>OX443562.1:26329579-28829579 GCA_949372485.1 Cheilosia soror
AGTATTCTTCGAACACCGCTATCAACCTCTGGAGTTCGATAAGTGAATCGAATGATATGAGGCATAGGTAAGGTATATCGTTCGCAAACATTAGAAGTTTAAGTCTTTTCCCAAACCATCGGAGACTATTCCTTTTATTTACTTGTGCGCGCCACCTAAAGCGAGGTCTTCTTCTATTGCGTTGTCCCTCCGGATTGGAATCGAAGACTCTTCGAGCCGGAGCGTCAGTTTCTATTCGCTCTATATGTCCAAGGCATCTTAGTCGAGTTATACGTACTTTTCTGACCGGGTCGATGTCGCTGTACAGCTCGTAGTTCGCTGTTAAATCTCCTTCTTCAAAGCCCGTCAACGCAAACGGGACCGAAAATAACTCGTAGAATTTTGTGTTGGAAACGACCAAGAAGATCTTCATATACGCATTTTTGAATGTCCATGCTTCTCCGCCATAGAGTATGACTGGGGTGATGAGAGAGTCTTGTATAGAGTCTTCTTAGTGTTTCTTGACAAGGCCTTACTAGTCTGTTGCATATTTAGGCCAAAGAAACAGCATTTGGCTGTTGGTGTAAATCTTCGTTTGATTAATGCTGTGGTGTCATTGTCAGAGTTCTTGGCGGAGTCGAGGTATATAAAGTCCCAAACCACCTCAAATTTATAGCTGTCTATCGTAACGTTCTGTCCGATTCTTCGGTGTTGTGTGTTCTTCTTGTTGGCAGCATGTATTTTGTTTTGCCCTCATTCGCCACCAAACCCATTTTTGCCGCTTCTGTGCTAATACGGAAGTGAGCACAAAATAGCGATTTAGGGCCAAAGTTTTTGTGGGAAAATTCTTTTTTATCATTGGTAATTTTGCGAGGGGCCCGAATTATTAATGACGGGAAAAGGGAGATTCAGTTTGAATGGGAAATATTTTTTAACTTTCTGGTATATCTACGTAGTAAGAGAAAGGTAGTTGTTTTCGTACAACATTTCGAAATCAAGAAAAACATTTTTGACATTGACATTTTAATCTCAATTCTGATATTAAGATGTTAGGGGAACTCAAAAAAGTCTCGCAATTCCGTCCGTCCGTCTGTCTATCCCATATGCCTGCAGCCTAAACGCTTGGACAGATTTGTTTTAAAATGTGTATTTAGAGTTTGTGGGATAACCTAATACTAACGGTGCTTCCTAGCGCCGGATTTAAATTTTTTGGGCCCTAGGCCTTTACAACAAATGGTGCCCTATTTTTTATTTCCTTTTATTTATTATCTGGTAAATATGGTCTATTGACAATGGACCTTACGAATAATCGGTTTTAATCATCAACTTAAATATTTTGACGGCCACAGTAGATAATTATTTAAATGAAAGTATTCACCATTGTGAATGCCTGGACACTAAAAATGATTTTATTAGTATCGCGTAATGGTAAAGGCGCACGAAATGATGTCCTACCCAAATATTACTTTTCACATTTTCCTATAAATTGTATAAATATTCATTTGCATTATGTATCTAAGTTCGAAATACACTCACACCTTGCTGAAAGGTGTCGACTTTAAACCAAAAACCAGTGGCTGGGACACGTCAAATGTAACGCTTGACGAGTTTGTTGTGCAAGGGTTTTTTTTTTTTAGGATTTAAAAAATTTGTAGTTCAGCGGTTGATTTAAAAATTTGTTAGTAGATTATAAGTTTGTCTGCATTTCCCATTTTGAATAAACAGGGTTTTTCGAAGTTCAATCTCAATACTTTGGGAAATGATTCATGGGTATAATATAATAAAAATAGTTCTACAGTTAAGCTAAGTACGCTGCTCGAGCGAAACTAAATTTTAGCGGCTCTCCAATTTTTCTCTCCAAACATTAGCTAAACTCTAGCTAAATTTTGACATAGAGTGCGCTGTGGATATAAGGGTGTCACAGAAAACAGCTGTTCGTTAAAAATAACTTCCTTCAAAAGTTCATCGAAGTGAAAATGTGTTATATTTTCGTTGTACTTTCTTTTTTCCTTGTCTGCTATTCCTTAATCTCAAACTTATCACTTTTAAAGGATTCCTCGTCGATGTATTCATTAAAAAACCTTATCCTTGTTTTCTTTTCCGCAATACAAAAACAACAAAAAACCACCACCATAATCTGTCAAAATTTAGCTGGAAAAAATTTGCCGAACCATTAATGGCCGCGAGTTAAGTATCCATAGCAAAACATATTGAGAAAAAAGATAACATTATTTGTATTCAATGATATCTTTAGCCTCTAGTACAGTCTTGCACACAACGCTACAATGATAACATATGTACAAGAGATAATATCGTTTGTATACAATGTTGGAATATTATCTCTTCTTCATTATCAAGCAAGACGATTGTACGCTTGGGTCTCCTTGTAGATAGATAAGAAAAATATATAAATACGACTGTATGATGAATTTATCGATAGTCTTATTGTAACTACATAGTAGCCTTAAGCTCCTTTTAGAATTAGTAAAAAGTATTTCAATAATAAAGGACATAGTTCCAAATAAATATTGTTTAATTTTAAAAGTAAGAAACAAGTGTTTTAATTGGCGATCCTGCCAGGAGGTTAAATATACTTTTTAACTTCAATCGAGCGGACCTCGGGAACAAGTAGTGAAATCTAGTATAAACAGAACACTCGCGTTACCGGTTACAAGAATTACCTAGCATAGCAGGTACAAATATAGCTTCTTCATACGAAGCAGCTAAGCAATTCAGTGAAAGTGTATATGTGGAGGAAAAAAACACACAAATTCGACGACAACAGACACGAGTTCAAAATGGAACAACTCGCAGTATTAATGGCAAGATTAGAAGCTTTAGAAACCAGGTGCAACACAGTAACACAAACCCTAGAGCACACACGCACAGAGAATGCAAGGTTAGCAGCAATAATAACTAACCAAAATCAAATAAACACTAATTTAGAAACAAAACTAAATGAAGTAAAATCTGGATTAGGCATAGTACCAAACATACCTGTGCTAGAGGAAATAAGAACCACATATACAGATGGTAGTGAAATACAGTTAGACGCATTTAAAAGCCTACCTATTTTCAACGGCGATCAATCAAATTATCGGTCGTGGCGCGAAGAAGCATCCAGATTAATGGACAGCATTAAAAACTTCAAAACACACAGTAAGTACGCAGCAGCATTGACTATAGTAAAAAGTAAAATACAGGATGCAGCCGCGAATGTGTTAACTAATTATAACACAATTTTTAATTTTGAGGCGATACGTAACAGATTAGATTATACGTACTCTAATCAAGAACCTCTATACGTGCTACAAGACATGATGAAAGCCATCACGCAAAAAAGAAGCACACTGTCTGAATACCACGACGAGATAAATAAAAATCTCAATTTAATAATATCAAAAATCACTATGTCAGGTGATCCGCCGAATATAATCGACAGACTAATTAAAAATGCTAACGACGACGCAGTTCGTATATTCATTGATGGTATGAGTGACAACTTTACAAGAGGATCATTATATTCAGCTACAATAAATGATCTAGAACACGCATTCGCAATTGCTCGCAGAATAGAACATGATAATGTGCACAGGCATTTACATCTCACTCAAGATAAGCACCACAAAAATATGCCACATGAACGCAGAAACGAAAGAAGACCAAATTATTCGAGCCAAACAACGAATTATCAACCCCAGAAGCAATACGATAATATGCAGCAACACAATCAAGGACCACAGCCGATGGAGATAAACTCGAGACAAATTGTACATGCACAGCGACAAAATTGGAATCAATGCAAACCCGATGTATATAATCCACCAGCGAAACGTGAACACAGCGGGAGTTTCAACACACACAACAGACCGCAACGATCTTATCAGCAGAACTTCAAGCAGCAGAGAGTAAATAACTCCCGACAACAACGCAGAGACGATGCCAGCAGTACATATGCAGAAGCAGATGAAACGGAATGTATGGTAAATAATAACATAAGAATAGATCATTTAAACTAGTAGACGGGTTGCCCTGCTTAAATTTAACTAGTACTATTCATAAGAAAATTTACAAAATTCTTATTGATACTGGTGCAACCCATAATTACATTAATAGAAAATGCGATTCTAGCGAAAAAATTAAAATTAAACCTATAAAAATAAAAACAATGCATGGTTATTCTATGGTAGATACAAAGAAAGTAGTTAGGATATTAAAGAAAAATATAACATTTTTTGAATTAGAGGATATTCAGTCTTTTGATATGATATTAGGATATGAAGGACTTAAAGTTCTAAACGCGGAAATAAATTTCAGTAATATGACTCTAACTACCATAAGCAGTGTCGAATCTATTCAGAAAATTAATTACATAATTGGGGAAAATAATATTTATAAAGCAGACATAGATAGACTGATGAAGATTAATAACAGCATAGGACCGTTACCCTTTACAGATACTATAGAAGCAAGCATTAGGACGACCAATGATAATCCGGTTTATGTTAAACAATATCCATATCCCATAGCAGATAACGAATTCGTAAACAAAGAAATACAGAAACTCTTACATGACGATATAATAGAAAAAAGCCATAGTCCTTATAACAGTCCCATATGGACAGTACCTAAAAAAGGTTTGGACGAAAAAGGAAAACCAAAACGGCGCATGGTTGTTGATTTCCAAAAACTTAACGCTCACACTGTAACAGACAGATACCCCATTCCGGATGTCAACATGACAATTCAAAATTTAGGTAAAGCCAAGTACTTTACAACGTTAGATTTGGAGTCAGGTTTCCACCAAATTAAAATCAAAACAGATGATAAAGAAAAAACAGCTTTTGCTATAAATGGCGCAAAATATCAATTTAAACGAATGCCTTTCGGGCTCAAAAATGCACCAAGCATATTTCAGAGATGCGTGGACGACATTTTGAGAGACTTTGTAGGTAAATTCGTACACGTTTACATTGATGACGTATTGATATATTCTTCATCTGAGGAAGAACATATACAGCACATAAGTCAAGTATTCGACGTACTCAATAAAGCCACATTAAAAATATCTGATGAGAAAAGTAAGTTTTTTCAAGAAGAAGTAGAATACTTAGGTCACATAATCAGACATGGTAGAATCACTACGAACCCTGAGAAAATAGCAGCTATAGAAAATTTTCCAGTCCCACAAACGGTAAAGGATTTGAGAGGATTTTTAGGTCTTACAGGTTACTATCGTAAGTTTATAAAGGGATACGCAAGCATAGCCAAGCCCCTGACATTATATTTACGAGGAGATAACGATAAAATATACAAAAACATGCATAAGCAAATTAAAGAAGTTATATTAAGAAATCATAATTCAGAGTCTTACATCGACCAAATAATTAAAGAAGATACAATGTACAAATTCGATAACATAGATACTTTAAAAAAACTAATTATTCCTTTTGAAGAAAAACCGATATTATCAACTATATACACAATTGTAACACTGATTGTTATTCTAGCATTTACGTACGTAATGATAAAAACTATACAATGTATAACAGATCGTCAAAAACAAAAAAAGATTGACGCATATAACAAAACTTATGAAAGAGAAATGTTAAAAATAGCGTCGAAAAATCGGGACGATTTCGTTTAACAAGGGGGGGAGTTAAGTATCCATAGCAAAACATATTGAGAAAAAAGATAACATTATTTGTATTCAATGATATCTTTAGCCTCTAGTACAGTCTTGCACACAACGCTACAATGATAACATATGTACAAGAGATAATATCGTTTGTATACAATGTTGGAATATTATCTCTTCTTCATTATCAAGCAAGACGATTGTACGCTTGGGTCTCCTTGTAGATAGATAAGAAAAATATATAAATACGACTGTATGATGAATTTATCGATAGTCTTATTGTAACTACATAGTAGCCTTAAGCTCCTTTTAGAATTAGTAAAAAGTATTTCAATAATAAAGGACATAGTTCCAAATAAATATTGTTTAATTTTAAAAGTAAGAAACAAGTGTTTTAATTCGCGCTAAATTGCGACAGATACATGCAGTACAGTCTGAAATGAAAATTTGATTTTTTAGCTGAAGCAGCGTACCGCTCGGCTAAATGGATTCGCTTAAATTTAGCTCATCTATATTTTGGAGAGAATTTTGTATGGGAACTAAAATTTTGCTCGAGCAGCGTACTAAGCTTTAGCGCCTATCTCCAATGTGAATATAATTTGCTAAGAATTTAAGAAAAGGCTTAGTTTGGTGTGGTGCCTTGACCCAAGATAACACAAAGAGCTTAGCAGTGTATAAACTAGTGACGAATAATCTCAAATATTCGTCTTTACCACCAATGGATCCCCGTAAAATTGCAAACCGTTTTCGAATTCACATAAACTTTCTATAGATGTTCGCATTTTCTTCTTTTTTTATTCCCTGACGATTCCTAGATTGGCACCTAAGCCAAGCATTTCACACGATATATGTGTGAGGTTTTGCTTGGGATTCTCAGATGAACTCGCCGACGAACACAATCTTTTTCCGGGGAAATTGAAGCGAACGAAATACGAACTGTAGCATTTTTGGGGTACAGTGATAGATTTAAAAAAAACAGAAGTTACACACATAAGCGCATAGTCGCATGTATATTTTATAAAAAAAAAAAACCAAACGAAAACTGCAAACTAGGAACAGCCTAAGACATTAGTCTGTATTTAAATATTTAGAAGAATTTGGTGAAGTTTTGTTTTAACCCTTTTGTCAATTATAGCTTTTTTACCTTCCCGTCTACCACAAGGTCTGGCCTGACCTGCACACATTTTGCATTGGCCAGCCAGACCTTATAGTTGACGGAAAGGGTATGATCATAATCTGAAAAACGCTTCTGTTTATAAAACGAGTACATTCTGAACTTTCAAGAAGCTATTGGCATAATGTTTTAAAGAAAACTCTCATCAAAAGTCAAAAAGGTCTGGCTAGACCTCATAGTTGACAGAAGGCTTAAGTGATGAAGAATACGAAGAATTGGAAGGATCGTCATGTAAATGATTTTGATCGAAATGCATAAAAATATTTAAGACAAGCATTCTTAACAAGATCAGATAGTTTTTCTCAATAAATGCAAATAAAGCTGTTTTATAAATAATTCTTAAAAATTAATACCGAAATCCCGATCTGTAGTCACACACGGTATGTTTGTGTAAAAGCTCAAAACTTCAGTGGCAATACAAATCAAATAGAAACCACAAAAAACATCAACTTTTACCTACCCATTTTATTCATATTAGACATACAGTATAGACGCTCGAGATAGTGAACCTCTGTATAGACGAAAAATTTTCCAGTTTTGCAATGCGCCAGCATGTCAACTATTTTTCATAACAATTTACCGTTCATTTGTGTGTTTTTTCCGATATTTTAGTTATGAAACGCTTACAAGAAAAAGAAAAAGAATATAGATATAAATTTAAAGAAGACACAAATGAAGATGAAAAATTCTTGTGTAAAAATTGAATAATGAAAGTTATTGGAAAAAAAAAATATATCTTCTATACATATAATAAAACTGTAGGAATTTTCTTTGACCGTTAAAAACTCGAAAACTACTGGACAGATTTTGATAAAACTTTTTTTAAAATGTTCGTTAGGACTATGAGACTGCTATAGGCTATGCCGTTTATAGCCACGTCCTTAGGAACAGTTTTTAGCCAAAAGGTATTTTTTGAAGTGAAAATACACATTGCTACAAATGGATGTTTATATTTTTGCGATAGTGTGACAGGTCAAACAAAAACAAAACAAGACTAGCATACGTATAGGTATACATACTACACATTCGAAAAGGGTTGATTTGTTTTTGCAGTGAGTGCTAGGGTCAGTTGTATATTATATGTATATTATGATCGTATGCCCGATGTCGGTTAGGAATGGGGTACGTGGTGCAGTATGGCATGCGCATGGTGTATATTAATAATCTTTATAAGAGAAGAGACGTACAATACAGAACAGGTTTCATTTCAGAATTTCATTCTGATATGTATGGTAACAGTGTAGGTTTGGGGTAGATAGTTTCTTGGATTCCATAGGAAGAGGAAAACAAACGAAAGGAAGGGAGGAATTTTCTTTTTCTCCTAAAAGCGCGAAAACTACTGGACAGATTTCAATGAAACACTCAAAGTGTAATTTTAAATGAACTAAATATAATTTTGTTTGAGCCGGCAAGGCGAGCACGGGTCAGCTAGTTATAAATAAATGTTTCGCGTGACCCAGTCGTGCATTTTATTATCATCCTATTCAGCGCTAGCAAATAAGCACAATACACTATGTAGGTACCTACCGATATGCAACGACATATGGGCCTCCTCTGGCCTAAGTGAGGCTGCACTTGTTGCGGCCTGCCAACCTAACGACATTTTAAGCGCCGCTGTATCTACAATAAAGACAACTAATGCACATCACCTATTAGTAGGTAGGTACATAATAACAGCCACGAGGACATCATTTTTTTCAAAATTATACATGACAAGTAAATTTTGGAATTCACTTCCTGGTGGGCATATTTCCACAGGACTATAAGTTACGACAATTTTAGTGCAAAATTAACACCTATTTTCAGGCATCTCGGGGGGCTTTTGGAGCATTATACTCGTAGCTATAGGCCTGCCTTTCCAGAGAGAAGTATCTGATTTAATCATGCATCGCTTTTATGGAGCTGACTTGAACGCCCAATACACAATTTTATTAAGGATGCCCAGCCTCTTTCTTTTATGTAGAAGGAATAGTCATGCCTTGAGTCTTTTAATTCGATTTCTCTTTTACTTGATTGGATCCTATTTCCCACATGACCAATTTTAGCTTTCCGATTTTTTTTTTCTTAAATATAATTGGCATTCTGAGGTGCGTCTGTGTTGTAGATACTTGGTATATGTTGACGGATTTTCATCTTGACGACACGACCGGAATATTTTAATCGGCAAAATAGAATGGAACTCCAGAGTTTGACGGTTACATTTATTTAGGTACGTAAGGCAATATAACTACCCTCCTAACCCCAATTTATTTAAACACTCGTAGTTACTTGCTGCCAAGTGACACTCAATAAACAAAAAAAAGTATTTCCTTTAAAACCTCGTCTCTTCAACGAACATTTTGTCTACATAAGATGTTTGTGTTTATATGAAAGGACGTATATCCGTTACGTTAATACTCTGTTGCCCGTTTTGCATGAAATACATCTTCTGTCGCAATTTCTAACGTAAATAACTTCATTTGCACTTAATTTGCTAGCTTGAGGCCATTTCCAAGTTTATCCCACTAGGAGCTGTAATCCACGAATTTCGAGCACCGGCGAAGTGGGTTAGGTTACACTACGGTGTTTCTTGAACTGAACAAACAAGAACGAGAATTACCATTTATATTTTACCGGAAAGGACTTCATCCCAAGAACCTGCTAAGTTTTCTTCATCATAAAATGATTACACAAGGTAACGAGGACGAAGGCACCACCATGCTTCACACCTCATCAAATTAACGACGACGAACATGCAACTCACTCGACGAAATAGCTTTTTTATTAGAGGATTTTTCGTCCTCCAAAAGACTTTTCACATGGGAGGAGAGGAGAGATTATTCAAAGGATTCCATACCATACCACATGCAGAGCGATGGCTCTATGTGTTGGACAAATTTGCAATTTCAGTTTCATTTGGACGGGGGAGGTTAAGCAGGGGATGGTTTTTACTACTTCGGAGATAGGCAATTTGGGTAAGATCATGAATGTAATAAAATCGGTAGGGTAAGGCGTTCGCATACAACATAACAGATGACAAGAACTATAAGTAGTATAGTGTACTCATGTAGATGCGATATGGACTGGACAGGGAATGTGTGTGGATGTGGAGAAAATGTTTATTAATTCGAGTGAAATTCGGCCCTGAATGTTCATTATGTTTGATTGCGTTGTGCGGGTGTAATATGCGGCCGAAACTGTCTTTATGGAAACGGAAATTCAATTAATGCAATTACTACAAAGTTTTGTTGAATATTATCCTCGGCAGAAGTGATGGGTAAATAACGAAAATTGTATCTTGGGCATTGAGGTCTTTTGCTAGAGTCCTGGCGATGGCAGTTAAAGCTTTTATGGCGTTCCTGTGGGGTATTACGAGCGTGGTAATATTGATTAATGGTTAAATGTTACTGGACATTATTTTTTTTACGTACTAAATTAATTATATCTCTGTATTTTGAAAGGACAAGTTACAGTGAGTGGTATTTCCTTTGACTACATTATAATTCCCAAAGGGAATTTCAGCTGCAAAATGTTTTTCTGTATTCAGCTAGAGGCAGGACATCCGCTTTCACACTTAGATGGGATTTCAAAGGTTGTCATAAGAATATATGCTTATACTTGAGTGATCAGAAATATTAAATTTTACCAATTTCCATTAATTACTGGTGAAAGCAATTTTTTGCGAGGGCCAGCCTCAGCTACAGCTACTTATGGAACCAAATATGTACAGTTCATATATTATTTTCGTAAACTATCGCTAAAAATAAGTAATTGGAACAATCCCCTGTAACATATTTAGCAACGCCATCTATCGGCTTATTTGTTATTATCTCATTTTACTTTGTTGCACCTGAACGCAACCATTCATGAATGTAATCTAACTTCACTATTAAGAAAATGACAGAGGTTGGTGGCCATTTTGCAAATGGCTGGCACTTCCCTTTGAGCTTCCAATATCGTCGGACGTAATAAATATAAATTTTAAATAAATCGAATTACACCCCTATCTTCTCACAGTCATTCGATTTTAATTTTGAGACAAATGAAAGGACCTACAATTTTACGCCGAATCCGAACGTCTGAACTGAGAAGTTTTTGCAGGACAATTATTATGTATGTACGTACACTCTCCGATATTTGGCAAACATTCGCGAGAGGTGCCGGAGTTCGCAAAACCTTAAGAGGAAATTTGTACTTTTCCGTGGATCGAGCCTAAGACTGAGACCACTCGCATATCAGTCAAGCCCCTTACCTGCCCTAACTGCTAAGACACTGCGACCACTTGCTTGGTAAGCTTAGCATTTGTTTCTACATTTTCCCAGGATATTCCAACTCTGACCGTCTTTCCCTTTGCTTATTCTCAAAAGCTAACTGATATTTTCAGTGGTTTCCAGTTTTTTTCCAATCTGACTTTCAATTTTCCATTAATTTTTCCAAAAGTCTCAAAGCTATTTCCCGTCACAAGAACTTGGTTTAATTTTTATCGGCAACCAATTCGCCGGCAATCCGTCACCTAAACGGAAATACAAATCCGCCATATATGAAAAGCGATCCTTCTCTCGATTTTTCTCTAAAGTTGTCAACCTGTGCCCTGTCAATCGTCTTGTCACGCTGCGTTGAATGATTGACACAACTGGAATGTCATGACCAAATGACTGCCAAATAATTGCCTTTTAATGCGGTTGAGGCCTCATTACCGACGACCGACTTTTTGTGACAGAATGTCAGAGATTGACATTGATTTAGCAACAGCACGAATCAGACCTTTGTTGTAAAAAAAGGTGCATGGAAGACCAATAAAAGTAGTTTCAGAAGAGACAGGTAAGTGAATAGGTAGAAATGCACGGAAAATCCATTTTAAAATCTCTCTCGTTTATGAAGGTTCTTTTCCGAACCAATGCATTTTCAATACAAACCTTTATTTGGTATAATCATTGAGAGTGTGGGGATGTTAAAAACGACCGTCTATTTCTGATTTACCATAATTTTTGTGTCAAGTCGTTTATTGGAATGAAAGTCATGCTCATGGCTGTGTGCAATGCTGTCGTTTGTACCACCGATCGGCGATCAGTCGTCCGTACTACTGTAATGCCCTTGTCTTAACGTGTACTACACAACGATGAAAAAAAAAAACACCCATGACAGCAGTTTGCAATTATGGAAAAGATATGGCCCCGACACCAACCAAGGTGAATGTTGAACTGCTTCGCCATCTCCCTGAGAGAAGAGCGATGGTTTTGAGCTATGATAGAATTAGTAGAGTCTGATTCCAGGCACCTGATTGCAGATTGACTATCCGAGAAGATACGGATATCTTTGGCAGATAGCTATCACGTTTTCTTTTAGCCTAGATAATGTTTCTTTTATCGCCATTATTTCTATCTGAAAAAACGCTGCAGTTATCAGGCAGACGGAAGGGGAGACTTCGATATATCGGAGAAAAAACCGCCACCAACTCCATCCATAGTTTTTGATCCATCCGTGGATCCAAGAATGATTCCTTCTCTCAGAATGATCTGCAAGGTATATTGGAAGATGTTATCAAACTGTATGTTGTATTCGACATTTCTTGGGAGAGTACTGAAAGTGTTCAGGATTGCGGCATGGCCAGTTAGTTTGCTGGTCCCTTGTGAAGTGAAAATGTCGATGGTTGTCAGGTGAAACAGCGAAATGGGTAGTACAAAGAGCCCCTCTGATACATAAACAAGCTTTTCTTTGGACTTTGCTTAGCTTATCACGATTGATTGCATTGTCCAAGGCAGTCCACGAGACTATGTCATCCGCATAGGCAATCAAATAGTAGCCCTTCGCTTCCAGGCATATCAGCAGTTCATTGACCACCAAGTTCCAGAAAAGTGGGAAATAAGACGTTACCTCGCGGGGTTCGTGTATTGATAGATATCACACCCAGACTAAAGTTGATAACCCGGCTATTGACCATCAGATTGATCAGTTCTGGAAGATGGGTCGATGTTGTTAAAAGCGCCTTCTAGGAATGCAACCATGCTCTACCTATCGAACGCGCTAACATGTGTAAAGCCGTTTCCACCGATTTACCCTTACAGTAACGGTGTGTTGATCCATTGACAAACCCTTATTTTTAATGCTTAAGCGTAAGTATATTTCAATTAGTCGTTCTAAAGTTTTTAGGAGGAATGCTGAAGGACTAAGGTTTGAGATATTTTGATCTTTTCCCTGCTTTGATGGGTTGGGTGTGAAAACCACTTTTGCTTCTCCTCCATACGTACGTAGGACATAATTTTCCTAAAATTTTAATGTACATTATTACTACCTTCATTTGTATTGTAAAGTGTAGTGATCACTCAAAGCATCAAAAGTACCTACTATACTATAAAAAATTGAGCACCCAAGAAATTAAGGAAATGACATCCCTGGTTGTGTGTATTCCATGCCAATTTGTCACGCTTTGTAACCGCGTTTTATTCGCGGGTCAATCGCATCTGTCTATCGGCTCCGTCAAAGCATTATAAAGCGAGAATGTCATTGATTTGAGACACAATGACACGTGAATGATCCCAGGATTGACATTGTATGATCGGGTGTTCAGAATTGATTTGTGGACTTATAACCCACGCGAGTGAGTCAAAAGTCCATTGTGGACTTCTGGCCTGTGGACTTGTGACCCTGCGCCGTTTTTATTGGGGTTGAAACGCCACGAATGACATTTACATGACGACCTAATGAGTCAAATTTTGTGATGTCAGCTTGTCAAAAATTTTTATGATTTTTGACATGTGTAGCCTTTTGAGATAATTGCTGACTGGATGAGTTTTAAAATCTTTAAGCAACTAGCTTAGCAACTTTAGCAACAGATTAAAATGTGCTTTATCTTGCGGGAACATAGATTTATGTGTATAATGTCAAGTTGAGCGTAGTGAGGTCGAAATAGAAAAGTTTGTTTAAAAAGTTTTTCAACTCTTATAGGACAAATTTTAAAATATGATGAATGAGGCATGTAATAGTTTTGACGTATCTATCAACTTACAAACTTTCAAGTTCATACAGCTAACGGTTCGTGAGGCCCCCCTTATTCCTCGCGACCCCTTTAATTCTATACAATTCCCACCTACCCTACGGCCTAATTTGGTCACACATCTATAAATCAGAAAAAAAAAAATTATGAAAATCGGACGAATGATTCTCGATTTATGGAGGGATGAACAGGCGGACGGTGCATTTTATAAAGTAGAACGAATACGAATGCTTTTCATCACGTGTGAATTTAGAAGAAATACTAAATTCAATGATGGATCCCTAGGCTTCCTTAAAATACATGTCAAGAGGCAAGAACGTGCAATCTAAATATTTTCATTCCACAGGAAAAACCCAACAACAAATTATTAAAATTATAATTCACTTAGACTAAGATTTAAATTCATTTCGTGCAGAACGTTCCCATTATGGGAATACGCCATCAGACAGTCCTTTATGAAAAGGTCAAACGGCAAATGAACTAAACGTGCCAATGCGTAAAGTCGCCACTTTAATAGGATTGTTCACTTTTGCCTAAATTCTTAATATTACATTCTCACGCAGCCATTCTGTTCAAAAAGACATTAGATGAACACCAACACAACTTTGCTATAATAGTTCTATCTCTGGCTGAGTATTTAAATCATAACAATTAATGAATTAAATATGTAAATGAACAAATCCACACCTTGTATGAGTTCATAGTACCCTTATAATTGTCTGATAATACTGGGGATCAAAAAGCATTTCGTATATATTATATATGTATGTAGTCCTGGTGGTGTAGCTTCCTGGAAATAGAGACACTTCCATTTGAATGCGTACAAAACCGGCAAGTGGAAATGGCAAATAAGTTTCTGCTAATTAATGCTAATGAAAGGAAACGGAGCAAAGTTCCTCAAATTTGTGGTTATATGTTTATTATTCCCATAGAAAGGCAGCAATCACACATTTTCGAGTTTTGCTGACTCAAACGACGCGCGTGATTCTGTCGTGATTGTGAAAGGTTTTGCTTTGCTTGCAGGCAGGCTGGGTGCCATGAGTTAATAATTTCCAAAGCAATTTTGAAGACAGAAGTTCTATTTTATTTTTATCTAACAAAGAGAAAATTAGTTCTCGTGCATCTGTCAGTGATGGCTTGCACAGAGGGGTAGTGTTAGGTGGCATATTATTATCAACTGAGTAGAGTGGTCCTTAAGGCCCCAAGGGTACATATGTCATGTTACCATTATAAATTCAGTTAGTGCATATATACAACATTATGTTGTGATAGATACAGACATATTTATCAGGCTATGCCATCACTACTATTTTATATTTGAACTTAAATTCAAGTGTAGAGTTAAAGTTAAATTTGATCAAAGCTTTAGAAGGATATTTCTGCAAAAAATAATTAGAAAATAGATTTCCATCTTCCTTTATATATTTAAAATGGCCACGTGCAATACGCTTTTGCCTAGCTAGTCAACAGCCTCTAATTGGTCGATTTGACTGAAAATCTAGGCAAGTTTCGTGTGTTAGGCAAGATTTTCTGCCTAATTCTATGATAAACTGTCACCTAAATATTTAGGTGCCTAAGCACATAGAACGGGCCCAATATCATTGCGACAGTATGAAGGAAGGTCGAACTTCTGACTAGTGACTACCTTGTACAGCCGGTTTCTGAATTGAGTTTATTAGAAAATCAACTGAAAGCCTTAGTTATTTGATCTCGGATTTTCTAGTAATAGAATTTATTTATTTTTTATTTTTTTGTTTTTAAGATTTAAAGATTTTACTAACTTTTAGTTTATAATTTTGCCTGCTTATCTGCGGGTGGTTGTATAAAAATTTAGATTTGAAGTGATTTTTAAATTTAAAATTATTTCATTACACAAATCAATTTATTTAAGAATTTTAGTTTCATATACATAATTTAAAAAAATTTAATATCTATAATTTTTCTTTACAAAATGCAATTCAAGTAAAAAACTTCTCTCTTATCTCTTTTTTTTTTCTTAAAATTTGGACTGACTTTCAAAAATTTAATAAGTGCATTGAGTATTTTGGGTATTGGACATCGTAGCTCTCGATTTCCGTAAAGGTTGTATGTTTCAAGAACGTCTAACATCTCTTGGGCTCATAATACTAGACCGCCAAATTCCGTGCACCTACCTGATTCTCCCCGGAATTAATTCCCCTGGCTGTGAATAAATACGTGTGAAATGTCAAAATCAATGGCGGCAATGATTATTCCATGATATACCATGGGCATAGGATTATTTAAGTATGCGTGCGTTAATGGCGCTCCTTTGAGCTGTCCGCATGCAGCTGTAGGCAAAGTCAGTTATGTGGGAGGAGTCGACAGTCTTTTCTATGTGGTTTGTGGTGGGGCGTATAAGGTTGCAGAAAACGCTGGTCGTTCATATAGTACAGCAATGCTGTCATTTGGAAGATTGCTTTTACATCTAGAACTTTAAAATTAGAATTACTATTTCTGATAGTTGACATTTGATATCAAACGAGGATTTAGACAAGGTGACGCGCTGTCGTGTGACTTTTTCAACATCATACTTGAAAGAATCGTCCGAAACTCACAGGCCAACACACAAAGCACGATCTTTCAAAAGTCCGTCCAATTACTTGCATACGCCGGCCGATGATATTGACATAGTTGATAGAACACAGCGAGCTGTCACTCGTGGGTTTGCTAGTATATAGAAACCAAGTATATGCTGTCAACAAGAAGGGACACCCAACATCGTAGAATCGGACAAAACGTCACAATCGACAGTTATAACTTTTGAGGTAGTGAGGAACTTTGTCTACCTCGGCTCTGCTATAAATTCTGACAACAACATTTCAGAATAAATTAAACGAAGAATAACTCTTGCCAACCGCTGTTTCTTTGGGCTAAGAAGGCAATTGAGTAGTAGAGCCCTACCCCGAGCAACTAAGGAGATTCTGTATAAGACCTTAATCATTCCAGTCCTGCTTTATGGCGCTGAAGCTTGGACTCTAAAGCGGATGAAGATATCCTCAGTCGCTTCGAAAGAAAGATTGTTCGTAGAATTTTCGGTCCCGTTTGCGTTGACGGGCTGTTGAGAAGGAGATTCAACGAGCTGTACAGCGACATCGACCTGGTCAAAAAACTGCGAGTAAGCCGTTTGAGATGGCTAGGACATGTAGAGCGGATGGAAACAAATGCTCTGGCCCGTAGAGTCTTCGAGTCTAACCCGGAGGGACAACGCAGTAGAGGAAGACCTCGCCTTAGGTGGCGCGCGCAAGTCGAAGGCGACCTCAACCGACTAGGAGTGCGCAACTGGAGGCAGTTAGCTAAGGACCGGGCTAACTGGAGAGGCATGCTAGCTGAGGCCTCGGTTCACCCCGAACTGTAGAGCCGCCTAAGTAAGTAAGTTCTGATAGTTTTAATAAGACGATGTTGTAGGTTGGATATTTTGCCTAAATGAGATTTCGCTGCGTTTCACCAAGCCGTATCTTATGCGCGACTCCGCTAACGAGTGGTACACCTGCTTTTGTACTTTAAGATTTGAATATCGCTTAAAATGCACCATTTCAAAAATAGTGCTCTTTAGCTAAAGACGCAGGACATTTATATCCTTTCGCCACAGGAAATGCTCGCCGATGGTTACTCTGAGATATTTTATGCTTCTTACTACCTCTATTGAGCTGGACCAATAGTTGTGTCTGAGTGCTCCATCGGATAGTAACCTCTATTGGTCGATGTTCGCTGACAGTGAAGAGCAGCAATTCCGATGAAAAATCTGGACAGTTTCCGCATTCTTTGTTGGTGCACATATATACATCACCTTTGATTTGGAAGCATGACACCAGTTCGAGATGGCGATAAATTCGTTGTGGAATATCTCCTCTGCAGAATTTAAATACTTGCGCTCTACCACGATTGCAATGTAATCGGCATAGGCATAAGCAGTACATTTTTTTAAATAAACTCAAACAATCCGTTAGTAAATGATACGAACAGTATAGGACCTAATTTGGAACCTTGCGGGACAGCTTATTCAATGCAAACCGTATCAGAAATCTTGACTTTCATCGTTCTATCAGTCAGATAGCTTCAAGGCCAATTAGTTTTTGAGGGAATTCCAAATCCTGGAGCATTAAGACCAATCCCGGTCCATTCTACTACCAATCAAAAATTCAGAAACCCTTTTTGGTATAGTGGTGGAGAAACTCTGATATTATTCATTTCGCCGGGTGAAAGAATTTTATTTTGTTTTCTTCTATTTATTTAAAATAATTCCTTGTAGTATACCTCATAAAGGACACCTCTGTGCGAAATTTCTGCTGTAGACACCCTAGGATCTAGCTTCTCGCAACCATTCCTTTGTGTGAGTTTCTATTTTTAGGACAAATGGAACTGACCTACAATTTTATGCCGAGTCCGAACGGCTGAATTGTGAAGCCTTTTCAGGACAGTCATAACTCGGATGTTTGTCAGACGTTCGCGAGAGGTGGCGCAGTAGAAAAAAACCTTAAGGTGTAATTTGTGTTTTTCCGGGGATCGAACCAGGGATCCCTTGCACAGTAGTCCAGCATACTAACCACTGCGCTACTGCGCTCATATACTTGATACTGATACTGATTCAGAAAAAAAAAATTTTTGGGGTCTCCGGTGACTCCTTCTTGGCTACTGTGAGTATACCCTTATGCGTAGGGTATAAAATATCCAATACGTTTGCTTAACACAAACATGAGTAGTATCTACAGCACTCCTCCATTGCTAATCGTTCACATCATACTTTTCAAATATGACATCATCATCATTTTTGGTGGCCATGGTGTAGTGGTTAGAGTCATTGCTTGTGACCCGAGCGGCTTTGGTTCGAGCCCCGGCGGGGGACAACAATACTCTGCCACCGACCATAAAGAGAAACGAATAATATCAGAGTTTCTCCACCACTACACCAAAAAAGGGGTTTCTGCTTTGAGTACAATGGACCGAGATTCGTCTAAGTGCTCCAGGATTTGGAATCCCCTTTTTTATAAAAAAAAAATCATCATCCCAGCTAACCTATAAATTATTATATTCTGTCGTTCGTCAAATTAAAGCATAGGGAAAAGCAAACAGTTTGATATGGACCGACAAGTGTGTTGTTTTTATGCTAATACATTATTCATTTAAAATGTAAACCATTAAGCCGTACAGGATATACAACAGCCTTGGGCAATGTTAAATTTATGTCCTTATGCAGTGGTTACACCCGTTCACAAAAAAACAACCTTCCGATGTTATATACAAGAACAACTTCAATAACTTTCTTGTTCGTTGTTATTTGATTCGTGAATCCCCTAGCATCTATTAAAACTTTTCCATGAAAGGTCAACATCAAAAATGTTGCAGATGCTTTCAGTTCTTGCCCATTTACACCAGCTGATGCTGTCATTCAAATTCAGTACACTGTGCCTGCCCTCTATTCTCAATATTGCATGAGCTCGAAGCCGACAAAAGTAATACTTCAGCCCCCACATTTCGAGGAAATTTATTACAAACTTTGCACAATTAATATTTATGACTATACTTTTAAACAAATTTGTTATTCGAGTTCTTCGAAAATAAATTCAAGTTACTGATTTTCCTTATCGGGGCAGTATAACAGACATAATTACGTCGTCAGTTCACTCACACTTTGAAGGCTACTTTCTTGGTGGAATAAAATTATTGGTTTGTTCTTTTAAATGAAGCATTTCAATTCAATAAGAGAACTGGAAACAAAAATATATGGCTTCATAAAAACGACGTCTATGGGTTGCAACTTGCAAGTCAATTCAAGGAATGGAATGGTACAAAATTTGCAAGAGAAATATGTCAGTTACTTTTATTTGTATGAGTACACAATTGATTCTGTTTTAAACCAATCGTTACCCAAAAATCATAGAACCATTCTAATTCAAATCTAAGTGTATTTATTCGCTATTGCCTTCGCAATTTCATTCAAATTTCTGTTTCATTTTCCACCAGAGTAACTTTTTATATTGCTTTGCGTTTCCTTTTGGCTTGGCTTGTCTCTTTTTCAATGTTTGAAGAACTCAGCCATGATGGGCAAATAATAAATATTTGTGGCGCTCAGAGTATAACGAGGAAAAACTAAAAGAAAAGTTGTTTTTCCCTAAATTATTTATGTACAGCTGTATGCGTAAAAATACCTCCGCCTCCGCACCGCACTAGTGAAAGCGGCTACCATTATGAATGAAAGGGAATAGAAGTCATCTTCAATATAGTATAGCAGCCCTTCTGACCCAAAGTGAAAGCCCAACACATTGAGGGTTATACCTAGAACTTGCTTTGACTTTATTTTATATTCTTCGTTCGCATCTTTGTTGTTATTGAAGACAGTACGTTTAGATGAACAATTTTGTTTTGACACCCCTTACACATCAGTCGAATCGTTTTCTTGACATTGACTTCAGTCCTTTCTCCACCGACATACATTCGTATTGATTTTCTTTACTGTCGGTTATTTTATTCCCGAGAATATTGTTGGTATCGCAAGGCGGGGGGGTTGTTGGCAGCCAGCGTGCTGTTGTTTAGGGGGTTGCTCGTTGCTATTGAAAGTTGTTTTTGAGGAGCATCCTTCGGAGATGGTACTCGTACCGACCGACTGTAAAGGTTTTCCGATCACTGCTGCTGGGGTTGAATAACAATTTACTTCTTGTGAAAGTTTATTTTCCAATAGGACCGGGTTCAAATGATAGAATTTTCTTTTGAGTGGATAAGGTAAAGATGAATAACTTGTGGTCGACAGCAGGGGAGCTGCTGGTCCTGATTATACAGGCTTTAATATAGCCTGCTGAATTTTAATCGAAATTAGTTGCCCTGAGCATTTGAAGAGTGCCCATAATAAAGCTCATCTTTAAACATTAGAAATTAATAAATTGTGAGAATTGTTTTGTTTGTTTGAAAGGGAAAATGATTCAATTGAAGTAGCTACATATATTTAGTTATTGGACTTTTAAATGTTGGCGTGGACAACTGTGCGAAAGGTCTCAAGTTTGACCCCGGGAAAACTCAAAATACATCAACATAGAGGTATTAGGTACTCACGTTTATTGCAAACAGTAGGCAAATCATTGATAAAACTACAAAACAAAATTGGTCCGAGAAATTACCCTTGCGGAACGTCCCTTGTGGTAAGTTTAAATGAGGAAGGTTTGTATCGAATTATAAAGGGTGTCCTATAATAGTACAGTGATGCCAACAAAAGATAACAATGTGATAACTGACAGTTCGGGGATAGTAAAAATGGGGAAAGAACAACGCATTTTCATTGTTGAGTAATATTTTAAAAATAATGAAGGTTTGTCAGCTATACGATATCTACAGTTCGCAATTTTCGAACATAATATGGCCGTCATAGTGATTTAAAACCATCAACTATGAAGAGAATAATTGAAAAATTCAGGAAGAATGTATCAATTAGTGATCTTAAACACTCTAGGTGTCGTGTCACGGGTCCATTCAACAGAAAACATCGAAGCAGTTCGAGAGAGTATTGCTGACAGTGCAGAAACATCAATTCGGCACCGTAGAATTGGTCATTTCGAGAAGCTCTCTACAGAGAATTCTCACGAAAGACTTGAAACTTCATGCTTACAAAGTTCAATTGACTTAAGAACTGAAGACTACTGACCAGACCATGCAGCGCGAAGAGAGTTCTTTGAATGGGTTTTGGAATATCATCATCTTGATGGCTTTGTTACTCGTGTTACGGCCGAGCTTTTTAAGGCAGCGGGGGATAACTTGGCAGAAAGCATACACCAACTAGTTTCTAAAATTTAGAGGAAAGTATGCCTGATGAATGGAGCCTCAGCATTGTTTGCCCTATCCATAAGAAAGGAGACTCTCTAAACTGCGCCAACTATTGAGGCATTGGTCTCCTTAACATATCGCTTACAAAATCATGTCTGCCGTACTGTGTGAACGCCTGAAACCATTCGATATAACTTCATTGGACTTTTTTTTTGTGTTTTTTTTTTTTAAGTCAAAGGGAGGTGTATTATTGAAATTCAGACACATTTGTGCGAAACAGTCATAGAAAATTTTCAATAAAAGAGTACCTACGTACTTGCCAACAAAGCCATGGCGGCCATTAGCCGATGCGCTATTCCATATACATAGCCTCAATCTGTATAGTTTATGAATCAATAAAAAAATGTAAGCTTTCTAATTAAAAATCTGTATTTTCTGTAAATTACATTTTGCGTGAATTATGGGACGCCCTTTAGCTCTTTACAAAAACTAATCGCAGGTAATTTTACAGCAGTAGGTCTAAAATAGAAATACTGTTGCAACGTCGTACAGAAAAGTTTATGATTAACCAAATCAAATGCCTTAGCATAGTCTAGAGCTATAGACGACAAAGAAAGGCGTCTTGGTGCTTAACATTGATATAAACCGCTGTGGCCTGCTCTAAAGTTGATGGACTAAGGACTTTGAAGGTAATAAGAACATTACTTTCCGATTACTTCCTCTTCAGCAATTTGATCATTGCGTTGCAGATATAAACCCAGCAGGTTTCTGAACTTTGTCATCTCAGACAAATAGTAAAGCTTAATCTCCGTTACTCCCCGCAACAAAGCTTAAAGATTAAGCTTTACTATTTTACATTTGTCTGAAATGAAATGACCAACTATGTATTTTTAACTGGTATCCCAACCTCAACAACTGTTAGAGTGTTGGAATTAATTATGCTCATTCATAATGTCAATGCCGCAAGGTTCAATAACAAAAACGAATTATAGCTCTGGCGATGGATTCCTTGTACTAGTATGATATACCTAATGGACATTAATACGACGCACTTGTTCATCAGGTTTAATCTCACAAATACTACTATTGTCAAACAATTCGCTTTGTTTTGTGCACTGTTCCCTCTGGCAAAACCTTCCATTTGGTCGCTGGATTTTAGTCTTTCCAGACTTTTTCAAATAAAGAGATGAATGTAGAGATTAGATCTTGTTGCGTGAGTCCGAATAAAGCACCGTAGACTTTCTTCTTCTTTCTTATTTCTTTAGATGGACCTAACACTCCGGGGTGGACTACGGCCTATAGAGCCAACTCAGTCCCTAGTTAGCTGCATCCAGTTAGTTGAGGTCGGTCTCTATTGTGCGCCTACATGAGGTAGAGTCTTCCCCTGTAGTTCGTTGTCCCTTAGGGATTTAAAGATTCTTTGGTGCGTTGTTACGCTCCATAGCTGCATAGCCCTTAAAAATCTTCGTTAAATCTTCTCCACGTTGGATACAAGCTGGACCGCATATTACCCATAAATCGTTCACTCAAAGCGACCCAAAAGGTTTTGATTCCCTTTCGATAAGGTCCATAGTCCTGCACCATACAGCAGAACCAGAATTAGTAACTTTTGTATCAAAGGGCACAGTAGTGCCCCAGCTAAGTCCCCTAGAAAGGCGCACAGTCTTTTACAGGAACAAACTCTGGAAACTGGAAAAAGTCGAAAACTTCAGATTTTCCATTCAAGAGCTTGGTATACGCCCACTTTTGAAAATCGGTTGCTCTTTAGTTGGGCCACTTCCGATTGCAGTAGAATGGTGAAATTTGATAGAGCGGTAGGACTTGCAGTGTACAAGAAGGAAAAAATCAAACATTTTATATCCTCCAAACGTACCAATTTTTGTTTAGCACTAAACTTTCTTAAAGTAAGAACTTGGCTTACATTTAGATCTCATTACTTTTCGTAGCCAACTAGTTACACATATACTTATTTTTTTCTGTATAAGAACTCTTGGCTCTTTTTTGCATTTATGTTTTTGATGTGATAATAAATCTTCTTGATTCTATGAGAGAAGGCTTTAATCTTTAGAGCATTTTGGAGTTGAGGCCACTTAAATGTTTAACAATCTTTAATCTTTATATGCCTCTTTAGCCCGAAGAAACAGCGATTGGCGCAAGAGTTATTCTTCGTTTAATATTTTCGCCGGCCGTTTTCTTTTTACGAGGTAATTATAGAGCCTATAGGTAGACAAAGTCCTTGACTACTTCAGTATTATATTTGTTCATTCCAAGTGGCCGGTATTGAGAGCCGTTTATCAATGATAGCATACATATATGTAATAGTCAGACGCAGACCAATCCTTTGCCGCCATCGTTTCAACGGCTCGCTGCGTTGTTCTTTAGATAAAGTCAATATCATCCCATCAGCATTTATATGCAAAATGCAAGTAGTTGAACAGACGAGAGCAGCAACTGAGCAACCAAGCGAAGATTTTCGCTATCCTTATGGCTATGTGTTATTTTTTGACACACAGGTGGAGGAATAGAAGCATATGCGTTTGCAGTGATAGTCAAGCTGTACTAAAAGCACTGCTTAACCCTCTTATCTCGTCCAAGTTAGTGCTCGAACTCAAGCTTTCTCTGAACTTGGTCAGTAGGGTAAACACGGTCAAACTTGTTTGGGTCTCAGGTCACACTGATATTAAGGGAAATGAGATCGCTACTGAACTTGCCAGGCTGGGTTCAGAAGAAGCTCTCTTAGGACCTGAACGTGCGTTGGGTGTTAGGTCGGCCTGCATCCGTGGTTAGGTCATTCATTGATACTTGGGTTTCTCGTGAACACGAGTGTCGATGGCGTGACTGTGCTGGGTGCAGACAGACCAAACGACTAAACGGCAAAAGGTCCACGTCTTTCCTTCTGTCTCTCAGGAGAATCGACTGCATACCACTTGTGGGTGTCCTTTCGGGCCACCAAGATTTTGCCAAACACTTAAATGTTTTGGGCTTGAGCGACAGCACCATCTGTCCTGCTTGTGGAGAGGACGACGATACAGCGGAACACCTCCTCTGTAGTTGTCAGGTGACGGATCTTTGGGACTGACGTGGTGAGTGCTGAACATCTAAGCTCTTCATCACTGAAGCTCCTTCTCATCTTTCTTCGAAAGACGGAAAAACTGAGAACAGTAAAGTAAGGTGTCTGTTTGGTAGTACAATGAAGCAGTAGTTGTAGTAGTAGTAACAACCTCCGATAAAAAAAGAAGAAGAGAATTGATTTGATTATGTTTAACTCTATGTATTTCGGAAGTACCCCTTTATAGATAATTACAAACTTTTATGTAAACCTTCATAGTATATAGGGAATTCATAAAATTAACGTCTTCAATTATACAACTAAAAAAAACTGCTTGCTCCGATGAAACACAATAATACATCTTAATTCCCTTGACTTGACTGAAACAGATAAGTCTGCAAGATAAACTGGCTTTAGCAAAACGCTAACTAAAGAGAAATGATTTTCGCAAACGTGCGAGAAACTTTTTCCAGAAAATAAGTTCCTGCTGTTGAACTTTTAAACTACTTACGAGCTACAGGGAACCTTCTACATATATGCTTAAGTTTTACGTGAAAGCAAAAAATAAAAAAATAAAAACAGAGATAATGCACTTGAATATTTTTTAATAATACACGTGAGATGCGTTGGAATTAATTAAATTATGAAGAAAAAATAGCAATGTAAAGAAAAACCCACTAACATCTCACTCATTTTATAATTTAATCTTAACGCAAGAACTCACTCATTGTATATTAGGTAATGAAAAGATTAATAATAAATGCACCAGAATCAGATACCGATTCCCTTTTATTCCGTTCTTATGGAACTAAAAGCCAGCCCTTTCTATCTGTCGTATTATTCACGCACTTGAATCTAGGTTAAGATGTTGTAAGTACACGCAGTACACCCGTGTAAAACTGCATTTAACCCAAAATTTAGGCCCACATACATTATAATTTACTCGTTAAACCCGAATAACCAGAAACTCAGTTGGCCTGGCACAGTAGCGCAGTGGTTAGTGTGCTGGACTAAGGTGCGAGGGATCCCAGGTTCCATCCCCGGAAAAACACAAATTACATCTTAAGGTTTTTTCTCTACTGCGCCACCTCTCGCGAAAGTCTGACAAACATCCGAGAGTATGACTGTCCTGAAAAAGCTTCTCCGTTCGGACTCAGCATAAAATTGTAGATCCCTTCCATTCGTTCCAAAAGTAGAAACTCACACAAACCGAATGGTTGCAAGAAGCTAGGCCTAGGGTGTCTACACGCCTGTTGCGCCATCTATTTATTTTATTTTTTCAGTTGGCCTGGCCGACAGTAACGCCTTATGGTATCACATTCAAACTACTCACTCAATCCGTATAAATTTCTCAAACATAGCATAGACATAGAATTTGATTTGATGACCAGTAATTGGTGTTATATTTAATTTTTAAAGCGCTATTTATCCGAAGATGGCAGTACAAATTTTAAAGAGTTCGGATGCCCTTTCAATACCTTTGAAACAAAATTTGGGAGTAGAGTGTCAGTTACCCGAGTTTTAGTGTGCTCCAAACTTTACGTTTTTTGCGAATATATTTGCACTCGTTTCAACATAATTTTACAGCTATTAGCTAAACTTATTTGCTCTAAAAACTTATATTTTGAAGTAGGTTTTATAATTTTTTTTATATTTTTTACAAAATAAAAAAATAAATGGTTAGATTTGTTTGACCGCAAAACTTTAGCCCGTATTCACAGAACACCGTAACAATCTTCAAAAATGAGGAAGAAACGGAAATAGCGATTGAAGTTTTAGCTGTGAGTGAATGGGGTTTTCTATTCGACTCAAGAATGCTGCGGAGGCTACCTAACTACTATTTAGAAGTAGCAGGGAGTAAAATTGATTGGTTCGGTGAACGCTATATGCCTTGGCTTTGATTGAGTGAGAGGATTCATCAAACGCAATGGATCCACTCTACCAATAAGGCAATGTCAAAATCTTAAGAACTCTAAGGCCCAAATAAAATCTGATCAAATAGAAAACTACAAATAATGGAGAATGTATTCCTGCAGAGAGGTCTGACGCTGCTTTATTTAAAGACAGACTTCCTGAACTCCTTTATTCCGGAAACGAAACATTTTAAAAGTGAGGTTGTTGTAATGGGTGGTGCTGATGATAATCAAGCCACTTTTACATTGAGGGTCGTTGAGGCAGCAGTTAGAAACAACATAAAGAGATAAGATTTATGTCAGCCATCGGATGTCGCGTTTTTTTGGACCTTTAAAAGGGAAGTGGAGATCCATTTTAGAAAATTGAAAAAAATTCTCAAAAGAAGAACGCCCAAGATTTATCGAAGGACATGTTTCCAACGTTGCTGAAACAATTGATAAACTCATCCCTAAATGAAACTTGTCGGAAAATTCATCATCCGGTTTTCAGAAATGTGGAATTTTTTTAATTAACCTCTCCACAGATTTAAGCCGATTGCCATCTACAGGTAACAACAGTGCTGTTCCAGATGCAGTGGCATCTGCAGTATTAACTGTTTTAAGACAAATGCGCCAGAGGGATAATAAGGACGTTCCTATTCGCATATCATTCGCGAATCAAAATCTTTGTTAAGCCTGGGAAAAGTGTGGAGATCGCCGCCGCCGCCCGGTGTGATGCTGTGCATGATATCACTTACGAAAATGTCGAATACTTGTTGGATTATCCTGAGGAGGAGAATGCAGATCAATTTCAGAAGTAGTCGAAGCGGCCCCTAAAACAATCGATGAAGGTAAAAATACCGATCTTTCAGTGGGCGAAATATTTTCCCTTTTATGTGCACAAAAAAAAGAGTTAATAATTTAATCAAAGTTCCATCTATGTTTGATATATGTATATCTTAGAACTAGCTTTTCCCGCGGCTTCGATTGCGCAGTCCTCAGGATTTGGCATACAGAGATTCCTTCACAGTCAGTTAGTTCCCTCTTTTATAGTTATGTATCGCGCAGAAAACTTACCTACGAAAGTACCTAAGGAGCAATTAGTACCTATCTCTGAAAAATGTGTCTAATGTGTGTTCAAAAATTATATGATTAATTTGTAAGTGAAGCGCTGGCATCTCACAGATCATACTATAGCAGACTGAGCCACTATCTACGAGACAAAATATATTTCCTAGTTAGCAAATGCTTAATTATATTCCACAGTCCACACTGCCCAGATCCTCCTATACTATGCAACATATGCAACCGGAAAGATCGTGAGGATGTGTACCACTTTCTAGCAGTATAACCCCATTCTTACAGAATTCCGCTTGAATATCTTTGGAGTACGTACGCTGGAGTTAGATGAAGTGATCAGCATATTCAACTGCGATGAAGTTTGGACGCATTACTAAGTTTCAAATCGATACCAAGAACGGTTCGTGAGTTAAGAAAAGGGCCCCCTTAAAAAGAACCATCGCCAATAACTCGGGCCGCAAGCAAAATTTCCAAAATGGGACAAATTAATTATCTCTATTTCTTATAATAGAGTATACAAATCGAGTGTGAAGTCAATCGGATCAAAACTAAAAATGTTCCCATACAAACTTTGACCCCCCTTTTACCCCTTTAAGGGGTGAATTTCCAAAATCGGAAAAATAACTGTTCTTTATTCTTCATAGAGAGTACACAAACCCAGTTTGAAGTCAATAGGATGAAAAATACAAATTTCCCCATACAAACTTAGACCACCTCCCCCCTTTTACCCCTTTAGGGGTTGAATTTGGAAATATCCTTCCTTATTCCTTGTATGCATCATAAGTGGAACCTCTATGCAACATTTTAGGTTTCTAGAGCAAAGGGTTTGGGCTGGGCGTTGATGATAAGTGTGTGGTAAACTTTTAGCATTAGAGAAAGTATTAAGAGAAAAAGCTCAAAATAAATAATACGAAACATCCTATATAAAATAAATAAATTATTTGTGTAGCTAGCGATTTTCGGTAGAGTTTAAAAAGGTTCCCAAATAACGACAAAGACGCAGTTCTTTTTTTTTTCTCCGTACTGTGTGTAACTCGACAAACTCCCGGTTGACTGAGAAGTGATCATTCCTGGATTCGAGCGTCCTTTTTATACGTTTTTAAAAGAGCTTTTTTCATGAGCTTTACATATTTTTGTACAGTAATAGTAGGAAACTTATACTTTTAGTACAGTAATAACAAAAGTTTGAGTACAGTAATGATAGTAAATGCTTAGATACTAATTGAATTGAATTGAATTGAATTGAATTGATTTGAATAGAAAATGATATGACTAGAACAATTAAATGAATAGAAAAATTATGTAATTAAGTAGAAATTGAATTGAATAGAATAATTAAATGAATATAAAAATTAAGTAATTAAGTAGAAATTGAATTGAATAGAATAATTAAATGAATATAAAAATTAAGTAATTAAATTGAATAAAAATGAATAGAAAAATTAAGTAATTAAGTCAATAGTTGAAAGAAAATATATATATTATTCTTATTAATATTTATAGTTGTTACAGTCTCCCCCTCTGACGTTGAGGTCGTCTCGACGATACGGCAGGAGTGATATTCTTCTTCGGTCGTCCTCGTCTTCGCAGAGTTCGAACTGGTTGGTCATCTTTGGCTTCGATATTGGGTGTATATTTTGTAAGAGAGGAAGCGTGATATGTCCCCAATGGAATGGTCGGGTTATCTTTAGCAGCAACTTGGTAGGTGGACTTTCCAAGACGCTGGATAATAACATATGGTCCATCTCTTCGTGGTACAAATTTGGAAGTGATATGCTTGGAGGCTTTGCTAAGCACATGTGTAGTGACCAATACTAAGTCACCAATTTGAAGTTCTGGTTGTGGTCGGCGTTTTTTGTCTACATACCTTTTGTTGTGGTCTTGAGATTTCTCAACCATTTCTCTAGCCTCTTGCATGGTGTCGGCTAGTCGCATAAGTTTCGGGGTTATTTGCGGGATAAAGTTTTCTGACTGAAGGATGCTTCTTATATCGTGATGGATGTCATCAATGGTTCTTAATTCACGTCCGAACGTGAGGTAAGACGCCGTGTATCCGGTGCTTTGGCACTTGGCGGTGTTCATTGCAAACCTTATCGACGATAGGTCATCAGCCCATGTGGTATGGTTGTTGCCTACCATAATAGCGAGCTGAGTCTTCATGTCCCTATTTTTCCGTTCTACTGGGTTGGCTTCTGGATGATATACTGGAGTTAGGGTTTGCTGAATTCCCAGGCAGTGTGTGAGCTGTTGCATTAGGGCAGATATAAATTGTGAGCCGTTATCTGTGACTAGTCGTCGCGGTGTTCCGTAGCGGAGAAACACTTCATCTAGTAAGGTGACTGCACAATTTTCTGCTGTAGCTTCTTTAAGTGCGAATATCTCAATCCATCTGCTGGCAAGGTCCTCTGCTATGAGTATCCACTGGTATCCGTCTTGAGTTACTGGTAGAGGTCCGAATAAATCAACTGACAATACCTCAAAGCGTTGGTTGCTTGAGACTGTTTGAAGTAGTCCTGCAGGTTTGAAGTTGCTAGGTTTGTATCGTAAACAGGCGAGACAATTACCTATGTGCTTGGTAATATCACCTCGCATTCCAGGCCAGTAGTAGCGAGAAACGATTCTGGAGAAAGTTCGGTCGATTCCGTAGTGACCTGCGGTAGTAGCATCATGGTAGTTCTGCAAGATCGACTGTCGTTCCTGGAGTGGTATAACTAATTGTGCATTTTCAGCTTCGGATTCAGATGAATATCGATAGAGTATACCATCGTTGAGGATATATCCGCGTGATGTCCATCGGGATGTATTCTCGTCGTTGTGTTCGAATGATTCGATGATTGTCTTTAGTTGCTCATCTTGAAGTTGCGCTTCGCGAATTTCTTTGGGTCTTCTTGATGGCATATCAATTTGAAAATTGCAAATTTCACAATCTTTTTCTTTGTGCTCTTTGGTATTACAGAAAGGTCTCGATAACATGTCAGCGACAGTATTGGTTCTTCCTGGAGTGTACTCGATTTTAAAGTTGTAGGGTTGGAGCTGAAGTGCCCATCGGGCAAGTCTGCCAGTTGGTGTCTTTAGGGTCATGAGCCACTTTAGCGGTTGATGATCGGTAATTAGGGTTACTTCACCTCCTTCGATGTATCCGCGGAACTTATTCACTGCCCAGACTATGGCTAGTGCTTCACGCTCAGTGGTTGAATAATTGCGTTCAGCAGCTGTTAGGAGTCGGGAAGCGTATTCAATTGGATGTTCGTCTTCGTTCTCCCCCTGGACTAATACAGCCCCTATGGCATAATTGCTTGCATCTGTTTTTAGTCGAAAAGGTTTTTCATCACAGGCTTGTTGTAGTATGGGTGCGCTTGTAAGCAAAGATTTCAAGGTGTCAAATGAAGTCTGCTCCTCCTTACCCCATTTCCACAAAGCATTTTTTTTTGTGAGGTTGCTCATTGGCTTGGATACATCAGCGAAATTCTTTATGAAGCGTCTGTACCAAGAACAGGTTTGTAGAAATGATAGAACTTCTTTAGTGTTTTTGGGTTCTGACCGATTACAAATTGCAGCAATTTTCTCTGGATCGACCTGTATCCCTTGATTTGTAATAAGGTGTCCGAGGTATTTTATATCAGAGCAACAGAAATTTGACTTTTTCCTATTCACCTTTAACTTGAACACTTGTAGTCGTTCGAATATTTGCTTCAAGTGAGATAGGTGCTCCTCAAAACTGCTTGAGCATATTATCAAGTCATCTAGATACATTAGAATGAGAATTCCCGGAAGTCCATTACGGAATCTATCAATGAGCCGTTGAAATGTGGCCGGCGCGTTTCGTAAGCCGAAAGGCATACGTATGAAACGAAACATTCCGAATGGTGTTACAAACGCGGTTTTCTCGATGTCTTCTTCAGCTATTTTTATTTGGTAGTAACCAGATTGTAGATCAAGTGTGCTTTTATACTGAGTTTTCTTTGTAGAATGTAGCAGATCATCGATTCTGGGTAAAGGGTATGGATCAGGCACAGTGAAGCTATTAAGTTGTCTGTAGTCAACACAAAGTCGTATGCCTCCGTCCTTTTTGGGTACTAAGACAACCGGTGCAGCCCAAGGGGATTCACATTCCTCAATTATTTGATTGTCTAGAAGCTTTTCCAGTTCTGCCTTTAGCTGACTTTTTCTGGTGGGTGAGAGTCGATATGGAGTTGTTGCTACTGGGTCATGATCGCCAGTGTTGATCTTGTGAACTGCGAATGGAGAAGGTTCTGCCAGGTCATCAAACACATTTTCATAATCTCTTAACAATTGGTTCAATTTAGCTCTGTTTGTTGCACTAAGTTCAGCTGCTTCATCGTCGCGAAGTTGGATGTCGATTGAAAGAATCTCTGTGAAGTATGACTCTATTTCGGCTTCTTCGTTTTCCTTTTGGACGCGTCTTAGAGCTGGGAAGAGGTTTTCTTTATCGCGATTTCTTTCTGGTGTTACATTATCGGGTTTTAATGAGCTTTGGAAGATCTGTTGGATAGAGTGTGGAGAATAGTCGTTGGTTCTTCGTTTCTTAAGAGGTGGATCAGGTCCAATGTGTTCCTCGGATAATGGCGTTGCAGCAAGCGGAGAAGTAATTTTGATGTCATCGAACCAAGTGAGAAAAGCTGAATTCTGGTTTGTAAGCTGTTTCGAATCTTGAGCTATGATCTCAGTGCCTTGTGCCTCTGATGGTGTTGTTAACCCGTTGATGCTAATCGTAGGTGTCTTAGCAAGTGGAGAGATTGGGCAGAACTTCTCAGCGTTACCTCCTAATAGAGCAGCAATATCTTCAGTTGTATCTTTTTTGACGACCTTAGTATGACATGTGTCATAGAAGTCAAATACTTTGCGCTTTTGATCTGCGTAATACCACATACGTTGACCTAAGTCCAGGACTATCCCATTTTCTTCAAGAAAATCGATTCCGATTAATGTTCGGTTATTGGTTGCTTTTGGAAGCGCAATAAATCTGATTGGCCTCAATCGATTTCCAATAACAATACTCGTATCAGCAATACAAATATTTTCAAGTGCTGTATTCCCGTCTGCTAGGGTGACGTCAGCATGGAGTTGTGTAAAATTTGTACCATTTCGTAGAAGGTGAAGGAATAATTCTCTTCCAGCAACACTTGTTCGGGCTGCGGTGTCCAAGTAGGCTATTCCCGTTTCTCCATGTGATGTAATTGAAATTGTTGGTAAGTCAGTCCCTATTGTAGTTCTCATACAATTAAAGGAAACTGTTGCAGGTCCTTTTGGCAAATCCTTACAGTTTGGGCAATTAGAACGGACAAATCCTGGAGCCTTGCATTTGTAGCAATAGATTTTTGGCTCTACAATATTTGCTTTCGGGTTTGTTAGTTCATTTCGCTCTTTCTTGCGGCATTCATCGGCTGTATGACCGGCATGTTTGCAATAGTTGCATCTCTTTTTCACATATGTTTCTATTTTCGGGGCGCGTTGGACATTTCTTTCGGCAATTGAGAGCTCCACCGCTCTTGCCTTATCTAAGAAATCCTTAAAAGTTTTGAACTCAGTTCGAGGAACTCCGTCACGAATGTGAAGACTGAGTGATCCATAGATCATATCTATCATCATGGATTCTGTTGGCACAGGTTTTGAAAGTTGTGAAAACAGTGCGCGTTTGGTACAGATGAAATCGTCAGTTGATTCTTTTGGCTTTTGTTTCTGCTCGAACAACTCTGCATAGATACGATAATCTGGTCTTGCAGGTGCATAAGCATTGCGTAGAAGTGTAAGAACATCTTGCCATTTAGTTGCTTCCTTTTTAACACCTTGCCACCAATTAACAGCGCTTTCTTGAAGAAGAAGAGGGAATCCTTTTATTGCGTCCTCTTCGCTGATCCGCTCAATATCCTTGTAGACATTAATCGTGGCGATGAAACCTTCAACGACAGCAGGATCTCGTTCACCTTGAAAGCGTGCTGTGCAATGGCTAAAGCTGCCGATAGCTCTGGAGTTTGTAGACATTACGTCCAAAAGTTCCTTTAGCTGTTCTGCGGAAAGGGCCATTTTGACTGGATTCTGCAATGATGCAATGCGACTGCTTCTTCTTAAATTGTCCGTGGCAACGAATTGTACTGTAGAATGCGTGTTTTTTTGTGTTGAATGGGCCACTAGTTGGGTGCCAATGTAGCTAGCGATTTTCGGTAGAGTTTAAAAAGGTTCCCAAATAACGACAAAGACGCAGTTCTTTTTTTTTTCTCCGTACTGTGTGTAACTCGACAAACTCCCGGTTGACTGAGAAGTGATCATTCCTGGATTCGAGCGTCCTTTTTATACGTTTTTAAAAGAGCTTTTTTCATGAGCTTTACATATTTTTGTACAGTAATAGTAGGAAACTTATACTTTTAGTACAGTAATAACAAAAGTTTGAGTACAGTAATGATAGTAAATGCTTAGATACTAATTGAATTGAATTGAATTGAATTGAATTGATTTGAATAGAAAATGATATGACTAGAACAATTAAATGAATAGAAAAATTATGTAATTAAGTAGAAATTGAATTGAATAGAATAATTAAATGAATATAAAAATTAAGTAATTAAGTAGAAATTGAATTGAATAGAATAATTAAATGAATATAAAAATTAAGTAATTAAATTGAATAAAAATGAATAGAAAAATTAAGTAATTAAGTCAATAGTTGAAAGAAAATATATATATTATTCTTATTAATATTTATAGTTGTTACATTTGTTAATTTTTAAATCAATTCCAAACAAAACGCACGAAGAGTAAAAAGCAACGTGCAAATGGTAAACATACCTTAATAAATATTTTATGTCAAATATTACATTACGTAGGTTTAAAAACGGGTGTAAAACCTTTATAATCCGCAATAAATGCATTTTTAATTTATTAGGTTTAATATTTATGGTTTTTGAGCGAATAATATATGCGGGTTTTCGGTTTCGAAAAATACAGACTAAATGGTGGGGCATAAAAATCCCTTAATCCCGATTAACGTTCTGAGTGAATAATATAATCGTAAATGTCTTAATGATAGGAAGCTACCTACGTCCTACATCTACACTGCATTGTCAATAGCAGCACTCTTTTATTCTTACATTATTTCTCGGAGTTTATCATTCATTAATTTTGCATTTATTTTTCAATCGGCCCGCCTATCCATTTAATGGGTAGCGGGTGTAGGTTGCTTAAGTGGACCCACCATAACTCTCGATTTTCCACCATCAATCTTAGATCATCAAGAGCAAAACCCCATACCTACGGGTAGACTAGAGATTATCGACTGGATATAACCAAACCATCTTATCCTGGATCTACCTAGGACGCCTACCTGATGGTACGGATTACATATACTTCAACCTTTTGGGGTAACTTTGTACGAGTACTAATTACGTTTTAGTTTTCTAAATGCGAACCTATACCTAACGCTTTAAGAAGCCCCGAAAATAAGTATTACTTCTTCCAAAGTTCGCTTGTCCTGTCTACAGGAGTTTTGTTAAAGTCATATTCTCCCCCCTTTAATTTGTGTAAGGAAATATTTAGATTCGTATTTAAGGTGAATTCAATTGCATTATTCTAAGAAATCAATTAAACAATGTATGTACTAAAAACTCAAATAAATTGATTCACATTACCACTCTCCATGATTCAAAACGAAATACAAATTCTAGTTAGAATTATGTCGAATAAATAGTATATCCACCGTATTTGCAATCATATTGGCAACCCATCTACCTTTCAGATAGGTATACGTAATAGAAAAACATCCCTTGAATGATCTAAAACCCCAAAATCATTTTGACTTCCAAAAATTATGTGAAGGGTTTCTTTTGTAGCATCTTTGGAACCTCTCCAGTGAGTGCTAGTGTATAAGTTCCTAACTTGCAAAATTCCTCCTCCGAGTGGTCGATTTGTCTTCAATTTGAGGTGAATTTTTATTTATGATGACTGAAAAAATAGGTTAGAATTTGTCAGTTGGAGAATATGTCAGTATTTTGAATGTTGCTGCTTGACTTTGCGATTGTTTTTCTAGAATTGTTATTTTATTCAAATTTCTTTCAAAGTTCATAAATGTCGAATCTCTAATGAGGTCATAGGGAAACTGCAAAAGTATTGAACGTACCAAATAAATTTAAAGAAGTTATTAAAAAATAAAAAATAAATAGGTGGCATAGACACCCAAGGCCTAGCTTCTCGCAACCATTCGTTTTGTGTGAGTTTCTATTTTTGGGACGAATGGAAGGGACCTACAATTTTATGCCGAGTCCGAACGGCTGAATTGAGAAGCTTTTTCATGACAGGCATACTCTCGGATATTTGTCACTTTGTCAGACGTTCGCGAGAGGTGGCGCAGTAGAAAAAACTTTAAGATGTAATTTTGTGTTTTTCCGGGGATCGATCCTTGTAAAGAACCAGAAAGTTTTGTCCGATCCAGTCGTGGAGTTTTTCCAGCAATTGCAATTCTTCAATATTAATCAATTTCACCTTCTGTTTCCCCATTATATCACTGGCCATTATTAAGAATTCATCCTTTGGAGTTTTGGGCCATTGGAACTCTAAATAGAAATTGAAAGGCTTTGATTATTATCGGAAATGGGATTGAATAAATATTATCACTCGTCATTTTCACTAAGAAGATTACCGGACTCAATTATAAGATGAATTGTCTGTCTTTCAATTGCAGCCTTTTATTATTTCCTTACTGCTCTCTGATGGTTCTGCAGTACACATTTTCCAAGCAATTATTATGAGCTTGCAGGATTCGTTTCTCATCCTCAGTAGGATTTGTCTGCTTTCGTTTCAATAAAACTTAATTTTGTTCTAAATTTTTTATTGCGATAATGATTACTATGGAATTGCTTCTGTGCTTTTAAAAATTGCATTTAGCTACAAGTAAAATCTCCAAGAATCTCTTATCCGTTACAATTGTGTAACATTTTTTGCTGGCAAATGAACCATTTTCCGTCAAGTATACAAGTCAGAAGTATATTTTTGGCTATTCTGCTCATAAAAGGAATTGTTAGTACATACACAACCTATTCAGGTTCAACATTATTTAAAAAGTAAAATAACGATATCTCTGTAACCAACTTGCAGATTTTAATGAAATCAGTTTTCTTATATAGAATAATCAATTGTTAATGAAACAGGACTATGACTGGACTGTAATGACACGTATTTATATTTTTATGATTATTTTTCCAAAAACGTATCGAAAAGTGACCAGATATTTTGGCTCATCTGAATAGGTTCAAAAATTTAAAATTAAGAAAAAATATATATATTAAGTACTAACTCACAGCTTTGGTTATTTTTAACATTTAGCTACATATTTAAGTATAATTTAGTATGTAGTAATATCTCCTTTGTTCAATATAACTTCATAGATACGATTTTTAAAATATTTATAATATTTTTCAATAAATCCAAGTGAAATTGTTGACCCGGCTTTTTTAATGGCGCCAATTAGGCTTGCAGGATTCTCAAATTGCCCACTGTCCTCATATACTTTTTTGGACAATAGACCCCAAACGTTTTTAATAATATTTATGGCCGGGGAGTATGGCAACCACTCGAGCAATTTCACATTTTGATCCTTTATCCACTGTTTAACAACACTCCAGTAGGTATGAATGGGGCCGTTGTCCATGGAATTCGTTCAAAACTATTCGAAAAATTTGGAAAAGCATTTTCTAGTATAGTTTTGCATACATTCGCGTTAATTTTTGATGTAACAAATTGCAGCTCACAAAGTCACAAGTCCCAGGTGTGGTGACTACCTAAAACAAATTTATCCTTTCGCAGGTCGTGAATGTTATAGTTGTAGCCATCCGGTCCATTAAGGTTGAACTTCTTTTCATCGGAAAACACCACAGTCTGCCACTCCCTATTCCACGTCATATGCTCTTGAGCAAACTAAAGTCGTGTAGCTTTGCGCACATCATTGAGATGTTTCTTTTTTTACGTCCAGTCTCTTCAAATGCTTGGCACTCCGAATAATGCGTTTTCCAGATGCCAGACTTTTATTAGCACCGAATTCTTCCCTGATTCTAGCAGTACAACGTTGGGAATTTGAAGCAGTTCAGATGATAAGTCTTCTCGCTGCTGGTGTTGTCGCATGTTGAGCCCCTCCTATCGTATTGATATTATAGCTTAATTCATTCCGACTAAAATTACCAAACACATTTTAACTTCGGCAAATCTTCTAAGCGATTTGGCCCGGCTTTAAACCAAATTTGAAGTATCCCTTTATTTATCCTTTTTCAAAGTCGTTTAATTTCTTTCCGCGACCAAAAAACGGCTGTAATTACTTTCAATTTGAAAAATCAAAATAATTGACGTCGTTACATAATCGTTGTAGATCGCAAACTAGAGTTATTGCCCTTGAACCTATTCTGATGAGCCAAAATAAATGGGATTTTTTTGGCATGTTTTTCCAAAAATAAAAATAAAAATATATATACGTATGTTAGAGACCGCAAACTTTCGTCTTTCAATAACAATTGATTATTCTATACAAAAAAAATTGATTTCATTAAAATCGGCAAGTTGGTTAGAGAAACCGATGCTATCAAAGGTCATATCATTACGCCTGATAACCTACTAGACCGAATATGACACTCGATCAAAGTACATGCTTCTTTACATATTGGAAATGCTTTAGTCAACCCTAACTCTAACAAGAAGTCAAAAAATTTACTGAGCTTGCCTTCTTCTATCAAAATGTGAGAGACCTAAGAACTAAATGCACACATTTGTTATTAATCTTTACAGCTCTTTATCTGATATAATAATCATTACAGAAACTGGATTAGATGTTAATTTTGTTAATGCTGTTATTTTTCCAAACTACTTTTCCATTAACCGTGGGGATCGATCAACTACAAACAGCTCATTTGAAAGATTTGTTGGAATGGGGTATGTGAGAGAAAAGGTCTCATTTGAAACTAGGCAGGAAATAATTCATTTTTATTTTAGGTACCTAAGTTCATTTACACTTGTATTTGTTTAAACGATTTTTGAAGTGAAACTTCTCCTAGGTCATTGGGAAAAAATTCCAAATTCCGATGAAACGAAAAAGCGACAGGAAAAGCTCGCCTAGTGAGGCGAATAGGTTAGGTATCTTCTAGAGTCATCATTACTGGCTTCAGTATTTTAGTATTGCGAGATTTTATGAGCATTTGCATGAGATTAGCTATTTTATATAATAGAGTATCTCTACCGTAGCACGTGTTAAAATTATTGAGGCTATAAGGAAGTAAAAAACAAGTAAAAGTGTTATCATCGGCCTAACCGATACTTTAATTCCCTCCACTTCATACAAGTCAGGCAAAATGTTTGCCATGTGAGTTAGTACGAACAAAATACATTGAAAGGTCTAATATTGGATTTGTATGGGAGGTACCAGAACTACTCGACCGATATAGCTCCTTTTCATGCCAACCTGACGGCGGTAAATAGATAAGTCTTCTCACAAAATTTCATCCACCTAAGGCGATTCATTTAGACGCTATCGTATTTTCAACAGACAGACAGACAGAATTCATAATTTCCTGGGATTTCCGCTGACTCCTTCTTGGCGTTACAAATGTAATGGCAAAGTGAATATACCTGTAAAGGGTATGCAAAGTACAAAGTGGAGATTATCTGGAATGGAAGTGTAAATCCTTTTTTAAAATACTTGAAATCTAGAATGAACGTTCTTATTTCGGCGCTACAATCCAGGGTTGACCTTGATCTCAACCACTACCCATCTCCAGTTAGTTGGTTGAGGTCCCCACCAACTTGTGCGTGCCATTAATTTAAATCAACCCTGAATTGTAGCGCCGAAATAAGAACGTTCATCCTAGATCTCAAGGCGAGGTATTCCTCTCCGGGTTGGAGGAGAAGATTCTTCGAGCCGGAACGCTGGCTGGTGCAAAACTATATAAAATAGACCGTCAACTACCTGATTCTCCCCGGAAAAATCCCCTCTTAATTGCCCTGTGTATAATTACGTGTGAAATATTAAAATGAATGGCCGCAAAAGCTGCTGAAGTATGTATCCATTATTCGCTCTAGATCTTATAGCGATCGTAGACTATAGATTCGCACTTTTCTCACCAGTCCAATATCGCTATAAAGCTCATAGATTTCGCTGTTCTACTAACCCAAATCCCATCAACACAAACGGAACCGAAAATCATTCAAAGAATATTGCATTTAAAACTATCAAGAATATCTTTGTCGGACTTCGCTTATGTGATGTAATTTTCAGGGTTTATTACGGAGCCGATGTAAAGGAGTCCCCAATTTCGACTTGACTTTTTTTTATTAATTTTGAATGGTTTGTTGTGTCTGAAAGCGGAATTTCTATCGTCTTCTTAGTTTAACAGACTCTGCAGGAACACTTATTGAACTCAAAAATAAGTTAGGTACCTATTTAGAGCAAATATGTTCATCAGTCCGATATTACTTGGTTATATAATGCAGATTAGACCAGGCTTTCATGAAGCTCATCCTCAAAACATTCATTTACCCTATGGCCCAACGCACACACGGAGGAACTGGAAAAAGACTAAACCGGTTGGCAACTCGGGTTACAGACCAGTTACGGACTCAGCGGTGACTTCACTCCACATACAAGTAAAGTTATCAGTCATCATCACCAATCAAAATCTCCCTCCCACCAACAACAGGTCGGTCTGTTATTCGCTCATTTTCGACAAAGTAGAAAATGAAATCAATAGGCAATCCGACATGCAAAAAACAGACGACTGGTTACAAACTGGTTTTTGTGAATCGCAAACGAGTTTTCAACCAGTAGCGTCATGTGCGTACGTCGCGTCGTCCCATTTAATTATACAGGGTATGACGTATGACTCAAAAACTAGTTGCCAATTCCCTGATCGGTTTTTTTCCAGTTGCTTTGTGTGCATTGGGCCTATTTGACAGCACAATGCATATTCTATCGGTACTATCATGGCAGTTTTTCGGAAGAACTTGCTAAAGTTATTCTCAAAATGAGAAATCATACGATCGCCCTACAAGACAGACAACCATTGCACATTTCCTATCAGTACACTTAACAATAGCGAGGACATACCCTCTTCTAAACTCCTTTGACTAGAGGACAAGCATACTTTGGAACCCGCTTCCTGGGGACTTATTTCCAGAGGCGACTACAACTTACAACAATTTAAATACAGAGCCAACACCTTTTTACAAGCATCTCGGGGCACTGTTAACCTTTCCCGAGAGAAGTATTAAAACAAAAAATCCTACCCAAAACAGTGATGAAAGAAGTCACAAAAATTATATGTGAAATAACTCCCCAATATGTATACCGAAATAAATCCACAATCTTTGGGGTCTGAAAATAGCTTGTTCGATATTATGCGAACATATTGATGTAGCTGCACTGCGATTTATAACGTCACACAATGACACAAACCTATCACGTAAAATGTGTGCTATGTTCAATACTAAATAGTCAATCAAGAATAATATATTTGTAATTAACGTCAAATATGGAACTTACTTCCTAGTTGTAATTGGGAATTTATTTCAGAATGACATTGACATAACCCCAAATTTAATGTCTGAAATAAATCCCTAGAAACCACTGAGAGTAATTCCCAATTTCGAGGACTTATTTTATATGAAATAACTCCATCATCATTTTGGGGAGTTATTTCATTGCGAGGTTTTTTATCTGGGGTTGTGTTTTTCTACAAACTGAACGTAGTATTAGTAGCACAAAGCAAATTAATATTTATAAAGGGGTATTGTGAATAAATTCCTGGAAATATGAAAGGGAAACATTCCGGGAAAATTGTAACCCCGATAGGGGTGATAATACATAATTGTTTCTGTTTGACTGGATAGCATATCTCAATATGTAGTTGGCATAATAATTTCCTTATGGGAGTCTATGCTTCTAACCGTAGACCACAGAGTGGTTTGTGCTTCTAACTTCTACGAACTACGAACCATTCGTTTAAAATTTTCGAACGTATTCAAATTTGAAACGAAATCAACACCGCCAATAATTTATTCGTAGATTATATTTTGTAATATAATTGGTTTTATACTCGCTTCGCTGGGTAGATATGCAAAAAAAATATTTGACAAACAAATCGATTTTATTTAAAGAACCTCTTTGAAAACTGTATTGCGTGTGAACTGTCTCTGGTTATTTAATAATATTCCTTGCTGTGGATTCGATTCAATATACACCTTCAATTGACTTGCAACTCTTGATCCTGATAAAGCCACATATCTACAGTTGGCCGCGTGAAAATACTGCGGTCTTCAAGTGCATGCCAACGTGATCAACTGACTGGTCTTGTCTCGAGCCTATAACAATATAGCGGACGCAAGAATTTATCGGAAATGGCCGGCGTTTTAATATGAAAGGTAATGTTGTGTCGGTCGATGCTAGACCCTAAGAGAAAATTTCCAGGGACAAAATCCCCGATTTTTACATTTGGTGTTATTTATTCTGTCACCGCGGCACCAAAAATGGGGTTAAAAAGTGAGATACGCATGGGAGGCATGCTGTCCCCCTGCAACCCCCCTGCTTGTGGTCACTGTAGGGTTTGGAGTAGGTGCAAAATTGGGCCCTACGAACTAAGTCCCAACTGGAACTAACTCCCACTAGCCAAAACGAACTAAGTCCCAGAAAATTTGGGACTTAGTTCATATGAACTAACTCCCACGATTTTTAGGAACTAAGACCCAACTAAGAATGAACAAAGTCCCAATATGAGAATGAATTAAAGACCAATAGTGGGACTTAGTTCATGTTCTTTATGAACTAAGTCCCAAATGAACTTACTTCCAAATTATTTAAAATAAAACGAAAATTCACGATTTGAAATGAACTAAGTCCCAAAAATGTTTAATCCAGCATAGGTAGGTATATACTTTTGTTACAAGATACAAAATAAGGGTAAATTAAATACATATGTATAATACAATATTATTATTGTAAGTAAACGTGAATTATATCAATGATCTTTGTGCGGCACAAAGGACATGTATATCCATCGTTCGAACCTTTGGCGATGCTGTCTGCTTGCAACTTCAAATGGCATTCGCTGCAAATCATTATATGCTTGCATGGAAGAAGGACGATGTTTGGCTTCATATCAATGCAAACAATGCACAAAGAGTTGTCGCTATTCATACGGTGAACCTCTGTAGATACAGTTTCAACTTCATCTTTATCTTGATTATCATCCGTAAACTGCTCAAAAATATCCTCGTCTGGCTCCATCTCGTAACAAATCTCATTTTTCTTGAATATCATTCGCAAAAAATTGTCAGCCGTGATCCGATGCCGTTAACATTAAAGCCAGCTCAATTTTTGAAACAACTTTTATTTTCTCAAATTTTCTAAAGCTCAAAGCCAGCTCAGTTTTTGAAAAATCTTTTAAAAATTCGCGCGAATTTTGAACTTTTATTTTCTCAAATTTTCTAAAGCTAAAAAAAAAGTTGTTTCAAAAAATTCGCGCGAATTTTGAACTTTTATTTTCTCAAATTTTCTAAAGCTAAAAATAAAAGATTTTTCAAAAACTGAGCTAGTAGGTATTGGGTCGGTTTGGACTGAGAATTCGGCGCTAGAAAGAGACAGAAAATGTGCGAGAGAGATAGAGCGAGATGGAAGATTGATTTTGTTTTTTTTGCTGTGTTGGTTGTTTTGTTTTTTTTGCGGAATGTTGGCAAGAGGGGGAGGGGTTCATATGCTGGCAAGGGGTTCATATATGTTAGCGATAGCAATGGAATAACAGATGTTCAATGTAGGCGAAGGCAATAATCCAGCCCATGGAACCACAGACGCAGCGATGGCAAAATTGTTATCTTTGCGAACACATAATCCAGTCCATGGTTGAAATCATAAACGACGTAGCGATAGTCTCATCTTCATCATTGTCATGGGCGAATGTAGAACAACAAACATAAATGCGTAATCAATAATACACTGGCTGGTGGGATCGGTAGTTGGTGGATCTTTTTTATGTTTATGATTATTGCGAAATTAATAATGCGATGGCTGGTGGGATCGGTAGTTGATGGATCTATTTTTAGATTTGTGAGGGTGGTCGGTTTACTTGGGAGATAAGAGAATTTATTTTGTTGCATTTAGTTGTGCGGCTGGCTAGTTATTGTTTGGTTAAGGTTTAAGTTTGATGGTTTGTTTACGGGATGCTGAGAAGGGGGATAGAGATTCATATTTGGGAGATAAGGGAATCTATTTGATGCATTTAGTTGTACGGTTAGTTATTGTTTTGGTTGAAGTTTAAGTTTCATGGTTTGTTTGCGGGAATCTGGCAAGGGGAGAGAGATTCATATGCGGTGAGGATCGATGGTGAGGTTGAGATTTTGAGTGTTCTCTTGATTTAAATAAAACTGAAATAAGAAGGAAAAAGAGTTTACACTATAAGAAACATTTAAAAATCGATCGATGAAGTTCAGGTTTACACTAAGGCCAGTGGGTATATTCTGTTGTCGACTTGTGGGAGAAGGAACAATTGAATTATGTTTTGGTGTGAGATTTTAAAAGAGGGTGAAAATCTGTGTAGGTACTTGTGAAGTTGGTTGGACACTAATAAAATTATCGGATGTAATGATGAATAGATCGAATTTCGAACTCTATGCCACACCTGAAGATGGATCCAAGTGTTTGGTTTTTCGTTTGAAAAATGGAGAATGTATAAGTTCTATTGCAAACTTTGCAATAAATCTTCAAGCTTTTCAACATGTTAAACTGCAGGATTTCGGTGGCGACATAATAATATATAGTATGGTGAGGTTATACAGAAAGGTAGAAGGAAAACTAATATTTTTGGTGATGTTGAAACATTAAAATTGAGAGCAAAAACCCGTGAAGAGATACATATTTTGAATTAAAAGTCGATAGTCAAGGGATTACGTCATCAGATCAATCAATTGATAAGGATGGATAAGTACGTTTTTCTGTATTACACATTTCCAAGTTTAAAGTTGTTAATTTATGTTTCGTTTGTTTTGTTACAGTACTTTATTTTCAGAGGAAAATGCTGCCGACTCTATGGATTATTACACTGTTTCCATTATTTCTTAATGGTCTACCGCAAATTTTAAGTCTATTAAGGAATCAGTACTTAATGCTGAAAACTCTAAAGATATAAAAATGTTATCAGAAAATATCTCCGCGCATTTCTATAACTCATATTGTAATATAATGAATAAAAAACAAAAGAAAACTACATTAAAATATGGCTTTATTTATTGACATCAATTTCTTAATTCTAATTAATTTGCTTTCTGCCAATATACGCAATCTTCTTGACTTAGATTTGGGCTGAGTACCTATAACAAAATTGTACGTAGTACGGACCGATTGTTGATCTTGGGAAACGACCGGAACTCCTTTCGAACTCCTTCCGAACTTGTCAACACTCATTTGATATATTGTTTAGAAAGATATTAATAAATGATGTTTGATTCACGCAGTTCTTCCACTATAGAATTTATTTCATTCTGAAGATTATTATTGCCCGCTTCTTGGGATGCGATCAAAAGTCCTAGTCTATCAACTAGTTCATTGGCATTATCCCAATAGACATAATCGACTGGATTATTAGAGTACACAGAGTATGATTTTCCAACTTTCTTTATGACTTTCTCTGTTAGACGCTTTAGTAGAGGTTGAATAACATGCTTGTACTTGTATCCTTTATTTCCGTTGACTTGTAGAGTACTATCATGGTTTCTTAAATGGGCTTTTGTTCCATCTCGCTCTATCTCTCTCGCACATTTTCTGTCTCTTTCTAGCGCCGAATTCTCAGTCCAAACCGACCCAATACCTACTTGAGCTTTAGAAAATTTGAGAAAATAAAAGTTCAAAATTAGAGCGAATTTTTAACTAAAAATAAAAGTTGTTTCCAAAATTGAGCTGGCTTTGAGCCAGCCGATCAGCCCGACAATTACAACGCAACTACTCATTAATAACTGCTGGTACATAATGCAAACCTATGTATGTACTGTACAAAACCTACAAACGCGTATTTGTATGTCTGATTTACATTTGAACCCGTTTCCATTCCTAATTTGTTAAGAACATTCTTTTCACAAAATGAACTAACTCCCACTTTCAACAGAACTATTTTTACTCGAAACAAGTTAAATGAACTAACTCCCACTTTCTCAAATTGGGACTTAATTCATTGGGAATTTGTTCATAATGAACTACGAACTATCCCCCAAACATATGAACTAAATCCCACTGAATATTTGGTGGGACTTAGTTCATTTGGCTAGTGGGAGTTAGTTCCAGTTGGGACTTAGTTCGTAGGGCCGCAAAATTGGGTTCATATATGTAAAGTTTAGTTTGCTTGTGGGAGATTTTGGCGTAGGGGATTTAGTCCCGAGAGATTTTGGAAAAAGAGGAAACAAAAATGAGAGATTATGTCCAATAAGGGATTTTGGAAGAGGGGATAACGTAGGGATCCCCTACGTTTTTCTTCATTGCTTGTACCTATACATTTTAGAGGAAACCTGTGTGCAAAATTTCAGCTTTTTAGGGCAAAGGGTTATTTTTATTTACCAATTTCCTCTTAAAAACACTTGCCGCGCATCAGTTTCATTGAGTTTGAACGTTTGAACCATGAAGAACCATGACATGAAGTTTATATACATACCTAGTATATCAAAAGTAGAAATGGGTCGTTCCGGACCTGTATAGTTCCAGGAACTATGTCCTCTGACAGAAACATTTTCTATCTTTCCGTAAACTGCATAGATACAGATACAGAAGAAACACATGCATACTGCATGCAGACGTGTACTACTTACCCACAAACACATGGCGAAATTCGCGCCTTAGGCCCTAGTTATAGCTATCAATCATTGAAATGCATAATTGACAATTTAGTTTTCCGATTTTAAGACGATTAATCAAACAATATTGGCTTTAGTTGGTATCAAAATAAAGGTAATCAATTGTGGAATTTTTTTACGAAAGAAATTACTTAATTCTGACTAAAACTCTACTTGAAATTCAATTTTATTATTTCACTGATCGAAATCGATTTCAATGAACAGCTGATTCTCGTTTCTCCAATTTGGAATTGGAACCCAATCGTTTCACTGATGTGTTCGATTCTCTTCCTTTTCTCAGCTGTCCCTGTCAGTTTTGCTTTCAATGATCAACTCAAACCTCAAAGCCTAGACTCGTTTGTTGAAAAGTCACTGACAGGTTCTTTCACTGATAGGAATTTTTCAATGATTGCTATAACCGACTTATCAATAAAATTAAACTACCATTCCACTGATTTGTTCCAATGATGCATTTCAATGATAGCTATAACTAGGGCCTTAATGGGCAAGAAACGTGTGTGCGTAGCGTATCGGAATTGGAGTTCTATACATCCATTCCATGGCCATTATGCACTATGCCCATATTCATACGTACAAGTACCATCATAATGAATGTTCACAGTTCTCTCGTTCTTCTAGTTCCATAATATCACTTTCGTTCACAGTTCCAGTTCGTTCGGAAAATGTTTATGGAACAATGTATATTATAGTTCCTCGGGCATGTTTCCAGGAATTACTTAGTTCCGATCGAAGAAAAAATCGTTCCATGTTCGTTCCATCATTGGAACTGTTTAGCGCAACTCTAATCAAAAGTAGGAAAAGTATAGAAAATGTTGAAAATGCATTCAAATACCCACCGGCCAACGCCTACTTTTATTTAATATAAGAAAAATAAGAAAAGTAAGGAGCGTTACGGAGTCAGTAAGGGTAAATATATATGATAAAAAAATATATTAATATTAATGACAACCCTCTTCTACAACGTCACACAGATTAGATACTCGTAAAAAATGTATAATAAATCAGTACATTCTGGAATGATCCATCAAAAGCAAACATAATGGACCGCCTGCTTGCAGGGATGCTAAAAGTCTCAACATGGTGTCGTTTAATATCATCAAGCATCATCTTCATTGCGCCACTTGAGAAATCAATTGCAAATTATTTCTGCCCGATAAACATCACGAATGAAACAAGTAAGAAAATAGAGGAACATCGGGTCTTCTATGGCAGGTTCATATTTTTTTTTTAAATAAGTTACAAGATATCTCAAACGTGCCAAATTTAACAAAGTGGAAGAAAGATTGAGGGTGGCTTGTTATTCGTGTTTTGTACATACCTATATAGATAAATAAAATATTTTGCTTTTTGTTTCTGAAAAAAAAAAAGCAGTTTGGGCATTATTTTTTATTTATTGATGGTTGACAGTGTTGACAATTGACAAGTCAATTTTTTAAGATTAGTTTTCAATGCTTCATTTGAGAGCGCCACTGGCCAGGCGGCTGTTCGTTACTTTTCCAGTGGGTTGCGGTGAGTGGTGTAGTATCCTAAACAAATGACATCCGTCTGGTTCTGTAGTCTCATATAAAGTGAGTTTTATTTTATTATATCTGACATTTTATACAGTGTGATCATAGGTACACTATAATTCTGACAATTTATACAGTAGGTACTTCAGGATACTACCCATCGAAGGCAGTTTAAGTTCACCCAACAATACCATATCGTATAGGTGAGTGTAGTTAGGTCTGTAGACGAAAATATATAGCCAGTTGTTGACGATATATGTATCTACAAAAACGTAGTAGTAATAAAAACGAGAGTTGCAATGGCTTTCTTTTAACATTTTTTTAAAGCTGTCCATCTATAGTTTAATTTGCCCTCTGAGATAAGACTGTGCCATTTCGTATTTCCATCCCAGCAAATAAGGGAAGGGACAAGGGAGCCATTGAAATTGGGTCAGCTTAATCCTATTCCTAGGGGTTGGCCACTAAGTTTAAGATTGCCTAATAACAAACTTAATAAAAATCAGCAGAAAGTTATGAATAGCGATAGGGATACTTTCTGGGCATTACCTGTAGGTACATGACATTCCACAACAACGGCCATAAGACCGGTCCCTGTGAAACTCCGGCAGTGACGTTGTAGTATTTTTCACCTTCATCTGTATTATATCTTAACTTCCTGTTGTTGTATGTATACGTAGCAAGTAGCGCGGTGTATCCATCCTAATAGTGATGGATCTTCTAATGAAAGACCAGTTCGCCGAGTTAAAAGCATTTTCAACGTCCAACGTTACTATTGCACAATACTTCTTTGAGCCATCTTTCCCCTTCGATGGCGCCTTTTGCAATATCAACTACTGCTCTTATGGCATCAACAGTGGATCAAACAACTCCGTGGACAGAGCTTCATTTATTTATAGAGCGAAGCTACGTGGACAGTAGGCTATGCATTTCAAGCTGAAATAATGACGATTAAAGAAGTCGTGTCGATTGCTAAAGGAAAATATTATACCGCATTTTCATGATTAGGCAAGCGGAAAAAACAAACCTCGGAAATACCCTGTTTAAATAAGCTTCACGTTATCACATCTCGGTCAATTTAGACCCATTGTGATGGCCAATGAGGAGAGGTTTGGGGAGTGATACAGGTAGTGAGGTAGTGCACCCTCGTGAGATTCCTTGTCACCATATCCTCCACATACATATATTGTCATTGTTTAATTTAAGTTTCATACGTGTAGTACGTTTTGTTGCTTAAGCCAGAGCTTCCTTGTAGGAGACTTCCATCTATTGTTGGCTGTCATTTAGACAATAATAATGACAATACTGATCTACGGATCTGGGACATGGACTCTTTCGAAAGCGAATGCAAATACATATCAACCTATATAGGTTGTTTGTGCCAATTTTTTCCTGGACTTGTTAGTTGAGTCTGTGCTTCGCCTTAAAGTGTAGCGCCGACTAAAAACACAGCAGAGATTGTTAATTTAGTCACGTATTGTATGATATTTTGATCCAGCCCTTCTTTTTCAACCCCTTAATTAATGTTTAACTTTCACAACATTTATTATACTTTTTAACGTAACGCTACACAAGATCATCGTGTGTGCAATCAATTTCCAATTGAGTAAATACACGCGCAACCCTTCATTCGTTTCATTTCGCTTGACTGCTGTGAAAAGTTTGTCAACCACAACCAGAGTTGGTTGTCAAAATGGTTGTAGTCCTCTTAATAAAATAGCTTTGATCAGAATTAAATATTTAAAAGTCTCTTACGTGAACAAAAATAAGACGGAAACCATTTAAAGAAACCCAACAGAACCTCCCACATCTCCACATCTGCCGTGCTTACCTAATTTAGTTAAACCGCCTATGTGATGGTTCCATAAAGAATTAAACCCCATATACAAAATACATTATGTAGGTAGGTTACATAGACGTACAAAAATAGGTGCTCGTCTTACTTTTTTGCAGAAGTCCCATTACAAAGACCTATTTTCTATATTAGTTTATTTCTGCCTAAATTATAGAAAACAAAGAGATAAAAATTCCCACAAAACATCTCAACAGTGTTTCTTGAGTTGCGTGAAGGTCCTTGAAAATTTATAACACTTTATCGTTTCTCAAATAAGTAACGTAATTCGTATATATGCTTATTCATGGGAATCGCTAAGAACAATGTACATTGTGAATAATAATAGCACAAAACGATAGAAAAGGATACCTCGTCGACTCCATGTTGTCGTTCGGAAACGCATCAGTTTAACCAACCATCTTCCTCAGGTGGGGATGAACAAATATCAATGAACATTGATATACTATAGGGTAGGTATTCGTATTCCGAATTAAATGTCAACCACTAGGGAGGTGAGTCTTTTGTTTAAATTATGTAAGACATTGTATGACTATGAGGGTAACAATTTAAAACTAATTTTTTAAGCAAGAGCCTTAAAATTGGCCATTCAAAAATATTTAAGGCAATTCAAGTCAAGGGGGCATTTTGTTGACTTAGTCAGTGCCTGTGTGTTATTATTTGGGCATTTATTTTTTTTTTATATGATTAATCAATTCTCGTGTTCGTTGATTCATCTGAAACACCCTGTATAATAGCGCTTTAATGAGCAAGCTGTGGCAGAATTATATTTCCCTCATGCTCAGTATACGTCATGGACATAAAAATAAACCCACAAACGCATATAAACGAAACTATGCACAGAGGATATTTTTATTCAATTTATACCCGCCTAAGGAGACATCATCATCATCATCATCATCATCAACAGCAGCATGAGCAGGAAAACAACAAACAGTACAGCTCTACTTGTGTGGCGGAGCATCTGTTAGTCCTCGAGCATTTCTATACGTAGTAGGTAGTTGTTCTTGTTCATCACATTGATTATCATGATGATGACGATGACGATACAGTGCAATCATTTTAACGTCATCAGCAGGAGGAACTGTAGTGAAAATAATGCGCATCTATAGGATTTATTTTTCTTTTCTTTTTTTTTTGATAAGAATTTAATGTAAATTATTTTTATGCTAGGTATGTATATTTATACCCGGTACCACACTGTGGCGAGGGTATATTCACTTTGACATTCCATTTGTAACGCACATAAGGAGGCGTTGTAGGTATGACAAACTATACATATTATTGATCAGCATCACTTTCTTAGTCGATCTAGCGATGTCCGTCTGTCTGTCCGTCTGTCCGTTTGTCCGTCCGCACGATTACGGCCGTAATTTAAGAGCTATCGACTTGAAACTTGGTACGTAAGCTTTCATCCACCAAACTGAGGCTAAGTTCGAAGATGAGCAAGATCGGATGAAAACTACTACTACCTCCCATACCAAAATATCGGATTTATATAGCTTTTTGATGTTAAAAAATAAATTTAAATAGCTACAATAAAGATAGCAATTTTAAACTTTGCACATATTGTTTTAATAATATTTAAAATTTTTTGACAAAAAATGAGCTTGGTCGAATAAAAACTACCCATACCTCCCATACAAATATATATATTTTTAGTACTAAAATATTATTTTTTATTTTTACAATAATACAGTACCGGGTATTTGAGCTTCGGCATAGTCGAAGATAATTGTCTTACTGTTTTTTTTTTTTTAATTTTGAAGCTTAAAGGAAACATTTAGTGAAATCCTTATGTGTATAGGGGAGGCGGCTTTTATTGTTCGGGTTAATCATTTTTCATAACAAGACTGGGCAAAGAATTGAAGAGCGTAAACTCAGAGGTTTTTTTTTGAAACAATCTTCATAAAATTTTAAATGTACACTGGTCGGCATAAGTATCTCGACAAAACTAATTCTAATAGTGACAGCAAAAAAAAATTTCAAAAATCTTTTCGCTAATATTTTTTATGATTTTTTGAAAGGGCTGATCTCAGAAAAAGGAGGAAAAAGTGGCTAAAATAGTCATTTTTAGCAATTTTCAAAAAATCATTAAAAATATTAGCGAAGAGATTTTTGAAAAATTTTAGAATTGTTTGGAGAAACTTTTTGCATGAAAACATTTTTTTTTTGATACCGAGGAAAAAAAGTCAAAAAAGTAGACCTTGACAAAAATTCTAAATTCTAAAATTATTAAATAGGTGCTATTAATGGGTTAAGGAAAATTTTGTATCAACGTATAAACGGAATTTAAATGACCTTTCCATTGATGCCAAAATTTACATGAAGTAAGTTTCAAATTGTGAGCAGAATTAACTTTAGTTTTGTCAAAATACTTATGCCGACCAGTGTAGCTTATAGGTACGCATAGCGGTCGACCGCGCTGTTTTTTTGATATACTGGGATGGGACTAGGTCTATCATCGTCGTCAATTCCTACATTCGTTTACAATGACACTCCAGTTGTCAGCTCTTTGGACAAAGCAAATCTGCTGGCTGCGCAATTTCTCACTAGCTCCAACATTCCAAATTGCATCATGTCTCCACCTGTGCTCGAGAGCGTCGAATACTTCATGGGACAAATACATTTTCGCACTCGCACAGTAGCAAGAGTAGTAAAATATGTTAACAATCACAAATCCGCTGGTCCAAATTTTGCGTCTTACAGGAGGTAGGTACTCTTATCATCTTATTTGGAAAACCGTTTTTATTGTGTTCGCTTCAGATCCATCATATCCGCCCTTTTCTTGCAACCTCTGGTGTACCACAAGTCACCTAGGTCCCCTTCTCTTTATCTTAACTATAAACGATCTTGAAAGGGTCATTAAACACTCCTCTATCTCTCTCTATGCCGACGATACCAAGCACAACAAATCCCCTCCCCGTCTATACCTACTTAATAAACTAAACACCCTATATCCATCGTATAGTCTCTTCGCGACCTTGGCATATTGTACGACCGCGAGCTTAATTTCCGTTCGCATATCGAAGAGATAATACGTAGAGCCAAATCATCCCTTGGATTCATTAAACGATGGTCAAAGGAATTCTCCGACCCCTACGTGAACAGATCTCTCTACACCACTTTTGTCCGCATACGCCAGCCAAACGTGGTCACCCTTTCAGCAAGTGCATATAAGCAGAATCGAAAACATACAAAGACGTTTTCTTCGAGTTGCACTCCGCGGTCTTTCTTGGGACGATCCCCTTATTCATCCTCCCTATCAAGACCGCCTCAAACTCATTGACTTGAATAGCCTTGAAGATCGCAAGGATACTGCAGACATTCTCTTTATTCATCGACTACTATCAGGCTCTATCGACTGCCCGTCTCTTTACAACTCAATCTTCTTCAATACAAACCATCGTAATTTAAGACACCCCCGCCTATTCTATCTAACAACCCACCGCACGTCCTACGGCTCCAACGAACCAATTTCCCGTATGCTACAGAAAAATCTCTCTCTCTCTCGCCAAAAGGAGCTCATGTGAAATTAGATAGCCTTAATTCAAGAACCATTATGATTATTGTCCGATAGTGATTTTTGAAGTTATGTATATGTACTGCTTACTGGATTTCGAAAATTGACACCGTAATGCCAAAACATAAGAAAGAGACTGCGGAAATTCCATTCACTATCGTTGTTTGTTGAAATCAGGGTTGGCCGAACTGTCACTTTTTGGAAAAAACTACATTTATTCTGCTATGTAGTTTATTTATAGTTAATGTAGTGTCGAATGTAGTTAATGAAACAAATTGTAGCAGACGCTCTTGAGTACTATAGCCGGGATTCCGTCGGGTCCAGTTGCCTTATTGCAATCTAGTTCCTTAAGGATGCGTTGAATTATTCGAGGCCGAAATTTCACTTCTGCCATCGATGTTTGCACCCTCGGGATATTTGGTGGCTCTAGTTGTGCAGAATCTAGGGTGGAATTCTCTGAAAACATGCTAGCAAAAAGGTCTGCCTTTTCTTTAGGTGTTGTTGCTGGCGTGACGTCTTCTTTTACTAGAGGTAGAAAGGAAGGGCAACTAAAGTTATTACTGATTGCCTTTGCCATGGACGAGAATGCGCGCGAGCCGTTAGGATATCAAATTACAACTTTGTTATTGACTCTTACTCTTACTACAGTGGTCGGCATAAGTATTTTGACAAAACTAAAGTTAATTCTGCTCATAATTTGAACTTACTTCATGTAAATTTTGTCATTAATGGAAAGGTCATTTAAATTCCGTTTGAATGATACAAAACTTTCCTTAACCCATTAAGTATACCCATTGAAAATTTCGAAATTTTGTAAAAGTCTACTTTTTGACTTTTTTCCTCGGTCAAAAAAAAAAAGTTTTGATGCAAAAAGTTTCTTCATACAATTCTAATAGTGACTGCAAACATTTTTTTTTCAAAAATCTCTTCGCTAATATTTTTTATGATTTTTTGAATGGGATGATCTCAAAACAATTTTGTATGAAAAGGAGGAAAAAGTGACTAAAATAGTCATTTTTAGCAATTTTCGAAAAATCATAAAAAATATTAGGGAAACGATTTTTGCATCAAAAAAGTAGACCTTTACAAAAATTCTAAATTCTAAAATGTTTAAATGGGTACTTTCAGGGTTAAGGAAAGTTTTGTATCATTCAAACGGAATTTAAATGACCTTTCCATTGATGCCAAAATTTACATGAAGTAAGTTCAAATTATGAGCAGAATTAACTTTAGTTTTGTCAAAATACTTATGCCGGCCACTGTACTTTGTAAGTTGTCTTCGCCGATTCAATAGTTAGGTTGCATCTATTTCGAAGAATTATAAATTCAGATCTTTTTTGCTCCGAAGGGTTTGACCGCCATTCACGGAAAGCCTTGTTTTTCGCTGCGGTAATTCGCTTGCTGGTTTAAGGGTAGTGATGCGATCTACAGTTCCGGTCAGGTCGAACTAAAGTGTAATCCCTGTATGAGCTGCTTCGACATATTTGGATACCAGGTCTATGGGGATCTCCAATACTGAGCCAGGGTGTTGGAAAAGAGTTGGTGGCGGACGAACCCTAAACAGGTCAACGGCAGCGCTCATATCCCAAAATTGGGTTACTGACATCGGAATATCCGACCCGCTGTCCTAGGGTCAAAACAGGGCCTGGCCCTCCAGGTTGGGGGTTGTGCCGTCGGGGTAACTTCCCGACCATGGAAAAAACTAAATAGTTATGAGAGAGACGCAACCAGCCTCGGATAACGGAACTCCTCAAATGGCAACCAGACCCGGAACGTCAATGGACTATGATTTAAGAGTATGTACCTGGAATGTAAGAACACTCTACACCCCAGGTGCCACTCAAAAACTTGAGTCTGTCCTCATGCGGTACAAGGCAGACATTACCGCGATCCAGGAGATACGATGGATAGGATCAGGCATGATGAAAAGAAAAGATTGCGACATTTATTACAGCTGCAACAAAAGGCTGCATGTATTAGGATGCGGATTCGTCGTGGGAAATCGGCTTAGGACAAAAGTTATTGACTTCAAGCCGATAAGTGATCGCCTTTCTGTGATCCGCATCAAAGCTACTTTCCAAAACATAAGCCTAATATGTGCACACGCCCCTACCGACGAGGCTGAAGATCCCATCAAGGAGGAGTTTTATGACCTCCTGGATGGAGCCTACGGAGCCTGTCCGGAGTATGATGTAAAAGTTGTACTCGGGGATTTCAATGCTAAAGTCGGAAAGGAAAACATCTTTGGCGGGTTAGTTGGTAAGCACAGAATCCACGAAACGACAACAGACAACGGCTACCGACTAATCGATTTTGCAGCAGCTCGTAATACGGTGATAAGTAGCACTAGGTTTCCAAGGCTAAGGATCCACACAGCAACCTGGCGCTCTCCAGACGGTCGAACCGCCAACCAAATCGACCATGTGCTAATCGATGCGAGGCACGCATCCAACATCCTCGACGTGCACACATTCCGAGGGGCAAACGTCGACTCTGACCATTTTCTTGTTGCGGCTAAATTCAGAGCTCGACTGTCCAACGAAAAGAAGCTGCGAACTGCCCAGAAGAAGAAATTCGACGTTGGACGCCTTAGCACACCTGGAGTAGCCAGAGCCTACAGCGAGCGCCTGAGTATGAAACTCTCCTCTGTGCACTCACCTACCACAAACGCCAACAATCAGTGGTGCCAGTATCGCGACATCATCAAAGAGGTAGCCGAAACCACCGTAGGGTACCAGCCACCCCAGAGAAAGAGCCCGTGGTATGATGATGAATGCGTGTACAGGAAAAAGGTGACAGAAGATGCACACAAGAAAGCGCTGCAGCGCAAAACAAGGGCAGCGAGAGAAGAGTATCGAGCCAGGAGAAGGGAGGAAAAGAAGATCCTGCGTAGAAAGAAGAGGGCTTACGCAGCTTCCCAGCTCAAGGAGATCGAAGAGTCGCGCGATCGTAATAACATCCGGAGGTTTTATAAAAAAGCTAAGCAACTGGCTGCTGGCTACAAAACCGGAACGCAGGCTCTTCGAGATAGCGAAGGGAACCTAGTCACCGAAGCGCAGGGAATAGTAGATGTGTTTAAGCAGCATTTCCAGCAGCTGCTTAATGGGCATCATGTAGAGAGAGTGATAGGGCAAGAAGAGAACCCACGTCCAGTCAATGAAGAACTAGTTCCACCACCTAGTATAGAAGAAGTTGGCTTAGCTATAAAAAAGCTTAAGAACAACAAGGCCGCAGGCTCTGATGGTCTACCAGCGGAGCTCTTTAAATACGGTGGTGATGTTTTGGTAGGGAGCATGCACCGAATCATCAACCAAGTATGGGTGGAAGAAAACATGCCCGATGACTGGACTATCAGCTCCATATGCCCCATCTACAAAAAAGGCGATCCTATGTCTTGCAAGAACTATCGAGGCATATCCTTGCTAAATGTCGCATACAAGATCCTACCCAACGTACTGTGTGAACGTCTAAAACCGTTCTGCAACACACTAATCGGCACGTACCAGTGTGGCTTCCGGCCCGGCAGATCGACTATAGACCAAATTTTCACACTGAGGCAAATCTTGGAAAAGACCAACGAATTTCAAGTCGAAACTCACCACCTATTCATCGACTTCAAAGCCGCGTATGATAGCATACATCGTCAGGAGCTCTATATGGCGATGGCCGAATTTGGAATCCCGGCAAAACTGATTCAGCTGTGTCGCGTGACGCTGGAAAACACGCGCTGCAACGTGCAGTTTGGAAGCAGCTCTTCCGAACTTTTTCAAACATGCACCGGATTTCGGCAAGGAGACGCTCTATCATGCGACTTCTTCAATCTCGTACTGGAGCAGATAGTGCGCAGGGCAGGTGTCAACACGGAAGGCACTATCTTCAACAGGTCCATCCAGCTGCTTGGCTATGCGGACGATATTGACATCATCGGTCGCTCCCAGCGTGCCGTGATAGAAGCGTTCACGGCGATTGAAGAACAGGCGAAATCCGTTGGACTTGTAGTAAATGAGGACAAGACTAAGTACATGCTATCAACAAACAAACAAGCATCTGTCCACCGCCTAGGACAAAACGTCACTATTGATAGCAACAATTTCGAGGTAGTTAAGGAGTTCACCTACCTCGGAGTAAACGTAAACTCCACGAATGACACCCTAGTGGAGATCCGGCGAAGAATTACCCTAGGAAACCGTTGCTACTTCGGTTTGGCAAAACAACTGGGTTCAAAACTCCTAACTCGAAGGACGAAATGTGTGCTCTACAAAACCCTTATCCTGCCAGTTCTGCTTTATGGCGCCGAGTGCTGGACGATAAGCAAGAAGGGAGAGCTGATACTGGGCTCCTTCGAAAGAAAAATACTTCGGCGGATTTTTGGTCCTGTGTGCGAGGAGGGCGAATGGAGGAGAAGATACAACCGCGAACTCTATGAGCTGTACCAAGATGTGGATGTAGTCCAAAAAGCCAAAACACGTCGACTACATTGGCTCGGCCACATCGAGCGAATGGACAATAATGCTCCAGCCAAGAGGGTCTTCGAATCCCAGCCCCCAGGTTCGAGAAGACAAGAAAGACCGAACCTCCGTTTCAAAGACCAAGCCATCGCGGATGCCAGAGCGCTTGGTCTGGACAATTGGAAGCAGCGTGCCCGGGATCGTAGAGGATGGAAGGCTGCAGTGTCTCAGGCAGAGACTCTTCACGGGTCGGGAGCCCGATAAGTAAGTAAGTAATTCGCTTGCATTCTTTGTTAATAGGCCTCTACCCAGAAATCGAGCCAATTTGTGAATAATGTTCAGAACCATTGCAAGTCCAGAAATATTTCTTTCTTTTGATATCTTAATTGTTAGATATAGAATGGGATTTAGCTGTTAAAATAATCAAAGGAAATGAAAAACGTCGATGAAAATGCTGTCCTTGCGAAACGAAAATGTCTTTCATTTTTAGAGGAAAAACGAAAACGTCAATCAAATAGCTTTTGTATTTTTTTTTTGCTTTTGCGCAAACGAAATTTCCTTTCTTTCAAATGAAAATGAATTATTATTTTCATCTTACAGAATCCCAACTCTGGAAAACAGACCCTCAAATTATCTTTTTTTTTCATTCAAAAATCATTGTTATATTCGCTTGATTATCTCAAGTTTGAAAATACAAGGTGGCGCAAAAGTAATCCTCCTATCAGAAAATGCTATAAATTTTGCGATTGGCCCCTAATGTCAGTTCTGTTTTGACATTTGTGTAGTAAACACATGCGAAATACACGTTAATAAGCAATGTTACGCTACACTGCTCCAGAACGCGGAATATTGGTGACTATTTATTTGAGCAATAATCGGTTGGTGACTTTGGCACAACGTGAATTTCGTCGCAGATTTCCTAGCCGTCCAACGCCTACTGGTGAAACACTGCGACGTTTAGCCGCTCGCCTCGAAGAGACTGGCACAACACGAGATGCAGCCAGGCATGGCAGACCCGCAGACCCCGGAGTAGCCGTTCTGCAGAGAACGCTGGAGGAGTCATCGGACCTTTTTCCTTCGAAGACGTCGCGGGCAAAAGGGTAACTGTGAATGGTGAGCGCTACAGAGCAATGATCAACGAGTTCTTTTTACCGCAACTTGATGAATTGGGATTGGAAAACATGTGGTTCCAACAGGACGGTGCAACGGCATACACTGCACGTGCCACAACCGATATGCTGAAGGATGCATTTCCCGGGCGCCTAATCTCCCGTTTTGGCGATTTGCACTGGCCAGCAAGATCGCGTGATTTGACCGCGCCAGACTTTTTTTTGTGGGGCTTTTTGAAGTCGCGGGTTTATGTCAACAAGCCTCAGACTCTTGCAGCTCTTAAAGACAATATCCGTCAAGAATGTGAGGACCTATCGCCGGAAGTTTTGGCCAAAGTGATGGAAAATGCCATAAAAAGGGCTCAAATGACAATCAACTGTGGCGGCGGCCATTTACATGACATCATATTCTCGACTTGATGTAAAAAAAATTAAAAGACCAAATAAAAATAATCCACAAGAAGAATCAAAGTTTTTCATTTTTTTTTTAATTACAGCCAAAAAACATCGGAAGGTTATTTTTGCGCCACCTTGTATAAATAAAAAACAAGTAAAAGTGTTATCATCGGCCTAGCCGATGCTTTGATACCCTCCACTGCATAAAAGTCATGCAAAATGTTTGCCATGCGAGTTAGTATGGTAGGTAGCAGAACTACTTTACCGACATAGACAATATTCAATACCAACCTGACGACGGTTACAAAAAGTCCTCTCATAAAATTTCATTCACCTAAGTCGATTCGTTTGGACGCTATCGTGATTTCAACAGACACAGATATATGGTTCAAATATTGGCTTTGTATGGGAGGTAACAGAATTACTTGACCGACATGCACCATTTTTAATACAAACTTGAAGGCCATACATATAAGATCTCTCATAAAATTTCAGTGGTCTAAGTCGATTCGTTCGGACGCTATCGTGATTTTAACAGACAGAGAGAGACGTGGGTCTAATAGTGGTTTTGTATGGGAGGTACCAGAACTACTTGACCGACATAGCCCATTTTCAATACCAACCTGGCGACGGTTAAAAAAAGTCCTCTCACAAAATTTCATTCGGCTAGATCAATTTCTTTGGACGCTATCGTGCTTTCAACAGACAGACAGACAGACAGACGGACAGACAGACAGACAGACAGACAGACAGACAGACAGACGGACATGGCTAAATCGATTCAGAATGTGATCCTGATTCAGAATATATATACTTTATAGGGTCTCCGGTGAATCCTTCTTGGCGTTACAAACGTAATGGCAAAGTGAATATACCTTCCTGTGGAGGGTATAAAAAAAAACAGAACCTATCTACCAACTTAGTTATACGATTATAACTAATGAACCATAGAAAATCATCTCACAGCAAAGCTCAAGTTTAATATTAAATTCTATAAGTGAACCAAATCTCCCATTAAACCAACAAATCATTTGGCCTGCCATTTGTGCGGCTTTTCTCTTTCTATTTTCCTTCACTATCGCATAAGCAAAAAATCCCAATGTGTCTGTCAAAACAAAGAAAAGCCAACAAAATGGACAACTTTCCAAATATCCGCTTTGTGATTGCCGCATTTCCCTACAGCCATTGAAAGCGTATTCACCGACATCCTTACACTCGTATATCTATATAATATATCTAAATATGTACCTATACCTATCTATTCATTCAAGTTTCACATTTGAACTTTGTGTAGGTACTGGTCCGCAGATAATTGAATTTTGCTTTAAAAAAGAAATGTTCCACTCGAATCGGAATTTTTTTCTGTACAGATATCATAGAAAATAAAATTAATACCGACTTTGATCACCTGAATAAAATAGAAGCCACTAACGATGAAAACAATTTTTTTCGCATCGATCAATTACACTCGTTTGCTGTGCCATAAATAAATAATTTTAACTAGATTAACTTTGCACCAAATAGATGGAAAGATTTTTTTCCAATTTAACTATGAACTATATTTTACTTTCAGATAGTGGTGGGATGATGACAGTTGCACTGACAACATGGATAGCACTTTATGTGGTGGCAAAATTAAAATCGCAATCAACAAATCAACCTCGAGCAACAGCCATACTCGGGGCTGATGATGACAGTGCCATCGGCACTGACTAGGGGGCATAATTTTAAATTCAATTCCAATATAGCAACATAGGAACGTTGATATACACAGTTAAGCATTAGTGTTCAGTGGTTTTTACCACTGCAAAGGAGGCGGCCGACACGGCAGCAAACCCATACCAACAAAGTGTTATCATCCCACGTCTAAGCCACCAGCGCTCTTCTAAATGAAGTTACCAATCTGTCAATATTCTAAATTATTTCTGCTGTTGACAGCCTTCTCCTTCCTTGACTCCCTTAAAGCTGGCCGAGCTACGATAAATTCTGTGCAAGATATCTCAACATCATCAGCCTCGTTGTTGTTGGCACAACCGACTTTTGCAACTAAGAACCTGCGCCTGGATACTGTTACTACCTCGGATACGGTTGGTATACGACATCAGCAGGAGCAGGAGCAGGACCGGACATCGTCGCATCGTGTGGGTATACTGATGTCGTCGAGAATTCTCAACACAATGAAAATGCAACAAGGATTCGAGAATTTTGTCGACTTTTTTAAAGTAAACATGGATAACGTTACTGTGGATTTCATTAAGGACGACGGTGAGTATAAGAAGGGTTTATGTGCTTTAGAATTATGTGGCATGCTGACATAGAATAAAATGCAAAAGATACTTGTAGTTTTGTATCTGAGATTGAAAATAAAATATATGGACAGAAAATGGCAGGGAAAGAGTTCTTAACATTTGGATAGACAAATTTACAAAATCGTTGGAGTCAGATGTTTTGTCCTCATTTCAAATCAAATTGAATCACAGAAAAGTCTCTACCGAATAGTTTTGAACTTAATTATTGAAAATCATGGTAGGTATAGGATGTATCATATTTACGTGTAAGGATTAAGACGGTATGACCTAGAATTATGCAGAGCTAAGAGAAGCAATCGCCATTCGAATAGGTACAAACCGTGCGTAGCCTCCATCAGAAATTAGTCTATTGCGCTAGTGTCCATTCTCTCTAAATGTCCAAGCCATATGCCATAGCACTCATAGCCATCTTAGACGACAGATTCTTACTTTTCTTATCAGGTCTATTTCGAGGGTACAGCTAATAGAGTTCACTATTAAATCCCCTTCCCCAAATCCACTCAACACAGACGTGACTGAAAAGGATACCTTTCACTGATGTGTATACTTCTGCACCATATAGCAGGACTGAGATGCCGTAAAGTCTTCTTAGTGTTTTTTGTCAGGGCCTTACTACTCAACAACCTTCCTATAGGCCAATGAAACAACGATCGGTAAGCGTAATTCTTTGCGTCTTTTAATGTGATGTCATTTTCAGATTTTATTTCAATGCTCTCAAAAGTAATGGAAAAGGCAATAAATGTCGAAATAATCAAATATCTAGAAGGCCACCAATTAATAAGCGACAGGCAATACGGATTTCGGAGCCGTCGTTCCACTGGAGACCTGTTAAGCTACGTAGCGCACTTATGGACGCAAGCAATTGAACAGCACGGCAAATCCAGAGCCGTAGCCTTGGACACTTGGGCATATCAAAGGCATTTGACCGAAGTCTGGCATAGAGCCCTATTAGGCAAGTTAGCGTCTTATGGATTACCAAAACAACTCTGCGGATGGATGCAAATTTTCTTCTGGGAAGATCGATCCAAGTTGTTGTAGATGGTGTATCATCTATAATTCGTTTGCTATAAATAAATGCCAGGAGTGCTTCAAGGATCTATTCTTTCCCCAACTCTATTTTCTTCTCCGCATCAACGATTTGCTTGGATCGACCATCGACAGCTTTGCTGATGACAGTACCCTTATATCCTCTATCTCGAACAGTGGGCATGTGAATGCGGCTACATCACACGAGTCGGAGATGTGAACAAATTAGTTATCTAAATGATGATCTGGACAAAATCTTGAAGTAGGGAGAAGACAACTTGGTTGTATTTAATGAAAACAAGACACATCTCACAACATTTTCTGGGAAAAATGCATCAACAGTTCCTCAGATCCATATGGATGACCATTCAATCCATCCCAAGGACTCAATGCACCTTGTAGCAGTCACAGTCAATTCAGGAATCACACGGCAGGACCACATATCCTATATCGTAAGATCGGCGGCCGCTTACTTGAGCTACCTATTTAGATCAAATAGGTACTTTAGCCCCAAGCAACTTCTCCTTCTCCACAAAGCACAGGTTAGACCAGGCTTGGAATATTGTTCCCATATATGGAGCTCGGTCTCATCTATACACAGTTTAAAAGTTCGCAGAACTTGCTTTCCCGTATCTTTAATATCAACTGTGACTCTCCCTCTACTATGATGTTTCCTTGACTGTTGCTCCTAGATTAGCATCTGTCTATTTCCTCGATTGAGCCGTTATAGTATGTGTAATAACCATGAAAGAAAAACGTTTCCAAAGTCGTTATTTTATTTAAATTAATTATTTCACTTCAATTATACATAAATCTGTTTTAAAATTGGTGTTGCCTCTTTTCGTTCGGTCTTCTTCTGTGTCTATGTTTTGTCTCTTTTCAATATAGTTCTGTCTCCCAGTTGATTTGTGGCTGTCATATCTAGTGCTGTTTGTTTACACATTCAATCACGTATCGAAAGTTCAAGACTTCTTGCTTAAGTCGGCCGCTTATAGAAAAAATTCTCACTTACATAAATTGACGTATCCTTTGTAGCTGTCATCGTCGCATTTCTTTCAATAGAAAAGTCGCGATATATCACTTAGGACAGATAGGTTCGGGTATAATGTAGACTGGCGATCAATACATTTTGTGATCGACTTTCACTCTCTACATGTTGGAAATTTTGTACCCGAAAACTTTTACTACCTGGGAACAGGTACATATTTTCCCAAAAGTCATAAATTTAAAGGGGAAATAAGAAACGACGCACGGCTAGAATTTCCCAAGATCACACAACTTGAAAAGCGTATAAAAAGATGCGCCACTATGATGAGGCCATTGCGAATATTTCGTTGCAGAAGCAGAAGCAATTTTTTTTTGTAAAGTTTTGTTAAGAATATTTAAAAAAGCGTTGAAAAGAACTGTTTTTATTTAGTTTAAAAAAATGGGCTCCGGAAAGACTTCGATAATAGTGATCGCCAGTGTATATATCTTGCCAGTGATGTCTATTATTGTTCTCCAGACTAGGCGTTGTCGCTTTTCAATCTATTTTCGAAATTCATTATAAAGCCTAAGCCACCGTTTTCTTTTATTCCGCTTGTTATAGATACTAACATATGTTTCAAATTTGTTTTTTTCCACCTCTATTACGTTTCTTTTTTTTTCAAAAAAATTGACGCCAAGTCATTGCTTTCGTGTCGGTTAGAAGCGAATGAAGTGCTTTTGAAGATTAAATTTGTCAGTGCGGCGAAAGTGGTTACATTTTGTTTCGTTATCTTTGCAGACATCATATCAGACTTCCTTTTGAATCGTGGAAATGATTAATATATGTCTTGCTTCCACTCCTTGAGCTTAAGTCGCTATGAATTTTATTCACTGCAACGCGGTCAAGATAGTCGTCGAAGGTTCCATAAAAAACATTTTTTGTTTGGAAATTTTTTTTTTATGATTTAATGAATATCCTGTCGTTAGGAATTATACATCCCATTTCTTCGATAGACTATACCTATACTGATACAAAATCCAAAGCGTAGTTATCTTTACTTTCGCATACAAAGGTGAAGATTTATTTACTTATAGTTCCATTCCAAAGGCCTTTGTCTCTGTCCCATGATAACCAACTGTTATCTTTTAATTGCATCTAAAACTGTTTGAAAAGTCTGCTGTATTCTCTCTTTTAATGTGTCCTTTTGGAAACTCTCCTTAGCTTAGCTACGGAGTTTGAATATTACCATCATTATACGCTGTACTTATGAATGAACTTTCTTAACTGCTGTATGAGAGATCCTGCCAACACTATCGCGCCTATCACCACTTTTTATTTTGCCTCCGGATCCGGTCCGGAATTTAAAAAAATAAATTAAAAATAAAATTGCTATGGAGATACAACTTAATTATTTGTGTTAGTTTGAGTGCATACTTTGGGCGGTACAGTCTGGTTGATCTGAAGATAGAATGTTTGCTCGAAAAATAAGGTAGATAATGATTGGCGTCAATCTGGCGATGACTATTGTAACCACAGAGTTCGACTTGCATCACTATGAAGCCCTTCCGGCAATTTATGTCCATACAAATCTAAGAAAACTAACATCAGTCCCTTAAAAAAGGACGTATATCACGGAGAAAGCTTTCACGTTATTGAATAAACGATGACGTCAACAACGTAACACTGACACGTAGAGTACATACTAAGCGTTTTTGACATATTGGGAGCTGAGGTTAATAAAAATGTTCAATATATTGGCAAAGTCTTTTATAGTCCAACGGCACCTCTAATCTGGTTATACTGACTCCGAAATACCCGCCCTATAGCCCAATGGCTGCAACAAAGCCTGGCCCTGTAAGGTGGGAGTTTTGTGCCGGTATAAATTTCCTGCCACTTGTTACGTCACTTCAATAAGCCTCTGATATAGACGCTCCAAGTGTTGCCTTGGTATCAACGCACCAATTGAAATAAAGAGATATGTAGGTGGAATGTCTGGCCCTTGAAAAGGCAGCATACAGACACCCACAAATGGAGACCCTATATGGAAATACACCGCAGGTAATATTGGCATTACAGATATCCATTAAGTGCGATGGGATAGGGATGGGGAAAGCATAGAAAGATGAAATACTGTGACATTTAATACTTCGAGTGTCACAGAAAGCAGAGTCAATGTTAATTTGAAAAGAGAATTTGTGATTAGAGTTTTGGGTTAACGAACACCACATGGCACATCGACACGTGTAGCTTGTATGATGGACAACAACGCATCACACCATCGGGTCGTGGTTCGTAGGGTTCTATATCGATGGTCCAGCAAGAAGAGAAAGACCACACTTTAGGTGCTGCGCTTAGTTGAAGATCACTTTTAAAAAATTCGTGCGCGTAATCTTGGATCAACCGAATTAGTAGTATAAGAACTGTAAGCGAGAGACTCATGATAAATTTTGTCTGTCAGAATAGCAATGTAGACCCCTATTGTGAGTGTCGATAGTTAATCGTTGATCGACAACTGTCGATCGATCGAGAACTGTGATTGACGATTGCGATCGATATTTGTCGATTTGACAGTCGCTTTTAGTCGATTACAAATGCTTTCTTTTGGAAGTGAAGAAATTTTGTGCGTACCTACGAATAGCTAAAATTAATCGACGCATTCGACAATAGTCGTGACGATCGCTGATCGACAATCACAATAAGGGCCATAGCTTTTAAATTCAATAAGAGATCGAAGAACAAAAATATTGCCGATTGAAAAATATCCTTTACGAAAGCCGTCTTGAAACTTGCTTAACTTATTTTGCATTTGGGATTCCATTTGATCTTGCCACTTTTTACTGCAACGCTGTGAATTAAATTAAATAGACTTGGCAGCATGTTCCTGGGGCATTCCAAAAAAACAGTGACGGTAGACATCAACCGATGCGAATTGAATTATGCATCTGCACATCTGTTTCACCTGCAGCACTGCTTACAGTGAAGAGTTAAGAATTTCTTCACATGTGTTTTGGGCGTAAGAATTTTAGTGATACTGATTGCCGTTTGAGCTTTCTAAGGTTCTGTTCCCGTAGGGACAAATCGGAACCGTATTGTTTTCACTACGATGTCTGTCCGAAACTCCGAACCCACTAAGCCAATTTTATACCTAGGTCTATCTGAAAAACTAATCTATGTAAAAGGCTGAAATTAGCACACAACATCAGCTGTTGTATTGCTCCTAGGGAAAATACCAATAATAGCGATAAATTTAAATTTGGAGTAAATAATTAGTAATTTGGTGAAAAAAATATTTTCCTTCATAAAAAAACTGTTTAATTTTGTACCTAGGTCTATTATAGCAAAGAACAACCGACTTTTCAAGTAATCAACTCTGGCCAAGTACAGAACCTTCGGTGAGTATGTACTCGCACTTGGAGGGTTTTTTTTTTTAATTTTTGAAAATTGTTCTTCATATAACCACTCCTCTTCTTCCCAAATAGTTTTATTCCGTTTGGTGGCCGGCTCTTGAAAAAGAGTATAATATAGCTCAACAGAGTCCATAGAACGGCATGCATAGGCACTACAGGCGCTCTGCGGTCAACGCCGTCAGCCGCCCTCACAGATCACAGTCCTTCTGCATCTGGATCTTATACGTTTAGACCTTCATATCACAAACATCAGTCTGGGTGCTGGTATGCGAGACCGTACGGACATATAGCAATATTCTGTTTGCTCTTGCGAGAGAGCTAGTCCCACCCTCAACGGATTACATCACCCTCAGAAAACTTTTTAACAAACACTTTGAAGCAGAACTCCCTTCAAGATTAGACTGGATGGCGGAAGGACGGGTGAACAGGGACTTGAACTTGACAATCTACACGGACGGATTCAAAAATGAACTGTGGAGTAGGTGCGGGTGTATTTTCGGAGACTCTGGGCATCTCAAAAACCTTCAGGCTCCCGGACATAGACATATTCATTGACAGTCAAGCTGTGATCAAGGCCATCGCCTCAGTCAATATAACCTCAAAATTAGTATTATAATGCCGAGAGGAGCTGGCCTCGTTTGATCAGTTTAGGGTTGCCCTGATCTGGGTTCCAGGCCATAGCAACGTTTATGGCAAGGTTTAGTCTTAGATCCACATTCCAATAGGAGCAATCAAAGCAAAAATTTCCTCAGAATCTCTTTCGAAAGCCAATCTCAGATGGAGGAGGCTAACAAATTGCATCATATCCAGAAGGATGTATAGCCAAAAAAAAGTAAAGTAAAACACGAAAAGATATAGCCAGAATAACAGCGATCTTTACAGGCCACTGGCCTATAGGGGACCATGCAGTCAGACTAGGCATCCCACATAATACATACTGTCGCAGTTGTAACGACGCAACAGAAAAAGAAACCGTCACTCACTACCTATGCGCTTGTCCGGCACTAGAGAGTAATATACAGCGAGCTCTGGGTAAACCCTTCTTCGCATCCCTTGAGAATAGCATCAAAGAACTTGTTATAACCTTATTGAATTCCACAGGCTGGATCTAAACCACCCTTCGACATACTTACAACAACCAAGTCAAATGAGTATGTGGTAACAAAATGGCACACAGTGTCACTGGGTTTTATCTCAAACCGCCACTCCTACCTATACATACCTTTATTCTGTTACTTCGAGGTATTTGTAAAGGGTGGGCCAAATGCAAGTTTCTTTTTAAAAATGCAAATTCAATTTTGTCCGTGTATTATGGCTTTATTAGTAAGAGCAAACATTTCCATTAATTATGGAACACAACGCTGTTCAAGTGGCTGCCTCGGCTGGCTTCACAGTACCGCATTCTTTGATGGTTTCGGGCTGTAGCTCATGGATTGCTTGGATAATCTTGGCTTTAAGTGCTTGAATCCTTTCGGGATTATTGGCATAACATCGGTCCTTCACGGTCCCCATCAAAAAAAAGTCCAAAGGGGTCAAATCGCAGCTCCGAGGCGGTCAAATGACATCGCCAAGATAGCGGACAATACGATTTGGGAATTCGGTGCGCAAAAGATCGATTGTGGCATGGGCTGTTTGACATGGCACGCCATCCTGCATGAACCAGAAGTTGTCCAAATCCATGCCTTCGATTTCAGTACAAAAAAAAAGTCGGTTAACATGGCTCTGTAACGCCCACCGTTGACCGAAACGTTGTGCCCAGCCTTATTTTCGAGGAAAAATGGTCCAATGATGCCACCACTCCACAATCTGTCTGTGTATACAACGACAACGACACCATGAGTGTTGTCTACTAGCATACCAGTCTCACGAACTTTTTGCACAAACTTGCGTACAGCGGGCGCAGTGGGTGCTTCACAGCACTCACTTTGGATATAAGTTTTCAATACTTCCCAAACTTGTTCAAGCGTAAAGCGACTCATTTCGTTCCGCGGAGGATACTGACTGATACTGACTTTCTGTCAAGATTTCGAGCGGGAAACAGCTATTAGAGTCAAAATAACCTATGTTCTAAAAAGAAACCACTAGATGGTCCACATTGTACCTGTAAATGTATCTTTATGCATATCAGATTTTCTTGCATGATTCAACATGGCTGATGACATTTTACTCAGTTTTTCGCAAGAATAGTCGAACCATTGCTTATTATTTTTTTTAAGAAATTTGCTGCTTCATATTTTAAAGAGAGAAAATAAACACCTTTATTTATTTGTAAACCGGTTTTTATTTTTTCCACTTCCATGTCCTGCCAGAATAACACATCCAAGATGGGACGGCCATCCCTCTTCGTACCATCATTTCTTGTGTTTAATACCCTATTCACACCAAGCCGAAAACCGAGTTTTCGTCAAAAAAGTTTAGAAAACTCGTGGATGCATTCACACCGAACACCAACTCGTTTTCGTTTGACGTTTCAATTAGCTGTGAAACTAGCTTTGAAATGTTTGTGGCGACTAGACTTTTATTTTAGTTACTAAACTTCGCTCGTATTCACATAATATACAAACAAAATTATATAAGCTACTTGATAATCGTTAACTTATGGTTTAATGCAAAAAATAATTAACATAAGCAACAATCAAAATCAAAACATCTGAAAATACCATTTAGTTGTGGCAGTTAGTGCTGCCTTTCTAAAATTATAGAAAAACTAAATATGTAGTTTGCTCTTTATGGTGCAAAGATAACAAGAGATTTGTAAACGAAAAAACTAGAAGAAACGAGAGCACTGAGGCTCTCACTCAGTTTCTCACATCCTGTCAGCAGTTTTGCTGAGCTCGCTGAATGTTGCAAAAGGTGTGTCTGCTTCAACAACCCAACGATTGTACTCGTTTTCGTGGCGTTTTCATGGAAAACGACCTCAAACAACTCGTTTTGAAATCTGCAATATGTATGGGAAAACTTCTGCTTTCGATGAAGTTTTCGACCGTTTGCGGCTTGGTGTGAATAAGGTATAAGTTGGCTTCAATTAATACTTAACTTAACCTTTTAGTTTGTAGATGGCGCTCTCAAATAATAAAATAGTTTATTTTGGGAGATTATCCGAATATATGATTTCTCCGACCTCAACATTTTTGAAAAAATAGCGCTAATCTTATAACCAATAGACCATAATCAAATTCAGAGCTGCCTTGTTTTACGATAAAAGTGTACTCTCACCATCTCAGCATCAGATTCCGTGCAGCCATTTATAAAAGGCTTGAGCCAAAATCATTGCATATCTCGATTGTCTTTATTCTATTCTGTGTTATATTTGGTCAATCTGGTCCTTAATGTTCATCGATATTAATTTTTAGTCCCCCACTCTGTATTAACTTTTAATTTTAAAACAAGAAAATAAGCCCTATTAGAGGCTACGGGTTGGAAATAATTCACTCATTCGTAGATTAACTATAGTCATCGATCGGAGCTTTGATCTGTAATCACAGGACACACAAGGCGCGTTAAAGTGTCAGTTAAATTATACAGTCAAAATAATGAAAGTATAAAAGTATAAAAAAGTATAAAACTATCTAAACCCGTTCAATTCATTATTTCCCATTCGACTTTCATTGAAACCTTTTAGGTTATTACATTTGCAAAGCAAATGCACACTCTTTTGCGAACACTATTTCACTCTCGTATTGACAACGTCGCCAACTCTAAAATCTATAACACAGTACAAAAGTGCATTTTCATCATCATCGAGATACCTAGACCAATGCACCAGACGTTTCGCTGTAAACCAAGCTCTATGTCCTGGTGTATAGAACCCCCATTGCTGTCTACGTCCATTACAATAAAGCATTGCAACCTTCAACACCAGAATCAGATGGGAATACCCCAGAGACAGACCCGACTGGAGAGAGTCCATTCCATAGTATATCTCGAAAGCACACAAATAGCAACAACACATGCATTCATGAGGAGTATGCAAATTCTCGATAAAATTCAATTTCCTTTGCGAAATTGCATTAGCATAGCCACGTTGCGCTGCCCATATACCGTTCAATTCATTAAGGAGCAAGTTGGGTCAACAAAACGTAAGCCAGGCCACAGACCCGAAGACATGTCTTTTATATAATTCAAATGGTCACACAATTAACAGATATCATTGCGTCGCCACATATTCGTTAGAGATTTACGCTTCAACATTCCTTGACTGGCTACAAGTATAAGCATTGCGGTCACTGACACTCTTACAGATAATACTATTATATTCCAAGATAAGGGATTCCATTCCAGTCAGTCAGAGTCAAGAATTGTTGCTGCGGGAAGAGAATATCTTACAGAAAGCATCAAGAAGTTTTCACTCGACATTAATTCAATCAAGTGGAAAGGTTGTAGGAGCGCAGGGCTTGTAACCCGCTCAAAGGACGTTGGCTTTTGATTCCCCTTCTGGCTTTGTTATAGCGTTACTGACCTCTACTCGTGTGTGCATAGCTGGAAATGGGCTTCGGTCCATTGTGTCATGGAGGAAAACCACTTAACAGAGATTTCATTGTGCCATCTTCCATTACGAAAGACCGAACGCGAACAGGGCAAGGAATGGGGGGTAATAGATAAAGTGTAGGGTCATCGGCAATACTACATTAATTGTTCCATAGTTCTTCTGTCTAGTACGGTATTGTTCGGTGTTTTTTTTACTATTGTGTCCTTTTCTTTCCATTGCAGGTTTAAGTGGCTTCATTAAGCGGCTAGAGGGCAACGAGTATACGACAATAGTGAAAACTCTCAACGATGATGGTATCAACGACGACGACGACGATGATGATATTCATAAGGAGCACAACGGTTCCGCTGAGAGACATCGTATTGACAACGCCATTGGCTATTGTCATTTAATGGAAGGATTTTCAAATAATTTCAATAAGACGGTACTCCTGTGGCCGTGTCCGAGAATGAAAGTGAGTATATGCAATTTAGTTTTTTTTTTCTTTTGAGTGGATACAGGATACCTAATCTGTAGGTTGAGTACACTGGCATTCACATATCGCTCAGTTTTTTAAGCACACGTGTTTATTGGTATTATAATTAGCTAATGTGAAAGTTAATCGAATTAAAAGCGTTGTGATTTTCGCGGAAAAGCAGTTCTTTGTCGAATGAATATGCGCAAATTTAGCTTTCAAAATTATTTGCAAAGTGTCGGATAGAATTGCGATTGGATTGAAGAAGTGGAAGGATTTACTATGATTTATGAACCGCATCCATTCGAATTCCACCCTTGTACAGAGATGAGGGTTAGTATAAAAGCTATGGCAAGCTGATTACTTGCGACGGTGGATTGTCCTACCAGAATCGAGATTTACCATATGTCCACATCTCGCTCTGCTCCTCCAGCAGTGGCATCGTCGAACAAAAAATAAACTGGTAGGTCTATGATCGTGTCCTTCACTTAGGTGTCACTCTCAATATTACAGGCTAAGAAGTTCACAGTCATACTACACTACATGCCTATGATAGTCGTGAGACCCTAATCTGTATTCTAGTGAACTATTAATGCAATCCTTAGTAGTAACTCGTAAAGGAAGCAGTCGTACATTAATAAAGCAAGCAAGATGCAATAGATGCCACCATCATCTCCCAACCACTGTAGCCTGCAAAAAAATTAATCTCAAATTAGAAATTGCTGATAGAAACTGATGGCTGAATTTCGCGAACTGTCAAAACTATTCGTTCGTTCGTAGATATATGTAGTTGGTCGCTCTCATGTGAAAAGTCCTTAAGATATTCTAGTAACCATTGACTTATTATGGACTGCTAGTGAAATGTCAATTCATACAAAATTTTCCCAACGACGCCAATATAAACTAGCGCTCTTGGTTCGGAGCGAAAAATAAGTGAAACAAAATGACGAACCATCTTGGATTGCTCCATAGAATGCTAGAGGCACCTATTGGGCGTGAGAGAATTTAAGAGGTGAAACATTTAAAATTCAAATTGTTGCGTCACTGTTTAAGGTAGATGGCATTGGAAAAAATATCCTAAAATATGTCGGCATTTTTATGAAAGTCGTCAACCCCCACGGCTCGAACCCTCGCTGCGCCCCCGCCGCTATCTAAAATTCAATTTAGAAATCTGTACAAATGTTCCGCAGATCATTTTCCGCAAACAAATGGAATAAGCTGAACTATCCAAAAGTGTATGCTCAATAGCAGAAGCGCAGCTAGAGTTAGAAAAGCTAAAGAACTTTATTATACCTCGACTCTTGTCATCCTGTAAAGTTAGGCAAGCGTCTACCCTGTTAGAATGCGGAGCTTAATGACCTACGTTGCAAAAGTTAACAGAATTTTAGTAAAGCCAAATTTACAAAGCTTCCTTTGGACTCTACAAAAATATTTTGTCCCGGTTTAGAACAGTAAGAAAAGAACATCGTAGAACCTTGGATCAAAAACACCCTCCGAATCCGAAAAGGAATCGCTGAGTCTACTCCAATGGAAACACACACCTCTATCTGCATGCAGCATGCCTACTCCCAGTAAAAAACCTCCACCTGTTTGTGACCCAAAAACAATAATGTCCCAAATTTATCGATGGCTTAAGTAAAACTAGGCACTTGACAGTTTCCTACCGTTTGTAATCCCCAGTACTATAGTATTATTTTTGTCCAACTGCAAATGGCGTTCAGTATTATAAGATGTATCCTGTGGACGCAGGGTCTCAGTGGTTAGTGTGCTGGACTACTGTGCGAGGGGTCCCCTGTTCGATCCCAGGAATAACACAAATGACATGTTACGGTTTTTTCCACGAACGTGTGACAAACTTTCGAGAGTACAACTGTCCTAAAAAAAGCTTCATAATTTAGCCGTTTGGACTCGGCATAAAATTGTAGGTCCCTTTGGTCCCAAAAATACAAACTCACACAAACGAATGGTTGTGAGAAGCTAGACCTAGGGTGTCTACACACCTGTTGCGTCAAATATTTATTTATTTATTTATACTGTCATTTATTCAGTTTGGCTGACATTGGGTCTGATATAAAGGTGGTCTTTATTCCCAGCCAGTGGCAGCACAATCGACTTACAAATCATATCATTCTAATCGACCCCCTTGGATGTGTTTACAAAGTTTTGCTCTTTTGACAACATTTTGCAAGACATTTTATAAAGTTTCATTGGGATACATTTTATAGTTATGTGCGCGCTATATTTAACTCTGGATCTTTCGGCATCGAGTCTTAATTATAAAGGACAATATTGCTCGGCAATGAATTCCTCACGTCACTACGTAATCACCTACACTAGTCATCCCAGCAAGACAACGAACGAATTTCATTTCGGCAGCTTTTTATCTCCGATCTTCGGTCGGTTCGTCCAAACACCAAGTTCTGTCCTTCTGATAAAATAGAATGAGTTAACTTTCACAAAACTGACACAGTCTGACCAATTCTGCAGGAAAACTCAGCATTGCTGCTTCTACTGCTTGTGAATAAGCGGTATAACGAGGCGAAGATGTTTCCCCAGTAAAGTCTCCGAGCACAACTTTGACACGAGAAGTTATTTTGACGATATAAAATCTTAACTAGAGGAGCCAGACCACTGTTTAGACAGTATTATAGCAGATCGTATAATTTAACAAACTCGGTAATATGGGATCTTCCATTGGGTTATAATTATAAAGGGTAGTTAATGACCCACTATTTCGTCTTCAGCGCCGCCTGCAATCTGACTAGTCCTGAATAACAATAATTCCTTACATCAGCAAATATGTTAGAGGAGCTTACGCAAGCTATTTGTCATGGTGACAGTTGGCGAAACTTTCAATCTAGTGAATTCTTCTGCTATGCGTTCTCATTCTGCGGGGTTATGTTACACTTCTAAAACTCATTTAGCCAAAGATACACGTCCTAAAACTAGAAAGCATTTTGAATTGTGAAAATAAAAAGTATCATATAGCATCATCATTTGTCTTATTAGTATGCGGACTATAGTGTGCAGCGTGTTTTTGTAAGCCCTCCACAGGAATGTATATTCACTTTGGGCCATAATAACAAAATGCTATAATCGAGTTTAACTAATTCCGAAATTAGCTTTAGTTCACTCAACGAAAAACATGTGTAAAATTTACCTAAATCGAGTGTTAACTTTCATAAGTCCTAAGGCCGTTTTGAGCTTACTTAGTTTTAAGGCAAGTTGCGTTAAATTGCTTAGGCAAATACCCCGCCACATTATCAGTGTAAAACTGCCTTAGATTTTGCTTGAATTATCCATGTTTGCCTAAGCCAATATTTCCTAAGACTAAGGTGATTTTTACCAATATATTTAGCCAATAACTGTGTTGAATTACCTTAACCACTAAGGTAATAACAAAATGTTTTTGCCTTAGAAATTGCCTAAGTTTTGCAAGATTGTTTATTTCCTAGCCTAAAGTTCGTTAAATTATAGATGGCTTTTAGCCATAATCCCAATTGAAAGTCAACATATTTATTTTAATATATTTATTATATTTTATTTATATACCGGACAGCTTCACAATTTTTTTTTTGAAGGCTTGCATCATTATTTTCGTTGTTCTTATTTCTGCATTTATTCGACTGGCTTCCATCTTTATTGAAATATCCCAGCAATCACCAGTTTCATCCTAAGAATCTATAATAAAAAAAATAATTTTTTTTGAACATAAATTTCTCTGTCCACCGTTTTATTAAACAAAACATTACCTTCTTCATTACATTCTTCATTACATTCCTCGACAACATATTCTTCATTTTTTCTAGGATAATGAATGCTGATCTTCGGGGACATTTTGGACATTTTTCCTAGAACTAAAAAATAGTTGATAATAAACAGAGTATGTTGTTTTTTATAAGCAGTTAAAGTACATAATAGAAACTATTGAAACTATTTATAAAACTCACCTTCTAATTGTAATAGAAGCCAGCACACAGTTTGAATGTTTTAATTACGTATCAGGAGTAATATTTGTTTAAAAATGTAAGCACACAATGAAACGCGAATTCAACTATTACACTTCCGAAAGTTACCTCGGGCGTTAGGCAAAATTACGTTAGGCTTAAGGTAACTTTACACAGTTTAAGATAATGAAAGGGGTGTCTGCTTAGATCTAAGGCAAAACGCCTTCAGGCCTAAGGTAAAGTTAAAAAGCTCCCGAAATGTTTAAAAAAAATTTACCTAAGACCTAAGGCAAAATTACTTAGTTTACCTGACAGTCAAAGGCAAAGTTAAAACAAGACATGTTATTTCTTGGTTAAAACTACTAAGCATTTTTAGGCAATTCAGCCTATTTCTCATTAGTTAGGCCGTACCTAAATGGGCTTATTTTTAAGGAGAAATATGCTTGTCTAATAATATCCATACAAAAAACTTTACCTAATGCGGTTAAGGCAATATTACACAGGATTTTTCTTTGTGTGTTTTGACTTTAAATTTTGCCAGTATCCAATTTAATCGACAAGTTTACTAAATACGGCTTTGGTACAAAAACTACTACAATCGAAGTTAAATCTGGACTCACTTCAGTTGCTTCTAGGCACCCACTTTTCGGGAAGTGTCCACGGTCTCGCCGTGATCAACTGTAAGCTACTATAAGCGCAGGTCGGTAGAGACACCTCTGCTCTCCATTTTCGGCATCGTGGAAAAAATCACTGGCCGTCAATAAATTTACAATGGTTGCCTTCCTATACATCGGAAGGGATTTCAGCAATATTGAGCGGAGAGCTATAATTAACAGACTTAAGACTGAGTAAGAACCTGAAAATTGTCGCAAAGCCCAGTCACTGGATCATCCGAGTCTTGTTCAACAGGAATATTAATTCAGAGTAACGCGGCAATCCGCAGGGTGGTTGCTATAACAGTGAGTGTAATACTGGTGACCCTGGAGAAAAACTGCTGTAAAGTTATTTATTTAAATATTAATTTAATCTCCCTTACATCTTCAATGTTAAAGTTTTTTTCTTTGGCCTAAGAAGCCAACTGAGAACTGACTAGTAAGGCCATATCAAGAAACACTAAGTAGATTCTAGATATATAAAACCCTCATCATCCCTATCCTACTTTATGGCGCAGAAGCATGGACGTTAACAAAGACGTGTCGTTTCGAACGTAAAATTCTTCTAGTGATTTTCGGTGTCGTTTGCGTTGACGGGCTTTGGAGGAGGAGATTAAACTGCGAACTCTACGAGCTGTACAGCGACATCGACTTGGTCAGAAAAGCATGTATCACGCAACTAAGATGGCTAGAGCATGTAAAGCGAATGAACACCAACGCTCCGGCCCGAAGAGTCTTCGATTCCAACCCCGAGGGACAATGCAGTGAAGGAAGACCTCACCTTAGGTGGCGCGTACAACTGGAATGGGACCTCAACCGACTTGGAGTGTGGAACTGGAGGAGGTTAGCCAAAGATCGTGCTAACTGGAGAGGCGTGTTGGTTGAGGTCCAGGTCCAGGTCCCCGGGCTGTCTAAGCCTATGCGGAATATATACCAAATTTATTGGTACGCAGTTATATTATGCCTTTCTGTTTCAAGACCCTTAAAAAGAGCATAGGTCTTCAATCACTTTTAACTTTTAACGCTATTATCTACGTACAGTAATTAAAGTGAGTAGGTACATATGTACACTGTTTTATTCTTTACTAGCTGGACCCGTGCTCGCCTTGCCCGCTCGCACAAAATTATATTTGGTTCATTTAAAATTACACTTTTGAGTGTTTCATTGAAATCTGTCCAGTAGTTTTCGCGCTTTTAGGAGAAAAAGAAAATTCCTCCCTCTCCTAGATCTTGCTACTTATTTGTAATACTGAATTTCCTTTCGTTTGTTTCCCTCTTCCTATATGGAATCCAAAGAACTACCTACCCCAAACCTACCCTGTTACCATACCACATATCGAATGAAATTCTGAAATAAAACCTGTTTTGTATTATACGTCTCTCTTCTTATGAAGATTATTAATATACCCCATGCCATACTGTAGCACGCACCCCATCCCCATCCGGCAACGGGCATACGATCATAATATACATATGTACCTACATATACAACTGACCATAGCACTTACTGCGAAAACAAATCAACCCTCGAATGTATATACATATTTTCACTTCAAAAAATACATTTTGGCTAAAAACTGTTCCTAAGGACATGGCTATAAACGACATAGCCTATAGCAGTCTCACAGTCCTAAGGAACATTTAAAAAAAAGTTTCATCGAAATCTGTCCAGTAGTTTTCGAGTTTTTAACGGCTAAAGAAAATTCCTACAGTTTTATTATATGTATAGATATAGATTTCACAAACTGGCTGGACAGAAGTAAGTCACTCATACACAGTAGGGACCTAACCTATCTGTTCATGAAAAATTGCTTTCGATGTGCGACAACAACCCCAAAGTAGAACTACGGAATCCAAACAACTACCCCAACCCTACCCTGTTACGTCATATCAGAATAAAATTCCTACTGCGTTGCGTGGCGATATGCGATAATGGATGTAATGCATTGGATATATAATGTGCACCCTCTGCATCGCCCTCCCTCTAATTGATCTTGCTACTTGTTTAATATACTGCATTTCATTTCCTTTCCTTTGCTTCCCTCTTCCTATAGAATCCAAACAACTACCTACCCCAACCCAACACAGTTACCATACCACATATCGAATGAAATTCTGAAATGAAACCTGTTTTGTATTATACGTCTCTTCTCTTATGAAGATTATTAATATACCCCATGCCATTCTGCAGCACGCACGCCTCACCCCATCCCCATCCTTCATCGGACATACAATCATAATATACATACCTACATACATAATATACAACTGACCATAGCACTCACTGCGAAAACAAATCAACCCTTATCGAATGTGGTTGTTTGACGATCGCAAAAGTATAAACTTCCAATCGTAGCAAGGTATATGTGTATGTATATATTTTCACTTCAAAAAATGCATACGTCATATAAGATTGAAATTCCTACTGCGTTGTGTGGCGATATCGATAATGGATGTAATGTATTGGATATATGCACCCTCTGCATCGCCCTCCCTCGCAGTACTCTTGCTACTTGTTTGTAATACTGCATTTTCTTTCCTATGGAATTCAAACAACTACCCTAACCCTACCCTGTTACGGCAAAACAACCAAAATAAATTCAGTCACCTAAACTAATAACAATATACATATTTGAATAGTACATTTATGTGTCTCACTTGTTTTGTTTTGTTCACACACAAACAATATAATCAAAATCAGTCCAAACGTTTAGATGAAAAAAAATAGTAAACTTCCTGGAACCCAATTGCAGCGCCACTTATCGGGTCCAATTGTGAATCTAAACCATCCAGGGACCCACTCAAACACAACAAAATTTCAGCAAAATCGGTTTTTTTATCTCGCGAAGGAATAGCGATTTTAATTTTTTTTTTTTAAATCAGAGCTTAATTTTTTCGAACTTACCTTGCTGATGAAGTTTAAATTCAGAAATCAATATGTATCTATGTATTCAATTTCACTTCTAAAATCAATAACAATTTAAGTATGTATCTAACAATCGGCTTTCGTCTTTACTATGATAATATATGTATATTTCACAAACTGGCTGGACAGAAGTAAGTCACTCATACACAGTACCTATCTGTTCAAGAAAAATTGCTTTCGATGTGCGACAACAACCCCAAAGTAGAACTATGGAATCCAAACAACTACCCCAACCCTACCCTGTTACGTCATATCAGAATAAAATTCCTACTGCGTTGGGTGGCGATATGCGATAATGGATGTAATGCATTGGATATATAATGTGCACCCTCTGCATCGCCCTCCCTCTCATTGATCTTGCTACTTGTTTAATATACTGCATTTCCTTTCTTTTCCTTTGCTTCCCTCTTCCTATAGAATCCAAACAACTACCTACCCCAACCCAACACAATTACCATATCACATATCGAATGAAATTCTGAAATGAAACCTGTTTTGTATTATACGTCTCTTCTCTTATGAAGATTATTAATATACCCCATGCCATTCTGCAGCACGCACGACTCACCCCATCCCCATCCTTCATCGAACATACAATCATAATATACATACCTACATACATAATATACAACTGACCATAGCACTCACTGCGAAAACAAATCAACCCTTATCGAATGTGGTTGTTTGACGATCGCAAAAGTATAAACTTCCAATCGTAGCAAGGTATATGTGTATGTATATATTTTCACTTCAAAAAATACATTTTGGCTAAAAACTGTTCCTAAGGACGTGGCTATAAACGACATAGCCTATAGCAGTCTCACAGTCTTAAGGAACATTTAAAAAAAGTTTCATCGAAATCTGTCCAGTAGTTTTCGAGTTTTTAGCTGACAAAGAAAATGCCTACAGTTTTATTATATGTAAGGATTTATGCGATATTATGAGAATTAGAAACTCCAGTCCAATCATTGAAAACTAAAATATTTTAACTGATGTCAGGCTTTATTGTACCAACTGCTCATATGCATTTCCGGTAGAAGTAGTACCTATATATAAAGTGGTTACATTGCAAAATTAAATTTTCTTAAAAAAATATATATCTTGCAAAAATACCAGTAGGTATGTGTAGATACATACAATGTTCCCTTTAGCTACTCCTGGTCCTGGCACGCAGTTCACTTCAGGCTTTTATTATTGGCTTTTATATACCGTGTGCTTTTACGATGCATGAAATTTTGTGGCTGCAGAAGTTTTCAAATTACGCTTGAGATTGCGTGCAGCTTTGTTGTTTCAACGTCAGTATTCGTGTGCATTCATTAGTTTGCACTTTGCAGCCTTTGAGCTGATGTATACTGCTACTGAATTTAATTATAGCTTCCTGGGTAGAAACCATTGATTGTGAGAATATAATGGAATGTGGTTCTATTCGCAGAAATATTGCACTGCAGTATGTTACAAAAATTAATTCCTGACAGTTTTTTGTTCAACGAAAGTAGATTCTACATCTGTTGCTATTTCAGGACATAGCGCATATAAGAATGAGAAATATCCTCATTTAACCTCGAACAAAGATACAACAAATAGTTGCCCATTGCTTTTGAATAAATGAATCGGGTTTGTATATTTTTAATGAGTTTTAATTGATTGACCAGACATCAACGAGCTGGTGTATAGGTTCGGCTGCAAATAATAAAAACCCAGATAGGGGTGGGTGGTCGAATGCAATTCAATAGAAAGATCTAAGTAGTTTTTTTTTATATACGTACTTCTCTAGGAAAAGGAAAACCTACATCACTTCAAGAGCATCCCGAGATGTTTGCAGATATGCGATAATTCTGCACTTAAATCTACTGTATAGTCTTCTGGAAATATTTGCCCAAGAAGCGAGATCCAAATTTTGGTTGTCATAATAGCCAAAGATGTTTTGGTCTTGCGGTTGTACTCATAGGTAAGGAGCATCGGTCTTGTAAGCAGGTCACATGTCGCATTTTTAGGAATAATTTCGGTAAGGTCCTTCAATGACCTCTATATGCATGTCCTATAGTCATAACAAAATCTTCCTCTTCAAGTCCCGTCAATGTAAAAATCGTAAGGATATTTTTATTAGCCTTCGCTATTGTCCAATCTTTAGTGCCATAAAGCAGGATTGGGATGATCAAAGTATTATACAGAATGTCCTTAGTTGTTCGGGATAGAGTTCTTCTATCTACTCAATCGCCTTCTTAGGTCAAAATCCTCATACTTATGTCCTTCTCGTGGGCGCCTGCCTGAAAATGGCTAATCAGCTTGTCTGGTTAGTGTCAGCCACGGGTCTCACTTACATATCAGCTGTACGCTGTGATTCGTTGCAACGTACGACTGATGTGAAAGCGTGAACCGTTAGATGAGGTGGGAGTAAACCCTAAAGGTCGTCTGCTGATGCGACTCGCAGTGATTTGGGTTCTACTTAGATTCTTTCGGGCTGCTTTTTGCAGGACACAAACTGTAAGGAATTTGTGTGGAGCTTAAGTCTTTGTGAGCCGTATCAGCGAACGGCCCTAAATCAAGGCCGAACCAAGGTGCCATATGACCCGTGCCGAGGCTTAACCTAGCTGGGGGCCATAGCTCAGTCGCTAACGGAGTATCCGGATACCTGGCGACCTCCGGATTAGCCAGCCTTGTTTGCGTACTGCGGATCTCTGCACAGATCGACATCTTTTCTCCGCAACTCGTGGGTCCACTTATGTACAAAAATAAAGAAAAACAAAAACAACATTCAACAGAGACCGGTACTCTCAAACTACCGCCTGGAAGTACTGCCTCTGAGCTCGCGTCCAGTAGCGCTTCTGCTACAATGACAGCCAAGAACTTTGACACCAAACCTGTTCCTGGTTTCGTTGGAGAGCGCTCCACGCAACAACCCAAGACTTCATGTATAGCACTGCTTCGAGCTCGCGACATGTTAATCTATCAACTAGGCAATACCGAGAGCGGCGTACCGCCTCCAGACTTCTGGAGCGCTACAAGGACGTCCCCCTAGATAAGCTCTCCGAGAAGAATAGGAATTCGATCTCCTGGGCTACGAAAGTTGTACAGGAGATTCCTCCTCCCGATCCCTCCAGAAAGGACTCCACGTCCAAACGACAAAGGTCGATTGAGGAATCCCACGGCGACCCAAAAAGAGTGAAGGTCAACTTCAGCAGTTCCTCTCTCCCCCCTAAACAAAATAAGCCTTACAGCGGTGTGATCAAAGCCTGGTCCTTGCTGTAATAGACAGAAGCGACATCGATGGCAGCATCACCCCTGACAAGTGGAGGAAAGTAGAAGTCAAGCTGGCAACGCCTAAAGGTACGGTTCTTGCGTCTATAAGTTGGTTATGTATGTAGCTCAGGGAAAGACAAAAAACTAGTTTCATCGCTTAGACTCCTCGCAAGCTTATCTATAATTTAAGCATAATATGCAAGCATTTTTTTTAAATACTTCTCCCGGGAAAGGTGAACCTGCATATAGCGCCCCGAGAAGCTTGCAGATGTTTGTTAGTTATGCACTTAAATTGCTGCAAATTGTAGTCTTCTGGAAATATACGCCCAGGAAGCGAGTTCCAAAGTTTGCTTGGAAGGAGTTTTGGAAAGTTGATGTCCTCACGGTTGTCAAGTGAACTGTGTAATGGTCATGAGCATTAGCAGCCCGTCTTGTGCCCAAATGATGCACTTCCAGGGATAATGTCTTTGAGTTCCTCGGAACATCTACCATGGAAGTACCTATAGAACAAGCATAGGTCAGCGACTTGTCTTCTGTGCACCAGCGGTTGTAGATTCGATGTCAGTGTAGGGTCTCCCAAAAGCTGAACTGCTCGTTTCTGTATGCTGTCAAGTAAGTTTATTGAATGTTTAGGTGAAGGTAAATATATAGTCAGCTTGTATCCCTGTCTCTCTTACCATGTTATGATCGATGCGATATTCAAACAGGTTTAGTGAGATATTCAAGTCGCTAAAATAAATTTCTGTAACTCAGTTAAGATTTTGATGTTTGGCATTTTGCTAGAGACCTGTTACCTACTAGTTTGTATCTGTTAGTTTCCGTGTTTTGTATTTCTTTTGACTGTCGTTTTGTGAATTCCGTTTTCATGATAGAATTCCCTCCAGGAGATATCTGAATACCGGCTTATCTGCAGAACTCCTCACCCATCCCATTCGTGCTGCGTCGTTGGCCCATCTGTCAAACTCCGTCAAGGCTACTTCACATTCCTATAATAAAAGTCATTACAAAGAGAAAGTAGTTACCCCATAAAAGTAAATTGAAAAACAATCATTGAACAGGATCCATTACATAGTTTCCATTATGCACACTCATTCGCTGGAACGAATTTACAAAGTATCACTTCTTCTTTTCCAAGTGCATCCATCTTCATGCAACCATATCCCAGCGCAATAAAAGAGTCTCATGTTTACATGACAGAGCAACTAGCTCAGTCATATCATATCCCAAGAAAGAACAACCATTACACGACTTGCGAGAACTGTCTATTAGAAGAAAAACTAAAAAGTATTTATGTACCTACCACTTATCATCCGCGTAGCCGAAAGTAGATATAGGTAAGAATGCTTTTTGAAGTTTATTTTGATTTGCCAGAAAATCTCAATTTTAAAATGATTGATGGATATGAAAATATTTCAATGAGTTCAATCTTATAGTCGGAAAGATGACAAAGTGTCAAACAAAGTTAACCAATCGACTATTCAGACACCCATTCCTCCTATGGCTCGCATTTAATGGAGCACATTACGGTGCTGACATGTGGGATTGGGGATGCGAATGGGGAATGCCTTTCAACGTATACATCGTACAAGTGCTCATGTAGGTAGGTGTAGATACACTGTACATCCCGCATTATCATTACATGTAAGTGCTTTGATGTTGACGCTGTAGGTACTGTTGCAGAATTCCAGCACCCACCATCACATCACAGCACGCTGAAAACATTTTATGACAGACATACCATTCCAATGGCAAAGTAAATGCGGACGAACGACGAACGTTGCTGTTTTGCGAAAGAATGATGTGCAGAGAGAGAAAGAGTACCAGTATATACAAAGTCGTATCTTAAAGGACTTCAATCCATTTGGGTGAACATTTTAAATTCACTTCCACCTGCAATGTGAGTTTATTTTATAGGGTATTCCACTAAGTGGGTGGATTCAATCAAAGGGGATTTTTCAGATGACACAAACGATGATCGCTCTATTTATCAGGAGCGGTATCACTAATCTTACCATTTTGGTTATCTGACATTCAAAAAAAAAATCTTTGACACGTGCATTGTAGGTAGATTGGTACCAATATTTGGTTTAATTTTTTTTTCAACAAAAACCTTTCATACGAACCGCTCCTCTACCCGTATCGTTGGTGGCAGAGTATTGCCATTATAATAGTATAATTTGTTCAAATGCTTACAAATCAAAGAACAACCAACACACTCAGGTTTTAAAGACATGTTATGTTACCCACCAACTCTGGCCAAGCATACGGTCCCTTCGGTGCGCGAAGGTAAGTATAAGTCGCCTTTCCACATTGGTAAGCACACTGTGTATGCGGTCTTTCATATTTTTATCCACTACTAAAAAAATTTGGATATAACGCGTCGTCTCTTTTCAATATTGCTAGCTAATTTGGCAATAAATAGGCGAACGTCTTTTAAGCTTTAATTTGTCATTTTTTCGCCTCGGTTAAGGCTTTTTCTCCACCAATTTTTTTTGTAATTAAATAGCATTGTTTGCTTGATCCTCAAGAAAGGAGACCCTCTGAACTGCGCCAACTACAGAGGTATTAGTCTTCTTTACATTGCCTACAAGATGTTATCTGCCGTGTTGTGTGAACGGCAACGCCTGAAGCCTTTCGTCAACAACCTTATTGGTCCCTATCAGTGTGGCTTCAGTCCAGGAAAGTCTACCATCGACCAAATATTCACACCGCGGCAGATCTTGGAGAAAACCCAGGAAGTCCAAATCGATACCCACCATACCTTTTCATCGATTTTAAGGCCGCCTATGACAGCAGTTTAGAGACGAGCTATACAGAGCAATGTCTAGTTTTGGCATTTCTGCCAAACTCGTCCGTTTGTGCAGGATGACAATGGAGAATGCACGCTGCTCCATCAAGGTCGGTAAAGAACTGACCGAGACCTTCGATGTCAAAAAAGGATTTAGACAAGGCGATGCGCTGTCATGTGACTTCTTCAACATCGTTCTTGAAATAATAGTGCAAAACTCAAACGCTAACACCAGAGGCACTATCTTTCCATCTACTTGCCTACGCCGACGATATCGACGTAATCGGGAGAACGCAGCGTGATGTCACTGGCGCGTTCGTGAGCACTGAGATGGAGGCGGCGAAGATGGGTTTGGCGGTTAATGAGGGCAAGACAAAGTATATGCTGTCATCAAGAAAGGACACCCAACACCGACCTCTTGGACAGAATGTCACTATAGATAGGTATAACTTTGAGGTGGTAATGGACTTTGTCTACCTATAGGATCCGCTATGAACTCAGACAATGACATCCGCGCTGAGATTAAACGAAGGATAACTCTTGCCAATCGCTGTTTCTTTGGGCTAAGAAAGCAATTGAGTAGCAAAGCCCTCTCTCGAACAACTAAAGTGACCCTTTATAGTGTTACCGTCGTTGCTCCTTCGTCCTGCGGCGTTAGGAGGGAGAGTGCCAGACCAGTATGGAGAATGGTCGTGAGGTTGAGGTGTTAAGAATGGGCGCCACGCGATTGCCCTTCCGCCTAACTACTCACACTGAGAATCGCGACTTAGTGCGAGATTCGCTTTGTTCCTCTACTATCACACTATGTACTTCAAATTACAACCACAATTATCCACGTTATAAACAATTTACTTCAATTTCCTTACGAACTAACTTAAATCTAATACAATAATAGGTTACTTAAATCTACACTAAATCTAACTAAATAATTACCCAAAACCCAAATTTAACCGATTAATTCAATATTCTTGAGATAATCACCCCAATCATGGAATCCGCCGGAGGGAATTGTTCGCGGAAAAGAATATTTTGGTATCGTCGAATCCGCAAATTGAACGGTTATTATGTCATATAGGTAGGTATATACATAATATTAACACATACTATTGGTAGTAGGCCTGCCAGACGTCCCGATTTTGGCGGGACAATCCCGATATTTGAACCCTGTCCCGATTTCTGTCCCGATTTACGAAATGTCCCGATTTCTGTCCCGATTTACGAAATGTCCCGATTTTGTCCCGATTTTCTTACTTTTATTCTACATCGTTTGAAGACGATCGAAACTAACAAATAAATCAATATTAACATGTGTTACAAACCTTAACGACTATAAGAAATTGCAATTGTTGCTGTGAATGCATTCATCCATATAGAAATATGAAACAATAAGCTGTCAAGTGCTAGTCGACAGAACCCATATATAAATATTTACTTTTAAATTCAAACAAACTGGATGGCGGCAGTATTAGTATTGTATGTGGCGGCTGGTGTTTTCGATTATAATAACGAGTATTGCTTTAAAGTATGTTGACCAAATGAACATTAACTAGCATTTATCCGAAGCTTCGCTTTCGTTACAGAAGTACCTAATGCGCTTTGCTAAGTGCTCGATAGGATAAAAGAAAATGTTCTCCATACAAGCTAAACCCCCATTGGTCCCAAACAAAATTTCCAAAATTTGTGAAATTGGTTTTCGATATTTCTTATACAATGGTCGCGATAAGTATTTTGACAAAACTAAAGTTAATTCTTCTCATAATTTGAACTTACTTCATGTAAATCTTGGCATCAATGGAAAGGTCATTCAAATTCCATTTAATGATACAAAACTTTCCTTAACGTTAACCCATTAAGTACCCATTAAACATTTCAAACTTTTGTAAAAGTCTACTTTTTTGATTTTTTTCCTCGGTCCAAAAAAAAAATTGTTTTGATCCAAAAAGTTTCTTCCTACAATTCTAATAGTGACTGCAAATTTTTTCAAAAATCTCTTCGCTAAAATTTTTTATGATCCGAGTTTAATAGGTACTAACCGAGTTTAATCGGATGAAATACACGCTCATCAAAGCGGAGTAGCGGCGACCGACGCGACGTGGCATTTTTCAGGTGGCGTTATGCCATTTTGGTGCCTTCGAACGAGTTTACTTTTCAAGTGGCAAGCGGGTGGTGACGACGTGGTTTTTGGCATTACAACTGAGTAGAATTTTAGAAGAAACTAAAAAAATGCGAGATGACCAAGCATAGCATTCAATATAGGATGGCATTTTAAGAACTAGTGAATCGGTGGCGCCACGTTGTTTTATATATGAGAAGGTGTCCTTAATAATTGTTATTGTTATATTGTATTTATCAGACATGACTTCTTCTGGTTAACCAGTCACCGTCAAAAGATTGGTTTGCTAAAAAACATAAAAAATGTAGGTACCCGTGGCTAAGAAGGTTACTTTTATTAAAATGAATTGCAAATATAAGGCGTATTTTTTAAGAATCTATAGCTCATTGGTCAAATAATTATTTATAAAATAAGTTCAAACGATAAATATATTATGCAATATGGTTATGTACTCGTACCTAACTGTTAGACTGAATATTGAAAGTCCCTGAATTATTATTATTTCTTTGTTATTTTTAGCGTATGTTTATGTATAGGTAGCGTTAAAAATACCTTTAGTTTTCCATAACATGTGTAAAATTAATTTTTTTTTATGTCCCGATTTGTCCCGATTTTTGGACCTTAGTGTCCCGATTTTAATAAAATTTCATCTGGCAGCCCTAATTGTTAGGGTGTGGTTTTTTTTTCCAGATTTCTGTTCACTTTTCGGATTCGACGATACCAAAATATTCTTTTCCGCGAACAATTCCCTCCGGCGGATTCCATGATTGGGGTGAATACGTTATCTTTGTAACGACTGACGAACCCGCTTGAAGTTCAATTTGAACACAATAGTAAATTCGACTATGTAGTGTCTTTAACAAAAAAAAAATGAAGCCGCACCGGGGCTCGAACACGGTATCTTTACTTCCGAACCTAGCGCTTAACCCACACAGCCACTCTGGTTATAATTTCTTCTGTGATTTCTCGGAATTATATACGACTACGGCACCCGACTATAATTCGTACGCTCGTGTATAACAGTTTTACTGGTAGTTCTTAAGTAAATTATGTATATGTATTATGTAACTTATCTGGTTTTTGTCGTCACTAGTGCTCCTCTAGTCAATATGCTAAGATATATTCTGCCAGGGGTATGGTACGTCCGGTATTCTCAGCGGCGGCGTTTTCAGGTCCCGAATGACGTTGAGATCTCGATGGCCGCAATCCAAAAGGAAAACCTCCAACTACAGTGAAACTCGTAAAGATCCTACTGGGCTTATTGAGTCACCTCACTATCAACACTCCTCGCATTAAAATCTATGTACATATAGATATTTTTATGTGTGTAGTACTAAGTACTATATAATTGTCTATCTCTTGTGATCAATTTAGACTGTACCCACGTCCACACTTAATGATTTGGCCACTTCACCTAAGCGACAAAACACTATCTAATTTTTTCCTCTTCAACACTGCACTCGCTTGCAACTTAACCGCACGATCTGATCACCAAACTCCTTTTGTCATCCCACGCTCACGTCTCGCTGAAGAAAACCCCATGACCGGAACAATTGTCAATCCTCTATTCTCTTTTTCCACTAACTTATCCAGCTATAGCATCGCGCGATTGCAAGTTCTGCTATCTAACGTTAAATAAATTTAAAGTAAAAGAAAAAAAAAAATATAAACTATCTTTTATTGGAGTCGTCCCCATTGGTGTTTGATCCCCCTGAATTGGGATCCTCATCCAACTGCGCAACCCCTAGACTACCACCCCTTTTGCTGTCCCGGCGACAAAATCATATCTTGTTTGTTTTTGACGAAAACCTTTCATTGTTTTGGATCCCTAATAATAGACCTTAATCATCCCAGTCCTTCTTTATGGTGCAGAGGCATGGACTCTATCAACAGCGGATGAGGTTACTCTTGCTTTGAGAGGAAAATTCTTCGAGTAATTTTCGGTCACGTCTGCATATACGGTGAATGGAGGAGGAGGAGATACAACGACGAACTGTACGGGCTGTACAGCGACATCGACCTAGCCTAGAAGGTCCAACGACTGCGGTGGCTGGGTCATGTAGAGCGAATGGACGTGAATGCTCCGGCCCGGAAGATCATCGAATTCACACTCGAGGGACGAGTTACCCAAAAATAACGTTCAAAAATACCATTATTTTATCATCTGTAACCTAAACCCCCTCGATGGAATTCGAAAAAATTTGCCTCATCCCGCTTCTATCAGGAAGCATTATACCAACTCTAATCAGAATGAGAGTTTGGACTTATGTGTGAAACGAAACATGAACGCACAGCGCGTACCTCATGAATAATCTGCAAAAGTTTCAATCAACATAATCACATATTGGCTTCGTTATGTGAATAGGTACACATTTACATATGCCTTCAACTTCAATGCTCTTGGGTTTTCATCAAACTCAAACCTCAATCATCGCACACTATTATAGCTTGAGATACATTTCGAAATTGATTTAAGGTAAAGCACTATGGGAAAGGTCTATTATTACTACCATATGTATAGCTAGCTCTACACTTCCTTAAAAAGGAAAATTGTATTCAGTTGAAAAGAGGCTGATAGGCTCTTGATACGGGGATGAAAGAATTCAGGCAAGAAGTATACAATTACCATAGAAAAATATCTACTGAAATGGGTGGTTTTGAATTTCATAGTCATTTGACTTCTTAATTTTCTTTCAAATGCAAGTCGGAATAATTTTTCTTAGAATTCTCTGACAGGAAGAAAGTTCCATTTTTGTTTTTGCTCTCCATAATAGGATGGACGATGATGATGATAGAGTGCTTGTTTAAATTCCCTGTTTAGTGAAGCAACTTCAAGAAAATATGTAGTTCATTTATATAGTGGAGGGTAAATAAGGTACAGTAGGTACTGAATAGTGTTGTTAGAGTTGCTGATTTAATATTCAATTCTTGCTAATTTGAAGGAGCTTTTGTTGAGTTACAATTAAAGACCAAGTTGTTATTAAAAAAAAAGTTGTAATCACAATCGTTTGTCCTTAATCGTGGATAAAAATAAAAGCATACGCAAACTAACTACTATTTGGCGCAGCAGACCCTATAACCAACATAGGGCTAAATAGAAGAAACCTATTATATTAATGCCGAATCCAAACGGCTGAATTGAAAAGCTCTCTCAGGATACGTTCGCAGTAGAGTAACCTTAAAATGTAATATTTGTTCTTTCTGGGATCAAACCTGGGGCTGGGGCCATTGGCCCAACACACTTACCACTGAGCGACGGCTTGTTCAAATGAAGCACAAGCACAATCGTGATGTCCAAATTTCGACAACTTTATCGAGCAACTGGGGCCGTACATCAGCAATAACACGGCGATGGTTGACTTCCAAATCATTCAACGTCTCTGGTTTATCACCATAGACTGGTGACTTCACATACCCCACCCCCAAAGAAAGTAATCTAAAGGTGTGAGAGCATTGGATCGTGGAGGTCAGTTCACAGGTCCATTACGCGGAATGCGCTCAGCAAATGTTTCCCGCAATAAATTGACGGCTTTTAAGCCAAGATCACTAACTAGGGCATAGCTCCAATTGCTGTGCATGATGTCGAATCGAATCATTTGGATTCTTCTTAACGCTGCGCTCCACAACGGCAATAACTCCTCCTGTTCGCACTGTTTACCGTCTTTGAGGATGCGTATTATCCACTAGAGTATTTTTGGTGCGAAAACGATGCATCGTGTTCCGAATAACTTGCTTATCAGATGGACGATTTTGTTGACCGTAAAATGGACGTAGCGTACGATAAGTTTGGCGAACCGAAGCATGGTTCAAAATAAGTTTGCACAACTTACACATGTTGTTCCGGCGTTAATCTATTCTTCGTAAAATGGTAAAACGTACTAACCACAAATCAACTTTCAACTGTCAAATTGACAATCTGTAGAAACTCTTTTGCCAGTTTAAAAACCAAACTTATAAAGAAAACACCCTCTATTAAGAGCAAAAAGTTACTTTATCTGGAAGATACTCTGGCTTCCCCATATTTAGAACATGGCTCCAAAACATTAACCTAACCTGCTTAGTATACAGATACGATCATTTCGACTATAGTAGAGCGTACACTAACTAGGACTCTCAAAATTTACAAAAGTGAGCTATGGTTTCTCGGGAACGGCAGCGACATAGGATAGGCAAGGAACATTATAACAATCTCTTCGCTTACAGGAATATCCCTGAAGCTTTTTGGGGAGGCTATCACATATTGACTAGATAGGAGTCGCTTCAATAAGCCAAGGGAGTTTTGGAACTGTATATACATACATATCTTGCGGATGAGTGGAATTTCTATGTCAATGTCATGCGCATCAGACAGAAATTGAGATACTCACAAGTTTCATGCTGGCTGGAAGGCAGAGTATTGTAAACCATCAGTAGAGAGAGTTACTAGTTTAGGTTTGGTTAGGTTAAAGTGGCTGTCGACAAAAATATGCTAACACTTGGACTTAGGCCATTAGAAGGTACTCTGTGAAACCACATGAATCAAGGAAGTTGTTTCGTTCTACTTGTTGAACCAGTTTAAGCTTTTAATGAAGCCTTATTAAACTTCGAGTGTCTACTTTTTATTATATGGCGTATTTTTTTGGGAAGTGAGTATAACAAAACCGAAAATGAGTATAAAAGTTTTGCATCTAAAAGTAAAAGTGAGCTAGGTATAGATTCTCAAAAAACTACGCCTATAGTTGTAATAGAAGGCTTCTAGATTGAGTTTTCGTTTTTAGCAGTGAAGAGGCGGACAAGTACAGAGAAAGTGGAGAACGCGCTCTTCACCTCCCTTCTCGACCAAACAGCTACAAAAATCGTGTAAGAACACACCAAGCCTATTTGCATGTCAGCCTATACAATAGTGTCCCGTGATGACGCCTTGCAGATGTGATGTACATTCTGTCGTGAGAGATCAAATTCGCAGAATGTTTCGGATCTAGCTTTGGCTGTTTTGTGGTTAGATATTTCGTTTAAAATTTCTCAAAGTGCCAAATACCTGGGAGTTATCCTAGATCGAAAATTAAACTGGAACCTCAACATTAAAGAAAGAACCAAAAAGGCGATGATAGCATTCTATGCCTGTAATAGAATGTTCAGAAGAACATGGGGTCCTAGCCCTAAAATAGTCATGTGACTGTACACGGCGGTTGTAAGACCGATACTAACATATGGTAGTTTATTCTGGTGGCAAGCGCTGTTAAAGGCTAACAATCTTAGAACCATGACAAAGATTCAAAGAATGGCCTGCATCGGCATCACGTTGGCAATGAGAACCAGGCCCACGGCAGGATTAGAGGCCATACTCAATCTTAAACCCCTAGACCTCTTTGTACAGGAATCAGCTGCAAATAGTGCCCTCTGGTTAAGCCAGACCAAAAACTGGAAACACAGCCTGACGGGTAATGCACAAATTCTGAACAAATACACGGGCAATAATGTATGCACGGACTACACTACTCCCCGGCTAGAGTCTACACGGCCATTTACCACGTGTTTTCCCAGCAGGGAACGATTGGAATGAAGATCAATCAGCATCAATAGGATCAACCATACCTATATACACGGATGGATCAAAGATGGAAATTGGCGTTGGCGCGGGTTTCTACTCGGAACGTCTCGGACTATCCGGTTCAATCAGGCTTCCTGATTACAGCAGCGTATTCCAAGCTGAGGTACTGGCAGTGACAACAGCTGCTAAACAGGCTGCAATGATGGCAATACCTCATGCGGATATTACCATTTTCATTGACAGTCAAGCGACAATAAAAGCGATCTCTGCCGTTGAGTTAAAATCAAAGCTTGTAAGTCGCTGTCGCGAAGAGCTACGGGTTCTTGGCGCGAAATGAAAAAGCAGATGAGCTGGCAAGAAAAGGGTCCTCCCTTGAACTAAACCAGGCTGAAACCACAGTAATGATTCCCCCCTGTAATCTTAGACAGAAGATTGGGAACAAAATACTAATAGAAACAAACGAAAGATGAAACAGGCTCGACTCCTGTGGCATAACCAGGAAAATGTGGCCAATCTACAACAAACAGAAAACTGAAAAAATCTTACAATTGAACAAAAAATTATTGTCCTCGATTGTAAGTATTATCACCCGACACAACATGCTGAAATACCATACCAAGAAAATGGGAATTAGTACAGATGACCTGTGCAGAGGATGCGGCGATGAGGAGGTACATGAGGACACCCCACACTTCCTTTGTCACTGCCCTGCGCTCTGCCACATAAGAAAGAAAATCCTTGGCAGTTACTTCTTCGAGGATTTAGAAAAACTTTCAGACAGGTCCATTAACGACCTACTTAAATTTGTAAATAAAACGGGTTGGTTTACCAATCCGTAGGTTTTTCATAGGTTTCCAGAGTATGGGGGTAATAAACCCCTAGGGCATCACAACGTATCTACATTGATCTATGTGTGGCGTACAGGTTTCTCCTGTCCTGCCTATACCCACCCACTAACCTAACCTAACGTAGATATTTCGTGCCACTTGTCTACCTAAAGTTTTTTTCTTTCAATACCATCCAGCCTTATTAATAGTATTTAGCGATCGAAGTGCCTTAGATACCCTTGTCATCCGTTCATCAGCCTTACAGTCTTCTGGGGGTCTCTATCCTCCGGCACCCATCAACCTTTCCTATTGAATTGCTCCGCCATCTCTCTGAGAGACGTGCGATAATCTATGGCTGTTATTGTTATAGAGTTTATACAGTCTTGATTATAGCTTGGCTACCCTAAGATGATGTCACGTTATCTTTTAGCCAAGATAAGGCTTATCTTATTGTCATATGCTGAAATATGCTCCCATGCGTAGTCGGACGTCGGAGTAGGTACTTAGATGAAGTACATACAGATTCTGCAGACATGGATTCTTACATCTTGATGAATGACTTTACGTGGATATTGATGTAACGCTATAGGGCAGCGTTATTGGCAGGAAAATAGGGTTTTGTAATTGAAATCACTTAAATACCAATTGAACAACATGGTGGCGTACAACAAACCAACCGGATGTCTTGTTACTGGCACCGATTCAACAAAGTCCAAAGTGCTGGCAAATCTAAAAACTAAATCTGGCAAACACTACTAAATTGGTAAAGCACATCAAAATGGAAATTCTGTTTTATAAGAGCCTCGTTAGAAGGTTATAATTGTAATTAAAAGAAATCTCTCTAAATTTATATTTACACAAATATCCTTGAAATCAATTAAGGTCACTTCATATCCCTTGTCTTCGCCTCTCGCAACTTTATTGGGAGCATGTATTTCTTATTTTCCAAGCAAATACCCTTGAAAGTGCTCAAAACACAATTTTCACCTAAATATTTCCATAGAAAAACCGCCCATAGGTATGTACTCATACTCACCTATAGCTGGATGTAATCCATTTCCAAACAAACGTACATTTTGAAAACAATCTCCACAGGTATTGGAAAGGTGGTGTAGGAGTAGGGTAGGTGAACATTGATATTGATATGTACATATTTACCTTAAAAAAAAAAACAATTGTTTGCAAATTTTCTACCTAAGTGAGTCAACAGGTAAATTTAATGGCATCTGTAAAAATGTTAGGATATCAATAGCACGAAAAATTGTTTTCTCATTCTTTGTTTGTAGTAGGCACATATTTGATTAAGTCATTTGATTTCCTCATGAAAACTTGTTTGTATACTCATAAAGCTCTGACTCAATTTGTAATAAAAGCGTAGGTATAGGTACCTACTGGTAAAATCAAAAGTTTGATGAAATGGGAAGTGCCCCAAAAACGTCGTTGCCTCTGTCACATCACATCCACATGTGTCGTTCTTTATTTTTATAGAGAGGAATCATTTTACATACTAATCCCGAAAATTTCGTCGTCTTCATTCGTTTACATATTATTGTACATATGACTGGGTGTGTATTGTATTATGGAGGGTAGAAAAGGTAATGTCAACCCAACTCCTTGGAGATTCAATTAGGTAATTGCATATTTACATTACTGGTTTATCATACTATCCACAATTGGCATTGAAAGGTGTCATAGTAGCATAACAGTTGTCTTCGATATCGGGTAATTAGTAGCTTCCTTAAAAACTAATTTATAGTACGAGAAAGCATCGAGATCGAGTTTGAAATTTGAAGAGTTGCCCCAGTTATGGAGCTCCACCGATTAGATTATAGACTTTTAAGGTTCCGGCGAACAAAAAATTTCATGGCAGGGTAATCGGGATTCTATTTGCACCCCATTAAAGAAAGTTAATATGTTCAAATATTTTTTGTAAATATTTGTCTCCATTAGAAAAATTGCACTTTTAACTCATTTTTAATTTTTTTTTCTTTTTATTAAAATGTTGGTCAGAAGTCATCCTATCCTATACAGTGTAGTGCAACGAGTATTCAATGTTTCTACTAAAGGGTCCGCCATCTAACTAAAACTTAGCTCATGTCTGATTTGACAGATAATTAGTTTTATCCTTCCGCTGAACGAATATGGTTGTGTATACGCTTGAACAACGCTGGGAAATATTGCGACATTACTTTGAAAATCATGGTAATGTTGCAGAATGTGTGCGAAAATTGCGTATACGGATTTTGGAAGAAGAGAAGCACCGTCAGCTCCGTATGTTCGTTATCTTGTGAAAAAAGTGAAAGAAACTGGCATCCTTATCGATAAACCAAAGCGTAAAAGCCAAAAACAGTGCGTACACCCGAGAAAATTGCTGCTGTGGCAGAAAGTGTGCGTGAAGCGCCATCAACATTAATTCACCTTCGTTCTCAACAATTGAACATTTCGGAGACATCATTGAGACGAATTTTGCATAAAGACCCTGGTATGACGACATACAAAGACCAATTGGTTCAGGAGTTGAAGCCAACTGACCATCCAATGCGTTTTCGCTTCGCTAAGTGGGCCTGCGATCGACTTAGAGAAGATGCCGATTTTGCCAAAAAAATCTTTTCAGATGAAGCTCATTTTGATCTTGGCGGGTATGTAAACAAGCAAAATTGTCGCATTTGGGGCACAGAAAACCCGCACGCATACATTGAAAAGCCGATATACCCAAAACGAGTCACTGTTTGGTGCGGATTTTGGTCCAGAGGCATAATTGGGCCATTTTTCTTCGAAAATGTGGAAGGAGTGGCCGTTACAGTCAATGGCGATCGCTATCGGGCCATGTTGAACGAATTTTTGTTCACAAAAATTGAAGAGGAGGATATTGGCAACATTTGGTTTCAACAGGAGGGCGCTACGTGCCAAACAGCCGAAGCTACACTAGATGTTTTGCGACCTGTTTTTGAAGATCGCATTATCAGCCGCAGAGCTGATGTCGTTTGGCCACCGCGGAGCTGCGATTTGACACCGTTGGATTATTATTTGTGGGGTGCCGTAAAAGATAAGTGTTACGCCGACATGCCAGAGACAATTGACGCTTTAAAGGACAATATTCGTGAAGCCATTGGTGAAATACATCCGGAAGGATTGTACTTTCAAATAAAAAAAGAAATTTGAGAAAATATTCAGTAGTTTTTTTTTATTGTTTTTTTTTTTAAAAAAAGTTCTTTGGCGGACCCTTTATTTATATTTATACTGATATAAAATGATGAACCAGAATGACATGTCGCGCTGTCTTATATAACTACAAAAAACATCTCGCATAATCTCTCAAAATTTAATTAAGGAAACTTTAGGGCCCAGAGTCTCCTCAGTGGAAAAACGGATATGTATTTTAAATACGTATGTTGTATGCACTTAGTACTTAGATGGCGCTACAACCGGGGTGGACCTGGGCCTATTTAAAGGCTTTTACTTAACTTCGTGAAAAATTTGTTGTGTCAAAATCTTGCAAGTCAAATTTGAACCACTCATTATACTCATAAATATATGGAGGTCAACTCAAAAAATCCTTTTAATTGTTAGGCAATACTTCACCGAGTATTTTCAGCTAACATTCATCTTTCTAGTCCATCCAGAGGGCAAGATATGATAGATTGAAAATAGATCTTATTCGGCCAAATGCGAAAAAAATTGCTATCTCGATTGCAGTTGTGCTTAGGAAGGGTAGTTTTATTTGCGTTCTAAAAATAGAATTCTCACTGTGGCGGGCATTCAGAATGTATGCAGTATGCTCATTATCATGTATGGCGTAGTCAACGCGTTGCCATATTCACAGTTTTAACTGTAAATTACAGTTTTTTAGACAAGCTTACAGTTTTTAAAATTACCTCCTAGTACAAATTACAGTTTTTTTAAATTTCAGATTTGAAAGAATAAATTAAAATGTTTTCGGTTTTTTTTTAATTACAATAAAAGTTTAATTTTTTCCAGCTTTAAAAAAATCTCACGGTATCCCTGTAATTACATTGCAGTTGCTGCTTCGATACGGCAATTTACTTGTCATTTATGTTTAATAAAATTAAAAAAAAAACCGTAATTTAAAAAAAATGTTTCGTTTTCGTAGGTTACAGTTTTTTGCTTGGAAATACAGTTTTTTCTTTGGGAATTCACAGTTTTTTGAAAAAAAAATCTGGCAACATTGGGCGTAGTTGAATTTGATGTATGGAATATGGATATGGATAAAACAAACTTTGTACATATGTACGTATATAGGAGTTTGTGATGCGTAAATATGTAGGTATGCACATGCACAATCGTACGTACTTATATTTGAGATCTGCAGCTATGGAAAGTGTATAGGTAGGTAGGTACGCTTAGTAATATCAATCAAACCATACCTGTCACGAATTTTCATTTATGTGAAATACATACCTACCTATTTTGTCCATTGACTTAGGACTTTGAAATTTTGCATGCTGATGTTTCAGTTTTGATGACAATACAATAAACTAATAGTAAAAAAAAGCTTTTATAAGCATGTAGGTAGACATTAAACTGCACTAAAAAGCAAAAAATAAAATAATAGTTTAAAAAACTAAAAAAACGCTTTTATAAGTAGGTGCTGCACTAAAAGCAAAAAAATAAAAATTAACCAATCTAGTTTTAAGGTTTATCCTGGAAGGGGCTTAGTGTAAGCCATGTTTGTTTAGTTTACACTCAAATAATACAATACATAACTACAAACATGGCTTACACTAAGCCCCTTCCAGGATAAACCTTAAAACTAGATTGGTTAATTTTTATTTTTTTGCTTTTAGTGCAGCACCTACTTATAAAAGCGTTTTTTTAGTTTTTTAAACTATTATTTTATTTTAATATGTAATTACCTAAAAAGGTACGAGCATCAATTAGTGTTGTTGTTTAAAATAGCTATAGTTCCGACCAGTAATTGGTAACAAGTAGTTGTTGTGCTCTAAGCAAATTTATTGGACTTCCGCTTCAGGCTGCAGGAAATAAGAGAAAATGAAATAAGGCCCCAAATTTGGGGGTCGCAGAGTCTCCGCTTTACCCCTCCAAAAGGTAGGTAATTATTGTCTTATGCGCATGCAGTTCTTTAATAAGTTCTTACCTAACTAATATGACCTCTAGCGTTTTAAACTTTTTGGTTGTTTGCCTTAACTTAAAATAGTTTGCTCGTTACGTTGAAGTATCTTATTTTATTCGGTCCATTTTTTTTGCATGTAGATACATATATGGAACAACTTCTTTGTCTACATTTTGATCATAAAAGGATTTTTTTTCAAAATTTTATCTTGCTAGCACTTACCATTTAGGCCCTACCTACATTACAGACTTCCGACCTGGTAAAAGTGTGTATGTTCCTTAAACACTAGTTGACATTTACCATTTGTAATCTTCCAATGCCATGCGACTTTGTACGAGGCTACACCTGTTTCTCTGCATTATTCTGCCCCGCTGGATTGGTATGAAACTAAAGCGATGTTATCTTAACCTTATAGGGCCCATACACGACGCAGACACGTCGCTGCAGACCTTAAGTCTGTGCAAACATGCCTTGGCCACACACGGTGCAGATAATCTGCACAGATATTAGTTTGTATCATTTCGTCGTGGTCGTCGGGTCAGAAAAATGGCTGATACTGCTAGCCGATCCGACTTTTTTAATGCCGAATGGATGAAGGAAATTTAATGAAACTGCTACAAAAAATGAATCCATTAATAACTGAACAAAAAACTTGAATGATGGAACCGATTTTTCCAAGCGAGAGGCTTTCAATTATGTTTACGCCGTGAATTTTCTCGCTCGTCTGTGCAAAATTCACCATACACGACACAGACATGTCGTTGCAGACCAAGAAAAATTCAAAACATTTATTCACGCAGACGGTCGCTGCAAACAGTCGACATGGATACACACGACACAGACAATCTGCGCAGACATGAGCACAACAACAAAATATATTGGTCTGCAGCGACGTGTCTGTGTCGTGTATGGGTCCTTATACATACTCTTAATCTTCACTTCTTAGGCTTTCGACTCCTCGTAGTTCGTTAGGCATACTGGCGTTATATGAAGGAACCTCCAACCAGTCGTCTCTGAACTCAATATAAAGGATATTTAGCTGCGGGCTTGGCAGGTTCGCTCTTACCTCTGCAAAGCGCTCGTAGTGGAACATTGCTGAAAAGACGCTGCGGCATCGCGCGTCATTCTTGAACGAACTGAACTATTGCCGCACCGCGCGTTCAAATAGCTAACTCATGTGTGCACCGGGCCTTATAGTTACTGTCCCTGAGCAAGCAGATGCAACAAAGCAACAACTCGCTTATAAAGCCTCACTGACTAGTCGTTTTACAGAATGATAAGAGCGGATCGTGGCGTGAACTCTACCAACAGAGTTCAGCGGAGAGCAACACTTTCTTCGGCAAAAATGAAAAGAAGCATGAAAAGTACGTGTTCGAGGAATTAAGGAGTCGAAATCGTATTCTTTTACTTTTTCCAAAAATTTTAAAAGAGACCTGTGCATCAGACAAGTAAAAAATCCTTGCAGCAGAGTCATACACAGGGTGGGTCATATAGTGGTTTCTTTTTAAATCATACACTGAGAATAATGTGCAACGAAAAAATCAAACAGGAACATATTTCAATTTTCCATATTAAAACATGTGGCCTTAACAAAAAATTCGATCCAAAATCTGGTAGAATCAAACTAAAACATGTTCTATATTGAAATAATGGATATTTCAAATATATTTTTCTTTGGTATAAGCTCGTTCATGTTTTTACTATTAATAAAACGTAAACGAGCTACCTAATTTGAAAAATGATTCTATTAAAAATAGTTAAAAATGAAATATTCCAATAGATTTGTATTTAATCAAACTTAAACGTGTTTGAATTAAACATTTTCGATTAGGTTAACAATGATTAAATATATCAATAAAAACACCAAATAGAAATTATGTTGAATATTTCATATCTAAATATGTCGTAAACTGAATTCTGTTAAGTCAAGCATGTACATACACGTATCATTTTGAATTAACGAATATTGTAAATATGTTCGTATTTAGTTTAATCTTTTTCATGTTTCATATTATCAATAAAATCACAACCGAGTTTATTGTGAACAGAATTCTAGTAAAATCGATTGAAAATGAAAAACTTGAACAGATTTCTATTTGAATTGACCATAAACCGGTTTTAAAGAAACATGTTTTATTATTGCACCGTAATTTTAGTTCGCGTCGGTCATTTACAAATGTGCAGTGGTGCAGTGAACGTGGTGAATTAGTGTAACGTGTTAAAAAAGTGATAATAAAAAAAGGTAATAACAAAATGGACAATTTTAATTTGTATGTGCAATGTGCCTGATGTGCATCCAAATAATGAATCCATAACAGACTCTGCCGCAGATATAGGGGATGTATATATATATGCACCAGACTTAATATTATATAAAGATCTGCAAGTCCTCCTTGAGAATTGGAGCTTGAATTTTTGAGATACCAACTATTTTAAAGAGTAGGTACTCTGCAATGCATTGATGAATTTTCAAATATAAATTTAATTCAAAATTTTGTTAATGGTGAAATTTATTGTCTCAATATTCAGACATCTCTTAAACGAAATCAAATACTTAGAAGAACAAGGCTTAGAAATATGCGTAGAAAATGAAACATTTCAAGTTCATTTTGTTTTAGGACTTGTCGTTGGTGACAATCTTGGTCTAAATACTATATTGGGATTTTCCCGATCTTTTAATAGTAAATATTTTTGTAGATCATGTAAACTTGATAAGTCACTTACGAAGGTTTCCTGCAAAGAGAGTTTCGAACATCTTAGAAACAAAACAAATTATCAAAATGACGTTGAAATTAATGATCCCTTAAATACAGGAATTCGTGAGGATTGCATATTTAATAATATTATATCGTTCCACGTTACAGACAACTTTGCCTTTGATGTTATGCACGATTTATTTGAAGGAGTTTGCGTGTATGATATATGTAACATTTTGCTTTCATTAATCAATGATAACGTTATTACTCTCGTACAATTAAACAGCAGGAAAAGTTTATTTCCGTATGGAGAAACAGAATTCGGCAATATGTCTCCCGAAATTGACGAAAATAGACTAAAATCTATGAATTTAAAAATGACAGCTCGCGAATGTTGGACTTTTTTACACTTTTTACCCTTAATTATTGGTGATATAGTTCCACAAGAAAACTTGGCGTGGAAACTGTTATGTTTACTTATTGAAATAGTTGATTTTGCTTTAAGGCCAGTTTTTAGCGCGGATGTTGATATTGATACTTTACGAAAACTTATAGAGCAACATCATTTGTTATATGTTTCTTTATTTGGAGAAACTTTAAAACCGAAACACCATTTTTTAACCCATTATCCTTCTGCCATTCAGAAGTGTGGTCCTTTAAGACATATTTGGTGCTTTAGATTTGAAGCCAAGCACAGACCTTCCAAAATATATTCCAGAAGTATAACGTCTAGAATAAATCCACCGCTATCTCTAAGTAAAAAGGCTTGTCTAAAATTTTCTGAATTTATTGTCAAATATCAGAAAGGAATTGATTTGAAAGGGATCATATACAAAGATTTTAAATATACTGACATTAGTAAATTGGCAGATTCAAACTTAATTTCTGAACCAGATATATTTGAAGGAGTATATAAATCAACAACCGAAATTGAATACAAGGGAACAACATATAAAAAAAATTATTATTTAGCCTCGTATTCAAATTCTACCCTTCATTTATTTAAAATAATCTTATTGTTGACTAATGACATGGATCTTTATATATACTGTAGTCCTATTGAGGTTGTAAAATTTGACAAACATTTTCAGGCTTTTGAGGTAGGTAAAAAGCTAAATAACGTCCTAAAGATAAAAAATGTATCTTTTTTTACAAGTCCTCCTTTACATGTGTATTCAATAAATAACGGAAAATGTTACTTAAGGAATAAGTTTTTGTAAAACATACATTAATATTTTTCTACATAATAGATTAATAAAAAAATATTTGCTAAAACGAAAATATGTAGTTTGTTATTTTATTTATATTTATCAATAATAAGGGTTCTCAAGAACAAAATATTTAAAAAAAAATTTAATATGACCGAAGAACGTAAGTAAATAGGCAAAATTTATATGTTATGTATATGATGGTTTAAATTCACAATTGGACCCGGAAGGTGGCGCTGAAATCGGGTTCAAGGAATTTTATTTATTTCCTTCTAAACGCCTGGACCGATTTTGTTGAAACTGCTGTGTTTCAGTGGGACAAAACAGAATAAAATAAAATAAAGTAAAATAAAATAAAATAAAATAAAATAAAATAAAATAAAATAAAATGATATGAAATGAAATGAAATGAAATAAAACAAACAGTTGTGAAGTTTCACTTCAGTAGTGTGCTTCTGCTTATGTAGGTGAGCCACATACCAGTTTTTTTTTAAAAGCATAGATATATTTGAAATTAAGGTGGAAAGAAATTTTTGCATAAAATGAGAATATTATATGGTAGATAACACAGTAATCATTATAGGCGTATTTTTTTGAGAATCTATAGCTAGCTCACTTTTACTTTTACATGCAAAACCAAAAGTGAGTATAACAAAACCAAAAGTGGGTATAACAGTTTTGCATGTAAAAGTAAAAGTGAGCTAGCTATAGATTCTCAAAAAAATACGCCTATAATGATTACTGTGTTATCTACCATATAATATTCTCATTTTATGCAAAAATTTCTTTCCACCTTAATTTCAAATATATCTATGCTTTTAAAAAAAACTGGTTATGCTTTTAAATAAAAAAGAGTTTGATTCAAATAGGTTTCTAATATTTAACAAAATTAAATCGAACGTATTTATTTCAAATACAAAAGTTTTTGATTCAAACAGGTTTCTATTTAACAAATTAAATCGAACGTATTTATGTCAAATACGAAAGTGTTTGATTCAAATAGGTTTCTATTTAATAAAATTAAATCGAACATTTTCAATTCAAAAAGAAAACAATTTTATTTAAATTAGTTTCCATTTAGAAAAAATAAAATTAACATCTTCATTTCAAACAGCAAACATTTTGATTTAAATAGGTTCCTATTCCCAGAAATTAAATTGAACATCTTTATTTCGACTACAAAATACTTCGATTCAATCGAAATCCATGTGAAATCATGTTTCATAAAATTAAATACATTCGTGTTTAAAATAAAGAGAAACCATTTTGGCGCCAAATCATAGGTGTTTATATTTGATTTTAACACGTATGAGTTTAATTTTTTTCTCTGTGTAGGTTATTTTGACACTGACAGCTGCATACCGCCAGTATCATACCCCAGTATCTTCGAAAATGATGCTGGGAACAGCGTTTCGGTCAACAGTGGGCGTCACAGAGCAATGTTAACCGACTTTTTTTTTTATTGAAATTGAAGACATGGATTTGGACGACCTCCGGTTCTTGCAGGATGGCGAGCCATGTCACATCCGATCGCAAATCGTGTTATCAGCCGTCTTGGCGATGTCAATTGGCTGCCTCTGAGCTGCGATTGACCCCTTTTGGATTTTTTTTTGTGGAAAACCGTAAAGGACCGATGTTATGCCAACAATCCGGAAACGATTCAAGCATTAAGGCCAATATCATTCAAGCAAACCGTGAGCTACAGCCCGAAACCATCAATAAGGTCTTGAAAAATTGGAGTGACGGAATGCGCTACTTGGAAGCCTGCCGAGGGAGGCATGGGAATGTTTGCTCTTACTAATAAAGCCATAATACCTACATGAAAAAAATGTAATTTTGTTCATTTTATTGCATTTTTAAAAAGAAACTTGTATTTGGCCCACCCATAGATAGTCGATTTCAAAGATATAGAAAAGAACACATTTTTTTTAAAACGGAAAGTACTAAATTCGCGCTCGCATCGTTTAACTAAAGTGAAGTGCGGATATCAATATATAAACTCAAGTCTAAGGTTACTTACTTACTTACTTACTTACTTTAAATGGCGCTCACAGTCCGGGGTGGACCACGGCCTCAACCAACAAGTCCCTCCAGCCAGCTCGATCCCTAGCTAGCTGCCTCCAGTTACGCACACCAAGTTTGTTGAGGTCGCTCTCCAATTGTGCGCGCCACCTGAGGTGGGGTCTTCCTCTGCTTCGTTGTCCCTCAGGGGTGGACTCAAAGACTCGTCGGGCTGGTGCGTTTTTGTCCATACGCTCCACGTGACCCAGCCACCTCAGCCGCTGTATTTTGAGCTTTTTGACTAGGTCAACGTCGCTATATAGCCCGTAAAGTTCGTCGTTGAATCTCCTCCTCCACACTCCGTCGATACAAACTGGACCGAAAATCACTCGAAGAATCTTTCTCTCAAAGCATGCCAAGAGGTTTTCGTCAGCTTTAGATAAGGTCCATGCTTCTGCACCATACAACAGGACCGGGATGATTAAGGTCTTGTACAATATTTCCTTGGATCTGCGAGAGAGGGCTTTACTTCTTAGATGCCTTCTTAGCCCGAAGAAACAGCGATTGGCGAGAGTGATTCTTCGTTTGATTTCTACGCCGATGTTGTTTTGCGAGGTAATCGAAGAGCCTAGTCTACCAAAGTCTTTAATTACTTCGAAGTTATATCTGTCAACCGTGACGTTTTGTCCGAGTCGCCGATGTTGAGAATTCTTTCTCGATGACAGCATATACTTCGTTTTGGCCTCATGACCCATCTTCGCCGCCTCCGTTTCAATGCTTGCAAACGCGCCATTGACAGCTCGCTAAGTTTTCTCAATAATATCAATATAATCTGCATATGCAAGTAGTTGAACGGAGTTCTGAAAAATTGTACATCTGATGTTGGCTTGCGAGTTCCGTACAATTGCTTCAAGAATGATTTTAAAGAAGTTACATGATAGCGCTTCGCCTTGTCTCAAACCTTTTTCGACATCAAAGGATTCCGTGGTGTTCTTTCCCACTTTGACGGAGCAGCGAGATTTCTCCATCGTCATCCTGCATATAGACGGACGAGTTTTCCAGGGGTGCCGAAATTTAACATGGCTTTGTATAATGCGCCCCTACATACGCTATCATAGGCGACTTTGAAGTCGATAAAGAGGTGGTGTGTATCGATCTGGAATTCCTGCGTTTTTTCTAAGATCTGCCGGAGTGTGAAGATTTGGTCGATGGTTGACTTTCCGGGCCTAAAACCGCTCTGATATGGGCCGATCAGGTTATTTGCGAAAGGTTTTAGGCGTTCACACAGTACACCCGACAAGATCTTGTACGCAACATTCAGGAGACTTATTCCTCTGTAATTGGCGCAGTTCAGAGTGTCTCCCTTCTTGTGGATGGGGCTTACGACGCTGAGGTTTCATTCATCGGTCATACTTTCTTCCGACCAAATTTTGCAGATAAGTTGGTGCATGCTCCTTACCAAATCATCTGCTCCAGCCGCCCTGTTGGACTTAAGCTTGGATATCGCTATCCTTACCTCATTTGGGTCAGGGGGACGTTCTGCCTGACAGCGGAATTTTGGTCGTCTTCGCCATTTAAGAGTCTGCAGAAGTGGTCTTTCCAAATCCTCAGCATCGACTGTGGGTCTACCACCGTATTCCCATGTTCATCTCTGCAGGCTTCAGTTCGGGCCTTGTATCCTTGGGCAGATCTTTTTATACTCTGGTAAAACATCCGAACATTGCTCCTGCAATAGCTTCCCTCAATAGATTCGACCGCTTGCTTCTCAAGTCTAAGGTTAGGTTATGTTATCTTAGGTAGGTATGGAAGGGTGGGTGGTAGGTATGTGAAAGAAAACTATCATCACGTTCACTCGGAGATCTAAAAGGCCAATATTCTAAATGTTTATTAGCATTCAAGATCCAATATATCTAGCGTAAATTGTAGGCGACGGAAACCATTCGATAATGGCCCTCTTAGTTCACAGCCAATCACCAATTCACATTATTCATGTTTCATTCATGACATCCTCGGGTAAATATGTTTTGCTTATAAGTAAACGATAGGTATTACAGACATGAATATAATAGGTATATTCTAACATTTATATAACCTGCCTGCCTACTATAAATCGTCTCCCAATATAATCCTTTTCAGCAACTATTCCCCTCCACATTTAAGCATAATGCCACTTACCTTCATTTATCTGTATAATGAAAGATTGATGTGGCTTCTATTATTTCAAATATACGAACCAATCCAACCTCATCAGTGACAAATTGCATTCCATCTGTTTTGAGAGTTTCCTGACAAGCATTTGAATATTAATTATGGCGCACATCTGAATGACGTTAATGTGACAGAAGTCATTTATTTGCAGCACTATGGGATTCCAAGTGAAATTAGTTGGTCTAGTCATTAATCATTAATCATCGTCAGATTCAATGAGTAAATTCCAATCAATCATAACATAATATCGCATTTGTTGCGGATAGTTTGTATTTTTTCGGATTCCCTTATACCATCCCTTGTTGACAGAATGTCACGGCTTTGCGAATAATGACTTCTGTTCAGTGTTTATGTTTTTAGCATGTATGACATGGGCTAGATGCACATGCATGTGACATGAACCTAATGTAGTCGGTAGTCACCTTCTATTAATGAGAGTGTCCTGTGTCTGTCACATCAGTTGCCAGCACAACTGAACTGCATACGAAAACTTTTTAACGACAACTTGTTTAGTGGATGTCTTTATGGAAAAGTGCATAACTTTTTTTAGTGCGCACTTAAATGTCAAACTGAATTACTGGGAAATCAATGACCATACTCGCATGCACACACTAGCTGGTAATTGCATTTATAAACCTAAGTTTAGTGCAACGGAATGAAAGCTATTTAAATTTCAAGCTGATACCAAATTCGGTTTTCCCTTTTCACAAAATATGAAGGTTTATGTTTTGGAAGATGTGCACTAACTGGATTTACGCAGAGCTATTTTATGAAATTAAATAAAGCCAACAAAGAGGAAATCGTTTCAAAGGAACATCCAAATGCCTTTAAAGATAAGTTTATTTAATATTCATTACCGGTTGGAAAAGATTCGAAGTTTGACAAACATTTGAGACTGTAGATAGAGACCAACCCTATGGGCCCCAATTTCGATTTCAATTGTATCTATTTTGGTTTGGTATTGTATAAATAAATCTATGCGTTGACTTCCATCTTTATATTTTTTTTAATTTAGCAGTAATGTTTGTCTTTAAACCACATTTAATTTTGTTAAAGGTATTTCCACTTAATTTTTAAACTTATATTAACGTTTGTAAATAACAATTTTTATCTATCCCCGTAGTCGATAACAAAAATGCAACAACGGACGATTGCTTATTGACTAATATCGATTTCGATCGAGACTCTTAGTTATAATAAATAAATAAATAAATAGGTGGCGCAACAGGCGGGTGACACCCAAGGCCTAGCTTCTCGCAACCATTCGTTTTGTGTGAGTTTCTATTTTTGGGACGAATGGAAGGGACCTACAATTTTATGCCGAGTCCGAACGGCTGAATTGAGAAGCTTTTTCATGACAGTCATACTCTCGGATGTTTGTCAGACGATCGCGAGAGGTGGCGCAGTAGAAAAAGCTTTAAGATGTAATTTGTGTTTTTGACTCTTAGTTACTTACTTACTTAAGGTGGCGCTACAGTCCGGGGTGGACCTGCGCCTCAACCAACAAGCGTCTCCAGGCAGCACGATCTTTGGCCACCTGTCTCGAGTTTCGTACGCTATATGTTTCGGGCCAGAGCATTCACGTCCATTCGCTCTACATGCCACATCAGTCTTTTGACCTTCACTCTTCTGGTTAGGACGATGTCGCTGTATAGCCCGTCCTTGTATCTCCCCCCACCGTCTGCAGACTGGACCAAAAATTACTCGTAGAATTTTTCTCTCAAAGCAACCAAGAGTAACCTCATCCGCGAGAAGCACTGGGATGATTAGGGTCTTATAAAGGGTCACTTATACTTTAGTTGTTGGAGAGAGGGCTATGCTACTCAATTGCTTTCTTATAGCCCAAAGAAACCGCGACTGAAAAGAGTTATTCTTCGTTAAATCTCAGCGCTGGTGTCATTGCCTGAGTTCATAGCGGAGCCTAGACAAAGTCCTCAACCACCTTTAAGTTATATCTGTCTATAGTGACATTCTGGCCAAGACGTTGGCGTTGGGTTTCCTATCCTGATAACAGCATGTACTTTGTCTTGCCCTCATTCACCGCCAAACCAATCTTCGCCGCCTCCGTCTCAATGCTTACGAACAGTCAGTGACATCACGCTGCGTTCTGCCGTCGGCGGCGTAGGCGAGTAGATGGACGGAAGACTTTAACACTATTGACTATTCTTTTAAGAACGATGTTGAATAAGTCACATAACAGCGCATCGCCTTGTCTAAATACTTTTTTGACATCGAAGGTCTCGGTGCGAGTTCTTTACTGACCTTAATGGAACAGCGTGCATTCTCCATTGTCATCCTGCACAAATGAACGAGTTTGTCAGGGATGCCAAAACTAGAAATTGCTCTGTATAGCTGGTTCGTTACTACAAATGCTGTCGTAGTCGGCCTTTTTTTTAAGTTTCCTGCCCATTTGGCTGACACTGCGCCCTAAAAAGATCTATTGTATCGAAGAGGGATTTGATTATTCTAAGAGACGTGTGACCTCCTTAACGAACGTCAATATATCCTTAGTAGCCGAGTTCCTAAGCTCTACTGGAGTACGCGTCTACCTGTTGAAGACACGTTTTCTTAACCAATAAAGTGCCGGGCAATCGCAGAGAATGTGTTCGGAGGATTCTTCATCCTCCAGACAGAACCGATATTCTGTCTCGGGGCACAAATTCATTTTGTTAAGATGATATCTCAAGCCACAATGGCCTGTGAAGTGTGAGAAAGCCCACCAGCCTTCTGATACTATTCTTATTTAGGTTGAGGATTTCCTTTTAGAAATAAGGTTTTAATAAACTCTTGGATTGTCTTATGCCCGGAACATTTTTCCAGTGGCGCAGACAAAGTTGGTGTTCCCAGTTGTTAATTATACCCAGAGCAGTAGTCCAATTGATGTTGCAATAAGTTTCTGGTCCACAGAACGCGGATTCAGAACCAGCCCTAGCTAGTTGGTCCGCCGATTCGTTGCCCTCAATATTTTGATGGCCAGGTACCCAACCAAGTTTGACCTTGTTGTGTTTGGATAGGACTTGCAAGGCATCGTAGCAGCACTTTACTTTTTTTGAGTCTATCGTGTTGGACGAAGGCGGCTTTAAAATTAATGAAAAGGTCGGGGGTATCGTTTTGAACTTCCTGGGGGCTTTTTTTTCTCCAAGTTTTGCCGCAGTGTGAAAATTCGATCGATGGTGGACTTTCCTGGTCTGAAGCCACACTAATAGGGACCAATGAGGTTGTTAACGAAAGGCTTTAGGCGTTCACAGAAAACGGCAGATAAGATCTTGTTCGCGATATTAAGAAGACTATAATACCACTGTATTTGGCTCAGTTCGGAGGGTCTTCTTTCTTGAGGATCGGTAAACAATGCTGAGGTTCCATTCATTGGGCATACTTTCCGACCACATTTTACAGATGAGTTGGTGTATGCTCCTAGCCAAGTCATCGCCTGCCGCTTTGAATAGCTCGGCGGTTAGACCATCTGCTCCAGCGGCTTAGAAATGGCTATATTCACTTCGTCCAGGTCGTGTGGACGGAAATTTTAGTCTTCATTGTTTAGGTTGAATGGTTCATTCTGCCTGACAGTGGGATTTAATTCGTCGTCGCCGTTAAACAGTCTGCAGAAGTAGTTCTTCCATATCCTCAGCATCGAATGCGATTCTACTACGATGTTCCCTTGTTCACCCTTGCAGGTTTTGGTTCGGGCTCTTCGAGTAAAACTTCCGATTCTCATTCCTGCTGTAACATCTCTCTATTTCTTAAATACCTAGGCAGAACCGAAAAACCAAAGAATGCACTGACTGGGATTTTAGTTACAATTTAAAATCTTTGGAACATCACAGTATTTCACAGTTATAGGTTCGCTTTCGCGAGAGAAGTAGATAAAGAAGCCGCCTTTGAGGACAAATAGGAGGCATGTCCGTCTATTGTCCATGCATCCGGTGGTGCGATTTCAATATGGGACAAAAATACTACTTCGCTTTTGTGGGGTTCACTAAGGGTTTTCGCATTGAATATACTTATGAATAATTCTATCACATACCATGAGCCGAGTACAGAGCATTACAAAAGCTCTTTAGACTACTTTTAAATTCCCTATTAGCATCCACTTTGAAAAGAAGTTCATAAAAAGTTTGCACATTAATGGACCTATCTATGTTCTAAATGTTGGTAAATAAAAACGTCCTACTGTCTTAAGGCGTATCCGAACGACCAACAGTTGCAGGTTTGTTAGATGAATGTTTGTCAGACAATCGCAATAATTGGTACTCTGGAAAAAATCTTAAAGTGTAATTTGTGCCTTCCTGGGGATTGAACCTGACTAGCACATCCACTGCACGGTCCCCGCCAGAATAACCATAGTTTTGGAAAAGTCTATACAATACGACCAATATTGAGCTTTATACGTCAAACTATTTTTGTATATAGCAAACTATACCTCTATACATGAAACAAAAATCTTCATGCTCAAACCCATGTGTGTGCCTTAACAATTTGATCCACGCTGATGGCTTTATAGAAATCTTTAGACACATCATGCATTATTCATATATCAGAGTCCATTTTAAGGTACCTCGTATTGTTGCCGTTATGGCCCTAAAGCTACGTATGCAGAATGGTCTTGCATAAAATATTCAGAACGAAATCCTATTCAAATAGATCCACTCCATATTAAAGGATCTGTAAATTTCAGATATTCGAAAGAAAAACCTTCAAACAGTCGCCAGTGCTGCCATTAAGTTTCAAGCATCAACCCCTTTTGCCATCGAGTGCCATAATTCCCGAAGTGATTTAACGATAACGCTTGCACATTCGTATCAGATTTCGCGCGATTCAAAAGACATTAAAGAGCTGCATTCATTTCCATTCATCTTCACGACTATACTCTCTGTAAGAAATCAAATAGACAGAATTCGCAGAACGTTTTCGTGTCTGAAAACTTTTCATTTAAAATGCCGCACCACAAAAAGGATGGGCGGTAGTTTGGAAGGAAACGATAAAATATCTTTGTTGCTATAGTATGGGACGCAGAAGATATTTTGGCAATGGCCAATCATTTGGTGGAGAGTTTTTCTCTTGTAAAACAAGTGGTTCTATATTCGAACTATGTGCAGAGTTTTTTTGAAACAATTTTTCTCTATGGCACAGGATTTATTGGTTTCCATACCCGTACACAAAATCCATTTCCCGCACATCAACAAGGGTACTTAAAAACATTTTTGTTTCGAGCCAACAACGGAGAGTTGTTAGTAGCTGTAGCTTGTAATACGTTGGATGAGTTTGATGGTTTCGTCTGGGCACGTAACTACTGGAGAACGCTTATGGCAAGGAGGACTTTTCCTAATATTTTCTGATAGGTTTGTGTTCCTTATACCTACCTATATTTTCGTCGACTATTGTAGCAAGCAATGCAATGTTTGAAAGATATCCTTGTTGGTATTTTTTATGACTTTTAACTATACCTTACGCATGAGCGAGCAAGGCACGTAAAGGTTGGGTGGTTAGGAAAAACTTAAACTAAAGTTATAGGCTCCTTTTTGATATCACATTAGAGGGGTGACTACACCGAGCATACTGGTGAAAGTTCTACTCCCGTTATTTTGAGAAGCGAGTGCGAGTAATACCTCGGGGATAGAAGTAGGGCTAAAACAATGAACGTGGCTAAATTGGTTCTATAAATTAGGAACAGTTGGAGGGTATAGGTTTATGTAGCTGATACAGTTCAGACTTCTGGTTGCGTTTAGTACTTTCCGACACGGTACCCTAGACCCTACCCGTAATCGATTTAACAAGGGAGCTGTTTTAATTCCTCAAGTATCGGAGATATTTGGCTGGATCTTGTATTAATAGATTCCATCTGATAGGCATCATTTAAAGCATTACTTTAGAGGAGGAGATTGGATTGATTAGAGAGATTGGTTCCTCGCTGACAACATCAGTAGTTGATGAAGGTCGCAACCTTAAATCTGTCTTTGAAGCAACTTATTTCCCAAAGGTATTGACAGGAAGAAGATGTAAATGTGAGAAGAGGTTTGGTGTCAAGTTGAGTCAATAGCTGATTGACGATTTTGTATTTGTGAATCGTTTCCATTGTGGAATATTCCATGTTATACCTTCCCCATTCCCCTAAACTATTCTTTCCTATTTCCTTTCTAATTCTTTCAGTTTTTTTTTTATTTTTTACCGTACATGCAAAAGTGCAGTAGTCCGTTAGGCAGGCGAAAAGCTTCACCCCATTTGATGAAATCGATGCATCTTCTTTCAAAATTCTGTCTAATTAATGTATACGCCGATGATATTGACATATTTTGTAAAGGGTGATTTTTTGTTTGCTGTTTGTTCACCCGTGATTCGTGATACATGTCAAAGTAAAAAGTGCATTTCACCATGGATAGACTTATGCCCGACCAACGCAACGTTTGCAAATTATTGAATTTTATTACAAAAAATCGTGCTCAGTAAAAATTGTGTTTCGAAAACTTCGTCAATTTTATGGTTGTTGCAATTATACTACTGAGCTACGTTAACCAGAAGCATTGCAAGAACTGACGATGCATCCACAAAAATGTACCATTTGGTGTGGTTTATGGACCGGTGACATCACATCAACGTTACGGTCAATAGTTCTTGCTTTCGTTCGATGATTTCGGACTTTTTTTTTTGCCAAAATTAAAGAGCTGCGTTTGATTAACAATTGTAATTGTTGAGAAACTTATGCATCCAGCATCAACAACGTGGGATTGTTTGGTGAGGATTTTGTCGTGGAGGCATTATATATACTCCTCAAGTCCTCAAAGAACGAAAAACTAAGGTGATTCTGTATAAAGATTCGGGGGAAAGATTGTTCCTAAAGCTTTTGGTCTTGCGTTTGCTCGTTTGCCATAAACGTCTAAAATGGCTACGACACATAGTCTTTGTGTCTAGCCCGGAGAGAACACGCAGTTAGAAGGAAGAAGACATCGTCTTACAAGTGGAAGGAGACATCAGCCGACTGGATGTGCAAACTGGAGATATTTAGTTAACTGGAAATTCTTGTTAGTTGAGAGCTCGGTACTGTAAAGCCGCCCAAGTACATTTTGGTATACTGTCATCCAACCTGTGATTTGCTTAATCTAAGGTTTGTCATTTTATAATATGGATCGTTTATCCACCGAACTATATGTGTTAGAATTGTGCGCCCAGTCCTTCTGAGCGCACAATTTCGACAACAGTCAAGAAATTTTAAGAGACTATATAATCATTACTGATGTGGTAAGACATGTGCATGTGCAATCCGGAGCGCTCGATCGATGGTAAATATCGCTGCTGTCAAATATTCGCAGACTCTGGGCTTATCCAAATTTTGTTGTCCTTTAGACTTTTTAACTTTCTCGTATACGTAGTAAGAGAAAGATATTGTTTTCGTACAAAATTTCGAACTCGAGATTTTGATCAATTCTCATATTACGATGATAGGGGAACTCAAAAAAGCGGGTCTCGCAATTCTGTCCGTCCGTATGTCTGTCTGTCCCACCCCTGGGGAATCTTAGCGCTTGGACGGATTTGCTTCAAACTTCATATTTGGAGTTTGTGGGCTTCTTTTTTTTTTATGCTAGCCCTAATATTAACGGTAGGTACCTCCCATATAAAAATTTTACGAAATATGTCTAAATTTAGATTTTTTTCGAAAACGGCTCTAACGATTTAAACCAAAATTGATCGTTGAGTTAATGTAGGCATGCTTAACATGACTGCATACCCAGTTTTTCGCTAAAAAGTCCAGCAACGGCAGTTTTGAAAATTGGGTTTTTCTCGAAAACGGTAAAAGGGATTAAAAAAAATATATATTTTTAAGGTACTATTATCATTCTTAATTTGACAGTAAACTCAGTTTTTCTCTAAAAAGACTGCTTCCTTTGATATCCACCCAAATCCCTAATACTAGTATCTATGTATTTTAAAAAAATTCTCTAAAACGCCATTTTCGATTTAGATAAAAATTTTACTGTCAGGTAATGCTTAAATCCATAGTAATATCATTTGCTCAGTTTTGAGCTAAACGGTTGCAAAATAGTGTTTTTTGAACTATGGATGCGTCCTTCGATTTCCACATCAATCGCTAAAAATGGTACTTTAAAAACTGATCATATCTCGAAAACACCATTTTCGATTTGGATGAAAATTTAACTGCTAGGTAATGTTTATATCCTAAAGAATACGTCGTACTCAGTTTTCAGCTAAACAGTTTAATAACAGTGCTTTTCGAATCCAAAGTGTAACATTCGTCAGCATAATTTTACCAAAAACCGCTCTAACGATTTTGATCAAAATACATATTTAAGACAACATAAGCATTCTAAACATGATCACGTACTTAGTTTTTCTCACAAAACTCGAATATTGCCGTTTTATGAATACCTATTTCTCAAAAATTACTACCAAAATCCCGACCATTGAGACCACTTTTTTTAAATAATAAATCAAAAATGAGAATTCGAAATTCATCGCCTCCTTGCCTCCTTTAAATGTTAGTTGGGGTGGAATTTGAAAGTAAGTAATAAAGTGTTGTAGTTAATACGTACATAATGTCTATGTAGTATGTATTACGTGTTTAGTTAACAAGGGTTCAGTTACTAAACCTACGTAAGATGTACGTAAGTGGAAATATTTGAAACGTAAAATTTGTTGAAATGACTCTGAGATTCTGCGAGATTCGCAATAAACGAGAAAGTTTCGTGCGACCCAGACGTGCACATTTTCTAAGTAAAAAATCAAAAACACATTTGTTTAAGAAACTTTTGCCTAGATATATTGAAAAATCTGTTGTTTTTTTTTTTAGAAAATAGAAAAATAATAAAATATAACATAAAATCATAAGAACTTAAAAATTAACTGATTTAAGAACAAAAATAAAATATATCGCAAAAAAAAATAATTCATTTTGAGGAGCAATTGTTATAAAGCTCAACTTCATGCTTCCAGCATATGCTTTCCTTGTACGTATCGTATGATTACTTGGTTAAGCGCCATTTTTTTCGAGGACAATCGTCGCTGTTTAAGAAAACCGGCATAACTAAAAAAACACGATTTTTCAGGAGAGCTGTTTAAAGTTTTTGAGTCAGAAAATTTTACAAAAATCAAATTTTTTTTATCGTTTAAAATTTTTTTCTTCGGAAATGTGTATTTGATTTGAATAATTTCATATTTTATTCATTCATTCATTCATTCATTTTCAATGGTCCGCTTATCCATTAAGTGCGTCGCGTGTGTAGGTTGCTCAAGTGGACCCTCCATAGCTCTCGATCCTCCGCCATCGACTCTAAATCATCAAGGGCAATCCCTCTACGGGTATAGGAGAGATTATGGACTTGATCTAACCATCTCATCCTTGGTCTACCTAGAGGACACCTACCCGATGGTACGGATTCCATAGCACGTCGTGGAATCCTGGTCGGGGACATGCGTTTAACAAGACCAAACCACCGAAGCATGGATCGCTCCGTCCGGAGAAGTAGCTGCTCGACATTGAGTTCCTCACGTATTCTGGTATTTCTGATGCGATCTCTACGGGTCACACCAGCAATACTACGGAGAAATCTCATTTCGGCAGCTTGTATCCGCGATCTTATTCTTTCGGTCATTACCCAAACCTCATGACCATAGGTGAGAGTTGGAACAAACACCGAATTAAAGACTGACAACTTAGCTTTGACACCAAGTTCAGTCCTCCTAATAACAGAATGACCAAGCTGTCTCAAAATTGACCCAGCCTGACCAATCCTACAGGAAAACTCGGCATTGCTCCTTCCATCACTCGTGAATAAGACTCCGAGATACTTAAACTTCTCCACCTGTTTCAATGGGACTCCACTAACATGCAGAGTGCATTGAACAGGCGTTCTGGAGACGACCATCACTTCAGATTTGTTCACGTTTACCTTCATCTCAGCTTCAACACAAACGGTTACAAACCGATCGAGTGCGCGCTGAAGTTCAGTCTGAGAGGATCCAGACTGTAACATCCAGTCCATATAAGTAATGAAAAGGAGAGGAGACAAGACGCACCCCTGACGAAGTCCAACGCCCACGTTGAAAGGTATTGATTTAACGCCTTTTACCCGAACACAGCTATTACCGTTTGTGTAAAGAGATTGAATGGCTGTCAAGAGAGAAACATCAATTCCATACTCCTGTAATACACTCCTGAGTTTCCCTCGAGGGACTCGGTCATATGCTTTCTCCAAATCTACGAAGCAAGCGTAAACAGGTGTAGCATACTCCCAAGCCTTCTCAAGTATCATTCTGAGAGTGAATAACTGGTCGGTTGTGCTTCTGTCGGGACGAAAGCCGCACTGCTCATCTCCTAATCGTGCCTCGACCACAGCTCTGCAACGCGTTTCCAGCACCTTGGCAAAGACTTTTCCGGGGAGACTTAAAAGTGATCTACCCCTGTAATTTTATCCCCTTTCTCGAAAAGGGGAACAATCACCACAATCTGCCAATCGCTGGGAGTTTCGCCGCATTCCCAGGCCACTTTAATGACACGAGAGAGCCATTTAACTCCCTCTTCACCTAAGGCCTTTAGCATTTCTGGCCGGATTTCATCCACTCCGGCAGATTTGCCAGCTTTTAGCGATTTGATCGCAAAAGTGACTTCCTCTACCGTGGGACTATTTTCCGCCCTGCTTAAGGCAATGGATGTGTCATCCTCAATGCCCTGGATTGGATTGAGCAATTCGGAAAAGTGCTCGCTCCATCTGCGCAAGATGTCCTCCTCATTAGAAAGAAGTGTACCATCTTTGGATTTGACTCCTTCGATAATGTTCCACTTCCTTCCTCTAAGACGGCGAATGGTCTGCCAGAACACCTTGCTTGCAGATCTGTGATCACGGTCTAATATTTCGCCGAACTCCTTCCAAGACTGTTCTTTGGCTGCTTTAACAGCCAATTTACAAGTTCTTCGCGCCTAATGTACCGGTTTCGAGAAGGAGAGTCCCCCAAGTGAATCCACACCTTGAAAGCCTTCTTCTTCTCTCTGATAGCTTCTTAAACTCCGGGCGTTTTAAACCACGCAGTTCTTTTCTCACCACCAGCCGCCACACCGAGCTGCTTCACTCCGCAAACATGTCCTGCAGAGGCAATAATTGCACCCACGTGAGCATTGAAATCACCCATCAGGATATAAGAATCCATATCTGCAACCTTTTCAAGGGCTGCATCAACTTCATCCAAGAAAGCTGCGTACCCCGACTCCAGATTCGGTGCATACACCTGCACCAGAGCTAGGGTTGATCTTTCAAGTTTTAGCTTTTTTAACTGGGACTTACCATACATAATGTATTTATATAGATGTCAACATTTAAACAATAAAAAAAAGTTACATCGAAATCTTAATTCCTTGTTTGTTTTTTCTTGTTATTATAGGTACTTCTCGAAGATGAATCTTGATAACCCAGTAGGTATAATAAAATGTAATGAGCATTTCGTCAACTTCAAGTACCCATTTTATGTAATATACACTCACGCCCTGACGGTTCGTTGCGTAAAATTATTTTACTGCAGTGAAATATGAGCTGATCCATAAAAATAGAGTGATGGTGTGCTAAATTGTAACATGCCAACAACAGAGTGTTGGATATAGCTAAGCTACCTACGATAAAATTCCAAACGAGATGACCACTCTGGGGAATTTTTGAAAATTATCAGAATCGAATTTGTCTTATTTTTGTGATTGCCAATTGGCGCAATAAATAAAAAGAAAAGCAGACCCTCCTGAAAGTTGACACATTTCTAAAAATAATGTTTTCTTCACATTCTTTGTTCTGCTGCTGACAATCTGACATTTTGTCCTTTGTGCTGAGTATAGCAAAAGGTATATCGGAGTATACGCACTCTACCGGCAACCACCACCGTATTGGCAAATGAACTTTCCAAAATGTCGATGTCAGATATTCGTAAGGCCGTAAATCAAAAGCAATTTCTGCAATCACAATAACTCACTTTCGAATGTCATTCATTGTTTGCAGCATACCTATACCTTCCTGCCCACACATCGCTCCGAATTTATGGATTACGTATATGTTATGTATGCCTTAGCTACGTAGAGTGGGTTTTGTATGCTGAAGAAAATATCTTCACTTTTATCGATTTCCCAACTTAAGTAGAAAGACGATAATATTCGTTCATAAAATAAAGTGTGTATATACCATATACACATATGTACACAACACACGTGTGGCCTCATTACTCCGATCCGATTTATTTTAGTACACTGACTATAGTATCGAAATAAACTCAAGGTGTGTTTACACAAGGACCCTCTTATTTTAACTGGATTAATATACGCGGTAGTATTACTAAAATGTCAATATTTAAATTATATTGTTTACTCTTTTGAATTGAAAATCGTTACCCAAATAGTGCCAAATGGGCCACCTTACACCGAAAATGGGAAAGAGCAAAAAATGGGCTAAAGACACAAGAGTTTTGTTGACTTACAACCTCAGTCATCTTGCTGAATATAGGAGTTTTCATGAGGCAGGCATATACAGTTAGGTTGGGTTAGGTTAGGGTGGCAGGCCGCAACAAGTGCAGCCTCACTTAGCCAGAGGAGGTCTATTGTAATACCACAGGATCTCATGATCTCACATCTACCAGTTGAACCAGCAGGAGCTCAGAATGAAGCTTTGGAGGTAACTTATGCTTGTTACAATTGAAAAGCTGCGTGGCACCTCCGATCTGATATTTCGAAAATTTTTTTGTTATTTTTTGATATATTTATTTATTTATTAATGTATTTATATATTTGTTTATTTATTTATTTACTTATTTATTTATTTATTTATTTATTTATTTATGTATTTATTTATTTATTTATTTATTTACTTATTTATTTATTTATTTATTTATTTATTTATGTATTTATTTATTTATTTATTTATTTATTTATTTATTTATTTATTTATTTATTTATTTATTTATTTATTTATTTATTTATTTATTTATTTATTAATTTATTACGTTTTTATGTGTTATTTATTTATTTTATTTTACTTTTTTATTTATTTATACCTATGTGTATAATATATTTCACATATATATAATATTATATTATATATTTTTTTTTGTCAAATGGAGGTTTTTTCGTTGTTTTCCTTCAAAATAAATATAAATTTAATTAAGAAATATATATTAAATAGATGTAAAATATTTCAGCTGAAAGATATAAATGTAGTCCTATATATCATATCTCTGTACTGTAAATTGTGCGGTGGCTAGCCTTTGTAAATTTTTTGCAACGAAATAAATTCTATTCTATTCTATCTCGACGGAAACTAAAAACATGCGAAATGACCAAGAATTAACAAGTACGACATTTTAAGCGCTGGTGGCACTATACGTTGTTTGCCACTTAAATGATTTTCATACCAGTTTACCCTCATTCAATCGCCACACCACTCCCATGCCACCGCTAACGCCACTGCCTTACCACTTGGGTGCGCGCCTAGTCTAAGAGTAAACTTAATTCTTTAAAGAAATAATATGAACTTAAAATAAAACCAGAAAGACAATTTTCTTCGACTATCCGAAGCTCAAATACCCGGTACTATATTATTGTAAAAATAAAACAAGTTATTTGCGCAATAACAATTTTAATTAAATATTTTAGTATTAAAAAATAATATATTTGTATGGGAGGTATGGGTAGTTTTTATTCGACCAAGCTCATTTTTTGTTAAAAAATTTTAAATATTATTAAAACAATATGTGCAAAGTTTAAACTTGCTTTCTTTATTGTAGCTATTTAAATTTAATTTTTAACATCAAAAAGCTATATAAATCCGATATTTTTGTATGGGAGGTAGTAGTAGTTTTCATCCGATCTTGCTCATCTTCGAACTTAGCCTCAGTTTGGTGGATAAAAGCTTACGTACCAAATTTCAAGTCGATAGCTCTTAAATTACGGCCGTAATCGTGCGGACGGACAGACGGACAGACAGACGGACATCGCTAGATCGACTAAGAAAGTGATGCTGATCAATAATATATATAGTTTGTCATACCTACAACGCCTCCTTATGTGCGTTACAAATGGAATGCCAAAGTGAATATACCCTCGCCACAGTGTGGTACCGGGTATAAAAATATATTGATTCGGAGCGAAGAAGAAAAATTCAGTTTTTTTAAGACAACCGCTAAAGGTAAAGCTTTGATTGCAGTAGCAAAATTTTAAAGGTATTCGTCTCAATTTGTTTTCATAAATCTATGCTGACATTCACGGAGACAGTAAAATATAAATAAATGTATTATACAAGAATTCTGTATTTAAAAAAATGGTTTTGATAATGTAAAAAAGTGCGGACTTTTTTACATTATCAAAACCATTTTTTTAAAATACAGAATTTTGATATACAGCATTCTAAAATACAGAGTTTTGTTCATACAGAATTTTGAAATACAGAGTTTTGTTCATACAGAATTTTGTGCATACAGAATTTTGAAATACAATATTTGGAAATATGTACAGTATTTTGAAAACAGAATTTTGACCATACAGTATTTCAACCCCAACCCCAACCGAACCAATTGAGCTCAAATATTCATCTTCAACTATCTGAGGAGGTAGTCCCTCGAGAGTGTCACTGCAAAAAAAATTGGACAAAGGGGCGTGGCACCTCCCGTATAAAAAAACATTCAAACTCTTATATCTCAAAAACAACCAAACCAATTGAGTTCTAATTTTTTAGACAATCTGATTCGTTTCCGTAAAATGTTTGTGAATTCACATCATCGAAAAGGAAAAACTCATCAGCAAAGTGTTCCCGAACATCGCAATTGTTTGAACCACGATTAACTGAATGAACGCGCGATATTAGCTGCGAGGAATAAGGACTTTCATGATTTGAATTTCATTTCTCAAAATTAAGTAGCAGGTGAATCGCGTAACATTAATGATGACGCAGCAACAACACCCTAGGTTAGGTAGGTAGAAGTGGTGGTTTATGCCTTTGAACCCAATTAGCACTAGGGAGTGCCGTTTTGTTACCACGCCTCGTGTGACCTATTTTGTGGTGATTGTTAAGGATGTGGTCCGGTTGGTGCCTATAGTCAACCTGTGGAATTGAGAAAACGGATAAGATCCTGTATCCCTTTGCCCGAAATCTCGCTAAGGTCGTCAAGGAATGGTTGGTTCAGTGCGCGCAGTCTGGCTCTCGCTAGAGCTATGGACATTTACAGAGGAAGTGAGGGAGAGTTTCTTTTTCATTTGTATTACCGCAACTTCGGCAATGAGTGTTGTATGGGATAACTAGTTTGGCCGCATGGTCTCCAATTGGCCAATGCCCCGTGATTATTGCCGTGATTCTGGCGATATCTGGGCGGGTTCTGTTTATTAGGTTATTTGTTCTAATTTGGTTGTAGGTAGGCCATATCTTCCTTGATATGACGCAGTTTGTCAATCCTGACCATCGGAGATTGGCTTTTCAATTGAATTTTTGAGTTCATTAGATGTGCCCGGTCTACCACTGCACAATTTCCAACTTAAAGTCGGCTCTGTCATCCTAATGCTGTGCTATTTGTATCAACAGAAACTGTGCAATGGAACCAGCTTGGCGGTCAAGAAACTTATGAACAGCGTCATCTAAGCCACTAATAACCAAAGCCAAGTCCAAAGGCGAGAAAGTTATTAATCCAAAAACTCCGATGATGCCCAAGGGAAGCGACCCGAGTGCAACAAAATTCTGCAAAAAGTTTAAACAGATAGTAGTGCAACAATTCTACGCTTCGCTTTAATTAAGCAAATGCATTGCTGTCACGCGAATTATAGGTATATTCATTACAATGAAGTAAAAATAATTTTCATTTTGAAAACAACATTATTGATTCTGAAGCGTTACGAAGTTGGCCGAGTCAGCTGGTTGTCAGTCAATAAAAACCTATTCAATGTAAATGGCTCGAATATTTTAAACCGGAAGGTGCCAGTGTGGTTTTCGGCCCCGCAGATCGACCATACATCAAATTTACACACTGAGGGAATGACTTACGACTTCAAAACCGCATATATAAACATTCATCGTAAGGAGCTCTTTATGTACAAAGATGGCCAACTGCCCGATACTGACACCTCTAGTCCTAATTCAACTCTGTCAAAAACACACGGTATTAGGTCCAGGAACCCCTAAAACGATAAACATCAGGAACGACAGGCGAACTGTACAAAAGACTATACTTTGGCTAGGACTCGGGACCACAGAGAAGATCGAATTCGAATATCAGTTTCATGGACAACGCTGTCGCGAATGACAGAACGCTTGGCCTAGATAACTGTAGCGGAGGGAACGAAAAGGTGCGGTCTCTAAGGCGGTTACATTTTCAAGGGCAGAGAATCCATTAATGTTGGGTTAGATTGAACATTAAAGTGACTTTCGCCAAGCCATTAAGTAAGTTAAATAAGCAATAAACTAAAACAACGAATGGGATAATGTTCCTATACAAACAAGTTACACCCACTGCTCATTTTATGTTGTAGTTTAATAGAGCCGCCACTGACAAATCTATTCACAAAAATGTAAATAAACGCGGCATCATGTAAAAAAAACACATTCTTTGTTAAAACAGTGTTTATCGGTTGACTTGAATATTCCCCTTGGTGACTTTACCATCTCAGAAAAAATAGTTTTCTTCTTGAGCAGTCAAAGTATTCTCAAAGGACGACACTCTCAATCTTTCTTCCATTGTTCAACTGCAGACAGGGTAAACTATATTGAAAGTTGAGTTGAGTTCCCGCATTTGATGCAATTCACTGAAGGACAACAAACAAAAGCCAAGAGAGAAGTAAATGTCTCATAGTCTGCATTCTTCTTTTAAAACAGCACATTCTACATTTAAAATCAAAAATATAAGGATGTTCAAATGGATACAAATGTAGCTGCTGATAAAAACGGTAGATACGTATTTTTTTCCCTGGAATTGAGTTTGCGATAGTGAAATCTTTCAAATGCACTTTCTACACGTATGGCCATACCTTACATAGATAAAAAGGAAGTTGAATCAATTTTTGTATGATTTTTCTATTAAACTTGAAAATATGCATAAATATTTGTATTTTGGGCTCCAAACTTTTACAAATCTGTGATTATAAATCGATCGACAGATGATGTCCGTTTTCCAATTAAACCCTGTTTATCAAACCCTTTCATCGAACTCATTTTTTATTAATGTTTCCAAATCTATGCACTTGGGATTTCAACAGCCATTTATCAAAGATGGTCTGTAGTATCTATATACGCACCTAAGTCAAAGTTAAAAAGAAAATTGCTTTTTTTTTGAATTGACATTTCAATTAAAAATGTATACGAAACACATCCTTATGAATAACAAACACTACCCTACCTTTAAAAACCCTTTCTCATACTTTTGCAATTATTGTTTCGTTTTAGGAATCAAGCAACTTCCTACCATCCTTTGAGGCGATATCATTTGCTGTTAAAAGTGTGGCAGCCAAACTTAATTGGACTCAAGTCGACATCTTTGTCGGAGGTAAGTTCACTAAATTATTCAACGAAATGGTAGGTATTCATGAAATTTTCAAGGATTAACACGACGAAAGTGAGGAGGCATGCATTCGTGAATAGGTACGTTTTTATTTAGAAATGTAAGTTGTTCTTGTTGGAATGTTGAAGTAGAATACTTAGCATTTGGGAAAGGAAAAAAAACACATGTATGAGTTTGTGGTCTTTGTGGTTGTCCTTCTTTTGTTCTGCCTTCCGCTTGAATTTTCTTATGAACTTGATACGAAACGGAATACACATGTCCGGTAATGGAAAACGGTATGATGATGAATATTCTTTTTTTTAGCAAGGATAAAAGCTTTGCGACTTCGTTTACCTAACTCAATTGACTGTCAGAGTCTTGATCACAAAAAAGATTATATTGTAGATACATATCGTAAAGCGTAATGGAATTAAGAATGGCTATAGTGGAGTAGGTGTATAAGATAAGACACTGACCATTGAAATGTTTGTACTTCATGCTTGGATAAAATTTTGTTTAAGTTGAGAAACTGAAATACAAAGGAATGTAGGTAGATACAAATCTCCTCCCAAATAAGGTAGTAATCAGGTATATTCAAGCAAAAAAAATACAGCTTGTATCCTTAGCTTCCATTGTTCACTTAATGCAGTTAAAGCAGGACATTTAAGTCCTAAACAAAAATTGAGTGGCGGATATGAAATTAAATTTATATTTATAAATGATTGGCTGTATGTACCTGTCCGGCCTTGCCCATGCCCAGGAATTGTATTGCTTTCATGTGTTCTTTTTTAATTGGGAAGTACCACGCCCCTTTACCCGATCACGCCCATATTTTATTAAATGCTCTCTAAAGACAATAAACGTCTATTTACCAAATTTCAAGGCAAAAGCTGCCATAAATATAGTTAACTCATAGTGCACTTTTGAGATTTCATGTGTTCAGCGCCATCTTTCGGAAAATTTGAACATTTTTGAACATTGTGCACTTTTCATACTCCATATCAGCCCCCTTCAGGTTGGGGGTTAGAATAGACCTAAGGTAAGGTATGTCTGTCGTAAGAGGCGACTAAAATCCACTCGTATATGCTGTGAAAAAAAAAAATGCCGCATCGTTAGAGGAGCTTTCCAGCTTCCCAATATGCAGTCCCCCACCCAGAGAGGCGGATAAGGAGGGCGTGGCTGAAAAGGTCACAGGAACCCCTATGAACTCTCTGCGACAAGACGAGCAAGCACCGTCTTCCAAGTCAAGTGCTCTCCACCTCATAAGGTGGCATCGAGGGATACAGCAAGAAGCAAATGGCGAGATCCGGCGGCACCCGCCAGTTCCCATTCTCAACCTGGAAGTGACTGCACATATATTTATATTGCATTTTAGTATAATGCAATAACATTAGTATTATAATTTCTAACTAATTCAAATGTTAAAATTACTGTAAAACATTAAGGCCGAGTCCAGTAAGGTCTTAATTATGGCATACAGGAAAACCGAATTGGAACGATCGCTATGAGGGCTGACGTTTGTAGTATTCTGTTACCTGAGTAAGCAAGGGTAGAATCTTGCGGAAATGGCTTCTAGGCTAATGCTACAAACGCCTCCGTCCCGTTAAAACCTTGGCAGGCCTCAAAGTACGTTCAATGTTTCGTCAACATTAAGTAGGTGGTGTAGGTCCAGATGTAATATTCCTGGTTAGCACCGATCCGGCTCTGGCACAAAATCCCATAAGGGCTTGTGTCAACCCTCGCATGGCCTCACTGCTTGCAAAGACAACCATGGGATCCTTAGGTGACTACACATTCGAACATTGATTGCGGCTTTTAGGGGGGACCAAATAGAAATGACCACAACCATACATATTGTGTAAGTTTTGAGTTTAATCGACCGACTACTTTTAGAAGTATCGGAAAAAAGCGTTTGCAACGGTTTTATTTTGTATGGAAGGTGCCACGCCCCTTTGTCTAATTTTTACAAAACTTCACAGAAACACCTTTTAAAAAATTACAAATCTAGCCTGTAGAATTTAGCTCAATAGATCAGCGGTTTTCGAGATACAATTTTGATTTTCTCCACTGTCCCACGCTAGATTGGTTGAAATCGGTTTTACGTCCATGGACATTATTTCCGTGACACCCCACCGTGTCAGATCTTAGCACATCTCTATGCTTAACTCTTTAAACTCTATTATATGTAGCCCTAATATGCTATTTACTCAGTTTTCACGAAAACACTCGAAATCTTCATCGGATTCAGAAGTGTTTATATACATAATATATTTCATGTTTCATAACCAATCATAAGAACTTCTACCCGTTGGGTTGTTAAAGCAGTCAGACGTTAGGTCTGTTCCTTTACTTTTAAATCTTACGAATTTTTTCTAATTCTTACGAATTTTTACGCATTTTTACTCAATGTCTCGAGAGAGCAAGATATTACCCCTCCACTGAGAATCTTACTAGTTTTTACTCAACAAATTTCTTTGCGTCAGAATTAAAACAACTGTCAATCGCCTGAAAACTGACAGATGATTTGAAATTTGATTTGAAATGCGTGTAACGAGAACGACTATGTATTTGCTTTTGTCTCTGATTTCCTGTGATATGAGAAACAAATCGGTATATAAATAGTATCAGAAGGCGGGAAAATAATGTAGCTATTTTTCTTCTTCTCGAATGCATGTAGTTCAGTCAGTAGAAACTCTTCCATATACTTGGATTCATACTCACATGCAATATATGGAATACCAAAATACATCTGTCATTTTTCATAGTTACTATTTACAAAAGCGTTCCCTAGAGTTTTCGTAAGTTTTTCTCTTTGAGAGAGAATTCATTCCCATTATTGTCATTTTGACAGTTTTTTTTTCCATTTTTACTACAAAAGTAAAGGAACAGACCTATTATTTGCAACATTCAGCGATCTCAGCAAAACTGCTGACAGGATAGCTTTTACTCATTGCTGTCATTTCGAATGCTTCCTAAATGTGGAATCTCCAGTTATATCTGCACCATAAACAGCATAATATAATTCTGTTCTGAAATTCTACTTCTTAAAATTTAGAACGGCAGCACTGCCTGTCGCAACCACTATAAAAGTCTTGTCGGCTCGGCCTGCTGGCCTTTATTCCTTTAACACGGAAAGAAGTTTAATGCCCTTTAAAAACCTTAGTATTTTCGTGGGTTTTATATTTTTAGAAAACTTCTCCGAGCTCAGAAATGCTTTTTGCATATGGACTAATGTACATTTTGATAAAGCAGGCCATTCATGGAGTATGTGTTACATAGTTACGACTGTGTGGATAACACAGTCGACAAGAATCGTAATCGGATAGTCCCATTTTCTTGCGATGGTATCCGTATCGAGTCTATTCCGGTTGGGCTTCTGATTCGCATTTAGCATGATTTTGGACATTAGATTTGGTCGAATATATTCACAATGTATAGGTTTATCGTCTACCCATTTCCTGAGAAATTTAAGAGTAAGTATGTGACTCAAAGGGACACAGCAAAATGTTTAAAAGCGGTTCTTGCTGAACAATCAGAGTGTTCGTTGCGGCTTAAAGCCGAAAAACAACAACAAGTTTAGTTAAAAAGGCAAATTTTAACAATTAACAAGAATTTTTTGGGCGCAGTAGCGCAGTGGTTAGTGTTCTGGACTTGGACTACTGTGCGAGTGATCCCAGGTTCGATCCCCGGAAAAACACAAATTACATCTTAAAGTTTTTTCTACTGCGCCACCTCTCGCGATTTAAATGATGTGTATTGTGAATAGACTGACAATTCGCGCCAGGGTGATTTCGTTCGCGGCAAAAAATGTGGATTTCGAAATTTCGTTATTTAAACGAAATTTTAATTAATTATCCTCACCTTGGAGTAGTAAAATGTGCAATTTTCTGTTCATAAATGCATCAAAAATGGTTTGTTCGCATTTTAGTAAATCGTTGCCAGTGCCGTTCAAACTGTTCAATGTTCATATCAATTAAAATCGGCGATGTAAAAGAATATTCACATAAGAATGAACGAATAATATGCGAGCATTTATATAAAAAAATTGCTCATTTTACTATTGCAATTGCAAGAGTATACCTAGAATAAAAAACAATTCATCAAAATATGGGAAAAACAAGTTTGAAAAGAGTTTGAACAACGAAATTTCGATCTAAAAATATTTGCCTCGAAGGAAAGCACCCTTGCTGCGAATTGTCACAAGTTTATTTAAAATTCACGTCATTAAAACCCGTTCCACAAAATTTCAAATAAAAAAATCGTTCGAACTTAAACTCAAATCAGAGATCGTTAAGTAATAGAAGTTGATGTGACATAAATGCCACAGAATTTTGAGCCGAAATTGAAACTTTGAAGAATCAAATTGAAGCGACTTTGAAAAATGCGAATGTAAATCAAGCCTAAGTCTGTTAAGAGGATAGTACAACTGGACATATAAAGGAAATGTTTCCAAGCGCATTAGTAGCTATACGCATTTTTTAACGATGCCAGTGACTGTAGCTTCTTGAGAAAGTTTATTCAGTAAACTCAATCTGATAAAGGCATACCTGTGCTCAACAATGAGTCAGGAAAGGTTATCTGGCCTGGCATTGTTGTCGATTGAAGCTGACATAGCACGACTCCTGTCATATGATGACGTCATTAAGGACTTCGCTATGAGGAAAGCCCGTAAACGGAGAGTAAGGCGGCTCTCAGATTGAGGCAACAAGCAGTAAGCAACTAAGCAACTAACAACTATCAATAAGCAATGCACAATTTTGTTTTAACCTATTCTCACATCGAAGCAATGTTGCCAGATTTTTTTTTCAAAAAACTGTGAATTCCCAAAGAAAAAACTGTATTTCAAAGCAAAAAACTGTAACCTACGAAAACGAAAAAAATTTGTTTAAATTACGGTTTTTTTTTAATTTTATTAAACATAAATGACAAGTAAATTGCCGTATCGAAGCAGCAACTGCAATGTAATTACAGGGATGCCGTGAGATTTTTTTAAAGCTGGAAAAAATTTAACTTTTATTGTAATTAAAAAAAAAAAACCGAAAACATTTTAATTTATTCTTTCAAATCTGAAATTTAAAAAAAACTGTAATTTGTACTAGGAGGTAATTTTAAAAACTGTAAGCTTGTCTAAAAAACTGTAATTTACAGTTAAAACTGTGAATATGGCAACATTGCATCGAAGCAAAAAGATTGCCTGAAATTTCCACCTATCAGGAATATTTTTCTTCTTAACTTCAACGAATTTTGTGTTGAAAACAGGATCGTCCGACATATTTTCCAAAACTTTGTAGAACGTACCTAGTAAGCGCAAAAGTGTGAATAATCACAAATATTGCTACTAGGAAGCTTGCTGCTTTTCAATATGCGCTGTGTATCGCTAGCGCTAATTATTGCCGCAATCTGAAAAATTTTTCGTAAATGCGAAATTGAGTTGATTTGATGTGAGACCTCTGATTCAATTCAAAGTAAATTAACTGTGAGCGATAATATTGCTGGTTTGGGTTTCCTATTGACAGTTGTTGCCTATTGATTGTTGCCTCAATGTGAGAGCCGGCTAAATCTTTAAGTAAATAGTAGTCCTATTTTGTTTATGTTTACTTGTGTTTTATGTTTGTTATATGTATATATTTTGGTAAATATATTTGTTTTGTTTGCCTAAAGTTAATATTATATTTTTAATTCTTACAAGTAAACTAAACAACAATTTAGATATCCGAAAAATCAGTATATTTTTCGAGGGCGCAAATATAGAAGCTCGCACAGGGCGCATAAAAGCCTAGTTACGGCACTGATTCGTTCGCTCGCTCTCATGTGAATATTCCTTTAGAGCACATTGGGAGGAATAGCTTTACATGAAGTAGTATAGATTAAATAGAGAAGATCCTTCATCATAAGGAATCTGCGCTGGTTGCCTTTTTGGACATTGCACACTCTGAGTGAAAAGATGGAATTGGTCCTTAATAAGCTTAGAAATTTGCTGAAGAGTGTAGGCTTTACAAAAAAAAAAAAAAAAAAAAAAATACAAAATACCACCATTGAAACTGCGTAGGCGCAAGTGTGGAGCTTTCCCTTGAGGAAAGAGTGCAGAAGTCTCACAATGGTCTCTTTATTTGTAAGAAGACAATACTGGCAAAAAGTGGGATGTAAAACCAACGATGATGCATTGGTGGTCACACCCATCTTACGGGGTCAGAACCATGTCAGATTATTTTAGTACCTATACTCTGATACTGATGGTAATGAAAGGCCTAACAATTCTGGCCAAGAACTGAACAGAGTTTCACTGAGGGTATAATCATAAGTCCACCAATAGTCGTGCCCAAGAGAATTATTCTCGAGAAAATATATTATGTAAAGCTGGGAACGCATCTACGTTTTGGACACGTATTTATTTTGTATTGTCTACTATACCTATACTATATGTCTACTATTATGTTTATGTAAGATTAAGATGGTCTAGAAATTCTTTTATAACTATTGTCCAAAGTAAAGGAGAGCATACCTCTCACTGAGGGCAGCTTATAAGTGACTTTAACAGGCTCAAGACTCCAGACTATAATGCTGTAGTCGGTTTTCACTATTTCGCTTCCACTTAGAAGCCATAGCTGCAATCAAAGTATACCTACTCCAGCCCGTTCTGAATTAATAGCAGTGTTTAACAACATTTTGGTATACACTAGTGACAAATAACGAGGAATAACGTTCTAAGCTGATTTAAAGAAAGCAAGAGACATAACAGATCTCTATGGAGTTTATGATGATTACGGAACGGATCCTATTTATAAAAGTGTAGGCAAGCTTTCGGACGATGCAATCAATTTTTTATGAGATATTGAAGTGTTTTGTACATTATGTACATTGTATGTGAATATACATTGTAGTTAAATATCTTTTCGCCTGAAATACGCACTTGTTGTCAGATAGCAGATACAGGGGTGAACAGCTGGGAACAGCTCGTATTTGCGTCTTCAATAATTTATAACAATTATGCCTGGTGGTGACAAAAACGATGCGACAACGACTTCCACACATTATTATTCGTTAGAGCAATTTTTTGGAACTTTCCTGTAGTCATGTGCCCTTCTAAATAATGTAAATCATATAATGGACGATGAAAGCAGCCACCAAATACAAACACGATGGCGTTCCTTTTTGTGTGTATACCCCCGTATGTTTTATTAACTTTTTTATCCTGCCTAAAAGGTAAAAGTTCGTAGGCATGGCAAAAATATGCAGCCATAATGGGGTCATAATTTAGAATTTGGAATTACATAGGTATTTAAAAAAAACGTATTTCGAATGAGTTGTGTATTTGGGATGAGATTTTTAAACCCTCTTATCAACAAAATAACATTGCATTAAAAATGCTAAATGTAGGTATAACTTTGCCTCATAGTATACAAGGCTTAGTAAAATGCAACATGTTTAACATTTAAGGAATGCTGCCAGATAACCTTAAAAGTGAAAACAGAGGAAGACAACTTATAGACGGACAAAGATTTTATTAGAGCCATTTCGTCATCGACGACCGGTAAGCGGAATTGCGAGCCTTTGGACGAACATTTCATTGCATAGCGCACCTTTGAAAAGTATGTCTCTACCAAAAATGCGCTTTCCCTTAACGATAACTGCCGGTTTCGGAATGAAAACTGTTATAGCACAAACTTCCAATTAAACTTGGTCGTCCGTCACCCTGTTGTTATCGAGTGCTTCATTTTACATTTCTTTGCACCCGCCGAAGCGCCGCGATCGAGATACATAAATGATTTGCGTGACAGACTTCAGGCAGTACAAATCTTTTTCTAAAAAATATTTATGGGTTTGTGTTGGTTTTTGACTTCCTCTGGACATTTTGTGACCGATGCACTAAAGAAGTGACACAAATGAACATACACTGTGGGCCATCTAGTGGTTTCTTTTTAAATCAGAGCTTATTTTGACACTGACAGCTGTTTCCCTCTCGTCGTTTTACGCTTGAACAACGTTGGGAAATATGAACAATTATTTCCAAAGTGAGTTTGCTGTAGATATAGTTTACATATATAAAGGGTTTGTTTCAAAATAAGTTTTGGTCAAAATGACACACCCACCGCCCCTGCTGTACCTACCCAAGTTTGTGCGCATTTACATCTCTGCGGCTACATTAACAAACAAAATTTCCGTATCTGGTCTGGGCCTCGGAAAACCCGCACGTTATTGTCGAGAAGCCAAAACATCCACAGAGAGTGACAGTTTGGTGCGGATTGTGGAGGGGCGGCATCATTGGAGCATTTTTTTCGAAAATGAAGCTGGGAACAACGTTTCGGTCAACGGTGTGCGTTATAGAGCCATGTTAACTGAGTTTTTTTTTTTGACGACCTCTGGTTCATACAGGATGACGCGCCATGCCAGACAGCGCATACCACAATCGATCTTTTAAGCACCAAATTCCCAAATCGTGTTATCAGCCGTCTTGGCGATGTCAATTGGCCGCCTCGGAGCTGCGATTTGACCCCTTTGGACTTTTTTTTTTGGTGGGGAACTGTGAAGGACCGATGTTATGCCAACAATCCGGAAAGGATTCAAGTACTTAAGGCCAAGATCATTCAAGCAATCCGTGAGCTACAGTCCGAAACCATCAACAAGGTCTTGAAAAATTAGAGTGACAGAATGCGACGTTGTATTCCATCATTAATGTGAATGTTTGCTCTTACTAATAAATCAATAATACATAGAAAAAATGTAATATTGTTCAGTTCATTGCATTTTTAAAAAGTAACTTTGTAGAGGTAGAGAGTGCTTTGTGAGTACAGAGGGTCGTAATCGCTGTCGCTTGCTTTGTCGTTAGCCGCTTCTCGACTTACACACTGCAGAGGCGGAGGTGCTCTACCGTGCTGCAGGGCCTGCAGGTATAAGAGAAGGCTGGAGAAAACAACGAGGGGGCGATGCCTGCGTTACTTCGATGTCGCAGAGTCTGGGAAAAAATCAAATACGCTGACACTTGTTTTATTCTTGCTGAAAAGTCGTTCTTGTTGGTGAGACAGAGGCTGAGGCGCTCGACCGTGCTGTCCACTTCGCAAGTTCAACTCATTTTATTAAAAATGTTCATTGCCTTATATACTAGTGGTGACAGAGCTTTTTCTTTGTTGTGATCGGCTGTGGTTAAGCTTTCAGAGCTTTCTTTATTTAGTTCACATACAGCATTGCCAGATCTTACAATATAATAATATTTTTAAAGCATTGCCAGAAGGGCTTAGTTTTAATTTAATAATAATTTAATGCACAAAAAAATTAATATAAAATGAAATAAATAGGTGGTTGCTACAACTTGTAGGTACTTGGCCCACCCTTTATTGAAAAATTCTAGAAGACTCTTGAGGCGCAGTACAATTTTATTTGCTTTGATTTTCTGTTTTTAATGTCGCGTTGTCGCTAAAGCTATGGTATTACACATGTAAAAAATCGTGTCAATATTTGAGATGTTGATTTTGACATGATTTTGGCTACACCCAACTTTAGGACAGAATTTTACCTCATATTGATGTCAGCGTGTCAAAAATTGACACGATTTTTGACATGTGTATAATAATAGCTTCTGCATTTTTTTAATGTACTACTTTTAAACAGTTTAAAAATATGTAAGGGCTACAAATACGGAAAGTGTTTTCGAACTTTCAGTTGATGTAAGGATGACTTGTTCTGTTGTTCGCAGCAGTCTTACAATCAAATGTTTCTGTACCTATACGAAATTTGTGGCTATAATAAAGTCATAACAAATTACCCATCATCATGTCATTCGTTAGAGTGTTAAGAGCGATTGATATCCAATCACACAGTATCATTTGCCTGCGCATCCGTTGTCATTGTGTCCCAAAATGCACTACATGGTCGCTTTGTTATGCTGAGACAGAGCTGAATAACAGTGACGCGTGGCCGACTGAATTCCTTAAATAAAAACAGTTTTTTTAAGGAGGCAAGTTTTCTTTCAAATAAATAAAAAAATAAATCAAACAAATAAAGCACTATATGTATTTTAGTCCCCATGGGGGGTTTAAAACCATTCGCACCTTTCCTCGGATTGCGAAAATTGTTCGCAAATAAATTTTATGTTACAGCTTACAGCCATAATATCTATACTGTCATTTACGACTGTATAAACATCATAAAATCATTGCTTCTTCCCCAATAAACCCATTCCATATGTAATACATTAATCCGTACGTACTTCAGCACTCAAAACGAAATCCTTCAGTGTTTATGACGTGACACTACCAATAAACGTCAGATATATTCGTGTCAAATCGGTGTTTAATATAGAATGGGAGCCCTTAACTTGATGTTGCGTGGCTATTCGTCGAGTCATGTAGCGCGGTGGACACCATTTCTGGGCACAGCATTACCGCACCCTTGTCGTGCCGATATAATGTTATCTCTTTGAGGCGATAATTTACATTCGGAGTGTGTTCCACCTACATAATCCCATTTTGGGACGTGTGGTGGTGTGGTGTACGGTCGACAGTTTTGCCATTCATATTTTGCGGATTCGTTTAATCTTTGACCTCGGTATTGTGGACGCATTCATTTACACAATGGTGAGGCATGCGGGATGGTGGCTAGTATAAACAATTTTATACATCACAGATACATAACGTTTTTAAATGCATTCTTTACACGTTCAGTGGGTGACGCTAATTTGTATAGGTTTTTCGCGCAAGCACAAGACTCTTCTTACACGCAATGCATAAATGCATATGTGAAATATTGACGCAAATTAAAGCTGCACAAATAAAGCAAATTACAACTTAATTTCTAGACAATTGCTTACTGCCGCAATGCATTGGTAATAATTATTACGGCTTTAAGTGGAACATGGTTTGGCTTTTAGATGCATATTTGCTTGCTGGCTGCTAATGAAATGAACGTTATTATTCCAATGCCAATTTTAGCTAACACGTTTTCGAATAATTCAACATCCATTTGAATTGTTGCACCAATTTTCGATTATTATCGTACAAGGATGCTATTTACGCGAATCGAATTAATTGGAATGGAATAATTGGGATATAATGTAGCAGTATTTACTGTAGTCGACAAAATTTGTACACTTGTCGTAGATTTAAGGGGAATCAAGGGAATGTATTTTGGGAATCGATTTAAGGCTTTATAGGCCACGAAATGGGCATTGCCATTATGTACATCTTAGCTGCATTTTAGCAAAATGTAATGCAATTGTCATAACCAAAATATTAATTTTTCTCCTAAAACACTACAATTTGAACTAGTATCCAAAATGTTGACGTTTAGAGCCCATTTCCCATTCCAATATGAATTCTAATTGAATTTTCAGTTTCTACATACATTTATAGATTTATTTTTTTTTGGTTTTCTTTGAATAAACATTGCAAACAACAATGTCCGAAAAATGATTTAGCTATGCCAATTTACGAAGTGTAGCAGTTTTTGACATACATCCCCACAAAAATCTCTTTAGAAAACGTTTACATGCGGCTTGGTGTACTGACATTTATTCGAATGGAAAAGATATAACCAAGTGCGAAAACTTCAAGGTTTTTGGATATGATCAACAGCGGAGCAACTATTGAGGGCGACATCAATCATCGCGCACGCGTAGTGTGGATGAAGTGACAGAAAAACTATGCTATCTTTATCTTCTGTGACTTAACATTGCGCAGTTGTTCGTTCAGCGCTCACAAACGGTTCGCATTTCGCAATGCTAGACAAGAATTAAACGTTCGAAGATCAAAGGAAGCTTTCAAGTCGTAGAACACTTCTCGAAAAAATTGGAGCACGACGGAGTTAGTTGGTAATACCATGTTCAAAAGAGGGATCCTACGAACCCTGTGGAAAAGGTAATATCAATCAGCGTTTCTATCAGTGTTGCCACTAGAAAAATTGATTTTCGGTCAAAATCTGACATTTGACCGAATTCCATTTTGTTAAATTCGGTCAAAAATTTCGGTCAAACATCTAAACCTTGTTATATCATTAAAAAAATGTAAATAAAAAATTTGACCGAAATTTTGTCAAAATGACATCCCTGGTTTCTATATACAATTGCGGAAGAGAGACAAAATACTCCTAGATTATACAAATGTACAAAAAGAGAAGTACATATTGGATTGGCCTCAGTGACGAGGTGATCCAAAACTGCGAAGAAGCCTGCACGTATAAAAATGACGTCAATGCTACATACGCATGTGGCTTGCTACATGCCGTGTACTAGCGCACCTTAGCACTTGAAAAAATTCAAATTAGATTTTAGGATTTTGTCGACTGCGCCACCTCTCGTGAACGTCGCGAGAAACAACCGAGAGTATTACTGTCCTAGAGCTAGATTAGGATAACTTAAGTTTGTGAACTGGCGAGAAGTACTGTAGAATCAATGACGAATCGGATTCGAACTTAATAAAAAGAACTCTTCAAATTACTTAACGTTATAATAATCTCTAATTAAATCTAAATTAATATAAAAGCAAATTGTAAAGAAAATTCTTAAATTCTTAAAGGTGCGAATGTGCGGAGTTTAGTAGCGCTTCTTAGTTGGTTCTCTCCTCGTGTCCGCTTTTATAAGCCCGATGAAAGATATCAACTGACATTTCTATGACGACGTAGATGGAAGAAAACAGATGAAGATTAGCTATAGTGTTGCCGTTTCAACGTTGTATTACAGTGATGCCACAGTACCTGCTCCGTGGCATACTCAGGCCGGGGAAAATAGGGTGCCTATAATGCTGCCCACTAGCACGCCTCCAGATGTAGCCTGATTCGACATTATGCTAAATTGAATAATTATACTATAGTTCACCAAACTTTCAATTTCCGTGATGGTTCCTCTTCGCAAAGACGAAATGTCGCGAAAAACTCGATTCCTGTTCGATCTTGTGAAGTAGATCCGCTTTCGCGTTCTATATCTTCCTGTATTCCTTTATTTTTAGGGGCGCCACATTTTCGGGTATACCAAGGCTTCAAATAACAAGCTTCTCCAGTTAGACATAAATCTAACCAATCGCCTGTTTGACGATGTGCGAGGTTTTCTTTTGAGGCATTGACTCTTTGGTTTATAGAATCGAAGACTGAATGTTTTGTTCTACAGTAGACATATCAAACACCTAATGTTCCGTTTTTTGACTAGGCCAATGCCGCTGTATAACTCGTACATTTCGTCGTTGAAAAGCCAAAAGCCGCCAACACAAACGAAACCGAATCGCTTAAGGAAAAATGTTCTCTCGAAACGACCAAGGAGCAAGGCTGTCTCCATAAATGCTTTTGAAAAAGTCCATCATTCAAATTTGTTAGTTTATAATGGGATTATACCAAGGTCTCCTTAGTTTTTCGGCAGAGGGCCTTACGTCTTACTACAAACTTGACTTTTCAGACCAAAAGATTCGTTTGATTCCTGTGATATGAGTTGTCGTTTCCCCCATTCGATTTGCAGACACTGTCTTTTTTTGTTGCGATCAAGTATTTTTATATTTACTTGATATTTTCCAATATAACCGCTAAAAGCATTTTAACCGCTTCCGTTTCTATACTTGCAGCTCAATTATCTTAATATCATCGGTCTTTGTAAGTTATCATCAAATATCTAGGTCAGTTCGATACCAAGCCTGATTCAGCAGAAAGCTTTCTACATCCCAGTCGAATGAATTAATGACAGGGATGTGAGAAGGGTTTTGAAATGGCTATAGCTAGTATGCAAAGGTTCTGACAATTTGTTGAATTTGGAGTTGTTCGACGTTAATTATTATCTTTACCAGTATTTTGCCATTTACGTTTTGGCTACAACAAAAAGTATCTAATGATTCGGTTTCTATATAGGCAGCTTGGAATATTCGAACTCTTGTATACTGGAGGAGGACCATGAAAGTCATCTGTCTTTGCTTGAAGTTTTAGAGCATAAAAGCTCATTTTTCATGTTTCTATACGAATTGGTACCGGAATATGCCTTGCATAAAAATGTCTCTCTATCTTCGTCTCTTCAAGGGAGGACTGAGGAAATTTAAAACCTTACTCATCACGACTTGACCTATATATACTAGTCTGTAGAATATTCTAAGATGGAGTCAGGGACTCTATCTGACATCTACTAACAGTCGCTTCAAGTGAACTATTCAGTCAGCATTCGTAAAAACTCGTCCATATTCCAGGTTGAAGTCCTTGCCATTATAACGCTAGAATAAATCTAAGTTCTAATACACGTGGCAAAACTTATATGTATCTTCTTAGACAGCCAAGCAGCTCACAAAGCTCTTGACTGATCTGTCATAAAGCATACATGAACATGTCCATCTACGAATTTGCAAAGAAGTCATTCTTCACTGGATTCCAGCCCACGGGGGCATTATAAATAAATAAATAGTTGGCGCAACAGGCGTGTTGATACCCAAGGCCCAGCTTCTCGCAACCATTCGTTTTGTGTGAGTTTTATTTTTGGGACGAATGGATGGGACCTGCAATTTTATGCCGAGTCCGAACGGCTTAACTGAGAAGCTTTTCCAGGACAGTTATACTCTCGGATGTTTGTCAGACGTTCGCGAGAGGTGGCGCAGTAGAAGAAACCTTAAGATGTAATTTTTGTTTTTCCGGGGATTGAACCTGGGATCCCTCGCACAGTAGTCCAACACACTACCCACTGCGCTACTGCGCCCACAGGGGCATTGCTGGCTATGAAACAGCCGACCCACTGAATAAAGTCGGCATTTCAATACCACTTATCGGACCTGAACCCCTCTGTGGAGTCAGTAAAAAACATTTCAGGATCTACATCAAGAGCTTGTCTCAAATCGAATCCAATGAAGTCTGTCTCAAAACAACTGGGCAGAATTGCACCAGATAATTCTTCCAAAAATTCCTACTCTTTTATTAATGTGGACAAAAATAGCCTGAGAATCCTGAAAGTTATAATAAGTCACTACTGCCTATGGCCTCATGAAAAAACATCTTGTAAGAGAAAGTATGATACGCCTCCATTTCAGTTCAGTAGAACATTTCTTTCTTACGTATAGTTGGTAGCACTGAGTATAGTGTATTTGATATTGTTTTTTTTTTTTTTTAAACATTCTGACTCGCCCTGGGCGATATAGAAAGAGCACTTCGACCTGTAAGGTCTTTTGTGCTAGAAGCGTCAGAAATTGGTTAGGAGAGTAGCGTTTCTACTTTCTTAATGTAGCTGATAATACATTCAGCAGAGGTCGTCCTTAGTACATTGGTACTTATAATTTCCTTGAAAAATGACTTCCTTCTTATACCACAGAGGGCTTGGCATTCACACATGATATGCTCAGCTGTTTCGTCTTCCTCAAGACAAAGTCGGCACTCCGCTGAGGCGACTACTTGCATATTTTTTAGGTGATATCGTAAACCATGGTAGCCTGTAAGGTAGCCTACTAAATTTTTGATATCATGCCTGCGTAGATTTAGGATCTTTTTGGCATCCTTTTTGAAGGGTTCTATCGCTTTTTTGGCTTGTCTAAGTCCAGGGATGTCCTCCCAATGTGAAATGCATTTATTGCGTTTCCAGCTTTTTATGGCCGCGTTTATAGCTGATTTAGAGATTGAACAAAACGGTTCTGGTCCTATAAAAGGGGATACCGAGCCCTTTCTGGCTAGTTCATCAGCATTTTCATTTCCTACAATACCCTCATGACCAGGAACCCAACATAACCTGATTTTATTTCTGGTACTGAGTGTCTGGAGGGTGTTGAAGCAGTGAAGCACTGATATGGAGTCAATAATATATGAGCTAAGGGCTTTTATAGCCGATTGACTATCTGTGAATATGTGGATGTTAGCGCCCTTAATACCTGAGTTTAAGATGGTGTTTGCGCATTCTTTGATGGCATGGAGCTCTGCCTGAAAAACAGTAGGGGTTTTCCCCATAGGTATTGAGACATTACGGTTTGGCCCATGAAAACCAGCTCCCACCCCAGATTCTATTTTGGAGCCATCCGTATACCACTTTAGGCCATTTTGACAGTTTGGTGGGCAGTTACTTGCCCATGCTTTTCTACTTGGGATCTCCGTGGAGAACCGTTTGTCGAAACATAAGGTTTTTGGTATGCGGTCAGTGACCGCGCAGATCATTTCAAGTTCAGGAATTTCCGAAAAAAGTGCCATAAGTTCCGGGTGGTACTTGTGACTTAACTCTTTCGCTTGTAACAAACTTACCGAACTGCGAATTGCCACTTTGTTGATATAAATGTGGAGAGGTGTTAGTCCTATAATGGCTTCTATAGCAGCCGTAGGACAGGTGCGCATGGCGCCTGATATACCCACACATGCTAGGCGTTGTACTTTCTTGAGCTTTGAGATGGCGGTTATCTGTTTGACTTTGTTCCACCATACTACAGAAGCATATGTTATAATGGGCCTTATCATCACTGTATAGATCCCGTGAGTGATTTTTGGGGAAATCCCCCAGGTTTTGCCATACATTCGTCGGCAAGCCCATAAAGCGTTTGTTGCTTTTGTTATTTTATTGTTGATGTGGGAGTTCCAGTTAAGTCTTTTGTCTAGGATTACTCCTAGATATTTGACTTCATCGGAGTACTCAATGATTGTATCATTTATTGAAATTTGACCTAAGTTTGGATTTCTTCTTTTCGTAAAAGGAACTATGACAGCCTTACTGGGATTTATTGACAAATTTTCGTCGTTGCACCATCTAAGTACTGTCCTAAGGGCTCGTTGCATACGTGAAGTAACTTCGTTTGCCTCAGTGCCCGTAATGATGATGACTAGGTCATCGGCGTATCCAATAATCGTAGCCTAAATTGCTTAACTTGTATAGCAGGTCATCAATGACCAAAGACCACAGAAGAGGTGAGAGTACTCCTCCTTGTGGGCAGCCTTTAATGGCTGTTACAGATACTGAGGTTTGTCCTGAGGACGCGGTTATTTTGCGACTTTCCAGCATCGCTCTGATCCAGTTTATTGTGTGGTGGTCTATGTTTCTTTGGTGCAAAGCATATGATATGGAGTTATATCCAGTATTGTCAAAAGCACCTTCTATATCCAGAAAGGCACACAGTGCGATCTATTTTTTTGCAGAAGGCTTTGTTAATCCGTGTAACTAGGTTAAACAGTGCACCTTCCGTTGATTTACCTTTTTGGTACGCAAATTGATAGGGGTGTAGAGGAATGCTACTGGTTAGACATTCTCTGATATGAACGTCAATTATTCTTTCCATTGTTTTTAAGAAAAACGATGTCAAGCTAATGGGACGGTATGATTTAGGTAGTTCACTAGGCTTGTTGCCTGATTTGGGGATAAATACTACGTTGACCTCCCTCCAAGTTCGTGGTATGTAGTATTTGATATTGTTAAGTTCGCTTTGTAGTGTAGGTAAATAATCTTTATACAGAATTGGCGTTTAATCGGGCTCTAAATGTAGACTCTGTCTTGAGAGCGACAAATCCTATCTTCACGTTCACATAATCATGAAATGTCCGGCTCTATTTCGTCTCAGAAAAAAATCATTAATTCAGCTGATATACACCCAGAAAAGATCCTTGTCCTCCGACTGTCACCGGAGTAAAAAGATGGATCTATGACCTCACTATCAGGGACGACACAATAGGCTTCTGTTGAAAAGACCGCAGTGCTAGAAATCTCTCCCGATTTATAATCGATCTATACTGGAGGAGTCCCTTAAGTCAATTACAAAATGATAAATATTTCTTTATGGATATTTAAGTGAGCCAGCTTATTGCATCCCACAGAAAATTATTATTGCCATACAGACTGTTCCACCAAAGCTTCAAAAACCGCATCGTTCAGGGCCACCGCAGCTTACCAATACTATATACAAAACTGTATATTATTTTATTTTACAAATATACAGAAGTAAGGAGATAACCGTCATCCCAACTTAATAATGATAACCACCTTTTCGAAAATTTATTCGAATTTGTATTTTTACTGTCGTGATAAACGACTCAAAATAAGCAATAAGAATTTTTAATCCCCACAGTTCGTCGATCATAATTTCCTGCCTCAGAAACCCAAAAGCAAGTTTTCAATGTCCATTACCAACGACGGCTTTCAGCAAATAAAAAAATTAATGCTATTATGACGGCCGGCGCCAAAAAAAAATGTAAATGAAAAACGTCTCCGCAATATTTTTGTTTTATTTTGCCTTAAATTGCGAAGGAGATGATTTAATGATTCCGAAATAAATTTCATCTTCGGTGGGTATATTTTGGTTATTTAATTTTTTTTTGCTTAATTTTATGGCATCTACTTATACATAAAGCTGTTGAAATTCGTTATACATCAGAGGTTTTAACGCATTTTATTTGGAAAAATCGATTTTTACTCAATGTTGGGTGAAATTGAAATCTTGACTATCGCCATCAGGAGCTTGTAAAGTGTAGACATACACATACCTAAAGGCGCAATTCAATCGTATTTAGGCGGAGAGTAATGAAAATGAACTGAATTTAATAGTCGGAGGTCGGAGGCTTGTCAGAATGACTCGTTCTGTCTTTGGAAAATTGTAAGTGGGTAACTACTGTGCGGGTAGTATTAAATTATTAATGATTTTGTAATACAGGTTATCGCTTTCGGTATCAAAAATGCAGGCAAATCGCTTAATCAGCAACTAAATATGTATGTACCTATAAGGTTCGTTCCTAACTGCAAATGCGATTTTAATTCCAATAAAGCTATGTGAATGTGTGAATAAGGTCGAGTGTGGTGTCTTTTCGATGAATATAAAGCGTTAAGGTCATAAATCCCTGACCTAATCTACACAGATGGTTCAGAAATATGAGACGGAATGGGTTCGGGGATATTCTTTCCAGATTCGGACCTGATGTCTAATAGTCTCTCGAACACAGGTCGTGTTTCCCATTTGAAGTTCTGGCTGCAATTAGGGATAACATCAATATCTGAAAGGGGTATAGGCTGCGCTTATGGCATTGGACTCATCAAAAATCGAAAATGCTCAAGGCATTTAGCAATCAGAAGTACGTGAGATTATCACCCTTATTCCCGTTGGCGTTTGTCATATACGACTCATGTGTCGTGTCGTTGTAAAACCAATATTAATATTTTTTTTCGAACTTTCGTTAACGATTTTACTTCATTTTCTATGTGTTCACTGTAATTTCAAAAAGTTTTTCTTAAAAAAGTTACAAACACAGACCTAAAACCGAAATGAAATATTAGGCGTTTACGACAAACGCCAACGGGAATAGGGCTGAATATTGAGTACAAGGACGATAGGTATAGGGGAATATGAGTAAGGAAGTGCGTAGGCAATCCATTCATGTGAGTAGCTGAGTTGCATAATTTATAAATACCAACATAAAGCTCTCCGACCTAAGATAGTCAAACCTTGATTGGCATAGGTAGGTTGGTAGGTAATTGGGTGCTCTTGTGGCGGTTGCCACAGCTTCACATAGACCATCCGTTGGGTCCATTGTGTCCAGTCACGGGAACCTTCCATTGCATACCTGTTGGAGACCTAGATTTAGTAATAATCACGGGTATTCCTAGCTCTTGTATCCAGATTCCCAGTTTGTTCTAAGAGTAACTGAAGGTTGTGGAGTTTGTTTACCTACTGGAACCACCCCGATGTAAGTATGAATTTTAGGAGTTCCTTAATATCAACATTCTCCAGCTCATCGTAGAAGAAGCTGTTGAAAATCCTCTGTCTACTGATTTTAAGGGCTGGGCATTCGCAAAGCAGATGGCGAACATTCTATTCTAAGATTCTATTTTTTCGACGTCTCTGCAGCTTCTGCAAAAGTCATTGTGCAGTATGCCCAGCCTTTCCGCGTGTACGCCTATCGCACAGTGTCCAGCACCTAATGATCCCCGTGAGTATGCGAAAATCCTTGCGGTTCAGTCCGATCATGAATTTGGGCGGAGTCCACTCGGGCCCGGCTTATCGTCGGTCACCCTCTGCTTCATCCTAGTCTCCCCCTTCGCTGGATGGCTGCGTTGGCCTTGGGGTCTGTCTTAGCGACATCGTCCCTTGACCGTTTCGCGCCGTCGGCTTTCTCTTTGGGGCCACCTCTCTTAGACAACATTTTAGCGGCTGGCGGTCTTGTAGGCTCAGGCCTCGTAGGAGCGTCTTTCGAAATGGTCTCTCTGGCCCATTGCAGTGAGGGTCGTTCTTTCTCTGTGAGGGTGCTCTTCTCCTTCGCGACGAGGATGCCATATATGTGTTTGGCCTTTAAGTATTCCCTTTTTTCTTAATAGACCTGGGGACACCTTCCTTTCCTTCGCCCTTTCTTTGCAGAGTTTCTCGTCCGAGGGTTCGGCCAGAAGCCTCTCTTCCTCTTCTTTCAAGATCTCCTCGTCTGCGGGACACTAATGATTTGACGAAACCTTCAGTATCCTACAAGCCGAAAATAACATAACACAGGGGTGTTTTTTTTTTAGATAAAACACAAAAAAAAACACCTTACTCTGACTTGACAGCACTATGCTAGGTGAAGTTCACATTTTACTTTACAGAAGTTCCAACAGCGGATCAATGGCTATGCACAAACTCCTTACGTGCACTGTAACATGCATTTCAACGAGTAGCAATGATGCCACTTCAACACACTATAGTGGTTGAATATTTACTTAACTTGTTTGCAATACATTGAACAGTGGATTCAACATTTTGATAATCCAAACATTTTTGAGTGGTCATCTTTGAAATCTGTCCCAGAGTGGAGTAGTTCGACAACTGATTTCCCATATGTCTGATTACAAAGTTATAAATTTAGAGGAAGGAATTTAAAGAAGTAGAAATACTCGACGAGTTTTCTTAACTTAAAAATATTTTTCTTTTGTAAATACGTTTCCCGGGAAAGCGAACCTATAACGCTTCATTAGCACCCCGAGATGCTTGGCTTGCAGATGTATGTTAGTTCTGTACTTAAATTGGTGCAAATTGTACCTATATTTTTTTGAAAATATATCCCCAAGAAGCGAGTTCCAAAGTTTGCTTGTCCTTGTCAAGTGCACTGTATGGTCATGACCATGAGCATTAGCTGGCTGCCTGTCTTGTGGGGCGCCCAAAAGTTTCAATTCGAGGGATAATGTCTTTGAGTTCCTCGGAATATTTACCAAGTAAGTACCTATACAGAACAAGCAAAGGTCAGCGACTTGTCTTCTGTGCACCAATGGTTGTGGATTCGAAGTCAGTGTAGGGTCTCCAATAAGTCGAACTGCTCGTTTTTGTATGCTGTCAAAGTAGGTTAAGTGCATGTCTTGGGGCCGAGCTCCATATATGGGAACAATATTTCAGGCCTGGTCTATCCTGTGCTTTGTAGAGAAGGAGAAGTTGCTTGGGGCTAAAGTACCTCTTTGATCTAAATATGTAGCTCAACTTAGCGGACGCCGATCTTGCGATATAGGATATCAGAAGCCAGAGAAGAATGGAACGAAGCATGAAAAACAACCGAAAACAGATGGACAGAAATATTTCGTCATTTTGAAGAGACCCAAAATCAAATAAAACATTTTAAAAAAGTGATTGAGTAGGTAGGTATATGCTTTGTCTACCAGGAAGTATTTTTAGGATTTAATTTGAAAAGTGAAACACTGTAAAATATATTAATTTGCAAATACAATGTGAATATAACATGTGACTGATTTTGAACACTTTTGAAAGGGTCACCTCCATTGTTAAAAGAAATCTGTTCAAACGAGAAGTACTGCGAATAAAGTGTAAACAGAAATTTAAAAATGTAGCTTGCTTTTACTTTTTTACCCTAACTCGAATATCAATCAATGCACCCTAACACAAATATTTTTAAATATTTTTTGAATGCTGTCTTATTAGCAATGCTCCAATAGGCCTCAAGTTCAAAGGTGCCCCAGTCTCCCCTATCTATTTTCGTTGTCAAATTAAAGCCGCCTATTGTTTGCAGATGTGCGAGGAGTGTAGCGAAACCGAAGAAAACTCCTTGGAAAATACTTTTTTTAACTTTAATGAAATGCAGGCTTCTAAAAAAAGTAAATAGATTTCACAAGAGGTCTGTCTCTGTAGTGCCCATGATGGAATAAGTATAAGGTGGTCTCGTCGGCTGCCGAATCGTTCGTTTTTTAGTCCCTTAACGTTCAGTGAGCGTTTGCTTGTTGAAGCAAAAGGTTGTGTGCGGACGAATTTGTTGGCAAAACGTCAACCCCTGTGCAAAAAAAAAATGTTTTTTTTATTATAATAGGCAACTTCAAACCAATTCCACTCCACTTAAAGGTAAATCAACATACTCATGAACATACTCTCTCTGCAAACTCTATTGTCGTTTCACTTACACTTACTACGCTGAACCCTTTCACACGCACTTATTACTAGTATAGTTAAGGGACTACTTTTTGCCGACGAGACCACCTTACACTTATTCCATCATGGTAGTGCCCATCCTAGGCCTAGCTTCTTACAACCATTTGTTTGTCTCAGTTTTTTTTTTTTCGAGACGAACTATATAGGTTTTTATGTACTTGAATTCTGTAAGGGAATTGTCTGATTTCCAGTGAGGGTTATTAGATTCTTAGCAATCGGCCTCTGAGTTACAATTTCAATTATATAATGTTTGTCATAGATAAGCCCAACGCAGTCTTCGAGTCTAACCTGGAGGGACTACGCAGTAAAGGAAAACTTCGCTTTAAGCGGCGCACGCGTGTAGAAAAGACGACATCAACTAAACTGTCCAGAGAGTATCCCTATCGCCATTTTGATCTACTAATTTTAACAGTTCTACAGATTTTTCCGGTCTAACTCGGGCCAGACATTGTGCCCTTAAATATGTGACCATCTTAGGTCTGCCCTATTTTTTGTTCTCTCGGCAGTAATTCCAAGTAATTCCCTTGGCCACTTGCAATGAAGTCGTGCACTTTATTTTTTATTCCAGCCTAAATTAACATTCGTGCATGTAGCTGAAACTGAAATTCAAATTTATCGTGTACTGAATCCATTTTCACCATTTGCACTTAAATCTTAAAAAAAAAAAAAAGAGGCATCAAAGTTCTACCGAAAATCCAAGCAATGAAGACGCGAGCGTAGGCAGCATGCATGCATGTCCCACGTAGTGTCATGAAAGCGTGTTCAGTGTGTATGTATTGTATGTATGTCCTATGTAATGTACACTGTATATGCTATAGCGGATATGCCTTAGTTGAAAAAAGGAAATTGAAAAAAATAAATCCTCTAATTGTGCAACTAGTAGTGTTTGCAATTCCCCAGATTTTTCACTCGTTGTAGGACAGACTCTCACACGCTAGCAGTCAATGTCATGACGGAGCCTTACATTATGTTCGTGCCGTATTCGTACAATAGGTTTTTCTCTTGCATGGCCTTGTTGTGTGTTTTGAAGCTGAATAGATGTGGCATTGCAGTGTCCGTATGCATTTTAAAACTAAGGGTATAGAGGTGTCCTTTTTTATCCACGAATTTACATATGTATGTGTATGTGCTTACATGAGGAAAGTTACAGTAGAATTGAATTAAATTTAATTAAAATTAATTGTCCTCGCTGAAATTTTGTTAGGTATTAAATTAGGAAAGTTCAATTAGCCAAATTTTAAAGCCCTTACGTTATCTATAAGTTTTGACCAGTCCTTAAAAATGCGTTTCTTTAAGCCAACCTTTGATTGAATTTCATGTTATTTTTCGCCTTAGTCATCGCCTACCATTCATCTCTCTCCTTCTAGAAAAGTATTAAGCTCCACCAGCAGTTGGATTGAAATTCGTACAGATTCAAAACTCTGTCTATTCAACAAAATAAATTCGATTCCATACAGAAGACGATTTTTTGACCAAAATTGGTATTACGTTTCCATCTGTTTAGTGGCATTGGGGCTATAGTTGTTTTGCCTTTTGAATCTTTTTTTTCTGAAGGACACAACAATTAGTCGTAGTCTTCTTTCACTTGGCGAGTCACCTAGATCGATAGGTCGTCCTCTACTATACGTTGTCCCTCTGGGTTGGAGTGGGAAACTCTTTGCGGAATTTTTTAACTAGGTCGATGTCACTCGTATCCGCATTTAAGGTTAAAGCCATCGCCTTAGACCTCGACAGCCTATGAAGAACAAAAAAATTGCATTGGATACAATAATGCCGCTTGAATATATATGTAGAACGTAAGGACCCTTTAAATTTAGGAAACATACTGTCGGTGGAGAAGAAATATGACAGTGCCAAAGAATGCTTTTATGAGCTGCTGATGGAGAAGATCTATAAAAAAATGTCGTTCTTGACGCAGCTATGGTAATACTTTTGGAACTTCGCGAAAGTTCATACGGCAGTAAGCACGCCTTTCCCACAAAATGATATACACAAGTAAACGTGCCTGTCTATTGATAAAAATAGAACCAGAAGAACCAGATTGATCCCATAAGGAACGGCAAAAGGCATGCCCTTAGTATTTTAGATGACCACACGTTCCGAGGTGCCAAGATGAATTTTGACCATAATCTACTAGCAGTTAAGCAACTCTTGCGGAAAGTCATACACAGTCCAGCAAAGAGCAAATACAATGAGATAGTTTGACGTCGACATTTTGTGATTGCAAGAGATTGCCAGAGCCTTTGCGTTTCGCTTAATATCTCAATAAGTCCCTTGGTGCGAGATTCAGGTCCAGAAAATCATCAGTTGTGCCCAACATTACATTAGAGCCACATTTGCTACTGAAAATTTGGAAGGACCACCTCTGCAGACTTTTAAACGGCAATGACCACCAAGATCCCGCTCTTAGGCAGATTTTAACATTCAAATTCGATCTTGATGGACAAGAATCCCGTTAATCTGATCAAAAATTAAGTCAGGGCGGGTATATTTAAATTTAAAATCAATCACTAATCTTTTGAAAGCTGGGAGGAGTTATTTTCAAAGAGTGGATGCGCCAACTGGATCTGTAAAATTTGGACAGATAAAAACACGCTCGACGAATGGATTCTTAACATATAGTTTTGTCCGGTCCTGAAAAAAATTAAATACTTAGATCTGCGCCAACTGTATATAAGTCTCAAATAATGTCTGTCAGCAATAACACATGAATGCCTAAAGCCGTAGCCGACTGTCAGAAACTTGTAATTTCCTTAATAGTTCGGTTTTAGGACTATCGACAAAATTATTTACACAATGGCAGATCTTGGAAAATACCCTTTAATTCCAAATCGACCTTCACCTATTCATCGATTTTAAGGTAGGCTTTAACAGCGTATAAGGGACGACCTGTAGAGAGAGTCCCACTCCCAATCTCGTCTGTTTGTGATGCCGTCAGAGAACTCTCGCTTTTCCATAAATGTCAACAAGATCAAATAGCCGTTTGTATTCCGAAAAGCTCTTAAACAGGGTGACGGCCTCTCACGTAATTTTATTAAAATCGTATTTTTTTTAGAGAATTCCACGAAACTCACAAATCAACTCCGGAAGTACAATCTTTCAAAATTCTGTGTGTGTCGATAACATTGTCATAATCGGAAGAATTCGGCGAGCTGAGTGGTGTGGTGCATTTGAGAGTAATTTGGCAAAATCGTCAACGAAAACGAAGGGCTTAGAGGCAATGAAAGTAAAAATAATGACAAGCCCAAAATTGGTTCTGAAAATCCAATAAATCCAAGTTGTTCCAGTAGAATAGTCTCTATTGTAATAAAAACGGTAATCATTTAATTCTCTTATTATTCCCTATGACAGGAAATTAATTTCGCCACTTCATTAATTTTGCGGTACACTCTTTCAGCGTGGCATTGTTTTGTTATTATTTTTCAGCCAAACACCCATTTGTATACTAGTGCGCTGTACGCTATACAAAGCGCTAATAATTTGCATGCATCTTTAGCATTAAATGGCTTTCTATACGCGCCCACATCCCACAAGCCTGGAGTGAAAATAAATCCTGTGAATGGCATAGCCACAGCAACAGTAACATCAAAACCACCATGCCATTCATTTTGGTTCAGCATTTTGCTCAAATTCATCCTCATTTACACACCCACTTGACCTCGCTGGCCGATATAATTAATCGGGATAAACAAACCTAGTTACATCTACCAGGGATTGGATGGTGAAAATTGAATGCATTGTGAAACAAAATTGACGCGGAAAGGATAAACGAAGCTCCACTATATAGGAATGCACCAAGTTCATTAGGAGGTATAGTGGATCCTATATTTTCTGCCATCGATTACAAGGATTTATGCTCCATGCGGTGGATAACATACAGCAAAAGGATATCTCCAGCCTCGAGTTATTCAGCGAACGGGTGAAGATGATGATGATGAAGTAAACCACGCCAAACAAATTGTGTAAGCAGATCTTTGCACATCAAAGCTCAGAGTTAGGGAAGAGTTTTGCATCCCCTTCCACTTTCTTGTGTGATAATAGAAAGGCGCAATGACTTTTCATCCTCAGTTTAACGAAATCTGTAATTAGGTAGGTAAATTGTTGTTGTTGTTTTTTTTTTCTTTTTGTGTACTTTTCGACTTATACCCTTTCTGTTCCGAGGCGTGTGTCTGTTTTTTTTTTTTTTTTGTCTTCTCCGTGCGGTTTGCCACGGAATGGAAACTCCACACCACAAAATCCAAGGCGATTATGACTTAATAATATAATCCGTGGGGAATTTTGGTATAAATTAAACTTAATGACCGAGAAAAATGAGCTTATATCCCTGCATATACAAAATATTCTGGTGTATAAGTTAACATCAACACGAGCAACGGAAATGCTGACAAAGCGTCTGCCTCGATACAGCGAATTTCCACAGAAATTCATGTTGCAATTCAATTCAATACCTTAGGAATGCAAAGTACCGAGGTAAAATCGAATATAAAATTATTGATTGTAGTTAGTTAAGAAGTAAACTCAATAAAGGTCAGAGCAAACTGCTCTAGAAAAGATTTTTTTTTATTAATTATTTCGGTGTAGTGATTAACTGGCGCCCATTGTGTGGCTTTCGAACTTACACGTTCAACATTAATTCGCAACTTCAGGAAAAGAGTTCCATCAGTAGTCCAATAACCAAGGATAAAAAGGAACAGAAAAGAGGTCCCCCAGTAGCCCGATAACCAAGGACAAAAAGGAGCAACTATAAAGCTGCAGCCGCCTGAATAGGAATAGAAGAACCACCAAAACAAAAAATATCGTTAATCAACACATGGAGCAACACTTCATACTATTATTGTAAGTCTAGCTCTAAGAAGTGAATCAATTTTTGAAATAATAAGAGAAATAATAAGAGTAAACAAGTGAAGTTAAATCCTAAAAGCACAACTTAAAAACCGTGTAAAGAAACCTATTGATTAATTAATTGATTTTATTTAACAAAACATTATTCAAACAAGTTTATTACATTAGAACTAAGATAACATCTGAAAAAATCGTTCCTCTTTCTTTGCCGTTATCTATTTCCATCCGTGCTCTTGCTTTTATTTCAAATTAGATACTTTGAAACGTTTCAGCCAATATGGCAAATCAAAATAACCTTATTAGGCCAGCACGCCTGGAACACGTCGCAGATCCACCTATCCCTGGCCCTGCTCCCCAACCTGCCCCCCAACTTGCTCAAGGTATTAATCCTAACGATTTAGTTCAACTAATCACCAGATTAGTAGCAGAAACGCTACAAATACAAGGAAGACAAATATTTAATTCGATAATGAATCCCGCGGCCGACATCAATAACGAAGTCGACCAACCCATCAACTTAGTTGATAATAATTTAGCCGACCTTGACAAAATACCAGACGTAGTTAAAAGTCTACGAGAATTCTCTGGGCAAGCTCATGAATTCAATTCATGGAAGAAGAGTGTTGAGAGAATAATCCAAATTTATGATCACGTTAGGGGTACTCCCAAGTACTATGGCATTTTGTCTGTAATTCGCAACAAAATCGTAGGACATGCCGACGTCGTGCTAGAGTCGTACAACACGCCTCTTAACTGGGAGAAAATCTCGAAATGCCTTACTCTTCACTATGCGGATAAAAGGGACTTAGGAACCCTTGAATATCAAATGACAACGCTAGTGCAAGGCAATAGCACGATTTCTGAATTCTATCAGATCGTCTATCACCACTTGTCATTAATCCTAAACAAACTGGGATCAATGGAAATGAGTCAAGATGCTATGAACAACATGACTCAATGCTACCGTGACAAGGCCCTCGATACCTTCGTCAGGGGTTTGAAAGGAGATCTGCCTCGCCTGCTTAGCATACGTGAACCAGCAGACCTTCCACAGGCCCTGCATTTGTGTTTGAAACTACAAAACGTAGACTTTCGCGCCCAGTACGCAAACAATTCCCACAGTTCTCCCAGATCGTCTCAACAAGCACCTCCAGTTCCCGCTAAAAGGAACAGTCCTCCAGGACCTGCACCAGCCCCAGCTCCTAGACACAATTTCTATCCCCACTTACTGCACAACCCTCGTGCTCCACAACAACCTCAACTCTATAGAGATGTCCAATACCAACCTAGGTACCAACAACAAAGAATACCACCAAATCAACGACCTCTCCCACCGAAACCAATGTCCATTGACTACTCCCTGAGGACTCAGAAAGTAGACTATCAAAATAGACCAAGGAATCAACAATTCATACAAAAACGACAACATTCGCAGCAAATACACCAACCACAAAAGATGCAGCGAATCCATCACACAGCTCAACTCGGTGACGAAGAAAAATCCATGGAAGACTACGAGACAGAAATTGCAGAGGAAGACCAAAATTATGACGAATCACTAGAAGAATACACTGAACAGAGTGGAGGAGAAAACTTTGACCAACACGAAGAACTGGATGACATCTATTTTTTAGACTAACGCCCTCTTCACTTCCTTATTTCGAACACATTTCTAGAAGTGGAGAGACCCTGAAGTTTCTTGTTGACACAGGTTCCAACAAGAATTACGTTCAACCACGTCACATAAAGAATCCCCTACTAAATGCTAAACCCTTCTACGCTCACTCCGTGGGGGGAAATATTAAAATAACCCATCATGCACTTATTCAACTTTTTGGCCCCCAAACTGACAAAATTACATTTTTTATTCTCCCTAGTCTTATTTCATTTGATGGTATCATAGGACATGACACACTAAAACATTTGAATGCTATCATTAACACAAGTAGAAACCATATGTCTATTCACCCTGGTTTCTCTCATCCAAGAATTTCCATTCCGCTCAAACAACATCAATCACAATTTGTCAATAACATAAATATTAGAACCGACCACATGACTAAAGAACAACATTCCGAACTTATTAAAATTATTCATAAATGCCCCAATCTCTTTTCGGAACCAAACGAAAAGTTAACCTATACCACCATGGTCAAAGGAGAAATTCGAACCACAACTCGAGACCCCGTGTACTCGAAATCATATCCTTACCCCATGGCACTTAAAAATGAAGTCGAAAAAGAAATACGGAAACTATTAGAAGACGGTATCATAAGACCATCAAGATCTCCCTACAATTCTCCTGTTTGGGTTGTCCCCAAAAAAATGGATGCTTCAGGAGAAAAGAAGTTTCGAATGGTAATTGATTACCGTAAGCTAAACGCTATAACTATCGCCGACAAGTATCCAATCCCTGAAATATACGAAATCCTTGCAAACCTTAGTAAAAATCAATGGTTTTCCATAGTGGACCTAAAAAGTGGTTTCCATCAGATCCCACTTAAGGATTCTGATATAGAAAAAACTGCCTTTTCGGTAAATAATGGCAAGTTCGAATTTACTCGTCTTCCATTTGGGCTAAAGAACGCCCCCTCCATTTTCCAGAGAACGCTAGATGACATTCTAAGAGACCTCATTGGAAAATGTTGCTATGTTTACATTGATGACATTGTCATCTTTGGGAAAGACGAAACCGAACATTTCTCAAATCTGGAAAAAGTATTTCACACCTTAGAAAAAGCAAATATGAAAATTCAGCTCGATAAATGCGAATTTTTCCAGAAAGAAGTAGAATTTTTAGGGTTTATTATTGGAAGATTCGGAATAAAAACCAATCCAAAAAAGGTACAAGCTATAGTTGATCGACCTATTCCTGAAAACCTAAAAGAACTTCGATCCTTTCTCGGAATGTCAGGGTATTACCGCCGCTTTATACGAGATTACTCAAAGTTGGCAAAACCACTGACATCCCTTTTAAGAGGGGAAGATGGACATGTGTCCGCAAATATGTCAAAGAAAAAACTTATTCAGTTGAATCAAGATGCCATCGAAGCATTCCACAAATTAAAAAACTCTCTCGCCTCCGAAGAAGTTATTCTTCAATATCCAGACTTTGACAAAAGCTTTCAATTAACAACTGACGCTTCCGACTACGCCATTGGAGCAGTCCTCTCACAGGATGATAAGCCAATCACATTTCTCTCCAGAACCTTAAGCAAAACAGAAGAAGGTTATGCCACGAACGAAAAAGAAATGCTGGCGATTATTTGGTCCCTCAATTCTTTGAGAAACTTCCTTTACGGATCCCGGAAAGTCAACATTTTCACAGACCACCAACCACTTACCTATGCTCTAAGTAACAAAAATACAAACTCCAAAATGAAAAGGTGGAAAGCCATATTGGAGGAGTATAATTATGAGCTAAAATATAAACCAGGTAAGGAAAATGTGGTTGCTGACTCTCTCTCGAGACCCCCAAAAACTGAAATACACTCAATGACCCCTACAGAACACAGTGCTGACAGTTCAGCGCAAAACCTAATTCCATCTGTAGAAATCCCTATAAACGTTTTTCGAAATCAACTTTTACTCAAGATAGGAAATGAAAATAGCTATCAAATCCAGAACCCCTTTGACAACTATACAAGACATATTCTGATACGCCAAGACTACTCAACAAACGACATCATTAACATTTTCAAGAGATACCTTAATCCAAATACTATTAACGGACTTCTAACAGACGAAATGACGATGGGACGAGTACAAGAAATTTATCCGTTACATTTTAAAGATTATCGTATTCGATTCACCCAAAAATTTGTTGAAGACATAACCGGCCAAATAGAGCAAGAAGAAAAAATTCTGAAGATACATCGAAGAGCACATCGTAACGCCGAAGAAAACAGGATTCAACTGTTGGAAAACTATTACTTCCCTAAAATGTCCTCAAAAATTAGAACACTAGTTAACCGATGCGTAACATGCAAGGAGAATAAATATGACAGGCATCCTAACAAACCACATTTGAATCACACACCGATCCCTAGCTATCCTGGTAACATCCTCCATATAGACATATTTTCTACGGAAAAATACCTCGTGTTGACCGCCGTCGATAAGTTCACGAAATTCGCACAGGCTAAAATAATATCATCCCGTTCAATCGAAGATATCAAGGAACCTTTACGTGATATCTTGTTCTACTTTTGTGTCCCCGAAGTCGTTGTTATAGACAACGAAAAGGCTCTTAACTCAGCCTCGATAACCTCAATGTTAGAAGATGACCTCCAAATCAAAATTTTCAAAACACCACCATACAAAAGTGAAGTGAACGGCCAAGTCGAACGCTTTCACTCCACCCTATCTGAGATTATGAGATGTCTCAAATCGGAAGGACCTTCACGGTCTTTCAAAGAACTGTTACAGCGAGCCGTTAACGAGTACAATTTTACTATCCATTCAACTACAGGTAAAAAGCCCATAGAACTTTACTATGGGCGAATACCCAGACTAAACCCGGAACAATTTGAAAAGACACGTTTAATTAACATCGAGAAAATTAAAGCAAAACAGGAAAAAGATATTAAATATCATAATAAAAAAAGAAAACCGCAGAAGGACTATCAGATAGGACAGGTCATTTATGTAAAAAACAACAAACGGTTAGGTTCAAAATTAACAAATAGGTATAGACAAGAAATCATTAAGGAAAATAGAAACTCTACAATAGTAACAGAATCCGGAAAAATAGTCCATAAAAGTAATATAAGAAACTAATTCTCTTTCAGATGCACCATCTATTTTGGTCGAGCGGAGATCCAGATCATGGATTTCTCAAACTCCCAAATTGTCTCCCTACATACAGGGCAAACAAAAATTCAAGATGGACATTTCAAGTTAATACATAGCATTAATCTTAAACAATATGAGCAATTCCTTTCCGACATATCACCAGTCCTTAATCTCGAAACAACCCAAAGTCAAATCCTTTTTCCCTTAATATCACATGAAATTCAACAAATCCGTAATCTTTTACATAACTTACAACCCAGAATAGCGAAACGTTCTCTAGACTTTATAGGCAAAGGTTGGAAATGGATTGCTGGCAACCCAGACCACGATGACTTTGTTACAATAAAAGAAAAAATTACAGATGTTCTAAAAAACAACAATAAACAGGTTATTATTAATGAATTGTATAACGAACGAATAAACAATATTACGAGAATCCAGAATGAAATCCAAAACTTACTTAAAAATAATAATAAAATAAATTATGAAATTATATCAAATCTCAAATATAAAATCAAAATTGTAAAAGAAGAACTAGAGAATATTAACTATGCCATTCATTGGGCTAAACTAGGTACAATAAACTCTTTTATATTGTCAAAAAATGAAATAGAATTAGCCACCAAAGTATTTAATGAACAAAAATTACCCTACACAACAATAGAAGAAGCCCTAGACTTTGCAGATATAAAAGTTTTAAGCAATAGTACGTCAATCCTCTACATAATAAACATTCCCTTAACAACGAATGAAATTTACGAAAATTTGTTAATAAAGCCAATTAAAAAGAAAAACATTGTAACAGAAACATTGTACGAGGTAATTTTAAGAAATAATGAAAAATTATATGGAACAACAAACAAATGTAAAACTTTTAACAATCTATCCATTTGTAACTCAAAAAATATTGTCAATATTACAAACGATACTTGCATTCCTAATTTATTAAAAAGTCTACCAGCTACTTGCAACAAAATAAATAATCATCATATTCCGACCATAGATGAAATATCAACGGGCATAATGCTATTGAACCAATTCATCGGCACCCTTGAATTTGATAACACAACACACAACCTAAATGGAACATTCTTGGTAAAATTCCATAACATGACCATCACTTTGAACGGAATCCAATACATCTCCAAAGAAGCCTCAATGATTAAACCACTTCCGGCAATATTGCAAACCAGTCCCAAGGAAAACGAATACCGTGAATTACTCTCACTAGAAATGATGAAGGATCTCCATATTAACAATACCAATAAGATCCACCTTCTACAAACAGAAAACGATAATCAACGAGTAACAACATATTCCCTCATCTCCGTACTAGGACTACTTATTACAATAGCGATCATATGCAAAATCTTGCCAAGAAGAAACAACACAGAAATCATAATTGAACAACCGACAACAAAGACGAATGGACCAGTAACAATCATCGATAGACTTTCCGTTCCTGAGGTCAACTATCTCCAATATCCAAGCAGCCCAAAGTTCAACAACCTACCATACTTCTGACGACCGATGACGATCGTTTTTTAGAGGGGAAGAGTTAACATCAACACGAGCAACGGAAATGCTGACAAAGCGTCTGCCTCGATACAGCGAATTTCCACAGAAATTCATGTTGCAATTCAATTCAATACCTTAGGAATGCAAAGTACCGAGGTAAAATCGAATATAAAATTATTGATTGTAGTTAGTTAAGAAGTAAACTCAATAAAGGTCAGAGCAAACTGCTCTAGAAAAGATTTTTTTTTATTAATTATTTCGGTGTAGTGATTAACTTATATGTAGGAACGCCGAGTAGGGTATGTTATGGAAGAAAATTCGTAAAAAGTTCGCATTAATTTCGCAAAGGGTTAATGGAGTGTCCCAAATGGAGACTCGTAAGGTTTTACGATACCATATGTAGTGGGGGATGTGTTTAAGGGATATTTCAGTGCAACGTGTTTCAAGTGAGAAGTATTTTTTTAAGGATTTCTTGTAGTTTTACATGTCATATGCTAATTTGCACACAGTTCGTTTGTTGAACCCCCGATAGATTACTCATAAGGGTACCTAATAATGGAAGATGAAGAGATCTTTCCCCTTAAATAAACTGATGGGTGTTTGCTATAAAATCCGTAAAATCGGCGTCCTCTAGGTAGATCTAGGATGAGATGGTTAGATCAAGTCCATAATCTCTCCTCTACCCGTAAGGGGATTGCCCTTGATGATTTGGAGTCGATGCCGGAGGATCGAGAGGTTTGGAGGATCCACTTAAGCAACCTACACCCGCGACCCACTTAATGGAAAAGCGGACCATTGAAAATGAATGATTGAATAAATGGGTGTTTCCTTTTTGTAGATTATGAGTGTTTGAGATATTGATATTTTTTCGAAATGACAAATTTCTTAAATAAGGCTCAATATGAATAATATATAAATAAATTTGAAATTCAAAAAATAACCGATTTTATTGAAAGAATTTTTTTAGTGACGGCATCTAGATATTGTATTGCATTATTTGTTCATTCAGAATATATTAAAAGGTCTCGAAATTGTGGGAGCAAACAGACTAGAATACCGATACCGGTCCATTGAATGTATACTACCAAACAGAAATCCTGCATAATATCTGATATGGTTTGATTCTCTTTTGGTTCAAACATTCCAATCACTAAGCTAAGGCGCGCACTAAAGAGGTGAGCAGATGGCGTGGCTGTGGCGTGGGGACCAAGTGACAGGTGACATAAGATGGAATAGCAGCCAGGTGGTATTAAAGGGGTTTCACGTCGTCACCACCCGCTTGCTAATCGATGCGCGCGTCTACATCTGTTTACATAGGATCTAGCGATACCAGCTGTCACTTGGTCACCCAAGTGCACACTTAGTGCAAAACAGTTAAATAGAAAAACAGTTTTTATTGTAATGCTCTGTGGTTCTTACACAACATTTTTTGTTTTTTCAGAAATTGTATTGCCTCGACAATATCATTGACTTTCATTATTTATATCAATGTTACAAATTTTAAATTCTTTGGCTTCCAATTCCAAGTCTGTCGAAAACTGTACCCGCCCGGCTTTGCCCGTGCACAGGAATTGTATTGCTTAGGTCTTAGGTAATACTGTTCTTTCTTAAAATGCATAACAAAACATAAAAAGAATAATGAAAATCGGCCCAGCGGTTATGGATATAATAACGTCATCGAATTTCACTCCATAGAAGATGTTTTTTGTAGGAGGTATAAGATTTTGAATATTTTTTGGTATGTGAAGTACCGCTCCCCTTTGACTAAATTTGACCAATCTTCAGAGGAGCACTCCAGGGCCAATAATTAAGATTATCTGTAAGTTCGAGCTCAATCAATTTAATGGTTTTCGAGATATGTATAAGATTTTAAATGTTTTTTTTTTGTATGGGCGGTGCCACGCCCTTTGTACAGTTTTGACCGAACTTCACAGGACCACTCCAGGCACTCTTTGAGCTCAATCGATTTTGTGGTTTTCGAGATATACGATTTTGAATGTTTTTTTTTTGTATGGGCGTGGCTTTGTCAAATTTTGACCAAACTTCACAGAAATCGTATATGGACCAATTCCAAAGATGTGTGAAAATTTGGTTAAAATCGGTAAATGCGTTTAGGCGTGAATCGACGACAAACATTTTAGGGCTCAATTTATATATATATAGATCGTGAGAAACGATTGTCTTTTATAACTTACTTACTTTACTTATTCTACGATCCCGGGCACGCTGCTTCCAATTGTCCAGACCAAGCGCTCTGGCATCCGCGATGGTTTGGTCTTTAAAACGGAGGTTCGGTCTTCCTTGTCTTCCGCATTATTGTACATTCGCTCGATGTGGCCGAGCCAATGTAGTCGACGTGTTGTGGCTTTTTCGACTACATCCACACCTTGGTACAGCTCCATTCGCCCTCCTCGCACACAGGACCAAAAATCCGCCGAAGTATTTTTCTTCCGAAGGAGCCCAGTATCAGCTCTCCCTTCTTGCTTATCGTCCAGCAATCGGCGCCATAAAGCAGAACTTACAAAATAAGGGTTTTGTAGAGCACACATTTCGTCCTTCGAGTTAGGAGTTTGTTTTGCCAAACCGAAGTAGCAACGGTTTCCTAGGGTAATTCTTCGGATCTCCACTAGGGAGTCATTCGTGGAGTTTATGTTTACTCCGAGGTAGGTGAACTCCTTAACTATAGCTCAAAATTGTTGCCATAAGTGACGTTCTATCATTGAAGTCCCCGAGTAACATGTTTACATCATAGTCCGGACAGGCTCCGTAGGCTCCATCCAGGAGGTCATAAAACTCCTCCTTGATGGGATCTTCAGCCTCGTTGGTAGGGGCGTGTGCGTAGGCCTATGTTTTGGAAAGTAGCTTTGATGCGGATCACAGAAAGGCGATCACTTATTAGCTTGAAGTCAATGACTTTTGTCCTAAGCCGATTTCCCACGACGAATTCGCATCCTAATACATGCAATCTTTTGTTGCAGCTGTAATAAATGTCACAATCTTTTCTTTTCATCATACCAGATCCTATCCATCGTATCTCCTGGATCGCGGTTATATCTGCCTTGTACCGCGTGAGGACAGACTCAAGTTTTTGAGTAGCACCTGGGGTGTAGAGCGTTCGTACATTCCAGGTACATACTCTTAGATCGTAGTCCATTGACGTTCCGGGTCTGGTTTCCATTTGAGGAGTTCCATTATCCCAGGCTGGTTGTGTCTCTCTCATAACTAGTGGTTTTCTCCATGGTCGAGAAGCTACCCCGACGGCACAACCCCCAATCTGAAGGACCAGGCCCTAGGACAGCGGGCCGGAAAAATCGATGTCAGTAACCCGTTTTGGGATATGAGCGCTGCCGTTGACCCAGTGAGGGCTCCGCCGCCACCAACTCTTATCCAACACCCTGGCTCAGTATTGCAAGTCCCTAATAGACCTGGTGTTCAAATATGTCGAAGCAGCTCATATAGGGATTACACTTACCATTATATAGAAATTCTTTAAGAAGACAGTTAAAATAGAAGGAAGAATTTTTGGCCCCTCTGATTGTTTTTGAAAAAGTTCCCCGAGTTTTATATTTAAAAAATCAAGACTAAGATTATAGGTAAAGTTGCATTATTTTTTTAAGAGCTTTAAAGTGCCTGATAAAAGTTAACGCCGACGGAAAATGTTTGGCAGTATTGGGACTTTAAGAAAACGCAGCTCTGTTTTTACCTACCTTTAGCACCAGTGAAGGTAGAAGAGTTAAACAACCTGTAGCTATAGGTCTCTTATCAAATTTTAAGATAGGTTTATTTTATTCATTATTAGCTAATGTACCTTTCTAATAAATGCTTGTTTTTCTTTGATCCAAATAATACATATCTACAACAAATTAGATCTTGCAAGTAAACACATATCCGTTCAACAATTATTAAACAATATGCCTCGCAAGTCGCAAATGTGTGAAAATATAAATGAAATAGTAATATCTGGACGTTTTCACTCAAAAACTTCCATTTATCTTTTTTTTAGCTCCTGTACACTATCTGCAATGCAAATTTCAGAACTCTTCAAACCTAACTCTCACTAAGGGAAGCTCTATATGAATTATTGCTTTTGTAAGTTTTTGCGAAAGGGTTAATTAAAATGCATAATAATCATAATACCATAACTTCAAGAAACTGAGTTAGTTCTAGTCTAGATTATATATTTGTATAGGTTAGGTATATAACTTATCGTAAAGGATAGTTCATTATTCGAACTTTTAGCTTCCATATTTTTACAAACTTTTCCTCTGTGACATCTGCATTTAGGCAAACAAGTTTTGACTGTACGAGTACCTAAATACAACATTTTCCAATTTGTCATTCTGATGCCAAGATTTCCAACTCCTCATTCATTTTTTTTAAAGGATTTTAATTTCAGTTTTCCACATTCCTCTGGCGCGTACTTAAATATGCCGTAGGGGCCACTGGTACTTCCTAACTTTTATACTCGTATTCGCATCCTTGACTATAGCATTTTCATGGTAGGAACTGTAACCAACTTCACCTGAGTTGTGCAATGTCGCATGTTAAGATCTTTTCGATTACATTGCCAAAACGCTAGAGGGTGGACAATTTGCATTGTATATGAAAACAAAAGAAATCGGGAGCGGGACCTTCAAAGTTTCGTTTCGTTTCGTTTCTTGTGTTTTTTTGCTCTTATCTTTTCAACCACCGTTATTATGACTGGTTCAGCATTGCATTGGTGACAGGGCATTGTTTGCTGTCATTCCAAATCCGATTGTTTTTTCCTTTTGCTACATTTTCAGTCAGTCAGCTTTTCGCTTAGCCAATAATCACGTATTTCTATTTTCAGATAACAACTGGGGTCTTCCACTGACAATAGCCGCCAACCTACACATCCCCTACAGAATTGAATTTGGTGGGGGAACGGCCAATGACTTGACGGCAAATGACATATCGGGAAAAGGTAATGATGCTCTAGCAGGAAATCCTGTCATTTGTCATTTATTTCATTTCTTTCATAGCTATTATCATCACAGCCGATATGAATGACCCATCGACACTGCGAATACTGTCGCTGCTGGAGGCCCTTAACCACACTAAAGTACTCCTAATCGACATCATCGCAACATCCTTTAACGCCCAAAACCGATTCTATAAGAACCTGTCGCTGATGAAGGCCACCTCGAGGCTGATGTCCAATCTTCTCCTGCTAACCGTGCTTAGTGATAAATATCGACATTTTCTTCACGTAGCTTTCAACGACAACCGCATCGGGACTGTCGAAAATTACTACCAAATCCGTCGCTGGCATGTGCAACAAGAACGCACGAATATCCTACCAGAAAATATCCATTGGCCTATGCGTATGGACCGGTCTCCAATTTTGGTTCCACAGGCAATTCTATCGTCTTGTAAAGCCGCAGACAGGTTGCAAAATGTCACTCAAATGTGCAAGGACATTAAATCGTTTGTTCAACAATGTGGTGTAATTAATCAGACGCACGCCAGTGCACTGCATATACAGTTGCAGGAGATTTGCAACACCAGTGGCAGTCAATCTCCGCCAAATGAAACCTCAACTAGTGCTGCAGCTGCAAGGATATCAACTTTGAGGAATTTCATTGATTTCTTCCATTTCTATGATTTCATTATCGCCAATGCCCGAGGTCCTTCCTCGGGCACCATGCAAATGCCGAAGTATGATTTCCTCGTGCTGGACGTTGTGCGAAGTGCAGAGAATGACACCGGCAAAGCAAACGAGTTCAAATGGAGACCGTTGCTCATTCTAGAGCAACATGAAATCAACCTAAAGACCTATATAACGCATTCAATTCTGCCCGGCTACAATGATTGGTTGTTAGTGAGTACTTCGCAATTGTGGTATTGCGGTATTGTGTGTTGGACTATTGTGGCTGTGTGTATGGCATTGCTGCTGTGCATTGTTGTGGCTAGCGTCACCGCTGGAATCGCTATGAGGTGAGTGCAATTTTTAAGTATATATGCCGCACTTCCGACACTTTTAAATGGCGCTGTGTGCCAATTCAAAATCGCACTTATCTGAACTACGTTTAGCTTTTAAATTTACATTTCACTGTTACTACTCGTAGCATTAACCATCTGCACGCCTCCAGTACAGTGTTTTCTAAGGCAGCTACACCCTAGACCCACACCCACCAGTGGTTCTTAATGAGATCGTATTCCAAATACTGCTAAAAGCAGCTTGTTCTGCCATTTTCCTTAGCCTATTTTCGTTCCCACTTTTCGAGGAATACTATAGATACAATCGTTACAGGTACATACCTAGATACAAAGATAAAATTGAATGAATGGTGAAATTTAAGTAGAAGCAGGTGGTCGGTAATTATCAGATTTAGGGAGCAATTAAAACAATGCCACTAATGTCGTCAGTCTACATAAAACTGCGGCAAATTGCTGTTGCAACAGTTAATATAATCAGCTTATCATAAAAGTTGTGGTGCTATACAGATTCTAAGATTAAAACTGTCGGTTTGGGAACGTAATTATATTGAATGGGCGGGACTCGGTCCTAATTGTGGTTTGTATGCATCACTACGTGGAAATAGTTGGGTATTGTTGAAAATGGGGAGTCACTGATTGGCATCAGCCACAACCTGGTGATCTAAGTACTGTAAAGGTTATTACACAATGTCATCTGTAAGCTCTGTTGGAAATGAATAGGAGTTTCATTGGTCAGACATGATGGCCCCAGAATGAGGATATAATTGGCATATAAATTCAATTTACTTAGATGAGGCTACAGACCGCAGTGGACCTGGCCCTCCACTATAATACGCCTATCCAATTAGCGACGTATCTGCTTAACTGCGCACTCCAATTTTGTTGAGGGCTGCTAATACGAGGTTTCCCTACCCTCTACTGCGTTCCTTCTTTGGGTTAGAGTCAGTTAGGTACTCTTCAGGCAGGAGAGTAAGTATAGCCATACAACGCCCTACCTATACGTTCTAGCTTTCTTAGAAGACTGAATCGCACTTATATGAATAGGTCAATGTACAATTGGTTAACAATCTCTGTGCAGGTAGTTGAATTTGCTGATAAATCTCCGTCAGTGATGGAACCTAAAATTACTCCAAGAATTTCGACATATGAAATATTTATCCGCCTTCGATTATGGCCATCTTTCTTATTTATTTATTGTGCTTTCAGTGGTGAGGTTCTACAGACCTCTTTTCTTTCCGGATGCAGTCAGGAAGACGAAGAATTTCTCAGCACGATTTGCAGGAGTAACGATTTAATCGCCAAGGATATTCTTTCTCAGAGCCGGACATGGACATTCTATGAGTATGTGAAGTGAACAGAGGATTCATCCCACTCAAGACAGAGTGTATAGGGTGCATAAGGGTTCGCTGAGACTCCAATGTGATGAAGATATTTTTTCATGAGGCCATGGCCACTGATTATTCCTGTCAAGATTCTCAGGTTATATTTGTCCTAATTATTGAGGGTGCGGAATTTTCTGGGGAGAATTTAATTAAGTTTCTGAAATGTTTTTTACTACCACCACAGAAGGGTTGACAAGGCCTTACTGCCCAATTGCCTTGTTAGCAAACAAAAAAACGCTATTGGAAAATGTAATTCTTGGGTTGATTTCTGAAGTGATGACATTTTCAGAGTTTATATCGGAAGTGGATAAAGACCCTACCTATCTTAAAGTTAAAGCTGCCCATTATGTCGTTCTGTCGATGTTGTGTGCTCTCTGAGTTCCAATCCAAATCCAGCGCACATGAATCGTTCACCCCCTCTCCAGCAACAAAGCAACACCAGTCCTTACCACCATTCCACTCTCTAGCTAATCATCCACAGTATTCCACTCTTTGGCCAAGAAAGCAACATAAAATTCAGAAAAATCATCAGCCCAAATATCTTCATGAGATTCTATTTTTGGATCATATTATTATTGTCCTCACGCGCGCCGTATTGCTGCCTGCCAGTGCAAGGTTAATTTGCTTGTTACATCAGCGTCAATGCTTTTGTTCTTTACAAATCTCACAGAGAAAACCAAAGCATCTATCGGGAAGTTCAGTACTAGCGATGACGTCACAGCAACCTGCAATCCTAACTACTTATACCGCAGGCAGGATCTTAAGGAGACTGGTGCCTCAAGATTTGATTGACAGTTTAGAGGGTCTCCTCTCTAATGGACATGACAAAAGATGCTATAGGGTTCCATTCATCATTCATATTGGAGATAAGTTGGTGTCTCTCACTGGCTGAAATAGCTCGGCTGGTAGGCCGTCTGGTCCAGAAAACTGTTGGACTTCAGTTTAGGTACATATTGCTATCCTCACTTCATTTTGGTCGCTTGGAAAGTATTGGCTTTCATTGTCCAAATTGATCGGTTCGTTCTAGCTGACAGCATAATTTTGGTCGTCTTTGCCATTTAACAGTCTGCAGAAGTGTTTTTTCCATTTCCTCAACACCGACTATGATTCTATTAAAGGATTTCCTTGCTCATATCCACAGGTCTCTATTTGGATCTTGTTGCCTTGACACGTTAACGCGCTTCTCGTGCTCTTTCTTTTTCCCCTGAGAAGCCAATGAGAAGGCCCTCTTTTGCGAAGAGCTTACGAGCCGCTCCTATTCTACTCTGCAGCTCCGCTTTGGTAGGCGAGTTATTTTCGTGCATATGCTTCACTCTTCATCCATTCAAGGGTTTTGTAGAGGTGCTCAGGTAAAACTGACATTTCTGATGGTTTCCTTACATCATGCTCTTGGCACTTAATGCTGGCTACAGAGGGAGGCTTGATCGGTAAAAATTCTAGCAGTTTGTTGCGATTTTTTTCTCCCATGTTGTATCATCTCAGAAAGATATTCATATTCGTACCTTTGTACGAGGGTATATTGGCTGATCGGAAAGTTCGGAGACACCAAGGATACTAGAAGAGATCCTTATTTGTCGATCGCAACACGGTTTGATGGTGTGGTGATACCCATGGGGCTTTATGAATATTGAGGTGACGAAACCGTATGCTGTCTACAGCAATGTTATGCGTATGTAATGGCAATGTAGCCATGGTAACATGTATGTATGTAATTCTGGCGTTGATTTTAACGTCGCACTTCGAATTTTGCCGAGGAGATCGTAGAAGGAATACTTTCCTCTGTGCCGGCGCTCAGGCTGATTTTGAAATCCTAGCTTCGATGCTGAATGTCATAAGACGTTCACTAACACGCACCGAAAGCTCAAGTCTGTCATGAACAGGGTGGGCCAAATACAAGGTTATTTTTAAAAATGCAATAAAATGAACACAATTAAATTCTTTCCATGTATAATGGGTTTAATAGTAAGAGCAAACATTCCCATTAATTATGGAATACAATGTCGTTCAAGTGGCTACCTCTGCTGGCTTCCAAGTAGTGCATTTTGTCACTCCAATTTTTCAAGACCTTCTTGATGGCTTAGGGCATGAATGCTTGAATGATCTTGGCCTTAAGTGTTTGAATCATTTCCGGATTGTTGGAATAACATCAGTCCTTCACGGTTCCCCACCAAAAAAAAAGTCCAAAGGGGTGAAATCGCAGCTCCGAGCCGGCCAATTGACATCGCCAAGACGGCTGATAACACGATTTGGGAATTTGTTGCACAAAAGATCGATTGTAGTATGGGTTGTGTGGCATGGCGTGCCATCCTGCATGAACGAGAGGTCGTCCAAATCCATGTCTTCAATTTCACCAAAAAAAAGGTCGGATAACATGGCTCTGTAACTCCCACCATTGACCGAAACGTTGTTCCCAGCCTCATTTTCGAAGAAAAATTGTCCAATGATGTTCCCACTCCACAATGCGCACCAAACTGTCACTCTATGTGGATGCATTGGCTTCTCGACAATAACGTGCGGGTTTTCCAAGCCCCAGATGCGGCAATTTTGTTTGTTAACGTAGCCGCGTACCAACAGGCGCGGTGGGTGCTTCATATCGGCCAAAACTTATTTTCAAAAAACGCACTGTTTATAAGTTTTCAATATTTTCCAACGTTGTTCAAGCATAACGCGACTCGTTTCGTTCCTCCGAGGTATGAAACTAACTTTTTGTCAAGATTTCGAGCGGGAAACAGCTGTCAGTTTCAAAATAACCTATGATTTAAAAAGAAACCACTAGATGGTCCACCCTTTACATGTACGACAAATCTACATCCAAAAAAGCTCTATCCCTGCTCTCTATATCAATTCCAATTACCCTTATTAATGTCACAGTTGTACAAGAAAGAGACAGTAAAGAGACAAGCTCTTTCTTGATCCCATGACAACAAGAACAAGCCGTAGCCGAATATTCCGGTGTCAGTACCTCACTTCTTCTATGTGAGAGCTCCTGTTGACTCAGGTTCATCTGCTATCAATTTTTTTCAGTTCTCCCTGCCTACTCCTGGGAAATATCGACTTCAGCTGCTCTCAATATTAATCCCTGTAGTAGATGTCAACATTTCGCATGCTTCTTTTGCCGGTTCATCCAGGGTTGCCAGTTCGAAGTAACAACAAACGAGCATAATAATTTGCTATTTTTGGACACCATTTCAGAGATAATTGATTTTAATCGAATTCTCAAATTCTCATTTTTGCAACGAACTCTTTTCAAAACGTCTCCTTTGGTCTATCTACAATTAATAGATACCTATTTAAAACTGAATATGAAAATTGAATGTCCGCAAAAATTTCACGAACTATTGCATCGATTTTAAAATTATTTTTTTTTAAATATGTGAAATAAATGTGAACAGGTTATAGGCCAAATTTTTTTTTAATACACCATTTTTCACTTTAAAAAATCATGTTTTTGGGCATGCTCATGAAGCAAAATATGTTATTCTTACTTACTTACTTTCTTAAAGTGGCGCTACAGTCCGGGGTGGACCTGGGCCTCAACCAACAAGCGTCTCCAGCCAGCACGATCTTTGGCCAGCTGTCTCCAGTTTCGCACGCTAAGTTGGTTAAGGTCCCTTTCCACTTGCGTGCGCCACCTGAGTCGCGGTCTTCCTCTACTGCGCCGTCCCTCCGGTGTGGATTCGAAGATCTTCCGGGCCGGAGCATTCACGTCCATTCGCTCTACATGACCCAGCCACCGCAGTCGTTGGACCTTAACTCTTCTGGCTAAGTTAATGTCGCTGTACAGCCCGTACAGTTCGTCGTTGTATCTCCTCCTCCATTCACCGTCTATGCAGACGGGACCGAAAATTACTCGAATGATTTTCCTCTCGAAGTAACCAAGAGTAAGCTCATCAGCTTTTGATAGAGTCCATGCCTCTGCACCATAAAGTAGGACTGGGATGATTAAGGTCTTATAAAGGGTCACTTTAGTTGTTCGAGAGAGGGCTTTGCTACTCAATTGCTTTCTTAGCCCAAAGAAACAGCGATTGGCAAGAGTTATTCTTCGCTTAATCTCAGCGCTGGTGTCATTGTCTGAGTTAATAGCGGAGCCTAGGTAGACAAAGTCCTTTATCACCTCAAAGTTATATCTGTCTATAGTGACATTCTGTCCAAGACGTCGGTGTTGGGTGTCCTTTCTCGATGACAGCATATACTTTGTCTTGCCCTCATTGACCGCCAAACCCATCTTTGCCGCCTCCGTCTCAATGCTCACGAACGCGCCAGTGACATCACGCTGCGTTCTCCCGATTATGTCGATATCGTCGGCGTAGGCGAGTAGATGGACGGACTTTTGAAAGATAGTGCCTCTGGTGTTAGCGTTTGAATTTTGCACTATTCTTTCAAGAACGATGTTGAAGAAGTCACATGACAGCGCATCGCCTTGTCTAAATCCTTTTTTGACATCGAAGGTCTCGGTGAGTTCTTTACCGACCTTGATGGAGCAGCGTGCATTCTCCATTGTCATCCTACACAAACGGACGAGTTTGGCAGGGATGCCAAAACTAGACATTGCTCTGTATAGCTCGTCTCTATAAATGCTGTCATAGGCGGCCTTAAAATCGATGAAAAGGTGGTGGGTATCGATTTGAACTTCCTGGGTTTTCTCCAAGATCTGCCGCAGTGTGAATATTTGGTCGATGGTAGACTTTCCTGGCCTGAAGCCACACTGATAGGGACCAATCAGGTTGTTGACGAAAGGCTTCAGGCGTTCACACAACACGGCAGATAAGATCTTGTAGGCGATGTTAAGAAGACTAATACCTCTGTAGTTGGCGCAGTTCAGAGGATCTCCTTTCTTGAGGATCGGGCAAACAATGCTAAGGTTCCATTCATCGGGCATACTTTCCTCCGACCATATTTTACAGATGAGTTGGTGCATGCTCCTAACCAAGTCATCGCCTGCTGCTTTGAATAGCTCGGCGGTTAGGCCATCTGCTCCAGCGGCTTTGTTGGACTTAAGCTTAGATATCGCTATCTTCACTTCGTCCAGGTCGGGTGGACGGAATTGTTGGTCTTCATCGTCCAGGTTGAATGGTTCATTCTGCCTGACAGCGGGATTTAGTTCGTCATCGCCGTTAAACAGTCTGCAGAAGAAGTTCTTCCATATCCTCAGCATCGACTGCGATTCTACTACGATGTTCCCTTGTTCGTCCTTGCAGGCTTCGGTTCGGGCTCTGTAGCCTTGGCAGGTTCTTTTTACCCTTTGGTAAAACTTCCGAACCTCATTCCTGCTGTAGCATCTCTCTATTTCCTCGATCGCGCGCTTCTCGTGCTCTTTCTTTTTTCTCCTGAGAAGCCAGTGTTCGTCTCTTCTTTTCTGCGCGTAAAGCTCACGAGCAGCTATAGTTCTTCTTTGCAGCGCCGCTTTGTATGCCTCTTGTTTCGCTGCATGTGCTTGCCGGCACTCGTCGTCGAACCAGGGGTTTCGTTGTGGTGGTCGAGTGAAACCAAGCACATCAGAGGCGGCGTCTCTGATGGCTTTTTGGCAATGTTGCCACTGGTCTTCAATGCTTGCTGCTGGCTGCATAGAACCTCTTGAGAGATTGAGAGAGACTCGATCGGAGAAGGATCTGGTGATCTCTTGCGATTTTAGCCGTCCGACGTCAAACTTCCTCACAGTATTTATTTGTCTTGGCGGTGTTCGGGATATCCGAAGGCGTACCTTGGCTACAACAAGGTAGTGGTCCGAGTCAATGTTGGCCCCTCGGAGCGTTCGGACATCCATAATACTGGAGGAGTGCCTTGCGTCGATCGCAATGTGGTCAATCTGGTTGACGGTTGATTGATCGGGAGATCTCCAAGTGCCTTTATGAATATCGAGATGCGGGAACCGCGTACTTGCTATGACAACATTTCGCCCCGCCGCGAAGTCGATCAGCCTAAATCCGTTATCGGAGGTGGTGTCGTGTAGGCTGTACCTTCCGACAGTACTACCAAAGATGCCCTCTCTTCCTATCTTTGCATTAAAATCACCTAGGACAATTTTAATGTCATAGTTAGGGCACTGCTCGTATGTCTTGTCCAAGAGCTCGTAGAACCTCTCTTTGGTGTCGTCGTCTTTCTCCTCCGTGGGGGCATGGGCACATATTAGGCTAATGTTGGCGAATTTAGCCTTGATGCGAATTGTCGTGAGGCGCTCGTTTACGCAGTGGAAACTTAAGACTTCTTGCCTAAGTCTGCCTCCAACGACGAATCCACATCCGAATAAGCGCTGTTTTTGTTGCCGATAGCAGTCGCCATAGTATATGTCGCAGTTCTTCATCCTCTTTTTGCCGGGTCCATCCCATCGCACTTCTTGGATGGCGGTTAGTTCTGCTTTATAGCAGTCCAGGGCCTCCGCTAGCTGTTCGGCTGCACGCGGTCTGTTAAGGGACCTAACATTCCAGATCCGAAATTCGTTGTCCTTAATTCGTTTGCCAGGTTCGTCAACAGTAAAATCATCCGTATCCGAGGCTTGTTGTAGTTTCGGAACTATTGTTGTTTTCCGCAGTCGGGCAGTTACCCCGGCGTACAACCCCCAACCTGGAGGGCCAGGCCCTTTGTTGGACCCCTTGGACGAAAGGGGCCGGATTCCTCCGGTGTCAGTAACCCACTTCGGGGATGTGAGAGCTGCCGTTGGCCCATAAAGGGTTCATCCGCCACCATCTCTGTTTCAGCACCCTGACTAGTCCTGAAAAATCCTCACTGACCTCAGCTCCAAATATGTCGAAGTAGCTCAAGTAAGGTAACTGTCATCTTGACTGTTGACGACACCGTTGATTCAGGCTAATGAATTCATCCGCCGTACGTCCTCTTTCTGAGGGGCTCATGTAAGACTTCTGAGGCTCGATCAGTCAGTCTTTCCGACAGAGCATTATAGTGTTGCTATTTTCTTCGTGTTCAACACTCGCGCTTATAAGTTCAGCAAGTCACACCCGGATGGGCAGACCAGTACCCGGTGGTTACCACTAGGAGGTAAAATAAGCACAATTGATGTGTACGAAAAGTTACAACAGCTGGGCACCGCCAGGTTGATGCCGATCAGCGCCTACCCGATTCATACACACCCAACCACCAATATGTTATTCAATTAATAAAAATTTGAACGCCTGAAAGCAGACGAGGGTCCGCTGATATTTTAATCACTTAGAGCCTCATGAGGAGCTCCTGCTAACAGTAGTAGCAATGACCAAGTAAGTAAATAAGGCAAATAGAGTTGGCGCAACAGGCCTATATAAATGCACCCCGCCAGCTTCTCACAGCCTTTCCTTTCTGTGTGTTTTTATTTTTATTTTACGCCTGAATTCAGAAGCAGCTTTCTTAAGACAGTAATCCCCTCATATTTGCAAGACGCTACCAATCGCTGTATAAACTATTCGATATAAAAAAAAAATGTCTCCACTTCTACAAACACTGCATAGCTCCGATTCTTCCAAGAGTTAAATTAATTTTCTAAAGATACTACTGACTGAATACTATCAACAAAAATAAATTCAACTTTCAACTTTCCTTTCCGTAGGGTAAAGGAATTCCTCTCGCAGTCCTTTCATTTTAGAATCCTATCAATTACACTGACAATCATAGTTTGTGATTACTCAACGAGTGCGAATATTATATCTTCTCCTTTTGTTTGCCTTCCTAAGGACATTTCTTCATTGCGTTACGAAATTGTAAAAAGAGAAAAAGCAAATAAATCCTCACCTTGTTTGTTCTCTCGGAATTCAAAGTATTTCTAATGTAATTAGAACATGACAATAAAAATGATGACGAAGCAGGCCACAAATTGAAAGATAAATATTCTTCAGTAGGTATTTCATGTTGGGATTAGTGGTATTCTGTTTAGCACGTAGGAACTTCCAACTTATCTTCTATATATGGTTTTCTTCATTTTTGAGCATGGTACGTTATAGTAGGTAGGTATACACCAAAAGCTCCTTTCCTTGTTTTTCTTGCGTGTGAGGAATGTTAAGTATACGCCCTACTGTCATAAGAGCTTCAAATAAACGCCCACCAAATGTAAAACATTAATCTATGCCTCGAGTTATCAACTACTGATGAGTTCCTAATTATTGAATTTGAATTTCAAAGAGCAATGAGATTGCTTATGGTCTTGTAAAATTTTGCAAATAATTTTAGGCAATTTGATTAAATTTTCATATCCCTACGCCCGCATCCTACAGCAGCTGCCCTTGTGATGGTAGATAGCATTTAAAACGAGTAAATGAATTCTTTTGTGCGTTTTCGGTACAGCAGCTTCCAATTAATGAATTATTGAAAATGTTAATTGGTTCGAAAAGCCCCGCAATAACGGCCTTTAATAAATATTCACTCGGAATTTTATTTCCTATTTCTGGTGATGAGGAAAGAACGGCGTGGTTTCAAAGGTTTGAAGTTCAAGGAGAGAGAATTTAAATGAATACCTTTGGGGGAATCGGCTTTTCAAACTGGTTCCCTGTAGATGCTAACAAGGAATACGTGACGTTTTAGTGCCACATACCCCACGCTTTTCAAGAGTCGGCAAATTAAGGAAACTACATTTATTAACTTAAGCAACTTAAAAAAAAAATCGGCAAAAACGAGCAATTTTCAAAAATTAGCTCGGAACCAAATGTTAAAAAATAAGAAGTGAGTTTGGATTTTCATTAGGTATAGGTTTTCAAACTTGTAAATGTATACAAATCGGCATTTTCAAAGTTTCCACCTTTCGGTGATGTCAATTTATATTTATTTATTTGTATGTACCTTCATCGTTCGATTTTAAAAAGAACGGTCGGCATCGGTGAATTTGCCGACTGAAACCCTTAAAATTTAGAGAGATTTGATTTTAAAAAGGACGATCAGCATTTCTCATACGATCGGCATTTCTGTGGTGCTTTAAGTGAACACCCTTCGAAAATGTCATTTCTTAAATCGCGTAAATCGACTGTCAAGTAATCAAAATTATTTTGTTACTTAAATTCTTACCGTCGTTTTGAGATCTTCCTAAAAAAAAAACTCTTAAAACATACAAACAATTCATACGACTGTCTGTCAAAGTTTGACATATGTGATTTGCGTACCTTTCCGCGGTTGATTTCCGAGCCTACATCGTCGCGAACAATGGCCGCGTTCCACTGACCGCTAGATGACTAGCGGCATGCCAAACTCCATATAAAAAAAAACTGACATTTCAGCATTTGCGCCAGAGCTCTAGCAAATTTTGTGAAATATCCTTCTCTGGGAAATTTTTCAATCTAGCGCAAAATAAACTGCTAGGTTGGAAAAAAATAACGAACTGTCAAAATAAAAGTGAAAGTGCAAAAGGCAAATATTTCCAATTTGGTGTAAAATGGGAATTCAAACTTCTATGTAATTAATATACATTGTATTTGTTTCTTTAAATTATAGTGCATTAATAAATATGCGGCATGACGGCACAAAATACATTTTTGGCTCTCATGAAGATGAAATAATACGAATTGAAATTGGTTTTAATGTCACTTTGCCGCTGCCGCTAGATCTCTAGCGCCAGCGTTCCTCCAACAGGGATATTATGTGCTAGATGACTAGCGGTCAAAGGAACGCGGCCAATTATGAAGTCTGCGTAAACTTTTTTCCATACAAAATTTGACAGTTCATTTACGAGGTGGTACATTTCTGCAGTTTAAGTAAATACCCTTATTACGAAAAAATGTATACAATCTCAACTCAATTCAACTATAATCACTTTTAAAATTAAAAATTTAAATTCAAAATCTTATATCTCGAAGATCACCGATTCTTTGAGTTCAAATGGTCTTAGGTATTGGTCAAAATTGGACAAAGGGGCGTGGCAGCTCCATACAAAAAACATCTTCTATGGGGTGAAATTCGATGACGTTATAAATCCATAACCGCTGAGCCGATTTTAATGATTCCTTTACAGTCGGCAAGTGTCTAAAATATTTTTTTTAATGAAAGTCACCCTCCCCCACGGCACGAACCTTCGCTACGCCCCTGACTGGCTCCTCTTAAAACCATTTCAGGTAAGTTTAGACTAAATGTGGTTGTTCTCGTTGTGGCCTGTACGCTGTACCCCTAATCTAAAGTAGAACCACTGTAAGCCAACAGCATCGAATGATCTAAAAACTATCCGTTGACCAAACCGAAGCTAATAATAAAGCGTTAGAGACAGCTGATTCTTATTCACCCCTATCGCGAATAATATTTCCCCCGGAATATTTCCCATTCAGCAATTTGATTTACATTGCTGACAAGGGAAAAAATTCCATCGGAATTTATTCGCGATACCCCTAATTGTACCGAGTTCGCCGAGACTGTCGAAGATGTATTCTCTAAGATGTAGTTTTCTTCCAGATGGGAGTCTTGGGTATAGGAGGCGAAGAACAGTCTCTTTTCCCTACTCGTTCATAAGCAGTCCTGTCGAAATCGTTTGCCGAACCTAAGGGCATGCCTGCCAACGATGCTTACTTACTTATCGGACTCCTGACCCGTGAAGAGTCTCTGCCTGAGACACTGCAGCCTTCCATCCTCTACGATCCCGGGCACGCTGCTTCCAATTGTCCAGACCAAGCGCTCTAGCATCCGCGATGGCTTGGTCTTTGAAACGGAGGTTCGGTCTTCCTTCTCTTCTCGAACCTGGGGGCTGGGATTCGAAGATCCTCTTCGCTGGAGCATTATTGTTTATTCGCTCGATGTGGCCGAGCCAATGTAGTCGACGTGTTTTGGCTACATCCACATCTTGGTACAGCTCATAGAGCTCGTGGTTGTTTCTTCTCCTTCATTCACCCTCCTCGCACACAGAAACAAAAATCCACCGAAGTATTTTTCTTTCGAAGGATGTTAGTATCAGCTCTCCCTTCTCCGAATTCTGCCATCGCCATATAGATCTCGATGTATGCTTTCATACACGGCTTTGAAATCGAAGAATAGGTGGTGGGTTTCGACTTGAAGTTCATTGGTCTTTTCCGAAAGTGATAGTTGCCATTAACTTTGGGAAGATGGACGAAACTGTGATACCCTGCTTAGACTTTCTGTGGTAGCTGGACAATAACTCCATCCATCCTTTCTGGGAAAAGGTTTCCTTATACCCTGAACAGGTGGAAACCAAATACTGACTTAATTTTTCTTTAAAAGAAGAAATGTAGTAGGGCTGATGTCAATGGCCCCGAAAGACCTGCTCCAGCTGATGATTTACAATTGTATACTTATACTATGGTCGTCATTAAAGTGATATCCTTCTACCTTCTTCTTTTTATTAGTATTAAAAGATTAACGTTCGTACCTTAAACAGAATGCTCTTGGTGCTACTATGTTGTCCTAGTCCTTAATGATTTTGTCCAGCTGCTTTCCGTTTCCACCACTTGTATCTCGTTGTGTATCAAAGGAGACGTGTCCTGGCAGTTTACAATATTTACTATGTATTAATTACTTATCTGGAAAACACCTTTGATTACACATTGTACTCTATGAATAATTAAAGCCTTAAATTGTAAATCGAAAAAAAAACCATTCTGGTCATTGCTGCCAATAAAGCTCCAAGCGTTCATCCACAAATCTTCAAGATAAATCCGATTATTTCACTTAATGATGTCACGACAATTATTAGATGGCATATAATCCGCTGTAGAAATTTTATTTCATACAAGTGCAAATATTTATCCACAAATACACACAGTTTGCGTCTATATGTTTTTCAATTCATAATAATTCAATTAGGAAATGAAAATCAATTTCCCTCGCGTATCTGTGGCAGGAAGCTCATCGTACAAAAAGAAAACACATGAGTGTGACGGAAAAATCCGGAAAAGAGGGTATTGATTTTTAGTATCCTTTTTAAAAATAAAGGGTAAGAATGGGTTTCACGTACTTGCTCCCATCTGTCGCCGTTTTATTGGTACATGTCACATCGTTGCATAATATTAAATACCACTAGAATTTTAAATAGTTGATTGAAGCTGTATGATGTTTATATATTGAAAATAATTTGATATTCATTTAAATTGACGTGACACGTTTTAGTAAATATATGTATTTGCGAAGTTTTAATGTACCTACCGCAAGTGGGAAACATAAAAGCAACTTGAGGTTATTCACCTTATGAATTTCGTTTCGGGTTAAGGAGTTAAAATAAATAAATTAAAATGGCGGTAGATACCTACTACAGTGAGCGTCAAAAGTGAGTGAACATCGATGACATTTTGAGATTTCTTTAGGGTATTGAAATAACTACCTAACAATTTGTAAAAATGTTGATTATGAAATAACAATAATTTTATGTGCAGTTGTTCCGGAATGGATTTTCGAATGGAAAAATAGAAAATTCCGAAAAAACGCGAAAAATGAATTTATTTTGTTGGCCAAATTTTGCATTTTATCGCATGATTTGATGATTTGGGACGATGTAAAGGTGAAAAATTCGTTGTGAATTTAGAGAGACGGTCACAGAGATGCCCAACGCTTGAGAACGACGTGTGAGAGACACATTTGGGCTTTCTTCAACTGAAGCCTCAGCGGCAGCAATATTCTCGACTCTACGGGCACTTCTTTGTCTCACTGGCACGGGAACATTTTGTACTGTGCCTGTGGATTCAAATTTTTCCACTAGACGCTCAATTGTTGATCTGCTAGGACGATTATGACCACCATAAATTGGAAGTAGCGCTCTTAACGTTGAGGCCACTGACTCCGAATTGCGGTAGTAAATTTCAATAATTTCGACTCGTTCTTGGCTCGTATATCTTTCCATCATGAAATGGCAAACCTTAAGAGAAATGTCAAAAGAGCGGCAAGTAATTCGGCGTCGTTTGCTGTCCCTGTCGCTCTACTTTTGTAGCGTCCCTGTTGAAAAACCCTGTATATGTATGCTAGTCTTGATTTGTTTTTGTTTGTCTGTCGCACGATCGCAAAATTATAAACATCCATTTGTAGCAAGGTATATGTGTATTTTCACTTCAAACAATACATTTTGGCTAAAAACTATTCCTAAGGCCGTGGCTATAAACAACTATAGCCTATAGCAGTCTCACAGTCCTAAGGAATATTTTAAAAAAAATTTCATCGAAATCTGTCCAGTAGTTTTCGAGTTCTTAACGGCCAAAGAAAACTCCTACAGTTTTATTATATGTATAGATATGTCAAATAAAGTAGGGTGAGTTTAAAAGATTAGGTCAGGTTACAAATATAGGGTAACACCAACATTTTCTATTGAGCAAATGTGCTATTTTTCTTACTGCAATTGATTCGAATTTTGCGTATTATTACACTGATTCCGGATAGTCGGATATCGCGCATCACATCCGCAAACAGTACAAGCATTACGATCAATTGAAATTCTATGCGATACTTTTTTCAGAAAATAAGTTTGCGTTTAAAAACTGAGGTTATCCAATTGGGTTGCGGATTGGCTTGAGTGTTTGGAGTTCCTGGCACATCTTCACCGTCGGATCGATCATAAATCATGTTGAGGAATCTGAATCATCCGAAATTGTGCAACGGTACGCGGTAGTCCGTCAAGAAACTGATGAACAATGTGATTCAAGCAACGATCATCAAGGGCAAATTTAAAGGAGAGGAAGTCCTTATCCCACGAATTCCGTTTATTCCAACTGATCTTCCATTCCAATTCAAGCGGATTAAGTTTCCCGTTCGATTGGCATTTACGATAACAATCATTCATTCATTCATTCATTCATTTTCAATGGTCCGCTTGTCCATTAAGTGGGTCGCGGGTGTAGGTTGCTCAAGTGCAGAGTATATCCATTAATGAGTAGGGACACTCTCCACGTGTTTCTTATCAGTTTACAATTTGCAGTACACATACACGAGAAATAGACGGCACTAAAAGTGCTCTAGTAAAAGAGGGATGGAAGAGTAGTCGAACTATTTCAAAATGTGGTACAGGGTGTGACGTAAAAAAAAGAAAATCAATTTGTAATATTTCTTATTGAACATTTTATATCTAATATATATTCACATGTGTGCTACACTTACATATTTTTGTTTGTTGGTACATTTTTTGTTATTTTTATTGAACTGTTTTAGAATAAAGTAAACCCGTACTCGGACGTAAAATTTAATAAGAAATTCCTTATTTTGATTTTTGCAACAGTTGTAATGAAATTCATTTTTCAAAAGTTAAAAATATTCCCCTCAAAATTATTTAGGTAGTACATATTTAGAAAACAAGAAATACATTTTTGTTCAAGATTCTCTAACGAGTCTAAAAATTCTTGATTGGGCCGTGTCAATTTCGCATCTTCATATTCTTTAAAATCTGTAAAAAGGGAGGAAACGTTAAGCTGCGGACTCAATTTTAACTCACACTTGTGGTTTAGGCGGTATTTTTTTAAAATATAACCTGCGAAATAGTAGAATGCATTATCAATACCAAAGTCCACAGTTTTATAGTCAGGTTCAGTTTTGAAAGCGTAAACCAAATTGTCCTTATTTTGTTTTTGTGGTTCCATCTGCACTTCAATGTCTGGAAGTTCCAGGTTAGCAGTTGGCTCACAGTTTCCACGTGTAATATCTTCCATATACTTTGCCGAAAAAGATCTTTTAAATGAGCAGATGAATTTAAATGGAGTCAGCAACTTGTTATTTCCCCCTCGGTTACGTAAAACAGCAAAAGTGTTTTCCAAGCAATCTTGATTAAGATTTCTTGTTAAAAGAAACTTAATACCGTCTTCTTTTATTTCTGTAAAAATGCCAATTAAGGCATTTATATTCTGTTGCCATCCTTTTATAAAACGCATTTTTTTAGTTACATTTCTAGAATTTTCATGAAAAGTCATATTTTCAAAAAATAAATTCATTTCATGCAAAAAAGTAATTTGTTCCGGGTTTGCGAAAAATGGCCTTCTGAATTTTTTGGATTCTCGAAATTTAGATGAATTGAAAATATCAAATAACTTATCTATTTTGTCAATAATTTCAGCGGTATTAATAGCGGTTACCAGCTGCAACTGTTGCACTTATCGTTTGAGCAGCAAGCCTCACCCTCATCTTTTGGAAATTGTTGGGAAAAATGTGCTCATCTGTCAATTTGGGAGCCATTCGAAATGAATTATTTTTCTCCCATAAATAAAAGTTCACAACGTCTTTCCAATTTGCTTTTTTGTTGTCAACAGCAATATCGTACTTCATGAAATTTCGCCAGAATGATTTTAAAAGATGAGGGCTATTTTTAATTGTTTGCCACACGCACTGACACTGAACACCCTTTACTTCGTCAATTGATGGTAATGAACGACTGATAACAATCCAACTCCAGCTCGCCTTTAAAAATACGTGCGAAAAAAATGTAAACAATCCCCTCTACAACCAACCTAAGTAATTAGTATGACCATCTGCTGTGAATTATATTACCTAAAAAGTGCTGGCAATAAAACTTAAAATCGTAAAATATGGTAATTAACGAAGTCGTAGCAAGGCAAAAGGGTTGAATTTCGTGATAGAGAATGAAACATTTCTTTTTCATGTCCATAACAAAGACCATTTAATCAATAACCAATGGGAAAAACTACAAAATTTGTTTTTTTATTAGCAATTCTACGAAAGCAAAGCTGGTTACCTGATCAACCTGAATGGTTGAGAGAAAATACTAATATACTGACATCACTTCAGCTCGCCTTTAAAAATGCTTTATGAAAAAACCCACAATCGTTTGTCGTACGCAGCAAGCCCCATGTAGTGGTACAGGCAAAATGTGTTGTGTACCCTTTTTTTCTCAAGCAGTCGTTGTATGCAGGTAAAAAGTATTCTTTCGACCTGCTTCCACTTATTGTACGATTTTTTCTGCATTTTGCTTTGTGGTAGTAGGAAATGCATATGTAGAGAGAGTGTCCCTACTCATTAATGGATATACTCTGCTCAAGTGGACCCTCCATAGCTCTCGATCCTCCGCCATCGACTCTAAATCATCAAGGGCAATCCCCATACGGGTAGAGGAGAGATTATGAATTTGATCTAACCATCTCATCCTGGGTCTACCTAGGGGACGCCTGCCCGATGGTACGGATTCCATAGCACGTCGTGGAATCCTGGTCGGGGACATGCGTTTAACATGACCAAACCACCGAAGCATGGATCGCTCCGTCCGGAGAAGTAGCTGCTCGACATTGAGTTCCTCACGTATTCTGGTACTTCTGATGCGATCTCTACGGGTCACAAGAGCAATACTACGGAGAAATCTCATTTCGGCAGCTTGTATTCGCGATCTTATTCTTTCGGTCATTACCCAAACCTCATGACCATAGGTGAGAGTTGGAACAAACACCGGATTAAAGACTGACAACTTTGCTTTGACACCATGTTCAGTCCTCCTAATAACAGAAGGACCAAGCTATCTCAAAATCGATCCAGCCTGACCAATCTTACAGGAAAACTCAGCATTGCTCCTTCCATCACTCGTGAATAAGACCCCGAGATACTTAAACTTCTCCATCTGTTTCAATGGGACTCCACTAACATGCAGAGTGCATTGAACAGGCGTTCTGGAGACGACCATCACTTCAGATTTGTTCACATTTACCCTCATCTCAGCTTCAACACAAACGGCTACAAACCGATCGAGTGCGCGCTGAAGTTCAGTCTGAGAGGACCCAACAATCAATAAATCGCAAGTCCAATCGTTGGAAGTCTGTGGGATTAATCTTGATCCCTGTTCTTCGCACGGTCAGCTGTAAGTTGCCTGTTCGCATTTTGGCAAACCGTTTTCGTTGTTTGTTTTTGCGCCGGAAAACAAATCGAAAAACATTGTTTATCATATCGCTCTCTACTGATTTCGATTCCTTTCAAATAAATCGCATTGAAAATTTGAACTATCTGTGTTTTATTATCATTCTGGAGTTTATCTAAAATAAATAAATAAATAAATAGGTGGCGCAACAGGCGGGTAGACACCCTAGGCCTAGCTTCTCGCAACCATTCGTTTTGTGTGAGTTTCTATATTTGGGACCAATGGAAGGGACCTACAATCTTATGCCGAGTCCGAACGGCTGAATTGAGAAGCTTTTTCATGACAGTCATACTCTCGGATGTTTGTCAGACGTTCGCGAGAGGTGGCGCAGTAGAAAAAACTTTAAGATGTAATTTGTGTTTTTCCAGGGACACTAACCACAGCGCTACTGTGCCCACTGCGGAGTTTATCTAAAGCAGTTAAATTGGAGCCAGACGAAGTTCGCCGGGTCCGCTAGTACTTTAGAAATATGTACTTAAAAAAAATGTTGTATCCAAACTCCAAAGACAAATGAAAACCGCATTGGTGTTCACTCACTTTTAATGCTCACTGTAGTTTGAAAGCTATGGCTTACTTCAGACCTATCTGCAGAAAGTGTGCATTCGGTGTTTTTAAAACCTCTTCAACTTCAACATTAGGCATTCGAAACTAACAATTTCAAAACTTCTCCCTTTTGAATGCAATAGTGGCAATACCCTGATCCCAGAGCCTTCTTAATACATGGGCCCCCATCTGTAGATAGGTATAATACCAGGACGTTCACTTTGTCAGGGATTTTGGAGAATAATTCTGTTGTTGTCAGATAAATTCAAAGTCTTGTGAGTTGTTTTTTGTAATACGGATAATGGAACAAAATATTGCACTTGCGAGATTTTAACTGCCTACGTGTTGGAAGACTGCGAGGTAATATTTTCAAGCAAGATTGGGTGGCCTGTTATCAGCAGGAAGTGGAAGGATTCTACTGAGCAGCTGGAAGTTTATCGCAAAATTACATGACCTCATAAATCCAGCGAAGAATTACGTTTGCGTATCGATTTTTTTTTGGCTTAATAAAGCAATTTAGTAGTAAAGCCTTGTCAAAAAATACTAAGGAAACTCTATAAGACCCTCATCATCTCAGTGCTGCTACACGTCGTAGAAGCATGAACATTAGCGAAGGCGGATGAACATATCCTTGGTCATTTTTAAAGCAAAATTCTTCGAATGGGGCCTTGCATTGACGGAGAAGAAGCTCTACAAGCTGTACAGCAACATCGACATGGTTAGAAAATTCCGAATCTGTCATGAAAAATTGACACTCATAGCGAATAGACTCCAACTCAGAGGGACAAAGCAGTAAGGGAAGTCCTCAGTAGAAGTGGCGCGCCAAGTGGAAGGGAACCTCAAGCAATTTGAAGTGTGCAACTGGAGGCAAATTCCGAATTAACAGGAGATGGGTATACTTGGTTGAGGATCAGATCCTCCCCGGATTTTAGCGCCACCTAAGGAATTAAGTCCCGCCAATAGTTTCCGTACTTGGGAACACGAAGGTCGAAGGTATTTATACCTTAAGACGCCGCGTAATTAGAAAATTAAATAGGGACCCATTTTGTTTCTTGGGTTTGCCGTTGAACTTACATCCTAGAAGCAAGATCTTCTTTTAGCTTGAGACTGTCGTCACTATAAATACTGGACATCACCTGGGGCCCTAGGGTTGCCAATATTTTACCGACTGATTATAGTATTTTTAAAATAAAGAATATAGAAATATAGTACAATCAAAAAAAATACAGTATTTTATGTAAGAAAAAGCCAAAGTTATTTTTGTTACATATTATTTTTTAGAAAAATGTATATGTCTTTCCACTTTTAGCGTCATTTAACAATTTTTTGTCAAGAAGAAAAGTTTCATAAGCTTTTCACATTCAATTTTTAAATTAATCGAGACCAAAAGTTCATTTTTAATTAATGAAACTCACGCTCTGTTTCTTTCTTCCCGCCATTTTAAGTTCAACATTGAAAAAATTCTTTTCGTGAAAGCTGAAGTAACAAGAATGGAGAGGAGGTATGCAATTAGCTTAAAAATATTTGGAAGGTTGTTTTCGGTATTTTGAAAAATATGCTGCCATTTTCGATCTGTAGTTCTGTCGATAAACTCTCTTGAATCTTTAACTTTTAATACTTCACAATAAAGTTCGTCCATCTTGATTTGCATTCTTTCTTGTAAGTTCAGAACTTGAAACGTCATCTCGAAGTCATCAAAGGAAAGCTCATGTTTCAAATTGAATCTTTGGATTTTGTATAACCAATTGTCTTCTTTAAAATTGAACCATTTGTTAAGATATTCCAGACATTTATCGACGAATACTATAGATTTTTTTTTTGATTTTATCACTTTCTTTTGGAGATTTAGCTTCTAAAGACTGCAACAACTTTTTAGTTTCATACCCAAAAAAACAGTCTTTCTTAAGTTTTTCTAGCGCAGACTTTAAAATCGACATGATGTTATACAAATCTAAGACTGTGATGTTATTACCTTCAAGTTGTTTCACAGCTTTATTAAAGTTATGCAAGAAATGGCTTGCGAAGTTCAAGAGTATTTGAGCTTTTACGTTTCCATTAGTTTCTAGCATACACAAAATATCTTTGATATGCGTAGGACATTCGTCCTTTAAACTAGTGAAATAATCAATCAAAGGCCTCCAATTCAGTAGTTATATTGTCCACGCAAGGCAGCAATGAGAGCCACCTAGTGCCAACATGTCGTTTAAGCTCATGCCATTCACCTTCAACAGCCGCAAAAAATGTTGTCAGCTCTTCTCTTCAAACTGCAGACGAAGAGAAATGGCTGTAAGTTTTTAAAGTTATATTTTGCTATTGTTTCAACCTATTAAAATATATTATTTTTGCGTACTATATATTTCTTCAACAGTATTTAGTACGTAAAGCCAGAATATAGTACAATGCTATATTATTATAGTACGGTTGGGAACTAGGCCTGCCAGACGTCCCGATTTTGGCGGGACAATCCCGATATTTGAACCCTGTCCCGATTTCTGTCCCGATTTTGTCCCGATTTTCTTACTTTTATTCTACATCGTTTGAAAACGATCACATAAATCAATATTAACATGTGTTACAAACCTTAAGGACTATAAGAAATTGCAATTGTTGCTGTGAATGCATTCATCCATATAGAAATATGAAACAGTAAGTGCTAGTCGACAGAACCCATATATAAATATTTACTTTTAAATTCAAACAAACTGGCGGCAGTATTAGTAATTTTGTATGAAAAGGAGGGAAAAGTGTCTAAAATAGTCATTTTTAGCAATTTTCAAAAAATCATAGAAAAAGTTTGTGAAGAGATTTTTGAAAAAATTTTGTTTGCAGTCACTATTAGAATTGTAGTAAGAAACTTTTTGCATCAAAACATTTTTTTTTGGACCGAGGAAAAAAGTCAAAGAAGTAGACTTTTACAAAAGTTCGAAATTTTCAATGGGTACTTAAAGGGTTAAGGAAGGTTTTGTATCATTCAAACGGAATTTGAATGACCTTTCCATTGATCCCAAAATTTACATGAAGTAAGTTCAAATTATGAGTAGAATTAACTTTAGTTTTGTCAAAATACTTATGGCCACCATTGTAGGTACTAACCGAGTTTAATCGGATGAAATACACGCTCATCAAAGCGGAGTAGCGGCGACCGACGCGACGTGACATTTTTCAGGTGGCGTTATGCCAGTTTGGTGCCTTCGAACGATTTTACTTTTCGAGTGGCAAGCAGGTGGTGACGACGTGGTTTTTAGCATTACAACTGAGTAGAACCTTAGGTAGAACATTAGGTAACCTACACCCGCGACCCACTTAATGGATAAGCGGGCCATTGAAAATGTATGTATGTATGTAACTGAGTAGAATTTTAGAAGAAACTAAAAACATGCGAGATGACCCAGCATAGCATTCAATATAGGATGGCATTTTAAGAACTGGTGAATCGGTGGCGCCACGTTGTTTTATATATGACAAGGTGTCCTTAATAATTGTTATTGTTATATTGTATTTATCAGACATGACTTTTTCTGGTTAACAAGTCACCGTCAAAAGATTGGTTTGCTACAAAAACAAAAAATTTACCCGTGGCTAAGAAGGTTACTTTTATTACACTGAATTGCAAATATAAGGCGTATTTTTTTAAAAATCTATAGCTAGCTCACTTTTACTTTTACATGCAAAACTTGTATATCTACTCACTTTTGGTTTTGTTATACATACTCACTTCCCAAAAAAATACGCCAATAGTTGTAAAGATGTTTGCATAGGTTTTTTAAGGAAGATCTCATTGGTCAAATAATTATTTATAAAATAAGTTCAAACGATAAATATATTATGCAATATGGTTATGTACTCGTACCTAACTGTCTGACTGAATGTTGAAAGTCCCTGAATTATTATAATTTCTTTGTTATTTTTAACGTATGTTTATGTATAGGTAGCGTTAAAAATACCTTTAGTTTTCCATAATATGTGTATAAAAATTAATTTTTTTTTTGTCCCGATTTGTCCCGGTTTTTGGACCTTAGTGTCCCGATTTTAATAAAATTTCATCTGGCAGCCCTATTGGGAACCCTAGGATCTACTGCCTACTCTGTATATCGTTCCGAAAGTGAAATTTTCCGAAGCCGAATATTTGGTACTCTCTAATTCGAAAGCGGAATGAAATCTGGAATTTCAAAAGCATTGATATATGGATAATCGAAAGTATTACAGAGTACGACTTCAAAAGCGGGAGGAAAGCAATTTTGAATAGGATTGACTTTCGGAACGAAATAGAGATTAGGGCCTCTGGTGGCGATTGTTTTACGTAAGCCACATATATGCGACGTTTCTCTTGTACCCTACAATCTTACATTTATTAAGTCGTTATAGCTTAGATGATGGGGACATAAAACTACTTTTGAATGTTCCTAAGCTATGATATAAGTTCTTGGTTAGAAAAATAAAAACACAATTATTGTTGTCTCTGAGTCATAGAATGGGCCCATTGACCCAAGACTCCGGAATTACGCCAATGTCAATGTTTTCCTTTTGTGGCATTATACAGGCATTACATAATTTCCAAACCAAATTACTCTCGTCTATGAATGTACCCATACTCGTATACATTATACAGAAGTAAATAATGCAACCTTAAGTGGGAGCTCGTTAGCTAACCTACGATTCCATTCAGATAATCCCTCTATCCACCTCACTTTATGTGCTTGGCTTTTCATGTTTATACACCTTTTTCTATTTGCAGAAATTATTTCCTCCGTAAGCGCCTATCAAAAGGACCAAACAAAATCGTCCTGTCGGCAAGTGATTTTGTATTTCCTGTCGATTCGAGGAGGGTAAGTTATAACTTGGGAATAATAATATACACAACTATACCATATTTGGAAAATGTTGATGTACAATAAAAATTCTTTTCGATGTTTTTATTCCCACAGGTGGACGAGGGGATCGAAGCGATGCTTTGCTGTTGGCTGCAACAACTTCAAGAGTTTGGTGGACCTGAAGTGGATAAACCAGATTTACTCAAAGGATCAATTGGTTCATTGAAAAACTTCGGTCTAGCGTTGACCGGCGGTGGTGGTAGCAGTATTGGAGGTGCTGCTCCTGGAAATGCTGCCTCCGCGGCTGGGGGCGGTGGCAAAAACACATCTGGATCTGGAAGTTTGGCAAGACACAACCCGGGACTATTAGACATGAGGGCGAGATACAATGGAGACTTGGTACAGCTGAAAGAAATTTCTTTGAATGGTTCGACTGAGTTGAAATCGAAGGCTATGGATTTGTTGGTAATGGAGCATGGACTCAGGCATGAAAACGTTAATCCATTAATAGGTAAGAGACTCATTAGTCCCAATTGCTACATACATATTTAATTGGTATAGATGTCTGAAGATGTTTTTGGAACATTTTTCATCTTGGAGAGTATGTGCTTCATATTTATTTTGCTAATTGGTGTACGCAGATTCACTAGTCAACAAAAAAAAAATTTTTTTTTTATATCGCAAATAATTTCATGTGATTCGTGTTCTATGTGCTAGAAATATTGCAGAAAGTCAAATAAAATATTTCTATCACGTCACAATTTTATGATATATCAATATTTATTTTCTTACTATTTTAACAATTTTTATATTTAAATTACTCATTTATTTTGGACTAAAAAAATTCCTTCTTCACTTTTTTTCGTTTTTCGATGGTAGGTACTCTGTGGTTTGGGTTTCTTTAATTAATAACCAACAATAGTCTGCCAGCATCGCAGGGTTGCATTGTCCTTGATATCGTTTTTCAATGACAGCTATATCTTGAATCTTGGTGGAATCGCTCTCCGTGTTCTGTTTTTCATGATAGCTCCCATGAAATGCAACATGTCTTTGAAAATATGTTTTCTGCACTAGCACATATTATTATTTATTATTATTTAATATTTAAATTTCTTTATTTGTAGTTTTTGGAAAGAAATAAATAAATTTAAATAATAAAAAGTAATAAATATAATAATAATAATATTTTCGGGGGAAAAAAATCTAAATGCGAGTGCAGAAAATTTATTTTCAAAGACATGTTGCATTTCATTTTATAAAAAGCTTGGAAATATTAAAATACCTTTTGACATCGACTGCAATATTTGAAGCTAATTTTAAGTTTTCAGCGCCATTTAATACATTATTTATTTATTTGATGGTCTTAAATCATTCATTGCAGAAAAGGCGGCGTTCGCTTTCACCGTAACTTCAGCAGCTGATCCTTTTGCTTTTTGCAATTTCTCCTCGATCCCATTAAAAATATTTAAAATATCTCCAATCAATTACACAGAATATAAGTCTAAAATGTACTTCTACCATTAAATAAGTTTAAAAATATAAATTTTTCGGAATTCAATATTCTACCAGTTTTAGAGGTAGATAGTATAAGAAAAATAATATTTTTGGGGTAATAGGAGTGAGTCTGCCTACAAAATCTACTACATTCTTTTTACGATATTTTTTTGGTGTTGACTAGTGATTTGACTTTAAGTTCCCAGGCGAATTGACAAAAACCAAAAGCCTTGACGAATTGGCTGTCAAACACTAAATTAGAATTGACAATTTCAACTGGCAACAACTTACATATCTCGTCAAATATTACATTCATATGCATATGCATGCCCAGTACCCATTCGGCAAATACCACCTCAGCTTATGGTGTCCATCGTATCTCTATAAAAAAGAACATGTTCTCTTTTTTCGGCCCGATCTTTTTTACACTATCATTTTTGTTACGGATCTATTTTTGTTCTCTTTTTTATTACCTAGCCTACATCATTTTTATTTAATTTTCCAAAAGATTTGCTGATACTAAAAAAACCGAAAGAAAATGCTTTTCTTAAAAATAAAAGTAAAAACTATTGTAAATAGGCTTTTGAAAACTTAACTGTCAACAAAATTAGTCAGTTATTTAGTTAGCGGACTGTTTCCAATGTTACCAAAAACCGTCTGTATTTCGAAAAGGGGAGCGTTCAACTCAAAGAGTTTTTAAGTTCTACTTTGATGAGACTGAATAATAATTTAAATTGGATGGATGTCGAAGATTCAATCGTTTATCTTAATTCTAAAAAAAAGGAAATATGTACGTATAGCAAAAGTTTTTACGTTTTTGCGAGTTGCAAAACTTAGAAAACTCAAATAAAAATAAATTTGATGAATTGCGTTCGCCACAAAAGTGTTTTTTCAAAGACTGAAATATCCTAAACATGTAAGGCCTTCCGCACACGACTCGTATCGTCATCGTAGAGTATGCGGTGCGATGTACGAGAGGCAGACGATGTGTTGTGCGGTTTAATACGCCTATCATTATCGTAGCTGCACGGCAAATTCGTGATGTGACGATGACGATACGAGTCGTGTGCGGAAAGCCTAATAATCACTGAGCAGAATACGAATGTCGAAAGAATATATTCTTTCTGATTGGGCCTAATGGACACAAGAGAGAAATAGATTAAAAATTTCAACTGTTACCAAGTTACCATCGCGACTAGCCAAAATGATTTATAATTACGAAAAACGTTCCCACCGAATTTTCAGTATTTTATTTTGACATTTCTGTCATTTCTTGAAGCTTTTTTTTCCAAAGTTCTAACTATGGGGCCAAAATGCCCTTCTATTGCTTATCTGACAATATGAGAATACATCGGTGTGAACATGTTATATTATTAGTAAAGGGTGGTTAAATTTTAAGGGCCCATGTTGAATGTGTATTCATTTGACATTTCTCAATTTCAGACTAACTCCATTTGAACCATGGAAAAATACACAATCGAGCAACGCGTTAAATTTATTCAGGCTTATTATGAAAATGGGCGTTTAAATCAAAATGCATATCGTGCACTTCGTGATTTTTTCGGTCAATTTAATCGTTCAAATGTGCGTACGATCGGGAAAATCGTGCAAAAATTTGAGCAAACAGGGTCTGTAGGAGAAGTGAAAACATCAGTGCATGCTCGTACCGCTCGTACCTACTGCAGAAAATATTGCTGCTGTTCGCGATAGTGTGGCTGAAGAGCCGTCCACCTCAACTCGTCGTGGTGTTCGCTATCGTGAGATGATAACGAACTTTTTATGGCCCGAATTGGAAGATATGGATGTGGACGATATGTGGTTTCAACAGGACGGTGCCACTTGTCACACAGCTAACGAAACAATGGCTCTTTTGCGGGAGAAATTCAATGGCCGTGTTATCTCACGTCGTGGCGATGTTAATTGGCCGATTATTCGATTCGACACCCTTAGACTTCTTTCTTTGGGGTTATTTTAAAGAAAAGGTATACGTTGATAAGCCAGCAACAATTCAAGAGCTAGAGAATGAGATAATTCGGCACATTAACGGCATAGAACCTCAATTATGCCTCAGCGTCATCGAAAATTTGGACCATCGGATGGAGGTGTGCCGCCGAAGTCGCGGCGGCCATTTGGCCGATATTTTGTTCCATACATAATTGAACCATACCAATATTATCATAATCACCCCTATTCCCGTTGGCGTTTGTCGTAAACGCCTTTTATTTCATTTCAGTTTTAAGTCAGTGTTTGTAACTTTCTTGAGACAAACGATTTGAAAATACGGTAAACACATAGAAAAAGAAGCAAAATTGTTTACAAATGTTTGAAAAAATTTGAAATATCGTTTTTACAACGACACGACACATGAGTCGTATACGACAAACGCCAACGGGAATAAGGGTGTATAAAAAGAAATGACAATAATTTCCTAAATAATTTGTGTTTTATTCAAAATCAACATCGGCCCTTAAAACTTAACCACCCTTTACTTTTTATAACTTGTTTCGTTTTAATTCTCTTTTCTTTTTAAATAATGAATTTGTATTTTGTATGTTAATTAAAATATATTTTTGAAGTTTTTGTGAGTGTATTTTTAGCTTTTTTTATTTTGTGTTCTCTTTTTTGTTCTCTATTTTTTTAAGAATGTTCTCTATTTTTATGTCTTTGGGAGCAAAATGTTCTCTTTTTATAAAGACCACAGATGGACACCCTACCTCAGCTGGATAACTCATTAGTATTCATCTGTGGTAATAAGTGTGAATATATACTTTCCAAGGATTTACCACTAAAGTCCATTCGGCACTGCATTAAATCCTGTATCCCGTTTGCCTTTCCAGGTTGGTTAAGCGATCCCAATCGCAGTGCTATGGTTTTCGATTATTGTTCTCGAGGCAGTCTGCAGGATGTTCTTATAATGGACGAAATAAAACTCGATTGGTCCTTCCGACTCAGCCTACTGACTGACTTAGTGCGAGGAATGAGATATCTACATTCATCGCCGTTACGCTTCCATGGCAATCTCACATCACGCAATTGTGTGGTGGATGCACGATGGGTATTAAAAATCACCGACTACGGACTGTCAGCCTTTTACGAGGCACAAGGGATTACGCCTTCGCACAAAACACCCAAAGAACTGCTGTGGACGGCTCCAGAACTTTTGCGCAATTCAAAAGGTCACAATCGTGGCGGAACCCAAATGGGTGATGTGTATTCCTTCGGAATCATTATGCAGGAAGTAGTTGTGCGAGGCGAGCCCTACTGCATGCTATCATTATCGCCGGAGGAGATTATAGCGAAAATAAAAAAGCCACCACCTCTGATCCGGCCATCTGTATCGAAGGGTGCTGCACCACCGGAAGCGATTAACATCATGCGTCAGTGTTGGGCGGAAACCCCAGACATGCGGCCGGATTTCAATTCGTAAAAGAATAATTTATTTAAATCACACCTAATGGAATGCAAATACTTTTATTTTTGGTTTTCGTTTTTCTTGCTTAGGGTGTACGAGCGTTTCAAGATGCTTAACCATGGAAGGAAGGTAAACTTTGTTGACACAATGTTTCAAATGCTGGAGAAATATTCAAATAATCTGGAGGAATTAATTAGGGAACGTACGGAACAATTGGATATTGAAAGAAAAAAGACTGAGCAGCTCCTAAATCGTATGCTACCCAGGTAAGAGAGAGTTTTTTTTTTTTTTAATTTTTTTTTTAATTAGCTCCTTGAATATTAATAGGCTGGAGCTTAGTGTGAGGTTTTTATTATCTACTAGATGATGGATTTGTTTGGAACTATTTTTCAACTCTAATGCCGATTTGATGCAGCGTTTTTTCGGGTTTTCTTAAAGGGTTTTTTTCGCAGGCCCTTTGGCGCTTTTTTGAGTCGTTTTTCGGGGTGTTTTTAGTAGCGTTTAAGGCGCGGTTTTAGAGACGTTTTTTACGGAATTTTATAGGCTTTTTCAGGCGCTTTTTACGCCTTTTTTGATGAGTTTTTTAGGACGTTTTTTGAAAAGCGTTTTCGGTCGTTTTTCGAGGAGTTTTAGAGTCGTTTTACTGCGCTTTTTTTCGGGCGTTTTTAATGCTTTTTGGGGCGTTTTTTTGGAAAGTGTTTTGAGACGATTTTCGGGAAGTTTTAGAGTAGCTTTTTTGTAGCGTTTCCAAGGTGTTTCTTATCGCGTTTTTTCAGGTGTTTTTTACGCGTTTTCTGAGGCGTTTTTGAACAGGTTTTTTGCCGCGCTTTAAGACGTGGTTTTGAGGCACTATCTTTGGTTAACCGCCTCCAGTTACGCACTCCAAGTTGGTTGAGGTCCCCTTCCACTTGTTCGCGCCACCTAAGGCAAGGATTTCCTATACTGCGTTGTCCCTCAGGGTTGGAATCGATTAAGTTTAAACTAACACTGTAATACACCTTTTTGTATTAAACGTCGGTTTAAAATTCATATGTGGTTAAACGGAGTTTTAACTTGCACTGTAAAACCGGCTATTTAAGTTATAAAAATCCTGGAAAAGTGATTTGAAAGCAAAAATTTAACAGGTTTTCCTCAAAATATACTGTGTAAAATTTATTTCACTTTTGTTGTTACCAGCTCTGTCGCTGAGAAACTAAAGATGGGCCTTGCAGTGGACCCCGAAGAGTTCTCTGATGTGACGATATATTTTAGTGACATCGTTGGTTTTACAACGATTGCCGCCCACTGCAGTCCAGTACAAGTGGTCGACTTACTAAACGATCTCTATACGATATTCGATGCCACAATTAATGCCTATAACGTTTATAAGGTATGTGCCAAATCAACAGCCCTCCTTTATCCAAACTGATGGCATGCGATCTCTTCCAGGTGGAAACAATTGGTGACGCGTATATGGTGGTCAGTGGCCTGCCTGTTCGAATACCAGATCATGCCGAACAAATTGCCACAATGGCACTGGACCTCTTGCATCAAAGTGGTCGTTTCAATGTCAAACATTTACCAGGTGTTCCATTGCAATTGCGAATCGGTTTACATACCGGTCCTTGCTGTGCGGGAGTTGTGGGTCTCACTATGCCGAGATATTGCCTGTTCGGGGATACAGTGAACACTGCATCGAGAATGGAATCAACAGGTGAGCCCGATTTCCGTAATCCTACCTTATAACTCAGTTTATTTATTTAAAGGATCATCATGGCGAATACACATGTCTCAGGAGACTCGAGACCGCCTCGAGGCGACAAACAACTATTCAATAGAACCGCGCGGCTTGATTGAAATCAAAGGCAAAGGTCTGATGAACACATCTTGGTTGTTGGGAAAGAAAGGATTCGATAAGCAACTTCCTGTTCCTCCGCCTATCGGGTAAGTTAACACAATGAAGAAACATGTACATAACCAAAGTCCTTCAATACAGAAATATATTTTGTCTTTATTTAAATGCCAACCAGGGAATCACATGGGTAGGCTAAACATCTCCTCCTTTTTTAATCTTTTATCCGTCTTATAAATCCAAAAATTCCTCATTACTATTTTCAGTCTAGATGAATCGCTTATCCGGAACTCCATAACTCTGAAGGGCCAGACTAGTAAATCTCGCAACAGTACAAATCCCTCCTCTAGCCAATCCTCCTCGCTGGCCGGCGAAGCTGTCGACGTTAAGGTAGAAATCACTCCACCCACAATTGCGGACTCTAGCGCGAATATGCAAAATTCATATTCCCTCGACTCAAACTCGACCAACACCATAAGTCCCAATATGACTCTGATGCCGGAATTCCCATCGAAAACCCCAAGCCCCAGTACGACCTCCCGGAAGATCAATGATCTGACACCAGAGCAATTGCTGAATCCACAGAATTTCAATAGGCTTCCTGGCTCGACGGGCGGTTCATCGTCGCGTTTATACAAGAAAATCGAAGAGATGATTGATCTGAGCTCACCCTACAACCATTACAAATGCCTCAGCCCAAGTGAGAGCAATCTTACACAGTTCTACGATGGCAAATATTTGTATAGTTGCACGAAGTATGACAGCAAGCCTGGGTCAAGTCGACTCTTGCGACGTCAATTCAGCTTAGACCGTGACGATGGAACGCAAAATGTACCATTGCCAGTAACATCGACAGCAGCGTCGGTGGTTAAGCTGCCAACAATGTTGGACATTCCAACGTTGCAGGAGAATCGCTGCAGTCCAAAGTGTTCATTGCCGCGGGTGCATAAACAAAACTCAAACTCAATAGCACAGGACCTTGAAAAGATCGAAGAGATTCCATTGTCCCCTGCTTCATCACAGCATCACAGCAGCTTGGACAGCAATATTAATCGAAGCCCTCCACTGATAGAAGAGAGTAGACTGTCCACGATACCGAATCGTATTGTCGAAAACAATATCAGAAAGCAACAGGAAGTGACCCTGACCGTGGAAACTCTCATGACCAGATAGGAGACAGTTTAGATTGAATGGAGGTCTATTATCTTTTATTATGTTCTTCTAATTTCGAATTTTAAACTTTAAGTTATTATCTAATCTTAAGTATAGGTGTATTGAATATTGTTTGTTGAACTATAGCGGCCAAAAGGACATGTAATGGCCAAACAACTATCGCACAGGTGAAGGTACAAATTTTAGGCAATGTGATTGTTAAAGTAAGCTTTATGTAGTAAAATAATCCACGATAAGAAATCTCTCTGCAATTTTAAGAAAACGTATTCATCCGATGTATGTAGATATTTGCCATAAATAATGGCTATAGGTCTTTACCACTTTGCCAAAAGAAAGCCCAAATGAATATTTTTCTAGTTTATGCCCAATGGTACAGTATAAATTTGTAGGTCAACTTTTTTTCGCCATGCTTCAATTTATATTCAGCTACTTTAAGACCCTTGAGGAAAAACAGAGGGTAGCTTCTTTATCTTTAGCTTTACTATCTACGATAGTATCTACCTACTAGCAACCAATTTGTAACAAAAAAAATATTATTTAATCAAGGAAGCTTTAAGTTCGTGAGTATCCTCTGACATTTCTGTAAAGTAGGTACTTGCGTAGAGGAGATGGCCCATTACTTTTTGACGGGAGCATTTCAGCTCAAAGGACAATTACGATTATATTTTAATTTTTTTCTTTTATTTTGCCGAAACAGTAGATAGTTAAAAAGTCTTCAAATATTCTCAACAAAAAAAAAATCTAGGCGGATATAGGATCTTATATGCGATGCTGATGAGACTGATGCATCTATAGTTGGCGTAGTTAAGGGGGTTTCCTTTCTTGTGGATCGGGCAAACAATGCGGAGGCTCCATTCATTAGGCATACTTTTCCCTGACCAACACTTGGAGACTTGCTCTTCACCAAGTCATCCTCCACTGCCTTAAAAAGCTCTTAAACCTCTCGCAAACGTCTGACTCTGACAAACATCCGAGAGTATAACTGTCTTAAAAAAAAGCTTCTCAATTCAGCCGTTCGGACTTGTCATTAAATTGTAGGTGCCGTCAATTCATCCCAAAAATAAAATAAAACTCATTCGTTTAAAGGTTGTGAGAAGCTAGGCCTAGAGTATATACATGCCTGTTGCGCCAATTATTTATTTCTTAGTTAAACCATCCGGTCCTGAAGCTTTGTTGGACTTCAGCTTGGATATTGTTATCCTCGCCTCATTTTGGTTAGGTGGACGGAAGTCTTGGCTTCTCTGCAGAAATGGTTTTTCCATGTTCTCAGCACCGAGTGTGGCTACCACAAGATTTCCTTGTTCGTTTCTACAGACCTCTGTTCGGGTCTTGTTCTCATGACATGTTCTTTTTATACCTTTTAGTAAAACTTCCGAACATTGTCGCGCTTCTCATGCTATTTATTTCCCCACGGAGAAGCCGGAGTTGTTACTTCGTTTTTCGCTCGTAGAGCTCACGAGCTCTCGTTCTTCTCTGCAGCGCCAGCGCTGCTTTTTAGGCCAGTTGTTTTGTTGCATGTGCTTGCCAGCACTTTTCATCAAAACAGGGGTTTCGTGGGTATGGTTTTGTTAAACCGACCACATCAGTTGCGGCTTTTCTGATGGCTTCTTGGTATCGATGTTACTCCTGGTCTGCAGCACTTGTTGCTTGCCGCATAGAACTCCGCGATCGGCAAAGGTTCTGGCGGTTTATTGCGATTGTAGCAGGGCAACGTTAAATCTCCTCATAGTATTTCCTCGTGAAGGTGGTGTCTGAGATATATGCATTTGTACCTTATAGCTACAACAAGGTAGAGCTCCGAGTGTATGTTGAACGCTCGGAAAGCTCGGACATCTAGAATACTGGATGAGTGCCTTAAGGGCCCTATACACGTAGAATGTTACTTGTCAATGTTACTTGAATGACTCGTCATTGATCGTTTGTATGTTCTTCAATGTTCTTGTCAAGTAACATTGATACATTGACGAAAACCAAAATTGCAAATGGGTGTCTGGGGAAAGTTTAATCAGACGAATATATGGATAAAGACTTAAAGCACAAATCGTATTTAAGTGGTAAAAATAAAAAAACAATTTACGAACAAATTTCCGGGAAAATTAAAAAAAAATTAAAAAAGTCTGGAGCGGGGGAGAGTGACATTTACCAGCCATCATTATGGTATTTCAGTGAGTTGCTTTTTTTTAACATATCACGAAAAGCCAAGAAGCGGATTGAGCAGCAGAAATTCAGATCGCAATCGCAATAGTTTATACCAGTTTTTGCGTCCGATGAAAGCGAAAGTTCTTATTGTAAGTACGCAAATAAACCACAACATTATAAACGATTTAAAATTTCAACACTCCTTCAATTACACAGGAAACTGTGCAAAAAATGCCATTTTGCCGTAAAAGACGTGCTAAAAACACAGATGTGGAGCAAATCCAACAATTTTCAGAAAAATGAAGTGCTAATACAGAAGATGATTGCGACATATATGGCAAAAATGTAGCTTGTGAATTAAGGACCTTGCCGGAAGAAGATAAAATTTACTTAAAAAAAGTTATAAACGACGCAATTTTTGAAGCCAAAGTTGGGAGGGCAAAGCAAATTCCCATTGTAGGTATTGGAAGCGGAATCCGAAGACCCCATTCTAGCAAGAAATACAAGCAACCAATCCACAAATTCGGATACAGCAATTTTTTTCTGAATGGCAATGCACAACTTGGTAAAACAACGTAGTCGATAGTTTCCAAAAGACAAGTTAATATTTGTATGAAAAATCCTAAATCGGGAAGAAAGAATTCCAAACGCGTTTTCTACAACTTGTCCTGCACGTGAAAGCCTTTTATTAAAATATTCCCGGTCGGGGTTTAAATTATTGTTCCTTGAAAATGGTTTAATCATATATTTTCGTAGACGAAACACTTCGTCACTAATAAAAACGTATGGAATTGAAGAATCGTACTTGTTGGGACATTTCGGTTGTGGTATTTTTATGCGATTGTTTGCAAGATCTTCATAAAAATCCGTATACTCTATTACACCTCCGTCAACTCTTGCCAATTGCTAAAAAAACGTAAGGTTGCTGACAAGCGCTCAGATGGATTAATACACTTCCTGAACACGGAATTTTTTTCTTGTTTTGAATCAGGGGTGTAACCAGTCCCAGCAATTGAAGGAATACATTTTCATCAATTCGAAAAAAATGTCTATAGTCTTCATCAAAAGTGGACAATTCTTTTAGAAATGAACAATCTCCATAAAGCTTCCTTTTCAGCAACTATTTTGTTTATCCATAGGTGTTCGATTTTTTTTACAAATTAGGTACTATCCATCTCCACCGACACTTATGTAACGAATGAATATATTTCTGGCAAAAAAATTGACAATGTTCATTGATGAAAAAAACGTCAATGATACTTGTCAAGTAACATTGATCGTGTGTAGAGCCCTTTACGTCAATTCCAACGTGATCAATTTGATTGACAGTTTGATGACCTAGAGACCGCCATGTTCCTTTGTGCATATTGAGGTGAGGAAAACATTGTCCCGCAGCAAAGTCGATTAGCATAAGTCCGTTTCCAGACGTGGTGTCGTTTAGGCTGCGATGTTCTTACTTATTCCGGAATACAGTTTTTGGGTACAGTAAACGTTAGAAAGTAAAGTAAGTAAAGTAAAATCGTTCAGATCGTGCGTAAGAGATCTGTAATGTCAATAGAAATGAAGTAGAAAAATTAGGAACATAAAACAAATTGTCAAAACTACATAGTTTCGCTGGGCTTATAAAAATTAAATGAAACAAAAACACATTAACTACTTCATAGAAAATGTAGAGAGTTCTTATACAATCACTATGATTGATTTAATGCAATGTCGTACAAATCCATGTTCCGATTCCGATTTAGAATTATTTAAAATAATTGTACTTAAAATGACAATCGTTGATAAAGAATATGTGACAAATTAATAGGTATACTTTTATTTTACGAATTCATTTAACCTATTTTTCATATACGTATATATAATATATTTTTATGAAAAGTTGTACTCATTTTATGTTTAATAATAGTTTATAAAAATAGGCTACAAAAAATATTTAGCAATTTTTTTTAAATTCTAAAAGAAAAACCAAAACCTGAACTAACTTTAAATAATAAAAACTAGAAATGTTGTAACCTCATAAATAGATAATGAAAAAAAAAAACAAACATGTTAAATAATTAATTATGTTATTTGTGTTTTTATTAAATAACAAAAGATTTATTAAATAAACCTACTTAATAATAGTATATTCAAATGTTACCTAATCTAGTGTCGACACATTAAGTCTGTATATATATAATAGATTTCTATATTGTTATACACTTTTCTCCCATTTTGTAACTAATAAGCTGTACTATGCGTGTTTATGTGAACTAAAAAAAATTTAAGAAATTCTTTACGGAAAACTATGAAAGTCAAAATAGAAATAAGTTTTAAAAATGTAAAAAATGCAAAAATTATATCAACTTGTTTATTTACAATAATTTTATTTCTCTATGTACTTCGTGTACGCTGTTAAACTGTCAAATACATTTTAAAAGTTAATTTCTACTTATTTGTTATATGAATGTTACTACAAAAAAACTATATATATATATAAGATATACGTATAGTTATGTCCGTATTATTTATTTATTTATTGTAAAAGCAATAACAATAAAAGAAAAATGTATTTAGTGAAAAAAAAATTGTTTTAATATAACTTGGATCAAATTTGCTTGAAAGGATTATCCTTATCCGACCACTATCGGGAACGATTCCCCTTCGGGGTGCCTTTAGACGACTTACTGATTGCGTCTCGGGATTTCGAGGAGCATTTCAGTTTAAGATTGTAGCTGCTGGATTAACAAAAGCTGGAATCACTATTCATTTAGATAAATCCAAATTCTGTTTTAAAGATCTGGTATATATAATTAAATTATTGTTGGTGAGGGATGTTTGAAAACTAACCCGGATAAGGTGCCTTCCATTCAAGAATTTCCCACTGCAAAAACTCCACGACAGATTCGATGATTTCCAGCCTCTCAGGTTAGTAGGTTGGTTAGTTAAAAGTGGTTGTCAGCTGGGAAACGCTAACACATTTAGACCAGCTTAGGTCCATTGTGATACCATACCACGAAAAGCGGATCATATAAGATCTCCCTACTTGAACTCTTTATAAAGCGCATGATGCTTCTGATGTCTGTGTTTATCAGATCACCCAAGTCGTTGTAATGGAAGGCTCCCAATAAGTGAATCTTCCTTCTACGGGAGAGAGCTGGGCAGGAACAAAGAAGGTGAGTTTGCTCCTCTTCCTTATCCATACAGCTTCTGCAGAAGTCGTTTGCTTTCCTATCAGGCAGTGCCCAGTAATGATCTCAACACGTTGTTCCTGCTGATGCTCTGGGTGATGTTCCATTTCTATTTATTTATTTATTTCAATCAAATGAGTACATCTACTGTTCTCGCTAGATTAGATACTTAATACAAAAATTATACTTAAAAATGACCACCAAAGCCTAACAACAGGAGTAATTTATTCCTAAATGAATCTCTACTAATATGAAAATCAATAACAACACAATATTTATTCGATTCTCTAAGGCATCTAGAAATTGGTTCATTGTAACCATAGTTAACCCTATGATAGGGTATATGAAATAAAAAGCGATTTCTTAGAACTCTCGCAGGAGCATAAAATCCAACTAATGATAATACAAAAGGGCAATCGATATGACCATCTATCAAATCGCGAATAAACATAATGGAGAAATATTGCCTCCGTCTGAAAAGAGGTAAGATACCAAATAATTTGCATCTGGTCTCGTAAGATGGCATTTCAATATTCCATCGTAGTCTACGAACAGCTACTCTAGTCAGACGCTTTTGGATCTTCTCAATTCTAAAAGAATGTACTTCGTAAAATGGATTCCATACTATACTACAGTATTCGAGATGTGATCTGACAAATGCAAAAAATAAACATTTCAGAGTATGCGGATCTTGAAAGTCTTTCGAATTCCTCAATAAGAAACCTAGCATCTGATTACCTTTGGCAACCACAATCTCAATGTGCTTGCAAAAGCTAAGTTTAATGTCAAAAATAACTCTAAGATCTTTTTTGGAGCAGATAGTGGACAATGGGGTATTATCGATTACATACGTAAAGGGAATTGGAGAGAGGTAGCGATAAAAAGAAAGGCTTTGACATTTAGAGACATTGAGATGAAGGTCATTGTTATTACACCACACAGAAAGACGTTTAAGGTCTTCTTGTAGAAGAAGACAATCTTGAACTGAACGTATTGCTCGGAATATCTTCAAATCGTCAGCAAACATAAGACACTGGGAACTCAAAAACATGTCAGGAATGTCATTAATAAACAAAAGGAAGAGCAGAGGGCCCAGATGACTACCTTGAGGTACTCCAGACGTAACATAAATTGGTGACGAGAGCATTTCGTTTATGCGAACATACTGGATACGATCGGTTAAGTAGGAATGAATCCACTTTAGGATATTGGAGTGAAATCCTATAGAGAAACCACATGATGTCCTTAATATAGAGCTGCCAGATCCCGGTCTTTAATAGGAGGAGTATGCAAAGTTGATAGCGATTGTCTTAGAAAACAATAAAGACCATCTTCCAGACCTTCAATAAGTTTCGGATGGCTTTGTTTACAAGAAGCTTAGGTAAGGCCATTCTGTTTAAGACGACATGGTGTTTAACATGTGGGTTCCATTCGAATTAACTTAATAACTAATCCTTCTGTCACATCAACCACCAAAAGCAGCACATGCTGGCGTTGCGAAAAGTTTGTACCGTCTTCGACATTGTTTTTACTGGTCTAATACGCGTGTAAAAGCAATTTCACTTTGAAGCCTTCGATATGGGAGGAGCGTTTATGGTCGAAAGGCCATATCAGCATATTATATTTACGTCGACTTTGCAGATCCTGGAGAGCCAAAAAATTTTCAAATCAAGAATTAATTCAAGAAATGAATAAAGTTGTGGAGTAAGTATTAAATATTATTGAAACATTTAAGTGGCCTCAACTCCGAATGCGTTTCGCCCCGATGACTCGGTAAACATCGAGTAAACAGTGCGTCTAGGCAGATGTGGTGGTTCGTCTACTCATAAGCCCACCCACCACATATCGGGGCGAAACGCACTCGGAGTTGAGGCCACTTAAATGTTTCAATAATATTTAATACTTACTCCACAACTTTATTCATTTCCTGAATTAATTCTTGATTTGAAAATTTTTTGGTAAAACTGCGCCAGGCCACGGGCAATAAAAAAATCCTATACGATTAAATCTTTGACCAAAGACTCGTATTAGGTTATGGTTCACAGTCACTTTGTGTTTGTGATTCCATATAGTCTCGGTAAACATCGAGTAAACAGTGCGTCTAGGGCTAGGCAGATGTGGTGGTTCGTCTACTGATGAGCCCACCCACCACATCGGGGCGAAACGCATTCGGAGTTGAGGCCACTTAAATGTTTCAATGATCCTGGAGAGCGACAATAGCTATAAAATCGTTTGTCTTGATTAGCTGACAAAATTCGTGGACATGCATGTACATCTGTTACGAAAAGCTACGACCAGAGCAGGTGTTTTCAATATTAGGAGTACCCGAATGTATCCTTACGGATATTAGAGAACAGCTTGTGAGTAAGAATTTCGCCAAGTTTGCCACCTCATACGGCGTTATTCATATAAATACAAAACAAATTGCTGTCTACTTACCTCAAGCGAATGATGAGCTGGCAAGAAAAGGCTCCTCCCTTGAACTAAACCAGGCCGAGACCAAAGTAATTATTCCCTCCTGTAATCTCAGACAGACGATTGGGAACAAAATACTAATGGCAACAAATGAAAGATGGAGCAATATCGACTCCTATGGCATAAACATCAGGAAAATGTGACCAATCTATAAAAAAACAGGGGTCCGACTACTAACTTTTAAAGTCGTTGAAAGCCGTCAGCAATTCCGATTTTGAAGTTCTTGCCAAGTGATCCCAGATGAATATTATACACTTTTACTTGAAAGAGTCATTTGCTAATGCACATAATGGGCCATACACTAGGGGTTGACTTGTCACGCCCTCAACGGAAGTATCTCTTCTGGAAAGAGGAAAGGTATTGGGGAGGGCATCTACTGTAGGTATCGTATGTCTTAAAAAAGAGAGGCGGCGGACCAGCATACTGTTATCCTGATATTACGAATATATCACATGTAACATGCGGACTGATCAAGTGATTTCGAGTGTCTTTTTTTTCTGATTTTTGGGCCTACCAATGGCCATGGCTACGCCTGAACTGAGTCAGCGTCAAAACCTTAACGACCTGGCCACAGGTCCAATGAGTTTGAGTAATTTCCATATGCTTGAGATTGCCGACGACAGGACGACTTTATTTTCCTTGCATAGGTATACTAACGTGACTTACACATTTCTTAGAATATCATTCACAACACTTCTAAACATTCCCGAAAGAAAACTCTCATACTTCCGCAGTGAAAGATTTCGCAATCCCAGCAATAACGATCCAAATCGAAACCAATTCGATTGATGCATGCAGTACCGAGCAAGTGACACTAAGGCAGCGTTGGCATAGGACTCCAATAAAATGGCATTCTCTTCATTCGAGGCAAATTCTAAAATGTTAACACTGTTTTAATAACACCAATCATATTTATGTAATGTATATCTATCTACCTTTTCTGCAAAGGATCAGCGTTTGTAGAAAATTCAATTCCAAAACATCAGCCTGAAGCTCTCGAGCATCGTTCAGCACTCGTTTCAGGTGATTATCTCCACACGATTCGATTATCCCACTAATATCCACGGACCAATGGGACCCACTCAAAACAAAACACTCGCTCCATACATTCGCCAGAATTATGTCCTGTTGCCTTACTTCAAGCATGCGAAAATGTTCGTTAGTCCTCGCTTGCTTGACACAAGTAACAAGGATCTGAGCCAAAATTTGGTAGGGAACACTATTGCTAGGCAATATTCCACTTTTGCAGATGGCTGCATCTGTTAAAGTTCGCGGCGGAACTCCTTTACTTCTGCGAAAACCCAATCCTTGTTTCCTCCTGTTTCTAGGTCCTCGCTCCTCCTGCACCGCAGTTACATTCATTCCCACAGCCAGGCATTGCTGAAGCCGACAAAATGGACACCAATTCCTTCGCGCTCGATCCACTATGCAGTTACCTTTGCCCGCAATACACGTGTACAGCGATCCTTTGCGAACACTTCGTTTAAAGAAACAGGAGCACCCATCACAGCAGTTAACTCCGTAGTGCTTCCCAGAACTCCGATCACCACACACCTGGCACGGTTGCACTGAATAGTCTTCGCCACATTTGTGTATCACTGCCAGCAGCGGAGTCATACCGAGAACAAGCGCCTCTAAGCTTTAACTAATAAGTGAGCGCTGACATTGTCCGACACCTCTTTATATGGATAACAAGACCTGCAGGTAAAAGGACACAGGGTACTTAACAACTGTCAATCAGTGACGACAATGTATCGTTTAAATAAATAAATCAACGTTAAGTCCGGCCAGTTCGAGAGGTGGCACTCCTGAGCAAAAAGTTGAACACCCATAGCTAAAGGACTTTCCTCAAAGGTGCGATGGTTAAGGAATTCATTATAATTCACAACGATTCCGACAAATGACCACTTCTATCGGTTTTGTGTGTGCCAATCAGCAGGGTGGTGTCGCTTTGATTGTCGACCGCGACAATTGTCAACTTTAATCAAACACAAACAGTTACTGCGGAGGGTAGCTGTCGTTTATCAGTGGGCGGGCTAGCCGATTAAAGGAAAAGTTGAAGTACGCCTCTCATAGCGAGGACTTTTTGTTTGTTTTCTTTTGGATTCATGGAAATCAGTTTAAGCGTTGGCCACTATTATAACTATCGGGGGCAAGCTGATGTTTGCCTAATGTTTACACAAAAAGATGACAAGAAAATGTTACTGAACTTTCTCTATATAAATAAAGGACTGTACAATTGCAAACGTGTCCGGTGGTCCCTTTTCTGGACAAAATATCCAGTTAATTGGATGACTACCATTCCTTCCTACAAAATGCATTCGTATTCCTACAGTTAGGTAAATGTTTAATGCAAATGGCGAACCTCAGAAGATTCCGTAAAGTTATCTGTAGACATCATAATAATTTTCGATGTGAGTTAACCTGAATTAGGGCTGCCCGAGAATCGTTGACAATATCCGTTCTAAAGTCCATGGCAAATTCGGTGTAGGCTCTAACAATTTGTATTAACCCTCTATTGCCTTATTTTTTTATTTGAATCAATAAATTTGCATAGAATAACAATCACCAGAAGAACGATTTTAAAGTCCATTTTTCAGTTTGGTGAAATTTACAGCCTGTATAAATAAATAAAATAATTTAAAATGAATTTAATGAAAAGGCACTAAAAATGTGCGTGTATTATTATTACGTTTATGAAAGATAGTGAAACAGCAGAGATTTACGTTGCATTTTTTGCAATGTGCCTGTGTGTCAGAGACTTGCATCCCGGTAACTTTCAAGTTTTTTTTGGCCCGTGCGGACTTGCAATTAGCACAAGTGGCCGACGTTATCAGAGCTTCGGAGGAGGTGGAACTTGCTACCTTTCTTTTTTTATATCGGTAGAAATAAATGAAATAAAATCTAAAAATTTTGTTTACGACTCATTGATCATCAACGCCCTGCCTAAGCCATGGGAAAACTTTTATTTTTCATCTGATTGACGTCAAACTCGGTTTGTGTACTCTCTACTATAAGAAACTAGAGTAGCCCGTGCACACTTTTTAGTGCAAAATAGTTAAATAGATAAACTGTTTTAATTGTAATGCTCTGTGGTACACAACATATTTTTTATTTTTTGTTTTTCCAGAAATCGTATTGCCTAGCTAGACAATATTATTCACTTTCAGGACAATGCATTATTCACATCAATGTTACAAATTTTAAAAACTTTGGCTTCCAATTCCAAGACTGTCAAAGAAGCTGTACCTGCGGCTTTGCCCGTGCACAGGAATTGTATTGTTTAGGTCTTAGGTAATAGTGTTGTTTCGTAAAATGCGAGAAATGAGAATAAATCGACTTGCTGAAATTTTCTTTCTGCCTAAACCGGAAATACATCAATACGAACAAAACAACAAAAAGAATAATGAAAATCGACCCATCAGCGGTTATCGAGATATAACGTCATCAAGTTTCACCCCATAGAAGATGTTTTTTGTATAGGAGGTATAAGATTTTGAATATTTTTTTTTGCATGTGAAGTGCCGCTCCCCTTTAACCAAATTTGACCAATCTTTACAAGAGCACTCCAGGACCAATAACTAAGATTGTCTGTAAGTTCGAGCCCAATCAGTTTGGTGGTTTTCGAAATATGTATACGATTTTGAATGTTTTTTTTTTTGTATGGGCGGTGCCACGCCCTTTGTCCGGTTTTGACCGAACTTCAATCGACCACTCCAGGGCCAATAACTAAGATCATCCGTAAATTCAATCTATTTGGTGGTTTTGTAGATATACGATTTTGAGTGTTTTTTTAGTATGGGCGGTGCCACGCCCCTTTGCCCAATTTTGACCAAACTTCACAGAAATCGTATATGGACCAATACCAAAAATGTGTGAAGGTTAGGTTAAAATCGGTGAATGCGTTAAGGCGTGAATCGACGACAAACATTTTAGGGCTCAATTTTTATATATATCAATGGCATTATTATATCGAAATCCAGCACCATTCAAAGCAACATTAACATTGATTCGTGCAGCACGTTGTTCGCGTTGTTCAGATGAATGACCTGAACGTGATCTGGCCATACGTTCTCTTTGAATTTGATTTTGATTTTCTCGCTCTTCTTGTGATTGATTTTGCCTTTCATTTGATCTATTTTGAGTCCTACGCGACCGATGACCAATATCACTTCTTCGCTGACGTGGCATTTTTGACACCAACTAAAATAAAACAATGAAATCTTCAATCTTGAAAATAAATTTATCCTTTTTTGGCCGCATAATAAGTTGATTTCAAATAAGTAACCTTAAAATAATTGAAATGGAATGAATTAAATAAAGCAATACCACAACAAAATAGAACAAAAAAATCAGTTTCTTTCTATGAACAAAACATGAAACACTTACGATTCACACACTAAAAGCAACGAAACGGATCTTTTTTCGGTGGCTTGCAATTCCAGCAAAAACACAAATTAATCAATCTGTTTCGAGAGCTGGTGGAGCTATAGAATGCTAATAAAAATATTAATACAGAAAAAAAGTATTAAACATACAAAATATTCCTTGATTGAGTTGATGATATAGTAAACAAATTATGTATAGATTGTTTTAATTTTGGTTAAGGCAGGCTTGTTGGTCGCCCCTTTGTCCAATTTTGCCCAAACTTCACAGGACAACTCCAGGGCCAATAACTAAGATTATCTGTAAGTTTGAGCTCAATCGATTTGGTGGTTTTCTAGATATACGATTTTGAATGTTTTTTTGTATAGGCAGTGCCACGCCCCTTTGTCCAATTTTGACCAATCTTTATAGAACACTCCAGGGCCAATAACTAAGATTATCTGTAAGTTTGAGCTCAATCAATTTGGTGGTTGTCTAGATATACGATTTTGAATGTTTTTTTTGTATGGGCGGTGCCACGCCCCTTTGTCCAATTTTGACCAAACTTCACAGAAATCGTATATGAACCAATACCAAAGATGTGTGAAAGTTTGATTAAAATCAGTAAATGCGTTAAGTCGTGAATCGACGACAAACATTTTAGGGTTTAAAATTCAATTTTAATAGAAGATAGAAGATAGAATAAAGAAAATTAATTTATCCGATTTTGAAAATTTTGCTTGCGGTCTGAGTTGTTGCATCATGTTTTTCAAACATATTGCTGATTTTTGGTTAGGTTATAGGCTTTTATTATCGGCGGTCACAATACAATTGACCCACTGGCCACTGTGTATGAAATACATCCATAAGGTAAATTTTGGTTACATTCAACTTCTTTTGCCGAAGGTTAATAAACAGTAGATAATAGAAAGCTATCTATATGCTTTCCTTACCCGTTGTTCTATGCTATGTTTCCAGTTGAGCTTGGTATTAAGAATTACTTCCGCTGAATCAAACAAAAATTATGAATCATGCGAATGTTGTAATCTTGAATTTTGTCGGTTCATTGCACCTACTCAGATACGTTAGTTCAAACCAACATTGTATGAACTTATTGCACTAAATTATAATATTAGGCATGCACTTACCAAATAATAAACATTAAAGCTCACCAAAACTTCAGCGCTTTATGGACATACGGGATACCGTTTTTGGTGGCCTGTAGAAGTAAAAGTAAATGCGTATAAATTGTGGACGATCCTTGCACAACTGAAACTACTTCAAGAAGAATACTCGTCCTTGAAATCTCAGCAGATTAAAGTAAGGTAGAATCTTTAGCACGCAATTACAACTAGATTCTGCTACACTTTCGATACTCTATGTTGTTATTCTAATAATTGAGACGTAGATCTCGACTAGAGAACGGGGCAGAAAACAATTGACACAACTATCCATAGACGGAAGTCGGAAAGAAACCCTTTATCCCAAGATGGAAGGAAAACGGGTCGACCTAGAAGTATATACGCCGCCATGACAATACTCAGGATAACCTTAAATTTATGTATAAAGCTCTTCTTTCTCCGTGGATCTAGAAGAATCATCAGACGGACGGCGAATCATGCAAACAAATTATCTACTGCCAAAGTGAACGTTAGTACGCATAATCAAGCGGTAAGGGTTTACAAAGTTGAAGGTAACTTCTTTTATTATATAGATTTTCATTGAGTTCAACAGGTTAGAAATGCTTACTATTAGAATACAGATGCAAACTACTCGTCACTATCGTCACTTGCACCACTTCCACTGTGGTGACTGCCGTCGTTGTCAGCTTCCTCATCATTGCTACCAGCTCTTTTCTTATTGCTACCGCCGTCGCCGGCTTCAGAATGTTCAGACTCGGACTCAGAGTCTCGCAGTGCCTTTGACACCTTGGTCTTGTCAATCTTCTTATTACGTCGCCCTTCAAAATCAGAACCCTCATCCTCGTCCGATGAGTAAATGGCTGAACCCTTGTTAGCCTCTGGTGCTGCACCTTTCTTATACTTGTTCTTAATCGCACTTAATGATATGGCGTTCTCATCATCACTTCCTTCGTCTTGATGGTAGGACGTGTTTGGTCCTCCGTGTGAATCGTGACCACCTGCACCTGCACGACCACTCTTTTTCGGCTTGGGTTTGTTCTGATTGCGCATCGCTTGACGTAGTTTCTCCTCCTCTTTCTTCAGGTTGTACAAACGATCTGTAGTCGGATCCATACCAACTTGTGTGAGGATTTTAATGCCACTCGTTTTGGTGGATCGATCTGCCAAGGACATTGTCATTTTCTTGTGAGTAAATGATTCAGTTGAGTGCGGCCTGAACGTCAATTTCGTACGGAATACTGCTTGACCCTGCAGACCGGTACCCTGACGAATGAACATGTGATTGTGATCACCATGTAAAGGTTGCTTGTACGCATCAAAGGTTTCATTCCCCAGATGTAGTGTCATACTACCGTCTGACCAACGAACGAATCGAGCATTGGACTCTCTTTTCATTTCGCCATGATTGTCCATGTACTCACGCCAACGGATAGTGTTACTGACTTTCAGCTTAATACGTTGACGACCTTCCTCGTCCATCGTCTCTTCTTCGTCGATTTCATCTTCATAGGTCTCCGGATCAAAGGGGCGCGTGTCAACAGACAAGAAGTTGGGCAACTTAATGAAATGAATTTCTTTGCCCAAATCTGTGACAATTCTTGGAATCTCCACATCGATGCGGGTCTCTGGTATAGGTTCCGGCTCGGGTTCTTTTTCCGCTTCTCTTGATCTGCTGCGTGCATCGCGAGAACGGGATCTGGAACGTGAACGGGATCTCGCCACTGAATGTCGAGAGCTCGACCGAGACCTGGATTGTGATTTGGAGCGGGAGCGACTTTTTCTAGCACTAACGTCATTGTCTTCGACATCAGATTTCTTTTCGTCTTCATCGGAAACACTAATGTCATCAGCATCACCAAACAGTTCGTTAACGTCACCGGCAGTTGCTTTAGGAGCCTAAAAAGAAGGAGAGAATTTATGTTTTTGTTTTGGTAACGAATATAATTAAAGTTTTCGTTAATTATTAAACGTTGTGGTTGAAACTTATGTCAGGAAAATATTAGGCTTAATTGGGGGACATATTGATCAGCTCGTCGCTTATGCATCATTGGAAACCATGTACTGAGAACGAACCAAACTAGGTCCACGTATTACTGGAGTGCGCACCGACGTGATCAAATAGGTCAAAAGGATTCAATGCTGTTTTCACTGCATTTGAAATCGTGTTTTAAAGTTACAACCAGCAACTCAAAAATGAAAAGAACGACAACCGGAACAAGGATGAATAATTATAATTGTTACCTCTTCCTCACTATCGCTATCGATTATCCTCGACTTTTTAGCTTTTGAAAGGTTTTCCTTCTTTTCACCACCGTCCTCATCAGATCCACTTGAGACTGCTTTGCGTTTCTTTCTGTTTTCTCTCTCGCCAATATCACTGCCAGACTCGGAGCCACTCCCGCTTCCTTTTGATTGGGGTGTACCAGATTTTGAACGCGATTTCGAGCGTGATTTCGATGCAGATCGACTACGCGACATCGACTTCTTTTTGGCGGGAGTTTTTGATCTCGAACGCGATGTTGGCGATCCAGACGGTGATTTCGAATGAGATTTTCGAATTTCAGGTGTATGACTTGCACTATGCGAACGTGAGCGTGACCTTGATGCCGACCTAGGTCTATCGTCGATTTCCAAATTCGGCGATTGGGAACGGCTTTCTTCATCCATATTGGGATTAACCGAACGTCTACTACGCTGACTAGGAGATCGACGACTTCGATTACCAACAGATTGTGGAGTATGTGGTGAGGCACCACGACTTCCAGAACCATTAGAGCTGTTCGAACGATGACTTTCATTAGATACCGATCGACGACTATTTGGGGAGCCAGTTTGATTGCTATGCGGGGTACCTGATCGAGAACGTTCACTACCACTACCAGATTTTGGACTTTCTGGAGACCTGAGGAGCACGTACAAACAATAAAAACGCAATTCAACATTTTATTTAACACCAACCTTGGTTCATCTGCAGGACGTCCCGGCGTGCGTACTGTTTTTGGAGATGGAGTTCTACTGCGACTTGATTCAGATTCAGAACCTGAAATTTTATGTTATTTATGAGTTTGATGTTGTCAAAATTTATAATTTACCACTGTCTGAGTTGTCTGCTGCCATTTTAATAATCAAATTAAATTTTATTTAAGTTATTTTCTGTAAAATTCACTATTAGAAATTGTCAAACAAAAAAGCGTACAACACTCTGATAGTTTTTGACAGCTCTCATTTATGACAACCAACCAGCCATAAAAGCTAGGAATGTGCTATCCGTATGAAATATATATCGATAACTATCGATAAACATATTTTATAGCATATCCAGTTTAAATTCTTTATTTATTACGTTCAATTCGTTATTTTACGAATTATGTAAATGGTTTTTTTTTTTGCAAATTTAATTTGTACTTTTTACTTGTCTTAAGCCTACCTGTAGGTAAGGCAAAACACAGAAAATTCAATACAAACCTGACCCGAAAGAAATGTCGTTTTACTCTACGATTCGCAGTAGTACGCTGTTTTTGATGTGGCTGTAAAGTCGTAGTTTACTGTTGCAGATTTTTGCAATTCCGATCTCTACGTAGAAATTTGACATCTTGCAAATGAATATTTGCACAATTGGCTTCAGACTTTGATTTATTGGCATTTTTCCTTCAAGGTTTTAGAGAAGTTTAGGAGGAATTTCCCGCTAAAAGAAAATCTGTATGCAAAAAACACTCGAGAAAGCAGTGCATTCCGTATCTTAGCTAAACAAATAATTGAAGAAGATAGGTACCCTGTCCATTACGAAATGCTTTCTTTTGAGAAATAACGCATTTGTGAGCAGTAGCTTTAGTAACTAGAGAATTTTATCTCTCTCCACGCAAGTTTGTAACAAGCTACGCTTTCTAATTTAAGCATTTAACACGTAGGTCCTGTATTGACTTTCTAATATTTAACAGCCCACGAATTCGTATCGATATCTGAATTACATATGCCGTATTTTTTTGGGAAGTGAGTATAACAAAACCAAAAGTGAATACATACCTATAAAAGTTTTGCATGTAAAAGTAAAAGTGAGCTAGCTATAAATTCTCAAAAAAATACGCCTATACTTCAAATTAGAGTTGTTGTCTAATTTGCAGTGCAGCGTCTCCCTTAACTTGTTCATATTAGGCCACTGAACGCATACAATGACTGTGACATTTCTGTCGGCTTCTTTGCGTAGTCACAAATCAAAATAATTTTTGCCAAAAAGCCCCATACGAATTATTATGGCTCGTCTTTTAACATGTTTCGGAGAAGTAAATGAACCATCCTCAAGAGCCTTTTGGGATGATTACGATGACGAAGAAGAATTCCCCGGACAAAGGTGATTTTTAAAAGCTTAGGCCCATACATCTCTCTAACAAGAAGTGGCTTCTCTTACAGCTTAGAATGGGACAATCCATTAAGTCCAGATCAAATCCCAACATCTATTGACCTTTTACTATTGATAGAAGGGCTTAATGTCGGTGATTTTGGTAAAGAAACTCTTTTGGCAAATTCCTCTGAGCTGTGCAGCATAAAGGACAAGAACATTTCCTTACACAAAGTCAACGATAAGAGCCACATCATTGGATTGCTAGAAGAAAACCTTTCAAATAGCGGAGAAGTGGCGACGTTGTTGCTGCCATATGCTGAAGTGGCGAAAAATGTGATCACTATAACTATCCAACCAAAAGTTGAATATAAAAGTGAAAATATGTCGGCACTCAAAGACGAAATAACATTCCTTCGTGGGGTTAACTCTGGAGTGAAGAACGTAGCTGAATTGGAAGAACCCAATTTCATTGCCGGCGCTGCAGCTGGAAGTGAGTTTGCGTCTTTTATGGTTTGAATGATACATCTAAATGCATTCTTTTTCTAGTATGTTCATATAGGGAAATTAAAAGTTTGCCCGTAAATTCCTATATCGCTTACACGGATAAATCGGATTTAGATGAATTGTCAACTAAGCCAATACTGAAGCTTCTGCACGAAGTAGGAATTGATTGCCCCACAAAATATGTGCCAAAATTAAGGGATCAATCGTATTTGTATATGTAGAAGAGGTGGATGGAATTACTTTTTGTTTGGTGAAATAAAAAAGGTGGAGAGGTGATTTTTAAAAGGTTCATTGTACATAAGGTTGTTTTTGAATTACATTGCTAGGGAAAGCAGCTCAGGCGCTTGCGCCAGAGAAAATCAAGGTACATAATTTGCCGAAGCAAATGAGAACGTATCACACTGGTGGAGAGGTCGGGCCCCAAAAAATTGGATAGCTTACATTTATAGCAAACAAAGATGATGGAGAAACAAAATTCGTGAAATACAATCGACAACATACACATATATATTATATATTGGCTTTAGAAAATGGTTTTGGTACACATAGAAAATAACTTATAATTTTATAAACAATACGTTTCGAGAATTTAAGCTTTAAGCTTTGAAATAATCTGCTTGTAATCAGTTTCGACTTTTTCGTACTCCAGTTGCAGCTGGGCCAATCGCTCCTCCATTGAAGGAAGCGTGGCTTTCATCCACTGTGTGTCTACATTGGCCTTTTCCATTTTCTTAATGTCACACAACTGCTTATGATAGACGGCATTAAGGCGTTTCTTGACGTCCAAACGATATGATTTGTAGTCCTCATCGTTGTACACGTTAGTGTGATACAAGCGAAGAATTTCGTAGACTTTACGGCATTGTTTTGGGTTAATCTGCAAAAATATAATGTTAGCTGCAAGAAGAAACATAAATGGAGTGCTGGTTTTACCTTCAATTTATCTCGAGCTTCCTTGACCATTTCCTTTGAGAAGCCATCCATGATGACGGCCTTTTTAAAGCTGTTCAACTCTAAACACAACCGAGAGTCGACGAAATTTCGCAGCCTTTGAAAGTCTTCCGACGGATCTTCCACAGTTATGTCAACAACATTCTTTTGTCCCTGGTAGTGCTTATAAATTACTTCAATAAACTTGGTACCGATTTGTAGCTTTTGGAAAGGAGGCAAAACCAACATTTGACTAATTCGCGGACGAATGCTCTGGGGATAAGCGTAGTATTCATATACGGTGGTATAACCGGTGGTAGCGTACTGATAAGCACCGTCCTGATTCTTGTATTTCTCATAGCTGTAGAGGGTGTAGAAGAGTGACAAATAAAACTAGGAAGCAACTCAATACTTTACTTACCATACGAAGTAGTTCCATTGGGGATCATCTACATCTATGTAAGATGCAGCGTCGACAAACCACAACACAAAAGTTTCTAACCTGACAAAAAATTTCAAAAACGCCGACGATTTGTAGTTACAGTGATAGATCTCAAAGTAACGATTGTTGCCCTCCTTATCCACTGCTACAAATTCATTTAACTTTTCGCCGAAAGGCTGAAACTTCTCTGCCTTGTCCAAAGTTTTCAAAAACTCGTCCAAATTAACGAAATAGCAGCCATCGGGCAATTTTGACGCAATTATACCAACAACGTCATCGGCTTTGATGTCTCCGCCAGATATATCCTCTGCTCGGTCTTTATATTCAATACCAATGTATGTTTGTAATGGCCCAGCAGTATACATAATTCGAACCTTAAGATCTACGTAGCCAAAGATGCTTTCATTTTCGCCAAATATTTGATGGGCCATAAGAGGCCAAAACTTGATCGAATCATTGGTGACATCTTCTTTAGAACGAACTGAAAGTATTCAATATTGTATAAGGTACATTATAATTTTTAAATTCGGCTGAAAAACTAACTTAATCTGAATTCTACGACATCGATAGCGTCGAGAACTAAATTTTGTAAACACTGAATTTGAGTCATTTCCTTTGACTTAGTTTGCGCCATTTCCCTGCTTAGTGCTCCTTGTTTGTGGGTTGATGGAAGTAATATCCAATGTGAATAAATGTCGTATAACGAAACAAATTAGATAAATTGAGTTTAGTAATTATTTCATGCGAATTGAAGGAAAATATCTAAGGAAAGGAATACACAAACTTCCAAAATATAACAAAAGAAATGAATGTTGCTTTAATTTTGCCGCAAAAATTGGCATGCGCATCTGACAGGTATGTTTGTTTTTCTGTAACAGATTTGGCAAAGTGAATGAGTTCAGCGGTACATAAATTTCGATAACATTCGATATTGCAATATGGGATCTTCTTAAATTTTGTATTTGCAACGTCGTAAGTTTACCATTCGCGTAAAATGGTAAGTTTACGACGCACGTTTCATGAAGGCCCCAAATAGCTGCCTTCGTAAATGATGGTAAACCAGTCAGCTGTTTCGCATGAGAGGGAACGAATGAATTGATAAAATACGAACAAACCACTTCTGATGCAATTATAAAGAGAAAATTGCACATTTTACTATTCCTAGTGTAGAATAATTAGTTAGTCTAACAAATTATCAGCCTTATTCATAACACTAAATTAAATCTGAATTAGGGTTAATTTTGGTTTAATTGCAGTAAACGTTATTCATAAGCTTTTTTTAAAGTTAATTTCCATTTAATCAAGTGTCAAGAAGTTAAATGCCGAAATCGGCATTCAGGAGCAAATTAACTCTGAATTAAATTGTTCAAATCATCATGGCGTTCTTATCTCATGCACACAACATTCCAGAGAAAAATGTCAGAATTTATCAGATATTTCTACCAATTGCATACTTTTATATGAAATGCTGGTATACTTTTAGGCTTATTGCCTTAATTCCTTGATTAAATGGTATACGAGCAAAAATTCTTTATGAATGAACATTTTTTAATCCTTAATTAAAATGACAGTTTTGAGTTTGAAGTGAATTAGCTGAGACACTGATAATTAACAGATTAAATGAATCTAATGAATAAGGCTGTATATGTATTATGTTCCAAACCCTTGAGCATTCAGACCATTGCAGGATTTTTAGGATATTTTGCGAAGCGCTGTTTTTAACTGAGTTATTTTCGTTACCGACAGAGTCTCTATTAACAACGGATTGATTTATTCCTATACGTAGTATGTTGTCGTTACGGGGATGAAAACAAACACAGCTGCTAATATTATCTATGGATATCTACAAACCACATATAATAGACCGTCGACTCCTCCCACATAACGGACATTGCCTACAAGCTGCCTGCGGGCCCAAGATTTTTCATGTATTGGTGCTGTACAAAATCAAAGGAGCGCCATTAACGCACGCATACTTGAATAATCCTAAGCCCATGCTATATCATGGAATAATCATTGTCGCCATTGATTTTGACATTTCACTCGTATTCGCAGACAGTGAAATTAATTTCGAGGAGAATCCGGGTAGGTGCACGGATGTTGGTGGTCTAGTTCTATGTGGTTTGTAATGTATATCTATAAAAAAATGGAGAATTATCTTAGAACTCACGTTTTTGTGTGTCCTTTCGCCTAAAGAGTTTTTTGTAGTTTTGACAAACGAATTTTCGAGAAGATGAGAAAATGACAAAAAATGGGATACATGAAACCCAAATCTATTTCTCGCTAAAGAACTCTGACTTCTGACATCGGCTGAAAAATTAAAGCTGGAAACAAAATTAATAATTTTCTTCACTGCGGCTGCAATAAACACCAAAGAAGAATCTTGAGCCAGCAAAATATATTAAACAACAAAAAATCGAATTGGACACTTTTTTTATATGGAGTTTGGCATGCCGCTAGTCATCTAGCGGTCAGTGGAACGCGGCCATTCACACGATTTGTGTTCCGATTCTCAAGTAGAAATGACTTGACAGCAACTGTTCATTTCGATACCTTTCTCCTAGCAAATTGTTTCAGCTTCATTCACTTTCAGTTTCAGGGGTATAATGAATTAAACGAAAAGAGTTTGAAAAAAAAGTTTAATACACAATTATAGGTAATAAATTTGAATATATTTTCCCAAAAGAACATGATGCAACCAAGCACAAAGTTGTTGTAGTAATAAGAGGTCCAAATGCTCAATGGCAGATCCCGTCAAAAGCCGTTGAGATGTCCTAGGACCTAGGCCAAGGAATATGGATGATAGATTCGTGTACTGTGGTCTTCGTCCTAGTCAACTAATCGGGTTTCACCGTGCAACTCAAATGCTTGCATTTAGCATAGCTCAACAAGGTATGCAATAGAATAACGGTCGCAAGATCCATACATATTGTCGTTTATTACTTACTACGTGCTTGGGTACCTATTCTATACAAATGCGAACTAAAAATTCCACCTAGGTTGAATTTGAATGACATGAACTTTTTTTTACTAAGTATTTATATAATGTATATAAAAGGTTTCCTTTATTAAAATGTCAGGTTATCTACTACACACCATGTAAACATGAATGAATATTTTTGTTTGTGCTCGAGATGAGTGTATACTATAAAATTAATATTCTATATTGACTGTGGAAGAAAGTAAGTGCACATTTATTGCAAAACAATCAGAAAACAATTATTATTAATAATATTCGAAATCAAAAAACATTAAGCTCTTTATATTATTGTATACGCATATTTTGGAAGGTTAACACCCTAACTACATGTATGATATATAAAAAATGAGCAAAGTTTACATCAATCAACTACTTTCTATGTTTTAGACAACCGCCTCTACTCATGTCTGCAATACACAATTAAATTGTAATTTCTGATGAATTTTAACAGGATCCATATTCCTGCATCCATTTTTCAAATCGAAAAACATCATCGGGCGATACTGACTTTTTGGTCCGCAGCATAGCATCCTGGAAGTCTTGTAGCGTTATCGGAAGATCCACATCTTCTCGGCGAATTTGTTTAATTTCTGAGGGTGATATGCCTGTAATTCGACGCCTCATTGACATCATTGCTGCATCACGACATACGTTGCTGATGTCAGAACCAGAATATCCCTTGAGTTGATCACCGATAAAGTTCGTATCAAGAGCTGACGACAGGTTTACATCCTTTAGGCAGAGGTTCAGCAAAGCCGAACGAGTTTCCTCTGAAAAATAAGCACACGTGAGAAAGTGCAGAGTCCAAACATACATTATAATTTTAAGAGAGCGAATTTTAGGTTATAGACGATCTAGCTTCGTTCTTTTCGTTCCACTGCTATAGGCTACGTAATTTTAAATATACAACAAAAACGTACCTAACCTTTATAATTAATAGCTTCGTGGAGATAGAGAGTGTAGCCAACAGAAATGTTTGCATGTTATCGATAACTTGCATGGAATGTAATAAAAAAGCTACAAAATTACCGCAAAGCCCACGATTCGTTGGTATACTTACCATTTGGCAGAGCAATGTAGATCCTCTTCTCGAAACGTCTTCGAAATGCTTCGTCAATATCCCAGGGATGATTTGTTGCCGCCAAAACCATTATAACTTTGTCATCCGGCATTGATGCATTCAATCCATCCATTTGGATCAGCAGTTCGGCCTTGAATCGTCGGCTTGCTTCATGCTCCGAATCACTTCCTCGCGATGCACACAACGCATCAATTTCATCGATAAAAATCGTACTAGGGGCATAGAAACGTGCCATTTCGAAAAGAAGTCTAACAAGCTTTTCGCTTTCTCCTCTATACTTTGAAGTTAATGTTGACGAAGACACATTAAAGAAAGTCGTTCCACACTCTGTTGCCACAGCCTTGGCCATCATGGTCTTTCCAGTGCCTGGCGGGCCGACCATTAAAACTCCACGCCAAGGCCGACGAATACCTTTGAAAAAGTCAGGCATTATGATTGGAAGAACTACCGCTTCCTGGAGAATAGCCTTAGCCTCATTAAGGCCAGCAACATCAACCCACTTAATACCGGGGTGCCTCTGAAGGATGTCCTTTTCTAGAGCATCCACTAAGTGAGGTTCATATCCAATAGGCGAAAAGACTTTTGATTTGGTTTTTGGTGAACTTTTTGGTGTACTCTGTGATGTTGAATTGTCTTCGATCGAAGTTGCCTCTTGGTCATCCGAATTGGAATTGTCCAAATCTACAGAGTTCTTTTTGGTCTTGTCTTTGAGTTTTATTTGATTGGTTAGCTTACGAGCCCGTAGGCGTTCCACAGAACGACTTTTCCTTGAAGCCGTTGACACTTTGTTGCTGCGAGATCGAATTTTGTCAGCGTTACTTCCAAGACCCACATTATTGGAGCTACCATGATGGCTGAGATTGATAGATGGCAGAGTCGGCTGCAGTTCCGGATCTCGCCTACGAAGTGATGAGATCCATCGATTGTCTGTGGGATTTGGAAGAGAGCTCGCATTCGGATTAGTCAAGTTACTGTTGTTGCTGAGTGGTGTATTGTTGTTTATTGTGAAACTTGTGGATCTTGGTTGAGGTGGAACTTCTAGAAGCAATCATTAAAAGGAGTTAGTAAAAAGACGGAATAATATTAGATTAGGTACCTTGTGTTGGTAAACGGTTCTTCTGTGAGCCTAATCGTATACCAGGTGCTGGTCCAAGGTTGCTGCTGGCCGGTGCAAGTCCACCCAATGTGGTTGTGGTAGCTGTTTTCTTTACAGTACCAGTCCTCGTAGGCCGATGCGTGGTTGTTATTTTGGTAAATGTAAATGGCGGATATTGGTCAAGAATTAAAGAGTCCATCATCCTGGCCACATGTGATAGGCCCGTGGGTGGATTGGAGGCGCTGTATAATAGAAAATAACAATTAACGTTAGTTTTATTTTATCAATTGTCAATTGGTAAATGTGTGATTAATGTTCGAAGCTTATGGATTCATTATAATTATGGATATACACAGGGTGCGTCCTTATACTACATGTTGCAACAATTTGAATTGCTAGTTTATGTTGGCGTTATTTTCCTTTATTGAAAAAACTAAGGAATTCGCATTTCACTTGCTTCGAATTCCCGGGAAGAAGTTTTCCTTCACTGCCAAGCTCATCGGATAATTTTGTGAAGAATCGGCCGCGATTCGCCCGCGTGGAAGAACAAAATGCGAACATTTAGAAATAAAAAGCGGGTGCGAATACATACAGCAAGATATTAAAGTCTTCTTAGGAAGGGGTATAAACGATGCCAAAGAAAAATAATACGACCTTAGACAATTTTGTTATTCAACAATGAGGCTACTGATAGATAGAATCTTATGGATACGTCCTATTTTGGGGATAATGTTGGCGAATTATCATAAGATCCAAAAAACGCTGCTTCTGCAGCTAATAGATGCCATAGTTTTTCATCCCCTTTTCACAGGGTCATCCCTGCGTTATCTCATAAGATACGTGTTCAATTATTTTTTATTCTCTATCACCGTATAAACAGGACATTGCTGTGGTAAGCGGCTAGGGTTAGGGAATTTAAGTCTTAATAAATTGTTTAACATTTTATCCTTCAATAAATAGAGTATAAATGGTTCATTTAGAAACATGGCGAAATAAGTGTCCCATTATTTGAGTTTCTCTAGCTTCGTTCAAAGTTTCAAACTGATAACTCAATAACTGTTTGTAATTATTATAAACAAATCTGAAAAGGGCAGAAGTCGTATCCAAAAATAATTTTTAAGCAGGTGTTGAACTGTCGAGACCATATGAGATCATGAGAATTTGATAAAGTTCATTAATTTGTTTCCATCTGGTAGGTATTTGCATCTTTCTACATAGCTTCTCCCTGCGTCCAGCTTTTAGCAATCAAGGCGAAAACTCAGGTAGGTAGGTATTATCTTTTTCTGAAGTAGCTGTCGAACTCTTTCTTGGTAGTTCTACCGGATGTAGTTCCCACCTAGTGGGAAATAAAACCACTTTCGTAAAGTGGACTTAGTTCGCACAAAATGCAAGTCTGACAGTAAACACAAGCAGGGGGGTTACATTCATACGTATTAAACTGTTGAATGTGTACTAAGTTCCCATAAGAAGGTGGGAACTAAGTCCACTTCACGAAAGTGGCTTTATTTCCCATTAGGTGGGAACTAAGTCCCTCAATGTACTTAGTTCCCGGGGAATTATTTCTCTGCACCGTTCTACCGCTTTTTCATTGCGTGGAATGTGTTCATGTCCAGCGACCCAGCAGGGCGATACCCGATACCATGCGTGCTGTGTTTTAAGAAACTTTAGCACTTTACACCTTACAACCGCATTCACTTTTGTAAGATTTTATTTTTTTGAGACGAATGGAAGGAACCTAGAATTTTTTGAATAATGAGAACGTTTCTCAGGACGGTTATACTGTCGGATGTGTGTCAGACGTTCGCAAGAGGTGGTGCAGTGGAATAATGTTTAAAATGTAATTAGGGGCTATATCAGAAAAGTTGAGGGGTATCCTCCGATTGATTACGAATATTACCACCAAGGTTTTCTGGGCGGAAGAAAGCAGTTTCTGGTCCAAGTGTAAAGGCCTAAGAACTCCAATAATTTTTTAGCTATACATTGGGACCAATTTACATATTTCCAGCAGCACAACGCCATCATGCAAAAGCCGTTATTCTGACGCCGCTTTTTCTAATCTGCTTAATCACTTCATTTAGAACATTGACCACTGCCTTGGGTGAAATTACAGTGGACTGAGGAGCTGAGGAGTTCTTCTAGATGCGTATGATCTTTGCTTAGAACGCTTAACTTAGGTTATTATGTATATCTTATTTCAAAATATGTTAACAAATCAGTTAATAAGGTTACTGTCAACTTTTAACTTATTGACAGCTCATTGAAAGTCTAAGAAACCAACTAGAATAAGAAAAAGACTTTTTATCATTAGGTGATACTTCATTTGAGTGTATAAGATACTGTAGCGCGGTCTTCACACTTTCCCTTAAATTATTATGTTCGGCTATTTTAATATCGCGAGGTTTCTACTTACCTCGACAGTTTGACTACTGATAAGAGATCGAGTTATTCACTATGGAAAGCCTTGAAGTCCATAAAGAAACCCGTAATACACTCGCCATCATTAAGAAAAGCTAACAGCGAATGGGCAAAAGGAGACAAAGAGAAAGCAGATTTATTTGCCGAGCATCTAGAAGAAACCTTCAAGCCCTTCGATGGACAGCCCTTGATCGAAGAACCGAATGCTAATACGGCATTCGACAACTATAAAATAAAAGCTGTAACTCTATCTGAGCTTAGAATGACAATGAGAAATCTGAAAAATAACAAGGCTCCAGGATATGATCTAATCACTGGCGAAATTGTAAAGGAGCTGCCGAAAAAAGCCTTAATTAAGTTGCTCTACAGTGTAAATGCCTCATTGAGACTTTTATATGTTCCAAGACAATGGAAAGTCGCTGAAGTTATTATGGTTCCGAAACCGGGGAAATGTACAAACGATAAGAAATCATATAGACCCATTTCCCTTCTGCCGATAATATCTAAAGTCTTCGAAAAACTTCTGTTAAAACGAATACAGCCAGTAATTGAAGAAAAACGCTTGATCCCGGATCATCAATTCGGTTTTCGGGTCAAACATTCCACAATCGATCAGGAATGGAAGGGAAAAAGATTTGCTCTAGCGCTTTTCTCGACGTATCGCAAGCCTTTGACAAAGTATGGCACGAAGGCCTAAGGTATAAGCTAAGGACAATCCTACCTCACAAATTGTAAAGAATACTAGAATCCTACCTTGAAAACAGACTCTTTCGTGTTAAACATGAGACTGAATTCTCAGAATTCAAAGAAATCTACGCCGCTGTTCCGCAAGGAAGCGTTCTCGGTCCAATATTAATCCTGCTCTATACAAGAGATATACCACAGGATGAAGGGACTATCGTAGCAACGTTCGCAGATGATACAGCTATCCTAGTCAGTCGAATCATCAATGCGAAAACTCCAAGGGGCTCTAAACAAAGTATTCAATTGGCAAAGACCTGGCGAATCGTCCTTATCGAGACCAAGTCAACGCATGTCAATTTTACATACAAAAAGGTAAACAACCCCTACCTATTTACATTATCTCGTTACGAATACCGTACGAGAACGAAGCAAAATATCTAAGAATGACCCTGGTGTGACTATGGTCGCCCGCGGCCGGTCCCCATAGTGCCTCTCTGAGGGGTGAGGTTTAGTCCTTAGGCATATATTGACTGACACCAATGGCTTAACCAGGTCAGATGATATATGAGTCGGACATAACCAAAGGCGCAACCGAAAAAAAAAAAATGTTCGGCTATGAGATAGTTCTTTCGGGCTGACATTACTAACAATGCGGAAACGAAAAGTCTTTCGAATGCTTTTGAGCTTAAAGTCATTTTGGCCTAAAGTCATTTGGACTATTGTCACTTGCCTTTACGGACTTGGATATATGAATATAGCCTTTATCCCGGCTCCCTGTTCAACGAACGTCACTGTTCGCGTGTGCAGTGCAATTCCATTTGGTTTTAACATAATATTATCCATCTATCCGTAGGTAATTAAAGTGTACAAACTTGTTAGCTATACATATCTACCTACTTATAAAAATAGATTATGAAATATACTGTCCGGTTTCAACTAGAACAAAGCGCGGTAAAAATGCTTAATTACACTTTCCGCAACATTCATTTATTGCGGGAGTTATTAGTCTTCCATTGCAAACTCTACTACTACAAATTCCACCGTCAGCTAATAGGCACACTGGGCTTCTCACAACTATTCATTTGTGTGAGTTTTTTTTTTTATTTTTTGGGACCTTCAATTTTATGCCGAGTCCGAATGGCTCGATTGAGAAGGTTTTCCAGAATAGTTATAGCTTCTCTCAGATGTTTTTGTCAGACATTCGCGAGAGTTGGCGCAGTGGAAAAAACTTCAAGATGAAGATCAAACTTGAGGCCCCTAGCGCTGTATCTAGTCCAGCATAATACTAAGTTACTGCGCCCACATTTTTTTATTAGGCAGAACAAAAGTTGAAAATTACTATCTATAATTTTATAATTGAAAATATTGAGGTTTACATAAAAAAAACTATTAGTTGCACACTGGCACTGCCTTTAAAAGTGGTGTCTTAGTTTTAGCTTTCGAACAATTGTCCACTCAGTAAATTCTTAAAAAAAAGTGAAGCTTTTACTATACAACTCCTAAAAGATAAGGATTTCATAAGGTTAATATAATTAATAATAAAATTATAACAATAAATCCTATTAAATCCTTATATCTAAAATAAGGATGAAATGTAATGTACGTTTCTGTACATACGCCCATATTAATAGGTTAAATTTAACAATAATCGTATCATGGTAATTTGATTTTCTGGTACATATATTTTAACTCAATCTGAATAGCCTTTCTTTGTCACAGCTATTCCGTCATTGGCTATTCAAATGGCTTTTGTCGCGTGGTTAATTTAAATTAAGTATAATCAATAATTCAAGAACAAGGACGCTATACAAATACCTATATTTAAAAAAAACAGCAAATCCAAATGCCGACACTTTGCACGCAACAAGCCCATTTTTTTTTTTTTTGCAAAAAAAAGATGTAGGTAGCTACTGTCCATACAAAATTACGTGTACATTCTTGTAAAATATTAAAACTCCAGCCATGACTCCCTTTGTTCATAATTTTCCCAGTAGCAGGATAATAGCCTTTTTCGACTGTGAACTTTACTTTTTACATGTATTTCATACCTATATCAATTCTAATGGACACATCAAGTTCAATAACCTCCAATTATATAGCTTACCGGGCGTCAGTTGTCAATCGTCACGAAACCACCACCCACGGGTCTATTGGAACGGAAATAGTGACTATACCATTCATGAATAAAAAAAAAAAGAGCCAACAGCAGAGGATGTAAAAATATTCATAGAATTATTGACGCGTTTATTGGAGTGATTCTTGACATTGGTCTGCTTTAGAAGTTGGCTATAAGTAAAACAAAAGTATGTACCATAGTTTGAGATTCGAGAAGGGGTTGCTTCTAACTGTTTTTTTTAAATATTTAGGCTACTCAGTGTATTTTTTAATAATGATTCATTTATCACTATAATGAACTTGCTTAATTCTTTCGTGTTAGACTGTGATAAAGAAAAAGTTCGCAATCAGATTGAAGTGGGCCAGGAAGATTTCTTACCATTAATTAGAAACAATTGCAATAAAAGTGGGTACTATACTAATGACTACGAGCTCAGTTGTTTCTATGCGAAGGCAATAACCCCAAGCTTTGCAAATGCATGATGAAATTTTTTTTTATTTCACTGAGATAGCTTCTAGCAAATTTAAGCCGAACTGCTATATCCACCATAAAGTGAGTATATTTAATAGCAGAACATGAACATTTGTGATTATTGTTATTCTTAGGATATATAACTATATTGTCATTTTTATGTATAACTATATAATTATGACTAATGCACAGTACATACCTTACCTAGCTAGAGTTCATTAACAATAATTAACCGCACAATATAGGAGAAGGCTCATAGTTACAGCTTTGTTTTATTAGGGGCATTGACACAAATTGGCTATGTACTTATCCCATCATTTAAACTCCTATCAAATTTATCCCAACCCCAAATAGGATATAAGTCTTTCAAGTACCTTTGCTATGAGGTAATATCATAGATTAAATAAGTTATACAGATGAATTATTATGGTCCCACAAATAGATGTTGGATTTGGAGTAGGTATGGACAACAGTCACCCCAAGCAGGAGGGCCGCATAACATAACGTTTGACTTTATTTCACATATTTAAAAGCAAAATAAGGCCGAAACTCAAAATTCGGAAACAAATTTTTCTCAAATACCTATTTGTATTGTCTCATGAGTCATGATTTTAGGAAGGAGGAGTACATGCCATTTGGAGGTGTTCAGTTATTTAATGCATAGTATTTTATTGTTGCGACGAGGCATACAGTGGCGTAACTATAAGGTGGCAGGGCTGGCAAAATACCACGGGCCCCCGACCTGAGAGGGCCCCGGCCCAAGAAGCCGCGAGCTCAGAAATAACCTAACATTTTTAGAAAAACTTTGTACCTAAGTGTTCAAAAAAAAAAAGCTCTAAAGCACTTCAGTCTAAAACCACGGATCTTTCAAATGCATTAACCTTAAGGGGTTTGAAAATGTGTCTAGGCAAATTGGAAAGGTATAGACAAGAATTTGTAAATTTAAAAATGAAAGCAAATAATGTAGCAGAAAAATGATCCATCAACCCCAAATTTTCTAAAACTGGTCAGAGGAAGGTAAAACGCCATTCTGACGAACTTTGCGAAGATGAGCGTCTCCAAGATCCGGAAAGTTTGTTCAAAGTGAACATATTTTCTAGAGTATTGGACATAATTATTAATCAACTGAAATCGAGTTTCCTTCCAATGAATGAAATTGTTTCCAATTTGTAGAATTTGTTTATATATACAAAAAGACATATCTGAATCATTTTCCAGGGAAATTCTCAGTTTTTGCCCCACTTTCAGAGACGAAATAGAGAAGTCTTCGTGTATTAGAGAATAAAGAATTATTTAATGTCGTACAGCTTTCCTGAAGTATGTACACACTTACTTACTTAAGGTGGCGCTACAGTCCGGGGTAGACCTGGGCCTCAACCAACAACAACAAGCGTCTCCAGCCAGCACGATCTTTGGCCAGATGTCTCCAGTTTCGCACGCTAAGTTGGTTAAGGTCCCCTTCCACTTGCGTGCGCCACCTGATTCGCGGTCTTCCCTCGGGTGTGGATTCGAAGATCTTCCGGGCCGGAGCATTCACGTCCATTCGCTCTACATGACCCAGCCAACGCAGCCGTTGGACCTTCACTCTTCTGGCTAGGTCGATGTCGCTGTACAGCCCGTACAGTTCGTCTTTGTATCTCTTCCTCCATTCACCCTCTATGCAGACGGGACCGAAAAGAATCCAAAGAATTTGCCACGGGCCTCAGATGGTATAGTTACGCCACTGGAGGCATATAAAACTATTCGATTTTGAATATATGTTTTGCTTTCAGGGGTGAAATTTATATTTTTTCTGCACACGATGGACGATTTTTGGTTGACATGGTTCTATGTGTGATGTGTCCAGTATAACCATCGATTTTATGTACACATTCCATACAAACGACCACAAGTTGATACAGAAGTGATATTGATTGATTTAAAAACACTTATACCCGATTTCGCATTGCGAGCTTAAGTATCGATCCAAGTATAAAATCAGGATCAACACAAATTTGGCTTTCCCAGTGCAATCTTAACGATAAACTTCACTTAAATAGTGGCTTAAATTAAGCCACCGACTTTTATGTTTCATCCTGCACTTAACTATAAGCCGATATACTTAAGCTCGAACTGTGAAATCGGGTATAAGGGACCTAAGGAAAAAATCCATAAAAACCAAAATCTCCATTATTTTTAAGTGCAATGGAAAGGGACTTAGAGGACTAACAATCCCAAAAAAAAAGAAGATTTTTTTTAGTATATTTTGGAAAGATGTCTTTTTATTTCAAGGACTAGCTTAGAATCAAAACCAAATAACTTTAACGAAACAAATTGTTTTCAAAGGGTTTTTGCAAATTTAGGGCCAGTTTCAAATGTTCCGGATAAAGTTTCGGATAGTTAGCCGACACAAAACGCTATCCACCAAATGATATTTGTTGTTCTGTTTCATCGTAAAAGTCTCTGATAAACTATCCGGTAGAAAAATTTATCAGGCACTAATTGTTTGACAGGAATGGAAATGATGTTTTTTCTATTATTTATCACATTTTTAAGTTAATTGTGTCGTTCTGTTTTTGGTAATTTAATATGGACCAATAATTCATTCCTTCATAAATTTTCGATGGCCTGCTTATCCATTAAGTGGATTGTGGGTGTAGGTTGCTCAAATCCAAGTGGACCCACCAGAGTGTTGCCAGAATGGAATATCCCAGATCAACTATTCGAAAATCTCTTTTCGATGGACTTTATCCCTCTTGTTAGAATACTAGAATACCACCCCCCCCCCCCGACAAAAAAAAACCCAAGAAAATAAAAGAAACGCATTTCAAACAAAAATTATGACTTCATTTTTGCACTTGGCCTTTTCCGAAATATTTATATTTGTCGTCAGTCGTCCAACTCCAACAAAAATTCTTATTATACGATCGCTGTCATGATTCTCCCTTTTCTGCCATTCTAAAAACAAGCAATGAGGAATGACCTCTCAAATAAAAAAAATATGTACCTACATAGTTTCATTAAATTTACCTGCCGACATAATCAAAAAAAAAATCAGTTAGAAAAATATGAACGACAGCGAACTAATTCTAGATGATTTTGTTTTGCTGTGAAGTGAGCACCATTTCATTTCTTCGTATTAAGAGTATTTTACGCGTTTCAGGTATCTATACCAAAACATAGATGGCTGCTTTATCACTAGAAAGTATTGTGTTTACCTAACGGTTCGGTTCACTTGTGTTTGAAAATCGTTATTATATGAAATTTGTTACTATGAAAGAAAATCCCTTTAATAGCTAAAATGGCCCTTTATCCCTCGGACATATTAAAATTCGCAGAAAATCCCTTAAAAAGGGATAAATTCCTCAAAATGACATCACTGACCCACCATAGTCTCGATTCTCCGCCATCGACTCTAAATCATAAAGGGCAATCCCTATACGGGTAGAGGTGATATTATTGTATTGATCTAACCATCTCATCCTGGGTCTACCTAGAAGACGCCTGCCTGATGGTACGGATTCCATAGTACGTCTTTGAACGTCTTGGGACGTGCATTTAACATGAACCACCGAAGCATGGATTGATCCGGACAGAGAAGTAGCTGCTCGACATTGAGTTCCTCACGTATTCTGGTGTTTCCAATACGATCTCTATGGGTCACACCAAAATAAATAATTTAAAATACTCTGTTCCTACAGGTCCGTGTAATTTGGTTGTAATATTCATTAAATTTGTCTTCTAAGATTTCAAATAAATCCATGATAGGACACTTCTGATTCTGAAACTATATTTTTTCCAGCCACTTCAAATAAAAAAAAAAAATTGACAGCATACAGAGACGAGCAGTTCGACTTATTAATTGGAGATCCTACACTCACATCGAATCTACAACCGTTGGTGCACAGAAGACAAGTCGCTGACCTTTGCTTGTTCTATGATATGTTCCGAGGAACTCAAAGACATTATCCCTCAAAATGCAACTTTTGGGCCCACCACAAGACAGGCAGCCCAGTTTTAAAAAAAAAAATCCAAAGGACAATATGGTTCAGGGCTGTCGTTTTGATTAATTTTTGGGTGCTTAATTTTTGATAACATGGTAGTACTTACTTTACGTACGAAGGTAGTACTTATATTCGTATTTAAGGAAAAATATGCACTATGTATGGAGAGAAGCTAAAGTGGTTTATATACCCAAGGAAAGGAAATGCTCTCAGGTAAGCCCAAAAGATCTCAGACTTATTAGTCTTTCAACATCCTTCCTAAAAACTTTTTAATGGCTGATTGAAGGCCATTTAGCATTGACAGGATACCTACTTGTGTCAACGGCTGAACATGATTACTGTAAGCGTAAATTGGTGGAAACGCTTTTTTAAACGTTACCGCGTTCCAAAAAGGATTCGCTACGTCAAAAGGAGTATACAATGGTTGCATTCCTATAGACAAAAATAGGGGCTTTTAACAACGTCGACTCATCTGCAATCGCTAATGCATTGTTAGGTCTCGGTGAGATATCTGTCAGAAAAACTGTTATTAGAGGAACCCTACAACCCACAAGGAGGCGTGCTACCTTCCCTTCTCTGGAACTTGGTGGTCAATGAACTGCTGACATGCCTGGAAACGGAGGTCTCCAATGTTATTTTATTCTGAGTCCGAACGGCTGAATTGAGAAGCTTTTTCAGGACAGTTATACTCCCGGATGTTTGTCAGACGTTCGCGAGAGGTGGCGCTGTAGAAAAAACCTTAAGATGTAATTTGTGGGGATCGAATCTGGGACTCCTCACACAGTAGTCCAGCACACTTACCACCAACAGCAACCAGCAACAGCCAACCACCTTAAAAGACCTCCAATAATAGGTACGCTATTAACATTCTGGTAAAATTGGCAAACAGATGTGGGTTGGATGTAAACCCACATAAAACTGAACTTGTCCTCTTCGCTTCTACGGCAATAAAATTCCACACATTGGCCCTCTATCTCTAAATGGTGTCAGCTTGTCACTCTTAAATTAAGCTAAAAACCTATATGTCTAATTTAAGATCCCTTTCGCTAGACTTGACATCCTACTTCACCTGACGCACCCATCGACATTTTCAGTATAGGCAAACAACTTGACAATGTACCAGCAAAACAACTGGCAATGTCTCAATCCTTAGGACTCTCCTAAGAAATATTGACTACACCATAACACAGCCACAGTTTAGTAAAAGTCTACTACTAGTTCCTACTAGATTCTGGAAGTAAGGAGCATTTTTGGAAGATGAATCGATTCACTTTTCACGGGTGCGGATCAAAAACTGTGGGCGGAGACGAAGTTGATGGCGGTGCTTTCTCCGATAGATTAAATCTTAGTCTCTCCTTCCGTTTTCCTGATCAGTGTTTTTCAGGATTAAATAATGGTGAAAAAAGAAACTTTATCTTGGCAGAAAGAAAACGTTCAGCCGTATCTTTTCGGATAGTCAAGCTGGTGGCTGGAATCAGTTTGGATAGTAAAAATTAAGACAAGGGTAGTATCAGTAGTACGGACGACTAATGGGTAGTACAAAATTATTATTGTAGTACAAACGACTGCATTGATCAGAAAAACTCGCCGACGCACAACGTTTCACTGTAAATTGTAGAACGATTTTCGCCTCGCTTTTGTCGTGAGCATTGTGAAAGAGGCATAACCATACTAGGGCCGTAGATATATGTATATTAAACACATTACTTCGTTGTTTTTAACTGAAACTTGGTTCTTTATAAATTTATAATATTTGCTTTTATTAAGACAGCGAATTGGTATACCAAGATTTTTGCAAAAGATACTAATAATTTTAGAGGCATCAAGGACATATTGAAAAGGCGATTTTAAACACAACCAGCATAAGATAAGACTTTCACTTAGCACTTAGTTTAATATATAACTGTTATACAGAGCTATACTTGCATACCCGCACGTAATTATATCTTTAAAAATAGATAATTCCAAAAGCAATAAAATTAATAAAAACTAAAAATAAACACTATAGCAAAACATTATATTTTAATATTCCAAACAAAGCCGTAGGGTTCGATGAACTCTATTTAAAAGGAGTATCCATTTATTAATTAATTAATGACCAATACCGTGCATGACACAAACCTTTCAATAAGTCAGAAACAGAATCAAAACAGTTTTATTACCATTCATGTAAGTCCCATAGCGAATGATATGGTGTGTGTCGAAAGGACTGCACAATCGGAACAGCAACTTCATACTCCACATGAACGTCTGATTGTCGGTCCAGAGCTGGATTTGAATTGGAAACACTGCGTTTTCTTAGAAACGGATGATTTGATCCCATGTGCCCGTTGGCAGTGTGTGCACCATGTGAAACTAAATGATCACCCGCTCCTACCCAATTCTGTGCACTTGTACTAAACATGACACTTTGAGTATTAGTTATCGTCATTGATGTAAATTTGTTTATAACATAACTTTTTCGATTTACCAAAAGTGTATATGGAAATGTTCACAATTGAAATGAAATCACTTTAACACTGTCATCGGACACATCCACATAACCGAAGGGTGTATTACAAACTGACCAGAGGTGTTATGACCACAAAATAAATTGGTTGAAAGTTTTGCTTTGACCGAAGGGTATAATGTAACGCCACCGACCGGATTGTATATAATGGCGGTTGTACATCAGGAAACACAATGCCATTGCTATTGGGAGCAAAAAAATGAGGTTGTCCCAAAAGGGGGGTTGCCACAAATGAGGGTAGGGTGCTTCATTTTTACATTAGAGTGGTCAACGCACGCTAGGCAATCGATTTGTTTCTTTCGGACGGCGCGGCGACGGCAATGGCTATTCCCGTAGGTACAAGTACTTATAGTTCAACATTCTTTCAGGACATGGACTGTACTAGTACATAGAGTCGGTTGCTATAGACCTTAGCCGGCATACGAAAGGAGAACAAGTATGATTATGCGAGTTTTGTATACACAAACACATATGCAGTAATTGGTAAAAACAGGCAACAATTGGTAATTAAGGCCAAACGCTATATATCAAGGAATAGCAAGGAACTTTGAATTTATGTTGCGTGATTTTGGTTTACAATTTTATTTACCTGCTGTTGTTAAAGATGTGTGATAAGCCGTCTAATGGATCTTATTTGCCAATAAGTATAAGGTGGTAGTGTTCGTATGTGAGGGGGTAAATGAAGTTATGCTGAGCGTTTAAAGAATGTTCCATACAATTATCGAAGTTGAGGTTATGTTTGGGTTCCATTATTAAATTTGATTCATAATCTTGAGTTCATCAACCTGAATACGTTCGAGAGGAGTCACTTCAAAAATAAATGACTAAATAATAACGCAATGATATTCATTTCATTTATTTGTTTCACTCTATTTATGGGTGGTTCTTAAGAGTGAGGAGGGTAATTAGGAACAATTGGGCAGTTTTCCAAGTGAAATTGGTCATAGGTCAAACTATATAATTAGCCTACACCTATAGAGTGTCTCCAAAAGAGCAAAACCAACTCATCGAACTTATTAACCTACATATAGGTATGTATTTGAAACAAGCGATGAGCATACTTATTTCTTTGAGGTTAAATTTTGGGCCCGGTATTCAGAATTTGCATATTAAGACTTAAGACCAAGACGATAATTTTTCTGTCAACGAATATAGAAAAATAAATATGTATGGACAACAAACGACCGATGCACGTGTTTGTGTTTGTACGACAAATGCTTGAACTCTTAACAAGCGATTTTATAGGTAGCGGATAGCTACAAAGTCTGATATAGAATCATGAAGGATTCGCAATTAATTATGTTGTATAAAAGGTTAATGAACGCCATATACCTACTTTGGGAGTTGCTGTGAAAATGGGAAGTATAGCCTCAAGGAGTCTTGTTCGGCAACTCTTACATCATGTGAGGTTAACCTATAGTCCACAGCAAATTTTGGGAGGTAAACAGTGACTCAGGCCACACTTAATTCAATGTCAAAGTATAGGGATATGTCGGAAGTCACAGCACCGTTGGAAAATACAACGAAAGCTGGTTACAAGCTATACGAGCAGAAGAGATAGGTTGAACATCTTTTCCCCCGAGGCAAAAAGGAAGGACACGAGAATCTCGGTACCGAAAATCTTAAAATCTTAATTTTAGGAAAAAATACAGTACAGATGAAAAATGAAAGTTTTCGGCAGAGGCATATTTAGAATGGCATGTTGGCACCATTAAATTTACAATAACTTTATATTAGGGCAGGAAAGTCCACTATAAGAAAAAACTTTATAAGATTCGACAGAATTTAGGGATGACCCAAAAAGATCAGATCGATACTCACCATTTCTCATCGATTCTAAAGCCGCTTTGGATGAATATCGACCTCACAAGACCCCTTTGCCCTTTGATTTCGAAAAAAAGTTTGGAACAAAGTGACGAGTGACTCTTCTAACAAGATACCTGTTTAAAAAATCCCTTAATTCGCAGACCATAACCGTAAAAATACTCATTTGAAAGTTTTTGTAAGTAAGGTATTTGCTTGCGTATGCCTACGATATCGTTACCTCCAATAAGCAAAATTCTGATGCATAACAGGAGATACAAACGTAAAGGCAATTCAACTGTGTTGGTGGTTCCAAAATAAACCCTGGTGTGGATACTGGTATCCATGGTGGGTTCCTGGCATGAGAGAAATGAAGAAAATGAATTGGACAGTGAAATGGCCAAAAGAGGTTTAGAAATCTCCTTCACAGTACCCGAAATCTGCTGCGGTACTTCTAAATTGGTTGTCAATTTAGCTACCAAATGAGAACACATGAATTGTAGGCCAATTCAGCCCTTCAACAACAAAGTCAAAATATCTTAAATCCAAGTATGTATATGATATCAAGAAGTTAGTAAGTTTAGGTTACCTTACAGTTGACTATTCCACCTAAGAACAATGAAGAAGACGAAACAGCTGATATTATATCTAAATGTGCATCAGCCCTTTGTGAAATTAGAAGAAGAATCGTCTTCATGGAACAATTGTGTCTCGACGAATTGAAGAAAAAATTCCGCTGGTAAAAGTACCCGCTTTCTTATAGGAAAGTAGAAGCTTAGAAACCCTAACTAGCTGAAATAGCTATCCACTTACTCACTTAAGAACTTAAAAAAATTACAAATTTAAGGGACATTCAACATTGAAAAATGTGCTATATTGTGCTTTCAAGAACTAGAAGCTTCACAGCATATCTAAAAACGATAACTCTTCTCACTGTCGAAGGTAAGGCCAATCTACCATACCAATCCAAACCTCCTCAGTTGTACGCATTTTCATTGTTAAGCAATATTTTAAAAATAATGAATTTTTGTCAGCTATAAAGTACGAAATTTTCAAACAAAATCATCTTCAGCGACGAAGCTCATTTTAATCTTGATGGTTTTGTTAATCGTCAAAATTGTTTCATTTGAGGTTCACAAAACCGACGTGTAACTGTTTGGTGCCCAGAGAAAGGGCCCGTGGTATGATGATGAATGCGTGTACAGGAAAAAGGTGACAGAAGATGCACACAAGAAAGCGCTGCAGCGCAAAACAAGGGCAGCAAGAGAAGAATATCGAGCCAGGAGAAGGGAGGAAAAGAAGATCCTGCGTAGAAAGAAGAGGACTTACGCAGCTTCCCAGCTCAAGGAGATCGAAGAGTCGCGCGATCGTAATAACATCCGGAGGTTTTATAAAAAAGCTAAGCAACTGGCTGCTGGCTACAAAACCGCAACGCAGGCTCTTCGAGACAGCGAAGGAAACTTAGTCACCGAAGCGCAGGGAATAGTAGATGTGTTTAAGCAGCATTTCTAGCAGCTGCTTAATGGGCATCATGTAGAGAGAGTGAGAAGAGAACCCACGTCCAGTCAATGAAGAACTAGTTCCACCACAGAAGTTGGCTTAGCTATAAAAAAGCTCAAGAACAAAAAGGCCGCAGGCTCTGATGGCCTACCAGCGGAGCTCTTTAAATACGGTGGTGATGTTTTGGTAGGGAGCATGCACCGAATCATCAACCAAGTATGGGTGGAAGAAAACATGCCCGATGACTGGACTATCAGCTTCATATGCCCCATCTACAAAAAAGGCGATCCTATGTCTTGCAAGAACTATAGAGGCATATCCTTGCTAAATGTCGCATACAAGATCCTATCCAACGTAAAAAAACCGTTCTGCAACACACTAATCGGCACGTACCAGTGTGGCTTCCGGCCCGGCAGATCGACTATAGACCAAATTTTCACACTGAGGAAAATCTTGGAAAAGACCAACGAATTTCAAGTCGAAACTCACCACCTATTCATCGACTTCAAAGCCGCGTATGATAGCATACATCGTCAGGAGCTCTATATGGCGATGGCCGAATTTGGAATCCCGGCAAAACTGATTCAGCTGTGTCGCGTGACGCTGGAAAACACGCGCTGCAACGTGCAGTTTGGAAGCAGCTCTTCCGAACTTTTTCAAACATGCACCGAATTTCGGCAAGGAGACACTCTATCATGCAACTTCTTCAATCTCGTACTGGAGCAGATAGTGCGCAGGGCAGGTGTCAACACGGAAGGCACTATCTTCAACAGGTCCGTCCAGCTGCTTGGCTATGCGGACGATATTGACACCATCGGTCGCTCCCAGCGTGCCGTGATAGAAGCGTTCACGGCGATTGAAGAACAGGCGAAATCCGTTGGGCTTGAAGTAAATGAGGACAAAACTAAGTACATGCAAGCATCTGTCCAAAACAAGCATCTGTCCACCGCCTAGGACAAAATGTCACTATTGATAGCAACAATTTCGAGTTATAGTTAAGGAGTTCACCTACCTCGGAGTAAACGTAAACTCCACGAATGACACCCTAGTGGAGATCCGGCGAAGAATTACCCTAGGAAACCGTTGCTACTTCGGTTTGGCAAAACAACTGGGTTCAAAACTCCTAACTCGAAGGACGAAATGTGTGCTCTACAAAACCCTTATCCTGCCAGTTCTGCTTTATGGCGCCGAGTGCTGGACGATAAGCAAGAAGGGAGAGCTGATACTGGGCTCCTTCGAAAGAAAAATACTTCGGCGGATTTTTGGTCCTGTGTGCGAGGAGGGCGAATGGAGGAGAAGATACAACCGCGAACTCTATGAGCTGTACCAAGATGTGGATGTAGTCCAAAAAGCCAAACACGTCGACTACATTGGCTCGACCACATCGAGCGAATGGACAATAATGCTCCAGCTAAGAGGGTCTTCGAATCCCAGCCCCCAGGTTAAAGAAGACAAGGAAGACCGAACCTCCGTTTCAAAGACCAAGCCATCGCGGATGCCAGAGCGCTTGGTCTGGACAATTGGAAGCAGTGTGCCCGGGATCGTAGAGGATGGAAGGCTGCAGTGTCTCAGGCAGAGACTGTTCACGGGTCGGGAGCCCGATAAGTAAGTAAGTAAGTAACTGTTTGGTGCAAATTTTGGGCTGGAGGCATTCTAAGACCAGTAACAATTACATATATGTAAGATATGTGACCAACATGTGGATTCAACAAGACGGTGCCAAATGCCATACAGCCAGAGAAACAATTCAGTTACTACATGACATGAGTCATTTCCTAATCGTGTAATCGGCCGTTTGTGCGATCAGAATTGGCTATACTGATCTTGTGATTTAGCGCCATTGGACTTTTTTTTTTGGAGGGGTTTTTTGTATTCAGAGCTCTATGCAAACAAGGCCACGACCACCAACGCCTTGAAAGAGGAGATTGAGAGCGGAAGGTGTATTAATGACATTCAGCCGCATTTATGGGAAACGGTCATACAAAATTAAAAAAAAAATTAACGTACTTGCCGAAGTAAGTACTTGCCCCGGATCGAAAAACAGAAAATCAGCAAACAGAAAGAAGAGCATGATATGTGGGATGATAGTTTCTTCGATACAGGACTCATACTCAACTCCATACAAAAAAAAAATTGACATTTCACAATATGTGCTAGAGTTCCAGCGCAAATGCTGAAATGTCAGTTTTTTTTATATGGAATTTGGCATGCCGCTAGTCATCTAGCGGTCAATGGAACGCGACCATTCACCATTATTTCGAATAATAGATGTAAAATTATAAAAAAAAAGTAAAAGTGATAACATCGGCCGATGCTTTGTTACCCTCCACTGCATAAAAGTAATGCAAAATGTTTGCCATCCGAGTTAGTAGATATCTATGTGCTGTACAGGTACACGCATGTGTCTAATTTTGGTATTGTATTTTCAACACCAACCTGACGACGCGACAGCAAAAAGAAGTCCTCTCACAAAATTTCATTCGCCTAGGCTAGGTCGATTCGTTTAGACGCTATCGTGTTTTCAACAGACAGACAGACAGACAGATAGACCGAAATGGCTAAATAGATTCAGATCCTGATTCAGATTATAGGGTCTCCGGTGAATGCTTCTTGGCATTACAAATGTAATGGCAAAGTGAATATACCTTCCTGTGGAGGATATAAAAAATAAATTGTTGGCTCAACAGGCGTGTAGACACCCTAGGTATTCTAGCTTCTCACAACCAACATGTGAGTTTCTATTTTTCGTACGAATAGAAGGGTCTACAATTTTATGCCGAATCCGAACGGCTCAATTGAGAAGCGTTTTCAGGACAATTATACTCTCGGATCACTCGCACAGTAGTCCAGCACAATATCGGCGTTAATTCTAAAATTAAAAAGTGAAAATTTGTCAACAGGAAGCGAGCTCAATAGTAGATAGTCAAGGTATAACATAGAATTGAAGTAAAATAATGAGAAGATGTATCTGTGCCCTTGACCAATGAGAACATTCCCTTTCATAATCGTTTTGTTATGATTATAATATATGAACCCGTATTTTATTAAGTTATATATTGCATTGCAGTCCATGTTAAGAACAATGTGCTAATTTGCATTATAAATATTAGTGGTTAATAATGCACATCACAATAATTACAAATTCCAACTACAACTACAGTAATTACCAGCTCCCCCATTATTTACATAACAAAGATTTTATAATTTAGAACCACTTAAAAACACTCCAGAAATCGATTAACATAGATTTCATAATTTATTCGTCTATATATGGTTTTCACCACCCACATACCCACCCTTGAATAGTTGGCAGAAAGGATGTTGTTGAGTCCAAGGTCCTTATTGTGGTATTTCCTCGTATAACAAGTTTTTCCCGAGTAACTCGCCGGTATGTTTCTTCACCGCGCATTTTATTGCTTTTTTTTTACTTTAAACTTAATTTTATTTTCTAGTAAGATAATTATTAATATATTTTTTTTATCTAACACAACTCTTTGAAAATGTGTTCCTCATTGAAATGTCAAATATCTTAAGTAAGATGACAGTCAGTGGGGAGGGCGGGACAATTTGTACACCATCTTAATGATGCTGTACGTGTGCCATTGTATCATGTACCAAATGCGCAAGATCTAAATTTAAAGCTATTAACACAATGGACGAGGGTTAAATGAACACAACAAAGGACACTTTTGGATTTAAAAAAAAATTGCAATCAAAGAAACAATTAGATACGTGACGTAATTTTCAGTGAGAAACAGCCCGGTGCAGTGGTTTCTGCAACTGACCACACGGCACTGGCTGGCACTGGCTCCAGTGGTCAAAGTAAATCCATACCAGACACAAATAGGGTAGTCCTATATACTTTGTATAGACACGTTCTATCCCCCTTTGGATTTGCCATGATTTATTGCAATAGAGTTGGTAATGTGGGCTTTTCTTTCCTTCTTTTACATATCCCTCGGTGGTTTATGTTGTCTTTTATTTTGAACTTTGCACAATTTACAAAATTTGTATTTTCATGAAGAGTACATGGAAGTGGATGTTGTAAAAACTAATAATGGTTTAAACATTCTTCATACGCATACCTTGAACGGGAGAGCGATTTTTGTGCAAGTGCTTATCAATAATTTAACTCAAAACCATTGCCTCCCTTTTCAATTTAATTTGGTTTGAATTTCCATATAAATAAATTAAACTTTTTCTTAATAAGGTTAATTGAAATGACTTTCGCTGGAAGTTAATGATCAAACTTAATTGCTGATACGAAGATAATATATGAATCCGATGAAGAAGATTGAGAAGAAAAACGCATGCTTGGTTGCTTGGTTGCATTTTTCTTCTGTTTTGCCACTGTCCCATTTAGCTAGAATGACGTCTGCCCACATTAGGATCCAGATTATTCGCAAGCATCACGGAGTTATTCTTAGAGGCTTTCAGATACCAGACTTTGTGTACCTACTTCATTAAGAGTATCAAGGCCAACTGGTTCCCAAGCCGGCTAGTTCACAAGTTTTGATTAAAATGTAAAGGACTTAAATATGTATAGAAGAATTTTTAGTTCTTCTTAAAAAAGAAGATTTTTTAGTCTTCTTTTTTTGGTCTCTCTCATTTAAAAAGGCATTCCCTCAGTCGACATGCACATGACGAGTTTTTTTTCCATCACACACACCTCTTCATAGCCTCGCCTAGTGGCCTTCTTTAAATCACATTTGAAACAAAGAACTCTTTGGGGTGTTAGCTTTGATCGTTTTGTGCCTCCCTATTAGTACCGAACGGCACGAGGGTTTGCCTACACTCAAATTAAATAGATGGCGCAAAAGGTCCTTATAGGTACCCTAGGCCTTTCATCTTACAACCATTCGTTTCTTTGAGTTTTTATATTTTGGAACTAATGGTTATGCCGAGTTCGATTTTTTTATCTGAAATTGGGAAACTTTTCTATGACATTTATACTCCCGGATCGCGAGAAGTGGTGCAGTAAAAAAAACCTTAAGATGTAATTTGTGATTTTCGCATAGTAGCCCAGTACATAAACCACTGAGGACTGAGCCACTGCGCCCAAAATTTTCTGTTGGCCCGTTCAAAATTATGAAAGCTACGAATGGCAATAGGGATCTTTAGGTTTTGTATTTATTGCTTGGGCGAATTGGTTTAGGTTTTTTGGCTGTATAAGCACAGATACTATAGTTCCAAGTCTAACTCTATTATCTATGGTATAAGTTTCCCTTGGCTGGCGATGGGCCCAATATGGTGCCTAGTCGACTGTGATGAACTCACACCCTATTCAACCTACCCTATACCCTAGGACTGTAATAATTCGCATATGGCTGCTTTATTGGCAACGGATTTATTTAACTTTCGGTTCGTGGCTTTAATATTACATATATCTAAGTAGACAGCACTCGATTTTTAAGGAAAAAATCCGCCCTAGCCTGGTATTGGTTTTATAAGTTTCGCAAAATGTTCGCCCAATTTCCTTTTCGACATCAAAGTTATCGGTAAAATCTTAATGGAGCAGCGAATATTTTCAATCGTTATTCTACACAAGATAACGACTTTAGCTGGAATGCCAAAACTTGGCAAGTGAACCTACATAACTCGTCTCTATAAATGCTGTCATATATTCGGCCTTTAAATCGATAAACAAATGGTAGATATCGAAATGAACTTCTGGATTTTTTTCCGGATTTACCGTAGTGTGAACATTTGGTCGGCTCCGGTAATGCGTGAAATAAAACCGCAGTGGTTAGGGGCCAATCAGTTCGTTGATAAAAAGTTTCAACTTTGAAGCGTTCACACAGTACCGGAGACCAAGATCGTGTAGCAAGCGATGGAAATTGATGCCTCTAAAATTAGCGCAGATTAGAGGGTCTCCTTTCTTGTGGAACAGACAAACGATGCTGAATTTCCATTCATCAGGCACACTTTCGCCCCACGAAGTTTTGGAGATGAGTTGATGTATGCTCCGAACCAAATCGCCTGTCGCTGCCTTAAATACATCCGCTGGAATATGCCGTCCGGTGTTAAGCTTCGATATTGCTAAATTCACTTTATTTCAGTCGGGTGTAAATGGAATCTTGCCTTTCAACGTAAATATTTAAAGGTTTTTGTATTGACTCTAGCACAGGCACGGCCAGATATTCTTGTTTCAGTAACTGTTACGAATGGCAACACTCGCCATTCGAGTTTATAAAATGTAAAACGAATTGTATGATTCAGTCTTGCTCCGTCTGTGGAGCAAGAGTAAGCTCAAGTACTGAGCGAGCAGGAGATGAATAAACGTGGGGTTTTTAACTCATTTTTCCCCACAATAAAATCGAACCTGTTTCATTTAAATCAGTGCATGAACAGTAACCTTTGGAGATGTGAGAGCTATCGTTGGCTCATAAAAAAGGGTATACTGATACTCGTATCAGTCACAATCTCTTTTCAGCTCCCTGACTAGTGCTGACAAATCTTCACTGACCTCAGTTCCAAATATGACATAGTAGACATAGGGTATCCGTCATTTTAATTATTGACGACTCCGTCTAGGTCTAGGACTCAGTCAGCCAGTCAATTCAGACGATTATGGTGCTACTACTTTCCTCGTCTTCAACATTTCTGCTTTTAATTTTAGCACCTCCCTTTGAGCAGAAATAAGAACAATTAATTTGTATAAGACAATTCTAACTACTAGACAGCGCCAAATTCATACAACAGCCACGAAACTGTTATCGATGACAACATATTGACGACAAAATTGCTTCTCCCCTAATCAGATATTTAGATGAGGTTCAACACTTATTTGTTCCTAAAGGTTCAATGCTTTGCTAAATTTGATGGAACCATAGTTTTCTCCAATCAAAATAAAAAGAACTGACAAGAAAATATTTTTTTACAAATTCATTGCTTTTATATTCTGATGTTCTAATAAACTTATTATATAGGTACCGCAGTTAATGCTTAACTATGCGATACCCACTAACTAATCACGTCAGCAAAGCAAACAAAACATATTTTAGCAATTAATTTTAGCCATTCTCTTAACAGCCAATGGACAGCGTTATGATGAATAGGGTGATTAATCTTGATGTTTATTTTTGTTTTTCAAAAAGCAGGTCCTGCGGTACGAGTTATTTGGGTTAGAGAGCTATAGTTTGCCGAAAAAGCTCTGAGGCTGTCAGAAAAAAAAAAAAACAATCCCATTTGACGTCATTTGCATAACTACTTTCATGCACGCATGATTGCCTTTCACATTATAGAACGTGATAAGAGTGAACCAGGCGAAAGAAAGTAATAAAAGGCTAGCAAATTACTTCCACATTTAGTTATTGTCGGTGGTATAGTCGCGTAGCTCCCCAGTTGGTGACCATTAAAATGCAAAAGCAAATTGTTTTATTAGCCCTGGCTGTGCTGTGCCTCGGGTATGGTCGGGCGCATCCGTTGGAAATGAAAATAACTGGACGATTTATTAGTGCCTTAAGGGATGAAATCCGTGGATCCGATTACTCAAACGAATCCGCCGTACCAGACGCAATAATTGAAGAGAGAAATATTATGAGTTAGTGTGTTTTAAAGATGGGAAGAATTATGTTTAAATTTTTTTTTTTTTTTGTTTTTGTAGCTTATCCGGGAGGTGATATGGATGATTTGTCCGGTGAAAGGATATCGTGCATAAATTTGGGCAATGACGGATGTGTAAATGGTTATATTGTTGGATCTGGCGGAGATGGCGGTTACTTAGGAGGTGAAGGTAATCCGGGAAAGTGACAACTGCAGTAGACATTTTGTGATTATTCTAAATAAAAAACAGTACTGATGAGGAAATTTACTGTTTTTTTCTTTTATTTTAAATATAATTACATTTCTGATAAATTTAGCTAGATCCTAGTGTATTTATAGTGCGTTGAATTATGGATTTTACTACAAGGATTGCCATCAGTCCCATTCCAATATCCTATACTGCACTTTAAAGTTTATCTGACAAAATGTCGTTATAACCAATATATCGTGGACTATGCTATGGCAATATGTATTTTTTTTGAAAATGTTAGAAAATATCAGTTGCATTTCGTAACATTTCTACTAGGTCTGCATTCTTCGGGTTACTTATTTTGAAAGTAGAAAGTCTAGTATTTAAAAGACTGTTCAGAAGTTACAAAAAAAGAAGAGATATGGTTTTTGGTTTTGCGTGGATAGATTTTATTATCCTTACATATAATAAAACTGTAGGCATTTTCTTTGTCAGCTAAAAACTCGAAAACTACTGGACATATTTCGATGAAACTTTTTTTAAATGTTCCTTAAGACTGTGAGACTGCTATAGGCTATGTCATTTATAGCCACGTCCTTAGGAACAGTTTTTAGCCAAAATGTATTTTTTGAAGTGAAAATATATACATACACATATACCTTGCTACGAATGGATGTTTATACTTTTGCGATCGTCAAACAAACACATTCGATAAGGGTTGATTTGTTTTCGCAGTGAGTGCTATGGTCAGTTGTATATTATGTAGGTATGTATATTATGATTGTATGTCCGATGAAGGATGGGGATGGGGTGAGTCGTGCGTGCTGCAGAATGGCATGGGGTATATTAATAATCTTCATAAGAGAAGAGACGTATAATACAAAACAGGTTTCATTTCAGAATTTCATTCGATATGTGGTATGGTAATTGTGTTGGGTTGGGGTAGGTAGTTGTTTGGATTCTATAGGAAGAGGGAAGCAAAGGAAAGGAAAGGAAATGCAGTCTATTAAACAAGTAGCAAGATCAATGAGAGGGAGGGCGATGCAGAGGGTGCACATTATATATCCAATGCATTACATCCATTATCGCATCTCGCCACGCAACGCAGTAGGAATTTTATTCTGATATGACGTAACAGGGTAGGGTTGGGGTAGTTGTTTGGATTCCATAGTTCTACTTTGGGGTTGTTGTCGCACATCGAAAGCGATTTTTCTTGAACAGATAGGTACTGTGTATGAGTGACTTACTTCTGTCCAGCCAGTTTGTGAAATATACATATACGAGCGGGCAAGGCGAGCACGGGTCCAGCTAGTAATAAATAAATGGCTGAACAAGTCTCTATAAGCACGCTAAGCCTATAGCTTCTCGCATACATATTCGTTTGTGTGATATTTTTTTATGAATGGAAGAGATCTACAATTTTATGCGGAGCGCGAATGACTGAATTGAGAAGCTTTTCCAGGACAGTTGAATTCTAGGAGAGGTGACTAATTGGAAAAACCCTCAGGATGTAATTTGTACTTTTTTGGGGGGATCGATCCTGGAGACTCTTTGCAGTCAGTGCAAACCACAATCATGAAGATTGGTAGTATTGAGTAATTAAAATTCGAGTAACGTCGTCATCTGTTGCAGATCACGAATGCTCGATCAAACAAATTAATTTCGGGTGGAATTGTGAATGTTTGGGTCGCTAGTTTATTTTATTTATTTTAATTTAACACATTCAGCAATATCAACTTCTACCATCAAAAACACGTCGTAATCATGTGAGGGAAGTAACATTTCAACAATTTTGGTTACGCACAGATTCTAGGGCAATATCTATCTATCATCTAAACTTTGATAGACCATTCTCCTGCTCTTTTCCGTGTATGGATGAATGGATCACACATAAACACACTAAGAGAAAATCGATATCCATCTATACAGATGGACTGTGGAAACGGTATATTCTCAAAGGAATTAAATATACAATGTTCAGGGTTGCTGATAGCGGCATATGCACTGTCTTCATTATTGGCAATACTACGTAACAGTCAGGCGGCTATAAAAGCAGTCTCTGTTTTTGAAATAAAATCTAAACTAGTTCACCGCAGCCGCGAAAAGCTCAAAGTTCTTTGCTCGCAGTAAACCACGAATCCCTGCTGGGTCCCTGGACATAGTGACAAAGCTGGCAACGAGAGGGCAGACGAACTGCAATGTATCACGATAGAACACTGAACCTGAAGTCTATCAAGCCCCACTCTGTAATCTAAGAGAACGAGTCGAAAAGAACATTCGTATGAAAACCAACAACAGGTGGAAAGAACAAACGACTTATGAAGTATCACGAAAGCTTTGACAGTGGCCGAACCATCAAACTTCTACAGTTTGATAGGTCATTGCTGTTCATTTGTTATTTGCGGCATACTAGGCGTATACGTACTATTTTATTTAAAAATATGCATTTTCATTTCATTCCTTATAATGCATTTATTGCCATTTCAAGAAGATTGTTTTTTTATATTAGATGTATGTTCAACGTTGGACGACTTAGCACACCTGGAGTAGCCCAGCCAGGGTCTCTGAGTGAGAAACTTTTTTCCGTGAATCCAACTATGATCATGAAGGAACATTGAGTCTCTAGATCAAGGAGGGCCAAGAATTTCGCAATCGAAGGTTTTATATGGAAGCCAAGCAACTAACTGCCCGAGTGTAGGCTCTTTGAAATTCCAAAGAAAATCTAGTCACAGAAGCTCCAGTGTATGGTGTTTAAGCAGCTGCTAAATGCTCATCATGAAAGAGAACCCACGTCCATCTCTAATCTTGTTTCGACGTATCGACCATTAGAGCTAGTTATTTGATAAGTGATAACACATCAGTATTGATTTTATATTTGCCCTAGCCCAACTGATGCCATCTATCGCATTACTTCAACGACACATTTTATGGCCCGCTTTCCATTATGTCTTTCCGGAAAACGAAATTAAAAAATAAATTTTCTAATGTAAAATAACCTTCTAAACAAAAAAATGAAAGTCATATTATTAACAAAGTTTCAAACAATTAAAATTTCCGAAGGACGGGACGGGCAAACCGTATTTTTATGAATCCGTAATGTTGTTTTGAGTGATCTCGGGTTGATTAATTGCCGCCTGCAGTTGGTGGCACATGATTTGGGCCAGTGTTTCCCCTATTTGTGTCTAGCATTCGAAGGGCAATACGACTGGGCTTATTCAAATTCTTTTGTATAAATATGAGGCAGTACAAGTTCCCATTTCTGTTATATTGCCCTGAAGCATGGACCATATTATATAAAGCAGAGAGTAGGTACAAAAGTGCAATTTGTTTACTTTCTTTGACGGACTTTGGCCGAGTAGCTTTAACAACGAACAACTACGAATCAATCTTCTAAGATGGCAAGTAAATGTAGAGCGAATTGACCAACCCTAGAGGGACAACCCAGTAGAGGAAGACCTCGCCTTATGCCGCACTCACAAGCAAATGGCGACCTTAATCAATTTGGCGCGCGTAACCAAGGGAAGGGAAAGGGGCGCAGTAGCGCAGTGGTTGGTGTGCTGGACTATTGTGCGAGGGATCCCAGGTTCGATCCCCGGAAAAACACAAATTACATCTTAAGGGTTTTTCTACTGCGCCACCTCTCGCGAACGTCTGACAAACATCCGAGAGAATTCGGCCCTAGCGAGGTATCCGTCGGAACGGATAATGCTCCGCAACGCATTTTCCCGCGGAGACTCAAATTACATTCGAGGTATCCGCCTTCGGAAAGAATAATTAAAATGCGACGACGCATTGATTTGACATGATTTTGTTTCGTGGTACATCGGGGTTTTCCTATTTAGTGTTTGTTGTTTCGTTTGTTTTTGCTCTGGAAACACAAATTTAAGCAACAAATACAACCAATTACTTTGTAAACGTTTTATTGCTTTCATTGGCCGCGTTCCATTGACCGCTAGTCATCTAGCACATAATATCCCTGATGGAGGAACGCTGGCGCTAGAGATCTAGCGGCAGCGGCAAAGTGACATTAAAACCAATTTCAATTCGTATTATTTCATCTTCATGAGAGTCAAAAATGTATTTTGTGCCATCATGCCGCATATTTATTAATGCACTATAATTTAAATAAACAAATACAATGTATATTAATTACATATAAGTTTGAATTCCCATTTTACACTAAATTGAAAATATTTGACTTCTGCACTTTCACTTCTATTTTGACAGTTCGTTATTTTTTTCCAACCTAGCAGTTCATTTTGCGCTAGATTGAAAAATTTCCCAGAAAAGGATATTTCACAAAATGTGCTAGAGCTCTAGCGCAAATGCTGAAATGTCAGTTTTTTTTATATGGAGTTTGGCATGCCGCTAGGCATCTAGCGGTCAGTGGAACGCGGCCAACATCAACACTTCACTGCAAATCGTAAGCAAATTCCGCAACCAATTCCTGTCGGAGCATATCGGAAGAAAATTCGTATGAAGCTGTCAAAAATATCAGTAAAAACGCACTTAATCGCACTGAAACGCAAAACGCCAGTAGTGTGCGTTGCATATTTGTCGGAAAAAAGTTCCGAAAAGGTCTTCCGAAGTATACCTCGAAGCAAAAATCCTCCGATTCGTATGAAATCGGAAAATTTTCCGTTCCGACGGATACCTCGCTAGGGCCGAATATCTGTCCTGAAAAAGCTTCTCAATTCAGCTGTTCGGACTCGGCATAAAATTGTAGGTCCCTTCCATTCGTCCCAAAACTCACACAAAAGGATGGTTGCGAGAAGCTAGGCCTAGGGTGGGAAGTTAGTAAAGTTAGTAAAGAACCGGGTAAATGGAGAGGCTGGTTAGCTGAGGCCTTGGTTCACCCCGAACTATAGAGCCGCTGAAGTAGACAGTAACTAACACTAGTGGCCATGGTGTAGTGGTTCGAGCCCCGTCGGAGGACAACAATACTCTGACACCGACCTAAAAGAGAAACGAATTATATCAGAGTTTCTCCACCACTATGCCACAAAATAAAAATGGTTTCTGCTTGTTAGTAAAGTGGTCCGCTATTGGTCCTGAGTGCTCCAAGATTAGGACCAAAAGGTATGTAATAGGTGATATAATTTTGATTTGTATGTGGCCCCTATTGTGAGTGGCGATAGTTGATCGATCGACAACTGTGTTTGTCGATTGCGATTGATATTTGTCGATTTGACAGTCGCTTGTAGTCGATTACAAATGTCTGGGAGCTTATTCCCAAATGCGCGGCGGATCGCTTTTCATGGCGGATTGGTATTTTTATATTTCCAAAAGCTATTCGATCCATTCAAAAGCGATAGCTATTGTGAGGATTGCTGGCAGCAATTCTCTTGAAGTGAAAAAAATTTGTGCGTACGAATAGCTAAAATCAATCGACGCAATCGACAATTGTCGTGACAATCGCTAGTCGACAATCACAATAAGGTCCTGTGTATCTTCTTTTATCCAAACCAAATTAGGTACGTTTCTGCAAGACTAGCTCACGAAGACCCCCCGCAAGTTTAGCAATGCAACAAAAAAAAAACGCATAATTTGTTTCCCACTCATAACACATTTTATTTAATAAAATCTTTTTTGTTTTAAATAAATAACATTGCAGAAATAAAAAAGGGAACAAAAATATAATTATTTATTTAACAGGCAATTTCTTTTGATTTCGATATCTATTTCGAAACAAACACAACATTTTTAGTTGGTAGGCACATGTTTATTATTTTTTTTCGTTTTTAAAAAAATAGTAAGTAGAAAATTAAGGAAAACACTTGTGTATCCTTCCGTTAAATTCCATCAACACGCTAGAGACTTTCTTAAAATGACTTTCCTTTTGTTTATCCCTTCTTAAACAAAACTATAAATATGTATATACTTTCTTATGTAAATAATTAAGTAAATGTCACATTGAATAACTTCTAGCGCATGCAGTTAATCATAATAAAATGTCTTCAAATGTGTATTGTGTGCGAGTTCGATTGTGTTTTGATGAATTCTATCACTCCTCCTTTTTATTTTGTAATTTGTTTATTATTTATATTACCATTATATTTTTTGCTCAAAAAGAAAATATTATTTACAATAACATCTATATAAGTTAACCATCAATTTATATTTTTAGTTTTGGTTTTTTTTTTTCTTTCTTTCAACATTTAATAGAAAATATACTTGTTTAATTGTTGCTTCTACTTTTGAGTACAATTTATTTTGTTTTGTCGGTTGGGATAGGAATTCTTCATCATTATGTCAGCAATTTATTGTATGTACGTAGACGTAGGTGGTGGTGGTGGTAGAATGATGTGACAGTGTCGTATGCGATTTATGTAGGTAACTTTCTATTTACTGGTATTTTCGTGCGGCAGTTCTTGCTCTCCAAGCTTGAACCAGATTCAATGCAAAGTATAGCGTGAATCCGTGAATCTGGAAACCAACGAAACAGAAAGCGTACCATAGTAGTCCGTAGGGCATTCCCTAAAAAAGAATTAAAAAACAAATGTAAGTAAAAACAGGTAAGCAATATAATCTAATCATCTTATCTAGCTTGACTGTAAATAGGTAGTAAAAGAAACTATTTTTGATTGAATGGATGCATATTTGTTAAATTTCAGTAAATTTGTATCGAAAAACTAATCGTGCTATTACGACGATAGTTTATTCGTCCTAATATAACATTTTTGGACTCATGTACATGTAAACAGTGATCTTTAGACCGATTGTCACTTAAGTCCTCAGCAAAAATGTGCTCGAGAAGGCTTACAATTGATTCACAGTCAACTTTTTACAAAAGTTCATAAGCTAAAGGCAAGTGAAGATCTTCAAACAATTGGCAGCTTGCCAGCATATGAAAACGACAATTTCAACATTAATATCGTACTTGTCGATTTCAACGCCTAAATAGGCGCCTTCTTTGCATTTGGTTAGCAATACTGTCTGCATGCATATCCTACACAACACCTCATCCGGCAACAAGCACAGCTTAATTAACTTCGGAACTCGTGGTCGCAATCCCTCGTCTACCACATCTCGCTATACACGAGGAGACCTCATCAAAACGTTCACATTGCCTACAGTATTTTAGAAAATTGAGCATTTACCATCTACTCGAATCACTACCTAGCAGCAGTCGAGGTAAGCTTGAGTATATTTCGATCATTCCATAGGAAAATTGTAAAATTTTAAATAATATTTGACGCAACAGGTCAATACAGATGCTCACAATCATTTTGTTTGATTTTTTTTTTAACTAATGAAAGGGACGTATAATATTGTGCTGAGTCCGATGATGAATTGGGGCAGTTACTCTCGTATGTTAGATGTTCGCGATAGGTGGTGCTGTGAAATGTTTTTCCGGGGATAGAGCCTGGGAACCATCGTTCAGTAGCCCATCACACAAAACAACTGAGCCCGCCAAGCTACAAGGCTCGAATAGGAGCCTGCCTGGGCGAACAAGGAAACAGTTTAAATAGTAGATTCACTCTCAGTACTGAGAGTTTGAAAGGATCTTTTCTGCAGACTGATAAACACCAATGACGACTAATACCAAGTCGACCGTTGTCATGTAGTATTAGCCATTCAAAATTGCTTATGGTGGACAAGAGTTTCGTCTTTCGTCAACATGGCCACAATGAAGTAAGAATAGACCGGAAGATTACCATAAACCTTTTCAAAGAATCGTTTGAATATACGCAAAGCCATGTTGCAAGACTGTGCCCTGTGACGACACCAATTATTGTAGCCCTAATGTGAAATGTCGAGACAGATTTTTTAACTAGAGCGTTTCAGCACCTGATTCGGCGAAATATCTGCTTTACCGCTGGGTATGTTGTACCACTTATTCAACTATCGATCGGAATATCTTTGTCAATTCACGGTTGCGGTGCTGTACCATATTCCTAAGAGATAAGCGACAGTCTGTAGCTATGGCGATTATACAGTTTATAGAAACTATGTAATTTCAAGTGCTCGATTGCTGTTTGGTGTCCGAGAAGATAGAAGCAGACATCAAGTTTTGACCTCAACAAAAATAAAAATTTTTACCGCCATTATCACCGCATGGAAAATGATCGAGTAATTGGAAAGAATAATGACCCCAATCATGGAATCCGCCGGGGGGAATTGTTCGCGGAAAAGAATATTTTGGTATCGTCGAATCCGCAAATTGAACAGTTATTATGTCAAATAGGTAGGTATATACATAATATTAACACATACTATTGGCAGTGTGTGGTTTTTTTTTTCAGATTTCTGTTCACTTTTTGGATTCGACGATACCAAAATATTCTTTTCCGCGAACAATTCCCCCGGCGGATTCCATGATTGGGGGGACTATAGCACAAAAATAACAAAATGAACTAAGCGGGCCACGATTGTGTGTTCTGTTTGTGAACCATAAACAACCAGGCACCAGAGCAGTTAAAGCTGTATGGAATCGTATTCTTTTCTTTACAGCTGTTCTGTTCCATTACCATTACTATTACCACGACGACGAACTGGTTACATCGACTTGTGGATATCAAATTTTGTATAAGTTTTAATTTAGAAAGAAACTATCGACCATTTTGTAGAATATAAGAGCAACAGATGACGTAATGAATTTCTTTTCCACATAAATAGGGCTAACGAATTGCAGACAGAAGAAGAAAGGGATCACTTCAATCGAGTACCTAGTTAAGAGTGCTGCAAAATAAATGAAACCAATTTTATTCGAATTTAGAACTTACCCTCCACACAAAGATGTCAGCCTCCTCGGGATCCATGCCTTCTTCCAGGGTAATATATGCCCACACATCACCAAAATAGTAAAGGAAACAATAAAACAGTGGCAGTACACCCAGCAGTACAATTGCGATGATATACTTTTGCATCTCACGGATTTTATTAGAGCGTGCAGCTGATAGGCCAATAAATGATGTCAATAGCGACAAACACCATATGTATTCCCACCATAGAGGAGGTGGCACTTCAAGCTCTTCTATCTCCAAAACAAAAATATCCAATCGGTCCAGAATGTCGGAGGTAAGCTTCGCCAGCATTACAAAGAACAACAGCGCATGAAAGAAAATGCAGTACTTCAGTCGAGATTTATTCAGCAAGCTGCAAGCAAAAGACAAATGAAAACTTTAAAACCAAAAGAACTGCTTCAATTGGACAATATTGACGTGCTTTCAAATCGTGTAATGAAGTGTACATAAAAATGTAAACAAAAACTGGCATAGTGCCAGTTGCACGTCCCAGCATTATGTGTCTAGATGTGTGGGTCTAATGCTAAGTAATAGTAATATGCTAGACACAATGATTTGTGAGTTGTACGTGGAAGTAGAATATGTGGCATAGAATTTTAAGTGAAATGCAATTTTTTTTTTTTTGTGTTAACCTAATTTGATGTGGAGCTGCCACTCGTTGCCTGTATTCAAAGTCAGCGCCATCAGTTCCGGTGATCATAGGTCCTCCACGCGATGCCATTTCGATTTAAGCGTAATGTTTTAATGTTTCTACTGAGTTTGAAAATATGTAAACTATCGAATTAACATTTCACTTTGATGTGAAAAACCGAAAAAAAAACTTGATTCGGTGGTGCCACGGTAATCACCCACCGTCGTCGAAAAAGGGAAAATTTTCTTTCAAAATTGAGGACAATTTGACCGCTGTCAAAGATTTGACATTATTAGACAGGTATGTAGTGAGGACGATGTTCGACAATGTGGTCGAAAATTGTTATCGAGAGTTATCGATAGTGCTCGAAAGATTATTGCCTCTTTTTCTGGTGCAGAATACGACATTTGGATACATATTTTGTTCACTTTTTTCGCATGGGCATACTAGACTAAAACTTCTCGTCTTTGTAGGCTGTAAAGTATGTTAAGTCAATGTTTTGAGGCTATATATATGGATTTGTTGTTGTTGTGTATTTCTTGAGAGTTTTCTTTTGAAGATTATTGAAGAATTTAAAAAATGTTATCAATGTGTAACCCTCACAATGAAAAAATCGGATTAGTTTATGTGGTTTTCCATTTGACACATTTCCAATGTCCGCATTATACGTAAACGGATAATATTTAGCTAACTGCATTTGTTTTTGTTTCATATGTAGTGCCTAAACAAATCCCTTATTAAATACAACAAAGACAACCTGGATAATCATCGGGGTTAACATCTTCGCGGGGATAGAGAAAAGAGTGTAGCCGCCACAAAATTGCCTATGTTATCGATAACTTTTATAAAATTGTCATAAATGACATTTGACAGGCTGACATAGACCAGGGGCTACCGCGACGGCCTGCGGTGTTGTGGCGGTATCCTAAGGGCGCCGCAAGTTTTATTTTTTCACTGATGTAAGACTCCGAACAAAGGAAAAGCATTTCGTTTCTCTTTACGAATACCAAGAGCAAGGTCAAAGTGAAATCCAATAGTTAACTGCAGTCCAAAATTAAGCGACTTTGTGTTTCACGCAGACTTACTTCTTGGCTGGCACTCGAAAATTGCCTAGCACTCAAAATTAAATAAGGCTTTTTCAATTGGGGCGGGTCGTTGCCAGCCAGATTGATCGGGAGCATTGCCGCGGTCCATGAGAGTGTATATATAGGAGAACGCGAGGCAGTCAATTCCTCGCCATGCACAAGAAATCGGACTTTCGCAGATTTCAACTTGGCGAGTATTGCATGGACTTGGGCTTACGCGCGTACAAGATCCATCTAATCCAGGAGCTTAAGGCTACCTAATGACCATAGAAAAAGCTATTTTTTCGATGACTTGGCTTCGGAGCGTTTGGAAGAGGACTCCAATTTTGGCCGAAAAATCATCTTTAGCGGCAGGGCGCATTTTTAGATGAATGCGGGTATGATAACAAGCAAAATTCGAAGTTCGTTTTCCCGGCAATCCTTGAGAGAGACGCTGACGGGGACGAATAAAACGCAGCTATTATTACCTAAGCGCTTCGTAGCCAACTACATACTTAGTTGAATAAGTACCTATTCTGGTCTGGTAGGCCTTGAACTTTTCCTAGAGACTTTTATATACATACTAGCTGAACCCCCGCCGGCTTCGCCAAGCCTTTTCTTGCTTTTTTTTGCAACAGAGGGAAACATACAGTTTTTTCCACTTTGTTTTATATATAAAACTTTGTTATATATTATATAGCTACCCGCCCGGCACGGGCAGCACAGGAATTGTATTGCTTAGGTCTTAGATAACAATGTTCTTTCGTAAAATGCGAGAAATGAGAATAAATCGATTTGCTGGAACTTTCTTGAACTTTCCTGAAATACAGCAATACGAACAAAACAAAAAAAAAATCAAGTAAAAGTGTTATCATCGGCTTGGCCGATGTTTTGATACCCTCCACTGCATAAAAGTCATGCAAAATGTTTGCCATGCGAGTAAGTATGTGTCTAATATTAGTTTTGTATGGTAGGTAGCAGAACTACTTGACCGACATAACCCATTTTCAATACCAACCTGACGACGGTTAAAAAAAGTTCTCCCACAAAATTTCATTCACCTAAGTCGATTCGTTTGGACGCTATCGTGCTTTCAACAGACAGAGATATATGGGTCAAATATTGGCTTTGTATGGGAGGTACCAGAACTACTTGACCGACATGGACCAATTCATTCATTCATTCATTTTCAATGGTCCGCTTGTCCATTAAGTGGGTCGCGGGTGTAGGTTGCTCAAGTGGACCCTCCACAGCTCTCGATCCTCCGCCATCGACTCTAAATCATCAAGGGCAATCCCCATACGGGTAGAGGAGAGATTATGAATTTGATCTAACCATCTCATCCTGGGTCTACCTAGGGGACGCCTGCCCGATGGTACGGATTCCATAGCACGTCGTGGAATCCTTGTCGGGGACATGCGTTTAACATGCCCAAACCACCGAAGCATGGATCGCTCCGTCCGGAGAAGTAGCTGCTCGACATTGAGTTCCTCACGTATTCTAGTATTTCTGATGCGATCTCTACGGGTCACACCAGCAATACAACGGAGAAATCTCATTTCGGCAGCTTGTATTCGCGATCTTATTCTTTCGGTCATTACCCAAACCTCATGACCATAGGTAAGAGTTGGAACAAACACCGAATTAAAGACTGACAACTTAGCTTTGACACCAAGTTCAGTCCTCCTGATAACAGAATGACCAAGCTGTCTCAAAATCGATCCAGCCTGACCAATCCTACAGGAAAACTCGGCATTGCTCCTTCCATCATTCGTGAATAAGACCCCGAGATACTTAAACTTCTCCACCTGTTTCAATGGGACTCCACTAACATGCAGAGTGCATTGAACAGGCGTTCTGGAGACGACCATCACTTCAGATTTGTTCACGTTTACTTTCATCTCAGCTTCAACACAAACGGCTACAAACCGATCGAGTGCGCGCTGAAGTTCAGTCTGAGAGGACCCAAGGATGACCAAGTCATCAGCGAAGAGCAAATGACTTATCCTCAGATCTCCCAATTCGAAACGTTCTTCGCCAAGACTGCGCTGTAACATCCAGTCCATATAAGTAATGAAAAGGAGAGGCGACAAGACGCACCCCTGGCGAAGTCCAACGCCCACGGTGAAAGGTATTGATTTAACGCCGTTTACCCGAACACAGCTTTTACAGTTTGTGTAAAGAGATTGAATGGCTCTCAAGAGAGAACCATCAATTCCATACTCCTGTAATACACTCCAGAGTTTCCCTCGAGGGACTCGGTCGTATGCTTTCTCCAAATCTACGAAGCACGCGTAAACAGGTGTAGCATACTCCCAAGCCATCTCAAGTACCATTCTGAGAGTGAATAACTGGTCGGTTGTGCTTCTGCCGGGACAAAATGGACCAATTTTAATACAAACTTGAAGGCCATAAATATAAGACTCTCTTAAAATTTCAGTTGCCTAAGTCGATTTGTTCGGACGCTATCGTGATTTCAACAGACAGAGAGAGACGTGGGTCTAATAGTGATTTTGTATGGGAGGAACCAGAACTACTTGACCGACATAGCCCATTTTCAATACCAACCTGGCGACCGTAAAAAGAAGTCGTCTCACAAAATTTCATTCGGCTAGGTCAATTCCTTTGGACGCTATCGTGCTTTCAACAGACAGACAGACAGACAGACGGACATGGCTAAATCGATTCAGAATGTGATCCTGATTCAGAATACATATACTTTATAGGGTCTCCGGTGAATCCTTCTTGGCGTTACAAACGTAATGGCAAAGTGAATATACCTTCCTGTGGAGGGTATAAAAAGACTCATGAGAATCGGTCCAGCGGTTATCGAGATATAAGGTCTGTTCCTTTACTTTTGTAGTAAAAATGGAAAAGACTGTCAAAATGGCAGTGGATGAAGTCTCTCACAAAGAGAAAAACTTGCGAAAACGTTAGGGAACGCTTTTGTAGTAACTATGAAAAATGACAGATGCATTTTGTTTTTCAATAAATTGCATGTGGATATGAATCCAAGTAGATTATGTGGAAGAGCGTTTACTGACTGAACTACATGCATTCGAGAAGAAAAAAAAGGCTACATTATTTTCTCGCCTTCTGATACCTACCATTTTCATACCAATTTGTTTTTAGGAAATCAAAAGACCAATGCAAATAGTCGTTACACGCGGTTCAAATCAAATTTCAAATTTCAGGCGACTGACAGTTGTTTCAATTCTTACCCAAAGAAATTTGTTGAGTAAAAACTAGTAAGATTGTCACTGTCAGTGGATGGGTAATATATTGCGCTCTCGAGACATTGACTAAACATGCGTAAAAATTCGTAAGATTTAAAAGTAAAGGAACAGACCTTATAACGTCATCGAGTTTCACCACATAGAAAATGTTTTTTGAATGTTTTTTTATGTGAGGTGCCACGCCCGTTTTGAATTTGTTTAGCCTATTGACTGATCACCGTAATTACCGACGTTTTAAAAAAACTCAACTAAATTGGTTGAAAATTACGGGCGACAGAGGGAAACATTTTTTACACTTTGTTTATCTTCTCTTATATAAAACAAAGTGGAAAAAGTATGTTTCCCTCTGCCGCCCGTAATTTTAAAACGATTTTGTTGAATTTTTTTTTAATGCCGGTTATTACGGTGATTGGGTGATAGGCTAAACAAATTCAAAATCGGACAAAGAGGCGTGGCACTGCCCATACAAAAAAAAAACATTTAAAATCGTATATTTCGAAAACCACAGAATCGACTGAGATCGAACTTACAGATAATCAAAGATATTGGTCGTGGAGTGTTCCTGTGAAGATAGGTCAAAATCGGACAAAGGGGCACCCCCCATACAACAAAACATTCAAAATCGTAGGTACACATATTTCGAAAACAACCGAATCGATTGAAATCAAACTTACAGATAATCTTATGTATTGGCCCTAAAGTGCTTCTCTGAAGATTTGTCAAAGTTGGATAAAGGGGCGTGGCACCTCCAATACAAAAAAATTAAAACATTGTCGCCCGAAAATAAATAAAATAACCCCCGGGGAAGCTGGCAGGGGTTCAGCTAGTAGGTACAATATAAGAGATACAATAATTGAGTAGAAGTAAATAAGTAATAAAACCACTGAGTACGTTTTTTTAGCTGATATACGATTTACTTCAGTTGAAATGTGTCTTTTTTTTTTTGTTTATTAAAATTCATAAGAAGCTTAGACAAAATACCTACTACCTAACACCTTTGCAAACATTTTTTTTGCTTATTAAAATTCATAAGAAGCTTAGACAAAATATTAACACCTTTGGAAAAAATCCAGTAGAAGACTTTCACTTTTGTCGGAATACCTCTACTTTCAGAGGATGACAAATTTCCTCCGGCACTTCTTGACCAACTGGAATGGACACATCACCCTGCGGGCAAGTGCTTAATGCAACCAATAGATTCATGTCGGCAATAAATTCAATGTAATCGCCTTTTTGAGCCGGGCTTGGTTTGCAGAAATATTGTTGAGTGTCCTAAAGATATTGCATTAAATGACTTACTATCAACAAATCCATAAAGAAATTCCCTACCTTTGTAAATCCAGTGCACATAAATATATTCCAAACATCGTGCACATCCTCTTCACTAAGTCCACGCTCTTGAACTGCCTTCGTAAGGTAACTATGACAACTGCCAAATCGTTCGTTGCCAGTTATAAGCTTATAAGTGTAATCATCACATCTTGTTCCTATCACATCGTGAAGCGAACCGCCATCCTCGTCAATGCCATACTTACCCAATGAATCGAATACAAACGTTGCCATTGGCCTCAAGTAGGGTAAACAACTCCACAGTCGATCATAAACTTTCAAATGGGTGCTATGCAACTGCCTTGTCTTGCCAGAATAAAATCTTTCCTTGTGATTCTCCAAATTCCAAAAATTCATATCGCCCACTTGTGATCCCTCCGATATGGTTATGCGACACAAGTCGCCTTGCTGCATTGTCCATGTTCTTGCCGATCGTTTGGGCACATCAAGTGTCTCGATCACCTCACCTAGAATCGCTTTATGCCGCTTTTCATCATAATCTGTTGTGGAAACTTTTGTAGCAGGTGGCTTATCGTAACAAATAACTGGAGCGTGTTGCTTAAATGTTCTTGGTTTGAAGTTTCGACCGCACCACGAAGTAGCCATATTGTCTGACTCTAGTATCTAAAGGGAATTAGAAACAAATTCCAAAATAAACCATTTTATATGAAAATAAATTAGATAAATGAAATGAAACGAATTCTAACTAAATGAACTCACTACGTAAGTACTCGTAACTTGGACACTTGGATCTTGACACTGACAACTGATTTATTATTCTGATTCTGAATCTAAATGCTTGATATGCACGGCCTATTCCTACTGCTACTACATCAACTAAAGCTTATGTAATCAAAATACAATATTGACAAACTGAAGAGCTTTTTATTATAACTTAGAATGGGTTTCTAAAAGTTTATGTGTGATAATATTCAAGGCGTTACCAGATGTGATGATTTTAAACATTCCCATTCGAATTTTAGGAACATTTTTTTTGTTTATGTTGGTTTGTTACCTTTGACAAATCTTGTAACAACCATTTTGAACATGGCGATCGAACTTAGCTATGGGAAGGCCTGGAATTTTAAACATTTATAATCTAAGTGCATAACCAAAGCCGGCCGAGGCGTGTTTCATAGCTCTGTATAGCTTAGATACATAAAGAAACTTGCTGATCAATAAAGTGACATTTTGCAGAATAGTTTTTACCGAACCTCTTCAGCTGCGATTTTTTTCGTTCCCCGTCACCGCTATAGGCTACGTCACAAACCAGTAAGAATAGACCGTCGACTCCTCCCACATAACGGACTTTGCCTACAAGCTGCCGGCGAGACCAGGATTTTTCAGGTATTGGTGCTGTACAAAATCAAAGGGGCGCCATTAACGCACGCATACTTGAACAATCCTGGTCGCATGGTATTGCATAGAAAAACATTGCCGCCATTAATTTTGACATTTACACGTATTCACAGACAGGAAAATTCTTTCCGGGGGGAATCGGGTAGGTGTACGGGAAGTCGGCGGTCTATTCTTACTGGTTTGTGGGCTACGTAACATAAACAAATCCCTTATTTAATAGAACAAAGACTTAAGGGCCCAGCCCATAGAATCCGTCACCGCAGTTCGAACTTGGAATCATTAAAACAATTTGCAACGTATTAAAAAAATATCCACAAAATTATTTTCATTTAACTGTTACCTGCAGCATTTCACAGTTTCTCTCATTATCTAAATATTTCCACCAATGAAAAGGATTTCTGTCACGCTGTGCCAACTGTCAACGGATGCGATGGACAGAAAAGTAGAAAGTAAACCTACTTTATTTGTCGCATGCGCGTTGCTTATGGGTCACCTTCCATAAGCTGCTGTGTACTCTATAAACCTTGATAATTATCGGGGTTAACAGCTTCTTGGAGGGTAGATAAAAGTGTAGCCAACACAAGTTTTTGTACACGTCATGTTATCGATAACGCATGAAAATAGAGGTGACATGTGACATGTTTTTTGTCGACACACTTAATGTCACTTAACTTTTTGTCACAAAAAAAAATGCCTCAACAAAATTTTTATTAATTTGAATCAAAGCTTTCATCTGCGCGTCGCGTCGTTAGAATATCTCTATATTAGCTGGGCCCAGATCACGTAAAATGAAAACGATCAAACGACGTCGTTTCGATACTAGCAGTCTCTGTCTATTGTCACAGATATTATAGAGCCAGCTTAAGTGAAAACGTTGCCGTTCGATCGTTTTTATGTTACGCGATCTGGCCCCTGGGTTTTTTTCGTCGCCGTCACGGTTATATAGGATACTTAACATAAACAAATCCCTTATTAAATACAACAAAGACTTAACCTTGATAATCATCGGGGTTAACAGCTTCGCGGGGATAGAGAAAAGATTAGCCAACACAAATTTGCCTATGTTATCGATAACTTCTATGGACATAATGCCGTTTGAAATGTTGACAAAAACTATTAAAAAATAATAAACAATCCAAAACAAATCAGAAAAAAGTATTATATTTGCAAAAAATCTGCGTTCAAAAGATGCCATGATTGTTTTTAACTTCCTCAACAATTGTTTGCACTTTGGCAATATCGTTAGACACTAAAATTGTACTGTCATTGCCAATTTTACTATCAGACTGATGCACTGCCAACTCTTGTTTGAGTTCCTTGACGTTCGATTTTTTTATTATATAGAGTTTGGCTACACCGAATTAAATGATTCTTTTTTTTCTGGAAAGGTATTCTTTTGTAGCAGGTTTGTATGGAAAAAAATTGGACAAAGGGGCGTGGCACCTCCCATACAAAAAAAAAACATTCTAAATCTTATATCTCGAAAACCACCAAATCGATTGAGCTTAAATTTACAGATAATCTTATTGGCCTGGGAGTATTGCTCTGAAGATTGGTCAAAATTGGATAAAGGGGTGTTGCGCTATTCTTCGACAATCATGGGAACCAAAGTTTGTAAAATGTATAACATTGATATGCATTGTCCTGACAGACAATAATACTATCTATGCAATACGATTTCTGGAAAAACCAAAAATGTGTACCACGGAGCATTACAATAAAAACTGTTTATCTCTGATTTATGAATTAGAAACTGATTTTTTATTTTTCCATTTGTTTTGTTTTTTTTTTTATACTTTTTTTTGTACTCTTATGGTGTAGTGTGGTGTGATGTACACAGCGTAGGCGTTAAAGAAAATGGGATAAAGAAGATAGGATTACGATTACGATGCACATTGGCTTTGAATGCCTGTAAATTATACTGACGAGGAAAGTCAGATCAGAAGGGGTAAAATATTTCTGGCACCGTTTGAGAAAACCTAGACATTTCGCTGCATTCTTGGCGACTTTGTGTATATGGTCATTCCAACAAAGGTTGTCATGTACGCACATACAGAGAATGGAAACTCTTTCGGTTTCGGTGATTCGCTTTAGAGACTGCAGACAGCATTATGCTTTTGAAGTACATATTAAATTCCACTCTATTGGCTAAACCCCATTTTAAAATGCTGGTCGGAATTTAATGAGCTTAACATAAGTAGCGGTTCCAGTTCTACGGCCGAAGAGCAGGGACGTGAGTCCTGGAAAGAATATGAGAAGCTAAAAGTGCTGTCATCAGCGAACGAATGAATTGGATTAGAAGTTAAAAAAATAAAAAAATAAATAGATGGCGCAACGGGCGGATGACACGAATGGGACGAATGGAAGGGACCTACAATTTGATGCCGAGTCCGAACGGCTGAATTGGGAAGCTTTTTCATGACGGTCATACTCTCGGATGTTTGTCAGACGTTCGCGAGGTGCCGCAGTAAAAAAAAACTTTAAGATGTAATTTGTGTTTTTCCGGGGATCGAACCTGGGATCCCTCGCACAGTAGTCCAACACACTAACCACTGCGCTACTGATGTAGACAAGATATCATTTATAAAAATGAGAAAGAGGGTTGGGGACAGAACGGAGCCTTAAGGGACACCAGCATTTATATGGTGAGTTTCAGACTTGAAACCATCCAAAACAACTTGAATTGAACGGCCAGAAAGGTAGTTTCTAATCCACGACAATCTTCGATTCACCGAAGTGATGGAGAGATTGGATCCACTTCTCGGTGAGATAAGTCATCAAATCACCAGTGGACCTGTTGACACGAAAACCGAACTGCCGGTCATTGAGGAGTTTCCGTGATTCAAAATATTTCATTTTGCACTACGAAGTGTAGGGGGTTTGCTAGTATCCAATAAAATAAGCCTGGGGCTAGTGTTAAAAAGTTTAAAAATATTCATTTTAAACATGTCTTGAGACCATTTGATTTTTTTCTTAATGTACCTACTTACATTTTAGTTAATTAGCGGTTTTGAGAGCAGCCAATTTTAGTTCCTTTTTTTGTCACCGAACTTTTTTTTACGACCTTTCAAAATTCTGCAACGGTAGCCCGCCTGCTTGTGGCTTGCAAATGCAATGGAGGATCCCATTTATCTCTCTTTTTTGTCGATCTAGCTTTAATTCACTTGCATCATCTAAATCCAATCACAATAAATAGAAGTAGTGATATCACTTCCATTGCCACATTCCACCACCATCAACTAACAGTTGCGCCCACAATCACAAAGCATAATGCACAATGCACAATGTATCTAAATAATTAGGTTCAGATAGTTTTCTTTCGCTCTCTTAAGAACCAAAAAAAAAATTTTTATTTCTCTTCACTGAGTCAACATTGAAAACGAAAGTAAAAGACTTTCATTCAATTCATAAGTGCCATCGGCCATCGCCTAGCGCCGCAAAACGGAAATCAACCTACTACCCCCAGTCTACGAACGGCATAGAGCTAGCACAATCCAATGCCAATCCCCCATTCGGTCGGAAGCGCTTTTGTGTCTCTTTCAATCCGCGGCATGCTTTAAAAATATACCTACTACCAAATCGATTAAGACCATTATTACGAGTATAATACGCAAACAGAACGCCATACTAGAAGTGGCAAGCAAGACGAGCCCGCTATAAGCTTTTCGTTTCAGTACCGTTGCGGATTTTGAATTGTCGTGATCGTTGCTATCGAATGCCATCTAATAATATCGGTCTATTACGTTTTTGGTGGATTAGACTAACGGAAAAGGATCGAGATTTAAATTTATTTTTAACATAATTGAAAGGTATGTGATCCAAATGGTGATATTGAACGACAAGTGTTTGTGATAAATTAAAATAAATAAATAAAATATTAAATCACTTCAATGATTTTAAAGAAAATGCAATTATAAAACCAAAGGCGCACAACCCCAGTGACATGGTGTATTTTTAGAGTGACTTACATTTGAAATTTATCTCGCCCAATTTGAGTGACTTTACAATAAAAAAAAAAATTATTTAAAAAATAAATAAGTAAAGCTAATTTTTAGTAGATAAAACCAAACATAAATGCATTAATATGTTTTTAAATATTTGAAAATGAGTTGTGGATACTAAATTTGGTTTATTAAGCTTGTTTTGTTTTTCTTATTTGTATAGGGTATTACACATTATTTTGGGCAAAAGGTGTGTCATATATCTGCAATACAATGAATGTTATGTGTAGGGAGACAAAGCCCATTGATCTCTAAAATGTATTAAGAGTCCATTATTATGAACAATGAATTGTCAATAATTTCCCGATTTGCCACGAATTTCTCGACAAATTTGAATTCAAAATTATTTTTTATGAGACAGTAAAAAAACTTTAACTTTGATATAAAACGGTTTTAGGCCAGTTTCACAGTGACCGCACTTAAGGTCGTGTGTCAATTGCGCTAAATATTTATCCTCGGATAATTTTCTGACACTATCGTGGTGGAAAACGAATTTTCAGCTGTCAAAAAGTGATCCTGCTCCGAGAGCAAGATACTAATTTATCTTATAGGCTATTTTTTGACGTTTTCTTTTGGTTGAGTTTTTCTTTAATATAGAAGATAATAAGAATTATCCTCGGATAATTTTCTGACACTATCGTGGTGGAAAACGAATTTTCAGCTGTCAAAAAGTGATCCTGCTCCGGTAGCAAGATACTTATTTATCTTATATGTAGGTTATTTTTTGACGTTTTCTTTTGCTTGAATTGAACTGAATTTCAGTTTCTTACAACACTTCATAAGTGTTAGAAAATTATTCGAGGATAATTACATACTTACCCCAAATGACACACGGCCTAAGTATTGATTCTCCCTCAGATTCTACGGGTAGATTTCCGTTTAATTATTTGATTAAGCCCAGAGTTGCACTTAAGTACCTATCCATTCCCCCTCAAATAACGCTCAAGATTCGATTTCTGTTTCATCATCTGCGTCATATTTGATTATAAAACTTAAGTGCCCAATACCGGACACTTAAGTGTTACACGAGACAGGTGGCAAGTTATTCAGCTGTCAACTATTTGACAAGTTCATTTGCTTTTTTTCGCTTTATGAGTTGAATTAAACAAAATAATTATTTTTTTGCTCAAGTTAGGGGTTTTTTTGTCATTAAGAACCCATTTGAAAAATCGAATAAATTATTAAACAAAACAAACATTTTTCTAAGTGCTGCCAAGTTTTTTGTACCATTTGAGGTGACTATTGTGAATCGAGTGTTAAACGCAAAATACGCATGAGTGACATTTATCTGTTCGTCTCTACTCAAATTTAAGTTACACTGAAGACTGAACTCTGCAGTGTGCAACTGGGCGTGTCCAATACTTTGACTTTTTTCCTCGCTTTAAAAAAAAATGTTTTGATGCTAAAAGTTTGTTCAAACAATTCTTATATATAAAAATTTAGTTCGAGTTGGGTTGTAAAATGTTTTTCATGTTTTTTTTTGAAACTAATACATCTGCCTTTAAATTTTATAGAAATGTTCGTAGCCGTAGGTTTTTAGTTAGTTTAAAGGCAGTTGCTCCTTTACTGGCTGCTCTTGCAAACCATTTGCTGCCTGAGGTCATTAAGAAAATAAGTTTCTAACTATGCCTTTCTTAAATGTGTCAGGCTAACTGCAAAGATGGTCAGTGACGGACTCGTCCTCCTCTCCATCTCTGCAGCTTCTGCAGAAGTCATTGTATGGTAGACCAAGCCTTTGCGCGTGTCTGGATATTACAAAAAATAAATAGGTGGCGCAACAGGCGCGCGGGTAGATACCCTAGGCCTAGCTTCTCGCAACCATTTGTTTGTGTGAGTTTCTATTTTTGGGACGAATGCAAGGGACTTACAATTTTATGCCGAGTCCGAACGGCTGAATTGAGAAGCTTTTTCAGGACAGTCATACTCTCGGATGTTTGTCAGACGTTTGCGAGAGGTGGCGCAGTAGAAAAAACTTTAAGATGCACATTAACCACTGCGCTACTGTGCATAGATATACAGGATAAAACATTAAACGACTTACGAGGTGCTAGATCAATTAGGTCGCAGAAGCTCCTTGGATCTTTTTGAGTCCATAGCTTGCCAGGTGATCATATAGCAGTATCCTAGATGTTTTCATCTGTGACTTGATCTGCCTGCTGCATCCGTATAAATTATTTGTTTAGCGTAGGAAAGTAGTGCATACACTTTGCGTAGACTTATACTATCTACGCCAAAGAAGCTTATAGCCTTGTAGTTCGTATACTGCACAGTTCCCTGGGATGTCACAGTGACCAGGAACCCAGCAGAGGATGGATGAGGCTGTACTGTCAGCTACCTCGTTAAGGCGCAATCTTCCACCGCCTTAGATCTTATTTCGCTGGATATTAGGGATTTGATTGCAGGTTGGCTATTAATGTATATGACGCTATCCCTTTGTGATACCGAATTAATTGACAGCCACGCTGTAGCTTGGAACTGCAGTGTTTCGGAGGAGAGGCCCAGTTTTGGAACCCTCTGTGGATATTGACAGTTGTTATTTGTCGTGTTAGGACATTTCGTGAATCCCTTTGGTTTTAGTCCGGTATTTCACATGTGAAGCCTCTTTTGAAATAGATATTCGTAGGCAGATAAGTCTGATGTAGAAGGTCGTGTTCAGTCGGTTATACTCTTCAGTGCTTCACTTCTCTGAATTTGATTGCCACGTTTGTGGAGTATTCTTTGCCGACGATGCCTAGGGGAAGTAAGTTAAGCATGGTTTGTAGAACGGCGGTTGTAGAGGTTGGAGAGAAGCGCGGAGTCTTCTCCAGTACCTGTAGATTGGAACTTTTGTTCAAGGCCGGCCACCACTGCAGTATAGAGCCATTGCATTACATTGGGTTGAAGGCATCATCTAGAGCCGACAGCTCTTTTACAGGAGTATAGAGCCACTAGGTACTTCCTAGTGTCCATAGATAAATTATAGCTATCTAATTTTAAAACAAGTGTACGACTGAGTCGCACGAAACTTGCTCTATTTCGGAGAGGTACTTTCGAGTCTTGGACTTTTATTCAATTCGTTGCAGTAGTATATCTTTTAAGTGAGCTTCTAAAGGGTCCGCCAACTAACGTTTTTTTTTCAGCTAGTGCTTATTTCGCGAATGGTAACACTTAACTCATGTCTGATTTGACAGATAATTAGTTTTATCCTTCCGCTGAACGAATATTGTTGTGTATACGCTGGGAAATATTGCGACATTATCTACTTTGAAAATCATGGTAATGTTGCAGAATGTGTGCGAATATTGCGTACGGATTTTGGAAGAAGAGAAGCACCGTCAGCTCCGTATGTTCGTTATCTTGTGAAAAAAGTGAAAGAAACTGGCATCCTCATCGATAAACCAAAGCGTGAAAAGCCGTACACCCGAGAAAATTGCTGCTGTGGCAGAAAGTGTGCGTGAAGCGCCATCAACATCAATTCACCGTCGTTCTCAACAATTGAACATTTCGGAGACATCATTGAGACGAATTTTGCATAAAGACCTTGGTATGACGCCATACAAAGTCCAATTGGTTCAGGAGTTGAAGCCAACTGACCATCCAAAGCGTTTTCAGTTCGCTAATTGGGCCTGCGATCGACTTAGAGAAGATGCCGATTTTGTCGAAAAAAATCATCTTTTCAGATGAAGCTCATTTGGATCTTGGCGGGTATGTAAACAAGCAAAATTGTCGCATTTGGGGCACAGAAAACCCGCACGCATACATTGAAAAGCCGATATACCCAAAACAAGTCACTGTTTGGTGCGGTCCAGAGGCATAATTGGGCCATTTTTCTTCGAAAATGAGCCAGGAGTGGCCGTTACAGTCAATGGCGATCGTTATCGGGCCATGTTGAACGAATTTTTGTTCACAAAAATTGAAGAGGAGGATATTGGCAACATTTGGTTTCAACAGGACGGCGCTACGTGCCACACAGCCGAAGCTACACTAGATGTTTTGCGCCCTGTTTTTGAAGATCGCATTATCAGCCGCAGAGCTAATGTCGTTTGGCCACCGCGGAGCTGCGATTTGGCACCGTTGGACTATTATTTGTGGGGTGCCGTAAAAGATAAGTGTTACGCCGACATGCCAGAGACAATTGACGCTTTAAAGGACAATATACGTGAAGCCATTGGTGAAATACAGCTGCACACAATCGATAATGTGCTTAAAAATTGGACCGATCGTGTAGGCTACTGCATGGCCAGCCGAGTAATAAGAATAAATTATGAAATTATTTTCCATTATTAACCGGAAGGATTGTACTTTCAAATAAAAAAATAAATTTGAGAAAATATTCAGTAGGTTTTTTTTATAGCATTTCAAAAAAAAAAAGTTATTTGGCGGACCCTTTATAATTCAGAATTGATTAGTGCATCTATTTCCAAATTTTGACCAAAAACAAGATCTTTGTTGGGCAAAAATGAAATTCTCGTTTTAGATATTCAGTCGTTCGGTTACAGCCAAAAAATTGTAGTTCATTTCATATAGACTGCTTATGATTTTTATAAATTTATTTGTATTAATAAATGTTTTTATGGTATTGTTGAAGGTAAGAAGATATACCAACAAATTATAATATTGGTTGGTGTTGAAAGAAAAGGAATTTCAAGAAAAAATGTTAATTTGCATTTTCACAAAAAGTTTTGATGTAATTTGGTGTACACCCGGTGTGAATTTTCATAACAATTGTATGGTACAGTCTTGAGGAAAAGTAATTTCTCAAATTGCCCTTCATTGAAAATCAAAGAAAAAACAATTACACAATTTTACAGAGATTCTTTATATAAATAAAAAAATAACTTTTTTCTTATAGTACTCGTTGTCATTAAAACCATTTTCTAAAATAATAAGAGCTAAAGCTTAAATACCTATTATTTTAAGTAACATACTCCATGTGTGTCAAAATAGGACTTAGAAGACAAATAGGGTACTACACAATCTCTTTCAAACTGTTAAATACATTCCTATCTGCTTTTTGCTATAGGCATAACGAAATGCTGTAAACATGTCTTCTTCACATACTTATGCTCAAACTGAAAGGGCATAATGCTCTCGAACTTAAAATAGTTCAACTAGAAATAGATGCACGAGCATTTTCAAGTCAGTTGCATACAAATGAAAATGTTCTGGTGACAGTGTCAACTGCTCTTGCACTATTTCATTGACAAATAAGTGGTGGTGGTGGTATTGCACTGTTGCTTGTTAATTGTTTGCGAATGGGCAATCGATTGAAAAGGTTAAAGACAATCGTCTTAGAAAATGTGTTTACGCGTCAGTTTTTGTTGAAATAAATTAAACTACACGAATTATTGGAGAAACGTTCAAGATATAACACAAGACATCAAAAAAATTGAATTGGTTATATTATCTTTATTGGGTTTAGGTCAAAAATTAGTATAATTTTGATTTATGCAATTCTTAAATTTTGAAATTCTGTGTATATAATCCACTTGGGAAGATATTTCATTTAATCTTGCTTTGACATACCAGTTCTACCAATTGATCAATGGCCACATCCACATATCCTTATACATTTACAAAGTGCATAATGACCAATAAAGACAAATACCTCAAATATGATTTTACTATTATATTCTATACCAAACTTAGGGCCGATACGACTCAATCATAACGATTTAGGTTCTACTTAAATTCTTAGGGTGCATGTCATAACGCCCTGGGGCGCTATATGTTTCGGGTATTATTTCATTTTGGGGCATTAATGAACTTCCTATAGTGTCATAAAGCCCACAAAAAAGTGACTTAAAGCCCGTCGGGCGTTATGACACTTTTATGACACAAAAATGTGTGTCATAGCGCCCTGGGGCGTTATGTCATGTACCCAAATTCTTACTTTTTGTATGGCATTAACTGTCACATAAGAGTTTATGTTGAACTTAAATCTTTATGTGCCATATCAGCAAACGGCCCTTAGTGTACCTACTTATTTTTTCTCTCATTCTATTTAATAAGTAAAATTTATTATTGAAATCTTCGCATTCATTACTTTCGATCTTCCGCAACCGACTGTGAAATAATCAGGGCCAATTCCCGATCGGGTGAGAAGTGATTCCGAACTAGATCTACATCATCTAATCTATCTATCTCATTTTGGACCTAGCTAGAAAATAACTGACTGATAGCACGCATTGGAATCCGTGTTAGGTTAGGGTCATACGTTTAACGTGACTATAAGCCATAGAAATCATGGACCGCTCTAGATGGTTTACCTCAAATCCGACCATAAGAGTTTGAACAAACACCGAATTTCGGTCCTCCTTTATAACCGAATGACCTATAAGCTGTCTCAAAATTGACCCAGCCTAAAGCTGGTCCGTCCGTCTGATCGCAAAACAGATAAATGACACTAAATTGAAATAATAGGAAAGGTGACATTTGTCATTTTGATGAGGCAAGTCATTACCATGTGATCGCCATTTATTTCGCTCGTTATTTAATGGCATCCCAACGGAAAATTCTAAATGAATTCACTTGATTTTGGGACAAAAATTATGATGATAGTCATTTCGTGTGATCGCCATTTTTTGACAAATGACCAATGAAGAATCGTAGCTTAAATGTCACTCTAATGCGACATTTTTTCCTGACGTCACGGCTGCATTTAAATGACTCGAAAAATGGCCGTGTAATCGTTCCTTTACTATCTAATATGTAATTGATAACTCGTTATCTTATTATCTAACTTATTTAAATGTGTTTCCACTAACATGCAGAGTGTATTAAAAAGGAGTTCTGGAGATGTACGTCATCTGAAATTTTTTTCACGCTAACGGCAATTTTTTGTGTAGCCATTAGAATTCATATCCACTTTTCAAGGTCTGCATCAACTTCACAAAACAAAGCTGCAGACTCCGACTTCAGATTTGGTGCGTATACGTTCTGCACTTGAGCTAGAGTTGATATTTCCAGATAAACTTTACGATCATAATTTAATTGCAATACTCTACCTGCCCTGCCGCCATAGAATTTTGAAGGTGCAGTTACACTATTTACAAGGGTTTCCATCCAAGGACACAAGGTCCACAGTTCTAAGATCTTTTGGCTTTTTCGCGGTGACACCAAAATAGACATTTGACAACAATACATTTTGGGCGCCCCACAAGACAGGCTGCTAATGCTCATGACCATACAGTACACTTGACAACCGCGAGGACATCATCTTTCCAAAACTCCTTCTGTTACAGGACAAGCAAACTTTGGAACTCGCTTCCTGGGGATATATTTCCAGAAGACTACAATTTGCAGCAATTTAAGTGCAGAACTAAAATACATCTGCAAGCATCTCGGGGCGCTGATGAAGCGTTATAGGTTTGCCTTTCCCGGGAGAAGTATTTACAGCTACCTCTACAAATCCAATAACCTCTAGGTCTTTTCCTGTGAGCGAAGAGAGGCTCCATGTGCCCATCCTAATAATAATTATAATGAAGAAGAGGGTTTAGTGCACTGCGACCTTGTGGTCTATTGTGCCCCCTGCTTATACCTTGGAAAGGTTCATGCCATTTTTCAGAGCCCCATCGCATAACAGTTCCGTTAAGAACCTGCAGAACCTGCAGAGACCCTCTTCTGACAAACCCATTTTCCTCAGATGTTCCTTCAGTCTACAGTGTCCCGTTAGGAGACCTGTGAGGATTCTTAGGTTGTTTTTGCTTAGACCAATACATGCCTTGAATCTTTTTAGGTTATAGTTCCCTAGAAGTTTCTTAGCTTGCCTTAGGCCCTGAAGGTTTGTAAAAGATGCGGTTCTTTTTCCTTTTTCAATCCTCCTGAACTCTTCTCGTAGGGTGTGTTCCCCTATGCCGCAGAACGGTTTAGGTCCTATGAAGGGCTCCGCTGCTCCCTGTCTTGCCAGAGAGTCCGCAGCCTCGTTCCCCATGATGCCTGCATGACCAGGTATCCAGCAGATGGTTACTCTGTTGTTCTTACCTAATTCATTAAGCTTGTGCAGGCATTCCCACACAAGCTTGGATTTTATGATATAGGCACCAAGTGCCTTGATGGCAGCTTGACTATCTGACATCACTGCTATATCACAGTTTTTGTAGTTTTTTTTTAGAATGATCCGAACGCACCTATCTATGGCACATATTTCAGCTTGGAAAATTACATTTGCCATAGATTCGTAGTGCTTAGTTCCTGGCCCAAACACTCCTGCACCAGTTCCTTCGTCCGTTCTCGATACGTCTGTATACCTCCATGGCTGCAGTTGGGCATGTACGCATTGCTCCGGTAATACATAGGCACGCCAATCTTTGCACTTTGTTGAGAATATCTCTTGTTGTGACTAGACTGGTTCGTTTTGCCCATGCTACAGCCCCGTATGTGATCATGGGTCTCACAATTGCAATGTACATCCATCGCAGTATGCTTCGGCTGCATCCCCACGATTTTCCTGCTAAACTCTTACATATCATAAGAGCGCGTGTTGCCTTCTTTGAAATCTCTTCCGTGTGTTTACGCCAGATGAGTTTACTATCTTCTAGGTGTAGTCCTAGGTATTTTACTTCATTGACTGGTATCAGTGTCGTGCCTGATAGTCGTATTGCTTTCAGTATCTGCCCATCCTAAGTCGATGCCGTAAGTGCAATGATGTCCCCATTGGCACATAGACATAGCGCGCATCCGCCCGCTGACCATCATAATGGTTTTAGGGACCATTGATGAAAAGCTTGTAGCCGTTTCGTCATACTAGATGCTCGCAAATTGTCGCCCCTCGCTCTATGGTCTCTATTCTGATTGCCGATTTTGGATTAATTATGTCGATTAAGTCTGTCTTGTTTTCCATTGAGTAGGATTGTCAGAGGAATGCAAAATCCAATGCAAAATCTGTTGTTGATCAGTGATGCTCTCATTGCAGCGTTGTTGATGCGGACCGTATGAATTCGCTGGACTTTTTCAATTCTTCTTATTTATAGTCTCATGGGTCATGGTCATTCATAATTATGTCAATTGACTTAGAGAGGGAAGACGATTTGGTACGTCTGAAAATTAATGTCGCAAAAACTAAAATGATCAGCCTGTCTGCCAACAAACTCATCGAATCGCACAGACACTCACACTCCAGTAAGGGTTGATGGGACTAGGTACGTACTGGAGAGGAATTTTGAAGTTTTCAGTATCTCGGAAATATATTGCCGCAACAATATTGACCATCGCAACGGTCCGGATCTGGGCGAGAGTTACCAACCGAAGTGAAATTAAATTTTCTCATAAATGTATTTTATTTAAAAAAAATTGTTGCACAAATTAAATTTCAGGAGTTTTTGCTTGACAAATTTAGACTTCAATTTTAGGATAACCAAAAGCAATATGCACTTATGAGAATTATTTTTTTTTAAATCGGGTAGGCGTACAACGCCCCTGGATATTTTTATTTGGCCTCTATAAATGACATACAACAAGCGTTGCCACTAAAATCTAAACCAAATGTAGTACGTAAGCCAACAAAATGCAGCATTTTTAAACAAAATGTAGTACCATATGTTTTCTTATTGATTTTGTCGCATATGACTATAAAAAGGGGGCCATGTGAAGCTTTAATAGAGGTTTGTATACTTAATGGCAAGAGTTTGCATGTAGCCGATGAACATAATTTAAGGTTGTGGCTACAGCATCCTTTTGAAAATAAATTTGGGCAGACTTTGGACAGTTTTTCACTCACCCCGCATTACTAAGGCATTATCTGAGCAAAAACAAATTGCATTTAAAATGTCAAAGCACCAATTCAAGTTTTGACAAGGGAAGTTGGTTTTGTCCGACAATATTTCAGACTTCGACCGATCTCACTGTCATTTCTATCATTCTGCTGATAGACAGAGACAAACACTTCGTATCCCACGTAAATAGAAGCATCAGATGAAGAATTGCATTTACTTTAGAGTGATGCAAAATTTCTATATCTATTTATTTAGTTATAAAAGCAAAAGTGGGGAAATTTGCAAAAGAATATTTTTTCGTAAAAAAGTAAAATGGTTCGGCGGAGCTTAAAAAATGTAGTACTTTAGGGTAACGATGTAGTATGTAGTACAGCGTTGAAAAATCAAGCAAATATGTAGCACAGTACTACATATGTAGTACAAGTATTAATGCTGCATACAACCCAAACTTGGTCTACATTTCCTTTTTAAAATAATAATCGCCGTGCGTTGTCTCACGCAGGGTGTAGTTGTTTGGTATTTTATGATGATCGCTATTTCTTCTGATATCATGCTTAAACTATGTATACTTTTTTTTATTTTTACCCCACTTATTAGTTGTATTCATTTTTAGAATACTTTTCGGATACAACGTAAAAATTGTAAATGCGCGCTTATAATAAAACATCACACTCGGAACATTGCACACTTCGTATTACATTGCGAATCATTTAAATGTAGATTGACCGCACATTTTTCTTTGAACAATTTGCTCGAATTTGAAATATACATTGTTGATACATTTTTTATTCCATTCGCGTTAATTATTGTATTTATGTGTTCTATTATTCGGATAAAAATAACGTGAGAGATGAGAGTAGAGGCGTTTCTATTGTTTTGAAATATTTAAGGCGAAATCAATTAACGTTGTCTGCAGCAAATTGCCAACTTAATTTGTCGGCATTTCAAATATTTTTAATTAAATTTGGGGTGAAAATGAAATAAATTATTTTTATTGAGAAATAAGATGCATGACTGATAGGTCTACGTGACTTTTGATACATTCAGTATGTTTTACATGTTATTATTATTTCGTTTTGTAAAATAAATCATCTTAGGAGCATCTAAATAGATGATGCCTTTACTCAGTCAGTTGTATTTTAAAACAAATCTCTATTCAGACAATTGTGCAATCGATTTCCGCAGAAGAATAACCTTAAATACATTTCCTAATTATAATTAGGTAGCTCTAAAAATACCTATTCGTTTAAAGTGACAGCGATAAACTACACATGCAGTGGTGGTATGGTGCACAGTGCGTGACGACTATTCGAATGACAAAAATGACATTGTGCCTTACCAACAATCAAATTTAGTCTCGACTTTAATGCAAAAGTCGAAACTAAAAAATATTGCATACCAGTAATCACTTTATCCTCGAGTTAACCCTAATGTCGACTCTAACTTTCGATTCTGAGAAACTCATGGTTTAAGTATAAATGTCATCGTAGTAGTGTCATTCAAAGGTGGAATGTCAGTTTTCCAGCCGAAAAATTTTTATTTTTCATTTAAAATTCTTTAATAAGTAATTTTATGATTTAATTTGATGTGATTGTTTTATATAAAATAAATTTAGCAGTGGCCTGTGAAATAGTGAATTTTTATTTTCCTTAAATAAATTGACAAATATTTGTCAAGCAAGCCTAATAGTTTCTTTTATTTCGTGGTTTCTGTTTTGTAAGGTGACTGTGATTATGATTAGGTACCATCGGAACATTTTTCATCATTTTGGCCTAATAGGGTACATTAAATTATGTGAAAATGTTTACCCAAGCCAAAAATGTGTTTTGTACATTTCATTATGCGACCAGAAATCTCTGCTCAATTAATTTTCGATGATGTATTTATAATTGCGTCCTGACTCCATATACCTAACAAGAAATTGTGTGAAATAATTGCATTTCAGCAAAAAAAAAAACGAAGTGGCTATTCGCACGTTCATTTTGACAGATTTTGTACTGAACTGACGTTTACCGATTTTTGGGACACGACTACGTAATGAACGTAACGTAATCCTATTTTCATTAAAAACTCTTTATAAACAGAAAAGTTGGAAACAAAACGTACGGCATAATGTCCGAAAATGATTATACTGGAGTTTAGAGTCCTTGCCGCGAGCGTAGCGAGCCACATACCCCAACTTGACGCAATATAAACTTTGACATTTCGTTACGTAGTCGTGTCCCGAACAACGTGCGAATAGCAACAGCCAAAAAAATGAAAAGCTAATTTGGCTCGAATAAATCTGACAATTTTGCCAAATTCGTACCAGATTTGAAATCAATTGTACTAGAATTTGTACTAAAGTCGTGTTTAGTAAACCCTTCGATTCAATTGGTTATTGGTAGGGCAAAATTAAAAGTCGAAACTAAAGTTAGTTTCGAAATTAGTAAAACTCGAATTTAGTGATTGTTTATTGGTAAGGCCCATTCAGTATGCGCACTCAATTCGTACGACCATATTTACACGTTTACGTACGATACAAATTCGTCTACAATATGCGGTTAGCCTAAGCAACTGTATCGTTTCACGCGTCGAAATTTGGACTATTTGTCAAATACTTTTTTAGAAGATAATCTGGAGGCACCTTTCAAATATCCACAAAAAGATATCTTTCCTGAGCTATATAGGAGATCCGGGCTTCTAGGTAATCATTTTAAAAACCTCTCCATAATTCATAGTGCCTTACCAACAATCAAATTTAGTCTCGACTTTAATGCAAAAGTCGAAACTAAAAAATATTGCGTACCAATAACCAATTTATCGTCGAGTTAACCCTAATTTCGACTCTAACTTTCGATCCTGAGAAAGTCGTGTCTAACTCATGGTTTAAGTATAAGTGTCATCATAGTAGTGCCATTCAAAGATGGAATGTCAGTTTTCCAGGCAATATATTTTTATTTTTCATTTAAAATTCTTTAATAAGTAGTTGTATGATTTAATTTGTTCAATAGGTACCTAATAACTTGAGTTAAAATGTAATAAACGTGTTAGCGGAGTGGAAGTATGAAATCGGAAAACTTTATTTTTTTGTAAGCATAAAATAAATCGACAATTATTCGTCAAGCAAGGGACACGTTTTCTTTAATTTTTAGTTGGTTTGTGGTTTTTGTTTTGTGTACTTTCTTGTTGAAATCATTCGAAATGCATACGAAATGCATGTTACGTAGGTACATTTTTCCTCTTTTTGAACTGTGAATCCTATACACTTGGAAAGGAAATGTTTATTCAAAAGACAAAATGTGCTTTGTGCATTTCAGTATACGGTAGGGAATCTTTACTCAATTTATTTTCGAATGTATAGTTTTATTTGCATCCTGACTCCTGATACCTACCAAGATATTGTGTGAAACTATTGGATTTGAAAAAAAAATACATGAACAGCTGATTTGTGCTCGAATAAATCTGACAATTTTTCGAAATTCGTACAAGATTTGACTGCAATTGTACTAGAATTTGTACTAAAGTCGTGTTTAGTAAACACTTCGATTAAATTGGTTATTGGTAGCATGGTAGGGCAAAATTAAAAGTCGAAATTAAAGTTAGTTTCGAAATTAGTAAAACTCGAGTTTAGTGATTGTTTATTGGTAAGGCCCATTGTGTCCGGTGGCGCCCATACCTATACACAAACCTCTAATCAAACATTTCGCCCCAACCCGTATGCTATGGGGTGAGTAGACTTAACAGCAGATGGTCACCATCCCATCTGATCTAGGCATTTTGTAAAATAATATTTAATAGGTGCGCAGCGAGAGCTTTTTATACCCTATCTCTTTCAATTTTATTTATACTTCAGACCATCTCTCTCAATCCCATTGGGATACTCGTCCATAGTGATTTGAAACGCACTCTTGTGATCACTGTAGGATTTGCAGAAGGTTCAAGGTTAGGTATATGCAAAGTTTATATTATGTTATTTGCTTAATTTTACTGCGAAAACTACGCGTTTGAAAAACGGATAAATTCTAAATTGTGGAACGGGGAATTTTAAAGAGGGATTTAATAAGTATGTATTTGTCTGTATAGATGGGATATTTTGGCATAGGGTATTTCGTCCCGGAAGATTTTGGTAAAGAGATAAAAAAAAGAGAGATTATGTCCAATTAGGGATTTTGGAAAAGGAGATAATGTAGGGATCCCGTCGAGGAATCGTGCTTCATAAGCTGTATTACTAGTAGATCAACTCTCGTAGATCAAGGAGCACTGAGTCTTTATGAAGTGACCAGGGTGATTGGGTTGGAGTGAATTTAGCTGTTGTGTTCCATGGTGAGCTTAGCACTATACCGGAGTCAAGGATCCTGTGTTTTGCGGAGGGCTTACTGACTTTTTTCACGTCATGATCTATTAACGATCCAGTTTGAAAAGAAAGCTTATGTTACAAATACGTTCATTTATTAATTTCATTTAGCAACAGAGAAGGTTAGGTTAGGTTGAATAGGGTGTGAGTTCATCACATTGGACTAGGCACCATATTGGACCCATCGCCATCCCTGGGGAACCTTAACGGTCAAATAACCTAAACCACTTAGTTCAAGCAATTAATTTCCCTACAGAACCTGAAAATTGTTTCAGTTCTGTTTGCGAGGCCAACCTCCTCCAAATTGTCGAAGAAGTACCTACCGAGGTATTTCCTTCTGTACCGAGCAATAGCTTGACATTCACAGAGGAGATGAGTTATATCCTCTGTGAAATGTAAGTCTTCGCAATACCTGCAATACAGTGCCCGGAGAGTATTCCTATTACCATTCGTAGCCTTGATCTGCTGAGCTTCAGTAATTCTACAGATTTTTTCCGATCTAGCTTAGGCCACAGAGCTTTTAAGTTTTGAGACCTTGTGCCCTACTATATTCAACCATCTCTGATCTGCCCTATTTTTGATATCCTCGAGAATAATTCTCTTGGCCACGGCTATTGGTGGTCTTATGTCCTCAATTGTTTCATTAGGTGGAGGCTCAGCTCCGGTTTTCGCCAGAACATCAGCCCGTTCGTTACCCTCAATATCGCAGTGTCCGGGTACCCAACACAATCTGACTTGGTTCTGCGCGCATAATGCTCTGAGCATTGTGCGGGAGCTCCTGACTAGGTCAAATTTGATGATGAAGGACTCTAGCGCCTTTAGCGCAGCCTGACTATCAATGTCTCTACCTGTAGAGACGAACAAGGAAACCTTGTAGTAGAGTCACAGTCGGTGCTGAGGACATGGAAAAACCATTTCTGCAGACTGCTAAACGGCGAAGACGACACAAATTCCGCTGTCAGGCAGAATGAACCATTCAACCTGGGCGATGAAAGCCAAGACTTCCGTCCACCTGACCAAAATGAGGTAAGGATAGCAATATCCAAGCTGAAGTCCAACAAAGCTGCAGGACCGGACGGTTTATCGGCCGAGCTTTTTAAGGCAGCGGGGGATGACTTGGTAGAGAGCATACACCAACTCGTTTCTAAAATTTGGTCAGAGGAAAGTATGCCTGAAGAATGGAGCCTCAGCATTGTTTGCCCGATCCATAAGAAAGGAGACCCTCTAAACTGCGCCAACTATAGAGGCATCAGTCTCCTTAACATCGCTTACAAAATCCTGTCTTCCGTACTGTGTGAACGCCTGAAACCATTTGTCAACGAACTGATTGGACCCTATCAGTGCGGTTTTAGGCCCGGTAAGTCCACAACTGACCAAATATTCACACTACGGCAGATCCTGGAGAAAACCCAAGAAGTCCAAATCGATACTCATCACCTATTTATCGATTTTAAAGCCGCATATGACAGCATTTATAGAGACGAGCTATACAGAGCCATGTCTAGTTTTGGCATCCCTGCCAAACTTGTCAGATTGTGCAGAATGACGATGGAGAACGCTCGCTGCTCCGTAAAGGTCGGAAACAGTCTCACCGAGACCTTTGATGTCAAAAAAGGATTTAGACAAGGTGATGCGCTGTCATGTGACTTTTTCAACATCATTCTTGAGAAAATTGTGCGAAACTCGCAAGCCAACACCAGGGGCACAATTTTCCAAAAGTCTGTGCAACTACTTGCATACGCTGACGACATCGACATCATTGGCAGGACACAGCGAGCTGTCACTGGTGCGTTTGCAAGTATCAGTACAGAGGCGGCAAAAATGGGTTTGGTGGTGAATGAGGGCAAAACAAAATATATGCTGTCAACTAGAAGGGACACACAACATCGACGAATCGGACAGAACGTCACGATAGACAGCTATAACTTTGAGGTAGTTCGGGACTTTGTCTATCTCGGCTCCGCTATTAATTCTGAAAATGACATCACATCAGAAATCAAGCGAAGAATTACACTTGCCAACCGCTGTTACTTTGGCCTAAGAAGGCAATTGATTAGTAAGGCCCTGTCGAGAAACACTAAGGAGACTCTATATAAGACCCTCATCATCCCAGTCCTGCTTTATGGCGCAGAATCATGGACGTTGTCAAAAGCGGATGAAGATCTCCTTGGTCGCTTCGAACGCAAAATTCTTCGAGTGATTTTCGGTCCCGTTTGCGTTGACGGGCTTTGGAGGAGGAGATTTAACAGCGAACTCTACGAGCTGTACAGCGACATCGACCTTGTCAGAAAAGTACGTATCAGTCGACTAAGATGGCTAGGATATGTAGAGCGAATGAACACCAACGCTCCGGCCCGAAGAGTCTTCGATTCCAACCCGGAGGGACAACGCAGTAGAGGAAGACCTCGCCTTAGGTGGCGCGCACAAGTGGAAGGGGACCTCAACCAACTTGGAGTGCGCAACTGGAGGCAGTTAGCCAAAGATCGTGCTAACTGGAGAGGCGTGTTGGTTGAGGCCCAGGTCCACCCCGGACTGTAGCGCCATCTAAGTAAGTAAGTAAGACTATCAATGTAGATATAGCGATATTCTTGTTGGATATTGATCCCATATCAAGTCGATCCGCGGCTTTGAGCACGGCCAGAACATCTGCCTGGAACACACTGCATGTATCCGGAAGAGCAACAGTGAAAATACTGATAGTGTTTTATCTAGATTGCTGTGTATGTATATGTATTTATATGCATTGTCTGCATAGATACAGTGATCAAGATCTTAGATATAATGGCGCTTATTTCATCAAATGCGATGGCAAAACAAATGACAGGCAAGGGAGATACTTGCGGGATACCGTTGTCTAGTGGCATAGGTAGATACTATTTATGATGTGATTAATAACAACTAGTACCTAGAAGGCGTATACCTTTATTACGTCACATGTGTTCAAAATATCATTCAGAGTCAGTCTAAGTAGATACTAATAAAAAATTGAACTTCTGATGATATAAGATCCTGTTAATTGTTATTTTTCTAATATTTTTTTTTTTTAAATACAATTTAAGTATACCTATACATATTATTGATCTATGACAAGCTATGGTGATATCGCGTGTCGTGTACCCAAATCAAAATTCAATTGTATTCAAACTCGAAGTAGATATAGTTGACATGTATAATTTTGCCTATTACTTTTTGAATAGCGAAATATAATGGAAACTCAATTACAAAAATGAGAAAAATGCCAGATAAAACTAATTAAAATTCATTTGTAATAAATTTAATTTTCCTTTTTATTTGTAGGTATCATAAGTAAGTGACCCGCAGACAAAAAGCGGTCATTGCTGTTAAATTATGTCAACCGCACAAGAACGACGAACATCATTCGCTAGAAGAGCGGAGAGCCTTTTGGAGAGGGTGAGAATAATGAACACAATATACGAGGTATCGGATGACCAATTTTGAGATATATCTAGTTTTGTTTGGTTTTCTTTAATTGATCCGTTTTATTTATTTTTTAGCTGCCAATTGTTTTTTTTTTTTATAAAATCACTTCCCTGCAGTAGTGTCATATTCCTGATACCTATATAATATATACATACATAATTCATAAACATATTAAGTTGCAGATGAAATGGGAGTCTTAAGGTACATAAAAAAAAAACTAAATATTGGATGCAATTGCTAGAAAAATGCTTGTACATATATCCATACCAATGCAAATTTGTTCCATCCTTTTAAGAATTCTCATGCAATTAGAAGTTTTCATTTACGTACAGACAGGGCCGGCTTTAACGATCTAGGCGCCCCGAACGAGTCGTGCATTTGGCGCCCTTTTATATTTCTTTAAAATTAAAAAAAAAACTTATTTTCAATTACTTACTCTCCCTCAAATTTCACTCAAGCGTCGATTTCTGTTTCATGTTTAATTATAAAACGTAGGTAAGTGTCCAATTTTCTCGTAACTCTTAGGTACAGGTGGCAAGCTGTTCATGATTTGACATTTATATTCAATTTTGTGCCAAGTTTTTTGTACCATTTGACGTGAGATGCTTACTACAGTTTTATGTCGATTTTCTTTGGGCAAAAAAAAGCACTTTTTTTAAGATTCAGATCACTTTTTCGAATCTCGATTCGAGAGAGAGATTCGCACATACTTTCACCAATACCAAAACAAGTGACTCTTGTCAAACTTTGAGGTTAGTTATTGTTAGGGGAGACTGGGGCACATTTGAACGTGAGACACATTTGCACATTGCTAATAAAACAACATTTTAAAACTATTTCAAAGTACATACTTATAAACCAAAATTTAAACTTGGTAATACCGTGTTCTTTAGTCGTCAATGACTTTCGGATGTCTTTGCAGTCGTGTCGCCTGGAAGTAGACGCATGAGGAGGTTTTATGCTTAAATTGCATATTTTAATTATTCTTATTTGTAAGAGTGTACACATTTAATAGTGAGCTTTTCTTTTTGTGTAAAATATATTTTTAAGGCACAACTTCATTTGAAAACGTATAAAGGTACGTTTTTTGACAAATATGAAAAATATAAATATTTGCGCACATTCTTCTGTCGCTTGACTTATTGGGGTAGGTTTGAACAAAATAGTCGGGGCACATTTGAACAAGGGGTAAGTGGCATTGAACTAAAAGCTAAGGTACCACCACCAATTAACGCTCCGGGAACATCGAGGACAGCTGCGGTGATAATTTTTGTCTTAATTTTTTAAAAATGTATGTTCGGTTAATAAAATAACTCATTTTTGTTTTAGAAAGTTTCTTCAGTCTGTAAAATATCTATTTCAGTAATTTCAAAATTTCAGTTTGCTTTTGCTAAGTCGTTTTTGTTTTCTTTATTAAAAAAATAAAGTTAATTTATTTTATTAAAAAAATACAAAGCATGTAGTAACTTATTAGCTGCTAATAGCAATTACAATTACTGCCGTTCAAAAGTGTCCCCCGTATGGGGAAGGGGGGTTCCTTTGAACATAAGGACCTACTTCGTTTTTAAATAGAAATAAATTATACGCCCTTACTAAATTTACGTAGTTATTTGTCCAAATCAAAGTTTATTTGCATTTCTTAAAGTGAGTTTAATAATTTAAACAAATAGGATTTTATGAGACCTCAAAGCAAAAAGGGTTCAAATGTGCCCCAGTCTCCCCTACCTATTGTGGAATAAATTTGAAAATATGAAAATGGATATTAATGTAGACGAATGGATCGTCGTATGGGGTTGTTTTCATGGGGAAGGACGAAGTTCTAGTTCAAAACAAAACAAGTAAGTAGTTATTGTACAAGTACAAGTAAAAAACTAACAATTAACAATTCAATTTTATAAACACAAATTGGAATTTGAAAACAGCTGACTGTCAAATCACACACCAACACAAAGGGTTGGGGTTGAAATACTGTATGGTCAAAATTCTGTTTTCAAAATACTGTATTTCAAAATACTGTATTTCAAAATTCTGTATGAACAAAATTCTGTATGAACAAAACTCTGTATTTCAAAATTCTGTATATCAAAATTCTGTATTTAAAAAAAAATGGTTTTGATAATGTAAAAAAGTGCGCACTTTTTTACATTATCAAAACCATTTTTTTTTAATACAGAATTCTAACATACCACTTCTTTTATTTTTATATTTTACTGTCTCCTTGCATATCTACATAGATTTATAAAACATAAACCGATGTTTTGGTCTGTTTTTGAAAGTTCAAAAACAAGAACAGAAGTGTTTACGAGGACCCAAAACAGCGTTGAGGCATGGCATCGCCGATTAGAAGTCTTGGTTGGGAGGAAAAAGCCGGGCCTGTATAAACTTATCAGCGACCTGAAAAAGGAGCTAATTTTTACTAAAGCACAGGTGGAAAGGGTTAGGAATGGGGAGCACATTAAAAAAACAAAAAAACAATACTTAAAAACAAGAGAATTCGACGTATTATGCGAAAGAGGCCCGATTTAAGCAACGTTGCTTATTTAAGGCGAATAGCAAAAAGTTTGCTTTTGTTTTAAATGATTCTGTTATGCTAATTTGTTATTTTTATGTTTATTGTTTATTAAATTTCTTTGAAGTATTAAGTTTACTGTTATGTTTTTGTTAAATTATGTTCCTAAATGATTTCCAATTTTTGTTTTTTTTCCAATAAATTTAAAAAGTTATATTACAGCTTGCTTTTTCTTATGCAAACACTTTTTCAAAAAATAGAATTGGGTATAAGCAGCTATTCGGAAAACAGAATTTTGCACATACAGTATTTTGAATATACAGCATTTTGGATATACAGCATTTTGGATACACAGCATTTTGGATATACAGCATTTTGAAATACAGAATTCTGAAATACAGAATTTTGTTCATACAGTATTTTCAAAAAAAAAAAAATACAGAATTTTGTCGATACAGTATTTTGAAATCCAGAATTATGGCCCATTCCCCAACACAAATGCAACAAAAATTGATCTAATTTCATGTTCGATTGGGGCAGGAAAAATCTGAGATTGAGAGCAAAACGGTAAAAGCCCAAAGAAAATCGACATTAGTTGAAATAAGCACTAGACGTCATCGTAATTGTCATAAATGACATTTGACAAATTACAGGGGCCTACTTTGTACTTACAAAATATTTAAATTACAGTCACCCATAACACCTTGCTCATTTATTTTGTTTTTAATTGATGATTTGATGAGGATGAGTTATTACATATTATGTAATTTAAATCGTAAACAAAATCTGAATTCTATTGCTCGCTTCAAAATTCCTGTAAAAAGCTTAAAATTGTCCCCAAAATATACAAATCAATGCAAAACGATACCTAATTAGCTATCGTGTAAACGGTATCGTCTTACTTGATCTTGACGATAGTGCCCTCTGTCGATTATTGAGCTATAAGAAGCAAAAATGTTGGATCTTCGCTGAGACGATAGCGAATTTCAATGTTTACGTGATGCAAGGCTATCGTCGAAACGATATCGTCATGCGATTATTGACTTACGAAATGAGTTGAAATCTTTCCTTCATAGATATAAGTACGATGTCCAAAAGAGCATTAAAAAAATCGACTTCAAACTTTTTTTTCGATCAATTATCAACAGCCCTCTTGACCCGGTCTACGTTCAAGTTAGGCGTCTCAAGCGCTCCGGAAATGTATTCTAAGCTCATTTAGTCTGCAGGGACTTCTCTGATCATAAAATGTAAAGGGCTTTTTAAACTGTAGTATAAATGCGCTCTATGGTCGCCCTCTCTTTCGCAACACAACACAATGACAGGTTGTGGTAGATAAATGCTGAGTAGATAACTCATAGGTACTCACTCCTACAACTGCAATATAAGTTCGTTAACTTTAATACGCTGAATTTAGTTTTTCTTGATATCGATATAGGTAGGTATTCAAATTCAGTGAAATTAAGCTGGCGCGCATAGACTTTGGCGCCCCGGTCGCCGCCGCTCTAAATCCGGCACTGCGTACAGATATGGACTATATATGTAACATATCTACATGTTCGTATTGTCGATGCATAAATTAAGGAGAAGTGTTCATTCATATAATTCAAATGGCGAACTGTTTTCTTGATAGTACACACCGTGAAACGTAAATTTTGCATACAAGTGTGTATCTTATACTCGATACCCATTATTATCATCGGCGTCTTGCCCTCGCTCCTATTAATCAATTGACATATCAATTATCTGAACCCTATAAGAATTAAGAATGTATCTTTAAGCAGAAAATATGATCCAAGTTGTGGTGGCAGATAGAGCTACTCCCTTCTATGATTAAGTGTGCTTACTCAGTAGTAAAACAAAATAAAATGCACAGTCAACAAATGTTGGATGGACGGACATTTGTGTAGGTAGTCTGCGATATATACTAGACTAGGGGATCGTTGTGAAGTTTATTTGTATAATTAACTTTAGAATGCAATCTATTTTTGGATACGTGCTTGTTGTTGAGATATTTCTGCATAAGCATCGTTAATTTGTTTTTATACATCGGAGGATTATTTATTGTTTTACGTCGCGTTCGGTCGTGACGAAGTAATAATTCTATTTGTTTGTATGCAGTGTCAGTGTGTTTGTGTCATGACAAAATAAACCACTGACAAATGTTTCGGGGGCTAATGCCTCAGATAGGAGTTTAAACTTTTGTTAAATTTGATGGTCAGATGTTTTAAAGGGGGCTATTTTTATATTTAAAATAATAAGTGGTTGAGGCAGCAGGTCATATAGGTAAGTATCCTTAGACCTAGCTTCTCATAACCAAACATTTGGGAGAGTTTTTATTATTTTTTAAATGTCATAAAGCCCTAAAATCATTTGCACTTAATACGTATAGGGGGGCATGATGCCCCCTGCTTGCCCACTGTTATCATTACGCCCAATTTTGTGAATATTTTACAACAACAAAAAATGTCTAGCAATGTTTTGGCCTCAATTACATTTTTTAATTTGGGCATTATGGTTTTGGTTTCGGGCGATAAGACCTAAAGCCTTTTGTATAAGGCATAACGCCCAAATTGAAAAATGTCATAAAGCCAAAAACGTTGATAGGCAATTTGTTGTTGTAAAATTTACTTAAATTTGGGTGATGTGACATTGATTTTAGGCGTAATGGCATTATTTTTGCTAACGCCCAAAAAAATGCATAACGCCCAAAAACAATAACAACAACAAAATGGAAATAAAGGCCAAAAATAATTTGCAATTTAATATGTATAAATTGCAACCCCCCTGCTTGGGTTTACTGTCAGATTTGTGGTGTATGCGTTACTTGGCGATGCCATTCTATTTTAGCTTTGCGACGCTTTAGTCCTTTAAATTTTGGGCGATGTGGTGGTTTTTGGGCGTTATGACATTTTTCAATTTGGGCGTTATGGTTTTGGGCGATAAGATCTAATGCCATCTGCGGTCCCTTCCAGTTCCAATTGTCAAAAGAAAAAGAGTGAAGATTGACCTACGATCCTTTATGGGGAGTTAGGAAATAACGCCCAAGGAAACAGAGCCCAAAAATAAACAACAAGATGGAAATAAGCTCAAAAAATAATTTGCAGTTTAATACGTATATGGGGGGCAGCATGCGACCCCCCTGCTTGGGATTACTGTCAGATTTGGTCCAAAGCAGGGGGGTTGCAGGGGGGCAACATGCTCCTCATATTTATTCCACTGTTTATGGAATTCCACTTAATATTTTGAGCTTTTCTGCTTGTCAAAAAAAACGAACCCTGGAAAGGAAATAACACCCAAAATGACGAACAATTTTGCAACAACAAATTGTATGAGTTTTTTTTTTGCGTTACATATTTCAAAATCGATTTGGGCGCTAATTCATTGGGCGTTATTGCCTGACGCCCCTTCACCACCAGCTTCACCAACTTTATTTTTTGTTGTAAGGTTTTATTTCAGTCGAACTGTTCGACGTACGTAGTTCCATATGCTTTCTACCTACTGTCAAGTAGTTACTTGAATTATCTTGGGCCGAGGTCCATAAACTCCTATAAGAGCAATTGTCGAGCTTTGTTCTAGCCTTTGCTTTGTAGAGAATGATGAGATTGTGTTTTTATATTTCAATATTGATTTTGTACCAAAGGCATGGACAATTTTTTTTAGGATCTTAGGTCCTGCTGGATCATCGTCCCGTAGTAACATTCTAATCCCAGGAGGTAAACATAAATAAGGTAGGTAATAGTTGGCGCAACAGTTTTCGGACAAATAGAAGAATTATCTTTTAAGAACTTATTTGCGTTTCTTTTAAGTGGTTGCGACTGAGCTAGAGTCCTGGCTTTTTATGTCGAAAATAAATTGAATATAAACTGACGGGTAGCTTTGCCAATTGAACCACGACTTTTGAAACAAATTACCGCAATTTATAGGCTTTCGCATTGTTCTTTCGTAAGCCTATTCATGGTAACAGTTTAAAACAAACTGAACACTGTACTCATCTGTCAACTGTCAACTGTCAAATTGACGTTCACAAGAAACAGTGTTGCCGATTTAAAAACCAATTACATGCAGCCTCGAAATGAAGCACGGCATTGACAAGACAACTTATCCCAGTTCCCCTGTCACAGGCAACCCCAACTTAAATGAACAGGTCGTAATGCTACAAAAACATCTATTCAGCTTGGCGTTCGAGAAAGATAAACGAAAGCACAAAGTCAATGAAAATGGACTGCGGAAACATTTCCTTTGACAAAGTATTGTGGGCACAAACCAGTAAGAATAGACCGCCGACTTCCCGTACACCTACCCGATTCCCCCCGGAAAAAATTACCCTGTCTGTGAATACGTGTAAATGTCAAAATTAATGGCGGCAATGATTTTCCATGCTATACCATGGGCCTAGGATTTTTCAAGTATGCGTGCATTAATGGCCCTTCTTTGAATTTGTACAGCAGAAAAACATGAAAAATCCTGGGCCCGCCGGCAGCTTGTAGGCAAAGTCCGTTATGTGGGAGGAGTCGACGGTCTTTTCTCACTGGTTTGTGATTGTGGATTTGAGGATTGATTAACTGATGAGATGGGTTACTCGAGCAATTTTTAATATAGATTTTTAAGTGTGTTACTGTCATACTCGATCAATCAATTTATATTAATTCACCAATCACCACAATAACTATGAATATCTACATATGTACTTGGGTTTTCAGTACCTCACTTTTGCATATAATAATGAAATAGGAACACGAATTTCAATCGCAAATAACAATAATCGCTATTAATTAATAACACACGCAAAGCAAATCCGAAAAGTCATGGCGTTCCCGAAGCGAAACACTTATCTACTTGTTATCACATTATGTTTATACATTTAAGTAATTATACGTTTAGGTATTATTTTATATAATATTCACCTTTTAATCTGTTGTTGTTGTTCGCATCATTGGCGAAATTGAGGCCAACAGACGTGCTCGACCCCGAGTTATCTAAAATCGGAGCTTTTTATGATGACCGAGGGACGTCGCGTCGGTCGACCAAAACCATAAAGGCATTTAAAGCATAATGGTATCGAATGGTCTTTTACTTAAAAAAAATCGCTATCCCAAATACATGAAAAAGTATATCCATAACAATAAAGGGCGCTCAGCACCGAAGCGAACGACCCGACTGACGTCTCGGACAGGAGTCACCATAGACAATGACAGACAATGACACCAGCGCCAGGGCCAGCACTAAGATTAAAAGAAAGAATAACTCTTGTCAATCTCTGTCTCTTTGGGCTAAGAAACCAACCCAGTAGCAAAGCCCTCTCTCGAACAACTAAAGTAACCCGTTAGAAACACTCCTCCTCTATGGCACAGAGCCATGGATTCTATCAAAAACAGATGAGGCTATCCATGGTAGTTTCTTTTATCCCGTCTGCATAGACTGTTAATGGAGGAGAAGATACAACGACGAATTGCACGGTCTGTACAAGCGACATATGCATTTGAAATCTTAGAATTATTTGCGCATGTAGTGTACGACCGGCATAATGAAACAGTGTTTGTGATCATGACCCTTCATAACAATAGGCAATAACGAATTCATCGGTTTTTGTTAAGAACGAAGTTGCTTCGATATTATAGGTATTTCCTTGCTCTAACAGTTTTTTTTTTTATACCCTATTCACACCAAGCCGAAAACTGGGTTTTCGCGAAAACAGTCGAAAACTTCACCGAAAACAGAAGTTTTCCCATACATAGGTATTGCAGTTTTTAAAACGAGCCACGAAAACGAGTACAATCGTTGGGTTGTTGAAGCAGCCACACCTTTTGCAACATTCAGCGAGCTCAGCAAAACTGCTGACAGCATGTGAGCGACTGAGTGAGAGCCTCAGTGCTGTCGTTTCTTCTAGTTTTTTTGTTTACAAATGTGGAATCTCTTATTGTTATCTTTGCATAAAGAGCAAATTATTCAGTATTTCTGTAATTTTAGAACGGCAGCACTACCTGCCACAACTAAATGGTATTTTCAGATGTTTTAATGTTGATTGTTGCTTATGTTAATTATTTTATGCATTTAACCATAAGTTAACGATTATCAAGTAGCTTTATTTTGTTTGTAAATTATAGACTAAGAGCTAGCAACGTTTTTTCTCAAGTCATTTTAGCAAGGCTGTAACTTTGTGAGCTTAGTTCGGGGTGACTACTGAACACGAAAATATATTTCTGGCAGCACTCACAGTTGCCAGATTGGGCGCTTTGTCGTATTTTGGGCTATCTTTTTGCTTAAAAAACGATAGAAATTTCTTCCATGAGCGCCCAACACAATTTTGGGCTATATATCGTTTTACAAATTTTGTTTGGGTTACTCTTTCATAAAACTAAAAAAAAATTATATTTTGGACAAACCCTCACATTTAAAACATGGCAGCACTCTTGCAGTCAAGTAACATCGAACAGTCGTTCAACATGCACGCACTGTAATTATTTATTTTGCAGGCCTTTTTATTTGACGTGAGCCAAAATCCTGAACATTTTTGGGCTTGCGTGTTATTTAACGTAAGAAATGGATCGAATGAAGCAATTTTGAAGGAGTTAGAACTGCGATTCCCAATCTTTTTTGGTCGCGGAGCACTTTTCTGGAGAGAAATTCCTCGCGGAGCACTGCGCTGTCAGTATCCAAATTTTCGTAGTTGTAGAAAACACCATAAATTTTTAGTTATTTTCTTATTAATTTTATTAAATTAAAGAAATAAGTAACGTGTTGTGACTTTTTGCATTTTAGAAAATATTTAAACTAGTAGATATTTAAAAAAAAAAAAAAAAGGAATTCAGAAACATTTTTAAATCATTTTCGAGTTGGCCACAGAAAAACGAAGACTTGAAAATTCCAGTTTCCAAAAAAACAAAAAAATAATAAAAATTACCAATATTTACTACAATAGCCTTCATTTTTTTAAAAGGGCTGTCAATCTTTTATGAAGATGTTCCACTAAAATTCGACATATTTGGCGCAACAGGTCATATAGGCACCCTAGGCCAAGCTTATCGCAACCATTTGTTTTTTTGGGGACGAATACAAGGGACTTTAAATTGCTTAGGTTTTTGTTGACATAATGTGTTTTGTTTTGTTCTACGACACAGCGCCCTGAGTTCTTGATGGAGTTTAGGTGCAACAATCTCCTTAATTTTAATGGACATTAAAAATGGATTGGGTCTACTTGTACGTCAAATCTTTCTTTGGAGTAGTTTTGCGTTCAATCTCATTTCTTTTGCGGTTCTCAAAACTTCCGGTCTTCATAGAAACTTGTATTTCCCCAAAAACAAGCTTCATAGAAAAACAAATCTTTTCGCTATCAATGCCAATGATTCGTTTCCATTTTGATAGTTAGAAAGTTTTGGAGTACACGATTTATTTTTACTAATTTTTGTACTGTGTAATCAATACACAAATTACATTGTTGCGAACAAAATGACAAGGTTCCGGAAGCACAAAATTAGCTAGTCTGCTGGAATTTTCATATTTTGCGCTTATCTTACCGCGGAGCACTTGAATTTTTATGGCGAAGCACCAAGTGTTCCGCGGAGCACACCTTGGGAAACTCGGCTGTAGAAGAAAGAGCGTTTTCATTTATGAATTTAATTAAGACCAAACCGCGAAAGCGATTGTCAACGGAATCTCACGATATGCTTTGATGCGCATTGCGCATACCGGCATACGCATACATGTGTACCTGTTTTACAATAAAATACAAGAACCGAATTATTTTCAACGATTTTTGGGCTTCTTTCTGGGCGCTTAAAGCAAACAAAATTCTGGCAACCCTGGCAGCGCTGCGTTGGTTTATATTGGAATGCCAGAACCTTAAAAGAAAAAAATAATTACCTCATTTTAGCAAACTTAAAATTTTGGTATATGATGAAACCGGAGCCAAGTTTAGTAACTAAAATAAAAGTCTAGTCGCCAAAAACATTTCATAGCTAGTTTGGTGTTCGGTGTGAATGCATCCACGAGTTTTCTAAACTTTTTTGACGAAAACTCGGTTTTCGGCTTGATGTGAGTAGGGTATTAGCAAATATTGTGATTGTGATATAGGTAGCACATCACTCAGTAAAGAAATAATAAATACCTACGTATCGTCTTTATAAATGTATAATAAAAAAAAAAGATTCAAAATTTCTCGTAACTGAAATATCTATTAGCTGCATGTAATAATATATTTTCTTCGGTTGTATTCTACCAAAACTTGCAAATGTATGGACCATTTTATTTTTAAACTGGTCGTGTGTCATCGTTGTTTTGATTTTTTTGTTTATGGTAAACAAAGGAATTGTTTCTCTAATATATTTACCTATGTAGACAAATAAAACGAGATCACGCATTATAATTTCAATTGGTTACCTCGCGTGTCTTACAATTATAATGCAATTCATACATGAATATTACATGAATGGGAGAGATAGATTCTCGTGACAGCAAGTAGGTGCCTACTTATTTATAAAATTTCATTGAACAATATGTATTATGTATTTTCTCTATATGCAAAATGGCAGATGTAATAATGAGAATGTGTGTCAAAAGAGGAGATTCGGTTGCTTGTTTGAATTATTTTTGGCGGCATAACAAAATTGTAAGTAGGTGTACAATAATTTTTATAGGACTTTAATTATAGGTGAGAGAGAGAGTTTTTTTTGTTATCTTTGCTGTTTGCTTGCACCATAAAGAGCAAACTACCTGCCACAACTAAATGGTATTTTCAGATGTTTTGATTTTGAATGTTGCTCATGTTAATTATTTGATGCATTTAACCATAAGTTAACGATTATCAAGTAGCTTAAATAATTTTGTTTTTATATTATGTCAATACGAGCGAAGTTTAGTAACTAAAATAAAAGTCTAGTCGTCACAAACATTTCATAGCTAGTTTCACAGCTAATTGAAACGTCAAACGAAAACGAGTTGGTGTTCGGTGTGTAGATGCATACGAGTTTTCTAAACTTTTTTGACGAAAACTCGGTTTTCGGCTTGGTGTGAATACGGTATAAGTTTCGAAGGAAAGAAGTTCATTAGGTACCAAATGATTTAATTGTATGAACTTTATTTTCGAAATCAGCTGTATAAATATTTCACTGTCGATTGCGTTGGTTTTGACTTTAATTTGAGAAAGGATGGGTTTATTTACACATTCTTGGAGGAAGAAACGATCAAATTAAACAGAAAAAATGCAATAAAAATATTAAATAAATAAGCATTTCCATAAGACGAACAAATGTTGCTTCCAATTTTATATGTTTTTTTGTAAATTTCACTTTAAATATTTTTTTAAATAAAGACTTAACCACAAATTTTCAGTCGAAAAAACTCATAACTTTAACTCAGTGCAATCGAAAATGAGAATGTGCGGGGAAATGAACAAAAAAAATCTCCATCGAAATCAAAAGTTGGAATGTCAGTTGGCTGAAATCGATTGACTTTCACTTAAAAAAATAGTAGCTATGTAAATAATACTTAATCTTTATTACATAAATAATAAATATATAGGTGGCGCAACAGGCGAGTAGACACCCTAGGCCTAGCTTCTCGCAACCATTCGTTTTGTGTGAGTTTTTATTTTTGGGACGAATGGAAGGGACCTACAATTTTATGCCGAGTCCGAACGGCTGAATTGAGAAGCTTTTTCAGGACAGTCATACTCTCGCGCAGTAGAAAAAAAAAAATTCAGTTAAAAAATCAACAGAGAATACAAAATGGAAGGATTTGCTATTTATTATCTACAAACAATTTATCCCATAATGACATATCAAAGATAGTTTTCAATTATTATAAGTCTATGTGTATATTAATTATATTTTGTAAACAAAATGCAACTTAAATAAAAACGGAAAATATTTAGTATTTTACTACTTTCCGTAATATTCAGTTGTCATTTTTATAGTTGTTTAAAATATGCAATTCCTTATACATTTACACCCACCACAGCCAACAAAATAGTAGGTATCATAAAAGGAGACACTCTGTGAACAGATCCAAATTACACAAAAATGTGTTCCCCTGGTGTTCAGAATTGAAGAATGCTCCAAAGTTGGTCCTGCTGGAAATGAATAGCTTGTGTGAATCTCAGTGGTGTCAAACTGTCAAATTGAGTGCAGCTGTTGTAATTGCGTGCTGAAAATCCTACTTCACTTTACTTCACTGAGATCGATGTGCAAAAAACAGACCTTATGTTACTAGCGTAGCCCGTGCACACTTCGTAGTGCAAAATATTTAAATAGATAAACAGTCATTATTTTAAAAAATTTGGCTTCTAATTCCAAGACTGTCGAAGAAGCTGTATACCCGCCCGGCTTTGCCCGTGCACAGGAATTGTATTCCTTAGGTCTTAGATACCTAACAATGTTCTTTCGTAAAATGCGAGAAATAATTAAACTTGGTGGACTTGGTTCGACTTGGTGGAATTTTCCTTCTGCCTAAACCTGAAATACAGCAATACGAACAAAACAAAAACAAAAGAATAATGAAAATCGGCCCATGCGGTTATCGAGATATAACGTCATCGAGTTTCACCCCACAGAAGATGTTTTTGTATAGGAGGTACCTATACGATTTTTCCAGGTCCAATAATTAAGATTATCTGTAAGTTTGAGCTCATTCGATTTGAGATCGGCGCCAGGTTCATCCTTTGCATTGCGAGAATCCTGAGTAACTTCCTGTTGCGTCGCTTATATAACACTTTTTACACTCCTACTTATGCTTTTAATGGCTTTTATGAAATGATTGTCTTGTACATGTCAGATATTGTGTCTAATTGCTGTTCTGTGTCATTTTTGAAAACTACCAAATTTATTTTAGTTCACATTCTCGGTATGTGTTGTGTGCACTTCTTACGTCGCATGGGCATAGAGTCCAGCGTTAGTTTGTTAGTTAAATTTTTATCGCGCTTTGACAGAAGGGTTTTTTTTTGTAATGGGAATCGCTGGAAGGAAAAATCATCGAAAGACATTGCAGACCTATTACGAAGAGGGATGCTTCTGCAATAGTGAGGGACTTTAACCCGATCTAAAAAAAACTCCCAAGGGACTGACTTGAATTGATTGCACCTAGTCGTTCGACTAATCGGCAATTTCCGACGTTTGCCGGATTTCTATACATTTTTAACAGAAAATATTACCTACTTTCTTGGTCTTAGCTAAGATCAATAGGTTTTACCCGCCTTAATCTCCTGATTACATTGTCAGTAATTAAAAGTTCTGTTCTTTCTATGATAACATGGTTAAGAAGTCTACTTCTATGCCTTCAGGCGTTGCATATGTACCAGGTGCATTGACTATATTCCTTAGTACTTTATTTTGGAAATCTTGAATTTTTTGCAAATTTGTTTGGCATGTACATGCCCACAACTGGATCCCGTAGGTCCCTACTGGTTTTAGAACTTGCTTGTATAGCAATAACTTATTGTAATTTGACAGAGATGAATATCTCCCAATAAGCCAATACATTTTACTGTATCGCATGTTCAACTCGTCTCTTTTTTTCTTTACATGCGCTTTCCAACGCAGTTTAGCATCTAGAGTCATGCCTAGATATTTGGCTGTATTTGCGTATTCCACTACATTGTTGTTAATATGGACTGACATAAGGTCATTTAATCTAATCTGCCATTTTTTTGTCCAATCAGAAATATTGTCGATTGCCCTTTGAAGCTTTTTTGTTGCTACTTCGATAGTTGCTCCCACAGCAAGGACCAGCTGTGTCATCTGCAAAAGTAGCTATAGTGGTTTCCCCACTTTCAGGCAAATCGCTAGTGAATAGAATGTATAAAACTGGACCTAGCACGCTGCCTTGTGGTACACCAGCTTTAATTTTTCTTAATGTTGAGTACTCTGTCTCTTGTTTAATTCTGAAGAATCGATCTGATATATACTCCAGAATTGTCGAATATTGCTTTGGCAGTTGCCTTTGTAGTTTGTGGATCAGACCTTTGTGCCAGACTTTATCGAAAGCTTGTGCTATATCGAGAAATATATGACAAAAGGTGAGTTCTTAGATCGACATATTTGCTAGACTGCCGTCCGATTGTAAATGTTAAGCATTTTAGCTGATCCAACCATTTGTTTTCGTGAATTTTTAATTTTGAGACATATGTAAGAAACCTACAATTTTATGCCGAATCCGAACAGTTGAATCGAAAAGCTTTTGACTCTTAGATGTTTGTCAAACGTTCGCGGTAGTTGCCACTTGGTGCTGTGAAGAATTTGTTTTTTTTTCGGTTATCGAACCTGATATCCCTTGCTCAGAAGTTCAGTAGGTACATTAATCACTGAACCACTGAATTCGCCCCGCAGGTATTGCCTTCTATAATTGGAGCCAAAAATGCCAGGCGGGTAAATATGTTAATGAATCAAAAGTGAAAACATGCAAATGCTGAAGTGGATTTGTTTCTAATTTTGTTAGCTCACCAACACATTATTCTCGTCAATTATTAATTAGACCGCCAAATAGCAAATCCCACGAAAATATTTTACTACCCGTAGGTACTCATAGTTAACTTGTCATATTATAGTTGTCATCTGTCATTCAAAGTTGTAACCATACATAGCTACCTACATAACTATAGCTTTAAATACTATAATAGTTTTTCAAATGGAATATTTATATGCAGTGCACACATAGGCCCATGTCCACCCAGGACTGTAGCGCCACCTAGACCTAAGTATAAGCATACATTATATCTGAATGGGCTATATACCTACGCTATACCTTATATATAGTAATTTGTTTACCGGCTCTTATCATTATAATAAACATTTATCTCGAATTGTTCATAGGGCTAACTATAGTCTTATCGCTCGACAACATTTTTATCAATGATCTTCAAAGACTAACAGTCGCGACTTTAGAAAAATTAAAATTTTGTTCACGAGTGATGGAAGGAGCAATGCTAAGTTTTCCTGTAGGATTAGTCAGGCTGGATCAATTTTGAGACAGCTTGGTCATTCTGTTTTTAGGAGGACTGAACTTGGTGTCAAAGCTAAGCTGTCAGTCTTTAATTCAGTGTTTGTTCCAATTCTTACCTATGGTCATGAGGTTTGTGTATAGACCGAAAGAATAAGATCGCGGATACAAGCTGCCGAAATGAGATTTCTCCGTTGTATTGCCGGTGTGACCCGTAGAGATCGCATTAGAAATACCAGAATACGTGAGGAAATCAATGTCGAGCAACTACTTCTCCGGACGGAGTGGTCCATGCTTCGGTGGTTTGGTCATGTTAAACGCATGTCCCCGACCAGGATTCCACGACGTGCTTACCATCAGGCAGGCGTCCTCTAGGTAGACCCAGAATGATGATGGTTACATCAAGTACATATAATATCTTCTCTACCCGTATGGGGTTTGCCCTTGATGATTTAGAGTCGATGGCAGAGAATCGAGACTATGGAGGATCTACTTGAGCAACCCACACCCACGACCCACTTAATGGATAACAGGATAAAGAGCCATCGAAAATGAATGAATGAATGAATTTGTCCATGCTAAATTACCAAAAATGGAACAACATAATTCACTTAAAAATGTGATAAACGATAAAAAATATCATTTCTATTCCTGTCAAACAAATAGTGGTTGATAAATTTTTCTACCGGATAGTTTATCAGAGACTTTGACGATGAAATAGAAAGCGTTATGTGTCGGCTAACTATTCGAAACTTTATCCGGAACATTTGAAACTGGTCCTAAATCTGTAAAAATGTGTGTTCGTTCTTTTATCTTTTAAATTTTGCATGGTCATAAAGTCGAAATAGTTTAATAAAATGGTTTCAAAATTTCTGCATTGGAAGGTAATAATATGTTTGATTTTATTAACATACTAATATTAATTTTGAAAACATTTTTTTATTCCATTAAATACTGACATTTTAGTACAATTTCATTATGTGATTTTGAAATACAACGATAACACACAATTTTGAGGATTTAAGGAGATCTAAAATCAGCTTGATTTAAATTTATGCTAATGTGAATATTAAAATGCGCAGTAAAGTAAAAATCTTAGAAAAAAAAATTTTGTTTATACCATGAATTAATAAGTGAGTCTACCTTTGCAAAGGAGCTCGGCAATATTTTGCTTTAGGTACTGCCCATTGAAAGAAATTTTTTTTTTAATCCGATTGATTTTAGTGCTTTAAAAACAAATCTGAAAACCATAACCACTAGCAGGGGGTTGCATGGGGGCAATATCCCACTCAAATATATTTTACTTTTTAGGGTATTTTTTAATGGGTAGTATAAAATGAAATCTAGCACCAGCTGTACCTAGGACAAATTGTAAAAAGTTTAGTAAGATCTTTACTTAGTACAAGATATTTTTCATTTCAAAATCATTACACTTATTTTTTAGTTATACTTCTTTTGGCACATTGATGGTCAAATTCTCATTGTTGTGGAAATAGAACTCACATCAAATTCGTGTTGTGGAAGTCAAATTCTGGCACGAGTAGGTAGATACCATAACATAAGCACCGAAAATTGATAACAATTTTTTGGTGGAGGGGTTAAATACAAGCATTTTTTACTATGCGACAGAGTCTATCTCGCTCCGTTTAAGCAGGAGGGATAATTAAAAAATAATAAAAAACTATTAAATAAACTATTAAACTATTAATAGAAATACATATCTTGATTAAAAAAAAAAAATATTAAAAACGATGGCGACACTTACAATAATGGACTTTACCATTTTTGAAAGCCTGGAATCGGTTTTTATATAATTACTAGCAATGACCGCGGCTCCGCCCGCCGGCTTCTTTTTCTTTTTAATACAATTTAAATTTATTTGAGTTATCATTGTGCAATTTTTTAAATTTCCCCCCTTCGTTTTCCCTTCCCCTATAGTCTCGCTCTCCCTAAGTAACCTATACTGGATCTGGAGGATGTACTGGACAATGTTGAACAACATTTTGAAATCAGCCAAATAGTTTCAGAGTTAGTCCCTACCACACCTCTATACCTACCACTCTCCCGTCATCAACTTAGTCCTTACGTAATCTGTACTGATCCGAAAGGTGTCACCACGACAACGGTAAAATAATTTTTAAGACCCGCCTATACTTCGAGAGATACCCTTTGCCTCCCCCCTTTATTTTTACTCCCCTACAACTACACTATGCCAGTATGAAAAATTGCAAAGCCATACGTCAATGGACATAATGGTTTACATAAATGAAAATCCGAAATACAGTTACGAATTGATTATTTATACCTACTATGCGATCATTACTACACTTTCCATAACGGCATATCTCAAATATATGTCGGTAGATATGTACCTACAAATTGTGGATACTACTTACGCATCACAAACTACTCCTTTCCCATATCCTCTCGCTCTCACTAAGTAACCTATACTGGATCTGGATCTTTTAATAAAATCGGACAAATGGTTCCAGACTCCAGAGTTCCAGAGTCCCTACCACCCGCTTTACCCCTCCCCGTCATCCTTACGTAACCTGTAGTGATCGAAAAGTCATATGGAAAATGGACATAAGATTTCAAAAAAATAAAAACTCGTCACAGGTATGATCTAATTATTTATACTACGCGATCATATCGTTACACTTTCCATAGCTGAAGATCTCAAATATACGTTACGTATGAATTGACGATTGTGTACGTAGACGTACATGTATACATGTTAGTTTGTTTGATGCATATCCATTCCCAACATCAAAATCAACTACGCCATTATGAGCATGTAGGTACAATCTACAATGTGCATTCTGAATGCGCAGCGTGTGAGTAATAATAATTATTCTATTTTTGGAATATAAAACTTCAACCCCTAAGCAGAACTGCAATCGATGGAGCAATTTTGTTCGAACTTGGCCAAATAAGATCTGTTTTCAATTTATTATATCTCACCCTCTGGATGGCCCAGAAAGATGAATGTTAGCTCAAAATACTCGGTGAAGTATTGTCTAACAATTTAAAGCATATCTCGAATTGATATACATAAATTTAGGAGTATAATGGCAAGTTAAGCGTAAAAAGCGTAATAATTTTGACTTATCTATCAACATACAAACTTTCACGTTCATACGGCTAACTATTCTTGTGACCCCCTTACTCCCCGCGAACCCTTTACTCCTGAGCAATTCTCACCCACCCTACGGACTAAGTTGGCCACACATCTATATTTCACAAAAAAAATTATGAAAATCGGACGAATGGTTCTCGAGTTATGGAGAAACGAACAGACGGACGTTGCATTTTATAAGTAGTATGGATATGGATTATATTATTTTTAAATCAAGATATGAATTTCTATTAATAGTTTATGAAAAAAAGGAGAAGAGGTAAGGAGAAAAAAATTAAAAATAAATGTTTTCATTTTTAAATGTTTTGATTTTTTCAATATTGAGAAACTAGATACCGTCGTCGTTCGATGAAAACTCCCTAAGTTCATTTTATTGGTTTTGAGATATATACATTTAAAGTTGGTAATTGATATATTAAAAATCGAAAAATGCTCATAAGTGTTCATAAGAACTATCTATAATCGAAATTCTGCTTATTATTACGTTTCACAATCGATTATATTAGGCTAAGTGAACTTCAACAACAGAAAACTGCAAAACGTTTGTCAGTCAAAACTCCCTAAGCCCATTTAGGGAGATTTCATTTTGAATAATTTGGAAATAGAGAAACTATGGACTTAGGGAGTTTTCACAGAACAAAGATTTTGTTATTTTATTATACATGGTGTATTTATCTCAGTTTTGAGATAAATGGACTTATTGAGTTTTCATTGAACGACGACGAACATACTTATTTTTTACTGTACAAATCAATTCTTAATCGAACACTGAAAACTAGATTGATTTATGTATAGTGGACAAAGTAGGAGAAATAGTCTTTTCCACTAATTGCCCACCGTAACAGATCCTATACTTCTTCTAGTTTTTTGAGAAAATAAGAAATTACCTTTTGCTCCGCTTAGAATACAAATTCCTTGGAAAACAGAGCCTACCGCGGGCGATTTGTTACCCTCGTCCTTTAGATATATACAACTTAGCTGTTTTGTTATGCAAACGCATTTTCAAAATATAGAATTGGGGCAGCATAAGCAGCATTTCGGAAAACAGATTTTTCCACTTATCTACAGAATTTTGGATACACACTATACAGCATTTTGAAATACAGAATTCTGAAATATAAAATTTTGTTCATACGTAGCTACAGAGAGTTCATACAAAAGACAAAATTAACAGAATTTTGTCGACACAGAATTTTTAAATCCAGAATTATTACTCGCTCCCTTAAAATTTGCATTGTTATGAAAATTAAAAAAAAAAAAAAAATAACTAGGGTGTTATTGGACCAGCGACCCAACGTTAAGGTACTTTAGATCAGCGGTTCTGAAACCGAAGGCCTAAATATATTCAGATTCGGGAGCACTTTTGCGAATCTAGATTATTTTCTCAGAGTTCTAGAGATTTACCAACTACATATTATGATTTGTCATTTGGATGGAGTTTGTTTGTTTACGGTTTACGGAAAGTCGTTGGCCGAAAAAGTTAGAGCTAGTGCAAAACCATATTTGTATAAAATAAATAAACCAAAATATGGATAAATATGGAACAAATAATAGATAGTGTTATTTCCATATTCATAACGTGGCACATCTTCATCGTTCTCGGCTGCGTCGTCTTGGGATAATATAGTTCGTCTTCTTCATACATACCACCAATTTCTAAAATTTCAGTACAGTCCACGACGGATATAAGAAACACTCATATAAGAACACATCGCTTATAAGAAACGCATGTGGAAACACCGTGAAACCTTGTTTCTTATATACGGTTTCTTATAGAATCGAAAACATGTTTTGATGAAGGAGAACTCTGCAGATCTATATATAAGAGACTCGTTTTCCGGAATGCTTACGGCGTTATTATTCATTCGCGTTAATACTGATTAAAATGTACACCCGGACTTAAGTGAGTTTAACCCAAAAATTAAGCCCAAGTCTATAATATTTAGTCTTTAACCCCGATAATAATTTAAACTGCACTTCGTAGACCAGTTTAAGTACTTTAATCCATGTTAAAAATTGTTCTATTAAAAAACAAATGTATTAATATTTTTGTACACGAGTCCACTCATTTCACATTGGATACAAAAACAAGTGAAATTCACCAAATGCTGATGTCTCAACAATCAAATCAATCTCCAATATTAGTCAAAAACAACAAAAAACAAATGTCGTTCTCTGTGAAATTCGAATTTACGTTGGTTTAAAACGGGTTAAAATCGGTTGAAACTGTTTGAAATCTGTTTTTAATCCGGCGGGTTTAATGAAAGTGAATGTTGCTGTACCATTTTTGTTTGTTTTTTTAAGGTTCCGTTCCCGCAGGGACAAAACGGAATTTCAATAAAATGAAAGGCTATTGCTATTCGCAAGTTGTTCGGGACACGACATAACGTAACGTAACGAAATGTCAAATTTTGTATTGCGTCAAGTTAGGATATGTGGCTCGCTACGCTACGCTAGCGGCAAGGATTCTAAACTCCAGTATAAAAATTTTCGGACATTATGCCGTACGTTTTGGATCCAACTTTTCTATTTATAAAGAGTTTTTAATGAAAATATGATTACATTACGTTGATTACGTAGTCGTGTCCCGAAAATCGGTAAACGTCAGTTCAGTACAAAATCTGTCAAAATGAACGTGCGAATAGCCACTTCGAAAATGAAAATATAATCGTCAACAATTTTTGGCGCAAAAATGTTTCTAATTGCATATGTACTTACAAAAATTATTTTTGTATTTTACTACCTATTTTTAATTCAAGAAAGTCACAGAACCCTGAAAACAGTCGGCCCTATCATGGTATCCGTTCCGAAAGAAAAATTCTCCGATTTTGTACGAATCGGAAAATTTTGCTTCATGGTAATCGTTCCGATAAGCTGTTCGGAACATTTCTCCGACAATACGTAACGCACACCGGCAGTCTACGTTTCAGTGCGATGGGTTGCGTTTTTTGCACCTGGTTTTGACAGCCACACGTCAATTTTTCTCCGATTGTCTCCGACATCTGTTCATCGCGGAAATATTTTAGTGAACAAAATGCGTTGATGCCTGATCGGAAAACGGATACTTTGAACGCAAATTTAGTATCCGACTGGATTTGCGTTGCGGAGAAAAGTACCTACTCTCCGAATGGATACCATGATAGGGCCGAGTTTCACGGAACACCAGGGTTCCGCGGAAAACAGTTTAAGAACCGATGCTTTAGATGATAAACCCCCGTGAATTGAACCTGAAACCCCTCGTTTAGCAGTCCGTGTCACACACAACTACAGAAGTCACTGGGCCCAAAAATTTTCCTAGCTTATAATAATAACTTGCACTTGACCTACTTTTTATTGTCACTGAGAAAACAAATATTCCGGAAAATTATACCTGGTTAGATCGATTTTTAACCCCCAAACTCCTACAAACATATATTGCAAATTTAGTCGAAATCCTTAGAGCAGTTTTCGAGAACGCATATAGGATTCACAAATATTTCTCAAGAATGAATTTATTATTTTTCGACGATTATTTTAAGAAAACTTGGCACCTTGAACAAAATTTAAATTCGATTTTATCAATGCGAAACATTTTCTGATTTTGTGGGACGATTCTCGATGTGGGACAATTAATTTAAATGTGGGGCGAATCTTCATCTTTCTTCCTATAGCTATTACATTTTTATAAAAATCATAAGTCACGGTACTCGAAACGTTTTTCAAAACTTTCTCACGTTTCATCCAAACTGCAAGCAAGCTGAAAATTTTATATTTTGATCACAAAATAAACCAATTAACTAACTTCGGTTCGGTCCACTTCTAGCAATTTATATACATGCATGCGTGTATTGTGTCTATTGCTATAATACGCCTTGTCATGCATTCATTACATACAATTAGCATAAATTTGACAATGTGGGACATGTTCATCACCCGACACAACAATTGTCTTATCTTTTTTGTTGGTTTCCTCCTAATGGTAACTAATATACATTAATGTACCCTCTCATATGTACGCATAGCTTGTAGCGCTATTTTCTAATTTATTACATCCATTACGGACAGTTTTCGTGCAATCGAGGTAAACTACATAATCTAGTTTCCCATGAATTAATTAGTAGTTGAGCCGTTTGCTGACCGAACTTTTCGTCCATTGACACCGTAAATTGCCAAATGCTGTCAAGCATTTTATTTCGCACAACGAATTATTTTTACCACTTTGCCTGAAGGAGAAAGCTCAAGAGCGTCTATGGTATTCGTAGATACACACAGATTTTGTTTACACATACGCAAAAAAAAAGATGCGAACATCCCGAGCAAAATAAATAGGAACGAAAATATTATGACATGTGCGTCGTAAGATGAGTACCTACCAAACCAACTGACATAAAATAAAATATTATGTTTACCTCTCCAGCTAGTGTTCTTGGCTTTGCGAAGTTCAAATGTGTTTCAAGGCCGGCTGCTGGCCACAAGGTGGCAGTGAGATTCATAAATTGGGATAAGCATTGCGCCACGATTGACGCATGGAATTAAAATTTAATTGTTTATGGGGTGGGTTGGTGTGGTTGGACGTTGTAGTTGGGTGGATTGATGCCATCCAAAGAACACGTTGATGGAGTGAATTTTCTTCTTTCTTTTTTTTGTGGATGATTTTAATTTGTTATTGCAAACTAAGTGCCATTTTAATTGGCTATATGCAACTATGTCACGCGTACTGTAACGTTATAAGCCCTATCAATAGCAGACAGTTTGCTTCTCTGGCCACTAGCCCAGCTGTTTGTAAAATTAAACATTTAGTACGAAAATAATTTGTTCAGCCAATAAACCTTATAAGTTAGCATAATCTTCGACAGGTGGTATAGCGCTTTATAGTTTATTATTGGTTTCATTAGATACAGATTGTGGACGCAGTAGCGCAGTGGTTAGTGTGCTGGACTACTGTGCGAGGGATACCAGGTTCGATCCCCGGAAAAACACAAATTACATCTTAAAGTTTTTTCTACTGCGCCACCTCTCGCGAACGTCTGACAAACATCCGAGAGTATGACTGTCATGAAAAAGCTTCTCAATTCAGCCGTTCGGACTCGGCATAAAATTGTAGGTCCCTTCCATTCGTCCCAAAAATAGAAACTCACACAAAAGGAATGGTTGCGAGAAGCTAGGCCTTGGGTGTCTACCCGCCTGTTGCGCCACCTATTTATTTATTTATTTTTTTTTTTTTGTTTTTAGATACAGATTAGGTAAACATAGAGAGACATATAGAATACTTCCACTGGGGTGCATTGTTATCACTTTCTTCCGTGAAATTATCTCGCAATTATAGAACAAAAACATGTATACAATTTCGTTTACCTACAAAGCGGTTTGTGTCCCCAATTTACGTCCGTCAGTGGTATACTTGAGCTATCTCCTCGAGATCTCTAAAAGGTATTTTTTACTATAGAAAGCAAAGTAAACTTTTTGGATATTTGAGCATACGGAGAGCATGTGTTTGATGGTATCAGTTTTTTTTTTCTATACAATGACATCTTTTGCACAACTATGCGGTATCATATGACTTTTGTATACACAGTACCTACACCCTGTCATTGTAAACCTTTTGTGATGTGGATTTTTCGTTTATTCTTTTTCAGCATTTGCTATAAGTACGCTCGTCGATTGTTGCTGATACACGAATTTTAAGGGTTTTTTTTACTCTTCAAATAGTAAGTGCCTTTTTTTGTTTTCAATTCATTTTCAATGGCTCGCTTATCCATTAAGTGGGTCGCAGGTTGAAGACTCTCCATAGCTCTCGATTCTCCTCCATTGACTCTTAATCATCAAGGGCAATCCCCATACGGGTAGGGGAGAGATTATGGACTTAGTCTAACAATCCCACCCTGGGTCTACCTAAAGGGCGCCTGCCTGAAGGTACGCGGATTCCATAACATGTCTTGGAATCTTGGTTGGGGACCTGCCCTTAACATGAACAAACCGCACTGAAGTATGGACCGCAGTAGCTGCTCGATTTCGATATAGAGTTCCTCACGTATTCTAATGTTTGTAATACGGGTCACATCTGCAATACAACGAAGGAGTCTCATTTTGGCAGCTTGTATCTGCTGCACTTTAGTAGGTTAGGTTAGGTGAAATATGGTGTGAGTTCATCATAGAAGACTGGGCATCATATTGGGCCCATGCATCGCCATCCCTGGGTGAACCTTTACGGTCAAATTCTAAGCCAATTCAACACTTTATTTCCCTAAAGAACGAAGAAGTACCTTTCAAGATGTTTTCTTATATTTTTTTGTTTTGGTTGCGCCTTTAGGTGCGCAATCTTCAAAAGATACCAATGGTCCATACGATTGTTTATGTCTCATTTCTTCGTTTTGTGATGACTACGACTAAGTTACGTTCCCGAGCCGTGAAGAGTCTCTGCCTGAGACACTGCAGCCTTCCATCCTCTACGATCCCGGGCACGCTGCTTTCAATTGTCCAGACCAAGCGCTCTGGCATCTACGATGGCTTGGTCTTTGAAACGGAGGTTCGGTCTTCCTTGCCTTCTCGAACCTGGAGGCTGAGATTCAAAGATCCTCTTAGCTGGAACATTATTGTCCATTCGCTCGATGTGGCCGAGCCAATGTAGTCGACGTGTTTTGGCTTTTTGGACTACATCCACATCTTGGTACAGCTCATAGAGTTCGCGGTTGTATCTTCTCCGCCATTCTAAGATATTTTGCCTCGTTTGCGTACGGTACTCGTACCGAGTTAATGTTAATAGGTAGGTGGTTTACCTTTTTGTATGTAAAATTGACATGCGTTGACTTGGTCTCGTTAAGGACGATTCGCCAGGTCTTTGTCCATTTGCATACATTGTTTAGAGCCCCTTGGAGTTTTTGCGTTGATGATTCGACTGACTCATCCATTGCAAGGATAGCTGTATCATCTGCGAACGTTGCTACGATATTCCCTTCATCCTGTGGTATATCTCTTGTATTGTAAAATAAATTCCGGGTCTAAGAATGAAAACGCTGTCCGAGATTTATTATTTTTAGTTCAAAATTCGTTTTATTAACAATTCAAAATTTTTCGCGGGAATACACTGTTGTGTCGCGGGTTATGACAGTACTTAAAATAATTTTTAGAAAGAATTAGCTTTATATAAGTTTATGCATAATGCGAAAATAAGATAGCAATAGCTTAATCTATTTATCTTTATGTAGGTGTGTGAGAATTCATTTTTACTTATATAGGCGCAAAACATATAATTAAGCATGTGTGAGAAAAAGAACCGAAGTTAAGAGTAAATGAAAAAAGAACTTTAAATAGTTAAGATTTAAGAGACTACTTTATTTTCAACATCCTCCGGCCCGCCCGAACGACGAACTTCTAGAGGGTACAGCAGCTGGATCGGACGCCTCATCAATTTTCCATTCGCAAAACGAACTTCGCAGGCTCTTACCTTATTGTCTCGTCCTGGGAAACAAGTCTCTACAACAGCTAATCTCCAATGCAAACGCGGTGTGGCCGAATCATAAACCAAAACTACATCTCCACCCTGGATTTCCGTTGAACTGGCTTTACCTGTGTTATGTGCCGCTTTTAGAAGACGAAGATACTCCACGTTCCACCTTTTCCACAAAATTGATACGTATTGTGTTCTCGACTTCCATTTTTTGCGTAACTCGGAATCATCTACTAATCCTGGAGACTCTGATGGTGATTTTTCAAAATGACCAGCAAGAAAACTACTGGGAGTAAGAGGTCTTAAGTCAAACGGGTCCTCACTGAGGTAGGTTAAAGGACGCATGTTGATTACATTTTCGGCTTCCGTTAGTAGAGTGTAAAGTTCTTCATTGCTTAGCTTCGACTTCCAAATTGTCGCCTTCAATACGTCCTTAACACTCTTGACGAGACGTTCCCAAAAGCCACCCCACCAGGGTGCTCGCTCGACGCTGAACCGCCAAATGATACCACGGTTACTTAAAAAACCATAAAAAACCTCGCTGTCGAGAATGTTTCCCAAACACTTTAGTTCAGTAGCTGCTCTCTTAAACGTCTTGGCGTTATCCGAGTAAATCGTTTTGGGAGCACCTCGACGAGCTATAAACCTCCTTATAGCTAGTATACAATTTTCCGTTGTAAGGTTTAGCACCAACTCCAAATGAATCGCTCGAACAACTGCGCATGTAAAAAGCATAATGTATACTTTACTAGTTTCTCCATCTTGGCACGTATATAGTGGTCCGGCAAAATCGACTCCAACGGTTTCGAATGGCTTGGAAGCCATCATCCGCTCTTTCGGTAGTGGGGCAAAGGGATTCGACGCAGGCTTACTTTTGAACCTTCGGCAAATGGTGCAGACCTTGATGATACTTTTTGTGAGCTGTCGGCTACTTGGCAACCAAAATGTTTCCCGCAGTCGCGTCAAAACCAAATTGACTCCTCCGTGCAAGGTCATCTCATGAAAGTGCGTTACTAATAGCTTGCTCAAATGACTTCCCTTTGGAATAAGAATCGGGTTCACAACATCAAATGGCTCATCCAGCAGCTGCAATCTGCTACCAACTCGAACAAGTCCGTCGTCGTCAAGGAATGGATTAAGTGGCAAAAGCTTTGAGGACCTAGGAATCGGTTTTTTCTGCAGTAAATACAAAATCTCGTTAGGGAAATACATTTTTTGAATGAACCGCAGCCAATAATGCTCTGCTTTTTTCATCTCAGTAGTTTCAATGAATTTTGGATGGTTATGCTTACCACGAAAATGATCTACTGCCCGGAAAACGCAGACAGTTATTCGTAAAAGTCTTTTCCAGGAGCTTACCGTTTCGTAATCGAGCAACGCTTCAGCCGTTCTACACGATGACGGATTGACTTCTTCCACCGCTTCGAAAGCCGCAAACAGCACCGTAGAGTCTTCAGCCGGTAAAAGGTGTGCGGGCCATTCCGATTTTGGTTGCCTTAGCCACACTGGTCCATCTTTCCACTCAGAAGTTGCCTCGAATTTATTCACTGATATCCCTCTGGTTAGTAAGTCTGCTGGGTTCTGCTTCCCTGGACAGTATCGCCATTCACTACGTTCAGTAAGTTCTTGAATTTCCTTAACGCGGTTAAAGACATATGACTTCCACTTCTTTGCTTCACCTCGCACCCAATGAAATGTAATTTGGGAGTCTGTCCATAAAACGTACGTTCCAAACGGCAGATTGAGTTTCTGGAAGTAAAGTTTTAATCGCGCTGCAACCAAGGCAGAAGTTAATTCTAATTTAGGCAAGGTTAATTCATCACTTTTCTTTCCCTTTAAGGGAGCTACGCGCGCCTTGGCACAAACAAAATGCAACTTCACCTTTCCTACGGTGTCTACTATTCGCACATAGGCCACTGCTCCAAATGCCTTAGAACTAGCATCGGCAAATATATGAGTTTCTAATTGGACGCCGGGACTAATTGATATCCATCGCGGTAAAGGAAACTCTGCAACTCGATCCAAACCCTTAACACAAGCAAACCATTCGTTCGCCAAATCTGCGGTCAGGAGCTCATCCCAGCCCAGCTTCAATTGCCATAGAGTTTGAAAAAGCAACTTTAAACGAATCACTATAGGAGCCAGGAAACCTAATGGGTCAAAAATACTAGCAATAACCTTTAATATATTTCGTTTTGTGGCCATTAAATTTTCGCTCAATGTCGCTTTATTCATGTTAATTGTTAACTCGTCACTGTGAATGTTCCATTTCAGCCCCAATACCATTTGCATTGCGTCGTTGTTCTCAATATCCAAGCACCTCCTAACCCCTGGATCATTACTAACCCATTTCCTTAGATTCATATGCGCTCGTCCCATGATCGCCACTGACTCCTGATGAAACCTTTTTGCTTGCTTTGGACTATCGAAAGAGGTAATAATATCATCCATGTAAAAGCAATTTCTTAAGAGAGAACAAGTCCAAGGAAAATTCGATGACTCAGACTGTAAGTGCTGCTGTATACAGGCTGATAATAAGAAAGGACTGCATGTGACACCGAAAGTAACCCTGGTCATACGAAATTCTTTAATAGGTGGCAAATTAGATATCGACTGTATTCTGTCCTTAAACCAAAGAAATCTATGACTATCACGGTCTCGCTCAGCCAAACTAATTTGTAAAAAAGCTTTCTCTATATCCGCGATAATAGCAATTTCACCCAAACGGAACTGTAGTATCAGTTTAAGTATTTCTGGCAGCAAATTCGGGCCAGTCCACAGCGAATCATTTAAAGATAGCATTCCCTCAGAGCGCGAAGAAGCATCGAATACTATACGAAGCCTAGTTGTTGCTTTCTCTGGCCGATAGACAGGACGGTGGGGCATATAATATAATCTACCACTTACCTCCGATACTATAGGCTCAGCGAACCCAGCTGCGATGAACTCTCTCATGGCTATGTCATATTCGAAAAGTTTCTGTGGATCTCTAGACAGCTTCCTGGTTAACGAATGCAGTCTGGATAACGCATTTCCACGGTTGTTCGCGATAAACCTGTCCGAGTTTTTCCATGGAAGAACGGCTTCATACCTGGATGATGTCTTTCGTATACATTGGGATTTAAGTTCTTCGGTAAAGGAATCGGCTTCGAATTGTTCCTTTTGAATTCCTAAGACTTCTAAGTTCCACATATCTTCTACGGCGAAATTGCAGAATGACGAAGTAACCTCGGAGATTCCAATATTTTCCTCAACCGCACATGGACCTTGTATAGTCCAACCAAAAATTGTAGACACTGCTGCTAAACGATTAGAAATTTTGCGACATTCACCCGTGACTATTTGCCAATAATAATCCGCGCCAACTAAAAGTCCTAACCCGTCTTCTTGCACATAATTACTGTCATTTGAATCCGCTAGAGTAAAATCCTTAAACTGAGCAATGTTGCGGTTAGGTGCCATTAGAACATCCTGACAAATCTCGGGGACCACCACCGCACGAATTTCAACCGATCGCTTGTTAAATTGACTATGCGCCACCAAATCTACCAGTTTGAATTCCTTGGGATTCGAAAGCTGGGCATCTCCGAATGGAATAATCGACAACTTTATCTTGCCCACGATGGGTATGTTTAACTTATTAACGATATCCTCCTTTATATAAGAACGTTGACTGCCGCCGTCAATTATAACGCGAACAAATAATTTTTTCTTCGATCGTCCGGACAAAAACAACCGCGCCGTTTGCAAGAAAACATTTAATGGTTTTCGCCCATTGGGTGTAAAGACACTCAAAACTTTACCGTTTGAAATTTTTTCTTCACTGGATTCAGTGGTCATATCTTCGCTACCGTATTTCTTCTCGCACACCACCGTGGCATGATTCCGGTTACAGCATTTACATATAGCTTTCACACGACAAAACTTTGCGTTATGTCCTCTTTGTGTGCAACGAAAACATCTGCCACCGTCTTTCAATTGTTTTTTCTTCTCTTCGATTGTGTAGGCACTGTTGCACTCTTTCGTTGTGTGGTCAGTCGATTTACAAAAAAAACAATTATCGATGTAATTCGTGGCAGTAAGCAGGCCAGCTGCAGTTGATGATTGCTGGAATTTGTTAAGCGATAATTTTGATGTTTTGCCTACCGATGCCTTTTCGATTGATTCCACCTCCTGTTTCAAAAAGAGCAAAATATTTTTTAGCTGTTTGTCACCATCGAAGGTTAGAGTGGAACCACTTTCTGAGTTTTGTGTACTTCCGTCTTCCTCCTTTATTTCGCTGTCTTTCATTGTTTCCTTTTGCGTGCGGTGATATTGAATTCGCAGTTCACTCGGCATGCATCTTAGTAAAACGGATTTCAGCATTATGTAGTAGTGTGAAGAAGGTACACCAAGTGCTGTGAGAGAGCGGCTAGAAGAAATGACCGAATTATACAGCTGTCTTAGTCCGACAGCATCTGTTTTGTTATGTACTTGTGCTAGGTTCATAAGCTGTTGCATCAGACGATCGATTAACTGGTCGGTGTCGCCGTACTCTTCTTGTAAAAGAGCGATGGCACCATCATAACATGCGTCTGATGGCGTGAACCCTGATATAACCTTTTCTGCAACTCCCGTTAAGACAGATTGCAAATAGTTGAATTTCTCAACACCAGAAAGAGAACTATTTTCGTGAACAGCAGTACGAAAATTTTCCCAGAAGGGAATCCATTCGCCATAATCCCCTGAAAATTTCTTCAGCTCCAACTTAGGCAGCCTAATGTAATGGGATTTTGGTGAATTCGTTGTATGTTCACTACTGCTTGCATTCGCGCAGGGGTCAAGCCGTTCTTTAGCCTTCTGCAAGCGAACCTGAAGACGAGATATTACCCCAATAGCTGTATCCTCGTATTCTGCAATTTTCTCAGGATTTTTATCCTCCAAATTTTTGCCCTGCACTTCTTTGTTAATGGTACAAAGATTTTGATGAGCGGTATTAAGGCGTTGCAGAAACGAGGCTAGCTCTTCCTCAATGTCGTTAAGCTGTGCGGGGTCGATATTGTCCACAATTTTCGAGTTAGTTGAACATAAGTATTCACTTGCTTCTTTTGCTATTTTTGTTATTTGGCTACGATAGCCCGCGCGTATTTGCAATTCCATAACCTCGTAACTAAAAACGAATTTTGTTTTAAACAGTTAATCTTCGATTCACTCTTCCCGGGTTTCGGCACCAAATGTAAAATAAATTCCGGGTCTAAGAATGAAAACGCTGTCCGAGATTTATTATTTTTAGTTCAAAATTCGTTTTATTAACAATTCAAAATTTTTCGCGGGAATACACTGTTGTGTCGCGGGTTATGACAGTACTTAAAATAATTTTTAGAAAGAATTAGCTTTATATAAGTTTATGCATAATGCGAAAATAAGATAGCAATAGCTTAATCTATTTATCTTTATGTAGGTGTGTGAGAATTCATTTTTACTTATATAGGCGCAAAACATATAATTAAGCATGTGTGAGAAAAAGAACCGAAGTTAAGAGTAAATGAAAAAAGAACTTTAAATAGTTAAGATTTAAGAGACTACTTTATTTTCAACATGTATAGAGCAGGAATAAAATTGGACCGAGAACGCTTCCTTGCGGAACACCGGCGTAGATTTCTTTGAATTCTGAGAATTCAGTCTCATGTTTAACACGAAAGAGTCTGTTTTCAAGGTAGGATTCTAGTATTCTATACAATTTGTCAGGTAGGATTGTCCTTAGCTTATACCTTAGGCCTTCGTCCATACTTCGTCAAAGGATTGCGATACGTCGAGAAAAGCGCTAGAGCAAATCTTTTTCCCTTCCATTCCTGACCGATTGTGGAATGTTTGACCCGAAAACCGAATTGTTGATCCGGGATCAAGCGTTTTTCTTCAATTACTGGCTGTATTCGTTTTAACAGAAGTTTTTCGAAGACTTTAGATATTATCGGCAGAAGAGAAATGGGTCTATATGATTTCTTATCGTTTGCACATTTCCCCGGTTTCGGAACCATAATAACTTCAGCGACTTTCCATTGCCTTGGAACATATAAAAGTCTCAATGAGGCATTTACACTGTAGAGCAACTTAATTAAGGCTTTTTTCGGCAGCTCCTTTAAAATTTCGCCAGTGATTAGATCATATCCTGGAGCCTTGTTATTTTTCAGATTTCTCATTGTCATTCTAAGCTCAGATAGAGTTACAGCTTTTATTTTATAGTTGTCGAATGCCGTATTAGCATTCGGTTCTTCGATCAAGGGCTGTCCATCGAAGGGCTTGAAGGTTTCTTCTAGATGCTCGGCAAATAAATCTGCTTTCTCTTTGTCTCCTTTTGCCCATTCGCCGTTAGCTTTTCTCAATGGTGGCGAGTGCATTACGGGTTTCTTTATTGACTTTAAGGCTTTCCATAGTGAATAATTCGAGCTCATATCAGCAGTCAAACTCTCGAGGTAAGTAGAAACCTCGCGATTTCATGTTCCTCCTTCTTGATGATATCCAAGTGTTCTGTTTCTCAAGCGAGAGATACTTGGGCAATGACTGTGACAGAGAAAGTGAGAATGTCCGAGATGTGCCCTCATCATGGATCTCCTCGTCTCAGCATTCGTGTCATTTCTGAGATTTAGTAATTGACATTTGGTTTCATTATCTGGTTATGAACCGTCAGAGCCGCTACCAACTAAGAAAGCCATGATCTGTCGAATCACAAAGTATTCCGCGACCTACTTACTTACTTACTTAGATGGGGTGGACCTGGGCCTCAACCAACACGCCTCTCCAGTTAGCTCGATCTTTAGCTTACCGCCTCCACGTTGGTTGAGGTCCCCTTCCACTTGTGCGCGCCACCTAAGGCGAGGTCTTCCTCTACTGCGTTGTCCCTCTGGGTTGGAATCGAAGACTCGTCGGGCCGGAGCGTTGGTGTCCATTCGCTCTACATGTCCTTGCTGACCAAATCGATGTCACTGCACAGCTCGTAGACTCTTAAATCTCCTTTTCCAAAGCCTGTCAACGTAAACGGGACCAAAAATCACTCAAAAAATGTTGTCAAAATTTCCATAGAAATACGAATTTGGTCACATTGCCAGCCATGAAAACTCATGCGCGCATATTATTTCTATACGTTTATTCTCCATGGTCATATAGGCCGCATTGCAGATGCGCAATATATCACCTTTAATATCTGTACTGTGGATGATGATGATGACGGTCAAATAACATAATATCCAGGACCTAAATAACATAATATTCGAACTGTAGCCAGACACGTTGCGTTCCTTAATCAAAAACAGACGAAGTTCGGTCACACAGAATGCATTCCGTAGAAGGATGTTATCATGATGCAATAAGTATAAGGTGGTCTCGTCGGCTGCCGAGTCGTTCGTTTTTTGGTCCGTTAACGTTCAGTGCGTGCTTGACGTACTTGCTTGTTGATGTGAATTGTTTTTCTACTCTAATGTCATTTCACTCACACTTACTACGCACTTACTACGTTGAACCCTTTCACTCGCACTTATTACAAGCATAGTCAACGGACTACTTTTTGCCGACGAGACCACCTTATACTTATTCCATCATGGATGTTATTTTCCAAACGACATGTTTCCATCTCCAGATTTATTATTTCATTGTCCCGTCAGGTCAAAAAAAGAACTATTTTAGTAAAAGTTTAAAATAACTCATTTTACATCCCGCAGTCGAAGTTGGACCACCCTGCTGTTGAAATGTCTTATCACTAAAGCATATTACATTATTTTAGTCTATGAAACTACCCCATTCGCCTGCTTTTTTTTATAACTGCTCAGTTGAAGTCGAAGTTGGACCACCCTGTTGTTGAAATGTCTTATCACAAAAGCATATTACATTATTTTACTCTATGAAACTACCCCATTCGCCAGCTTTTTTTTATAACTGCTCAGTTGAACGAACGAAGAAGGTAGGTAGATACTCGTACACTGACACTCATGTAAAAAGTTCCGAAAATAAAAGCAAAGCCAAAGAAAGGTATCGGGTTCGGGTGTACGCGAGTAAAAAAGCATCACTCCGAAAAAGCTTAACACTGCAATTGAAACTCCTTGTTTGATACTGATACTATGGTATCATGTCGCATCAATTAGAAAGTTGCCGCTAGTTTAAGGCCAGTATCGGGAACGTTCAGTAGCTATCGGCTGCGCGCTTATAATTTAAATTTAGTACGCAATATCTAGAGTGGTGTTCGCAAGTGAATTGTTTATTCTCATCTGTATTGTAATTGCATTTAATCCAATTAATTCGTATTACTTTGTGAACCTTCGACATTTGTATTATTCGCACCCAAGGACACCATCCATTCATTATGTTGACAGTGGATAAACCTCACCCTCACCACCATGCATCTAATGACAAATTCAGTGTAAGTAATTCCAAATGAATAAAGTTCTCATCGTAGTTTTGTTATTTTTTGTCCTGTTTTCTTTTCTGGAGTGGTTGGTTCGGTTAATTACGGGCTATAGTTCATTGCAAATCCTTTGCAACTACGTCTCAGATCAGATACTATTATAAGAGTCCGTTATATGGGGTATGAACCATTTGCACTTAGAATGGGAATAAAGGATGAATGAATGATACATTAGTGGTGTACAAGTGTACTGTATATGTGCGGGGACCCGGTCTACTGTACATCCTGTAGATGAGAGCGATGATGTAGTTGGTGGTAGTAATGATGGGATTGTATCTAACCTCATTGACCTTAATGGTGGGAACTTTATTTCTTAACTGCGTGATAGCAGCAAACAAGGGATGATTGTTGTCATCAAATGCAGGATGCGAGTTATCTTTGATTTATGCGTTGATTCAAGAATGGTAAAGCTGAAGCATAATACCCTTGTGGCATATAAACTTTAAATATTGGGAACGTAGAAGGACACACACTCTCTCGGTCATTCATACGTGTGCGGGATATTAAGAGCTGGTCCAGATTGCGCCCCCGCAGATCTGGCTGTAAAGGCATTACCCACTGATGGTGTCATTAATACAATTTGCGTATTAAGAAATGAATGCTGTCGTTTAAACACGCGACGCATACCAACAATGAGCATAGTACTCTAAGTAATTGAAGCATTGACTTGTAGTCACTTTAAAATGACGACGAACAACCTTCATCGAAACCGCATAGAAAGGGATTGCTTAAATATTACCATCAGCAGCAGTTTTCCAATTGAATTTTCTTTTTGTGGTGCTAATGTATTGGGAACCCTTGACCATTCCATAGTTACAAACCGAACATCTGTGAGTGTGTTTTTGATTGTATACCCACCGCCACCACCCAGCCGAAAATGATTATAAAGAAATCATTGTTTGTGTGTTGGAATTTATGTAAATTTGTATTGCGAATGTTTTTTTTTTGTTCCTTTTTGTTGTTTTATTTTTCTTCTCGTTTGAGGCGAAATACAAAGGATTACCTAATTATCTTTTATATGGAAATTGTAATTGAAGTTGGATTCAAGTCGATGCTAAGAGCTGATGCCTTTTCTTTTCATTTTATTTTGGTTTTACTGCTTTCGGGTAAGGCGAAGGGATGATTGGCGGGACAAAGAGTTTATTTATGGGATCCCAAAACTATTTCGACAAATTGAGGAATAGTTGCCTTAGATACTTCGACAAAGTTGTTCTGGATATTGAAAAATGTATCCATCAATGTGTAGCCAGGCAGAGAAGGGTTCTTCATAGACAGCCTTATTTATAAACTTTATACACTCTCTATAATAGGTCTATATATTAGATTTTTGCGTTTAGAGTTATTATAGAGAGTGTATAAATTTTATAAATAAGGCTGAGAGTGTTTATAAAAAAAAAAACAGAATGTAGTGCTCTATTAACTATCCTTTCATCCTCATCCTACAATAAAAGGTGTAGTTGGGGGCCTTGTATATTTTTCATCGGGATCACACTTCAGATTGCACAATATAAATCTTTGAGTGGAATTATTCCCTTCCACCTTCACTGTCAAAGCTAAGTGGTCAAACCGATATTCGAGTAAATTTACAAATGAGAAATGAAACCAGTTGATTGACGTTCCACAAATTTAGGTTTAGTAAAGTTCACGTTCACCGCATATATGCATACATTTCAGGTCAACTGCACATATACATATAGGTACCTAGAGTCCTAGACTAGGTAGATATGTAGCAAACTTTTGGGAATGTCAATCAAGAACTTTTATTTTAATAGGTTTATTATGTAAATATAAATACTATATACATTTAGAATCAAGTGCACCTGTTGTATACTAAAGATAAAAATAGGCAAGAGAAAAGACAACTTTAAATTCCTTCCAAAAACTTTTTACATCATAAAAAGAGCCAGAGGGATACCTCGTCGCTTTCACATGCCCTGTCATTAGGTTTTAGTCCATCATGTTCTCCAAACCTACTGCATAAATAGCGATCGTATCATTTGCGAGATTTGACGGGATTTGGTCCAATTAATTTCGAACGAATCTTTCAACTGGGTTCAAACTGCAACCGTTCAATGGTCGCAGGGTTATACCCACAGCATTTGACGGTGATTTGATGACGCCGGCTTTTGTTGAAGCACATTTTCAGCTTGCACTGTTGATATCGCTTTTTTGGCTGCCTAATTCCACTGCTCTAGTCTCGAATTGTTAAACCGGTTTTAAGAGTATTCTTCAATTATTTTCATTAATCGTATATCTCTACTTATGCCCATGTCAAATCAGTTGAAAACGTGTCATTTAAATATACCGACTTTATGTTAAACTCTGAAGCAGTGTCCATCAAAAATTGGAAGGCAATTACTTCGTCCTAAACTAACAGTTAAAAAATGTAGCTAGATGTCGCTGTTCTTAAGCCCCATTTAGGAGATCATTTCAGTTTCAGTTGAACTGAAACAAATTTTAAGCGTTTAACTGAAACTGAATGGTAGCGTTCTATTAACCGCTAAACGTCTAGCACATAATATCCCTGATAGAGGAACACTGCCGATAGATCTAGGGTCAGCGGCAAAGTGACATTTGGTTTTGATTATTGTGTGTTCTTTCTTTTGTGACAACAAAACGTATTTCCAACATAACTTCTACATTTCCACTTTTGCTTGTTTTTTATTATTATTAATTTTAGACTTTTGATAGATTTATTTTGGCAGTTTGTTATTAGCAGTTAATTTTGCGCTAGATTGAAATATTTCCCAGAAAAGGGTATTTAACAATAAGTAGGAGCTCCCAGTGCAAATGCTGAAATGTCAGTTGTTTTCTACGGAGTTTGGCATGCGATCAATCTGTTTTCAGGTGAGTTTTCAATTTTAGTAGATATATCTTCTAAACTTCGGCTACTCACGATTAATATGAAAGCTCAACTGAATAACGGACATACACGTCAGCCTGACTTTTACTGACAACTGAACTGATAACTGGTCATCTGAATGGGGCTTTACAAAAATGTTGGCAATAAAAACGACCCGAAATGTCGGAAATAATATCCCATTTATGGTCGCAGTGGCTCAGTGGTTAGTGTGCAGAAAATGCCAACATTTTGTGAGAAAGTTTCTCAATTCAGCTATTTGGATTCGCCATAAAACTGCTGGTTGCACTCAAAATGAGAGGTTGCTAAAAGCTTGTCTTAAACTTATTTCAACCTTTCAAAGCTCCGGTAAACAAATTTGTTTTCCCACCACTACTTCAAAGGAACCGCAGCTATACATCTATATCGACTATGCTACTATACAAATCTGACATTCTCCGGGATCAGTTACTTCAGAACGAGGCAATGGGCGAATAGACTGATTTTAAAAATTCTTTCAGCATTGCAATAATTGTGACATAGCTCAGTATCCTACTCGCGCTTAATTTTAGCGACTGCTTTTCTCTCCACAGCACAGATAAATGCTCACTAAGTGACTGACAGGACAGTAAACAATTTTTTTTTTCAAAAATCTCTTCGCTAATATTTTTTATGATTTTCTGAAAATTGCTAAAAATTGCCAATTTTAGCCACTTTTTCCTCCTTTCAAAAAATTCAAAAAATCATAAAAAATTTTCATTTTTTTTTTAAATTTACAAAATTTACATCGGTGCCAAAATTTACATAAAGTAAGTTCAAATTATAAGTAGAATTAACTTTAGTTTTGACATTGTATGACAATACAAAAGAAAAAACAACGTCTTCGGAAAACGAGGTGTTATGGAAAGGAATCACAAAACTCGTATTGAGAATGGATTACTTCCAGAAAAGAGGAATGGTGAAATAGTGATTTTCACAGACGGATCCATGATGGATGGCGGAGCGGGGGCCGGAATCTTTTCAGAAGATCTGAAACTAGCCCGTCATATTAGCCTCGGGAAGCACACTTCAGTATACCAGGCTGAGATGATTGCTTTGCTGCATGGGTTGGATTACTTGCTTGAAAGTCAGATGAAAGGAAGAAATATCCTAATAGCACTGGACAACCAGGCAGTGATTAGATGCATGGAGCGGACAACCATCACAACATCACTGGCACTGGAATGTGTATTCAAGTTCAATAAGTGTTCATCTAAAAATCAGGTAACACTGACTTGGGTACTAGGACATATAGGGATCGACGGCAACGAAAAGGCGGACTCCCTTGCAAAACAGGGGTCAACTGAAAAGTTGCTGGGACCAGAACCATTCTCTCCAATTGGTAGAGGAATGGTAGAACAACTGATTCACAAATGGATCACGGCAGAACACCTGAGAAGGTGGTCAACCGTGAAACAATGTAGACAAGCTAAAATGACAATACAATGGCCGACCTGCTCCACTCAGAGAAAGGTTCTAAGCATGAGTCGAGGAACATTGAAATGGGTGGTGGCGTTAACTACAGGCAATGGTAATTTCTGGTATCATTTAAGGAAGATGGGCCTCAGAGAAGATGATACTTGTAAGCTATGCCTGGAGGAATCTGAGACAGCGGCACATATATTGTGTCAATCAATGTCCGGCTTTGGCTGGCAGAAGAATGAGGATCTTGGAAAAACATTGGCTCGAGACCCATGAAACAGATCTCATATAAACAGATGCTAGCGTTAACACTAGGAATCGAACTCATTGAAGAACTCTGTAGAAGTCCAGAGAGTCTCTCTGGGTAAGGTTTATAGTGCTAGGGAGACGAAAAGAGACCCAACAATGGTGGTCTGATTCGAATATCTCTCGAAAGTTATATATATATATGTGATGTTTTGACTGAGTTAAACATGGATTTACAAAACTCACAAAAAACAGTTACTTCATTCTCAGCTCCTGTTGATTCAACGGGTAGTTGTGAAATCATTAGATCCTGTGGCCTCCTCTGGCCTAAGTGAAGTTGCATTTGCAAACTCAACATTTAAAAAAATGTAGATGTGGCAAAAACGATTTCAAAAGAAGGATTCTTTGCCATTTTCAACACAAACTGAATTCTTTTCTTAGCAACTACCAACGATAGAATATTTCACATAGAATATTTCTGACCGATTCCCCCCCCCCCCCCCAGAGGGGGGCTCTGTCGTATCACAATGGACCAATCAAATTTGGTCTAAGTGTGTCCGACAGCCACCTTACCTAACCTAACCTAACTACCAACGATATTTTACCAGATTAAATTTTTTAAAGTTTTGTCATACATTTCACTAAACTAAAAAAAGAGTTTTCAAGAATAATTTAAAATTCCTGATAACAGCAAATTATGGATTAAAAATCCATTTGCAATTGGTTTTAGTGAAATAAGCAGCTCATCGGCTATAGAAGAAAATCAGTTTATTGATATATCTTGTGCTTTGTTTGTGTTTTCGATTTTACTATTCTTTTACCTGCCAAATTTTATGAAAATGAAAGTCATCTGAAGACGTGTATTATGCCCATGCATACACTAAGGCCGTGTGTCAATTGGCGGTGCAAAGCGTTGTCAGATATCTTGGCATCTGGTTCGACCAGAATCTATATTTTGACAAACATATAGATGCTTGTTTCGCTGGGGCCAAGAAGGCTTATGCTCTGACAAGGAGACTGTTTCGCAGCAGTCAACTTAATTTCAGAGTAAAGGTCATATGCTTTGTGACCCTTATAAGGCCGATCATCGCTTATGGCTGTCCCATTTGGTTCAATATAGCGCCTTCCTATATGGAAAAGATGCGGGTGTTTGAGACACAGTATCTCAGGACCTGCCTAGGGTTGTTTTTGTTTAGAACTCCCGAGTCTGAGTACATAAAATATTATCCCAACAAGACCCTATACGATGGGGCTCAATTGAATAGAATTGACAATTTCCTAATTAAGGCGACTCAAAGGCACGTGGCAAGGGCGATAGCCAATGCTAACAATCTGACCTCGGGTGGTTATTACCACGAGAGCACGCTCCGGTCTGGCTTCGTCCCGCCTGAGGTATTTCTTCATGCAGACATGAAAGGGTTAGTCCAAGTGAAGATGGTGTGCCGGTATTGTACCACAGCCACCGCGGCGCGAGGAATAAGCGGCTCATCCACGACGGGTACGACGCCAATGCTCAGGAGCTCCTCCGATTTAGTACCGCAATTGCGGATAGGGACACGGTTGATACCTTAAAGCAGTTCACCGAATTTTGGTGGCTTGAGGAAGAGGTGAGGGTAGACACGCTCCAGTTCAGTTCACCGAATTTGTGGCTTGAGGAAGAGGTGAGGGCAGACACGCTCTCCCGGGTCGGTGCGTTACCTATGTAACATCCTCCTTAGTTTTAAACTAGTTTGAACGTTAGTTAGGTGTATTTTAGGGGGTCTGTGGGAGGGGCCGGGCTCGCCAACATGACTGAGTGCTACCGAGACTTGACCGATGTTTATGGCCTCGCTCAAGTCCCGGCGGCACGCGTGCACTGTGTTGTTTTTACAATTGAAAAGAGTAGTTCACCAAACTCCAATCTGAGATTTATCGAATTTCACACTTTAATTAATTGAAATTCATTGTTTAATTTCCTCTTCAACATTTAAGCACAAGAAAACGTCAACAAATTAGCCTATCAGATAATTTATTATCCTGCTCCTGGAGCAGAATTTCATGCCATTTCGCAGTAAAATGGTTTGTGTATGAACTTGGGAGCGTGTTCGTAATGTATGGCAAAGTTTTATTAAAATTATAGAAATCTATCTTTATTTATAGTCAGTAGAGCAATTTTATTTTTCCAGTCAAAAAAGCGTTTTCCGGTTAAAAACATTTTTCGTTTCAGTCAAAAAACGGTTAGACCGGATTTCAAAATTTTCTCCGGTCAAATATGACCAAAATATGGTCAGAATGGCATCACTGCCAAAGTGCCAAGGTGCGTTTGAGGATGGGTACCCAATCTTTTCAGATATTCAAAACATGGGAGAGGATAATTCTATTCGTATAAGTGGATAAAATTATGAAGATGGATTTAATTTCAACTTAGTTTCTACTTATTTATTATTTCAATGAACGAATTACTTGGAATTAATTTTTCAGACAATTGTCTATAATGTATCTGTAGGACTCAACTCCAGACACAATTTCAAGGTTACATTCCCAGACCGTCTAAATTGGCAAGAGAGTAAACCAAACAATATGCTGATGACTCTCACACACTAAAACATCCTCATACCGCAGTGTGGATACAATCACTTTTCTTTTTCAGGTTGAAATTGATGGGTTAAAGTTGCTACAGTCGGGAGAACATTCTTTATAAATTTGTTCCTACTGTGTTGGACACCATGACAGTGAGATAGGAAGTGGGTTCTGGGTAGTGTTTTTAAGATATCTTTCCTATAAGCTTGGAATGAAATTGGACTATGACTATCCTTCCGCATGCGTCTCTCGGTCCTCGCTTCTTAACAGCGCTTATTCAGGTCAGCACATAGCTGATGAGCCCACCCAACACATCGGGACAAAACGCATTACTGGAGTAGAGGCCAACACTATTGTGAGATGACAATCGTACACTCCAACGTTATTGAACTCATAAATATGTTTAGGATTAAAAGTAGTTTGATTAACATAGCTTTTTTGTTGGAGGTAGTACAAGTAAAGTACCCAAAGCGATTCATCTGGTGTGTGCCTTTCTGATGGCTCTTTTCTCTAACTCAAGAGATCAGCTTGTTCTTAAATACCTGTAAACCGAATCAAATCAAATGCTTTCATGTCTAGTGACCCAGCCGAGCGATACCTTATGCTGTGCCTGACTGTCGAAAAACAGGGTAATACCGTCAGGTGGTATTGCTCCTATCGCAGATTCACGAGCTGCTCTTGTTTACTCTGACTTCCGCTTGGAAGACACTGCTTTATGGTCCGAAAGTCGCACCAATTTTGAGAAGATGCCTGACCGTACTCCGTAAAGTCATTTCCACAAATTACAAGATTTGCAAGTCAAAATGAATTCGATCATGTTATTAAAATATACGCTTGCAAAAGCGAGCGACTTCCTACTTTCCTCTTGCCTAAAAGTTGTTCATTTACTTCCTCTTTTCGTCCTTCGATATAACATCAACATTATGGCAGTGTCGCGCGAAGTAATTACCCATCAAATGGGACAAAAAACAAAGTGAGCAACGCTGTTACCTCCAGAGTGCTGTTAGGACCGTACTTATGAAGGATTTGATTGCCTCATTATATTAGGTCGTTTAAAACCTCTGGGGGTTGAATTACACAAATCTTGAAATACAGGGAAATGGCTTTAGGGTTTTAAATCGAAACCCCTCGCACCTGCTAGGCTTAATAGATGTATACGAATATATTTCGACATGTACATTTTTGTAGCCCATTCTATTTACATTCTAGTTTATGCAGCTATGAGATATGATTTTGTGGAAAACTTTAAATTATAAAAGTCTCCATTTCCGTAATGCTGTCAGTTGATCATTAAATTTGTATTTCAAACGCGTATTCGTATACGTCAAGGAGCAGCTCGAGGGCGTATACTTGTTATTTTTTTTACCGAATGAGACACGTTCTTAAAAGTTTCTTTTGTTTCCATTGCATTCCATTGTCAGATTTGCAGATAAAATTTACTTTAACCGGGTTTTGTTGTGTTCCATTATTATATTAACAAACTTTTTAATATATGCCATCTGGTTTTATTAATGTAAAGTATTTTATTATACATAATGGATACTCATACACATATTTTTTATATCTACATTAAATTTAACTATTCATCGCTGACAAAGTATGAATGTTAAATTTTCACATCTACATTATGTAGATACTTAAAATTCGAGGTGTACCCAATGATAGCTTTAATCGACAGGAAAAATGTTGTCATTTAAGGGACGTTCGATAAAAAAAAATAACCACAAAACACACAAAATATAATTGCAAAATTTATGCGCACTTAATATCAGATAATTCAAAATTACAATAGCCAATAAAAGTTTGTCACCCTTTTTATGCTTCAAATGTCATAATTAAAGGCGCACAATTTTTAATGTATTTATAATCGAATTGAGCACAGAAAGTTTACCATTATAGGCCGATTTTCGTATTAACAGATTAGGAGTGTAAATTAATTTGCCCGTGGAAAGGAGTAATGAGATATTAATGTAATTATTGAGTTTAAAGGGTTGTTAAGTCATTTTGTGCCTGATATACAGTGAGCATCAAATATGGTTAAACAACGATGCTTCTTTGAGTTTTCTTAAGGGCCTGGAAACAGGTCTAAAAAACCAACAATCTGTAACGTTTGATTACTAAATAAATAAATAGGTGGCGCAACAGGCTGGTAGACACCCAAGACCTAGTTGCTCGAAACCATTCGTTTGTGTGAGTTTCTACGTTTGGGACGAATGGCAGGGACCTACCGATTTATACCGATTCCGAACGGCTGAATTGAGAAGCTTCTTCAGGACAGTCATGCTCTCGGATGTTTGTCAGACGTTCGCGAGAGGCGGCGCAGTAGAAAAAACTTTAAGATGTAATTTGTGTTTTTCCGGGGATCGAACCTGCGATCCCTTGCACAGTAGTCCAGCACACTAACCACTGCGTTACTGCGCCCACTTAATTACGAAATAACAATAATTAAACATATTTCATGTCGACAGCAAAAAATTCTATATAAGTATTAAAAAAAAAATGTATCCAAACCAAAGACAAAAAAAAAACCGCATTGGTGTTCACTCACTTTTGACGCTCACTGTACATATTAAAAGAATTTTGAACTTGAATAACTTTTTATTTGTTTAATGAAATTTGATAAAATTAAAACAATATTGAAGCTAAGTCTTTGCTAGGAGAGATGTATAATACCCTTATATGATCTCAATTCGGGTTTTTGCAACAATACAGTATTCCGTACAGTATCATAAGGAGATATTCGAACCTATGGCCCTATGTCGCTTTGCTAAGGAGTCAAAAGGTCATTATATGGCCATTATGACCGTCTGTCACTTTCAAGTTATTTTCAACTTTTGGCGGTGACTCGTGTTGTGTTTGTTATATTTTTCGAATAAATGGAAGGGATTTATCAAAAATATTAATTTTTAAAAGAATTTTTATGCCTAACAAAAACAATTCACGCGTGATTCGTGTCACGTGTCAAAGTAAAAAACATTCAGTTAGCATTGCCATTTCACCATGGATAGACTTACGCCCGAAAAACGTTTGCAAATTATTGAATTCTATTACCAAAAATTGTGCTCAGTAAAAAATGTGTTTAGAGCACTTCGTCCACTTTATGGTCGTCGTAAACGTCCTACTGAGCATGCTATTCAAGATCAAAATTGCCATTTATAGTCTGCTGAGCAACCAAAAACATTGCAAGCAATAACAATACATCCACAAAAATGTACCGTTTGGTGTGGTTTATGGTTCGATGGCATCATTCGCCCGTTTTTCTTCAAAGACGATGATGACAACAACGTTACGGTCAATGGTGCTCGCTATCGTTCGATGAATTTAGACTTCTTTTTTTGCCCAAAATGGAAGAGCTGAATTTGGTCGACATGTGGTTTCAACAGGAAATGACACACAGCACGCGAATCCATGGGCATATTTGGACATGTCAAGTGGCCGCCTAGATCGTGCAATTTGACGCCCCTGGATTTTTTTTTGTGAATCTCTCATCTATACGGATCCAGCAACTATTGCCGCCTTGGAAGGCAACATATAGCTCTTGCTATTGGTGGGATACCAGTGAATATTATGTTGGAAAAAGTATACTGAAATTAGACATTCCGGATGGATTTTTGGGTTTTTAAGGCGTAGTCGCCGTCATTAAGTAAATGGCAATAATTAATTTATCAACCCTAATAAAAATTTCACTAAATTTTTCAAATGTTCGTCGTGTTTTTTTAATTTTAAAAACCAAATGCTTAAAAAATCACCCTTTGGAAAGCCAAGGTGCCGCCTGCAAACCCCCTTCTTGGGGTTACTCTTGGATTTGCACTAGGTCTGAGGTTGGGTGTATGCAAAGTTTTTTTAAATCCATGTTTTTCAGAGATTTACGGAAACTTTACATGTACCCAAAATCGCATTTACCCCAAATCAGTATAGTGCCCATAAGCAGAGAGGTTTCAGTGGGACAGCATGCCATGCACAAACCAGTAAGAATAGACCGTCGACTCCTCCCACATAACGGACTTTGCCTACAAGCTGCCGGCGAGACCAGGATTTTTCATGTATTGGTGCTGTACAAAATCAAAGGGGCGCCATTAACACACGCATACTTGAAAAATCCTGGTCGCATGGTATTGCATAGAAAAACATTGGCGCCATTCATTTTGACATTTACACGTATTCACAGACAGGGAAATTCTTTCCGGGGGGAATCGGGTAGGTGTACGGGAAGTCGGCGGTCTATTCTTACTGGTTTGTGATGCCATGGCCCATCCATTATTCCACTGTTCATGAATTTTGAATTTATGATTTTTTATATTACAAAAAAAAAAACAATATTCTTGTTATATTCCCGTAAATAAAAGCCGTTGTTCGAGAACATATAATTCATTTATTAAGTCTAATTTAATAACTCTAAGTATGGTTCGAACGATAGGTAAGCCAGCAAGAGACTGACTCTCAATGCAAATCAGTTTTACTAAGAAGCGAATAATTGTCATACATAGAAATAGAACATCTTACAAGAGAAATGTTAGTATACATAAACGAATTTCATTTAAGGTAAGGTGTTACCGTGGTACAAGTATTTTCAGTACTTAGTAATATACTAAGGTTTCATATATAACAATCTTCCCCTTCTTAATGTTTTGGAATTACATAATTACATATAATACATGTAGCTATATTATTATTATTCGAAATAAAAACTAAAGAGCGACATATCTATCAATCTTTTTCTTAATTCGTTTTGATCGCCATAATTTCCTTATAGAAACATTTTCATCTCTTTTCCGTTTTAAACTATTATTATTATCCTTATCATTACACTTTTCTTGTTTTAGCTCTGGTTCATCACTATTTACTAGCGATTTAAGTTTACTTGAACAAGAGCCTGAAAGGAAAATTTTATCGTTTAAACTAGAGTACCTTAGTTGATTTTGATGAACAAATTTAATATAATTATTAATTTTAATTAGATACGTAAGAGTGCTTAATACCTTCTCTACCCTTGCTGGTACCCATCGAACAAATTGCTTGAAATCTGTTCTGTACAAAACTATCTCTCCTACCTTAAATTTGTTATTACCTTTAAATGTTACTTTTAAACCACTGCTTGGTTTCTTTTTATTTTGTTCACAATGTTTAAAATTATAATCCATATTAGTTTTTATCTTATTATTTAATATATCAAAGTAAAAAAGTGGTTTGTAAGAAAATATTAGCTCGGACGGAGTCTTGGAAGTTGAAGTTGAAGGCGTATTTCTGTATGCAAATAAAAAGTTTTTTATTTTTTCTTCTATGGAAGATTCTTTTTCGAGACAGAATTTCTTTAATACATTTTTAACGGTTTGAACGGTTCTTTCAGCAAGTCCATTTGATTGGGGGTGGTAAGGAGGTGAATGTGTTAATTCAATTTGGAATTTTTTACAATAGTTTTTCATTTTAAAAGAGCCAAACGGTGGTCCATTATCACACACCAATTGAGACGGAAAACCAAAAATTGTGAAAAAATTTTCAAGTTGCAGAATAGTATTTTCTGCAGTAGTATTTTTCATTAGTTTAATCTCACAGTATTTGCTGAATGAATCAACAATAATAAGAAAACATTTACCAGAAAAATAAAAAAAATCAATGTGCACACGCTCAAGAGGCACTGTTGTTTGAGGCCACTTAGTGGTCACTATTTCCTTTTTAACTCTTTGTGTCTTTTGACATATTTGACATGTTTTTGAAAACAACTGAATATCTTTATCGCAGTTCCACCACCATACATATGATCGTGCAATCATTTTCATACGCTCTACCCCCGTATGGTTTGTATGCAATGTTTGTAAGCACGATTTAATTAAACAACTTGGTATTACGATGCGATTACCACGATATATGCAACCATTATCGGTAGACAGCGTATTTTTTATTTTAAAATAGTTTAGGCAGGTTTTAGGTATCTGCTTTGGCCACCCACTCATCAAAAATTTGTAAACACTCGCAAGCGTCGAATCATGACAAATATGATTTCTTATCAGTGATGGCTGTAGGAAGTAATCTTTTTCAGATGAAAAAAAATTTATACCAACGGATTCAATATTTGTTTTCTCCTGTATAGGCAAACGGGAGAGCCCATCTGCATGCGTCATAAGCGAACTTCGTTTGTATGCTATTGTATAATCATACATTGACAGAATTACTGCCCAGCGTTGAAGGCGAGAAGCGGCTACCGGAGGGGTTCCTTTTTTAGGATTGAATATCTCTCGTAGCGCTTGATGGTCAGTGTTGATAACAAATTTCTGACCATACAAATAATTGTGGAATTTTTTCAGTGCAAAAATGATCGCAAGCGCTTCCCTATGCAACTGGGAGTAATTCTTTTCAGCCTCTGTGAGTGTACTTGAGGCAAAAATGACTGGCTTTTCCACCCCATCAACTATATGTGACAACACCGCACCCACTCCATAGGGACTAGCATCGGTTGCGACGACTATTTCTTTTAATGGATCATATAGCTCTAGAATATTATTTGAAACTAAAAGTGTTTTACAATCTTCGAAGGTTCTCTGAGCTTTTGTGGTCCATTCGAACCCATTATTTTTCCGGAGAAGATCGTATAAGGGCTTCAATTTTGACGACAAATGGGGTATAAATCTTCCATAATAATTTATAAGACCTAAAAAGGATTGTAGTTGGGTGATATTTTGGGGTACTGGGGCATCGGAAATGGCTTTAACTTTTTCGTTGTTTGGACTTATACCGCGGGCTGACAGACTATGACCTAAGTAATGAACAGTGTCTTGTAAAAATTTAGATTTTTCGATATTAATACGAATATTATGACGACTTAAACGCCCCAAAACTTCAAAAAGTTTATTTTTACACTCGACTTCTGATGCACCACCGATGAGTATATCATCCAAATAGCAGAAAACTTTCTTTATTCCAATTAAGACCTGATCCATAACTGCTTGAAATATTGATGGTGCACTAGAGACACCAAAGGGCAACCGCTGGTATTGGTATAGCCCCTTTAAGGTATTTATGGTCAATAATTCTTTGCAAGTTGGTTCAATGGATAATTGTTGATATGCACCGGTTAGATCAATGACGCAAAAGACAGAACAGTTCGCTAAACTGGCAAAAATATCGTGTATATTGGGCAATGGATAGTGTTCTGATTGAATAAATTTGTTGATTGTGACTTTACAATCCATACAAATTCTAATGTTTCCATTTTGTTTGGGAACGACAACTATAGGACTAGCCCATCGACTGTACTTAACAGGCACTAAAATGTTTTCTTCACATAACTTCAACAATTCAGTTTCTACTTTTTCACGCAATTTGTATGGAACATTATATGCCGAATGAAAAATAGGATTTGATCCTTCTTTTAAAATGACGTTAGCTGTAAACCCGACAATTGGACTTGCTAAATCTTTCGCGAGAACTACCGGAAATTTTTCACTAATTTCATTTACAATATTTGTATCACTTACGGTTTGAATATTTGCAAGAGAGAAATTCTGTCTCCAATCTGGAAATAACTGATCCAACCACGTTCGACCAAGTAATGGTTTCTTAGGCCAAGTCCCCGCGATTACTATTAATTTTGAAGTAATTTTACGATTCCCAAGACTAACTTCAACTTCCATTTTTCCAAGTTCCGTTATCGAACTACCTGTAACAGTACAAAGATTATTATTTGAATACTCTAAAGCAACTTCATGAAATCTGAACTTAAACTCTTTTTCGCTTATAATAGAAGCCGTTGCACCGGTATCAATCTCCATTGTCACAGGCTGACCGTTCAAAATTACTTCACATTGTAGTGGTAACTGGCTGCATGTTGATGATGTTGACGTTGTATCGATAGTATTGATGCTCGTTGATGAGTTTTCTTCGTATACTAGCGTGTTGACGGCGTTCACTCGGTTGTTTTTCCCTTCCTTGCAGACGGTGGAAGTATGACCTTTTGCATGACATTGGAAACATTCCCAGTTTTTTGCTGGACATGTGTTGGGATTGTGGTCTCTACCACATCGATTGCATGCTGATCTTCTGGATTCTCGACGATGACTTGACTGTTTTGCTGGCTGGTACCCATATGACTTGACTTGACTGGTGTTTGATGCGTTCTTAGTACTTGCTTGACCGAAGCTATTGTTGAATTTATTTGGTTTGCGATAGACTGCTTGTTGCGGCACGGATTGTAGTGACCTTGATGTTTTCTCTGATAACTCCATATTAAGAGCTTTTTCACAGTATTTGTCGAATGTTAGAGAATCGTCGTTTAAAAGCGATTGCTGAATTTTTTCATTACGAAGCCCGATAATGAAGCGATCTGTGAGACTCTCATCTAGAATTTGAAGTACGTATTGTGCCGCCATTTTATCCGTGCTTGACTTCAAAAAGTCACCGAAGTCGCAGGTCTGTGCCAAAGATTTCAACCTCACAATGAAGTCATTTATTGGCTCACCTTCCTCCTGCTTTGCCTTGTAGAACGCATACCGCTCAGCTCGTTTGTTTTTCTTAGGTGAAAAATGATTCCGCAGCAACGACATCAATGTTGAAAAGTCTTTTGTACTTGGCAGGTCTGGTATTGTTAGTGACATCAGTACTTCATATATTTCAGCTCCCACGACCGTAATAAATAGGGGAGTTTTTGCTTCGTCCTGAATGTCATTTACAAGGAAGAATTGTGTGATTCTATCCTCGTAAGCTTTAAAATTTGCACCAGGAACAAATGGTTCAATGTGACCGATTAAATGACGTGACATTTTTTTTTTTTTTTTTTTTACTGTTTAATCCTCGTCGCCAGATTTGTTATATTCCCGTAAATAAAAGCCGTTGTTCGAGAACATATAATTCATTTATTAAGTCTAATTTAATAACTCTAAGTATGGTTCGAACGATAGGTAAGCCAGCAAGAGACTGACTCTCAATGCAAATCAGTTTTACTAAGAAGCGAATAATTGTCATACATAGAAATAGAACATCTTACAAGAGAAATGTTAGTATACATAAACGAATTTCATTTAAGGTAAGGTGTTACCGTGGTACAAGTATTTTCAGTACTTAGTAATATACTAAGGTTTCATATATAACAATTCTAATCGTTAAAAATTTTAGTTCAACTGAGCTTAATGAAAATATTGTCATATGTCCCAAACAAATATAGTCTTATGACGCTTTTACAAACTAATATAAGGCCATACATTTGAATACGGGCTTATGTCGTTTTTTCTACCTAAAAACATAAATGTGAAAAAGAGCCAAGCTATCTTATACAAAACAAAAATAAAAGTATGTAACTAGTCAGCCACAAAAAGTAGTTATAATAAAATTAAGTAGATTTAAGAAGGTTCCATGTTTAAAAAAATTGGTACGTTGATTGATGAAGTTTACAAATTCTTATATCCATATCCATCCATACTACTTATAAAATGCAACGTCCGTCTGTTCGTTTCTCCATAACTCGACAACCATTCGTTCGATTTTCATGATTTTTTTTCTGATTTATAGATGTGTGACCAACTTAGTCCGTAGGGTGTGTGAGAATTGCTCAGGAGTAAAGGGGTCACGGGGAATAAGGGGAGTCTTACGAACCGTTAGCCGTATGAACTTAAAAGTTTGTGTGTTGATTGATAAGTCAAAATAATTACATGCCTCATTCATAGTTTTTCAAAATCCGTCCTATAAGGGTTAAAAAACGTTTGCACCCTACTTTTCTATTTCGACCTTACTACGCTCAACTTGCCATTATAGTCATAAATCTACGTATGTCATTTCAAGAAATGCTTTTATTTGTTAGCCAATACTTCACCTACTATTTTGAGCTAAAATTCATCTCTCTGGTCCATCCAGGGGGTGAGATATAATAAATTGAGTATAGATCTTATTTGGCCAAGTACGAAAGAAATATTTTCTCGATTGCAGTTGTGCTTAGGGGTAGTTTTATATATTATAGAATATGATTACTCGCACGACTGGCATTCAGAATGCACATTGTACGTACATACTCATGTATGGCGTAGTTGAATTTGATGTAGGCAATGGATATGCATAAAACAAACTAAATATGTATATATGTATGTCTACGTACATATACGAGGTTTGTGGTGCGTAAGCGTTAGATACATATCTACCTATATGTATTTGAGATCTGCAGCTATGGAAAGTGTTACGATATGATCGCGTAGTATAAATAATTAGATCATACCTGTGACGAGTTTTTATTTATGTGAAATCTTATGTCCATTGACTTAGGACTTTCGGATAAGTACAGGTTACGTAAGAACTAAGCTGAAGACGGGGGAGGGGGTAAAGGGGTGGTAGGGATCTTTCAATATTCTACCGGCTACATCCTCCGGATCAGTATAGGTTAGTTAGGGTGTGGATGGGGGAAGGGGAAATGGGGGTATAGGGGGTATCTTCGGAACTACTCGGACATTGCCAGAGTTGACCTCCGACAGCCACGTCTTTCATATGGACCGCAACCGCTATATATTGAATGTTCACGTGTGAGCTCATGAGCTGTAGGCGTAATTTGTTTATAGCTAGTTACGCCCATTAAATAAATAACATGTAGGTATAGTTTATGAAAAGTCATAGCGATCAAATATTTTGTGAGCTTAAAAAGAAGACAAAATATAAACAAGTAAATGTGTTACCATGGGCCTGGCCGATGCTTTGATACCCTCCACTGTATGTACAGGTACACGCATGGGTCTAATATTGATTTTGTATGGGAGGTACCAGAAATACTTGACCGATATAGACAATTTTTTAATACTAACTTGACAACGGTAAAAACAAGTCCTCTCGATTCGTTTGGGCGCTATCGTGCTTTCAACAGACAGACATACAGACGGACATGGCTAAATCGATTCAGAATGTGATCCGGATTCAGAATACATATATATATATTGTACGGTGTCCGGTGAATCCTTCTTGGCGTAGGACAAAGTGAATATACCTTCCTGTGGAGGGTATAACAAACGTGCATTTATATGATAGCTGAAATAAATTTGAATTTAATTTAATAGAAAAGAAACCAGCGGGCGGAGCTGCGGGCGTTGCTAGTATTAAATAATTTAGTTAAGTTATATAAACCAAACACTTGCCAAATAAACTACAAATATTTAAACATTGAGGCTTCTTACACTAAGAAATTGACGTATATTTAGATCTCATTACTTTTCGTGTCGGACTAGTTACAACCTTGGTTTAAAGAGAACTTGGCTCTTTTTTTACATTAATATTTTTGATGTGATTTCATACTTTTTGTGAAGTTTTTTATTAGATTTCACAAACAACAGACACTGACTCATTTTGGTTTTCTTCCTCGTAAACTATTCATTAAAATTTCATTCAGTATTTAGATTAATTTCTATTCATATTTTAAGTGGGCAAATTCCACGCCTCCTAAATTGAAAATTTTAGACTTTTTTTTGTACAATCCTATCCCTTTACCAAATTTCAACGCTTTACTATAATCGGAAGTGGCCCAAAAAATATTACACTGCAAGTACTACCACTTAATCAAATTTTAATACTCTACGACTCTCAAATTTGTCAAAAGTGGGCATAATTATACAACGTCCCCTGAATGGAAAATCTGAAGTTTAAGAAATTTTGCAGTGTATATGCAGCACAAGATCTTTGATTATGGGTGCGGCAAATTTCGCTATTCTAGGATGGCAGGAAGTGCTTCATAATTTTGACGATCTGTCGGTGAGTGAGTCAGTCAGTTACAGGTTTTTGTGATTTTTGAAGCCTTGTATTTTGTGAACCACTAATGCTGAACCTCAAGGCTAAAGGTGCTATTACACGGCTCTGATGTTAACAAAGAGTGCACAAAGAGAGCTTGTACACGGCATGTACCCACTGGGACCATTCGCTGACGTAAAAATGACGTCAGTGTTACATAGGTATGTGGCTTGCTACATGCCGTGTACTAACACCTTATTATATGCGATTTTATGTTATTTTTAATCCTTGGAAAAGACAAAGCATATGAAATAGGCGACGCACTTGCCGAAGTACAAACATTTCGAAGACTTATATGTTCGTCCATATTTAAAGTTACTGGATGCGCATTTTTAATTTTTAAAGAAATATCGGCCTTTGATTTATACAGCCAAGATACCGCACCAAACTCTAATTCGAAGATGTTGCATCTGGCAACTTCCGAATCACTGTAACTGATTAATTTAATAGTCTATTTTATGCAACCAAAAACTCATATTTTGTTTAATGAAGAAGCCAATGGTATGGAATATGGCTTCATGGAACGTAATCCATTTCTCAAGAAATTAGAAACTTTGTTTTATTTTTCAAACAGCTTTTATGACTTAACTGAATTTTGTATGGAATATAACGCTAATCCCATTAATACGTTTTTCCACAAGGTCGTCCGTGTGACGTTTAGCTATGACCAACACCTCCTGGTTGATATAAAAGGGTGTTCGTCAGAAGTTGCGTAGACTACACACGACTTCTGTTCATTTTCCGGCCCCTATTGTGAGTGTCGATAGTTAATCGTTGATACAGTCGATTGTAGTCGATTACAAATGTCTGATCGATGTTTTCTTTTGGAAGTGAAAAAAAATTTTGTGCGTACGAATAGCTAAAATCAATCGACGCAATCGACAATTGTCGTGACGATCGCTGATCGATAATCGCAATAAGGGCCTCAGTTTGTGTAGGTATAATTGATCGCAGTTGCTTTCATTTCTTCCAGCGGATTTCTCGCTTTATCCTTATAATTATTGACGAGAGTTGTACCCAATGTATAAATTGACAATGAAATTCTGCTATTGAATTGGCCAGTCCACCATTATTAAAAAAAAATGTTGCACCGTTTCAAAGCTAAAAGTTTTTAAAATCTACGCTTTTCAATTCAGCCGTTCGAGTTCGATATAAAATTGTAGACCTCTTCTATTCGTTCCACTTAAACGTATGACTGTCAGAAGTTCGACGTATACGACCCATAAAGGCCTTCTGTTAAATTAAAATAAAATAGCAACATGGGCTATCGTTATTTTTGTAGTTTAAATGGAACAACTAAATCTACTTTCAGATATTCTCGAACTTGATATATTCTGCAGAGGCTAACTTAAAACCTTTATCCTTCGGCAGGATGTTCAATACAGTTTCCCAATTAGAGAATTATGGGCTTTTGTTAAAACCACCACGATATAGGAAAGTGTAGTAAGTGGTATAGGGACGGACTATATGATACAAGCCTTAAATTTTAAAAGTGCCCTAGGCCTAGTCCTAGTTTCTTTGAAGCAGAAATGTATGCAATTCAAGAAATTGCTAGCATCATCTTGGAATCTGAAATGAGAAGTGTTTTGACCAAATTTAGTTATTGTGAGCTTCTGAAAATTTAACCTCAAAATCCAAAAAAACGGCTACTGGTGGGGCGCATAATAATTTAGTTATTGAATTTTGTGCAGATGTACATTGTACACTTTTACCAAAGACTATTTAAGCGCTTAATTAAAAAATCGATGTACCCGTAGATATATTTGCCGTGTAACGTAGAGTATGCTGTAGTGAAAGCCAAATCGATAAATAAAGGACATTATCCTTATTGCATGGCAAATCTTTGCTTTACATATTTTCTTACTGAACTGAAACGAGCCAATTATAAAAACAAAGATACCACCGGCCGGTCCTTTCAGAATTGGTGGGTTGTTTTTATGGTGGAAACAAGTTGACGGCCAAATGATAACAAAACCATTTTATTATTTCCCGTATTTCACTGTACTGAAACCGGTAATACAAAGTTTGGGGATGGCTTCTTACTATAAACATAAACTTGCCTCGAAAGTAGTATGAAATCGTGAAACTACTAACCATATCCACTGTAGATAATGAGGGCAATGAAACAGTTGCTTTAATCACAAAACAAATACAACAAAGTAAGTGGAACTCTCCAGGGCCGTAGCCAGGATTTTGGTTCGGGGGGGGGGGGGGGGGGGGGGGGGGCTAGCTTCCAAATCTTACGAAACAGAAAACCGTTGGTAAAACCGTAAGCAAGAAATTTATAAGTCTAAAGTAAGTCTTGTCACATATATCAAGCAATTTCAAAACTTCGGTAGAAGAGTCACTCGACGATTTTTTTTTCGCACCAAAGAATGTACTCAGCTTTCACAGCTGATAACGAAATTGCATTATCAAAGTAAAGTGTTAACTTTTCCAACTTTTCCCTCCAACTTTTCTCAGCTGGGAGAAGAGCTTGAAACGATGGTAGAACTTCTTCGTTGACCATGAATCTGTCCGTAAGATTTTGTATTAACGAATCTATGCAAGAAATCATTACCAGCACTATAAAATAGGCTTCAGAAGGAGAGGTTTCTGGATTGGAACGCGTTGTTTGTTTCAATGAAGTTCGTCAAATAAGTCCTCGGCAAGTTAGGATGCGGATTGAAAAGCCTCTCTGAAAAAATCTTCGGCACTTTCTCTGATGTGCTTAAGAGAATTCAGAACTTCTTTTGTGTGGACGATTGCAGAAACGAAATCTAAGGATTTGTTCTGTAGGGAAACTGATAAGGGCAGCTGAAGGTAGGTAAACTGAATAGTTTTTCGTATACAATGAGGCTTACTAGGCAATCACTTTTTTGGACCGCTGCCAAAAGTATTGATACTTTTGAAGACATCACCCACGTTCTGCTTGTTATTTTTTCAATACTTATTGAGATGCATTTGAAGAGCTCTACAAAGGAACTAACACTGTCATGCCTTTCAATGAATTTTGTTTTACAAAGGCGTAGAAGTCGAGTTTTTCGGCTCTCTAGTGCGTGTTTTTTAATGACAGTTTTGAAAGTTACATAATATGCATTTGAAAGGTTGCGGAAGAAATTAGCTATTTCACTAACTACACTAAGGCAATTGCGAATTGCAGGAGTTGACATGGCAGAGCAAGGTTAAAGCTATGGCTTGCACAGTGTACATACCTAGCGTTTGAACACTGTATACCTACCGGGATAGTCTCCTTATTTTTATAGATTTGATTTATATTAAGCCCCATTACGGTCATTTCAGTTTCAGTTGCAAACAAGACACAGTTCACAACATTTTCCAGGAAAAAATGCTTCAACAGTTCCTCAGATCCAAATGGATGACCTATCAGGATCACATACCCTATATCGTACGATCGGCGTCCGCTAAGTTGAGCTACCTACATATTTAGAGCAAAGAGGTACTTTAGCCCCAAGCAACTTCTGCTTCTCTACAAAGCACAGGTTAGACCAGGCCTAGAATATTGCTCCAATATATGGAGCTCGGCCCCAAAACATTCACTTAACCTACTTGACAGCATACAGAGACGAGCAGTTCGACATATTGGAGACTCTACACTCACATCGAATCTGCAACCGTTGGTGCACCGAAGACAAGTCGCTGACCTATATGCTTGTTCTATAGGTACTTTCATGGTAGATGTTCCGAGGAACTCAAGGGCATTATCCCTCGAAATGCAACAGGCTGCTAATGCTCATGACCATACAGTACACTTGACAACCGCGAAGACATCATCTTTCCAAAACTCCTTCTGTTACAGGACAAGCAAACTTTGGAACTCGCAATTAATGAAGCAATTAAAGTGCAGAACTAACAGACATCTGCAAGCATCTCGGGGCGCTGCTGAAGCGTTATAGGTTCGCCTTTCCCAGGAGAAGTATTTAAAAAAAAGAGTTGAGCTATCAGTTAGAAAATTTTAGTTTTTGTATTTTGTTTAAGACTTTCGGGGGGGGGGGGGGGTCTTCAGCCCCTCAAGCCCCCCCCCCCCCCCCCCCCCCGGCTACGTGCCTGGAACTCTCCATCAAGTACCTATCAGGATATTATTTTGTATTGTATAAGACTGAAGACACATAAATCGCTTTAAAGATAAATAATGGCTTAGTTAGCTGGGGGCTTACGCATTAATCAATTTTTCGTAGTTGCAAATTTCCCACTCAAAAATAGCAAGGCGTGTATTTATTTTATTCACCTTTGATTCAATCCGGTTCCACAACTACTTTTATAATCACACTACGAAGTGCTTAAATTGAGCAATACTCGTACAGGACCTAATTTAACTGTGAAATGTATAATAAGGATTTCGTCATCATCTCAATTAATTCAAGTACTTCAAGATTTACTCTCTTTGAAGTATGTACTTTCGCATGTACATCTACGAAGCTCTCATCCTTTAACTATAGATGAGTCGGTATTCGGAGAAAATTTTAATGAACATTTCTTCGAATACTGCTAAAGATCAATGTTAATCCAGTGTATTTCCTTTGTAATATGATATTATCCTTATCGGGATTACATTATTAGACCATTCAAGCAGGCTATATATAGAAAATTCAGCTCTAAGGAAGGTATAATCTTTACGTACCTAAATACAAATTAGGTGACAAAAGAAACAAATAGATAGAAAAAGTCTATTTTAACGATGTTCTTTTTTGTTGAGGTAACATTTTAAGGTATATCCGATTTGCTTTCGCCATAAAACATTTATTGTCAGTCTTGTGTTAATTTCCGCGGTTCCTTTGAGACTGCTTTTACATAGAGATAATTCTTGACAAACAGCAAGTTGTTCCTTACATTCCTATGGTGATTTCAAATAATTTGCAGGATATTTTTGTGATAACGGAATTTAGCAAAAATAAAGTGCACATGGAGAAATTTAATTTAATTTAATTTAATATTATAAAGCCCTGGCCCTAATCATCTTGGGTGGCTGAGCATTGGGCTGATGTTGAGTAGATTATGTACCTTAATCAATAATTCAAAAGGTGTACAAACTAGTGGCTCGTTGTCGGGAGGATTTCTGGATTTACCTTTAAAATAAATTGAAATGAGCTTATTAGAATTGATATAGAGCACTTGAGTATAAGTCCGACCGGAGGACTATATATATATTCTATAAGCATTTGTATGACGATTTGTACGGGGGTCTGTTTATTACGGTACACGGTACTCAAAATAAACCAACGTTGTAATCCAAGATAATTTTTTTTTTAGAAATAACGAGGCTGTATAGGTGTTTTATTTAGTATATAAGTCTGTGTGCATGTAAACATTTTAGACGTTCCCCGAAAAGAGTAGAAACAGGACATACAGCGAACTCATCAGCATACCATGGCCATTTCCAATGTCCCACCTATAATTTGCCAGGGCCGCGGATGTAGAATGCTCATCTGTGGCATTCGTCTTAAGGTGGAATTGAAATTTGAATGGCTCCTTGGCCTTGAGTACCTTACGCATTCTGATGTTCCTAATACTTACCTATGGGGTAATTGTCTGATGGTGGACAGCCATAAACCGCGACTATCTAAGCAAGGTCCATCGCACAGCCTGCTTGTGTATAAGCGGTGCACTACGCACAACTTCCTCTGCGGCACTAGACAAGACATACTATTGTTTCATCTATTACCTCTTGATATATTTAGCAAGCAAATGGCAGCGAGTGCAGCCATTCGCCTTAAAGCTATCTCACAGTGGTCAAGGAAAGACTTTGGCCATACGCATCTATTATGAAAAACTCCGAGATCTTAACCGTAAACACTGACTACACCACCCCATCTCTAAACTTTTACAAAAACTTTCCCGTCACTATCCCCTCCAGAGCAATCTGGGATAAGGATACTTTCCCAGAAGATGGAGTTGCCGGGGGTGTTTTCTGCGAAAATCTTAATCTTAAGCTCTATTTCCGTCTACCCGATTACTGTAGTGTATTCCAGGTGGAAATAATAGCGATTAAAGAAATCTTATCTTGGCTCAAGAAAAACGTCATATCCGCCAAGGATATCTGCATCTTTTCGGAGAGCCAAGCAGCCATCAAATCCTTGGATTCGATTTCTATAACTTCTCTATAGCCCTCGACTGCCGATCGTCTCTTACGGAGATAGCCGAACTGTTCAACATTCACCTAATTTGGGTGCCGGGCATAGGGACATTACAGGGAACTGTAAGGCCGATAAACTCGCTAGAATAGGAACAACTCAACCCATTCTGCCGGATAAAGGCATGCTAGGGATAACAATCGCTACTTACAAACAAAACTTGAAGCTGAATGCTATCGAGAGTACAAATCTTAGGTGGACAAGTGGCACCATTTGTCTAGCGACAAAACAAATTCGGCCGAAGCTGGATTTGAAACGATCTAAGAAACTGATTTCTCTCATATTGCATATCGGCACCACTTAGGTGTCATTACTATAGACACTGCCTGATAGGTAAGCATACCGCAAGGCTATGCCTTTTCGCAAACGACTTTTGCAGAAAGCTGTATGGATGATGAAGAGGAGGAAACTATCCCACGCCTTCTTTGTTCCTGCCCAGCTCTCTCCCGTAGAAGGAAGCTTCACTTAGAAGCCATCCATTACAACGACTTGGGCGACCTGACAAACGCAGACATCAGAAGCCTCTTACGCTTTATTAAGAGCTAAAAATAATTCAAATAGTAGGGAGATCTTATATTATCCTTTTTCTTCATGGTATCACAATGGACAGTAGATTGACCTAGCTACATTTTGCTTTCTTTATGCGATTTGACCGCCAAAGAAACTTTGTCGCCCGAGTCGCCCAAGTGAATATGGAGCTCAAATTACTTATTCTTTTCTTTGATGGCTTCTTGACGAACCTCATGGCATTTTAAAACAAACAGTTCTGTCAAACAATCAGCGGCGTTAGGCAATACCGTGCATTTGTGTAACCTTCCTACGCTTAAGGTGCTAGTACTCATATATTTGTAGCACTGATGTCATTTTGACGTCAGCGAATGGTCCCAATGGGTACATGCCGTGTACAAGCTCTCTTTGTGCACTCTCTGGGTCATATGAATAAAACCTAGCAATTGCTTTTACTCAAAATAAATGTCAAAATCGAAGCAATTGCTAAGCTTCGTATGAATAAAAACTGATTTGAGTTTACTCCAACTTTTGACATCTTCGAAAAGCGGAGCGGTCGGTGGCGCCCGACCTTTTGCTCAGATCGGTATGAATAAAACGTGGAAGACAAAGCAATTGCTACGAAAATTCCAAGTCTGCTATTTTGTTGAATATTTTGCGCCCACATTTCTTTACAAAAACAGTATTTTCTTTTGAGTTTTCGGTGTTTTTTGTTTGTATAAATAGTTAAATTTATTTTTCTTTGCTTGATTGACACATTAAACCAGTTTTAACTACTGTTGTTAACGTTCGTAAAAAAAACCAGTAGGTAGGTACTATAAGCAAAGACGAATTGGTTACGATCACAACTTTAACCAACTGTATCGTTTTTTTTTTTATTAAATTAATTTAGCTTTTGTTCACTTTTTACCAAAAATCGTTTTTCTGATTCTAAATTTAAATTCAAAAAATTAACGACAAATTGTGACAGAAACTGCAAGGGAAGGACACGTGCAGTGAAGTAAATGCTTTGTTCGAAACTTCGAACTTACTTTAGCAAAGGAAGCTTGTATTCATACCTATTTAAAGCAATTGCTAAGTGCTTTTAATTTACTACAACCTTTTACTCAAAGCAAATGTTAGTTTTTATTCATACGACCCTCTGTTGACGTCAGAGCCACATATATATGAGGCGTGCTACATATCGTGTACTGGCACCTTTAAACTTTGGCACGACAAGTTGACAAACAATTTGCCCAATGCCAGGTGGTGATCAGTTAACAGTTCAGCCCCTTTTAACTTTCGAGCATCACCAATCATCCTTCGATGACATTATATTTATAGATATCATTGGATAGAAAGACGGTGATTAGATTAGATTATAATGGACGCAACATTTTCATAGCGAATGTCCAAAATCTTCTTCTCGTTCACGTTGTGCATATAGGAATCTATACATCTGCAACCTTTATAAGGCCACATCAAGTGATCAAGTTCATCTGTAGGTTAGGTTAGGTTAGGTTTGTGGGCTGGCGAGAATTTCTCTGTGCCACACTAAGGTCTATACTGTATTGACCCATTGTGATGGCTGTAGAGAAAAGAGGTGTCCCTTTCAAAATTACTTACTGTGTTCGTGTTGCTACATACAAACCATCCTGTTGATTTGACGAAGTTCATTTTCATTATCTTGTCTATTGATGTGCTAGAAAGCTCGTCTAGGTCGTTGAAGAAGTGACTCCTGGGGCCTGTAACACAACGCGACAAGTAGTTGTCGGACAAGTGAATTTCGACAACTTGTAAAAAATTCTGTAACACAAAACGACAAGTCCGTAAACACTTCGACAATTGTCGCGATGAAAGATGACAAGTGGGAAATTATGTCATTTCCCTCTTTCTGTAACAGAACACGACAAGTGTCAGGAAACACTTGTAGAACTATGGCTCAATGAGGACAGGTGATTTGAATATTGTCAAAAGCTGACAAGTATTAATTCTAATGTTACTTATTTAATTAGTACTTACAATTGCGCGTTTCTTATCATTTTGCCAAAATACGTCCCTTATTATACGTCCAATTCTTATTTTGCGGAACTACGTTTAGGCTTTTTGGCAAGCTGTGTATTTTCTTCCATTTGAACATTTATTTTCTTTTGTTAGGACATAATACAGGAAGCACCAAAAAGGATATATTTTCTTCTCTTATTTTAGCTAAAATTGAATTTTGTTTTTGCCATCTTCTCCCGTTAAACACTTGTCGAAGAATGCCTACAAGTCAGGGAAATTGAATTCTTTTGACAAGTGCAACGGTTTACGTTCTGTTACAGAATTAATTTATATTTGTCGGATAAGAATAGTCAGACAAGTGAATTGAGACTTGTCGACTTGTCATGTTGTGTTATAGGCCCCTGGTGTGTTGGAGACCTATGGTACCGCAGATAGTTGTATATGATATGAATATCTAGCGGAAGCAGGTTGAGGATAGCTCAACTCCTGCGGTTGGAGTTGTTCTAATCGCACTAGTGGTGCCAATGCACGCTAGTCTTTAAACCTTCGTTAACGCCTTTAGGTAAGTGGCTTTATTAATTGCCGGCCAACATGCAAGACTACCATAGGTCAGTACATATAGGTCTTACTATAGCCGTGTACATCCAGAGCATAATTTTGGAAGATGGTCCCCAGGTTTTCCCGAAGATACTGCTGCAGGAATATAAGACTATTATGGCTTTTTTGATTCTTGTTCAATTACCAGTTTATTTTTAACTTTCTCGTATACGTATAGTATCTAAGAGAAAGATATTGTTTTCGTACAAAATTTCGAACTCGAGATTTTGATCAATTCTGATATTACGATGATAGGGGAGTAGGGGACGTCAAAAGTGGGTCTCGCAATTCTGTCCGTCCGTATGTCTGTCTGTCCCACCCCTGGGGAATCTAAACGCTTGGACGGATTTGCTTCAAACTTCGTATTTAGAGTTTGTAGGCTTCCCGCTCGGGACGTTTTTTTTTTTTTTATTCTAGCCCTAATATTAACGGTACCTCCCATATAAAAATTTTACGAAATATGACGAAATATGCCTAAATTTAGATTTTTTCGAAAACGGCTCTAACGATTTTGACCAAAATTGATAGTTGAGTTAATGTAAGCATGCTTCACGTGACTGCATACCCAGTTTTTCGCTAAAAGGTCCAGCAACGGCAGTTTTGAAAATTAGCTTTTTCTCGAAAACGGTAAAAGCGATTTAGAAAAAAACTTTTTTTTAAGGTACTATTATCATTCTTAACTTGAGAGCAAACTCAGTTTTTCCCTAAAAAGACTGCGTCCTTTGATATCCACCCAAATCCCTAATAAAAGTACTTTAAAAAACTGCTCATATCTCCAAAACGCCATTTTCGATTATGATAAAAATGTTACTTTCAAGTAATGCTTAAATCCATAGTAATACCACTGGCTCAGTTTTGAGCTAAACAGTTGAAAAACTGTGTTTTTTGAAACATGAATGCGTCCTTCCCAATCGCTAAAAACGGTACTTTAAAAACTGCTCATATCTCGAAAACGCCATTTTCGATTTGGATGAAAATATATCTGCTAGGTAATGTTTATATCCTGAAGAATATGTCGTACTCAGTTTTCAGCTAAACAGTTTAATAACAGTGCTTTCGAATCCAAATTTTAAAATTTGTCAGCATAATTTTACAAAAAATCGCTCTAACGATTTTGATTAAAATACATATTTAAGACAACATAAGCATTCTAAACATGACCACGTACTTAGTTTTTCTCAGAAAACTCGAATATTGCCGTTTTATGAATATTTCTTAAAAATGACTACCCAAATCCCGATCTGTATTCACACACGGTATATTTTTGTAAAGTCCAAAACTTCAGTACATATAGCAATATAATTTGAAATTCATCGCCTACTTGCCTCCTTCAAGTGTCAGTTGGGGTGAAATTTGAAAGTAATAAAGTGTTCTAGTTAATACGTAGGTTTATGTTTATGTAGTACATAATATGTATTTACGGTTTTAATTACACCTTGAGTGGGTATGATTTTAAACGTAAAATTTGCTGAAATGGCTCTGAGATTCTGCGAGATTCACAATAAACGAGAAAGTTACGTGCGACCCAGTCGTGCACATTTTTTTATCTAGTATAAGTTTCAGGTACTTTGAGCTATCAGAGATTCTGAGGGCTGTACCTACCGCCAACAGAAGGTGTAACAAACTGTGGTATTTTCATCTGTAAGAAAACCTCGTATACTCGTATACTCAGACTACAGGGGCCGAATCGTCTCATCCGCAAACGAGCAATACGTGCCGGAATTTGTTTTTGTTTCGAGTGTAAAATCGGTTGATTCCGTGAACTTATAGCTCGTTCACGGATGCGGCGATTCGACCCCAGATTTACTATAGGCAATACACATGTCTGCATCAGAGCTATAGTTGATTATTCAAGCTTAAGTTTTGAGATCGCAACACTCCCTACTAATGGCTTCAACTCCAATATGTTGCCTGACAGCCTAGGGCCTGTGACTGATGTGAGTACATATTTCAAAATTTCAAGTAGTTTCAACCGCTCTGCCGTGAAATAACGCCGAGCGATTAGAAATTGGGCCTTCTTTCGCTCGGCGTTATTTCACGGCTTCGTTTCAACCCACCCGCAGGGAAAGTATCAAAAACTCTTTAATTTGTTGTAAAAACACAAACCCATATCTAGTTGCTATACTATCCCAACAAGCCTCAGCTCCACGTAATTTTTTACAATCGAGGAGATATTCTATGTGCCTATCCTATGACGAATACCTTAACCATATGAGCTTCCGGGACTATTGATGAAATGCCCGAAGCCGTTCGAACCCGCCTGGCTGCAAACAGCAAAGCGGGATACGGACAAGCCAGCTAAGCTACCAACCTCTAGGCCTGACTTCAAAAGGTGTACTTTATGTGACATGCTTAGCAATATCCGAGGCTATAGCTTATTTCGTATTGTCTTCTTTTGATATTCGCTTCGTTAACCATATACATATATAGGTGTATACGTCAGGAATGTGGTTCACCCTCTGCCATGACGGTGTATTTTCTTTTGTAAAATCAGTCCTTAAAAACTCAAAACCCCAACTGCATTCAAATATTCAGTACACCGGCTACCTCATTAATAGTCATCATGCTACTGTCTAAATCAAATGTTTATGCAAAGACTGAAATCATACAAGGCCCACCATGCCTAAGGCAAAATTGCTCAACGTATGCGTGTTATGCGTGTTATGTCCTACGGCTACGATTACCCTATTCGCATAGAAGTAATAATAAAACAACATTCAAATTCAATTAGTAACAGTCGATTTAACTTCCTTTTGAACATCTATGCGGTCAGCAAATACCGGATAAGATTCATGTTAAATAAAGTTAAGATTCTTTTACGGTATTTCTTCTCCAACAGTAGCTGTAAGTACCAACGTGTCTATATTTACGACAAGTTCTTTTTCGACCTCTTTTACCCGACTATATACAACGTACCCATTAAGTAGGCGAGAGAAATATCCAAATCCTATAGTATAAAAAACTTTCATCGTGCGGATTCATTTGTCAAGGAAGGCATTTGTATAGGTACCTAATAGTATTTTTTGCGAGCTGAACGGAAATTGAAAGGCAAAGGATAATTCTCCGGAGAAATAAAAACCCTACCCACATGCCACATAACATTCCCTGATATCATATACACAGGAAAAGTTGTTTTTTACATTTGCTAAATGACTTTTATCAACCTCCTTGTAGGACGTGTTACATTACAAGACGTACATGCAAGTGACAACTTTGGGTTTAACGACATAAAAAGTCGGCTCATAAAAAATGTCTTTCGGGATATATATGTACCTATCATATTTAGGTGAGTCAATATTTTCGGGATAACTGACTGGGCAGACGAAGAAGATCGAAAAATTACAGCCAAAGAAAAGCACTCAACCTCTTCCATTTGATATTCATTGTCATAATAATTATTGTAGAGTAATGTCGTGCTCTTATTTAGTTTACTTTTACAATTTTGTTTGTAGGAGTATTTTTTCATTAATAAAGCGATTATAAAAGGTTGGCGATATTTATGTAGGCTTAAAGATTATAAATTTGTATCTACCCAAACGATAAACAAATTCTAAAATATTAACACAATTATAGCTATAGAAAAACGAATTATTTTGCATTTTTTGGTCTTACTCGGAGATTGGGACTAATTTCCATTAACCTTGTATACATCTCTATATTTATCATACTAAAATTAGTCTCATAATCATAAATATGAGATTAAAAATGAATCTCGAAAACGAACTTTGAATACTCGTCATTAATAAGCGTCTTGCTCTAGACCATCTTACAAGGCACGTAATACAAGAATATACAGATGGCGTATTAATCACTGTAATGGCCAAACATGACTCCACTAAATCGGTCATTATTCAGAAGAGGCTGTAGTTTAAGTTGGATGGTGGCGAAATTAAGGAGGAAACCTTAGCTGATTCAGATGCTAAGAAGACTCGTTTGAGTGAGATAAAGAAAAATAAATTATGCATAAGGCTGGGTAGTATTTTGAAATCAAGTTCATTGGATGCAACAATGGCCTTAATCATTCAGCTTTTCTTTAATTTGAATACCTTTTATTGATCCCTGTAAGAGTAGTCCAAATAGGAAATAGGTTCTCTTCTTCCATATAACTCATCCTTAAACGATTTGTGTGTGTAAGCGCAGAGGCTCAGTGGTTAGTGTGCTGGACACTGGACTCCTGAAGAAGGCTCCTTAGGTTTAATAAACGGAAAAACGGAAATTACATCTTAAAGTTCTGTTTACTCTGCGGCTTCTCTTGCGGAAGTTTGGCAAACATCCGAGTGTAAAAGCTTCTTAAGTCTGCGCCTTTGGACTCGGCAACATATTGTAGATTCTTTCCATTCGTCCTTAACAAATAATTAAGAGAAGCTGGGCTTGGAGTGCCTATACGGATCTGTGTTTAGCATTTTTATGATGCAGTTTCGCTTTATGGTCCAGGCTGGGCTAATATTGAAGCACCTATATATCAATCGGTTACTAAATGGACTAAACTTGCTGTCAAAGCTATGTTATCGAACTAAATTCAGTGATACCTTGTTCCGATTCTTAACTATAGTCGTGCTCATGACATTTTGATACTGTCCGAAAGAATGATATAGCCGTTAGCGGATATCAAAATGTTTTGGTCAATATTTCAGGAGTGACTCGCAGAGGTAGTTTAAGGAACCACAGACTACGTTAATAAGGTACTCAATGTCGAATAGCAACTTCCCTGAAGGAACGGTCCATACTTTGATCGTTTGATCACATTAAACGCAGATTCAGAACTCTGATTCCAAGATATACCGGATTGACCCTGATGATTAAGAGTTATGGATAGTCCTACATCCGTAATCTTTGTAATGGAAGACGGTAGACGGGTCTTCTTTTAGAAAAGAATGAATGAGAATTTATTTTTTATCTTGCGGCAATCACGATTTAGAAAAAATAAAAACATTTTCGCGAACGTTTTCTATTTTGCATTGTTCTTTTTTTTTGTACATATGAGAGGCGCTATTGCCCTTTGTCTAATTTGGACCAATCTTCACAGGAACGCTCCAATAACGCCAATAATAAAGATTTTAAGAATTTTGTTTCTACACAATATGAAATATGTATAAATACTTAGCAGTGATAGCGACACAGACACAGTACTAGGGGAAGTGGACTTAATAAAATCTCATCGATTATCCAGAGTTACACTTAACCGTCCGTGGGTTCCATGAAGCCTATCACAAACAGTTCGACATTTTGTCGATTCGAGATTTTTTTATCGGTAGAAAGCGGCGTTCCCGGTTTTTTCGTACGCCCTTTTGTCCAATTTTCAACAATTGTAAATCTGAACCATCCTTCGACCCACACACACAAAGTTTCATAAAAATCGGTCCAGCCGTTTAGAAGGAGTTCGATTACAACACACGGACAGAAGAATAATTATAAAAGATAGAAGATATTTTTTTTATATATAATATATAATATATATATAATATTAATATTAACGAAAAACAATAGTTTTGAAAAATGGCTTTCTCTTAAAAAATAGTACACCCTATTTCAACAAAAATGCCACAATAGAGATTATCGATAATTGATCGATGAGCCACATCTATCGATCGTCGATGGTCGATTGTAAATTTTAGTATTGTAAATGTCGATTGTGATTGATATTTGTCTATTTGACAATTGCTTGTAATCGATTACAAATTCCTGGTCAATGTTTTCTCTTGGAAGTGAAAAAATATTGTACGAATTAAAAGTGATTTTAATAAAAATAATTAGCTATAAATTCAAATCCTGTATGAAGCAGGTTGCAAACAAAAAGAGCTTCTAGTTTCATTTATGGAAACAGTACCTAATCTAGATATCGTATCGCGAAGGGAGTTTGGGTAAGAAAAACACAAGCAATAAGGCGATGGGAAAAGATAAGCGCAGAGTTAAATGGCTATGGACCTGACGTGCGTTCATGAAAGAAAAGGATAAAAGTAAAAATGTAAAAAAAAAATATTATTACTCGAGGTTCTTCACTTGATAAATAATTAAATTTGATCCGTTTATGACAAATGTAAGTTTCCAGCACTTGTACTATATCTGTAAGCACTAAAGGCACCGTTGCGTTGGTTGCGCCAGTCCAATAGTTCCAATAGAATGATCGTAAAATCGTTAAATCTCAATTCCAAAGGGTTAGACGCATCTATTAATTGCTTTCCTTTTCTAGCTATAGTTTTAGAACTTCATTACCATTTCCGCTTCCTAATGGCTAAACCATAATTTAATCGAATTTTTTAAACTTACTTTCAATACAAATAAATTGCGAAAACGATAGCCAGCTGTCAATTAACAGCCGCCAAAGTATGATGTATGCACAATATTCACATATTTATTCACGAAAATCTATTCCCCAATCGATTGAGTTACACAATGCCAATAGCTAAAATTAATCGACGGAATCGACAATAATTGTCGTGACTATCGCTGATCAACTATCATAATTACGGTAAAAGTATTTTTTTAACAACATGGAATTTAGCACAGATGACCTCTGTAGGGGATGCGGTGATACGGAGGTACATGAGGACACCCCACACTTTCCTTGTCACATAAGAAATAGAATCCTTGGTAGCTACTTTTTCGAGAATTTAAAATAACTTTTAGGTTTCAAGTGTGTGGGAGTTATCAACCCCTAGGGCTTCACAACGGATCTACATTGATTTAAGTGTGGCACGTATTAACCTAACGTAACCCAAAGAAACAGTCGTCAATCTTAACTTGATGGCAAACGTTTTCTCTAGTATACATAAAAAAGTTTAAGCTTTAAGGATTTTGACCAAAATGCATACTCGGAGTAAAATTGACGTTTTTAAAATGCCTGCTTATTTTGACCAACATGATCTCGCTAATAATGGTACTTAAAGAACTGTCCATATCTCGAAAACCCCATTTCCTGAGTAATATACGTTATATCTAACTATACCTTTCCCTCACAGCTTTTAGCTTAACAGCGCTTTTCGAACTAAAAATAATATAGCCTGGTATCCGTCGAAAATTCCCCGATTTCATACGAATCGGATGATTTTTGCTTCGTGGTATTCTTCCGAACATCTTTTCGGAACTTTGCTTTGACAAATATGTAACGCACACTGGCGTTTTGCGTTTCAGTGCGATCAAGTGCGTTTTTACTGATTTTTTTTGACAGCTTAATGCGAATTTTCTTCCGATATGCTCCGACAGGAATTGGTTGCGGAATTGATATTGCAAACAATTCTCCGTTCCGACAGATACCTCGGTAGGGCTGATTGTTTGCATTTTTTTTACGAAAACCATTCTAACGATTTTGATCGAAATAGCTACATATTAAAGACAATGCAAGTATTCGAAACAATACCTACGTGCTTATTTATTTGCAGTTTCTTGCAAATAAAGGCGTTTTCGTCAAATTTGGATAAAGGGTCGTGGCACCGAACATAAAAGAAAACTACTATGTTCCACATTTCACCTTCACTTCACTTCATTTCAAAATTTTCGGAATTGAGACAAAGTGAAATTGTGATTTCGAAAAAAATTTCGGAGTTTCCGAATCGCTCGAAATGCAGAGCACTGAAAACGAATTCACTAGATTTTAAATTTCGATTTCACTCGATTTCTGCAACCTAGCTGTAAAAATCGTATATATTTCGAAAACCACCGAATCAATTGAGTTAAATTTTACCGACAATCTTAGGTATTGACCCAGAAGTGTTCCTTTGAAGATCTGTCATGATTGGACAAAAGGGCGTGGCACCTCCCAAAGAAAAAATACGCGCCAGAAAACAAAACACGAAATGTCGTGTATCAGAAAGAATATAAATGAAACATTTTGAGATTTGTTGCAATTTCGAAAATAAATCTTTAGATTGACGTTTTTTTCTTCATTCTTACTTGGCTTATAGATTCCCAATAGCTGTTCACAAAGTCCCAAAACTATCAACAAAGAAAACAATTTTTTTTATACCCTCCACAGGAAGGTATATTCATTTTGCCATTACGTTTGTAACGCCAAGAAGGATTCACCGGAGACCCTATAAAGTATATATATTCTGAATCAGGATCACATTCTGAATCGATTTAGCCATGTCCGTCTGTCTGTCTGTTGAAAACACGATAGCGTCCAAAGGAATTGACCTAGCCGAATGAAATTTTGTGAGACGACTTCTTTTTACCGTCGCCAGGTTGGTATTGAAAATGGGCTATGTCGGTCAAGTAGTTCTGGTACCTCCCATACAAAACCACTATTAGACCCACGTCTCTCTCTGTCTGTTAAAATCACGATAGCGTCCGAACGAATCGACTTAGACCACTGAAATTTTATGAGAGATCTTATATGTATGGCCTTCAAGTTTGTATTAAAAATGGTGCATGTCGGTCAAGTAGTTCTGTTACCTCCCATACAAAGCCAATATTTGAACCATATATCTGTGTCTGTTGAAATCACGATAGCGTCCAAACGAATCGACTTAGGTGAATGAAATTTTATGAGAGGACTTTTTGTAACCGTCGTCAGGTTGGTATTGAATATTGTCTATGTCGGTAAAGTAGTTCTGCTACCTACCATACTAACTCGCATGGCAAACATTTTGCATGACTTTTATGCAGTGGAGGGTATCAAAGCATCGGCCAGGCCGATGATAACACTTTTACTTGTTTTTAATTTGGACAGTCTCTCGGGTTAGCTAGTGTATATCATATCATAAATTACTACAGAAATCCCGATCTGTATTTAAACACTAACAGTCGTGCACTTTATTTGTTTATACCTATATCTATTGCTGCTTCCAGCTGGGTTTCTAACCTAAAAACCGATCGGAAAAACTACCTGCTGAACCAAATTTATTTTCTACTTTAATCCCGCTCACGTATTTCTGACAAACTTTCGAGCAAACTCTTCGGATATGACATAAAATTTAAGGTCTCGTCAAATTCGTTTAGGTAATAAAACTCTCATTTGAACGAATAGCTACAAGACGCTTGGATCCTATGGATCTGATGCGTCAAGCTTTTATATTTTTTTTTTATTTTCTCGATACTAGAAACATAAAAAATCGTTTATATTTGCCAACCTAACCTATATGGCATTTGCATTGTAAAAGTAACAGCATACAGATACATTGTAAACGCAGCATATTACAAGGGCACTTTGCCAAAGGCGTAAACATCTATAGGAATAAAGAAACTTTGCCTTCTTGTTCATTAAAAACTTTATGCAACTTTTACGAGCACATTTATCTTCGTTAGCTGTAAATTATAATTTAAGACTAAAGATACCTCCTCACTAAAGTCTTAAATGCATACTAAGCCTATCATGAATTTAAGAATAAGGTAGGTAGCTTTTGTGCTGCGTGGTCTGATATATTGATTTTAGCTTCCAAGTTCTCATTTAATTATTCCACATTCATCGTCACAAGTGGCTGTGGTGAGATTAAACAAAAACTCAGTATTTGCCGGTACAAAATTAGTAAATTACCTTACACATGAATGAGGACAGAGGGCACCCTTCTACCTAACCAAACCCTATTATTGGATAACAACTTAACTTCCGCCCGAAAGAGAACGTAATTACATGTACCCTCCTTTATTTGGAGATGATTTTCAATTCTCTTATACGCCATCACATCTAATTTGCGTGAGTGAACCCTGATTGCCTTTTAAACACAATTTATAGCGAACAAGTGATTTGTGTTTTTTTCCAAGTACATATACCTAATAAAGGACTCACATTCAAGTTCATATCGATGAACCTGATTTCGATTTTCAATTAAGTGCATACGTCGTCGTTACCTTCAATTGAAGTAAATTAAAATGAATGACAATGAGATTCCACATCGATCATCACATTTGCTGCTCCAACAACCCCTCAAGGGCTACAATCGTATAGTCTCCAACCCTCTCAAACAACAATTCTTTATGTCTTTCATGGTTTTGGCCTTCTTTCAAAAGGAAAAAACACAACATGGTCGAAATGTGTATAGTATATCTGCAAAAGGTCCTTTTAGGCAAAAAAAAAAAAAACACCCGCCAAGTAAATATCTTTATGTTTAGCTGGGAACGTGACCTAACTTCATTGAATGTGGACAATATTAGAATTATTCAATTTCCTTCGTGACTTGGCATGGGGCATGCAACTTAACGAAGGTTACTTGTGCTGCCTTTTTAATATTACGCATCTTATCAGATATTACATAAGATTGCTCGTCGTTTTAATTATTTAACTTTGAGAAGAACCAGTCCAAATGCGGTTTATTCCCGTTCATTGTCCAATTTATTTGCAGTATCTTCCAGTTAATTAAGATTTACAAGCCTTTTGTTTGTTTAATGTATATTGCAATGAATAAATCAATTGCGACCAATTGAGGTCCAAAATTGTTTGTTTGTGCAGTGTACACAGTATTTAGAAACCTACACAGTTATATAAGTGAATGGGATTCAGATGTTTGTTTATTTTAAAGTACTAGCCCCACATTTGCTTTCTTAGAATTCCACTGGATACGTTCATACCTAGACCTACCTACTATATTCATGCAGGATGCACCTCGGACCTCGCCTATCTAATATGTCAGCTTCGTAATTCTCTGGGACTTTGTAACGACCTGGAACCCAGCTAAGGGTGACGTTAAAAACTGTTCGGCAATATCGTTAAGAGATGAGTGTCAATCTTTCATTGCCTTCGATTTGATTGTGATGTATATGAGGGATTTGATAGCTGCCTGAGGCCTGACTATCATTTTACCGCACGTCAGCACGTAACTTGATACAAATCGAGTTCAGTCGATACAATCGAGCTCTGGCAGCACCTCAATCGATAAGCTAAATTAGGTGCTGCCAATTTACGTGCTGACACCCCTGTTGGCAGTGACTTCAGCTTGAAAGACGTTGCAGTTATTCGGGAGGTCGATGTCCAGGTCTTCCGAAAATACACCATCAGCAGCAACTCCATCATGTCATCATGTGTTTGTTTGTCAATTGTCCAATATTGACAGCGGCCCATTGTAAATAGGACTTCGCGTTGTTTTCATTCTTAACTACCCAGTATATAGAGCGTTTAAAACAAACATATTTATTAAAGTTACATAATTTCGGTAGCCAACCGAACTTCGATATAGCCAAGATGTCGTTGGTCCCGCCATGCGATGCTTACCGCCTTCTTGGACAATCATTGCTTTTTTGATACGCTCGTTAGCGTTCACTTTCCTTCCAGTGCAGTCTCCGATCCAATTTTAAATTTAAACCCAAGTAGCTAGCGCTATTTGAGAGACTATGCGAGCAGATCCCTTAAAGGACTATTCACATGAGAGCAACCAACTATCTACGAACGAACGAATATTCGCAAATTTTGACAGTCCGTTCACATGAACACTTTTTATGATCGCGGCAGTTCGCGAATTTCAGTTATCAGTTTCTTCCAGCAATTTCTCATTTTAGGTTAAGTCCGAACAAATTTTTCATTCGCTAGTCTGTGGAATGCGAATTAAATGATGTGGATTGCGAATAAACTTTGACAATTCGCGCCAAGGGTGTTTTCGTCCGCGGCAAAAAGTTTGGAATTCGAAATTTCGTTATTTAAACTGTTTGAAAACTTGTTTTCTTAATACATTTTTGAACGAAGTCCGCTATAATATGAGGGAATTTAACTACGTCGTGATGTGAGTAGTCTTACCTGTTTTACCACAGGTACATTAGGCATTAGGTATTGTAGGTACTCAACGTCAAGCTGCCTGTCAGAATACAGAATAGATTCCTGGCTGAACGCCGTCTGCAATTGGACCATTTAGTCCTGTTGATTTGAACGGTTCGAGACTTGTAACCGCCCACTTATTTTTTTTTTTATCGCTGATGAGGTCCGGAGAAGTCAGTGGAAGCTCTTTCATCAGAATTAGGCGTGCAGCTAGGGATGTAAAGCGTCCATTAGTAAATCGAGTGATTCCTTTCCGGATTCAGTCCAGGATCCATCTGGATTCATTAGAATGCTTGGTATGGAAGTTTGTCTTGGGAGTATTCTTCGTAGCCCAGCAGATTGAAAAGCGTTACTTATGAATGCTCTGGCAACAGTTGCACCAATATCTGCTTAGTCATTTCCTACCTCTGTTTAAACCGATTTGACTCTATTACATTTTTTTTCTACTTTTGCAACATAGTTCATTATGCTCCGTACTCCAACAGTGTGGACGCTTGCCTAAATTTATTCTTGTCCCATTACACGACGTGCTTGGATAGAAAGGCTACCTAAAAACAAGAACAAGTTACTTGATACTCCCTTCTCTTGCTCTAATGATAGAAATAAGTTTTCTTAATATATACTTCTGATAATATTGTCGGTCTTGTGTTGATGGGGTATTTTGTCCCATAGTTCGAGTAATGAATTTTTTAGCTCCTCTAAAGTTGATGGACATGTCCCACATATGTTCAATATAATTTCGATTATAAGAGCAGGCTGGGCAGTTGAGGGTGTTCAGTCCCCCAAAGATACTCCGAAACTATGTTCTCTGGTGGGGGCGCGAGCGTTTCTTTGCATTTAGATACAATTTTCGCTGATACTTGGGGCAAATATCAGAACACCGTTCTACTGTCAAGGACCCATTTACAACTACTACGTATGCTCCGATGGTCATCCTTGGGTCCTCTCAGACTGAACTTCAGCGCGCACTCGATCGGTTTGTAGCCGTTTGTGTTGAAGCTGAGATGAAGGTAAATGTGAACAAATCTGAAGTAATGGTCGTCTCCAGAACGCCTGTTCAATGCACTCTGCATGTTAGTGGAGTCCCATTGAAACAGGTGGAGAAGTTTAAGTATCTCGGGGTCTTATTCATGAGTGATGGAAGGAGCAATGCCGAGTTTTCCTGTAAGATTGGTCAGGCTGGATCGATTTTGAGACAGCTTGGTCATTCTGTTATTAGGAGGACTGAACTTGGTGTCAAAGCAAAGTTGTCAGTCTTTAATTCGGTGTTTGTTCCAACTCTCACCTATGGTCATGAGGTTTGGGTAATGACCGAAAGAATAAGATCGCGGATACAAGCTGCCGAAATGAGATTTCTCCGTTGTATTGCTGGTGTGACCCGTAGAGATCGCATTAGAAATACTAGAATACGTGAGGAACTCAATGTCGAGCAGCTACTTCTTCGGACAGAGCGGTCCATGCTTCGGTGGTTTGGTCATATTAAACGCATGTCCCCGACCAGGATCACACGATGTGCTATGGAATCCGTACCATCAGGCAGGCGCCCCCTAGGTAGACCCAGGATGAGATTATGGTTAGATCAAATTCATAATCTCTCCTCTACCCGCATGGGGATTGCCCTTGATGACGTGGAGTCGATGGCGGAGGATCAAGAGCTATGGAGGGTCCACTTGAGCAACCTACACCCGCGACCCACTTAATGGACAAGCGGACCATTGAAAAATGAATGAATGAACGTATGCTCCCAAGCACATGCCAGCCAATTACGGAACCTCTGCCATCAGCTACTATAGTGGAACGTCACATATCTTTTAACCTGATCGGCTATACACTTTGCCTCGCCTATCGTCTAGCCCGTTTCGTGTTTTTGGACACGCGCTACTCTTTGGCGTCTGGTAAGAAAGGGGAGCTTTTGCTACTGCGTGTTCTTAATCTAAAATCCTTAAACATCTTCCTTATAGTTGTGGGGAATAATCGAATATTTCGCCCTTCCACAAGTCCATTGTGTTCCATTGTTCCATGTTCCATTGCGGACCAAAAGGCCTTATTAATTCGGTGTTTGCCAAGACTCCTACCAATTGTCATGCGATTTATGTAGGTGTATGAACTGACAAAGAACTAAATTTCAGATACAAGCTTCCGAAATGAAAGTCCTCTGTTGTAAAAAAAAGCACCATCAGATAGTACTCACAGTCGAACGATTACTTCTCCAAATGGAGCGCTACATGCTCTGGTCGTTTGGTCACCTTAAACGCATGTTCCCAAGTGGGATTCACAAACGTGCTATGAGCCAGTCGTCCTTTAGCTAAGTCAACTACTTTAAGGGGTTAGTTTTCTGTAACCTGTAACCTACCATATCTTTTACGTTTTACTAAACAATCCAAAAATGTAGTTACATCTTGTTTATTTGTATTTTATATATATTTTTATTGACAATTTGATCAATCAAAACGTACCACAATAGGTATGTTAGTATGTACCTACATGTACAACATCAATTGCCTGCGAATCAATGCCAAGCACGTAAGCATTAAATGTTCTAACGGCACATACAACATCGATGTCCTTAACATGAGAAATAAGAAGAACACGGGGATTTCTTGGAAGAATATCAACCACAACCGATAGCAACGCGCGAAACACATCATAAGTTATGGGGATACGAAGCGTTAAAATGAAACATACGCTCGACTTCTTTTATAGCGAAATTGGTTTTTAATTTGAAATTTCACGTGTCAAGTATCACACCAGTGATTGATGGTTTTTTAATATTTCCCCAAGATAACAACGCAGACACGTTATGACATAGAAAATGAGGTGTCTAAAGCTGCTTGCGATTTATTATTTATTTCTTATGAAGGAACCCGCCCGCCGCCGCCTTCGTCATTAAGTTGTTTGTTCTTAAGATACATAGTAAATTGATAAGATGCTGTGAATAATATGGGCCCCTAAACGGTATTAACAATTGAATGTTTTTTTTTTTAAGTTGAATCCTTAATTTTATAGCCCGTAACCTCAATTATAAGGTTATAGGGGGTAGACGATGGTTGAATGGATATGCCATCTGATGTAATGACCAGGGGCGGATCCAGGGGTATGGTCATGTGGGTCATGACCACAGGGACTTCGGCTATACTGTGCAAATTTAGAATCGAATTTACTTGCGCTCAAAAGATGATTTCTTAGACATTGGGTTATCCTCCGACCGATCACGGCCTCCATTAGCGATTGTATTATTTTACGATCACATCACAGTTGAATGTTGCATGGCATTAAAGGATGTATGTAGTCTATAAACGTATGCTCTGTAACGTCAGTGAGAAATAAGCGGCATTCTTCCTGTCTCCCATTAGAAAAGAATGTAGATAATTTATTAGCGACTAGCTGACCCGTGCTCACCTTGCGCCGCTCGCCTTGTAATGTACTGTATATTTAATGTGGACCCTCCCTCTCCATGATCTTGCTCTTTTGCTTAATACTGCATTTCCATTCCCTTCCTTTGTTTCCATCTTACTATGGAATCCAAAAAACTACCTTCCCCAACCCTACACTGTTACCACAATACATCAAATGAAATTTTGAAATGAAACCTGTTTTGTATTATACGTCTCTTCTCTTATGAAGATTATTAATATACCCCATGCCATACTGCAGCACGCATCCCACCCCCATCCGACATCGGGCATACGATCATAATATACCTACACCTACATATACAACTGACCATTAGCACTCACATCGAAAACAAATCAGCCCTTTTTGAATGCGAGGCGAGTTATACGTATGCTAGTGTTGTTTTGTTTTTCTTTGTCCTGTCGCACGATCGCAAAAGTATAAACATCCATTATTTGTAGCAAGGTATAAGGTGAAGGTATTTTCAATTCAAAAAATACATTTTGGATTAAAACTGTTCCTAAGGACGTGGCCTATAGCAGTCTCACAGTCTAAAGGAACATTTTAAGAAAAGTTTCATCGAAATCTGTCCAGTAGTTTTCGGGTTTTTAACAGCCAAAGAAAATTGCTACAGTTTTATTATATCTATAGATACGTTACACTTTTTTTTTGTGAAACAGCTTTGTGTGTTATGCTTAAGACCATTGTCTGCTACTGTTGTTTAGGGGGCGACGATATTTCGGATTATTTCCGAAACGTTATTATCCGACATTGTTCTGATTTGCGGTAAGTGCGGAAGTGCATACTCGGCTTTTTGTGAAAATCAAAGAAATTCTAGTATTTTCTTGCTGGTAGTACAATAGAGTAAGAGTACCAGTACGTTGTCCACACACGTTCTTACCTACAGACAACAGAAGAAATGCTGCAGATTTCCTACACATATCCTGGCATTGCTATTTAGCTTATCTACACCTGGCAGAGTTGTTCCACAAAGGCCTGCAATTTCGATAAACCCACCAGTCAATAGAACTTCTTACCGCAGATGTTTGCAAATCCAGCGTAGATTCGAAGTCTCCGAAAATCTACCCTAAACCTTGTCTTGCAATTGCAAATTCATGGGCGGATTTACTCCCAGTATGTTCCCTCTGGAATTCTAACAAATTTTAATGTATTTAATGTAGTATTTGCATGTTTGTTTTGTATGGAAGGTGTCAGCCTCCTTTTTTCTATTTTGCAATATTACAGGGTATAAAAAACGCCGCAATGCTGATAACCCCTGTGGACACATTCCGCATTCGCATTCAAAAAGTTAGCCTGCTTTAATCCATAAAACAGGGGCTAGATTATGTAAAATGAAAACGATCGAACGATATCGTTTCGACAATAGCTGTCTATTGCCACAGATATGATAGAGACAGGTTTAGTGAAAACGAAAGCGTTTTTCGTTTCGTGTTTTACAGAATCCCACCCCAGTCGATTTATTAACATCTCGTTCTGTGGCAGAGTTGCATTATTATGCTGTCAATGCACAACATAAACGTATAGTGATGTCAAAAGCGCCTTTTATGTTGACGAAGAATACCAATTTCCTTATTGTCAAGCACATCATATATTCGACCAACATTTTTAAGTGCCAGGGGTGCCAGGTATCGCAAAATTTACAACGTTGATAGGTATGGCATGGTTGCATCAATGACATATTGGCTTCTACCAGTATTTTCAGTCTTGTCAGTAGGTAGCAGATGACTGATGATGATGACACTTCAGAGCTACAATTTTAAAACAAGTCCGAACGGCTGATTTCAGAAGTTTGTAAGTTTTTCCAGGGCAGTTATACCTACACTCGGTTGTTTATCAAACTTTCGCTAAAGTGAAAAAAAAAATCTTAAGATGTAAAATTTTTTTCGACGATCAAAGTTCAGCTAGCCCTAGGTATTTAGTCATGGCAAAAGTTCATGTTCAGTGCTGGATTTTACTGTCATTTGGGTGAGGTCTTATTTTTGTAAACTATTGAATTCTGCTGCACCCTTAAATGTAACCAAAAAATGTGTTTTTCATCATTTAAAGTTTAAATCATTTATTAAATCCGTTTAATGTACAGGGTGGAGCCCGTCCTTAACCAGCAAGCCTCTGCAGGCAGCTCTGCCTCCAGTTACGCGCACCAAGTTGGTTGAGATCACCCTCCAATTGTGCGTGCCACCTAAGAATGAGTCTTTCTCTGCTACGTTGTCCCTCAGGAGTGGACTCCATAAGCTCCACGTGCCCTAGCCATCTCAGCCGCTGTATCTTCAGCTTTTAATCAGGTCAACGTCGCGGATTTATAGCCCATAAAGCTCATCGTTAAATCTTCTCCTCCACACTCCATCGATACAACTGGACCGAATATCGTCCGAAGAATCTTTCTCTTAAAACATCCCTTTAGGTATTCCTCCGATTTTGACAGAGTCCCATAGTCCATGCTTCTGCACCACATTGCAGGGTCGGGGTGATTAGGGTCTTTTATAATATCTCCTTGCTTCTTTGAGAGAGGTCTTTACTTCTTAGATGCCCTATTAGCTCGAAGAAACAGCGATTGGCGAGAGTGCGTCTTCGTTTGAGATCTATACGCCGATATCGCCGAGGTACGTAATTGTAGAGCCTATAGGTACACAAAGACTTTAACTACCTCGAAGTTATATCTGTCCATCGTGACGTTTTGTCCAAGTCGTCGATGCTGAGACTCCTTTCTTGTTGACAGCATAATATATTTCAGACCCATCTTCACCGCCTCCGTTTCAATACTTGCGCCACTGAAAGCTCGCTGCGATCTTCCTATAATATCAATATCGTCCGCATACGTACGCAGTTGGAAAGACTTCTGGAAAATTGTACCTCTGATGGTGGCTTGTGAGTTTCGTACAAGGCCTCAAAGATGATGTTAAATAAGTTACACGATAGCGCATCGCCTTGTCTCAAACCTTTTTCGACATCAAAGGGCTCGATGATGTTTTTGCCAATTTTGACGGAGCAGCGAGATTTCTTCATCGTCATCCTGCACAGACTAACGAGTTTGGCAGGAGTGCCGAAACGTGACATAGCTCTGTATATAGCTCGTCCCTTTATCATAGGCTACTTTAAAGTCGATAAAAAGATAAAAAATGTGTATCGATCCGAAATTCCTAGGTTTTTTCTAAGATCTGTCGGAGTGTGAAAATGTGGTCGATGGTAGACCGCACTGATATGGGCCGATCAGGTTTTTGGCAAAAGGTTTAGACGTTCACACAGACATTCAGGAGACTTAATCCTCTGTAATTGGCGCAGTTCAAAACATCTCCTTTCTTGTTTATTATTATTGCAAGTGATTAATCTCTTTATTGCTACAATTTCAAAGTGGCAGGTTTTAGGGTTACATTTTCGTGTTCGATATGAAGCTCAATTTCTGAGGTTTCCGTGGGTTTAGGTCATCTTTGAGAAAATATTTTTAGAATTAGTAATTTTAGATCTAACCAATTCCAATAAATTCATTGAAATTGGTTAACACGACTCGAGGCGTTTAAATTATATCTGTAAGCAGTGACAATAAGTTAGTGGTTTGTCCTCCAAGAGAGGCAGGGAAACGAAACTGTCAATTTGTAAGTAAAATATGTACATAAAAAAAACTAATCAAGTGATAATTCTAAAATCGGTAAGAAAATACGGTCAGCTTTCATAAACTTCGCACTTGCTGACCAAAGTACTCTCCCCCAAATTGATTGTCTCAACATTTATGGTTCAGTTTATGGTGTAGGGGTGTACCCTCCCTGTAACAAAAAGGACACGAAAAATAATAAATTTTGTTGACGACATCGTCGTGTTTTTTTTACACCATTTATTATGAACTTTATCGATTTCCATTGTGGCTATTTACGAGCATAAGACACTTTTATAGTTTCATTATGTGTCTGGCAGACGGTTCCCTAGCTATCAGGTGCCTAATTTCACTGAAACGACAAAAATGGGTCACAAGTTACCTTTGTCTGGCAACACAAAACCATATAATAGCTAATACATTCCCTCCTTCCCTTACTTAGCCAGTATAAATTAGAAGTAACCAAAGCCAAACCAAACTAATTATTACCTATATTGTTTGTACTAAATATTATATCACATGTTGGTCATTTCATACCATCATATTTGGATGCTTTGACACTCCCGAGCTTTGGCTTGATTTACTTCCCTTATACGAGTATCTTCCATTATTCGATTTCGATCTACTTATATACTTAAACTAACGACAACAATACATTGTTTGGATTCTTCACAGAAATATCTCGTGAATACAGATAAGAGTGGAGAACTTACTGTCACAGTTCAGGCAAGTATTTTTCCAGGACCACAGGATTCGATATACCTATCTACATGTAGATAATGTGATTTGTGACATGTAAACGGTTTTGTTAATTCTTGCAGGGTGATTTAGCACAACAAGAAAAGAGGGCTGTATTCATCACAGTCCACGACTTGGGATGTAATCGTAAGTTGTAATCATTTAAGTATAATGTCCCAAATTGGATATGAAATTAAAGGGAAAAGAGTGGAGTCCTCCTTTGAAAGTTCACTCCCATTAAAAGCCTATAGTTATTCTTTCATGTATGCGTGAACATGTTTTCCGTTTCAGATAATTCCTTTCAGGAATTCGTCAATAGTCCTTGCATGACGGAAATTAAGGAAAGATCATGTTTTATTCACATTGATGTTCCCGGACACGCTGACGGAGCTGACGCACTACCGGATTCGTAAGTTTTTATTGATTTTCCTTTATGGAGTGTGGTTACAAGTTTCCAAGTATAGTTTCCAGTTTCCATCCCTGCAAACCTTGGGCGAAGATCTAGTTACAGTATTGGACTTTTTACATGTAAAATATGTTATTGGTTTGGGAGAGGGTGCTGGAGCGAATGTGTTGGCTAGATTTGGATTAGCTCATCCGTCAAAGTTGTTGGGCTTGATTCTTATCAATTGTACAGGAAGTGCTGCCTCTGTGCTACAGTCTTTCAGAACAAAGGTAGGTTGGGGTATAGTGTTATTAGGTATGGAAATGTTTTTAATTTTGAATTGGATTTCAGTTCATTACTTGGAAGAACGATGAGGTTGCTCAATCGGCTGAGAGCTTCCTGATGTATCACAAATTTGGACACGTAAGTTTGAAATAACAAATTGCTTGATGAAAAATTTGATATAATTTTGTGAATGTTCAATAAATTTTTTTAATGGCTTGATGTGTTAGTAATTATGAAAAGAAATCTATCTATCTATGTAAATGCAAAAATGATAAAATGGACTTCCTGATTTAAATGCTCATCCCCAAAATAAACCCAAATCCGAAGCGGTCACCTATAAATCGGAGACTTTGCAAAGTAAAGCAGAGTTTCGCCATTTTTAAGATAACCTTGCTACGCCTATTTTGAGGGATAAAGTGCTAAAAGAATTTAATTTATTAAAATGCATTCTTAACCACTTACCTACCACAGATATGGCCAGAATAGAAATAGATAGAAAATAGATAATACCTACAGATAGGTTCCAGAAATCGAGTGAAATCGAAATTGCAAATCGAGTGAACTCGTTTTCAGTGTTCTCTGCATTTCGAGCGATTCGGAAACTCCGAAATTTTTTTAGAAATCACAATTTCACTTTGTCTCAATTCCGAAAATTTTGAAATCGAAATCGAATACAGTGAAATGTAGAACACAAAAATTCATTTTCGATTTCATTTCGAGTGAAAGTGAAATGTGGAATAGTTTCATGTATTTCAGGTGACTAGCTCAATAGCCCATATCATGAGGCAACCCTTAAGGAATTGTAAATATTTGTAGTAAAACAAGTTATGTGAGAACAGGTTAAAATAAAATTGCGTATTGCTTATTGACAGTTGCTTATTGCTTGTTGCCTCAATCTGAGAGCCATCTAACTAATGACAAATATTGCTACTGAATGCTACCTCCAAGAAGCAATAAAGTTGCTTTCAACATGCGCTGTTTATCACCAGCGATAAATTTTACCGCAATCAGTAACATTTTTCGTTCGACTCATATTGAGTCATTAGATGATTGATCGGCCTTAACCGGCCCTGGCACTGCGGCCTCTCTAAAGCAGCCTATTGTGCCATCTCTGGTAGGGTCCTAGAGCCATCTTTTTACTCCGGAGACAGTCAGGAAGTCAAGTATCTTCTCTGGGGGTAATTCAGCAAGATTTGCCGAGGTTAAGATTTCTTCGCCAAAAACTTTCTTTCTAAGGCGAAAGAGAGCCGGACATTCCATGAGAATGTGAAGAGAGGATTCATCACTCTCTAGGCACAGTCTACATGTGGGGTCTGGTAAGACTCCGATTCGGTGAAGGTGTTATTTCATAAGACCATGGCCAGTAATAATTCCTGTCAGGATTCTTAGGTTGTTTTTACCCAGATTAGTTAGAAAATAGGATTTTCTGGGGGAACATTTTGGGAAGAACTGTTTTGTGCAGTTCTGCCCAGGTGTTTTAAGCCAGAGTTCATTAGATTCGATTTGTGCTAAGCTCCTAATGTATTCCCTGAAGCATCCCTTACTGACACCGCAGAAGGGTTCAGGTCCGACGAGTGGCGTTGTCGCGCCGACTTTGGCCAGAGAGTCAGCCGTTTCATTTCCAGTAAATCCCCTGTGGGCTGGAATTCAGTGTAGGATCACTAAGTTTTTCTTTGCTAGTTCGTAGATGGCCATGTAAGTTTCTAGGACCAACTTCGATTTTATAACAGATGAGTTCAGAGCTTTAAGAGCAGCTTGACTGTCTGAGAAGATAAATATGGTTTTACCACTTGTGTTATAGAACATAAATTTATTCTAGCGCAGTGATTGATGGCAAGGACTTCAGCCTGGAATATGGACGAGAACATAGTGAGACCTCTAATTTAATTCAAAGTAAAATAATTATTGTGAGCAATAATATTGCGTGTTTCCTATTGCTTGTTGCTTATTGATTATTGCCTCAGTGTGAGACAAGGCTTAGAGCCTAGATAGTCAGAGTCTTGTAGATTGTAGGGAGGATGTGGTATTTTGAATCCCAGATCACTGCGGCCACATGTGGGCCTATATTGTGTTGTCATTCATTTAGAGCTCATCCATGATGCCGCAGTTTGTTATAAAAGCGGTTAGGTCTTTGGGTGAGCTGGCAGCTATGTCCGCTGCTTCGATGTAGAATTCGCCTATAGATAACGTTGATTTGATGTGTTTTGATTAAATAATTGTAGTCACGTAAAATGTGTTTTGCTGTTTCTGCGCACTCGTTGCACAGTCTGCAAGTGTTGTCTTGTGCTATACCCATGGTCAACAAGTGTTTTTTGACACGAAACAGTGCCCTGTATAGGAAGCCTGTGACCAATCGAATCTGACCTCTACTTAATTGTAGTATGTAGTTGTTTCGTGTTTTTGTGGGAATTGTTTGGCTTGTCTGTTTTCTTCAGTGTCCCTCCAGAAATGGAGCTTCTTTTCTTTTAGCCAGGTCTTCACACTCCTTATATAGTGTTAATTGGTAGCCCGCAGAATAGTTTGCCATCATTAATTGGGATGCGTATCCTTTTCTGGCTATAATTTGTCTGCTTAGTCGATGCATTCATATCCACTGGGCCGTGGCACCCGTATCAGGTGGACTTTGTTTATGGTGGCCAGTATTTGCAGGATTTGAGGGCAGTCCCAGACCAGTTTTGATGTTCTTTCAAATGCGTTAATTGCAAGTAGAACTGCCGTGCTAACTATTTCAAAGTTATATATGTTAAAGCACATAATATAATTCTGCAGCACCCGACTGTGTTTTATGCCTCTCTGTATGTCTAGAGGATATTATGACTAATTGCATGAATGGTAGCATTTGCGGAGTGCATTTGCATTTGTGGTGTGGTAACTTTAAGTGGAACTCACTCTCACTCACAATGATATTGAGTAGAAATCTGTGAGAGCTCGGATTGTCTTCAGTCGATCCAGAGGAGCCGTCGCGAGTTATTGATTAGCCACAGAATTCGTGCGGTAATCAATTTTAGGAGAGATGTTTGTTATTCTCTATTATGTCCTTTGTGACGTTTTTCCCGTTTTGCCGAGATTGATAGCCTTTCAGAACCATCTTCGCCGCCGCCTTTTCAATACACAAACGAGCCACTAATACCTCGCTGCGTCCTCCCGGATAATATGCAAGTATACCTCGTATTGTTGAACAGACTTTTGAAGAATTGTATCTCTGTTGTTGGGTTGTGAGTTTCGTTTAATTGCTTTAGACCTTTTTCGACATTAAAGTGTTTGGTGGTGTTCTGTCCGACTTCGATAGAACAGCGAGATTAAGAAGGCCATCAGGGATGCCGTCCTACATAAGCTATCATAGACGACTTTGAAGTAGATAAAGGGGTGGTGTCTATCGATCCAGAATTCCTGCGTTTTGCCAAAGTATGAAGATTTGTTTGACGGTTGACTTTCCTGGCCTAAAATCGCCCTGATAAGGTTATTAGTGAAATGTTTTAGGCGTTCACAGAGTATACAGCTGATAGGATCTTATAGGCGGCATTTAGGAGGAGAAGGAGGAGTATCTCCGTTCTTGTGGTTGAGCCACACTATGCTGAGGTTCCATTAATCTGACATACTTTCTTCCGATTAAGTTTTGCAGGTACTTGGGTGCATGTTCCTTACCAAGTCACCTCGCGTTGCTTTAAACAGCTCTCCTCTAGCAGCCGTGTTTGAATTAAGTTTGGATATCGCTATCCTCACCTCGTTTTGGGCGGGTAGACGAAAATGTTGACTATCATCGTTTAAATTGAATGGTTTGTTCTCCTTGACCGCGATCACCTTCGTCTATTAACAGTTTGCAGAAGTGGTCCTTTCAAATATTTAGCACCAACTGGTGGATCTACCATGTCCCTGCATTCTTCTGTTCGGGCCTTGTATCGTTGGGAAGGTTCTTAACCCCTCATATAGAACATCCAAACACTTCCTTCACAGTAGAATCCCTCCCTTAGGGATTCGTTCTTTTTTGTATGGTCATGAGCATTAGCTGCCTGTCTTGTAAGGCGCCCAAAAGATGCATTTTGAGGGATAATGTCTTTGAGTTCCTCGGAACATCTACCATAGAAGTACTGTGGTGAAGGTGAACTACGCCACTGGCCTAGTATAAGAGAGAATGCACTTCGTTACTTTTATGCAATAAGGAAATTGAGATTTAAAGGAAAAGCTTTACTTAAAGCTAAGAGGCTAGTCGGTTTTGGATAGTGCACATGTGCGGACGCATTAACTTGTATTGAATTAAAACGTACCTATATTATAACCGAATTGTTGAATTCATTAAATGCGGAATAAAGTTTATATTTGTTTATTTAAATATTAGCGCGGGTGTTTTATTGTAATATCTTCGCAATAAGAATTGAACCATACACTCTACAGTACCTATAGGACATGCAAAGGTCAGCGACTTGTCTTCTGTGCACCAGTGGTTGTATATATTCGATGTGAGTGTAGGATCTCCAATAAGTCGAACTGCTCGTCTCTGTATGCTCTCAAGTAGGTTAAGTGAATGTTTTGGGGCTGAGCTCCATATATATGGAAACAATATTTCAGGCCTGGTCTAACCTGTGCTTTGTAGAGAAGGAGAAGTTGCTTTGGGCTAAAGTACCTCTTTGCTCTAAATAGGTAGCATTCTTTCCATTCCTCCTATTTTTACCCGTAGAGCTCGCGGGCTAATACCGCAGCATCTCTTGTGTTGTTCGGTAGCTGCATCCTTGGCTGCATGTGCCATCAGCCAGCACTCTTCATCGAGCCAGTGGTTTAATAGCGGTCGTCTAGTAAAGCCTAGCACAGGTGGAGGCTTAAATTAGCTTAGAACTTCTTGGCTAAGTCTTCCTCCAATCACAAATCCGCATCCCAATAGGCGCTATCTTGCATCATACAGGATTCCCTGTGGTATATAATTCACTTTACTTTTCGTGAGCTTTCCTCATCCCCAACTCACTTTCTGAATGTGCGTAATATCGGCTTTGTAGGTACCTCTCCAGGCATCTTCTTATTGCTCTGCTGCACGTGGTCTGTCTAAGGTCCATTAGACATTTCACTTGCAGATCCAAAGCTCGTTATCCCTATTTCGTTTGCTAGATTCTAAATTTCAAACTAAACAACGATTGTATTTAAATCAAGCCATTAAAGAAAATTGTAACAATTTCTAAAAAAAATTGAATGTCCCTCCTATTAATTATGTATGCAAAATGTAATATAATCTTAACCAACTTACAGACAGTTAAATTAAATTAAATGTATTTTCTTTTTAATCATTTTCACGCTTCCTTTTTAACAAAATCTAACAACTTTAACACAAACTTATTATTTAAATGTACATGCACACACAACTACAGTTTATTGAGGTATGATATATATGAAAACACATCGGGATGGTTTTGATTAAATTGGCATTTTATATTGTTTAATGGACAATTTGCAGTTAATGTGCAGAAAATGTCCAGATTTTTTTTTATGAAATTGGTGTTGGGTTTTAATTTAAAAATTTTCTTTAAAAAATTGAGAAAAATTGTATTTAAAAATTGTTTCCAATCTTACCCACTACACACACACACGCACACACTTTATACATCTCTTTCATTAATCACACGAAATCCTTTACGCTCATCTTCACTTAAACCAGCAATTGGTTGGAGATAATCCAGATAAGGACAAGATTGTAACTGAATATCAGAAACGGCTTAGAAGTTCTCTTAATTGCAAAAATGTTGGACTTTATGTTAAGGCATTTATGAGGTTTGTTTAATTCGCCAAATTAAACAATATAAAATGTAAGTAATTAATATAATTGTTTTATAGTCGAAAAGATTTATCCTTAAAAGGATGCAAAGTGGATGTCATCTTAATAACTGGAATGTTAAGTCCCTATGCGCAGATGGTGGAAAAATTGCATCGCGATGTTGAAAAGGAGAAGGTTACAATGTTGAAGATCGAGCGCGCTGGTGATGTCCTAGCTGATGCGGTAAGTAACTGGAAAATACCTATCTACATATTTATAGAATACGAATACAAGTATACGTCTACCCTCATTTGGTCGCTCCTGTTTCTATCTTCTATGGTGACTGGCCGCTGAGTTTTACCAATTACATTCTGTATCGCCTGGTTGCGCAAATAGTTGAAATAGGCTTTTAAAACTTTGTGCCCATGGAGATTGGCTTGTAAGTTTCGAAAAATTTCGAGTATGATGTGCATAAAGCCGCTTGGCAGTGCGTTACCTTGTCTAAACTTTGTTGACAACTTTCGATCTGACCAATACTGAAATGAGTTACTGCATGCTTTCTACCTGAGGTACTCTCAGCTGTTTTAAAATATTTTTCCATCCGTGGTAGATGCATCCATATAAAACAATATTTAAACATCAAGTTCGCGATTAAGGCTCTCGATTATGTCACGACTATGAGCAAGAGCAAGCCCGTCAAAGACTGCAGAGATACACTGATATGAGCTGCCCATCGGTTCAAAGTCACTTTCGTATGGAGGACTATGGGCCATACAAAGAGAGGGGACTAAGAGAGCCGACGAATTGGGGAAATGTTGTTCCGCTCTTGTAAAGAATATACATTGGTAGCTTTCCTGGATATCGAGGGAGCATTTAACAACGTTGAACCAAAGGCAATTATTGGCGCCCTGACGGACCTTGGAATTGATAAGTCGATTAGCGATTGGGTGAATCATTTGCTCATTAACAGGTTTAACAGGTTCATTAACAGGCATCGGTTCGGAGGTTCGTCAGCAGGGGTACGCCACAAGGCGGTGTGATCTCGTCTCTTCTTTGGAACCTAGTGGTGAATGAACTAGTTCTATTCTAATACTGGAAGGAGAATGTACAAAGTTACATCTCAACGCGCTTAGGTATCTTATGCAAAATGCCCTCCCTCAGGCTCTCTAATTAAACAAAAAAAAAATGTTGGCTTGGCGTCAACCCCCAGAACTGGTTCTCTTTACAAGGTGGTACAAAATCCCCATCATTGTTCCCCCAAAACTAAATGACACCCTGCTGGTGCTCTCTGATAGAGAGGCCTCATTCTAGATAGCAAATTGAGATGGAAATTCAGTATACTGCAAATGGTTCAAAAAGCCACCACGGTATTATACTGCTGGGCCCAGATCACGTAAAATGAAAACGATCGAACGACGTCGTTTCGATAATAGCTGTCTCTGTCTATTGTCACAGATATGATAGAGACAGCTTTAGAGAAAACGACGTCGTTCGATCGTTTTTATTTTACGCGATCTGGCCCCTGCAAAAAAAAACTATTGGTAGCAAATGGGGACTCCAGCCTCGAATTACACACTGGCTTTATGTATCCGTCATTAGATTAGATCTATATATACTCACGTATGGCGTGGTCCTATGGTGGACCGCACTTGAAAAGGCTATTCACTGCAAGTACCTCATTCGTGTTAGTGGACCGCTTAAGACCACTCCAACAGCGGCGATGGACATATTGTTCCACCTGCTACCGCTAGACCTTTATGGTAAACAAGTGGCATCAATAATGCAGCCAACCGTATAAAAACAATCCGTCTGTGGAGCAGTCGACAAAGTGATCACTCCTCTATTCTAAATATAATAGAATGCATGCCAAGCCAATAGATACTGATTACGCCCTCCCCCAGTTTCAATTTAGTAAGAATTTCGAAACCTTGATACCCTCCAGGACCGACTGGGAGAGTGATCTAGTGTCTCACAGGAGATCCGTCTGCTTTTATACAGATGGGTCCAAAACGGAAACAGGAGTAGGTGGGAGGGGGAGGGGGTGTTTCTCCCAAGCGCCACTAATCGAAGGTAGTCAAACTGCACTACGTGCTCCAAGGAGGAAGAAGAGATATAGTAGTTCACCTCCTGTGCACGTGCCCAGCCCTTTCACTCGTACAAAACTATATCTGAGAGAATACTTCTTCGACAATCTCGGCGAACTCGCTAATGCAAGCATAAGTTGCCTCCAACGCTTCGTTCTCGGCTCCTGCTGGTTCAACGGGTAGTAGTGAGATCATTAGATCCTGTGGTATCACAATGGGCATCCTCTGGCCTAAGTGAGGCTGCACTTGTTGTGGACTGCCACCCTAACCTAACCTATTTCGCTCTTTGTTTGCCAGGAAGTCTAGCCCGCGTCAGTGAAGATGGGAATCTTTTGTTTTTAAAATATGTTTGCTTGAGAAAAATGCCTTGTTCAATTTTGAAATTCATTCGATTATGAAAAATTATAAAACGCCATGGGTAACGGCTCACGGCAGCTTGCCGCGCTGCGGGCTTGATACAATTTTTGTTTTTTCAATTTTCTTTGTAGGTTTTCGACTTTAGCTAAAACTAGACACCGCGTACTAGGCAAGCCGTTGTTTCATGACCTCTAGGATGTTCCAGGCATCAAGTTCAGTAAAAGCATGGAGTTCCTCAACTCCAAAGGTTCGGATTGAGCTCGATTCCCACTTCCTTTACTTTATTCATAGGTCTCATGGATTGTATAGTCTCAATACAGAACTTTAGTGTCAATTGCGTTCAAGCATTTAAAAGTTTTAAGAACTAATAAAACATCACCATATAGGTATTGCATTAGCATAGCAACACGACTAACTTTGGGCTTAAGGTCTAATATCTACGTGAATGTCGATGGTACTACCTATGCTAATGTCATAAAAAAAAACGGTCAAACTATGGCTGGAAACTTCCGTACAGTTGGTCATCAAAATGTGTCACACGGTGAGATGCTGATGTCACTATAGCCGTTTTTCTTTTTTAGTTCAGAGCTGAGCTCTGAATAGAAACACAACACAAAATCTGAGCTGTGATGTGTCTGAGCTAAAAAAGAAACACAAACTTTTTTGACAGTTAAGGCTCTGCTCTGAACTAAAATAGAAAAATTACTTTGAAGTCAGAATTTGTCTTAAGGTTGGTCCCTGCCATTGTCGTTCAGCTTTGTCACCTGGATGACCAAGCGAGCATGATGACTTCACTTTAAGTGACACTGTCTGATCAGGTGTCATTCGGGGGTTTTATGCTCATGAATGAAACGTTGATGCCGACCTGATGACACAATTTGTATGACGTCAGCATATTACCGAATGACACGTTTGGATAAACCAATTTTTTTCTAACCCGTCCATTCCTTTGCACATCCTTATGGATGCCGATTGTATCTGCTTTATCGTAATCTGGGACCTCCGCTAATTTTGCGAATGCACGCTGTCTGTTCTGAGTCTGATACATTTCACGTGCAATCTGAAATTCGTTGTCCTTACGCAGGTACATACTTGCCGTGGTAGAAAATCCACTGTAATATTCCACTCCTCTTGGTCCTGTGGAATATACTGTGATATCTGCTGACCCTCACCCGGCGATTGTGCCCTGGTTATGTAATTAGGTAATAAAATACAAATATATATATTGACAATTAAATTCCCAGCTTAAAATTATTATTTATTTAATTTTTTTTTTTTTTTTCAGCCTGCAAAAGTCGCCCAATCAATTTTGCTGTTTTGCAAAGGACAAGGTCTGCTTACATCTGTCATTATGCCCGGTGTGGATCGGTCCAGAGCATTTTCCACAAGCTCAGGTGGATCCACTGATGGCACAAATGGCAATCGTAAGTTAGCTCGTGGCATTTCAATGGAAGAATACGACAAACCGAACATTCGTCGCCTCAGTGTCACAGTTAATAATGAACTTCCACCAATCCGGAAATAAGACCATGAGCGAAAATAAACATTTAATAATCACATATAAATGTAAAGTAAAATCGAATATAGGATTGTTGCCAAATTTACAATAATTCCTAAAAGAAATTTATATGATTTTCCAAAAAAAGGAAAACAAGTACCAATAATATTTAGTATCTAGTAGCTTGTAAAGATCCATTCAACAAATCACATCAATATAAAATTATCTACAAAAATTGTACCTCCGATTTATCAGTATACCTCTACCCACTCACAGTTGCAGTGGCTACTGCTATTATATTATAAAAAATGAAAACAGGAACAAAATAAAAACAATTTACAACACATATAATTACATAGAACTATGTAACTATCTAAATATTATAAACTATACACAGCAAAATGTATTTTATACAACAAAAAAAAATTAAAATTCAATTAAGTGAATTGATCTTTAAATTAAATCTACTTAGAGATTGAATGCACAAACTGTAGCACTTTTTTTTTAAATGCATTTTGTGCAAAGAATAATGTAAACGAATATTATCATGTAGGAAATTAAATATATTCAATAAACAAAAAAAAATTGTGTCATTTTCATTGATTGTATTTTCAAAGGAGTCGAAGATTTGCTAAATTATTTATATATGTATACACAAAATTATATAATCGTATTTACATTTACAATAACAAATAGAAAATAAAAATACTTACCAATATCGCTCTATACATATTATTAAGTAGTAATGTTAAACAAAAGAAATGTAATAAATGATAATTATTCATAAAATATGTATTTTTGTTGTGAGTGTAATGGATGTGCGTCGAAAAATGCAGATCTGCAATTATATTAAAGAAAAGGTAATCTAGGTCTTTACATCCTTATTGGAACATGCCGATGAATCTTTATGCGCAATGAAAATAAATTAAGGAAAAGGAGGTGTGATTTTATACAAGTTAACAAACTGTTGACTTATGCTAGGTTTGTACTTGTCGATTTTAAATTCACAATTGACGTCAATGAAAGCGTTTGTTTGGAAACAGGAAAATGGTGGCAGAGGATGCACACAAGAAAGCGCTGCAGCGCAAAACAAGGGCAGCGAGAGAAGAGTATCGAGCCAGGAGAAGAGAGGAAAAGAAGATCCTGCGTAGAAAGAAGAGGGCTTACGCAGCTTCCCAGTTCAAGGATATCGAAGAGTCGCGCGATCGTAATAATATCCAGAGGTTTTATAAAAAATCCAAGCAACTGGCTGCTGGCTGGCTACAAAACCGGAACGCAGGCTCTTCGAGACAGCGAAGGAAACTTAGTCACCGAAGCGCAGGGAATAGTAGATGTGTTTAAGCAGCATTTCCAGCAGCTGCTTAATGGGCATCATGTAGAGAGAGTGATATAGGGCAAGAAGAGAACCCACGTCCAGTCAATGAAGAACTAGTTCCACCACCTAGTATAGAAGAAGTTGACTTTGCTATAAAAAAGCTTAAGAACAACAAACCCGCAGGCTCTGATGGACTACCTGCGGAGCTCTTTAAATACGGTGGTAATGTTTTGGTAGGGAGCATGCACCGAATCATCAACCAAGTATAGGTGGAAGGAAACATGCCCGATGACTGGACTATCAGTTCCATATGCCCCATTTACAAAAAAGGCGATCCTATGTCTTGCAAGATCTATCGAGGCATATCCCTGCTAAATGTCGCATACAAGATCCTATCCAACGTACTGTGTGAACGTCTAAAACCGTTCTACAACACACTAATCGGCACGTCCCAGTGTGGCTTCCGGCCCGGCAGATCGACTTTATAGACCAAATTTTCACACTGAGGCGAATCTTGAAAAATACCAACGAATTTCAAGTCGAAACTCACCACCTGTTCATCGACTTCAAAGCCGCGTATGATAGCATACATGGTCAGGAGCACAAACCAGTAAGAATAGACCGCCGACTTCCCGTACACCTACCCGATTCCCCCCGGAAAAAATTAAGATAAGCAAGAAGGGAGAGCTTATATACTGGGCTCCTTCGAAAGAAAAATACTTCGGCGGGTTTTTGGTCCTGTGTGCGAGGAGGGCGAATGGAGGAGAATTTGAATGACAAGTGGAAATAGTTGAATTGACAAACAAAATGTCACTTTGTCTATAATTTTGGCATCAAGTTCATAAGTTTGTCAATCAAAAGACACATTTTGATATAAAAGGAAGGCCAATCCCTTTTCGCCAAATTAGCACTTTGTGCCATTTTGTTACCACAAACTCATTTGACCTGATGGTTGTTGTAAGTTTGTCGAAGCGGGATTTAGATCCATACTGTGGAATTCAAAAAGGTTATCGGTTCCTCCTCAATTGAGTCGAAGAATTGTTTTCTTAGGGATCGCTGTCTGGTCCTGGATAGTGCCGGGCAAGCGCATATAAATAGTGAGTGAGAGTTTCTTTTTCGGCTGCGTTCTTGCACCTGCGACAGTGTGTATTATGCAGGATGTCTAGTCTGACCGCATGGTCCCCTATAGGCCAGTGGTGATTGTTGTTATTCTGGAGATATCTTTTCGTGTTTTACTTAAAAGGTCGGTTTGTTTTTTCCGAACTGTAAGTTGGCCACATCCTTCTGGATGTGTTGCAGTTCGGTGTCTATGGTTGGTCTTCGATAACAAATCTGAGTAGATTATTGCCTTTACAGCTCCCTAGGGAAATATGAACTGATTCCCCAAGTGAATGGTGAACCTTGTCTCGCCGGCTCGTCCAATTGTTCATTTCCATAAACGTTGCTACGACCTGGAACCCAGATCAGGGTAACCTTCTACCGATCAAGCGAGGCCAGCTCGTCCCGACATTCTGATACTGATTTAGAGGTTAAATCGACTGAGGCGATAGACCTGATGGCTGCTTGACTGTCGATGAATATGTCTATCTTTTGCCTCTGAACTATGCTTGTGTGTAGTTTGATTTGGTGGCACGCCTCGCAGATGGCAAGTATTTCCGCCTGAAACACACTGTCCGTTTTCGGAAGCCTAAAGGATTTTGAGATGTTCAGAGGCTCAGAAAATACCCCAGCACCTACTCCACAGTCCATTTTTGAACCGTCCGCGTATAGATTGCTAAAATTTGAGTCCCTGTTCACTCGCCCGTCTTGCCAATCTGATCTTGAAGGGAATATTTTTGGAGTAATGTAATGGTCTCGCAGACCAGCACCTTGACTCTCTGAGTCTGATCACCTGTCTGTGCAGTCTGTGCTGCGATGTATCACCATAGTCCGCATATCCGACCACCTTAATTCTTTCTCTATCTCTAAGCTTTTGAGTATTTTGTTCGTATGAGCCCCAGCAGTGGTGAAATAATACTTGAATACTTGGGGAGTGCTCCGCTGACGTGTTTGGTTAAGCTGTTTCCTAGTATTGTCTGAATGACTCTGATGGAGTTAAGCATAGAAATCATATCAAAAGACTACGATCGGTTTCTATGCTTAATTACGTTAAGGACTCTAGAATTGCTTCAGTATGTACATTGTTGAAGGCCCGTTCTATTGAATTTTCGATTCTTCGCACTACATCGTAAAGAAGCATCTCTGTCAATCTTCTTTTGAGATATGCGTGCTGTGACTTGGATAGTGAAGTTTCTATTGTACTACGCAGATGGTTGTCTAGGAGTCGTTCAAGGGTTTTCAATAAAAAGTATTACAGGCTGATTGGTCTGAAATTGTTCGCGCTTTCTTAACCGCATCTGCCCGCTTTTAAAATGAAAGTCACTTCCACTCGTCTCTATGAATTGGGTATGTGGTTATTAACTATACAGCGCCTTAAAATCGGTGTGAGCCATGGAATTATGGGCAGAATGCCATCGAGGGCTGGCGATTTGTATGGAGCGAAAACAGTTTCGCCCAGGAAATTTGTTCCTCAGTGACAATGGATGTTATGTTTTCCCAGGCACTAGGTAGCGAACGTTACGAGTTCGTCTGGAAAATGGGTATTAAGTAAGAGCTTAAATGATTCTGCGACTGACTCAGTCCACGTTAGTTTCTCAGAAGAGACGGGCTGGAGTGTTCTTTGTAGATAGTATTTTACTGAGTCTTGCAGAGCCCTTTATTGTTTCGATGGATTGGAAATGATCTATCCATGACTGTTTTTTGGCCAATCTGATATAGATTGTTTTTATATTTTAAGACTGTTGACTTATTTGAAGAATTTATTAGAAGTCTTAATGGCCTTAATATTTTTAGTAGGTATCTAGGATATATTTTACGACCTCAGTGACTCACTTTAGTGACATTTTTAATGCAACATTTTCTATTGTGATCTTTACAAAATATTTAAGGTGAAGATTAAACATATGTAATTATTGGTAGGGCCAATTAAGAAGGGTAATCTGAGTATAGGTGGAGACGAATAAAGTTGAGGTGGGACACCTCCGATTTGAAGATGTCAGTATGTGGTGTTTGCATATTTATAGAAATTTGTCAGACATACAAGTCCTAATTACTTTGATTGCATATTCAAAAGCTATACAATTTTAAGGAGTTACACCTCCAAATAGGAGATGCACAACCCATTTCAACGGCCTACGACTGAAATGAAAATGATAGACAAACAATTAGCTCTCTAATATATTACGAACAATTTTAATTATGAAGAAAAGCATTTATATACACTGCGCTACAATAGCTTTAATTTTATATTTAATTACCAAATTGTTTACATAGACAGTCCCGAACTTTCTATAGCCATAAAAATTTTCCAAATCGCCCAAATATACGCTGCGGTGCGCAAATCAATACAGAGTTCATATTTGTTGGCAGTTTCCATAATGCCAAGGGCTGATGTTTCCATAACAAACTGCAATGCATAATCAACGATTTCAGCTTCAGTATTACAGTCCCGTAGTACTTGCAACTCATTGTTCGGTTTCATTTTCTTTAAGTAAACAAATTTATATTATTTATAAATTTATACTTTAGTATAAATATCTATATATATAAAAATAAGTTGCATTGTGTTTGTCGATAATGTTCTCTGTAATGCGTGAACTGATTTTTATTCTGGAAATTTCCCGTGAAAGGTGACGATAATACCATTGTTTGTAAGTGTATACAGTCTTTGTAGGTATATTGGTTCATGAGTTATAGGGGCGTGGCATATCCCATACAAAAAATGCATTCAATAGCTCAATATTACAGATAATCTTAGGTATCGGCCCGGGGTATTTCTGTGAAGATAAGTCAATATTGGACAAGGGGCGTGGCACTTCACATACAAAAAAAAATTAAAAATCTAATATTTTGAAAACCTCCGAAATGATTGTGTTCAAATATCTACATACAATCTTAAATATTGGCCTAAGAGTATCGCTGTGAAGATTAGTCAAAATTGGACAAAGGGCGTGGCACCTCCCATACAAAAAAAAAACATTCAAAATCTTTTGTCTCGAAAACCATCAAATCGATAGAGCTTAAATTTACGGACAATCTTTGATGTTGGCCCGAGATGGTTATTGTAATAGTTCGGTCAAAATTGGACAAAGGGACGTCGTGGGACCGCCTATACAAAAAAAAAACATTCAAAATCTTATATCTCGAAAACCACTCAACAGTTTGAGCCCGAATTTACAGACAATATTAAATGTATTGGCACAGGAGTGTTCTTGTGAAGTGAATATCGGAAAAATTTGACAAAAAATAAACAAACGCTATTCCTCGATAGTCATGGGATACGATTCCTGAAAAAACCAAAAATGTATACCTACCACGGAACAGCCTTGGATTTACCCTTAGGCCAACTAGGCCCAGGCCTAGGGCATCACGGCAGATGGGGCACCACGAAAACTGCAAAACAAACGCAACAATTGAAATTGTCTGTCTGGCTGACCAGACCTTTCCGACTTTTGAACCGAGTTTTCTCTGAGAAAGAATGGCCACAGCTTCTTGAAATTCCATGGTACAGTCAACACGAATGTTCTGTGGTTTAGTAATCCGTAGGTCATGTCGTTGGTAAGACTGCATATAGAAGAGCGAATGAAGAATCCGTGGGTTATAAAAATTGAGGGTTTTAATAAGGAAATAATTTCTTTTATATTTTCTGTTTTGTCACTTTTATTTTTATGCTAAATGTGTGCAGGTCTGGCCAGACCTATGGTTGACGGGAAGGTATAAAAAGCTATAATTGACAGATGGGTTAAAACAAAACTTCACCAAATTCTTCTAAATATTTAAAGACAGATTAATGTCTTAGGCATTCATAATAATACCTATACATTTTTACATAGTTTGCTGTTCCTTGTTTGCAGTTTTCGTTTGGTTTGTTTTTTTTTTTTTTTATAAATATACATAAACTATGCGACTATGCGCCTATGTGTGCAACTTCTGCCGCAATGTGCTGGATCTACCACAATTTCTGAATATATTTTTTTAAAATCAATCTATATCTAATGCTACAGCGAGGTCATCTGAGAATCCCAAGCGACACCTCACATATATCGTGTGAAATGCTTGGCTTAGATGCGGATGTCAATCTATGAATCCTCAGGGAATAAAAAAAGAAGAAAATGCGAACATCTATAGAAAGTTTATGCGAATTCGAAAACGGTTTGCAAATTTACGGGGATCCATTGGTGGTAAAATAGAGTGAGATATTCGTCACTAGTTTATACACTGCTGAACTCTTTCCGCGGTACTAATAATCATTTTTAGTGTCCAGGCTAACTTTTACGAAGTCACAATGACGAAAATGTCCATATAAAATTATCCACTGTGACCATCAAAATATTGAAGCTGAAGATTAAAAATGATTATTGGTAAGGCCGATTGTGTTATCTTGGGCCAAGGTGCCTACACCAAAGTAAGCCTTTTCTTAAATTCTTAGCAAATTATATTCACATTGGAGATAGGTGCTAACTGTAGAACTATTTTTCTTATATTATACCCACGAATAATTTCCCAAAGTATTGAGATTGAATTTCGAAACACCCTGTTTATTCAAAATGGGCAATGCAGACAATCATAAAATCTTGCACAACAAACTCGTCAAGCGTTACATTTGGCGTGTCCCTGCCACTGGTTTTTGGCAGGAATTAGTGGAACGTATCGAAGCCTTTGAGCAAGGTATGAGTGTATTTTGAACTTAGATACCTAATGCAAATGAATATTTATACAATTTATAGGAAAATGTGAAAACTAATACCTATTTGGGTAAGACATCATTTCGTGCGCCTTTACCATTTCGCGATACTAATAAAATAATTTTTAGTGTCCAGGCATTCACAATGGTGAATATTGTCATTTAAAATTATCTATTGTGGCCGTCAAAATATTTAAGTTGATGATCAAAACTGATTATTCGTAAGGTCGATTGTCAATAGTGATAATATTTACCAGATAAATAAATAAAAGAAAATATTAAATATAAAAAATGTAAATCCGGCGCTGCCACGGAGGATTACAATAAAAAGTGTTTATCACTGATTTAAATGAATTTGAAACCGATTTTTTTATTTTGCATTAGGTACGAAGTGTTCAGGCAGGGGGCTCGCTATCGCTAGTCTTTATGTATCAAAATGTTATGTTGTGGATGCTTGGAAAACTCGAAAAGTTATGCACCGATTGAGCTTAAATTTTCAGAGAATCTTTGATTTTGATGGCGTAAGGAGTAAGGGGCGTGGCACCGCCCATACAAACAAACAATTTCAAACGCTATTCATCGACAGTCTTGGACGCCATAGTTTTTATAATTTTTAACATTTATATTTGATATGCATAATGCATTGTCCTTATAGACAGAAATATTATCTTGTCGTTGAGTAGAAATATTTAGTAACGAATCCGAACTGCTAAATTGAGAAGCTATCTTTAGTGACAAAGTGAAAATGATTTAAGATGTATTCTACGTTTTTCCGGGGACTGAACCTATCGACTTGTTTCAATAGGTAATGTCAACTCTAGTTCACAAATATTTACGCTCTTTCCACTGGGCAAAAAGAAGCATCCAGAAAAACAAAAACTCTTCCAAAACTATTGACACAAAAAATATTTTCCTAAGGATTCTGAAAAGAGGATCTCGCTCTCGCTATGCCATAAACGATTTCAATTCAGAATCTAAATAGTTTAAAAAAATGGCAAACAAATTTGTATCCAACTCTGTTGTTTAGTTAAACATCGTCTAAGTTGCATAAAGTTAAGCAGACTATATAATGCGTTTATGAAGTAAGGCTTTAGGTATGAACCTACATTGGACTCACCGTGCAGTTTCCAAGTCTCTGCATAGACTCTGTTATAGAATTCAGAAGTTCATCGATCATTCTTTGGTCCCGTTTACTGCTTAATTTTCCAAATGAGACATGATTGATGTTTTTCAGATATTCGAAATAAGATGCTGAAATAAAATTTGAGAAAATAGAGATATTAAATATTAGATACATTTTTGCATAAATATGTTTCTTAAAATTGACATTAGGTCAATTAAGGGGAAGATTGACGCACTTCGTACATAGTGCCAATTTCATACGCCAGGGGGTATTATTTTCAATAACAGTCAGTCAGTAAGTTTGCTCAGCCTCAACTGATTTCGTCAGCTTGTCGTCTCGGTAATCGGTATAACAACTGACGTAGGGCTATATGATAGTTTTCTGTTTTTTGATAGTTTCTTTTTTTTCCCGTATCGGGAAAAGCTAAGGGTGATTCAACTGAACCTTCATCACAGCAAAGCAGCGTCAGCGATGATGACTAAATGTTTTGACGAGGGTTCGTTTGACATAGCCCTGATACAGGAGCCTTGGATTTTTAGAGGACTCCCAAATAGCATAGCTGAATTGCATTATGAGCAAAACAGCGAAAGAGTTAGGTCCTGTATCCTGGTAAGGCACGGAGTTCAGGCTTATAAATTGCACGATCTGTGTGCCCCAGACCTAGCAGCAGTACGAGTAGGATCAGGTGCGGGAAGTTTTGTCATCGCATCTGCATACCTGCCGTATGATTCGCCGGAACCTCCTCCGACAAGAGAGTTGGAGTCTTTGGTGAATGCATGCAGGAACAGGAACGAGGATCTAATAATTGGTTGTGATGCCAATGCACATAATACAGTGTGGGGCAGCACCAACGATAATTACAGAGGAGAATCGTTATTCGAATTTGTATCAAGCAAGGATCTAGCTATCCTAAACAGGGGAACAGAGCCAACCTTCGTGGATGTGAGGCGAAGTGAAGTGATTGATGTGATGTGGTAAATATTTCTCAGCAAAATCTTGCATCTAGAGTGCATCTAGTCTTAAAATTGTATGTTCTGCGTCACTACACATTTCCCTGGGAGCGAGAAAACTTTTCGTAGACCAAGCAGATCTTATTGCTAAGAACTCTTCAACTATGTCGGTCTGGGTTCTCACAATCAAACGTTTGATTGGAATGAATTGGAATTACTATGTTTAATATTGGGAGCAGAATTCTAACCTAAATACATAGTACAGATCTACAAAATATTTTACCTGTCACTCCGCCAGCATTACAGTACAAGTCTGGTATAATGAGAATATTTTTATCTCTAAGGATTTTATCAGCCGCAGGTGTTGTTGGGCCATTGGCACCTTCGGAAATGATCTTAGCTTGAACTTTATTTGCATTGTCCGTTGTCAAAACTTTATGCGTGGCGCATGGAAATAATATATCACATTTCTCCAATAGCAGATCCGATGTTGTTTCCTTTGCGTTTTGAAATCCCTTGATTGTATTCGTAAGAGCTTTATGCTCTATCAAAGCCTAAATTTAAATTTAGACACAAATTTAACCAAAAGTCAAAATTCAATCTTATATGTGTTCTCACATCAATATCGATTCCTTCCTTGTTATACAAAGAACAATCCATTTCCTTGACACCGATAACCTTACATCCAGCGTCTCGAACAAATTTAGCCGTATTACTGCCAACATTTCCAAACCCCTGCACAATGGCAGTTTTATCACTCCAGCCTGTCTGTAAGCCAATTGCGTTCATCCAGTCCTTATCGTTAAGGAACATATCTGTTGCCTTCCATACACCTTTGCCAGTCGCCGATTCTCTACCCCGGATGCCGCCGTTATGCACCGGCTTACCCGTCACTATAGCCAACGCATTTATATCTGTATAGCCGAAAGTCTTTTGATATTGATCTGCTATCCAAGACATTTCCCTCCCTGAAGTGCCATAATCTGGAGCTGGCACATCTATACCTGGACCAATCATATGACGTTTCAAAAGTTCAGTGGTGTACCGTCGTGTAATTCTTTGCAGCTCTCGAGGTGAATAATTTTTGGGGTCAATTCGTATACCGCCCTTGGCACCACCGAAAGGTACATTAACACAAGCAGTCTTAAATGTCATGAGATAAGATAACGCTTTTACTTCATCTACATCCACATCCATGGCGTATCTTATACCTAAAAGGACACAACCAATGGAAAAGTTTTATAGGCCTTCTGTCGTGTACTAACCTCCCTTCAATGGCAAACGATGGTAGGTGTGATGGGCCCTGTAGCCGGTTATGATCTCATAATGGCCATCAGTTTTTGTTATGGGAAAGGATACTTCCAAGCAACAACTTGCGTTTCCAATAAGATTCAGAATAACACTGACGCGGTTTTCCTTCTCAGCTTCTTTCATCTGAGGATATTTTCCCAGATAGTGGAGCATTTCTTTCTCCATTAGTTGTGCAGCTGCATGAAAGTAGTATTGTACCATTGAGGAAAATTGTGGATCCTTTGATGCTGGTATATCCTTCAAATGTTTAGGTATTTCATGAGCATACCGGACAGGCAAAGTAAATGGCAGTGAACGGCAACTGTGCGAAAGGAGTGGAAAAACGCGAAACATTTTAATAAAATACAATACAATAATTTGTTGTTTATTTTTTAATTGAAGATTGATACAATTAATCTCACAGCGCTCTACTGAAAATTAAAACTGTCCTCACAATATGTAGAGTTAAGGGGCATATACAAACATAAATGAAAATTGGAATGGAACGGTGTTTTCAACGTCGGAACCGGTAGGGACGACATTTTCGGCGAGTTGGTAAGCACAGAATAACGACAAGAGATAACGCCCACCGACTAATCGATTTGGCATTTCTTAATAACGTGAATGGAGCAATTCCTTAGGATCGTACATTCTCTCTCCTGAAGTACAAACCGCAACAATCAATGAAAAAATGTCACGAGGCAAGAGTTAAAAGAAAAGAAAGCCTACGCAGTCTCTCAGCTCAATAAGATGGAAGATTCAGACAGCGTTTCATAACTTTTACTTTTAACGGGCTCCCGACCGATGAAAGGTGTCTACTTAAGAAAATGAGCCTTCCGTCTTCTGCTATCCCGGACAATCTACCCGCTACACTTGCTCGTTCTTTTTCCTTCAGAGAAGTCGATGCATCCTTTTTTGCCTTTAGAGCTCGCGGCCAGCTATCGTAGCAGCTCTGGTTTTGGTCTGCAGCATCGATTTATAGGTTACCTAAGTTCTCGGCTGCATTTTCCAGTCAACACTTCTCATTGAACCAGGTCGCGCGCACTGGGGAGCAGGAAAGCGATGCGAGAAGCGGTACGGAAAAATGTACGAGATGCGAAGGGACATGCGACATGGTGCGTAGCGTACAGTAAACACCTTTCTATGCTGTGGTTTTCCTTGACGGAACAAGATGGGTCATTTTTAGAATCCATAACATGGATTGGCAACGATATTCTAATCGAACGGACGAGGCGGGGAAACAAGCTGAAGACTTCGCCATTTGCTGCAATCTCATTCAGCTCGTTGATGAGCCCACGCGAATTCCAGACAATCCATCAAATTACGGGAACACTCTCGATCTGTTTTTCACAACAGAGCCAGATAATTATAAAATAAAAATATCTGCTCCCTTATAGGGAATTCGGATCATGCTCTAATATCTGCTATCCTCTCTATACCGACACCAATAGGAGCGAACCATCAGGATCGCCATCGTTCGATTTGGAATTATTGTAGATATTGCAGAGAATTCCACCCTAGATTCTGCACAACTAGAGCCACCAAATATCCCGAGGGTGCAAACATCGATGGCAGAAATGAAATTTCGGCCTCGAATAATTCAACGCATCCTTAAAGAACTAGATTGCAATAAGGCAACTAGACCCGAAGGAATACCGGCTATAGTACTCAAGAGCTGCGCACCAGAACTTGCACCTGTAGTACCTATGTATACTACGTAAGCTGTCCCAGAAGACGTTTCCTTCTTGCTGGAAGATCGCTCGCATTAAACCTATTCCAAAGAAAGTGAAGAAATGTCTGCCACAAAACGAATCCAGAGCCGTGGCTTTGGACATATCAAAGGCATTTCATTGAGTCTGGCATAGATCCCTATTAGGCAAGTTAGCGTCTTATGGATTACCACAACAACTCTGCGGATTGATGAAAAATTTTCTTCTGGGAAGATCGATCCAAGTTGTTGTAGATGGTGTATCATCTAATTCGTTTGCTATAAATGCAGGAGTGCCCCAAGGATCTATTCTTTCTCCAACTCTATTTCTTATTGGAGACCCTACACTCGTATCGAATCTATAACCGTTGGTGCACAGAAGACAAGTCGCTGACCTATGCTTGTTCTATAGGTACTTCCATGATAGATGTTCCGAGGACCTCAAAGACATTATCCCTCGAAATGCATCTTTTGGGCGCCCCGCAAGATAGGCTGCTAATACTCATGAGTTCATGACCATACAGTACACCTTGACAACCGCGAGGGAATCAACTTTCCAAAACTCCTTCTGTTACAGGGCAAGCAAACTTTGGAACTCGCTTCCTGGGGATATTATTTTAAGAAGACTACAATTTGCAGCAATTTAAGTGCAGAACTAACATACATCTGCAAGCATCTCGGGGCGCTGTTGAAGCGTTATAATGTTCGCCTTTCCCGGGAGAAGTATTTTTTAAAAAAAGATTAGTTTTTAACGGAAATTCTCATTCATTCATTTTCAATGGCCTGCTTATCCATTAAGTGGGTCGCGTGTGTAGGTTGCTCAAGTGGACCCTCCATAGCTCTCGATTCTTCGCCATCGACTCTAAATCATCCCTATACGGGTAGAGGAGAGATTGTGAACTATCTCATCCTAGGTCTACCTAGAGGATGCCTGCCTGACGGTACGGATTCCATAGCATGTCGTGGGATGCTGGTTGGGGACAGTGGTCAACAAATAAACGATAAATGACACTTTTTTATCAAAAAATTTTAGCCGTTGGTATTGCGATTGTCGACGGTCACAATAGATAGTTTTATAAGAAAATTTATGAGCTCATTAAATATACCCTGGACGCTGGACTCTAGAAATGATTCTTAAGGCCCCGACCCATAGAATCCGTCACAGCCGTTGCGGCAACGTATTCGACTGACAGGTTGATAGAATACACAGTAGCTTATGGAACGTGACCCATGAGCAACGAATGTGCCGGATGCGACGAATAAAGTAGGTTTACTTTCTACTTTTCTGTCCGTCGAACCGTTGACAGTTGGCAGAGCGTGAGAGTAAGCAATGCTTATGACGGATTCTATGGGTCGGGGCCTTTAGTAGGTACCGCGCATTGTCAATTGAAATACATTTTTTGATAAACGTCAATTGAATAGTGGTTGATGACAAAGTCAGACACTACAAAGGGAAATGTAAGTTTTTGTAATATTTTAACTTATTTGTAACAAGAAAACATTTAGCAAGTCGCGAGGTTTTATTTTTGTTGTCAGCACATTACGTACCTAGGAACATTAAAAACACGTTAGTTATCAACTTTACTTCTTTATCAATCACACAAACATTTTAACTGTGAATGTTTTATTCGCTGCACTGTGATTGTGACCCATGAACACCCGACTTACTATTTTCAAAACATAGATGGCTCTTTGTCGCAGAACAAATATTTGACAGCTTCTATGTCAGTTGCAGAAAGATGGCTACACCACCGCCGACAAAGCCTCCGCGCGGAGTTAAATACGGAAAAGATGAGGTAATATAGGAATTTTTCGCAAAATATTAACTTTAAATTAATATCCAAAGTTCCTTCCATCTAACTGAATAAAAAATTTGTCCTTTCTCGATAAGCGTGTTTATGTAATTCGTGTTCAAAGTGCTGATGGAATTTTCACAATACAGCTCTGCAAAGAAGAGTGACAAGAAATGTCAAAATATAAATAATTTGCAATCACAAAAAAGAGGCGTTTTATCTCTATTAATCTTTAACAATACTCTATCGCTGTTATGTTTTGTAATAATTTATTGTTTTGCAATTGTTTTAGGCTGGTTGTGGTTTCCTTGTCAACGTCATCAAATCACTTGGCTTCAGCGAAACAAATGAAGAACGACAAAAAGAAAAGCAACGCATCGAAAAGGAGTTCAAGAAATCCGACCAACGTTTGAATGAGCTGGTCTCGAAGCATGACCTAAATCTTACAAGGGTATTGCCATTATTTAGCCAAGTATCCAATGAGATAACCGCCAGTCGAGAGAAGATTCACTCTGTCAAAGAAAATCTTATAGCATGTAAACAACTTCTTCAGTGCCGTCGCGATGAACTCAAAAAGCTTTGGACAGATGCTGTGCAACATAAATTTGTGCTCGAAATGTTGGAGCAAATGTACGTAGTTCTTGGTTTAACATTTCCAAATAATAAACTCACTATTTCTATCTAGCACCGAACTTCGTAAAGTGCCTCAAAGAGTGACTGCGTTCTCCACAAAAAGGCAATACTTGCACGCCGCTAAAGCCCTAATCGATGCGTTCGGCGTTTGTGATGGGTCGCTGAAGGATGTCGAGGGGTTAGCCGATCTTCGCTCCGATTTGCAAGCACGCAAGAATCAACTCTATCAGAAACTACACGAAGAGATAGTCCAACAACTGTACAAACATTCCTCTCGTGAAGTGCTTACGAATTTCCAAAGACAAAATTCAGCTCGTAATAGTGCTTCGAATTTTACGAGGAACTTTGCCCGTCGATCTACCGATCGCATTGAAGCGAACGCACGAGTGCGCAAGGCACTCGTCGAAATGGCACAAGGTTTTGACTTTGAAAAATCAGAGACTATCGAAGATACGGACTTGATCGATGGCGATCTTAGTGTGACATACTTTATATCAATTACGGTCGAGTGCTTTGGAATGCTGGATCGGGTACCAGACTCGATCGAAAAAATTCGTGTTCAAATACAATCTCATCTGCTGGACGTTGTGCGAAACACAACGAACCAAATGGTTGCCTTGAATCTGGTGCCGACCGATCGGCATCCCCTGTTGGCCTTGCTTGAAGTGCTGTTTAAACAGTTTAAAGCGATCGCACACACGCATGCATTACTCTTAAAGAACTACCTTAGTGTCATCCAGAAATATTCTGTAACGACAAGCTTGTATGATTTGAGCGATTTTTGGGCGCAGGCACAGTCTGTGGTAAGTTTGACATCTTTAGATTGGTTGCACAGGCGGCTCATAAAGTAATTACATTTTTAATTGCAGTTGCAATTGCTTCTAACTGATTATTTGGACATTCAGAATGAGTCTGCGGACGAGGCATCACAATCAAATTTTAACGAACCAGCAGTTAATATCAACTCATACTTTGTAAGGAGAAAAGGTCAAAGGTAAGTTGTTGGTGTTACAATTGGAAAGCAATATTCTTCAGCTGAAAGGAATTTTGTGTTTTCCGTCACTTTCAAAGTTTATGATGTCGTTGTCAATCAAGAGACCCCCGTAAACCTTTTGACAATTTGTATTCAACCTAGTTCTAAGGTAACCTGGACAAATTGAGGTGATTGTAGCCTCCAGAACGAATGTTCAGTGCACTCTGCATGTTATTCTTCGCCTGATCTTAAAAGGGTATTAAAGCGCGAATGCACGTGACCAGTAGTAAAGCGTTCACTTGTTTAGTGGTATGTTAAATTATAGACTCTCGAGCAAACAGTGCGTCTAGATCAGATGTGGTGGTCGTCTACTGATGAACCCACCCACCATTACTGTAGTTGAGGCCAACTCAAATTTAAACTGTTCGTTGGTGGGTTAAGTCTTTGCGTGTTTTCCAGCTTCCTGCTAGTAATAATAAGCGCTTGAGGCACATTTCAAGACCACAACTCAACGAGACCTGTGGATAAAAGGAAGCCTGCGGAGTGAAGCGATTTGGTCATGTAATGCGCAATCTCGGGATTTGATTAGGGCCCGAACACCCACAAAAAAAATCGAACACTGTTTCACTCTCATTTGCGTGATTTCCTGGTGGTCAGTGGCCCTTGCTTATTTGGCTAGGAGGTTTATTGTTCCAGCACTGTCCTAAGTTGGTCAGATCTTCCTTGAAATGATGCAATTCGTAAGATTCATCCTCCTACTTTCTTCCTTTGAAGTGAAGTGCAAGAACATTTCTCTCTTTACATATTCCAGCGAGGGATAAACACCTCTGCCGGTGAAACGCAAAGAACGGAGTCACGTCTGGCAAGTTCATCGGCTCTCTCATTCCCCTCTATGTTTCTATAGCTTGGAACCAAGCCGAGAGTAATTTTAAACCGATGATTTTCCAAGGCCAGTATCTACCTGGAGTTCACAACAAGCTCGGTCGTAGACGGGATCGGTTTGAGAGTCTTAATCGCGGCCTGGCTGTCGGTGAAGATGCATATCTTTTGCTTAAATGCCGCTTTGTTCAGAAGCAGTCTACATGCCTCGTGCGTTTGCCAAAAATGCTGCCAGAAAAAGGCTAGCTGTGTTCAGGAGGCGATTAGGATATAAATATAAACGCTACTGCTCCACAGTCTATTTTAGAAACATCAATGGTGAAGATGGGTATGTCGTTATTACTTTGGCTGTTCCTTAAAAGTACCACTTGTAGCTTGGCCGCACGTCGTCGGTAGAAATACATTTTAAGTTGATGTTCTGAAAATGATCTACCTTGACGCCAACCACAGCTCGATATCATCATCATTCCTATCGGTACCTTGGAATCTCTGATTGCATAATTGACTTCCCGTTTATAAGTCTTTAAAATTGGTCAAACTCTTTACTAAATCGTTCTCTTTCTGATTTTTTCAATCAAATGTCGCTTTGACGCAGACATCCGCTAAGTTACTCCCGAGGGTTAGTACGAAGAAGTAGTTAGCATAAACAAGAAACTCCACCCTGCTAAAATGTATTTGTAGCTAGCCTCTTAGCCGTATATGCTTACAGACCATACTAATCTATAAAATCGCCCGCTAAATTAATTTCCATATATCTCATTTAACAGCAACAAAAGAGCCCTCTTCAAGTTCGATAAATCCTCCCACATCGCACAACATCAGCACCAAACCGGTTCGTTTAAAGGACATCGAAGAAACCCATCCAATACATCGAATGATGAAAACCTAGGAGGTTGGCCGGAGAAAAGTCGCGAAAAAGTCCTCATCTGCGAGCCAGATCAAACAGTAATCACCAAAGTTTACCTCCCACTGATGGGTTACATTCAGGAGATTGAAGTTTTCATGAAATGCAAATCGGGGTAAGTTTGCCAGCATTTATTTTGCGAACACTCTTCAACGCTGACGTTTCTCAATTCAAGTGAACCGTGTAGCTTGCACGACTTCATCGCAAATTATATTAAGGAAACATTCCTCGCCAAAGGTCACTTTAAAAACCTTCACCTAACCATTGAGTCACTGTCCAAGAATCAAGATGCCTGGCGTTCTGTAGTCATGCCCGAGGAAGTCAAGTCGCTAAATATCTCACGACCCCTTCTGCAGTCGACTGTGATGGTCGAACGGCGAATAGCGGAGACCAAGAACCTTATTCAAGATTTGCCATGCTTCTCTGAAGATCTGCTTAAAATGGTGTGTTCGTTGCTGAAGACCTATCGTGAGACCTGTCAGGCCGCGTATCGTGGCATAGTGCAACCCGATTCGGAAGACAAACGAATTTACAGCGTGGCATGGTTGAAAGATGAGGATATTAGCCGGTTCTTAAAGTGAGTAAACATTCGCTGAATAGTATCAAGTATATGTTGAAATATGTTTGCATTCCTTTAGGACACTTCCAAATTGGACGGATTTGAAGAACTCGAGCCATCGTTCAAAGCACGGAAAGAAGCTACAGAGGGGACACTTTGAACCATCGGAAGAGGAGAGTCCCGTACAAGTGCAACAGCGAAATGTTCGCGAAGCTGAAATGCTGACAAGTAATTTAGGAGAAGGCGGAATTACTCAGCAGGAAATTCTCTCAGATATTGGAGTACTAAAGGAACTGGCCATATTACAAGAGAGCATGGAATGGTTTTCATATAGGGTATCAGAATTCGCCAACGAATTGAGGCGACCAATAATGAATGGACTTAGCTCGGCAATTAGTGCCGAGTGTTCATCGATAACAATAAAAGACGGAACGATTAAGGTACTCACCAATTTGGCACTAGAATTCGATGAATTGGCTAATACTTGCCTTTTGGTTCTTCATTTGGAGGTAAGTTTACATTGGCGCGCGATGTAAATTATTCTTAATGTTTGTCCACCGTAGGTGCGAGTGCAATGCTTCCATTATTTGCGTTCCAAACCGACTGTGAAACCAGATTATGCTACCTCAAAGGATGATGTTCTCGAACCCGACCGTCAAGTTCAAAAACTAACTAAAATTCTGACAGAAATGGATGAAGCATTTAGCTCCACATTGCATCCCAGAAAGACAAGAGTAAGTTAACTAATTCTTTATCGTCGAAGTCATCATACATCATTTCTGTAAAGAGAAAAAATCTTGGCTCAGTAAAGTCCTATCCTTCGCCAATACTCCGCTGTAACGTCCAGTCCATATAAGTAATGAAAAGGAGATGAGACAAGACGCACCCGTGGTGAAGTCTAACGCCTACGGTAAAAGGTACTGATTTATCGCTGTGTTAATCCGAACACAGCTTTTACAGTTTGTGTAGAGAGATTGAATGGCTCTCAAGAGAGAACCGTCGACTCCATACTCCTGTAATACACTCCAGAGTTTACCTCGTCAAGGGACTCGGTGGTATGCTTTCTCCAAATCTAGGAAACATGCGTTAACAGGTGTAGCATACTCCCAAGCCTTCTGAAGTACCATTCTGAGAGTGAATAACTGGTCGTTTATTTTTTCAGCTGGGACGAAAGCCGCACTACTCATCTCCTAATCGTGGCCTGACCACAGCTCTTCAACGCATTTCCAGCACCCTGGCCTTATACCCCTGTACTTGGAGATTCCCCTTTCTTGAAAAGGGAGTTTCGCCGCATTCCCAGGCCACTTTAATGATGCGAGAGAGCCATTTGACTCCCTCTTCACCTAAGGCCATGAGCATATCTGTCCAGATTTCATCCACTCCGGAAGATCTGATAGCTTTTAGCGATTTGATCGCAAAAGTGACTTCCTCTACCGTGGGACTACTTTCTATCCTTTCCTCAAGACGATGGATCTCTTGCCGCCATAATTTTCGCCTGGAACACGCTACAATAGTTTGGTAGACGGAAGGAGATCTTAAGATTAAGACTTTCGGAAAAAACAGCCCCACCAATTGTCTGGATATTGGAACAGCTTATTTGATCCAGTTTTATTACTACTGCTGTCATGCTGAAGCATCTTCATCTCAGCCAGCTGACAAGTTTATTTCATAATTATCAGGATCTGTTGTAAGAAAATAGAGCGAGAGTGTTCAACGCGTCCACAAGCTAAGTAATGGCGGTCGTCCACTTCGTGCGCAGCCCCTCAACCAATTTTGTTCAACAGTCTTTTTAACTGTAGAACAAACAACATTTTTAAGCTCGAACCCTAGTGCGCAAACTCTCGTTTTTCATGTTGAGCAAAGTAATTCCAATTAAAATTTAACATTTTTGTGTTGAACACGTTTCGGACCCCGTACACTTAGTTGACCAACTCACTCAATTGTTGAATGACCTCTTACACTTCGTTGGTCAACATGTACCAGCATCAGCTCCTCAGTCAGCTCCTTGCAGTCACTCTTCGCTATTTGGCTACCAGAGTTGCAAATGGTAAACAGAGTGCATAAACAGATGTCAGTTGCTTGATTCCAATGGCTCAACTAGCACAGGCACACAAATTTCGTCACAACCAACACTTGACTCGATTCAACAAAAAATTTAAGAAATTGAGCAATGGGTTGAACAGATCAATGTGCAGCACATTATTGTAAAATCGTTTCTCAACGCATTGCACAAGCATGTTCAGCGAGCAACAAGAGCTCGTACATTATCCGCACACTTGTTTAGCAACGTGGTGAGCAACGAACCGGATCAAACGTGTTGGTTGGATAAAATTAAGAGCATCGTACATTAGAGTTGAATTTTCAGATTGATACCCTGTCTCGTTCGTTCTATTTGAATGTCGTGGCCATTTTGTGGAACAACTTCAGCGATCGGATGGTCAATCTATATCCAGTCGGTTAAATGGTTGAAAAATCTCAAGACTGTTCATTATCGCTTGGCTTTAGATCTCGCTCGGCAGACTGCATATTATTGCTACAATGTGGTGTCAGCACTGGGCTCTGTCTAAAATGCAACAAGGCTTGGTGTGTATTCAAAAGATTTTTAACAAAGATGGATTGTCCTTGATTTTCTCTTTAAATGCTTGGCTTTTATTTCAAAATTGGGCAACTCCTCTTTCTCTACTTGCTTGATACCAATATGGGCTGTATCTTAAACAAGGCAGCTGAATTAATAGGGTCGAATTTGAACACAATTTTTTTTAAATTTCAGTACATCTTTGAGGGTCTCGCCCACTTAGCGGCAAGAATTTTAATCCAAGCTTCCAACTACCTAGAGAGTATCGATCAGATTATCATCCAACAGATGTGCAGGAACTCGCTCGCACTACAACAAACTCTGAGCAACATTACTGCTTCCCGCGAGGTGGCTCTTGATCAAGCCAAGAATTTCTACGATCTACTCTGCATGGAGCCAGATGTAAGTACATGCAATTGAAATGATTTTATGCACTTCCACTAACTGTTTTTCGGCTTCAACAGGACATTCTTACCAGTATCATCGAGAAGGGAGCCCAATTCAGTGAAATGCAATACCTGAATGCTCTTCAATTGTCGTGCAAAGCACGCGGCATTGCAGACTCCAATAGTCTGGCTGGCTACCAGCAAAAACTCTCTGACATTTTAGGTGCTAAACCGCCAACTGGCGTTGTTGTATAATAGTTTTACTGTTTGTTTTTTTTTTTAAGCTTTGTTACAAATAAATTTAAGGTGAATTATAAAAGTATAACGCGATTTTGGGCAAACATATTTCGGTTACACTCACGCTAAGCGCATAACGCATGATTCCACAGTATATAATAGTATTGTTATCGATATTCGTATAAACCACATAAGTAGATAGGTATATGTGTGTGTGTTTTGGCTTCAATTGAAGTAGATGCTGTTATATATAATAAACAAAAAAATAAACAAATTATTTATGTATGTATATTTATAAAAATATATAAACGCAATTGCAAAGTTAATAAAAGATATACAAAAATGTATTGCTATTGAATGGATATAAGAGATGTTTATTTTGAAAAGGGAAAGGGACATCACAAACTAGAAGGTCAGAAAGATCCGACTGAATGGCTTGATCTTTAAAACAGATGTAATTTGGCAGTTCACATAAATATTACTACCTACGTGTGCTTGTTAATGTGACATTCGGACTGCATATTGTAGGGATCAATGTGGTTGCTAATTTAAAAGTTTGAGTGGCTGTAGCTTTTGTTGGATCGGTAGAAAGGTGGATGGTTAAAAGAGTCGGAAAGGAAAACATCTTTGGCGGGTTAGTTGGTAAGCAACACGAAACGACAACAGACAACGGCTACCGACTAATCGATTTCCAATTCTAAGGATCCACACAGCAACCTGGCGCTCTGCAGATGGTCGCGAACCGCCAACCAAATCGACCATGTGCTAATCGATGCGAGGCAACATTCTCGAAGTCCACACATTCTGAGGGGCAGACGTCGACTTTGATCATTTTCTTGTCGCGGCTAAATTCAAAGCTCGACTGTCGAACGAGAAGAAATGCCAACAATCAGTGGTGCCAGTATCGCGACATCATAAAGGAGGTAGCCGAAATCACTGTAGGGTACCAGCCACCCCAGAGAAAGAGCCCGTGGTATGATGATGAATGAGTATACAGAGGAAAAAGGTGACAGAAGATGCACACAACCACAAGAAAGAGCTGCAGCGTAAAACAAGGGCAGCGACAGAAGAATCGAGCCAGGAGAAGGGAGGAAAAGAAGATCTTGCATAGAAAGAACAGGGCTTACGCAGCTTCCCAGCTCAAGGAGATCGAAGTGTCGTGCGATCGTAATAACATCCGAAGGTTTTATAAAAAAGCCAAGCAACTGGCTGTTTTGTAGTCAAAACCGGAACGCAGGCTTTTCGAGACAGCGAAGGAAACTTAGTCACCGAAGCGCAGGGAATAGTAGATGTGTTTAAATAGCATTTCCAGCAGCTGCTATTATAGGCATCATGTAGAGAGAGTGATAGGGCAAGTAGAGAACCCACGTCCAGTCAATGAAGAATTAGTCCCACCACCTAGTAGGTATAGAAGAAGTTGGCTTAGGGCCTAGCTATAAAAAGTTTAAGTACAACAATGGCGCAGGCTCTGATGGTTTACCAGCGGAGCTCTTTAAATACGGTGGCACCGAATCATAAACCAAGTATGGGTGGACAAAAACATGCCAGATGACTATGATCATATGACCCATCTAGAAATTTTTGCGATTTAGTTACGCAGCCTAAAAGCAACATTCGCTTCGTTAATAAATCAGGGGTGGAATCGGCTAAGGTGATTTGTGATAAGTGATAGTCACAATCAACAAAATTGGTCTGCGTAAGGTGATTGTCACCGGTGACAATCACATTTTTGTGATAATTTCTTGTGACAGCAGTTTAGTTGTCACTTGCATGTTGATCTAGTAGTGCTTTTTGTATATTTTGATGTGTTAAGCGAAAGTGGACGTGTTTGTACCTCTGCAATTATTTTTTTGGATCTGAAAGTAAATAGGAATAAAATAAAAATAACGATGGGGGTGTTTCTTTGTCCGACTGATGCGATTAAATCGCCGAATTGAGCTAAACATACTGGAGGTGGAAAATCCAAATTAAAAAATTCTTAAAAAATGCTTGACTTCAAAAGGATATAGATATTTTTATAGTATGTATATATCCAACACCCCTACGGCAATTGCTTTGCCAATTAGCATACCTATCACATTCCATCTACTCTCCAGTTAATTACAAGAAGTGACAAGAAGTTGGTAATGACGTCAGCAGTCAGCACCAATAGGTCAAAATACTGTGTGTGAGGTGACCTCAAGAAAATTAAACTCTGTCCCATATTTAGGGATACTTTCTCCCAGAAAACGGCAAAAAGCACCTCTCACAGAAAAATATTTGGTCAAATCCGGGTGCTTTTCCACGTAGTTTGCGATTTATTGGCTGCGCAAATCGAATAGATAATATTTTTAGACATTAACATTGTTAAAATGGTTATTTGTTATTTGTATATTACTTTGCATTTTCTAAAAGTGCATTATCTTCTCAAATTCTTTTACCCAAATCGAAAACAATACAAAAAAACGAGTAATGACACATGTCAGTGTCAAGTGAAGCCAAGTTTTAACTAATTTTTGGTGATCACCTTACGCAGACGGAGAAATTTATTTGATCACAAGTGATTGTCACATTTGTGATAATCACAAATCACCTTAGCCGATTCCACCCCAGTTTTTCCGGCGTACATAAAGTTTTCTATGTTTTTTTCTGCCTTTTGTGTTGCATCTGGTGCATAGTATTTACAGTGTAATCGAGCTTAACATTGCATCATTCATCGAACGCACCTTGAAAACCCTATATGACAGCAGTACTGTCAATTTGACATTTGTGTGTTCCCACTTCATAGTCGCAGGAAAAATCCAGCAAAACGAAGCGTCTTCAAGAAATAAACAAAGAATCCTAAAAAGTTTTCACACAAATAAACTCAATTATCAGTGGATAAAAAGAACTTTGAGCTAAATATTATATTCTAAATATTTTCTCATCAAAGTACCTGCAAATTTCGAAACCTTGTTTAAGGGAAAATTGCAAGGATAAATTTATTGACGGATAAAACCAGCACCGCGTTGAACGTTCATCAAACTGGCGACTATAAAGAGAAAACGTGGACGTCCCCGTCGTGTGGAACTGAGAGATGATTTCGATATATGCCTCATTCAGGAATTTGAAAAACGTCCTCCACTTTATGACCGCAATTCACCTGACTACAAAGATAAGGCCTTGGTAGATGAAATATGGATAGAAGTAGCCCATAATTTGGGCTATGATTGTGAGTTTTCTGAATGTCTAATTGAATCTTTAAGCTATAATGTTTCCATTTTTAGTAAATATCGTAAAAGATCGAATGCTTCAGCTGCGCAATAGATACCACATCGAAAAGCGTCGATTAGAGAATCTTCAAGCTGAACATCCCAAACGACCAGCGGAATCCAAGTGGCCTTTGTATGAGCATTTATCATTTCTTTCTGATCACATTCCAGTGAGGCGATCATTTCGTAATATGAACTGCAGGCGCACCTATGGCGAATTTGCAGTGAAAAATGAACAGGGAACAGATGCAGAATCGTAAGAAACAACTTGTTGCGTTTTGAAATTTCCATTTTATTAACTATCAATTGATTCTTCTAGGGAAAGTGAGCCGAGGGAGGACGCAGGAAGCGATTATTTGTAAGTTATAATAATTAGTTTTTGTGTGGAACACCTTGTTACCTCTTTTTTTTGTTTGTTTTTTTTAGACCTGCTAATAAAAAAGGTTCGATTCAAGTTCGAAGTTTCGGCAATCAAATGTCATCAAAAGTTGAATCAACTAAACACCAACCACATGAAACTCGCAATGCTCGATATGTGCCCCCGCTACCCCGACTAACACGTATGCCACGGCATATATATCAACCGCGACAACTGCACCCACAAAGTGTGTACCAAAAACCATCACCAGTACCACCACCAGATGGAGAAAATCAGCTGCCATATGGATCGGAGAAATTTCTAGCGTTTGGACAATTCTTGACATCGTCACTGATAGAATTGCCTGAAAATGAAGCTCTACTGTTAGTGAATCAGTTTACATCTGAGCTGGTGCAATCTTATTTGAAGAAAAATGACCAAAATCCACCTCGGGAGACAATTCAAATAGTGGATGTAACAATGGAAAGCAATGGACATGTTGATGAGTGATGGATTACAACAAATATGACAAAATACAAAAAATAATAATACTGTTAATTAATTATGTAATATTCTCATCTTAGTTAAGTAGTTAGACATGTATACGCTATCTCACAGGTATAACATGTGTTTTACTATGCATCATCCATCTGTGGATTCGTGTCTGGATTAATATTGTATTATTTTGGTTTTCTAAGACTTTGAACAAAAATTAAAATGTACGGATGGTGAGATGCAGTAATTGTGTTGTTTATTAGCCATAAATCGTAAACGGATTTTTCAGGACTAGTTCGGGTTCTGAGATAGTGGCGAATGGACTCGAGTCAACGGCAATTTGGAGGAGCTTGGACTCTCAAACTGAAATCATATTAAATATGAATGGTATTTAGGTTCTGTAGAGAAATAAATGTGATTTATCATTGGGCACATCAGATATGGAACATGAAAGCAGATTGATCTACGTTTTTAAATGGAATGGTACTTTATTTGACAGACTCTGGGGGTCTAGCACGTAACTTGATACAATCGATACAATCGAGCTCTGGCAGCACCTAATTTGTCTCAATCGATTACACCGCGTCTCCACGAGCAATATTTCATAGCTTGCCATCTGTCATTTCTGATAGAAAGAAATAACGATAGTATGCAATAAAATGTAGGGTGGGCATTTCATATCTTACTATTTCCATAGTCATCACACGAAAACACATGCGTCACAACAAAAAAGTACACCCCATAGCATACTATCGATAGCAAGCTATGAGCTGAGCAATAGATGGAATACCATTTTTCATAGAATACTATTTGTGGTCTCCACGAGCAATTTTCATAGCATACTATATGGCAAGCTATGAAATATTGCTCGTGGAGACGGGGTGTTATACCGCGTCTCCACGAGCAATATTTCATAGCTTGCCATCTGTCATTTCTCATAGAAAGAAATAACGATAGTATGCAATAAAATGTAGGGTGGGCATTTCATATCTTACTATTTCCATAGTCATCACACGAAAACACATGCGTCACAACAAAAAAGTACACCCCATAGAATACTATCGATAGCAAGCTATGAGCTGAGCAATAGATGGAATACCATTTTTCATAGAATACTATTTGTGGTCTCCATGAGCAATTTTCATAGAATACTATATGGCAAGCTATGAAATATTGCTCGTGGAGACGCGGTGTAACCATGCATTACTTACTTACTTACTTATCAGGCTCCCGACCCGTGAAGAGTCTCTGCCTGAGACACTGCAGCCTTCCATCCTCTACGATCCCGGGCACGCTGCTTCCAATTGTCCAGACCAAGCGCTCTGGCATCCGCGATGGCTTGGTCTTTGAAACGGAGGTTCGGTCTTCCTTGTCTTCTCGAACCTGGGGGGCTGGGATTCGAAGACCCTCTTGGCTGGAGTATTATTGTACATTCGCTCGATGTGGCCGAGCCAATGTAGTCGACGTGGTTTGGCTTTTTGGACTACATCCACATCTTGGTACAGCTCATAGAGTTCGCGGTTGAATCTTCTCCTCCATTCGCCCTCCTCGCACACAGGACCAAAAATCCGCCGAAGTATTTTTCTTTCGAAGGAGCCCAGTATCAGCTCTCCCTTCTTGCTTATCGTCCAGCACTCGGCGCCATAAAGCAGAACTGGCAGGATAAGGGTTTTGTAGAGCACACATTTCGTCCTTCGAGTTAGGAGTTTTGAACCCAGTTGTTTTGCCAAACCGAAGTAGCAACGGTTTCCTAGGGTAATTCTTCGCCGGATCTCCACTAGGGTGTCATTCGTGGAGTTTACGTTTACTCCGAGGTAGGTGAACTCCTTAACTACCTCGAAATTGTTGCTATCAATAGTGACGTTTTGTCCTAGGCGGTGGACAGATGCTTGTTTGTTTGTTGATAGCATGTACTTAGTCTTGTCCTCATTTACTTCAAGCCCAACGGATTTCGCCTGCTCTTCAATCGCCGTGAATGCTTCTATCACGGCACGCTGGGAGCGACCGATGATGTCAATATCGTCCGCATAGCCAAGCAGCTGGACGGACCTGTTGAAGATAGTGCCTTCCGTGTTGACACCTGCCCTGCGCACTATCTGCTCCAGTACGAGATTGAAGAAGTCGCATGATAGAGCGTCTCCTTGCCGAAATCCGGTGCATGTTTGAAAAAGTTCGGAAGAGCTGCTTCCAAACTGCACGTTGCAGCGCGTATTTTCCAGCGTCACGCGACACAGCTGAATCAGTTTTGCCGGGATTCCAAATTCTGCCATCGCCATATAGAGCTCCTGACGATGTATGCTATCATACGCGGCTTTGAAGTCGATGAATAGGTGCTGAGTTTCGACTTGAAATTCGTTGGTCTTTTCCAAGATTTGCCTCAGTGTGAAAATTTGGTCTATAGTCGATCTGCCGGGCCGGAAGCCACACTGGTACGTGCCGATTAGTGTGTTGCAGAACGGTTTTAGACGTTCACACAGTACGTTGGATAGGATCTTGTATGCGACATTTAGCAAGGATATGCCTCGATAGTTCTTGCAAGACATAGGATCGCCTTTTTTGTAGATGGGGCATATGGAGCTGATAGTCCAGTCATCGGGCATGTTTTCCTCCACCCATACTTGGTTGATGATTCGGTGCATGCTCCCTACCAAAACATCACCACCGTATTTAAAAGAGCACCGCTGGTAGACCATCAGAGCCTGCGGCCTTGTTGTTCTTAAGCTTTTTTATAGCTAAGCCAACTTCTATTATGCTTTTTTATAAAACCTCCGGATGTTAATACGATCGCGCGACTCTTCGATCTCCTTGAGCTGGGAAGCTGCGTAAGCCCTCTTCTTTCTACGCAGGATCTTCTTTTCCTCCCTTCTCCTGGAGTTTTCCTGTAGGATTAGTCAAGCTGGATCAATTTTGAGACATCAGTGTTTAATTTTGGTATTCATTCCAACTCTTAGCTATATATTCATGAGGTTTGGGTAATAACCAAAAGAATAAGATCGCGAATACAAGCTGCCAAAATGAAATTCCTCCGTTGTATGGCATTATAGAAATACCAGAATACGTGAGGAACTCAATCTCGAGCAGCTACCTCTCCGGCCGGAGCCATCCGCTTCGGTGGTTTGGTCATGTTAAACGCATGTTACCAGGATCCCACGACGTGAAATCCTTACCATCAGGCAGGCTTCCTCTATAGGTAGACCCAGAATGAGATGGTTAGATCAAGTTCATAATCTCTCCTATACCCGTATGGGGATTGCCCTTGATGATAAGAGTAAATAGGGGTGAATCGGGTGCACAGGTGCACAGGAAGTCGGCGGTCTAGTTCTTACTGGTTTGTGCCCGCGACGCACTTAATGGATAAGCGGACAAACGAAAATGAGTGAATAAATGAATGAAATGTATGAGCAAAAGAACAATATAGTGTGTACCATTCAAATGTCTTCCGACCTACGTCTCAACTTTTTCACAATATAACCTACTTTTGTTTAAAAAAAAAACCACGAAACAATAATTTCAGCATAAAAACTGCCTGTAAGGAAATCAATGATTTTAAAGTTTCCCAAGACACCATCTTACCCATTGTGAAAGGGATACTTTTAATAAATTCTATCCCACCCTGTCAAAGATATATCAATTCGAATCTGTGATAGAATCATTTGAATCATGACCATTTTTTATGCGTAACGAATAGTCCTAGGATGAAAGAAGTTTCAAAAGGGATTACCAACTAACTTTTTCAAAAAGCACAAAGAAACAATTCCACTCAGTGGCCGTAAATCAATCCAGTCGTATATCTTTAACCCTCCCCAATGGGAAATAAAGGACGCTTAACTTGACTCACGCTCTTCCTAGGAGCACCACTATAATCTTGTACAGAGTATGAAAGGAAAAAACGCGCAGAGTATTTTACAACGCTGAAGTAGGTATTTATTTTATGCTTAGTTTCAAGCGAAAGGGCAAAGGACTTGAGTGGTGTTCACTGTTCACTACCACTAGGTGCACACAGGAGTCGAAACAATCAGCCCCAACAATTCCATGCCCATCCCCAATTGCACAACCTGTGTAATGTGTGTCGTTCTGGTTCAGACGTTGTTGGGTTGGATATAGTCTCGCCATCATTTATATGCAGATGACAAGGCACAAAGGCATCAGTTGGTACTTCATTTAGGCGTAAGTTAAAGTTTCATACTCGTACACATAGGGGTAGGTATGCATCTATTCTATGAAAGAGAGTGCTCTAAGTGTCATAAACTGCAGAAGTGTTGGCTTGAAATTACCTGAGTGGTACTGAGCCCGAGGATTGAACATTCTCTCTTATAGTCTGGATAAATAAAGGAACACACAGTATAAACCTCTGAAGAGTTTAGCTTTAGTTGAAGCTATGCAATATGCATATTATGGTGAGGGAATTTATGTGAACCGAGCCCAACCTAAAGGGGCAGTAGGTACAATTGGCTGGGCAATACCTACTTATTTAGTTCAAAAATACTGTTTCTGTCAATTGTTTGATATCTCATAATCACACTAAATGGACAGTTCAAGTGCCTTTTACTCCAAGCGGACCTAACGTATTGCTATTTATATGTAAGGTGGTTTTAGGCATCGATTGGTCACATATATGTATCTGTTGCCAAACGCTATTCTTTCCTGGATTGGATTTTTTAATTGTCAAGTCGTAAATATTTTGCTGCCCGCGGAGATATGAAGATATGAAATGGAAGGCATTCACATTTGACGTATGGAACATAAGCTAAAGCTATATGCATTGTAGGTAGATTTCTTGGGAAGGTATAGTAGCAAGGCTTGTTAAAATGTCCCTATGACTATAACTATGACTGAGTAGCAACATTAATTTTTCTAATTCTCAAGAATGCGATAGCAGCCTGACTGTCGCGTCGACGAAGATACCCAGATACCCTTCACTGATATCACAAAAACTACCAATTAACAACAAATAAGTTATGTATCTACTGTCAAAATGTATTCATGTTGCCCATGGTCATCATCATCTAGGTATAGGTACAGTACATCTTTTTATACAGTATAGGTAGCTATGTAGATATACATAGGAGTAAATAGGAAAGCCAATGTTTTACCAACGATGATTGTAGTATAAAAGCCCCAAGTAAGTGGTAGTGGAGTTCCTTATTCAACTAATTAAAATGATTCATTAGAAACTAACATTGTCATCCCATCTACTTGCATTGCCTTTGTAATATTACTGCGACGTGCACTACAAAAACTAAGCTCTTGAGCATAGCTATTAATTAGGTCAACTATTATACAATAGCACCACACTCCATACTCCAGAGAAACTATGCTCCTGAGCTTGTAAAGTAGATAGATGTGTGGTTAAGTTTATGGGTAACCATTAAGGAGAATAATAAGTTTGGTTGATTGTTGGTGATTGGATTTTGCAACAGGAACAACTTTATTAATGTGATCATCTTTTGTGAGTAGGGGTTGGTGTAAGTACACTTTACCTTCTTCTATATGAGTTAGGTACATCAAGAAACGCAGACCCTCCACCACAGTCCATACCTCCCGCAGCTAACCCATCTTACGATTTTCATAAATCTATCTTCGGAAAAATTAATGAAATCTCAGTCGAGCCTCTTTTCAGTTGGCCATTTATGTTAATCTGCCTTTAAATGTTGCCCTCTCCATGTTTTACAGAGAATTATTTAATTGTATGTCTCTTTATGGCCCCATTTTTCGTCTTAGAAGCTAAATCGTCTTCTACATCACATTTGATTTAATCGATGACTTTGTCGAGGCTATATTTCTTAAAAGTGTTACCTCGTATTCTCTCCATCCCCCTTTCGAACCTTTTTCGGCTGTCGCTTTGTCGAGGCAAATTTCTCCAAATATGCGAAGTCCTCTCTCATAACCAAACGAGATCAAAGAGCGAAGTAAATAAATTGTCGTCCCATAGCTTAACTTGCGCATATACCCCCAAACTTCTGGAAAGTGTTTCTTAAGTATAGCCTTGTTGAAGATACGTTTTCTTAACCAATGAAGTGCCGGGCAATCACAGAGAATGTGTTCGGAGGATTCTACATCCTCAAGACACAACCTACATTCTATCTCCGGGCACAAGTTCATTTTGTTAAGATGATATCTCAAGCCACAATGGCCTGTGAGAAAGCCCACCAGCCTTCTGATATTATCCTTATTTAGGTTGAGGATTTCCTTGTAGGAGTAAGGTTTAATTAAACTTTTGGATTGCCTTAAGCCCGGAACATTTTCCCAGTGGTTTAGACGAAGTTGATGTTCCCAGTTGTTAATTAGACCTAAAGCAGTAGCCCAATTGACTCTGCAATAAGGTTCTTGTCCACAAAACGCGAATTCCGAACCAGCCCTAGCTAATTGGTCCGCCGATTCGTTGCCCTCAATACCTTGATGACCAGGTACCCAACCAAGTTTAACCTTGTTGTGTTTGGATAGGACATGCAAGGCATCGTAGCAGCACTTTACTGTTTTTGAGTCCATCGTGTTGGACGAAAGAGCTTGTAAAGCCGCTTGACTATCTGAGAAGATTTGTATTGTGGCGCTTTTAATTCCCTTACTGGAGATTAAATCGGCGCAGACCTCAATGGCATGGACTTCAGCCTGAAAAACCGTGGGACACATTGCCATAGGTATTGAGACTTTGGTATTGGGTCCAGAGACACCAGCACCAACTCCAGATTCCATTTTCGATCCGTTCGTGTACCAGACCAAACTTTTGGGGTTTAGTGTCGGAACACCATTGCCCATTTCGCGCGGTCCAGTATTTCTACCTCAAATAATTTCCCAAAACTATATTCCCCAACCATAATGTCGGGGGTGGAACAGAACATGTCCATATTTGGGATTGAGTTAAGTATTTCCAGGTGTCCCACATGGTCAGCTGTTTTAAACTTGTATTCTAGCAAGTGCGCATCGCACCCGTGATGCCGAGACAGCCAATACGCTGTAATTTTTGTAGTCTATTTGCCATTGTCCGTTGAAGAACTTTCGGCCACCAGACAATTGCCGCGTATGTGATAATGGGCCTTACCATCATGATATACAGCCAGTGTATCATTTTGGGGTTTAAACCCCAAGTTCTGCCATAAAGTTGCCTACTGGCCCACATGGCTCTAGTGGCACGTTCTGTGGCGGACTTGATTTCTGAGTTCCAGTTGAGCTTCTTATCAAGGACAATTCCGATATATTTGACTTCATTGGAGTAGCTCAAAGTAGTGCCGTTTACGTTTATAGTGTTAAGATTAACCAATCTCTTCCTTGTAAAAGGCACTAGAATGGTTTTACTAGGATTTATGGAAAGTCCTTCCAAGTTGCACCATTCTGAGACATGTGGAAGTGCGTTCTGCATCCTACAGGTAATGGTAGCGCTGAGCTTACCACTAAACTCTTATTTTAAGCATTAAAAATGCCCACTATACTATAACCAAAACTTGTTTTTAAAGGATAGATCAACTACCACTAACACTTGTCGAATTCATGGCCTCTACTCTCAGGCATCAGTCTTAGAAAGTGATAGGAAGTCGACATAATTGAAACTGATTTAATGAAGGCTTTTGATAAGACTAATTCTTTGTAATTTGCCCGTCCTTGGCTTTGAACCCGTATATTGCTAAAATTGATATCTCTTTACTTCGACCGCCTTCTTAGCTACCTCTGCGATTCCACAATGCAGTCATCTAGGTATATCTTTCTCTTTATACTATAGTAATAAATAATCTCTCTCTACGTTGATTATACGAAATTTTTTAAACCCATTGCTTCACTTCAAGACTCTTGCTTGCTTCAACAAGGTACCTTGTACCTCGTACCCAAAAAATCAAACTTATAAGTTCTTGGCCCGACATTACCTTCTCAGAGTAAACCTTTATCCATCGTTCAATCACTTTGCGGCGTAGTCATATTATGTGCGACAGTGGGTTAAATTTACGTTCACATATTGATGAGATCATTCTTAAATCTAACTCATTGCTTGACTTCGTTAAACGGCCGGCGGCGGTTCAGTAAATTCCCCAACCTTTACGAGACCGCATCCCTCTATACATCACTTTTGTGCGAACGTTCTTTGAGTACGGCCAGAATCGAGGGCGTATACAAATACAATAACCTTTCATTCGATTTCCTCTTTGCGGTCTTTCCGATTCTTGCCTAATTTCAAGACCGCTTTAAACACATTAACTTAAAATAGCCTTGAGACTCTGCAGACATTCTCTTTATTCTTCTTTCGACTTCTCACAGGCTTTATCGACTGCCTGTTTCTCTATAGCTCTATTTGCTTCGTAATTTACGATAACCTTGCGTCTTCTATCTACCATCTCATGGCAAGTCTTACGCTTCTACCAATCTTCCATATACTCTACTCTAGTCAATAGTTTACATAGTAGGTACTTCTAGCATTAAGCTCGATTTTCTTGACCGTTGTCCCTAGCTTTAAGTCTTATTTACATAGTCTTAGTTTCAGTGGGCGCATCAGTAGCGCAGTGGTTAGTGTGCTGGACTACTCTGCGAGGGATGCCAGGTTCGACCCCCGGAAAAACACAAACTACATTTTAAGGTTTTTTCTACTGCGCCACCACCTCTCGCAAACGTCTGACAAATAACATCCGAGAGTATGACTGTCCTGAAAAAGCTTCTCAATCAGCCGTTCGGACTCGAATCATTCGTCCCAAAAATAGAAACTCACACAAACGAATGGTTGCGAGAAGCTAGGCCTAGGGTGTCTACCGCCTGTTGCGCCACCTATTTATATTTTTTTTTTTAGTTTCAGTCTCAATTTTTTTTAGGTTTAGATTATACTAAGCCTTATAAATGCGGGCTTTTGTCACCACCAAAAGTTAAATATCGGAAACGACGGCCTAGGGGCTCATTTTTCTTACCGCTTTTGACTTGATCAAACCACCAGTTCAAATTTTTGCTTCTCCTATACTACATGACAAACTGTAGCTATTGTTTTCGTCAGTGCGATAAGGTCTCCGCACCAACAGGTGAATCTTGATGATGACAAATTGTATTAACCTGGTTAAGGCAGGGGTTCCCAATCTTTTCCATACTGCGACTCCCTATACATGTTAAAATATTTTTGCCACGCCCTTCTAAACACAATGGAACAAAGCACAGATATATGTGAATAAAAGCTGGGCTTCCTGTCCAAATGTCCGCCGCATCTTCTCACGTTATCACAGATCCGAGTGGTCCAATCATGCCGCATAGATCCGGGAGAATTTAAACGATGTCATTGGTTATGTTGGGTTTAAGGACATCGGTCGAACTAAACTACCACAGGAAAAAGTCTGGCGGAGTTGAATCGCATGATCTTGATGTCCAATTCACGTCACCTCTGCTAGAGAAGACCATAACCTCAAATCATTTATGCAGAATGACCATAGTCTGCTGTGTGACACGTAGCCACGACGGAGTCACATGTCGTCTACCTACGTATATTTCAATTTGGGCCAACAGTAATCGGTTAGCTTCGTTCTGTAGCGCTCGCCGATGACATGGTAATGGCCTTACCAACGTGATTTTCAAGAAAAAATTACAGAGTAATGAAGCCGTCGCCGCCGCCGCCCCCGCCGGTCTAAAATCTGCACTAAATAGCTTTTTATGGATGCATTGCCACCTCGTGTTCGTGTAGGTTGGCGTCATCCCATATACAGCAATTTGGCTTGTTAACATAGCCATTTATACAGACATGTGCCTCGTTGCTAAAGTTTTTTTTGTATGGTCATTATTATTAACTTTGAGCTCCTGGATCTTGGATCTTGGACGGGTATAGGCCCAAGTCCGAACGCAAAATTCGCCAAGTTGAAGTCTGCAAAATACCGACTTTTTGTGCACGGCAAAATACATACATTGGCCAACATCGACCCGACCCGACATTTTTTTCAAATCGAGTTCAAAGCTGATGGAACATCGTGCAGGCGACCTGTGCGTACCGTCTTGCGACGCCACAGGGCGTTGTGACGCATCTTAGGGAACCTCTGTGTTAAGGTGTTCTAGATCTAGAGTATCTAGATTTATCATGTTTGTCTGTTTTACACCAGATGCGCAAGGATCCCTTTGCGTGGGGCTTGGCTATTTGAGTTTCTTTTACAGTACTTGGATTCGTCGCATTACTCTTGCAGAGGCTTGCCATGAGCACAAATTCTAAATAAATAAAATGCACTGTCTGTCGCAGTTATATTTAGTTTTCATTTCGATTGCGGCGTGTGTTAGGACCTCCAAAACAATGCCAGGGGTTTCAACGTTTATACCCTTTTTCACCTCTCATCTCTTACTTTCAGTTGGAATAGGAAGTCGTCCTTCTCAGTTCCTTTGATCCCGGGTACATCTTGTCAACCTGTTTTGACAATCTTGATATTAGCATTAACCGTGGCTTGCACCACAATTACATCGGATCGCATAATTCTCCTTAAGGGGCATAGATACTTCCCTTTCGTCAGCTTTATAGTATAGTGACACAGAATGTACTCGTACGTATGGAGTGTGTTCGGCAAATAGGACTGACATTCACTAGGATGTATGCAACGGGTAGAGTGTAGGTACCCCTCAATTCCCACTACTCGCAAGTGAAAGATTTCCGGCGATTTCTGCCATTAACAAGGTCTACAAAAAAGTCCATTTTGATAAGTTATACAATCAATGACTTGTTCCAAATGAAAGCAACAAACTTTGAAATCCGTTCTCAGAACTCATCTCACGAACATCGTTATGAAACACTTTAACAAAAAAGAGATAATAATTTTCGAAGGCGACGCGCTGCCAGCTGAAAACCACGTACCATCTGCTGCACGCCACAATATAACCCATCCCATAATGGACAACAAAAAGGATCGCGTTTGAAAAAAAATACCTAATTGACCCGAAAAATTAATTCATTTCAGTGCGTTGTATCGTAACGTAATCCAACCGTGTGCCATTGCCATAGTGAGTTGATCTTCTAATCAATCCATGTGAGGCGGAACCCGATATTCTGTTTCATTGGCAACCAGTTACCACCAGCGCGCCCAGTGCCATCGTTAAACATTTATAGCACCAGATGTTTTTAGAAAAGGGATCAACCTGGGTAGAGCCTAATGTTGAAAGGGTAAACGAATTTGATTAAGTTGTAACATAAGTTCTCTCATACATATACATATAGATACAAGTACCTGCCTACCTAAAAAAATATGTGTATGAAAATAATAAGAACATTAACATATCGCGCGAGTGCGACGACAATGATCCACGCAAGGAATCGAAATTCCCCGACGACGCACGGCTCTAATAATAGATTCGGCACGGGACCGCTTGCTGCACGGATTCATTCTGAATGTAAAGGTGAAATAGTTTTGCAGTGCAATCTATAATTATACTGGGGAACGTTGTTTCAAATTATATTTAGATCGGGAAATTAGTGACTTCCTCAATTGCATTGCAATCGAAGTTCGCAACGCATTTTTAAGCGTGACGGAGATGGAGGTGAATGAATAGAATGATTACCACCATTCACCTACAATAACCAACTTGTCCTCTATAAGATAACTCTATAAGGAATCGTCTCAGTCAGGTAAAAAATACCTCGGAGCGTATCTTATGGACAATAGGTTCAGGAAAATATTTAAATTTGTATGAAATTATTTTTCTAAGCCTATATAGAATAGCCAAAAAAAACGCACCCGTATTATTGCTTTTATATCTATACCAGGGATTCCCTAACTGTGCGTTGCGAAGCCCTGCGGCCTTATTGAAAAACAATTTAGCAATTCTTCAGTAAGATCAGCTTCTATTCACATACCTGTGCTTTCAGAAGGGCGTCGCAAAAATATTTCAACCTCTCTAGGGAGTCGCAGTATGAAAAAGATTGGGAACCCATAATCTATACAATTGTTTTCTGAAGAACTTTGCAGGAAAACTCAAGGAATTGGCGGGTTAGCTGCATAAGCATACGACCGGAAGTAGAAGGCAAGTGCGACAGCAGAGCCGTTGCCAGAATCGATAAACAGACATTGTGCAAGAGAGAAGGCATTCTTTGCATTGAATCATATGTATAGCAGAGGATATGTATTAAGGGCTGACGTTGAATGATATGTATTTCTGAAATCCAAGGGTATGGTCAAAGAGGTTATGATGATAAATGTTAGCTACAATGGGTCCATTATGTTTGAATAGATTCTCAAAGCCATCATACTGCCTTTGACACAAATAAAAGGAACTTACAATTACAATATTATGCAAAGCTTACCTAGCATCGAAGGAAGCTATGATTTTCAGTGATTGTCGTCAGTAATTGACACCACTTTCGTGAGCACATCCCTGGTGCGGTATAGGTACGTATACGACGACTTGACACATATGTAGTGATTACCACGTTTTAGCTTTAAGCAACCACGTTAATAGAAGAAATGTTTTAAGAAGACAAAGAGAGGTTGAAAACCCCCTATTAACTATCGCCTGCCTATGTAGGTACCTTTTGAAGCTTGAAGATGTATCACGAATTGAAGCTGGCACAAAAAAAGCTTAGCAGCTCACGCATGGAATCATTTTCCTAGATTATGAGTAGAATGACACTTTGGACGTCGAAAATATCAGTAATTTAGTTGATATAGTAATCACGAGTGACGAGGACCTTCAGCCATCTTTCAAAGTACCTATACATAGTAAGAAAATAATTTTAAAAATGTCATTGTTGAAAGTGGTGTTTCGTAGAACTATGCAATGAAATACAACAAAATGTAATGATTTTAAGCCAATATAAGTACAGTGTGCAATAAATCTACGTCCCGAAACATAAACCTGCTAAGCTAATGTCTACTCGATCTTAGAGAAGAGGCTGTAGAGGAGAAGGAGTTTATGACCTCCCCGATTGAGCCTACGAAGTCTGTCAGTATAGTACAATGTAAAAGCTATGCTCGGAGACTTCAATGCAGAATTTAAAATTGAAAACATATTTGATAGGTTAGTTATTTAGCACAGTATATACTCGATTTTACAGCAACTCATATTTAATACGATAACAAGTAGGTAAGACAAACATTAGAAGGCTAAATAATAAGGATGCATGCACACTGCACAGCGCACATCAACATTGATCTCTCCAGATAGTCTGAGCATTATCTTATGTTGCGGCTATAGAAATAGATTCAGAGCTCTACTGTCTAACGAGACAAAGTCGCATGGAAGAGGAAATTCGACGTTAGATTCCTTAGACCTGGATAGCAATGGCGCGTTTAGATAACGTCTGTATAGTTAATGCGCAGTCGTGTGCAGACAACTAGTGGTCCCATATTGCGATATTTTTAATAGTTTTACGCTGAGAGTTGGAATTCTTCGAGACCGGGGCCGTACGCGCTAACCCGCGATTTCTATCCACTATAACCCGAGCCTGCGACCTTTGATATGATGATGTACAGGGTGGGCAGAAAACAGCGGCCCTAACAGCACTTCGTCTGTATCGAGATGCGAAATGGCACAATAGGGGTACCATCTATGGACACAGAAGGATCCTCGAGCTTGTCAAAAACGAGATTAGGGAGCTGAACATGCCTACGGATGGCATAACAAATGTGCGTGTTATGGAAAAGAATCACAAAACTCGTATATTGAGAATGGATTACTTCCAGAAAAGAGGAATGGTGAAATCGTGATTTTCACAGACGGATCCATGATGGATGGCGGAGCGGGGGCCGGAAACTTTTCAGAAGATCTGGAACTAGCCCGTCACATTAGCCTCGGGAAACACACTTCAGTATACCAGGCTGAGATGATTGCTTTGCTGCATGCGCTGGATTACTTGCTTGAGAGTCAGGTGGAAGGAAGAAATATCCTAATAGCACTGGACAAACATCACAACATCACTGGCACTGGAATGTGTATTCAAGTTCAATAAGTGTTCATCTAAAAATCAGTTAACACTGACTTGGGTACGAGGACATATAGGGATCGACGGCAACGAAAAGGCGGACTCCCTTGCAAAACAGGGGTCAACTGAAAAGTTGCTTTAACCAGAACCATTCTCTCCAATTGGTAGAGGAATGGTAGAACAGCTGATTCACAAATGGATCACGGCAGAACACCTGAGAAGGTGGTCAACCGTGGAACAATGTATAGACAAGCTAAAATGGCAATACAATGGCCGACCTATGCTCCACGCAGAGAAAGGTTCTAAGCATGAGTCGAGGAACATGGAAATGGGTGGTGGCGTTAACTACAGGTCATGGTAATTTCGGGTATCATTTAAGGAAGATGGGCCTTAGAGAAGATGATACTTGTAAGCTATGCCTGGAGCAATCTAAGACAGCGGCACATATATTGTGTCAATGTCCGGCTTTGGCTGGCAGAAGAATGAAGATCTTGGGAAGACATTGGGTCGAGACCCATTGGATGAAATAGATCTCATATAAACAGATGCTAGCGTTAACACTAGGAATCGAACTCAGGGAAGAACTCTTGAGAAGTCCAGAGAATCTCTCTGGGTAGGGTTTATAGTGGTAGGGAGACCAAAAGTGACCCAATATCTCTCGAAAGTTATATATATTATATATATACAGGGTGGGCCATCTAGTGGATTCGTTTTAAATCATAGGTCATTTTGACACTGACAGCTGTTTCCTGCTCAAATTCTTGACAGAAATTCAGTATCATACCTCCGCAAAACGAAATGAGTCGCTTTAGGAAATATTGAAAACGTATTTCCAAAGTCAGTGCTGTGTAGACCAAACAGTGCGTTTTTTGAAAATAAGTTTCGGCCGAAATGAAGCACTCACAGCGCCTGCTGTACCCAAGTTTGTGCAAAAAGTTCGTGCGACCGGTATGCTAGTGGACAACGTTATAGTCGAGAAGCCAATGCATCCACAGAGAGTAACAAGTTGGTGCGGATTGTGGAGTGCTGGCTGCATCATTGGACCACATTTCTTCGAAAATGAGGCTGGAAACAACGTTTCGGTCAACGGTGAGCGTTACAGATCCATGTTAACCGACTTTTTTTTACTGAAATTAAAGACATGGATTTGGACGACCTCTGGTTCATGCAGGATGGCGCGCCATGCCACCCCAGCCCATGCCACAATAGATCTTTTGCGCACCAAATTCCCAAATCGTGTTATCAGCCGTCTTGGCGATGTCAATTGGCTGCCTCGGATACGATTTGACCCCTTTCGACTTTTTTTGTGGGGAACAATGAAGGACCGATGTTATACCAACAATCCGGAAACGATTCAAGCCAATATCATCCAAGCAAACCGTGAGCTACAGCCCGAAACAATCAACGAGGTCTTGGAAAATTGGAGTGACAAAATGCGCTACTGCGAAACTAGCCGATTAAGGCACTTAAACGACCGACGTTGTGTTCCATAATTAATGTCAATGTTTGCTCTTACTAATAAAGCCATAAATCATGGAAAAATGTAAGTCAAACAACTGCGTTTGCAGTTAAGACCGGAATACAGTTTTTTTCAAAACAGCAAATAAAACCTAGTAACTGATTCGTGTTGCAGAATCTGCAACAACACTATATTGAAAGCAGTAACTAAACTACATTGAATTAAACTCCACTAAATCCTATATTGATTATAGTACGCAGGTACGTTTGGCAAGAAAATATCGTTCCAAAACTTCTAACTCGAAGGAAGACGTTATGATAACTTTATTCTGTCAGTTTTGCTCTGTAACAGCGAGTAAGTAGGAAGGAAGAGCTGGATTGTATTTCTTTTAAAGAAAAATTTGACCGCAAATTGTTGGTCCTGTGTGCAAGAGCGATTGCGAATGGAGGATAAGATAAAGCCTCGAATTCTATGAGACGTACAAAGATGTTGATATACAATATAATGTTGTTTTAAAGTTAAAACACTTTAAAATAATGCACCAGAAAGAACCTTCTTTTCGAAAAGGTCTTTAACTCGATCGGTATAGTGTACTATGTAGTGTGATCGTTTGAAATGGGTTTCCTTACGTTACGATGGACCCTTTATCGGTATCCTTTCAAATGCAGTCCTTTGTGACAAAAAAAGTATTTTTGCATAGTTGAGGTAAATGGGTGGGCGCAGTAGCGCAGTTGTTAGTGTGCTGGACTATTGTGCGAGGGATCCCAGGTTCGATCTCCGGAAAAACACATTTTACATCTTAAGGTTTTTTTCTACCGCGCCACCTCTCGCGAACGTCTGACAAACATCCGAGAGTATGACTATCCTGAAAAAGCTTTTCAGTTTAACCGTTCGGACTCGGCATAAAATTGTAGGTCCCTTCCATTCGTCCCAAAAATAGAAACTCACACAAACCAATGGTTGAGAAGCTAGGCCTAGGGTGTCTACCGCCTGTTGCGCCACGTATTTATTTATTTATTTTTAGAATTAAATCGAGTGCACAATCGTATGTCCTCGACAGCTTGTTGAGAACACCACGCATCCATTTACACGTATATTTACAAATAGACGAAGAAGGAGGGAGGATTTAAATTCAAAATTTACGAACGTAATCGAGTAGGTAGATGTATGCGGTTATTGGAAATATGCCTATCAGGTCTCTTTAACTCTTCCCCAAACTGCCGAAATCTCTTCCAACCTTTTTGAGTATGTCGAAGCCCCTGGGATATTAATCGAAAATGAAAGACACGCTATGTTATTTCTATTTTAATGTGTACTGTGTATACAAATTAGGAAAGATGTCCTGGCGTTCTATGATTGGTTTTTGAAAGTTCTTCATTTTCTTAGGTTTGTTATTTTTAAGGTGGTCACAAGAATTGAAAAAAAAAAAATTGTTAATGTAAGCGTAAGCGTCATATACTCATATCTCATATAGCACTGTTATTTACGCCCACAAAAAAAAATCTCTTTGAATGAAAAACAAAAGAGTTGCAGTGCGAACTGGCGCAACTTTTTGCATTATCTACTTAGAAAATTAAAATGTATGATTGCTTTCGTACAACATATACGTACACGAATATATTCTGATTCTGAAATCTGCAAGGCTCAGCACACTTGTTCGATGCAACTTCAATGGTCGTATCCGTGGTACGATACAACTAACGAAGGATTGCGGAAGTTATGCTAATGTACCACGCAGCACCACGGAAGCCGCTTCGCTTCTTCGTTCACGAACCAAACAAACAAATAAATTTTTCGTCGTCCTTACCACCACCACCACCCCACGCACCGGCACCACCCCCGTTTACTGGAATGGAATTGAGATTTGAGATTTGAGAACTGCTGGACTGGAATGCGTCGATGTACTCTCTTTCTATTCTCTGTTTCTGGTTTCTGCTTTCATTCAATTCACTTCCACTCTCGCTCGGCGTTGCGACGATTGCGAAGGCGAACACGAACATGCACTCATCAGAATCAGACTCACTCGCAGAGCCATTCGTAAAGTAATCGCTGTGCAAGGTGGTTCGGCTGTCGGAATTTTCGGTCGGACTGAAATAGATTCATCTTATATCTGTGTATCTGTATATATAACTCCTTCATGAAAACAACGCCAGACAGAATAAAATTAACTTGAAAACTTTATGTGGTGAAAATAAATTTAAATATTTTTAACTGTGTTTTGTATTAGTTTTAACCAACCGCCCATCCTTACATATCCTTGCTGTGCTTAGTGTCGAATTTATACAAAATATTCAACTGTTTAGTATAATGCCGGTACAAATAAAGACGCATCCAATTCAGTAAAATATAAAGCTTCCATTATGTGAATGAGTGAGCTTGTGTGGTGATTATCGATTTTTGTGCAGACTCTACGAGTCCTTCCAATCCCTTAGTACCTACCTACTCCATGACGACGACGACAACGGCGTCGACCTTTTTGCGGGGTGGTAGTACTGGCAGTCGACGATACTCGTAGAGTATAAAACTTTCGAATACGGAAGAAAATACCATCTCTGGACTCGGGATTCTAAAAAAAAAAAAAATAAACCTAGGGGTTGATTCGTAGACAATTGTGTCTATGTGTGGTATTTCTGCTATCTACCTCCAAAGATCAGATAGTCAACATCGTAGATACTTTGCTCATTGAAGAGGTGGTCGCGAAAAGGGGGCGAAATATACTCACCGTGTCGACGACGACGTCTGGTATTCCCTTAGGGGCTTACATATCCACCTGGGCTAGAAATTTCAAAGTCCGTATTTATAGGGTGGTGGTCTCTAAATACCTTTGACATTAGAGAGATACATAGCTATTTCCAAATGCCAGTGTGTGCATAAAACGCGGATGCACTGCAGATGCAATGTATCTCTGGATAGTGCGGTCAAAATTCGAAATAATTATCGTTACAAGGCCCACCAATAATGGGTTGTAATTAATTACGTGGAATTAACATAAAACAGACACTCAGCGTGATTAAAGGCGTATAGTGTCCTGTCCCGTTTTTGTTTTGTGTCTGGTCGTGTCTTTACATATTTGTGGGTGCGAAACACATATAGTGAAGTGCTAATTTGTCACAATCATTAGTGCGGTATAGTACTCGCCGTTGATGGAATATAAAAATATTTTTCGATTCATTTTGATGACGATGAAGTGAGGATATCATCGCCATAAATGATACTTTGTTCACATTTCCGGTTGAATTGTTTTTATACGTATATTTGTGCGCGAATATAAATTATTGTGGTTGGCATCTACTATTAACCAACACCCGATTTATACACATTTAATTGATCGGTCGAATTCTAATGGATAATAGCAATAGTTCAAAACATTGTCAATTGTGTTGTTGGTAAGTACACATACTGTACCCGTTTGTATCATTTCGATTACCTAAAAAGGATTAACGTAAGCCATTCGTATATGAGTACTATTACATGACTAGAGGGGGGCTCCATTAAATTCTACTCTAATTAACTTATAGTGGTCGATTACTATCACACATCAAGGGCAAATGGTTGGTGACTAAATCGATTAGTGTCTTTTATTGGGCCACATATACTGGGCAATAGTGCAGTATAGGTAACTTTTTTGGAAGCCAATTATTTGGATGTTATGAATCGGCTCACCGATTTTGATGGAATACAGGTTATTGTCTGATTATTAACACTGTATCTGTATCGTTGATCAGAATAATAGTATGAGCGAACCAAATTTACATTTACATTTAGCGGGTGGGTGGGTATTGGTATCTACGACTCGACGATCGACACTTGCAAATAAAAAAAAGGAAACTAGGTATACACAAGGACATTCAACGCGTATTAGACTTAAAATAAATTAACCGAAATTAAATTATAAAAGAAACCATAATTGCATGCAAACAAAATTTCCTTTTGGAGTTCTAATAACGTTCAATATTTTTTGTTATATGCATGTATTGTGTTGACATGTGACTGAAGTTCCATTTGCGTCCCTGATACTTGTCTTTTTATTTATCGTTATCGTAAAACGATAATACATTTCTTAACTGGCAACCGATCCGAGTCGTGAAGAACTTCTGTTTTTTTTTATGCGATTCCAATTTATTATTGTAGTGCCCTGTCATTCGCCATGACTTTTTCTTTGAACCACAGACCTATATGTCATCTCGAAATCGCGTTAAGTACATTAACAATTTTGATACAGCTCATAGTTATATTTTCCCACAAAAATGAAAAATTTGGCCTTATTTCGTTTTCTAAAGCGAAATAAAGCCAAATCGGAAATTTGGCGTTATTTCCAGATGTAAAGCTCATTTCTCATTTTCTAAAATCTCCCAGGACGAAATCCCCTATGCAAAAATCTCCCACAAGCAAACTAAACTTGGCATATACTCAACCTTGCACCTACTCCAAATCCTACAAGCAGTGGGATTGCACTTGCACCATAGGTTGAATAGGGTGTGAGTTTATCACATTAGACTAGGCACCATATTGGACCCATCGCCATCCCTGGGGAACCTTAACGGTCAAATAACCTAAACCACTTCGCCCAAGCAATTAATTCCCCTACAGAACCTGAAAATTGTTTCAGTTTTGTTTGCGAGGCCAACCTCCTCCAAATTGTCGAAGAAGTACCTATCGAGGAATTTCCTCCTGTACCGAGCAATAGCTTGACATTCACAGAGGAGATGAGTTATGTCCTCTGTGACATGCAAGTCTTCATAATACTTGCATATGTCTGTATCTATTAGACCTATAATCTCATAGCATGCCTCCTTAGAAGACAGTGCCCGGAGAGTATCCCTATTACCATTCGTAGCCTTGATCTACTGAGCCTTAGTAATTCTACAGATTTTTTCCGATCTAGCATAGGCCAAAGAGCCTTAGAGACCCTGTGCCCTACTATATTCAACCATCTCTGATCTGCCCTGTTTTTAATATTTTCGAGAATAATTCTCTTGTGCACTTGCACCATACGCATCTCACTTTTTAACACCATTTTTAGGTGTCCCGGCGACAATAATAAAACCATCTAAAAGTGGGGGATTTTCTCTTATGGTCGTCTGAAGTAAGGGATTTCAGCACATTTACAAAAGGGGATTTTTGAAAAAGAGATTTCATCACCAACCCCATTGGATATGATTTTATATGTGACATAAGCAAGGGGATGGCCGTATGGCCATACTAACATCCTGGATTCGTTACCAAACGGCATGGTCACGCTTCCAAATTAAACTTCACGAAATGCTTCACGTCGGTTTCCCTATACAAGGGCTCAGTGGAAGAGGGGCGAAGTAGTGAAGGGCTTCGACACGGTCATATACACCGACGGATCTAAGATGAGCTTTGGTGTGGGGGCCGGTGTCTACTCGGAATCACCGCAAATATCACTTTCAGTTCGCTTACCGGATTTTGTCAGCGTTTTCCAGGCCGAATTACTGGCCATCCGAGAAGCCTGCACGCAACTAGGGCGTGACAAAACGCATAAAAAAAGCATTGCTATCCTTATAGATAGCCAAGCCGCCATCAAAGCCATCGATTCGGTTACCATATCCTCCAAACTGGTGCAGGAGTGCCGGAACGAGCTAGCCTGTCTGAGCGACCGTTTCAGGGTCACACTTCTCTGGGTTCCAGGGTATAGTGACATAACAAGCAATGAGCGTGCGGACGAGCTGGCCAGGAAGGGCTCAGCACTCCACGCCTCGCTCTCAACGAGGGTGCACATCCCGCTAGGAGCGGTTAAGGGACAAATACATTCACATTTTCTGCAGAAAGCCAATCTCCGATGGTCGGGATTGACAAACTGCGTCATATCAAGGAAGATGTGGCCTATACCTACAACCAAAACAGAACAAATAACCTGCTAAACAGAACCCGCGCAGATATTGCCAGAATCACGGCAATAATTACGGGGCACTGGCCAATTGGAGACCATGCGGCCAAACTAGTATCCCATACAACCCTCATTGCCGCAGTTGCGGTAATACAAATGAAAAAGAAACTCTCTCTCACTTCCTCTGTAAATGTCCAGCTTTAGCGAGAGCCAGACTGCGCGCACTGAACCAACCATTCTTTGACGACCTTAGCGACATCTCGGGCGAAGGGATACAGGATCTTATCCGTTTTCTCAATTCCACAGGTTGGCTATAGGCACCGACCAGACCACATCCTTAACAATCACCTCAAAATAGGTCACACGAGGCGTGGTAACAAAACGGCACACCCTAGTGCTAATTGGGTTCAAGGATTGAACCACCACTTCTACCTACCTACCCTAAGCAAGGGGATAGTTCTTGCAAGACATAGGATCGGCTCTTTTGCAAATGGTTCGCACTTTGTCATCGGTCTTTTTTCCACCCAACATACTCGTTTGATGATTTTCGTATATGCGTCGTGTTAAAACATTACCTTTGGCTTTTGAGATATCTCCGCTGACAGCATAAGAACCGGTGGCCAAGTTTTCTGAATTGCGTGATGGAATTGATTTTCAACTATCTAAACGTAAGCGTTCTTTTTCCTCTATCGCCCTATACATGATGCGTATATTTAGCAACTGTTGAAAATACAGCTTAAACAAATTTACTCTTGCCTGCACTTTGGGGACTAGCCATATTTGTTATATAGCTTTCGTTTGGTCTTGAAGCTAACTGACATATTCGTATGTTAATACAATATTCTCGAATGACTTCTAAGGGCCGTTTGCTGATGCGACTATTTAAGTTCTACTTAAATTTTTATGGGGTACCTACTTTTTGTATGGGATAAACTGTCACATAAGAGTTTATGTGGAACTTAAATCTATATAAGTCGTATCAGCAAATGGGCCTGAATAACCTAAACGAAATTATCCTTATTTCTATAAGCTGGCTTTCGATCAGCTTTATTTACCATTTACTATCGTTTAGCGTTCATTGATCATGGCTCCGAAAATAGCTTTACTCAAATGTATTATGTTGTAAAAATGCTTACAAATTGCTCCTTTAAAGTTTACATTATAGCGACAGAAAATTTATCTAAACAATGAACTACATTAGGCTTATCTAGCGTTAATATTGTAAGCCACTGCCTCACATAAAATAGTACATCCATTTTGACAGAGCATCAGGCAAAGCATACCATAAATGGGAGCATATATGACCGCGTTAGAATGATCGAAGAAACTCATACGAGTTAAAGAACCAAACATTTAGAAATGTCTTTACATCTGAGCCGAGACAACCGCGAGCAGAAATTGGCTCTAAAGAAGAAGATTGCTCACTCACGGGTGCGATAATTCGACATTATAGACTTCGCACATTCGTGCAGTTTAATTACTTGCTTACTTAGATGGCTTTACAGACAGTCCAGGGTGGACCTGTTCATCAACCAACACGCCTCTGCAGTCCGATCCTTGGCTAACTGGCTACAGTTGCGCACTATAAGTTGGTTGAGATCCCCTTCCACGACTGCGCGCTCTTAAGGCAAGGTCTCCCTCTACTGCGTTGTCCTTTCGGGTTGGAATCGAAGACTCCTCGGGCTGGAGCATTGGTGTCAATTACATCTACAACGTACCTATACTTTTCTGACCAAGTAGATATCGCTGTATAGTGTACAGCTCGTAGAGTTCGCTGTTAAATCTCTTCCTCCAAAGCCCGTCAACGCAAACGGGACCAAAGATCACTCGAAGAATTTTGCGTTTGAAACGACCAAGAAGATCTTCATCCGCCTTTGTTAACGTCCATGCTTCTGCGCCAGAGAGAATGACTGGGATGATGAGGGTCTTATATACATAGAGTCTCCTTAGTGTTTCTTGACAAGGCCTTACTAGTCAGTTCAATTGCCTTAGGCCAAGTGTAACTCTTTATTTGTTTTCTGCTGTGCTGTCATTATAAGAATTTTTAGCGGAGCCTAGTCAGTACACAAAGTCCCTAACCACCTCAAAGTTATAGATGCATATCATGACGTTCTGTCCGATTCGTCGATGTTGTGCGCTCTATTACCTTTCGCAAGTTTGCAGGTGTTTTGTCACAAATTTTATTGCTAATATTGGTTTTGAGTGTATACCGAATATCACCTTCCGGTAACAGGGAGGTTTCTGTTTCTTATTTTCAATTATTTTCGTTCGTTGCGTGTGTGGCGTATATTTTTCAAAAAATAATTTTCTTTGTTTTACCTAACAGAGGAAAAGACCCCCATCGCCTGAAGTTTTTTTATATTCATTTTTTTATTTAACTTTTATATATACAATTTGAATTAAGGCTAGTTTAAAAGTGCTGATGAATAATTAATATTTTGTGTGCTCAACAACAGTTTACAATGATTTTTTTAAATAATTTGATTTACATAAATAAATTGTGAATGTTTTCTCAGATTTATACTCGTAGTATGTATGGTTGTCAGGGTTGACCTCAGGGTGTTCAAATCCGGGTGTCGATACACCGCCTGAAGTAAGTCACACAATCCGTAAATATACCATTCGCGGCAAGGTTGTGTGAAAGGTTTAGAACCAACCCTTAATATGGAAGAAAAGAAAGGACTCGTCACCTAATCGCATTTTTGCCAACCTTTCTGTTAGCGTAACTGGCTAAAAAATTCAACTTGATCGTTGTGCAGAAATGCTGCACTCGTGACAGTAAAAATCTTCGCCTTGCAGCACGTTACGTCTTTACTTTTCAAATGGAAATCCAGTGTGCACTTGTATTTCGGGGTGAATGTTTATTTGCCGCACCATTTGCGAATGTCCGATTCTACGATTACCCACGTCATGAAGCGTATCATTGAGTGACAAGCTGAATGATTTATGTGATTACTGGATGACCGATTTTTTTTTGGACAGGATGTCACAGATAGACAACGTCATCAGAATGTTAGTTAAATTCACCCCTTCATACAAATATAGGTCTCCTCCACTTGTGACAAACATCAAACTCAAGCATACCGATTTTTGCGAGAAACTATGCCTGGGGACATACAAATATTACAAGGACTAGTTGCGGTCAATATGTACAACTTGCCCTGTCCCTCTGTATATAACAGAATATATGTAGTTACCTAAAGTTCTAGTGACTACTATTTTTCTATTTACTATAACGCTACTCGTACGAATATCGTTTTATATAATGATTACGATAACGACATAGAAATAAGGATATAACTGTACCTACTTCTACCTTCAAAGTACCAACACAGGTACTCAAAGGTACTCTTATGGACTATAATATGAAATAGGACATGACTACACAGTACCTACTCTAATGGAATTTGCAAATGAAGTCAAACAAATTAAGTTATCTCTATATTCTTAATCTAACAGTGACATGCATACAGTCGAATAAAATATAAATGACTTCAGTAAAAGCAAAAAGAGTCCTTGTTAGTATTTACTCGATTTCGTAGCACTCTTTGTACGAATTCCTCATTACATTACTATGTAATGTTGTATAACCTAAATATGTTTATGGGATGGCACATTCTGAGTTTAAGTTGCAAAATTACATCGAATGTGAACGTCTTCTTTATTACATTTCCGGAAATTGACCTAATTCATTCAAGAATACAAAAACATTCTACAGTCTTGTTGACCTTTTATTTCCTAGAAAAGCATGTCCTCCTAAATTCACATTTTCTTTAATATTTTCCATTTCGAAAATCTATAATAGAATTCACTCCTCAGCACATGAACGGATATTGTGTGCACATTACTCCTACTACTGGCAGGCCCGGCCCCAGCCAAACTAGCGCTCTGTGCAAGACTTACAGAAAGCGCCCTTTTTTCATATTTGCATACATGCATAAGTCTTTTCCACATCACCCAGGAGGTAGACTTTCAATGCTTTTTTTTATTGAGATATCTAATATTGGCTTTGTATAGGAGTGGGAGGTAACCGAAATAGTTTACCGACATTGACAATTTTTAATACCAACATGACGACCGTAAAAAGTCATCTCACAAAATTTAATTCGCCTATGTCGATTCGTTGACAGACGGACATGGCTGAATCGATTCGGAATTTAATCCTGATCTAATCCAGTGACTCCTTCCTGACGTTACAAATGTAATGACAAAGTGAATAATATTTACCTTTCTGTGGAAGGTATACAAAATGTATTAACTCATAAATTAACTTTACATATAGTTATCTCTCTGAGCCTTCTCATCATTTTCATCATTTGCATCTACTATCTTATGTCGGATATTTTATTGCTGCTTTTGTAAGTAATATTAGTACTAACATAGTTGAATCTCACACAGATACATTTTCAGTTTCAAACATCTTTGTAAGTTGTAAGAAAAGGCAAGTATGTACTTGTGTAAATGCAAATGCATAAATTGGTTCATTTTATGTATTTCAAGCTCAGAGCAAAAAAAAAAAATCAAGCAATATTTGGTCTTCTTTTTATTTTTTTCTATTGCCACATTTAATTTAAAAACTTATACTGATAGAAAAGAAATTCCACGAAACATTTAAAAATAGTCAATCAAAATTCGTATCCAGCTAAAAAACCAGCTGGCTGGATTTTAAAAAATGTTCCAGCTAAACACATTTTAATCAGATCTGTCTGGAAAGCAGTCAAAATGGCAACGCTGCCGAGAGTCTGAAGTGGAAGAGAAGAGAATACTAAATTTTCATATAATACAAACGAAGCTACATGTTGTTCTCTTTGTAAGAGAAATTTGTTGCTCTTTTTCGTAGATGAGAAATCCCATCCATATGTGCAGAATCAAAAACCTGCACGTTCTACACAAACAATTTCGTAGAATGAATTTTTTTGTTTGAAATATTTTCCTATGAAAATGTTGCGATTGACTGTGCAAGAAATAAAACCTGCACATACGGGGTGGAACTTTTTTTTGTTTTGAGATTTTTGAACTAGTTTTTTTGTAAAATGTAAGTGGATGTGCAAAAAATATACTTACACGAACAGGGTGGAATATTTTGAGATACGGTAGGTAAGAAATTAACTTGCATAGGTTTAGTGGAATTTTTTATTTTGCGATATTTTTAGTTAGACATTAGACTCTCCCTGAAGTTGCAAAATTGCAAGTAATGTGAGTTAATGTGCAAGAAATAATTCAGCACAGGTGTGGTGGATGTTATTATTTTGGAATTTTCTGAACAAGCTTTTTTTTAAAATGCAAATGGCAGTATGTATTAGTTCGGGCAAGGTAAAATTAATTTTTCTTAGGATTACTGTCCACGTAGCTGCGCTTCATTTCGTAGTCGCACATGCGACTTTACCGCTCCGTGGACAGAGCTTGTTTGTTTATATTATGCAAGCTGCAATGAAGCTGCAAGCAAGCGTACAACAAGCTGCAAATGACGAAAGCGTGCGAATGAAGCGCAGCTTCGTGGATAGTAGGATTTACTCCTAGCAATGCGCCCCCAGAACTTGGCGCCCTGTGCATTTGCACATCTTGCACATATGGTTGGTCCGGCCCTGACTACTGGTCTATTATATAAATTTTATAGAATTCCTAGATTTGTAGAAATAGGAAGGATTTTGCTTTTACTATATATCCCAAATTTGAATTTGAAATAAATAATCTCATAAGGGAATATTAATTCCATAGAAACGTTTGTAAAGAAATTCTTGGCATTTTAGATCCGACCGGAAAGACAGTTTTTGAATTAGACTCCATGTCTTCGCTATAACGAAATAAAGAGAGACTCACAGAGGGAATTTCGATCAATATTGCATTTGCATGATAAGGATGTTTACTCAATTAGTATCTATAGCTTTGACTTTGTTGCAGAAAATATTACCAACATATTCATATTTTTACAAATTTACTGAACCCATTCAATTGGATTTCCTTCCTAACCTGAAAAAGGTAGATTTAAATTATAATTATTAATAAATTTAAGTATAATACATTCATACTACCACTGTGTCTTAAGGGTCAGTGCTGCCAGACTGCCCACATAGAAATCTAAAATGTCTTTGCTTGCTTTAAACACTTATTTTGGGCATTACCTAACCTAGAACCTACTCCACCAGCATTCGAACTCTATTGCTGGACTTCATGCCTAATAGTCATAGAGAGTTTTGCAACCTCAAGTCAACTGGCATCAGCATCATTGGATATTTATTTTAAAATGAAGCTGGCATCATCTTTACAGTTCAAGGAATACCTACCTACGCTTGATGAGCTTAAGTACTTAGGTTTAATATCCAAAGGGATATTTCCAAAGTAGGGTCGGGTCATAGGCAAAGCAACTGACAAAGAACAGGAACATCTATAACAACTTCAGTTACGATGCTGACTTACGAATATTTAGAAAATTAAAACATAGGAGAGTGGGTTGCAATAAGTCTTTGAAAATTAAAACAAAATATTGGACATAATCTATCAACTTTCAAATCTAACATTCTGCTTGTCAAATTGAAGATGGAGAGTCTCGAAATACATAATTGAGAAATGGAGGGTGTACCCCAGCGGCGATAATTTGAACCCTTCTAGATATACAAATTAGACAGATCAGCGGAAAAATATACGGAAAAGAAGATAAGCGACATTAAATAATTCAATATTGTGAAAAATACATACAGCAACATAAAAATAAATTCCTAACTATTTTACAATAATCTCATCGTGGTGTATCTCAATGCAAATCATATACCTAGACTAAATGGTGTAACCTTGTACAAGATGTCTTAGTTGGATTTCGCTTGAAGTCATCGATGATGCATTTATGACTAGACCAGTTACCTACATCACTGTTTGCTGAATCTGGTATCTGTCACACCTATCGCATAGACATAGACCAACCAGCCTTGACAAGCTCTTCCCCTTCGCGAATGGATCATTTTATGCCGCTAAAATATTCTGCAATATCACAGGTGGTTATCGACAAATTCTGAGATAAATCTCGATTAGTTGGCTCCGCCATTGGAATTTGTGATAATGCTGCACAATAAATGGAATAAATAAATAAATAAATAAATAAATAAATAAATAGGTGGCGCAACAGGAGGGTAGAAACCCTAGGCCATTGACATACTATACATGGACTGCTAGTGAAATGTCAGTTTCATGCAAACCTGCGAGGAAAAATGAAGCAAACATAAGCACTAGCCCTTTTGGTTCAGTGCGGCGAAAGTCGGAAAGAGGTTTCAACCTCTGCGCGCCTGTGCTATTTTTTTTACATAGAACACAGTGCCATCCATTGTAGAAACATTGCAACTGCGCAAAAATAACGACTTATTCAAATTGTTTCAAACGTTCTATAACAGATGGCAGTATGGTACACTCAGCACACAAACCTCGAGCACGAATTGCTCGTTGACATTTGAGTGTTTTCGTTTCTCTCCGCCGTGAACCAAAAGAGCTAGTGCTTATTTTTGCTTCAACGAAAAATTGGCTGCTAGCAGTCCATGTATAGTATGTCAATGCCCTAGGGCTAGGCCTAGTTTCTCGCAACCATTCGTTTGTGTGAGTTTCTATTTTTCGGGACGATTGGAATAAATGGAATATTAACAATAATTTGAAGAACTTAACAAAGTTAAGAAAGAAAATTGTTAACACGAAATTAAAACAAGTTTTTCATTCCACTTTTAAACGATTTCAACATATTTTATGGACCCGGGGTTATTTTATTTTTCATAAACCATATTTAAATTTTAGACCGACTAGGCGTTTACATCCATTAAAACAGTTTTTCTTTTATAAAGTAAATAAATTACCTGTGCAAAAATACACGTACCGTGTACCGATAACATATTCCGGTTTATCTGAGAGGTTTCTTTTCCTCGCCATCAGATATCGCAGGCCAACTTGTACCTTCGTCAATGGGGTTTAGAATTCAGAAACCCAGAGTAGTGTGGGAATCTAACCACATTAAAAACACCTCCTTAATCATGATCAATTAAAGAAAGATCGACATAAAGATTTTAGTTTCTCATATTTTTTTAATGTCTATCAGCATTTTCATAAAAATGGAAAGTGTTTGCTTATTACACACACCCATCACGAAAACCAAACAAAAGCTTGAAAAGTATTCAATTCTTCGCCATTAATTGAAACCATTCACTCACTCATGCGATCGCACAACCCCCACAGTGACGACGAACGTTGTGTTCTCCCAATTTAGATCAAAACACAATAGGGTTTGAAATAAAAAAATATCGATTTTGTACGAAAAGTTCAATGATTAAGTTTATTAACTTGGATTAAATACTTGTTACTTCTTTCAATGCAGATTTAAAAAGAGAGCGAGAAAAGGTTAGCTCGAACGAAAATGTCATAATTGATAGCGATGGGTTAAGAAAATAGATGTACTAGATTTCTGCTGCGTTGCCAACATTACATTTTCAACATTCCGCCCGCCTCGACGTCTCCTTTGGGACGTTGAATAGCTTCCTGGTCCTCCGGATAAACTGGCAAGGGACATAGCTTGACGATCGGACGCTTTAAAGTTGACGATTGAGTCCTAACAGTGACCACTCTAACAAGTCCATCCGGATACCGCTCGTCTGCGACCAGGACCAGTGTTCCTACTTTGATAGATGGCATAGTGTCGTGCCACTTACAAAATTCTTGAAGACGTTGAAGATATTGTATTGACCTAATTTTATAATAACAATATTGTGACAGGTGACATGCGACATGCGACAATTTGTAAACTGACAACTCAACAATATTGTTAAATTTCTTTTTCAAAATTACATAAATAGATAATTTTGTAGAGTTGTTGAATAATAAACGACAATCTTCAAGTTTTGGTTTCATAAACAAATTGTCATGACAATAAAAAAAAAAAAAATCAGTAATTTTCTGACAAATTTCTACCGACAAGTGACAAGTGTAGTACCTAGAGTGTGAATTCTTTTAACAAAAAATTTTATAATTATATTCCAATTCATTGATTTTTATTTGTTTTTAAATCGTATGTACTTAAAGTACTTACTTAAATTATTTTTGTACGCACATTTTTCGAAAGCAGAAGACGTCTTGATTTTTTTTTTGACACGCGGACAATCACATTTTCTAGATTCACAATAATATCCGAATCTATGCAAAAAATCAGCATAGACACTCTAAAATAGGCTTCAGTAGAAGAGGTTTCTGGATTGGAACGCGTTATGTGTTTCAATGAAGCTCTTGGAGTTCTTTCAATTTCAAATAAGTCCTCGGCAAGTTGGGATGCGGATTGAAAAGCCTCTCTGAAAAAATCTTCAGCATTTTTTCTGATGTCTTACTGAATAATGATTTTAATTTAAGGACCAATTTTATGTCATAAACAGGCAGCAAAATATGATTTTGTTAGAAAATTGTTGAACATCTAAATCTGAACAGCATCCAACAAAAAGGAATCACTCTCTTGATGCTTAAGACCTATGACAAGTTTCCCAAAATATGACAATGACGAAATTGACACGAGAAACTTGTCATAATCTGACAATGACAAAATAATCTGTGACAAATTTGTCGTTGTATTTAATTGACAATTATGTCACCTGTCGATATCTTCTGAAATGAAAGTTTGTCTGACAGTGATGACAATTCTACAAATTTGTCGCACTTGTCTATGTTTATGAAATAGGTTCAAAAAATGGTCGATAAAAATTACGTTATGAAATTGGACGACCGGCCGGCGGCTAGTGAGGGTGTGCGAATTTGAAAGGCTACAGCCTTTTCACATGGATCAGTTTTCAAAAATAATTTAATACATATATACAATTGACAGCAAACGCAATCATGCGTCCATACTTATTCTGTACTCCGTCTCAGTGTGCTTCGACCGATGTTTCCTCAGACGTGTGCCCCCACGAATTGTACTGTCTAGATATATTTTTTCCCATGACAGTCCAAGACTAGCGTTTGAAAAGTAATTTTTTGTTTTGTGCCACGCCCTTTTGTCTAATCCCGTCACACTTCGCGCGATTGTTTGTTTGGACAATGTACATTAATGCCTACAATTTTACAACTTTAGCTCAAGGTGTCGAGAAGTATCATTGAAAATGTATATTTTTTTATTGTTTTTTTTTTCGTATGGGAGGTGCCACGCCCTTTTGTCCAATTTTCACCAAATGTGAATCTATCCTTGGATTTACTCAAACACATACACAAAATTTCAATGAAAAGAATCATGCAAATCGGCCCAGCCAGCGGTTATCGAATTATAACGTCATCGAGTTTTACCCCATAGAAGATGTTTTTTGCATGGGCGGTGTCACGCCCTTTTGTCCAGTTTTGACCAATCTTACACAACACTCCTGAGCCAATACCTAAGATTGTATCGATTCGGCGGTTTTCGAGATATAAGATTTTGAATGGTTTTTTTATATGGGCCGTGTGCCACGCCCCTTAGTCCAATTTTGACCAATATTCAAAGGAACACTCCAGGGCCAATATCTAAGACCATCTGTAAGTGCGAGCTCAATCGATTCGGTGGTTTTCGAGATATACTATTTTGAATGTTTTTTTTTTATATGGGCGGTACCACGCCCCTTTGTCCAATTTCCAGAATAGCCTTCGTGCCAAAAACACAGATTTGCTCAAAATTTTGACTCAATCGGTTTTGTGGTTTTCGAGATATACCTACCATATTTTTTGTATGGGAGGTGCCACGCCCCTCCTTACTTTGCGTAGTAAATACATCATCCTCTTTAATATATATAGATTTGGAGATGTTAAATCAGAATCCGAAAAAAGCGTTTGCTAATTTCGTAACCGTAGACGAATCATGGATTCATTACACCTCACCAAAGGCTAAGGGATAATTAGTCAAACCAACTGTCTTGTGGTAAATGAAAGCCGAAGAAGTCCAAGGTTGATCTGTTGGCAAACAAAGTCATGGCGACAGTTTTTAGGGATGCGCGAAGTATCATTCAAACGATTACCTTAAAAAGGCTATAACGATCACCGGCGCCTAATATGAAGAGATGCTGGATCAATTTTGTCAACACAATGTCGTTTTTCCGTAACGAATTAGCATAAGTCGAGATGTGCCTGTCTGCTGCGACGTAACAATGCCATGCCATGCATAGTATTTGGAATCTCAAGTGTGGTAAGAAAAATTCGTTAATTATCGACTGCAATCTGAAGCCTTATTCCCAATAGCGAAGCAAATCGCTTTTCATTGCGGATTTATCTTTGTTGATTCAACAGCGATAGCTGTTTAGTTTTCGGATTGTTGGTGGGTTGTTTGTGGATAAAAAATGAGCTAAATTCTTGTGACCGGAAAAAGGTGTCAAACTTTTAAAATAAATGAAAAACTGGAATCCAGAATGGAAAAAAAATTGGAAAGCACTGGAAATATCAGTTCGCTTTTAAGAGTAAGCAAAAACGAAGAAAGTCGAAATTGAGTTATCGCTTTCAGACATCTTTCAGATAAAAAGGCAATCATCAGGCTCAAAAAAAACAAGAATGACAACATGAAAACAGGATTAGCTAAAAAGGGAGCTACCGCAATTTCTTGCCTTTGTTCGAAGTTTCGTTATTAACATTGACAATCCGCACCCACTCACACCCACTAACAAAAATTCATCAATATTGTTGATTGAATTGGCTGGTGACTCCTGTCTTCCGCGTCACATATTATGTATATCCTCAATCGATACTCAGGATATATTTTATATTTTGTTTTATTTACTTTTTCACTAAAAACTCATTTCTAAAATATTAATACCTAGATACTCGCATGTACGTTATACCTATCTCTCTTCAGACCAGAAGAAATGTGGTCCTGCTTTGTTGATACTAGGATATGCCACGTGATAGATTAAAAACTTTTCTGAGTGTATTTTTGTTTGTCTTTTATTGTTTACTTGGACATCCGCCCAAACCGTCCATATCTATGTGGGTAGTGGGTGTAGTTCGTACAATAATATATCTAAGACAAGAGTAACCAAAATAACTTTTAAATTACATCTCTGGAGTAAATCCTGTTTTGTGTCCATCTTCGTAGGAAATAACTACATTTCAGGGCAGTAGGAGTATTCTCGAAGTAGTAAAACTTAACTCGGTGAGTTCCGCAAATTAAATGTTTTTTTTTTTTCTCTTTTGAATGAATGTTCCAAAATGTTTAATTACATTTCTCATTCCTTTTGTTTTATTATTTGTCGTTTCATTCCGTTTGGCATTCTTTTTATTTGTTTTTATTGCGGGTAATGTAAATTATTGATTTTTATTATTTATTCGTATATAGTGGGTAACTAATTAAAAGAAGAACACGAAAGAGCCCGGAAAAGATTGCACACAGAATGAAACGAGAAATTAAAATCAAATTAATTTTCAATTATCCGTTGGAAATAAAAACATAATTGGAAAGCTCAGGCGATCTTTTTCTACGTAATGGGACAGTGGAACGTGGTTTTGAGAACAATTTTTTTTTACGAAGCATGGCACGCAGTCTGTCGTCCTGACTGAATACACATGTGTGCGGTCACATGAGTATGTAGGCCTATAGGGTCAGTATCTACCTATAAAGGTCTGTTACTTCTGTGGCTATGCAGGTCGTGGGTATATTTGAAAATTGGTTTTAAATTTGTTTAAATGCGCAATTTTTTTATAAATAAAATTACATGTACAGTCAAACTTCTTTATAACGAACTTCCTTATAACGTAATTCTCTCTATAGCGAATTTCATTTTGTTCCCCTTCCCCTTCAAAAATATCCCATATGAATTAGGTTCTTATAACGAAATTCTGTATAGCGAAATTCTCTTTATAATGAACTATTTTTTTTGGCCCAAACACAAAAATGTTTCTTTATAACGAAATGTCAAATTTGAAAACAAAGCCTACTATGATTTTTGTTACTAATTTTAAAAGGGAATTCCCCGTTTTGGCAAGAATTTTCAAGGTATGTATGGATGTATGAATAAGTGTACATGTGTAGTAGAAATTCTACGTATATCAACAGGTCACTCATTTGAGTTCGTGAAACGTTTACCTATCAAGAATGTCGAAGCGCAAGGCTATTTCACTTTCGGAGAAATTATCCATTATTGAAAAAGTTAAAAGGGGGGAAAGAAAAAAGATGTTGCGGAAAAATTTAGTGTTTCTATTAGTACATTGTTGACAATTTTAAAGAACGAGGTAAACATTTTAAAGTTTTCCGTAGCAAGTTCAAACAGAAGCCAAAATAAAACTAAGAAAAACAAAATACGGTGATGTGGATAAAGCTATGATAAAATGGGTTCAGATAAACAGGAAAAGGAATTTACCGCTCTCGGGCTCTATTATCAAACAAAAGGCTAAATGTTTTTCTAAATCTTTGGGTCAGTATAATTTTAAAGGCATAAATAGATGGCGCAACAGGCGAGTAGGTCTAGGTCTAGCTTTTCGTTTATGTGAGTTTCTATTTTTGGGACGAATGGAATGGACCTACAATTTTATGCCGAGTCCGAATCCGAACGGCTGAATTGAGAAGCTTTTTCAGGACAGTCATAGTCTCGGATGTATGTCAGACGTTCATGAGAGGTGACGCAGTAGAAAAAACGTTAAGGTGTAATAAAGGAACACTTACAGTGTTAAAAAAAATAAAATTTTCTATATAACGAATTTTGTATAAAACTTCCTTATAACGAAGCAATTTTTTGTTCCCTTGAAGGTTCGTTATAAAGAAGTTTGACTGTATTATGTAAACTTCTTGGGATTTTATCTTTCACTCTTAATCACTTAATCAACCTATACAAACTTGAACTAACCTTTAGGTATGCTGAACACTTAGACCATCGCTGGGCCTACCATTTTCAGAATACCGTGAAATTTATTGGGCTACGTGGTTTCTTCACCTATACATTCTCTCACGAACATTCTGAGGAAGCTTTTTAATCTACGGTAATATATAGATCAATTCGAAAGAAACTCTGTTTGTCCACCTTTTCAGGACTAAGCCTCTGAAACTATCATAATGTAATTTAGCATAGAGATGGTCGCCGACCTGATAAAGAACATAGGCCCATAGGCGACTTTTTATAAACTGAATGCTTGATAGAAAAACGAATGAAAAAGAAATTTGTTTAAAAAAAAAGAAAAATTTGAAATGCTGTTTTTTTTTAAGGCTTTAAATTATGGGAGCTAAAGATGTAAAACATGGGAACACTGATGCACATTGTCCAAACGAAGAACTACGCGAATGTGGGCGAGGTTGGAAAACGGGACGTAACAACTCCCATACAAAAAATGTATTTAAAATATGTACTAAATATATCATGATATTTATTACAGCCTTAGCCTTGAAATTTGATAAATTCACGTATATTGCCTGTCGGAAAAACTTTGCAAAATATGAGAAGTATTTTTCTAAAGGATGTGAAACTTGCCAAAAAAAAAACTCTGAAAACTAACTTCATACTACCCAATTTATTACTATACATATTTAATAGAGTTTGCCCTGACTGAATTAATGACTCATCAATTCCGTGAAACTTTGAGTATGTATTACACTATAGCTGGCTGTGCAGAGCTTCACTATTCACTCGAGAATACGTAGATTTGGTGTACATGTACACCCCATAAATCGTGAAAGGGCAAATTATGGTGAATTTCATCATTTATATCAAAATCTTCGCAGATTTCCAGATCGATTTTGGCAATATTGTCGTATGTCAGTACCATCTTTTGATTTTCTGTTGGAAAAAGTTCGACCAAAATTAAACTTTCTGTTTATTTTGTTCATCTTATTACTTCCTCGATCAGTGATCGACTAAAAAATTAAAACAGATTTGATTGCAGAGCTGTCGCTCAGGGTTTATGTGGCCACCTGCCCACCTCCATACGATACGATTTCATGTGTTTTAATTTTTTTGCGTCGCTCATTGCGTGGCCGGAGCCTTATGTTGGCCTTCAGCGCTATAGGCTATAGGTGCGCTCTACAATTTCGACTTGGGTTTGAACTTTTCTTATACATGAGTTGAGTTTGTTCAGCTTTTTAGCTAATAATTACAGTCTCAACCAACCGTTGAACCAGCAGGAGCTGCAAATTAAGCATTGGAGGCAACTTATGCTTGCATTATAGCGAGTTCGCCGAGATTGTGATAGAAGTATTCTCCGAGATATAGTTTTCTGCGAGCTGCGAGGGCTGGGCACGTGCGTAGGAGCTGAAGAATTGTCTATTTCCCCTCCTCGTCCATGCATCTTCTACAGACATCCTTGGAAGGGAGGCCCAGCCTGAGAGCATGCCTCCCAATAATGCAGTGTCCCGTAATGACACCTAATGTGCTTATATTGGATCTTTTTAGTGTCACAAGATTGTTGGAGCGCTTGAGATCCAGCGAAAGCCTGGTGCAGTTTGACCACCTTCGATTAGTTGCGCTTATCGCATTTTGTTTAATTAAAAGTCTACAAGTAGGGAGGAGTTGTGATATGCTTAGCGAATTCGTAGGCCTTGCATTCTCTGGAATGTCCCTGTGGCCCAGCACCCATTTACGGTGAATTTCGAATTGTTCCGCCATCTCGTTAAGAGATAAGCGGCAATTGAGGGCGGTTTTGGACTTGAAGATGAACAAATCCAGGGATTAAATCGCGGCTTGGACTATCGGTAAAAATTACGATATCCTTTGGGGATATTACATTATACCGTAGCCACGACAGGGCCTCCTTGATCGCCATGATTTCCGCTGGAACTCGCTATAGTGATTAGGAAGACGGAATGAGATCGTACAATTTAAATCTTGGGAGAAAACACCCCCCCCCCCCTCCTCTACACCTGTTTCCGTTTTCTCCCAGTCAGTCCTAGTGGGTATGCAGGTTTCAAAATTCTTGCTGAATTGAAACTGGGGGAGGCTGTAATCAGTATCTTTTGGGATGCATTCTATTTTATCTAGAATAGACAAGTGACCAGTTTGCCGACTAGTCCACAGACGGGTTGCTTTAATACTGATGGCTGCATTTGCTGCCACTTGTTTGCAACAGAGGTCTAGCGGTAACATGTGGAATAGCATGTCCATCGCAGCTGTTGGAGTGGTCCTAAGCGCTCCACTAATGCAAACACATGCCGTTTTTTGTACAGGACTTAGGTGATTGGAGTGAATAGCCTTTTCAAGCGCATTCCATCAGACGACGCTCACTGCATGTATATCAATCTGAATCTAACACAAATTGAGCCTTAAAATTGTTTTCGTTTATCGCCGATTCACGCCTTAACGCATTTACCGATTTTAGCCAAACTTTCACACATCTTTGGAATTGGTCTATATATGTAGTTTGGTCAAAATTGGACAAAGAGGTGTGGCACCGCCCATACAAAAAAAACATTCAAAATCTTATATCTCGAAAACCGGCTCAGTGGCTAATGAGCTGGAATACTGTGCGAGTGGTCCCAGGATACCCGGAGAAACACAAATTACATCTTGAGGTTTTTCTCCACTGTTCTGGAAAATATTCTCAACTCAGCCATTCGAACTCGGCGTAAAATTGTAGGTCCCTTGAATTCGTCCCAAAAATAAAAACACACAAGTGAAGTGGTGCGTGCCTATGGTGCCCCCCCTTGCTGTGCCACTGTCTACATGTTCTTATCAGCTACTCACATTGACATCTAGATCAAACGATCGCCATTGAAAAATTAACCCTTAATATAGGTCTCCCATTTTTCACCCTATAGTGGGAGTGGGAGAGTTTCATTTGGCGTTAGGACGAATTTCTACACTCCATGTATTTCCAACTAGAGTAGTCGACGAATTTTTGTAGATATCCTTAAAACAAAGTTCAGTTTGTGACTTTTCTATGTATCAGTGAAATGTGAATTAAAAAGGAAAACCATTTTGGGAAATGAGAAAAACTGGCACCAAGAAGTAGGTACACATCAACCGAAACAAAAAAATACAATAACTCCTCAAGGAAGATCATATCTCATCCCAGGTACGTTAGGTATTCTCGCAGTTATAATGGTATATGAGCATTTCCTACAGCCTGAATTTAAGAAGATATAATTAAATTTGTATTAGCATTACCAATGAATGACTGCTAGAAACTTTCCGCCATTTAGGATGGAAACTTTGTAAAAGTTATACAATTGATTTATTCAGTAAATTGAGTAGACCTTGAGAGCTGACCATGTTGTGTTGTGTATGGACAAATTAGATTTGATTATTCAATCATCATTAACATTGCATGTAGGTTAGGTATGTATTTATAGATATACATTAACAACCGTAGATGAATAAAATATCCTCTTTACTTCATTGAAAGACACCTTTCATATTTTTCACATCGCTTTTTATGACGGGACGGTTTAACATAAATCTACCTGCAAGTTTCGGTGAAATATTTAATAATTTCTAAGATTTCTGTAGAGAGATAAAAAGCTAATCTGGGTTTTTGCATAAATACATATTTTTGATTTAATATTCAGAAGGGTGAGCCTTGAAATGATTAGGAGATACCAAGGAGATTCGTCTATCCCATAATAATGAGGAAAAATCTTAAAATTACAGATTTGGCAGACTGCATGACGCACCTATTTTCAATGCTCCAATAAACCGATTTTATCTCAATACAAATTTGTATGTAGATTATTCCTGTGAATCCTGCATAATTTCTGTCTGCTGCGAAATGTATCTTCAACAGAGGAGTAGCATTATATAGGGTTGTGGGTTGCCATTTATGGTAATTTTTCAAATTCTAAAAATACTTTGAATAAATAATTTTTTAAGCAAACAATTTGGCTGTGTGATCATCATGTTCTTATCTTCCTCCTCTTCTACTACATAAAAGCGACCTGGGTGGATCTGGGCCTCAACCAACACGCCTCTCCATTTAGCACGATCATTGGCTAACTGCCTCCAGTTGCGCACTCCAAGTTGGTTGAGGTCCCCTTCCACTTGTGCGAGCCACCTAAGGCGAGGTCTTCCTCTACTGCGTTGTCCCTCCGGGTTGGAATCGAAGACTCTTCGGGCCGGAGCGTTGGTGTCCATTCGCTCTACATGTCCTAGCCATCTTAGTCGACTGATATGCACTTTTCTGACCAGGTCGATGTCGCTGTACAGCTCGTAGAGTTCGCTGTTAAATCTCCTCCTCCAAAGCCCGTCAACGCAAACGGGACCGAAAATCACTCGAAGAATTTTGCGTTCGAAGCGCCCAAGGAGATCTTCATCCGCTTTTGTCAACGTCCATGATTCTGCGCCATAAAGCAGGACTGGGATGATGAGGGTCTTATATAGAGTCTCCTTGGTGTTTCTCGACAAGGCCTTACTAATCAATTGCCTTCTTAGGCCAAAGTAACAGCGGTTGGCAAGTGTAATTCTTCGCTTGATTTCTGATGTGATGTCATTTTCAGAATTAATAGCGGAGCCGAGGTAGACAAAGTCCCGAACTACCTCAAAGTTATAGCTGTCTATAGTGACGTTCTGTCCGATTCGTCGATGTTGTGTGTCCCTTCTTGTTGACAGCATATTTCGTTTTACCCTCATTCACCACTAAACCCATTTTTGCCGCCTCTGTACTGATACTTGCAAACGCACCAGTGACAGCTCGCTGTGTTCTGCCAATGATGTCGATGTCGTCAGCGTATGCAAGTAGTTGCACGGACTTTTGGAAAATTGTGCCATTGGTGTTGGTTTGCGAGTTTCGCACAATTTTCTCAAGAATGATGTTGAAAAAGTCACATGACAGCGCATCACCTTGTCTAAATCCTTTTTTGACATCAAAGGTCTCGGTGAGACTGTTTCCGACCTTTACGGAGCAGCGAGCGTTTTCCATCGTCATTCTGCACAATCTGACAAGTTTGGCAGGGATGCCAAAACTAGACATGGCTCTGTATAGCTCGTCTCTATAAATGCTGTCATATGCGGCTTTAGAATCGATAATGAGTATCGATTTGGACTTCTTGGGTTTTCTATAGGATCTGCCGTAGTGTGAGTATTTGGTCGGTTGGGGACTTACCGGGCCTAAAACCGGATTGATAGGGTCATATCAGTTCGTTGACAAATGGTTCACACAGTACGGCAGACAAAATTTTGTAAGCGATGTTAAGGAGACTGATGCCTCTATAGTTGGCGCAGTTTAGAGGGTCTCCTTTCTTATGGATCGGGCAAACAATGCTGAGGCTCTATTCATCAGGCATACTTTCCTCTGACCAAATTTTAGAAACGAGTTGGTGTATGCTCTCTACCAAGTCATCCCCTGCTGCCTTAAAAAGCTCAGCCGATAAACCGTCCGGTCCTGCAGCTTTGTTGGACTTCAGCTTGGATATTGCTATCCTTACCTCATTTTGGTCAGGTGGACCGAAGTCTTGGCTTTCATCGCCCAGGTTGAATGGTTCATTCTGCCTGACAGTGGAATTTGTGTCGTCTTCGCCGTTTAGCAGTCTGCAGAAATGGTTTTTCCATATCCTCAGCACCGACTGTGACTCTACTATAAGGTTTCCTTGTTCGTCTCTACAGGTCTCTGTTCGGGCCTTGTTCCCGTGACACGGTCTTTTTTACCTTTTGGTTAAACTTCCGAACATTGTTCCTGGGGTAACACCTCTCTATTTCCTCGATCGCGCGCTTCTCATGCTCTTTCTTTTTCCTCTGGAGAAGCCGGTGTTCTTCCCTCCTTTTTTGCTCGTAGAGCTTACGAGCTGCTCTCGTCCTTCTCTGCAGCGCCGCTTTGTAGGCCAGTTGCTTTGCTGCATGTGCTTCCCGGCACTTTTCATAAAACCAAGGGTTTCATGGTGGTGGTCGGGTTAAACCTAGCACATCAGTCGCGGCTTTTCTGATGGATTCTTGGCATCGATCTTCACTGGTCTTCAGCACTTGATGTTGGCTGCACAGAAATTCTCGAGTGGTTGAGGGAGACGCGATCGGCAAAAGTTCTGGCGGTTAGTTGCGTTTGTAGCCGTTCAACGTTGAATCTTCTCACAGTATTTCCTCGTTGTTGTGGTGTCTGGGATATCCGCATACGTACCTTGGCTACAACAAGGTAGTGATCCGAGTCTATGTTGGCCGCTCGGAAAGTTCGGACATCTAGATTGTGCTACCAAAGATGTCCTCCTTTCCTATTTTGGCGTTAAAATCACCTAAGACGATTTTAACGTCGTATTTAGGACATTGCTCATATGTTTTGTCGAGGAGCTCATAGAAATATTCTTTGGTAGTTTCGTCTTTGTCTTCTGTGGGTGCGTGAGCGCATATCAGGCTGATGTTGGCGAATTTAGCCTTGATGCGGATAGTTGTAAGGCGCTCACTTACGTGTCGAAAGCTCAAGACACACTAGTCCAGGACACTTTAGGTTATATATTGATGCGCTATTGCAGAATTTGTCTTTTATGTTTTTTATCTTCACTGATGACAACTACGCATAGCACATTCAGTTTATCCTTTATTTCCGCACATACTGTATCGTCAATGTATTCAACTCGTCATAGCGCCTGAGCCCCTTTGATAACGTCGAGACACATTGCTCTGGTTGTTGAACTACACCACATTACATATGTATATACACACATCCACTGGGTAAATACGTAAAAGGATAATGAATTTCAATTGTTTTTCCTTGTTGTGGATTTAACATTTTTTTTTTTTTCCGTGGTTAAACCAGAAAGAAATATAAGTACAAAATTGTCTGTCATTTTTCTTCCTTTTTGCATAATATACTTATGCCCCTTAAGCTATACGCACACACTTCCTCTTCACTTGAAACAGTGTAGTCCTTAGCATTACTTTATGAGTTTAATTTGAAGTCATCAGTCGGTGACTTCTGTAGTTAACGTGTTCCCACGACAAAAAAAAACAAAAACAAAATAAAAAAACTCAATTTTTCGCTGAGTTCAGCAGTAATTTGAGTGGAATAAGTAATGTTTCCCCATACATTACCCTGTTGTGGTTTCAGGTTAAGTATTTCCCAAAAATGGGTAGTCTTCAACAAAAAGGGAAATTGTATTTTTAAGAACAATAGGGATATGAATGACTACAGGACCAGAGGCATGGAACGTGGAGTGTACGCTTCGTTTTATAGATAAAAATTTAAATTGAATTATTATGGAAATTTTTGTGTTTTGGGGGCGCCATTTGGAGTGCAGTTGACTGTTTTTTTTGCATATTTTTGACAAGCACGCAAGTGGGAAAAACAAGGAACCCAGCCAGCATACATAAGCTGTATATAATTTTATCGATGGCGCATATTTCGATGTCAACTTTTTTTCAATCCTCCATTGGTATTTGGTTTTTTTTTTGCAAATATTTCGCGTAAATTGATGGATAAATGTGATAAATTTATCAGGAAATCTAATTAGACTGATGAACATTGAAGCAGCATGGTAAAATGAAGCTTAGTGTTCATTTATCTGAAATAATATGACACTTTGTCACTGAATATGGTTGTCAGGATAGGATACTTATTTGACGTTGGGCGTATTGATTGTTCATTGCCGTGGTGTAGGGAGGTATCTACGTGGGTAGTTAGGACTTTCATAAATTGTGAGTTATATTTCTTATCTATCATAGGAAAACCATTAGTCAATTCTATGTTTTCTTGCAAGTTATTTGGTCATCGATAAACGAAGTGACAGTCATCTCATCTATTATTATTTAAATGATTCATTATATCTATACCTACCTAACCATATAATAAAACTGTAGGGGATTTTATGTATAAGTAACCAGTTGACATTAAAACTACCTGGGCAATTTCGACGAAAATAGTCCCAACCAAAATACGGTAGAGGAAGTCACTTTTGCGATCAAATCGCTAAAAGCTGGCAAATCTGCCAGAGTGGATAAAATCCGGCCAGAAATGCTCAAGGCCTTAGGTGCAGAGGGAGTCAATGGCTCTCTCGTGTCATTAAAGTGGCCTGGGCATGCGGCGAAACTCCCAGCGATTGGCAGATTGGGGTGATTGTGCCTCTTTTCAAGAAAGGGGATAAACGGGATTGCTCAAATTGCAGGGGTATACCACTTTTAAGTCTCCCGGGAAATGTTTTTGCCAAGGTGCTGGAAACGCGTTGCAGAGCTGTGATCGAGGCACGATTAGGAGATGAGCAGAGCGGCTTTCGTCCCGGCAGAAGCACAACCGACCATTCACTCTCTGAATGCTACTTGAGAAGGTTTGGGAGTATGCTACACCTGTTTACGCATGCTTCGTAGATTTGGAGAAAGCATATGACCGAGGCCCTCGAGGTAAACTCTGGAGTGTATTACAGGAGTATGGAGTTGACGGTTCTTTCTTGAGAGCCATTCAATCTCTCTACACAAACTGTAAAAGCTGTGTTCGGGTAAACGGCGTTAAATCAATACCTTTCACCGTGGGCGTTGGACTTCGCCAGGGGTGCGTCTTGTCGCCTCTCCTTTTCATTACCTACATATATATGGACTGGATGTTACAGCGCAGTCTTGGCGAAGAATGTTTCGATTGGGAGATCTGAGAATAAGTCCTTTGCTCTTCGCTGATGACATGGTCATCCTTGGATCCTCTCAGACTGAACCGTTTGTGTTGAAGCTGAGATGAAGGTAAACGTGAACAAACCTAAAGTGATGGTCGTCTCCAGAACGCCTGTTCAATGCACTCTGCATGTTAGTGGAGTTGGAGTCCCATTGAAACAGGTGGAGAAGTTTAAGTATCTCGGGGTTTTATTCACGAGTGATGGAAGGAGCAATGCCGAGTTTTCCTGTAGGATTGGTCAGGCTGGGTCAATTTTGAGACAGCTTGGTCATTCTGTTATTAGAAGGACTGAACTTGGTGTCAAAGCTAAGTTGTCAGTCTTTAATTCGGTGTTTGTTCCAATTCTTACCTATGGTCATGAGGTTTGGGTAATGACCGAAAGAATAAGATCGCGAATACAAGCTGCCGAAATGAGATTTCTCCGCTGTATTGCTGGTGTGACCCGTAGAGATCGCATCAGAAATACCAGAATACGTGAGAAACTTAATGTCGAGCAGCTACTTCTCCGGACGGAGCGATCCATGCTTCAGTGGTTTGGTCATGGTAAACGCATGTCCCCGACCAGGATTCCACGACGTACTATGGAATCCGTACCATCGGGCAGGCGTCCTCTAGGTAGACCAAGGATGAGATGGTTAGATCAAGTCCATAATCTCTCTTATACTCGTATGGGGTCGCCCTTGATGATTTGGAGTCGATGGCGGAGGATCGAGAGCAATGGATGGTCCACTTGAGCAACCTACACCCGCGACCCACTTAATGGACAAGCGGACCATTGAAAATGATGATGATGATGATGGATCATTTTAAACGCATATAGGTCAAACTATATGCCTTTTAAGATTTAGTTTAAGTGTTATTCTAAGGATCAACAAACGCTCTAATTCTAATGCCATTAATTAAAGCCCCACACAATTGACTTTCCGATGAACCTATTGCCCCCAATTCTTTAGCCATAAAAGTTTATTTCATATTACGTACAGATACAGACAGTTGTTTGGCAGATACAAACATTTTTCTTAAGACAATATACATACCTTAAACACATCCTTTAGCCTGTTACTTTTTTAAGAAAATTTCAAAATACAAAGTGGCACACATTTAAAAAAAAAAGTGACTCACAACTTCCCACACACACTGTTCACTATGTCAGCCTCAGAGTATGCTTATAACGACACAAGTGATGAAAATGGGAAGTGCGGGTAAAGAACCGGAAGGCTTAGCATATTACTCATAACTCGCCTGGTATAGTTCCGGATTTTCCAACTACATTCTATAGTCTTACCGTTTCCCGCGACGCGATATTTTTTTTTATTTTTTTTTTTCAGTCTTCCTGTGTAAGTGCAATTAAGTGTCAACCCTTGAGATAATGCAGGGCAAGTGGATTAAGCGGTTCATTCAAAAGCGGCTTACACAACACACTTAATGTTCTCGTTGTGTCGCGCACAAGGGCTTTTCAAACCACTGACAAAAGGGTCTGAGCTTCAACTCCATAACCGCACAATTGTATATTAGTGCATTCAAATGCAACAAACGAGGATTTGTCTTTCTGCCAGCAAGGGTTGAATAAACATGCACCCCTTCTTCTGTGTTGGCTTTTTCTCTTTGGCTTTTTCTTGTAGTGTTTTTTTTTGTATATGCCAGGATATTGTTGTACAAGATGTTAATAATTAGCCTTTACCTGGACTCATTTTAAGCGTATATTTGTGCACAGCATGAATTCATTATAAGGACTTGTTCATTTATATTTAAATTAGTGAAGATGCTTTCTCCTTGTTCTTGACGCATAAGTAATTAAAACGTTCAAAGTGGACGGCAGGGCAGCATATTGCCTGCTTAACTATGTATATACAATTTTTCATCCCCTGATGCGCTATACAATTTAAAGGATGGGCACTTATACTCTTCTCGACAGATTTTAATCCCTGAATGAGTGGAGTGCTGAAGAAAATACCGAAGAATGTCACCGACCGACACCAGCTATTTAAAAAATCTGCCGCGAAGACAATTTTATTTTTCCAATGGACAACGCCCTTGCGGATATCCTCGCTGGGTCTGGTGTGATTGACGTGTATTGGAAATGACTACAAGTCACACAAGTGGGGGTTAAAGCAATTCCAATATTTTACACAAAATGAACCGACACCCAAGGGACAGAATTTCAAAACAGGGAATACAACTACAAGTCATGCTTACCATTTATCGTACATACATATTTCTTCCGGAAATAAATTAATATTGACGGTCATTGTGATTGGGTCTGATGGAACAGCTGTTGTGTTGTAATGAAATTTCAAATAAATTTTATCTCATACAACATTATGGATTTAATTTTTATTGAATCTGTTCAACATCAGGTGTTACGATTTTTACGAGTACACTAAACGATCTTTTACTTTGATAAATTAATTGAAATTGAAGCTGTAAGAAGCAATTGACAGCGTCACCAGGAATGATTTGTCACAAGGTATAAACCAACTATAGGTATCTACCTATATAAATGTCATTGAAACTGAAATGATTAAAAGGAATAAATTTCCATCATCACAACCATCCCACATATGGAATTTGTCAACCCTAAAGGATTAGAATGAACTTTTCAGTGCACAAAACCAAATGTCACAGGATGTAAAGCTCGTATTTGCAATAAATTGCCTGATGTGATATTTGAGATATTTACCGCAGCACAGCTAAAGGACACAATTGGATATATATGAAAATTTATTGCCACCCATTCTATCCACTAAAAAAAAAACAACGAAAGAACACAGCTCGGTTAGAATAAAACGGTGGTTGAGCATTCATTTATGTCACAGGATTATAGAGTGAAATATGTACGAGCTACGAGTATATCGCAGAGGTTTTTGGTTTTCAGAGCAAATGCTAACGAGCAGCTCGTTGTAAATATTTGCAGTTGAGCTTAACCTTTTCCATTGTAATAAATAAAATTATGATTTTAAGTTTTATAAACAAAAGAAAAATTAATCGATGAAATTTTATATAGCGTGTCGTTCACTTTTAAACCGGATAACCGCAATAATGAATAAAAAATATATACATTTTATAGAGCACGCTAATAGAGAGAAATCCTTTTCAATGATGTCCTGTCCATCCATGTCATATTTGGACTTTTTTCTTCTTTTACGATTTAATTACGATGTAAAAAAGCGTGTGAACCTATAAATAATAAAATATGTGATTAATCACAAAAAAAAAGGATTTGCAATTAAAGTGGTAATTTTTTCTATTCTGTATTTTAAATGATTCACTTTAATAGATAAGATAGTATTGCATATTTGAAATGCAACCATAAATTTAGGGTGTAATTTAGAAGCACTGAGGGATGCATAAACTTGTCCTAATGGGCATGTAGTTATAGTGACGCTAAGCAGTAACATCTCTTCTCTCTATATATATAAAACAAAGTGGAAAAAACTGTTTCCATCTGTCGCCCGTAATTTTCAACCGATTTTGTTGATTTTTTTTTAAATGTCGGTAATTACGGTGATTGGGTGATAGGCTAAACAAATTCAAGATCGGACAAAGGGGCGTGGCACCGCCCATACAAAAAAAAACATTTAAAATCGTATATTTCGAAAACCATTGAATCGATTGAGATCAAACTTGCAGATAATCTTAGGTATTGGCCCTAGAGTGCTTCTGTGAAAATTTGTCAAAGTTGGATAAAGGGGCGTGGCACCTCCAATACAAAAAAATTAAAACATTGTCGCCCGAAAATAAATAAAATAAAATAAAAAATAAAAAAAAAATTTAAAAAGCAACAAAAGGCCTGGCGAAGCTGGCGGGGGTTCAGCTAGTCTCTGTATAAAAAATTGGTCTGCAATCAGTCGATTCAAATGGGAAGAACGCATTTTTCGAATCTACCGACAAAAAAATTATTCCTATTTAATTGAGTCAAAATTTCAACGCCATACAACAGGACTTGAATGATCATGGTCTTATAAAGAAACTTCTAAAATCTTTGGGATAGGGCTCTACTACTCCATTGCCTTTTCAACTCAAATAGCTCTTGGCAAGAGTTATTCTTTTTCTATTCTTAAATTTTGTCTGAGATGTTGTTATCAGATTATGTAGTAGAGGTGAGGTAGACAGGTCCCTTACTACCTAAAAGTTGTAGCTGTCCATTATGACTTTCAGCCTGATTCGTCGATGTTGGGAGTCCTTTCTTGATGACAGCAAACATTTGATTTTGCCATTTTAGCCGCCTCCGTCTCTACATAACAAACGCATCAATGACAGCTCGCTAAGTTCTGCCAACGATGATCAGATAAATGTCATCGAATCGGTATATACAAGTAATTGGATCCGATCTTGGCTTCTGAGCTGGCCTGAGAGTTTCGCACAATTCTTTCAAGTATGTATGATGTTAATGAAGTTACAAGACATAGACAGCACATCACCCTGTCTATATCTTTTTTTGACATCAAAGGTCTCGGTGAGATTATTTCCGACCTTAATGGAACAGCGAGTGTTCTTCATCTTAAATCTGCATAACCTATCGAGTCTGACACGGATCCTAAAACTAGACATGGATCTATATTACTCGTCTCTAAAAATGCTGTCATAAACTGTCTTAGAATCGATGAATAGTTAGTGGGTATCGATGTTGACTTCTTGGGGTTTTCTCCAGGATCTGCTGTAGTATGGATGTTTGGTCGGTTGTGGACTTACAAGGCCAAAAACCGCGCCTAATCATTTCGTTGATAAATGGTGACATGCGTTCACAGAGTACTGAAGAAAGGATCTTCTATACGGTGTTAAGTAGACTGATGTCCACGTAGTTGGTGTTGGTGCAGTCTTGTTTTCCGGCGAATGATGCTAAGCTGAGGTTTCATTTATCAGTTGGTGTATGCTCTCCACCAAGTCGTCTCCCGCTGCCTTAAATAGTTCGGCTAGTTGGCCATTTAGTTCAGCAGCCAGGTTTGATTTGAATTTAGATACTGGGTTTCTTCACTTCATATTAGTCGGGTGAAAGAAAATCTGACCTTTATCGTCTGAAGGTGAAATAAGACCCAACGAAATATGTATGACCATATGTAAAATTTGGCCTTATTTCGCTTTGAAATTGGAAATTAACGCCATAATCCAGTTTCATATTACCCAACCTCGCACCTACTCCAAATCCATCAGTAACCCCAAGCAGGGGGGTTGCATAGCAATCTTACTGTTTGTACCTACATCTCCAGTTTTTGAAAATGCAAAACGAAATAAACCCAAATTGGCCTTATTTCGGTTTCTAAAGCGAAATAAAGCCAATCTGAAAATTTCCTTGGGCCTTATTTCACGTCACCACACTTAATTAATGTTCTTCCTAAAAAAAATGTTGCCCAGCAGAGGTCCGAGTTCTGGCAGATTTTAACAGGAACAACATTTTGGATTTTAGAGTCCAAGAATTCATTAGCAAACAAGACAGCCGATTTAATACATTTCTTAACTCTAACAGTATCTAATAACGCTTCCATTACTAAAAACACTATAGACCCTCCCATATAACTTCGCAGTTTTCGATATCTGAATTAAGGCAGGCTTCGATATAAAGACTAAGGCAGAAGTTGTCTTAAAGATAATAAATAAATAATACGCGTCAATAGTAAATATTTGGTTTTTTGAACATGGTAGAAATCTTAAAGAGAATTACCTATATCAGTGGCGTAGATTGCTTTAGGAGAAGGGGGCTATGACTTTGTACTAAATTCCATATTTTTATACCCGGTACCCGGTAGTGTGGTGAGGGTATATTTACCTTGACATTCCATTTGTAACGCACATAAGGAGGCGTTGCGTTGTAGGTATGACAAACTATATATATTATTGATCAGCATCACCACAAACCACATAGAACTAGACCGCCGACTTTCGTGCACCTACCCGATATTCCCCGGAATGAATACCCCTGTCTGTGAATATGTGTCAAATGTCAAAATCAATGGCGGCGGCAATGATTTTCCATGCTATACCATGGGCCTAGGAATTTTCAAGTACGCCTGCGTTAATGGTGCTCCTTTGATTTTGTACAGCACCAATAAATGAAAAATTCGGGCCCGCAGGCAGCATGTAGGCAAAGTCCGTTATGTGGGAGGAGTCGACGGTTTAGTTCTATGTGGTTTGTGGGCATCACTTTCTTAATCGATCTAGCGATGTCCGTCTGTCCGCACGATTACGGCCGTAATTTAAGAGCTATCGACTTTAAATTTGGTACGTAAGCTTTTATGCACCAAACTGAGGCTAAGTTCGAAGATGAGCAAGTTCGGATGAAAACTACTACTACCTCCCATACAAAATATATAGCTATTTGATGTTAAAAATTAAATTTAAATAGCTACAGTAAAGATAGCAAGTCTAAACTTTTCAGATGTTGTTTTAATAATATTTAAAATGTTTTGACAAAAAATTATCTTGGTCGAATAAAAACTACCAATACCTCCCATACAAATATATAATTTTTTAATACTAATTTTTTTTTTTATTTTTACAATAAAATAGTACCGGGTATTTGAGCTTCGGCATAGTCAAATATAATTGTCTTACTGGTTTCTTTAAATATTAGATATATTTTTATTTAACGTTTATTTTTACATAATTCATATCTATGACTATTACTGTCACTGCTAAGATTAAGTTCACCCGAGTGGCGGCAAGTGGCGATTTATTGAGCAGCAATTCTGGAGCGATTAGTTATAAAAACGTCGTTATCAAGTGCTGCTCGCCGCAATGTTTTACAAGAAATCCCCTGTAGCGAGTGAGATGTGTAGAGCTGAGCCCTGTCTGGTCAGCTCATCATGTCACTATGCCTTAGAACCGAGAGAAGTGTGACCCTGAAACGTTCGCCCAGACAGAGGTCAGCTGCTTCCGGCACTCCCGCACTTTGATGGCGGCTGACTAAATACAGTGTCAGCAAGCTTAGACGCGTTGGCCATCCCGTTCACTTAATGTTGCAGTTTGCCAGCTTGCTGATAAGTTTCTCTCCAGCAGGAGTCTGTAAGAAGTTGTCCTTCCAAACGGCCACTCCATTGGCATTGGTTTTAAGGTCCACTTGGAGTTTATCCCAAACCTAGAGAAATATGCATTGTGGCTTGCCTAGAACTTGCAGAGGATGTGTGAGCTTACCTTCTTCTTAGGGTTTAGTACTTCATCGGGCGTTCCACTGTAGCCATCCACGCCAATGCACTGTCATAGACTTCTATGTTTCAGACGACTCTTCGATTTTTTGCTGTAAAACCGACCCTTAGAAATATACATATTCCGAAAAAGACAATATTATAAGACTTTACACAGAATATGTATGATTAAATGTGTTTATTTGAATAGTCCAGTTGTGCTTATAATTGTTTAATTTTTAAACTCATAGGGGCAGTTTGATCCCCTTGATCCTACCCCCACCTACGCCACTGATCTACATCCTAAATTATCGACAACGAGTACACTGACAGGCTTTTAAAACTCTCAAATGTTCCATGTATAGGTACGTGACATATGCCTCTGAACTTACTACACTCCCCAACTCTTAGTCGCATTACCAAAGTTTTGTCCAAATTATTGCCGTTCCATTGCGAAAATGTGGGTTTACGTATGCAAATGATTCATTGTTTGCTGCGCATACACGTTTTTTTGTTGGTTTACATATTTTGATAAAATATAAACGAAAACCAAATCCACATGCAGAAGTATAATATTTGTTGAAATCCCTTTTCATAAGGCTACCCCCATGACGAAAGTTCTTGAAAAAGTATACACAAGCTTCGAACTCGTTCAGATAGCAATAATATACATTTTATTCTGAGATTGAGATGGAGAATATACACACGTACACGCACACAAATAGCCATTATTGTATACCTTGGGGCAATTTGGGGAATCAAATAAATTTTCGGATTTGATTTATGGCGGAAAGTTGTCCTTTTTTTTATAAGGCACACACTGATTCGGTTTGGGTTTATCTGCCTTTCCTCGGTCGCTTTTCCCACAGTCACAATGATACACAAGTATTTCCCGATGATTGATTATTTCGATCACAGAATCAATACATGCTCCAAAGTGTATTCCCCCCAAACATATGCCTCATTCGAGTAGAAGACCAAGACCGTCTTCAGTTAACAGTTACTGCCTAGAGTATGTTTATCTAGATATCGAACGAACTCATTCCCTATGCGCATAGTCAATGTTTAAAATATGTGCATCGTCCCGTCGCGTCCGACCGAAATCGAAAGGACATTTTAGGGGGTTTCCATGGAAACCGGAACCTATAACTCGATAGGACATTAAAGGAATACTATGGTGTGTGGCAAAAGCGCTTCGTGTCCATTTGCTGGAGGTACTCGGAGGTACTTAAATGCCACCACCATATGCCTGAAGGTAGAATGTTTCTGGCGTTGTTAGTAATGATAGTGGGGTGGGTGGTGGGTGATTTGTGCAGAGAAGGCTTTTGTTCTTACTCAAACGGGGAGGAGAGTAGAATCGCACTCAAAAATTAATGGAACGGAAAGTGTGTAGATTAATCACAATAAGATCAGCATCCTTTTCTATTCACGCGTCCATGTCGTCGTCGGTCGTCTTCCCCTGTTTGGTTATACACTTGTCCTGAATTGTATTTTTCTCTTTTGTCGTCTCGAGATCCTTTCACTTGCAAGGAATCAATTTGCTCAAGCTGCCATTGCTGCCATTGCTGGCCCACTTCTCCACTCCCACAATCCATGCATCCTTTGGTCTTCCTAATGAGCGTAAAAGCATTAAACAGGAAAAACGTTCCCTGTGAGTTTTTCCTTTACGGTTTAAGTGAGCTGACACACTGAAATGTGTTCACTGTTCAGCACACGCCCTCAAATATCGGGCTGTGTGTTATATACGATTAGGGCTGTGATATCTAGGAAGGAGCACAATGTGCTGGTTTCACCGGTGAGTGATTGCATCAGAAGTGCATTGGCCCGATGAAATCGGGCAATAAAGAACGAGGGAAGGGTATATCTACACTATATATACGAGTAGCTGCAGTGAAACATCAGTTGAAGAACATCTAAACTTGGCCAAAGTTTAATGCAGAACTTTGTCATTAGTTAAAACTACGTTTGAGTGGGTGAATTGCACTCATTTGTATGCGAATTGTGTGCTATATGTCGGCTTGATGATGATGATTTATTGAACTAACGAGTTGACTGGCTCTGCTGAATGTTCGTTCGGGTGGTAGATTGGTTAAGCAACTGTTGCGAGCGCATTGTGTGAACTTTGAGAGATTTGTTGAAAAACGACTTTAGTTCGGAAGCATTTCGTTTCCTATTTGTCTTCTTGAAGTGGACAAATGTTCTACGAAAGCAGCAGCATACAAAAAAAATTGTATTTTCCGAGTTACAAATTATCTTTTAGTCTTTGAAAAACGAATTTAAGTGTTGGACCAAAAGAAGGGTTATTTTCTGGGTTTCTTGTGAAGTTGTTGGAATTCTTTAAACATGTTTTTTTAATAACTAAATTGTTTCTCATCAATATTGCATCGACATATAATATCTCTTGTCCAATATCGACTAGATGATGTTGGTGTCTTCTCTACAAACCAAAGGGGTCTCGTGTCATACTGTAACATGCTTACATCAGTATAAGGTCAGAATTTGTGCTAAAGTGGTCATTCTGTTATCTCCTACCATGGTGCCATTACATTTTCAATTGACTGATTTGAATGACTGTGTGATCGCCTTTTCGCTGTACTGAATGAGGGATTTGTTTTTGACAGCATGTAGCAGAATGACAACGCCCCATGCGCGACTTTCTACAGTGTCATTCATACATGTCGCGATTGACACGTTTTTTCCCTATTATTGTTGTTCCGCTCTTTAAATTTTGCAGAAGCTGCAAAAGCGTACGCAAAGTATGGTCACAAATATGGTAGGAGGGGTTAAAGTGCGGTTGCAGAACTACATAATCTCATACTTCTAGAATTTCCAGCTGAAAAGTTTAAACTACTTATGCACCTTTTGGTGAATAGCGCATCCACCCTTTGGCCACCATAATGGTTTGCGAGACTATGGAGGGTCCACTTGAGCAACCTACACCCGCGACCCACTTAATGGACAAGCGGACCATTGTGAATGATGAATGAATGAATGAATGAAAGGTTTAAACTAATTTTAACTGTTCCATTGAATGTCGAGGAAGAATGGTGGTTGTTTTCTACGGCCATTTATTGCCTCTGCAGAGATAGCAGCTCGGCTTGGCGCAAATGCGTCGTTTACGATAAAGAGAGTCCAAGAAGCCATCAGAGACAAGAAAAGCGGACTTTTCTTCTCGAAACTGGAAAACTAAAGCAACTTGCAAATTTTTAAGAGTCAATTCGCAAGCCAACAGCGGAGACCAAATTCATTATCTCTTTGCTGATGACTTTGGATATTCTAAGACCCCCAATCAGACTGAATTTCCGTGCGCACTTTGTAACCGTCTGGTGTTGACAAAACGTTACAAAATCTGAAACAGTGGTCGATACGATATCAAAATGGCTCTTCCATCCATTCTGCATGTTAGTGGAGTCCCAATGAAACAGATGAATAATTTGGAGTATCTCGCTGGTCTTATTCATGGGCGATTGAAGCAGTAATGTTGAGGGAATACAAGAAGTGGCTAGGTTTTTTCATTATTCAGGAGGACCGAACTTGATATCAAACCTGTGTTATTGGTCTTGAATTTGAATAAAATCGCTAATACAGCAAAAACGAGATTCGTTTGTTGCATTGCTGAGGTGACTTGCAGAGATGGTGCTAAGAAGCAGTGTCCCCTTCTTCGGTGATTTGGTCATGCTTGGTCACCAACTAGGATTTTAAGACATGTTATAGAATCCATGTCATAAGACGTCCTTTAAGGAAGTCCCAGATGTGATGGTTACATCGAGTCCGATCTCTCTCCTCTACCCTTTCAAGGTTTGCCTCTTCCCTAGTGACTTAGAGTCCGCTGCAGAGAGCTATGGAGGTTCCACTTGAGCATTCTACGTCTGCGAACCTTGCATTGAATGGATGTGACATTTGAAAATTAATTTAAAAAAGAAGAGTAGTAACTATAGGTCCAACTTCCAAGACAATTTTAGTGATTCAAAAGATCAAACTGATTTTCTCTCGAATGTTTGTCAGACGTTGAAAAATGTAGTAACAGTAACTAGGTAATAAAGCTACTGGCGATTTAGAAAGTGATCCCTATAAAGGGCTTTCCAATAAGAGGTGTTATTTTGGTATTCAAAAAAAAAAATGCCAATTTTTGAGATAAATGAGGAGATGTTTATTTCATAATAAAGAGGAAGGTATGCCGTTAATAATGAAAAACAACACCAGCCAAATGGCCACCACGAGCACGCTTACCGGACCAAGTCTTTATGCAAAATACGGTGTAATGACGTTTGTGGAATACCCAATTCCAAAGAACGACGAGGAATGGACAAACCTGGGTTTTCTTCAACACTTTGGGCTACAGCAGCAATATTCTCAGTTGTTCTTGAGCGATGCGCACGGGGTTTTATTCCTCACATCACTAACTTTTCCCAACAGCTCGAATTTTTCCACCAATTTCTGTACATATTGCGGTCCGACAAGGTGGCTTCACGACGACCAAAAAATGCTTTAGTTTTGCGAACTGTGACTTCACCGTATTTGTAGTGAATTTTAATAATTGTTGTTCAAGCGTGTATTGTTCCATTTTTAGTAATGGCGTAGTTTCTACTTGTCAAATGTCAAAGAATAAAAGCTTCAAAAGTGACAGCTACCGAAATAGCGGGCCATTCACAATAACACCTCTCATTGGAAAACCCTTTATAAGAAATCTGATTGCAGAATGCAGATAAAAGTCAACATCAGCAGCAGGTACCTAACCTAAATGATGTCTCATAGGTATTTAACGCAAAATGTAATTTTGATAGAAAATACAAATTTTTAATTAGAAAGCTTAAATTTTTCATTGATTCATAGAGTATACAGATTGGGGTTATGTGTGGAATAGTACATCTGATAAATGGCCGCCACGCCTTTGCTGGCAAGTACGTACTCTTTTATATAAATTTTCTATGACCGTTTCGTATAAATGTGGCTGAATTTCATTAATACACCTCCCAATTTCCTCTTTTAAGGCGTTGGTGGTCGTGGGCTTGTTTTCATACACCTTTTGACTTCAAAAAAACTCCAAAGAAAAAAGTCCAATGGCGTTAAATCGCAAGATCTGAATGGTCAATTCTGATCGCAAAAACGGTCGATTACACGATTAGGAAATGACTTATGCAGTAATTGAATTGAATTGTTTCTATGGCTGTATCTGTTGCATGTGGCACCGTCTTGTTGAAACCACATGTTGGTCATATCCATGTAATTTAGGCAACAAAAACTGGGTTGTCATGCCACGATTATACGAACACCATTAATTGTTACAGCCTCACCAGCCGCATTTTCGAAGAAGAATGGTCCGATAATGCCTCTAGTCCAAAATCCGCAACAAACAGTCACGCGTTGTGGATGCATTTGTTTCTCAACATTTACTCGTGGGTTTTCCGGAACCCCAAATGTGACAATTTTGACGATTACCGATGCCATCAAGATGAAAATGGGCTTCATCATCTTCGAAAAATCAGCATCCACTTGCTGTTGTTCCAAAATCCATCTCTTCGTGCTTCATGGTCAGTATTTTTCAGTTCTTGCGTCAATTAAACTTTGTAAGCATGAAGTTTAAAGTCTTTCGTGAGAGAGCTCTCTACAGCGCTTCTCGAAATGCCCAATTCTTGCCTACGGTGTCGAATTGATGTTCCTGGACTGTCAGCAATACTCTCGCGAACCCAAGTCCCTGAATTTTTCAATTATTCTCTTCAGAGAATTTAAATCACTATGACGGCCATAGTCTGTTCGAAAAGACTGTAGCTGACAAACCTTCATTAGTTTTTAAATATTTTTAAAATAAATGAAAATGCGTTGTTCTTTCGTATATCGTTGGCATCACTGTACTATTAAATGGCGCAAAATTCAAATTTTGCTTAAATTATGGGACATCCTTTATTATAGCCACATAATTACAGCAGCAGTGCTTGACAAATAGCTGCATTAGGTATTATTTTAAAAGACTATAGGGTATTATAGAAGCCATTGGAAAATTCCAGAGCCTCTTGCACGTCACTTAGCCTTTCAGCGTAGTTTTGCAGCCGAATATAGAGGTAGGTATAGAGTCAATTTTGACTTGGCGCTGACTTCCAATTTTTTCTGCCCGTGATTCTGTGATTGGGGGGGTCTGTATATTGAAGAGACACCCTTGCAGCTGTGGTATTCTAGTGATATTATCTGACCTATTTGGCATTATATTGCACAAGCGAAAAACAAGGCTTTCCGTGAATGGCGGTCAAACCCATCGGAGCAAAAAAGATATGAATTTATAATACTTCGAAATAGATGCAACCTACTTATTCAATCGGCGAAGACAACTTATAGCGAAAGAGTCACTAACAAAGTAATTGAAGTAATTGGATGTCCTAACGGCTAACGCGCATTCTGGTCCATGGCAAAGGCAATCAGTAATAACTTTAGTTGCTCTATCTTTCCTCCTCTAGTAAAAGAAGACGGCACACTAGCAACAACGCCTAAAGAAAAGGCAGATCTTTTCGCTAGCATGTTTTCAGAGAATTCCACCCTAGATCCTGCACAACTAGAGCCACCAATTATCCCGAGGGTGCAAACATCGATGGCAGAAGTAAAATTTCGACCTCGAATAATTCAACGCATCCTTAAAGAACTAGATTGCAATAAGGCAACTGGATCTGACGGAATCCCTAGTATAGTACTAAAGAGCTGCGCACCAGAACTTGCACCATACTATATGTAAGCTGTTTAGCATGACGTACTCCCAGAAGACGTTTCCTTCTTGCTCGGATTCAACCTATTCCAAAGAGAGGGAGGAAATGTCTGCCACAAAACTATCGTCCAATAGCGTTAGTTTCAATGCTCTCAAAAGTAATGGAAAAGGCAATAAATGTCGAAATAATCAAATATTTAGAAGGTCACCGATTATTAAGTGACAGGCAATACGGATTTCGGAGCCGTCGTTCCACTGGAGGCCTGTTAAGCTACGTAACGCACTTATGGACGCAACCGATTGAACAACACGGCGAATCCAGAGCCGTAGCCTTAGTATTTGACCGAGTCTGATGGCATAGAGCCCTATTAGGCAAGTTAGCGTCTTATCGATTACCACAACAACTCTGCGGATGGATGCAAAATTTTCTTCTGGGAAGATCGATCCAAGTTGTTGTAGATGGTGTATCATCTAATTCGTTTCCTATATAAATGTAGAAGTGCTCCAAGGATCTATTCTTTCTCCAACTCTATTTCTTCTCCACATTAACGATTTGCTTAGAGCGACAAACAATAATATCTACAGCTTTGCTGATGACAGCACTCTTATATCCTCCATCTCGAACAGTGGGTCTGTGATTGCGACTACATCACACAGTCAGAGATGTGAACAAATTAGTTCTCTAAATGATGATCTGGACAAAATCTTGAAGTGCGGAAAAGACAAATTGGTTGTATTTAAGACACAGCTCACAACATTTTCCAGGAAAAATGCATCAACAGTTCCTCAGATCCAAATGGATGACCATCCAATCCATCCCAAGGACTCAATGCACCTTCTAGGAGTCACAGTCAATTCAGGAATCACATGGCAAGACCACATATCCTATATCGCTAGATCGGCGCCCGCTAAGTTGAGCTATCTATTTAGAGCAAAGATCTATTTTAGCCCCAAGCAACTTCTCCTTCTCTACAAAGCACAGGTTAGACCAGGCCTGGAATATTGCTCCCATATATGGAGCTCGGCCCCACAAAATTCACTCAACATACTTGACAGCATACAGAGACGAGCAGTTCGACTTATTGGAGACCCTACACTCACATCGAATCTACAACCGATGGTGCACAGAAGACAAGTCGCTGACCTTTGCTTGGTCTATAGGTACTTCCATGGTAGAAGTTCCGAGGAACTCAAAGACATTATCCCTCGAAATGTGACTTTTGGGCGCCCCACAAGACAGGCTGCTAATGCTCATTACCAGACAGTACACTTGACAACCGCGAGGACATCAATTTTCCAAAACCCCTTCCGTTACAGGACAAGCAAACTTTGGAACTCGCTTCCTGTAGCTATATTTCCAGAAGCCTTCAATTTGCAGCAATTTAAATGTAGAACAAACATACATCTGCGAGCATCTCGGGGCGCTGATGAAGCGTTATATGTTCGCCTTTCCCGGGAGAAGTAGATTTAATTTGACAAAAAAAAAAAAAAAAACTACAAGGACATTGCCAATGCAGAAGAAGCAACAAATAAAGAATTGATCCTTGTAGTACAATCGGTTCCAAAATTGCCTCAAAATCTCTATTCCCATTTATTGATCCCAAGTCAAATATTTGCCAGCAATGCGGAAAAATTAATTTTTCCTCCCGTAACTGCGTCATGTCTACAGCAAGACGAAGGTACCTATAAACCCTAAAGACGTGCAACCCTTTTTTGTAACCACTACAAACTACACGAAAAAGCCTTTAATACTTCACTTCTCCTTCTTTATATCCTTCCTTCCACAAACAAAAAATTGTCTCCTCCTAAGATATACCTAACCTCTCTCTTTCACGGGCCAGGCATTATGTCAACTTAAACTCAAAATTTAACTTCAAGTGAAATAAAGAAGTCGACTATTGTGTTCCAAATGAAGGTACATAACAACAATGTAGGTTGTAGTAGGTACCTATTTTTAATTAAGTATTTTTAGTTGTTCCCTTTTATTGCATGCCTCCAAATTATTACTGAATTATGCTCGGTTTGTTTTTATGAACCCATAAAGTTGAGTACCAACACTTTATGGCATATCAATTGGAGCAGACAATGTATTTTCGACAGGCACTTCAAAAAGGCCTGTTTATTCGTCAGTAGCGTCTGGGTCCTGAGTGCAAGGACTTTAAGTGGATTTTCTGTTGTTCGAAAAGGAGTGGGTATACCTCTATTTCGTCTCCCTGTTATTATACCTGAATTGGTTTTGCATAACATCTTGTTCTTGTTTCCTTCGTGTTATGTCTATACGATACGTGGTTCATAATAAATTGCCATCCAGCTGCGCACCCACGTCCCATCATGATCATATATGCTTTGGTTTTGCAATCCAATATTGAGTGATTCTCCTCTGATGTCATAACGTCCTTCTTATTCCAAAAATAGAGGCCCGTCACAATCGTAACCACTTCAGAGTGAAATTCAATATTTTCCTTTGAGGACAGGACCCAAACAGACAACAGACGACTTTCATTTCGAAATTTTAGAACGCTCGAAGGATGAAAGGATAAAGAAACACTATCTATATACGCACGCATCACCACGACATCGACGACGATGATGTTGATGATGCTGATGAAGAGCAATCACTTTTGGAAATCTTCGCGAAATTTGATGCTGGCCACCTACCTACCTGGTTTGTATACACACAGGAGCGTCATCGCTTTGAACAGTGCGTGTCTTGCTTGCCTGACTGCCTCAATCAGTACAGTCCCGTTCAGATATCCTCGCAATGTGATGAAGGTGTGTGGAACATATGTCGTTTATTCGAAAGCAGGTTTTGGGCAATTTTTTTTTTTGTTTGAGCATTTCCATCACATTTATTTCGTGTCTGATTTAACAGCAGGTGCAAAAGGTAACGAACATTTACCTGATTTACCTCTTAGCCTATACCACCTGTCGTTTGGGTTTTGTGTGAGTAGTTGGATCGGTACAGGTAGATTAATAGCGATTGGCATACACTGCAGTGCACACTGAAATAAGTTACTTATTCTCGTTTGTTGATTTTGCTTTGTCCTTGGCGTTGGGAGAATGTGTATTTCGCGATAACAATGAAAATGACCAGTGAGGGCGAAGGGATAAATAATGTAAAGTGGAATACTAATGACAACGACTGTGCAATGTGCAAGTCATTATTTTTTGTTTGTAAATAAAAAAATATTTTCTGCCACAATGCAGGCAACACTAATTTGAATAATTTACCGACTTTGGGTGTGTGTCAATTACGTTAAAGTTTTGAAAGGAAAAGTTCAACAAACTCTGATCTTGGCCCAGAAATTTCTCTAATTCTACGTTTACCTGACTCCTGGAGAAGGATCATTCTTTGACAGTTTATTCATTGTAACAGTTTTAGAAAGTTAGCTGAAGATACATAATTATTTAGAGTAATTGACAAACGGCCTAAACCCGATTCTACTCTGAGGACTAGCATGCAGTGGTTCAAGAACATTTTTTGTTTTAAAGAGGCACTAGAAATAATGACCCAGTTGACTAAGTGTTTCAGATTCCTAAGCTCAGTTCAAGTGAAACTACATTTTAGCTGTTCTCTAATTTACTCTCCAAACATTTTCTAAAATCCTACCTAAATTTTGAAAATAGAGTTCGTTGTGGACAAGTGTCACAGAAAAAAGCTGTTTTTAAAATAAACTTTCTTCAAGAGTTCAACGACGCGAAAAAGTGGTTTATTTTATGCGCTTTCGTTTTTTTTTCTTGTCTGCTTCCAGGACTTTTCTTTGATCACATATTTTTCACTTTCAAGGCATTCATCGTAGGTAGGGGTTTTATGGGTTATGGGTTAAAACCCCTCACAAAATATCTGGTAGGTACTAAAAATTAAAGGAGAGTCCATTTTATAAAATGCAATAATACTGATACCATACCTTCTTCTGACCAAATCTTGGAGATGAATTAATGCATATGCTGTCCACCAAGTCGTCTTCAGATGCCTTAAATAGTTCAGCAAGTAGGCTATCTGATCCAGAAGCTTTGTTGTACTTGAGTTGCATCGTCCAGGTGGAATGATTCCTTCACAGCTGAGTCTGCAAAAGTGCTTTTTCCATTATCACAAAACTGACTGCAGAAAATGTAAGTTTTCAAATTTGGAAAAAATAGCAGAGTTTTGTTGGAAAATATGTTAGAAATTTCGGATATTATATGTCAGGCAGTTGTGGAAAATGAGTCCTTCACAGCGCGCCGGTTTGTAGGCGAATTTCTTTGCTGCCGCCACTCTTAATAAAGCCAAGGCGTTTTCGTGGTTAGGTGGATCCTACCAGATCTGTTGCGATACGCGTATCTGATGGTCGTTTGGCATTGATACCATTGGTATCTATGATAAAGGGGGTATAGGGCTTCTAGTTACCTAGTTTGACGGATACTCGATTGGCAAACAGTGCTGCCTCGGAGATAAAACAATTCACAAAAAGCGCTAAATCGCGCTAGATTTTATTTTTATCAACAGAGTATGGGAACATAATATACTTTTTAATCACAAAAACACAGCAAAACTTGGATTCCAAAAATCAGATTGATAAATTTTTGCAGACAAATCTCTATTTTCACACATTGGTAATTATAGAGGCCGAAAGGCACATTGAACTTTTAAGCAATTTTAAATTCTGGGTATAGTTCGTACGGATGCATGTGATTCGGTAGATTGTACTTTTCTGTTAAAATTGTATGAGCTCCTGCTCATTAACAGAAGTATTGGCTGTGCCAATTCCAATTAGATTTTTTAAATTTGTAATTTTGTAGTGTTGCTTAAACTTTTTCCTGTGATGTCACTTCCATATATCTAATAAAAACAATCTTTGAAGCAATTTAAATTGAAACAGATGCGTAGATATAGTTACTGTCACTAAGCAGATGCAGTAGTAATAAATAAGAAAGTGATATCCAAAAAACGAGAATTCACATGAACTGTAGGGCGATGTCATGTTAAAGTTTAGTAAGTACTAATATTTTCGAGTGGACTTCCATATAAAAGTTATTTAAACAAAAAGCGCTAAAAATTCCGCCAAGAGCTAAAACTTTTTAATGCGCGCTGAAAACATTAAAATAGCGCCAGATCTAGCGCCGAAAGCGCTAAACTGACAGCACTGTTGGCAAAGTCCTTTCGGTTTGTTGCGATTGAAGCCATTTAACATTACATCTCCTCTGGAGTCTGAGATATACGCATTCCCATTCGTACATGGGAAAGTTCAGCGCAGAAAGTTCTGACATTTAGAACACTATAGCAGCCTTAAGTAGAACGCAAGATGATAAATTTGGCTGACAGTTTTGTTTTTGATCAGGGTACAGCATTGTTTCTTTATGAATGTCATAGGAAACGTCAAGTTCCGCAACGAAGTCAATTGGCCTAAAAAAAAAATAAATAAATGGGTGCCGCAACAGGCGGTAGACACCTAGCTTCTCGCCTAAGTCCGTTTTAAATATGGTGCTATATGTATGCTATACTTTCCGATTGTAGGTACTCCCAAAGATACCCTCCTTGCCTAATCTGGCGTTAAAATCACCGATGTTGATGTTGGGTGTTGGGGAATTTAGCCCTGATGCGAATTGTCATAAAACATTTACCAACGTGTCGATATAGCTAAGACTTTTTGCCTATGTTTGCCACATCCAAATAATCGCTCTCCCTGCGCTCAACAGTCACCGTAATAAATATTATTAAAAATATTGAATAAATGTTGTTCGGGTTATCCTATCGTACTTTCTCGATGACAGTTATGGCTGCTTTGTAGCAATCGAGAGTTTTCACTAATCGGCTGTTCGCAGCCTATTCAGAGTTCGAACATCAACCCACTTTTGGGATGTGAGAGCTGCAGTTGGTACATCAAGGATTCATTCGCCATAATTCAGCACCGTGACTATAGTACTAAAAAGTCCTATACACCGAGAGAAAAATAGAGTAGTAGTAAGCAAAAACACGCTTAAATTAATCAATTTCAAACTCATATTCATCGCTATCCGATCTGTGCTTAAATCAAGAACGTCATTCTGAAACTAGTAATACGCCGTCCTTACATCTAGAAATCGCATGATCAATTTAAGAACATTTCTAGTAACTACACGTTCTTAAATTTATAATGAATTTTCTTATTCCTAAAACGTAGTTTTATTGAATTAAGAACGATGTGCTTATATTAAAACACCAGACATTCTTAAATTGATCATGATTTTGATTATTATTATGACGTTTTGCTATTTATTTTAGAACGCTCTTTCTTAGTTTAAGTATAAACTATGTAACTATGTAAGATTAGATTAATAATTATATTTCTCATTACTATTATGGAGCATTATTGTTTAAAGAGGCACGTTCTTAATACTGACCTTTGTTAACTAGACCTGCTATAGAAATGCTTAAATAAAAACACAATATCTTGTTAAACAATTTTATTTTTTTAAACATAACAATTAAAATTCATAAAAAAAAACAACAAGTGGTACTTGACTGACACAGGCCGTCAGTGTTTTGTCCCTGCTCTTTATTTGCAGCCAGGCACTCATCTTGAATGTTGTCGTCGTTGTCGATATTGTGCTAAAAAGGTGCAATATAATAAAATTAGATACTTTTTTATTCAAAAAATGTAGGTATACTTAGCACTTTCTTCTGCCACAGAAGTCATTTTTAACGAAATTCATTTTAAGGGATACCGACGCGACGCGACCGAACACTATGTAAACAAAAACAGAATGAGCTGCAGAGATCGAATGCAATTAAAATTTAGCGCCCAACACGTTTCATCCTTAAATGTTAAAATTCCACACTTGGCTTAATTCAACGCACTCTTAACTTAATCATAAACGGGATAACTTTGATACAAAAAATGTTACTTTTACTCTTAACTTAGATAAAATAAGAACGGGGGTGTAGTAGTGAGATCAAATCGAGTAGACCGAGTTTTATTTACTCTGTGTCTCCTCATTATACAAGAATCATAAAGTAAAACTGGTTCGCAGTAACTGTACAAGAAATTAGTGTCTTACATTGAATACACTTTTTCTTAATGTGACTTCTTCAGAATTGCTTTTACTTTGCGCATTCTTAGATTGAGAATGTACGAAATGTAATTGCTAACCAAACTGAGTAAACATGAAAGTGTGCAAGAGTATTATTTACTCCAAAAGCGCTTAATTCAAGTATGCAATACATGTCGAAAACTTGATCTGCCGGTAACGCTTTTAATTCTTAATTTAAACCTATACGTTTTTAGAGTAAGAATCACTAGGTTACTTTAACTTCGCAAGTTTTTAAATTAAAATGTTTTTGATTGAAATAAGGGAAATCTATTTTAAAGTAAGCATTTTGTAAAAATAATGTGTGTGTTCTAGAGTTAATCTTAAAAGTACTTAAATTCGGGTCGTAGATTTTCTATCAGTGTACATATGTTAGAGTAGTTCAAGTAAGGTATCTGTCCTGTCATCTCGACTATTGACAAAACCGTTGTTTGTTTCAATCCATTTAATTCATCAGCCGTAAGTCTTCCTGTGAGGGGATCATTTTAGACTTCTGAGAGACTGGAACTCATTCAGTTTGTCAATTCCGACAGAGAATTATAGTTTTGATATTTTTTCGCGTTCATAACACTCGCTAATAAATTTATCAATTCGCATCCGGATGGACAATACCATGTACCCGGTTTATACCACGTCTAGATCGAATGTGGCGGTCGTCTACTTTTTTAGTAAAGGCTACTTAAATGATCAATTTGATACATTTTACCTACATATTACTACAATATAGTAAGTACTACCACAGAAGCAGCAAAAAATAAAAAGTTAAAATTTAGCTCGAGAAGCGGACTAAGCTTTACCGTTTAAATACTCTCCATTGCATTACATCAGAGGGTGGTATCACTTTTTCTTGCCTCTTGAGCTCTAATCTTCTGTAGTCTTGATTTTGACGTTTCCCATTTTCTGTAGGAGCGTAAAAAAAATTCTGACGAAAGAAACGGATGTGGGAGTCTTCTCCCAATCACCCGCACTTAACCTTCCCTTCCCTTGAAACAATACCAATCTGTCTTTCCTGAAGACAAACTGAAGACACCCCTTTCGACGTCAAGTTGTAGAGCAGATATGTACCAGCCACACTCCCTAGAAGCGGACTGTCAGAAGTCACAAGCGGATGTTAGACTGTTTCGGTCACCTTCGGGAGGAGCTAAGTGCATTGGTCAACATCACCATGATATGTCGATCTGTAACAGCCACCCTTCTTACAAGCGGGCGGTCACAGACTACCAGCCTACCGGCATCGCCGAGGACTAACCGTTTTTTAACATCATCGTTAGAGGCAATAGATGGGGGGATAGACTGTTTCGGACTGGACTCCACTAGGAGATGCATAATTCGAACATTCTCAACCAACTGTTGACTATTTCAGCCACCATTAATTATGACCTCCTAGCAAAGTAAGATACACGGAGATACTTCTCTTTAAATAAAATTCGCAGGTAGCAGTACAGTATACATACCCATAATCTTTCTGGCCAATTCCGACTTATCGACCAGGCACGAATCTCCATTGGAGAATTTTTTCAATAATCCACTAGGATTTGTTTCATAAATCGGACTCTAGGATTGAACACTGAATTCAGTCAAAATGCCTCTTCATTTGATTGCGTAGAGCCCTGTGTATGCTGGCGATGTCCTCCTATGATCATCCGCCCAGACCGGCGCGCCATGTATAGAAGAATTAAGCTAACCACTCAGTGTCAGTCTCTTTCTGGCATATCCACCATCAGCCCCATTAATATTTTACCAGCATGCAGATAAAGCTACTCGCAGCTGTGGCCCTTTTAGCCTTTTATTGAGTATTTATTGACCATTGGATTGCGCAATGCGCATACCTGACATTGAAACAAATTTATAAATGCCCACGCTAGGTCCAATACATACGTATACGACCTGTTAAGGGATATTCGCATGTCCAATCGTATACTTATACCTCCAGGTTTTTCTTTCAATTTATTCAAAGATAACTTCCAGCTATTTTTCAATTCCCCCTTTTTATCTGTGCAAAACATAAATATCTTTACAAACAAAAACCATTCAATTCGTAATAGATTACTGATCCATTTCCTCCTCCCTATTGGTTATTTCCAAGCCACCTGTGGTGGAAAAGCCCCAAAGCACCCTTTTCCATAGCAAAGCAAAAAAGAAGAAGAATGTTTTCAAGTGGAAAATATCCCACATGGCCATCAAATAATCCCGTAATGCATTACGTTTATGGTCGAGGGTTTTATCTCTCAAGTACACACCAAACTTTTCGAAGGGAGTACCACTAGATCTACTCGTATTCGCGCAACAACCCCTTTAGAAAGTTTTGTTTTATCTTCTGAAACAAAGGGGGAGGCAAAACAAAAGCCATAGTAACTACCCCAAAAATAACCCCTCTGTGCATAGTTTAACAGAAAAAAAAACATGTCTCCACGAGTGTTTTTCATCTTTTAATTTGACGCTGCACCCAATTTAGACCAGAACAAACCGAACATACCGCATAGACAAGACACACACCTCTCCTCCTTCCCCTGAAGACCACCAAAACCGCCACAAAACTTTTACTTTACGTTCATATGAACTGCATATCCGCATGCTTTCGTCCTTTGTCTCAATCACGGAACCATTGGGGGTCAGCAAAAGTTTCTTTGGTTTTTTTGTATTTTTTCTGTTTTACATCAGGTTGCATTCTGTGACCAAAGTATCTTTAAATAGATGAAAGCATGCCAACAAAAAAAAAAGTTTTTAGCTGCATTTGGGAGTGGCGCACGTGACTGTTGTCTAGAAAAAAATTAAATTTATAAACCCGCTAACAGATCCCTTGTCGTGACTTTATTCTAGTGAAATTCAGTTTTCCCGACAAAAAAAAACTCAGAAGACACACACACATACTCGTAGTCGTAACTTATCGTTTAAGCTTGCTGCGGCAGATGACTCTTCTAGTGGAAGTTGTTTTTGGAAATATGTATCTTCTTTTTTCCTGCATCTCTTAGATCTCAGTCGGAAACATAAGTCAAGCGAAAAATGTTTGCATATTTTATGCACAAAAAAAAAATCCATAACGCACAATATGACACTAAAGAGCTAAGAAAAATAAAATTGTCGTGCATACCTAGCTATAGTCACATCGTCACGTCATCATCATGAGACAGAGGATAATGCTCTCTTTAACAGGTGTAGTGTTCGCTGACTTGGGTTTGGGTGTTGGATAACAACAAAAATAAAAAATATTGTTTAAACTTAATTTAACTGTTTAAAGAAAAGAAAAAAAAAGTGTTAAAAAGTCATTCACTGTAATATGAACTTAACAGTAAAGCGCTAGTACGACAGAGTTGTGACTTGTGAGTACCAGCCAACCCCAACCCAACTTAGCTGCTGGAGGTCTAGTGGTAGTGAGTTAAAAGGTTTTACATGAACCAGTGAGCATCTGGAACGTTCATACAATTGAAAGTAATCATTTTTCCATTTGTAAAATAAATCAAAAAGTTTACATGAGCATTTAGTTTAAATAATTCAGCCCCGGAGTCGTAAAGTATCTCGAGGACAGGTTGCACATGTTTCCTCTACTCGGTTGACATATTCGCATGACTTATGCCGGAAGGGTTCGTTTAGAAGTTGGAAGCTTTTAATTTCACTCAAATAAATTGAAATTCAAAACTGAAAGTTTGTGTTTGAATAAAGAATGGAAGGTACGAATGCGCTGTTTAACACAACGTGTTATTTTTCACTCGCAACATTTCACACAAGTTTTCGTCAGGAGATGTGAAGTGATATTGACATAGCTACAGGTATAGAACAAAAAAGTGTCATTTTGGTTTTGGTAAATACAATTCTACAATTCCCGATTTAATTATGCATGTTGCATGTAGGATGTGAATGTTTATAAGCAGTTCGACAAATTATTATTGGTGAGTTTCAAATCACTATGAAATTTTTAAAAGTTGAATTTGTAACTTTTAGGACTGAAGTTTAACTTTATCGTTGTGGAAATTGGCAGCTATCTATGAATGCTCCAGATGTTCACTGGTTCATGTAAAACCAACCTGTGTTGGGTTGGGGTTGGCTAGTAGGTACCTACTTTAGGACAAATATGTAAACACTAGTTGGTTGTACCCGCTTCGCTGGGTATGCAAAGTAATATTTGATAAACAAATTGATTTTATTTAAAGAACTTCTTTGAAAACTACATTGCGTGTAAATTGTCTCTGGTTAATTAATAATCTTCCTTGCTGTGGATTAGATTCAATATACACCTTCTTTTGTCTTGCAACTCTTGATTGTGATAAAGCCACATACAGTTGGCCGTGTGAAAATACTCCGGTCTTCAAATGCATGCCAACGTGATCAAATGACTGGTCTTGAGCCTTGTTTATTATTATAGCGTATGCTAGAATTTATCGGAAATGGAATCATTGTGGTAATTCATGCTCTTATCAAATTTCGTCCAGGCTCTTCCACAATCAATCGAGTTCCATTGCAGTCCTCTTTTAGGGTTCAAGTTTTTCAGCAACATGATGATGACACCTTGCTTAAGTACAGCACATGAGGTGGCTTGCTGGATGGAGTTTGCTGATTGAGGAATTCAACAGGGAAATTTGGTGCATCATTTGGATCTTCAGTCTTCACTGATAACAGAATCGCCCCTATTCATTTCTAATGTCTGCACATTTGTCAGCGCGGCAATGACTCGTTCTAAGAGTTCCTGCATTGACTTTTGCAGCAGATCGCCAAAAATTGTCTTAATTAAGTCTCCTGTTAATATAATTTCCGTGGGAATTTCAACAACGTCGTCTTCATACATTTCTGCTACCCGCGGCAATTTTGCAATAATGAGAAGACTCATATTTTAATAGCCCTCAGGATTTTGTCCACAGAGATTCCTTCACGATCGGTTAGTTTTCTCTTTTATATTTAAATATCGCGAAATAAAATTTCGTATTAAAGTACCTGAGGAGCAGTTAGTAAATCAGTGATCTTAAAATTCGTAGCAAAGTACATATTGCCTAAAAACGGTTTCTATTTTTTTTTTGTATCTATTGATTTAGAATTTAGATTTATGAGTATAAATAATATTTTACTTCTTTTTACTTCTTTATTATCAATGTACAAAGTTTCATATTGATACGACAAACTCCTTCGTGAGTTATGAAAAAGTTCTCATTAAAATCATTGCATGCCGAAAGCCAAGCTGCTAGTGCTGGTTACAAATTAATTGTAAATTTATTTACTTTTAATAAATAATAATAATAAATAATAATAAAATCATTGCCAATAACTCGAGCCCAAAGCAAAATACCTAAATATTTCTTATATAGAGTACACAAACCGAGTTTGAAGTCGATCGGATGAAAAATAAAAATGTTCCCGTACAAACTTTGACCCCCTAAGAAGGGTTGGTTTTATTTGGCAATTTCCTTTTGAAAACACTTGCCGAGCATTACTATAGTAGAGTTTGAAACTTGAAGAAAATTAAAATACTTATATGAAAAATAGGCGGTGCGTATTTGAATAATGAGAAAACACAAACATTGAAAATTTATTCAAATACCCACCGCCTACTTTTATTTAAAATAAGAAAAATAAGAAAAGTAAGGAGCGTTACAGAATCAGTAAGGGTAAATATATATATGATGTTTTCAAAACTACTACGCCCCTGAAATAAAGCAAATGGTTATCACGTTGTATGTTGAACGTCAGAAATAAAAGCTGTCCTTGGTTTACAATGGAAGTATGTAGTCAGTTCAGTCAAAGTTCTTAACAGACTTTATATAGTAAATGGAAACATAGTACGAGTAGGGTAAAGCGGGGCTAGTTGGGCCACGAGGCAAGTTGGGCCACGCGCATTACTCAGAAACAGTAAGTTCTCTACGAACAATATCACATGGCATGCGAATAAAGCTAGCACAGTAACCAAGACGTTTAAAACCGGTCTCAGTTGCATTATATCAGGAGAAGGAGAAGCATATGAAATTTTCGTTTTTAGCGTGAAAAAGGTAAAAAATCTGCCTTGATTATTTTTATTATTAAAGAGGTGATAAGGTGCAAGATACACATGGTAAGGTTTTGTCATGAGCTACGTTAATATATTTTAGTATTCATAATACGAAATTGGACAATTTTGAGTATTTTCTTTTTTGTGACACAATAATATGTTCATCAAAGTATTTGTGGGGCATGTTTGGCCAGCAGCTGGGTAAACATGTGGATCAACTTGCCCCCCCCCCCCTAAATATATAAATACGTGACGTGTTATTGGGTATGCGTATGACCATATTATTTGTTCTAGAATGTGCCATACTTGTCGAAATTGGTCTCATACAAAGTGTTCCCCTGGACTGCGTTTAAAGGTCATTTTTTAGTTTTTTTAGTTTTTTAAAACTATTATTTTATTTGTCCTTTATGGAGCTCATTCTTTTACATTTCAGGCCGTGGTCCAACTTACCCCATTCACTTGGACTTAGTGCATTTAGGACAATGTTAATTCCTTATGGATGCATATTTTCAGAGTTTTCTAAAAACATTATGAGAAGCACGAACTCCATTCCATCTTTTAGTACCACTCTTGAAGGTGTAGGTAGTATTGATAATCTGGTTATAACCGGGCTTAAAACGAAGTTCTCCTACTAGCCCTGCTCCACCCTACCTCAAATTCCAATTGGGTTAAGTAGGTGAAGAAATATGCGAAACTATCCAAAATTCTAAAAGAGGCTATACATGCTATGCTTCGAAGCTGAATACTTCGCTTTCTCTAAAAAAAGGAATGAAGCAATCTTGGCCAAATAGTAGGTAATTAAATGTTATTCCAAATGTCAAATCGAGCCTGACAAATTAAACAATTTTTTCTTAAGAATTCTAGTTTCAAATTATCTGAAAATCCTAGCCAATCTTTGGTAAGGAGCTTTCAAAATTAAAGTTATTGAAAACAAGGTAATTGACTGCAATCCAGTCATAAAATTAAATGCTTTAATGGTGCGTACCAATGAGATTTATAATGTTAAGGCGGCGGTTATATAACAACAGGCGCTAGCACGCGCGAGCTCTCGCTTTACATTTTCTACAGCCCCTCGTACATATGTTACGATGACGATACGAGCCGTGTGCGAAAGGTCTTAGTTTTTAGTTACTTCGATTTTGAACGTAGACTTTTCTAGTGAGACGGCTATAAATAAATATTTGGCGCAACAGTGAAGCACGAGTGAAGTTCGAGACAATGGGGTTTGAAATTAAATTAAAAAAATTAGAAAAATCGAAGGCTTTGTTGTAGTTTGGTAGTAATGATTTAAACCTCTCCCCTGTATGATTCCAGTCTTCCGTCTGGTTAGTTGGTTGGTCAGTTAAAAAAAAATTTAGCTAGCTATGGGAGAAGACTGATTTGAAAATAAAATGTTAACGCCTTTTGACGCGACAAGGTCTTACAACTCATCCCCCTGTGTTCAGGAAGTAGAACTTCATGAAAATTCTGCTCTCGGATCTGTGACAGTTATTCCATAAAAACTCCAACAGGCTAACGAGAAATGGCGGGATCTTGACACAAAACAGGCCTGACCACCGGTTAAGTCGGCGCAGGACAAATATCCTGTTAAACGTCAGTAGAACACACATCGGAACTCTTATCGGAGTACTAACAGGCCACTGTGTACTAAGAAGAAATGCCTAGGCTTTGAGTTACCGCAAATGACTTTTGTCACAGTTGCATGGATAAAGAGAAGGAGGAAACACCTTTTCACCTACTATGCAACTGCCCGGCGCTATCCTCGATCAGAAAGCAAACTCTAGGAGAGTATTTTTTCGGGGAGCTTGCTGATATTGCTGAAACGGATATCAGCAAGATACGAGCCGTGTGCGGAAGTCCTAACAATGAGCTTACAATAACCGACACGGTTGTAAGTTTTTGTCTTAAAGTCTTACAATTTCATTGTCAGATGAAACTGTCACAATAAATTTTCTGACAACGTTGTCAGGTTGAAAATTGTGTATTCACACGGTTGTCAGATATTTGAATATGAAAATTTGGCCTATCCGTTGTCAGACAAATTAAACTTTTTGTTTCTTCGTTTTTGCAGTACAAAATATTGCAATTGCGACTAGTCTTGGAAGACTGCGAGGATGATGAATTGACACAAAAACGACGTAGTGGTTGGGTAGCCCGTTGTCTTTAGGAACTTTAGGCGGAACTTTATCGCAATTTTATTGCGAATGGACTCAACACAATTCGATAAAATTCTAGCTATGGTGACTCCACACATCAAGACACCAATATGGGCGTGAGCATTCAGGAATTCGAGACGGTTTTATTGGCAACTTTTTATATACTCTGTGCATTCAACATCAACAACCCCATTGACTCTATATTTTCATCCTCTACGAGATTTTTTACCTTTCTAATTCCAATTGAACTTCAAATTCCATTTTCAACAGTTGTTCGTATCAATATCTTTGTCCATCGTTTTAAAGCAAACTTCGATTTCGCTCCTAAACTACTGGTTATATTGTCTGACAATATGAAGAAATTGTAAGCAATTGTCAGTTTCCATAAAGTGTTTTCCCCTGATGTTCACAATTGAAGAATGCTCCAAAGTCACTCTTGCTGAAAATTGAATAGCTTGTGTGAATCTCAGTGGTGTTAAATTGAGTGCAGTTGTTGTAATGCGTGATGAAAATCCTACTTTACTTTATTTCACTGAGATAAATTTCCAATAAAACAGAACTAATATTGTAAGATCTGACAATATAGTTATCCTAAGTCGACTTGAATTGTCTGGACTCAAATGGACATGAACATGAAAACGAAAATTAACTTGAATTGTCGGTATGGACTTCTTGACAATTGTGATTTTTTTTTTGGTTAGACATCACAATTTGTTTTTCAGAAGACAATTTGTTGACATGTTGACAGAAATAGATGTGACTTAAATTGTCGGCTATACTAAAGCGAGAAATTCTTGACTTAAATTGTCGGCTATACCTCCATAAACGTCAACTGAAAAGACTGTACAACAACATGAAGATAGAGATCTGTCAGACTTACTAAACTAGAATGTTGAATGACTCCTTCAATGACTATTATGATGTCAGATTTTGTTCAAAAACAACTTTAGGACATATTAACGTCAGCATGTCACAAATTGACACGATGTTTGATGTGTGTAATAGTAGCTTAAGAATGCGTTTAGGATGTAGGTACGTTACAGCTTTTAGTGTTTTTCGTATTGAACCGACAACACAATGCGTTGCTCAGCACAGTTTCTACACTTTTCCCTTTAATGTAAGGAAGTTTGTCAGAGGATAGATCTTCGGGACGTAGCGAACGTAAATTTCGATCAGTGTTTCTAAAGTTTCCAAAATTAAAAGAAGGTGAAGCTATTATCCTGAAGCGTTGTGTGACTTGTTTTGCCAGCCTAAGATATAAAAATAACTTGCACCCTTTGTTCTTGGTGTAGATGTACTCATTTGTGAGACAGTATTGACAGTTTTATGTCCTCCAAGAACTCCTTGGTCACCGTAGCCTCTGTTAAGCTCCGTCTGCACATATGGTATACACTGCAAAGAATAATTGTGCCCCATAATGATTCCTACGAGGGTTGAAACGGATTGTCTATCCTTCTGCACAAATTACTTGGTCTCGGCTTAATTTGAGCACTGCCATAACTGTATCTAAATAATTTAATTTAAATACAGTTTCATTATTGAAACTTTCATTTAATTGGGTATTATGTACTTTTTAAACATATAGGTACTCTCTTTGCGAATGTCATGGCTCGTAACAATTTCAAGCGTTTAAATAATTTCGAATAAAAAAAAAAACAATAAGCAAGGTAGCTCGTTTGCACACTGCGACTGCCATCGTCCTTGCATTCAGTATTCTACCAATCAAATCAGCAAAACTAGCTAAAATGTCAAAAGCACACAAAAATAGGTACGAAACAATTTTCCTCATTTATCATTTTTTTTTATATTTTTTTTTTTTGCCGCCCAAATCCCCATGAAACCATCTACACTCAATTTTGCGGTGTGATGGAAAAAAGGAGCAACACGACGATGACGACGACAACAACAGCAAATAACACGAGTAAAATGGTGAAACTCATGATTGCGGTTGATTTTTTGATTGCATGCCAAGGCACATACCCTGAACTTGGCATTTGATTATCGGGGTGGTATAGATGTTGTGCCCTGCTCCTTATATAGCTGGGCGCTGACCCTGGGGAGGGGGTTACACGTCGTATAAATATCGATCGATAAAATGCAATTTAAGGAGTATTACTATGAGCAAACGTTTCCTTCGTACAATAGATGATGTCTACGAGGGTATCTATGAAATTTCCTCCTTCACCCCAACCCCATATATATATACAGCAAGCTAAATCAACGACAACAGCTTGAGCTATAAAATATGTTTTCCACTCTACACGTATACTCGTATATCAACTCTTCGGTTTCAGTAGGTGAGTCATTTTATATGGTAGCGCCTTCGTCCTTGCTATCGAGGAGCACAAGCACCAGGGCACAGTTTATTAGATCGATGTTAGACATTAGAAGATAAAAATCTGTGTTCTATAAAATGCCGCTTGTAGGTGGGAGGGCTTCCGTCTCCTTGCCTGAGATTGGAACGCTCTGTTTGCAAGCAACCACGGACGTGTTTTGCTTTTAGTTTAATTAAAGGTTTAAAATTTCATTTGACACTTCCACAGGGAACATTGGCTAATAAATGAAATAATTGAGTCAGAGTGCTGATTGTGTTGTGGAAAGGCACTCTGTCTCTGTGGACAGCGAATAATACAAGAACTTTGTTTTTACTTTCGCACAAGCAAAGAGAAAGGAGCAACACAACTGAAGGATTGTGTGGCGAAACACACTGTTGACTTTTATAATTGGAGTGTAAAGGTTTGACGCACAAAGGCTGCCGAACGAAATGTGTTTACCAGTCGTCTGTAGTTGGTTAAGGGCCACAAAAGAAATTAATATAGCTTACCTTCAGATTCTTCAGCTGACAAGGCGGGTTTTTTGTTTTATAATTTTTAAATTTAAATATTTGAAGTGGGTGTGTCAGATGGAATTTTGTTTTTGAGACTGAGTCGGACATTTACGGAGGATGTATAGATAATATAGTCTCTTACTGGTCCTCGTTGTTCAGCTTTTAAAAAGGTAGTTTCACGCTAAGCTTTATTGTTGCATGACTGTCTAGGAGACCGTGTCCTTCCTCGAGAAATGCCTATCAAAACATTGAAAACCGCATCCAAATCTGTTTATTGCTTTTTGAGATTAGCGCGAACATACAGACGGACGTGTTTTTGAAAGTTATAATCTATGAAGATTTGATTTTTGGCACATTACCCACCATCTTGTACTAGTTCGTCTACGTACGGCTTGCATCAGGCGGTTAGCCCATGTGGGGAAAAAGATTGTTGGATGGCTTAAAGTGGTCCTAAATATTCAAACGAATACTTGGTCCTAATTGTAAAATAATCATGTGGCCTTACACAGCGATTGTAAGACCGATAGGTTAGGTTGGGTTTGTGGGATGGGAAGGATTTTCTCCGTGCCTCACTCAGGTCAATACTGACCCATTGTGATTCCCATAGGGGGAAATAGGTTATCCCTTACCCATTATAACCCTGTATTCAAATTACTTACTGTGCTGCTACATACAAACCATCTTGTTGATTTGACGAAGTTCATTATCTTGTCTATTGATGTGCTGGAAAGCTCGTCTAGGTCGTTGAAGAAGTGACTCCCTAAAAATGTATACCTGGTATGTTGGAGACTTGGGCGGTGACATAAGAAGTGGGTTGTATCCTCAAGAGCTTCCTCATCACCGCAGCCTCTGCAAAGTTCTTCTTCCATTAAGCCCATTTTCTTCATATGGTACGGCAAGGAGTTGTGCCCTGTTATGATACCTACGATACCTACGGATTTCCTATCCTTCCGCATTATCTTCTCGGTTTTGGATTCATTGAAGGACTGCCATAGCATTCTTGTGGTATTACAAGTTTGTAGGGTGGGCCATCTTGCGTTCGCCTTACTTGTGGCTTTTCTCCCTGCCACAACGTGGCAATGAGAACCAGCCTCACAGCATAGGTAGATGCTGTATTTGATCTTAAGCCCCTAGACCTAGAGGAATCTTTTGCAAACCACCTGACAGATCTTGCACAAATCCTGATCAAATACAAGGGTAATAATCTATTGACGGACTACGCTACTATCTTCGTTTATATTTCGCCGATATCCATCTTATCGACCATAATCATACCCATCTATACGGATGGATAATAAATGGAGGTCAGCGTTGGCGCGGGTTTTTGACCCGAAAGTCTCGGACTATCCAGACTTCTAAGCCTTTACAGCAGCTTATTCTAAGCTGAGGTACTGGTACAGGTTGCAATTCGGTTTAAGGGTGGTGATGCGATTATATGAGAACACAAGCGTTCCCACTCTAGCCTCTCACTACCAACTCCTACTCTCACCTCCACGTTGGTGACTGGTGGGTGCCTAGTACCTCGACTGGAGATGGGGTAACCAACCCCTGTGGAAGGTCGTTGGTGGCAGCGAACGAGAGAGGGGGAGGAGTGTCTACGCACTAAGACACTTCCTCTTGTTTCAGGCGGCAGCGGATGAATTCCCTAGATGGAATCAACGGTGGCGTCTACAGTTCCGGTCAGGTCGAACTAAAGTGTAATCCCTGTATGAGCTGCTTCGACATATTTGGATACCAAGTCTATGGGGATCTCCAATACTGAGCCAGGGTGTTGGAAAAGAGTTGGTGGCGGAGGAGCCCTCAATATGGGTCAACGGCAGCGCTCATATCCCAAAATGGGTTACTGGCATCGGTTTTTCCGGCCCGCTGTCCTAGGGTCAAAACAAGGGCCTGGTCCTCCAGGTTGGGGGTTGTGCCGTCGGGGTAACTTCCCGACCATGGAAAAAACCAGTAGTTATGAGAGAGACACAACCAGCCTCGGATAATGGAACTCCTCAAATGGCAACCAGACCCGGAACGTCAATGGACTACGATCTGAGAGTATGTACCAGGTACCTGGAATGTACGAACGCTCTACACCCCAAGTGCTACTCAAAAACTTGAGTCTGTCCTCACGCGGTACAAGGCAGATATAACCGCGATCCAGGAGATACGATGGATAGGATCAGGTATGATGAAAAGAAAAGATTGCGACATTTATTACAGCTGCAACAAAAGATTGCATGTATTAGGATGCGGATTCGTCGTGGGAAATCGGCTTAGGACAAAAGTCATTGACTTCAAGCCGATAAGTGATCGCCTTTCTGTGATCCGCATCAAAGCTACCTTCCAAAACATAAGCCTAATATGTGCACACGCCCCTACCGACGAGGCAGAAGATCCTATCAAGGAGGAGTTTTATGACCTCCTGGATGGAGCCTACGGAGCCTGTCCGGAGTATGATGTAAAAGTTGTACTCGGGGATTTCAATGCTAAAGTCGGAAAGGAAAACATCTTTGGCGGATTAGTTGGTAAGCACAGAATCCACGAAACGACAACAGACAACGGCTACCGACTAATCGATTTTGCAGCAGCTCGTAATACGGTGATAAGTAGCACTAGGTTTCCAAGGCTAAGGATCCACACAGCAACCTGGCGCTCTCCAGACGGTCGAACCGCCAACCAAATCGACCATGTGCTAATCGATGCGAGGCACGCATCCAACATCCTCGACGTGCACACATTCCGAGGGGCAAACGTCGACTCTGACCATTTTCTTGTTGCGGCTAAATTCAGAGCTCGACTGTCCAACGAAAAGAAGCTGCGAACTGCCCAGAAGAAGAAATTCGACGTTGGACGCCTTAGCACACCTGGAGTAGCCAGAGCCTACAGCGAGCGCCTGAGTATGAAACTCTCCTCTGTGCACTCACCTACCACAAACGCCAACAATCAGTGGTGCCAGTATCGCGACATCATCAAGGAGGTAGCCGAAACCACCGTAGGGTACCAGCCACCCCAGAGAAAGAGCCCGTGGTATGATGATGAATGCGTGTACAGGAAAAAGGTGACAGAAGATGCACACAAGAAAGCGCTGCAGCGCAAAACAAGGGCAGCGAGAGAAGAGTATCGAGCCAGGAGAAGGGAGGAAAAGAAGATCCTGCGTAGAAAGAAGAGGGCTTACGCAGCTTCCCAGCTCAAGGAGATCGAAGAGTCCCGCGATCGTAATAACATCCGGAGGTTTTATAAAAAAGCTAAGCAACTGGCTGCTGGCTACAAAACCGGAACGCAGGCTCTTCGAGATAGCGAAGGGAACCTAGTCACCGAAGCGCAGGGAATAGTAGATGTGTTTAAGCAGCATTTCCAGCAGCTGCTTAATGGGCATCATGTAGAGAGAGTGATAGGGCAAGAAGAGAACCCACGTCCAGTCAATGAAGAACTAGTTCCACCACCTAGTATAGAAGAAGTTGGCTTAGCTATAAAAAAGCTTAAGAACAACAAGGCCGCAGGGTCTGATGGTCTACCAGCGGAGCTCTTTAAATACGGTGGTGATGTTTTGGTAGGGAGCATGCACCGAATCATCAACCAAGTATGGGTGGAAGAAAACATGCCCGATGACTGGACTATCAGCTCCATATGCCCCATCTTCAAAAAAGGCGATCCTATGTCTTGCAAGAACTATCGAGGCATATCCCTGCTAAATGTCGCATACAAGATCCTATCCAACGTACTGTGTGAACGTCTAAAACCGTTCTGCAACACACTAATCGGCACGTACCAGTGTGGCTTCCGGCCCGGCAGATCGACTATAGACCAAATTTTCACACTGAGGCAAATCTTGGAAAAGACCAACGAATTTCAAGTCGAAACCCACCACCTATTCATCGACTTCAAAGCCGCGTATGATAGCATACATCGTCAGGAGCTCTATATGGCGATGGCCGAATTCGGAATCCCGGCAAAACTGATTCAGTTGTGTCGCGCGACGCTGGAAAACACACGCTGCAACGTGCAGTTTGGAAGCAGCTCTTCCGAACTATTTCAAACATGCACCGGATTTCGGCAAGGAGACGCTCTATCATGCGACTTCTTCAATCTCGTACTGGAGCAGATAGTGCGCAGGGCAGGTGTCAACACGGAAGGCACTATCTTCAAAAGGTCCGTCCAGCTGCTTGGCTATGCGGACGATATTGACATCATCGGTCGCTCCCAGCGTGCCGTGATAGAAGCGTTCACGGCGATTGAAGAACAGGCGAAATCCGTTGGACTTGTAGTAAATGAGGACAAGACTAAGTACATGCTATCAACAAACAAACAAGCATCTGTCCACCGCCTAGGACAAAACGTCACTATTGATAGCAACAATTTCGAGGTAGTTAAGGAGTTCACCTACCTCGGAGTAAACGTAAACTCCACGAATGACACCCTAGTGGAGATCCGACGAAGAATTACCCTAGGAAACCGCTGCTACTTCGGTTTGGCAAAACAACTGGGTTCAAAACTCCTAACTCGAAGGACGAAATGTGTGCTCTACAAAACCCTCATCCTGCCAGTTCTGCTTTATGGCGCCGAGTGCTGGACGATAAGCAAGAAGGGAGAGATGCTACTGGGCTCCTTCGAAAGAAAAATACTTCGGCGGATTTTTGGTCCTGTGTGCGAGGAGGGCGAATGGAGGAGAAGATACAACCGCGAACTCTATGAGCTGTACCAAGATGTGGATGTAGTCCAAAAAGCCAAAACACGTCGACTACATTGGCTCGGCCACATCGAGCGAATGGACAATAATGCTCCAGCCAAGAGGGTCTTCGAATCCCAGCCCCCAGGTTCGAGAAGACAAGGAAGACCGAACCTCCGTTTCAAAGACCAAGCCATCGCGGATGCCAGAGCGCTTGGTCTGGACAATTGGAAGCAGCGTGCCCGGGATCGTAGAGGATGGAAGGCTGCAGTGTCTCAGGCAGAGACTCTTCACGGGTCGGGAGCCCGATAAGTAAGTAAGTAAGTAAACAGGTTGCAATGATGGCAATACGCAATACCCCATGCAGATATTACCTTTCTCATTGACACTCAAGCGGCAATAAAAGCTATCTCTGCCTTTGAGTTAAAATCGTTAGTCATTGTCGCGAAGAGCTATGGGTTCTTGAAGCGCAGCACAACATGGCCACATAGTTTAGCCTGGAAATAAAAAGGCTGATGAGCTAGGTCCTTCCTTGAACTAAACCATCCCGATACCATAGTAATGAATGATTCCCCCTGTAATTCCAGACAGCGTAAAATACTAAAATGATAATCAGAACAGCTGACCTGTGCAGAGGATGCGGTAATGAGGACTTAAAATAACTTTCCGACAGGTCCATAAATGACCTAAGTCCTTCAATTTCTAAATACCTCGGGATGGTTAACTAACCCGTAGGTTGTTCATAGGTTGGGAGTTATACGCACCTAGTAACCTAGGGCATCAGAAAGGATACATTGATCTATAAGTGTGGCACCAACAGGAGAAACTTATTGGTATCGTTCAGTTCGCGGTAATGGTAGTGACCTACCTTCCGGACACTGGCTAGAGCATAGCACTTCCTTCTCAACTTCTTTACCTCTGTAGTGTACTTCTTGCAGAAATCATTGTAAGAGATACTCAACTTTTAGCCCGATTATATCCTCTGACAGTCCGTTTGTAAGAAGTCTGCTGCGGAAAAAAATGAGTGATTGAAGTAATCTACTCTACTGCTTGACACCGAAAGCCAGGGTGATGATTGTCTTCGGTTTGACGGAAGGTGACCGAAAAGGTCTACCAGCGGCAGCGGCATATTCCTGATATATACGATATTTAAAGTGTGTTTTTCATCATCATCATCATCATCATCATCATTTTCAATGGTCCGCTTGTCCATTAAGTAGGTCGCGGGTGTAGGTTGCTCAAGTGGACCCTCCATAGCTCTCGATCCTCCGCCATCGACTCTAAATCATCAGAGGCAAGGGTGTTTTTTTTTTAGAGGTATAGAACTTTAAGTTGGCAACACTATTTTAACTGGCGGCCATTTTGTCAGCTGTCAAGTGATTTATTTTTAGTTTGGTTTGGTATTTCAACATGAAAAGACTAATAGTACGTTTACACCGCACCTAAATTCATCATTTCGGCTAAATTCAGCATTTCAGGCCAAATGTTCAACATTTCGCCATATATTTTCCAACATTTCGAAATGTTGGATTTCAGCGAAATGTTGAATTTCATTGCTGCATTTGTAAGTTTGTCAAATCGAACAAACCTAATTCTGGTGACTTTTGGGCTCACTGACAAAAAAAAAACCGCTGTAAAACTAGATTGTAAAAGCTAAAAAAGTAGGAAGTAGGAAAAATATGTCTGGATAATAACTAACAAATTAATTCTTTAGGTACAAACCTCTTTTGATTTCGAAACACAAAAAACATCTGTAGGTAATCAATTCTAATACTAGCTGTCATTTGAAATGCTGAAGTTACAGTGGGAACTCAAAATTGGATTTCGAAATTTTGTCTGCTGAAATGTTGAATTTAGGTGCGGTGTAAATGTACTATAACGCCTGAACAACGCTTTCAAATTGTGTAAGCGTCACACAGCTCGTGCCCACAATTGATTTATTGAAGGAAACGTTTGGTAAACGCATAGCTTCACGTTGCGGACCCGTGAATTGGCCTCCAAGATCGTGCGATTTAACGCCGCTTGACTATTTTCTGTGGGGATATGTGAAGTCGCTAGTCTACGCCAATAAGCACGAAACGATTGACCACTTGGAGGGCAACATTCGCCGCGTTATTGCCGATATACGGCCACAAATGTTGGAAAAAGTCATCGAAAATTTGACCTCCAGATTAGACTACGTCCGAGCCAGCCGTGGCGGTCATATGCCAGAAGTCATATTTAAATTAAAATGCCAGAAGATTATAATTTCGAATAAATTAAATTTCATGTTAATTAAAAAAATACATCTTTGTTTCATTCCATTTCAAAGTTCTATACCTCTAAAAAAAACACCCTTTACTAAGTGGTGGTTAAAATTCAGTGTAGCCAGTTGGAGTTTGTAATGAATTTGCAAACCTCAGTTCGAGATAGGTCGCTCGGGCATTCAAAGAAGTAATCCCCAACCTAATATATAACTATAACACAGAAGTCTGTGCACATAAAATATGCCAATGAACTTTTTTTTGTAAGATTTGATATAGAGGCTTCATATGTGGCGCAGTAGCCCAGTGGTTAGTGTGCTGGACTACTGTGCGAGTTTCGATCCCTGGAAAAACACAAAATACATCTTAGGGTTTTATCCCACTGCACCACCTCTCGCTAACATCTGACAAACATCCGAGAGTATAAAAATGTCATGGAAAAGCTTCTCAATTTGGTTCGGTGTCGGTACGGTATACAAATTGTAAATCCCTTTCATTTGTCCCAAAAATAAAAAAAAATAAAAACTTACACAAAAGAATGGTTGTGAAGCTAAGACTATTTATAATTTTTTTTATTTTTATTTTACATGCCATACTAACAAAAATGTATTCTCATCGTCTTCTAAATTCCATAAAAATTTCTTTCGACATACATTGATCCAAATGTACTCGCTGTGTGAAAGATATAACTTTCAGTTACAAAGCCCTCCATTACTATGGGATAAAAACAAATACACGATCCCTAATTTAAAAGCGAAAAGCCTATAAGTCTAATCGTAAAAATGTCGCCATCCTCTTTCTGGAATGGTTTGTACTCACTTTGTAGATGTCACTATCGGCTTTCGTCCATCACACCCGACTAATATAATCCTAATGCGATCTTCCGACACCGTTTAAATTACCGGCCCGTCTGCCCGCCATATCGATATATGTATTGCCAGCAAGAAGGCTCAAAGACCGGAAAAACCTTTGGATTTTATTCAAAAATTATTCCTCCTAAACTATTAAGAATATGCTTGCATACACACGTGACACGCATATAACTATAAGCAACTCAATATCCAATTCGCCATTTATTTTATGAATATTACTAGCTAACTCACTAAAACTCCCCGTAAATCGAACATAATATTTTATATGCCCTATGCTATACGTCCCAATATATGTATAATCGTTTAACCCTCTTACAAAAGGTCCTTTAATTTCTGCAACATTAAAGGTTAACATAACACGTATAGCAATGGCAAATAAAATTTATACGTGACTAAATTCGTACCAAGCTATCCGCATCTGCTTGAGTAAATTACAAACTGCTTTTGCCGATTCATTTGATTGATAGGGATATACAATTCACTGAGCCTTTGTATGATTCCCTTGGGGAGTAGTGTTAGGCGGTATGGAGAAAAATGTTCAAATTGTTAGTAACTGCTTTCATGTCACATGGTAGAGACAGGTCACTTTTGTAAGTCTCTATAAGCTTAACCTTTACCACTTAAGAATTATTAAAGTGATACTTGCTGGGAACAATGAGAATTTATTTCTTGACGTGTATTAAATCCCGTAGAGATCAGTTGAATGATGTCTGAGTCTGGCTGTCTGTCTATCTATATCTGTTTCGGTATCAGCTGCAAGATTTTGGTCACAGATACGAGTATATTTTTAAGTCGACAATTTTTTGTTACTTCTTACAAAAAGAGAGGTCTTGTGATTGTCATTGTAGATTTGGCCATTTTAGTCTCGTTGGTATGATGTTTTTAACTTTAAGCTCCATTGTCCTTTCCATTCATTTTGCACCTCTCCGTGGGGGGTGCTTTTAAAAAGGTTGTTTCACACTTGGTATCACAATATCTCATGCGTCTGCAAATCGAAAAATTTACAATCCTAATCACTGTCATACCTTTTGCGAACAAGAAGAACTGCTGGTTAAGGCAGTTGACAGATAATGTTGAAAATATAGCGTACTTTTGGTAGTTGCTAAATTTTTTAATACGCGCATATCGTGCCGTGAATTTCCATTTTTAGAAGCAGGCTGGCTGACCCTAAATCATGAGGGGCAATCGAGTGACTATCGGGGTTTCCAATTGAAAAAAAATTATTATCTGTAAGTGAAAGTGGTTTTTATACCCAAGACGGGAGAAGCCTCTTACATACACCACACCAAAGGACTTCAGGAATATTAGCCCATAATTTTTTCTACTAAAAAGATTAGAGAGGCTGATAGTCCTGTATATTCGCAACAATACCAAAACAGAAATGCTCTTAAAATCTCAAAATGCCTACTGTAAGAACAGCCCGGTAGAGACAGCTCTGCTTTCTGCACACAGTTGTCAGAGTAGGATTTCTGTGCGATATTTGCTTGTAAATTCTCACAACTAAGGGGACGCCTTGAAGAAGGATTTCAATATACACAGCCAGGTATTAGCTATAATAACCGCACTTAAAACCCTAAAGATTGGCGCAAGGTTAAGCCATTGACTGGATCAACCAAATGTTGTTGAGTAGGGTCATACATTCAGAATTTGGCTGCAGCAAGCTGCGAGAAGGTCTGGGGGCTTATTCCCAAATGCGTGGCAGATCGCTTTTCATGGCGGATTTGTATTTTTGTATTTCCAAAAGCGATTTGATCCAATCAAAAGCGATAGCTATTTTTAGGTGGCGGTTTGCTGGCGGATTTATTAAAAAATAAACTAAATTCTTGTGACGGGAAAGAGCTGTCAAACTTTTGGGAAAATGAATGGAAAATTGGAAGTCTAATTGGAAAAAAACTGGAAAGCACAGTTCGCATTTGAGAATAAGAAAAAACGAGGACGGTCTAAATCGAAGTATATGTATATCGCTTTCAATACGATCCTCCGCGCATTTGAGAATAACCCCCTGTATGCAACGCCCCCCCCCCTGTATTTTTTAAGTTCCCTACTCAATTGGCTGACACTGCGACCTGAAAAGATCGATTGTATCGATTAGGGATAGAGTTAATCTAAGAGACGGATAACCTCCCTGGTGAAGGCCAAAATATCATTAGTAGCGGAGTTCCTAAGCTCTGCTGGTAAACGTATCTCATTGTTAAAGACACGTTTCCTTAACCAATGAAGTGCTGGGCAATCACAGATAATGTGCTCGGAGGAATCTTCATCCTCAAGACCGAACCTACACTCTGTCTCCGGAAAAACAAATTTCTTCTCCTCCGTTCAGTTGGCAGGCTTGTATTCGTCGCTCAATTAGCGCAAGTGGTAGTCACTTGGTCAATTGAGAAAAATCGAGGAGCAAGTTCACTTCCTGACAGGGGAAAACAGAAATGTCTTCCCAAGTGGATATATACGGAGAATTGACTGTCAGAATTCAAAAACTATTCAAACAATCACTTAAAGGAGTCTGATGATGAATTAGTGGTGTAGTTCGAAATAGCTATCATTCCTACCAAAGTGACTGTGTCTACGAGTTGTTGTTAATGTAATTCTCTCAAAACAATAATTCAGAGACTGAAATTCGACAAAATTTCCCAACAGAAATTGTCAGGGTCAATCCCAAACAAGCGAGAATCGAATTGTTACTCCTCGCTTCCCCACTCACAAATTTACTTTGTTAAGATGATATCACAAGCCACCATAGCCTGTGAGAAGCCCACCACCAACTCCTTGTGGGAGTAGGTAAAGTTTTATTAATCTTTTGGATTGTCTTAAACCCAGAACATTTTCCCAGTGGTTTACGAAGTTGTTGTTCCCAATCGTTAATTAGACCTATTATAGCCCGCAATTGACTCTGCAATATCGCAGCTATCTACGCTAAGAGTGAACTGGTGACAATGGAGAAAAACGTCCGTAAAGTTATATATAGCCTATGCGGACGATATCGCCATTTTATTTACTAGGAAACTTAACTCCGAATGTTACTTGAAACGGCCGGCCCTTGCAATGCTGATGGTTAAAGGGGCTAACAAATGCAGACTGGATATAGAGAGCTAGTGCGCTATTCACAAAAAAGTACCGAGTTCCTCAAATCGATCCACCCTCATTTAAAAAGCTTGTCAAATAGCGCCAAATACCTAGGTTTGCTTCTGGATAGAAAGCTGAGCTGGAAACTAAACTTGCATAAACGTATTAAGAAGACCGCTACCGCATTCTACTCCTGCAAAAGGATATTGGGCGGTTGGGTTTCTGATGGGACATTAGTGCGAAATAATATTAAATCAGAAGTTGCGGACTATACGCAACAACGGCCCTGAATTTCAATATTAAATATAATACCAGATGGAATATTATTGATGAAAACAAGCTAGCAAAATACACAGATGGGTCTAAGACGGATGACGGTGTAGAAGCCGGGATCTTCACAGTTCCTTTCTTCCTAAATTATTCTTTTAGACTACCAAATACTCGTAATTGCAGTCTAGAAAATTTTTCCTATTCGTGAAGTCGCTGAACTACAAAGGTCAGATTGATATTAATTTCATGCATCGTTAACTACCTATATACACAGACAGTCAAGGCATTCGAAGCACAAATAGTAAGATCTCAATTGGACATGCTGTCATGGACTTCTGTAAATCTTTCATTGCGAGATCTTGGATAGCTGCATAGAATAGACCAACAAGCCAGGAATGGCCCAAAAGGAACTCGCGATTGCTTATGATGAGCTCTGTCAATAAAAACGACAAGGAGCAACATCTTTTCATAGGGGCTGCAAGGCTACCGAAAAATATCACGATCTTTTGACATCTGTAACAGAAATGGACACAGATAAGTCGGCGCATAACAAAGAGCCTATTAAAGTGTTAAATTTCAACCGAGTACATATCGAAACTCTTGTATAGGAGTACTAACAGGTCATTGTGTACCTGTACGAAGACATGTCGTGATTCATGAGACTAGGATTCTTCTCTACAAGGCACTGGAAAGGGTATCTCTTCGCTTAATTTCTAAGCCGTATTAGACAAAGTCTTCAGCTACATTAAAGTTATAGCTGCCCTGATTCGTCGATTGTGCGTGTCCTTTTTCATTTACAGCCTCTGTCCTTGGTTTGCCCTCGTTTTGATATCAAAGGGCTTGGTGGGATTATTTTCGACCTTATCGCAGCGAACATTTTTCATCGTCATTCTGTAAACGGTAAACCTAATGAGATTGACTGGCGGTGGCTTTGATTTCATAGAACTAGAACTTAAAAGGTTGAGAGACAATTTGATCGGCAAAAGTTATTGAGGGCGTCTGAAATACCAATAGGCATTCATTGGCATTCGCTTGGAGAAATTCTCAAGGTAGACATTATAACAACTCAGTACTTACACTGTTCGAAATTTTGGCTATGCAGTGCCTTCTTAGAAAAAATGTCAAGAGGCTCCTAGCTTCTAAGCTGAGGAAGATACAGCATATATACATACTGTGCGAATACGAAACATTAAATCGCAGCCGAATGCTGTTTCTGGGAAGGTACTTCTTCGAACATTATTACTGAAGATAGACTATACAAAGGGCTACTTGGTTTATGCAGGAAAATTGTGTGTTTTTCAAGAAAAAGTGTTTATGTATTATTGGTTCCCTATGTAGGGATCGCGATTGACCCTTAAGACGCCTAGTGCTGTACGAGGCCTTTCTTTCTCGTACCCCTTTTTAACGCAACCTAAACTTCCTTAGCCTTCCTTACCCTAGTACTAGTAATAGCCGAGGATGCAATTTTGGTTCCAAAACAGTAACCCTCTTTTGGGAATTTTTTTTATTTACATAACTACTTATGTATTCTTTGAGGCGATAGCAATGGTGTGGCGGTTAGAGTCACTACCTTTGAGCGGTGAACCGGTGACCCAATTGGCGTAAGTTTGAGTCTAAGCGGGGGAGTTGTAATACTCTGACAGCGATCAGGTTGTACCGGAATTGGAGACGAATTACTCCAGGATTCGGAATCAAATTCATAGGTACCACTTAATTTTGGCAAGAGGTACTTTTCAAATTAAAAGTATGTCTCTAACGATAGAGTTTCTATTTCAAAAGCCGGTTTCCACTATGCCAATCCCCATAATACTCTAAGATTGACTGTCCATTTTCCCACATTATGTATGCTAACGACTCATAAAGCGGTCATGAAGTTCTCCTTCCATTTTTTGTGTCACGAATTTAAACGAAAACTAAACCCTACAAATTGCTTCCCTCTACAAGGTAATAAAATTTCATCGTCTCACCATCAACAAACTCCATCTAAATCAATGTAACTCATCATACAGACCCTATAATAGGTATCTAACACCCACTATAAACTAGACATGGTAAATTGTTCATAATCCTGATGATGATCGCACTACAAACCAACGGTAATTAAGAAAATCCTCACAATTATGTGTGTGCAGACTAGTTGAAGCTCATTATTTTCGAAATATTTCTCTCAGCAATTACGTCGTAAACTATTCTGACAACTTTTATCCTCGCATCAAATAATAATTCTTAACTTCTATCCGTCACACACATAATAGGTACTGGGGTACAATGCGGGGAAAACTTTATACCCTACCCTATACCGGTGTCGACCCTAGACTTGACTCAAGCACCAAAGCGAGAACGAACTGAAATAAAGTTTATAGTTCTAGGTATATAATGCGAGTATAACCTACCTGCAGGAATTTACGTCGAGTAGCTAACCCACTAGACAAAAGCCCTCGCCCAAACTGAACCACCCCGAAGGCAGCATATTACACCAACACTGTGGTTTGTCGTCTCTCCCTCTCTTTATTTTTTTTTTTTTTTTTATTTCCAATTTCTGTGTCAAAAGTTTGTGCTAAAATTTATGGCCACCTTGCACGCAATAGTGTTGAAAATGAAAATCCCCTACACCATACATATATATACCAATCGGTGGGGTTGTGCACCACCACCGACCGGCATGAGCAATTCCCAATAGCTTCGGGTTGTTATTTCGTCCAGCGCTTCTGCCAGACCACAACTACTACCGTAGAGCAAGCCATCATAATTCCGGAAGAATAACTTTTTGAAAGCGAACATATAAATCCGGTCCCCCTTTTGTATAGTCGAGTTATATGTGTTTGTGTTATAGAAGAAGAGAAACCGCCCTGAACGACATAATCCAACCCGAAGAACTGAGTCGTTATCAATTAATTTAATTAGGAAATTCGAACACGTTCTGTTGCATTCCAGTGAACTGAAAAGTTTACCTATTTGCGTGTTCCACTTCCGCACAGCCAGATGGATGGCAAAAACCATCGAATTCGATTTAATGACCAATGTATTGAAGCAACGACAACGGCATTAGTGTTGTATTTAATGTCGCAAAAGTGTCTGGGGAGGTATGTCATGGGAGGTCGTACCTAGAACATCAAGTTCACAGATTCTTGAACAAATATTGATCGAATCTGTGAAGTGCATGAATTGTTTTCCAAATCGAAATGTACAGACTACGAAATTCGACACTGCGTGACAAGTTAGCTCTGCATAACATCCCTCAACCACCCTCAAATATAAGAGCAAATCGTATACGCTTGGAAGAGCCTGAGAAGGATACCTTCCTTTAAATGCTGTATGTATAGACAGAGTCCTATATGTACAGTACTTTTTAGAAAACAGCTTCGATTGATTTTTGCAATAAAAAGTGCAAACTAGGAGACAAAAAAGAACGAAAAAAAAAAAAAATAATAATACATCCGAAGCAAAGGGAGAAGTGGTAGGGTATAAGATCCTGTTGCGAAAAGGATTCTGTCAATAAATTGGCCACCCGTCGTGTAAGTGCTGTGGCACTGTGTAGTTTTTGCTTCGATTGGTTGTGTTTACAGCAGAGTACGTCTGAAATGCTTAAATTGCGTTTATCAAGTTTGAGGAAAAACGGTTTTATGACTTTGTCGTCTCTCCCTAGGAGATTAGCCATATTTATACGGTTTTATTTATTTATCGGAATTCCATTTGGCCAGAACCAGCAGCAGATTCAGCACCAGCTTTTAGGACATCTATTTGGCGGCGGATTTATGTGATTGGATGGAGGATTATCGCCTTGTTAGAGGGATTTATATGTGGAAACTAGAAAGTCGATTAAACGTTATTTTTGTGGATTGCTGAATTGAAATACGAATACCTTTCATTTCAACCAGAAATAATTACCTGACTAAAAGAAAATTGATTGCAACTTTTAGAGTAAGAAAACAGACAACATTAAAAGAGAACACGTTGTTGGTTGTTGCTTGTCTTGAGCTATATCGACACGTCAGTGACAGTCATATGACAAACCACCACTGACATATGTCAGTCAGTCTTATGACAATTCGATTCAAAGCTAAATTCGCCGACAATGCGCTTGGGCTTACGCCTCCTCGACCAAACGTATAAACAATGTTGAGCTACACTATTTGACACCACCTCTAAAAACATCCCTTAGCTAAGGTCAATTGTCTTTGCAATGTGTCGAAACATTACTTCAGCTAACACACGGTTTCCTCACCTTTATATAAAGCCGTCCATAGACACTACACTTCCGTCTGCACCGATCTACGAACAAATGAGAGATGAACATCAGCTTCTCAGGCAGAGGAAGCAGAAATAGGATGAGAAATGAGATCGAAGGATCAAGAAAATAGAGAGATGCTACTCCAGGAGCAAAAATAGGCAGACATAAGGTGGTCACATATAGAAGGCTCTTAAGGCCTTGTGGCCTGAGATAGATAGGAAAAAATAATTTTAAAACTGAGCAGATCGAAGTTATAAATATAGTGATAGGGATACAATCCTACATGTCGCAGAGATTATTCTTCTCTGTGAATCTCAAGCTATTAGTGGAAATAGAATGAAGCCCCTTGGAAGGTACTTCTTCGACAATTTGAAGAGGGTTGACCTATCAAACCAAATTTAAGGTATTTTTAGGTTCTGTAGTCAAATTAAGTGTTTGGGCGAATTGGTTTAGGATTTGACCGTAAAGGTTCAGCGTGGATGGCCATGGGCCCAATATGGTGCCCATAGTCTACTGTGACGAATTCAAACTCTATACAATCTAACCTAACCCAACCTACTCCAGATGCAATATTCAGAAGTTTTACTAAAAGATACAAACAGCGTGTCAAGGCAAAAGTCGCTGTAGAGGATATGGAAAAACTACCTCTGCAGACTGTTAAATGAACAAAATTCCGCCATCAGGCAGCACAAATCATTCAGTCTAGTCTAGACGATGAATATCAAGATTTCCCACAATAAAAATAAAATGAGTATAACGATTTCCAAACTAAAATCTAACAAGGCTGTTATATCTACTAGACCGGAAAATTAAAGGCAGCGGGAGACAAGTAGATGGAGAACGTACACCAACTCATCTCCAGTTTGATTGAAGCCCTGATGAAATGTCGCCCTGAAGAAGGTTAGGTTAGGTTAGGTTAACGGGTTGGTGAAGCTGAGTAGCCTCCTCTTCACCCCACTTAGATCCTTGTGGACCCATTGTGATACCCTTTGTAGGGGTTAGCCGTGTTGTACTGGCTTTATTTCATCCTTCCCGTGGTTACTCGACTTTGTCCAACCATCTCGCTGACCTCAGAAACCTGTAAAGATTGGATATTGAGACGTTAGAGAGTTCTTGGATATCCTCGAAGCAGTAACTTCCAAGTGTTCTATTCCTCAAGTGACAGAGACTCGGGCAGTGACAGAGAAAGTGAGGGGTGTCCTCGTGGGCATCTTCATCACCACAGCCTCTACAAATGTCGTCGTTCTTGGAATTTTGTTTCATTGTGTGGCTTCTTAGAAGGTTGTGACCAGTGAGGGCGCCAACAATCCTAGACAACGATACTCTATCGTATCGCAGAAGTTTGTTGGTCCTGCTTTTGTTGTATGTCACAGGTGGTTAGTGTTTTCCACCTTATGTTGGCTTTCATTCGGATCTTGTATTCCACTCGTTCTCTGAGACTGCAGATTGGTGGTTTGATCGACTGAAGTGGTCTAGGTCCATTGCAGAACCTTTTCTTGCCAGTTCGTCAGCCCTCTCATTGCCGGTTATGTCCCTGTGTCCAGGAACCCAGCAGAGATTCGTACTATGCTGCGAGCCAAGTACCGTGAGCTCTTCGCGACAGCGGCGAACTAGTTTGGATTTTATCTCATTATTAGAGATTGCCTTGATAGCCGCCTGGCTGTCAATAAATATGGTAATATCATTCCGTGGTACTGCCATTATTGACACCATGCTTGCCACTTCCTCGACCGCCAGTACCTCAGCTTGGAAAACACTGCGGTAGTCAGTCAGTCAGTCGATGTCGTTTCCGAGAGTTTGTTCCTGTCCCATTCTTCCCTGCTCGGAAACTGGCAAGAGAATGGTTTATCGAAATCTAAGTAGGGTGACATGTAATTTGAGTCGACGTCACTCCCTACGTGTTCCTTGAGGATTCGCGCATGTCCACATAGAGACTGGGGATCCAGCATTTTGTCTGGCTTATCCTCAACGCACTTTTGGCAGCCGATTCTTGCACGTATAGATCCATAGGTAGCAGGTTAAGAAGCGTTTTTAACCCAGCAGTCGGGGTTGTTCTAAACGCACTAGTTGTTCCTATACATGCCAGTCTTTGTATTTTTGTCATTGCCTTTAGATTGGTTACCTTGTTTGTGGCTTGCCACCAAACTATATTGCCATATGCAAGTATAGGGCGGACGATTGCCGTATACATCCACAGAATTATCTTCGGGTTAGGTCCCCAATTTCTGCCGAAGATACGGTTGCATGCATAAAATGCATTCGCCGCCTTTTTAACTTGTTCATTGACATTTAGTTTCCAATTAAGTTTTCTATCGAGAATTATTCCCAGATATTTCGCGCTCTCTGCCACCTGCAGGGGTATTCCCTCAATGGCTGGTGGTTCAAAGTGTGGTATGCTTCTTTTGTTTGTAAACAGCACAAGTTCGGTCTTCTGGGGGTTCACCCCAAGGCCACAATGTTTTGCCCACAAGTTAAGTATCCGCAGTGAGCTTCCTAACAGTTCATTTTAAGGCAGCTTATGACAGCGTTTATAGAGACGAGTTATGTATAGAGCCATATCAATTTTCTGCTATCAGTTGGAAGGGAAACTCAACATCTACGAATCGGACAACACGTCAAAAAATCGACAGCTATAACTTTGAGGTAGTAAGGTGCCTTGGTTCTGCTACAAACTCTGATAGCAACATTACAGATGCCAACCACTGTTTAGACGGAGACGGAAGAAAATAACGAAAGTTTATTCCGTGATGTTTTCGTTTTTTTGTTTCATCTACCTCTTAGAACGAAAGATATTTTCGTTTTGTACAAATGGAAAACAAACACAACATTCCTCCAGCAGTAATGGTTTGCATTTGCACTTAATAAAAGCTACATATATGTCTTCAATTTGGTAGAATGAAATTTTCGCATTCGAATGATTCTTTTCGTTTTATAAAAAGCGAAAACGATTTTCGGTTAATTTTTTTTACATATTCCCTTCCCAGATCCCAGAATCCAAATTCAATATGGTAGGAAAAACTTATTTTTCTAAGTTGGTACACCGACATCCTTGTTGATTTTGAAGCGTTGCCATCCGTCCGGGTTTTCTCGGACATGTACTCTTTATCGCCTATTCGGGGAGCGTGCGGGATAGTTTTTCTAGATTGTCCGGGTTTTTACCCTTTTCATCGCCAATTTTATTCCCGGTTTTTGGTAATGGTTTTGAATCGTAACTTTTTGCTTTTGAATTCTGCTTTGCAACTTTGGTAATCGACAAAAGAAATGTTCGAAAATACTGAATGAAAAACAAAAAATCGGCGTTAGGCAATAACGCCCAAGGAAATAGCGCCCAAATCGATTTGGAAATAACGCTTTATAAATTTATGAAATATTTTGCTGAACATTAGAATACCAATCACTTTTATACCATTCAAAAAGGAGATGGCTTTCTCTTCACCCGGCAGTGGAACGACTTTTTCTTATGTTTGAAACCCTAAAATACTATTTCGAAGACGTCAAAAATGTAGGTACCGAAAATATAAAATTTTTTTTCTTGTTTAGGTAACAAATAGTGGTCCTAGTTTTGTACTGTTTTTTAGATCAAATTTTGGCCGGAAAAGTCCCGAGATTTTCATGCTCGATAACTACTTCTTCGAATGATTTCTGGCAACCCTAGGTTAGACCAAAAGAAAAAGAAGGTTCAAACAAGTCCTTAAAACGTCCATTATAGTCCAGAAATTAAAACCATCCATCTCCTAGCGGCTTGAGAATAATAATTAATGTATTCATTAATTTACATTTCTCGACAGCTTGATATCGGCACATTTTCCCCTCGTCGCATTTTCATAATTTCGACATATTTACGTTTAGGTCTTGTTTGTTGGTGCTAAGTTTGCCTCCCTGCCCAATGATTAGCCATTCTGTTATGGTCTCTCTTCATCTGAGAAACACCACAGAAACATCCTTCTTTTTTTAATTAACAGGAAAAAAAGGAAATCATTAATGTTCCTTTATTTTTAATGAGTCACAAATACCTGCAGCTATAACACGAACACAGCATAACGATGGTCCTATGCCCGGATACAAATTCTGTGCGATAAGCTTGCGTCCTCAACAAAAAAGAAAATTATAGGAAAAAATGAGGAAAACCAAATCGAAATGGGTGGCAGAAAGGAATCCTCTTTTGGAATACTTAATGGGGAAGACACCATCAGCTAATAATGGCAAACACAGTTTCTACACCACATTGCAAACTGATTAGGGGAAAGCACAAGTTTAGCTCCGTTGATAGAAAGTTCAAATTTGTATCAGTATCGCAGCTAACGCCCGGCCCCCCCAACACATATACAGCCAGCCCCTGGTACCCAAGTGTATAGCAATTCGCCTTTAGAATTAAATTTTATATCTTTTTGGCAGAACTCTTTCGTGGGAACGAAATTCCGTTTGTTTATTCGCCTTTCTTTATTATTTTCCTTTTCATTTTCGGTGTTGCCGTTTTTTTTTTTTTTTTTGCACTTAGTGAATTTCGACATTTGTGACAAGGAAACGTGCCAAGACTAGTGAAACGTTCTCTCAAAACACATTCACTTTACTTTGGACGACATAAAGCTATTCCGCCCAACTGAACATGAAATAAAATGAAATGTCGAAATGTTCCTTTTATTCAAATATAGGTAGTATAACACGAGGATAGACGTTGGCTATACCTATATGTTCGGAATAAGGACTTGCTGCTGCAAATTGTACGTGTCGTATCGTAGAGGATCCGAAATATGTGCATACATCTATACAAATACATAACCTATAGGATAGCAAGGATATTCTTATCACATATTCTTTCTCGTGTCCTTTTGTGAGGCTATGTTGAAAGATTTATGATGCTGTTGTCGCAATGACATTTGCATCCATTTCGTAAATTATGTGATTATAATTTATTTACATAGATTAAGTTAATAGAATTTTCAACTATACGAGTATCTACTATAGTAGCTATCGTTTGAAATTTAATTATGCAGGTTTAATGTTTGAAGGAGGTTTCTTCTTTCTGCTCTCAAAGGATTGGGTATAGAACATTGACGTGGGACGTATTGTTACAGCACAATAGCTGCTGACATGTTGATAAATGCTTGTGGCCACTTGAAAGGCGGCTGTTATCATTGACATATCGAAATGAAAATGACCAACCAACAAAAGATTCAAAGTCAAAGAGAGTCCTAATCGGATTTATTCGACTGCTACAATGGATCTAGTGCAGATTTAAATACCGATAGTGGGTCAAAAAAAGGGAGTCGCAAGATGGTTATGGTTCTTTTCTGCAATTAGTTTGCTTCGTCGTTGAAGCTTCGGTTTAAATTCAGCTAAAATTTAGACAACTCCATTGCAATATTGTAAGGCTCAAGGTTCATTATCATTATCACTACAATCGTAAAAGTATTCGCGGGTAGAATTGATTTTTTATCTGCAGGCAGTTTTGTGGAATGCGTGGTCTTGTGACTCTTATGTGGTTTTGTCCAGGGAGACGTACTTAAATGGAATAAAATATCATAAAAAGAAGAGTCATAATTTACGAACATAAAGTTAAGGCAACTGTTGTGATAGCAACAACATTACTCAGCCAGACTTGGGTGGAAAGAGTGACATAACAACCATGTTTGTGTAATAGCTAGCTTCTCGTCATGAGTCGTGATTGTCTCTGGGCGATTAATTGTAAAAGTATTCTGAAATTACGAGGCAAGTGCTGGCTCAATGTCCTGTCTGATGTCCTTATTTCTATACACGTAATGTGCGAAAATATGATGCGATGGGTTATCGACTGATTAGATGAGTTTTGATCGCCATACGAACTAAGATTGATATTAGCAGTTTAAGAGGGACAAAGGCTTCACATAAAAGCACTTTCTAACTCCTCCCCGATTGCCATTTATAAGTCCTCCTCAACTATACTGCACAGCACAGCTACACATATATGTACCTTGGTCCTGAGCCATGTATTTCTGTTTAGGCAATCGCTTCAACAATCTTGTACTAACGTCATTGGATGATGGATTGGATGACTGGTGGGCGTTTTTAAGAAATATGTCTCACCCCTTAAACCGCGGTAAGTCATTGCTTAGCGGGGGTCGATAAACACACACTATTATTCGATCTAAGTATTTTCTTTAGGTTGCCGCTCTGCGAGGCAAGGACGGCCTTGTATGCGCACCGCCCCGGGGCATGAGGCATGACCCCACGACAATATCGTGAGTGAACCATTTCTTAAATTGGTCTTGTATATGACATTTTTTTTTTAAATACTTCCGGGAAAGGCGAACCTATAACGCTTCAACAGCGCCCCGAAATGCTTGCAGACGTCTGTTAGTTCTACTTCATCACTTAAATTGCTGCAAATTGTTTCCCTTGGTCTAGCATTGTTGGCAATGAAAAAATCCGCTCAAAGAGATATTCTCTAAAACACTGTCTATACCTCTGGCAGATAGATGGTTGTCTCGCCATGAACATCGATCATCTCTATGATCTCTATGAGATGATTTGGCCATCTTCAATTTAATGATTCGTTCCATTGTTGTTGTCAGGTTGCCTCACGTTTCGGATTTGCTCGACGGTGGTCAGATGTATGACTTAACTTTCGCGACTCTTAAACATATTTCAACTTCAAACGGCATTCTGTCAATTCTACTTTGACATTTGTGAAGTAAGCGTTGGCGTACTGTGAATTTCGACGCAGATTTCCTGGTCATCCGACACCAACTGGGCAAACACTACTACGTTTAGCAGCTTGCCTAGAAGAGTATGGGACAATTTGAGATGCTGCCAGGCCTGGCCAGCCCCAAAGTAGCCATCCTGCTGAGAATATCGCAGCTGTGGCTGAAGATGTCGCAGAGAACCCCGGAATATGGACTGGACGATGTGTCACGCAATTGGGCATTCATCGGCGGTCTATAGAAAAAAAATTGGTGAAAGACTGTAAAATGTTCCCTAACAAAGTGTAGGCAGTGCATCAGCTCTTAGTTGTTGACTACGCTCAAGCCATCCTATAAATTTCGACCACAAGGGAGACAACTTATTTCATCGAAAATCATTATGAGCGACGAGACAGATTTCCACTCTTTTTGTAGGGTTTTTATAGAAGTCACGATCACAAAGTCACGAAAATTAAGTCAACAAGCCTCAGACTCTTGAAGCCCCCAAAGCTTATCTTCCTTTCTGAACCGTGATAGACAATTATTGTCTCTCTCTTATCCAATCAGGGAAGAATGGCTTCCTTGGCACAGTAATAAAGCTGACAATCAGATGGCTAATAAACTGACAAGAAAGGGTCTAGAATAAATCATATCCAGCCACCCACTTGTCTTAATTCCAAAAGAACAGGTAATGATATAGGTAGTAACGGGTGAAAGTCATCAACAACATGTGAATTAACGCGGTGGCGTTGCCCAGAATATAACATAAGCCGGACCAACAAACTTTTTATGGTTTCATAGAAGATCACTGTCTATAAGTTGGTAGGCGCTCTGATGATGGGTCATAAAAAAAGAGTTGGCGCAACATGCCCGCACAGGACTTCAGGCCATAGTTTGTAACAACTATTCGTGAAAATACACATTTTTGCACAGTCCGAACGGATGACTCGAGAAGTTTTCTCAGGGCAATTATTCTCTTGGTTCTGCGCCCTGACAGATAGCTAATGACTTTCTAAAAACAAAACTTTCAATGAAATTAAGACTCCTTGATAACAAAGTATGTATAGAGGCTGTGGTGACGAAGGTATACCCGAGAGTATATCTTACTTTCTGTATTACTACTTAAGTCTCTGTCGCTTGGAACATCGATGCCTGAAAGCTACTGCTTCCGATCTTAATAATTTTCCAAGGACCTAATGAGAATGGTTGGACAGTATCAGTTAGGTAACTATACGAAGAGAAGAGACACGAGGCCATAGTTAATGCAGCTGATGCCTCATTGAGTGTTATCATTATCACTATATGAGTATCTACATATAACTCAAGGACCTCATTGTAGTGAAGAAGGGTTTATTCGACTGCACTAACCTGAAAGCTCGATCTATTCCGTGGTTTTTTGAGATATCATATACGATGTCGAAAGATTTTCTTAAAAATTGTGCTCGATCTATTCTGTGGTTTTCGAGATACCTATAAGATTTTTTAAGAATTTTTTGTATGTCCAATTTTGACCAAACTTCACAGAAACTCATTTAAGTCAATAACAAAGAGTCTCCCAAAATTTTAGTCTATGGTGGTTTTCGAGTTTTGCGATTATTTAAATTTTTTATTGAGTGGGACGCATTTTTGGGGTCGGGCGACCTTTTTTGGAAACATTTTCAAATTATCCATCGGTAACGCTGGAGCTGCTGCCTCATTGAGTGTTATCATTATCACTATGTGAGTATTTAATATTACACAAGGACCTAAGTGTGGTGAAGAAGGGTTTATTCTCCTTCACTAACCTAAAAGCTTAATCTTGGCTATTCAAGAAAACTCTGTCTCTTTCAGCGCTGTATTGAAAGCGATGCTAAATGTGGACTCTAGAGCTACAAAACGCTTCCTATTGTAGTATCGACTCTGGTACCTACTAAAAACTTTATAACTTCCCTTCGAAATTCAACACCTAAGGGGGTAAAAGGGGGGTTCAAAATTTGTATGGGAAAGTTTTTATTTTTCATCCGATTGATTTCAAACTCGGTTCATGTACTCTCTATGAGAAATAAAGAAAACTGATTATGGAAATTCAACCCCTAAAGGGTATCAACATTTTTATGGAAACTTTTTTATTTTTCATCCGATCGATTTTAAATTTGGTTTGTGTAGATACTCTATTATAAGAAATATAGATAAAACATAATTAATTTTTCCGATTTTGGAAATTTTGCTTGGGGCCCGAGTTGTTGGTGATAACCCCTTTTAAGGGGGCCTTTTTCATAACTCACAAACCGTTTGTCGTATCAATTTATAACTTTGTAAAAACATTCCGCTTGAATATGTTGCATAGCACATAGTATAGGAAGATCTAAAGATGGTGCTCATCATATCGATGTATTTGCCAGCTAAAAAATATCCTTTGTCCCATAGATAGTGGCTCCGTCTGCTATAGTATGATCTGTGTTGAAATGCAGAGGCTAACAAATTATTCATTATCATTGTTGAACTGTTTTCTCCAATACGGCGTTAAACATATATTTCAGAGGTACTAACTACTCCTTAGGTACAGATTTCCTGCGCGATATATAAAATATAAAAGAGAGAAATAACTGACCCAACTCCTGAGGACTGCGCGAGCGAAGCCGCGGGCAAAAGCTAGTATGTATGAAATAATATTCATTCTAAAACTTGTCTCCGAATCGCTTTTCACTTCTCTTCTTCTACCATTCCCTAGGTCCTTTAAAAACGTACATTTAATAGGCTCTCTGTTACCCCAGTGATTACCTTATCTGAAACCCACTGCCTCCTTGATTAATCATTTTAATGACAATTGCTGTCCCGCTCGCCTCAATACTTTGATAATAATTAAAATATCTTTTGTTTTTGTTTTCTGCTCTTTCAGATGCTCGAAGACGGTCCACAAAGCCCCTGTGATAACCGACAGTACCAATAACTAGCGCAACTCAAAGTAAGTTCCTACTTAAATTTATCTCTGTCATAACAAGATGCAAGATAATGAGAAGAATGAATGAATGTAAATCCCATTTGTGTCCTTCATACCGTATAATGGGTGGAGAGCTGGGCGTACAACACATCTACACCCCAAGGATCCAAAAGCAATTATTTTCGAAACAAAAGCCTTAATTTCGCGTGTAACTATTTGGTATTATTCAGAAGCGTGTATGTACTCTCTGAAGTGTTTATTTGTTGTTATGTATCTATCATCGAGGCGACACATCGCCCAGTTGCTTGTATTAAGCGTTTAATTTTGTTTAATTTACACGCAACATGGACGGGGAAAATCATCGCGCTTAAATTGCGTGAAACGTATATTTTGATTAACATTTTAGCAAGCGTATTTAAATTAGTTGTTGATATTTACTTTAGTAAGGTTTTGTTTGAGCGTACTTTGGATACATTGAGCGAAGCAATTATGTTTACAACTAGCTATGCGTCGGTATACCCAAATGACTACTTTAATAAACGCGAATGATAAAATGTTTTATAAATATTTGAGGTGTGCCCACAAAGCGTTATGTTATAATTATTCAAAATAAGGAATTCGAAGGGATATGCGCATTTAAGGTGCCTGTCCATTTGAGAATACTTTTGCTAGTAAACTCTCGAGAGTTACTCTCGGGTGGCTGTCCATTTGAGAGTAATATTTTCGAGATTTTAATGTCGACAGTCCTTTGGTACAACTTCGAGAGTTTATTCTCTGGAAGTACACTCATAACCGTGTCCACTGGATATTTATTTTGTTAGTTATCTATCAGTTTATTCTTAAACAATGTTTCCTTCAGCGTGATTTAGCTAATATATGATTTATCATACATTTTCATGATTAAGTAATTGATTTACACGACATGTTTTATTTTTAACTTTCCCGTATACGTGGTAAGAGAAAGATAGGTACATATTGTTTTCGTTCAAAATTTCGAACTCGAGATTTTGATCAATTCTGATATTATGATGATAGGGGAACTCAAAAAAGTGGGTCTCGCAATTCTGTCCGTCCGTATATGTCTGTCTGTCCCACCCCTGGGGAATCTAAACGCTTGGACGGATTTGCTTCAAACTTCGTATTTAGAGTTTGTGGGCTTCCCGCTAGGGGCGTTTTTTTTTATGCTAGCCCTAATATTAGCGGAACCTCCAATATAAAAATTTTACGAAATATGTCTAAATTTAGATTTTTTCGAAAACGGCTCTAACGATTTGAACCAAAATTGATAGTTGAGTTAATGTAAGTATGCTTAACATGACTGCATACCCAGTTTTTCGCTAAAAAGTCCAGCAACGGCAGTTTTGAAAATTGGATTTTTCTCGAAAACGGTAAAAACTATTTAAAAAAAATACTTTTAAGATACTACATATTATCATTCTTAACTTGATAGCAAACTCAGTTTTTCCCTAAAAAGACTGCGTCCTTTGATATCCACCCAAATCCTTAATAATAGTACATACTTTAAAAAACTGCTCATATCTCAAAAATGCTTAAATCCATAGTAATATCATTTGCTCAGTTTTGAGCTAAACAGTTGTAAAACTGTGTTTTTTGAACCATGAATGCGTCCTTCGATTTCCACCCCAATCGCTAAAAACGGTAGGTACTTTAAAAACTACACATATCTCGAAACCGCCATTTTCGATTTGGTTAAAAATGTAACTGCTAGGTAATGTTTATATCCTGAAGAATAAGTCGTACTCAGTTTTCAGCTAAACAGTTTAACAACACAACAGTGCTTTTCGAATCCAAATTGTAACATTTGTCAGCATAATTTTACAAAAAACCGCTCTAACGATTTTGACCAGAATACATATTTAAGACAACATAAGCATTCTAAACATGATTACGTACTTAGTTTTTCTCAGAAAAGTCGAATATAGCCGTTTTATGAATATTTCTCAAAAATTACTACCGACTACACCCATATCCCGACCACAAACCAGAGAGAATAGACCACCAGCTTCGCCCAAAAATGAGAGTTTCATAGAGCCAGTTTTGAAATAAGTAGCTCCGCCTCTTTTTCTATCTGTGAGTGTGAATACGTGTGAACAAGGAAAAAAATATAAAATAAGACAATTGAATCTGAGATGGCTTTGAAATGATTCAAATAATTTAAATAATTGACCACTATTGGGACGTGTTAAGCAAATGGCGTGTATGGTGTGGTGAATTAATTACCAAATTATGTTTCATTAAAAAGCATAATAATGTGTAATATACTATTTGGGTGATTAAAAATCGAATAATATGATTCCTATGACATTATTGTACAAAGAAGAATATAATTTTAAGCTGCAGAACTAAATTGCAAGCACGATGTAATCAGCTAAACGCGATTCTTTGCAATTTTGTTGCCATACATTTTGAGCTCTTTCTTCTTATATTTTAAAGAAATTTAATTTATTTTCGATGAGTGTGTCTGTTATAAAAGTGTTATTAATCTTTGGAATAAATAATATAAATAATTATAAAAGTTAAACGAAAGCTATTTTGCTCATCTATAATAGGTATGTTTTATTTTTCTATAAGGAGAATATGATGAATGTATTTTGAATTAGGTATTATAAAGAATTGGCTGTTCAAAAAAATTAAAAATCAACATTTGTCACTTAAAACATGTATACTGCTTGTCATTTTTATACAAAACCTGCTAGAAAACGTGTTTTAACACTGCATTGGCGCTACGGAATGCACAGTGTAGCGTATACACGTCAAATTTAAATGAAAAAGTGGCATTTTTGATTTTTCCAGAAAAAAAAAGTTCGTTTCCATAGTAACGCGTAAACTAAAGCGAAAAGTGTAGGTACCTAATATTTTAATTTAAAACACGCAATTATCTTATTTGTTTTGTTATGGTATTATAGTTTTGCTTTTTGTGTAGGTATTCTTTTTTTTCACAACGAAATTATAACATAATTTAATAATCCATACATTTTTAATAATATTCGCGGTTGTTACTATTTTGATTCTTTGTAGTTTTGACATTCAAATGTAGTGGAAAATTAGCCAATTAACTAATACGAAAACATACAGGCAGTTTTAAAAAATTGTATTGCATTAAAAAATATTTCCTAAAATTCGCATATTTTAGCGATAGCGTAATAAGTACATTATATGTTAATAAATTCTTTTTTACACCTGATGCAGATTCCTTGTGTTATAAGTCGATATATGATATGAGAATGCGCACTTACGATTTGGTCTTATGATGTGTGCCCAAAACGTATTTGATTTTTAGAACGCAAATTTTCTTAAACTTCGATGAAATTAAATTTTATTTGTTGGTTAAAATAAATTCATAACATTTTTCTTGTAGATGTAAATAAAACAATAAACATATTAAGCCTGACAAAACAAAATGTCCTCTCTCCTTTTTTTAATTATTTATTCCAAAACTCAGTAGGTGTACTTTAATAAAACAAACAATCAAAGAAAATAAATAAATTTTCGTTAAAATATATAAAAAAAGGTCTAAATTTATATCAGCAAAACTAAAGGAATCATGTTTGATGATTTTTTTTATCATCCATTTTAGTTTTGCAGTTTAAACAAATTTAATTTTTTCGTAATAATGTCAAAGGAATTCTATTATTACAGTAACTACCTACCCGCTACCCATTTATATTTGTATGCTTATGAAAGAAATATAAGTTGGTATTAAATTCCCCACACCGAACACACAATTTGCTTAACACGTCCCGATAACGGCCAATTTATTTGAATTATTTGAATTTTTTCAAAATTACCACCGAATAACTGTAAATGTTACTATGTGCCAGTGTATGCGTGACCAAATTCATCCTCCGTTTACTTTAACATTGCACGCATACTTAACCACGCAGTAACTTTTTGAAACTGGCTCTATGAAACTCTCATTTTTGGCCGAAGCTGGTGGTCTATTCTCTCTGCTTTGTGATCCCGATCATTGAGACCATTTTTTAAATAATAATCAAAAATGAGAATTCGAAATTCATCGCCTCCTTCAAGTGTCAGTTTGGGGTGAAATTTGAAATTAAGTAATAAGTGTTGTAGTTAAAACGTACATAACAAGGGTTCAGTTACAAAACCTGCGTAAGATGTACGTAAGTGGAAATAATTTTAAACGTAAAATTTGCTGAAATGACTCTGAGATTCTGCGAGATTTGCAATAAACGAGAAAGTTACGTGCGACCCAGTCGTGCCCTTTTTTTTTTTAGTTTCAGCTCACTCAAGAACTGATCATAGAAGCGGTCTCCATTTGACTTATACCTATGACAGGCAGCTGATATAAGTCAAAGCGATACCGTGATAAATATACCACGGTTTTGACAATGCCATGAAAGGTGACACACTTACTGTTTAGTGTAAGTTGAAACGCTGTAGTGACATAATGTCAAAACTATTTCTATTGAACTGAACCTCATAACAAATGTTTTTTATTCTTCTTGTTTTTCATTTTAATAAGCAAAGCACAATAAAACAAAAATGTCACTGCGTCTATTGATGCAAATGTCTTCTTAAGGATGTCGATTGTGGTTTGTGCAGTATGCGCATTTTGACCATGGCTTTGTAGTGGATGGTGATGTAGCGTAGCGACCGTGTGACCAGCGCGCCGGCCGTTTTCAAAAAAAATTGCCTAAGGACTTCTCCAGCGTAAGCATTACTTTTACTTTTAGGTAATGTAAGAGATCTTCGTTAATTATTCACTGATTTTGAATGACCAAGAACCACGATTTTTATTCGGTCAAAATGGATCTGGCACTCATTATTATTTTTGACGCAAAATCGTCCACATCTTTGTTGAAATTTAAGGTGGCGTGCGCGTAGGTTAAGTACGGTCAATACCCATTAGTTGATGGTCTCTCTTCACTTTCTAAAGAAACATCTTATGATGTATTTCACCAAAAAGCGCTAAATAGATGTTCAAGGAATGGCCAATTGAATTGCGCGTACGCGGTCGCCTGATCAATATGGACGGAGCATCTATGATATCTTCTGTCACGGCATCAGCGATATTCTCACCCAAACGAGAGGTACGGCGGGGCTTTCAAGAGCTAGTTGGGTTCAAGTACCGTGTTCTTCTAGTCCCGTCCCAGAGTCGTGTGGAATGTGGATAAGCAACACATCCCCAGTGGTATTGGTGCGCGAAATGCACGTTGCCCCAAAATCACAGACGAAATGTTTATCAAAACCGTGCGTCGTGACGATTATTTCGCTTCAGAAGTATGTATAGCGTTCCATTGTTTATTCACACAAGTCGTAATTTTGTTTGCTTTACAATTATTATCAAAACCGATAATTGACATTGGACTCCATTTATAAAATCGTTCGCACGCTCCAAAAGGGTCATCGTCATACTCATATGTATGCATTAGTTAGGAGTGGGACGTTATATGTACCTACCTAATTCCTTTTAGACCGCAGCTGACCGGATCAGGTCACTTTGCGGAGCGCGCTCTTAATAACTCGTTATGGGGCCATATTTATAACAGTAATCTTTCTACTAATATGTAAGTACGACCTCTAATCTTTTAAATGGTATCTCTCAACTGAATATCAGTTTTCTGTTTTTGTATTCATTTCCAGTAAAGTCCCTTCGAGTATTATCAGTAACTTGTTAAAAAAAAAAAAACAAGTCTTAAATAAGGGATAATTACCTGTAAAAAAAATCGACTTACGGTCAATTTGAACCCTTTTGCACATAAAAAAAGGATTACATTTCTTATTTCTATCTGAAAAGGGTATGTCATTACTTATTGGCAAGGGTTGCAACAACGGGTGAAAATAAAAGAATGTACAATTACTGGGTGGGTAAAAGTACACAGTACCAAAGCCTTCAAAGGACAGTGCCTATACATTAAATTTGGATTTGAAAATAATAGGTATTCTTATGTGGTAGTAGGGGTGACCCTATCCCCTTATATAAGGTGCATAAAACCTGTCCTAAGGCAATGAACGATTACGACTTTTCTGTGTATTATACGAAATTGCATTTCCTTATATCTACATCTGAGTATCTTTTTAAAAATTGTTACTTTCAAAAAAAAAATTAAAATAATTTTAAAGCTCTGTAAAAATAAACAAACCATTATCGCAATTTTTGGAAGATGTATACGTTCTTCGTTTTGTACTGAAATCGGGGGAAATGCAATTATTTTAGTCCGAAATTATTTTACTCATCAGTTAGAAATAATTAGCCTTCTAATTTGAATTTTTCAACATCTGCTACCACAGGTGCGGATATTGACAGCATTACAAAAACTATCTTAAGTTATACAATCGATCTATCTATCAGAGTGATCAAGAAACAGCCGTGAATAGATAATTGCCAACCTATCCAAACTTTAAAGGACTCCGCAAAGCTCTTTAAATTACTATCCAAAGATCATTCCAATCCATCTCTTCTTAGAAGAGCGGATGGAGTATATAAATTAAGTCAGCTGAAGAATCACTAGAGCTTTTTCTGAATAGCTACTCTCGAAGGTGCAAGGGCAAATGCAATGAAGACGAAATATCCTGAGCCATAATCAGTTTCGTTTTTCTTTACAAATCGCCTGCACAGAACGGCATTCTACCTAGCTGGCTATAGAATTTACAAGATCCAACTATTGAATGATTCATACCATTCTTTAGGATTTATATACCTACTCAACAACTATGTACCCCACTCACGGATACGAAGGGGGGTGGTCTTCATTCCAAAGACTTTGTAACAAAAGCGCTAAATCAATCAGAGCGACCTCATTTTTTGTACTTAAGATTTTGGAAAGACCTCTACCTACGCAACCATATTCTAAGTGTAATATTAGTACCACGGTGCCATGAAATAAAGTCTTATGCAAAAAGGTCCAAAACGTAATTTTGGATTTTATTGCACTTCTGAAGTGGAGTCCAAATCGAAGTGGAAATAAAATCCACAATGCATAAACAGTAAGAATATGTATAAGGGGGCCAGTTTCAATAATGTCCAATGACTTTTTTGCACTTTCAAAAATGAAATAAAAGTGCAATAAAGTCCAAAATTACGTTTTGGACCTATCACATTGTACAGACTTAAACAATTTGAGAGTTTTGTAAGGAGCTGGGTGTAAAACATTTTCTGAACTTGAACCCCTCAAAGGTCCAGCAGAGTGCACTCTCCACTTACTCATGGTTCATGGTTTGTACAAACAGATTTCTTTTAAGAACTCCGAGGAGGATGTTATCTGACTTCTGTGTTCATTTATAATCAGGGTTTTATATAGGATCTCTTTGGGTTTCCTTTCAATGACCTTACAGGATTTAATTCCTTAGAAATGATTTGTGGTTTGACGTTTGAAAAAGAGGAGCTGATGACAGAGCATATTGCGTTATGCCTCCTTCATTACCCGAACCAGGTTCGATCCCCGGAAAAACACAATTTATACATCTTAAGGTTTTTTCCACTGCGCCATCTGTCGTGCGAACATCTGACAAATATCCGAGGGTACAATTGTCCTGAAAAAGTTTCTCAATTCAGCCGTTCCGACTTGTCATAAAATTTTAGGTTCCTTTCATTCGTTCCAGGGGATTAGACGTTACAAACAACACCTATCTGCCAACCATCGCATGTGGCTGTATTTGGGCCCGCCTTTTCCGAGAAAAGTACTAAAAACGTCGCCTGGACTTATGTAAATCTTTTTCGGCTGCAGACATTCCTAAGCGACATATAGTTGACTAAAAATAAATGCTTCTGGTTGTACTAAAACTCACAGCTTGTGGCCCGAAATTTACACTAAAAGGTAAAAGATCCTACGTATCATCTTTTGATAAAAACCAAATCGAAGTGCTCGACGGGACTGCATCATTGGAAACATGGCCAAAAGACTAGGTACAAATGACTTTTGCAGAAGTTGCAGGAATGAAGATAAAATAAAATAGATAAAAATAAAAAAATAAGATAGCCCTTCAAGAATGCCGTTACTCTTGAATGGAAGCACGGTTCTTTGACGGCTTGGAAGATCTAGCAATGATGCCTCTAACAGATTTAAAAAGATTCACCAACAGTCCCGAATGGTTTCGTCCTATCATGTACTATAAAAAGGTAATCACAATGGACCTCACTGGCCTCTGGGTGAAAATTGCATATACATATTGCAAACTCCTCCTCTAACCTAACCTAACTTAACCTAGTTGACTAAACTGTCGGACTGTTGCAAAGCAGAAGTAGTACAGGAACTTCCCGCGCCGTGGGTCGCACCTGATCTTCATTTTCAAGTAACATCGTTAAGAGATAACTTGGAGTCGAAAAAAATGTTGCCTAAAGCTTGTTAATCGGGCATCCATAATCGAGCAATACGTCACAGAATTGGGTGGATTTTACCTATACAAAACCAAAAAAAATGCAATTCCGTCGTGCACGTCTTTTTAAGGTTTATAAGGTTTAGAAAACATTTTTTGGATTAAAAAAAGGCAGTTGCATCAATGTTAAGTGGAGGAAGTAACCAAAATGGCTTAATATATAAGCTCGATATAATTTAATATCAATTACATTTTTTTGTAGATCATACGAATATAGTCAAAATACTTCGACTACGTTGGAAGGAACTTTTGAGATCAAACCTCTGTTTCAAATAACAAGTCATTGCGGATGACAGAGGGCTTGATCTAGATAAGTGGAACCAACGTTCCTTGGTTTGTGACTGCAGTGTTTTAGGCTGGCTGTTTAGGGACGAAAGCCCCTATATCGTAAGTGTTATATATTTATAATCTTATGTCTTTGATTAGAACCCCTAATCTGGTTCTATTCAAAATGTTTGTTGTCGTTTGTCGATCTGGTGCTTATTAATTAGGTAGGCATACATGGACAAATATTAGTTTAAGGTAGGTGAGTCGGAAGTGGCTGTCAGCTTTTCTCTCTACCAGTTGTTTGAGCATCTAATGAAAAATAAGAGACTTCTAATGTAAAATTTGTTTTGTTTTTTGAATTGGCAACACTTTTTCCATAATTTGACTAACATCTACCATTCCACCATGGATAGACTAAACATAATAAACGGTCCCAGCAGCAGCTCAAAAAAGCTATAGTCGAAAAGTGGAAACAATTTATAGAATGTGTTCTTTTAGGATTGTCATTTTTCTTCAAGTTTTCAACATTTTTTCCAGTGGTAACCAATTTAACAGATGTCAGTTGATTTGGGTTTTCATTTCAACCGCATATGCTTGCCATTTTAACCATGATTAAGACCTTCGATACTCCGCAGCTGCTTGAAAATTAGACTAACCCTATAGTAAACAATTCTCAGGTGGAGTTTGCTTTTTATTTTTGGAGACAGCTGGGCTTTTAGAATGAAATTTAAACAGTATCCTCCCCCTTCTGATTGTACGGTAGGTATGACAAACCGTGATGGAGACAGTGTCTAATGAATGAATGAATAATTTGTACTGCAGGCACAGTAGCGCAGTGGTCACAGGTTCGATCTCCGAAAAAACTCAAAGTACATCTTAAAGGTTTTTCTACTGCGCCACCTCTCGCGAACGTTTGACAAACATCCGAGAGTATGACTGTCATGAAAAAGCTTCTCAATTAAGCCGTTCGGACTCGGCATAAAATTGTAGGTCCCTTCCATTCGTCCCAAAAATAGAAACTCACACAAAACGAATGGTTGCGAGAAGCTAGGCCTTGGGTGTCTGTCTACCCGCCTGTTGCGCCACCTATTTATTTATTTTTTAGGTATATGCAGATCAAACTCTGTTTCAGCCTAAGACCAAATCTTTTTTTCCGCTGATGGGGATGCACTCTATTAGTGACGTGTCGTTACATCCCTCATTCGATATTAAACAAATTTCCCTTTCCATGAATCATCCCTTTGATCGATAGACTACTTAAATGGCTGTCTGAAACGTGTTTTCGATAATCCTTGCAAAAATGATTATTCTTATGTTGTTGTTATCTTCTGAATAATATAACATGTGAAAATATAATTAAAGAATTTTTCATCTGTCTGCACGTTCGTATACCTTGTGCATAGGTAGATAATTGGACCTTCAAAGTATCCAAGGTCTTTGTAGTCGCAATAACATGAGTTCCGCCTCTAAATGTCGACAGGTACGATACTGCTCTGTCTGCATAATTTACTAGAATGACCTTACGTACTCGTATGTGCAACGATTTAAAATTTAAATCAGCTCAAAAAAAAAGGGCAACGCAAAGTCATTATTGAAAATGTTGTCATTACTCTTACGCTTCAGTACAAGCCAGAATTCCACCCCCCACCCCACTGCACGCGTATACCAAAAGCAAGCATACTTTTAGCAGATATAGCTGTGTATTAATATTTTCAACAAATTTCTTTAACCGCCAGTCTGTGTCATCTGTTTACATTCCAAACATTCCCCTAGCCGCCTCAAACTTTCCAAACTAATAAAAGGGATTCCATCGCATAATCATCCTTTGATGCATCATCAACCTGATTCTGATCCATCGGTATATGTGAGCATCTTTTCGTGTTGTTACCCTTACTCACTAAATGTACATAAAACTTCATGCGGAAGGGTGCTTTAAATCGTAAAACAGGAAACTTTGTTACTCAAAACCACCCACCGTCACACTTTGTCTGCGTTGCCGGGTTTTGAACGGGAAAGGGAACTGGAATGTGCAGATTTTCATTTTATCACAGAAAAGACCATGTCTGAAAAATGCCATCTCCCTTCGAAGAAGTTTTGTTTCGTATTTATTATCCTTTTTCTGCATCTGTACCGAGACGAGCAATTCCCAACCTATTGATGCCGGATATCGATTTTTTGCCAACCCTCATCAGCGTTGTCATTGAAATTATGAAGGGGGCGGTTGGTTGGTTGGATGCAGTTCGTCGTTGTCGTCTGTCGCAATTTAAGTTTCCATTTTTCGACACTTTGTACACAGCGATTCCGCATTTCGTCATATATAAAACGCTGTGTTTGTTTGGCCACCCCTCGCCCTTAGCCATTTCGTATTAATGGAATTTGTTGAGCAGAAGAGTTCATTAAACGCCCCAGCCTTGGCACATCTATATAGGGATATTTTTATATACATACAATACAAATTTAACATCACACTAAGAGGGGTTGAATGGATGATAAATCTGCCAGTGCCACCCTCGAGCTCGGAATCTATGGAGTTTAATAGCTCAATGTCAATTGTCGATAAAAAGAAAAACACCAGGGAAGCAATTAATTCTCGATCTGGTAAAATGGCGGCTCGCTGAGTTCGTTTAAATATTTGAATTGTCAATTTATAGCCGACAATGCTTTTAAACGAGACAAGTGCCAATTCAATCTTGACTAAAGCGTATGCTGTCTTCTTAATCCCCAGAAATTATGTAGGATATCTGCGTGAAATGTTAAGCACAAGCAATTTTGTATAGGTAGGTACTTGGGAGAACAATATGTCCTGTCACTAACAGTTTGAATTTCTTTCAAATTTAATTTTGTGTAAATAAATTGTTCATTTATCGCGTCGAGTATAGGACATGTAATGCGCAGCTACATAAAATGAGCAGTCGTTGGTCTTAATGATTACGTTCCGAGAAAAAATTATGTCAATCAAAGAGATTTACTGTAGCTTACGAGACAAGTAAGCGGAAGTCTGTTTGATGTTTAAGTACTTAAAACGAATTTACTTATTGTCTGAAGTAACTATCTAGAAATACATTTATTCGGATTGCGGACTTCGAGTTCGAATCGAGTCATAATAATATTTCTATAATTAACGATATTCGTAGGTATACCCAACACACGATTCTGAATAAGGAAAAGTTATTCCAGCGCTTGAGAAAACCTAAGCCGATGTTTTTAGCAACTTCGTGTATATGATCTGGTTATTCATGAAGGTGTCATGAACTGAACACACATACCGAAAGCGATAAAGTCCTTTGATTTCGGTGATGCAAATGCATTAAATGGCTAGATGCGGCTCTAAAATAGACGTACTATGGATTACTATTATAGACAGACAAGTACTACCAACTTTCAACGCAGCTAAGGGCGTCATTGACAATGTCACATTCAACTTGGCTAAAGAACAATGGAACAACACTTCCGGTTGTATTATAACTCGTGGCTTGTGGCCTTCAATTGACACTAAAATTACAAAGATCCTAGCATCTTTTGATAGAAACCAAATCCGAGTGCGCTCGTCGGGGTACTAACCAGACACTACATCATTGGAAACATGTCCAAAAGATTAGGACACGACAAATAACTTCTGCAGAAGTTGCAGACATGAAGAGGAAGTAGAATCTGTGGAACGTGGAACATCTCCTGTATCACTGCCCAGCCCTCCAAGAATTGATTGATGGTCAGTATCGAATTTCCGAATGACTTTACCTTACCGGTAAATACCACAAATGAAATAAATTCTTATAAGAACAACAACTGATTTATTCTATAACTATATACTATACCTTTTCACATTTTTCGCACTCTTATTACTTACTTAAGGTGGCCTCAACCAACAAGCGTCTCCAGCCAGCACGATCTTTACCCAGCCGTCTCCATAGTTTCGCACGCTAAATTGGTTAAGGTCCCCTTCCACTTACGTGCGCGGTCTTCCTCTACTGCACCGTCCTACGGGTGTGGATTCGAAGATCTTTTGGGCCGGAGCATTTACGTTCATTCGCTCTACATAATCCAACCACCGCAGTCGTTGGCCCTTCACTCTTCTGGCTAGGTCAATGTCGCTGTACAGCCCGTACAGTTCGTCGTTATATCTCCTCCTCCTTTCACCGTCTATGCAGACGGGACCGAAAATTACCCGAAGAATTTTCCTCTCAAAGCAACCAAGAGTAACCTCATCTGCTTTTGATAGAGTCCATGCCTCTGCACCATAAAGAAGGACTGTGATGATTAAGGTCTTATAAAGGGTCACTTTAGTTGTTTGAGAGAGGGCTTCGCTACTCAATTGCTTTCTTATCCCAAAGAAACAGCGATTGGCAAGAGTTATTCTTCGCTTAATCTCACCACTGGTGTCATTGTCTGAGTTCATAGCGGAGGCTAGGTAGACGCAGTCCTTTACCACCTCAAAGTTATATCTATCTGTCTATAGTGACATTCTGTCCCAGACGTCGGTGTTGGGTGTCCTTTCTTGACTGCCAAACCCATTTTCGCCGCATCCTTCTCAATGCTCCCGAACGCACCAGTGACATCACGCTGCGTTCTTCCGATTATGTCGATGTCGTCGGCGTAGGCGAGTAGATGGACGGACTTTTGAAAGATAGTGCCTCTGGTGTTAGCGTTTGAGTTTTGCACTATTCTTTCAAGAACGATGTTAAAGAAGTCACATGACAGCGCATCGTCTTGTCGAAATCCTTTTTTGACTTCGAAGATCGAAGGTCTCGGTGAATTCTTTACCAACCTTGATGGAGTAGCGTGCATTCTCCATTGTCATCCTGCACAAACGGACGAGTTTGGCAGGGATGCCAAAACTAGACATTGCTCTGTATAGAGCAGATAATATCTTGTAGGCAATGTTAAGAAGACTAATACCTCTGTCGTTCGCACAGTTCAGAGTGTCTCCTTTCTTGAGGATCGGGCAAACAATGCTGAGGTTCAATTCTCCATACCACACTCTTACAGTAAACACCAAATTTACTAGAATCCAATTTATTTCTCATACAAACTTGTATAAGCTCAGGAACCTACCTTAATTCTTAAGAACTTATAGTAATTTGTTTGATATCAAAATATATCTTTCAACTTGGAATCCATTTCATTTGCCGCACCAAAAAGAAAAAGTAATTACGATCAACATCCTCTACTAAATTCTCAATTTTACATTAAACACAGCTCGTTGCACGTTAATTGTTTCGTTTGGAAATATCCATCTGTGAATCTCCTCTGGCTCGATATAATCTTTTACTTTTAATTTTCCTCTTCAAAACTAATTAAAATCTTTAAATGGAAAACAAAACTTTTAACATGATTTTTGCGCTTCAAGGGATCAACTTCATTAAGTTGTTTCTACGTAAACTAAAAAAAAAAAGATAAAAATCTTTAAGAATGAATATTTCATAACATAAAGTGGGTTGCACTTACAAGATTTTCTTCAAAAAAAAAAAACTACTCCTCGCGACCTACTTTTAGTTTTAAATGCAATTAATCTCAAGAAGCATTCAATAAACGTTCAATTTATTCAGCAGATACTCTTGATTCGGTACAATTTATCCCAATCGCAGCATCCAACGAGATTGGAATCGATTGCAATCGTCTTAATGTTTTTTTGTTTATGTTTTTTTTTGTTTTGAGAAGAAAATAAAAATCGAGTCTCCCTGTTATCAACTCAACTGCCAGAGATCCTTAAACTTTTTCCATTAGAGAACAAACTATTATCTGCATCAGATGCGGCACACTCTGACAACAAGAAAGCACAAACAGATTTTTCTTTTTTTGAATGTCTTTCCTCTTCATTCAAATGTGGAACAACAAAAATCGAAATAAAGTACAAAACAGCCTCTAGGATTTGTCCTTTCAGTTTGGTATTCTATACGTTGTACACCAGAAAAATCAATAAAGGAGACGAGAACGAATAACAAAAATGTCAAGGATTATCAAAGTATGATGTTGGTGTTCTAGTCCTGCTCACCCACTGGCGTAGGTATTTTTGCCTTTAAAAACTTACTCCATTTATTTGATGTGTGCGTTGTGTGTCGTTGTTTGTCCAGGATCATGTAAAACGCACCGGCTCCATTTCACATAGACACCTATACTGTTACTGTATATCGTTTGACACGAGGGATGATTGAAATGGCTTGGATTAAGGGTCATGTTAGCCATGCCAATACTTTACAGGCTTGCAAAATGAATTTAACTTTAAAAGGATATCATATAGGCAAACTTTTGGCAAGTATACACATGTCTATCCGTGAGTATCCGCTTAATTATCCCTATATTGGAAAAATATTAATTTAAAAATAAATAAGTCAAAAATAAGGAATCAAACAAGGAGAGGTTGCTTACCTATACATAGATACATTTTTTTCCTGCTCTTAATTCACTGCGAGGTGAAATTTTATAGGGACATTTCTGAAAATAGCAATTTCCCAGGAATAGCTACTTGTTCCATAAGAATAAAGATTTTAATACGTTTACGTCCTCGTGGTTGTTAAGAAGTGTATTTTGGTAACCATGCCATAGTAATACCTGAAAATTTAGGTGAAGTGAATCGCCTCGGGTGGAATATTTTTTAGATTCGCATTATTTCTTGACGGTCAACATTGACGTCAGCAAATCGCCAGCTCGTTGGCGTTATAACATAATAGAAAAGAGAAACCCTGATAATTATATTCTTAGAATCAAACAAAATTCACTTTAACCCCACACATTTTTTTTTTAGCGACAAATAGCAAATTAGATTGTCCTTTCGTGATTTTAATACCAAATGCATGTTCAAAATCTGAGCAACTAGCCAAATCATATGGCTTAACACATCCTTGAGAACATCCTTGATCTATACCAAAGGATTACTTTTCTTAAAGGTAATACACAATTGTCGTGCCAGTTCGCATAGCAATATAGCACGGCAACTCTACCTAAACTGCAACACACAATAGCTTCACAATGACAGTTAAAAATGCTCTTACAATTGTCAAGGAATTGCACAATTTTGTGGACTTCATTGATAAAACTTGTTTTTTACTTTCTTTCCTTGTAAATATTCAATTAAAAATGTCGGCTATGTCCTTCTTCAGCGCAGTGGTTAGTGTGTACTGTGCTGGACTACTATGCGAGTGGTCCCAGTCCCAGGTTCGATCTCCGGAAAAACACAAATTACATCTTAAGGTTTTTTCCACAGCGCCACCTTTCGCGAATGTCGGACAAACATTCGAGGGTATAACTGCCCTGAAAAAGCTTTTCAGTTTAGCCGATCGGACTCGGCATTCGTGCCAAAAATAGAACTCACACAAACGAATGATTGTGAGAAGCTAGGCCTACTGTATCTACGGGCCTGTTGCGCCAACTATTTTTTATTTTTTTATTTTTTTTAATGTCCTTCTTCGGGACCCAGACTATTCTTTTGCTAAATTAAATTACGATAGGTTCAGAGGCTTGGTAGCGTAAAGGTAACGGGTTGGGTACGTTTGCCTGGAATCCAAAAGCTTGTATTACAGAATCCCGAATTTCAAAAGCCCTTAAATCATACAGGCCTGTGGGCATGTGGTCACTGTAGGATTTGGAATGAGTGCAAGCCCGTACAAAATACGGGCTTCTGTTTCTGTATTACAGGCTTTTATTTTACGGTGAACTTCGAAATGCTGTGTTTGCATAAACTTCTGTGAATACGGGCTAAAGTTTTACGGTCAAACGTATCCTTTCGTTTAAATTTTGATGCAATTAACGAAGCTTTGATTAGAAAAGAAATAGCCCCACTGATCACAAAATGTGTTCCTAACTTAATGGTTTCCTCTACTTACATACATAAGTTATGCATGAACTTTGAGATCATTTTAGACAATCTGGGTGATTGTTTACGAAAAGCCTAGGGTACAGGATTTGAGGGTATCGCAAACGCCGATCGTATAGCCAGCCGGTAGGAGCCTCTCAAACTTTCTCATCGGTTCTGAACCTTTTTCCTTCATACCTTTGAGCCACATACCTACCTATATAAAAAATTCAGGAAAAAAAAAAAGAATAAAAATGATAACCTTGTTCAACAAGATTCATAAGCCCAGTTCGCAGCAAAATAAAAGGCTAGATACCTAAAAAAACCTTGTTGTCTGGTTTTTATTTGGGGCACTGGCCTCGCCATTGGGATACCATCTTAAGAAAATGTGAGTATTGCCTATATTTAATCTGGAAATGCCCTGCTGTGACAAGAGGCAGCAGAGTACTCGTGGACGTCTTTGAGATCCACTCTACCCTATTTTATTTAGAAATGAAGCCTAAGGAGGCTCTCAGATTGAGGCAACATTCAATCAGGGCAATTAAAATTCCATCAGATTAGCTAATTTTGTGCTTCTGGAACCGTGATATTTTGTTCGCAACAATGTAATTTGTGTATTGAATCGTCTACTCCAGAACTTCCTAACTATCAAAATGGAAACGATTCAATGGCGTTGATAGCGAAAAGATTTGAAATACAAGTTTCTAAGAAGACCGGAAGTTTTGAGAACCGCAAAAAAAAAAGATTTGCCGGACAATTTTAATGTCCATTAAAATTAATGAGATTGTTGCACCTAAACTCTATCAATAACTCAGGGCGCTGTGTGGTGTCGTAGAACACATGTCAACAAAAACCTAAGCATGGGCCGGAATTTCGAAAGACTCCACTACAAAAAGATATTTGCAATTTTGGAAAAAAGTTCTTTGGAGTGTCAAATCCAAGTTTAATTTATTTGGATCCGACTACTGTGCGAGAGGTTACAGGTTCTATCCCCGGAAAAACACAAATTACGTCTTAAGTTTCCCTTGTATTCATCTTCAGAAAAGATTGACTGCCCTTTTAAAAAAATAAAGGCTATTCCAGTTTGGTAATTTTTATTATTATTTTTTTTGAAACTAGAATTTTCAAGTCTTTGTTTTTCTGTTGCCAACTCGAAAATGAGTTAAAAAGGTTTCTGAATTCTTTTCTTTGTTTTTAAATATCTACTAGTTTAAATATTTTATAAAATGCTAAAAGTCACAACACGTTAGGTTTTTATTTCTTCAATTGAATAAAATAAATAAGAAAACAACTAAAAATAGTTATGGCGTTTTCTATAACTACGAAAATTGGGATACTGACAGCGAAGTGCTCCGCGAGGAATTTTTCTCCAGAAAAGTGCTCCGCGATCAAAAAATATTGGGAACCGCTGTTCTACAGTATTGCTCACTGGAAGTGTTAGCAAATGGGTTGCATGCAAATAAACTTAACCTCTTCAAAATTGCTTCATTCGATCCATTTCTTACGTTAGATAACACATAAGCCCAAAAATGTTCAGCATTTTGGTTCGTGTCAAATAAAAAGGCCTGCAAAATAAATTAGAGTGCGTGCAAGTTGAACGACTGTTCGATGTTACTTGACTGTAAGAATGCTGCCCGTGCTGCCATTTTTTTAAAATTGAGGGTTTGACCAAAATATTTATTTTTTTTAGTTTTACGAAAGAGTAAAATAAACAAAATTTGTAAAACGATATATAGCCCAAAATTGTGTTGGGTGCTCATGGAAGAAATTTCTATCGTTTTTTAAGCAAAAAGATAGCCCAAAATACGACAAAGCGCCCAATCTGGCAACAGTGCATTCAATAAGCAACTTGTTGCCTCAATGTGAGAGCCGACTAAAGCTTGAGCACAAGTTGTCGTCATTGCGGTGACTATCTTATCAGCAATGATTAATTTAGTCATAGATCTACATGGCGCAACATTATTGGAGGAACAATTTGGCAATAGCATCATCGTGGTAAATTCGACCAGTCGTATTTATTTTATAAGAGGCAATATTTATGACTCTACGAACAAACTATCTCTACCTAAAATATGCGGTAACTTGAAATTGATGAATAACCTCTTGTCAGTTAATTTCCTTCACCACTTCTTCTCAGTTGATTAGTTCTAATTAATGGATAAATAAAAAGTGCTTTTTTTTAGACGTTCAGTTTTTAAATTGACAGCACTGATTCTAGTTACTGTCAATTTGACAGCTGACACATCAGAGAGCACTTCATAGACCCGAGTCACGTTTGTTAACTTGTTTAGTCCTCATTTAAATGGCGTTAATATAGAACATCTTCACACATCGCGACACCATCAATTTATTGCTGAAAAAATTCGATGAGGGCATAAACCCATACGGCCATACCCCACCCACGCCACAGTCCACAATCATGTGATCTCACACCTATTGATTATTGTCTATGAGAGGATACGTGAAGACGGTAGTCTACGCCTATAAACGACAGACCTTAGACCACTTGGAAGTCAACATTCCTATGGTCAATGTATGGGCCCAGCTGCTTCATAAAGTTGTCGAAAATTTGACATCTAGACATAGTTCGCACAAACTTGTTATTTTATTAAAGTTAGGACCACTATTGACCATATCGTGACTACGTTAGGCTCCTCCATACGTACTGAACGGATCAATTTATTTTTAAACTATCTGACCAGTGCTGGCCTTGCGCCGCTCGCCTCTAGTAAACAGACAAACTAATATTTGATCCATCTAAGATTACACTTTATTTGAAATCTGTCCAGTAGTTTTCGCGCTTTTAGGAGACAAAGAAAATTCCTACAGTTTTATTATAAGTACCTATATAGATACAGATTTAATGTGCAGCCTCTGCATCGCTTTCCCTCTCCATGATCTTGCTACTGCATTTGCTTTCTTTTTGTAGCAAGGTATAGGTGTATGTATATATGTATTTTCATTTCAAAAAAAATATTTTGGCTAAAAGCTCTTCCTAAGGACATGGCTATAAACGACATAGCCTATAGCAGTCTCACTGTGTTAAGGAACTTTTTAATAAAAAGTTTCATCGAAATCTGTCCAGTAGTTTTCGAGTTTTTAACAGCCAAAGAAAGTTTCTACAGTTTTATTATATGTATGTAAAGATTGACAGATTGTAATTCAAAATGTAACAAGCCACATACGTAAGTAGAACTGACGTCATTTTTACGTCAGCCAATGGTCCCAGTGGGTGCATGCCATGTTGTACATGTACAAGCTCTCTTTGTGCACTCTTTATTGACGTCAAAGCTACATACCTACGTATGTGGCTAGCTATACATGCCGTGTACTAGCACCTTAAATATAATTTTATTCTAAAATAAATTTGTTATGGTGTCGTAGATACAAAACAAACAAAAAATGACAAATGATAAAATTGACATACCCGGCACTCTTTCACTTAATTCTCTTACCACCTATCCAGGCAAAACTTGAAGAAGTATTAATCTTAAAAAGGATCTATATACGCTGTACTTTTACTTATCTCCGTGTTCCGCCAACGGAAATAGGCCTCACTTCCGTGTAAACGACGATGCAATAATGTTTGATAAATTTATTTTTAACCCTAGTTCATGAGGAAAACATCTGCCAAAATATAACACTGCCGCCGTCATAACAATGTCATTGTTGTTCGTTGTAATTTCCCAAAAAAAAAATACAAAATAAATCTCTTAAGGATCTCTAAGGAAAAACACTCCTCCGTATCTAATACATGACATGTGTGTAAATACTCTCGTGTCGTTTGCGTTCCATTACTGTACTCGTAGGAACCCACGCATCATGTGTGTAATGATTTATTAAATAAAAATAAATGGAAACACGACTGCTCGCTGATGCTACTGCCAGTGCCAGGCCTCAGTCATGTTTTCGTGATCCAAAAATATGTACTTCGGTATATATTTTCCTAAAATTTACATTCTAATAATGTTCTCGCCGCAGATGACATCTGTGCTTCCTTCAATAAATTTCCCAACTTTCATGTCTATGCATTCTAACTGCCTGTTAAAATTGTGGAATGAGTTGTACAAACATTGCGTTGGAATGGAATTTCCATTATTTCAGATTCCAAAGCAATTAGATGTGGAAAGGATGCACCATAATACGAATCAGGCACATGCAGTGCAAGAGATGCTAGGCATCTTGTGAATAATCAATGGCAGTATAGTCGCAATTAAAATTGCTACTCAGCTTTACCCCATAGGGTGTTGGGTTACTAGACTGTAGAGTGTAGGTGCTATTAATTAATTCCTCGAACAGATTGTTCAACACGCACAATTATTATCGAAGCCAATTCGTGTGCAAATGATTAAGGTTCATTGTGCAGGGTTGCCAATGTGAGGTATATATTTGTTTATACTTTTCTTTTTAATCGTGCCGAATTATCTATACATATCCTTACATATAATAAAACTGTAGGCATTTTCTTTGTCAGCTAAAAACTCGAAAACTACTGGACAGATTTCGATGAAACTTTTTTTAAATGTTCCTTAAGACTGTGAGACTGCTATAGGCTATGTCGTTTATAGCCACGTCCTTAGGAATAGTTTTTAGCCAAAATGTATTTTTTTAAGTGAAAATATATACATACACATATACCTTGCTACGAATGGATGTTTATACTTTTGCGATCGTCAAACAACCACATTCGATAAGGGTTGATTTGTTGTCGCAGTGAGTGCTATGGTCAGTTGTATATTATGTAGGTATGTATATTATGATTGTATGTAACAGGTTTTATTTCAGAATTTCATTCGATATGTGGTATGGTAACAGGGTAGGTTTGGGGTAGGTAGTTCCTTGGATTCCATATAGGAAGAGGGAAACAAACGAAAGGAAATTCAGTATTACAAATAAGTAGCAAGATCTAGGAGAGGGAGGAATTTTCTTTTTCTCCTAAAAGCGCGAAAACTACTGGACAGATTTCAATGAAACACTCAAAAGTGTAATTTTAAATGAACCAAATATAATTTTGTGCGAGCGGGCAAGGCGAGCACGGGTCCAGCTAGTTTATAATACAACTGTAGGAATTTTCGATGTCAGCTAAAAACTCGACGACTACTGGACAGATTTCGATGAAACTTTTTTTAAAATGTTCCTTAAGACTGTGAGACTGCTATAGGCTCGTTTATAGCCACGTCCTTAGGAATTGTGAATAGTGACTCAGTGAGTGAGGTCAGTTGTATATGTAAGTATATTATGATCGTATGCCCGATGCCGGATGTGGTGCGTGCTGAATTTGGGGTTGGGGTATATAATCTCCATAAGAGAAGAGACGTATGTATAATACAAAACAAGTTTCATTTCAGAATTTCATTCTGATATGTGGTATGGTTACAGTTTAGAGTTGAGGTAGGTAGTTGTTTGGTTTGGACTCCATAGGAAGAGGGAAACAAAGGAAAGGAAAGGAAATGCAGTATTATAAACAAGTGGCAAGATGCAGAGGGTGCCCTTTAAATCGATATATATACTTCTAATAAAACTGTAGGAATTTTCTTTGTCTCCTAAAAGCGCGAAAACTACTGGGGGGTTATTCCCAAATACGCGGCGGATCGTATTGGAAGCGATACCTCCATTTCGACCCTCTTCGCTTTTGATAATTCTCAAATGCGAACGATGGCGAAAATGATATTTCCAGTGCTTTCCAGTTTTTTCCATTCTGAGTTGCAATTTTCCATTTATTTTTCCAACTCTTTGACAGCTTTTCCCCATCACTGGATTTTAGTTTATTTTTTATCCGCAAACAATCCGTCACCTATATAGCTATCGCTTTTGAAAATACAAAAATACAAATCCGCCATGAAAAGCGATTCGCCGCGCATTTGGGAATAAGCCCCCTGGACAGATTTCAATTAAACACTCAAAGTGTTATCTTAAATGGACCAAATATAAGTTTGTCTGTTTGCTAAAGGCGATCGGCGCAAGGCGATCACGTTTCAGCTAGTTATTCAATAAGTGGTTTGTTGTACCTTATTGAGATGGTTTCAATTGTTGTAAGAGGTAGTCCTCTTCAAGAATTGAATTTTAAAGCTGAGTTGTCTTGTAGCCAAAGAAGTATTGGAAGAGTGATGTGTTGGAGGTTGTCAAGTGCACTCCTAAGTGATGTGATTTAGCTGTCTATCTGGGGTGTCTCATTTCGATGAGTAATTTCGTTTATTTCCCCGGAACGGAATATCTGGCATCGGCATGTATTGCTATAGTGCATTCAATAAATAGCTACATACACTAGCTGTGCCTGCAACTTCGTTCGCGTCGTAAAAACTAAGTTGAATACTTTATTTACCCATAATAATCATAGCAAGTTTCAGACATCTGCACACTTCCTGAGACAAACATTGCCGCTGTTGATTTGTATTCACGCCACCACACCGCACCATGAAAATAGATTTTGTTCAAAAACGGTTCCAAAGGACATGGCAATAAATGAAATAGCCTAAAACCATCTCGCAGTATTAGGAAACATTTCAAAAAAGTTTCGTTGAAATATGTCCAGTAGTTTTTGCGCTTTGAGGTAACAAAGAAATTTACAACAGTTTTATATTAATGACGGGACAATTTCTATTGACTGGTCTTCTGTGAGCCAATTGGTGTAGATATGATGTAAGCCCAGAAAAGGGCTGTAGCTTCGTTTTGAAGCTTAATAGGTGGATAAATAGAGGGGGAGGTCGTATAATTAATCCCAGATCACTATACGGACATAAGTGCGCCTTTTGTGATATTCTTCATTAAGAGCACGTCCATGATGCCGCAGTTTGTTAGAAAGGCCTAAAATACCTAACTCTTTGGGTGAGCTGGCAGGTATGTCCGCTGCTTCGAAAAGGCAGAATTTACCTAAGTAGGTAACGTAAACGTGTTTTGATTAAATAATTGACAAATGTTGATTCGCTCTGTTCCCAGTTTTTACGCTCTGGAAATGTAACCCTATAAAGTCGTGTCGGAACTTAGGTCGTATATCGTGGTAGACATTTGTCTGTTAGGTGTAGGTATACCAAGATTCATTTTTTTTCTTAATTTTTGTAGGATTGTAATGTGGACTAGGTTGGAATTTGATTAACCTTCTATATGATAATGATAAGCTTATAGGAATTTGCCATTACTTCAGACCTTTGCGTTGCTTTATACGACCAAACGGTGCCTACATGCGTGATGAAGGTCTCGTTATTGCCGTGTAAATAGCATCATTTTTGAGTTAAGCTCTAATTTTTACCGAGTAGACTTTTGCTGCTCTATAATGGGGCTCTGACCCAGTTATAGTCCCTTTAAGTTTTTCATCCAGTGAGACTTCCATTTAGAACTCCATTGTTACGTCAAAGTTTTTAGCATTTCTAAGTTTCCCTCATATTCTTCTCTAGGTGAAAGCAGCTATGGTGCTTTTCTTAGGATTGACTCTATGTGCACCATTCAGCAACTAGTTTCAGAGCTCTCTCAGATGATCCGAGATTGTGTCTTAAATGTAGGTACCTCTGATTAGGATAGCTTTGTCATCTGCATATCATTGGACATAAGAATAATCTGTAGTTCATTTACTAAACGATGGACCATAGTAGGGGTGTTAGTGCTCCTCCCTGGGCGCACCAAGTTTATTCCTGGGTTTATTTTTTCCATATTTTTGAGGAAAGAGGAAATGAGACTGACTCGGATCGTGTGATATTTTATAAGTGGTCTGCAATGTTAATGCAGAATTAAAATGCATGTATCACTTGTGACGGGTTTGGTGTCAATTTTAATCTTCATTACTTATTTACCTTTACCTAGTCCGGACCTCCAGGGTAGACCTGAGCCTCAAACAATACGCCTCTCCAGTTACCTCGATCTTTTTCCATGTTTGTTTACGTCCAATTCCACGTGTACATGGCACCTAAGACCAGGCTTTCTAGCCGGAGTGATGGTCTTAGCCATTTTATATGACAGATTCGCATTTTCCTGATCAAGTCAGTGTCGCTGTTCAGCCTTTTTTTTAAATACTTCTCCCGGGAAAGGCAAACCTATAACGCTTCATCAGCGCCCCGAGATGCTTGCAGATGTATGTTAGTTCTACACTTAAATTGCTGCAAATTGTAGTCTTCTGGAAATATATCCCCAGGAAGCGAGTTCCAAAGTTTGCTTGTCCTGTAACAGAAGGTTTTGGAAAGATGATGTCCTCGCGGTTGTCAAGTGTACTGTATGGTCATGAATATTAGCAGCCTGTCTTGTGGGGCGCCCAAAAGTTGCATTTCGAGGAACATTGTCCTTGAGTTCCTCGGAACATCTACCATGGAAGTACCTATAGAACAAGCATAGGTCAGCGACTTGTCTTCTGTGCACCAACGGTTGCAGATTCGATGTGAGTGTATGGTCTCCAATAAGTCGAACTGCTCGTCTCTGTATGCTGTCAAGTAGGTTAAGTGAATGTTTTGGGGCCGAGCTCCATATATGGGAGCAATATTCCAGGCCTGGTCTAACCTGTGCTATGTAGAGAAGGAGAAGTTGCTTGGGGCTAAAGTACCTCTTTGCTCTAAATAGGTAGCTCAACTTAGCGGACGCCGATCTTGCGATATAGGATATGTGGACCTGCCATGTGATTCCTGAATTGACTTTGACTCCTAGAAGGTGCATTGAGTCCTTGGGATGGATTAGCTCCTATACAGTTCGATGTTAATTCTTCAAAAACAAACGAGCCCACAAAAAAAATCGAAGAATTTTGCGGTCCAAAATGTTTCTTGCATTTAAATTTACGACCCGTCGATATTCGATTACGATTCGTCAATGTTGCTCAACAAGTCAGTAGAACAAAGCGATCTCTTCAAATATGAAAAACTTAAGACCACAAAAGCTGAAGTTAAAATTTTTGTATTAAGGGCGAACAAAAAGACCCACTCACTTGTCTCTCGTTGATAAAATTATTAATTAATGAAGATCTCTCCATTGTTCAATTAAATTGGTCCTTCACTCCAACATTGTGCAAGAAGAACTTTCTCCTTCAGTAGTCTCGAACCAAGACTGACGCTCAAAATGTTAATGAATGCATTGAAATAATTTTTTAATTGTGTTGCGTGACATGAGTTAAAGTTGAATGCCGAGATTTCTCATTTACGCTCACTAACTCGCTAACAGGATAACCACATTCATCTGAAGCATTCTTATGGTAAACTTCTCTGCACTTTTACACTCTACGTCTTCTTGGCGTTGCTGGCTGTTTCGGCAACAATATTCGTTGGCAGTAGTGGTCGTATGTCACAAACTTTTCGCTAGAGTTGTTTCATTATTCTTGATTTATTGCAATCCAAAAGTTTTAGCTTCTTTTCGTGGCACGAATGTGCGACTTGTGTATAGTTGGCAGCTATACAAAAACAAAAAAAAAAAAAAACTTTTCTAATTACAACAAGGATGTTTTGGTTCTTTTTGTTTTTAAATATTTATACCGTTTTTCTCCCTTGGATATACACTGTAAATAATTAATGGAGTTGCTTTTACTTGGACAACTAAATAAGGATAAAGTTAATTGTTTACTACTTGCGTAGTTCATAAAATTAGAGAACCTTGCTTTGTTTACTGTTTTTCTTCACATCCTGGCAATGCGCTTTGGAAAAACAAACCGAATTGAGCAAAGGTATCTGTTGATAAAATTAATACATTTTTATATAAAGATTCCATTCGTCGAAAGATAGTCAATGTATATCTCTTTGTATTCCGTTCAGTTATTTTGTGAAATATAAAGCCGCCTATGAAGTCACGTACTGGGATAAATTTACTTGTAAGGCTTTGGTATAATGTACTACCTATACGTAGGTACTTACACGACAATGGATTACAATGATTACATATTTGTTCTTATGGCGCCCAAACGAAAGAACTCTGAAGTTACAGCAACATTTAAGTCATAGAATAGTTTTCCAACATTTTTTTATATGTGGGGCTAGGAAACACTCCACTGGAGCACTCAGACGCAACTGGATCATGCTACTGCCAGGAAGCAAATCCAGTTTTACCCATTTTATTGGACGTCGGAGAAAGCCGAGAATGCATTTTAGCTATTACAGTATCAGCACTAACCACATCAGCGACGAAAATAGTCGCCCTCTCCATAAGTGTCGCAGGCAGTGATATGTCACTTAAGCCTAGCACACTAAATTGCTCCTTGCTTTGTCGACGGGACAGCCATCCCACCGATAACAACTTGAGATGCCTGTATCTTTAAGGTGGAAGGGTAACATATGTTTATATGTACACTGGTACAGTGTCCAGAACTCAAACATTTTTTCTATAGTCTTTTCTGTTAAAAGACACCAGAAACGGTGAAAACTTCAGATGCTCGGGAGCTCAATGGAGGCCCTGGACCGAGAGCGCATGACCATGAAGACCAAACGCAGATGTAGGTCCCAAGAAATCATCCTCTGAGCCTTGTTTAGCAATCTCATCGGAGGTCTCATTTCTCGCAATCCCATCAGTGTGACCTGCAACCAAGACAGCAGACAAGAGTGAAAGAGTTCAGCCTTTGAACCGATTTAAAAAAAATGTTTAGCATTCCCGAACTACTTTCGAACGGGTAGCAGGGTTGAGCAAGGCCTTAAGTGGAGCTTGTCTGTCGCTACAAATGCAGAAACTCCGACCGCCACCTATTCCTAACAATATAACCGCCAGTCACATAGATCTCCGCTTGGAAAACAGAGACATTGTTGCCTAACGATTAGTGAAGTCTAGTGTTGTCGATTTTAAAAGACATCAGTACCGGACCTTTAACTAGTTTTGGACTACATCCCAATCCAGGCTCAGACTCTGGCTAAAGCCAGTCCTGGATGAAAGAAAAGTTGACCCTAAATTTAGACAGCAGCCGAAGTTCCGGTGTCATTGCATTAGACGGCATGACCATAGACCCTAGGGTCGTAGGACAAGTTTCGCCTACGGCCATCGTAACTCCAGTGCGGATGATACCAAAATCCACGCCGCTTGAGACGGTAGCTTTCTTTGATAGTATAGCCCATATGGTATAGATATCAAGTCAAGCAGAACATCTAGAGTAGGCGTACTGGGGAAAGCTCCAATGCAGCTGAGAGTAACCGTTCCTTGCCTTTTTCGGAGATAATCCTTAAGTCTAACCAAAACACCCTTAAACTGCTAGCAAATTCAGATTGAGACCGTGTTAGATGTCTTCGACAAGTTTCTTATCTAGGATAACTAGCTTCATCGGAGATCTAGATAATGACACCTTTTTGAACTAGCTGAGTCAGTTCCGATTCTTGATTGACCCCTTGAGGATTGACCCCTTGCTAGTGCAGCATTCATGGACAATGTATATAAGTCCTTTTGCGCGTTAGCATAGACGGCGCAGACCTATATTAGTATGCAGTATGTATGATGCAGCAGAGAGTCCACGACTACGTATACCTGTGTGCGGCTTTTGTGAAAAACCGCCTTTAGATGTCGATCTAAGGCTTTAATTCGTTTAAATTATTTTGCACAACTCTGTAACTTGAAAATGTACAAAGCTGCAATTGTGAATCGGTCTATATTTTAGAGATTTCCATTGTATATGTAATTTTAGGGTCACAATGAGCCTAACCACTAAACCATGGCCACCGCTCTACCTTACGAAGTCAAATGTCAAATTCAGCATTTTGCATCTGCTTAAACTATATCCAGAGCAAACATTTGGTATCTTCAATACAAAAATATGGAGAATACAAATTTTCTTCGTTAAAAGAGTTTTATTGAAATTCAATTTTAAATTTAAAGCTAAAAACGTAATCAAATTCTACGTATCTTTAAAAATCCATTAAAAATAAGTGAATATCTTCTCATCTGAAAGATGAGCTCAAAATCTTAAAAAGTAAGATAATTTAGATCATACCTATATAACAACGCTGGATTGCCATATCTTCAAAAACCCTTGTATTTTTGAAGACTGGACTGCTTTCATATTCATACTTATAACTTTAGCACTGAATTAGTTTTGGAGCTCTATCGTCTAAAAGTTTTCGGAATTGAAGGAAAGAAAACAACATTAACTGTTGCTCCGCTCGGTAGAGGTATAAATAGGACATAAATTGTCTCTTGTATATTTGTAATCATCTATTCCACAAAATACATGTAACATCATACTTCCACATTATACGAGCACATACTTACTATGAGTACCTAACAATAAAAATGTCGTACGTACAACAACATACTGACATTCAGATTTTATTCAACAGCATTCATAACATAGACGAAAATATTAACATGCCTAAAAGCAATAAATCTCCCAAAATACCATCCCACCATAATTACACGAAAATGTGTACCTACAACAGCCATAATGATGACAGAGTGTGATTGAGTTATTGATTACTCTTTTTCAGTCTGACATTCTAAAAAGGATATTTTCAGCTATACATTATGTTACTTACCATAAAAGGAGAGACAACATAAAACAAGATTTTTTTCCAATAAATCCCTTTTGCGTAAATGTATGTAAAAATAAATCTATTGATATAATTATTATTATGACAACGACAAGACAACAATTTTATGGGACAACAAAAACAGATGTGCCATGGTGTAATTTTTCATCAGCAAATTGGTATAAATGTCACATGAAAAGAAGACACTTTCATTTGGGTGGTGAGTATATGAGCACGACCTGCAGCAATCGATATTAATTTCCATAAATGTTAGTGCGGTATCCTTCGGTATTTGTTGCATAGAAAAGCCCTTCATATTTTTATTGCCGCCATATTTACGACTTTTAAAAAATCAAAGTCATGTGAAGTTGAGCGGAGAATATTTAATTTCATTGAGTTGCTGAATTGCTAAAAGCATAATGGGCAATTTTAAAAAAGTCACCAAAAGCTATTAATTGGCAGATGTATGCAAACGTACTGCCTTTTAGAATATGACACAAACGTATCATTAGATCCTTTGAGGAAATGCTGTCATTTTTCCACACTAAGTCAGCATGTTCTAACCCTCAAAACTCTGCATAGCAACAGATGAGGCTGTCAAATATGCTGCAGCAGTTTTTGATAGCTTTAAATGGCCTGATACGGAAGGAGTGGAACCAGCTTTGCTGTAACAAGATAAACCAGTCCAACTCTGAAGAAAATATTCTGGCATTCGATTTGAGGGGCTTTTATGTCAAAAAATTGGAAAAGATGACTACTACCTCTCTAAAAAGTTTCAAGCCTATAAGAATGCCTTTCCTCTTGCTGGAGAGACTGGTCGAGACTTACGTGCTCAGGTCTGCATTCTGCACTAAGGAAGAATCCTCTATATGAGATGCAGCAATCCTATAAGCATGGAAAATCGCTTAATAGGAAAGAATTGGAAATTTTTATCGACGTAGAGCACGCTTTTGACAATCCGACTTTAGACTGGATGTGTAACCCAGGTTAGATGAGATGAGATATTGGTACTGTTTATCAAGGCAATGCTGATGAATAAATTGTAGCTGCAGACTGTGGGCGACCGTAAGTCGGTGTTTTGTCTCCACTGTTATGATGCACTGTAGCACTTTCAAACATTCACTAACGTCAGTTACTTAATGGGAGTACTGCTCTACTGAACTCTAGCTATCACTTCACCTGATACATAGGTGCCGTAAGAGCTCATGAGCACAGGATAATTTTTATTATTCAGTCATTCATTTTTTCATTCATTTTCAATGATCCGTTTGTCCATTGAGAGGGTCTCGGGTGTAGGTTGCTCAAGTAGACCCTCCATAGCTCTCGATTGTCCGCCATCGACTCTATAAATCATCAAGGGCAATCCCCATACGGGTAAGGTAAGGATTCCGGAGCACGTCGTGGGATCCTGGTTGAGGACATGCGTTTAACATGACCAAACCACCGAAGCATGGACCGCTCCGTCCGGAAAAGTAGCAGCTCGACATTGAGTTCCTCGCGTATTCTGGTAGTTCTAATGCGATCTCTACGGGTCACACGCACACCAGCAATACTGCGGAGAAATCTCATTTCGGCAGCTTGTATCCGAGATCTTATTCTTTCGGTTATTACCCACACCTCACGACCATAGGTAAGAGTTGGCACAAACACCAAATTAAAGACTGACAACTTAGCTTTGACACCAAGTTCAGTCCTCCTGATAACAGAATGACCAAGCTGTCTCAAAATTGATCCAGCTTGACCAATCCTACAGGAAAACTCAGCATTGCTCCTTCCACCACTCGTGAATAAGACCCCGAGATACTGAAACTTGTCCACCTGTTTCATTGGGACTCCACTAACATGCAGAGTGCATTGAACAGGCGTTCTGGAGGCGACCATCACTTCAGATTTGTTCACGTTTATACTTTCGCGCGCTGAAGTTCAGTCTGAGAGGACCCAAGGATGACCAAGTCATCAGCGAAGAGCAAATGACTTATCCTCTCCTCAGATCTCCCAATTCAAAACGTTCTTCGCCAAGACTGCGCTCTAACATCCAGTCCATTTAAGTAATGAAAAGGAGAGGAGACAAGACGCACCCCTGACAAAGTTCAACGCCCACGGTGAAAGGTATTGATTAACGCCGTTTACCCGAACACATAGCTTTTACAGTTTGTGTAAAGAGATTGAATGGCTCTCAAGAGAGAACCAAAAAGACTCCAAAGTTTTCCTCGAGGGACTCGGTCGTATGCTTTCTCCAAATCTACGAAACATGCGTAAACAGGTGTAGCATACTCCCAAGCCTCTTCAAGTACCATTCTGAGAGTGAATAACTGGTCGGTTGTGCTTCTGCCGGGACGAAAGCCGCACTGCTCATCTCCTAATCGTGCCTCGACCACAGCTCTGCAACGTGTTTCCAGCACCTTGGCAAAAACTTTTCCAGGAGACTTTAAAGTGATATACCCCTGTAATTGGAGCAATCCCTTTTATCCCCTTTCTTGAAAAGGGGCACAATCACCCCAATCTGGCAATCGCTGGGAGTTTTGCGCATTCCCAGGCCACTTTAATGACACTAGAGAGCCATTTGACTTCCTTTTCACCTAATTTTTATTAATCAATTTAATTGCAATTTTGAGTAACTGTAAGTCCGGCGAACTATACATAGATAAGCCATATGCGAATGGCCTCATCTTAACTGATCTGATGTCAATGTAAAACCGCATCCGCTTTCTATACTTTTAGAGACGGCAACAACAGTTGTAAACTTTTGAATAATAAACAGGAAATAGACTTCTAAAATCACCTTCTGCGACCTAGATGAACCGATATCCAGAGGCACGAACTAAAATACACGCTCAACCTGGCAGATTTAGTTACTATTCTATAGCCTTTCACTTGAATTTATTCAATTGCTCTCACTTTTTTTTGCGTAGGATATTGGTAGATGATATTCTAAAGACGAAACTGTACTGGAATACTCTGATTAACAGCAATCGTAGACTGTTTTGTGTTCCATTCAATAAGCAACTGGCAATAGGAAACACGCAAAATTATCGCTCCCAATTATTTTACTTTGAATTAAATTAGAGGTCTCACATCAAAGCAACTAAATATCGAACGAAAAATCTTGCTGATTGCTTATTGGCAGTTGCTATAGCAACTATAGTTGCTTATTGCTTGTTGCCTCAATCTGAGAGCCGCCTTATGATATGATCCTTATTATTTCACTCACAGCCAATTTATTCCATCGCTAATGTTAGCTCCAAGTTGGTTGAGGTCTCCCTCCAATTGTGCGCTTAACCTATAAGGTTGGGCCTTCCTCTGCTTTAGCATTTTGACCAGGTCAACGTCGCTCTATAGCCCATAAAGCCCGTCGTTAAACCTTCTCCTCCACACTAGATCGATACAAACTGGACCAAATATCGCCCGAAGAATCTTTCTCTCAAAACATCCAAGGGCAAGGAGGTTTTCATCCGATTTCGACAAAGTCCATTTTTTTTTTAAAGGGGATTCCAAACCCTGGAGCACTCAGACGAATCTCGGTCCATTGTACTGCCAAGCAGAAACCCCTTCTTTGGTGTAGTGGTGACATTATTCGTTTCTCTTTATGATCGGTGGTAGAGTATTGCTGTCCCCCGCCGGGGCTCGAACCAACGCCGCTCGGGTCACAAGCAATGACTCTAATCACTACACCATGGCCACCGCCAAAAGTCATGGACAAAGTCCATGCTTCTGCACCATACAGCATCAGGACCGGTATAATATAATATCTCTTTGGTTCTATGAGAGAGGGCTTTATTTCTTATGGCCAATTCACAACCACGCTTTGCGGCGTGCGTGCGTTGACAGATAGAGTAGAATCAATGCTTTCATATGGTGCAAGTCAAAATGCGGCTTCAGGCTTCGGGTCGCGTTTAGATTGTAAATATCGTAAAGTCCAACGCGGCGCCCAAGTAGAGCAACTCTCTACTTTCAGGTGCGTTGGGCGGCTTTGACATTTCATTTTCGGTTTGGTTTGTTCGATTTGATAATATTTAAAGTGGTAGAGCATATGCCGTTCATTGTTGGAGTTGCATGGATCCACTTAGGGTATATACGTACATACTCGTTTTTAGTAGATTATGAGGTTTTTGCAATACAAATTAATTATTTTACTGTGTGGAAATGACGAATATTATTTTTGTTGTAATGCTACTAGTGATTTCTTTAGATTGTTGAACAAAAAAATATGTGCTCAAATGTTATGTGCACGCTTTTAATATTTTAATTTTGTCTGAAACTACTCTGTGCTTTATACAATTTATAAACGAAATAAACATTTTTGTTTAGAATATTTATAGTTTCTTTTTCTAGTCGAGGAAATATCTAATTTTCTGCTATGTCCAAATGATTGGTATTAATTTATTACTTGGTGTACCCGCTCTTTTGCTCGTGCCAATGAATTGAAATGCTTAGGTAGATATAGCTACATATTTTTTATTGTCTATCGGGACAATGAACATGAATATGCGTACCGACTTTGACCCAAATTCAAGGGAATTCTCCGTCCTATATCGAAGATTCCCTGTAAATTTGAACTCCATAGGCGGGAAGGTTTTGAAGTCCAGCCATAGGAATATAAAAAAATGTCTGGACAGGACAGCAGGATCTTCGCGGAAATATAGCAAAAAAAATGTTCGTTTATTTAATTAATACCAGGCAAATGACCCCAATTAGAGGGTCATAAAATCCTTTCAATATTCATAGCCATTACTGGCGATAGGTGAACGGATGTGGTAAAAACCCAGCGAGCGACGAAAAACAGTACCTGCGGTCGCAATCGTCCGAATGAATGTCCAGCATACCACCAGATGTATAAATATAACTGAAATAAAATATAAATATGAATTGAAAAATCGAGTAGATCGTCGGTATCCATATTTGAGAATTTATTAATAGATTTTTTTTTTTTTTTTAAATAGCCAAGGCAAGTTTTTAACAAAATCTGTATTTTAGTGACTGAACTTCTTTCCACAGCGTAGATAAAATATGCTGGCCATTTGGTAATCTTGCACACTTAAATCGTTTTTCAAGTATTCCACAAAGTAATCAATTCACAATTTAAAGGGAAGGGATTTTCGGTGTAATTTATCCACATTTTCTCAACCAAACTAAACATCTACCTGCCTCGCCTGAAAGGACTTTCATGTATCTATCTACATTTCATGCACCAGACAATTCTGCCACAAAAATATTCCACGACAAGAAAAGTGAAAATACAATAACTGTTATTTATTTATGAATTTTTTAATATTTTGAACAAATTTCCTCTTATATCGTGCATTAAAAATAACAGGTATAAGCAAAAAGGAGTAGAATTGCATTCTGCTCTGAATTGGGGTATATTAACATAAACCAAACAGAACTTTCAATCTCTCATACTCTAGTCTCTCAACGCGCCAAAGCTCTGAAGCGGCATTTAGTTTTGGAAAACTGCGGCTTGCGTGCGTTGACATAAAGTACGGTAAAGTTTCTAAAACGCCTGTCAACGCACGCAAGCGGCAAAGCGCCGTTGTGATTTGGGCATTAGATGCCTTTTTAGCCCGAAGAAATAGCGATTGGTAAGAGCGATTCTTCGTTTGACCTCTGCGCTGATGTAATTTTGTTAGGTGATAGTGGAGCCCAGGTAGACAAAGTCTTTAACTACTACGAAGTTATATATATCTGTCCACTGTGACGTTTTGTCCGAGTTGCCGTTGTTGAGAGTCCTTTCTCGGTGACAGCATTATACTTTCTTTTGTCCGCATTAACCAGCCAGACACATCTTCGTCGCCTCCGTTTCAATGCTTGCAAACGCGTCTTTGATAACTCGCTGAGTTCTCCCAATAATCTCAATATCATCTGTTAAACGTACTTTTGAAAAATGTTACCTCTGTTGTTGGCTTGCGAGTTACGTACAATTGCTTTAAGAATGATGTTAAAGAAGTTGCATGATAGCGCGTCACCTTTAAACCTTTTTCAACATCAAAGGGTTCCGTGGTGTTCTTTCCCACTTTGCAGCGAGATTTCTCCATCGTCATTCTGCACAGACGGACGAGTTTTCCAGGGATGCCGAAATTTAACATGGCCTTGTATAATGCGTCCCTACATACATACGCTATCATTGGCGACCTTGAAGTCGATAAAGAGGTGGTGTGTATCGATCTGGAAGTCCTCCGTTTTTTTTAAGATCTGCCGGAGTGTGAAGATTTCATCGATGGTTGACTTTCCTGGCCTAAAACCGCACTGATATGGGCCGATCAGGTTATTTGCGAAAGGTTTTAGGCGTTCACACAGTATAGCCGACAGGATCTTACACTCAACATTCAGGAGGCTTATTCCCCTGTAATTGGAGCAGTTCCCCTTCTTGTGGATGGGACTCACGATGCTTAGGTTCCATTCATCGGGCATATTTTCTTCTGATAACATTTTGCATATAAGTTGGTGCATGCTCCTTACCAGGTCATCTCCCGACGCGACGCTTTAAACAGCTCGGCCGGTAGGCCATCTATTGGAATTAACTTTGGATATCGCTATCCTTACCTCATTTTGGTCGGGTGGAGGGACATTTTGACTATCCTCGTTCGGAATTAATGTATCGTCCAGTAGCTTCAGAGAGTGTTATAACTACCTTTATACAGATGGGCGGTATTTTGTTGGGACAAGTGAAAATACGATGAATTGAATGTCAGAATTCAACTGAAATTCTTTAGGAAATTTAAAACATTTTCGAAACTCCCTAGAGGTATATTTTCATGTCAGCATTATAAAAACCCACCACAATTTGTTGGAAGAAAATTGTCTCCGTCGAATGGGCTACTACATTATATTCCCTAAATTCACATAAACATTTTCTAAATAAATGAAACTGGACATGTCGCTATATAGAACAAGCAAAACTGAAAAACAAAATCTCCTTTCAGACATAAAAAGCCATGTCTTACATTCCGTTGGTGGTTGGGTGTGTATGAATCGGGTAGGCGCTGATTGGCATCAACTTGGCGGTGCCCAGCTGTTGCAACTTTTTCATACACATCAATTGTGCTTATTTTACCTCCGCGTGGTAACCACCGGGTACTGGTCTCGCCCATCCAGGCTTGACTTGCTAAACTTATAAGCGCGAGTGTTGAACACGAAGAAAATAGCAACACTATAATGCTCTGTCGGAACTGACTGTCTGCTCGAGTCTCAGAAGTCTAACATGAGCCCCTCAGAAAGAGGACGTGCGGCGGAAGAATTCACGCGATTGAATCAACGGTGACGTCAACAGTTGGCATGGCAGATACTTTAATGAGCTACTTCGACATATTTGGAGCTGAGGTCATTAAAGATTTTTCAATACTAGTCAGGGTGTTGAAATAGAGATGGTGGCGGAAGAGCCCTTAATGGGTCAACGGCAGCACTCAAATCCCCGAAGCGGGTTACTGACTCCGGAATATCCGGCCCCTTTCGTCCAAGGGGTCACAGAAAGGGCCTGGCCCTCCAGGTTGGGGGTTGTGCGTGGGGTTAACTACCCAACCACGGAAAACACCACCAGTTACGAAGCAACCAAAAGCCTCGGATATGGATGGATTTACTGTTGACGACCCTGCAAAACGAAAAAAGGACAATGACTTTCGGATCTGCACGTGGAATGTTCGAACCCTGAACAGACCGCGTGCAGCCGAACAATTAGCGGAGGCCCTAGACTGCTACAAGGCAGATATCACCGCCATCCAGGAAGTGCGGTGGGATGGGCCCGGCAAAAGAAGGATGAAAAACTGTGACATCTATTACGGTGATTGCTACAGAGAACAGAAGCAGCGTCTATTCGGATGCGGATTCGTTGTAAGCGGCAGACTTAGGCAAGAAGTCTTGAGCTTTCGACACGTTAGTGAGCGCCTTACAACTATCCGCATCAAGGCTAAATTCGCCAACATCAGCCTGATATGCGCTCACGCCCCCACAGAAGATAAGGACGATGCTACCAAAGAATGTTTCTATGAGCTCCTAGACAAAACATATGAGCAATGTCCTAAATACGACGTTAAAATCGTCTTAGGTGATTTTAACGCCAAAATAGGAAAGGAGGACATCTTTGGTAGCACAATCGGAAAGCACAGCCTACACGACACCACGTCTGGAAACGGACTTAGGCTAATTGACTTTGCTGCGGGACGTAATGCTACTATAGCAAGCACACGGTTTCCACACCTCAACATTCACAAAGGAACATGGCGGTCACCAGACCATCAAACGGTCAATCAAATTGACCATGTTGCGATCGACGCAAGGCACTCCTCCAGTATTCTAGATGTCCGAACTTTCCGAGCGGCCAACATAGACTCGGATCACTACCTTGTTGTAGCCAAGGTACGTATGCGGATATCCCAGACACCACAACAACGAGGAAATACTGTGAGAAGATTCAACGTTGAACGGCTACAAACGCAACAAACCGCCAGAACTTTTGCCGATCGCGTCTCCCTCAACCTCTCGAGAAGTCCTGTGCAGCCAGCATCAAGTGCTGAAGACCAGTGGCATCGATGCCAAGAAGCCATCAGAAAAGCCGCGACTGATGTGCTAGGTTTCACCCGACCACCACCGCGAAACCCCTGGTTTGATGCAGAGTGCCGGCAAGCACATGCAGCAAAGCAACTGGCCTACAAAGCGGCGCTGCAGAGAAGGACGAGAGCAGCTCGTGAGCTCTACGAGCAAAAAAGGAGGGAAGAACACCGGCTTCTCCGGAGGAAAAAGAAAGAGCATGAGAAGCGCGCGATCGAGGAAATAGAGAGGTGTTACTCCAGGAACAATGTTCGGAAGTTTTACCAAAAGGTAAAAAGAACGTGTCACGGGAACAAGGCCCGAACAGAGACCTGTAGAGACGAACAAGGAAACCTTGTAGTAGAGTCACAGTCGGTGCTGAGGACATGGAAAAACCATTTCTGCAGACTGTTAAACGGCGAAGACGACACAAATTCCGCTGTCAGGCAGAATGAACCATTCGACCTGGGCGATGAAAGCCAAGACTTCCGTCCACCTGACCAAAATGAGGTAAGGATAGCAATATCCAAGCTGAAGTCCAACAAAGCTGCAGGACCGGACGGTTTATCGGCCGAGCTTTTTAAGGCAGCGGGGGATGACTTGGTAGAGGGCATACACCAACTCGTTTCTAAAATTTGGTCAGAGGAAAGTATGCCTGAAGAATGGAGCCTCAGCATTGTTTGCCCGATCCATAAGAAAGGAGACCCTCTAAACTGCGCCAACTATAGAGGCATCAGTCTCCTTAACATCGCTTACAAAATCCTGTCTTCCGTACTGTGTGAACGCCTGAAACCATTTGTTAACGAACTGATTGGACCCTATCAGTGCGGTTTTAGGCCCGGTAAGTCCACAACCGACCAAATATTCACACTACGGCAGATCCTGGAGAAAACCCAAGAAGTCCAAATCGATACTCATCACCTATTTATCGATTTTAAAGCCGCATATGACAGCATTTATAGAGACGAGCTATACAGAGCCATGTCTAGTTTTGGCATCCCTGCCAAACTTGTCAGATTGTGCAGAATGACGATGGAGAACGCTCGCTGCTCCGTAAAGGTCGGAAACAATCTCACCGAGACCTTTGATGTCAAAAAAGGATTTAGACAAGGTGATGCGCTGTCATGTGACTTTTTCAACATCATTCTTGAGAAAATTGTGCGAAACTCGCAAGCCAACACCAGGGGCACAATTTTCCAAAAGTCTGTGCAACTACTTGCATACGCTGACGACATCGACATCATTGGCAGAACACAGCGAGCTGTCACTGGTGCGTTTGCAAGTATCAGTACAGAGGCGGCAAAAATGGGTTTAGTGGTGAATGAGGGCAAAACGAAATATATGCTGTCAACAAGAAGGGACACACAACATCGACGAATCGGACAGAACGTCACGATAGACAGCTATAACTTTGAGGTAGTTCGGGACTTTGTCTACCTCGGCTCCGCTATTAATTCTGAAAATGACATCACATCAGAAATCAAGCGAAGAATTACACTTGCCAACCGCTGTTACTTTGGCCTAAGAAGGCAATTGATTAGTAAGGCCTTGTCGAGAAACACCAAGGAGACTCTATATAAGACCCTCATCATCCCAGTCCTGCTTTATGGCGCAGAATCATGGACGTTGACAAAAGCGGATGAAGATCTCCTTGGGCGCTTCGAACGCAAAATTCTTCGAGTGATTTTCGGTCCCGTTTGCGTTGACGGGCTTTGGAGGAGGAGATTTAACAGCGAACTCTACGAGCTGTACAGCGACATCGACTTGGTCAGAAAAGTACGTATCAGTCGACTAAGATGGCTAGGACATGTAGAGCGAATGGACACCAACGCTCCGGCCCGAAGAGTCTTCGATTCCAACCCGGAGGGACAACGCAGTAGAGGAAGACCTCGCCTTAGGTGGCGCGCACAAGTGGAAGGGGACCTCAACCAACTTGGAGTGCGCAACTGGAGGCAGTTAGCCAAAGATCGTGCTAACTGGAGAGGCGTGTTGGTTGAGGCCCAGGTCCACCCCGGACTGTAGCGCCATCTAAGTAAGTAAGTAGTCTTACATTCCGCATTAATTTACCTAATCCACCAGAATTCTTAAGAGAGGAAGTTCCATTATCCCACCTTCATCTACTTCTGGTTGTATCCTAAGGTTCATTTAGTATTTTCCGCAATAGAAAAAGAATGAAAATATAAAAGTGAAAACAACAACAACGCGAAACATGGTCATGAGCACACAATTCACATTCAATTACAGAGCGCACAAGAAAGTGAAGCCTTCTCCTACTCCTCCGACCTAAAGTCCTGTATAGTTGTTTTGTCCTCATTGTTGGTATTGTACACTAAACATCGTATACTGATGGCCAGTCGTCGCGTCGTTGCCCGTAGGCTACCGTATACCGTTCCAACCCCATTCCACTGATGGTGCTCTGTTCTGATTTTCTTCATTTGTCAACAGCTTTTTTTGCCATTTCTATATCCTTTCACAAGTTTACCTACTAAATGTTTGAAATTTTTATAAGAAAGTTCAAATGTCAGGAAAAGAAAGGAAATGAAAAAGTTCCTCTTCCTCCTCCTCCTTCTACCACAAAAGGGAGCAGGAAAAAAAAAGACTGCCTATTGTGGCCGACATGAATAGTGTGGAAGAAACTTCAATCTGTCCATCATTAAAGAGATAACGAGCGTAAAATCGCTTCAAACAATAAGGATATCCGTGCGAACTATCAAATTAAATTGTATCTCGTTATATCGCCGAAACGTGGCTGATATTCCGATTGATGGCGATAGAGTAATTATTTTCCTTTCCTTCATCTATAAACCATTGATTTCTATTGACCACCATTTAAACGAACCACCGCTCGTATTCCATATTCATTCGAGAAATGAGCGTTAGCCAAACTGTGAGGGTGCGAGGGAGGAGGAGAAACGTCGATAAGGAAGATGTGCGCGAAATGGAAATTCTTTAATGAATTCATCGATATAGTAGTCGGAGTCGCACCAACAACAGGAAGTGAGGGAAAACGGGTCAATTCTCAATATAAAAGGAGCACCAGAGAATGAAAACGTGTTCAATAGGTTCTCAGTTCTCAGTTCTCGGTTCTTGGATCTCGCTTCTCGCTTCTCGAATTCCTGTCAAGAGGTAAACGTGCTATGTCTGGCAAAAAGCGAAAATTCTTGAGATACTTCTTTTACCGAAACTTATTCAATAATACGAATGCCTGCGCCTCTGTCCTCCATCCTCGGTATGTATTTTGTATAGTCGGTCGGTTGGTCGGTCGGTCGGTATAGGGCATGAACCAAGAGCCGTTTATTTATTTTACCCGTCGTCGTTCGTTCGTTTCCCTTATCCTGTCAAGTACTCGTATTCGTAGCTATATTCCCTCGTTTCTTAGTGTAACGCGCGTCGTGTTGTAATCGGATCGTGTTGGCTGGGTTAAACTTTAAAAAGGTATTTAAAGTCGCAATAGCCTTTTCTGCGGATGGTATAGCCGAGATAAATCAAAGTGTACCCAGGGCCGGACCAACCATATGTGCAAGATGTGCAAATGCACAGGGCGCCAAGTTATGGGGGCGCATTGCTAGGAGTAAGGCCTTAACTGTCCACGTAGCTGCGCTTCATACGCACGTTTTCGTCATTTGCAGCCTTTTGTATGCTTGCTTGCAGTTTCCTTGCAGCTTGCATATAAACAAACGAAGCTCTGTCCAAGGAGCGGCAAAGTCGCATGTGCGACTACGAAATGAAGCGCAGCTATGTGGACAATTAATAGGCCTAAGAAATTAATTAATTTTATCTTGCGAGAACTAATACTGCCATTTGCATTTAAAAAAAATCCTGTTCAAAAAATTCCAAAATAACAACATCCACCACACCTGTGCTCAATTATTTCTTGCACATTAACTCACATTACTTGCAATGTTGCAACTTCAGGGAGAATCTAACTCTAAATATCGCTAAATAAAAAATCACACTAAACCTATGCAAGTTCATTTCTTACCTACCGTATCTCAAAATATTCCACCCTGTTCGTGTAAGTATATTTCTTGCACATCCACTTACATTTTACAAAAAAACCTAGTTCAAAAATCTCAAAACAAAAATAATTCCACCCCGTATGTGCAGGTTTTATTTCTTGCACAGTCACTCGCAAAATTTTCATAGGAAAATATGTCCAACAAAAAAATTCATTCTACGGAATTGTTTGTGTAGAACGTGCAGGTTTTTGATTCTGCACGTATGGATGGGATTTCTCATTTACGAAAAAGAGTAACAAATTATTCTAAAGAGAACAAGTAGCTTTGTATTTGTATATGAATGAAAATATATTATTCTCTTCTCTTCCACTTCTGACTCTCAGCAGCGTTGCCATTTTGACAGCTTTCCAGTCAGATCTGACTGGATTAAAATGCGTTTAGCTGGAACATTTTTTTAAATCCAGCCAGCCGTTTGTTTTTTAGCTAGATACGAATTTTGTTTGACTGTTTTTAAATGTTTCGTGTAATTTCTTTTCTATGAGTATACATTTTTAAATTAAAAGTGGCAATAGAAAAAAATAAAAAGAAGACCAAATATAGCTTGAATTGAATTTTTTTACTCTGAGCTTAAAATACCTAAAATGAAACAATTTATGCTTTTGCATTTACGCAAGTACTTGCCTTTTCTAACTTACAAAGATGTTTGGTTCAACTAAGTTGGGTACTAATATTAAGAGTAGATGCAAATGATGAGAAGACTCAGAGAGATTACTATATGCAAAGTTAATTTATGAGTTACATAATACATTTTGTATACCTTCCACAGGAAGGTATATTCACTTTGTCATTTCATTACATTTGTAACGTCAGGAAGCAGTCACCGGATTTGATCAGGATCAAATTCCGAAAAAAATCAGTCATGCCCGTCTGTCTCTCTTACTGTTGAAAACACGATAGCGACCAAACGAATCGACATAGGCGAATGAAATTTTGTGAGACGACTTCTTTTTACGGTTGTCAGGTTGGTATTGAAAATGCTTAATATCGGTAAAGTAGTTTGGTTACCTCCCACTCCCATACAAAGGCAATATTAGATACCTCAATAAAACATATCATTGAAAGTCTACTTCCTGGGTGATGTGAAAGAGACATGCATGTGTGCAAATATGAAAAAAGGGCGTTTTCTGTAAATCTTGCACAGGGCGCTAGTTTGGCTGGGGCCGGGCCTGAGTGTACCTATATACAGACAGAGATGCTAGCTTTTGAGGTGCAAGAGCCATCGTGTAATTGTCGTACTTTGGCAGAGATTTGTTGTATCTAACATCTAACCGGGTGGTATGTCAATTGATGCGGATTGAAAAGTCCGCCACTTTTTTTTTTTTAATTAACTTTTTCTTTTCTCTTTTTGGCTTCAATGTAGGTACCTCGTATTGAGTAGAGTTTTCATTAAAAAAAAATATATTATTTTGTACGGAATGGAATTTTATTTGGAGAACAAGTTGTGTGGATTTTTGGTTTAGTTTTAGCTTTTATTGATTAAAACGAACAAGCGAGAGAGATTTGTTTTCATGGGTGCAGTATGTTGACCCATAGTTTTAGGTTAAGCCGGTGCATTTTGTTTCCACCATATCCATTCCTCTTACACGAGGTGAATTGGAGCGTGGAAAATCTAAAGAGCAACTATATGAATGAAAGGTTCCATATAACGATGGAAGGTATAGGAATAAACCCTACCCAAGTGACTGTGTTGGCACACAAAATTGGTTTCTAGCCTCTTTTATGCTGTGGGCTTTGTAGCACCTATATGTCTTACTTATACCTTTGCATCATACAAATGCACATAGATGATATGAATTATGTATAAGCAACCCTAAGAAAGAGGTACCTACAGTATTAATGCTGACATGACTAGTGTGGGGTAGTGCATAAATTATTTTATGTTTGTGATTTAAATTTAGTTTTAGCATTTATTGCCTCTGGTGTTTCAGTTACTACTTCTGGATGGCAAACTAATCGTATAGTCAGTTTCAATACCCTTAAGGTATTATACCAATGAATCATATTAAATTTATTTGATTAAGTTTGTTATACAAATACAAAATTAATTTCTACTTATTTATTTTTCAATGAAAAATTCATATTCAAGACGCCAGAAGATTCCTTCTGACGAGCAAATTGATAGAACTACGCAAAACCAAAGAGATTAGTGCACGCAAGCTTTTTAATTAAGTTAAGGGGTGTTTTTTTTTTAGAGATATAGAACTTTGAAATGGAATAAAACCAAAACGATTTTTTTAAATTGGCATGAAATTTACTTTATTCGAAAGATAATCGTCTGGCATTAAATATGATTTCTGGCATATGGCCGCCACGGATGGCTCGGACGTACAGTGTAATCTGGAGGTCCAATTTTCGATGACTTTTTTCAACATTTGTGGCCGTATATCGGCAATAACGCGGTGAATGTTATCCTCCCAGTGGTAAATTGTTTCGGGCTTATCGGCGTAGACTAATGACTTCACATATCCCTACAGAAAATAGGCAAGCGGCACGCTAAATCGCACGATCTTGGAGGCCAATTCACGGGTCCGCAAAGTGAAACTATGCGGTTACCAAACGTTTTCTTCAATAAATCAATTGCGGCACGAGCTGTGTGACATGTTGCGCCGTCTTGTTAAATCCACAGCCGCTGCACATCCTGGTTGTTTAATTGATGAAAAATAAGTCAGTAGTCATGGCCCTATAGCGCTTACCATTGACTGTAACGTTCTGGCCAGCATCGTTTTTAAAGAAGTACGGACCAATTATTCCACCAACCCATAAAGCACACCAAACAGTCAGTTTTTGTGGATGTAACGGTGTCTCAACATACACTTGAGGCAGTTTTGTTTATTGACGTATCCATTCAACCAAAAGTGAGCTTCAACGCTAAACAAAATTCGCTTATGAAATGGATGTAGTACGTATTACGAACAGAAACATGATTTTCAAAATAAATTTGCACAATTTGGAAGCGTTGTTTAGGCGTCAGTCAGTCTATTCAATTTATGTTGAAATGCAAAGCCAAACTAAAAATAAATCACTTGTCACTTGACAGCTGAAAAATGGCCGCCACGCCAGTTAAAATAGTGCTGCCAACTTTAAGGTCTATATCTTAAAAAAAAACACCCTTTACTTTTGAGTAATAAAATAAAAACTATATACCTAGAGAAGACAGAGGAAGGATGAAAAGTTTTATAGCTACTATTAGGTTAGGTTAGGTTAGGTGACAATTATCCATTAATACGGAGTAATTCACTTAGACCAAATAAGTTCCATTGTGATACCACAAGCAGAGTCGGTTATTTCCGCTACTCTTGGAACCATTTCGTATTTTGGAGAAATTTCCGTATTTTGCTGATACCTATCGGTTTCGGCTTGAGGGGCTGTACACACACGTGCGATGACGTTGCGGCATCGCGCGTCATTATTGCGGGAACATCAGTTTAACTGATAGCTTAACTGAAACTGAAACTGAAATGACCGTCTATATGGGGCTTAATATAAATTCAAATCTATAAAAATAAGGAGACTATGCCGTTAGGTATGCAGTATTCAAACGCTAGGTATGTATACTGTGCAATCCATAGCTTTGACCTGGTTCTGCCAAGTCAACTCCTGCTATTCGCAATTTCCTTGGTGTAGTTAGTAAAATAGCTAATTTCTTTCGCAACCATTCAAATGCATATATAAACTTTCAAAAATGTCATTAAAAAACACGCACCAGGGAGCCGAAAAACTCGACTTCTACGCCTTTGTGAAACCAGATTCATTGAATTGAAAGGCATGACAATGACAGTATTATTTCCTTTATAGAGCTCTTCAAATGCATCTCAAATTCTTGAAGAAATATCGAGCAGAACGTGTGCGATTTCTTCGAAAGCATCAACACTTTTGGCAGCGGTCCGAAAAAGTGATTTATTAGAAAGCCACATTGTATGCGAAAAACTATTCAATTTAACGCTGCGCTTATCAGTTTTCCTACAGAACAAATCCTTAGATTTCGTTTCTGCAATCGACCGCACAAAAGGAGCTCTGAATTCTTTTAAGCAAATCAGAGAAAATGCCGAAGTTTTTTCAAGAGAGGCTTTTCAATCCGCATCCTAACTTGCCGAGGACTTATTTGAAGAACTTCATTGAAACAAACAACGCGTTCCAATCCAGAAACCTCTCCTTCTGAAGCTTATTTTAGAGTCGATACTGATTTCTTGCATAGATTCATTAATACAAAATCTTAGGGGCATATTCATGGTCAACGAAGACGTTGTATCATCGTTTCAAGCTGTTCTCCCATAGGTCTTGCTGCAGTTGTGCGAGTGAACGAAATGGAAAAGCTAACACGTTACTTTGATAATGCAATTTCGTTGTCACTGTCAGCTGTGAAAGCTGAGTACATTCTTTGGTGCGAAGAAAAAAATCGTCGATTGATCCTTCTACCGAAGTTTTGAAACTGCTTGATATGTGGCAAGACTTACTTTAGAGGTATAAATTTCTTGCTTACGGGTTTAGCAACGCTTCTAGTGATGACCACAGCTAGTGTTGAAAAAACCCTTTCAGCTATGAAAAGGATTAAAACAATGTCCCGAAGCGTTGTGGAGAATGCAAGGTTATGATATCTGTTCATTCGGATATTATTGTGGATCCAGATAAGGTGATTGATCTCATGTCAAAAAAAAAATCTGCTTTGAAAAAATTAGTGTAAAAAAATTATTTAAGGCTGGGTATACGAGGGTATATGATTTTTCGCCCCGATGGGGCTTGCAGGGTTTAAGAGATAATTGATCGCAGTAAACGGCTTTCGACAGTAAATAAATAGATGCTGTTAGTGACCGTCTTAGAATTTTGATTTTTTGACTTTTATGTACCATAAACTCCCAAAAACGTCATTTTTTGGGTGTTTTTTTTTTCGCCCCGGTGGGGCAATATCTAAATGGAACTTTTTTATTTTTTTTATGATTTTATTTTATAGTTAATGGGTTAAATTAGTTAGTGACCGTCTTCGAATTTTGATTTTTTGAGTTTAACTATTATAATCTGCAAATTAAGGTGACCAAAAGAAAACAGTGTTTGTAGAGCAACCAGAACTTATTTTTGTCAGCTTTTCAAAACAGAATAACATTCAAACATTTATGTATCCGTTCATTGAATACAAATTAAAAATTTAGTTTATAAAATAGTTAAAATTGCATTTTGAAAAGTTAACAATTTAACAGCAGTTTCATTTTTGTTTCAGAACTCACGCTCAAATATGCAATGTAGTTCACAAAATATCCGACACAGCGCTAATCGTTTTCTCTATAATTTTGCTCTCTCGCGAGAGTCTGTACTTTGCAGATTGTTGTTTGCCGCATTCGTTGCCACTGGGATATGGAGAAAACAAGTTTGGATCCTTTTTTTGGTTTTCTGATAGATACATACTAATTACTTAAAATATTATTGTTGTTGGTCTCGCAAACCATTATGGGGGTCAGAGGGTGGATGCGCTATGCACCAATAGGGGCGTAAGTGGACTTTGGGTTACTCGACAACGGCATCGACTTAGGATAGGCACGTGGAACATCTCTTCGCTCACGGGAAAAGACCTGGAGCTTGTTGGGGAGGCTGTTAAATATCGACTAGATATAGTTGGTGTTTCCTCAACAAAGCAAAGGGGTTCTAGAACTGTGGACCTTGCAGATGGGTGGAAACTCTTCATGTCGGGAGTAGCACCTTCAATGTCTGCTCAGGCGGGAGTGGGGATACTCACAAGTCCCAGGCTGTCAGGCAGAGTATTGGAGTGGATTCCGTTAGGAGGGAGAGTTGCGATCTTAAAGCTTAAGCTTGAAAGATCAACTCTGGCTCTAGTGCAGGTGTATGCACCGAATCTGGAGTCAGGGTACGCAGCTTTCTTAGATGAAGTTGATGCAGCCCTTGAAAAGGTTGCAGATATGGATTCTTATATCCTGATGGGTGATTTCAATGCTCACGTGGGTGCGGATTTCTCGACATGGGGCAGCGCGATTGGGAAACACGGTGACCCCGATCAGAACGCGAACGGAGAGAAGTTGTTGGACTTTTGTTGTTCAAATGGAATGTCCATTATGAACACTTTCTTTCCACACAAAGATATCCATAAATACACATGGTACCGTCGAAGTCTTCAGCAGAAATCGCTGATAGATTTCTTTGTGGTACCATCGTGTGTTAAAAGCATGGTTTGTGATGTTCGTGTGTTGAGAGGGGCTGAACTGTCAACTGATCACCACCTGGTGTTGTGCAAATTGTATCTCAACGATCAAATACCTATCCTGCCAAAGCGTAAACCAAGAATGGTTACGCGCATACGGTGGGAGGGGCTACAGAACGATGAGATACGGGAGGAATTTGCACGGCAGGTATCTGAAAGGTTTGAACAAATTCCAAATGTTCCATTGAATGTAGAGGAAGAATGGCAGTTGTTTTCAACAGCAGTTATTGCCTCTGCAGGACATGTTTGCGGAGTGAAGCGGCTCGGTGTGGCGGCTGGTGGTGAGAAAAGAACTGCGTGGTTTAAAACGCCCGGAGTTCAAGAAGCTATCAGAGAGAAGAAGAAGGCTTTCAAGGTGTGGATTCACTTGGGGGACTCTCCTTCTCGAAACCGGTACATTGAGGCGCGAAGAACTTGCAAATTGGCTGTTAAAGCAGCCAAAGAACATTCTTGGAAGGAGTTCGGCGAAAAATTGGACCGCGATCACAGATCTGCAAGCAAGGTGTTCTGGCAGACCATCCGCCGTCTTAGAGGAAGGAAGTGGAACATTATCGAAGGAGTCAAATCCAAAGATGGTACACTTCTTTCTAATGAGGAGGACATCTTGCGCAGATGGAGCGAGCACTTTTCCGAATTGCTCAATCCAATCCAGGGCATTGAGGATGACACATCCATCGCCTTAAGCAGGGCGGAAAATAGTCCCACGGTAGAGGAAGTCACTTTTGCGATCAAATCGCTAAAAGCTGGCAAATCTGCCGGAGTGGATGAAATCCGGCCAGAAATGCTAAAGGCCTTAGGTGAAGAGGGAGTCAAATGGCTCTCTCGTGTCACTAAAGTGGCCTGGGAATGCGGCGAAACACCCAGCGATTGGCAGATTGGGGTGATTGTGCCCCTTTTCAAGAAAGGGGATAAAAGGGATTGCTCCAATTACAGGGGTATATCACTTTTAAGTCTCCCCGGAAAAGTCTTTGCCAAGGTGCTGGAAACGCGTTGCAGAGCTGTGGTCGAGGCACGATTAGGAGATGAGCAGTGCGGCTTTCGTCCCGGCAGAAGCACAACCGACCAGTTATTCACTCTCAGAATGGTACTTGAGAAGGCTTGGGAGTATGCTACACCTGTTTACGCTTGCTTCGTAGATTTGGAGAAAGCATATGACCGAGTTCCTCGAGGGAAACTCTGGAGTGTATTACAGGAGTATGGAATTGATGGTTCTCTCTTGAGAGCCATTCAATCTCTTTACACAAACTGTAAATGCTGTGTTCGGGTAAACGGCGTTAAATCAATACCTTTCACCGTGGGCGTTGGACTTCGTCAGGGGTGCGTCTTGTCTCCTCTCCTTTTCATTACTTATATGGACTGGATGTTACAGCGCAGTCTTGGCGAGGAACGTTTCGAATTGGGAGATCTGAGGATAAGTCATTTGCTCTTCGCTGATGACTTGGTCATCCTTGGGTCCTCTCAGACTGAACTTCAGCGCGCACTCGATCGGTTTGTAGCCGTTTGTGTTGAAGCTGAGATGAAAGTAAATGTGAACAAATCTGAAGTGATGGTCGTCTCTAGAACGCCTGTTCAATGCACTCTGCATGTTAGTGGAGTCCCATTGAAACAGGTGGAGAAGTTTAAGTATCTCGGGGTCTTATTCACGAGTGATGGAAGGAGCAATGCCGAGTTTTCCTGTAGGATTGGTCAGGCTGGATCGATTTTGAGACAGCTTGGTCATTCTGTTATCAGGAGGACTGAACTTGGTGTCAAAGCTAAGTTGTCAGTCTTTAATTCGGTGTTTGTTCCAACTCTTACCTATGGTCATGAGGTTTGGGTAATGACCGAAAGAATAAGATCGAGAATACAAGCTGCCGAAATGAGATTTCTCCGTAGTATTGCTGGTGTGACCCGTAGAGATCGCATCAGAAATACCAGAATACGTGAGGAACTCAATGTCGAGCAGCTACTTCTCCGGACGGAGCGATCCATGCTTCGGTGGTTTGGTCATGTTAAACGCATGTCCCCGACCAGGATTCCACGACGTGCTATGGAATCCGTACCATCGGGCAGGCGTCCCCTAGGTAGACCCAGGATGAGATGGTTAGATCAAATTCATAATCTCTCCTCTACCCGTATGGGGATTGCCCTTGATGATTTAGAGTCGATGGCGGAGGATCGAGAGCTATGGAGGGTCCACTTGAGCAACCTACACCCGCGACCCACTTAATGGACAAGCGGACCATTGAAAATGAATGAATGAATGATTATTGTTGTTGTTTGAAGTCAATCGAGCATTGTGAGGCATAGAGGCAGATTGGATAAAAATATCTTCGTAGACTATGAATATGATAGGGAAACCAAATCGAAATGAAAAATTATATATTTTTAAGGGATGATGAATGATGATTGATATGGATTGAGGGCTTGAGAAGATTTGAGAATATGTATTGGGAGTGGGAGCTGGGAGGTGAATGATGATTTTTTTATTCTCATGAGTTGAGTTCAAATCAAACTACCTAAATGCAATTTTGGGTCATCGTAAATAAAATACCTACTGTATGAGGAAAGGGGTTGATTGCTTTGCTGTTCCCTATTTTCGGCCGAACTTTTCAAAATAGATTAGTGGTTGTGTGTTTTAATATTTTGAAAATTATTGTGTGTAGTATAAGTATATATACACAACATCCGCTTTTATTGGTGATATTGAAATGGTAATCTATTCATAAATCATAATAATTGGTCAATGTTTTGCATGACCAGTCTGGAGAAGAATTGTTAATTTGTGTTGAGGTTAAAAATTCTAAAGACAACAATAAAATGTGTTCCTGTGGGCAAACTCATTGTTTGTTATTACAAAATTTGAAGGCAAATTAGTACATATCTAGAACTGGGTAATGTTTTGTTGCACTTTAAACGTTGTCCAGGTAACTCATTCACGATATAAAAATAGTGTTCTACAGGATGCTATTTTTGTATTTCATGCCGCATGTGGTTGGTTTGTAAGGCGGCCCTAGATTAGGTGCAGCTTTGAAGCTCCTCTAAAAAATATTTTTAGGGGTTACCCAACCTTTTCAATGCCTACCGACTTCACAGTGTTTAAAATACTTAAAATGATAGTACATAGGTACTCAATATCTATCTACGTACTAGCATGGCATTCACACCCGGCTTGTCCATGTTATTTTATTTCCGCATGATGCTGCTGTATATCTACAAAATTGATCTCATTATATCCATATCTCTGTAGAGTGAAGATAATTACATAAGTAATTTTTCTCTCCTAAAGTGATCAGGGGGATAATTTAAAAAAATACCAAAAAAGCCAAAAACTATTATTAATTTTTTTAAACAATATTTGGGAGTAGTATCTACAATATATGTAGGTACATATAGGACATACATGTATATACATCCATCAATCGGATATATAAACTATGATGAAACTTTGAGTTTTCTGGCTCTTACCATTTGGGCTAGGCGTCCCCAATCAGTCAGGACAAACTTTTTATTAAGTTAGATAATCCATACCTACATCCATAAATGGTGCGAGCAGGGCTGCAGCCGTTTGTTTTTGGATAGGATTTATATCCTATATAAATATATAATATAATAAAAAGGAACCCAAACCCACAAAACAAAGCAATAATAACAAACTAGCCCTAACAGGTTTTTATAAACAGCCAGCATAGAATGCCAAAAAATAAAAGCCAAAAAAGAAGAATGAAAATTTGTATAATATGGATTTTGGATATTCATATTATTGTTATGTACATATTTCGATTTGTGCTTGCTTTGCTTACGAATGCGATTGTACGACGCTATGACGAAAGCCATATTCAGAAGTGTGCGTTAGGAAATTCTATATCACACACACTTTTGGTTTCAGTGTATTAGATAAACAACGTTTGCAGCAACAGGAGCAACAGCAACAGCAAGCACAGCTTGTCCCTTTCCCTTCCCTTTGGTTGTTTTGATTTATTTTGTTTTGCAGACAATTTTGTATTATTTTTTATTAATTGAGCTGAGCGAGTCTGCACTCTGCAGTCACAATTGTGATCTTGATAAGGGAGGGTGTGCTCGTCTATTTTAAATTCTGTGCACTAATACATGGAAACACGTTTACTTGAGCACGGAGTTCGTAGCTGAGGGAGACCCACCCTTAAGTACATTATTATATTCGTTTAAGTACATAGGAATCAATGAATTGGAATATACATAGTTTTTTGTTTCGAAAGATTTGGAAGCAAGATTACACGCCGTATACAAGCTCTCTTTGTGCACTCTCTGTTGACGTCAGTGTCAGAGCTACATACGTATGTGGCTTCTCGTAACTCTGACAGGTGGCAAGCTATATTGCTGTCAGCGGAGATGACGTTTATATTGAATTTTGTGGAAATTAAAATGTGTAGGTATATCCATTTTGTGTTTGTTGATTTAATTCCTAAAATATATGACAACAATTTGTTAATATCGATTTAGATTATGATTTAGATTTTTGAAGTGACTTTAAATAATAACGAATTGTTTAGTGGTGTAGTTTAAAGTACCTATAATTTATTTCATAAGTATTCAGTTATTTTTAAATAAATGAAAAGAAAGATATAGGAATTTTTCAATTGTTTTTTTCCCGAGCTAATTCCCGAAAGATCCGTCACGCTGCAGCAAATATCACAACTCCTTTTTTTCTTTCTTCCAAAATTGTTTCTATCCTCTGCTTTTCCATCTATCTTCGGTTTCATTTCTCTTCGGTTTCTTTTCTCGAATCATCAGATGTCGACGCCGACGTTGCCAGATCGTAATCCATTTTGAAATTCAAATAAATTATTAAATTATGCGGTAGAAGAATTTTTTTAGTGCTGCCAATTTTTTTTTTTGTACCATTTGACGTGAGTATTTTGAAATGACGGTGAAACGCAGAATATATCAAGATCAACTTATCTGGTCATCTCCACTCAACTCAACTCAACAACTCAAACTATACTTAAGTGCACACTGTAAAACTGGGCATTAGTCTAATAAGTCTAATATGATATGACGAGTACAGCGAGAGATAGACTCAGATGCAATTTGGTGAGACTAATGCCGTTTTCGGTTGGTCGTCCAGAACCGTCCGGAAGAACTCTCCGCGATTCTGAATTCAAATCCAGAAGCAAATTTCCCTTCTTTTCAGGAGAAGAACTGTCAGTTGAGTACCAATCGAACGCTTTCGATTGCTTCCCGATGGCCTTATGACACAAAAATGTGTGTCATACTGCCCCAGGGCGTTATGACATGTACGATGTACCCAATTCATCCAATTGAGGAAGGAGCGCCACTTAGGCGCTCGCTCTCTGTTACACCTTCAGTCACAGCTGCGATATTTCCAAAAGAGGGCTGTCCGGCTGTCCCATACTTTTTTGGGCGAGGGGCCACTTTATACATTACAAATGTCAATGTAGATAGCATCTTCCGATAGGCTGATGAATTTTGAGTCACCTTGATAGACGTCAGAATATCGTAGAGGAGTAATGGAAAGCAGCTAATTATATTCTTAATAAACCATCAGGTTAATGAAATATTGCAGCAGTAGAAGTCAAAAATTTAGTTGCCTTAAATCCTTTTGGGCGCAGTAGCGCAGTAGTTAGTTTGTTGGACTACTGCGCGAGGGATCTCAGGTTCGATCCCCGGAAAAATACAAATTATATCTTAAGGTTTTTTCTACTGCGCCACCTCTCGCGAACGTCTGACAAACATCCGAGAGTATGACTGTCAGGGAAAAAGCTTCTCAATTCAGTCCCTTCCATTCGTCCCAAAAATAGAAACTCACACAAACGAATAGTTACGAGCTAGGCCTTAGGGTGTCTACACGCCTTTTGCGCCACCTATTTATTTTGATTTATTTATTTAAATCCTTTTGACATAGCCAACAACTTTAACAATTACTTTGTTTCTATTGCTGACATTTTCAAGTCATTCTTGGGGCAGAAATAATTATGACGAGAACTCTCTAATTGCAGGGCTGGATGCTTTGTTTGCTCAATCTTTTAAATATTTTTGAGTAGGACTTGACAACAATATTTAACTGAAAGGTGCATACAGGTCAACTCAGAGTCTACATGATGGCAGTTATGTGAAATCAAACGGCACTGTATTGCCCCAGCCATATAAGTTCTCTAGTAAAGGCACACACTCTTTTTTTAGGAACAAACTCAGGCTGTTTTGTACAAATTTCGGAACCTACTTTACTTACTTATCGGGCTCCCGACCCGTGAAGAGTTTCTGCCTGAGACACTGCAGCCTTCCATCCTCTACGATCCCGGGCACGCTGCTTCCAATTGTCCAGACCAAGCGCTCTGGCATCCGCGATGGCTTGGTCTTTGAAACGGAGGTTCGGTCTTCCTTGTCTTCTCGAACCTGGGGGCTGGGATTCGAAGACCCTCTTGGCTGGAGCATTATTGTCCATTCGCTCGATGTGGCCGAGCCAATGTAGTCAACGTGTTTTGGCTTTTTGGACTACATCCACATCTTGGTACAGCTCATAGAGTTCGCGGTTGTATCTTCTCCTCCATTCGCCCTCCTCGCACACAGGACCAAAAATCGGCCGAAGTATTTTTCTTTCGAAGGAGCCCAGTATCAGCTCTCCCTTCTTGCTTATCGTCCAGCACTCGGCGCCATAAAGCAGAACTGGTAGGATAAGGGTTTTGTAGAGCACACATTTCGTCCTTCGAGTTAGGAGTTTTGAACCCAGTTGTTTTGCCAAACCGAAGTAGCAACGGTTTCCTAGGGTAATTCTGGGCCGGATCTCCACTAGGGTGCCATTCGTGGAGTTTACGTTTACTCCGAGGTAGGTGAACTCCTTAACTACCTCGAAATTATTGCTATCAATAGTGACGTTTTGTCCTAGGCGGTGGACAGATGCTTGTTTGTTTGTTGATAGCATGTACTTAGTCTTGTCCTCATTTACTACAAGTCCAACGGATTTCGCCTGTTCTTCAATCGCCGTGAACGCTTCTATCACGGCACGCTGGGAGCGACCGATGATGTCAATATCGTCCGCATAGCCAAGCAGCTGGACGGATCTGTTGAAGATAGTGCCTTCCGTGTTGACACCTGCCCTGCGCACTATCTGCTCCAGTACGAGATTGAAGAAGTCGCATGATAGAGCGTCTCCTTGCCGAAATCCGGTGCATGTTTGAAAAAGTTCGGAAGAGCTGCTTCCAAACTGCACGTTGCAGCGCGTGTTTTCCAGCGTCACGCGACACAGCTGAATCAGTTTTGCCGGGATTCCAAATTCGGCCATCGCCATATAGAGCTCCTAACGATGTATGCTATCATACGCGGCTTTGAAGTCGATGAATAGGTGGTGAGTTTCGACTTGAAATTCGTTGGTCTTTTCCAAGATTTGCCTCAGTGTGAAAATTTGGTCTATAGTCGATCTGCCGGGCCGGAAGCCACACTGGTACGTGCCGATTAGGGTGTTGCAGAACGGTTTTAGACGTTCACACAGTACGTTGGATAGGATCTTGTTCGGAACCTATTAAGCTAAAAAGTTCAAACTTACATCATTTACCAAGCTCATTAAAAATGTCCACCTCACCATTCGTTTATAATTTCAAAAACTTGACCAGTGAACTCACCATTTTTTTAACATTGAATCTTCCTAAGCTAAGAACTTGGCGTACATTTAGATTTCATTACTTTTCGTGGCTGACTATAGTTACACACTTAATTTTTTTTGTATATATAAGAGAACTTGGCTGATATATGTGACAGTCAGAGGTGCTCTAACTTGTTTGCAATATACGGCTTAAGTTCGTTGAACAAGTCCTTATCACATTGCCATTCGAATTTAACAATATTTTTTTTTTTTTTTTTTTTTTTGCGTGTAGCTGGATGTAAAAATCGTTGAAAGACATCGCATGCGAGCTTTGCGATAGTGTGGGACTTATGGTTAGCTCACCCACTAAAAAACACCCGAGGGAAGCATGGTGTTGCCATCCTTCCAATAATCGCACCTAGTCGTTAAACTAATCAGCAATTTGTTTCTAATACTTATAATAAATACTATGCTATAAGGTACTAACGTTAGTCTGTTACCTTTTGTTTTTTAATTCTTTATCACTTTTGTTAGTGTGATTGAGTTGTGAAATTGTCTTTATTTTCTTTTTTCCTAGTCCTAGTTAACTAGTTCGAATGGTTTTACTCTTCGTAATCTTCTAACTAAATTGTTGTTATTAAGTAGTTCGACTACTTCTGAATTAGCATGGTTGCGAAGCCTACCTTCATATCGTCTTGCGACTTTCCTGACCTCGTCCTCTACCGTTTCAATTTTTAGATCTCTATGTAGATCAGCGTTACGTATGTACCATGGCGCATTAACAATATTGCGTAGTACTTTGTTTTGGAAGCATTGAATGCTTTGCAGGTTTGTCTTACTTGTGCACCCCCAGAGCTGGAGACCATAAGTCCATATTGGTTTTAGGACTTGCTTATATAGAAGCAGTTTATTATATATTGAGAGACGTGAATGCCTCCCTATGAGCCAATACATTTTATTGTATCGTATATTTAGTTCGTCATGTTTTTTCTTGACATGAGTTTTCCAGCGCAACTTCGCATCTAGAGTCATGCCTAAATACTTAGCTGAGTTCGAATGAAGAACTTCTTTGTTATTAATGTACACAGGTATGTGTTGTACGTTTTTATTGGTGAAATGAACATGGATTGACTTCAGTTCATTTAATTTTATCTGCCATTTTTTGGTCCAATCAGATATATCACTAACTGTCCTTTGCAGTTTTTCTGTAACTTCCTGCATGGTTTTTCCGACAGCAAGTACAGCAGTATCGTCTGCAAATGTGGCTACAGTAGTTTCGTCATTTTGTGGTAGGTCGTTCGTGTATATAAGGAAAAGTACAGGTCCTAACACACTACCTTGCGGTACTCCCGCTTTTATATATTTTAATTCAGAGTACTCATCTTCTTGTTTAATTCTAAATAATCGCTGGTTTATATATGACTCTAATATTTCTGAGTATTGTTTGGGAAGATATTTTTGTAGCTTATGGACCAATCCCTCATGCCAGACTTTGTCAAAAGCCTGTGTTACATCAAGGAAGATGGTGGAGCATATTTGTTTTTCTTCTAAGGCCTTTTCTATTTTATCAGTTATTCTGTGAACCTGATCTATAGTTGAGTACCTATTTCTAAATCCAAATTGATGGTTTGGTATCAGTGTTTTTTCTTCTATGATCGGATTGAGTCGTTTCAGAAGAATTTTTTCGAAGAGCTTTGATAAAATTGGCAACAATGAAATCGGACGATATGAGGTAACTTCACTGGGCAATTTGCCCGGCTTTGGTACCATAATAACTTCCGCGACTTTCCACATGCGTGGTACATACCTTAGTCTAAACGCTGCATTTATTATCTGTGCTATTTTTTTCAAACCTTTTTTAGGCAGTTTCTTTAGAACTTCACTCGTAATTAAATCAAACCCCGGAGCTTTTTTCGGGTTCATTTTTACTCTTATTTCAGTGGATATTTCCTCAGAGGTTACTGCTGGAATCAATCTCTCGTCTTCGCACATGTCTGTTTGATGTAAATAATCAATGTCTTCGTATGGCTGGAAGACGTTTTCAAGATGTTCCGCAAATAGATCCGCCTTTTGTTTATTTGTTTTCGCCCAGCTTCCACTGCTATTTTTAACTGGTGGAATGTATGCTGTTGGTCTGTTCATTTTTTTTGTAGCCTTCCACAGTGAGTATTCTGTACTGGCATCATTTGTCAGATTTGTAAGGTATCTTTCCACAGACAAATTTTTCATTTCTTTGATCTTTTTTCTTAGTTTATTGTTTAGACTGTTGAGTCTTGTTTTGTCACTTGGCGCTCTCGATATTTGCCAGCGTTTACGAGCTCTCCTCTTTTCTGATATAATTTCGCATATTTCTTTGGGATATACGTTTCTTTTTATTTTACTAATTGATTCCGGCGTTGCAGCCCAAGCAGCCTTTTGTATGTCTAGAGTGAAAGTATGTACTTCATTTTCTAGGTGCTCTTTTGTATCAATTGTTGTGGATAGTTCAATCCGTTCCTCTAGCAAATATTAGAAATATGTCCAGTCAGTGAGCTTGTTGACTAGGCGTGGGTTCCGTTCCTTCATTATTATTTTATTACCAAGTGTAAGCAACACAGATGAGTGATCTGAGTCAAGGTCTGGCCCTTCCTGCACTCGGGTAGTATTTAAGGAAATATTCTTAGTAATAAAGAAGTCGACAACGTCCGGGATTTTGTTCATATCTGTGGGCCAGTATGTAGGATTTCCCGTTGAATGGTAATTAGCATTGCCTTCTTTCATAGATTCGAGGAGTTCTCTTCCTCTTGTATTTGTTAATCTTGATCCCCAAACTTTGTGCTTTGCGTTGAAATCTCCGCCTATTATGAACTTATTTCCAAATTTGTGGAAGAGACATTTAAAATCGTTTTGTTTCAGCCTGTAGCTAGGAGAACAATATGCCGCAGCTACCGTTATCTGGCCGCTGCTCGTTTTCATGATTACGGACTTGGCTTGTATTTCACACGACTGGTATTCTTCACCATCATCGTAGCTAACATTTTCTTTGATTATAACTGCGGCCCCCCCTCTTGCCGTATTGTGAGGATGTGGGGTATGATATGTTTTGTATCCGCGCAGTTTATATTTTGTTCCAATTTTAAAGTGTGTCTCGAAGACTAGACATACGTCAATTTTGTTTATATCGAGAGTCACTTGCAATTCGTCTTTGCGATTCTCGAGACCATTGGCATTCCATAATAAAAATTTTATGTTTTTAGTCATTAGGATCTTTTAAGTACAGTTCTTTTATTACTGTTTTGTTTTTCCAGGAAAGATATTCTTTCCAGAATTTTCTTATTATTCTTTTCCATATCTTCCATTCTGTTGAGAATTCTTTGCATAATATCCTCCATGGCATTGCTGCAAGGCTTACGGTCTCCGACTGGTTTGGCAACGTTGCTCGAAGTAACATGTGCATATGTTTTCTTTGGACCTGATGTGGGACTTAAGTTCACATTTTTGTTTGAAGGTAGATTTTCTCTAGCTTTATCTATTTTTTTATTCTTTTGGGCCCTCGATTTCGGTCCTAAATCTTTTTTGCTTCGATTTCCACTGACTTTAGGCGCGTCTTTTTGGACAGGCTTTTGCAGTTTCTTTAGCTTGTGATCTTTTATCTGTTGCAGCTCTTTTGCTACTATGCAGCCTCTATAGTTGGCTGGGTGTCTTTCGCTACAGTTGGCGCATTTTGGGGTTGCCTTTTTTTCCTTAATGCAGTCCTTTGTATGGTGATCTCCTGCACATCTAACGCATTTCGAGTTTGAGTTGCAGTATTTGTGAGTGTGACCATACTTTTGACAGTTCTTACATTGAGGAACTAGCTTAGACTTACGCAAAGGATGAATTTTTACTTTCATTCCTAGGATATCTTTAATTTCATAAATTTTCTTGATGTCTTCATCTTGCTCAAAAGTAAGCATGAACATCGGCAGTGGTGCTTTGCTTTTATACTTAAGCATATTGACAACTTCTAGTATTTTGAAATTTTTTCTTCTTTAGGTCATTTGCAATGCGTTCAGGTGTGCATGAAAAGTGTAGTTTCTTTGCAACAACCTTTATCGGTCTTGTTTGTTTATTTTCAAACGAGTACCATTGCACTTTTTTCTGATTTAGTAATTTCGTCAAGTTTCTGTAGGATTCTTCGTCTACTACATTAATTTTGACATCATTACTATTAAGGAGAACTGTACTAGCCCTTATTTTGTTTTCCTCTATTATATTTAACAAGCCTTCGTACTTCGAAATACAAAGTACTATAATTGGGGGAGGCTTTATTGACTTGAGTGTCTTGGTTTCTTTGTTTTTTGTCTTTTCTGGGCTTTTTTCTTTTACTTTTGGTGGCGAAAGCTCCGGGGACATACTCATTTTTCGTTTTTTATTCATTTTTCTCCTACTAAATGATGGTTCTGTCTCTCTGTGTAATTCCTCTTCGTCCGTGGAGTACACAACAGTTTTTGGTATCTGCTCAATTTTATTGTTATTATTGACCTGTTCTTTAAGCAGATGCAACTCCAGCTTTAGCTTATCAATTTCGCTTGTCAGCTTTTCACTAAGTTGCTTATAATTGTCTCTTTCTTCACAGGCTCTTTTGTAATCAGTTTCCAACATTGTTACTTCCTTTGTTGGTTTGGATGGTGGTGTTCTTACCATCTTACGACTCTTTATGAATGGGTCATCTTTTAGCAATAAATGGTTCCCCCCAGAATCCATGGAACCGACCTCCGAAGAGGGTGGAGTCACCAGTTTGCCTGGCGTACCACCTGGGGTAGTTATATTATTTGTTTTGTTCATTGCATTTTTTTTTTGTTTTTTTTGTTTAACTTTTTTTCAAAAAGTTTAAAAATTTGGACTTTAGTCGCCTCTTACGACAGGCATGCCTACCTCGGGTAAATTCTTTCCCCTAACCCGAAGGGGAATAATGTTTATCTAAGGATCCCAATAAAATTTACAAATCACAGCCGGTTGCTTTTAATTGCATTTAACTAAGCAATCCCCCTTTTGTCTACCCCTATTCTGAGCTGTGAAAACACAAGTCCACAAGCCTTTTCTTTTACCAACTCTCATTCCTTTGAGTGATGTAGGTATGCGATACATGTCGAACAAGCAATAAAATGGCAAAGGATACGGTCAAAGTTCTAGCACTATACTCCGCTCTGTCTGCCTGCCTACAGAAACAGCAAAAAAAAAAAAAAACAAATGAAAGGATATAGCCAACGGATATGTGTAACCCTATTCCATTCTTTGTAAAAATTAAATTATTACACAGCCATTTTGCAGGCAAACAAGCCGTATCAACCGATTCAAATGGCAGAGGACGTTTCATTTTCTAATGAAAAAGGCTTCCAACATAACAACACACTGGCTAGTCTTACCCATAACCCAAAATTGCGATTGCTTCACACTCACATCCTGCGAACTTATACAATAAAACGAAATAAAGGAAGCTAAAAAAAAAACCGACTGCCATCTGGTAGCTAGAATTTTATTATTCGTTCAAAGCGAACACGGATTTTCATTTTCCCTGGGGAACTTTTCGGTGTGTCGTTTTTACAAATTCTCTCTTAAAAGCCGGAATGGCCAAACGTTTATGCCAACATTCGCTTTTTGTACGTAACTACTTCTTCCCGTCTTTGTATACATACGAGTATATGGCGACATGGCGGGGTGGGGGATATACTGTGATTCCATCTCTTTTGGAATTCCCCCGCACAAAGGTTTAGCAACACCATTTGGGCACATCGTCGATTTTTTGACCAAAGGATGGTGGATGGGGATTGAGGATGCTGCCGCTTCCCTGGAAATGCACGTATGTTATAATGGTCAGTGCAAAAAGGCAGAGTGACAAGCTATCTCGATTTCGAGTCGTATTTTATCGGCGAAAAACGTCAATCCAGCAAAAAGTGAAATTTCCGGCACTTTTAGTTATATAAAATCAGTTTCGGACCACAGGTTGGTAGACAAGCTGCTTGTATTTTTTTTTTCACCCCTTGGGACACATGTTCCCTTGTTCAACATACCCATACGTGACGTATATAACTACAGCAACTGTGATATTGCGATTTGAACACCACCAGCCTTATCACAAAATGTTCATCTGTGAATAGTGTAAGCGCAAGGAAGTGCTGGATGCTGTGCAGAGTGGATAAACGAACGCGACGCTAATGGGATTCATGAAGGAGAAAATTGATACTGAGGATTTCTCATTCATTTTGCACCCTGTTCAACAACACTGGTCTGTGATGATGCTGTAATGGAGAGGAAGGATAACTTCCTTTACGCTCAATGAAAGAATGCGATGAATATCTGATAATGTATATATACACTACACGCTGATGTTCTCGCCCAGCATGGCGTATTCAAATCATTAAATTGATCTGAGTTGTGGTGCAGATATACAGATGCAGTTAGCATCGTACCTATATGTAGGTATTTGGTGGGTGGCTTACACAGCTCAATTGATCACTTGTGTAATTGCTATTTTATGGTTTGCTAAGAACTACTTATTGACTTTATTGAGATTGATAAGGTTTGTAGTATAGGTAATAATCCTTGGAAGGGGATAATAATCCTTGGCACTGTTTGCATTTTTGCCGAGGTATGCACATTCAAAAGTATGTATTCTAGGAAAAATATTCACCAATGTCAAGATGTATGTAGTATCTTTTCATTCATCCTTTTCATTCATTTTTATACCCTCCACAGGAAGGTATATTCACTTTGCCATTACGTTTGTAACGCCAAGAAGGATTCACCGGAGACCCTATAAAGTATATATATTCTGAATCAGGATCACATTCTGAATCGATGTAGCCATGTCCGTCTGTCTGTCTGTCTGTCTGTTGAAAGCACGATAGCGTCCAAACGAATTGACCTGGGCGATTGAAATTTGGTGAAAGGACTTATTTTTACCGTCGTCAGGTTGGTATTGAAAATGGGCTATGTCGGTCAAGTAGTTCTGGTACCTCCCATACAAAACCATTAGTAGACCCATGTGTCTCTCCGCCTGTTGAAATCACGATAGCGTCCAAACGAATCGACCTAGGCGACTGAAATTGAGTGACAGGTCTTATTTTTACGGTTGTCAGGTTGGTATTAAAAATGATCCATGTCGGTCAAGTAGTTCTGCTACCTCCCATACAAAGCCAATATTCGACTCATGTATCTCTCTGTCTGTTGAAAACACCTTAGCGTCCAAACGAATCGACTTAGGTGAATGAAATTTTATGAAAGGACTTTTTTTAACCGTCGTCAGGTTGATATTGGAAATTGTCTATGTCGGTAAAGTAGTTCTGCTACCTCCCATACAAAACTAATGTTAGACACATACTAACTCGCGTGGCAAACATTTTGCAGGACTTTTATTCAGTGGAGGGTATCAAAGCATCGGCCAGGCCGATGATAACACTTTTACTTGTTAATGGTCCGCTTGTCCATTAAGTGGGTCGCGGGTGTAGGTTGCTCAAGTGGACCCTCCATAGCTCTCGATCCTCCGCCATGGACTCCAAATCATCAAGGGGAATCCCCATACGGGTAGAGGCGAGATTATGAATTTGATCCTGGGTCTACCTAGGGGACGCCTGCCCGATGGTACGGATTCCATAGCACGTCGTGGGATCCTGGTCGGGGGACATACGTTTAATATGACCAAACCACCGAAGCATGGACCGCTCCGTCCGGAGAAATAGCTGCTCGACATTGAGTTCCTCACGTATTCTAGTATTTCTAATGCGATCTCTACGGGTCACACCAGCAATACAACGGAGAAATCTCATTTCGGCAGCTTGTATTCGCGATCTTATTCTTTCGGTCATTACCCAAACCTCATGACCATAGGTAAGAGTTGGAACAAACACCGAATTAAAGACTGACAACTTAGCTTTGACACCAAGTTCAGTCCTCCTGATAACAGAATGACCAAGCTGTCTCAAAATCGATCCAGCCTGACCAATCCTACAAGAAAACTCGGCATTGCTCCTTCCATCACTCGTTAATAAGACCCCGAGATACTTTTACCCGGTACTCCATTTCTGTCTCACTTCCTCCAAATACACGCCACAAGTCACTTGAACAATTTAGAATATCTATCAGCAAACAACGATAAAAAAAAATTACCAAATTGTGTCCATATAGAATTAATATTTGTCTAAGTAATGTATTGCTTCTCTTTGGCAATGGGCAAATTGAAAATGGTAAGAATTTCAACAAACAACAATGTCAAATGGAATTTCCGCAGTCTCTTTCCTTCCACTGTTATGGAGAATTTTTATCGTTGGTAAGGCCACGACAACTTTTTTCAAAACGCAAAGCTTAGATGTTTTACGATGTCCACTGATAAACGCCTGTTCATTTTCTTTGGGTACCGTCAACTCATCCAGCAGCGTCATTCAAATGTGAATGACACTCATGTTTCGGTTGTGACCACGTCAGTCACAGTGTATGACAGTTACAGGTCCCTATAAGCCCATAGCATTCAAAACTGATCCACTGGATGTTCGCATTAGTTCTTCAGTTTTTTTGGCGATTTATTCACCATGACTCAAGCTACGATTACACGGCCTTTTTTTTAGTCATTTAAATGGCGCTGTAACGTCAGGAAAAATTGTCGCATTAGAGCGACATTCAAGCTACGATTCGTCATTGGAAGAATGGAGATCACACGAAATGACCATCGTCATTTGTGTCCCAAAATCAAATGATGGACACTGCGAGTCATTTAGAATTTTCATTGGGATGGCATTTAAATGACGAGCGAAAAAATGGCGATCACATGGCAATGACTAGCGTCATCAAAATGGCAAATGTTACCTTTCCGATTATTTCGATTTCCCGTCATTTATCTGTTTTGCGATTAGACGATAATGTTCTATGAGAAAAATATAGCTATACTGTCATTTAGTGTTTTTCTCTCGACGAAGACGCATACGTGCAACTTTTTAATTAAATTAAATAGGAAATAGCAGTGAAAAGAAAGAAAGTATTATAATAATCTTTCACAGCCTTATAAGTGTATTCTTACTGTGTAAGCATATTTGACAGAATAAATAAATAAATAAATAAATAAATAAGAAATGTCGAAAATAACTTTTGGGATGATGGTGGAAATTGAGGAGATGGCGTATTTAGCGACGTGTGTGCTTGAAGAAGACGATCTTGATTACGAGCCAACGCGACGAAAGCGGAGTATTTGGTAAAAGAAGTGTTTGAGCCGTCGCGAGAAGTGTGGATTTTGTGCTGGATTACTACTCAAATTGCGCGAAGAAGAACCTGAACTATATCGTAATGTCCTTCGTATGTCAGCCAATCAATTCGATTATTTGTTGACCTTGATCCGAAGACTAAGCTGCAACCAGGTGATGTAAACTTATATAAGATTTGACTGCTTCCAGTCACCACCAAAACCCTCTCAACGCGGTAGGACACCCAAATTCGCAAGCAGCAATAGAATTCCCAAGGTAATGCCCGGCACAAAGAATGACCAATCCCCCCCCCCTTTCTTGTGGTATCACAATGGACCAAATAATTATGGTCTAAGTGTGTCCCCTTTGGGACAGCCACCTTACCTAACCTAACCTAACCTAACCTAACCTAAATATCTACATATATGTGCAAGTACACACGATCCAATCGTGCCCTTGATTACTTTTTTGTTAGGTGCCTATGCAGCTTAATTTGCCATTAACTATTTTTATGACTTGCATTCTTTTATTTCTTTGTTTCGCTGTCTCGTTGCTTTCTTGGATATTAAAGGAGCTTTCAACTACACGTCCTTTGTGTCTCCAATAATAGGAATATGGACTGTGGCAATGCTCAATGAAAGAGTAATTCAGACCCGCCTTGATAATGTGGAACTTTCGGCGTTAACAACAAGAGGGTTTCCACAAGGGGCGTCCTCTCGCCTCTCTTGTGGTTCCTAGTCATTGACGACCTACTCCAATCCCTTTCTAATCAAGGGATCTCTATTCCATTCGAAAATTATCGACCCCCATTCCTACCATGGAGGTCACCTTTCCCTAATATAATATGGCTTCCATAAAAACTTCTTTATCATCATCCCTCCAAGGTAAGACTGGGAAAAATGCAAACCTACTCCATCGCGAGTTGATCTAGTCTGGTATACAGATGGGTCCAAGATGGATACAGGGACTGGATCTGTCATTTATGGAGAATCGCCTCAAGCGAACTTTTCAGTCCGCCTAGGCAAATACTCGCCCATATTCCCCACATGTAGACTATGTCTGGGGAGGGACGAAACCTCTCTTCACATTCTCACGGAATATCCGTCTCTCTTTCGCCTTAGAAAAAATGTCCTTGGCGAAGAAATTGTTAACTCAGCAAATCTTGCTGAAATACCCCCAGAAAAGATACATGTACTTGTCTTCCTGACTGTCTCTGGAGTAAAAAGATTGCTCTAGGACCCACAATAGGCCCCTTCAGAGAGACCGCAGTGCTAGAGCCAAATGACTGCTTTGTGACGCGATTTTTACGTCAGAGCGTCATTTAAATGACTCGAAAAAAAATGTCCTTGTAATCGTAGCTTCACCGATGAACGAAAATCGACTTCCAGGGAAATCAAAGCAATCGCAAAACGAATATAAAAGTATATTATAGTATATTACACAAGAATGGGTTGTTGTATGTATATCCGTGTCCACAACATTGAGACAAATTCAACATGTTGCCTCTTATCTGGCTTGTTTTCAAAGCAAATGCCACCATACAACCATAAACGTCATAATAATCACCCCCAAAATAACTCTATACCTACGCACGAACATGGGTATGGTTTTAAATTTACAGTGTAATTGTCTCCCATAACAAGATAACAATTTCACAGACCCGTGATGTTGTATCCTTTATGCTCCCTTTCATAATTTGCTAGTGCAAAAATATACCAACAACTTTGACTTTATAAGAATGGTTTGGTTATAAGGGCTAACACTTCTTATCATGTAGATACACATTATACATTAATTAAAAGACAACGAAAAATCGTTTACATCCAAAAGACTTTTAATTCACAATCTTTTTGTATCTTTGAGCGGACAAATTCCAGGGAAGACATCTCTGCGGAAAAAAGCGAAATGAGAAATGCATCTGGTAATTATATAAAATGTACATGGAAGAGATAATATCCTGTCATTAGGTACTATAGGAGCTGGGGGCACAAGCGGGCACTGATTAGGATAAGTCTCGTTAGTCCTGCTTTAATTAACGTATTTTCTGAACGTTATCTTTTATTTTTTATTTTTTTTCTGTTTGCTTTCTCCAAAGGTCTCTCTTCTTTGCCAGCAGTTGGGCGTTAAATAAAATAATTATATATATTTTATTTTTTGTTGTCGTTCGCATACATAATCTTAGCAGTTTCTATAGCTGCTCACAACGCAATTACATTGGCCAAGTTGTAATACTTCAACTGATTGCACTGTAGAAAGCAGCACATTGTGAATGTACTTAAATACAAAGTCAAATCGGATTAAGAGATAGTCATATTCCACTAAACGTCACTGGCATTTAAATTATTTAGTAAAGAAGAATTCTCAATTAAATGTAATTCGAGTGGAAACCTGCAATGAAAATGAATGCAACAGATTGCAAAACTTGCGCATTTATTGCAGCGCCCTGCCATACCTATACTTTCATAAACTTTGTGGGCATCTGTTGTGGATTTTTATGATAATGCGACTACACATACAGCCCGATTTGTGGACTTGAGAGTAGGCGGTATATTGGGAAACCAAAAAGTGGTAGAGTTTTAAAACATACCATAAATGCTGAACAAATTTAAACAACGCCCTTTTTTTCTGCTAACAGCGACACCCTCCCACGCTTTTCAAGAGTTGGCAAATCAAGGAAGCTAATACCCCGTCTCCATGAGCAATATTTCATAGCTTGCCATATAGTATGCTATGAAAATTGCTCGTGGAGACCACAAATAGTATTCTATGAAAAATGGTATGCCATCTATTGCTCAGCTCATAGCTTGCTATCGATAGTATGCTATGGGGTGTACTTTTTTGTTGTGACGCATGTGTTTTCGTGTGATGGCTATGGAAATAGTATGATATGAAATGCCCACCATACATTTTATTGCATACTATCGTTATTTCTTTCTATCAGAAATGACAGATGGCAAGCTATGAAATATTGCTCGTGGAGACGCGGTGTAAAGCTACATTTATTAACTTGAGCAACTAAAAAAAATTGGAAAAAGAACGATACATTTTCAAAAAATAGCTTGGAACAAAATCTAAGAATTGATTTTGGATTTTCATTAGGTATAGGTTTTCAAAATGCATATAAGTCGGCATTTTCAAAGGTTCCATCTTACGGAAATGCCAATTTGTATTTGTTTTTCTTTATGTACCTTCTCCGAGTTTCGATTTTAAAGGTGAGGTGAAGTCCTCAGGCAATCTTAGGTATTGGCCGGGGATAGTTCCTGTGAAAATTGGTCGAAATTAGACAAAAGGGCCTGGCGCCTTCGATACAAAACACCTTTTATGGAGTCAAACTCAATGACGTTATAACCCGATTACCGCTGGACCGATTTTCATGATTTCTATACAGTCGGCAATACGATCCTAAAATAAGTCGGCACTTCAATAGTTGTGCTTTTATGAAACCTCGCCAGCCAGTAGTTGCCAGTAGTTGGCAGTTGAGACACATTTCACACGCTAATTGAAACAACACCTGCTGGCAACTGCTGGCAACAACTCTTGATTTTCTCCCCAGTCGGAGAGCTGCTGGCTGGCAGCTGGCAGCTGGCTAAATTCAATTCACAATGAACAAACAGGTGGCGCTGAAAGCAACAAGTGGCTTAGAATTTCCGTAAAAGTTGCTTAAATTATAATTGCGTTCTTATCTCATGCACACAACATTCCAGAGAAAAATGTTAGAATTTATCAAATATTTCTACCAAATGCATAATTTTATACGAAATGCTGGTATGCTTTTAGGCTTATTGCCTAAATTAATTCGGCTGGCATCATCTCGCTGGCAATTGTGCTGGCAACTGTCCAAATAAAAAACGGCTGGCTGGCGAGGTTTCAAAAAAACATGCCTAATGAAAGTCACCCACACGGCCGAACCCTCCTACGCCCCTGAGTGTGTGGGTATTTGTTATTTTTTGCGTCATTGTTCCATTTTTTTTTTTTTTTTCAATCTAAAAAAGTGGTAGATTTGGATTTGAAGGTGGTAGAATTTTGGGTTGAGCAAAAAGTGGTAGAAATACAACTTAAGTGGTAGAAGTCCCATCACTAAATGGGGATGTTTGATACGTCAAGTATATTATGGATCAGGACAACAATATTGAAGTACTAGGTGGACCCGTGCTCGCCTTGCCCGCTCGCACAAATTATATTTGGTTCAATTAAAATTACACTTTAACAGCCTTATTCATTAGATTCATTTAATCTGTTAATTATCTGTGTCTCAGCTAATTCACTTCAAACTCGAAACTGTCATTTTAATTAAGGATTAAAAAATGTTCATTCATAAAGAATTTTTGCTCGTATAGCAGCTAATCAATGAATTAAGGCAATACGCCTAAAAGTATACCAGCATTTTATATAAAAGTATGCAATTGGTAGAAATATTTGATAAATTCTGACATTTTTCTCTGGAATGTTGTGTGCATGAATAAGAACGCCATGATGATTTGAAAAATTTAATTCAGAGTTAATTTGCTCCTGAATGCCCATTTCGGCATTTAATTTTTTGAAACTTGATTAAATGGAAATTAACTTTGAAAAAAGTTTATGAATAACGTTTTCTGCAATTAAACCAAAATTAACCCTAATTCAGATTTAATTAATTGTTATGAATAAGGCTTTAAGTGTTTCATTGAAATCTGGCCAGTAGTTTTCGCGCAGAAAATTCCTCCCTCTCCTAGATCTTGCTACTTATTTGTAATACTGCATAGGAAATGCAGGGTATTCTTTGTTTCCCTCTTCCTATGGAATCAAAGCAACTACCTACCCCAAACCCACACTGCTACCATACCACATATCAGAATGAAATTCTGAAATTTTGTATTATACGTCCCCTTTCTTATGAAAATGAAGATTATTAATATACCCCATGGCATGCCATGCCATGCTGCAGGACGCACCCCATCCTCATCCTGCATCGGACATACGATCATAATATACATACCTTCATATGTATAATATATACATACCTTTTGTTTGTCCTGTCGCACGATCGCAAAAGTATAAACATTTATTTGTAGCAAGGTATATGTGTATGTATATATTTTCACTTCAAAAAATACATTTTGGCTAAAAACGCTTCCTAAGGATGTGGCTATAAACGACATAGCCTATAGCAGTCTCACAGTCTTAAGGAACATTTTAAAAATAGTTTCATTGAAATCTGTCCAGTAGTTTTCGAGTTTTTAGCTGACAACGAAAATTGCTACAGTTTTATTATATGTAAAGATATCTGAACTAACCTAAGCAATCGAACTAGCTTGTATTGGATTGGATCTCAATTTTGTATGCATCCCTTCCAAATCAGATGTTTAAAATTTTTAAGTAGAAAGGTGGCTCAAAAATCGATACACAATTTAACAATTTTTTTTAAATCTAAAATACTCTAACTGTCTTAAATTTAAGTAATGTTTGTGTTTAAAAGAATCCCAATTCTCTAAAACTGTTTTTTCGTTAAAGTTGTCTATTCAAGTGGCCCCCACATTTTGCCGGTTTTTGGTTAGTAATTTTTTATTAATACTTGAATATTTAGCATTAAATGTTCCTCCTGGTCAAATTACAACAATTAATTGAACTGTAATTTCAAAAACAAAAGTTAAGTCTCTCGAATGCTTGGCATGAAAGCAGTTGGCGATCGAAAACAGACCTACGGGTATTGAGTTCGGTAATCTGGTACAGTCGAATGGTCACCTTACTCGTTCGTTCGATTTAATGTCGTTGCTTTATGCCGTAAGCCAACAACGTAAGGGGAATTCAGGAATATTAGCGGATGCGATTCCGCCATTCCGGACGATATGAATGATGAAGAGTCGTGGAAAATTGGTATAGCACTACCGGGGTTTTTTCCGTCTGTGATATTGTGTGCTAGAAGCCTAGAACTCTAGGTGCCTAGGCATAGGGAACGAGTAGGACGAAATTTTTCCTAGATCCAAGTGGTATCACAAGGGACTTTATAATGGTCTATGTGTGTCGGCCTTTTGCTGGCAACCACTTCAACCTAACCTAACCTAATCTATTGCTATTTATTCGACTTCACATTTTTGGTAGGTTTTGTATTTTGATTTTAAAAACATGGTCGCCACAAGGCGCTTATAATATTATTTTTTGTGCTCAACTGGCCGTCTATTTAGTAGAACCTTGTGATGGTCATAGCAACGACATCATCATGCATATGACTGTTTCTAGTTTCCCTTATGTGTTGCACCTAGTGTTTCATGATTTCATTTCGAAAATATTTTTCAAGTTATACCTCTTTTGGCGCATTGAGGGCAGAACTCTTACTGTTGTAAAAGTAGAATCTACATTGCTGCGGAAGTCGTATTGGGTGCTACCAGCAACGTCTCACTTAGTAATCCGACACATAAAAACTGCCACAACTGACACAATCATATCTCTGCCTAATACACTGTAGCCATCCATCCTCTGCGATCCCGTTACGCTGCTTCCAGTTATATGTTAGGTTAGTTTTGGGTTTGTGGGTTGCCGAGGAGACTCCCGCGCCATACTCTGGTCAGGACGGCAATAGCATTTTTGTGGTACAACAAATCTACCATCCGCGATGGATTTGTCTTTAAAACGTAGGTTCGGTCTTTCTTGTCATCTCAAACCTGGAGGTCTGGGAATCAAAGATCCTCGAAGCTGGATTGCGCATTCACTCGATGTAGCCGAGCCAATTTAGTCGACGTATTTCCGCTTTTTGGACTATATCCACACCTTGGTACAGCACACAGAGTTCGAGGTAGTACCTTCTTTTCAATTCGCCCTTTTCGCACATAGGACTAAAAATTCGTCAAAGAATATTTTGTTTCTAAGGAGCCTAGTATCGCGCTCCCTTCCTGCTTTTCGTCCAGCACTCGGTGCCATAAAACAGGCAGAACTGGCAGAATAAGAAAATTGTAAACCATACATTTCATTCTTTGAGTTAGGAGTTTAAACTCAATTGTTTGCCAGTCTAAAGTAGCAGCGGCTGTTTTAGGGTAATTCTTCGGTGGATCTCCATACTAGGGTGACATTCGTGGAGTTTATGTTTACTCCAAGGTATCTATTTATATGCCAACTTCTTAACAACCTCGAAATTATGTCCTTCAATAGTGACATTTTGTCCCATGCGGGAACAGTTTGGTTTTTTTTCGCCTGTTGTTCGGCTTCCTTGAAAGCTTCGATCAGATGGATGGAAATTACCGATGATCCCAATATCGTTCGCATATCCCAGTAGAAGGGAGCGCACTGCAGTATCTATTCCAGAACAAGGTAGCATAATTTTCTTGCCGAAATACTCAACACAACTGGATCATTTTCGCCGGAATCCCAAAGTCGGATACCGCCGCAAATGGCTCCTGACGATTGATACTGTCATGTCATAAGCGGCTTTGAAATCGATAAGTAGGTGGTGACCGTAAGTCTCAACTTCAAATTCGTTGTGTGTTTCCAGGATTTGTCTCTATAGTCGATCTGCCGGGCCGGAAGCCACACTGATACCATTTCGATTCGTGTGTTGCGGAACGGTTTGAGACTTTCACATAGAATAGGATATGCCTCGATGATAGTTCTTTCAAGACACAGGATCGTCTTTTTTGTAGGTGGTACATTCATCGAGCATGCTTTCTTCCACCCATTCTTTGATTTGCTGCATGCGCCCTTATTGAAGAGCTCCACTGGTAAACCATCAAAAGCATTGTGGTCTTTTTGTTCTTAAGCTTTTTTATAGCTAAGCCAACTTCTTCTACTTTGGTTCTTCACTGGGTTATCTCTTGTTTTCCTAGCTCTAATATGACGCCCATTTAGCTGCTACTGCTGGAAATGCTAATGCTTAAACACATCTACTATCCCCAGCGCTTTGGTGACTAGGTTTCCTTTGCAGTTTCGAAGAGCCTGTGTTCAGCTACATTTTTTTTAAATTAAGTAATCGAAAACTCAATATACTGTCTCTATCTACTTCAACGAATTTAAAGGATAGTAGATACCAAAAAACATATGGCAAACACTCATTATCACAATCACGCCAAAGGATTATAACTTATACCGCGCTTACATGCACAACCGGCCATTTTTTTTTTACTTACTTACCTGAACGACGTCAAATAGCAATCTTCTCGAAATATTTTTCTAAGGTGTGAATAAAATCCATTTGTATAATTTGAGGAAAACTTTTGTACCATCTTTAATATTTATAAAACTTGTCCGCACTCCATACACCTACATACACTCTCTGATCCTAGTATATTCCCGCAATGTAAGTAAATGAAAATTAAAATGCTTTCTACTGTGAGCGGCACATTAACTCCTTTAAAGTCCATTTCTCCCCTTAAACCGCATAGACAGGAAGAAATTTTAACATAATGACAGTACGTTCCGCGTGGAGGTACACAAACACAACTGCGAGCGAAGACTAAAGTGTACGCGAAACTTTTTTTTTTTATTTTTAAATTTAACTACCAAACTTTTATATTGCAATTCCAATGAAAGTATATAGCTAGAGGTATACATATTATAAAATTGTTTAATGTCTGGAAATGATATTTCTCTATGAAAGTAGTTTTCATTTTCTTTGCAAAAAAAAAAACATAGAAAAATACTTCCAAAGTAATTTTGATGATGATGCTCATTTATTCTAATGGCTGATGTATTTTGTGTATTTCTTTTCAGATACTCCTGCCGCCGCCGGCCGCCTTTCAACAACAACACAACCAATGCCCCAAAGGAATGCATCATCATATCATGGAAACAAACATAATCACGATATCAACTTAAGTGGAACAACATCTAGTGTAAGCCAGATACAAATTGTGCTCTTCCGATGAGCAACACGCTGGCGTAACCAAATAAAACGCTTAACTACACCAAGACTGTGCGGCACAATGTCAATAACTGGTTCCCTAGTCGGTTATGAGAACAATAACGAAGTGTCCGGCAACAAAAAGTCCTCCTCATCAGCATCGTCTCGCTCAATTCTGAACACATCAGCCGGCTCAATGGGCAAGACGTGTCCCAGTCTCAATTCGAGTATCAGTAATTCTGTCATTACGACTGCGAGCAGCAATCTCAGCCATCACAATGCAAAGTATCCGAACTCGAAGAGAAAATCTGCCAAATATCTACAGCATCAGCAGCCGCCCTATGGCAAGGACCCCAAAAACTATCTGCATTTGAATTCGTTGTGGTCGATCTGGTATGGAGTATTGCTGACACTGTTTCAGGGATATTTGGCTGTTCATGGTGCCTATCGATTTTTGGGTAAGTTTTGTTTTGTTCTTTTTTTTTCCTCCCCCGCCCGCGGCCGTTTTTGTTGTTGTTCCATCAATGGCATGCTTGGGGCTTGGCTTTTTCTTTTTTGTCGCCTATGCGCATTTTGTGAAACTAGAGAAGTGGGTTTTTGTGTATGGAATTTGCGAAATAGGATTGTGCACGCTTCATGCATTTATCATTTTGTGCTTTTGAATGCAGCTGTTAAGTGCACTATCGAAATGACACATTGTACTCGCACTAGTGTTTGAGGAGGGTACAAGCACAGAACACACGGACGGAACACACGAGTGCAATATTCGATAGCAGGCAGAGTGCTGTTCGGCGTAGTTGATGGGGGAGTGGTGGATGGGGTATATTAGTTCTTGCAACGAGGATGAGTCGAGTTGGGAATTTGTGCATAACTTAGTTTTTGGTTGAAGTGGCTTTTCGGATTTCGATTATTTGAAAGGCAAATTTGTCTACATTTATACACGTATGCATATGTGATTATGCTCCAGTAGGAGATAAACTTTTGGTTAGAGGCATGATATCACTATAGCAGGTGATGTCTACCATATAAAAAACAAATTGTGTTTCATCTCATAATGTCAGGTGCCTGCTGTGCAAGGTGCGGTTTCATTCATAATGAATGCCGTTTAGTAATAGAGGGATTCCAAAGTCCCTGATCTTCAATAAGAAAAACAGCTTAGAGCAGAAAGTATTTTCGAATGCAACTCTAAGAACCGATTACTAGACCTTTAAAAAACGATTACATATTATTAATGGATAGGTAAATAGCGCGTATTGTAGAAATAACATCTTCAAATTGTGAAATTTAAAAAAATCTATGGACGTTGGGTGGACGGTCTTGGCAAAATCAAGACACACTTAGACCAGAAATAGGGGTCCATTGTGCAAATGTTACCAAAGTTTTTTTTTGCAAAAAACTGTAATTTCCCAAAAAAAAATGTATTTTCAACAAAAAAAAAGTTTAAGCTTTAAAAACGAAAATATTTTCGTGAAATTACGGTTTTTTTTTAACTTATTAAACATAAATGACAAGCAAATTGCCGTAACGAAGCAGAGCTGCAATATAATCACAGGCATACCGTGAGATTTTATTTAAAGCTGGACAAAAAATTAAAATTAAAATTGGAATTTAAAAAAAAAAAACCGAAAACATATTAATTTATTCTTTCAAATCTGAAATTTAAAAAAAAACTGTAATTTGCGCTAGGAGGTAATTTTAGAAACTGTAACGGCCGATTTCTTCACATGCGTACTAAAGGGTCCGCCATCTAACGTGTTTTTTTCTTCAACTTGTGCTTATTTCGCGAATGGTAACACTTAGCTCACGTCTGATTTGACAGATAATTAGTTTTATCCTTCCGCCTGCGATCGACTTAGAGAAGATGCCGATTTTGCCAAAAAAATCATCTTTTCAGATGAAGCTCATTTTGATCTTGGCGGGTATGTAAACAAGTAAAATTGTCGCATTTGGGGCACAGAAAACCCGCACGCATACATTGAAAAACCGATATACCCAAAACGAGTCACTGTTTGATGCGGATTTTGGTCCAGAGGCATAATGTGCTTAAAAATTGGACCGATGGTGTAGGCTACTGCATGGCCAGCCGAGGCAGCCATTTGAATGAAATTATTTTCCATTATTAACCGGAAGGATTGTACTTTCAAATAAAAAAAGAAATTTGAGAAAATATTCAGTAGTTTTTTTTATACCATTTTCAAAAAAAAAAAGTTATTTGGCGGACCCTTTAGTACGCGGTCTATTTAAACCTGGTACTAGCTCTGATACTCGGTACCAACAAAAATTTGCTTCTTGTGTATTTCTTCACATCCTTAGTACCGGAGCTAAATTCATCAACCGTTACTAATGACTAATACGTCTAAATGGTCTAGTACCCATTTTTGACTATGAAATGTCGTAAAGGTGACATTTGCGTCACTGGCGTCAAACATTTTGCAGGATGACTGATTTTTATTCATGATAGCAAGTACTTTTTTTTTAATATATTTTTGCTTTCCTGTTGTAAAATATGTGTGGAGGGGAGGTATCAAGGATGGAATAGCATATGATAGCGTGATGATTGGTTGTTTTTCTTTTTCTATGATTGCACATTGCATTGCTCTCACCAATTCGGTGTTTGCAATTTCACATGGGTGCGGTAGATTGCACCGATTGTGCGTGCAGACTATGCAAAGCGATAAAATGGAGCAGTGGCCACCTCCTGTTCTACCAATGTTGCTAGCATTTGAATAAATCCATCCAAATGGCGTGTCAAGGTCATACATCATACTTTTGGCAGTATGCGACATACACTAGCGGCTGATACGGGAATTACGTCGGCAACCGCTATTTACATCGATCCACTTACCATGAATTGTAGAGTGATCTGATCATCTGATCAGCAATCGCTGCAGAGGTAATATTTAACGATTACTGGTAAAATCGTGAATAAAAACGATTACCGACTAAAACTGAAAGTATATAGAAAATGGTTAACCGTGACCGTGAGTGTGGGTGCTGCAATTCGATCACTACTAATTGAAGAACGTAAAAAAACTTTGTTCTGGACAACCAAAATCGCCGTCGCTCAGATCGACGAAGTGCCACCCCTTCTTCACCATTCTCGTTCTCAATCAATCCTCATCCCTATCAAAAATGAAATCCATCTTCATTATACACATAAACCTACGACGTATTTACTTTTTTCACAAAATGACTTGATACCTATTTGAGTATCAACTTTTGGTCTAATACCGGTACTAGCGCTAGTACCTACTCTGTGAAGAAATCGGCTGTAAGCTGTCTAAAAAACTGTAATTTACAGTAAAATCGGTGAATATGGCAACATTTGTGCTACCAAACGAGAGAGAGACAGATGTGAGCTAATTGAGTTTGCTACAAGGTTTTCAAATCTCGGTGTTCAAAAGGGGACATCGACATGGCTGTCTATCCGGATCAATCGACGTTGCGGTTAACGCAAGGCACTTTTTTTTCTATTTTAGAAAGTGATCCTCTCCACGGAAATCTTCAGAAAAAAGGCGAAAGATTTCGAAGATGTTCGAAGTTTCCGATTTGGCAGCTTTGACTCGGATCTTTACCTTGTTCTTGTTGCATCCAAGGTAAGAATGCGGATATCCAATACATCTCAACAAAGAATAACTTGCTGCAATTGCAAGAGACCGCCGCCCAAAATCGTTGTTCAATTCGAGCTGCTCTAAGGCCCAAACTGCGAAGCGATAGCGAAGCGGATGGTTATGCGCCTTCAATTGCTGAGTAAACTGGACCATGTAAGCGAATAATCTAAGATCTTTGTGCAGAATTGTCTTCAGTCTAGTGCGTGAAATGTTGAGCTGTTGAGATCGATGGCGAGTTGATGTTCGTGAATTGAGTCGCACACTCTCGGTTACAGCAGCCACATTCTCGTTGACGACACGGGTACCATGAACCATGAGTGTTGTCCACTAGCATACGAGTCTCACGAACTTTTTGCACAAACTTGCATACAGCAGGCGCGGTGATTGTTTTATTTCAGCCTAAACCTAAAAAAACGCGCTCTTTGGTCTACACAGCACTCACTTTGGAAATACGTTCAACGTTTTCAATATTTCCAAAGTTGTTCAAACGTATAAAGCAACTCATTTCGTTCCGCGGAGGTATGAGGTGCCGTGAAATAAAGTCGAAGGAAAAAAGGTCGAATCGTGTTCATTTCCATATTTCAGATTGGAAATAGACGTAGCTTCTTGCAACCATTCGTTTGTGGGAGTTTCTATTTTTGGCACGAATGGAAGGGACCTGCAATTTTTTGCCGAGTCCGAACGGCTGAATAGAGAAGCTTTTTCAGGACAGTCATACTCTCGGATGTTTGTCAGGTTTGTGAGAACACAGTAAAACACAGAAAAAACCTTAAAATGTAATTTTTGTTTTTCCGGGGATCGAACCTGGAATACCTCGCACAGTAGTCCAACACACTAACCACTGAGCTACTGCGCCCACAGTAAAACTCCTTGCATACGTTAATAATATGGACACAATTGCTGGAACACAGCGAGATGTCACTGGAAGATTTGCTACTATAGAAATAAATTCAGCTAAAATGAGTATAGAGGACAAAACCAAGTGAACAGTAAGGAACTACTCCTTAAAATAGTAAGGAACTTTGGCTACCTCTGTTCTGCTATATATTCTGACAATAACTTCTAACTCTTGCCAACCACTGTTTCTTCGGACTAAAAAAGCAATTGAGTAGTTTAGCCCTATCCCAGAGAACTAAGGAGATTCTGTATAAGACCTTGTCCATCATAGTCCTACTAAATGGCGCTGAAGCTTAGACTCCATCTTCAAGAGAAAGATTCTTCTTAAAATGTTCGGCCCCGTTTGAGTTGCCAACCTTTGGACGAAGAGATTCAACGACGAACTATGTGTACAGAAACATCAATTGTCAACAAATTGCGCATCAATCGTCGAAGATGTATTTGTATAGTCTAGAGTCTCCGAGTCTAACCCGGAAAACAACGCATTAGGGGACGGCTTTGAGTGGCGCGCACAAGGAACTAGGCCAGGCCACAAGTCTGCGATTTCCCTGGCAGTAGGTATGACATGGGCCTATAAATCTTATTAAAACAAAATGGTCTTCAGACTTTAGGAAACAAATAAAAACCTCCGTGCATTTTGATTTTCTTCATTTTTAAAGAAGTAAGTACACGAACTGATAATACCTTCCGCACCAAACTGTGCATTTTTCGGTATACATCCGTAACTGATGGATCACTTTTTCACATTCAGATAGTATTACAAAAATAAAAAACATCCTTTAAAAAACAACCTTTCCATTGGCTTGTCTCAATAGACCAATAAAATTGCTGATTATAATAAATTAACGAGAAATGTAGGCAATTATATTTAATTGTCTTCTCACCGATTATGAACAGATTTTCTTTGTGAATTCTTCTGGGAACATGGTATCTTATCACTTTCCACTGAAGCACTCATAGTCTCGTTATAATTTAGCAGGGATTTTCTGGATTTTTCTCATTATCCCTCAATTAAAAGCGGTAGTCCATGGAGACTGGTACTCATCGGATAATTGTATGAAAGTATATGTGCAATGGTTTAATGGATTTAATGATTCTGAAATGAATATCAAAATGAGAATGAACCGAAAGACGAAGAAAAAATGTACTACTAAGTAATTTCATTACAAACATAATCATAGGAGGTAGGTAGGTATTTGTTTCTTTTTTTATTGTTTTGTCAGGGCGGTTTTTTTTATTTACAAACCACCTCCCATCGGTATTTGTTTGTATCAGCAACAGGCAGTCAACATCTTTTACTAAAATTCAAGGCCTAATCTGATATAAATGAAGAAATATAGTGCAAATTTGAGACTTAGGTATTTAGCGACATCTATCGAAAAACTTGAAGACTTTTGAGTTAAGTGCACTTTTCACCTCATAGTCGAAATAATAATAGTGCAAGTTTCGGCCTAATTTTAGTAAGTATTAATGAAAAGCGTTTGAATTTTTCTTATGGCATGTTCCACGCCCTTTGTTCAATTTTGTAGTCAGAGAAAGGCCGAAGAGGCCAGCTGATCTCTAGCAAGAGGAAATGGGGTAGGTATTCGATATTCCCACTAATATAGTAAAATACTGCCGCTGCCGGGCAAGGACGGAAAAGGCCGGTATTTCGATTGCTAGATTTTTACATTTTCTTGAGCTGGGATATTTCTGAGGCCCTCTTTCTTTCTCCTCCCTTCTCTATGCTCTACTCTTGTTTTGAGGGCAGCATCCTTGCATTCTCGTATGTAATGGGTTTTTTTAGAGGTATACAAATTCAATATGAAATAAAACACTTAAAGCTAATGTCAATGTCTATAGTATTAGCTTTATTTAATAAATACTTTTATGCCATTACTGTTTAAAAAGGATTTAGGGCATATGCGTACCACAACTAGTTCCAATAAAGCGCAATCTTGAAGTCCAATTTTCGCCATATTTATCGAGTAACTGCGGCCGCATAGCGCAATAATACGGTAAAAATTGACGTCCAAATCGTCCAACGTCTCTGGCTTATCGCCATAGACTAGTGACTTCACATAGCCCCAAAGAAAGTAATCTAAAGATGTAAGATCACACGATCGTGGAGGCCAGTTCACTTCATCATTCCTTAAAATCATCCACAAAGTGAGTGGGCATAGCTCCAATTGCTGTGCACGATGACGAATCAACTTATTCGGATTCTCCTCAACAGTGCGCTCCATAACGGCAGTAACTTGTTCTGTATGTTCGCACTGTTTGTCGTCTTTGCACTAGAGCAGGGGTTCCCACACTTTTCCATACTGCGACTCCCTATAGACTAGAGTGTACGTGGTGCGAAAACGATTCATTGTGTTGCGAAAAACTTGCTCAGATGGGCGATTATGTCGACCGTAAAATGGCCGGGTAAATGGTGAACCGAACCATGGTTTTCAAAATAAGTTTGCAACAATTTGCACGAGTTGTTCTGTTTCTATTCATTGTAAAATGGAAATACGGAGGTACTAACCACAAATCAACTTTCAACTGTCAAATTGACAATCTGTAGACACAGTTTTTCCAGTTTAAAAACCAAACCTCTAAAAATGAATAACCCTTGCTTACATCATTCATCATCAAACATACCACTGGCCCGTTCTCTGGGTTGGCCGTTGATAGCCTACCTTTTTGATGATATCGCTATTCTGGGAAGAGAGTGTGGGAACACTAATCGTTGTCATCTTGTCTGTGGTCGATGAATGCATATTGGAGAGTAACTTCCTTAGGCTCTGTCTGTAGGCTCTGGCTACAGCAAATGTGCTATGCAGTCCAACGACAAATTTATTTTCTTCGGCGTTTTGCAGCTTCTTCTCATCAGACAGTCAGATTTTGAATTAAGCCGCAACAAGATAATGGTTAGCGGTTTAAGTGTTTGACCGTGCGGAGATAGTCTGGCTTCTATGAGGATCTTTAGACTTGGACTTATACCCAATTTCACGGTGGAATCTTAATCCTGGGCTAAGCTAAGTGTAGGATTGAACATAAACTTCGCTTAAGTATTTTTCTTCTCATAGAAGGAAAAAGAAAGAGCATGAGAAGCAAGCGGTCGAATCTATTGAGGGAAGCTATTGCAGGAGCAATGTTCGGATGTTTTACCAGAGGGTAAAAAGCAGATGAGCATGGGAATACGGTGGTAGCCCCACAGTCGGTGCTGAGGATTTGGAAAGACCACTTCTGCAGACTCTTAAATGGCGTAGATGACCAAAATTCCGCTGTCAGGCAGAACAATCCATTCTTTCCGTACGGTGATAGCCAAAATGTCCGTCCACCCGACCAATATGAGGTAAGGATAGCGATATCCAAGCTTAAGTGCAACAAGGCGGCTGGAGCAGATGGCCTACCGGCCGAGCTGTTCAAAGCGGCGGGAGATGATTTGGTAAGGAGCATGCACCAACTTATCTGCAAAATTTGGTCGGAAGAAAGTATGACCGATGAATGGAACCTCAGCATCGTGAGCCCCATCCACAAGAAGGGAGACACTCTGAACTGCGCCAATTACAGAGGAATAAGTCTCCTGAATGTTGCGTACAAGATCTTGTCGGGTGTACTGTGTGAACGCCTAAAACCTTTCGCAAATAACCTGATCGGCCCATATCAGTGCGGTTTTAGGACCGGAAAGTCAACCATCGACCAAATCTTCACACTCCGGCAGATCTTAGAAAAAACGCAGGAATTCCAGATCGATATACACCACCTCTTTATCGACTTCAAGGTCGCCTATGATAGCGTATGTAAGGGGCGCTTTATACAAAGCCATGTTAAATTTCGGCATCACTGGAAAACTTGTCCGTCTATGCAGGATGACGATGGAGAAATCTCGCTACTCCGTCAAAGTGGGAAAGAACACCACGGAATCCTTTGCTGTCGAAAAAGGTTTAAGACAAGGCGACGCGCTATCATGTAACTTCTTTAATATCATTCTTAAAGCAATTGTACGGAACTCTCAAGCCAACATCAGAGGTACAATTTTTCAGAAGTCCGTTCAACTACTTGCATATGCAGATGATATTGATATTATTGGGAGAACTCAGCGAGCTGTCAATGGCGCGTTTGCAAGCATTGAAACGGAGGCGGCAAAGATGGGTCTGGCTGTTAATGAGGACAAAACGAAGTATATGCTGTCATCGAGAAAGGATTCTCAACATCGGCGACTCGGACAAAATGTCACGGTTGACAGATATAACTTCGAAGTAATTAAAGACGTTGTCTACCTAGGCTCTTCGATTACCTCGCAAAACAACATTGGCGTAGAAATCAAACGAAGAATCATTCTTGCCAATCGCTGTTTCTTCGGGCTAAGAAGGCATCTAAGAAGTAAAGCCCTCTCTCGCAGAACCAAAGAAGATATTGTACAAGACCTTAATCATCCCGGTCCTGTTGTATGGTGCAGAAGCATGGACCTTATCTAAAGCTGATGAAAACCTCTTGGAACGCTTTGAGAGAAAGATTCTTCGAGTTATTTTCGGTCCAGTTTGTATCGACGGAGTGTGGAGGAGGAGATTCAACGACGAACTTTACGGGCTATATAGCGATGTTGACCTAGTCAAAAAGCTCAAAATACAGCGGCTGAGATGGCTGGGTCACGTGGAGCGTATGGACAACAACGCACCAACTCGACGAGTCTTTGAGTCCATCCCTGAGGGACAACGAAGCAGAGGAAGACCCCACCTCAGGTGGCGCGCACAATTGGAGAGCGACCTCAACCAACTTGGTGTGCGTAACTGGAGGCAGCTAGCTAGGGACCGAGCTGGCTTTAGGGGCTTGTTGGTTGAGGCCGTGGTCCACCCCGGACTGTGAGCGCCAATCTAAAGTAAGTAATCCTTGGATCGACACTTAAGCTCGCAGTGTGAAATCTGGTATAACTCCCACAAACTTGGCTAGACAGTTATTTAGGTATTCAATGGGCGTAAAAAGTCCCTACACTTATAGATTTCCAACGCCATTGAAAATGAATGAATGAGTTTTAAAAAATCTGCTATTTGGGCCTTGGTTTGAACGGTAGCCCCGAATAGTTTAATAGTAGGTACACTAAGTGTTCTCTCAAAAATCGATAAGATATACAGACCTATGTATCTCTGAAATGGTTTCCTAAAATGTTTGTGAAATGAAAATGTATTTATCAAATGCCATTTTTTTGAATTCTTTATCCAAAAACTAGCAAGAGTATCCCATTCGTATCCTAAAGTCAAAACTGGAATGATATCTATTGCCCCCCACCACATTTTGAGTATCACTTTAAAATGCATTCAAATAAATAATCAAAAATCACTTTTCTTTTGAAAATTTTACAACCCCCACTCTAACCGGAAATCTATTTTAGGTTGCTCCCTCATCCAATGGAAAATCGAGCCAGTGGCCGAACTAAATTTACAGATTGTCCTGTGCGGTGTGGTTTTCATACTCCTGCCACTATTCTTCACATCGGCAGTTTTCAAAGTAAGTATACAAATTTGTTTATCTATCTTTTCACATATACGTATACTCTTGTCTATAGTGATTCTCTTTCCAACCCTTTGGCAAGTATTTAAATTTTATATATTTACAAACAATTCGCTGTTTCCTATAATGGAATTAATTATGTTTGTGCACCTTTGTGCTCACTGGACAGGGACACTCTCGGCTATCTGTTGATGCCCATGAATGCCTTTGTTGATGAATAAACCAGGAACAATGACAACCCACCCCCGAGGGTACAATGAGCCAGAGCCAGTCGCGGAATAGTGTGATGGTGGCTGGGGGCAATGTGCTTGTTCAATTATGTGCGATTTTGATAAAAAGCCCTTTTTCCACAAAATCCTTTGGCATATTGTGTCTCCCCTTGTCCCGAGTTTATTCCTCCGCTGAGCCACTGATGCAATTGCAATTTATATCCAATTTTGTTCTAGCCTTAGCTCGGCGATGCATCAATATCAGCGTCAGGACACGTATCCTGTTCCTGACTCGCTTCATTCATGGTTTCGTTTTGCTTATTTTTCTCTCTTTCATCATTGCAGGTGGGCAACTTGGCCAACGATGGCATCAAATTGGCTGGTCTGACGGAAAGAAAATGTTCCTTATCGCCGCACGATGGTCTGGTCGAGGAGGCACGAGGTGGAACTTTACGAGCGCTCTGGACACATGGTGGTCCAACGGCGGCGTTCATTCACATTCTGATTGCAATGTGTCTTCTGTTGCCGAGGCTTCTATTAGAGGCCAGAATAATTGAAAATGGACTCTTACCACGAGGTAATTAAATCGAAACTATATGACAACATAGTATAAGTACACATTGGGGTGAAAAAAAAAAATGAAGGGAGCTGTGGTCATTGGAATGAACCATCGTTGATTGTCACACCAACAAGGGTTGGATTGGTTTGGGGCGGGAGTTCGGTTCGGACTGTGATTGATATTTGCCAAACAGTGAGAGAGAGAGGGCATTGCGCAAATATGAAGGTGGCTAGCTTAAATAACCATCCGTCGTTACCTGATAGGGCAATGCTTTTGATTGGACCCCAATTGATGGTGAAGTTCAATCAATTGATTATGAAATGCAAAGGTAGAGGGTGGTGGTTTAAATTAATTTACGCGCTCTTCATTGTTGTTTGAGAAGTGGAATAGTTGGACAGGGTTAATTGAGTTATTGTTACAGCTCCAGGATATTTTATACATGCAGTCGAGGAACGTAAGTTTGTTCTAAAGTAACTACCAATATGGACAGTCATTGGGAGAACTCAACTTATCGATTGAAAATCAGGAATGTTTTCGCTTGAATAGCTTCTAATTAATGAACACAGTAAAAGTGCTGATATGTCCACCTGAATTTCTAGGTTAGTATGATTAAGGCAAGGCTATCGCCTTTCAGGAAATAAAGATCCGAGAAAAAACTGCTGAACGCCATTTAGTGAGAAGCCAGGAAAGACTGTCAAAGCTCGCCTAAAGTCTGAACTGGACAATAAATAGGGGAGAATTTTTAAGGTACCTGGATCTGAATGGAATATGTTACAAAAATGTTTTAAACTGACTTTTTATAATAAAACTGCACGCAGGCCAGTGGTCGAATTTCAACCTGACTAGAATATTAAAGTAGGCACTTAAAATGAGTAATTCGGGGCGAATTTAAAAAAGAGTTGGGATCATTATAAATTGAAGCAAATATGCTTTAAGCTGCATGTCACTGAATAGATGCGTGCCACAAAAGACGCATGTGCTCTCTTAAGACTAACTTCTAATATATAAGCCTTTATATGCTTTGGTACCTTCACTGATAAAAAAGCCGGATACCTTCTTAGAGTCTTCTACTTTAGACTCAGAATTGAATAAAACAACTTAGGGTGGGTAACTGATGGGTACTGTCCACATATGGCGTATTTTTTGAGAATCTATAGCTAGCTCACTTTTACTTTTACATGAAAAACTTTTATACTCACTTTTGGTTTTGTTATACTCACTTTCCAAAAAAATACGCCAATAGTCGATACTGATGAGCTCATCATGCTACTATACAGATTTGCAAGTCCCCTAGCAATGTAGTATATACATTATGCATATATGTAGTTGCATTGCGCAAAACTTTCTCGTGGTCAACATCAACTATAGTATGTCAAGATCAGACGGAAGCTTCAAGCAATCGAGTTTTGCAAGATAGAAGTCAATTCTTTTATGGCATCAAAGTGAGATTTCTTCCGACCTTAATGGAGAAGCAAGCGGTGTAGCGAATTTGATAAGAAGGTCAATTCAGCATTCGCTTTTGCCTCTTGTGAAAACAAGGTATGTTGAAAACATAAGTATAGAGGTAAAGCTAAGAAATCACAGAACCATTACAATTTTTTGTGTTTATTTTAATGGTAAAGGTTCAACGCTAGATAAAAGATTAGCTCTTAGGAAGTTATTTTCAATCAGAGAAAATTTCTTGATTGGAGGGACCTTAATTGCCGCCATAAGGACTGGGGTTGCAATAGGGCAAATACATGGGGTAATTTACTTGCAAATCTTTGTGCCATGTTACCAATATCTGTTCTGTTTCCTCCTAGTCCCACTTATGTTCCTCCTTGTTCTCGTCGAAGTCATTCCTTGATCTATTTTTTACAAACACTTCTAGTCAAATTTCTCAGCCAATATCTTTAAATGAGCTTAGCTCCGATCACAACCCTGTGTTATGCATGCTTCTTTGGTCGGGGGAGCGAAAAGTGCAATACTTCCTGGTCCTGGATGTTAAAAATGCGAATTGGGCGCCCTTTCGCTCAGAGCTTAACAGTAAATCAAGGAATATTTCCACAAATTTACTAAACATATCTAGCGAAGAAGATATAGATTCTCTGGTTGATCTCTTCTCGCGTATCGCTCTGTTGATACTTGTATCCCAAAGAGAGAAAAAAAGAACTCCAGCACAAGACTTCCCTCGCATGTGATAGAACTTATTAGAACCAGAAATTCGGTTCTAAGGAACTGGCAAACATATCGCCACCCTATGTCTCGACACCAACTTTCCTATTTGAAAAGTTAATATCCGAACTCATCTTACAACACCGCAGTAGAGAGAGGGACAAAAAGCTTAGTTCTCTAGAGAAAAATGCAAAGCCATTTTGGAACATTGCAAAAGTTATTAGGAGTAAAAGTAGACAAATTCCCTGCCTCAAATCAACGGGAGTATACTTCTTTACCGATGTTGAGAAGGCTAAAGAACTCGCTTCTAACTTCTCAAATAATCATACGGTATCGTAAAATTTAGGAGATGTAACTACAACCACCTTAGTTTATGATACGGTACGCGATCTGAATTTGTCATCTGTTCAATTTCCTCCAAATGAAATTATAACGGAAGAGGACATCAAATATCTACATTAACTATATGTATAAAAATAAGTTGTATTGTGTTTGTCGCCAATGTTCTCTGTAATGTGTGAACCGATTTTGATTCTGGAAATTTCCCATGAAAGGTGACGTTAATACCATGGTTTGTATGTATATATGGTCTTTGTAGGTGTATTGGTTCATGAGTTATAGGGGCGTGGCACATCCCATACAAAAAAAAACATTTAAAAATCTTATATTTCGAAAACCACCGAATCGATTGAGTTTAAATTTACAGATAATCTTGGGTATTGGCCCTGGAGTATTCCTGTGAAGATTGGTCAAAATTGGACAAAGGGACGTAGCACTGTCCATACAAAAATGTTCTTCTACGGGGTGAAAATCGATGACGTTGTAACTCGATAACCGCTGGGGCGATTTTCATGATTATTTTTTTGTTTTGTTCGTATTGCTGTATTTCAGGTTAACGCAGAAATAAAATTCCAGAAAATCGATTTATTCTCATTTTTCGCATTTTACGATAGAACATTATTAAGACCCAAGTAATACAACTTATGTGCACGGGCAAAGGCGGGCGGGTACAGCTAGTAAATTCCATAAAAGTGAACAAAGTTGGTGGACTCGATAATATAAGGAATGTTTACATTAAACGATTACCTGGCCCTGCAATTAAAATATTGACAGTGATAATAAAGTTTTATTACTCTCCTCCTGTCTGGAAAAAAGCTAAAGTTGTTCCTATTTTGAAAGCAGAATTCCCAGGAAGGCCAACAGGCCAATTAGCTTGCTAAGCAGCGTGAGCAAAATCTTGGAAAAAATAATAAAGGAAAAATTAATGGGTATTATTTCTGACAAGAATATATTCCCGAATGAACAGTTTAGTTTTCGGCGCTTCCATAGTACTTCCCACCAAGTCCTTAGAATTGCAAATAGCATCAGAAGTAACCGTGTACAAGGGAAATCAACGGGAATGATACTATTAGACATAGAGACAACATTTGATTCTGTATGGCACGCTGGCCTTTCATTCATTCATTCATTCATTTTCAATGGTCCGCTTGTCCATTAAGTGGGTCGCGGGTGTAGGTTGCTCAAGTGGACCCTCCATATCTCTCGATCCTCCGCCATCGACTCTAAATCATCAAGGGCAATCCCCATACGGGTATAGGAGAGATTATGGACTTGATCTAACCATCTCATCCTTGGTCTACCTAGAGGACGCCTACCCGATGGTACGGATTCCATAGCACGTCGTGGAATCCTGGTCGGGGACATGCGTTTAACATGACCAAACCACCGAAGCATGGATCGCTCCGTCCGGAGAAGTAGCTGCTCGACATTGAGTTCCTCACGTATTCTGGTATTTCTGATGCGATCTCTACGGGTCACACCAGCAATACTACGGAGAAATCTCATTTCGGCAGCTTGTATCCGCGATCTTATTCTTTCGGTCATTACCCAAACCTCATGACCATAGGTGAGAGTTGGAACAAACACCGAATTAAAGACTGACAACTTAGCTTTGACACCAAGTTCAGTCCTCCTAATAACAGAATGACCAAGCTGTCTCAAAATTGACCCAGCCTGACCAATCCTACAGGAAAACTCGGCATTGCTCCTTCCATCACTCGTGAATAAGACCCCGAGATATTTAAACTTCTCCACCTGTTTCAATGGGACTCCACTAACATGCAGAGTGCATTGAACAGGCGTTCTGGAGACGACCATCACTTCAGATTTGTTCACGTTTACCTTCATCTCAGCTTCAACACAAACGGTTACAAACCGATCGAGTGCGCGCTGAAGTTCAGTCTGAGAGGATCCAAGGATGACCAAGTCATCAGCGAAGAGCAAATGACTTATCCTCAGATCTCCCAATTCGAAACGTTCCTCGCCAACACTGCGCTGTAACATCCAGTCCATATAAGTAATGAAAAGGAGAGGAGATAAGACGCACCCCTGACGAAGTCCAACGCCCACGGTGAAAGGTATTGATTTAACGCCGTTTACCCGAACACAGCTTTTACAGTTTGTGTAAAGGGATTGAATGGCTCTCAAGAGAGAACCATCAATTCCATACTCCTGTAATACACTCCAGAGTTTCCCTCGAGGAACTCGGTCATATGCTTTCTCCAAATCTACGAAGCAAGCGTAAACAGGTGTAGCATACTCCCAAGCCTTCTCAAGTACCATTCTGAGAGTGAATAACTGGTCGGTTGTGCTTCTGCCGGGACGAAAGCCGCACTGCTCATCTCCTAATCGTGCCTCGACCACAGCTCTGCAACGCGTTTCCAGCACCTTGGCAAAGACTTTTCCGGGGAGACTTAAAAGTGATATACCCCTGTAATTGGAGCAATCCCTTTTATCCCCTTTCTTGAAAAGGGGTACAATCACCCCAATCTGCCAATCGCTGGGTGTTTCGCCGCATTCCCAGGCCACTTTAATGACACGAGAGAGCCATTTGACTCCCTCTTCACCTAAGGCCTTTAGCATTTCTGGCCGGATTTCATCCACTCCGGCAGATTTGCCAGCTTTTAGCGATTTGATCGCAAAAGTGACTTCCTCTACCGTGGGACTATTTTCCGCCCTGCTTAAGGCGATGGATGTGTCATCCATTTATTTATTTATTTATTTATCTATTTATTTATTTATATATTCATTTATTTTTAATTTTTGATTTATTTATTATTTATTTTTTATTTTTTATTTTGTTTTTTTTTTTTTTTTTCATTGGAGGTTTTTCTTGCACTTTCCTTCAAAAAGATTGCTATTTGCTAAATAATAATTTCCTTCAGATTTGCTAAATATATTGTTTCAGTAGTAGGATACATATAAAAATATCATATCTCTGTACTTTATGTAAAAAGATTTTGGTATAGATAAAACCGGAGTTTTGGTTTAGCTTTGAGAAATTGGTAGAATGATAATATCTCGAACATAATATCAAAAATTTGACTTTGCTATTATGACTTACATTTTGCCTTTTTTGCACTTTAAAACCGGCAAACTGATATGGCAATTGCATTTTCTGTCGACATCGGTCGTAAATTAACATACGAAAATCTTAAGTTTGCTAAACAAACCTTTACCTACATTGTTTGCCCTTTTGAGGTTATGGCATTAATATATAAACCAACGCAGAGCTGCCAGAAATATATGTTCGTGTTCAGTAGTCACCCCGAACTAAGCTCACAAAGTTACAGTCTTGCTGAAATGACTTGTGAAAAAAACGTTGCTAGCTCTTAGTCTATTAGAAGAACAAACTATTGAAACCATGACTTTTGGGCATAAATAAGATCTACATTTATCTATTATAATGTTTTATCTAATAAGTAGAGCAAAGCGAGGGATTAGACGATTAACAAAGCTTGCAAAAAGAAAACTACCACTGTTGCCCTTACCATACTTAACTCCAATACTACGCCAAATGAATGAATGGAAATATATTTTATTCCTCTCTTCCGAGTGCTAATATATTTGCGCAAATCTTTTTATTGTTTGCTAAATATAATGGCGTATCAAATAACAAGCAATTCAAAAGACCAAGCGGAATGCTGCTGGAAGGCATAAGGATTGCCGAAAAAGAACAAAGCACTGATGAAGATACGATGAAGATTCGAATGAATGCTCATAAAACCAGAATGCCATTAAATTTTACTAACCGCAATAGAATAGCGCAAATAAATACACAAAATTTTAGCCCCCTCGCTAGAGAAGGACTAACCGGAACAAATTGTTTTGACTAGCAACGCTAATCGCCGGGGGGGGGGGGGGGGGTTGGGGTAAACTCATTTCCTTTCAAATTACCATCATCATTAAAAAAAAGTTTGCTCACCAAAAGCAAGCGTCAAATAGTTCAAATGAGTGCAATAAATCCTCTTAAATACGCTGTCCCAATTCCTATCTAATGTTTACCTAAACGATTTGACTTTTTCTGCTGCCAATTGCCATACACCTTATAATCGCCTGCTAACTTTATACTGACGCATTTTCAAATAACGAGGCGCAACCCAGCACAGATACATCATCGAGATTCCAGATATTGCTCGACAGTTTTGTGTGTTATTTTTTCTAACAAATTATTCAGAACATCAAACTGTGAAAATCTTTACAAGGATACCCAGTTAAACACTTCCAAAGAGCATTGGCCATAAAAACAGGAAAAACATGCAGCAACAGAGATACAAAAAAAATGGAGCAACAGCCGGTCTTTTGTTTCAACTAATATTTTCCCATTAAAATTAATCTCCCATGGTAGATACTAGATAACGACATCGAACAAAGGAGCAAATGCAGTTCCTTTCCTCACTACCAGAATATCTCTGTTGTAGGACATGATGATGACGTAGTAGTGAAATGTTGGTACCCGCTTCCAATCAGTTGCTGGCTTTGCTTGCTTACTTGCCCCACTAAGCCATCAATGAAACGAAACAACGAACAAAGAATAAATAAACTTTATGTGCCCCCCAAATTTCCCCCCATAGAGAATGACGGGGAGGTAGCACAAAGCATCCAGTCACTATACTCACCATCCACCAGTGAGCCTGGAAATTTCTATTAACGTGGCAAAAAAATAAAAATAAATAAAAACACCGAAGCGCAAGGAAGCAAGGAAGAAAGAAAACCAGAGTGTAATCTAGGTCTTGTTTTTCTTTGGGTCGACGTCCTCCATCATATCGGATTGAGAAGGAACGAGACAGCAGCTGGCCTGCCCCTAGTAGTACTTTTACTATTTTTGTTGCTTTTAATGTATCGTCCTTTTTTTTTTTTTTGTTTATTTTCAATGAGAAATCTAAAGCAATATTGTACAGTTACTGGAAAGGAACTGCAACCGAGAATGGTCGAAAAGATTGAACGCTTCCCTTGTAGACATCATCAATTTGCAGATTGGTCGCAGCTAATAACTTCTGGGCCATAAGACGCCAAGAGGGTGAACGGATGTGTATAATAGCTCAGGGTGGGTCCATAAAAGACTGTCCTACGTTTTTGAATTTAATGGTACACTTCCCTTTTATGTCCACTCTCAAGTCCTGAGATTGTAAATTACAAATTTGTGTAATGCATTCCTAAGTGTTTATGGGTTTTTAGTTGAGCCAAGTGGCTGAGTATTTGTGTGGTCAATATCGATCTTTAAGTCATCCGTAAAATGGTGAATTAGATAAGGAATATGGTTACTTCTTCGAGATCGAACAATCATCTTGATACGGTTAATTTATTGGCATCGTCTTGTGTTGTTGGATATTCGTTTCCTGCTGAAGTTGATTGAAGTACCGTGTGTTTGGCAAAGGACTAATTAAGTGTATCTCACCTTACGCGGCCCATTTCGGTATATTGGTATACTCCCAATCACTTGTCGTTGGAGAATGGGGTGTGAATGCCTATAATCATTCAGTATTCAGATACAACTTCAGGTGGTAAGTGTGTTTGAGTATAGGTATGTTAGAGGATTACAATCATCGGTTTTACGTATAGTCATGTTTAATTTAATTCAATAGGGATTTCCTTATTTTTTGTACGTATATGGTCTAGTGGAGCCATTTTGAAGGAATTTGCACAACTTACCGGTGATGATAGGTATTTTATATCCATGAGTAAGCAGTTTGGTATCTAAGTTCTTCGAGTTTGTTACATATGTACTTGTGCGCCTAGTAAGTTTAAGACAATATTTTTTTTTTCGAATTTGTAGGTTAACTTAATTATTAGGTTTATAAATAGATTAGGGTTGGTTAGGTTAGATGAGGTATGTCATTATGTGTAATGAAAAAAGACTCATCACTTAGACTCGGAGACCTTAAAGGTCCATTCTGAATCCCCTGTTAAAAGTGAAACTAAAAAAACCGACCAAGTGCGAGTACAAACGCGCCCCGAAGGTTCCGTACTTGGCCAGAGTTTATGTCTTGAAAAGTCGGTTGTTCTTTGATTTGTTAGACCTAGGTACAAAATTAAACAGTTTTTTATTATGAAGGAACATATTTTTTTCACCAAATTAATCATTACTCCAAAACCAGCTGATGTATTGTATTTGTCGTTTAACTAGAGTTCATAGCGGATGTCGTGTGTAAATTTTAGCATTCTACGTCAAGTGGTTCTTGAGATAGAACTACGAACAAAATTGGCTTAGCGGGTTCGGACAGACGGACAGACATCGTAGCGAAAACATTAAGGTTTCGTTTTGTCTCTATGGGAACAGAACCTTAAAAAGATGCAACAGACCGAAACCCATCAGGTAAATGGTCTGCTTTAGAAGCAGTTAGAGCCAAAAAGTTTAAGGAAAAAGCCTGTAACCTCTGTAGTGCTTGCGAAATAAAATCATGGGACTCTATCCTCCATTTAAGAAGCGTGATTGAATTGCACCAGTTCATTACACCAGTATTAATCTCTGTTTGTTTGTTTGTTTAATTTCAGTCATGTACCTACCTAAAAGAGGTGGCACATTGACATAGCCTCCCTAGACAACCAGCTTTAGTTGGCCTCCTTCTCTATTGGGTCGTCGATCATGCTATACCTACTATTTTCGGGGGCATTTTGGAGGTGGCCGCTTCACAGATATCCGCATTTTCAGACCCATTCTTTCTAAAGCATCCGTCATTTTGTTACCTTCTGGATTGCTATGTCGGGGAACACAGCAGAGTTTGATCGAATGATGGCCATGAGAGCGTCGCGATATTTACTATTGTTTATTGTTACGATTTCAGCTTAGAAAATACTAAACCTCCTACTACTCCTCCTAACTTCCTTATACCTATCTCCATTTTTGACCCATGCGTGTAGACTGTAGGTATAGGTAGTGTCGTGGAGTGTTGTGTCGCTATCGTTGCTATAGCGGCACTGCGACACGACACACGAGACAAGTATATTTCTACACACATAAAAATACATAGCAATGATACCGACATGACACTCCATGACACTCCACGACACGCCACGCCATACAAGTGTGAATCCGGCTTAAGACTATCACTCTGCTTGGCTTGGGAGTAGTATTTGAATATCATGGGAAAGGAGACTGTATAGTCCGATGTTGATGTGAAGACTTCGGGGTTATATATTTTACCCATTAACCTTGTTGTGCCTAAAATCATCGCTGCTTTTTTTCGCAAAACCTTTGATGATCGCCCTTCTTATGGCGCACTTCTCATAACTCACGTCGTACAAGGTTCATGGTGCCGCTAGTCTTTGCACTTTGGACAGTTCTTTCATGCTATACACAAGTCTAAAGACCAAATCAGACGAAAGACCTGATAGATAGTTACTTTACACATCCAATGAATGAGGACCTCTTAGAAGTATAAAGAGCATGCATTCCTTTCTTTGGGATTTCTTTAACATTTCTTTTCCAAAATAACTTGTAGACTAGAATGACGCCGAGATATTATTTCCCCTCAGTTGCAAGAGATCTATTGTGTTGTGGTACAATCAAGCCTTATCATCAGATATCTTTCTACATCTAGTGAACTGATCAAGCTTAATTTTCTTATTAATCCCCAAATCGTTTTGTTTTGTCCACGTAGAGTGCTCTTTAAGACCAGATTCCATTAGTTCATCGATTGTTGACAAAAAGTTGCCTTTAATCCGAACGCATTCCTAAGTGGTCCGCCAAAGTTACAATTCTGATGTTCTTCTCTGTGAAGATTTGTAAGTTTTTATTAACGATATAAGAAGCAAAAGTAATGGGAAAAGCACGCGGCCTTGTGGTGTGCCTCTTATATTATTATGAGACTTGATAGCCTCGTTGATAATTCTGACATTAAGAAATGTTTCTTGTCCAATCTTCCAGTGCTTTTATTATTAAGTCTACATTTTTTAACGCAGTACTCGGGGAGAGGCAGTCTTTCCTGTCCGGTCGGTATAAAGACTGTAAATTTCTTGTGAATGACGAAATGATTCATGCTTCCAAATTTTATTCTTTCTTAGTCCCCGCAAGCAATTCTTTGTAACTTGTTCAGACTCTTGAGGTAGGATTTAGTTTAACAGCCTGCCACCACAGAACACACACGACTAATAATTGGTCTAGGGGTAGTAGTTGGTTTTAACTGCTTAAGCGAATAAATCACTTTTACCTCTCTCTGAAGAAGTTTGTATAATTCTGACATTCTACGATGACAGCTACAAAGAAAAGAGTCACCGTCCATATAGATGCGGATTTGTTTTAAGCGGAAGACTTTGCATGAAGTATTATGTCAATTCGAATTAAAGCTAAAAGCTAAGTTCGATGAGCTCAAACCTTCAAAGAAAAAAAGACGATGCTTCCAAAGACTGTTTCTACTTGCTCCTAAGTATGACGTTTAATTAGACCTCGGTGATTATAAACGGCAAAATGGGAAAAGCGGATATCTTCGGTAAGCATGCTTAGCTTATAAGTACACGATATCACGTCTGAAAAAGGACTAAGGCTACTTGGCTCTACTGCGGATCATAGATTCATAGCGTCGTTGTAGCCAGCAAACAATTTAAATCTTCCTAACTTTCGGTGTTAAGCAGTTAAGTGGATTGATTCAATCATCCATTTCAACTACGGACCAATCTCCCTCCTTAGTGATGGAATAAAGGCAGACTCTTTCGGTCCCCCTCCGTCTTTCCCCGAAAAATAACCTACACCAGGAGATGCTAACTGCATCAATTTAACCAATTGGGTTGAGGGTTCAGTCCTCTGCAGTCCTCTTAACGAGGTATAATTCACAGATCTCTCTAAAAAAAAAATTTCACAAAAAGCAACAACTCAAGTCCAACAAGGCTGTTGATGGATCAGATGGGCTCCTACAGGCTGCGCTATTGAAAGCAATAGGAAATGACTTGATATAGAGCACATATATTAGGTAGGCACAAATATTTGGTAGGACGTAAGTAAATCTGATGGATGGGACCGCATTACCTTTGGCCCGGCATAACTATACAAGTATACATCAGGCATTAGTCTCCTTAATATTGGATAAAGGTCTTCTCTGCTGTACTGTATGAACGACGAAAACCATTTTTGTCAACGAACAATTGGCCCCCACCAAAGAGGCTTCATGTCATTGAAGTCCACAACCGATCAAATACTGATCTGTAACTCTAGTTATATTACCTTACCCTTTAGAAATTTTCTATAAGAAGTGTAATTACAGAACTACTGCTGCATAGTGGATAGTAATACTACCAATCAAAAATAACGGTCCAATTACAAGAACTTCATTGAATTAATTTGAGGACCCTTGTTGTAACGCTCGCTGCTGGTTTTACCCTACTTTACGAAAATCTTAGAAGCACGATTACCTAAGATGTTTAAACGGAAGAAACCGCTATTATGCTAGAGAATGTGCCCAACGCTTAAGCAAAGTAAACAGATACATAGCTAAATTTTGACATGAAATGTGCTGTGCAGAAAACAGCGGTCTCTTTCATGGACTTTTCTTTGATCAGAAAATGTTCACTTTCAAGGTATTCCTCGTCGGGATAATCATTCAAAAAAAATTCAGCCTTAATTACTTTTCTCCAGCACAAAAACACAAAAATTTAGCTTGAGAAAATATGCGCGAGTTATGTCCCAGATGAATAATAGCTTTTCAGTTATGTCCCAGATTAATTATAGATGTTTTTAAGTACAAAACTTTTATTGAATTGATAATTTTGCTTTACAAAAAATTAAGCTTGATTCCGAGATAAGTTGATGAAACGCTAGGTCTAGGTGTAGAGTTTTATAGTTATAGTTATTGGATTGTAGGGGTACATAACTCGCGCCAAATTTTGACAGGTACGTGAAGTACAGTCTGGAAAAAAATTGATTTTTTTTAGCTAGACAGGTGGGCGCAGTAGCGCAGTGGTTAGTGTGCTGGACTACTGTGCGAGGGATCCCAGGTTCGATCCCCGGAAAAACCTAAATTACATCTTAAAGTTTTTTCTACTGCGCCACCTCTCGCGAACGTCTGACAAACATCCGAGAGTATGACTGTCATGAAAAAGCTTCTCAATTTAGCCGTTCGGACTCGGCATAAAATTGTAGGTCCCTTCCATTCGTCCCAAAAATTGAAACTCACACAAAACGAATGGTTGCGAGAAGCTAGGCCTTGGGTGTCACCCGCCTGTTGCGCCACCTATTTATTTATTTATTTATTTATTTATTTATTTATTATTTATTTAGACAGGTGAGAATATGTCAATTACGATAGGTATAGGCCGGCTTGATGTTAACAACAGTTTATCGTCAAATTACCATCTGCTCTCTAATGAGGTGCGGCTAAGAGTGGACAATTAGGCTTACGTCCTTCTTCTACACTGGGAGCCTGAAACCAACCCTAGGTTAGGTTAGGTTAAAGTGGCAGGCCGCAACAAGTGCAGCCTCACGTAGGCCAGAGGAGGCCCATTGTGATACCACAGGATCTGACGATCTCACAACTACCCGTTGAACCAAGAGGAGCTGAAAGTGAAGCGCTGGAGGAAACTTATGCTTGCATTAGCGAGTTCGCCGAGATTGTCGAAGAAGTATTCTCCGAGATATAGCTTTCTACGAGTTGAAAGGGCAGGGCACGTACATAGGAGGTGAAGAATTGTCTCTTCCTCCTCCCCGTCCATGCAGATTCTACAGAAATCATTGGAGGGGAAGCCCAGCCTGAGAGCATGTCTCCCAATAATGCAATGTCCCGTGATGACACCAACCCTAAATACGTTTTACAATTAGACTCTTCAAACAAACCACACAACCAAGTTAAAATATTTTCGAAACTGAACGAATTACTGTATGAATCTGACAACCCCAATGCATCCCCTAATCGTTGGCGCACAGTATTATCTTTTTATTTCCATTTCCTTTATGTCTCAGAATCCATTATACAAATAAAAAAAAAACCACCACAGACTACCCGAGCCCATAAATGTAGGAGTAGCTCGCATTACAACCTTAATAGCCATGAGAAACAGCACATTCCTAAGAGCAAGACCCATTGACCTGAAAGAATGATTATTCTCGTAATAGGATTTTATATAAAGCCGCTTCCAACTCGCCCAATCAAATAACAAAAAAAAAAAACCCACCATAATGTGAAAACTATGTTTCCGGGATGACTTTTCGATTCCCACTCAGTAATCTGGCTTTTAGCGTTCACTCATTTTTGCCATTTCTCGTTTTATACTTTCAGAGAACATCTGGCAGACAGAGCTGGATTTTATCGCAGTCAATCGCAGGAATCTGCTAGTGCTTTCTGTTATATCATCTCCATATCAAAACATATCAGAGGAAGAAGTATTTAACGACACCCTCTACTTGGCAAATAATAACAATAAGCTATCTGAAAGCAATGAAGAACAATACAGGATATCCTATCCGAAGTCATCGTTCTTTGAGGTGCCTGACCTACTCGACGCGAACAATAGCAACGAGAGCAGTGAAGAGGACTCTGACAAAATGCGCTCAACAAAGCCAATGACTGCATCAACATCCACTGCGACTGCGATTTTTAGCAAACAATCGAGAACAACGCCACCACATTCGACGTCGACAACCATAACAACAACAACGACGAGCACCACGGCCACCAGTCCGGCCAGCACCAAGGGGACACCTACTACCAGACCAACACCCGTTGTGGGCCACACCAAACCGATGCGCAACGAGCACCGGCGAAATGGCAACCGCCAACACAGGAATAGGTCACATAGAAAACATTCCTCAAAGTCCGAGGAATCCCGAACGTCGCGCTCTGATGAGACCGATAGGGAACTCGAAATACGACACGCGAAGGCTATTGACTTCAATCGCTTGGAGGATCTTGATGTTGTTGGCGCGTTTGAAAACAACTCACCATTGGGCAAGTCAGTGTCCACAACACCGCTTCGGCCAAACAGCGTCGAGGACGAACAAGAGTACGGCTACGGCATGAGGCAAACAACAACTAGACAAACGACCACCACACTTCGCGACAGCAATATCCACATTGTGAAACCGGAAAAACTGCCCGAAATCATTCCGGCCACGCCGCTGGCATCCAACTCCAAAATTATCGAAATCAAAACAAAGTCCAAGAAAGTCAAACGTATGGCAGATGATGAATTGCAGGTGGAGATCGAGCCGGAATACCTGATTGGCGAACCACCGCTAAATGAGTCCACCGACATTGTCGGCGTCGGCATCGGTGTTGGTATTGGTGATGGCGAAGTCAGTGGTACACCTGGCCTTGCCCGACTGGATGGCTTCTCAGGAATGCTGCAAACCTTCTTTGGCATCGAGAAGGAGATCGATGTGGCGGTCTTTGCCCATCCACCGAGTGCAGAGTTTATGAATCTGGTTGTGGCACTGTTGGTCTGGTCGGTACGCTATCCCGCTGTATTCTGGTCCACAACGAAACCCTTTGCAACGATATTTAGCGTTCAGATGGTCGCCTCGTCCCTGGAGATCATTTTCAGTTACATCGGCGTATCGAACTTGTATAAATTACAGATCTTCAGCGAGGCGATACCGGTACACAATCCTGGCCTAATACTGAATGCAGTTGTGACGCTATCGCTGTTTATGTTGGCTACCATTCTGGTGTTGGCCTCCTCGATGATCATGTACTTGTACGGGCATGGTAGGTTGGCGGCGAAAATGCGAGACCGGTCATTAATCACAATGAAGACCAGTGAGACGTGGATATACTTTGCACATTGCGCCTCTTTGTGCTTTGTGCTGGCACTGGCTGTGGTTAAGGCACCGCTCCTGAATGATTTAAGTGCTACCTATAGGAATAATTTGCATTGTCCGACTTTTATTTCGGGTAAGTAGAAGATTTTGATGGTTGTATTTGGTTTTTCTTTGCATTTTTTTTAATGTGTTTGTTTTTTGTATTTTAATGATCCGTGCCTGTGGTCATGTTGGATTGGGACAACTTGTTGGCCTCATAATTAGGAACTTGGTCCGACTTTTTTGGGGGACTTACAATATTAAATCAAAATCGTTTAATTGCGTGTTGGGGTTTAAATTGTGGTCAACATTTAGAACCAGAAGCTGCACTTTTAAATAAACTATAGCGACTCTCCTGATAAGACAATAAGCTAGATATTTGTCTAATGCAGCACGAAAAATGTTGTCAAGATAGGTATAAAGCTGATATTAGTTTCAGTGCATACTTTCGAAATTCAAGTCATCAGAAGCGAGAGAGTTTTTGGCTATTGCAACAGCGTGTTTTAACGTCTTTTAAAAATTCTTTAGAAGGACCTATACTTTAACCTGTGTACCTGCGCTTTAACAATATTATGACATGACGAAACTGTCGACATTTTTATAGCAAAGAAGATTGCCTTGTCAAAAAATGGTGTAAAAAATCGATCGGTCCGAATGTGATTTTACATTTAACAAAAAACGGAAGAGTATGCTTCAGTTTTAGGATCTTGGATATATCATCTTTTAGTACATTGGCATTGAGTGTTTTTCAACTTTAATACGATCGAATGTACTGCCATAGTGGAATCTCTCTCTACCACACCAATAAAATTAAAATTTTCCGAAATTCCAAAGTCGAAATCTGGACAAATCTTAGAGTCAAATCATACAATTTATGAAATGAATATACCTACAGTAGAACCTGCTAATCGGGATACTCTGTAATCAGACCACCTCCGTATCGGACCGCACTTTATGCTTTCCCTGCTATTTTTCATACAATGTTCTCTCTATAATCGGGACACCTACTAGTCGGACCATGGACCACTTATATGCTATGCGTTGCTAAATGTATTTACCTGGCTAATTGGTCCATGTGTAGACAGAGATGTGTACTCCGTTGTTTTAAAAATCAAATTTTTCTGCAAACTAAGCTTCTTTCAATAGCAACAAATCTCAAAATGTATCAATTTAACTTTTAATGGATGGCTCGAGGCCTTCAAAATGCGACGCAAGGTGGTTTTTAGAATTCTCTAAAAACATTTTTAAACCCATCAAATGCACACTTTGGTGGTACTAAGCAGCCTCTCCGCTACTTCTGCCGGCAGGCTCACTGTCGGTATTTGTGTTCCTGGGTAGGGTTTTTAAAGGGACTTTATGGAATTGGTTTCAACAAAGTGTTCTTTCATACCCTCTAACTGCTTTGTTAGGGCTTGGCAAATTTCGTCTCTGGTGGTGATTTTTTTCAGATCTTTGTTTTCAAGGAGTACTTCGTGGGTCAGGGATTTTACTTCCGTTCCCGTACCCATCAGGGCCTTTTCCACTGATGTATGTAGTCTCCTCATTTCCGTCGTGGGGAGGCTATTTAATCTCCTTTTGCCGTCTTTCTTACTTGGTTCACGTTTTCGCCGAGCTCTTTCAAGTCATGGTTTTCCTTTATATTTCGTAGCATTTCTGCGGACGAGAGATCACCCTTTGTTCGAATAACTAACGCATCTGGGCGAGCTTTTAAGTCGTTTTTTGGTATTTTCTTTCGACTTTTCTAACTTTCACATTTTTTATGGGGTTTTTTTTTGTACCGGTTTTCCGGTTCGTTTGGGCGTAGATGGTATATTCTCGAAGTTATCTACCTCGGACTTCGACACCTCCTATTCCTTAGAGCTACTGCTTGGTAGTTCATTGGGTTTATGGCTGCATGGCTTGTGCAGCCTTGTCTAATCCTTGCACAGCATGTATAGGGCGTTGCCGGTTTCGGGGTCCATTGTCTTTTCATTCTTAGAGCAGATGGAACTCACCAGTTTCCGTATTTCGTGATGCACGTTATTTTTATCTTTCATAAATTCAGCAAGCTCAGCAATTTTTTCGCCAACATCACAGGTGCGCATTTCTTCGTTTGGTCGTGGAGTACCCCGTTCCTCGGCTGTGGCCACGGTTAGGGTATCCGCACTTTCTTTTTGGGGCATTATTTCAGTTTCTTATCAGGATGAACTTTTACTGGCGATCGAGCCAGAAGCATTCCCCATCGAAAAGGGTCTTCGGATGCTTTGTTCCCCATTTGGCTAGTTATTTTGAGCGTTTTTTTTTTAAATATTATTTTGCTAGATTTCTGTGCAAAATCTCCCTGGGAAAAACACAAATCACATCAGTTTTTCGTTTCGCCCTGATTTGGTGGATGTGCTTGTTAGATGAGGTTTTAAGTATATAGACTAGACATATACATGTACACTTAGGAATTGACCTTTTAACAATGATATATCTTTTAAAAGTCCAGGTCCACCCTTGGCACTCTTGAGCATATATCTACAAATTTTTGAGAACATCTGCTCATATATAGATGTTAAAAATTGGTAGATGGTTTATATTCATACATTTCACTCTTCAGATGTCTTTAGTCTGGTTTGGGCTCTTCGGACGCCCTATATACCGGATATCTTTTTACATATTAGGAAAAATTTTTTTCGATACAACTAGTCGCGAAACTATAGCGCAGCCGTTTATTGCTATTGTAAAAGAAAACCCTACAAGACCTCACTCGACTTAGGATCTCTATAAAGATTTGGCTGAATTTCAGTTCTGCTAGTGCTTAACTAAAATCGTTAGATCCCTTCATTCCTCCATAAAAGGGAGGAATTGCAAGGGCAAGGAAATCACATTCATAGCTCTAACTGCTTCTTCTCTGGCTATGAACTACATTCATCCCCGCAGTACTTACAATAGCAATCCCGCTCTGATATCCTAGTGATTACTTAGGTTCACTTCATCCTTACCAAACACCGATCAGATTTAAGACTTCACTTAACCCAAGTTATTTTTCTAAATACCCTATATGAGTGCAAGAATAAACAACAACCCCCATACTAATTTCGAGTGAGCTTTCGCTTAGAAAGTGTAAACTAGGTAACATAACATAGGTGCTTGGAATTGGAAGTTATACATAGGTTACAATATCTATTATTTCATTTTAAAAAATTGTTTTGTTTTCTCATTTTGTTGTTTTTAAGGTCGGCACGAGGCCTTTGAATAATTGATTTTTTTATTTTTATTCGATAAGGATGTCCTCTCCTTTTAGTAATACGTCAATGAAAAGTTTAATACGGAGTCTTTCGACGATCATTTTTTATTTCAGCGGAGACCACTTTTACGAAAGGCCAAAAAATCTGCAGACTTTCGAACAAGTTAAGATCAGCCCCTCACTCAGCCAAGCTGGCTGCTTTTTTTTTTATTTTAGAAATGGAGCTGCAATGTAAACAGCCTAGTAAAAGAAACTTTTTGACAGACAAAAATGGTGAAAGTTACTTACCATACCATAAAATGCACCATTGATTTGTAACCAATATCTGAAAAAAATGACTGTTACTACAAGTTCTATTTAACGTAGATAAAAAAGTTGTTATATGTCATTTTTTTTAAATTTTGCTTAATAAAAATAAAATTTAAGACGCCATAATTTTTTGCGGTGGTATTAAATTAACAAAGTTTTTAGTATTTGTATTCGCTACTGAATTTTCTTTCCGGAATGTTTCGTTTTTATAGCTCTAATAGCTCAGAAGTTATACCATTTAAAATGATTATACATATATCCAAATCAGAAGTGTTCCATATTTCGACGGCCTATAAACTTGAAATGGAGAAAAAATAGAGCCCTACCCTATCCACTTCATCTCTCTGCATATAGTAGTCATAGTCTGCTCTGAATTTTTTTTACAAAAAACTAATTTCCTCTAAAAGTATCTTCTGAGGTAATTCATTCTGCCCCGGTGGCTTGACAGAGTAGACAACTAAAATCCTCTGCAACATGTAGGTTATCAAAATACCATCATGTATACATGTTAGTGTCAGCCAAGGGTCACACTTTCATATCGGCCGTACGCTGTAACTTGTTGCGACGTACGACTGATGTGAAAGCGTGAACCATTAGTATGAGGTGGGAGACAACCCTAAAGGTCGTCTGCTGATGCGACTCGTAATGATCTGGACTCTACTTAGATTCTCATGGGATGCTTCTTGCACGGCATAAAATATAACATGGGAGTCTGTGTGGAGCCTAGATCATTGTGAGCCGTATCGGCAAACGGCCCTAAATCAAGGCCGAATCAAGGTGTCATACGACCCGTGCCGATGGTTAACCTGGCTGGGGGCCATAGCTCAGTCGCTAACGGAGTATCCGGATACCTGGCGACCTCCGGATCAGCTAGCCTTATCTGCGTATTGCGGATCTCTGCGCAGACGGACATTCATTTCTCCGCTACTCGTGGGACCTATTTATGAATTCCAAAACTAAAATAACAAAAAAACAAAAAACTGAGACCGGTTCTCCTTTAAAACCGGGCGGTAGTACGGCGATTCAGCTGTCTACCGGAAAAGCTCCGAAAGCGCTGGAAAGTAAGAAGACTGTGGATCCACATGGTCCAACTACCTCCAGTAGCCGAGAGGAGCCCAAGGGTACTAGTACCCTCCCACGTGCCATCAGGGACTCTTCGGGAACAAGGCCTACCCTTGCTCCCTCAAAGAAAATTTATAAAGAACGACGCACAGCCATCCGCCTTCTGGAGTTCTTTGGTAATACACCGGAGAGCAAAAGAACTGGCAAAATGAACGCCCGTTTAGCATGGGCCCAGAAGATCGTCAGCGAAGAAGCTGGGACGAGCAGCGACTCCACGTCAAAGCGACAGCGATCGTTGGAAGAATCCGTTTCGGAACCGAAAAGGGCCAAGGTACACAACACCAGTACCTCCTCCAGGCCATCCAACCCTACATCGAAGTCCTACAGCGAAGTCCTTAAAGACAAATTGATGCTGGCGGTCATAGATAGAAGCGACGTAGACGGATCCATCGCACCAGACAAGTGGAAGCTAATTCCACCTAAGCTTTCATCCGTCTTTCTGGATATTATGAAGGAGAATCCAGGTCCTCCTCCTCGATGTTGCGATGGTGGCTGGCATCAAGGCCATGTCAAGCTAATCGCCTGCGATGAGCAAAGGTCTTACGACTTATACAAAAGTGCTATATGCAAATTGGGGGAGGTATGGCCAGGCGCTAAGCTCGAGGTTGTTGCGAAGGAGGACATCCCAAGTCGACCAAGAACTCGCGTTTGGATCCCAGCCGAACCCTCCGATACCGATAAGATCCTCGAGATCATAAAGACTAGCAATCCTGAGCTGCCGACGTATAACTGGAAGGTCGCAAAGCTGGACGAGCCTAGGGGTCTTTACAGATGTGCCATCGTCATCATCAACAAAGAATCCTTGGCTCCTTTGGCGAAGACTGGAGGCGTTATATATTACGGCTTCGATACCATCACCATCAAGGTATACAAAAAGGACGAAGAGTCTGATTTGGGAAAACTTCCCTCCCATCCACTGGACCCCACTCCCGCCCCCACAAACGACAAGACGGAGCCATCTATCTCCTTTCCATCTCTGGAGAGTGATGATTCCCAAACGTCATTCACCGAACAGCATCCGCCTTTAGTCGATGACGACGTAGTGTCGGACATGGAGACGGATGAAAAGTTCAACCAAATGCGCCCACTACTTTTGAGTGAAGACGAATTACTTAAATCGTCCTCAGACTCGGAAGACCTTAACTCCACCGTGAGGGAGATTTCTCTACCTGATTGTAGCGCCAATGCTGCAGTTAGTTCAGATTAATCTCCACCACTCCATCACGGCATCTGCCGACCTTCTTCTCCGTCTATCAAAAGACAGGGAAGATATAGTCTTGGTCCAAGAACCTTGGGTCGTTGAAGACTTGGTATGTGGACTCAAGACTCCAAACTACTTTAACCTGTACAAGCCGGCAGTGGGTAAGCCCAGATCGTGCATACTGGTGAAAAGAAACCTAAAATTAACTTTACTCCCTCATTACAGCGATCGAGATACAACGGCGGCGAAGTTGGAAACACCAGGTGGCTCCTACTACGTGGTGTCGGCGTATCTTGCCCATGAAAATATGGACTCTCTTTTTGGGGACAACCTGGAAAGATTGGTCGCTGATGCGGGGAGGCAGAAAACCGGCCTTGTTATAGGCTGCGACGCTAACGCTCACCATACTGTTTGGGGAAGCTCCGACATCAACAAAAGAGGTGAGATACTGTTTGACTACATTTTAGGTACAAACCTCATTTTGTGCAATATAGGCAACGAACCAACATTCGTGACCAGAAACAGGCAAGAAGTGCTGGATATCACCCTTGCCTCCGACAATATCGTGCAGCGTATACGGAACTGGAAGGTATCCAACGAACCCTCTTCTTCGGATCACAGGTACCTCCAATTTTCTTTATATGTAGACTCTATAAGCCCTCCGGTTTTCAGAAATTATCGCAAAACCGATTGGCTCAAATACAGGACAACTCTGATTAACACAGTTTCCCCCATTAACCCTAACTCCCCCTGTAACCCCCAAAAACTTGATAGCATGGTTGAGACCCTAACCTTCGCTCTCAATAAAGCAATGACCTCTTCCTGTCCGCTGGTCCAACCCAGAGGTAAGAAGAAGCCGCATTGGTGGATTGCAGGTCTAGGCCCTTTTAGAACTAATTGTAGAAAACTATTCAACAATGCCAAAAGTACGAGAAACGCGTTAGACTGGGACTTGTACAAGGCATCACTAAATATATATAAAAAAGAACTGAGAAAAGCCAAACGCAATTCTTGGAGACTCTTCTGTGACAAAATTGAAGAAGCCTCTGAGGCCTCAAGGCTGAGGAAAATTCTCTCCATGAACCCAATAACACCCAGCTCCCTTAAAAAAGACGATGGGTCCTGGACGACCTCTAGCGAAGATTCGCTCAATCTACTGCTTGATACTCACTTCCCAGGCAGCTCCCATGTGGTTAACAATTCGAACTACAACAGTCCATCGGAACCAATAACCATCCCTTCTAATATAATTACAAAAAGTAAACTAAATTGGGCAATCCATAGCTTCAAACCATATAAATCCGCGGGACCGGACGGCATAATACCTGCCGAATTGCAGAAATCATCGGATATAATCTTGCCGATGCTTCAGACAATCTTCAAAGGTTGTCTAGATCTAGTTTATATCCCAAAGATATGGAGAGAAGTTAAAGTTGTCTTTATACCCAAAGCAGGTAAATGCTCCCATACAAATCCTAAAGATTTCAGACCCATTAGTCTATCGTCATTCCTTTTAAAAACACTAGAACGACTGATTGATATCCACTTACGCAACAGTATCGATAAAACACTACTGTCAGCGGCCCAGCATGCATACTGTAAAGGTAAATCAGTGGAGACGGCATTACACACTTTAGTACGTAACATCGAATACTCACTGTTCCACAAGGAGTACACAATGGTTGCCTTCCTTGACATAGAAGGCGCTTTTAACAACGTCAACACATCAGCGATAGCAGACTCGCTTTCAGCTCTGAACGTCGACAGCTCTCTTGGCGAACTGATTAATCTACTGCTCAAAGGTCGGATTATCAACTCAAAGCTGGGAGTCGTGTCGGCGAGAAGATCTGTTAGCAGAGGCACTCCGCAAGGTGGTGTTCTGTCCCCCCTTCTTTGGAATTTGGTGGTCAATGAACTACTGATAATCCTGGAAGGTGAAGGATGCACGGTGATCGCTTATGCAGATGATGTTGCTATAGCCGTCTCAGGAAAGCACTTAAATACTCTTAAAGAACTCCTACAAAATGCTTTAAATAAGCTAACCAGTTGGGCGGGTCGTTGTGGCTTAGGTGTGAACCCCCACAAAACTGATTTGGTGCTCTTCACCAGGAAATACAAGATTCCGACAGTCGACCCTCCCTCACTCAATGATACCAACCTAACTTTCTCTGACAAAGCGAAATATTTGGGGCTTATCCTGGATAAGAAGCTTAGTTGGAAACTTAATATCCAAGAAAGAGTCAAGAAGGCTACAGTAGCACTCTTCTCTTGCAAAAAAGCTATTGGGAATAAATGGGGTCTACAACCTCGAGTAACCCATTGGCTCTATATCTCAGTTATAAGACCGATACTCACCTATGGGATAATTGTCTGGTGGACAGCATTGGAGAAGGCCACATACCGCGACCATATAAGCAAGGTCCAACGCACAGCTTGTATGTGCATAAGCGGTGCATTACGCACAACGCCCTCTGCGGCACTAGACATATTGTTCCATCTATTACCCCTCGACATATTCAGCAAGCAAATGGCAGCGAGTGCAGCCATTCGCCTTAAAGCCATCTCACAATGGTCAAACAAAGACTTTGGCCACGCCTCTATTCTGAAAAAATTCGAGATCTCAACAGAAAACACTGACTACACCACCCCATCTCTATACTTTGACAAGAACTTTCTCGTCACAATCCCATCCAGAGCAACCTGGGATGAAGATACCTTCCCGGAAGATGAATCAATTCACTTCTATACTGACGGCTCAAAAACCAAAGATGGAGTTGGTGGGGGTGTTTTCTCCGAAAGTCTTAATCTCAAGCTCTCCTTCCGTCTACCAAATTACTGTAGCGTGTTCCAGGCGGAAATTATGGCGATTAAAGAAGTCTTATCTTGGCTCAAGAAAAACGTCATATCTGTTAAGGATATCTACATATTTTCGGACAGCCAAGCAGCCATCAAATCCTTGGACTCGATCTCTACAACTTCTCTAGTAGCCCTCGACTGCCGATCGTCTCTTACGGAGATGGCCGAACAGTTCAACATTCACCTAATCTGGGTGCCTGGGCATAGAGACATTCCAGGGAATTGTAAGGCCGATGAACTCGCTAGAATAGGAACAACTCAACCCATTCTGTCTGATAAAGGCACCCTAGGGATACCAATCGCTACTCGTAAACAAAAATTGAAGATGAATGCTATCGAGAGTACAAATCTTAGGTGGACAAGTTTAACCACTTGTCTAGCGACAAAACAAATTTGGCCTAAACTGGATTTGAAACGCTCTAAGAAATTGATCTCTCTCAACAGATTGCATATCGGCACCACAATAGGTGTCATTACTGGACACTGCCTGATAGGCAAACATGCCGCAAGGCTGGGTCTTTTCTCTAACGACTTTTGTAGAAGCTGCATGGATGAGGAGGAGGAGGAGACTATCCCTCATCTTCTTTGTTCCTGCCCAGCTCTCTCCCGCAGAAGAAAGCTTCACTTAGGGGCCTTCCATTACAACGACTTGGGTGATCTGACAAGCATAGACATCAGAAGCCTCTTGCGCTTTATAAAGAGCTCAAAATGGTTCAACTAGTGGGGAGATCTTAGATCCTTATTCGTGGCATCACAATGGACCTATACTGGTCTAAGTGTGTTGGCGTTTTTAGCCGACGGCCACTTTCAACCAACCACCATACATGTTCGTTAAACCTAACCTTATATCGTGATTCATCAGAAGGCATTGCCAAGAGAATACCCCTTCCCTACTGCTATTTTTAACTTTGATTTCCTGAGATTTATTAATTATGCAGATTTTTACCGACATAACTCTGGGCACAAGACCCTTCAAACCATCTTTTTGCTTTTAAGTTTCACGATCTTAGGTCGGCCGTATTGATGATTTTATCGGCAAGCCTAACCCTGAAAGCTCATTTGTTCTGGAACCGTCCGTAGATATATGTATATTGAAATCTCATTTTCGCTTAAATCCCCAATCAGGCATGTGGAATTTTGTATATATATGGTATATCGAAGACGAATTTCAGGGATGTTGGAGCATGATTTCTTAAAAACAGAACTATGTCCAATATAGCCGGTTTTAAAGAGCCCTGTCTCGTGTGCAGATGTATGCATGGTGCATAGGGCACCAGTGATGGCACTGTATAGGCTTCTCTTTGTACTTTGGTCACCATACCCCGTGTATTCCTTTCACCAAACAAGAAACCTGGTCATAGATGCACGCTTAAGTTTGATTGAGGTCCCCTTACTTACTTACTTACTTACTTACTTACTTACTTACTTACTTACTTACTTACTTACTTACTTACTTAAGGTGGCGCTACAGCCCGGGGTGGACCTGGGCCTCAACCAACAAGCGTCTCCAGCCAGCACGATCTTTGGCCAGCTGCCTCCAGTTTCGCACGCTAAGTTGGTTAAGGTCCCCTTCCACTTACGTGCGCCACCTGAGTCGCGGTCTTCCTCTACTCGCCGTCCGTCGGGTGTGGATTCGAAGATCTTCCGGGCCGGAGCATTCACGTCCATTCGCTCTACATGTCCCAGCCCCCGCAGTCGTTGGACCTTTACTCTTCTGGCTAGGTCAAAGTCGCTATACAGCCCGTACAGTTCGTCGTTGTATCTCCTCCTCTATTCACCGTCTATGCAGACGGGACCGAAAATTACTCGAAGAATTTTCCTCTCGAAGCAACCAAGAATAAGCTCATCCGCTTTTGATAGAGTCCATGCCTCTGCACCATAAAGTAGGACTGGGATGATTAAGGTCTTATAAAGGGTCACTTTAGTTATTCGAGAGAGGGCTTTGCTACTCAATTGCTTTCTTAGCCCAAAGACACAGCGATTGGCAAGAGTTATTCTTCACTTAATCTCAGCGCTGGTGTCATTGTCTGAGTTCATATGTCCCCTTGGCGTGCTCAAATTGAAGGCTACATGGTGATTGCAAGATTTATTTATCATGATTCATGATATAGCCTTAATCCCAGCTTCTTTCAAAGATGTCCATTTTGGTGGAGTATGGTCGAAATTCTTGAAAAATAATGATAAAAAGGACCTCTTTCAACTTGTTGCTGAATATCAAAGCTCTACGGCGCAATTGTCTATTATGCCAGACCCCTGAATTTAAAATCGAGGCCATTTTTTAATTCTCAACCCCATCTAAATAATTGTAAAAAATTTTCCTGCTGTCCCAAATTAAGCAGGAAGGTTACATCAGGCATAAGAGCAACGCAACGGACCTAATTAAGGTCCAAATGAAACCCTTTTTCGAAATACATTTATTATCTGCGAGAATACAAAACCCTCCGTCCATTAAATTACAACTTCCTAGTTGTCGGCGGTCACTCAGCTCGGACGCGGACCCTCGTATAGAAATTCGTAGCCATATCGAAAAGAATTGTTGCCATGCCGCACAATTAGCTTCATTAATTTCCTCCATTTAATATTACTACCATAAGCTTCCACGAAACAAGACACAAATTGCTTTTTTATTAGTTTGTTCAAAGTTAAATCGAGTCGGAAACCGGTGACGGGGAACAAACAAAAATGCCGACAACAAAAAAAAACTTTAAATTAATTTTTTATTCAATTACTCTCGAATTCTAACTAAAATATCGAATTTCCCACCACCAGCACTGATGTCGGTCGTCCACATCCTCCTGTGGATAGTCATTTGGCTCGGACTAACAGCCAAACGTCGCTGGAGTTTCAAACTACCACCCATCGAGCACTATGGCATCACCAAAGGTGCAACTCAGCCACTACTCATATCGACCAGAAATATCAACAGCAACGCCGGTGGAATGGAGCAAAAGGGTGCAATTAGTACAACGTCCAGTACAGACGGTGTCGAGGACATCTATTGGCCAAAATTGACACCTAGTTCGCCAAAATTAAAAGTTACATTCAATGAAGTTACGAGTACGTGTGACGATGTCCTTCTTATTGGGGACGAACAAGATGGCAAGCGGTAAAAAAATCGTTTTTTCCAACAAATGCAATTAAAAAAAAAACATTATTTTTTGTTTGTTTTGTGTGTATTAATAATTTGTTTGCACGAAATGTTTTTATGTTTTTTTTTTTATAATTTTTTGCACTGTTATATTTTTTAACTTTTTGTTTTATTTGTATACATCAATTGATCTTCTGTGTGTGAGAAAACTATTTTGTTCCGCTTGTCGCCTGTTTTTAAAAATTTTGTTTTATTTACAAAAGTTTTTATTGTTTATACATTGTAAATATGTTTTATTAATGAATGTCGCTCTAAGCGGCTGTTATAACTGTAGCAACAATTTTAATTTAAAATTTTCAACTTTTTTTGTATGAAATTTAAATTTCCATAGCCATTCGCCCCGTGGAGCCACGCTATGTATTGCCGGTATTACGGGGGAAATTGATGACGGAGACTATGCCACACTAAGAGGTGCAGCGACAGTGGCCTGTGGCAGTGGTGTTAAAATACTCCACTTAAGTGAGTACGATGAGCTTCCTCCGCCACCGCCATTGTTGATGCCACCCCCACCGCCGCATGGCGAGTACTTGGATGATAATACCTCGGAGGAGGGAAAACTGTTGGCATGTGTACGTGATGATAGTGTTACGTATGCATCAACAAGAGATTTGGAACCACCGCATCCACCGCCACCGCCGCCACCGCTTTCGAATGCCACCTCACCCATTGGAATTGCCCCACAAGCTCAACCTGAAAATATGCAACTATCTTCGTCGCCGGAACATTTGATTAGCCCTTTGGCACCGGTAACAGTGACTGTACACACAAATGAGGCACATGTAAGTATATAGATACACAGATAGTTGGTATGGTAGTTTAAATTGAAGTTTAGCAATATGATACGGATGGTACCTGGGGTTTGGGGAAATTTAGAAAGTTTGGTTATTAAAATCACAATGCGGATGAGCTGAACTTATCTCGGAATCGCAATATTGCGCTAATGCGCTAAATAAATAAATATTAAGTTGTACGTTTGTGTGTGTACTACAGCCCATATGATTCGCACTTTTGTTAAGTTTTGTGTCACCCAAGCTGTAGGATGGATAAGCACCAGTATATCATTCGCAAATGACCACATAGATACATATTTAGATTTTGATATTGCGCATTTTTAGTACAATGAAATATCCCTAGAGGGACATCTGATTGCAAATCATAATTCATGCAAGATTTAAATTTTGCGCCATTTGTGCTGTAAAGTAAAAAAACAGTTTGACAGCGGACAGTTCAGGGTTGTTAAAAATGGAGCTCTACACGAAAGAGCAACGGGTTTTAGGTTATGTTAGGTTGACGGGTTGACAGACCAGGTATATCCTGCTGTGCCACACTCAGGTCCTTGTGGACCCATTGTGATGTCCTTTTTTTATGGGGATTAACCAGTGATGTTGGGATGGTTAGCCTCGTGTCCCTTCTTCTAGCGATTACTCGACACTGTCCAGCCATCCTGATATCCTCAAAAACCTGTAAACATCAGAAAGTGAGACATCAGAAAGTTCTTGTAGGTCATGGAAGTAATGACTTCCAAATGTTCTGATCCGTAAGTGACAGAGGCTCGGGCAGTGACAGAGGAAGTGAGGTGTGTCCTCATGAACCTCTTCATCTCTTTGAGATTTAGTTTCATTGTATGATTTCTCAGGAAGTTATGACCCGTTAGAGCCCCTACCAATTTTGACAGCGATGACTTGTCAAACTGTAGAAGTTTGATGGTTCGGCCACTGTCGTATTTTGGCTAAAGCTTCCGTGATACTTCGTAGGTAGTTAGTCCCTTCCACCTGTTGTTGGTTTCCATGCGAATTTTATTTTCCACTCACTCTCTAAGATTACAGAGTGGTGGCTTAATCGACTGCAGTGTTAGATCATGATCCATTGCAGAAACTGCTTTAATAGCCGCATGGCTGTCAATGAAAACGGTAATGTCATTTCTTGGTATTGCCAACAATGACACCTTACGGGCCGCTTCCGCGATTGCCAGAATCTCTGCTTGGAAGAGACTGCTGTTGTCAGGAAGCCTGATTGAATAGTTTATATTTAAATCCTCCGAAAAGATGCCGGCACCGGTTCCACAGTCCATTTTCGATCCATCTGTGTAGATGGATATCGATTTCCTCTTTGTGGGTTCATCTGTGTTCCATTCATCTTTACTCGGGAACGAGCAGGAGAATGAATGGTCTATCAAAGTTTAGATGTGGGATCATATAGTCAGAAGTGACAACATTCCCAATATATTTCCCTAGAATCTGTGCGTGACCAAAATTGCTCGGGTTCCAAGTACCAGTTTGGCTAATCCTTAAGGCACTTTTGGTAGCAGATTCCTCCATGTACAGGTCTAGAGGAGCCAGTCCAGCCGAAGGTGTGGTTCTCATCGCACTGGTTGTCCCTATACATGCTAGTCTTTGTATTTTTGTCATTGACTTGAGATTGGTCGCCTTGCCCGCGGCTTGCCACCAGACTACGCTGCCATATGTGAGTATAGGCCGCACGATTGCCGTATACATCCACAGGATGTTACATGCGTAGAAAGCATTAGCTGCTTTTTTCACTCTTTCATTGACATTCGGCTTCCAATTAAGTTCTGTCTAAAATCATTCCTAAATATTTGAGTACCTACTCGTAGTGAGTTTCCTAGTAGGTCACTTATGGTCGGTAAGAATTTTCCTTTTACAAGCAATACTACATCGTCGTGATACCCATGTTATTGAATTTTATTAGTATCTCATTCATGACAAGTACCCATCAGAGTAAGGGAGAGATGACACCTCCTTGTGGAGTGCCTCTCGAAGCGGTTACTCTAATGACCGTGTCACCTAGTTTCGCGTTGATGTTTCTTTCACTAAGTAAATTAACAATCACATTAGTGATAGATTGGTGAACGTTTAGATTCTGTAGTGCAACGGGTTTTAATAGTTGAACCATTGACATATCATATATGGACCGCTCGTAGATCTTGAGTTTGAAATTTTGTACATAACCAATATCTACGTATAGGTAGGTACGAGAATGATAAAAATTATTTATCTATGCAATTTATTCAGTGAGAGGGCTGAGCCTGCTTTCTTGAAAAAATCAAAACAAAATAAGGTTCCAATTCATAAGTCTTTTTCGCTTTTGGAACTTGATTTCGGTCAATGCTGAGACGAGAATCAAATTCATCGAAACATGAGGATGCAAAGTTTAAATGAATTTTAATAGCCTTTAAGCTGATTGTTGGGAACACATTTTTGACCGAAAGCCAAATCTCATCCAAATCTTTTTAGATTAGATCAGGGGTTTCCAATCTTTTTCATACTGCGACGCCCTGGAGAGGTTGAAATATTTTTGCGACGCCCTTCTAAAAGCACAGATATGGGAAGCTGATCTTACTGAAGATTAACTAAAGGGTTTTTTTTTAATAAGGACTGGTAGACGTTGAAATATCGTCTTCTCATATTTATGGCAATTTTGCTTATTCACATACCCGCATTCATCTAAAAATGCGCCTTACCTATAGCTAAAGATACATTTTCAACTAAAATTGAGGTCCTCTTCCAAACACTCCGAAGCCATGTCAGCGAAAAAACGGCTTTATCTATGTTCATTAACTTTGAGCTCTTGGATTAGTTGGATTTTGTACTGGCGTAAGTCTAAGTCCCTGGTAGGGTCCTAGAGCCATCGTTTTACTCCGGAGACAGCCAGGAAGACAGTTATCTTCTCATTTATTTATTTATTTATTTCAATCAAATGAGTACATCTACTGTTCTCGCTAGATTAGATACTTAATACAAAAATTATACTTAAAAATTACCACCAAAGCCTAACAACAGGAGTAATTTATTCCTAAATGAATCTCTACTAAAATGAAAATCAATAACATCACAATATTTATTCGATTCTCTAAGGCATCTAGAAATTGGTTCATTGTAACCATAGTTAACCCTATGATAGGGTATATGAAATAAAAAGCGATTTCTTAGAACTCTCGCAGGAGCATAAAATCCAACTAATGATAATAGAAAAGGGCAATCGATATGACCATCTATCAAATCGCGAATAAACATAATGGAGAAATATTGCCTCCGTCTGAAAAGAGGTAAGATACCAAATAATTTGCATCTGGTCTCGTAAGATGGCATTTCAATATTCCATCGTAGTCTACGAACAGCTACTCTAGTCAGACGCTTTTGGATCTTCTCAATTCTAAAAGAATGTACTTCGTAAAATGGATTCCATACTATACTACAGTATTCGAGATGTGATCTGACAAATGCAAAAAATAAACATTTCAGAGTATGCGGATCTTGAAAGTCTTTCGAATTCCTCAATAAGAAACCTAGCATCTGATTACCTTTGGCAACCACAAACTCAATGTGCTTGCAAAAGCTAAGTTTAAAGTCAAAAATAACTCCAAGATCTTTTTTGAAGCAGATAGTGGACAATGGGGTATTATCGATTACATACGTAAAGGGAATTGGAGAGAGGTGGCGATAAAAAGAAAGGCTTTGACATTTAGAGACATTGAGATGAAGGTCATTGTTATTACACCACACAGAAAGACGTTTAAGGTCTTCTTGTAGAAGAAGACAATCTTGAACTGAACGTATTGCTCGGAATATCTTCAAATCGTCAGCAAACATAAGACACTGGGAACTCAAAAACAAGTCAGGAATGTCATTAATAAACAAAAGGAAGAGCAGAGGGCCCAGATGACTACCTTGAGGTACTCCAGACGTAACATAAATTGGTGACGAGAGCATTTCGTTTATGCGAACATACTGGATACGATCGGTTAAGTAGGAATGAATCCACTTTAGGATATTGGAGTGAAATCCTAAGGTAGTCAGTTTGGAAATTAGTGTACTGTGATTGACGCGATCGAATGCCTTTGCAAAATCTGTATAAATTACATCACATTGCATGCCATTCTCAAGGTAATTCAAGGCAGTATTACAAAAAATTGAGAGATTTGTAGTAGTGGATCTGCCTGTAACGAAGCCATGCTGAGACGGAGAGATAAATCTTTTTAAGAGAGGTGTAAGTTTGTCACAAACTAGTTTTTCAAAGAGCTTAGGGATAGAAGAAATTTTACAGATTGGACGATAGTTAGTAATATCATGCCTCGATCCAGATTTATATATGGGCGTTAAAAACGACCTCTTCCAATCATTCAAAAAAATTCCAGACTGCAGAGATAAATTAAAAATTAACCACAAAGGTACAGAAAACGCGGATGAGCACTTTTGAAGTAATATTGGCGGGATGCCATCCATACCTGGATTTTTTTCAAGTTTTAATGAAGAAAGAGCAATTTGGACTTCAGTGATCGAACACTCTAAGTTGCCGATATTTACAAACTCAAAGGGCGTTGAGTAGTTACATGAGACTCTAGGTATGTTTGTACCACAAGAATAAACAGATTGGAAGTGGTTAGCGAACATGTTACAAATGGTTGACAGATCAGATGAGGATACACTATTAAGGCGCATACAGTTAGGAATACCATTAGATTGTTTTTTGCTATTAATAAAGCTCCAAAAGCGTCTACTATTAGTTTTTAAATTAGATTCGACAGAAAGAACATACTGTCTGTAAAGAAACTTATTTAAAACATCAAATTCTTTTTGAAGCGTCCGATAAACTTTCAGAAGTTCCGGGTCGTTATTTCTATTACGAAAACGTTTATAGGCCTTATTTTTCCTATTATTTAAGTTTATGATTCTGTCATTAAACCAAATGGGCTTGTTACCCTTGACAGACTTAATTTTAGGTGTAAACAAATCAATTGCCATTTTCACAGTTTTGATAAATACATTAAAAGAATTGTCCAAGTTACAATTATTGTTAAAAATATTGAACCAATTTATACTATCTAAATAGCTTGAAATGTTGCTGAAATTAGCTTTAGCATAATTATACTTAAAATAAGTGTCACCGGAACCCGGTTTAAAAAACTCATAAAATTTAAACTGCATGGATAGAGCTACATGAAAAACAGAATTACGACAAAGTGGGATCATGGAGTTGTTGATACTAATGTCAAGCTCGGAATCAACGTATACCAAATCGAGAATATTATTAAATTCATTAGGAAAATTATTTATCTGACAAAGGTCAAGCTGGGCAAGAGTATCAACGACTTCACGCTCATAATCTAACTTAACATTAAATGGGAGAAGTCTAGACTCATCACAATCAAACGACCAAATTAAGTTTGGCAAGTTAAAGTCTCCGAGAAGAATAACGTGTTGATGATCTTTTAAATTATTTAAGATGAATGAACAATTATCTAAATGGGTTTTATATAACAAGTAAGGACTCCTTGGTGGTATATAACTTGCAATAACAATAACTTCAGTTCCAGAAATGCATTTAATTGAGACTGCTATTTGGTTAACATCTAAATCTAAATCAGCTGCTGTTGGAGGTAGATCGATTTCATCACTATGCAAAGAGGCCCGAACTGCAACCAATACTCCGCCGCCTCTCTCGCAATCAGTTACAACGGAGCAACGATTCTTGCGGTAAACTTCGTACTGGTCCTTGTTGAACATTTCCTCGTTGTGATGATTATGTGTCAGCCAAGTCTCAGTGAATACAATAACATCGTATTGAGCAGATGAAGAGAAGAGCAAGACATCGCGAAGTTTGGTTCTTAGACCACCAGTATTTTGGTAGTAAAGATTAAAGGCTGTAGGAGTTAAATCCTTAGGTCTGAGTTTTTTGGAAGGTTTTTTGGAGCGTTTTTTGACTGAGTCTTCTTTGAGCTAGTTCTGTTCACAAATTCTTTTACCAGAATATCTTTAGGCCAGAAGCTCGGGTTGACCAGTAATTTTCCAGTTGGTAGAGGGCATAAAAGTTTAAACGAAGATGTTAGGCGACCTGTAAGGTTATCCGGAGTCAGGCTATGACATTTTATGTTGCTGATATTAATGCCTTTCGTAGCAATATAGTTCACAATATCACTGCTTTTGGTACCATATTCTAGGCGTGATAAAAATACTGCAAAATGGGGTGGCACTATTTTAAGAGTACAGGCCGTACTAGGAACACTGTCCAGTCGCTGGTGAATATTTACTGCCACCTCACTAGTAAGTGGTTTGTCAATTGTAGTTGAGGCAGTACTACATGTGGCCACTACATTATCGGAGACTCCGTTGAGTACGACACTTCCAGATGGCGATTTAACTTGCGAATTGGATCGCAGAGCTCTTTTCGCTATGGGAAGTTGGAGCTGATGTGTTTGTGGAGGATCTTGCAGCACATCCTGGAACGGGCGTTTAGATCCTTCCGGTAGAAGTAAGATGGTACCACTGTGAGGAGTTAGACTATGCGGTTGAAGTTGCATGACTGGTTCGATCACTGTTGGTGTTATCAAAGCTGGTGTTGTGGCTGGTTCAAGTAAAGTTGGTGTTAAGTCTATATTTGGTGGCTTTTGCGCTGGATGAGGTATTAGGTTATCTACGTTCGGTTGCTCTTGGATTATGTTAGGGCTTTGCCTAGGTGATTGGTCTACTTGTTGCAGCTGATTTTGTTGTAGGATCCGATCCATGTTCGAGAACCCTTCAATCAGCTTGTTACCACTGCTAACGTCAAAGTTGAATATCTCCTGTAATTCCGAGAATAACGTCGACATTCTTTTGAAGGCTTTTTGTAGCTTAACAATTTTCCAGTGCAAGGCATCCGGTGAAATGTTCCGATGCTTTATACAATAAAAGCATAAACCGGGAGTAGAGATAATTTTATCCACGTCCTTTCCTTTTAAGCCTAAGCATTTTGCATGAGCCGTATCAAGGCAAACACCGCACGAAATATTAACATCATTCGTGTTCATTCCACAAATGTAACAATTTGGTGTACTTTTTGGGGTATTCATACTCCAATAATATTACGATGGTAACTCTGCTTAAGTATCTAGTACAACAACCAAAAAGCTCAGCAAATTGTGTGGTTGATGCAAATGATGAGATGTGGTGCGTGGAGAAGATTAAATAATGAAAATGGCGTGGTGAGTATCAATCTTGCTGTAATGGCAGAACAAATACCAAAATTGTACTCACACGGAGGAGGAAGTAGGAAGAACTCAGGTACAAATAATATTCCAAATGTTAGAAGAGGATCGAAATCAGTTTCTCACTCAAAGCGTTGAATACGGTTTCCAAACATGAAATGAGAACCGTATAAAGAATTCAGTGTAGGCCAGCAAAAATTGCTTCGTAGGCAGAACATCCACTAATAATTAAACTCACCGGGATAAATGAGTCATACACTCATGCAGCTTCAAACTGAATGTGATGAAACGAGATGGTTGATCACTCAAATATAACACTCAGCAATTATTATAAGGCAAAAATGTATATGAATTTGGAATATTTATGTTTTTAACACAAAATTAAAAGAAAAGATAAAGAGCAAGACAACTCGTGCACAATTGCAAACCCTGAATCAAGACGATGCGTTTATTATGCAATACAAGTTGTGTTTATGTAAAGTTATTTTAATAGATAAATTTAATAATAAATATGGAAGCGAAAAGAAACACAGGCGAACTTGCGAACTTACTCAAGCGAGTTCTCTGGGGATAATTCAGCAAAATTTGCCGAGGTAATGATTTCTTCGCCAAAAACTTTCTTTCTAAGGCGGAAGAGAGCCGGACATTCCATGAGAATGTGAAGAGAGAATTCATCACTCTCTAGGCACAGTCAACATGTGGGGTCTGGTGAGACTCCGATTCGGTGAAGGTGTTTTTTCAAAAGACAATGGCCAGTAATAATTCTTGTCAGGATTCTTAGGTTGTTTTTACCCAGATTAGTTAGAAAATAGGATTTTCTGGGGGAGAATTTTGGGAAGAACTGTTTGGTGCAGTTCTGCCCAGGTGTTTTAAGCCAGAGTTCATTAGATTCGATTTGAGCTAAGCTCCTAATGTATTCCCTGAGGCATCCCTTACTGACAAGTAAGACTGAGAAGTTCGCTTGAGGTGATTCTCCAAAAATGCCAGATCCAGTCCCTGAATTCATCTTGGAACCGTCTGTGTATCAGACTAGATCAAGTCGCGATGGATTGGCGGGATGATGATGGAGAAGTTTTTATGAAAGCCATATTCCGGTAACATGTCGTCTAGAAACATGCTGAACGATCTTTCAGGCTCCATAGTGTCAGTTAAAGACAGGTGACCTCCATGATAGGAATAGGGGTCGATATTATTCGAATGGAATAGGCGATGAATGCTTAGTCTTGCTTCCATTTGAATGTGTACTTGGATAGGTAATAAGCCTAGGATGACATTCAGTGCAGTGGTTGGTGTGGAGCGTTGACAGCCTGTCATGCTGTTTTCGGCTATACGTTGAATCTGTTCTAGCTTTTTGACTGTAGTGACTTCGTTAGTCTTTGTCCACCAGACCACGGCAGCGTAGGTGATCACGAATATAGCCAGTACATCATCCGGGGACTTATATCCCAATTGTTACCGCAGACTCGACAGCAGATCCAAAGAGATCTGGTGGCTCTGTTTGCGATCAGTGTTGTCACTTCTACCACAATGTAGTAGATCTACCACAATTTCTTAATATTTCTTCAATCTACCACAACTACCACTGCACCCAAAAATTCTACCACGTTTTGTTATTCCAGTGCTTAATATTTTATAATTCTCTATGCTTTCATATCGATAAGAAAATGAAAGCGAGTCGCACTTTTCATGGATATTTTTATCATTCGTGTCGTCATTAACATCTTCTGTCTACAGTTCCATATCCCAGCAAAACAGGCAATTTCCATTTCGTTCGCTAAGAAGATTTTGTTCCTTAGTGAGTTCGATTAAGAATTTCAAGCGATAGATTGACATTTGATGCCCTGGACATTGACGCCCTATGTTCGTGTCTCCAATTAGTTTTCACGCGCGGTTTTGTATCCTTTCCAATAGGTGCAATCGTGCAATGTGGTTTTCCGCAAACCCGACCAGATAATGAGAAGCATACTCAAGTTTGGGGCGAATGAACGCTAGATCAAAAGGGGTAAAATATTTCTTGCACCGTTTGAGGCAACCTAGAGATTTCGCAGCGTTCTTGAAGACTTCGTGTATATATATATGGTCGTTCTAACGACGTGTTTCATGGACACACATACCGAAAATGGAAAGTCTTTCGGGTTCGAGAATATAAGGGCCATTCATTGATAACGGCTGAAGGTTTGGTTTTCGCTTTAGGGATAGCAAACAGCATTGCGTTTTGGAAGCGTTAAACTCCACCCTATTGGCTAAACCTTTTTTATAATGCTATCAAGGTCAGAATGTAATGAGCTTCACATGTGTTGCCATTCCACTTTTATGGCCGAAGAACAAGTACGTGGTCCTGGAATGAATATGAGAAGGTAAGTTTGCTATCATCAGCGAAGGAAAAAATTGGATTAGATTATTAGAAGTTTCAGACAAGAGATCATTTATGAAAATGAGAAAGAGAGTCGGAGACAAAACAGAGCCTTGGGGGACACTAGCATTTATATGGTGAGTTTCAGACTTGAAACCATCCAGAACAACTTGAATTGAGCGGCCAGAAATGTAGTTTCTAATCCATTGAAGAAAAGTCGCATCGATCCCATGGTGTCAAACTCTGTCAAATGTTTTTAAAATATCAAGCGCAACAATCTTTATTTCACCAGAGTAGTGGAGAGATTGTTTCCGCTTTCCGGTGAGATAAGTCATCAAATCATCAGTGTATCTGTTGCCACGAAAACCATACTGCCGGTCATTGAGAAGTTTCCGCGATTCAATATATTTCATAAGCTGACAATTTGTCAGCATTTTATGACTTTAGACGCGCTGGATTTGTTTTCCACTTACTCGGAAAGAGTCCAGAAGAATAGGACAGATGATTATATTAATACCAGCTAATGACAGTTCTAGGACAACTTATCCGACCAGTAATTGCTGGGACCGCACATTACCTATACTACAAATTTGCTGATTTTTCTGTGACTAATTGTAATGGTGCATATAAACTTCAAATCTACCACCCATTTCTTAAATCGTCCACTCTTTTTTCCTTCCAATCTACCACATTTTTGAAATCCCAAGTGACAACACTGTTTGCTATGCGTTCTATTTGTGGATTCCATGATAGTTTACTGTCAAGGATGATTCCCAGATATTTGGCTTCCCGTGAAAATTCAATGGTTTCGCCACACATAGTGGGACGAGTTAGGAAATCTAGTTTCCTCCGTCTGGTAAAAGGTACGAGAGTCGTCTTTTAAGGATTTACAGAAAGACCTTCTTTGTTGCACCATCTTTCAACTATGGATAGTGCATGCTGCAGTATTTCTGAGACCGTGCTTTCAAATTTGCCACTGACAACGATTGCTACGTCGTCAGCATATCCTATAGCATCAATCCCTAGATTGGCCAGGGATTGGAGTAGATCGTCAAGAGCGACCATCAGAATGGCGAGAGGACGGGCGTCCTTGAGGACACTCTCTGGTCGTTAGCGCCGAAAGTTCCACATCGTCGATGCGGGTCTGGATTACTCTTTTATTGAGCATAGCCATTATCCATCTCCCTATAATTGGGGACAGATTCATGTTGTTGAGAGCCCTGTTGGTGGACTCAAAGGATGTGTAATTGAAGGCTCCTTCAATATCCAGGAAAGCGACAAGGCAGTTCCTTTCGATTGATGGAGTACACTCAATTTTAGTTACTAAGTCATTGAGTGCTGACTCGGTAGATTTACCTGGTTGATAGGCATGTTGTGATTTGCTGAGCGGAAAATTTCGCAGTGCTTTTTCTCTTATGTGTCTATCAACTAGTTTCTCCATGCTTTTAAGGATAAAAGACATGAGGCTGATGGGGCGATAGGATTTCGGACTTGAATCCGAGTTTCTTCCTGTTTGGGTAGATATTTGACTGTTACGCTACAAAATACAATCACTGTTTGTTATTATCAAAATGGGAATCCGCCAAAGAAAGTTTGATCAATTAAGGTTCCGTGAGACCGTGACCAAAAGAAATTGGGAAACTCTGCTTTAGATCGTAAATATGTATCTAAAATTCAATGCCGAAGTAAACCTACTTGCTTTCACTTTTATGCGCGTTTGATAGCATTAAGATTTAATTCTCAGTTTGACTTGTTCGATTAAATTAAAGTTATAGACTCTTCATTTTTAGAGTTGCATGGATTGACTTCATTTAAAAGTGGGTGAACTGCTATTAACTAAAAAACATTTGTTCTCAACAATTTCAAATGTTTCACAAAAACTATTGTTTTCGAATGTTTACTTAACTAATCATGTGTCGGTAAAATTCGAGGTAAAACATTTTTAGAGGATACGTCTTTTAACAGCCTGAAAATGGACCCCCTTTATGGCATAATATCTTTTAGCAATATTCAGACCAAACTACCTACACATACTCTCAATCACATCGCTCAGGCAAAACTGACATAAGTAGGTGATGATAACTTACTTTACCTTATACGATCTATAAATTCTATCTTGTGTGAATGAAACTATTTCAAAAATTCAGATTAATCCGAGTTCTGACTAAAAGTTTTCAAAGCATTTTTGCTTTATGACAATATCTTTATTTCGTAACTTCAGACTGTAGACTACGAAATCTTATGACATTTTATCAAATCCTGTTCCCATATGTACAAATTTCGTAAAAGAGAAAGCAATCGGGAGATTTCGTGCCCATGAAAAATCGTATCAAATTGATTTGTCAAACTGCCATGACGTTTATTTCATTTAAGTTTAAACCGCTCCCGTATCTCTTCATAATTTTGCTATTTGCATAGAAAATTTTGCACACTCTTTCAACTTCGTATATGGACTGGGAATATTTGTTCACCAATAAGGATTATACCTAACCTAATAAAAAAAATAAACAAAGTGAAGCAATATTTTTTAATTGTATTTCTCATGTTAAATAGTTAACAAGAACTCAATACTTATTAACAATTAAAGTTTAAAATTCATAAAATTAACAAAGTCTTTCATTGTTCTTCTTTACTTTGTTAATAGAAATTGTTTCATGGATATGGCTGGGATTTAAACATACAATATTCCACTTAACAAGACGCACACATTGATCCTACACCACGGCCACCCATTTCATTAAAAGTAAATAATATTTTGTCGTTTATTAAAAGCATTATTTTAAAATAAAACTTCACACCAGAAGTAGTTTATAGAAAAACATATATTAAACAGTAAAAGGAATAAATTGTCTGTTGAACATTAGTTCACTCTTTTAAAGTCAAGACGTGAAATTCTGTACCTAATTTCCTTTAACACACAAGATCCATTTGACATGACGTTTTCAGTTATTCATTCAGTTATGAACGTTTTGAAAATTTGGTGAATGTGGACTTATCTCGTGGGTATCGTTGTGGTATGAAAAATCATAAAAGGTAGTTTTAAAAATAGTTTTCTAGTTAAGGGTTGGGACAGCGTTGCCATAAGTGCAGATTTGTCTGCGTTTTGCAGATTTTCAGCGCAGCTTCTGACTCTTAAAATCCAAAAATCTGCTTCAGGATTTTGCGCTCTATAATGCTGCCTATAACTGTCGCATTTCTGGTCTTATGAGGCTATACTGAATGTGTCTAGCTGTCACCTGTCAAAATTAATTTTTTTGATATTGCAATATTTATGAATCCAGATATTTTTCCATAGAAATCTGCATTTCTGATTTTTTTTCTTCATAATTGCAGATTTCTCTAAATATTTTCATGGCAACACTGGGTTGGGATTCTGTAAGATGAAAACGTTCAATCGTTTCATGCACGCATTTTTTTCTTCATGTAGGTTACTTCGAAAACGAAAGGCATTTTCGTTTGCGCGAAAGCAAAAAACCAAAGTCATTTCATTGACATCTCGGTTTTTTTTTTTTTTTGCTCCATGCAACCCCAAATGCTAAAGACATTTTCATTTCGTGTGAAAGGAAAACAACGACAGGGGTGGAATTTTGTAAGATAAAAACGTCCGCTTTATGTAACTTCGGAAACGAAAGGTACGTCTTTTCAGTTCAGTTCAGCAATGCATATGACCCCTTGTTATGTACTTAAAAGTCGGTTAGTTTCTGAGTGACAGTCCGTACATAGGTTAATCAGCGGCACTTATGGGGAGGTCCTGACATTTTCGCCGTTTGCTGCAGTCAGCTCTTTGTGCAGACTGAGACCATTTGTAAGGCAATGGTTCAATTAAAGCTGTTGATGGATTAACACATTTTAAGCTTCCCTGATTTAGAAAAAGTAGTGTATAGAAAGTATGCCCCTGTCTCTCAAAATCTGTTATTGGATAATGACCCAAAGTACTAGACAAACTTTACAAGCAGCAAAGTCGTACTAGTGCTCTGCGCAGATGTTCAATTATTTTCCAAGGAAACACCCATCGATATAGATAAAAATTTCATCCAGCTCTCAGATAGGTTGTTGAAACTGTCCACTGTAATTTAGCCAAATGATTAAGCCAAGCATTAGTAATTTCATGTTTATCCACTTTAAACACCCCAAATACCATTTACCTTTAACAAAACCACTCACACATTGAAAATTTCTGTCTATTCCCAATAGATTGCATCCAGCTCTACACCACGCTGTCTACGGCGCGCCGATTCCGGTGTGCCCAACGAAGCATTAACACCACGTAGCGATACAACTTCAACAACCGAAAGCACAACATCTCCCCCAGAACGCGCACCATCCGAGTCCTCGAGTGGTGTACATTCCGGCGAAGAACGCGAAGAAGTTGTTATCCGTCCACGTGCTGTATGCAAACCACCACCAAAACCAACACAGCCAGCTATACAAGAAGAGCCATACGGTCGATCGACCAACATGCGAATGTCCAGCTTCAACAACGACAGCAATAACAGCATCAGCAACAACAGCAAATCGAATAGTGCAACCCTGCCATTGACAAGGACAATGCCTGAGCAGAAAATCGATTATTCCCACTGCAGTACGATGCCACTGCCATTAGGCTGCCATAGTCAAGCGTCGCTACAGTACAAGCCCCAAGGGTACTCACCCCAGTCGGTGACGTCGTCAATTGGGGTGGTGGCAGCCAAGCAACACGTTATCTCACATACCACCTTACCGAATGGTGTACGCTATTCGAATCCACACTTCCTTCGGCGTATTCCACACATTACAAAGGCCGAGTCTCCATATGGACACTTGGGTCTGGGTGCTGGCCATCATACATTTTCCAAGCTACTCCAAGATCCAATGCAAATTCACAGTCTGGCGAACACATCGATTCCGGAGGACAGAGACTCAGCTAATTATTCGATGTCCTCGGATCAGGATTGTCTGTATGCGACGACGACGTCGGCTGTGACAAATCATCATCATCATCATCACCATCATCAGCACCAGCACGCAAACTGAGGGTTACTTATAATGAATATTAGTTAAATTTTAATTTATGCCCTGCCCATACCCACCAGACAAACACTTATACATACCTACAATACGAGCGAAAAGGACCTACACACATACACTAAAGTCAAAGTTTAGTTATAAGTTGCAATAAGTTTTATTTTTTTTTTTTTATTTCTATCCAAGTAGAGCATTGATATTTTTATTTAGATATAACAATTTTAAGTTTAAGTTTAAAAATAGTTTTAATCAGTGTTGTCCCAACAAAATGTGATTATAAGCAATTGATTAGCACAAAGCTTAGAGCCCTATATGAAAACAATAATTGAAAAGATGCTTACAGACCAATTTTAGAATTATGGATTGTAACGGTAAGTGGAAACGAATCATATCATACTATAATATACATAGATAGAGATTTATCTTTTAATTTTATCCCGCAGTTTGCCTATTATTTTTTTATTTATTAACAATGTGGATTGCTTTATGTCCTTGCTTATGGATTGCTAACATATTGAAGTTGACTTCATGACTTGTGATCATTTCAACAAATCGCTGCAGTTGTATCTTTTATACGCCCAAACGTTCAATGGATTTAGAAGTCACTTGTAGAATGTAGACATGCCCTTAAATAGACCAATTTGGAACCTTGGATTGGCTTTTTCATTGGCGTAGAAGGAATATTTTTTTTTTGTTTACGAAAAGTTGAAGCTCGCAGTTGTACTCTCGGATGACGTTTATTAAAGTCGAAATACAACTTTGGATATACTAGTTTTTGGGGGTTGAACCGGAAAAAAATATACAGATACACATTTATGTAAAAAAAATAACTCAGTCTAAGCCGGTTCCTTATAAAGCCAAGGATCGGCATGGCGTGTTGATTCCTCAAATCCGAGTGCATTCACTTTTAGATAAGCAACATTGATTTTTTTATTTCACAGACAGGAGACGGCATTATCCCAAAGCTATGATTAAACATGTTACGAAAGGTGTCAATTGTTGACATGCCGAGTGCTGATGTCAAAAATATTTACTCCGCAGATTGTCATTTACATGTTATTCCTAAGCGCGTCAACATCAATTATTGACACCCAATCACGCACTGACAATTGTACATTTATGCGTTATGCGCATGTCATTGTGTACAAAATCCATGACATAGGTACTCGCTTTCTCATGCTCTGACAGATCTAAGTGAGACAGGCAAGTGACCGGCACATGGCAGGCATTTGCACTTCGTTGCACTGTAACATGATTGATCGATTGTACTTTATAGTAACTGCTGGTGACGTGTAGCATATTTGAAAAAAAGTTGGTCGGTACCCTCGCTGGGTTTTCCCAGATCTGACATCACCAAAACGGCTGATAACGCCATTTGGGAATTTGGTGCGCAAAAGATCGATTATGACAGGGGCTCTGTGGCACGGCGCATGAACCAGAGGTCGTCCAAATCCATGTCAGTCAAAAAAGTCAGTTAACATGGCTCTGTAATTCCCGCCGTTGACCGAAACGTAGTTTTCAGCCTGATTTTCGAAGAAAAATGGTCCAATTATGCCACCACTCCACAATCCGCATTAAACTGGCATTCTCGCCCAAAAGCAAGTCACGCTCTTATGTATTATGTGCTTTTTACTTTAGAACACAAATATTTCAACCAATTAAGAAATTTGTATGGAATTAAGTAGGTATTCGGTCGATTGAGACTGGGAATTTGGCGCTAGAAAGAGACAGACTATGTGCGAGAGAGATGGATGGGTTGTGCGATGGAAGATTGTTTTTTTTTGCTGTGAGTTATGTTGGTTGTTTTTTTTGGATAGACCCACGAACGTACCGATAGCAAAATTCTAATCTTTGCGAACGCATAATCCAGTTCATGGTTGGAACTACAGACGACCGACACGCACGTAGCGATAGTCTCATCTTTATCGATTTTTGTATGATTCGATACATTTTGAGGGCATGGGCAATAATCTGAATTCTGAATGTAGAACAACAAACATAAATGATTATTATCAATAATCGCTGGCTGGTGGGATCGGTAGTTGGTGGATCTATTTTTAGATTCGCAATGGTTTGCGGCGTTATATATCTTGCAATGTTTTATGAGAGCAGAATGAATGAAATTGATTTAACTGCAGCAGAAATAACTGAAAACAAAAGAATTTTCCGAAAAGAAATATTCAAACCCAATATTCAATAACCGATTGATCTACAGTTTTCTATTAATGCGATCACACAGTCATTCAAATCAGGTGGTAGCATTCAATTCGTATGAAGAGTGTCACGGCGCATGACAGGCAACCACACAGAGTGACCACTTTGGACATATTTGTAAGTCATAGTGAGATCTGCATGTTTCTGAATGACACGATATGTGACATGTGTAATCGGAGTTTAATGTTGCGTCAATAATAAACTTATATTTACGAATAGAAGTCTTTATGTGGAGTCGCTTAGATATAATTAAATGAAATCAGTGTTGCTTCTTGACGAGAGTTGTATCCTTCGATATCACTCGCTGTGATGGTTTTGTACTAGATTAATCATATCATAAGTCGTAATATGCTTAGCAGATAGGAAAGGGAGTACGTCCAGTCAGCAACCAGTCAGAAAGATCTTTTGTGCCTGATGGTCAGTTTGAGAGCTTCTCGGAACGCTCTTATGGGGAGTTTGGTTGCCTTCCATGCAGCGATAGGTCCATAGTTCCCGACTATTATTTTCGTAGACAAATCATTGGCCTTGGCCCTTTGGGAATATTACAACCACTACTCGATCAGGTAACTACCTTGCTGACTAATCAAACCATTTGTACCTGCCGTTAAATCTAAGTGCTGATGCTACCAAGTTTCACGAACCCATGGTGTAATTTTTAAAAGTAATATGGAGTTTTTGAGGAATAGCTTGTAAAGGTAGTGCATTAATTTCCTTGATTAATTTTTCAATTTTTACTAGAAATCCGACATTCTTTCAAAAGTACTTGAAGCCCGAGATCGAACTTCTAATCTTCTCAGCCATCATAGGCCTGCTTTATGTCGCTATAGGAACTCCTAAAATCGCGATTATTCGACGAGGTGGTTGCCCCCTTACCTTCAGTCATTTTATTTCGGCCAGGATGCAGAAAATTAACTCTCCGATATACCTAGAGAGAGACCTTAAAAATACAAAAGATGATGTGCAGGTTCCTTTCATACTCCAAATCTTATAGTACGAGTGTATGTCTTCCTCATTCTGGCGCATACATCAATTTTAGAAGGCAATGATTCAGCTACTTATTCGATGCCCTCAAATTAGGATTCTCGGTATGAGACGACGACATTTGGCACACAATCTGAGAGTCCCTTGTAACCTCTAAAGGCTGGCCGACTATCTATCGTACACAGAGAGATGGCTCTGGTGTGGGTTTTTTGACCGTACCTTTGATCTCTTCTTTACCCTTTGTTAGGCAGACGATTATTTAGTAAATTTCGTCTTCCAATATCTATGCTGTGGCCCATGAATAGGAGTTATTTATCAATCGCTTCAATCACCCCTATCGTGGAATCCGCCGGGGGGAATCATTCACGGAAAAAAATATTTTGGTATTGTCAAATCCGCAAAGTGAACAGTTCCCCGTGTGGGTAATGTGAATGAGTTTCACTGTATCGTTAAAAACGTTCAAATCGAATTTTTCCCGAACAAAATGACATTTCTTGCCCGCATCAAATTCATTGCGGATTTCATAGGTTTTCTTGCTTGCTGCATGTCGTGAGCATTTTAATATAAAAAATTTACATACAAAACAGCTGCTTCATTAAGCCCAACATCTATTGCACAGATTAAACTTTATTAAAATCAAAAAATAAACATTCTAAAAACACATTTCGTCTAGAAGTTCCGTGAAACCACTCATCGCTCATTTCAGCCTGTCTCGTATTCTTCTCTGAGAATAGCGCTCCTTTCGTTCTTCCTCTTATTTTTACAAGAATAGAGTTATTGTATACATTATTACATAATAAACACTGTTTTTTATTTAAATCACTTTTGAAACAAACTTTTCATAACCTCCGACGAATGCAGCTACACGGATTTGTGTTCACAAATGAAAGACAGCCGTTTGACAGTGAAACTACCTTTCCCAAAAACGTGTCGATAAGGAAACTTTTCCGCCGGATTCCACGATAGCAGTAGAAGGTGAAAGGGAATCGAATAGGTGAAGTGAAACTCAATTCCGACGGATTCCACGATAGGGGTGAATGCCTTAAATACTTAAAGAAAAGACGGACCACATTGTGACTAAGGGAAAGGAACCAGTTCCTAAAATCTCCGGTTTTGGGGTGGATTAAGGATCATAGATCACAGTAACAGAGTATCGAAAAATCAATCACACAGCATCATCGATGCAAAGGTCCTCCGGATGCTTTTTATGATTTGGAAGGTAACGGCGGCAATGATCGCACCAGAAGTCGTTTTTAAAGGAGTTTTTTGTCAAATTCTTGGTAAAGAAATAAAACGCTAAATTATAGGTAGAGAACAAATTATGGTTGCATTGCTAGCAAGGATCAACTTGACAAAGTGACTATACTGGGTCAACAAAAGTGATATGTAGCTCTTGTTTTAAATCTTCGGTCTTAAGGCAGTATTTTCTGCCGATTGAGCTCAAATTTTGAGACAATCGAGGGTATTGGCTCAAAAGGATTTCTATGAAGTTTGGTCAAAATTTGACAAAGAGTCGTGGCACCTACCATACAAAAAAAAGCTATTACCGTGGGCCATTCCATTACCATGAACGTCGTATCTAGAGAGACAGGTAGATTTTGAGTGAGTAGAAAGGAGATAAGGTAGATGGTACAGAAAATGGACCAAAAACCCACTTTTAGAAATAATTATCGCATATGGGCATGACATGACGCATGATCATGAAGGTTCTTGTTCGAAACCATAGCGCTTTCGATACAAATCTTCATTTGGTATTTGCGTTGGTAGAGTGAGAACGTAAAAAGCGGGCATCCGCTTTGGCTTTAGCATACAATTTTCATTATTTCTGTACCTGCCAAATAGTATTTCATTGCAATAAGGCCTTGTTTTTGTGTGTAGCCAAGTCGTTCATATGAATGAAAGTCATGCCCGTGTACTGGGTCATACATCCCTTGCTATGAAGATCGTTTCGAGCGAGACAGGTCGATTTTAAGTGAGCAGTAAAGAGTGAAGGGATTTTCAGTGTAATATAGGCTTCTTTTCTCAACTAACCTAAAAATCTACCCGTCTCGCCCGACATGACTTTCATGGGAAGGCATGTGTGGCCCAGCACATAGTATGGCCTTGCACTATGTCTTAATTCAAAATATTACACGAATTTCTAGACAACAACGGCGGCACAACTTAATGCGTACTGTGAAACTAATCATCACAATAGGCCCACTTGTGGCCGCAGTGATCTCTGATTTACTATACCACCTCCCCCCTACAATCTATAATCTGTAATCTATAAAATAATCCTCATTTTATTTTGGAATTTGAAATGAAGGAAGAACCAACAAAAAAAAAATATAAATATCTCAAGCAATTGGAAGCATTGCCCGAGTTCAAAAGCTGGTTACGCAGAAATTTTTTCGTCGGGGACAGAGAAGGGATTTTTTTGTTTTTTTAAAGAAGAAAAAACATCATTTTGGAATTAAGAAAAGCGGATTGTTTTTCTTGAAACCTGGGAACCCTATTGGTTAGTCAATTCAAACAAAAATTAAGCTAGCTATGGTAGAAGACTGATTTGAAAAGAAAATGTTAACGCCTTTTGACGCGACATTGTTTTACAACTCATCCCCCTGTGTACAGGAAGTAGAACTTCATGAAAATGCTGCTCTCGGATCTGTGACAGTTACTCCTTAAAAACTGGAATGGGCTAACGAGAGATGGCGGGATATTGACACCTGTAACCATGCAAAACAGGCCTTGCCACGGTTAAGTCGGCGCGGGACAAAGATCCTGTTAAACGTCAGTAGAACACACATCGGAACTATTATATCGGAGTACATACTAACAGGCCAATGTGTACTAGGAAGACAAGGCTTGGAGTTACCCGCTAATGTTTTTTGTAGCATCAGTTGCATGGATAAGGAGGAGGAGGAAACACCCTTCCACCTGCTATGTAATTATGCGATATCCTCGATCAGAAAGCAAACTCTATGAGAGTACTTTTTCGGGGAGCTTGCTGATATTGCTAAAACGGATATCAGAAAAATAAGGAAATTTCTTAAAAATACGAAATGGTTCCAAGAGTAGCGGAAATAACCTACTCCGCTTGTGGTGTAAATCTCTTTGGAAACTTTAGACTCTTAGCACCTATCAAAGAAAGCAGAGGGTTGCATTTGAAAATAAAATTGAGTTAAAAAATTGGTCACAAAATCTTGCCCCTGAGACCCCTTTCAAAAATCGAGCCCATAAGTGTGTCGCTCTGTACTCAGCACCACTACATGACGATGAGTAGGTACATGGCAGTGTATAGCTATACATATGAAGACATATTTATGAAACTGCACAAGGCACAACTATTGTTTTTTTGAGGATTCTCGATAAACATGCTTCATTCACATATTACAATTGGAAATATACTTTAAACACATTTATGCCAAACCAACTGCATCTCCTTTTCAACCGGTTGCCATTAATTTACGTACTTTCCATTATTGCTACTATGTAAAGTGTTTGCATACTACTTATTTTGTTTGGCTTTGTCTTTTCGCCAACACTAAGCCACAAAGGCAAGTGATGTCTCTAATGTAGGTACTCATTGTCTGGCTACCCTTTCTGCTTAAGCTTAACTTGTCTCAGCTTCATTTATCATTTATATACCTCTCAACCAGATAGAAAAGGAAAACAAACAAAACATAAAAAAAAAAAAATTAAAAAATAATAGAAAGACATTTCGGAACAAAAAGGACTCAGTAATAAATTAAAAGATTTGTGATCCATTCTTTTGCCTTTTTCCCTTGCATAAAGTTTCATATTTCGAATGCCAATCGTCGATCCAGGAGGGACAGATGAGAAGCAAAGGAAAAAAATGAATAATCGCTCCTGTCAACAGATTGCATTTTAAATCTAACCAGAGGATTATCCACAGATATTGGATGTCCTTTTGGATGACTACGGATAGATAAAAAGATAGGACAGTGGAAGTTTTTCTATAGTTTGTATGACAAAGAAAAAATGGCTTTGCACGTTAAGTAGTCAGGTTGCTAACCTTTCAGCTGTCCTCTGTAGGTACAGGTATATCTTAGACAGGTCATCTTGACAGGTGGACTTTTTTTTTCATTGCTTTGAGTTCGATTTTGATGAGATTAGATTGGATTTGTGAATGTTATTGTTGAAAAAGTCGGAAATACTTTTTAGTTCAATCATTTTTAGTGATGCTACAGGAAGTAAGAAGTAATGAGAAAGTCCGGCAGCAAACTTATGGAGATTATATCTGAGATAGCTTAGAGTAGCCCTATTAATGTCAAAGAAAAACGCAAAAGATAAGTAGTAATAGAGCTCCCGAGGGGAAAAATATTTGGCCAGGACTGCTGATGTCTTTGAAGGGACAAGCATACTTGAATAAAGAATGATACCTTTGAAATTCTTGGACTATGTAATCTATGATCGAAAATGCATACATGGATTATGACCAAAAAAGGCAAGCTTAACTGAAATAACGTGATTGAGCTTCTGTATAGACAAGCGTAGTTGATCCTACGGGAGACACAAATGGCAAATGGTTGTACCAAATCTAGACGCAGAGTCTATGCAATATGCCCAAGGTTACTATCTGTAAAAGATTCTTGTTAGAAAGGGGGGAGGGCTAGGGTTTACTATTGCGCATAGCGTCGAGCCCCGCTGTGGGGTTGATTCTCATTGGCTCAGTAGTAAACAACTGATTTGACTCCACTAAATTAGAATTTATTCAGGATCACATTTAACGCGACAATCTAGAGAAGAGGCAAAAGAACCCCAGCTTGAAGAGCATCTTTAGAAGTTGATACCTTAGTTTAGTTTGTACACCCACTAGTTTTGAATTAATTAGTCCACTTTTAAATATGTACCTACATTAGCAGATCTTATGGTCTTGTAGATCTGGTCTTCAGTCGATCTGCAGGATCGGAAGCCACACTGGTACGTGCCGATTAGTATTAGTGTGTTTTAAGACGTTTACACAGTACGTTGGATAGGATCTTGTATGCGACATTAAGCAGGGCTATGCCTCGATAGCTCTTGCAAGACATACAAGGTGGCGCAAAAATAACCTTCCGATGTTTTTTGGCTGTAATTTAAAAAAAAAATTAAAAACTTTGATTCTTCTTGTGGATTATTTTTATTTGGTCTTTTAATTTTTTTTACATCAAGTCGAGAATATGATGTCATGTAAATGGCCGCCGCCACAGTTGATTGTCATTTGAGCCCTTTTTATGGCATTTTCCATCACTTTGTCCAAAACTTCCGGCGATAGGTCCTCACATTCTTGACGGATATTGTCTTTAAGAGCTGCAAGAGTCTGAGGCTTGTTGACATAAACCCGCGACTTCAAAAAGCCCCACAAAAAGAAGTCTGGAGCGGTCAAAACGGGAGATTAGGCGCCCGGGAAATGCATCCTTCAGCATATCGGTTAAGGCACGTGCAGTGTGTGCCGTTGCACCGTCCTGTTGGAACCACATGTTTTCCAATCCCAATTCATCAAGTTGCGGCAAAAAGAACTCGTTGATCATTGCTCTGTAGCGCTCACCATTCACAGTAACCGTTTGGCCCGCGACGTCTTCATGTTCATGACATCTTCGGCTACAGCAGCAATATTCTCTGCAGAACGGCTACTCCGGGGTCTGCCACGCCTGGCAGCATCTCGTGTTGTGCCAGTCTCTTCGAGGCGAGCGGCTAAACGTCGCTAGGAAATCTGCGACGAAATTCACGTTGTGCCAAAGTCACCGACCGATTATTGCTCAAATAAATAGTCACCAATATTCCGCGTTCTGGAGATGTGTAGCGTAAAATTGTTTATTAACGTGTATTTCGCATGTGTTTACTACACAAATGTCAAAACAGAACTGACATTAGGGGCCAATCGCAAAATTTATAGCACTTTCTGATAGGAGGATTACTTTTGCGCCACCTTGTAGGATCCACCCATACTTGGTTGATGATTCGGTGCATGGTCCCTGCCAAAATATCACCACTGTATTTAAAAAGCTCCTCTGGTAAATCACCAGAGCCTGTGGCCTTGTTGTTCTTAAGCTTTTTTATAGCTAGGCCAACTTCTTCTATACTAGGTGGTAGAATTAGTTCTTCATTGACTGGACGTGGGTTCTGTTCTTGCCCTATCACTCTCTCTACATGATGCCCATTAAGCAGCTGCTGGAAATGCTGCTTGAACATATCTACTATTCCCTGCGCTTCGGTGACTAGGTTTCCTTCGCTGTCTCGAAGAGCTTGCGTTCCGGTTTTGTAGCCAGCAGGTAGTTGCTTGGCCTGTTTATAAAACCTCCGGATGTTATTACGATCGCACGACTCTTCAATCTCCTTCAGCTGGGAAGCTGCGTAAGCCCTCTTCTTTCTACACAGTATCTTCTTTTTCACCCTTCTCCTGGCTCGATATTCTTTTCTCGCTGCCCTTGTTTTGCGCTGTAGCGCCTTCTTGTGTGCATCTTCTGTCACCTTTTTGCCTGTATACTCATTCATCATCATACCACGGGCTCTTTCTCTAGGGTGACTGGTACTTTACAGTGGTTTCGGCTTCCTCCTTGATGATGTCGCAATACTGGTACCACTGGCGTTGGCGTTTGTGGTAGGTGAGTGCCTGGAGAGTCTCATACTCAGGCGCTCGCTGTAGTCTCTGGCTACTCTAGGTGTTCTAAGGCGTCCAACGTCGAATTTCTCCTTCCGGGTTGGAGCTTCTTCTCATTGGACAGTCGAGCTCTGAATTTAGCCAAAACAAGAAAATGGTCAGACGATGGATGTTTGGCCCTCGGGATGTGTGCACGTCGACTGTGTTGGTTTGCCGTTCGACCGTCTAAAGAACACCAGGTTTCTGTGTGGATCCTGAGCCTTGGAAACTTAATGCAACTTATTACGAGCTGCTGTAAAATCGATTAGTCGGTAGCCGCTGTTGTCGTTTCGTGGATTCTGTGCTTACCAATTAACTCGCCAAAGATTTTTTCCTCTCCGACTTTAGCATTGAAATCCCCGAGTACAACTATTACATCGTACTCCGGACAGGCCCCCTCTTGATGAAACTGCACACCACACTGTGACTCGATCTTGTATCTGGATGCATTTCCCTCTCATGGAGAACTCTGGATTATTGTTACTCCATATTCGACAATTCTGCTTGTTTACATTGCCGTTGAGATCAAAATGGACCTCCTCCGACATAAAAAGGAAGTTCAGCGTGGTGTTATCCTCTCCCACAATTCGAATGATTTTCTCGCTAAATTCCAGGCGAATCGTCAAGTCTGCTGGGTTCAATTTGCTTGGAAATAAGCTCAAATACTTTTGCAAAATTGTCTGCAGTGTTTGTCTGCCTATTCTCATTTGCGCAGATAAATTCCAGGTCCAGAGTCCAATCGAGGCAGCAATCGTTTCCTGTGTCCTAACTAAAGGATCTCGATTATAAGGCTTCCTTGAAAAAACGGTCCCATGCTCACTTTCGAAAAAGAGTTAAATAGCCTCATAATAGTCTATCTGCTTGCAGCACTCCGCCTAAACTCTCTTTGGACTAAAATTATGGACTCTAAGGCGCACTATCCAAATTCTGGTTTCATCGTCCCAATTGTCCATTTTCGTTAAATTTAAATTTAAGTCTGTAAAATGAAGAAAAACGGAACCGATTAATTACACAGGAAAAAAGTTATTACGTTTTTTTTTTTGGTAAGGCGTTTCACCAGCCACCCTGTAGAACCTTAAACATGAAGTGTGATTCTCTAAATATCCAAAACGAAAACCACTATCGCATCTTAAAAATCTAAATAAATCATGCGAAAACGATAACTTGCTTCATTCATGTAACCCCTTTCGTTTTCTTCAAATAAGGTTTATTGAAAAAATTGGAAAGTAGCCCAGAAAGTTTATGCATAAGTCTTGATTCGATTGTTCGTATATCCAAGAATAAACAAGACAATTTCTGGGAATGGCAAAGACGGACGTGTACGTGTACAGCTAGCTAGTTGTAAATAATTTTTCACTGGTTACAATTAGACTTATTTTATTTGACTGTAGGTGGAGCATTTTCCTTACAAAATTAGCCATGAGTAGGATTGTAATATTGAAGACATACAGCAAATAAAATGTATCTTTGTTTTGTCGACTTATTTTTGGAACTGTTGATTATGAAAGACGCATTTTGGATTTATGTATACTCTAAAAATAATTCAAAAAAAAGTAAATATTAAAAAATTCCAGTGAAGAAGCGGTCAATGCGTTTCTTTTGCACCAAACGAAAATGTCTTTCGTTTTTGGAGTTACATGAAACAAAAACTAACGAAAATGTAAATGAAATACCTTTCGTTTTCAAAGTTACAATCGTGTCTTTATAGTTTCACTTAGATAAAATAGACCGCTTACAATGCGACCTTGGTTTGGATGTCACTGAAGCAATGTCTTCACTTCAGTCTGATGTAAGCATTAATATGCAGCTTCCATTTAACAAAGCAACGTCCATTTACAAGTGTAATATGAGCCCAAAACTCGGCATAAAATACGATCCATCACTTATATATTCATTAAAGCGACCCTGCATTTACGTATCTCCTCCTCATTTCAATGTGCTTCTTACTTTTTTATTTATTTTCCATAAATACACATTTCTCCCTAACAATGCATATCATACGAGTACACAGTAAGTTAATATATTGTTCGAAATTTTAAAAACACAAAACTCTTCCAATTCATTCAATATAATTATGTTTATCAGTTAAATTTTAATACACACAGAAAAATTTTAAAAAATAAAATAAAATCGTCTCACTAGTTAGATTCAAATAATCATGCTTTATAGCTTCTTGCTTCCAAATACTGTAAACAAAATCATTCGCTTAAGCAATGTTTATAGGAAAAAAAAAACTACATTACCATTAAAAAAATACATCCATACATACCAAAAGTGAAATGCAAAATATAAAACATACCATACATATTAAAAAGAACGTATTTGATACAATATAACGATTAAATGCAGAACTGTTTAACCTCGGAAAAGCTACAAATTTTTAAAAAGTAAAAGTAACAAAAAAAAAGGCAAAAATAATAAAAACGAACAAAAATATCCCCTATACGATAATACTACAATTAAATTTATATTACAAACAAGAAAAAAAAATCTTAAATATCATTAGAATTTGTTTTATTACATATAGTAAGGATATTTATGCATATATATAAAACATATATTATATTTGGAATGAGGTAAACTTGTGTAATTATTATCTGTGTCTATATACAAATCATACATTTTAACAGAGGTACTATTAAATCAGCTGAACATAAAAGGTAAGAAGAACATTTTCTATTGTTTATTAATAAATTTAAATTAAAAAAAAAATCATACTCATAGAATACCAAACAAAAAAAATAGTATATCCTGAACGAATAATATAAAAAATACTGAAAAGCAATAGAACGCGGCAAACAAAAGGTTCTAATGTAATACTCGGAAATATACAAGTATAATATTTACTTTTGATAAACAATTTAATTTCTATATAGAATTGATTTTTTTTAAATACTCATATTTCAAATTTGAATGAAAAGAAAAGTAATAGAGGGAATTTTTTTTATGATGAAAGACTAAACAAATAAATGGAAACTGAAAACGGGACAATATAGTTTTTTTTTACATAAAATCATAGAACATATAAATAGAATTATTATTTGTTTGTTGATGTAAAACAAGTAAAAAGTGTTAATTATAATTATTTTGTTTTATTATTCAACTGATTTTCTTTGCAGACTATAGCTGTGGACTGGGATTTTTATTTTTATTTTTTAGTGGTTACGCAGAGACCTTAAGTTCGATGGTAAAGATCTGCTGCCAGTGGCAAGTGATGATCGCTGTTTTTCTGACGATATCTTTTCACATTTTGCTTAAAAAGTGAGTTGTTTTTTTCCTCCTTGTAGTTTCACCACATCTTTCTGGTCCGCATCTTCCATCTGACCTTGGCTTTTAATAGGAATTCTGGAGAGTTTGTAAGGGAAACAATGGAGCACTGCTCCTCGTCTGCATTGTTTGTTTTCTTTTTTTTTTTTCTATGATTTGCAGCCCAAATCAGGGTCGAGTGAGGCCAGCTGGCAGACATTTTGAGGTTATATTGAATGAGGCAAAAGCCTTTACGGCAGCTCAGCTATTAATGAATATGTATATCTCCGAGTTATATTTGTGTGAAGTTTGAAAATACGCTGGCGGTATGCGGTCTCCTATAGATGGCTTAGAAAATACACCTGCACTACTCCACAGTCCATTTTTCAATCATTATGAGCCCCTCTTAACCTGCTGATTTTAACAATTGAGTGTTGTAGCGAAATGTACCATCATTTGTGTAAAGCAAATTGGTGGTACGAGTTCTCGTGATAGAGAAAGCAGTACATTACCAGTACCCCGACTCTCTTGGTCTGATCGTGCTATGTGCAGTAATCTTTGTAATGTAAGGGTCCAGAGGTAAAAGATTTGTTAAGCGAATGTGCTGCCTATGTAATATTCAAACCTTGTGTAGTTTGGTTATGTTATAAGCTTTTCTTAGTACCGGCCACCCATACCCATGACCCATAAGTGAAAATTGGTCGCGAATGGCTGTGCGCATCTAAACCTCAGTCTTTGTTGCAGGCCCCATCTGGCATCTTTTGCCATATGTTTTCTTACTTAGAATGCTATACGCATGCTTTCTTTACATGTTGTTCAATTTTAAGTTGTTGATTCACTCTCAGATACATAGTATCTATTGGGCAAAGGAAGAGAGCTGCTAGCCGTTTAGGAGAGGAAAGGTGAAGTCGGGTATTTTGATTTTTGTGATGAAAAGCATCAGTTCGGTTTTACTCACGTAAGAATTTTTTTTTTCTTTTTTTCCAAAATCTCTCGGGAAGAAATCCCCTATGGCAAAATCTCCCACTAGCAAACTTAACCTTGGGGTCATACGTACCTTACTATTTAACACAATTTTTGAGTGTCGCGGCGACAGAATCAATAACACCAAATGTAAAAATGATTTTGTCCCTAGCGATTTTCTCTTATGGTCTTTTGGAGAAAGGGATTTCAGCACAGGCGATTTTGGAAAGGGGCATTTGAAAAAGGAGATTTCATCACAAACCCGAATTTTCTATACCAGTGTTACCAATTTTAGCATATCGCATACTCTACCACCCTAATTCTTTTGAGCAAATTGCTGCCACGCTATCGATTGATAATTTTATGACATTAACGATGAAAAATGTTTTCAGGTCAGTCTCAACAACTTTATTAAGGCTGTAGGTCGCATTGTGTGCTCGATGTTGGGTTTAGTATTCAGGCTTTAAAAGGCTTGTCGCCATAAACCAATGACAATGGTCAAATCACACGATTATGGGGCCTGATCCACAGGTCCACCAACCCCAAAAATTAATAAGTATGGATGAAAATGTTTGATGAATAAGTTGGCCTGAATTTCCGCTGTATGGGCCTTGCGAATCAGTTCGATGAAAGTTTTTGCATCAACGCGTTCATAGATGTCGTTAGAAGGTTTGTGCAAAAACAAAAAAACATTCTATCGACGGCATATCGTTGGCGGTTTTATACTTTACTTTACTTTTGATGGCGCTACGTGGTGCTCCTGAGCCTTACCAAATATGCCCCTCCAGCCGGCTCGATCTTTAGCCTGCTGTCTCCAATTTCGCAGTCGGAGGTCTTCTTCTACGTGGGGTCGGATCACGTAAAATAAAAACGATTGAGGGATATCGCTTTCACGAATGCTGACTCTATAATATCTGTGACAATAAAAAGAGACTGATATTTTCGAAACGATGTCTTTCGAATGTTTTTATTTGACGTGATCTGGCCCCTGGTATAACTCTATCGATGATACCTTACGCGCTGGGGCAACGATGTTCATCCTCTCTGCATTTCCCAGTTATCTTAACCGATGGATATGGATTTTTTTTTATTAGACTTATGTCGCTGTACAGCACGTATTGCTCGTTATTGTATCTTCTTTACCATAAATCGCTCGTGGGACTTTTCTCTCGAATATAGCAAGGAAGCCTTACTATCAGTAAGGGTCCATGCTTCTGCATTTGCACCATATAGCAGGACCGGGATGACGAGTGTTTGGTATAGCGTCTACTTGGTTCTTCTCGTTGGCTGTTAAATGAAGGCCGCTAAACAGCTGATTGATTTATTTCAAACTACACATAAATCCAGTGTTTTCCTTCCAAACTAAAGCCAGTAGTAGACGATATGTTGAATCAGCATACGCATGCTGAAAATTGTGTTCCAATCACAACATATCGTGTAAAAACAAATTTCTGTCATCAGAGTATGCAGGATATGTTGTGATTGGAACACAACCATCCGAAATTTTCCAAGCTTCACAACGAATTTTCCACCTTTACATGGTCCAAAATCATCAATTTATGCAACAAAATGCAAAATTTTGTAGAAAAAAATTTTAATTTTTCGGGTTTTTTTCGGAATTTTCCGAATTTTCCACCAAGAATTTTTTATTTTTCCATTCCGAAAGCCATTCCGGAACAATTGCACACAAAATTCCATACAAAAAATCAATTTTCGTTTTTTTTCCAATTTCCGGACTTTACCGGAGGGTTTTCCCAAAATTTACTTTCGTAAAAACCTTCTCCTGGCAATTACGAACAACTGAAAAAAAAATGTTTATCAAATCGGTCCAGCCGTTCTCAATAATTGATGAGTTACTATACTATACATTTTTCACATCAAATCAAATATGTACGTCAATTTCTGGCAAACAAAAAACCGTTTGCACGCTTTTGTTGATCTCTTCGTTGATCTTAAGATCATGACCGCTTAAATTGTTGATAAAAAAAATTGCCCAAAAATGCCGCTGCTCAAAAAACCCAATAGTCACATGCTGCGAACACCATTTGCTGAGCACATGGTGTCGAAAATGGCATCCAATGGACCTGCTATATTCCCTTCTATTGTGGTAGTTACATTTCTGGTTTAGAGCGAGTTAAAGTACAAATGGGGATATTTGGTCTGTGTGCTAAGTCCATTATGTCACCGCTTTTCCCCACAAGTCAGATGAGTTTACGATCTGGTATCAGATACGATCACATCATTTATTTCATTGCCTCGCTTTTACTTTTGATAGTAACAAAGCAAGTATCTAACTGCTCCACATGCTTCATCACGAAAGAGATCTAACCATTACTGGATCTCAATTGCTCCAATAATCTTTTATCAGTAAAAACATCCATCCATAGGCACATTGGTAGGAGTCATGTCCACCCTGCAAAAGATTTCTTTAGAAGCTGCATGCCCAGCCCTCTCATCTCATAGAAAACTACCTTTCGGAGAATAATTCTTCGACAATCTCCACGAACTCACTAATATAAGCATCAGCTGCCCCCAATGGTCTGTTCTTAGCTCCTGTTGGTTCAACGGGTAGTTGTAAGCTCATTCTGTCACGATGGGCCTTCTCTGTCGCGGCCTGTCATCCTAACCTAACCTGCATACTCTTAATGTACCTTAAGCCAATAACAACAAATTCGTTCGCCTAAGTGAGGGCCGCTGACAATTTACAATTTACAACTCTATGTGGAATATGCAATCTCAAGCTACCACTACACCCCTACCACAGTCAAAAATTAAAGTTATTTCCATTTCGCATCCATCTTCATCTCTCAGCTATAGTTTGTCATTCAAATTACTTTTCCTTACACAATTCTGTACTTAACTCGATCGCCTGGATCGTGTTTAACTTTTCACACCAAGCACCGTTAAGTTTTCTTATGTAAAAAGACTGATTAGCATACTTGAACATATTTTAATTTTATTTTATTTCTTTTCTAAATAATTCAACGTTCAATTTCGACAAATTCAAATGACATTTTGTAAATTACCATTTTGTATCCACTTCAAATCTAACAATTTCTAAAACGAATAATATTTTATTCACAATACATCACTTAATAATAAAAATTATTTTAAGACAAAATATAAAAGTTTTTGTTTTTTTTTGTTTAACTTTTAAGTAATTGGCTTATTGATCAAATGATTTAAAAAAAAATTGTATTATTATATTTTGATATTGATAACCACCACATAAAAGTTTATTCATTAGTACATTAATAAATTGCACCACCTGTTTAGAAATATAATTTTGTATTTTTATTATTTTTATTTTTTCGATAATACATATTTATTAGAAAGTAGTAAAATAAATTCTGCTACCATTACTTGTACATTTGAATCATTTAAATTCACTAATTAAGAACAAAAGATAAATATTATAATGTAAGAAAAAAGTATTATATTACTAATATTTTGTACAGTTAAACATAATAAATAAAACAATTCAAATGTGTACTCATATGTTCCTTTAAATAAATTTAAAATGCAAACTTAAGTTGGTCTTAGTTTCCTTTTATTGAATAAACGAATATTATTGATTTGTTAAATAATGAAGTAAATACAATTATGATTATTTAATGAAAAATTAAATTTAGTTCTGTATAATAACAAATATTTATATAGAAGTAAAGTATTTCTTTTATTTATTTATTGAATGTATATTTAGCTTAAGTAATATGTATTGGCTTTTTAATTTTTGTATTTATTTAGTGAATTAATGTAATTATTATTTTTACATATGAAAGGTTTTTATAGTATTAACTTAATTCATAATTGAATCTAGCTATATATATATATATTATATACTTACTAATAATAAAATAATTCTATTGTAAGCGATAGAATATCATTTTAAAAAAAGGATAAATAAAAACCACCGCTTTACGTACTGGGAAAATTTGATTTTTTTGTTTGTTATTGAAAAGTTGTTCCTTTCGGTCCTGAATTTTCAATAGAATTTTGTAAGTATGTCAACAAACAACTATTTATTTGAATTCATCATTTAAAAGCAAACGTAATGCATTGTATGTTTATCCTGCAAACTGACTGATGACTGTTACCTAGTTATATAAGACACGGTGGCGTATACTTGCTTTTTTTCTTGGTAAGAATTTAGCATTTGAAGAGTTGTGCTTTGTGACACGAGTTCCTCCTGTATATATTTATGAGGAATGCGTGCGATGTTATGCTGTATTGTACTGTTATATAACTACTTTTAAATATTTGCCTTGAATTATTTAAAACAAATGAAAATGTCCCACGATTTGTTGCCATTAGTGGTTAGTGAAGGATATAAGTATGTAACATTATCCGGTTAGTGCGCAACGAGTCCATTGATTTTAGAGAACGGACTAGAAAATTACTTGCTATATTGTAAATAGAACTTCCTTAACATCATTCTTAAAGCAGTTGTGTGGAACTTACAGTCAACACCAGAGGTACAATTTTTCAAAAGTTTAATGAACTGCATTAATTTGCAACAGCTTTCAGTGGTTCTGCTGCGAAGCTGGGTCTAGTTGTTAATAATGACAAAACGGTGGACAGGGTGGTGCTAATTCTTTTTGAGGTTGGTGTGCGAAAATAGAGTCGAGGGAGCTTGCTAGGATACGAGCTGTCTGGAGTAACTTTGGTTTTGGCTGCGATTCACACCGTACTATAAAAATGTCATCTAAAGTTGGGCACGTTCATTGTGAAATTATTAGAATTATTATGAGTAATTGGTAACTTGTGTTTAATTAACAGAATCATAGCAAATCTAAAAAAAATGCCTACCTTTAGGCGCAAGTTTTAAATACTGCAACACTTTTGCACAGCGTTATTCATAGCCCGACTAGGTCGCACGAAACTTTCTCGTTTATTGCGAGCGTCACATAATCTCAAAGTCATTTCAGCAAATTTTACGTTTAAAATCGTTGTCAGTGGCAAATTTGAAAGCACGGCCTCAGAAATACTGCAGCATGCACTATCCGTAGTTGAAAGATGGTGCAACAAAGAAGGTCTTTCTGTAAATCCTAAAAAGACGACTATCGTACCTTTTACCAAACGGAGGAAAGTATATTTCCTAACTCGGCCCACTATGTATGGCGAAACCATTGAATTTTCACGGGAAGCCAAATATCTGGGAATCATCCCTGACAGTAAACTATCATGGAATCCACAAATAGAACGCATTGCAAACAGAGCCACCAGATCTCTTTGAATCTGTCGTCGAGTCTGTGGTAACTATTGGGGTATAAGACCTCGGATGATTTACAGGCTATATTCGCTTGTGGTAAGACCATCGATCACCTACGCTGCCGTGGTCTGGTGGACAAAGACTAAGGAAGCCACTACAGTCAAAAAGCTAGAACGGATTTAACGTTTAGCCGGAAACTGCACGACGGGCTGTCAACGCTCCACCCCGAGCACTGCACTGAATGTCATCCTAGGCTTATCACCTATTCAAGTACACATTCAAATGGAGGCAAGACTAAACATACATCGTCTATTCCATTCGAACAATATCGACCCCTATTCCTATCATGGAGGTCACCTGTCTTTGATTGACACTATGGAGCCTGAAAGAGCATTCAGCATGTTTCTAGACGACATGTTGCCGGAATATGGTATTTTTGGAGAATCGCCTCAATCGAACTTTTCAGTCAGCCTAGGCAAGTTCTCGTCCATATTCCAGACTGAAGTCCTTGCCATCAACCACTGCGCTAGAATAAATTTCTAATACAAGTGGTAAAACCATATTTATCTTCTCAGACAGTCAAGCTGCTCTTAAAGCTCTGAACTCATATGTTATAAAATCGAAGCTGGTCCTAGAAACTTACATGGCCATCTACGAAATAGTAAAGAAAAACCTAGTCATCCTACACTGGATTCCAGCCCACAGGGGATTTAGTGGAAACGGCTGACTCACTGGCCAAAGTCGGCGCGACAACGCCACTCGTCGGACCTGAACCCTTCTGCGGTGTCAGTAAGGGATGCTTCAGGGAATACATTCGGAACTTAGCTCAAATCGAATCTAATGAACTCTGGCTTAAACCACCTGGGCAGAACTACGCCAAACAGTTCTTCCCAAAATGCTCTCCCAGAAAATCCTATTTTCTAACTAATCTGGATAACAACAACCTAAGAATCCTGACAGGAATTATTACTGGCCATGGTCTTAAGAAAAACACACCTTCACCGAATCGGAGTCTCACCGACCCCACATATAGACTGTGCCTAGAGAGTGATGAATCCTCTCTTCACATTCTCATGGAATGCCTGGCTCTCTTCCGTCTTAGAAAAAAAGTCTTTGGCGAAGAAATCATTACCTCGGCAAATCTTGCTGAAATATCCTCAGAGAAGATACTTGTCTTCCTGACTGTCTCCGGAGTAAAAAGATGGCTCTAGGACCCTACCAGGGATGGCACAATAGGCTCCTTTAGAGAGTCCGCAGTGCCAGGGCCGGTAAAGCCTCTCCCGACCAATCATCTATCTTTCTATCTACGTTTAAAATCAGATCCACTTAAGATGTAGGTTTAGTAACTGAACCCTTGTTAATTAAAAAAGTAATATATACTACTTGTCCTTGTCCCCTCTCCTTTTCATTACTTATATGGACTGGATGTTACAGCGCAGTCTTGGCGAGGAACATTTCGAATTGGGAGATCTGAGGATAAGTCATTTGATCTTCGGTGATGACTTGGTCATCCTTGGATCCTCTTAGACTGAATTTCAGTGCGCACTCGATCGGTTTGTGGCCGTTTGTGTTGAAGCTGAGTTGAAGGTAAACGTGAAAAAATCTGAAGTGATGTCCGTCTCCAGAACGCCTGTTCAATGCACTCTGCATGTTAGTGGAGTCCCATTGAAACAGGTGGAGAAGTTAAAGTATCTCGGGGTATTATTCACGAGTTATGGAAGGAGCAATGCCGAGTTTTCCTGTAGGATTGGTCAGGCTGGATCGATTTTGAGACAGCTTGGTCATTCTGTTATCAGGAGGACTGAACTTGGTGTCGAAGCTAAGTTGTCAGTCTTTAATTCGGTGTTTGTTCCAACTCTTACCTATGGTCATGAGTTTTGGATAATGACCGAAAGAATAAGATCTCGGATTCAAATGCCGAAATTAGATTTCTCCTTGGTATTGCTGGTGTGACCCGTAGAGATCGCATTAGAAATACTAAAATACGTGAGGAACTCAATGTCGAGCAGCTACTTCTCCGGACGGAGCGGTCCATGCTTCGGTGGTTTGGTCATGTTAAACGCATGTCCCAGACTAGGATTCCACGACGTGCTATGGAATCCGTACCATCGGGCCGGGTAGGTAGACCCAGGATGAGATGGTTAAATGAAGTCCATAATCTCTCCTCTACACGTATGAGGATTGCCTTTGATGATTTGGAGTCGATGGCGAAGGATCGAGATCTATTGAGCAACCTACACCCACGACCCACTTAATGGACAAGCGGAGCATTGAAAATGAAAAAAGTGGATTGACACAAATGGCATTTCGTGCCATTCGGAAACTCCGAAATATTTTTCGAAATCACAATTTCAATTTGTCTCAATTCCGAAAATTTTGAATTCGAAATCGAATGCAGTGAAATGTAGAACACAAAAATTGATTTCCGATCTCATATCGAGTGAATGTGAAATGTGGAACCTAGCAGAAAGTAAAATTGTGATTTCGGAAACATTTTGGAGTTTCCGAATCGCTCGAAATGCAGAACACTGAAAACGAATTCACTCGATTTTCAATTTCGATTTCACTCGATTTCTGGAACCTAGCTGATAATTTTATTTTGCGTTATGCTGTGAGCGTCAAAAGTGAGTGAACACCGATGCTCCTTTGGGTTTTCTTTGGGATCTGGAAACAGTTCTAAAAAAAACAATAATCTGCAAAAAGTTTGATAACGAAATAACAAAATGTACTTCAATTTAACAGCATACAATTTTCTATAGGTAGGTATTTAAACAAAGTTGTTTTCAAACTTCAAAAACAAATGAAAACAGCTTTTGGGCCAACATTTTAATTTATCTAGGCGGCTCTCAGATTGAGCAACTAGAAACTGCCAATAAGCAATCAGCAATATTTTTCGTTCAAGCGATATTTAGTTGCTTTGATGTGAGAGTAGTAATTCAAAGTAAAATAATTGTGAGCAATAATATTGCGTGTTTCCTTTTGCCATGAATGTTGCCTAAAACTCAAACTTTCAAGCTATAATCAAAGAAATCTTGACAATAGATTGTTTTATAAAGACATCACATATCAGTCATTTTTTCAAACAAACAAATATATTTTTTTCCATTTACACATGAGTCAAGATTTTTGGCAATTGTAAACATTTTTAAAGTTAACTTTATACAAACAAAAAAACCCTATTCAAATATTTCCATAATGATTTAATTACTTTTTCCCTTTGATTTTAACTCCATTTTCTTTGAAAAACTATCTAATTACGTTTTCACTTTAAATCAAAGTGGAAACGTAAAATCGCACTGTAATTTATTTTTACTCCATTCAGGAAATCATTTGCGATCTATATACTCAAGTAATTCCACACAAGTGTGGTATTGTGTTAAAAACATTAAAGGGCGGGGACTCACACTATCATAAATAAATTGAATAAATTACCTACTTATAACGTATATGTTGACTAGGATAACGAATAGTTTCTGGGGTTTCATCTATTTGACAACATCTATCTTACAATGTGATACATTTATCCATTATTCATTTTCGACATCTGAAGTTTCAATGACTTTCCATACAAGACACGGATACACCCCAAAAGCCTTTAGAACGATTTGTACCTTCAATGTCATTCAAAAGATATCTATCTGTTTTTATGCTACCTACATTTTGTGGTTGATGAAACGGAATCCTTCAAATCTACCACCGGATTATTATAGAGATTCAGCAGTATGTCTATATCTTCGAATATACAAATTAATATTTGCTTAGGTTCGAATAGCTAAACTACACAGTCGTTGCTAGGAAGTTTTAATAAATTTGGCATGAGGCAATATTTGAAAGGGTGATTCCGACCCATCAGAACAGGATAATGATATGATATGAATACCTAGTTACGTTTTGTTTGGAAGGTTACACTAAAACCGTTTTAAAACTATCGAAATATTAGAGGTAGAATGCGTGGTACACACTTTTGAACAATGGTAACCAATCACAATGAGAAGAGGATGTACAAGTTTTAAGACTACCTCTGATTCTGTGATCATCGACAAAAGACATCAAAGGGTTCTATGGTATCCTTAATGATGGAAGAATGTTTTTTATTAAAAAAAATAAGACAGGAGACAAAATTTCTCAGTAAAGTTCTTCAATCGATGGGGTCTTTCATAAGGAAACGAAAAATCGACAAAGAGATTACGTGTCGATATAAAATTTCCGTAATTTGGAAACTATTCGTGCTTTTTTGGAAGCCTTATATCTTTCCCTCTCTTAATCATTTGCAATTGTCCCGATTGTATATTACGAGGGTCGCGAGTCCCATATAGCTCCCGATCTTCCCCAGCAACATTTAAATCGTCAGAGGTAATCCACAAAACGGTAGTGAAGATATATCGGATTTGATTTGACTATCTCATACTAGGCGCGCATAGAAGACGCCTGCCAGATGGCACGGATTTCATAGCTCATCTTGGAATCCATCCATGCGATGAATGCGGTCATACCACCGAAGCATTGATCGCTTAATCGGACGCAATAGGTGCTGGACATTGAAAATTACATTGCCATCAGAAATAGTTAAAGCAAACATCGATTTGAAGACCGACAAGTTAGCTTTGACAGCAATTTTGGTCCATCTGATAACAGAATGTCCTACCAAATGTAAACTAACTTGACAAATCCTACACATTGAAACTCAGCATTGTCCCCTCCATGCATCGCTCGTGAATAAGACTGTGTGATGTATTTAAACATCTTCATCTGTTGAAAGTAGACCCCTCTAGGCTAGGCTACATTATAAAGGTGCATGTGATGGTAAAGGTCCACTTGGTCTATTGTGAGTCCTTTTTTTATAAATGGGACTACAAACTCTAACAAACCACAACCCATCAAGCTACTGGGCCGATTCGGAATTATTTGGTACCCCTAATGAAATGTAGTAGATCCGAAACCTGCCAAATGCTAGATTGACATTACTTCAATCTCAATCTGTGACTGTCGATTTCAAATTTATTGTTGTTTTCCACTATTTGCCTAAGTAGGAAAATTGGGTCTACATACACTGACATACTCACAGAGTTATGTTGCTGTTGCTGACGTTGCTGATGCTGTTAGCCTAATGTTTATCCAAAAATTAGTTAAATCAATTCTCTCTTTAATAGAAAAAATAATGCACCGTTACCTAGAAGAGCAGTTAAGAAACAGATTAAATTGTCATTACTATTTAGAGAAGTGGTGCAAAAAAAAGCATTGAAAATGAGCTGGCACTCCGGAGGAGGAAGCGTGATGATTTGGGGTGCGTTTGGATTTCCGAAAACATGCGGGAGATCATGGCGAGAAAAATTTATTCGAATGGGAGGCAGTACAGGACTGTGGAAGAGCTTAAGACACAAATAATCCAGGCATGGAACAAGCTCAATGATGAAGTTCTGCACAACTTGATAAAACCCATTTAGACCCAACAGTAAACAGCATGTCCCAACACTATTTTGTTTAACTGTATCGTTGCTTGCAGTGCATTTTTTTTTTGTTCTATTCTCTTATGCGTGAATAATCTTGCACAAACGAATTGTATTTGCTGTTATTATCGCGTTGAGTTGTTCTTCAAGTCTACTTTTTTAGGAGTGTATATTTTCTTGTGAAAATAACATAAACTCAATGGATAAAAATCATTGGTAAGTAAAAGTGGATGTAAGAATAACAATATTGTTTAGTTGTTCGGTTTGTTTACATACCAAACAAGAAAATAAAGGAAATGCAATTGATCAATAAATCAATCAATAAATGCAATTGGTTTACGTTTATTGACTTCGCAAATTCTGTTGTTGCGAAAACGCAACGATGGGTCAATATACATATAAGGACATGTATGTTTTTATTTTTCTAGGACGAAACCTTTGACTCTGTCGGAGATTTTGGACGAGCTGGAGTATAACAATGAAGCACCTGAAACTATTTTCTTGCTACCACCTACAGACGGTGCAATTACAGACGAAGACTCTGGAGAAGAGGATTGTGCTGATCCTAATAGGATGAACTTCAACGGGAACTCTAAGGGAAAACAGGCTAAAAAACATAAATATGGTCGATAAAAAGAAGTTCAACAGGGAGAAAAGGGGAGTGTACCAATTTTTCGTTGACAAGAACAATCAACTTCTTCTTACTCGTTGGAAAGATAATCAGGCCCTTTCAATGCTCTCTAATGTCCACGGTCTTCATCCAACTGGTGGTGCCAAGAGATTCAACAACGAGACAAAAACAAAATGTGATGTTCCGCAGCCTTTCGTCAACAAGCAGTAAAATAAATACATGGGCGAAGTTGACCAATTAGATAAAAATGTATCGAATTCCTAGGATTTCAACTCGCGGAAAGAAGTGATACTGTCCTATATTTATGTGGATGCTAGATGTTGCGGTTGCGAATGCCTGGACACTGTCGAGAAGCTTTGGGGTGAAATTGGATGCGCTGGAGTTTCGACGTCAAATAGTTGCTGCAATCGATTCTAAGTATGGGTCTGCGCTAATGGGTGGTGGACGTCCTTCAAAAATGACCACGTTTTTTTTCGATCTAGTAACCATATAATGGAACATTCGAATAAGAGACTGCGATGTCGAGCTTATGGAAGCCAAACCGTGAAAAGTGCGGAACTTGGGATGTTGCACTTCATGACAAATGTTTTTTGTCTTTTCATGCGAATCTAAAATAGACTTTTATTTTTGTAGTTTGTATAGTTTTCTTTAAAAGTGAATTTAATAATAATATCCAATAAAAAAAAGTTGTGTGTCGTGTATGTACTTAGACCCAGTGTTGCGTTTTCGCAACACTAAAAAAAATCATTAAAATTGGAAGACAAAATTAATTCGGGTCTAAATGGGTTAAATAAATAGAATTTTCGGTTTAGCTTCTTAGTTTCATTGCATTCTATACATTACCTCCGTATTTGAAGAGCTCAGCTGATAAGGCCTGAAAGACCTTTTTCTTTACCTTTTTTACAGCCAACTGTTTCTTTAAACTGGATATACTGAAACTGGGTTTTCATTGACTGCAAGTGGGATTTTTGCTTCTTGTTCTATTCTTCTCTCTGCATGGCAGGCATTTAGAGTGCGCAGTCAGATGGTAGCCAGAGTCGACGTTTACTCCTCGGAATGCCTACCATCGAATAGAAAGTTTCCTAACTTCAGGTGCGCTCGAGGGGTTAATAAACTTTTATAATGAAGTATACAACGCCATCATTTCTTTATAGGGAAGACAACCGAACAAATCCTTTCAAACGCATCATAATTAAAGAAACAGTGATAACTTTGAAAAATTGAATTCAAATTATTCTAAAAAGAAAAGAATGTTTCCGCCAAAAATCTTCTACAATAAGCTTACTATACTGATGCCTCCAATCAACCTAATTGTAGGTGAACTTCTATGACAGGAGTTCGCTTACTAGACCTAAATGATTGCAATTGCAACACTTTAAAGCGACTCTTCGCAAGTGCAACGTCAATCCATAAAACTTATTAATTTATCAGAGAAGCAAAGCGCTTAGCATACCTACTCCTGTCTTATTTCATCCATTAACAAACACGTAATTATCATCTTTCCTTTTGAGATACTTTTGCACAAATACATACTAATACGCACCTCCTCTGCTTTCAGAGTTTTATAAACCGCCCGCTTTCCTGTGTTTAATCTGCAATGAAATCTACGAAGTCTGAAATGTCTTGCTCTTGAATATATTAAAATTTAAACTTTTATCATAATTGAAACTTGCAAATGGATAAAAATATTGCATACCTATTTCGAATAATCCATATTAGAACGCAATAGAAGATGATGCATCCGTTATTAGGAAGGCATATGGAAAATAAGGCAAACCCTATAATATCGAGTTGATTTTTGGGAATTTCAAAAGATTCTCTATCATCTTTGTCATTTTTTGATATTTTTAGTTCATATTCGATTTAGATATGTAAGTATATAGAAGTGATGAACCTTAATTTAAATTTAACGATGATTGACAAACTGAATGCTGAGCAGAGCAGCCAGATGACAGTCAACGATCGAATAGATACTGTGGAGAGTGGAGACCATCAGTGGATATAAACTTAAGGCAGGGAAGGAAACTTTTGCCAACGTCTTCCTTAAACTCTCAACAAGCTCATCGTCAGCATCAAGTGCAAAGGTCCAACCAGTGACAATGCTGCTAACCTGTCATCAGAAGTGCCGCCACAGATCTACTGGATATTACTAGGCGATCACAAGGAAACCCGTGGTCCTATAATAAGTGTACCTGGCTGGTATAAGTACCCATAGTGTTGCAGACCAACAACAAAACTACTGAAAGAGCTATATAAGCTAGTCCCACAAAACAAGAAGGCGAATCTTGGGTTTAAAAAAATAAATAAATAAATAGGTGACGCAACAGGCGGGTGACACCCAAGGCCTAGCTTCTGGAACCATTCGTTTTGTGTGAGTTTCTATTTTATTCTATTTTTTGGACAAATGGAAGGGACCTACAATTTTATGCCGAGTCCGAACGGCTGAATTGAGAAGCTTTTTCAGGACAGTTATACTCTCGGATGTTTGTCAGACGTTCGCGAGAGGTGGCGCAGTAGAAAAAACGTTAAGATGTAATTTGTGTGTTAGTCCAGCACACTAACCACTGCGCTACTGCGCCCACGAATCTTCGGTTTATTAAAAAATAAAACAAAGAGCCACAGAAATGCCAGGTAGAAACTATAAGGGGTGTTTCTACAGAGACTATAGGTATTCCAAACGTCTACAGAGACTAAAATGAAGCCTGCGAAGATAAGCATGGCTATACGGTAGTAAATCTACGCCTATGTACTGAGGATTTGGAAAGAACACAGCTGCAGGCTGTTAATAAACAGAATGATAGATTCAAAACACGATCTACTATGATCGTCGGCATCACCTATCCATTTCAAGGGTCTCTGGTGTGGGATAGTCTAGTAGACCTTCCATAACTCTGCATCTTCCGCCATCAGCAACACTAATATAATTATGAGCAATCCGCAAATGGATAGAGGTGAGTTGTTGTATACTTGTTCCAACTATCTTATCCTGGGCCTATAAAAAATTAAAGCCTGCCGGATAAAACGATTTCGAGTTGAAGTTCAAGCCTGAAATGTAATATATGCTACTGTATTCACGTCCAACTAAAAGTCTGCCCAATTAAGTATTTTTGGTCTAATCGCGGGACATTCTCTTGATACAGTTTTTATTCGACTCGACCGCTATATGTAAACATTTTCGAAACGTTCTATCCACCGCCATTTTCATCGGCAATTGGTAATGTTTCTGCTTCTTGACTAGTTTAGAAAGATCAGCTTACTCTGAAATAGCTACTAAACCGTATCTTGCTTAATCGTCTGATTTCTCAGTGCCCTGAAGCTCCCGGGACTCAGCAGAGCTATAATTTTTGATGAGTTCCAAGGAAGTTCAGCTCTTCGCGACACAAGCGAACTTTTCAAAAGCTTCGGTTTTAAGGTAAAGTTAAGATTAGATCGTCAAATGATACGTTTCGTTAAATTTACCGTCATCTTATGATTCTGACTGATTCTCATAGCTCACAGATTTTTTTTTTTGATGCGCCAATGGGTGTGGTAATCTTCTAAAGATGCGGAAGCCCGTGATACCAACATTCACGATTCGCAAACCCGAAAAATCGATGCCGGGAGTGCGCCTAAACGTACTAATCCACACCCCACACACTTTAACCACTCTCCCCGCGGGACTGCCGTTAGGTATTACTTCGCGGGGTTGGTTAGCATTCAAGCTTATCAAGCTTCTGGTGTTTCAGCGGCCTCTGAGGCTTCTGCTGTGGCTTTTCTTAGCCTTTCTATTCTCCGTAGCTCATTTTGAAGGATGGATAGGATAGGATTGCATAAATCCGCCAAATTCTCTTCAGACTGCAACATGTGGTCGATGATAAGTGACGGGCTGGGCAAAGTATTTCTCCATGCCATGAAGCGTGGGCAATAAAATACTGCGTGCTCCGTGTCTTCATCTTCATTTACGCATTCAGGGCAAGATGGTGAGCTGTCGTGCCCAAAACGTATTTCTCCATGCCATGAAGCGTGGGCAATAAAATACTGCGTGCTCCGTGTCTTCATCTTCATTTACGCATTCAGGGCAAGATGGTGAGCTGTCGTGCCCAAAACGGTGCAGATACTTGCGATAGGCACCGTGGCCTGACAGGAACTGTGTAAGGTTGTAGTTACAGTCTCCATGGTTACGTTCTATCCATTTCTGGATTGTCGGTATAAGTTTGTATGTCCATCTGCCTTTCGTTGTGCTATTCCAATGAGCTTGCCACATAGCTATTGACGCTGCCTTTTCTTCAGTTTTAATTCTCTTGATTTCACTGGTATCGTATAATGTAACTACTCTGGAAAGTAGGATCCTTCTTGCGTATCCAGGACCACCAATGTTAGGCATTATGCACGAGAGAGCTCCCTGCATTTGCGATGCTTTCTTGGCTAAATAGTGTGTTTTGAACCGCAGTCTATTGTCCAGCATTTCTCCAAGGTATTTAACAGCTTCTTTGGACCTAATTATTTGGTTACCAACCTGGAATTTGTCAAACTCTACAGTTTTTCGGATGGTTATGAGGACAGCTTCTGTTTTATGATCAGCTAGTTTCAGACTGGCGGTTGCTAGCCCCTGGCAATTGCTTCGTTTGTAACTGATTCAACTGTATGAATCTGTTTACCTACTGTCACAACGGCAATGTCATCGGCGAATCCAATTATCGTCACTCCCTCAGGCAGCGCCAATTGTAAGACTCCGTCGTACATGATGTTCGTTCCACAATAACGGCCCTAAAACCGATCCCTGTGGAACTCCGGCAGTGACGTTGTAGTATTTTTCACCTTCATCTGTATTATATCTCAGCTTTCTGTTGTTGAAGTAGCTCATCACTATACGTAGTAAGTAGTACTGATGGCAGCCAGTTGATTGTGTAAGTTAACTCAGTTTACATTTACAAAGCATAACTTCGCTTCCCACGATTCGGCCATGGAATTCGCTGACAACATCCAGACAACATCCAGCGACCAGGTATCCGGAACCTGAAACCTGCACGCGCAACAGACGACATCCAGCGCAGACCAGACACCCGAACACGAAACCTGCACTAGCAACATACGACAATAGAAGCACTCCAACGTACGTGTAATAAGACCTGTGGGAACACGTCGCATATGTTAGGATAAGAAATAGTATTTAAGCTCTAGATTTTAAGACAATATTGTTCAGTTCTAAAGAAGGCAGAATCGCTGCCGGAATAAAAAATTAAATAAAGTTTTTTTTTATTTAAACGAATGTAGAATAGTTTAATTGGCGCCCGAGCAGGGACCCGTCGTGCACTGTTGTTTTCCGTATACGTGCCAGTGACCTTAAGTAGTTTGTGCGCCGTGTAAAAGGGCCAGCGACCTCAAGAAGCTCCCGAGTCCTAGTGAAAATTCCGGTACACCTCGGGTTCAAAAGAAATCGAAGAGCCAGTGACCTTAAGTAGCTCCCGCGCTCGCGAGAAAAAAAAACAATAATTTACAAACCAGTCCATCCTATCAGATTGAAAGACATCTATAGGAAACCAGCAGCAGCAGCAGTAGCAGCAGCAAGGAGTCAACGAGGGATCCCTAGTAACCATATATGGACAAAAAGGAACAAATCCCACTGACCGGCGCGGTAATTGGATGTTTAACGTAAGCTATCATTAGTATAAATATATTGCTCAGTATAAATATTTAGAGTGACATACAAGTGATAAAGGCATATAAATACCATTGATAAAGTCATAATTTGACATGAAATTTTAAATTAGTTATAAGCAATCATTTAACAAACAAACCTTAATTAAAGTAATGGAATTGTGTAAAGGAATACATTGTTGATTACGCGTAATTCAAGTCGAGAATTTTTAAATCTAAAATCATTAAAAGTGATCCTAGGTAGACGTGTATACCTATTTAGTGTTATAATTTATACAAGCTCTTCAAGCTCAGCAATATGGTAAACACGAGAACAGGGGCAGGTGGAGACCAAAATCCGAACCAAGACCAAGGGCAAATTCCCTTGGCATCCAGTAATGTTGCAATATTGAATCCCGCTATATCTCAAGCAATATCTACGACTCTAAATCTTCCGACGTACACACCTACAATAAATCCTCCCTCGACCTCAGCTAATAATCAAGATCCCAATGGCTCATTCCACTCGAGTGCGTCCAACGTTGATCCTTCACCTCAAGAGGTTAGGTCCACCCCTGAGCTAGACGCTCTCGTGGCTTCAATTGTAACTCGAGTACTGGAGCAACAAGGAGGAAGGTTAGTCGAAAGCGTACTAAATCCGAATGCGCAACGTTCATCTGATACAGATCAGACAATACTTGCGCAATACCAGAATGATGTAAGCGCCTTGGAAAGAATTCCTGATATCATAAGTGGTCTTCGAACTTTCTCAGGAGAAGCTTCAGAGTTTTCCTCCTGGAAGAAAAGCGTTGAACGAGTACTAGCGCTATATGAACACATGAGGGGAACCCCGAAGTATTACGGTATTCTTAATACTATCCGTAATAAAATTATCGGCAATGCCGATGCAGCCTTAGAGGCTAATAATACCCCCCTGAATTGGAGTAGTATCGTAGATTGCCTAACAGTACATTACGCTGACAAGCGTGATGTAACAACTCTCGAATACCAGATGTCTGGTATGGTTCAAGGAAACCAGACCATACAAGAATTTTATCAGGCCATTACCTCACAATTGACCCTGATTGTCAACAATATCTCGTGCATGGATATTGGCCCCGAATCAATGCGACTATTGACCAAGACTTACCGGGACAAAGCCTTGGACATATTTATAAGAGGCCTAAAGGGTAATTTATCGGATCTTCTGGGTATGAAAGAGCCCACAGACTTGCCTCAGGCCCTGCATTTATGCCTCCGGTACGAGAACCAACATTTTAGGTCTCAATATCTTCAGACGAACCAGGGAGCAATTAAAAAGAATTTCGTTCCACAGCATACGCGCCCACAAAACCCAAACTCGTTCCCAAAACGAAATTTTAACGTGGGTCCTTCCAATAGGCAGTACCCCACGTATGAATCGTATCCTACCCAACAAATGCGACAGCCGTACAACCCATCCCCACCTAACCAAGGGTTTAGTCGCAACCAAAATAACTCTCAACAGAGATTCTTCACAAATCGTTATCAAAATAACCAACAAATGAGACCTCCTCAATCAGTTCCAGCCGTTAAGCAAGAACCTTTGACTCAAGAACATAGTGCACAGGCTAGAGACATTCACTACCAAAATCGACAGGGATTCAATGGTACTCCTTGGAGAACAAACGCACCAACACATCGAGAACCTAGCATGAATAGACATCCCAATTTTCATATTCATCCATCCCAAGATGAACTCTGTTCAAATTACCAAAATCTCAGCTTGAGCGATCAACAAGAATCTTCCGACATCAACGAATCAATCGAACATGTAGATCACGTTGATATTAATTTTTTAGGCTAAAAAACTCTTCCTTGCCCTATTTTGAATGCAAGTCGAAGAGTGGAGATATGTATAAATTTCTGATAGACACGGGCTCTTCCAAAAACTATATACAACCTCGTTTAGTCATAAAACCTATACAAAATGAAAAATCCTTTTTTGCAAAATCTATAGCTGGGGACGTCCGTATAACGCAACATACAGTTATTAATCTCTTTAATACCAAGGACATAAGTCTCAAATTCTATCTTTTACCAACTTTACAAACGTTTGACGGCATCATTGGCAATGATAGTCTAAAGGCACTATCCGCTGTAATAGACACAAAAAATAACTATATGAAAATTCTAAATTCTGTCAAAGTCAAAATCAAGCAGTTAGATTCTCAAACTGTAAACGTCCTTAATGTCAAAACCGATCATATGACTGCAACACAGCGAGATCTTTTAAATCCGGTCATTAATAACTTCCCAAACTTATTTTGCGAACCCAACGAGAAACTGACCTTTACTACAAAGGTCGTTGGAGAAATCCGGACTTCAACCGATTCACCTATTTATAGTAAATATTACCCCTTTCCAATGTCACTCAAATCCGAAGTAGAGAGACAGATTGAAGACCTGTTGGAGCAGGGAATCATTAGACGTTCCAGATCCCCATATAACTCTCCGGTATGGATCGTACCGAAGAAACCAGACTCCACAGGGAAAAAGCAATACAGAATGGTGATCGATTATAGGAAGCTAAATAGCGTTACTATAGCAGATCGTTACCCCATTCCTGAAATAAGTGAAGTCCTAGCCCAACTAGGCAAAAATAATTTTTTTACTGTTCTTGACCTAAAAAGCGGGTTCCACCAGATTCCCCTGAAAGAGTCTGACATCGAAAAAACAGCTTTTTCGATAAACAATGGCAAATTCGAGTTCAATAGACTGCCATTTGGCCTTAAGAACGCGCCATCAATTTTCCAAAGGGCACTCGACGACATCTTGCGAGAGTATATAGGTAAAACTTGCTATGTCTATATTGATGACATAGTAATATTTAGCAAGACTGAAGGCGATCATGCCCGGCACATAAGTGACATTTTTAAAACACTTTATGATGCCAATATGAAAGTGCAATTGGATAAATGCCATTTCTTTCAAAGGGAAGTCGAATTCTTGGGATTCATTATTTCAGCAGATGGAATTATGACCAACCCGGCAAAGGTAGAGGCAATAAATAACTTCCCAGTACCGCAGACTCTGAAGGATTTGCGTTCTTTCCTGGGACTTTCCGGCTATTACCGCCGCTTCATCAAGGATTACGCAAAACTTGCGAAACCCTTGACTACCCTTTTAAGAGGGGAGGAAGGACGTATGTCCAAGACGCAATCCTCTAAAAAACAAATTTTTCTCGACCCCGCAGCTATGGGTGCATTTAAAAAAATCAAAACCTCTCTCATTTCCAAAGATATAGTGCTCACATACCCGAACTTCAGTAAACCCTTCGAATTGACCACAGATGCATCCAGTTTCGCTATTGGTGCCGTTCTCTCCCAGGAAAATAGACCAATAACATTTGTTTCAAGAACGCTTAGTGCAACGGAAGAGGGTTACGCAGCTAACGAGAAAGAAATGTTAGCAATCATATGGGCATTGAATTCCCTGCGAAATTACCTCTACGGGTCAGCACATGTCAAAATTTATACCGACCACCAGCCACTCACTTACGCTCTTAGCAATAAGAACAATAACAGTAAGATGAAGCGGTGGAAGTCAATACTAGAGGAATATCATTACGAATTGCACTATAAACCTGGTAGAACAAATATAGTGGCAGACGCACTATCACGCCCTCCTCAAGTAAGTTCACAAGTACACTCCCTCACACCTACAGAACATAGCGACGAAAGTTCATCGCAAAACGTTATACAAAGCATCGAAGTTCCAATAAACGCGTACAAGAATCAGATTATCTTACAACAAGGTGAAACTTCTACTAACAATTTTGAAATAATATTTCCTACCTATCATAGGCACACCATAATAGAACCTGAATTCAACCAAGAAAACCTTAAAAACATTCTTAAAAAGGTATTAAACCCTTCAGTGATAAACGGTATCAAAACGGCAGAACATATAAAGGATATGATACAAACTGTGTATGCGCCCCATTTTAATAACTACAAAATAAGGTTCACCCAGTTACAGGTCGAAGACGTAACTGTTGAATCGGATCAAGAAGATATCATTGTGAAAACACACAAACGAGCGCATAGGAACGAGCAGGAAAATAGAAATCAGATCCTCAGACAATATTACTTTCCATCAATGAGAAACAAAATCAAAAGAGTCGTCAACTTGTGTACTGTCTGTAAAGAAAACAAGTACGACCGTCACCCCAACAATCCAGAGTTGCAAGCAACCCCAATTCCGAAATATCCAGGACAAATTGTCCATCTTGACATTTTCCTCACAGAAAAACAAATAGTTTTAACGGCTCTTGATAAGTTTTCCAAATACGTTCAAATTAAGATTCTTAAATCCAGGGCTGCAGAAGATATAAGGCAGCCCCTAAGAGAAATTCTCATGTCATTCGGAATACCGGAAACAATAGTCATCGATAACGAGAAATCTTTCGGTTCTGCGTCCATTACCTTCATGATCGAAGATGAGCTTGGAATACATATATTCAAGACACCGCCGTACACAAGTTCGGTTAACGGGCAGATCGAACGTTTCCATTCTACGCTTGTGGAAATAATGAGATGTCTTAAAACAGACAATACTCATCGAACTTTCACGGAACTTTTGGAAAAGGCCGTAATAGAATATAATTATTCCATACATTCCGTAACTGGAAAAAAACCAGTTGAGCTTTTTTTCGGTCGAAATATAAGTTCTGACCCAGTCCATTTAGCAAAAGCCCGTCAAGAAAATTCAGACAAAATTAAAGCAAAACAAAACTTAGACCTTTGCAACCACAACAAAAGCAGGCAGTCGATTAAGAATTATACACCGGGAGACGTCATCTATGTCCAGAGAAATAGAAGAATAGGTTCAAAACTAGCCCCAAGGTATCGAAAAGAAATCGTGGCTGAAAATAAAACTACTACTATTCGAACCCAGTCAGGCAGGATCGTTCACAAATCCCATATAAGAAACTAAAGCTCATCATCTTTTTTTTAGATTCTTAGTCGTGGCCGGTACCGCTAGTGTACAAATCCTTGACTATTCCAGCTCGCAACTGGTAGCTATCGACACAGGAAATGCGAAAGTGCAAACGGGAACCTTTAAAGTCATTCATGCTATTGACCTAGGGCAATATAATGTAATAGTAGACGAATTGGAAAGGCTACTTTTAGAAAATATTAACGTAGATAACCCCATTATGACATTCTTAAAAACCGAAATCACACAAATCCGGGCACACCTAAATAGACTCATGCCTAAAACAAAAATTAAACGTTCATTAGATTTTCTAGGCAGTGCCTGGAAATTTATAGCAGGAAGCCCTGATGCGCACGACTTTGATGTAATAGCCGCAAAAATAAATAATGTATTAAGTAACAATAACAATCAGATTGTAATAAATAAAATGCTCATTAAAAAAGTTGACGAAATTGTAAGCATGTCAAATAAAATAAATAAACAAATAGAAAATAGCGATAAGTTTAAAGATGAATTAATTTTAAATATAGAACTAAAATTAGGATTAGTAAAAGAAGAAATTATAAATTTAGAGTATGCAATACACTGGGCTAAGGCCAATATTGTTAACACCTACATCCTTGCAAATATAGAGATGAATACAATTGAAGAAATTATAGTTAAAGAAAACATGCCATACGTTAACGTATTAGAGGCACTAGAATTTGCACAAATAAAGATTGCTTCCAATAGTTCATTGATTCTTTACATTATTAGTCTACCTACTGCATCCGAAGAATTGTGTAAAACAACTTTAATTAAGGCCGTAAAAAAGGGCAAAACTGTTAACAAAATTCCATATGAAAATATTTTAGAATGTAAAGACAAAATGTACGGTGTTTTGACCTCCTGTTTGACTTTTCACAGATTATCTGTATGTCCTAGAAATAATATTATAGACATAAGCAATTCATCGTGTATCCCACACCTACTTAAAAGTCGAGCTCCGAACTGCACGGAGATAAATAATCAACATATCCCAACACTTACAGAAATAGCCCCAGGCATTCTATTTCTAAACCAATATGCTGGACCCGTTGAAATAAATGATGAGAGAGTGCAGTTAGATGGAACCTATATAATTTATTTCCGTAATACGTCAATAAAAGTACAGAATGAAATTTTTAAGGCAACTGAAATATCTTCATACAAACCATTACCAGCTGTTCTACAACCGTCCTCAATTAAAAAAGACGCAGAAGAAGTTCTATCACTTCAAATGATAAAGGAACTACATGCTAACAATTCACAGTACATTAACCTCCTGAAGACCCGAAATAATTACAGCAATTTAGCAGTTCTTTGCGTATCAATCATGCTCATCGCTTTAGCCATAGTTACCCTATTAAAGCTGAAAAACAAAAACATTAAATCAACAGCGTCAGCAGCCAAACCAAACACAGAAACAATGGTTGACCTATCAAATGCAGAAGTATTCACAGAAAACCCGGTGCAATCGGGCAACCCTTTACCAACACCTAGAACAATAGGAGTAGAAGAAATCCTACGGCAAATTAGACCGGTAGAATCAAACGTGGGCGTTCGATCTTAAAAGGCGGAGGAGTTAACTCAGTTTACATTTACAAAGCATAACTTCGCTTCCCACGATTCGGCCATGGAATTCGCTGATAACATCCAGACAACATCCAGCGACCAGGTATCCGGAACCTGAAACCTGCACGCGCAACAGACGACATCCAGCGCAGACCAGACACCCGAACACGAAACCTGCACTAGCAACATACGACAATAGAAGCACTCCAACGTACGTGTAATAAGACCTGTGGGAACACGTCGCATATGTTAGGATAAGAAATAGTATTTAAGCTCTAGATTTTAAGACAATATTGTTCAGTTCTAAAGAAGGCAGAATCGCTGCCGGAATAAAAAATTAAATAAAGTTTTTTTTTATTTAAACGAATGTAGAATAGTTTAATTTGTACAAATGTTTATCGGAAGCAGGTTAAGGATAACCCCAAGTCGAATGCACCCTTTATTTGCTCAATGAGTGTTGGAAGGAATTTCCAAGATCAGAACGTCATCACCATAAGCGCCATAAGCTGTAAATCCGAGGCCGCTGATTATAAGCTCCTTCAGTACTTCATTTAGAACAATGACCCAATGCAGTGGTTTTGTTGCCATAGTTTATTGAATTCCTCTACTTCTCGTCGACAGGACGACATGTGGCACAGCGGCAGTAGGAACAGCATTGGTGAATGAATAGATCCATCTTGAATACCACTTTGGATTTTGAATACCTCGGACAGCCTACGTCTATGTTCATCGGAGATAATGCGACCTTTTATGCTAAAGGCAAGCCAAAATAACGGTCTCTTGACACTGTCTAATAGTTTTTAAAAATCAGTGATCTGTGTGTGGGTGATCCAATCGATGCAATGTGATCGACAAAAGAGGACCCATAATGACCGGCTTGTTCAGCATCTACTGCACTTTCCAAATGTCCCTTTAGTCGCTCAAACATTACTTAGCTATTACCTTATCAAGGGCAGGGACCATACACATCCCTATCCAGGTTTAGAACTGCACATCCGTCTGCCTGACTTTAGGAATTTGACAATTATTCCCGTGTTCTATTCAATAAGAAAACTCTCTATGTTACAAGCTCTCTCTCGGCAAATATTGTTGGCCGCAGAAGCCTCCTGGGAATATCATCAAGCCCCCACCGTCTTTTTATTCCTAAGTGCCTTGATTTCGGCAGTGACCTCATCTTCTCTGGGATACCTCAGGCAGCTCATTTTGACATTTTTGTCTGTTGTCGCATCGTGGAAGTCGAAAGTGCAACGAATTGAATGCGATAGAGAAAGATACTGAAGGTACGCACACAATTTTGAAGAAGACACCAATTTACCCCCACCTGCGTCTGTGGATTCATTCATTTCATGGTACATTGCCACATTCATAAATGTTTGGTTACCACTGTTTGTATCCACTGTTCCAGGTGTTTCCTCTCTTCAAAGACTCATTCAACTAGAACCCAACCAAACACCCACCAGACATGCCAGTTCGGAGAATTTCGATTTTCCCTTAGGATCTTTTTCGGCTAACGTTGGTATTGATTATTTTTTCAAACTACAACGTCCTGTGCCATCAGAGTTCCCTTTTGCAGAAAACAGAACGCAAATCTAAAGAAACATCTACCCATTATATTGCCAGGAGAGAGAGTGAGTCCGTGAGGATGTTTACTCATTGTGAATGCTGTACATGATTCCGAAGAAATATCCAAATGCAGAAGATAAATGGAATGTTGGATATACGGAAACATAATCCCAGCAGCAGCAGCAGCAACAACAACCCACACCCCCGAAGCCTCCTTGCGCAAAATTGGATAAATAAAACTATACTATATACAAACACAACTATAGCACAAACAGAGATACACACATTGGTATCATTTTTTGACTTAAATTTTATTCAGACAGTCTGCCGGGAGCGATGACATGATACACTTGGGGCGGAACCAGCCGGCTGGGAGGGCCGATGGTGGTTTGTTGGGCTGCATGCGGGTGTGTTCCAGCTTTTGGTCGATTTTGTCATTTTCCGCACCATTTGGTAAACAAATTTATTGAGCCCTTTTTGACGTTGAACGCTGCTGCATCACGGAATGGCGCACGACAACTCAGTTTGTGGCCAGGCGAGAAGAGTTTCACCCGGCAGCATTTGCGACGGCGACGTGCTAAAGAATACTCAAACTACATTTAGGGAAATCATTGCAATCATCCGCAGGAAGCAAGTCTGAATATCAGGCAATTTCGTCGTTTCCTGGCTCTGTTCGTGTTGGGCTTATTGTGAGATTAGGTGCGTTTATGGACACTTAATGCGTACCTGAATACCAATTAGGACGTGACGGGGAATTTAATTTTGTTTCAAGGTAAATTGAAAATCCTTTTCGGTTTCCGGAAGGACTTTTCACTCAAAACAAAAGGGAAATGTCGGTTGGGTGCAAGCGTGTCGCGTGCTCTAGGGTATCATGTGAGTGGAAGAAAACAAAACTGTATAATACAAATGTAGCCTCGGGGGGACATAATAATCAGCAAAAGGAAGTGTTCGTACCGTGCTGGCAAAAGTGCAGATAAGCTATCTCAATCAACACTAAAAATCCGAACTTATGACTGGACGTTTTTTAAAAGCGTTTTCATTAATTTTCTTTCATTCACGGAAATTGTGTTTTTTTTATGGCACAAGAAGACAAATTCGAGGACAAGGAACTATGTACATGTTTCCTTTTTGTGATGAGCACCTTTTGAATATTTTGCGATATTTATGAGAAGTTGTTCAGCTCATCCTAACCTCAACTGCGGCGATGGAATAACGAAGCTTTATGGTGTTCCTATAACGATTTGGCATTAAAATATAGTGTCTGTTAGCTTATAATGCCGGTAGTTCGTTGCTCTGCAGTTTACGAGACTCAGTTGAACTTGTACGTGTAGTTGGGTTATTATGATGGTTATAGGGGGGGTTATCTGTTTTACTTACATTGCTTAGAGGGGGCTCAGATGACGTGACGTGAATACATCAGGTTGTAGAACTGTGTGTACACTTGAACTGGGTATATGAGTCTATGCAAGATGTTATTTCCAGTTCAATGCTTTTTAACGTTCTGGGAGTGTTTGATTCTCACACGAGTAGGTATTGAAAAGGGTATTCGAAACACGAAATTGAGAGGCTTTGCCATGGTATTTATATTTTCGAACTTTTGTCAGACGTTCAAAAGAGCGAGCTCTTTATGTCTTAATTACAAAAGTGAAGGATGCACTATTGACGGTACAGGAGATCAGGATTCAACTTTTAACGCCGAATAAAAAGAGTAAGTCTCACTATTTAAAGAAGAAGAATTAGGATAGTTAGGCTTCGAAAAATAAGAAGGCCCCCGAAACGGATGGGATGGTATTGAAAGTGATTCATAATTCCTTGCGCGAGTGTTTTTCAACATATATTACGCAATTACTCCTCACAGAAAGGGGTTTTCTACAAGAACTAGAAAAAAAAAACGACAAGTGCCAAAATAAAAGGAGACAGATATAATACTCCATCGGCCTATAGTCCCTTAACCTACTTGATACGGCTGGAAAACTACTAGAGAGGATGCTCAAGCCACGAATTTCGACAGTAGTTATAAGACCAAGCGATCCAGCAGATAAAGCAACAAGAGTTCAGAAAGTGACACTTAACAATAGGATCAGCAGAGGAGGTGCTTTAAGTCATTCCACGAGTAGCCGCTATATTCAGAGAAATCCGAAGAGAATCTAGAAGTAAGAAAAGCTTTTTAACTCCGCCAGGTGGAGTAATAAATACTAAAAGCAAATATTCTGTATGCAAGAACATTGAGTTAGCCTATCAACAGAAAAGATTAAGATAGTCCTATTGACTATAGGAAACAGATCTTCACTATCTTTGACATACAAGTAGGTCAAGAGGCAATAACCATAAAAGACGCAGTTCAGTGCTTTCCATTGAAGTTGGATCTTGGATGCATCAGAACTCGCTTGGTCTGCATTTGAAAAAGCTGCAAAGATCAATACTGCTAGCAGACGCATGGGGGCCAAAGGGAAGTAGGCGAAAATTATTGAAAGCAAAGCTCTTGGGGTGGCGAGAGATGGAAAAAATAGGCTGTCAATGTAATTTGATTGCATATAAATAAATTTGGAAAAATAGCGGTCGTTCCTCCATCTGGAATATTTTTTGGTGAGTTCTAAAAGTCATTGACAACCGCTGTTAGTCAATTCAATGACAAACAGCTTTTCGTTGGCTTTCATCTGGACTTAAAAATAGAGGCAGAGGCAGTGACAATTCTGCAGAATGTTTAAAGGCGGAGACAGCTGCAATAATATGCTGCCAGACAGTATTATCCTTTCAACCTGAACGATGGTAGTCAAAACTTTTGGCCATCCTACTGCTGCCGCTCTATAGCTGATGGCCTACTAGCTAAACTTTTCAATGCAGCAGAAAATGAAATCATAATGAGTTATCTACAAAATTTGGTCGGATGAATGAAAGGGCGGTGAATTCAACCCCAGCATCGCATACTCTGAACTACGCCAGCTGTAGTGAAAAAGGTCTTCCTAAAAAAATCTGATCAGCCTAGCCCATATCAGTCTTTTTAGTCGACGAAAGTGGAAAAAATATGGAAAGAAGCTGGAATTCCAGATTGATACACTTCAAAGTTGCCTACGAAAACGTAATGTCAAGTTTCAAAGCCATGTGAAATTTCGGCATCCTTGCCAACCTCATCCATCTGTGCTGATAATTATGGAGAAATCTCGCTGATCCGTCAAAGTTAAGAAACACTACTTAACCTTTTGGTGTCCAAAAAGGGTTTAAGGTAAGGTTATGCAATATCATTTAACTGCTTTCACATCATTCTTGAAGCAGGGTACCATACCTCTGCTAATTATATTTACATTATCGGGAGAATACAGCGACACTGTCGGGACACTGACAAGTACTAACAAGTACCTACTTATTAAAACGGAAGTGGCGAAAATGGTTCTGGCTATTAACGAGTCCAAAACGAAGTATATGCTGTGATCAATAATGGACTCTCAACATCGGCAACTCTGCCAAAACGTCACAATGGATCTTCAGATGAAGTTAAAAAGTCTTTACCTATAAGCTCTTCAATTACCTCGCAATCTGACATCGGGGCAGTGATAAAGCGAAGAATGACTCTGGCCCTTCGCTGTTTCTTCCACCTAAGAAGGCAGCTAGGACGTCAACCTTAATAATAATAATAATAAGACCGACCTTAACCAACTTGGTGTGTGTAAATGGAGGCTGACTTTTTAGCTTAGATAGCCAAGCTGCTATCATGGCACTTTCTTCAAACAACACACGAACATAGTCTCGGACAAAAGATAGGCATAGTCATTGACAGTCAAGCTGCGATCAAGGCTATCACCTCAGTTAATGTAACATCAAACTTAGTATTAGAATGTTGAGAGGAGCTGACCTCGCTGCATCAATTTAGGATTACCCTGATCTGGATTCCAGGCCATAGGTACGTTTATGGAAACAAACAGGCCGACGAGCTGGCCAGGCAAGGTTCAATCCTCTACTGCTCACTTGCGGAGTCGCGGTCAACATTCAAATAGAAAAAAATTCCTTATAATCCCTGTCGATAACCAATCTCAGGTGGAGGAGGCTAACAAACTATACCATATCCAGAAGGACTATATAGTGGGGAAAAAACAGCCCACTGAGCCACTGCGCCCACCGAGTCCTTCTACGGGAATTTAAAAAAAAATATATATTTGTAAAGCCTGAATCTGCTGCAGATCAATGGAATTTGACGGTCAAGAATACAATCAGTGTCTGACGACGTTTAAAGAAGGAGATTTTAAGACAATTAAAGCTAAGGACGTGCCGTGGGCTGGGCAAAATCCTCATACTTCTGTCCTTCTCGTGGGCGCCTGCCTGAAAATGGCTAATCAACTTGTCTGGTTAGTGTCAGCCAAGGGTCTCACTTACATATCAGCTGTACGCTGTGATACGTTGCAACGTACGTCTGAAGTGAAAGCGTGAACCATTAGATGAGGTGGGAGTAAACCCTAAAGGTCGTCTGCTGATGCGACTCGCAGTGATTTGGGCTCTACTTAGATTCTTGAGGGCTGCTTTTTGCAAAACTGTAAGGAGTTTGTGTGGAGCTTAAATCCCTGTGAGCCGTATCAGCGAACGACCCTAAATCAAGGCCGAACCAAGGTGTCACACGACCCGTGCCGATGGTTAACCTGGCTGGCTAACGGAGTATCCGGATACCTGGCGACCTCCGGATTAGCCAGCCTTGTCTGTGTACTGCGGATCTCTGCACAGATTGACATCTTTTCTCCGCTACTCGTGGGTCCACTTATGTACAAAAACAAAGAAAAACAAAAACAAAAACAACCTTTAACAGAGTCCGGTACTCTTAAACTACCGGCTGGAAGTACTGCCTCTGAGCTCGCTTCCAGTAGCGCTGCTACAGCGACAGCCAAGAACTTGGACACCAAACCTGCTCCTGGTTTCGTTGGAAAGCGCTCCACACAACAGCCAAAGACTGCATGTAGCACTGCTTCGAGCTCGCGACATGTTAATCTTTCAACTAGGCAATACCGAGAGCGGCGTACCGCCTCCAGACTTCTGGAGCGCTATAAGGACGTCCCCCTAGATAAGCTCTCCGAAAAGAATAGGAATTCGATCTCCTGGGCTACGAAAGTTGTACAGGAGATTCCTCCTCCGGATCCCTCAAGAAAGGACTCCACGTCCAAACGACAAAGGTCGATTGAGGAACCCCACGGCGACCCAAAAAGAGTGAAGGTCAACTGCAGCAGTTCCTCTCTCCCCGCTAAGCAAAACAAACCTTACAGCGATGTGATCAAAGCACACCTGGTCCTTGCTGTAATAGACAGAAGCGACATCGATGGCAGCATCACCCCTGACAAGTGGAGGAAAGTAGAAGTCAAGCTGGCAACCAACTTCCTGCGCGTCCTGGAAGACCATCCAGGACCTCCTCCCTCCTGTCGCGACGGCGGATGGCATCAGGGCCACGTGAAGCTGATCGCATGTGCTGATCAACGGTCTGCTGATCTTTTTAAATTTGCAGTTTCGTCGTTGGGCGAGGTGTGGAAGGGGGCGCAGCTTGAGGTCGTAAGCAGGGAAGAAATTCCTAGCAGACCGAGAACTCGCTCCTGGATACCTGCTGAACCCTCTGACCCCGCGACTATACTTCGCATCATCAGGGCTAGCAACCCTCATCTTCCGACTGCCAACTGGAAGATTGCAAAGCTGGAGGAACCAAAAGGGGACAAAAGATCTGCGGTTATCGTGATCAACATTGAGTCCCTGGCTCCTCTGGCTGCAACGGAAGGGCAGATTAGCTATGGCTTCGGGGCCATCAATCTTAGGGTTTATAAGAAGGACGAGGAGAACCCTGCCAAAGAAGGAGGGCAATCCTCCGCTTCTGCCGACACTGTGCAGGTTAGTAATAAACCGACCAACACAGTAGTGAGGGGAGAGGCGGAGAGTTGTAATCCTGACAAAGAGGAAGGGCTGTTCCCCGCCTCTGCTGACACTGCAACGGTCAGTAATAAACCGACCACTGCGGCTAAGGCAGTTACGGGGGACAGCAATCCTGTGTGGGCCCCTCGGCTTTCGTACAGAAATTCGACACTAGATCTGGACATGGACAGCCTAGCACTGTCGGACCTGGATCAAGTCAGCGAACCCGGCAGCCCATCCGTAACTAACGTTTCACTAGGGTCGGATACGGATGAGGCGAATACAACTGTGGTGGAGGTTTCTGGAGGTAAGTGTAGCACTGATGCTGCGGTTACTTCAGATTAACCTACACCACTCCAAAACGGCCTCGGCCGCCCTTCTTCTGCGGATATCAAAAAGCGCGGAAGACATTGTCCTGATCCAGGAACCCTGGGTCATTAATGATAAGGTGCATGGACTCAAGACTCCCAACTATAAACCCATCTACGTGAGGAATGCAGGTAGGCCAAGAGCTTGCATCCTCGCGAAGAGCACACTAAATATTTTTCTTCTCTCTAATTACAGTGATCGCGACATCGTGACTGCCTGTCTGGAAGTTGGACTGAAGAAAATTTGGTTGACTTCAGCATACATGGCGTTCGATCTTCCACTCCCTGTGGCTCTACTGGGGAAGACGATCTCGGATGGGGAGAGGCTCAAAGCTGCACTAATTCTGGGATGCGACGCTAATGCGCATCACACAGTCTGGGGCAGCGCTGACATCAATAAAAGAGGTGAGCTACTTTTCGATTACTTAATTAGTACTAAACTAGTCCTATGTAACATTGGTAGTGAACCCACATTTATCACAAGTAACAGACAGGAGGTCCTAGATATCACACTGGTCTCTGATAGCATTTATAATGCTGTCAAAGACTGGAAAGTATCTTATGAACACTCCTTCTCAGATCACAGATATATTCAATTTGGTATAACCTACCTCCCTCAAGTTCAAAGCGTCTTTAGGAGTTATAGGAAGACAGACTGGACCAAATATAGGAACAGTCTGGAATCCTCTGTAATCAACAGCAATCCTATTCCTCCCACTAACATTCATGAACTGGACGCGATGGTGGAGGAACTAACGAAGATCCTCAACCGCGCTATGTCGTTCTCCTGCCCAACAAGTAAGCCTAAAGGCAAGCCTAGACCACCCTGGTGGAGTCAGGAGATTATATCTCTTCGAAAAACATGTAGGCAGCTGTTTTATCAGGCAAAGCGAACTTGCGAAGCCACCGATTGGATCTCGTATAAGGAGGCCCTCAAATCTTATAAAACTATAATGGAAAGATAGAAGAGATCTCTGAGGCCTCTAGGCTCAGAAAGATTCTCGCAGCGACTCCTAGGATACCAAGTTATCTCAAGAGAGCTGATTCCTCGTGGACTACCTCTAGTTCAGAATCTCTAGATCTCCTACTAGATACCCACTTCCCAAATAGCTGCAATGCCGTTAGGAGTCCGACTGCGACGTCGGCTAGCCCTATACTAAGCAGCTCCTCACATCTTGTTACCAAGAACAAAATTCTCTGGGCTATAAGCGGCTTTAAGCCATTCAAGTCACCTGGACCTGATGGCATAATACCAGCCGAACTTCAACAGAATGTGGGGCTAATCCTTCCGTGGGTAACTGTAATATTCAAGAGTTGCCTAGATTTGTCTCATATTCCCAAGTCATGGACGGAAGTTAATGTGGTTTTCATACCCAAGGCTGGTAAAAGCTCGCATGTTAGTCCCAAAGATCTAAGACCCATAACTTTGTCATTATTTCTACTAAAAACCTTAGAGAAATTGATAGACTCCCATATACGCTGTAGTGTTAAAGCAAGTCTACTGTCAGCCTCACAACATGCATATAGTAAAGGGAAATCGGTTGAAACGGCCCTTCACTCTCTTGTATCTACAATTGAGAAATCTTTGGATTGTAAAGAATACACATTGGTGGCTTTCCTTGACATTGAGGGAGCGTTTAACAACGTCGAACCAAAGGCAATTATTGACGCACTGACGAGCCTTGGAATTGATAAGGCGATTGGCGAATGGGTGAATCAGTTGCTCACTAACAGGTTCATCAATTCAAAGCTGGGCGAAGCATCGGCTCGGAGGTTCGTCAGTAGGGGTACACCACAAGGTGGAGTGATCTCACCTCTTTTGTGGAACCTAGTGGTTAATGAACTACTACTAATACTGGAAGGGGAAGGGTGCAAGGTAACTGCCTATGCAGATGACGTTGCTATCGCTGTCTCAGGGAAACATCTCAATACGCTTAGGGATCTCATGCAGAACACCCTCTCTAGGCTCTCTAAATGGACCAAAACAGGTGGGCTTGGAGTCAATCCTCAAAAAACTGAATTGGTTCTATTTACAAGGAAGTATAAAATTCCCGTCTTTGTTCCCCCTAAACTAAATGGCACCTTGCTGGCGCTATCTAATACGGCTAAGTACCTAGACCTCACTCTAGACAGCAAACTGAGCTGGAAACCCAATATACTGCAGAGGGTTCAGAAAGCCACCACAGCACTATACTGCTGCAAAAAAGCGATTGGCAGCAAATGGGGACTTCAGCCTCGAATTACATATTGGCTTTATGTATCCGTCATTAGACCTATACTCACGTATGGCGTCGTCGTCTGGTGGACTGCGCTTGAAAAGGCTATCCACTGTAAGCAACTTAGTCGTGTACAAAGAACGGCATGTGTGTGCATCAGTGGAGCGCTTAGAACCACTCCAACAGCTGCGATGGACATACTATTCCATCTGATGCCGCTAGACATCTATTGCAAACAAGTGGCAGCGGATGCAGCCATCCGCATGAAAGCTATCCGTCTGTGGACTAGTCAACAAACTGGTCACTCGTCTATTCTAGATAAAATAGAATACATCCCAAAAGATACTGATTATACCCTCCCCCAGTTCCAATTCAGTAAGAACTTTGTAACCTGCATACCCTCCAGGACTGACTGGGAGAGTGATGTTGTGTCTCACACGAGATCCGTCTGCTTCTATACAGATGGGTCCAAAACGGAGACAGGAGTAGGGGGGGGGTGTTTTCTCCCAGGATTTAGATTGTACGATCTCATTCCGTCTTCCTAATCACTGTAGCGTGTTCCAGGCGGAAATCATGGCGATTAAAGAGGCCCTGTCGTGGCTACGGTATAATGTAATATCCCCTAGGGATATCGTGATTTTTACCGATAGTCAGGCCGCGATTAAATCCCTGGATTCGGTCATCTTCAAGTCCAAAACCGCCCTCAATTGTCGCTTGTCTCTTAACGAGATGGCGGAACAATTCAACATTCACCTTATATGGGTGCCGGGCCACAGGGACATTCCGGGGAATTGCAGGATGCAGGGCCGACGAACTCGCTAGGCATGGCACAACCTTGTCGATTCTACCGGAAAAGGAGAATCTCTATATGCCTCTCGCTACGTGTAAACTTTTTATTAAACAAAATGCGATAAGCGCCACTAATCGAAGGTGGTCAAATTGCGCCACGTGCTCCATCACGAAACAGATCTGGCCCATGCTGGATTTTAAGCGCTCCAACAATCTTATAAAACAACAAGCCACTCTAACCTAACCTAACCTAAGGACGTGCCGTACATAACTGTTGTGTATGTAATAAAAAGACTGCACGCGTTGTTTAATTCATAATATTTAAATTCAACAAGAAGGTCTTAATAATTATTTAATATTCGATACACGTCTGACCTGTAAGCTGAATTCAATTTGAGTACCGAAAATAGCTGTCTCTGTCAACCACATCATTGGTTTTATGTACGTCAGAAGATGTTACCAGATATCACTAAATTCTACTTTAAGGTAGGTATGCTACTTTAAGCTTATACACAGCAATATCAAAGGCAAGACAGCTTAAAAGACTGACCTTCGCAAAGGAACATCTGCACAAGCCAAAGGACTTGACTGGAGATGCACTCTATAGACAGATAAAAGCCTCAAAAAACTCATCAAAAAAAAAACGGCCGATTTGTCAAAAAGGGGCTCTGTCATATTCTGGGAATGTGTTGCGTATTATAGGCTGGGTGACTTGGTTCATATCACCGGCTCGATGAACCAAAGTCAATATATGCCCCATGCCACAAAGCCCAGATGATATATAACTAATTTTTTGAAGGATGTTGTGTTGGTGTTACCACTTTAAACTCAAAGTCCAGAAAACGTCTGTTTTTTTTTTTTAACGCAAAAGAAGAATTTCGTTTAATAAAATCTGAGGTCACTTTCCTTTGGAAAGAGATATCTCCAGAGACTTTTCAAATTGTGTCATTCAGTTTCAGTACCGAGACACCTTCAAAAAGTTATTGAAGCCAAAGGAGGCTTACATTTCACAAAATTTTTCTTCATTTCTTTACTTTTGTTAAGTTTAAACTTTGTTTTCTTAGTATTACCTACTTGTCAAAATACTTATGCCAACACATGAAATAACTAATTAATTAATTTATATTTTTCTTTAAGTTTCTATGAAAAAATATATGTTTGCTCATTTTTAAGTTTGTACTTATTAGTTATATATAAAACTGGTAAAATAAACAATAACTTTTTTTAAAGTCATTTAAAAGATGAACTCAAAAATGTACGATTTTTATTTCGTTACTTACAGTGCGGTTCACTTGTTTAGACGCACAAGAGTTACGTTTTATTTCTTGGTCTTTTTCGTATTATGTGGAACAAAGAGAAAAAAACTTATTTGGCAGAAAGGTACCATGCAAAAACGTTTGCATTTTTTTGGTGGTTCAATTGATTAGACGCACCGGTTAAATTGGTTAGTTAACAACAAGTGGTCGGGCAAAGAGCAGTACATACATACATACATTTTCAATGGCCCGCTTTTCCATTAAGTGGGTTGCGGGTGTAGGTTACCTAAGTGGACCCTCCATAGCTCTCGATCCTCCGCCATCAACTCCAAATCATCAAGGGCAATCCCCATACGGGTAGAGGAGAGATTATGAATTTGATCTAACCATCTCATCCTGGGTCTACCTAGGGGACGCCTGCCCGATGGTACGGATTCCATAGCGCGTCGTGGGATCCTGGTCGGGGACATACGTTTAACATGACCAAACAACCGAAGCATGGAACGCTCCGTCCGGAGAAGTAGCTGCTCGACATTGAGTTCCTCACGTATTCTGGTATTTCTAATGCGATCTCTACGAGTCACACCAGCAATACCACGGAGAAATCTCATTTCGGCAGCTTGTATCCGCGATCTTATTCTTTCAGTCATTACCCAAACCTCATGACCATAGGTAAGAGTTGGAACAAACACCGAATTAAAGACTGACAACTTAACTTAACTTAACTTAACTTAACACCAAGTTCAGTCCTCCTGATAACAGAATGACCAAGCTGTCTCAAAATCGATCCAGCCTGACCAATCCTACAGGAAAACTCGGCATTGCTCCTTCCATCACTCGTGAATAAGACCCCGAGATACTTAAACTTCTCCACCTGTTTCAATGGGACTCCACTAACATGCAGAGTGCATTGAACAGGCGTTCTGGAGACGACCATCACTTCAGATTTGTTCACATTTACCCTCATCTCAGCTTCAACACAAACGGCTACAAACCGATCGAGTGCGCGCTGAAGTTCAGTCTGAGAGGACCCAAGGATGACCAAGTCATCAGCGAAGAGCAAATGACTTATCCTCAGATCTCCCAATTCGAAACTTTCTTCGCCAAGACTGCACTGTAACATCCAGTCCATAAAAGTAATGAAAAGGAGAGGCGACAAGACGCACCCCTGGCGAAGTCCAACGCCCACGGTGAAAGGTATTGATTTAACGCCGTTTACCCGAACACAGCTTTTACAGTTTGTGTAAAGAGATTGAATGGCTCTCAAGAGAGAACCATCAATTCCATACTCCTGTAATACACTCCAGAGTTTCCCTCGAGGGACTCGGTCGTATGCTTTCTCCAAATCTACGAAACAAGCGTAAACAGGTGTAGCATACTCCCATGCCTTCTCAAGTACCATTCTGAGAGTGAATAACTGGTCGGTTGTGCTTCTGCCGGGACGAAAGCCGCACTGCTCATCTCCTGATCGTGCCTCGACCACAGCTCTGCAACGCGTTTCCAGCACCTTGGCAAAGACTTTTCCGGGGAGACTTAAAAGTGATATACCCCTGTAATTGGAGCAATCCCTTTTATCCCCTTTCTTGAAAAGGGGCACAATCACCCCAATCTGCCAATCGCTGGGAGTTTCGCCGCATTTCCAGGCCATTTTAATGACACGAGAGAGCCATTTGACTCCCTCTTCACCTAAGGCCTTTAGCATTTCTGGCCGGATTTCATCCACTCCGGCAGATTTGCCAGCTTTTAGCGATTTGATCGCAAAAGTGACTTCCTCTACCGTGGGACTATTTCCCGCCCTGCTTAAGGCGATGGATGTGTCATCCTCAATGCCCTGGATTGGATTGAGCAATTCGGAAAAGTGCTCGCTCCATCTGCGCAAGACGTCCTCCTCATTAGAAAGAATTGTACCATCTTTGGATTTGACTCCTTCGATAATGTTCCACTTCCTTCCTCTAAGACGGCGGATGGTCTGCCAGAACACCTTGCTTGCAGATCTGTGATCGCTGTCCAATTTTTCGCCGAACTCCTTCCAAGACTGTTCTTTGGCTGCTTTAACAGCCAATTTGCAAGTTCTTCGCGCCTCAATGTACCGGTACAAAGAGCAGTAAAAAGTTAATTTGAAAGTGAGACTACCTACTATTATTTTATATTGATTTTATTAAAATAGGCAGAAAAAAGTGTTGAATTAGCAGAAAAGGGAAAGTTGAAGCTTACCTCTCGGAAAGCTTTTCAAATCGTGAAATGGGTCATAAAATGGCTCGAAGTGGATATGAAACTTTGTAAGAAATTGGGTACCTTAACCTACAAAGAAAGCATCATTAAAGTTTTAACACCACAAAACAAGCTGAAAATTCAAAGACTATTGTCTTAAGGCGGTCAATTTACAAACAAAATTATGGAATGTGCTGTTTTTTTCTGTAGCAAATCCACTCAAGTTGTATTATTGTCTATGCTTTACACCCAAAATTTACAAAGCTACAAAAAAACAAGCAACCAAGCAACCTACGCCTTGCAAGGGTTTATATGGGATGGGATTTGAAGATTAAAGTGGTTTCCAGAAATTGGAGCAAAGCCGACTTTTCAAACAAAAATGAGTTAAACTTGGATAGTCCTGCAACTACAACTAATACTTTCATGATCTCCGGTACCGGAACACAAATATTTTGAACCGTTAGCATTCAAAATTAGGGGAAGTTATGGTATGGGGTGCAATTTCATTCTACGGCGCTTTTAAATTGGAAATCGTTTCCAATAAATTTACTAGTATTTCTTCCAAAACTTTTTTGGAAGTAGATTTTCCCGCAATAAAGGACCTTTGTTGACCTGTTCCATGAATATTCCAGAAGGATAATGTGAATATACACAATTCACGCCTTGTGAAAGAATGGATTGCCAGTAAAAATATTAAAATAGTGCACTGTCGTCCGCCACATTCGCCTGACTTTAATATTATTGAAAATATTGTCCCGTAAAATTTATTGAGGCAACAATCAGTATCAGCACAATTAAGAGCTGATTGCCGCGATTAAAGCTTCTTGAGGGAATATATCCTTGAATAACCTTAAAAGTTCATATGGCTCTATACAGAATACAATTTTTGAGATTATATCCAATGGTACTGCCATACACATTATTAAAATAACATAAAATTGATTAAAATAAATAAAAAAAAATAAAAATATCGCAAAGAAATTTTGTTTTTGTTTTGTTGTTTTTCGACTTTTTTACAGGTGCGCGTCTGTTTAAGTGAACCAAAAAAAAGGATACGTTTTTGCATGATAGGTATAGGAAAAAATGAGTAAAACTACCGTACCTTCCTGCTAAATAAGTTTTTTATCTCTTTGTTTCATGTAAAACGAAAAAAAAAAAAGAAATTAAACGTAACTCTTGTGCGTCTAAACAAGTGAACTACGCTGTATGCCGACATTTAAATAATTTCGAAGTCACTTTCTCTTCTCTTCCAATTTCCCATTTACAAAAACCGCGAAAAAAACTTGTGAAAGGAGCGCTAATTGCTGTCTTAAAAAAAAAATTAAAATAAAAATAAAACAACTTTAAGAATCTTTTAAAACTGAAATCTCTGTTGAAAATCTCATAAAACAAATTAATTACCCTGAGTGCCCTGCACAGCAAGTCATGTGCATTATCACCATCTACACATACGTTGGACTCTCTGTCTGTATAGATAAAAGCAATATCTCCATTAAAATACGGACTAGTACCACTAAATTTTACCACCACCACCACTAGCACCGACATAAATTTCCCATCCTGGGATCTATAAATTCTGAAAATGGGTCCGCTGCATTTTTATCTATTTTCCACAATCTAACACTTTCGCATTCAGCAGCGTACAAGAGAGATGGCTGCTGCGTTTGCCAACTCATGCATTCGACGGAAAAATTTCATTCTTGTCAAAAATGCAAAATTTGTGTCGCCAACCAAATGCGTATATGAATCGTGAAAACGCTTCCTTATGATCGATTGTCGAGTGAAACGAAATGCGAATGATAGCTCTAATAGCCTCTAATGTGTTCATGCGATGAAATCAAAAACGAAATGTACCTGGGGACGGGCAGTATTTTGAGCCGGCAGCGATCTCTGAATTCCTGACCCATTATATAGGACTCGAGTGTCCATAATTCATTTATATCAAACGAAAGGGACTCTCGCATAAATCACCATCGATTGTGAACAACTTAGCAGGTGCATAACAATAATTATTCGCTCAATTGCATTGGCAACGTTTTACACTGATTTACGGACCGTGTACAACAGTTTTGGTGAAAAATTATTATTAATCATTGAATTATGAATTTATAGAGATGCCTCTGATGTTAAAAGCGAATGCTGGGATCTACAGTTTAAGAATGGGTACATCTACAGATACATGATATTGTAGCATTTTGTAATTGAATATTATTAATGGATTTGGATGGTTTCTATTTTGGGTAATGCGATGGATTTAAATGTTATAATGCGCAGCGCTGGCATTTAATTAGAAACAAATGCAAGATATTTACCACAATATGGTTGTTTATTATTTGCAGAGCTTAGTGGTAAATTGATTTGGGGTTAAATAAAGCGCACAACTGAGTCACAAGTTAACACATTTACATAGCTGCTGGCTTTGGCATGTTGCATATTTCTGCATTTAGTGTTACATCAATTTTGATGGAAACGGTGGCGGGTATTGTGTTTTACAGCACAGGATATGGGAAGCAATTAATTTTGCAAAAAATTTCCTATAACAGCGTAGTGGGAATGTAAATCAACGAACAAATTCAGCTGGCATATATTTTGGTACAATTTCAGCCCTTTGATTGGTTGGGTTAGAGTTAACAGTTTGCACTATATGCATTTTTCACCCAGAAGCCATTGAGGCTCATTGTGATTACCTTTTACAGTACGTGATAGGACATGCAACTATAATAAAACCATTAGGGATATGTTGATGAATCTTTTTAAATCTGGTAGAGGTATCGTTGCTAGATCTTCCAAGCCGCCAAAGAACCGTGCTCCCATAGAAGAGAAACGACACAGGAAATATTCCACAGATTTTACTTCCCCTTATTTGCCAGTCGATATGAATTGCAGCTGATACTTAAAAGTTCTTCTGAGAAGACCCCTACTCCCGTTCCATCTTTCGTCCTTGAGCCTTCTGTGAAGATAAAAGTGCGTGACTTTGATTAGGGTGCACCTTAAGGTATGTTCCACTAACCTATCCTTCGGAAATGTCCGATAAACATCCGAGATAACTGTCCGAAAAAACTTCTCACTATTTCTACAGCAAATTAAGCAGCTCACACAATGTTACGTCGAACGAAGATATCGTCATAAGGTATGGAAGCAATTAGCAGTTCAAGTCCGTCAGTTATTACAAGTGCATTGGAATCGACGGTATATCACGTGGGTTAAGGATGATCGACAAAAGACGATGAGCGAAGAGTAAACTAGGGTGATGGAGATGAGAAAAAAATAGAGCGTAGCATGCGTCCGACACGTGGACAAACTTAACCTTATGATTTTTCCATAAGGGTGACAATTGTATATTGTACGACTTTTCAGTATATAAGCAGACTAATCCGAAAGGAAATTTAACAAAAAAATAAAAGAAAAAATGAGGGGACTCGCGGCAACAATTGCCAGTTGAGTGTCTCCAGTATAATTTGCCTCTGCTACCGAACGACTGTAAGACATGTGTAAAATGTTTGATGTATCTCGCCAGAAAAAACTGTAGACAACTTTATGGTGTTCTTACCGGAAACTTTCCTTTTACTATATGCATCTTAGTGTCTAGTGTGCTATACTCTAGGCACAAGTGACACCAATAAGTTGTACCAAACAGTACTGCCTTTTCATAACCTCGGGTCAAGCCCTACGAGCGATCAGACAGATGGCAGTATACTTAAGCATCTCATAAACATGCTGGCAGACTAGTTTAGAAGTAAGATCCTGGCTTACTATACCGACAACGGACCTAGGGAACCCAAGATCGCCGGAAGCGTACCTCGAGATAGTATACAAAAATTGTGGAATTTGCTGACGATATTGCAATTATTGTCACTGACAAATTGTTGTAGGGATTAGAACGCATAAGGAGTACATATGTAAGAATAAGGACAGTGCGGAATTGGTTTATACCCAATACTGGCGGAGCACAAAACTGCAGCAGGAAAAAAGTGTCCGTGACATAAGAAAATGCGACATAAGGCCATATTTTGGAATATTTCAAATCATGGCCTTATTACACTTTTACAAAGCGACATTGGGCCATATTCGAACGTATTTCATAAGCCCATATTCTTTTGCGACGGGTAGGGGTCATTTCGCGGATTATTTTTGGCAATTTATCATTTCGCCATAATCATTGTGCAATTGTTGTCTTGCTTTTTAATTATTTCGCATTTCATCAAATCGCAATTTTTGTTGGGCAATTCTTCATCTCGGAAATGTTTATCTTGCGTTGTGATTTGTTCGCATTTTGCTATTTCGCATTGTATTATTTCGCGAAATGTTTTGATTTACAATCTATTACATGATAATAAATTTCGCAGCGAAATTTCTTTCTCGTGTCGCACGATCGCAAAAGTATAAACATCAAAAACATACATTTTGGCTAAAAACTGTTCCGAAGGACGTGACTATAAACGACATAGCCTATAGCAGTCTCACAGTCTTAAGGAACATTTAAAAAAAAGTTTCATCGAAATCTGTCCAGTAGTTTTCGAGTTTTTAGCTGACAAAGAAAATGCCTACAGTTTTATTATATGTAAAGATATGTATAGATGTTATGTCCATTGACTTTTGGATCAGTATACAGGATACGTAAGGACTAAGTTGGAGATGGAGGAGGAGAACTCTGGAACTAATTGGCTGATTTTAAAAATTATTTCAACATTGTACTGGCTACACCCGCCTGATCAGTATAGGTTACTTAGGGGTAGGAGTTGAGGACCGAAAGTCATGTTTTTCACATGGACAGCTATTATGTTGCATGTTCGCATGTCAACTGTAGTCATAATTTGTTTATACTTGCACTGACTAAATAAATAACATGAATGTATAATTTATGAAAAGGAAAAAAGAGGACAAAATAAATATAAACAAACGTACATATATAATAACTAAAAGTAAGTTTAATTTTATGTAACGAAAAATAAACCGGCGCGGCGGGCGGAGCCGCGGGCATGGCTAGTTGATAATAAGGAAATCATTATCAAAGCGCCATAAGGTCATTTATTCGAATATGGCCTTATGTCGCTTTCCGAAAGCGTTTATCATCTCAGCGGACTCCAATGCGCCGTCTCTCGTGAACGTCTGACAAACACTGGAAAATTTTAATATTCTTTGGAAAATATACAAATTTAACCGTTCGGACTCTGCAGAAAGTTGTAGCTTGTAGGTTCCTTCCATTCATGGCAAACATCATCCTCAGTGGCTAAAATAAAATCTCACACAAACGAATGGTTGTTAGAAGACAGGCATATATAAATTATATTTTAATAAATGAAACGAAAACTAATATAATTTTGTCGAGGAGAACCTTTTTATTCAATTAACAACTTAAGACAAAATTTTCCAAAAGCGCATTACCTAAAAACTAATTCCCTGCCTTAAGTGTTCATTCCCACAGGTATGCTGAATCGTTCGTTCCCACGCACAGGTGCTGTCCAGTTACCGTATCGCGAACGTGTTGGAATGTCTTTCTCATTCTCACGGTGTCGCAGACGCAACGTCAGCAAATTGTAGACACGCGTGCAGGAATATAAGCACAGATTTTAGACAGCTTAGGAGCGCACTTTTGGCACAGCTACAAATGTTCTCCTTCAGTCTCCCAACAGTTTTCAAGCATAAATAGATCAATTTCTTACCGCGAAAATACAATACTTTACTTAGTTCCTGTCATACTAGCATAAGAGCTATCGATGTCAAAATCAGTTTCGCAAATGAAACGGTTAAGATTCGACAAAGACTTACTATACATATGAAGCCGCTACTACCGCGAACTCTATAAACTGAACAAAATTGTTTGTCAAAAAAATTCAGAGTTCGTCAGCTATTTTGGCTCAAGGGGAAATACGTCTACATTATGCTTAAGCGAAACGAATATCTTCAAATCTTATTGACAACAGGAAAGACCTAACTTCTATTGCAGAGCTATTATAACTGAGCTTCGTTGAGGGTGTAAGCAGTGTTAACAACTTTTAGAGTCAGCCCGAGAATTTATTTTTGATTAGTGTCAGAGAATATGCTATTCTGCAAATTGGTCACAATCTCCCCATTATCGGAGTCTATCGAAAACAATCCCAAAAGTCCCGTGGAAAACTCACTTACCAACAACTTTGACAACTTTGCGATACATAACATCAATGAGCAGCTGGCTTAAAGTCTTCCAACAATGTAACATATTTTATTGGTTTCAAATTCTCTGCGAATCGGTCACAATTTGTGACCACCACAAGAGTGACTCTCATGAGTCATGATGTTCATATTTTTGCCAACAAAACTATTATATAAAATCTAATTATATTCCTAAATAGGACAGCCTTATATTGGTGCCCTATAATAACCCGTCCATGACAACCTGATATCATATTAAAATAGCCAACAAAGACACCTTCGTGCATCCTCAATTATTGTCTGTTTCAGGGCGCCCGCATTTGAAATCACAAGCACCACACTCTCAAAGCCAATCAATCAGCATGCCAATACACACACTCGATCTAATGTGATCCCTTTGATCCTAAAATATCACAATCCAATTGATCGGTCCGTAAAAGCTCAACAAGATTGCCCCGTCAATGATCCTCATAATAATATAAATAGAGGGACCACAACCGATCGAATCCTCAGTTCGCCGTGTGTTCCTCTAGCGCTAAATTCCCTCAAACCGAATTGTGCGATCTGCTCTGTGCGATCAAGTCAGTGACATGGAACGTTGGATTGGTAAGGTGGCGGTTGTCACTGGTGCTTCTAGTGGAGTAGGTGCAGCTATTGTGGTTGAGCTCGTCAAGGCTGGAATGATTGTCTGTGGACTCGCCCGGCGAAAGGATAAAGTCGAGGTCGGTTTAAGTGTTCCCATCAGTGTCCATCTATCTGATGATAGGTGTCAAAGAAAATTTTGTGTATTAACAAAATTCCCTTCAAAGGCTCTGCGCGTTAATGTGGTCGGTGCTAAAGGACAACTGAATGCCGTCGAATGTGACATCACCTCGGAGGCGTCGGTAAATACCTCATTTACATGGATCGAAAAGACATTCGGCGGTATCGACCTGCTGGTCAATAATGCTGGCATAACAAGTAAATTCTTGCTACTGGACAACAACAACATAAAGGACTTTCGCAACATGATGGACACAAACATTATAGGACTAATTATCTGTACGAAACAAGCTCTAAATATGATGAAAGCTCGCGATGTGTCCGGCGTTGTGGTTAACATCAATAGGTCTGTTATTAGATTATCCCATCAGCACTATACTGGTGATGGGGCAAGGATGAAATTCTATTTAATATTCAAATTGCATTGCAGCATTCTCGGACACAAGCTGAACACTTGTGTGCCGGGAACCAAGCCAGTTAATGGAATGTATCCGGCATGTAAATACGCCATGACTGCTATAACTGAATGCCTCAGACAGGAGGTGATGTATTTCGAAATTGCGGCTAAAATTATGGTAAGGCAAATGGTTTTCGGCAGCGCTGATGTCCAATGTCCAAATGTGTCAAATTAAACTTGCTTACTTGTGCAGAATATTAGCCCCGGCCTGGTGGAGAACGATATAGTTGCGGCTAACTCGGATAATGATTTGGTAACTCTGATGCCACGATTAGCTCCAGCCGAGGTAGCAAAAGCATTGATTTTTGCCATCTGTACTCCGGATAATGTTTTGGTGAGGATTTCACTTATATATAACTTAATGAAACGAAATTATGTATACCACCTACTTACAAAAACAATTAACGGCTTTCGTTGTTATTATGCGTTCTATTTCCAGATTCAGGACATCATAATTAAGCCGGGTGGAGAGTTCTTGTGAATGTGCTTAGTCTCGTGCAAAATGAGGGGAAACTGGAAGAGAATAAAATTTCGCAAATTACTGTTAATTGTTATTTAAATTGTAACTACACATTTATGTTCATTAAAGCAGAACATTCAAATTGATTTTGTCATTTCTGTCGTTTCGGTTGGTGCGGCAAGTACGAAAAATACGATTCAATCAAAGGAGAGGCGGTTTTTGGTAAAAATTTCCAAACAAAATTATGTACAGTGAAAATCGGCTGTTCCATTCATCAGGCTAAGCTTTGGAGATGGATGAGCTAAGCACCCAGTTTGTCCAGCAGCCTTATTGGATTTCAGCTTAGATATTCCCATCCTCAGTTTAATTTTGTTGCATTGACGGGAGTCTTGGTTTTTATAGTCCAGGTTGAATGGTTCCCCAACATGACAGTGAAATTCGGGTCGTCTTCGGCTCTTAACAGACTGCAGAAGCAGTTTTTCCCGAAAACCGACAGCGCATCTACTATACAATGTTTCTTCCTCATCCCAACAGAGATGTCTTTGTTCGAATGTGCTTTAAAATCAGTATATACCATTAGGTAGGCGTCCTTTAGGAAGGCCAAGGTTGAGATGGCTAGATCATCGTCCATGGCGAACGATTGAGAGTTATTGAATCAGTTTGTGGGTCAACCTGCACTTAACCGTGGCTTGCCATAGTGCCATCCATGTTTTCCTCTCTTCTACTTTGACCCTTCTATTAGGGACCCCTTGTCGGTTGGCTGTTAGCCTGATGAGCCAGATGTATCTCGCTGGCAAGAATGTCGATGGGGATCATTCCCGATATAACGCAGGTTGCTTCGTCCAAGATTGTTCGAAACCCATTTATTGTTCTTATTGCGCAGAGCCTGTATGCTAAAGAGAGATTTCTCCTTGTTTCCTTTGTTTTTAGAGCCGACTACACCGGATAGTGAATCCCCCTGGTATATCTAGGCTCAACGATGTTTGGCAGCATCCGGGAAAAAGCTGCTTGCATCTGTGAGGCCTTCCTGCTGGCCGGCGTACTGGATGTGCATTTTAAAGTTTAGCCTGTTGTCGAGCATTACCCTTAGGTACATTAAAGACTCCTTAGACCTAATGGTTTTGTTTCCAACCGGGAAATTTGCTAATTCCGCAGACTTTTGGCTGGTTATCAAAGCTTCGGTCTTGTGGTCAACTAGCTCCAAGTCGGCAGACCCAAGCCATTTTTTGATTCTGGCAACTGCTTTATTCGTAGCGGACTCCATCTCGCAGATGTATTTGGCAACCGTTACCACGGAGATATCTTCAGCAAAACCGATCACTTTATCTCCTTGAGGTAGCGTTAGTCGCAGGACTCTGTCATACATTATATTCCATAGTAGAGGTCCAACAACAGAGCCTTATGTGATACTCCCGCGATAACGTTGTAGTACATACTTATTAACTCCATTCTCAGTCTGTTACCTTAACTTTCTACCGGTAAAGCCATTTGCAACTATGTTCCGCTGGTACACCGGCGCTTCCATACTATGTTCCTTATGTGCGATATCCAGCAGTGGAACAATAAGAAATCTCATTTCGGCAAATTCCACTGTCAGGCAGAATGAACTTCCGTCCACATCACCAAAATGAAGTGAGGATATAACAATATCTAAGCTCAAGTCCAACTAAACGGACTGGACGGTTAAAAAGCCGAACTTTTTAAGGCAGCGGGAGATGACTAGACATAGAACATAGACCAACTCGTCTCAAAGATTTGTTCAGATCAGAGGAAAGTATGCATGTGCCTGATGAATGGAGCCTCAGTATCGTTTGCCCGATACACAAGAAAGGATACCCTCTCTCAACTGTGACAACTTTAGAGGCATCAGTCTTCTCAGCATTGCGTAAGATCCTATCTGCTGTACTGTATGAACGCCTGAAACCATTTGTCAATGAACTGTCTCTAGGTATCAGTGTGATTTTAGGCGTGATAAATTCACAACGGAGCAGATATTGACAATACGGCAGATCCTGGAGAAAACCCAAAAAGTTCAAATCGGTGGCGCAACAGGTATGTAGACACCCTAGACCTAGCTTCTCGCAACCATTCGTTTTGTGTGAGTTACTATTTTTGGGACGAATGGAAGTGACATACAATTTTTTGCCGAGTCCGAACGGCTGAATTGAGAAGCTTTTTTAGGACAGTCATACTCTCGGTCAGACGTTCGCGAGAAGTGGCGCAGTAGAAAAAATCTTTAGATGTAAATTTGTATTTTTCCGGGGATCGAACCTGGGATCCCTCGCAGGGTAGTCCAGCACACTAACCACTGCGCTACTGCGCCCATCTTAAAGTCGCATATGACAGCATTTATAGAGACGATTTATGCAGAGCCATAACTATTAACCATTAACGTCACTGGGAGAACGCAGCGAGCTGTCACTGGTGCGTTTGCAAGTATTAGCACTTACTTACTTTTGGTGGCGCTTACAGTCCGGGGTGGACCACGGCCTCAACCAACAAGCCCCTCCAGCCAGCTCGGTCCCTCGCTAGCTGCCTCCAGTTACGCACACCAAGTTGGTTGAGGTCGTTCTCCAATTGTGCGCGCCACCTAAGGTGGGGTCTTCCTCTGCTGCGTTGTCCCTCAGGGGTGGATTCGAAGACTCGTCGGGCTGGTGCGTTGTTGTCCATACGCTCCACGTGTCCCAGCCATCTCAGCCGTTGTATTTTCAGCTTTTTGACCAGGTCAACGTCGCTGTATAGCCCGTATAGTTCGTTATTGAATCTTCTTCTCCACACTCCATCGTCACAAACTGGACCGAATATCACTCGAAGAATTTTTCTCTCAAAGCATCCCAGAAGGTTTTCATCCGCTTTTGACAGGGTCCATGCTTCTGCACCATACAGCAGAACCGGGATGATTAAGGTCTTATATAATATCTCCTTGGTTCTATGAGAGAGGGCTTTACTTCTTAGATGCCTTCTTAGCCCGAAGAAACAGCGATTGGCAAGAGTGATTCTTCGCTTGATCTCTGCGCCGATGTCATTTTGCGAAGTGATAGTGGAGCCCAGGTAGACAAAGTCTTTAACTACTTCGAAGTTGTATCTGTCCATCGTGACGTTTTGTCCGAGTCGCCGATGTTGAGAGTCCCTTCTCGTTGACAGCATATACTTCGTTTTGTCCTCATTAACAGCCAGACCCATCTTCGCCGCCTCCGTTTCGATGCTTGCAAATGCGCCACTGACAGCTCGCCGCGTTCTCCCAATGATGTCAATATCATCAGCATAGGCAAGTAGTTGAACGGACTTTTGAAAAATTGTACCTCTGGTGTTGGCTTGTGAGTTTCGTACAATTGCTTCAAGAACGATGTTAAAGAGAGTACATGATAGCGCATCGCCTTGTCTCAAACCTTTTTCGACATCAAATGGATCGGTGGTGTTCTTGCCAACTTTAACGGAGCAGCGAGATTTCTCCATGGTCATCCTGTACAGACGGACGAGCTTTGCGGGAATGCCAAAACTTGACATGGCTTTGTATAATTCGTCCCTATATACGCTATCATAGGCGACTTTAAAGTCGATAAATAGATGGTGTGTATCGATCTGAAATTCCTGGGTTTTTTCCAAGATCTGTCGGAGTGTGAAAATTTGGTCGATGGTTGACTTCCCTGGTCTAAAACCACACTGATATGGGCCGATCAGGTTGTTGGCGAAAGGTTTTAGGCGTTCACACAATACAGCCGACAAGATCTTATACGCGACATTCAGGAGACTTATTCCTCTGTAGTTGGCGCAGTTCAGAGTATCTCCTTTCTTGTGGATGGGGCACACGATGCTGAGGTTCCATTCGTCGGGCATGCTTTCATCCGACCATATTTTACAGATGAGCTGGTGCATGCTCCTTACCAAGCTATCTCCCGCTGCTTTGAAAAGCTCGGCCGGGAGGCCATCCGCTCCAGCAGCTTTGTTGCACTTAAGTTTGGATATCGCTATGCTCACTTCGTGTAGGTCGGGTGGACGGAAATTTTGGCTATCATCGCCCAAACTGAACAGATCATTCTGCCTGACAGCGGGTTGTTGGCTGTCTCCGCCGTTTAACAATCTGCAGAAGTGTTCTTTCCAAATCCTCAGCACCGACTGTGAATCTACTACTGTATTCCCATGCTCATCTCTGCAGGCTTCTGTTCGGGCCTTGTATCCTTGGGTGGAACGTTTTACCCTTTGGTAGAACTTTCGAGCATTGCCTCTGCAGTAGCGTCCCTCAATTGATTCGACCGCTCGCTTCTCGTGCTCTTTCTTTTTCCTTCTGAGAAGTCGGTGTTCCTCCCTTCTTTTTTGCCCGTAGAGCTCACGGGCAGCTCTCTCAGCCGCTCTGGTTCTTGTCTGCAGCATTAATTGATAGGCCTCGTTCTTGGCTGCATGTGCCTGGCGGCATTCCTCATCGAACCAGGGGTTTCGTCGTGGTCGCCTAGTGAAACCCAGCACTTCCGTAGCGGCACTCCTGATGGCACGCTGGCAGTGTTGCCACTGGTCCTCTGTACTTGATGTTGGTGACGCTGAGGATGAGCTTGCTGAGAGGTTTAGTGAGACGCGGTCGGCAAAGGTTTTGGCGGTCTCTTGCGATAGTAGCCTTGCAACGTCAAATCTTCTTACAGTATCCTCTCGCTGTTGTGGAGTATTGGATATCCGCATCCGTACTTTGGCTACTACCAAGTAATGGTCCGAGTCTATGTTGGCCGCTCGAAACGTTCGGACATCCAAGATACTGGAGGCATGTCTGGCGTCGATCGCAACATGATCAATTTGGTTGACGGTTTGTTGATCTGGAGACCGCCAAGTCCCCTTGTGTATGTTGATGTTGAGGTGTGGGAAACGTGTGCTGGCAATGATGACATTTCGCCCCGCCGCAAAGTCGATTAGCCTGAGTCCGTTTCCGGAGGTGTTGTCGTGCAGGCTGTGCTTTCCGACTGCAGAGCCAAACATGCCCTCCTTTCCGATTTTGGCGTTAAAGTCGCCAAGAACTATCTTGACGTCGTACTTCGGGCACTTATCATACGTCTTCTCAAGGAGATCGTAGAATGCTTCTTTGGCTGTGTCGTCTTTCTCCTCTGTCGGGGCGTGAGCACAGATCAGCGTGATATTTTTAAATTTGGCCCTGATGCGGATTGTGACTAGGCGATCGCTAACATTGCGAAATCCCAAGACTTCTTGCCTAAGTCTTCTTTTAATCACAAATCCACATCCAAATAATCGCTGACTCTGCTCTCTGCGGCACTCGCCGTAATAGATGTCACAGTTTTTCATCCTTCTTATGCCTTCTCCATCCCATCGCACTTCCTGGATGGCCGTAATGTCGGCTTTGTACCTATCCAGGGTCTCCACAAGTTGTTCGGTTGCACGCGGTCTGTTTAAGGTCCGGACATTCCACGTGCAGATCCGAAGTTCGTTGTCCTTATTTCGTTTGCTGGGTTTGTCAACATTTGGATCATCCATATCCGAGGCTTGTGGTTGTGTCATAACTGCCTGGTTTTTCCGTGGTAAGGAAGTTACCCCGACGCACAACCCCCAACCTGGAGGGCCAGGTCCTTTGCTGAATCCCTTGGACAAAAGGGGCCGGATTTCCCGGAGTCAGTAACCCGCTTCGGGGATATGAGCGCTGCCGTTGGCCCATAAAGGGTTCATCCGCCACCATCTCTATTTCAACACCCTGACTAGTGCTGAAAAGCCCTAATAACCTTAGCTCCAAATAAGTCGAAGTAGCCCATTAAGGTATCTGTCAAGTTGACTGTTGACGCCACCGTTGATTTAATCATTTAAATTCATCCGCCGTACGTCCTCATTCTGAGGTGCTCATGTTAGACTTCTGAGACTCGAGCAGACAGTCAACTCAGACAGAGCATTATAGTGTTGCTATTCTCTTCGTGTTCAACACTCGCGCTTATAAGTTTAGCAAGTCAAGCCCGGGTGGGCGAGACCAGTACCCGGTGGTTACCACGGGGAGGTAAAATAAGCACAATTGATGTGTATGAGAAAGTTAAAACACTGGACATTGCCAAGTTAATGCCAATCAATGCCTGCCCGATTCATACACACCCACACCCAAGTATTAGCACAGAAGCGGCAAAAATGGGCTTAACTGTGAATGAGGGCAAAACAAAATACCATTCTGTCAACTAGAAGGGACACAAAACATCAAAAAATCGCAGAGAACATCACAATAGACAGATACAACTTTGAGGTGGTTAGGGACTTCGTCTACCTCGGCTCCACTACGAACTCTGACAATGAGACCACAGAAGGAATCAAACGAAGAGTTACACTTGCCAACCGTTGTTTATTTGGCCTAAGGAGGCAACTGACTAGTAAGGCCTTATCAAGAAAATACTACGAAGACTCTATATAAGACCCTCATCGTCCCAGTCCTCCTCTATGCTCGAAATTCTTCGAGTGATTTTTGGTCCCGTTTGCGTTGACGGACTTTGGAGGAAGATATTTAACAACGAACTCTACGAGCTGTACCGAACTGGTCAGACAAGTACGTATCAGTCGACTAAGATGGCTAGGGCATTTAGAGCGAATGGACATCAACGCTCCGGCCCGAAGAGTCGTCGATTCCAACCAGGAGGAACAACGCAGTAGAGGAAGACCTCGCTTTGTATGGAAGGTGACCTCAACCAACTTGGAGTGCGCATACTGGGGGCGGTTAGCCAAAGATCGAGTTAACTCGTCAAGCATATTTATTGAGGCCCAAGTCCTCCCCAGACTATAGCGCCACCTAGGTAAGTAGTAAGTAAGTACGGACACAGTGTCACAGTGGTTATTGTGCTGGACTATTATACTGAACTAAGACGGATTTTAAGATTCTTTCTTCCAAGGGTATAACTGCTTCTCAAATTAATGTTGTTCCATTCCATTTGTCCTAAGTCGGGAACATGATTAGCATGATGATATATCAAAAACCAACACAGTTCGCAGTTAAACCACCTTTACACATTTGCAACCCTTAAAATGATCCTTGCTCAATATTTTCAATTAAAATTCTGGGTTTCCATCAACATCCAGAGTATGGATATAAATTTTAGTACAATCATCATCTTGGATAATATTCCCGGAAGTTAAAAATAATAAAAAGAAGAAAGAAAAAAAAAGCGAAAACAATGAAAGTACGCCGCCCGATTGGCAGCGTTAAATTAAAATTTAACTCCAAGCAATGGACGCGCATACATCGCAGCAGAGGCTTCAACAAACAGAGGTTATTGTTCCCATTTCGTGTAGCTTATTGAAAATACCATATTGTGGAGTAGGACACCGAGTAGTTGGACCAGTGTTATAGGCGTTATTTTTGCTCAACTGAACTAGGCCATATCATTCGCTTCGCAGTCGCACACTGATGAAAATTTATACTTGCGGGGAAAACGATTATTATTATTATTTCCGATGTACACTGCCAGGAACCGGGATACACAAGTACTTTGCGGTTGATTGTTCCACATCCCGAATGATGTTCTCTAACCAGTCAGACTACCGGTAGGTACCTACTTCTGTTTGTTTTATTGAACGCGCACTGAATGAAAAGAAATACTACTACTACATTGAATGTGAAAGGACGAAGCATCTTTAATTCAGAAAAGGGTTTTCCTTTTTTTTCTTTGTGGTAACTGGTAAGTCAGAAGAAATTGATTTCTTTGCGGCAACCTATATAACCCTTAATACTCATTTCACCATTTCGATACCGGTTCGCATTTAAGGCTTTTGCGAAAAACCATACTAAGCTCATTCCGGTTTCTACATTATAGTCTGGGATATTCCAAGAGGAGTCATAGGAAATAAATCGTCGCTCCGATTTCGAAGAAAGGTTATAATACTCCCTAGAGATTTTAAAATCCAGTAAATTTAGGATACTAACGATATTATACGTATGAATACAATCAGAATGCATGGGTTGGACTTCGGACATGGGTTGGGTATTCCACTCGAATCGAGGGATGGAAGAGCGTGCATACCTTATACTATACCTACATATATGGATTTGCTGCTTTTGCTTGAAATTATCTCTGGGTATTGGTGTATAAGGGCTTAGGTAGGCAACCAGTGAATTCGGGGAATTCAGTCAGATGAGAGGTGATGGTTAAACTATTTTTAAACATGGAAACTTGTAAAGGAAACTGATTCAGGTATGCTATTGTTTCAAAAGGATGTGCATATTAAACTTTAAGATAATCCTGTATCGATAGAGTGTTGGAAAGCATTGAGAACACAGCGGAACATCAAAATAGACGGCCAAGCCATTCAGTCCAAGGACTTAATGAGGCTTCTTGGATTTACAGTCGGGTAGAGCTAGTTTTAATTTCATTTTGCTGGGGGTAGCGCCATTTATTCAGCTATAACCTTACCTATAACTGAACAAAATCTAAAATCTAAAACTGAAAACTGAAGATGCTAGGAGCCAGAAGGGAGTATTAGTGGCAGATACACCAGCATCCTTGCGTTTCTCAAGGGTATTCAAGTTATTACCTTTGAGGCGGTCTCGGATAGGGAAGTAAGATAACAGGACCGTTCCAATATCCACGAAAAACAAATCGAAGAAAATGACATTTATACGCTCTGTGGGATGGGGAATTCATTGGTCAATCTTTTGGTGCGTTGGCTTTAATAATAATTATTGCGATCCAATATGCGAACGGAAATTAAGCATAAAGATGATTGAAATGGATAAACAGATGGTGGATATCGATCTGCACTGCCTGGACTTTCTCCAAGACACTTATTAGGCCGTTAGTCGCCCCATTATGCATACCACTGGGGATTTGGGGAGCATATCCTTTACCGGCTACTCATGTAAAACGTTTGCTGCCGGTTACCTAGGTCCTAGATCACTGAGATCATTGAGAAAATAGTTTCCTATGTGGGCCTTTTTTAAATTGGCTAGGGCAGGGCAACTACTTTACTTTCGACTTGCTGGATCTTTTAAGTCGAGGACCTCCTTGGATATTTGTGTTTCCAAAGCAGGCCAGGTGAGCCTATAGCAGTATCACTCACAGTATTCCAGATATTTCCATCTGATCAATCTCTGAACTCTGCTTGCTGAGTCCGCATACACGTTGTGCAGACTTATACTATCCACGCCGGAGGATTCTAGCCTTGATAGTTCGTCTGCTGCACAGTTCTCTGGGATGTCATAGTGATTAGGAACCGAGCGGAGGGTGAGGTTGTTGAGGTTGTACTGCCCAGCTATCTCGTTAAGGGACACGTGGCAATCTTCCACCGCCTTAGATCTTATTCCGCTGGATATTAAGTATTTGATTGCTGCTTGGCTATTAATGGCCGCGTTTCATTGGCCGCTAGATGACTAGCGCTCATTTCAAACTCCATATAAAAAAAACTGACATTTCATCATTTGCGCTAGAGCTCTAGCACATATTGTGAAATGTCAGCTTTTTTTATATGGAGTTTGGCATGCCGCTAGTCATCTAGCGGTCAATGGAACGCGGGCAATGTAAATAAAAAAAGAAATTTGAGAAAATATTCAGTAGTTTTTTTTTTATAGCATTTTCAAAAAAAAAAGTTATTTGGCGGACCCTTTATATGACGATATCTCTTTGTGATACCGAATTAATTGACAGGCACGGTGTAACTTGACGAATAGCTGTAATTTCAGCTTGAAAGACACTGCAGTGTTTCGGAAGATAGAGGGAGAAGCCCAGAGTTAGTTATTCCGGGAAGACCCCCGGCGCCAACTCCCTCAAGTGTCTTGGAACCGTGTCTGTGAATATTGACAGTGATTTGTCGTATAGGACATTTTCTGCATCCCATTGATTCCTGTTCGGTATTTCATGGGTGAAGCCTTTTTCGAAGTAGATTTTCGTAGACAGGTAATTGATAGTAATGGGAAAGGGGATCGTCTGTAGAAAGATACTGGTGTGTCCAGTCGGTTGTCCAGTGTTTCCCTTCCCTTAATCTGATTGCCACGCTTGTTAAGGAGTACTTTGCTTCAAATTTTTAACAGCAATACTATAGAGTTCATTATTTGCCGATATCTCTTTGTGATACCGAATTAATTGACAGGCACGGTGTAACTTGACGAATAGCTGTAATTTCAGCTTGAAAGACACTGCAGTGTTTCGGAAGATAGAGGGAGAAGCCCAGAGTTAGTTATTCCGGGAAGATCCCCGGCGCCAACTCCCTCAAGTGTCTTGGAACCGTGTCTGTGAATATTGACAGTGATTTGTCGTATAGGACATTTTCTGCATCCCATTGATTCCTGTCCGGTATTTCATGGGTGAAGCCTTTTTCGAAGTAGATTTTCGTAGACAGGTAATTGGTAGTAATGGGCAAGGGGATCGTCTGTAGAAAGATACTGGTGTGTCCAGTCGGTTGTCCAGTGTTTCCCTTCCCTTAATCTGATTGCCACGCTTGTTAAGGAGTACTTTGCTTCAAATTTTTAACAGCAATACTATAGAGTTCATTATTTGGATTTTTAAATTAGTGATAGGTAAGAATGTGACTGTAAAACTGCAACTAGGATAATCTTACCTTATTTAAGACCGGAAACACGCTCTTCGAAACTTAGTAGGAAATCTAGCCACCGAAGCGCAGTACATAGAAGATACGTATAAAACAGCACTTTTAGCAGCTGCTTAATGTTCACCAGTATGGAAACCTAAGAACAACAAGACAGCAAGTTCTGATGGTATACCAGCTCTTCAAGTACGGTAGTGATTCTTTGGTAGGGTGTATATACCAAATCCTCAACCATTAGCATAGGTAGAAGAAATCATGCCCGATGACTGGGAGGAAGTATCAGGTCCATACACCCCATCTACAAAAAAGGCGATCCTATGTCTTGCAAGAACTATCGAGGCATATCCCTCCTCAATATCGCATATTAGATAATATCTAACGAACTTTGTGAACGTTTCAAACCATTCTGCAGCATACTAATCGGTACGTACCAATGAGACTTCCGCCCCGGCAGATTGACTGTAGAAGACCAAATTTTTACACTTAGGCAAATCCTGGAAAAGAAAACAAACGAATACCCAGGTTCACCAAATGACATATAACATAATCCATCTTGAGGAGCTGTTTGCGGCAATGTCCGATTTTGGGTTTCCGCCAAAACTGATCCAATTGTGTCGCGTGACGCCGGAAAACATGTCAACTGGATTTCGGCAAGAAAATTACGCTTTCATGCGACTTTTTCAATCTCGGGAGCAGAAAGTGCGAAGGGCAGGTGTCAACACGGAAGGCACAGCACTATCTTCAAAAGATCCGTTCTACTGGGGTATGCGGACGATATTGAGATTACCGGTCATCCCCAGAGTGCCCTGATCGAGGCTTTCAAGGAGATCGAAGCACAGGCGAAATTTGTTGGCTTTGAAGGAAACGAGGACAAGACTCAGTACATGTTACCAACAAACAAACCAGCAGCAATTGTCCAACGCCTTATACAAAACGTCATAATTTATTGGATCAATTCCGAAGCATTTAAGGAGTTTACCTTGAACTCCACGAATAAGAGCCTGGTATGCCCTAGAAAGCCGCTGCGACTTTGGACTGGCATAACAATTGCGTTTAAAGTCGTATCTGGAAGGATGAAATGTATGGATTACAAATCTCTTATTCTGCCAGTTCTGCTTTATGGCGCCGAGTGCCGGACGATAAGCCGAAAAGGAGAGCTGATACTGGGTTCCTTCGAAAGAAGAAATCTTCGACAGATTTTTGGTCCTCTGTGCGAAGAGGGCGAAGGACTACATTAAGTCGGCCACATCGAGCAAATGAACAATAATGCTCCAACTAAGAGTACCTATATCTTTGATTCCCAGTCCCCAGGTTGAAGAATACAAACAAAGTGAACATCCGTTTGGAAGACCAAGTGATTTTGGATTCTATTAGAGCCTGGGTTCCGAACCTGGGGGTAATTACCCCCGCGGGGGTAAAACAGCTATTATGCGGGGGTAATAAGGCAGGTAGTAGATAATAAATTTTATACCCACTATAATTAAATGAAAAAATTTGCACTCATCGAAATCGAAAAAAAATGTCATTTAGATTGGTTCAAAACGTTTTTTTTTTACGAATCTCAGTGTTCAGTGTGCTACTCAAAAGTTTGCAGTTTTTTTTTTTGAATAGACGCCGGACTCTGGGAATTTTTCTAACATATTTCCAGCGGCTTCCAAAACATAAGTACATAACCCGTTCCTTTCACGTCAGCATGTTCGGCAACGATACTCAGGAATCCGACAGAATGTTGGACAAGGGTTAGGGTAGGACAGTTGTCTCTATTTTTCTTTCACTTCAAGAAATTTTTTTGAGGCTGAGGGCGGCGGATGGCGCTTGTTGCTTGTTGGTCTTTCGTTGGTGAGCTACGAAAGAAAATTCTGTATAGGTGCGGAAAAAGATCTGTATATATTTTGGTTAGAAAAAATAATTCGCGATGTCTTTTTATGTATTTTATGATTATGTTTTCCTTCCCTTCTTTAGTCATGGCTTCTACATCCGGAAAAAAACGTTCGTATAAAGAATCATTTCTACAGCGGGGTTTCACGAATATTGTTGACAGGAATATTGAAAAGCCACAGTGTGTTATATGTAACAAAGTTCTTTCTGTAGAGAACATGAAACCGAGCAAATTAAAAGAACATTTCGAGAAAGTTCATAAGGAGTTCGCAGGTAAAAACATTGATTTTTTTAAGAAAAAAGAGAGTGTACTGAAATCTTCACGATTGGGTAAATGTACAAAAGGCAAATGAATCGTGTCTGCAAGCTTCATATCAAATTTCTTATCGCAATGCTATGAACAAAAAACCCCATACTATAGGAGAGGATCTCATCAAACCTTGTTTGTGTGATGCAGTGTCGCTCGTTATTGGTGAACAGCATGTGGCTAAGATTCAACAAATATCACTTTCCAATACAACAGTTCAAAGTCGTATTTTAGAGCTGAGTAACGATATTTTGGCAACCGTTATATCTGAAATTAAAGAAAGTTCAATGTTTGCGCTGCAATTGGACGAATCAACGGATGTAAGTTCGTGTTCGCAATTACTGGTATTTACTCGGTACATTAAAGATGACCGTTTTAAAGAGGAATATTTGTTCTGCAAGTCCTTGCCTACCACTACTCGCGGCGAAGACATATTCAAAACGGTAAAAGATTTCATTGAGGAAAACGAACTGGACTGGTCAAAGCTGGTTGGCATTTGTACAGACGGGGCGCCTTCCATGATGGGTATACGCTCTGGATTTCAAGCACTCGTGAAGCAAGTCGCCCCGCAAGTTTTATCTTATCATTGTCTTATACACCGCTACGCTTTGGCTGTTAAGACGCTTCCTCCAGATTTAATGAGTACTTTGAATGCGTAGTAATTTTCGTGGCAGCGCTACGAATTCAAGATTATTCAAAGTCTTATGCGATGAAGTTGGTGCCACATTTAATGCGCTTTTGTACCACACGGAGGTATGCTGGTTGTCACGAGGTAAAGTTTTAACCAGAGTTTATGATCTCCGTGAAGAAATAGGATTGTTTTTTGGGAACCAGAAAACACAAAAAGAGATATAGTTTTACTCAAAAATAAAAGATAAAACATTTGTTGAAATGTTGGCGTATCTCGCAATTTTTTTTAGTGAAATTAAAAGCCTAAACATATCATTACAAGGCAATATGACGAACATTTTGACAGCGCAGGATAAAGTTGCAAGTTTTGTTCGTAAATTGGAACTTTACCAACGCAGAGTTCAAGTTGGCGATGTGTCCATGTTCACACAACTGTTTGAGCAATTGGTTAATGATAAATCTGACAGATTAACATTTCAAAATTCTGTGGTTCAACATAATCTGCTGTCATATGCTCACTGAAGCAATATTTCCCGTACATGGAGGATAATAACTAAAAATTTGAATACCCTTTGCCACCACTTATACAGTGGCCGGCATAAGTATTTTGACAAAACTAAAGTTAATTCTGCTCATAATTTGAACTTACTTCATGTTAATTTTGGCATCAATGGAAAGGTCATTTAAATTCCGTTTGAATGATACAAAACTTTCCTTAACCGATTAATTACCCATTGAAAATTTGGAACTTTTGTAAAAGTCTACTTTTTTGACTTTTTTCCTCGGTTCCAAAAAAAAAATATTTTGATGCAAAAAGTTTCTTCAAACAATTCTCATAGTGACTGCAAAAAAAATTTTTCAAAAATCTCTTCGCTAATATTTTTTATGATTTTTTGAATGGGATGATCTCAGAAAAATTTTGTATGAAAAGGAGCAAAAAGTGACTAAAATAGTAATTTTTAGCAATTTTCAAAAAATCATAAAAAATATTAGCGAAGAGATTTTTGAAAAATTTTTTTTGCAGTCACTATTAGAATTGTTTGGAGAAACTTTTTGCATCAAAACATTTTTTTTTTTGATACCGAGGAAAAAAAGTCAAAAAAGTAGACCTTGACAAAAATTCTAAATTCTAAAATTTTTAAATGGGTACTTAATGGGTTAAGGAAAGTTTTGTATCATTCAAACGGAATTTAAATGACCTTTCTATTGATGCCAAAATTTACATGAAGTAACTTTTAAATTATGAGCAGAATTAACTTTAGTTTTGTCAAAATACTTATGCCGGCCACATGCGAGAGTGGTTTCTCAACTTTAGTGACAATAAAAATAAAGTCCAGAAAACGTCTCAATGTGGAACATGACTTGAGATGCGCTTTTAATGAAACTAAACCGAACATAAAAAAACTTGTAAATGCAAAACAGTATCAACCTTCACACTGAATATCATTCATAATTCATTAAATGTATTTAAATTTTAGGAAGGTATATTTTTTGCAATATAATATAATTAATAAAGGAAATATATTACAGATAGTTGGTTTTTATCCTACAGACAGAGTGAACGCGAGAAGCGGATCGAAAGCGGGTACATGCGACGGGACATGCACAAATTCTAAACAAATAAACGGGCAATAATGTATGCACGGACTATACTACTCCCCGGCTAGATTCTCCCCATTTACCACATGTTTTCCCAGCAGGGACGAATGGTATGAAGATCAACCAACATCCATTGGATCAACCATATCTACACAGATGCGGATCAAAGATGGAAAATGGCGGGTTTCTATGCTCGGAACGGAACGTCTCGGACTATACAGTTCAATCAGGTTTCCTGATTACAGTAGTGTATTCCAAGCAGAGGTACTGGCAGTGATAACAGCTGCTAAACAGGTTGCAATGATGGTAATACCTCATGCAGATATTACCTTTTTCATTGGCGGTCAAGCGGCAATAAAAGCGATATCTGCCGTTGAGTTAAAATCAAAGCTTTTAATACGGGTTCTTGGCGCGCAGCACAACGTAAGAATATGCTGGGTTACCGGGCACAGACAGAGAGGTGTGTCTGGAAATGAAAAAGCTGATGAGCTGGCATAAAAAGGGTCCTCCTTGTAACCTCAGACAGACGATTGGGAACAAAAGGCTAATGATGACAAATGAAAGATGGAGCAAGCTCGACTACATCAATAACAAACAGAAAACTGTAAAAGTCTTACAATTGTACAAGAAAGCATTGTCCTCGATTGTGGGAACCAAGAATATGGGAATCAGTACAGATGACCTGTGCGTAGCATGCGATGATGAAGAGGTGCATGAGGACACCCACACTTTCTCTGGCACTGTCCAGCGCTCTGGCACATAAGAAATAAAATCCTTGGTAGTTATTTCTTCGAGGATTTAGAAGAACTTTCAGACAGGCCTATAAATTACCTATTTAAATGTGTAAATAAAACGGGTTGGTACGTAGGTTTTTCATAGGTTTCCAGTGTGCGGGGGTCATAGACCCCTTACCTAGGGCATCACAACCAATCTACATTGATCTAAGTGTGACATGTACAGGTTTCTCCTGTCTTGCCTAACCACTAACCTAACCTAATCTAACCTAGCCTAGCTTCTTCTCACAACCATATTTTTAGGCCGAATGATTGAATGGAGATGCTTTCTCTTTGTGTTGTATACTCTCTGATATATATCAGACGTTGGAAAAAGCAATATCATTTCCAGCACACTTACCACCGCAACCACATTTTTGTGCACACTAACGAAAATTACTTATTACATCGACAAATCTGTGTACCTATCTAACCAATTTCTTCCTGCTATCTGAAATTGAATCTGATACTTCACTTAAAATAATATTCTCTCTGGTCAATTGTTTTAAATGCAAAATATTCGAAAATTCTACCTTGACCTGAATATAAGATATTCCTTCCTCGTCCCTAATCGGTAGCACACCAAAATTACCTTACACACATCCGCATCCCAGGAATTTTATTCAAAAGAGGCTTCCTAAATAGATAGGAGTGTTGAGAGTATCCGATTTGCATTTAACACTCCACATTACCTTATTATTACCACGGTAGGGAGAGCAAATTTGCACACAGGTAAGGTATGCCCCTTAATCTTAATCTGGTTGTAAAAATGTTCAGATACAATATTTCCATCGGCTGTAGCAATCTAAATTCGAAAAAACGTTACCACCAAAGAACTTAAAGAATGCTAACTCTGCGAAAGATGTGTACTTCTTTTGAAATTAATTAATTTTCCGTAAAGGACGTCATTAGGGATGTTTGCACACAAACCCACAGATTTTTAAGAGGCTGAACGCGATACTTAAAAAAAATTAGTACAAACAAGATGAAGGTGCGTATGCTACAGATTTTCATTTGCATCGTAACCGGTTAAGGTAGGAATTATGTAAATCAAGCAAAATAAATAATACAAAAATTTTGATAATCTCTCGTTAAGGAAGACATAAAAAGTAACTTAATGTTTATTAAGGCCAAATTCAAAGTCTTACCTGGAGCTAATGATACGATTTATTTAATTAGATACTGAAAACCCTTTTGAATATCGAATAGTCCTTTGAAGTTGAAGAGTTATTTTTTAAATGCAGGAGAATGTCTTAGAATAAGATGACCAAGCATATAGATAGAGATGGTAGAGTAAACTTCTTAAATAGCAATCAGAACTAAGATTGGAACTTCACTTCGGTGCGTTTACCTCTTGAAGTTATTTTCATACGCTCGGTTTTTTTTTCTAAAGTCTAATAAATGGGCTTTTCCATAGGAGAGCTCTCATCCCGTGGGAATATGTGTGAGACAAATTCCATGTTTATCACATCGCTTAATCTTAGCTGTCAGTTTTACTTTTTAAGGATTTTTCCTGATTTCCTTGAGGATATGTTGTAAGATATTAGAAAAGGATAATCCCATGATATTGCATTTCTCAGTTGCATTCGTATAGGTACCAGTACCTACGTTGTGGCATAGCATAGAATATAGCTTGTATGGTAAAAGGATGTGCTTGTGCATATCCCCAAGAATGTTGCTTAGAAATTTTGCTATTATACGGATTGCGGAGAAGAAATAGCATTTGAATTTGTTTACTTTAGGGAACGAGAATCATTTGATAATTGCCAATTCAGAGTCAGTGGCTTTTAGTATGTAGTATGCCAATGTTATTATGATGGACCTTAACGAAATTGCATTTCTCGTCACTGTCTACTCAGTGATTGGTAGGTAGGTATGTGTAGTCTATAGGCAAATAGAAAGAAGTCACTAACATGACACACTCCATATAAAACAAAACTAACATTTCACCATTATGTGCTAATTAAATTTTTCAAGGAGTATTTGTTCCTTTACTTTTAAATTTTACGAATTTTTACTCAATGTCGTTCTTTAGGTAGCTATAGCTATTCGAAAATTTGTAGAATCGTCTCCGAGAGACCAAACCCCTCCACAGGTTAGGTTAGGTTAGGTTTACGGGTTGGTGAAGCTGAGTAGCCTCTTCTTCACCCCACTCAGGTTCTCGTGGACCATTGTGATAACCTTTGTGTTGTATTGGCTTTATTTCATTCTTTCCGTGGTTACTCGACTTTTTCCAGCCATCTCGTTGTCCACAGAAACCTGTAAAGATTAGATATTGAGACATTAGAGAGTTCTTGGATTTCCTGGAAGTAGTAACTTCCAAGTGTTCTGTTCCTCAAGTGACAGAGACTTGGGCAGTGACAGAAAAAGTGAGGTGTCTTCATCACCGCAGTCTTTACAAATGTCTTCATTCTTGAGATTTAGTTTCAGTTTCATTGTGTGGCTGCTTAGAAGGTTGTGACCGGTGAGGGTGCCAACCAACTTGGTATCGCAAAAGTTTGTTGGTCCTGCTTTTGTTGTATTCTGGCCACATCTTCCGTCATATGTCACAGGTGGTTAGTGTTTTCCACCTGATATTGGCTTTTATTCGGATATTGTATTAGACTCGCTCTCTGAGACTGCAGATTGGTGGTTTGATCGACTGAACTGCCTGATCTAGGTCCATTGCAGAACCTTTTCTTGCCAGTTCGTCAGCCCTCTCGTTGCCGGCTATGTGCTGTGTCCAGGAACCCAGCAGAGATTCATATTATGCTGCGAGCCAAGAGCCTTTGAGCTCTTCGCGACAGCGGCGAACTAGTTTGGATTTTATAGCATTAGTAGAGATTGCTCTGATAGCCGCTTGGCTGTCAATATGGTAATATCATTCCGTGGTATTGCCATTATTGATATCATACTTGCCACTTTCGCGACCGCCAGTACCTCAGCTGGTTTATCGAAGTCTACATATGTAGTATGAAATGTAGTCAGCGAGTTGATGTCACTCCCTACGTATTCCTTGAGACTTTTGGCAGCCGATTCTTGCATGTATAGATCCACAGATAGTGGGTTGAGAAGCGTTTCCAACCCAGCAGCTGTTGTTTGTTCTCAACGCACTAGTTGTTCCTATACATGCCAGTCTTTATATTTTTGTCATTACCTTAAGATTGGTTACCTTATCTGTGGGTTGCCACCAGACTATGTTGCCATATGTGACATGTGAGTATTTTGGGCGTACGATTGCCGTATACATCCACAGTTTTATCTTCGGGTTAGGTCCCCAGTTTCTGCCGAAGATAATATTCAGGGTCGTAGACAGAGAGGGGGGTGTGCGACAACCCCCCACGCTTTTCAAGAGTCGGCAAATCATGGAAGCTTTACATTTATAAACTTGAGCAACTTAAAAAAAATCGACAAAAACGAGCAATTTTCAAATAAGTTTTCTATCAAGAATTATTCCCACATATTTCGCACTCTCTGCCACCTGCAGGGGTATTCCCTCACTCAATAGCTGGTGGTTCAAAGTGCGGTATGCTGCTTCTGTTTGTAAAGAGTACAAGTTCGGTCTTCTGGGGGTTCACCCCAACCACAATGTTTTGTCCACAAATTAAGTGTCCGCAGTGAGCTTCCTAAAAGATAATTTGTAATTAGTAGGAATTTTCTGTCGCAAGAACTACTACATTGTCCGCGTAGGCGACTGCCTTTACTCCACTGCTTTTGAGTTTCATCAGTATTTCCATTGATGGCGCGAGAACCCAAAGTAGGGGAGAAATGAGTCCTCCCTGTGGTGTGCCTCTGGAGGCAGTTACTTGTAAGCCAATGTCACCTAATCTCGCATTGATATTCCTTTCATTGAGCACTCATGATCACGTTAGTGAGAGGTAGATCAACGTTGAAATTCTGCAGCGCCCTCTTCACTGCACACGCTTTGACATTGTTGAACACTACCTCAATGTGTAGAAACGCGGGCTAGTGTATATTCTTTATCTTTTAGTGATTTTTCTATAGTGCTGACGAGACGACGTCATGCAGCGCTGCAGTGGAAATCACGCTGTCATTTAGCCGATTGCGAATATGAATGCTCACCAGTTTTTTCAAAGCGTTTTCAAAATAAATGATGTTAGACTTATGGGTCTGAAATCCTTGGCAGTGCTATGAATAGGTTTCCCCACCTTAGGAATGAAGACTACCTTCACTTCCCGCCAGGCTTTTATGATGTAGCCATATTCCAGGTTGCTTATGAAAAGTCGTTTGACGACCGGTATGATAATGGTATTTGCCTTCTGTAGCATAATTGGGAATATCCCGTCACCTCCAGGGGATTTAAAGAGAGAGAGAGAATATGTCAATTGCCCAGTGTATTTTGTCGTTGGTTACATGATTGGGAATGTGGGCCAAATCAAGACAACTTTCAAATATCAAATTCAGTTCCCAAAAAAAGGATTAGTTCAACTTTTTCGTTAAAGTTCGGCCGGTAATATGCCATCCAGTCCAGGAGACTTGAATGGCTTAGGCAGTTAGGCCGTGTTTCAATTGGGCTAAATAATTATTCTGGGATAATTTTCTGATAGGTACACCTACCTACCTATACTTATGAAAGTGTTAAAAGAGAAGTTCACCAAACTCCTATCTTAAAACAGAGTTTTATCGAATTTTACGCCATTAGTTAATTGAAATTCAGTGTTTTATTTGCTCTTTAACATTCTAGCAAAAGACAACGTCAAAAAATTAGACCATAATGATAATTTATTATCTTGCTCCTGGACAGGATTATTTTTTTATTTTAGCTAAGATAAATTTAAGCGAATCTCTTTAGCCTAGCGGTATGCAGCTCCAGCTAAAAAATTTAATTTTCATTTGAGACTGTCAAAATTTAGCGCGCCCGTTCGATACATTTTCGCAAGCTAAATTTCGACAGATCGTGTTGTTGTTGTTATTATGTATTATTATTTTTTTTTTTTTTTTTTTGCTGTTGAGTTTTTGTGTTGCGGAAAAGTAAATAAGGATTAGTTTTTTGATTACCTACCAAGTGAACAACTTGAGATCAAAGAACAGCAAGCAAGGAAAAATAAAGCGCTACAAACATTAACATACTCATTGACTGCTAGCAGCCAATTTTTCGTTGAAGCAAAAATAAGCACTAGCTCTTTTGGTTCACGGCGGAGAGAAACGAAAACACTCAAATGTCATCGAGTTGTAGAACGTTTGAAATAATCTGAATAAGTCGTTATTTTTGCGCAGTTGCAATGTTTCTACAATGGATGGCACTGTGTTCTATGTAAAAAAAAATAGCAAAGGCGCGCAGAGGTTGAAATCTCTTTCCTACTTTCGCCGCACTGAACCAAAAGGGCTAGTGCTTATGTTTGCTTTACTTTTCCTCGCAGGTTTGTATGAATCTGACATTTCACTAGCAGTCCATGTATAGTATGTCAATGGCTACAAAAATAAATACTTTTATCGCGTCGATGAATTTTTCAAAGAAATAATTTCAACCAACATCTGTTTTCTATGATAGGTACTTCTTATACTCACAACAAACTCAATGTCAAAATTTAGCTAGGGTTTTAGATATATCATTTTTTGGTTCTTATACGAATTAGAAGCATCATCCATCGTTTTAGCCTTACGCGATTAGTTCCCATTTTTCCTTGAATTTGAGAACGGCAGCACTGCCTATCAGAACTAGGGCTGTGTGTCAATTGGCCTAAATAATTATCCTCGGACAATTTTCTGACACTATTGACAAATGTACAAGTTGGCCTGCGATATCTGGTAGTGAAGAAAAGAACCCTATCAGACATACAGAAATCTGTCATCGGTAAGCGGTACGTGTATTTTTGTACAGATAATTTATTTATTTTATAAATGAAAAATTATTTTAATCGAGGTAAACGCCTTGTCGGTCTAAAATTCAAGTATTGTTTATGAAAAATAAAACAATCCCGGGTCCATAAAATTATGTTTAAATCGTTTAAAAGTGGAATGAAAAACTTGTTTTGGTTTCGGGTAAACAATTTTGTTTTTTGGATAAGACTCTTTTTTAACTGCTTAAAGTTCTTCAAATTATTGTTAGTTTTCCATTTATTGTGCAGCATTATCCCAAATACCAATAGCGGACAAAACTAACTGAGATTTATCTCTGACTTTCTCGATAACCATCTGCGATATTGCAGAATATTTTAGCAACATAAAACGCACCATTTGGGAAAAGAAGAGCTCGTCAAGACTGGTTGGGTCTATGCTATAGGTGTGATACAAGATCCAGGAAAGAGTGAGGTAACTGGTCTGGTCATAAATGCATCCTCGATGACTTTAAAACCCCACGAAATCAAACTAAGAATCTTGTTAATGGTTAACCCATTTTGTCTATATGAGTTGCACCACGTTGCGACGCTCGATCCAACACTTTTTCTTTAGTTTCCATTAGCGTAAACTAGTTAGGCATTTATTTTTATGTTTTTACTTGAAAAATGTATTTATTATTCACAATATTTAATTATTTAGTGGCTCTTAGCTTCTTTTCCATATATTTTTTTGCTGGTGGCCACTAGGGTGGCGACAATTTGAACCCTACTAGACATACAAATTTGACAGACCAGCAAAAAAATATATGGAAAAGAAGCTAAGAGCCACTAAATAATTAAATATTGTGAATAATAAATACATTTTTCAAGTAAAAACATAAAAATAAATGCCTAGTAGGGTTCAAATTGTCGCCACTAGGACAATTTGAACCCTACTAGACATACAAATTTGACAGACCAGCAAAAAAATATATGGAAAAGAAGCTAAGAGCCACTAAATAATTAAATATTGTGAATAATAAATACATTTTTCAAGTAAAAACATAAAAATAAATGCCTAACTAGTTTACGCTAATGGAAACTAAAGAAAAAGTGTTGGATCGAGCGTCGCAACGTGGTGCAACTCATATAGACAAAATGGGTTAACCATTAACAAGATTCTTAGTTTGATTTCGTGGGGTTTTAAAGTCATCGAGGATGCATTTATGACCAGACCAGTTACCTCACTCTTTCCTGGATCTTGTATCACACCTATAGCATAGACCCAACCAGTCTTGACGAGCTCTTCCCTTCCCAAATGGAGCGTTTTATGTTGCTAAAATATTCTGCAATATCGCAGATGGTTATCGAGAAAGTCTGAGATAAATCTCAGTTAGTTTTGTCCGCTATTGGTATTTGGGATAATGCTGCACAATAAATGGAAAACTAACAATAATTTGAAGAACTTTAAGCAGTTAAAAAAGAGTCTTATCTATCCAAAAAACAAAATTGTTTACCCGAAACCAAAACAAGTTTTTCATTCCACTTTTAAACGATTTAAACATAATTTTATGGACCCGGGATTGTTTTATTTTTCATAAACAATACTTGAATTTTAGACCGACAAGGCGTTTACCTCGATTAAAATAATTTTTCATTTATAAAATAAATAAATTATCTGTACAAAAATACACGTACCGCTTACCGATGACAGATTTCTGTATGTCTGATAGGGTTCTTTTCTTCACTACCAGATATCGCAGGCCAACTTGTACATTTGTCATACACGAAACCAAGACAAGTTTTTAGTTCCACTAATTTAAGCGTGTAAGACAAACACAATGTAATATGCCCTTTAGGCAATACTCTATATCAAACCGCCATCTATCGGCAGATAGATGGCATTTAATATATATATTATAAAACACAACCAACTTCAGATGAAAGGGCGTGGTGGTTGGTTGTTTCGATGTAAAAACTGGACGAAAAAGATTCATTAAAGATTTTGTGCTCGAAAGAACACGTGGTGTTTTAATTCTAAAAGGAATATTTGTTTAATTGAAAAGGTTTACAATTCTCAGATGTGGGGTGATCTGCAAAAATTGAAGAAAGCTGAATTAATATCAGCATTGCGCGAAATGCAAACTGATTTCCCGGCATCGGCCACAGTCGCGCAACTGCGAACACTCTTGAGGGATGTATCAGGAAGTGTGGCTGTGGATCAGGATATTTCGTCGCGTGAGTGTGCTGCCCCAGTTGGGGAAATGCTTAGCGATGAGGCGTCGTCGATAGAGGTCATCGTGTCTGATTGCGAAGAGGACATATTCTTCAACGCCGCATCCGGTACTGCTGCCACAGTCGAACACGATGCCCCAACTGCCGCCCCATCTGCTGTTGCTGATCTGATTTCTGCTGCCCCATCGGCTGCTGTCTTTGTTTCGGTTTCTACTGCTGCCCCAAATGATGTCTCATCTGCTGCTGCCATACCGATTTCTTCTGCTGCCTCAACTGATGCCCCGTTTGCTGCTGTTTTTGCTGCTGCCCCATCTGCTGCTGCCGAATTAATTGCTGCTGCCCCACCGTCTGGTGGTTTGGTTTCTGCCCCTGCCGCTATTACCGCTGTTGCAACTTCGGCCTCTGCCCCAATAAGTGCTGCTACCTCGCACGAGTCGACACCGAATGCTGACCAGGAGCTGGCTGTATTGGAACAACAGCTAAACATTATGAGAAAGAAGCAAGAACTTCTCCAGCTAACACGTCAACTTCATCTGATGTCTCCGGAACCCGTGAGTCGTGTGAGAGTGGATGATATTGTTCGAGTGGTGCCAAAATTTAGTGGTGATCGCATGTCGGGGTATCACGTAAGATGCTTTATAAATGATTTGGAGCAAATTTGTAGAACGTATCGCTGTGATGATGCGTTCAAATACATCTGTCTGCGTAGTTTACTAGTGGGGGCTGCTGCCGATTGTGTAAGTCAGAGTGACATACGTGACTATCAAAGCTTGAAGGCGATTTTGTTAGAAGAGTTTGATCTGGTGCTGAGCTACGTTGAAATCATAAATCGTCTCCGTAAACGTCAATGGAACAGAGATACTGAAGACATTTACCATTATGTCCTTATTATGAACGGACTAGCCAAGAATAGTCAGTTAAGAGAACACGAAGTAGTCAGCATAATTGTCGACGGAATGCGGTTGCCATCTGAGGATGCCGTTCTGTTGCTAAGCGGAACGTCTACAATAGCTCAATTGAAAACTGCTGTTGGGATGCATCGTGAGCGTATTTTGGAACACATCAAACGACTATCTGCTGCACGTTCTCGGCCACCATCGAGACCTACTACTTCGGGCACTGCTGCTGCTCTGGACAAAAAGGTCGGAGACCTTGAGCAAATCCGATGTTTTAATTGCAGTCAGATGGGACACTATCAAAGTAAGTGTCCATACGAGGTACGCGCACCTGGCTCGTGTTTTAGATGCTGGAAGTTAGGCCATGATCACCGACATTGTCCTAATCCACCGAAGCTGATGACGCGTCGAAATCTGATTGCTGCTGTTGATGATGACGACTACACCAATGAAGAAGCCGCTGCAAATTATGATGTAGGAGTTTTAGGACATACTAACTATGTAAGTGTTGCTTTCAATTTTAATATTACCGACGATTGCAAATTTACGAAACTTTTTTCTCTGTTTGATACCGGTAGTCCGGTTAGTTTTGTTCGATATTCATCAGTCAACCACTGCTCTTTTAAAGAGAAACAAAAGACATCATTTAGAGGTCTGGGAAATCAACCCCTGTCAACATTTGGCCGTATCAACTGCGTAATTAAATTTAAGAATACGTGTCTTCAACACCAATTGATAATTCTTCCCAATGAGGAGATGAATATTCCACTTATTTTAGGTAGAGACTTTCTGTATAAATGTAATATCGTTTTATATCAAATGAATAAGGATGTTATAAATGTAAACAGTGGTATGGCCAATAAAGAAGAACTTAAACATAATTCGTATTTTTGCATCGTCGGTGGGGAAGAGGGTTCATCCGCTGTTTTCTGTCCATCATCGTTAGAAAAAGTTATAGACGGAAAAGAGCCAGCTATGGCCAAGAGAAATGGGACTGCGTTGTCTGGGGGTGCCGATGTGTTGAATGTTTCTGGAAGGGATTCTGATAGCTCTGTTTCGCCTCGTCCATCAGGGGTGCATACGATTCATTTAAGTGAAAACTCGGAGACTAGAATGCTGTTAGATGTAAATAAATCATTGGCAAGGGAGAGTGTAGCGATTATTGAACGTACTATTCATCCTTACATATAATAAAACTGTAGGCATTTTCTTTGTCAGCTAAAAACTCGAAAACTACTGGACAGATTTCGATGAAACTTTTTTTAAATGTTCCTTAAGACTGTGAGACTGCTATAGGCTATGTCGTTTATAGCCACGTCCTTAGGAACAGTTTTTAGCCAAAATGTATTTTTTGAAGTGAAAATATATACATACACATATACCTTGCTACGAATGGATGTTTGTACTTTTGCGATCGTCAAACAAAAACAAAACAAGACTAGCATACGTATACTACACATTCGATAAGGGTTGATTTGTTTTCGCAGTGAGTGCTATGGTCAGTTGTATATTATGTAGGTATGTATATTATGATTGTATGCCCGATGAAGGATGGGGATGGGGTGAGTCGTGCGTGCTGCAGAATGGCATGGGGTATATTAATAATCTTCATAAGAGAAGAGACGTATAATACAAAACAGGTTTCATTTCAGAATTTCATTCGATATGTGGTATGGCAACTGTGTTGGGTTGGGGTAGGTAGTTGTTTGGATTCTATAGGAAGAGGGAAGCAAAGGAAAGGAAAGGAAATGCAGTATATTAAACAAGTAGCAAGATCAATGAGAGGGAGGGCGATGCAGAGGGTGCACATTATATATCCAATGCATTACATCCATTATCGCATATCGCCACGCAACGCAGTAGGAATTTTATTCTGATATGACGTAACAGGGTAGGGTTGGGGTAGTTGTTTGGATTCCATAGTTCTACTTTGGGGTTGTTGTCGCACATCGAAAGCAATTTTTCTTGAACAGATAGGTACTGTGTATGAGTGACTTACTTCTGTCCAGCCAGTTTGTGAAATATACATATATTATCATAGTAAAGACGAAAGCCGATTGTTAGATACATACCTGAATTGTTATTGATTTTAGAAGTGAAATTGAATGCATAGATACCTATTGATTTCTGAATTTAAACTTCATCAGCAAGGTAAGTCCGAAAAAATTAAGCTCTGATTTAAAAAAAAATTAGTTCAGACTATTCCTTCGCGAGATAAAAAACAGATTTTGCTGAAATTTTGTTGTGTTTGAGTGGGTCCCTGGATGGTTTAGATTCACAATTGGACCCGATAGGTGGCGCTGCAATTGGGTTCCAGGAAGTTTACTATTTTTTTTCATCTAAACGTTTGGACTGATTTTGATTATATTGTTTGTGTGTGAACAAAACAAAACAAGTGAGACACATAAATGTACTATTCAAATATGTATATTGTTATTAGTTTAGGTGACTGAATTTATTTTGGTTGTTTTGCCGTAACAGGGTAGGGTTAGGGTAGTTGTTTGAATTCCATAGGAAAGAAAATGCAGTATTACAAACAAGTAGCAAGAGTACGGCAAGGGAGGGCGATGCAAAGGGTGCATATATCCAATACATTACATCCATTATCGATATCGCCACACAACGCAGTAGGAATTTCATTCTGATATGACGTATGCATTTTTTGAAGTTAAAATATATAAATACATACACATATACCTTGCTACGAATGGATGTTTGTACTTTTGCGATCGTCAAACAAAAACAAAACAAGACTAGCATACGTATACTACACATTCGATAAGGGTTGATTTGTTTTCGCAGTGAGTGCTTTGGTCAGTTGTATATTATGTAGGTATGTATATTATGATTGTATGTCCGATGAAGGATGGGGATGGGGTGAGGCGTGCGTGCTGCAGAATGGCATGGGGTATATTAATAATCTTCATAAGAGAAGAGACGTATAATAACAGGTTTCATTTCTTTTTCTCCTAAAAGAGCGAAAACTACTGGACAGATTTCAATGAAACACTCAAAAGTGTAATTTTAAATTAACCAAATATAATTTTGTGCGAGCGGGCAAGGCGAGCACGGGTCCAGCTAGTGAGCAATATTTGTGTCCGTTTAATATTAAAGTAAGACCGCATGATTCGGAAATGCATCTTAGGCTTACCAATCAAACACCATTCCATACGTCTCCGCGACGTCTCTCTTATTTTGAAAGGATAGAGGTACAGAAAATATTAGATAAATTACTCGAAGAGAAAGTCATTAGGCCAAGTCAATCTCCATATGCATCTGCTGTAGTTTTAGTTAAGAAAAAATCAGGAGAACTACGTATGTGTATTGATTTTAGAAATTTAAATAAGGTCACGGCCAGGGATAATTATCCTTTGCCACTGATAGAAGATTGTTTAGGATATCTCGGGGGTAAAAAATACTTTTCCACTTTAGACTTGAAGGATGGATTTTTCCACGTGGCTATGGCACCTGAATCAATCCAATATACTTCGTTTGTGGTTCCACACGGGCAGTTTGAGTACATACGTATGCCATTTGGGTTGAAAAATGCCCCTGCTGTCTTTCAACGCTACATATGCGAGATTTTTGCAGATTTTATATCTTCGGGACAGATTTCAGTCTATATTGATGATATCGTTCTGGCTACCGTGACTCTTGATGAACATGTAAGACTATTGAAGAGTGTTTTACGTCGCATGACTGAAAAGGGTTTGGTTTTACGTTTGTCTAAGTGTAAATTCGCCTATGAGCGGATTGAGTATCTTGGTTATTCGGTCACTTCAAAGGGTATACGCCCTAATGACGACCATATTGAAGCAATAAAAAAGTTGCAATTACCACGGAACCTTAAAGAGATGCGCACAGCTTTAGGGATGTTCAGTTATTTCAGAATGTTTATTGAAGGGCACAGCAAATTGGCTAAGCCATTGACAGAGTTGACTCGTGAGGGAGTGACGTTTGCTATGACAGCCACACGAGAAGATGCTTTTAATGCATTAAAGAGTAAATTGATAAATAGTCCAGTTCTGGCGATTTATGACCCATCCAGGGAAACAGAATTGCATTGTGATGCTAGTTCTTTAGGTTTTGGGGCAGCATTAATGCAGCGACAGAGCGATGGGAAATTTCACCCTGTGTCATATTTCTCAAAAACAGCGTCCCCTGCTGAGCAGCGTTATCATAGTTTTGAATTAGAATCGTTGGCTATTGTGTACGCTCTTAGACGGTATCGGGTCTATCTGCAGGGACTGACCTTTAAGATTGTGACAGATTGTAACTCGCTCAAGCTGACTTTAGAACGAAAACAAATGAATGCCAGAATTGCTAGGTGGGCTCTTGAACTTCAATCATATGATTATACCTTACAGCATCGTCATGGTATTTCAATGGGTCATGTTGACGCTTTGAGTCGTCTTCACCCTAAGGCCGAGGAGGTTTCGGTTAGCGATAGTGGGCCAAATGGTTCAAAAAATTGTGTTGCTGTTGTTGAGCCATGCGATTCGGAAGACGAAGTGAGCCCGGATGCATTGTGTCGCACTATTCACGCAGTCGATGAAAACGACATCTGTTTCCGAATCCAACTTACGCAAAGTCGTGACGAACGAATTGTGAGGATACGCGATCAGTTGGAGGAAGGGCCACTGATTGGTTTCGAGATGAAGAATGGTTTGGTATTCAAAACTGATGAAAAGGGTAGGCAATTATTGTGTGTGGCAAGTGAGATGGAGCGGAATGTGATCCAGCTGATACACGAGAAGTTGGGTCATTTAGGAGCTGATAAAACTTTCGAGGGTTTGTGTAGACACTATTGGTTTCCTGGTATGAGAGACAAGGTGTGTAACTTTATTCGTAACTGTATCCGCTGTATCATGTACGCTGCTCCTGTTCGTTCATCTGAGCGAACCTTATACAGTATTGAAAAGAAACCCGAGCCATTTGATACGTTGCATTTAGATCACTTCGGACCACTTCCGTCATTAACCTCAAAAAGAAAACACATACTGTTGGTAACGGATGCATTTACCAAATTTAATAAGATATACGCCGTCAATTCGACAAGTACGAAGGAGGTTTTAGCTTGCCTCGAGAAGTATTTTTCGTATTACAGTAGGCCATGTCGTATTATAACTGATCAAGGCTCGTGTTTTACAAGTTTAGAGTTTACTGGTTTTCTTATGAAACATAATGTAAACCATGTTAAGGTTGCCGTAGGTTCACCACAGGCAAATGGCCAAGTGGAGCGTGTAAATAGAACACTAAAGACAATGCTTGGAAAGTTGTGTGAACCGATTGACCACGCTAATTGGGTTCAGATGCTTCCGCAGGTAGAGTTCGCACTAAACAACTCGAAGCATAGTTCGACAAAGCATTCTGCTAGTGAGTTATTGTTTGGAGTGGTACAACGTGGCAAAATTATTGATCAGCTTTCCGAATATTTGGATGCGAACTTCAACCCGACAGTTAGTTATGACTTGGCAACTATGCGAGCGAGTGCACACGAAGCAATTAAGAAGTCTCAGGCTTATAATGCCGCTTATTTGGCCAAGAAGTGTTCTCCGGCAAAGAGTTACGCAGTGGGAGAGTTTGTTGTCATTCGAAATGTGGATGTCACGCCAGGAACAAATAAAAAATTGATCCCCAAATATCGTGGTCCGTATGTCATTCATAGAGTTCTAGGAAACGATCGGTATGTGGTTCGAGATGTCGAGAACTGCCAGATAACGCAGCGCCCATATGACAATGTTATTGAAGCCGCGAGAATGCGGAGATGGATTGAAAATAGAAACGATGATGAGATGGATGATGAAACCGGGGACGAAAGTGAAAGCAATGCTAGGGTTTAGAGTAGATAAGATCCGTCGGAAAAAAAAAAAAAAAAAAAAAAAATCGAGGTCGATTTTGTTATGTAGATTGACCGAAGCTGTAAGACAAACACAATGTAATATGCCCTTTAGGCAATACTCTATATCAAACCGCCATCTATCGGCAGATAGATGGCATTTAATATATATATTATAAAACACAACCAACTTCAGATGAAAGGGCGTGGTGGTTGGTTGTTTCGATGTAAAAACTGGACGAAAAAGATTCATTAAAGATTTTGTGCTCGAAAGAACACGTGGTGTTTTAATTCTAAAAGGAATATTTGTTTAATTGAAAAGGTTTACAAGCGATTCAAATATATTTTATGGACCCGGGGTTATTTTATTTTTCATAAACTATACTTGAATTTTAGACCGACAAGGCGTTTACGTCAATTTAACTAGTTTTTCATTAATAAAATAAATAAATTATCGGTACAAAAATACACGTACCGCTTACCGATGACAGATTTCTGTATGTCTGATAGGGTTCTTTTCTTCACTACCAGGGCTGCATTCCAGGTTTGACTATTTTAACTAAATTAACAGCGATTGTTTATTTAGTTACTTTTTGGAATCTGGGACAGCTATTGTTACTTGACATGTTGTAGTATGAACGAAACGAACCACACTTTTGCCTCTGGTTAATTTAGTTAACTTCCCCTCCTTCGAACTGTCACAGCTTGTCAACGCTGTAGTTAAAATAGGGAATGCAGCCCAGATATCGCAGCCTAACTTGTACGTTTGTCAATCGTCGTGAAGAGGAAATAAAACACAGAAATTAATTAATAATATCGAAAAATTCGATAAATCTCTGTTTTATTGGAGTTTGGTAAACTTCTCTTTCAACACATTCATAAATGTTAAAAAATTATCCGAGCGTAATTATTCAACCCAATTGTCAGCCGTCCGAATTTATTTTTGAATTTATATTAGGTATGTACATTTTTTATATCACATAAGACACCGGATTTGATTATAACAGAAAATTACACCCAATCTATTACAAAACTATACTCATTCATCTACTACAACTTTATAACAGCCCAAGCTACTTTTTTTTCGTTTTTTGTTGCTTGCCCTACCTCAAAGTGTCAAACAATTCAAGTTTTTGCTGTCATGTTGGCTTGACACATTCCATTGAAAGAAGTTTATTTTTCTCTTTATTTTCGTGTAAATTTATTGTTTTTATGTCGTTTAAACTAACTTAATTTGTTAATTTTCATTTCGCCCATATGCTGAAGTAAATTCAATTCACCAAACCCCATTCTGCTTATGTATGTCTGAAAAAAATGCAATGAAACCTTACATGGGATAGTGGCCCAAATAACAAATCAAGCAACAACCACTGCCCCTTGAACTGAAAGTGAAAATTGTTTTTTGTTATTCAAACCTTGTTGCACATATTTAGATAATTTTGTTTAGACAAATTTAAAGGCAACTAATCAATTAGTTATAATGCACCATCATCATCATCAGCATCGGCGTCGTAAGAAACGCCCGAACTATGGTACACGCACAGTGGAGGTCAGTCGTGGCTACAATGGTTTTGGTTTTACAATATCTGGACAACAGCCGTGCATACTTTCGTGCATTGTGGCCAATTCACCAGCTGATCAAGCTGGTCTACGAGCTGGAGACTTTCTAATTTCGGTAAATAATCTGAATGTCTCGAAATTACCACACGAAACGGTGGTCCAATTGATTGGCAATTCCTTTGGGAGCATTAAAATGCAAATTGCTGAGAATTATTTCTCGGATAGCTCGGATGAAGAAAATGCCATTCAACATATAAATCGAGGCAAGCCAAGTTATCTACATCACAAGCTAAAGATGAATCGATTAAGGAACTCTCCACAGAAACATCGTGATGTAGCTGGTAGTGGCAGTAGCAGAGATCATGTTCTGCGTCCTGTGATAGAAGATATCCCATTGCCTGCGTCGCTGGCTTCCGCTCATAATATAATACACTCGGCGAACGCGAGCACATCAAAAGACATCTCCAATGTGAGCGCAATGGTTCGGGTGAACCACGAAAATGGGAATGGAGGAATTTCCTTAGAATATCGAGCTATCGTTGGGTATTTGGGGACAATTGAAATGCCGAAGCAAATTGCCATTAGTTCCAAGCTGCAGACTGTTCGAAGTTGCATTCGAAAACTGCGCCAGGAGAAACGCAATCCCACAACTGTTCTCATGACGATTCTGCCAAACTGTTTGACTCTGCAAAGTGCAAATGCTACTATATTAGCCACTTATCCGTCGTCACGCCTAAACTATGTGAGTTCCTCTTCGGAGAGTGAGAACCGTTTCTTTGGCCTCGTAACCAGTGCAATATACTCGTCCAACCCCGACGATGATGATCAGGACCCAAATGGCGTTCAGCTCGGTGATGTGTCCATCTCGAACAGTTGCCATGTCTTTGTAGTTGACACGAAAATCTGTGAACACCATATTCACGAGCAGAAGGCGAATGAATTCCGCATCTCCTGCACCAAAGATCCCATTTCGAATCTCTGTTTAGAATTTCCCAACAACTCGGAGTATGTTGTGAATCTAATCAGAAGCATGTACACCATGAGGATTCTTCCACCGGCCGCCAGAAACCTGGGACGCCATGCAGATGCCAATCGTCAGCCGCAAGATGTACAGGCACACTCCCCACAGCCCAGCAATCACAGCGAAGTGACGACAACATCATCGAATTCAGACTCGGGTATTGGTTTTCACAATGACTGCACCAATATCTCTGACCGGATCTTAGTTGTGGACTTTCCCGGGGTTCAGGTTATCGGGAATCGCAATGGAAATCCGCCATGTGCTCGCCCAATCGGTATCTTCAACAACATCGAAATGAGTGCTCCACCCGTCGTCGATACTCGACTAACCGTGCGTGCAATGCCAGATCCAAAGAGCACGCCTCCGCCGCCACTGCCAAAAACCGCTCCACCGTCTGTAGCCGGACCAAACTTACTTGCCAGCTTCAACTTGATCAAGAGTCCCATTTCTAGCTTGGTGGCGACACGTTCTTGCGATGACGTACTCTCCCTAATGGACAGGAATGCCAGTCAAACAACTCGCAGGTCATTGCAAATGTCAATGGACGATATCTCAATACATTCCAGTATGTATCAGCAGTACGACAACGTATCGGGACGATCCCCAACCAAGGATCATGTGTTCATTCCTCCACTACCTACCGGGGTGAAGCAACATAAGAAATCAAAGCATGGTACAGATCCGTCGTACGATGACGGGTATTTCTTACTCAAAGACTCACGATCGGTAGATTGTGGCCAACCGATCAACAAACTCAGTCCTAAAGTGTACGGGATGATGCAATCCAGGGGAAACTCGGCGAGCGTTGAAAACCTCGCATCGGAGAAGGTTCGCAAGTTACTTGGTTTTTTGAAGAATGACCGTAATCCAGACCACGGAGAGAACGCAGAGGATTTCGAAACATGGGGCAGCCTGCAAGACATACACAAGGCAGACAATTACCGAGCAACACCTCAGAAAACAGCTATTTTGGAGGCGACCTACAGCGAACCTGACCTGGGGGTAAGTGGACACTTGTTTTTCAATTGCAATTATGTAAGACCAATAGTTCAAAGGGGGTACAAAGCAATATCTTTTGTAAAAATGTGTCTGCAACTTTGTTAAGTTGCTACATATAAGTATTTGTTGATCCTTTTATATTCTTTAAATGTGTCTTCTGCCTTAAAGTAGGCCCTTCCTACGAATCGTAAACTTGTCTTCTTCAATTAAATGCAGTTCTTTACACTCCTATGTTTTCCGTGCATCATGATATCTCGCGGTTGTTGTCAAAATTCAATTTGATTTGAAAGCTGCCGTCGATAGCTCTTTTAATCGTCTTACTGAAGATTTTTACTTTTCCATCGTCGTGTCGCACAGTTGGACGATTTAAAATATTTTAGTATTTTCTATGATTTGCTTCAGTATGAAAATGTGGACTATGGTCGATCGCCCGAGCCCACTGGTACTACGTGCATCTTTTAGGCTGATATTTATGCCATAGAAAGATGTGTCCAAATAAACCTCTACAGAAACAAACCCAACTGTGGTATAGCTACAATGAAAGATAGCCAAGCTTCTACCATGGCAATGGCACCGACTTGATTCCTACATCATCAAGTTTAAACTTGTGTTGGAATGCCTACCAAAATGTAATAAACTGGGTAGAATAAGGTGACCGTTTGACTCACAATCTTTTAATAATACCTGCTGATACGTTGCAGAATGAGCTAAAACGGTAACCCAATACTTTTGGCATTATCTTGTAAGCAGAGATTTGGCTTGCTAATTCTTTGCAAAGCATTTGATCGCCCTTTTTTGGAAAATAGGGAATATGAAGCGATTGTGCAGTTAGTTAATTATTTGATGCATTGCCTCTACCAATATATTTTCTACCTGTGCGGCGCTACCATTCGGGATGAACCAGAGCACCAGCTAAGAAATCTTTCTTAGCACTGAGTTATTAGGGTAATGTATAGAATCTTCGTACTTGTTCGAGAGAGAGCCTTACCTAAAAGTTGCCTTTTCAGCATAAAGTAACACCAACCTTAATACATCATTGGGCTTCCTCCATCGTCATGCCATAAACGCGTTTTGCAGGAATGCCAAAACCAGACATGGCTCTGTTTAGCTTGATTCTATAGATTGTTGATGGAGAGTTGTGAGTACCGATTTGTACTTCTTGGGTCATATACGAACTGTTTTAAGCGTTTACACAATACGGTAGATAGGATCTTGTAGTACGTGATGTTAAAAACGGCTGGTGCTTCCGTAGTTTTGCAGTCGAAACGGGATAAGCCGTACATTAATCAGGCCCTACGAACTAAGTCCCAACTGAAACTAACTCCCACTAGCCAAAACGAACTAAGTCCCAGAAAATTTGGGACTTAGTTCATATGAACTAACTCCCACGATTTTTAGGAACTAAGACCCAACTAAGAATTAACAAAGTCCCAACATGAGAATGAATTAAAGGACTTAGTTCATGTTCTTTATGAACTAAGTCCCAAATGAACTTACTCCCAAATTATTTAAAATAAAACGAAAATTCACGACTTGAATTGAACTAAGTCCCAAAAATGTTTAATCCAGCATAGGTAGGTATATACTTTTGTTACAAGATACAAAATAAGGGTAAATTAAATACATATGTATAATACAATATTATTATTGTAAGTAAACGTGAATTATATCAATGATCTTTGTGCGGCACAAAGGACATGTATATCCATCGTTCGAACCTTTGGCGATGCTGTTTGCTTGCAACTTCAAATGACATTCGCTGCAAATCATCATATGCTTGCATGGAAGAAGGACGATGTTTGGCTTCATATCAATGCAAACAATGCACAAAGAGTTGTCGCTATTCATACGGTGAACCTCTGTAGATACAGTTTCAACTTCATCTTTATCTTGATTATCATCCGTAAACTCCTCAAAAATATCCTCGTCTGGCTCCACCTCGTAACAAATCTCATTTTTCTTGAATATCATTCGCAAAAAATTGTCGTTAACATTAAAGCCAGCTCAATTTTTGAAACAAATTTTATTTTCTCAAATTTTCTAGAGCTAAAAATAAAAGTTTTTTCAAAAACTGAGCTGGCTTTGAGCTTTAGAAAATTTGAGAAAATAAAAGTTAAAAATTCGCGCGAATGTCTGTATGTCTGATTTACATTTGAACCCGTTACCATTCCTAATTTGTTAAGAACATTCTTTTCACAAAATGAACTAACTCCCACTTTCAACAGAACTATTTTTACTCGAAACAAGTTAAATGAACTAACTCCCACTTTCTCAAATTGGGACTTAATTCATTGGGAATTTGTTCATAATGAACTACGAACTATCCCCCAAACATATGAACTAAATCCCACGAATATTTGGTGGGACTTAGTTCATTTGGCTAGTGGGAGTTAGTTCCAGTTGGGACTTAGTTCGTAGGGCCCATTAATCACTTTGAAATGCGTTGGTGTATTCTCTCACCCAATGCAACTGCTCTAAAACGCTTGCCCAGCAGCCTTGGTTGGTCTTTATCTTGGTTATTACTATTCCTTATTCATTTTGATCATAGTCTAATCTAATCGATACGATCGTTCTGCCTAAGAGTGGGTTGCAGTTACAAGTCTCTGTCGCTCTATTGATTCTGCAGAAATAACTTTTACATTTTATTTTTCTCAGCGCCTACTATGATTCTACTACAATATGATGTCATTCGTTATCGGTTCGGCCTGCATGTTTCTGTATGGGAATAGCTTTACTGACATGTTCTCTCTAAATTTTTGTAAGACTTTTGTGCATTGTTCATATGAAGTAGCATCATTCTTTTTTCTTGTTGAGGAACCAATTTTCCTTTTGTCTGTTTTGCTCGTAGAGTTCGCAGCTAGACCTAAGGTGTCTACCGACTGTTGTGTCACCTATTTATTTATTTTATTTTAGTTCAGCTCGCAGTTTTATTATAAGTGACATTTTTTCGTCGCTATAATCATTCCGCTCCCATAAATCATAATTCAGCTGACTGTAGATAGATCGATGCAGTGACTCTGATGCTTCTCTTTCAAATTGTTGTCTGAAGTTAAGATCTACTGCTGCAATCATCTAATATAGCTTTAGCTTCCATAATTCGATGTTTGCTTCATTGAAATCCAGACTTATTCCACACGCGAGTGCAAGGTCGTTCCATGTTTCCTGTACCAACTGTTATTGCATCGCATCGTAGTGCTTCCCACTTTGCGCCACTTTTCTTGATAATCTTTCTAAATGCATATTGAAAACTTTCAAAATGTAGTCTACCTGCAGCTTAAGCGTCTTTGAAGCCAGTGGAGAAAGACCAGTCTCCAGCATTATGATATAGTTGGGGGGTGCTGAGTGGTAGACGGAATATGTAAAACCTTACACCTGGGCCGCGTACAGCATAGTTGACTCTGCGCTATACTGTGCTATACTTGTTAGGAAAGCATATTCTCCATGTTGTATTTATCACAGTCTTTGCCTTTTGTAGCTTGCATTTAAGGTGTTCTTCCATGCTTAGGTCTTGTGAGAAAAGCATCCCAAGGTAGTTGTACTTTTTTACGATTTCGATCTGTTCGCCGTTCAAAAACCATTTCTCGTTGCTGCACAGCCTTCCACTACCTTTTTTAAAGATTGTCACCTTTGACTTTGACACCAGGTTTATTGTAAGGCTCCACATTATACAAACGATTAATCATGCGCTGTAGGGTCTCCCAGGCATTCGCCATCAATACAATATCGAAGAGTAGCACATTTATCATGAACCCTGCAAACTCAATACCTCCAATTAGTGAGTCAGTCATGTCATCAATAAACATTGCGAATAACAATGGACTTAAAGTGCATCCTTGTCTTTACAGCTGTGGTTGTTCTAAACCAGTTCGGTGCATTTTCACCGGTCCATACAGCTGCCAGTGTCTCTTCATAAATGCTTTGTATTACCCTACCAAACTTTTTGGACATTCCTTTGGCAAAGAGCTTATACATTAGAAAACCCCTGTTTATCGTGTCGAAAGCTGCTCTGAAGTCCACAAAAAGTACATATAACTTTTCACGTTGCTCTACGTATGTTTCCGCAATACTTTTGAGTACGAAAATTTTATCGACCGTTAAATATCCTGGCCGGAGCCTGGCTTGGAACTCTTTAAGCAAATCGTTTGTGTTTATACATCAAGTTAATCGTTTATGTATGGCTCAGACCTGCAATCTTTTTTTTTTTAAATCGGGAAAATCAAAGCTTCTTTAAACTGTTGCGGCACCACACCATGTTCCAAGACATTATTAAATAATCTTTCCAAAATCTTAGTCAACTCGAGTCTTCCGTATTTATAGAACTCGGCGGGGACTCTATCCGATCCTTAGCGTCTTCCAAACACTTATATGCAGCTTCTATTTCCGCTAAGGTATAATTGGTGCATCCAATTTTTCATTGTCATAAGCCGGTTGTGCATTATAGTGGTACACGCATGGGTCAGTTATTGGATTTAACAGTTGAGTAAAGTGCTGCTAAAGTTTCACTGATAATTAACTTTTTACCATTCAGCTTCTCTTTCCAGTAGTATTTTTTTGTTGGGTAGTAAGCCCCAACTAATGTGCTGAAAGCTCAAGACTTGTTGCTTAAGTCTGCTGCATATTGCGAACCCAAATACAAATAAGTGCTGTCTCTGCTATTTATAGATATCATCATCCGCTTTTACCTCTGCCCATCCTATCGCACTTCATGGTGGGCAGTTGGCAGTTATGTCTACCTTACGTGGTCTCTTCGTCTTCGGACATGCATTTTTCAATGATTGCTATAACCGACTTGTCAAAAAAGTGAAACCATCATTCCACTGATTTGTTCCAATGAAGCATTTCAATGATAGTATAACTGGGGCCTTAAATGATTGGAAAAACGTCCCTTCCTTCATCAGAGAGACACTTTCTAATAAACTTAATGTGCACCCATGTATTCATTACATATTATTATTATTATTACCGCGCGCGCGGTTAATCTGGCTACAAAATCTTATCATTCTAACTTGATTACAAAATGAGCTTACCCATGATAACCGGTGTTTAACTCAATTCAAATCGTACTAGATATGTAATCGCTCGGCACCAATCAACCAACGAACAAGGTAATCCATCATTCGATGCCATCCCATAGACAAACTATATATGTACATTGTTTTTAAATGTATGCTGCCTACACAAGGGTCACCGTGAAAGCATCCAACATCCTTCGGCAAATATCCGCCCATGGTTGCGATTGCGAGTCTTTCTCTTTAGAGGAAATCACAATTATCATTAATTACTTTCATTTAATCCAAAATGTGAATTTCCCTTGGCCAATCATTCAATTACAGTGCACCAGCCGTCACTAATGCCCTTCGCTAGCGTTGTGCGTTATTCTTGCCACCGTCATTAAGCGCTTCCCACATTCACATTCGCCATCCAACAGTGAGCGACTGGGCTGTATATGAAAGGAGAGAAAGAGAGCATGCATCGCAGAGCTTTGCTAAAAAAAAAAAAAACAATTCACAAAACTCCCTTATCTCGCGCTGATAAGCGAAAATTCCGTTTTAACCCCATCTATAGCATGGGGTTTTTTTTGGGGAGATACATAAACAAAACTCAGTTGGCAGTGGCATTTCGCGCTAATACCCTGCCTGAAATTCGTTTGGCCGTAAAAAATTATTTGACCCGAGAAGTGGTCGTGGATCGTAAATGTGTGGAGTGGAACCCCTTGTGTGCTAATTTCGTCTTCAAAAGCGCAACTCATTCTGGGTTCAACTTGTTATGAACTTGTCAAAGTCATCTCCGGAAATAGATGACATCATTACCGCGAGCTTGTTCGCCTCGCATTACATACCTTTTTTTTTGGTCTGTACTGTTGCTGCCTTCCCGGGGCAAAGAGTTACATTTATACTCTGTCCGACGACGACGCTCTTCGGCGGCGGCGTCATTTAATTCGCTTAATTTGTGTCAATTAATTGTGAATAAATGTATCTAATCGAAAATTGAAATACAGCACGAAATTGTAAATCGGTCGCATGTAACTTTGTGGCCGTTCTCCGTTTGTTAGTTGTGTCAATCATCTTCGTGAATGAACACAGCTTTTGAAATCGAAGTATTTTATCGTATCCGTCTTATCAGCTCTGGAGGCGCGAAAGGAATTTTAAATTGGAATCCCAATAGTGGATATTAAGTGGATGGTGTATTTGTAATCTTATCTATAGGATTTGTTTTTCCTTCACGCGCGTTCGTGTTATAATAACACTAGTGTCTAGTATCCAGTCGTCGTTTGGAGCACGACATTGCCGTTTTCCAGGCATACTCATGTGTGAATAACTAGCGCTTACATGAGTAACGATATTTTAATGAAATTTGCGTTTCGAGTATAACCGCCCGGGGTATTGTTTGCGATTGCGAACGCGAGGGTGAGATTCTAGCATCAATGTGAGCGCGCCAAGTTGCCACTACTAAATCCGTGTTGTGAAGATTGTGGTTTTCGCCAGAGAGAGTGTAGTGTGTTGTGGTACTGCGGAAAGTGCCTGTGCCTGTGCAACAGAGGGAATAACTCATCGTGGTAGTGTGGTGTGGAATGTCATTCAATAATATGCTGGAGCTCGTTTGTGGATTATACTCTGAAGACAATCATGCGGTAAGCAGTTGAAAATATAATTCGATAAACATTTTTAGCTTAAGTAAATAGCTAGGAGGATATAACGTTTCACACGTCAGGTTGTTGCCTTTTATCTATGTTACCAGGAACTACTGAAATCTCTTTGCTTAGATATTTATTTTGATCATAGAAGTCATAACTTATAAGCTCATGCTTTAGATTACATTCTATTAGTCACATTGCATTTGTAAGCTTTGAGTCATCATCAGCTCTCAACACATTTATGTGGCCGTCGACAAATTGCATTACCTATGGATAGTATGGTGGGGATTGTGGCCTTGTAGTGTTAGTCTATATGATAGTGGCTATAGATCATGTGTGAACCGAAGCTACAACCCGTACATTAACAAAGTAGTGATGTTGGGAAATTGAAGAGTACGTATGCCGATAGCTTTTCATTGGTGCGGTGCGAGCCAAAACGCGTAGATTCGCAACTTTGAATTATTTTCTTCAAATATCGTTTTGAAAACTGGTTCTGTGGTTTTTTGCGTCAGTAATGAAGGTAGTTATTGAATCCACAAACTATCAGGATACAAAAACTGATACACAAGCCTCTTAAATATGGAAAAGAGCAGCACTACTGATCCTGTAGAAGGCCAAGTGCCACGATTTAAATCGCGATTTACTCTTACCAAATTCCAAAGATCTGAAGAAACCTTACAAAAGCGGAATAAAATTAATGAAAGAGGCTTGTGAATGAAGTTATGAACCCCAGTAACAAACAACTGAAACAAGACCACTTTGCCAAATTGTTCTTCATCCATTTCGGGACCTATATCGCGAGTTTACCTACCGTAAGCGGTATATAGTTAGTTAGTTAGTTTAAAAGCGGCTCTCGATGAGAGAAACACTTAGGTTGGGATTCGGGGAGCTATTTCTGTACAGGCTACTCATGTAAATCATTTGCTGCCGGTTATAAAGCTAAGAATGTTAGCGGCGTCTGGTATACAGTCGGTTCCAAGATGGATACAGGGACTAGATCTGGCGTTTATGGAGACATTTTCAGTCGGCATAGGCAAATACTCGTCCATATTCCAAGCTGAGGTCCTTGCCATTAACCATTGTGCAAGAATAAACTTAAGTTCTAATACACGTGGTAAATCTGTATTCATCTTCTCAGACAGCCAAGGTGCTCTTAAAGCTCTGGGCTCGTCTGTTATAAAATCGAAGCTGGTCCTGGAAATGTACAGGGCTATCTACGAACTTACAAAAAAAACTTAGTCATACTATTGGATTCCAGCCCACAGTTTATGGAAACAGCAGACTCACATGCCAAAGCCGGACCTACAATGCCACTTGTCGGACCTGAAACCTTCTGCGGTGTCAGTAAGAGATATTTCAGGAAACACATAAAAAACTTAGCTCTAACCGAATCCAATGAAGTCTGACTTAAAACACTTGGGCAGAACTGCACCAAACAATTCTTCCCAAAATTTTCCGCCAGGAAATGATACTTTCTTACTAACCTGGATAAAAATACCCTAAGAATCTAAACAGGTATAAATAATTACTGACCATGACCTTATGAAAAAATACCTTCACCGAATTGGAGTCTCACCAGAACCCACATGTAGACTATGTCTGTAGAGCCTAGCAAATCTTGCTGAAATACCCCCAGAGAAGATATGTACTTGACTCCGGAGAAAAAAGGTTGCTCTAGGACCCTACCAGGGAAGGCACAATACGCCCCTTTAAAGAGGCCGCAGTGCCAGAGCCCAATGAAGGCTCTCCGGACTTAATATCTATCTATCTATCTACGTCGAAGAAACTTCTTGAATCTCTTTGTATCCAGAGCTGGCCAGGTAAGCCAAGCAGTATCGCAGTGTTGCGAAGTCAATTATTGCACATCTCCAAGATCAACAATGCCCACCCCATCCACACAGCTGCTTACCATCGATGACAGAAGACGATACAAATACAACCAATGACAACACATATTAAGTCAAATAATTACATTATAAACAATACACATTATATACAAATTTCTTACATTATAACATAAAAACACTACATAAATGTCATTAGTGTACTAATTGCGTGTACAATCACTTCTTATCGAGAATTCAATAAAAACCATTATAACGTTGTGAACGTCGTGTCTTTTTTCTTTACATTTTGGTTTCTTTATTTCGCCACTAAAAATACATGTCGTTACATTTGGTCCTTCTCGGTACATTTAGTCCTTTTCGCGTGTAATTTAAATATTAATTGTTAATTGTATCTGAACTTTGACAATAAATTCATTTACAAGTAAATTTGACAAAAAAAAAAAAAAAAAAAAAAGTGGGGTTAGAAAGTGCAATACAAAGTGCAATTCATTTCTTGACGTATGAAAACTAAAACTATATTAAAATTAACTTAAATTATATTAAAACTTAAATTTATTGACATTTGGTGTGTGTGTAAATCGTTATTAACGCGTCGTGCAAAGAATAAATCGCCAGCTATATCCAGAATCCAGAGGATTGAGGCAAATTGGTCTGTGACGCCTACAACAACAAATTACCCACATCCAAACGCAGCAAAAGCAAGTAAGTTTTGCTTTTTACTATCTACTTTTGATTTAAAACACATTATATTATCAATTAACAATAACTACGTGAATAAACATAATGGCCCAAGGTAATTTTAACTGCGGAATGTTGCAAAAGGGCGTTTTAACCACGGTAGTCAATAGTTTCACCAGCTTTAAGAACTGCACCAAGAAACGTAAGCAACAAGCATATGTCTCAAGTCGTCTTGATATGTTGGAGGAGAATATGCGAGTTGCTAGGCAGTACCACGAGGCAATCGTCGGGGCCGGAAGGCTTGAAGCAGATCTGAAATTGGAGGAATTAGTTGTTGTGTACGAGCAAATACAAGAAATTTACCTTGAGTATCGAAGCGATTTGTTGGAGGCGTTGGAGAAATTCTCCCAGGCAGCTGCACCTGCAAGTGTTGCTCCAGGTGAATCGGCGGCATACAGCAGCAAAATTAGACTTTGCGAGATCGATATTCCGAAGTTCAGCGGCTCGTACACAACATGGAGGTCTTTTCAAGGTCTGTTTGAGTCCATGGTCCATAGCAACACTTCGTTAAGTGCTATTGACAAAATGCATTACTTAAAGTCGTGCCTAGTGGGTGAGGCTGAGCGACTGCTGCAACATCTTCCTTGCGATGCGGGTAACTACGCAAAGGCATGGGAGCTGCTAACTTCGCGCTACGACCACAAACGTGTGCTGGTCAATGCACAGCTTAAGTTACTTTTTGGACAGTCGTCCTTATCCAAGGAATCAGCGAATGGACTGAAGGAGTTGCTGGACACATCTCAGGAGTGTGTTCATGCGTTGGCGAACTTGGGGTTGCGGGTAGAACATTGGGACGCGATTTTAATATACGTCCTATTACATAAATTGCCGAATTCTACCCAGCAGCTATGGGAAGAGAAGTTGGGGAACCTCAAGGAGCTGCCAACATACAAACAGTTCACCGAATTTTTAGAAACTCGCTTCCGCACTCTTGAGGTGGTCGACCAGCAGGACCTGAAGGGGAGTTCCAGGCCTTGGGTAAGAGGTGAGTCATCTGTCAACACGAGGAACCGGTCGTACACAGAGGCTCCACGGGTACTCTTGGCGAATACGTCTTCTAGAGATGCCTTTTTGTATAAGCTGTGTCATCAAAGGCAACATGCGCTGAGGAAATGTCAACGCTTCCTGAATTTTAATGCGATCCAGCGAAAACAGGCAGTCAGGAATGCGAAGGTGTGTGACAATTGCCTTGGCTATGGGCACATGGTGCGAGAGTGTCCCAGCACTAAGTGTTGCTACTTTTGCCAACAACGTCATCATTCCCTTCTGCATGTTAACGATATGCAGACTAATAACAGCAACTACAACGACAAAAATAGTAACAACAACTACCATCACAAAAACAATAACAACTACTACAGCGATAACAATCATGGTAACAACATGCAGCCAACAACGACACAATGCTCACAACAGCCCAGATCCGGAAATACGCAGTCATACCAGGTAGCCGTGAATCCAAACGCTCCTGCGTTTCAACCTTCGGAGGAACCGCAGCCATCGACAAGTAGGCAGATCAACACCTTCTACTCCCTCTCGCAAACGCCAAAGGCGCTTTTGGCAACAGCAATGGTAAGGGTGAGATCAGCTGATGGACGTTTCCATGATCTGCGTGCTTTAATCGATCCCGGATCAGAAGCGACCTTTATTACCGAATCTGCGGCACAGTTGTTGAGGTTGAAGAGACACCGTGCATTTGTCGAGGTATCTGGGTTGGGGATGGTCAGCAGCGGCAAAACGCAAAATTATGTCGACATATCGTTTGCATTACGGCATTCGACATTTGAAAGCGCCGTTAGGGCGTTCGTTTTCAAGTCGCTGACTGGGCTTCTGCCGACCCAACAAATGGTACCTGACAAATGGCAACATCTTTCCGGTTTGCGTTTGGCGGATCCTGATTTTTATGTTCCTGCGCAAGTCGATTTATTGTTTGGAAGTGACGTTTTCGCCGAAATACTTCTTCCAGATATTATGCGTTGTGAAGACACCGTAGCACCGATAGCGCAAAAAACCAGGTTAGGTTGGATAGTCTTTGGTAAGGTTCCAGCTGAGAATCCGCAACATCTACGCAGCTTTGTGCAGTTCACGGATCTGAGTTCCCAGCTGCAAACATTTCCTGAAATGAAAGATAAACCGTTTCAGATCAAGGGTCCTGAGGAAGACATCGTTTGTGACACACTGGAAGTGCGATCTGACATGATACACTGTGCTCAAAGCAAAGATAGTGACCGTACCAGCAAAGCAGTTCGCCATTTTTCTCACCTTTCAAAGATAGTAAGGGTCATAGCAACCTGTTTGCGATTCGTCAACATCTGCAAAACCACCAAAAATAAAAATGAGAGGAATTCGCAGCCACTAGGCCCACAGGAGTTACATGAAGCAACTGTGATCGCAGTCAATAAAGCACAAAATGAGATGTTCCCGGCAGAGCTGATTCAGATTGAGCGAACTGGCAAAATTAAAAAGGATCTACGCGCATTAAATGAATCTATCAATTCTGATGGAGTACTGCGTGCGGGAGGCCGTAAGCAAAACTTGGATCTATGCTATGAGGAGCAGCATCCGATAATTTTATGTGGGTTTTTACAGAATGCCTACCATGTCTGGAAGGAGGTCGCTGGCACATTGGCGAATTTGGGTACCAAATGGAATTTTATTTCTCCCACTTCCCCTCATTTTGGTGAACCATGGGAAGCCGGGGTGAAGTCGGTCCAGTACCATGTGAAAAGAGGTGTCGGCAATGAGAGACTTGCCTACAAGGAATTCGCCACGTTTCTTAAACGAACAGAAGCGTGTCTGAATTCAAGGCCCTTATGTCCTCTTTCTGACAACGTCGATGACTTGGAAATCATCACGCCAGCACACCTTTTGGTTGGTGAGCCAATCCACACTATACCCCCAGAAGACAACACACTGCGGAAGATTGGATATCGCGATCTCTGTAAACGGCTACAATCATTCCTCAACGCGTTTTGCCTCAAATGGAAAAATGTATATTTATCGCAACTTCAACACTATCCGAAATGGATAAAAACGGAAGCGGAATCGAAAACCGGAGATTTCGTTCTTCTTAAAGACGAACGTCTTCCACCGACTCATTGGAGTTCAGCGAGGATTCACGAAACGCATTCCGGATTTACTCGCGTTCTAAACTTAAAAACAAAATCAAGCCTACTAAAACGATTAATCGCGAAAATATGCTATCTGCCAACAAATAAAAGCAGCGAGGAAAACACTCCTCCACAAACTAAATCTAAATCCTAAAATTCTACAGGTTAAACAAAAAAATATTATTATCAGCATCTGCAAATAAATAAAAAAAAAAAAAACTATCAAATATAATACATAGTACCTACATACATAACTAAATAATAAAACCAAACCAGTAACCTAAACATATAAATATACAGTCCACATTCAAACAATTCAAACGTTCACAACAAATTCAAACGCATCGTACCAAAAACATGCAAAATCAAAATCGTAATACACATACACATAATGCGTCGTATCAAAACACGCCTTAACGAACAACAAAATAAAAATATGAAAACGCATCGTAGCAAATAACATGCAATTTCAGAATTTTCTATACTTACCCAAATACCGCGTCGTATCCAAAACACGCAACAAAATATTTAAATAAATACTTTTTTTACGCTTTTATCAATATTAAAATAAAAAAAATATATAAAACCAATCAAAATACAGTATATACCTATACATAATATCGAACACAACTATCGTTGTAATCGATTGTTATCGATAGATATCGAAATTACCCCCAACACTACACAACACAACACGAAAATTATGCAAAACAAAATGTATGCAAAATGTCAACAAAACTAATTAAATTACATTTTCGGCGAATGCACACACACACACACACTAATATTTATTCTAATCTAATGCTAATACTATTCTAACATAAAATACAATAAAACAATACATGCAATTAATTATGGAATTCTATTGCAAAATTACCTGGAATATTGCAGCCGCCATCGTCACAATCATCCTCATCAACATGACTCGTCATCAACATCATCGTTTTTATTAACATGATCAGCTTCCATCCATCAGTGTATAGTTATATATATATATATATATAGAGTTTGATATTGGCCATTCATATTGAACATTGATTTACATTTCTCACTAAACACAAACCGACTGAACGAAATTTCACAATCACACAAAAAATCACTAAACACAAACGAAATTATCATTATACATACTTAATATTAATGCTAAACTAAATTAAAACACCGACTCAACTTAGACAAGGAATAATACAAAAAAAAAAAATAACCGCACGATCGCCATTCATGACAAAAATTACACACTGAACTGGACTTGGAGTGGAGTGGAACGAGACAATAAGTGCAAGGGAGATGCACATTGCACATGCATAATCCAATGTTTATATTTTTGTTGTACTTCGTACTTATGTTTGTCTTTATCTGTCTCTCTTGGATTAATGTATTTTTTTTGTTTGTCAAAATATTAATTGTCTCTCTCTTTACATGTCAATAATGGAAGTGATGAAGGTCGGCAAGGTAGTCAAATATCGACTGGGATGTTATTGAGGTCGATGAATTTAATTTTTCGCTCAATAACCAAGTCAAGCGAAGGATGTTATGACCTAAAAGACTAGATGAAGGAGTTTGCGAACTACGTTCACGGGCGGGGAGAATGTTGCGAAGTCAATTATTGCACATCTCCAAGATCAACAATGCCCACCCCATCCACACAGCTGCTTACCATCGATGACAGAAGACGATACAAATACAACCAATGACAACACATATTAAGTCAAATAATTACATTATAAACAATACACATTATATACAAATTTCTTACATTATAACATAAAAACACTACATAAATGTCATTAGTGTACTAATTGCGTGTACAATCACTTCTTATCGAGAATTCAATAAAAACCATTATAACGTTGTGAACGTCGTGTCTTTTTTCTTTACATTTTGGTTTCTTTATTTCGCCACTAAAAATACATGTCGTTACACGCAGTATCCTAGATGTTTCCATCTGAGATCTGAAACTTGCTCTGCTTGTTGAGTCCGCGTGAATTATTTGTTTAGCCTACACGTTGTGTAGACTTATAAAGGGTTTTTCAACAGGGACGCTACAAAAGTAGAGCGACAGGGACAGCAAACGACGCCGAATTTCTTGCCGCTCTTTTGACATTTCATGATGGAAAGATATACGAGCCAACAACGAGTCGAAATTATTAAAATTTACTACCGAAATTCGGAGTCAGTGGCATCAACGTTAAGAGCGCTACGTCCAATTTATGGTCGTCATAATCGTCCTAGCAGATCAACAATTGAGAGTCTAGTGGAAAAATTTGAAATCACAGGCACAGTACAAAATGTTCCCGTGGCAGTGAGACAAAGAAGTAAGTGCCCGTGGTGTCGAGAATATTGCTGCCGCTGAGGCTTCAGTTGAAGAAAGCCCAAATGTGTCTCTCACACGTCGTTCTCAAGCGTTGGGCATCTCTGTGACGTCGTTGTGGCGAATTTTGCGAAAAGATCTTAGCCTACATCCTTACAAGATTAAATTGACGCAAGAACTGAAGCCGCTTGACCACCAGAAGCGTCGTATGTTCGTGAATTGGGCTGAGCAACAACTTGAAAATGATTCGGATTTTCATCGAAAAATCATCTTCAGCGATGAGGCTCATTTTTGGCTGAATGGCTTCGTCAATAAACAAAATATGCGGTATTGGCCAGGCAGCAATCCACACGTACTCCATGAGTCATCATTGCATCCCGAAAAAATTACGGTTTGGTGTGGTTTATGGGCCGGCGGCGTCATTGGGCCGTACTTCTTCCGTGATGATCAAGACCGGCACGTTACTGTGAATGGGAATCGCTACCGTTTAATGATAACCGAATATTTTTGGCCCCAATTGGATGATATGGACTTGGATGACATGTGGTTCCAACAGGACGGCGCCACAAGCCACACAGCGAATATCACAATCAATTTATTGGAAACCAAGTTTGGAGAACGTCTTATCTCACGAAATGGTCCAGTCGCTTGGCCGCCTCGGTCGTGCGATTTGACGCCGTTAGACTATTTCCTGTGGGGCTACGTCAAGTCTATGGTCTATGCCAACAAGCCAGCGACGATTGATGAACTTCGTACGAATATCGAACGTGAAATTGCAGCAGTATCGGCCGATTTATGCTTGAAAACCGACGAAAATTGGGTTCAGCGTCTGGACTTCTGCAAGCATGCCCGTGGTGGCCATGCAAAAGAAATCGAGTTCCATTATACTATCCACATCAGAGGAGCCTAGCCTTGCTAGTTGGACTGCTTCACAGCTCCCTGCGGTATGTCACAGTCACTGTAACCCAGCAGAGGGTAAGGTTTTACTGTCCCAGCTGTCTCGTTAAGCGATACGCGGCAGTCTTCCACCGCCTTAAATCTTATTTCGCTGGATATTAGGGATTTGATTGCAGATTGGCTAGTGTCAATGTAAAGAGTGGGCCAAATACAAGTTTCTTCTTTAAAAATGCAATAAAATGAAGAAATTTAAATTTTGTTCGTGTTATGTCTTTATTAGTAAGACCAAACATTCCCATTAATTTATGGAACACAACGTCGTTTAAATGGCTGCTTCGGCTGGCTTCGCATTCTGTCACTTCAAATTTCCAAGACCTTTTTTATGGTTTCGGGCTGTAGTTCACAGATTGCTTGGATGATATTGGCCTTAAGTGCTTGAATCGTTTCCGGATTGTTGGCATAACATCGGTCCTTCACGGTTCCCCACAAATTTCCAAAGGGGTAAAATCGCAGCTCCGAGGCGGCCAATTGACATCGCCAAGATGGGTGGTAACACGATTTGGGAACTTGATGCGCAAAGATCGATTGTGGCATGAGCTGTGTGGCATGGCGCGCCATCCTAAATGATGCATGAACAAAAGATCCATGTTTTCAATTTCAGTAAATAAAAAGTCGGTTAACATGGCTCCGTAGCGCCCACCGTTGATCAAAACGTTGTTCCCAGCCTCATTTTCGAAGAAAAATGGTCCAATGATTACCACTCCACAATCTGCAAAAATTGGACAATAACGTGCGAGGACCATGAGTGTCATCCACTAGCATACCAATCTCACGAACTTTTTGCACAAACTTGCGTACAGCAGACGCGGTAGGTGCTTCATTTCGGCCAAAAATTCTTTTCAAAAAACTCACTGTTTGGGCTACACAGCACTCACTTTGGAAATAAGTTTTCAATATTTTTCAACTTTGTTCAAACGTAAAACGACTCATTTCGTTCCACGGAGGTATGATACAGACTTTCTGTCAAGATTTCGAGCGGAAAACAGCTGTCAGTGTCAAAAAAAAACCTATTATTTAAAAAGAAACCACTAGATGGCCCACCCTTTATAATATGACGAAATTCCTCTGTGATACCGAATTAATAGCTGACGAATGGCTGTAATTTCGGCTTGAAAGACACTGTAGTGTTACGGAAGACTTAAGGAGAGGCCCAGACCAGTTTCAGTTCTTCCAAAAAGACCCTGGCGCCAACTCCCTCTAGTGTCTTGGAACCGTCTGTAAATATTGACAGTGATTTGTCGTATAGGACATTTTGTGAATCACGCTCCTGTCCGGTATTTCATGGGTGAAGCCTTTTTTGAAGGTGATTTTCGTAGGCAGGTAATCAGTAGCAATGGGCAAGGGTATCGTCTGTAGAAGGATGCTTACGTGTCCAGTCGGCTGCCCTCTCCAGTGTTTCCCTTCCCTTTGTCTAATTTGTGGCGTATTCTTTACTGGCGATGTCTAGTGGAAGTAAGTTAAGCCTGGTTTGTAGAGCGGCTTTTGGAGATGTCGTCAATGATGCACAAGCATGACAAGCGCTGAATCTTCTCTAAGCGGTATATAAGGGTTTATGTCCTATTTCTAAACAAAATAGCAATTTTTCCATACGCCAAACTAAATATCTTCAAAACTTGTAAAGATTATATGAATCCGTAAAGTACAAGGTCCCGCAAGAAGGTCGGACGTTTTTGAAATGGCAAGTACTCCCTCCGCCCTTTTTGAGACGACTGCTGTGCGTCAGGCACTACCGTGAGGATTCCAAGGTCTTAACATATTTTTACCAGTTGAAGAGTTGAAGTCATGGAGCCGTGGACGGTAGAGCACCGCGTTTTTGCTTAGGAGAGTTTGATATCCACTTCAATATCCACAGAAATCAAGCTGTTCCCTCGGGAAATACTATATTGTTCGTTGGCTTGAAGCACAGCGTACACGAGGTGTTTTGATCACAAACGGTTAGAACTCTGAAAATGTCGAACGTGTTGCAGGTGTTTCGAGGTTTGGTGACATCAACTATTCACCTCGGTCGCCTACTTTATTCATGTGCGAGATTATTTCTTGTGGTGTGACCCCAAGGAACGTGTTTACGAGCACAAGCCCCGAACACTGAAAGGATTGATGGTAGCGATTCGCGTGGAAGCCACCTAAGACGAATGTTAGAAAGAGTGACCACCATATGACAAATGTAGTTGTTCACACTTGATTTCCTGAGATTCTATGAAAAGACGAACGGACCCTGTATTTGGTTATGAATTATTTTTAACTCATTTAAAAATGTAAATAGCTGTCCATATTCACATGCGATGTCTAAAAACAAACAAAGATTAGAAATTTTATTTTATTTTCAATAACAAAGTTTTTAACACGCATCGCATTGATAGTGTGATTTTTTTTCGCGGCAGCTTGCTCTTTAACCCCTTCATTTTTACAGTGACGTATAAAGCCCGATAAATAGTTTATGAACGTAAAAACAATAATTATAATCAAATAAGTAAAATTAGCACCAGCGCGTAAATTAAAGTCATACGAGAATTTGTTTTATTTATAAACATGTTTGTTTCATTTAAAATAACATTGCGCACATACCAGAAGATGAAAAACAATAACAGCATAAAAAGAATGCGTTAAGAAAATTTAAAATTAGTTTTATTACAAGCAATAAATTTTGTATTGTACAAATGGGTAGGTATATACAAAATTCTTCAAACGATATACAATATAAAGAAAGTTAATTGATTGTGGCGCACTTTTTTCTAAAAATGTTCAACAAAAAGTATACACCTTGCGTTTAGAAGCTTATTAGACGTCCTGTGAAGAATGTGCATACATAAAAGACTGTTATTTGTTCTGATGATTTTTTTTATTAATGTTTATAATTAACTTTAAATTTTTTAACAAATTTAGGTACATAGTAAAGCATAACGACAATAATTTTAGACAACAAAGGCTAGACTGGAAAACATGAGATTTTTTTTAGGTGTATAGGTACGGTATATGTACTGTATGACATATACCAGGGGTTCCCTGACTGTGCGTCGCGACGCCCTGTGGCGACTCCGAACAAAGGAAAAGCGAATACCAAGAGCAAGGTCGAAGCGAAATCCAATAGTTACATTGCAGTCGAAGATTGCGCGTTTGTATTTCTTGGTACGGGTCGTTGCCAGCCAGATTCTTCGAGATCATTGCCGCGCTCCATTAGAGTGTACAGGAGAACCCGAAGGAGTCAATTCCTCGCCGTGCTTGGCATTTCCCAGATTCCAACTTGGCGAATTTTGCATCGGGACTTGGGCTTACGCTCGTACACAATCCAACTAATCCATCAGGAGCTCAAAGTTAATGAACATAGGCAAAGCCGTTTGTTCGCTTACTTGGCTTCGGAGCGTTTGCAAGAGGACTCCAATTTTGGCCGAAAAAGCATCTTTAACGACGAGGCACTTTTTTAGATGAATGCCGGGTATGTTAACAAGCAAAATTACCATAAATATGAGACGACGATATTTCAACGTCGACCGGTCCTTATTGAAATATTGAAAAAACAATTAAGTGAATCTTCAGTAAGATCAGCTTCTATTCACATATCGGTGCTTTTAGAAGGGCGTCGCAAAAATACTTCAGCCTCTGTAAGGAGTCGCAGTATGAAAAAGATTGGGAACGCCTGACATATACCTTTGTGCTTTAAATTCGTAAGCAAGCTTTTTTTCTGGACAAATGGACAGAGGAAAATATTTATTGATTATACCACTTTTTCAGACTTCGAAATAAAGTCCAATTTTAGAATCAATCGATTTGACCCTAAAGGGTGTGTTTTTACATAAATATGATGTTGTCATGGCAAGGGAATTTTTATAACGTTATGATTGAGGTAAGAGTTCAGTTCAAATGTTGTTCGACCAGTGACATAAAGGGGGCAACGACTGACATGAAAAGTTCCAAGAACAAATTTTTTAAATAGGTACCTGTCCTAGTGTGCGCAGTAGCGCAGTGGTTAGTGTGTTGGACTACTGTGCGAGGGATCCCAGGTTCGATCCCCGGAAAAACCCAAATTACATCTTAAAGTTTTTTCTACTGCGCCACCTCTCGCGAACGTCTGACAAACATCCGAGAGTATGACTGTCATGAAAAGGCTTCTCAATTCAGCCGTTCGGACTCGGCATAAAATTGTAGGTCCCTTCCATTCGTCCCAAAAATAGAAACTCACACAAAACGAATGGTTGCGAGAAGCTAGGCCTTGGGTGTCACCCGCCTGTTGCGCCACCTATTTATTTATTTTTCACCTAGTCCAATTAGCTATTGTATCAGATCATTTATGCTGAAAGTAAAGATGCAACAATGACAGGAACATTTTTCCGGTGTTTCAGAGGGTCAAATAGCTCGGCTATGTTTCCATCACCTATGAAAGTTTTATCGCACGCTTTTAAATTTTATCTAGTAGGTGCAAAGGAGACTATACCTGTGCAATTGCTCTTGACCTAAGTCAGATGGGGGTAATATATTTTCTGCAGCGATTAAGGGAACTCAGAAATTGTGCATCAATATTGGCGAAAGTTGTCACATTATAAGCAGCATGAACATTCTTTCGGTGCCGGTGTGCTGGTCTTTTTTTTACTGCACACTGCGCCACCTCTCGCGATAACGTCTGATAAGCTATACAAGCGAGTATTACTGTCGGGGAAAAGCTTCTAAATTCAGCCGTTCAGATTCGCCATAAAATTGTAGGTCCCTTTCATTAGTCCCAAGAAAACAAAAAAACGGTTGTGAGACGCTAGGCAGGCTGGCAAAGCGGACCTCGCCAACTTCATACAAGATGTCCCAGTTGAACAAAAAATTGTATGGCAGGGTGGGGAGGTCTGTTCTCACCATATTTCCCGTTATAGCCCATCAAAGTAGGTGACCTCTACTATGGAGCTGTTACCACTTAACACGCTAGAACTTCTAAACTATTATAGGTACAAAAATTGTTTTGTACATTTTGAAAAGACAATTAAGTAGCGCATACATGTCCTAAGCACTTCGGGTACATCTGTGCAGCTACAAAAAAAGGTATGAATCCTTAAACTCAAAATTTTGAAAATTTGTATAATACATTTAAAATGTTTTTTTTTTTTTTTCTCAACATGTTTACTTTATAAATTTTTATTTTTTTATGAAATTTTTATCCTTGAGAAACTTCCTACAAATTATTTTAAGCAACTTTTTTACATACGATCAACAGAAGTTGTAGTGAAAGCCGTTTTTTGTCAAACAAAAATGTTCAAAAAAGACTAGATTTTTCTCAAAAATAAGGTTTTTCATTCATGGCACCCCAGAATAAAAGATCCATGGGTGTTAAGGTCAGGAGATCTGGGTGGCGAATAATTGCGGGCAAATCTACCAGTCTACAGTTCGTTAAAAGTATGGTTGAGGTATGGAGTTACCCCGCTGCTACTGTGACAAGGTTGAGAGACCATCGCTCTTCTCTGAACAAGAATAACATCTTCAAGGAGCTCCGTAAATTTTTTAAGAAATTCCAGATTGTAATGGGAATTAACTGTTTGTGGAAGAACGTGCGGGCCAACTAAATTGTTTCCAAACATTTACGCTAAGCATCCTTTGAAATAAGCACACATTTTGAAAAAGTTGTTCACAATAATTAAATTCTTACCTTTGAAAGGAAGTTGTGCGTATTAAATGGGGATTGGCGTCTGACCAATAATGGTGGAAATTGTGGAGATTTGTAACTTTGTTTGTGAATTGCGCTTCGTCAGTCCACAGAATGTTCTTGAGGAAGGGCCCGTCTTCTGCCTGTTTGCGCAATAGCCACTGGAAAAATTGTACCCTTCTTTGCACAGCTCCTGGATCTGGTAGTAAATCATGTACCGGTACTAAATGGAAAGGGTGTAATCTATTACTCTGTGGGGTTCTGTGAATCCTGATTCTGGGAAGTTTCAACTGCATAGTCTGCGGACCTGACTGAAAGCTGAGCACCCATAGCACGCAAAATCCCACTTTCAACTTCTGCCGCCGCTGCGTTTGTACGTCGCGTCGTTCCCTTTTATTTGGAGGAGCTATCCCGACCCGATCCCGGCCAACAAGGCGCTGATACGCATATACCTACTACATGGTGTTCTACGATTTGGGTATCGGCGTTGGTACTCCTATATCTTGCAAACGAAGCGTTTCCATGGCAGTACCCGTTTACAAACAGTATTGTGCGTGTAATCACGTGTTGAATACATTTTGTGGAAATCAACTTATCAATGTTAACTTTTTTTTCGACAATTAACTGTTAACCATTGATCATAGGTACATTAGTTTATTATTTTAACTTAATTTTGTTTGACCAATTTTGTTTGACAAAAAATTGCCTTTACTACAACTTCTGTTGATTGTACGTAAAAAAAGTTACTTAAAATCAATTTTAGGAAATTTTTAATTTTGATTTATGTAATTGTCATTTAGGGATAATGGCTGATGGATTAGTTTTTTCGTTGTAAAAGAGCTTCATTCCACTCTATTCGATCGAAATTTTGTGTGTTTAACACTTCGACTCCACTGTCGAAGTATGGAGACCGCTTTCATAGGCGAAGGAATATATTAGAAGTTACAGAAGGAGATAATATGTAGAAAATAGGAAAGATGGTGGGAAACAAAGGGGACTATGACCACTTATGGACTGCAAACACAAACCATCCTTCAAAACAACTTGCAATGAACGTATAGAAAGGTATAGTTTGTAAATATGAACTTTTAAGAAAAAGCTGTCAATTCCATGATTTTTTTAACAAAATGTTTATGAAGTTCCAGCAGGCGTCTAAGGACTTCCGCACACGGCTCGTATCGTCATCGTAGCAGCATCGTCATTTTTATGAATTTGCCGTGAAGCTACGACAACAGTACGGCTATTGAACCGCACACGACGCAATTTTTAATGCTTGCGGTTCTCCTTTTAAATATAAGTGTGCGACAACAAATCATACATCGCACCACATACGCTATGATGACGATAGAAGCAGTGTGCGGATGGCCTAAATTAGAGCATTTCGTACGATCAATAGAGTTTCTATGGAGTTTAAGTTAGGGGAAGGGGATTGTCCTGGCCACTTCATGACTGTAAATTGGGTTTTATTAACCCTCACAAATTTAGCGGTATATGTTTGGAGTTGTTGCCATGTTGGCATCGGCATATTCTGTTCATCATGAGGAAGAGTGGCACTTTGAAGGATATCGCGATACGTGTAGCGATCCACTACAATTATTAAAAATTGATCCGACTCCTTTTGGATTGAAAAATATCCTCAGTATTAGTACCTATCTCCTGTGTGCTTTATTGTGTTCCTTATGAAACGCGGAATAAATCGCTCCCCTAATGGCCCCCATATACTCTCCGAAAGCCGTCAGACCCCTTCAGATTTAGTTTAGACTTATCGGAGAAGAGCGCCATCCTTGATTTTGAAAAAGTCCAATTTAAATGTTTCCTTTGGAAATTCGAATCCTTTGCTTCCTTTGAGCAATAAATGACTTTTTTCCTGCTCGATACGACAACATGCTACCACCAACCGCTTCTTGCCGGATCATATTGCTTAAGATCTGTAGACTTACAACGCCTTTACATCTGGACAATATAAAGGCGTTCTGTTTTTGATTCGTTTATCCTTGCGACTGGTGTATTTTCGTGGGACTACCGCCAGCCTGCACAAACCAGCAACTAAACAAATCCGTAGAAAATATGACACCTTCCGTGTTGACAACTGGTCTACGCACTATATACTCTAGGACGCAATTGATACAGCGACATGCAGCTGGATCGATTCCGCCCTGATCCCTAATGTAGCCATATCGTCATATAGAGCTCCTGACCATTATAATGTCATCATATATGCGATTAGTTTTGCAAAGTTGGTTCTAGACCAAGAAATAAGTCATCAGTATTACGACCTGCATTGCTCATAATTAGCTATGTGGCTTTGAAGTCTATGAATATGTGGTGGTGGTGGTAAGTCCTGACATGAACTGCCTCACTATAACGTGCCTATTAGGGTTCAGGTTCTTTTCTTGTCAGGATTTTCTTCTCTCTTTCTTTTCTGCCTAAATTCCACATGTGCATCTTTTATCACCTTTTCCGAAATACGCTCACCATCATAACACAAACTCCAGCATGGCTGGTAACCAACTGTGGTTACCTCTTTGATGACCGAGATCACTGGCTGCCGGCGTCTGTTGTATAGATAAATGCACAGTGATGAGTTTATCAAGGAGACTTGTCAAGAGCTTGTCCGGAAGTTTTCCATCTCTTCGATACGTGAGCAAAGCCATGAATAAAATTTGTTCGAAATTCCTTGTTCCTTTACACATGGAGTATTATTTGTACAGATTGTCTCATTTTATTTGTCATTTCTTTAATTCCCTATTCCCGTACTTTATTTAATCACCTTTCTTCGGGAATTTAGTAAACTTTTTCTTTCCTGACAAGATTTCTCTTGCAAGTAATTTAAATTTTGCCAAATACCACACATATTTGGCGATTGTGTCAAGTCCTTTCTTTCCTCGAACTCTTAATTCTTCATTGAACATGATTCCATTTCAATCGTATCATTTGATTAATGCATATGCACCGTTGAAATGTTTTCCCCTTCATTTTCTTAACTGATTCGCATTCGAAATCGAAGAGCATATACACATTAATTGGACGGTTCCAACGTCGCGTCGTCGATCGCATCCATTTGGGACTTATTTGGTACATTAGTTGGTATTGCGATTGCTATAGATGGAGAATACTCGTACGTGACTGATGCACTTAGACTTTACTATTTAAAGTTTGATCTCTTGAACATTGACTACTGCGAAAGATTAATGTCGCAGCTGGTGGAAGGTGCATTTACCCTTTAAAATATTGCAAGTAAAATATAAGAAGTCCTTCGAGTAACCCTCAGTGTGGTTATTAATCATAACTAAAGGAACATCTGACTATATCGACTTTAGGGCGTATAGAGACCCACATTGCAAAACTTTCTAACAAATTAATTACCTTTTCCCTACCAAAATTTGGTCTGTCACATCACACACATGTGCGTTCTGTCTAATTAATCAGTTGATCCATTACTCCCACTATCGCTTGGCAAACTATCTGTGATTATCCCTTTTGTACTTGATTGATATATATGAATTCATTAGCTTCATTGAGTTGAATGAGGTAATTAGAATTGAATCCCATCACTCATTGTACAAAATATTATTTATTACTATCGGAAGTTTACGCGCGCAATAAGAAAATTCGGCGCCAACGGAAGTGGTGCGTCTACCTTCACTCGATGTGTCATGAATATTTTTCCAACGAACTGACTGAGGGAAGTTAGAACCCTTTTCGAATTAGCCAAGACAAGTATACTCCTCATAGATACAGACTGTCACTATACCTGTACGTTATCGCTTCTTATCGTTGACGTTGTCATCATCATTGTTGCTGTTTTGATTCTAAAGTAAACATCGCAATCGATATTCCTCCCGATAAATGGGAAAACAATTACTCGTGATAAACAGTTGCCATACATCAGAAGAAACCGTATAATGGTATTTTAATGCGATAACACTCAGCATGGTAACCATAATGAAATCACCCTCATTTGACAACTATTAGGAGGCACTTGTCGTCAAGGACCTCTATGCACTTGCACAGGTATTTTTTTGTTAAGGTGCACAGCGCATTTTGGATAAAATTTATGTAAACCGTTAATACGAACCGAATGCGATAGATACGTGGTCGGGGAAAAAAACAGGTCATGTGCTTAATGACCGTGGCATGTTGCCGAAGACAGGTGCATATCCAAAGGAGGTACCCACTGTGAAAGGAAAATATGTACATAATTCCGATGGCTTCCCTCCTTTCTTTAGGTACTTTTGTTATTTTATTTTTCTTGTTTTGGTTTTCTTGGCCGGAATGGTCATGGGAAGTGAGTGCAGGTCTAGTGTTGGAAAATGCATGTTCTTGCTCTAGATGACATTTGAACTTAAAATGCGGAACGTTGTAGCTGGGTTAGAAAATGACTTCATGTTAACTGTTTAAGGAGCACAGAGCGTTTATGAAATTACGTATTTTTGTAACGACCTTTTTTCAAGTGCATTTTTACAATGTGGTAATTATGTGGTTTACTGGTTATGAAAGTCTACTTGGTACTTCCGTGCAACATGGAGCGTGCAATGGCAATAGAGGAGCTGGAGGAAATTAGTTTGTACGGTGTGTTTTGGTGGTCAACTGGCAAGTGCATTCCTGCACACATATAAGTATAGCTTATTGTGTATGCTATTATTGGGAAAATGTCAATTGTTATGCTATTACCTTTCACTGGTTCATTGTGGTAGGCACCTACATGTTGAAAATGATAATATGTATTCCAATATATTGTTGAAATTTGAAAAAGTTATTTACCACACTGTTTCTAAAGCCAATACGTATATTTAAAGCCAAGGCATATCTGACAGTTTTCGCTGTCAATTGTTTTATGCACCGCATATGCTTTAATCACCACACCATGGCCTGTTCATTTTGATAGATGAATTCCACCACGTGACAAATAGTGAGTGTGAATGTCAGCGTAACCTAATAAACAACTGAGTTTCACATCGTTTCCAAATTTGCAAAACCTCCTTCTACAAGCCCGCATTTTGTTCTTTCGCGTGGGTTTTGGCGAATCGTCAGCGATTTTTCTTAACCATCTTTCATACGATACATTATATAATTTTGGATTCATAGATAAACTCTAGAAATCTTCTTAAATGGACTTTGAAGTGAACGAAATGCGAATTGAATGGTTGGCTAAAAATAACCTAACTTAGGAAATCAGGCAGTTCGCATTTCGTTGGCTTTAAATTGCCCGCGAGACATGTTTAATGACTCGGCCGAAAGATGAATTTGATCCCATGATATATAAAAAGTTTTGTTTTTGTTCTCTAGATGAATTCGCATACATCCAGTCATTTTTTCCAAAATGTTTCATGCGAAATAGAAAGTTACAAAAACAGATAAATGTCAAAAATGTATTTTCATTCAATCCACAGCGTTCCGTCGATAAATCTCTCGATGCGAGAGTTACAGAACATGAGTCCAGGACAGAACAGTTTGCTCACAGAACAGGACCATTTTCAGCCTTAGACTGTGTGTGTTCCCACTCGCTAATCAGCCACACAGCAGACGTCCAATTAACTTTGCAGTAAGGTTCTGGTATAATGCTGATACTGAGCCCATTCTAGCTAACTCATGCGGGAGTTAGAAGTGCTTAAAGTGCTACTTGGCTATATGAAAAGATATATATTTCGGCGCGCCCAAGGATCAATTTGGCGCAGATATCAATGACATATATCTTAAACTGTTCCTTAACGCAGACCGAAAGATTATACTCACCGCGAACCAAATTTTCTTGAAAATTGGGAAATATTTTGAACAGCTTTCGCGAAAATATGCGGTAACATGAAAAGGTGCTTAACCGAAGACTTTTAAAGGCTCATCCCAAATAAGAACTTTTCATAGTTACATAGTGCAGTGCCTCATAACTACATTATTGGGAAGCGTGCCCTAAAAATAGGTCTACCTGCAAACGGTTTCTGCAGAAGCTGCATAGATAAAGAAGAGTTCGACTAGATGAGACTATTCTTTATTTACTGTGCACTTGCCAAGCTCTTTCAAGTCCTATAGTAAACTACATCTATGACAAAACTTTCTCGACAATCTCGCCAATATATAGGGACTAATGCTTCCAGGCCAGTGTTACCGATGGGCGACATATGTCGCCAGATGGCGACTTTTCTACTGTCGGGACGCGTGGCGACCACATTTCGAAATAAGCGTTTTTGAGACCCCTTTCACAAATACTGGCGACATTGGGACGCATTTTCAAAGCTTCAATTTATTTCTCAAATAACACCCAAACATTTTGAAGCATACATAAACATTTGCGTGTTTTTTCTGCTTTAATAAATCTTCGCATGTTTGTTGAACAGATGTAGTAGGTACCAAACGGAATACAGCGTAACACTTTCCATTGCAAACGTCGACACAATGTGAGACGTCCCTTTATCCAATTTTTATGAAATCTCGCCGAAACACCTTCGAGCCAATAGTAAAGATTTTCTCAATATGTGAGCTCAATTCACTCTGTGGTTTTTGAGATATACGATGTCGAAAGATTTTCTTAAAAATGGCGCTCGATCTATTCTGTGGTTTTCGAGATATAAGATTTTTAAGAATTTTTTGTGTGTCCAATTTTGACCAAACTTCACAGAAACTCCTTCAAGTCAATTATAAAGAGTCTCCCAAAATTTGAGTTCATGCTGGTTTTCGAGTTTTGCGATTATTGGTGGTGTATATTCCTATAAAAAATGGAAATTTAAATTTTATATTGTTTGGGACGCATTTTTGGGCTCGGGCGACCTTTTTTGGCGACATTTTCAAATTATCCATCGGTAACGCTGCTTCCAGCGCTTTTGTATTAAGATCCTGTTGCTTTAACGGCTAGATTGAGAATACAAATACTACAAAGTGGCGCAAAAGTAATCCTCCTATCAGAAAATGCTATAAATTTTGCGATTGGCCCCTAATGTCAGTTCTGTTTTGACATTTGTGTAGTAAACACATGCGAAATACACGTTAATAAACAATATTACGCTACACTGCTCCAGAACGCGGAATATTGGTGACTATTTATTTGAGCAATAATCGGTCGGTGACTTTGGCACAACGTGAATTTCGTCGCAGATTTCCTAGCCGTCCAACGCCTACTGGTGAAACACTGCGACGTTTAGCCGCTCGCCTCGAAGAGACTGGCACAACACGAGATGCTGCCAGGCGTGGCAGACCCCGGAGTAGCCGTTCTGCAGAGAATATTGCTGCTGTAGCCGAAGATGTCATGGAAGCGCGGCCAAACGGTTACTGTGAATGGTGAGCGCTACAGAGCAATGATCAACGAGTTCTTTTTGCCGCAACTTGATGAATTGGGATTGGAAAACATGTGGTTCCAACAGGACGGTGCAACGGCACACACTGCACGTGCCACAACCGATATGCTGAAGGATGCATTTCCCGGGCGTCTAATCTCCCGTTTTTGCGATTTGGACTGGCCAGTAAGATCGCCTGATTTGACCGCTCCAGACTTCTTTTTGTGGGGCTTTTTGAAGTCGCGGGTTTATGTCAACAAGCCTCAGACTCTTGCAACTCTTAAAGACAATATCCGTCAAGAATGTGAGGACCTATCGCCGGAAGTTTTGGCCAAAGTGATGGAAAATGCCATAAAAAGGGCTCAAATGACAATCAACTGTGGCGGCGGCCATTTACATGACATCATATTCTCGACTTGATATAAAAAAAAATAAAAGACCAAATAAAAATAATCCACAAGAAGAATCAAAGTTTTTCACTTTTTTTTTTAAATTACAGCCAAAAAACATCGGAAGGTTATTTTTGCGCAACCTTGTAGATCCAGTGGAGTCACATGCGCCTATTCTGACGTAATTGCCACTGCACTAGTAGTAGCCTGTCAATCGAATCTAACCTAACCTTGTTTTATGAATTCCGACTAATTTTGCAACCTTCTCTGATATAATTGCTTATATAATATGGATTTTAAGATTTTTGTTGTATGGAAGGTGTCACACCAATACCAATACCCATCTAGGAAAGTGCTCGATGCAGACTTTGTATACAGGGTCAAAAAGAACCTTAGTATACAAATCAGTGCAGCGTTTTCCAGACAGAGATCTACGCCAGCCGTTAAGAAAGCGACTCAAACTATCTCAGTGAAAAAAACTATCAGCAAAAGATAAACTAGCCCGATGTTGCTCTGAAATCGACGCAGCTAAGAGCCTCACTGATAATGTCACATCAGACATAGATCGCGATCGACCGCCAGCACATTTTCAGGCGAACGCCGCCGCCGGCCGAAGAATTTTAATTAAATGTTTTTAAATAAAATAAGAGCGAAGTTGGTTCTCCTTCATTAATTTTTATATATACCAATTCTATCTTCAACATTAAATTTGTTCTTATAGAATTTCTATTTCTGATGCCGTTGGATTCTGATAAAATATTAAAACCTTATTGCGTACATAGTTGCTTGCGGTTGTTGACATTTTTGCAGCTGTCACTCTGATTTTTATAGACCGAAAGCTACTATTTCACAATGTCAAAAATCGTGTCAATTTTTGAAATGCTGTCATCAATATGACATCAGATGTTGTCTGCACACAACCTTAGGACAGAATCTGATAAGATTTTTGACATTGTGACATAGTAGTTTAACAGCATAAAAAGATAATTAACATTTATACCTATAAAACCGAAATCAAGATGTGAGACATTTATGCTGCTTTAAAAAATACATCCCTTAAAAAAAAAGCACTCCAGTTTATAAAACAATGGTTTGTGAATGACGGGATTTCTGGACTTATTTGACGATATAAAAGATTTTCTAACATCCACAAATGAAATACATCACGAACTTGATAATGAAGGGTGGTTAGGTTTTTTGTCACATATAACTAAGCACCTCAATGATTTTAATGTACAATTGCAATAAAAAACCAGGGGCCTTACTATGCACTTCGCCGCGAATCGCATAATTTGCGATTCATTCGGTTCGATTCGCGGCGGACATGGCAACTATGCAAAACGATTGTTTGGAATGTCGACATTCCAAGACATTTCCACATTTCCCTTGGTATTTCCACAAACTTTCCCATTCATCTGTCAAAATGCGTTGGAATGTTGTTATTATTTTGTTCGAATAATTGCGCGAACTTTAAATAAACCAGTAAATTGGATATTAAAATAAAAATGTTTTCGATCGGTGTGTATTTAAATGCTGAAAGGGATGAAGTCGATGTGTTTTCGAATTTAAATGTACAACGGAAATTAATAAGAAGTGGTTCATCCCCGTTGGATCTTCCGCACAACGAGTAAGATTAATTTGTTTTGAAAACGGGTAAAAGTGCATATATATGAGTTTTTTTTTATCTTAGATATCTTAGATCTTACGAATTTCCAAGGCGAAGAAGTATTGCAACGCCCATAATATTAAAACTATCAGCAACGCTTCGATTTCTTGCTGAAGGATCTTATCAAAAGAGCATTGGGCAAGACACGCACATCGGACTGGCACAACAAACCTTCTCCTCCTTCAAAGTGATGTTCTCTGCAAGGCTCATAGTTCGGATTCCGAGGTATGATTCTGAAACTTTATGAGCGACGAAGAGTATGCAAATTTAAAAAAAAAACTTTTCATTTAACGTCATTCCTCTGTTCAACCTATTTATTGGAATCGCCGTTTTCAAAAATGAGCTATAAAAACAAAGCATCGCAACTGATGCATATCTGAGGATATGTAACTTGCACCAATATTGTCAAGTGCACCGCGAAGTTTTGTAAGAGGTTAGTAGTAGCCCGTCGTTTGAAAAAGTTTGCCCACCCATGCAGTTTAACCTAACCTATGGAAGGTGCGACCCCACATTTTGAACCTCGACCACATTTTGCGAAGTGCAAAACTTTATCTGCCATAAACCCTCTATTTCCCTTTTCAAAAATCGAACATATAGCATATTTGGGAAAATAAATACATATGACGCAACAGGTCCACATGGGACCCTGCCATAGGTTATCACAATCACAACAATGTTTTCGATACTAAATTTATAAATAAAGTAGTGATTCATAACCTTTCATAGCCCTTAATCCATTGTCAGTTAATTCATTCTGAAACCGTTTTTCGCAGTCCTATATTTTAGGATATTTTTACTTTTCGTTCTACAGCTCTCTAACATATTCAACGACTTCTTACCAAAGTACCTATCTCCCTTCAGTATTTCTAACTGGGATAACCTTTTAAACCCAATTTGGACCTATGTAATGAACTTCTCTCAATAATCGATAAAGAGTGCTTTGTCAGCTCACATGCAAATAGGTCAATCCCGATATTCCATATCGCACGACTAAATTATTTGTGCAGTTAACTCTATGTAACTCGATTCCGAACAAAGCTTCCCCCAAACTGCATCCATCTGGACTATCTCCAGTTACGACCATTTTCAATTTACACAGGCCATAAAAATCTATTAGCACATGTCTGTCTCTTTATCTGCTGGACTATAATAGAACGCCGCTCTAACAACCACTTGCTGTTTGAAATAAATATAAAAATCGGAACTAAACTGAAACCAGCTGATGCGTGAGCCGCCAAAATGCGCACTTGTCCTGTTCCCCCCGTATATACTCACAATAGATATAAATAAAAAAAATAATTATACCTAAGAGTCAGTCAACCGATCGACAATTATTAAAGGCTGTCCCCTCGTCACAACACTATATTCCTTGCACACGGCATAAGGAAGGGAATTTCCTCAATGATTATGTATTATTCACGACAAGAAAATACCAAATGCCGACACACACTTAGAACTACCTACGGCTTCGACGTCGACATCACCAGCAACAACCACCACACTATCGACATACCCACCTGTATATACCGGGAAGTATCGCAGCGCAGCCCGGGATACCCCGCCACAGGTCATCATGACATCTTGCGAGCTCGTATCATAGCCACCTTAAGTTAACGACAAGTCGTCGACTACCAACACGAGCCACAGCGACCGCCACCACAGGTTTCAGCCACACGAATCTGATCGACCGCTTTCAGTTTAGTTTACAATTTCCATCGAATAGCTACATACAACTGTCTAGTGGAATTATCAGAAACAAAAAAAAAATTCTAATTGATCGCGAGAAATCATTTGTTTATAATCAATCGATCGAGATACATTTGAGTATCTATCGTTCATTGTTCAAGTTCGGTAGTTTGCGGCGCCCGTTCGTACGCCGTTTTCCTGTTAAACAAATTTGATTCACACCTGGTGGCCTGGCCAGCGCCGCCGCCGTAATAAAATTCCTTCGAATATCCGATTTTCGCGGAATGTGAGACGTTTTTGGCCATTTTGACTCTTTCGAATTGAGAAAATTTTCCAAGCAGACTGTAAACAAATTTTCTTTACGCGAATCACTCTCTCGGTTGTGTGTTTGGAAAAATTTCTTTTTTTTTCGTGTAAATATTGAACAATTGGAATTTAAGAAAAAAAAAATTGTTTACACTTCAGTTATAGTTAATTGGAATATTGTTTGTGGTCCGAGGAATTTCCCCGAATCACCGGAATGATGATCATTTTCATTTGTAAGTATCTAGAAATAACATGGAAAGTGTGGGCGCAACTTAACAATGAATTTCACGACCTGCGATATATTTTGATGAGATCCTTTTGGGAGTTCCCTCATGTAAACGGAAACTGTGCGTAGGCAGGGTGTTACTGTTTAAGTAGCCATTAGTGGAATTTAATCGAAATGCATTAACTTGTACAAGTGGGAAGCCCGGAATTGCAAAATTAGCCCACACAATGATGATGATCTACTTCCACTTAGTATAGGCGATTGTGAGGTGAATAATTAAACAGGAAAAAAATTAATTTAAGTCGCTAACTTATTGGTCACGAAGTTGTTTTCAATTTCTAAGAACTCACCGATCACTAATAAAAGGAGGGGCTTCAAACAATTGATCATTCCATACTAGTGGTGTTGGATTTTATTTGTTTTGTTTTTGCATAAATTGATGACTAAGCGGTGAGAAATTTCCCTGTGCGACGATCGGTGACAACACCTTATGCAATTTGTGTTTACTTGGTCATTTTACTGACGATAATGACCTCGATCATAACATTAACCTGCGAGTATAATCGGCGAATGCGATTTGTTGTTTTTTTACTATGCATTGATTTATTAATTTTGCATAGTTTAATGTTCTAAGAACGGAACTTGTTTTATTAGTCGCTGCATATATAAATAAGTATTTGCGCAAAGAATGATTAATATAGGCATAGGTCAACGACTAAAGTCTAACAGGGTTTTGTAAATTAGATTCTAGTGTAGACTCTTCTATTAGTCAAACTACTCACCACTGTATGATGTCAAGTTAAGTGAATATTTTCGGATCGAGTTCCATATATGGGAACAGTATTCGAACCCGTGGGGTTAGATTCTGTAAAAACGAAACGAAAACCACTTTGGCATTTCAAAAAAACGAAAGAAATCGAAAGAGAAAATTTGCTTCATGTAACTCCTTTTCTTCTTCCTGTTCGTAATCGTTTTAGAAGCAGTGTGCAGTCAGTTCGCATGCAAATAGGTCAACTTCATCAACAATTCACATCAACGGTAGGTGATAGTCCATATAGCACGACTAAAATGACTTGTGCAGTTGATTATGTAACTCGATTCCAAAGAAAACTTTCCCCAACTGCATCCATCTGAATTACCTCCAGTTTTGACCTTTTTAAATTTACACAAAATGCAAAATTGCCATAAAAATGTGGTTAGATTCTGTAAAAACGAAAAGAAACCACTTTCGCAGTTTGGAAAACGAAAGAAAAATGAGAAAGCGAAAAGTTTTTTCATGTAACTCTAATCATTTTCTTCTTTCTCTTTCAAAGAAACAGTGTAGCTGAAAAGGCATACCTACTTTTAGGGTCATTCACAGTTCGAAAAAGTTTGTTTTGGTTTTTGACAGCAGCATCTGAATATACCTTCTTGTGGGGTATGTATGGTATAACTCGCGGTATTTTTCTTGCATTTCGTTATTTCGCTGCGATCATTTCGCATTTTATTATTTCGCATATCAACAACTCGCATTTTGTTATTTCGCAGTTTTTATTTGGCAAAATTTCATTTAGTATTGTATATTATTTTACCATAAGATATTTTGCATTTATTATTTCGCTATAACTTACTTTCGAATTGTTTTGTTTCGCAATATTACTTTATTTCGCTTTTGCCCAATAAAATAGTACCAAGATTCTTAATTTTTAACTTTTTATAATTTTTTTTTACCAAAACTCTATAAACACTGAACACTGCAACACTGCAACCCCCCTGTCTGTGGTCACTGTAGGATTTGGAGTGGGTGCAAGTTTGAGTATTGTGCAAAGTAGGGGGCCATTTTACATATAAGACAAACAATTTCCTCTTGAAAGTGACAAAAAATGCGTGCTGATATAAACAAGCGGCTAAATATTAGGCGCGAAATAACCTTTTACAAAATAAGCAAAAGCAAAAACTACAAAAGCTAGTTGAAAGAATAGCAATGCTAAAGAAAAAATGCGAGTTAACCTTACAGCCGACAGCGAGATGAAGGCAAGACGAAATAGCAATTTGCCATGTGACTTCTGTGATATAATTGAAAAATATTTAAAACGTCGCGAGATAATAGTTTGCGAAATGAAAACCGCGATTTGGCAGGCACCCCTTCTTGTGTCTTTTGCTTTTTCTGGTTCTATATTAATGCATATACAGTGAGCGTCAGAAGTGATCCAACACAGATCCTTTTTTGAGCTTTTGAACTTACGCCCGTGCCACACTCAGGTCAATACTGACCCATTGTGATGCTCATGGGGGGGAAGAGGTTGCTCCATACCGATTATAGCACTTGCTACAAATGCTGTAATCAGTTACTAATTGTGCTGCTACTTACAAACCAGCCTGGCGATTTGATTTGATTTGAATTCATTATCTTGTGTGTTGATGTGCTGGAAAGCTCGTCTAGTTCTTGGAAGAATTACCTCAAGGAATTTATACCTTTTGCTTTGGAGACTTTGGCAATGACATATGAAGTGGATTGTGTCCTCAAGTACTCTCTCATCACAGTCTCAGCCTTTGCAACGTTTTACTTCCGTCAGGCACATTTTTCACAAGCGTAGGTGGTTTTGTGTCTCATTGTTATAATTCCTTCCAGAGTGACAAGGGATTTTCTATCCTACCGTATGAGTCTCTCAGTTCTGCCTTAATTGAAAAACGGCGACAGCTTTATTGTGGTACAAGTTTCAAGGGCGGTCCATCTAGCGTTATTGTGGCTTTTCTCTCTGATTTAAACTTGAGCCAGCAAGACAGGATATTCACAGATGCATCAGCTTTTTCTAAAACAGCTGTCGAATTTTGTTTTTCTAATTCTTCCGCTTTCTAATTGCCTGACAGATCTTCATGCCCTGGGACCAAGCAGAGCAATAACTTGGGCTGTGCTGCTAAGTTCTTTTACAAGTTTTGATATTATTTCATAATTTCTAGTGCAAATATTGCATTTATAGCTACCGGGCTGTAGATAAAGGACTAAAAACTTCTTGTGGTATTGCTACTTTTTATCGTCCGAGAGGTGTTCTGATTTTGACATTTCCAGCGATTCGAAGAAGATTCCCTACCCTACCCCGGTACTATTTCTTAATCCGTCTGTTAATATGACTATGGATTGCGCGTTAGGTCTGAGTCAATCTCTCTATTCTTATCTGCTGCGGAATAGGACCTTGAAAACGTTGGCTGATCGCTTATGATGTAGTCCCTCATAGGTACATGGTGATAGCTCTTTCGATGGTTTCAATTCCATCGACCCTTTTAATTGAATTGTGCAGTCTTCCCATACAAAGTGCAAACCATTACTGTCCCAAGAAAATCTCAAAAGCCGGCAAATAAGATTTAAAAAAAAAATAAATAGGTGGCGCAACAGGAGGTAGACACCCTAGGCCTAGCTTCTCACAACCATTCGTTTGTGTGAGTTTCTATTTTTTGGGACAAATGGAAGGGACCTACAATTTTAGGCCGAGTCCGAACGGCCGAATTGAGAAGCTTTTTCATGACAGTCAGTAGAAAAAACCTTGAGATGTAATTTGTGTTTTTCCGGGGATCGAACCTGGGATCCCTCGCGCAGTAGTCCAGCACACTAAGCGCTGCGCTACTGCGCCTACAAATGGGATTTAACCTTAGAAATAATCAAAAACCATAAAAACTTCAATGAAAAAGCTGTCGGAACGAAAATGTATTTCGTTTCTAAAGTTATGTACATAAAGCAAAAAAAAAAACGAAAACTTTAATGAAAAAGCTTTCGTTTTGTTGCTTCCGCGCAAACGATCATTGCTCTCGTTTTCGAAAATACATTAAATAAAACGTTAGTCCAAGCAAAAACGTTTAAACGAAGTACTTACTACTCTCCTAGAGTTTGCTTTCTTATCGACGATCGTGCTGAGCAGTCGCACAGTATATTATCATCCTGATCCTTGCAAATGCGACAAAAAATCTTTTAAGGTGATTTGAAGCCTCGCGAATCGCCACTTGTCTTCCTAGTACACAATGACCTGTTAGTTACTCGAAAAGTGTTACGAATTCCGATATATGCTTTTCTGGCATTTAGCAGGGTTTTTTCTGTGTCGACTTTTCCGTCGCCATGTCTGTTTTGCATTGCTACAACTGCCAAAAGTAAACGCTTATTGGCTTAAGCGGTCAAGTTAAATTACTATATCTTTCTATGATGTTTTGTAGCCATATAGAACTTAAAATATTGTATATCGAACACAATTTGACAACCTGTCAATATTCAAACAATGTTATTGATCTCAAAACAAAAAAAACATCCCTAAGATCGTATACCCGCTCAATAGAGAGTTTAGAAGCTGACTAGCGCAGTAAAGGCTGTTGTAAACGTATCATTTTGATTAGATCTCGCCTCCGGGTCTGATTTTAATAATTGACTTGTCCACAAAGGTGATACCACCTTCACCTTGTGTCATTAGTTAGTTGATTGAAAGTGGCTGCCAGCAGGAAAACGCCAACACACTTAGACGAGCATAGGTCCATTGTGATACCACGAAAAACGGATCATATAAGATCTCTCTACCAGTTGAACCATTTTATGCTCTTTATAAATCGTAAGAGGCTTCTGATGTCTGTGTTTATGAGATCACCCAAGTCGTTGTAATGGAAGGCTCCCAAAAGAAGCTTCCTTCTACGGGAGAGAGCTGAGCAGGAACAAAGAATAGTTTGGAATAGTTTCCTCTTCCTCATCCATTCTGTAAAAGTCGTAAAAAGGCCTAGCCTTACGACATGCTTTCGTATCAGGCAGTGTTCAATAATGACACCGATATGCAATCTGTTGAGAGAAATTAATTGTTCCAAATCCAGCTTAGTCCAAATTTGTTTTGTCGCTAGAGTAGTAGTGCCACTTGTCCACCTAAGATTTTCATTCTCGATTCTATTCAGTTTCAATAGCTTGTGTCATTACTGCCATTAAAATTGACGCATTTCTTTAACAACTCCAGTTTCCGCTGGTACATTAAAAACCTCAATTTGTACTATCCAGAATGAGCAACTTTGTTCTCGTAAGTCACCTAAAGTCGATTTCAAATTATTTACTGCGAGGTGACGAAGCTTACCTCATTTGAAATTCATTATCTCAATAAAAAAACGCAATCATTTTTCCATACTGAAACAATAGATATATGTACATAATTATTATTAACGTTCTTATTTTTGGTGGCGCACACCAAAAATGGTTTCAATAAATTTTACAATTTATTTCCCAAATGTTTGCATAAATAACAGATAAAAATCCGTACATCTGTGGTATCTACTGCAACAGCATTCAATCATAATCTCAGATGTATCCTATACTCGGACTTTATATAGTTGAATGAACATTTTATTACTGTGGCTTAATTTTTTGGATATACATGTATTTTGTTTATTCCTTGTTCCATTGAATGTTTATTTATATTTATTCGTTTGTTAATGATGTAAACATTGACTTGTTCGAATACATTTTTTACTTCCTTTCTGACAGACGATGCATTGACCGAGCGTCCTTAACTTAATGTTCTTACCAAAAAAAAAGTTCAAAAAACTAATAAACGAAAAATGTTTGCTTTCTTAATGTGCACGTTCTAAATTGTTTTCTTCCTTAATGCCTAGTGCTTACATATTTCATTCACTGGCATCTGGAAATGAACTAAATTCTTGGATATCTATATGAATTCTACTTATGTTAATGATTTAACCTCGAATATAATTATGTATTTATGAAGTTTGATCAATGAGAACGCAATAAATATTTTGGTAAAGTTCTGTGATTAGTTGAGCCGGTGCGAGGTATTTTCTTTGCTTTGACTCTGAACCTGAAGAAGTACCTATAGAACAAGCAAAGATCAGCGACTTGTCTTCTGTGCACCAACGGTTGCAGATTCGATGTGAGTGTAGGGTCTCCAATAAGTCGAACTGCTCGTCTCTGTATGCTGTCAAGTAGGTTAAGTGAATATTTTGGGCCCGAGCTCCATATATGGGAGCAATATTCCAGGCCTGGTCTAACCTGTGCTTTGTAGAGAAGGAGAAGTTGCTTGGGGCTAAAGTACCTCTAAATAGTTAGCTCAACTTAGCGGACGCCGATCTTGCAATATAGGATATGTGGTCCAGCCATTTGATTCCTGAATTGACTGTGACTCCAAGAAGGTTCATCGAGTCCTTGGGATGGATTGGATGGTCATCCATTTGGCTCAGGTCCAAATTGTTGTTACATTTTTCCTAGAAAATGTTGTGAGCTGTGTCTTGTCTGCTTTAAATACAGCCAAGTTGTCTATTCCCCACTTCAAGATTTTGTCCAGATCATCATTTAGAGAACTAATTTGTTCACATCTCTGACTGTGTGATGTAACCGCATTCGCAGGCCCACTGTTCGAGATGGAGGATATAAGAGTGCTGTCATCAGTAAAGCTGTAGATATTATTATTTGTGGATGCAAGCAAATCGTTGATGTGGAGAAGAAATAGAGTTGGAGAAAGAATAGATTCTTGGGGCACTCCTGCATTTATAGCAAACGAATTAGATCATACACCATCTAAAGGGTCCGCCAAATAACTTTTTTTTTGAAAATGCTATAAAAAACTACTGAATATTTTCTCAAATTTCTTTATTTGAAAGTACAATCCTTCCGGTTAATAATGGATAATAATTTCATTCAAATGGCTGCCTCGGCTGGCCATGCAGTAGCCTACACGATCGGTCCAATTTTTAAGCACATTATCGACTGTGTGCAGCTGTATTTCACCAATGGCTTCACGAATATTGTCCTTTAAAGCGTCAATTGTCTCTGGCATGTGGGCGTAACACTTATCTTTTACGGCACCCCAAAAATAATAGTCCAACGGTGTCAAATCGCAGCTCCGCGGTGGCCAAACGACATCAGCTCTGCGGCTGATAATGCGATCTTCAAAAACAGGGCGCAAAACATCGAGTGTAGCTTCGGCTGTGTGGCACGTAGCGCCGTCCTGTTGAACCAAATGTTGCCAATATCCTCCTCTTCAACTTTTGTCTCAATGTCTCTCAAAATTCGTCTCAATTATGTTTCCGAAATGTTCTCTTCTTCCAAAATCCGTACGCAATTTTCGCATACATTCTGCAACATTACCATGATTTTCAAAGCAATGTCGGAATATTTCCCAGCGTTGTTCAAGCGTATACACAACTATATTCGTTCAGCGGAAGTATAAAACTAATTATCTGTCAAATCAGACATGAGCTAAGTGTTACCATTCGCGAAATAAGCACTAGTTGAAAAAAAAACGTTAGATGGCGGACCCTTTACAACAACCTGGATCGATCTTCCCAGAAGACAATTTTGCATCCATCCGCAGAGTTGTTGTGGTAATCCATAAGACACTCACTTGCCTAATAGGGCTCAATGCCAGACTCGGTCAAATGCCTTTGATATGTTCAAGGCTACGGCTCTGGATTCGCCGTGTTGTTCAATTCCTTGCGTCCATAAGTGCGTTACGTAGCTTAACAGGTCTCCAGTGCAACGACGGCTTCGAAATCCGTATTGCCTGTCGCTTAATAATCGGTAGCCTTCTAGATATTTGATTATTTCGACATTTATTGCCTTTTCCATAACTTTTAAGAGCATTGAAAGTAACGCTATTGGACTATAGTTTTGTCGCTGACATTTCCTCCCTTTCTTTGGATTAGATTGAATGCCAGCGGTAAGAAGGAAACGTCTTCTGGGAGTACGACATGCTAAACAAAACAGCTTACATAGTACAGGTGCAAGTTCTGGTGCACAGCTCTTAAGTACTATAGCCGGGATTCCGTCGGGTTCAGTTGCCTTATTGCAATCTAGTTTTTTAAGGATGCGTTGAATTATTCAAGGCCGAAATTTCATTCGATGTTTGCACCTCAGGGATATTTGGTGGCTCTAGTTGTGCAGAATCTAGGGTGGAATTCTCTGAAAACATGCTAGCGAAAAAATCTGCCATTTCTTAAGGTGTTTTTGCTAGAGTGCCGTCTTATAAACTCATTTTTAGTAAAATGTTCCCAAACAGCCTTATTCAAATACTGACACCAAAAGTATTAAAATTACTACTAATAATAGAATCGTTTAATATGGTATGTACTACGAAAATCTCAGCAGCCAAAAATGTGACCACATTCTAGGAAGAAGCGAAATTTTAAATGATAGCTCTTAATGAAAGAACTTGTACCTTTAAAAATAAGCTGCATCTCAAAAGCAGTTTTCTTTAAAGTTGGCAACATTGTGTAGTTTATTTTGAAAAGTTGAACTTTTTGAGGGAATTTTGATTATTATAACAAATGAAAGCGACCCGCGGTTTAATTTATCCCAAACTGCTGAATAGAGAAGCTTTTTCAAGACATTTATACTCCCAGTCAGCGATGCCAAACCTAGCCCAATTGTGAAATTCTAGCACTGTCCGATTCGATCTAGCACTGTAAATTGACCTTTTAGCACTGTGTTTAATTTATATTTTCAAGCATTACACATTTAATTATTGCTGTAAAACTGTTTTTCTGTGAAAGTTTAGTTAATTATTTGAAACTAAAATTTTGTTTCTGTATTTTGTACGTGAAAAACGTCAAAACAGTGTAGATATATACTAAAGTCGCTTGGTCTAGCCCTGAACTAGCCCTGAAATCCCATTTCTGGCTTTAAATCACAATTTTGAGTTGGCATCGCTGCTCCCAGTTGTGTGCCAGATGGTAGCCAGAAGTTATTGTTGCGCAAAAACCTTATTTTTTATCAATCAACACGCTTCTTGAATCATTTTCGACTTTTCGTTCGAGCCGTTTCTTGCTGTATTTTGACAATAGTTTCACTAATGTTGGTTTTTAAATATGAATGTGCTTCAGAGTCTGGGGACTTTCTGACACAGCAAAATATGCATACCACTTTGCATACCTTCAGGCTGATTGGTAGCAAGTCATTCGGCAAATCAAAATTTGTCATTTCTCATGTTTTCAAAAAATACAGACGGCCCACAGCATTGACATACCTTACCTACTATACATGGGATGCTAGTGAAATGTCAGTTTCACAAACCTGCGAGGAAAAATTAAGCAAACATAAGCACTATCCCTTTTGGTCCATGAGTACTGTGTAGTATGTCAATGGCCCACAGCGTTTATCAAACTATTATTCGTGGTAGGATGGAATGGTCTCTCAGCAATCACATTTGGATTTTCATAACCCCAAACAAAGCAAATTTCGTTTGCTCGCAAGGCGAGAAATAGGACAAATCCTTGAAAAAAGATTTTGTTCAAAAAGTCCGAATTTTCTTGCTGATTTTCAAATACACAATCGGCGTATGTTTTGCATCTTTCACAGGCTTGTATAATGTATAAACTTAACCATATATAGGGACAAAGATGCAAATTCAAGCGTGAAATGGTTCTGTTCAAAATGCCCAGTTGCTGATCGTGGCTTGCCATTTTCAAATTAGTCTTTTCAATCAGTTGATTGAGCATAGCATAGATAGATATACCATAAACTCTACGATTTTGTTCGACTTTGATGATTGTGTTTTAATTTATTTGCTCAGTATCCCACTATCCCTTTATTACTTACTTCCGTTCTAAAGGGAGTTACTCTTCCGTTTTCTGAACTCGTTCCAAACTCAGTCCCTTGTGACATCCTTATATGCTACTGTGTTCTGTCCCTTCTCTAGCTAGATAGTTATAAAATCCCGCCCAAAAAAATAATGTCCGTTAACAAATCAACAGTTTTTTGAGTAACCGAATACCTCTGAGAACTGGAAAACAACTCAAATGTTCATATATTAACCAGACAAGCTTCTAGAAATTATGTTCTCTCGTTTCAAAACGTTTTGTGTCACCAATTTGCATACAAAACAACTATAATGCAGTACTGCCCCGCCCAATTATGTGCCATCGCTCAGGTACACAATTTTATTTAAATGTCACATCAATGACAACAATACAACTCATCACGATGTCTATCTGTAGATATTCCCATTCAAAAGTATCCACACACAATGAATTATAGATTCATCACACCGAATCATGTATACATGTACTACTCATCGTCATCGTCACATGAGATCCCCGTCACCCCGTCATATTTAAACGCACGTGTTCGCACATTGCGCACCTTCCTCTTCTGCACTTGAATTTTGAATTCGATTGCGTCGAGGAAAGTTCTAAAGTATAAGTGCGCGGGCTCTATGTACTCTTTCGCTCTACAAGGGGTGTTTCTTTCGTGTTTGTGTTGGACTTTTCGGTGTTCCCCTTAAGGAAAATCTCGATATATATAGACATCCTCATTGAGTATTCATGCTCAAAATAATATCAGCACTCGCACAAGTCGGAAGCGAAATTGCTTTCCATTAGATACTTTCAGTCAGTATATCGCACCAGTCGTGAATTCAACGTTGAACAGCAAATAAATTCAATATATACAAATATTTTTATTTTGAAAAATTTTTCGTATCTAATTCTTTAAGGATGGTCAAAGTTAACCAAAGCGAACCATCGTCGTTCAAATCCAAACCAAAGAGAGGACTAAACGAACTGAAACAACACTGTGATACAAAATCCGTAGCAATTATGGTCGAACGATTCGTCCAATCAATAGCCAATGTCAACGATTCTGGTAGTTTTGACACCAGTTTCGAAGTGAAAACCATACAGCCAAAGCAGTACATCCGCCATCGATGTGTCACCGAATTGGACCGTGAAAGTCTGATGAGATTTGTGCAAGCGTTTGAAGAAAGAAACGCCACCAAACACAGGACACCCACAAAATGTCATCAAAAAATGGACATTGCTACGCTGGTCTCATCAACGCCAACTAAAAAATCATCAACGTCCTCGTCGATTCCAATTCGTCGGAAAGAATCTATCGTATCAACAGATTCAGATATCGGTTCCAGTGATGGTCACGAAGAGGATTCTATGAAGACCCCAAAAACCGCCGCGTACATTAATCAAAATGACAACTTGAAAGTTCCTTTCGCTCAAGGAAGGTCAGCATCTAAGGTGCTCCAGTTTTTCTCATCGGCCAAAAAGAAGGTCCAAACACTTCGCACATCATCCAGATGCAGCAGTACAACAGCCTCACCAGTCATGATGAGGGCTCACCTGGGTTGCAAGCCATTACACAATTACCACGATACCGATGCCGATGAAGAGGATAACGATGATGGAATATCATCGACCGGATCTCACAGTATTAGCCGCAATACATCACCAGACAGTTCATTTGAAATGCGACCACCCCTGTTGCCGACCTTCAAGATAACTCCGCCACCTTCGACAAAGACACAACGCAATCCAGCCTATGAATTAGCGCGAATCATTCGAGGATCGTTTCACGCAAAACGTGCGTCAGTGGCTAAACTTCGCAGATCATTAAGTGATCCAGACCGTCATCAAATAAGTGTGAATGCCGTAGTCGCCAAACAAGCCGACGAAAACAAATTCGTGACTGCAAAGCGAGTCGAGCAGAGGAGTGCGATAGGTGATGCCACCGTAAAGAATTTGGATGTTATTCGTGTGAGTCATTTCTAAAAATCTTTTTAGTATACCTATTTCGATGGCTGTTTTATTTGAAGAATACGTTTTTTTCATTGTTTTTCTGTATACCAATCAGTTTTAGTAGAATTAAGTGACATTTGCATAGGTTAACTCGTTTTAGACGAAGGGCATGATTATTAGATTTTATAAGAAAAATGTTTGGATATTAATAAAAAGGAAAATGTCACCATCGAGTGACGTTTCTCAGTTGTATAAAATATTTTACGATTTTTTTCTGCGTTGTTTTCTACAAAACGTTTTAACGTTTGTATACTCATTCGTGACATTGGGCACTTTTCGCTTTACATTTTCCGGTGACTGGATTTATTGCAGCCAGGAAATGCTCGCATCAAAAAATTGGTCTTTGAAAACTTTTTCATTTTCGAAGTTTTTAAAATTGAATTTACGATTTGTACAGCAATTTGATGAACAAAAGATCCAAGATCAGAATTACTCAAAAAGGAAAATTGGAAAACCCATTTCGAGTTGTCACTTGTCGTCTTATTTTGATGATCTTCTCGTTTCTCGACGCATTTTTTCATGCGGCGAGTTATAGAAACTGCACAGTAAAGTCAGTCAGTTAACAAATGAAAATCCGAAAATCTTCCGCTTTAAGGGCGATTTTTCGAAAAAGAAACATTCTTTGAACACCGGTTTTGGTGTTCTTCGTTTTTTAACGCATTTCTTGACAAGTCAATTAAACTAGTCAATCCCAACATATGTCAGCCCATCGTTGTTTTCAGCACACTTTTGAGAACTGTTATTGCTGACCATCGATTCTTCTAACTATAGATGTCTAATGGATTAAGAAATATATGTAAGCCTATTCTGTACCTCACAAACTGGAAATCAGACATTTTTACAGCTTTTCACGCTCGATTTTACGAAACCACAATCAGCCGTTTTACGCCTTTTGTTCTAGCCATCATTAGTTTATATAAATCAGAATCAGTCACGATTTTCTGAACTCAACATACCTTTTTTTGAAACTGAATAAGTGAGCATAATCGAAATTGCTATTTGTTATGTTTATATCCTTTAAAACTCAAGCAGCAATTAAATACATACTTTACTTGGACACAATCAAAAGAAAGTCTTCCAATCGCAGCTCCAAAAGGGTATTAAGTAAATCTGTTAAAGGTTACATAAACAAATAAATGACATGACATCTACATTGTACAACGGTTTATGTATGTGCTTTCATAAATGCATGGTTGGCATGTTTACTTGCGATCATTTGCCATCTGTCAACAATTCATATGCCGCATTCTGAAGCTTAGTTGGGTAGGTTTTTCATTAAGCAACAAAATCTATATGTTTTTCCAGATCTCGATTTTTTTCGAGATTTAAACACATACCTACTCCCACTAACTGCTGTTTTACATCACCCAGGCGAAACTAGTTTTGTACCCTATTCACACCAAGCCGAAAACCGTGTGTTCGTCAAAAAAGTTTAAAAAACTCGTGAATGCATTCACACCAAACACCAACTCGTTTTCGTTTGACGTTTCAATTAGCTGTGAAACTAGCTATGAAATGTTTGTGGCGACTAGACTTATATTTTAGTTACTAAACTTCGCTCGTATTGACATAATATACAAACAAAATTTTTTAAGCTGCTTGATAATCGTTAACTTATGGTTAAATGCAAAAAATAATTAACATAAGCAACAATCAAAATCAAAACATCTGAAAATACCATTTAGTTGTGGCAGGTAGTGCTGCCTTTCTAAATTATAGAAAAACTGAATAATTTGATCTTTATGGTGCAAAGATTCAACAAGAGATTCCACATTTGTAAACAAAAAAACTAGAAGAAACGACAGCACTGAGGCTCTCACTTAATCAGGGCTATCGTGAACAAAATTCCCCCCGAAACATTTCCCATTTTTCAAAAATAGGTATCGGCAATGAATTTCGAAAAAGGGAAAAAGTTTCCCCCGGAATAAATTGGTATCGTGAACAAAAATTCCCCCCGGAATATTTCCTTCGTAAGTTTGCAGGTGGAAATTAAAAAATGTGGGCAGTTTTTATGAGAATAAGTTTAAAATCTGCTGCATTTTTTTATTTTTGTTTGATTTCAACAAAGGAAATAAAAGTGGCATAGGATTGGCGTACTCAGTGTAAATTTATTGAATGCAAATAGCGACATTGCCGACGGTTTCACTACGAATAGGAGCAAATAGGATGTATAAGTTTGACTCATGATTGGATTCCTGTCAGGTAACCACCTTCTGCAAAGAACCGCAGGCATGCACTTAGCTTGACGACCGATGATGGGAGGATTTGCGAATGTTTTTTGGTTGTTGAGAGATTGTCCGAGAAATAACCCAGCAAATATTTAAAAATTGTTTTTTTTTTCCTGTTGAATTTCTTGCTCGGCTGGCAATCTAAACGCTGCGCTGTGAATTTTGTAACCTTAATATTTTCTTTTATATTTCACTGAATTGAACACTTTCTTTACTTAAATAAGGGTAAATCCAATTTGCATCTTTGCAATTACTAAAATTAGCACAATTCCTTGGTTTAACACAAATAATTTGCAAATTACTTCCAAATATGATCTTAAATGACAACTGAATAAATCACAATTGACAACTGTCAATGCATTCGAACATATTTTCGAAAAATTCCGGGGGAAATAAATTCCGATGGAGATTGACGATAGAAGGAATATTTTCCAGGGGACAAAAAATGTTCGGGGGGAATTTTTTCCCCCCGGAATTGCCGATAGCCCTGAATCTCTCATATCCTATCAGCAGTTTTGCTGAGCTCGCTGAATGTTGCAAAAGGTGTGCCTGCTTCAACAACCCAACGATTGTACTAGTTTCTCAAACAATTCGTTTTGAAAACTGCAATGTGTTTGGGAAAACTTCTGTTTTCGATGAAGTTTTCGACTGTTTTCGCGAAAACTGTCAAGTAGGGCACAGTAACGATTATAAAAGCAGCATTTTATGTTCCATATTCCATGTGGCACGAAATAATCTGAGATCAGAAAAAAAATCCCATTATCTGGGCTGGATTGCTTTCGAACATGACTTCGACGAGGTCTGGTCACTAAGAAGTGTCAGTGCATTTTCGTGGCTGCCAAAAGAAAACCCCAGGTATTTTATGTCGAACACAAAAATGTTACAATGAGACCTATCACTTTAAAAATGGCGGCATTCAAGAATCAAGTCATCATAAGTCGACTTGAATTGTCTGGATTGAACTCAAATTGTCAGTATATCACTTATTGACAATGATGTATTTTTTTTTCCTGGATTCTGAATTTCTGATTGGTACACGTCAGTGCTATCGAAATGTCAAACTGCGCTCTCCCATGTTCTCCGATGCTCTCCGACGCTTCTGAAAGCGTTCGATTGGCACTCAACTGACAGTTCTTCTACTGAAAAGAAGAGAAATTTGCTTCTGGATTTGAATTCAGAATCACGGAAAGTTCTTCCGGACGGTTCTGGACGACCAACCGAAAACGACATTAGTAGGAAGTCGAGAAATTCTCGACTTTATTTGTCGGTGTTGCGGGGATAAACGTCAACTGAGAAAACTGTATACGTGACAAGTTCAGCCAAATGAAAACTCAGCAACATGAAGTTAGAAAGCTGTCGGACTTAATAAACTAAATTCTTGAACGCCCTCAATGTAAAAATAAAAAAAAAACTAATTTAATAAATAATGCTTATATTAAAAAACACATTTCTAGTTACATTTGAGTGTGCAGTACACAAAATGACAGGTACGAATGACAGCAGAATCCAGCAAAAAACTCTCGCCCAGAGTGTACACCTCGAATACAGGCTTTCATTGTCAGTCTGAACTAAGTGCTATATCGAACGCGTTAGGGCTAACCTAGTGGGCGTTAATGTGTCCTATAGGTCCACGTCAAACAAACATTATGTACTCGGTCAAGAAATTCTTGACTGGAATAATTGGCGTTTATCTCTCCCATACGTCAACTAAGAAATTTCCCTCAAAATCGGCAGTCTATCGTCGGTCGTTTAGGCCAATTTAATTGCTTCACCAAAAGAAATCGAATACATACCTACTCGATTTGGCTATTTTCTTGTCTGTCGCTTTGATTTTGTTTGAATTGGAGTAGCGAGACTTTGTCACATCATTGTGATTAGTCAAAAAAAAAAAAAACGTTATCCAAATTGACACAAGACAGAGAATGAAATAAATCCCATGATATTGATATTTCATTTTTAAATGACAAAGAGCCTATAAAACGTTTTGATTATTTCATGGAATCTAATACAAACAAATAGTTTCTAAAATGCTATATAATACACCCCACAGCGAGGAGTTGATATGATTTGTCATCTTTTCCTGTCAGATTGGACTCATACTAAGTTGCATAATTTTCATTTCTATTGTGGCATTTGTGAAACTCTACCAACTCTTGTGTCGTCTAATTTTTCCGAGAGTGGCCTAATCACAAAAACAAAAAAATACCCTCTCTTTCTACTATAATGTCAGTTGAGTTAAACTTCGCCAATATGTACCATCATTACGGATGTAAATCAGTGCACTATAAAATCATTCCGATGCCTATTCCTCTCCCAGACTTGTTCAGCAATGTTCAACTTAGCCATGAGTTTTAAAAGTTAATTCCTGCAGCTACCAACATCAATCATATCCACACCACAATTCAGTTCAATACAATCAATTGTTTGAAAATAACTGTATTCGTACACTGTACATCAGCTTTTGCATTAATAAGTGACATCTAGAAACGTCATTCATTAATGAACCAATTCGGTCCTGACATTTTCATTTGTAAAGGCGATATACTACATATATGTAATTTATGCCACTTAATGTAAGCCAACGTTACTAATTACAAACTATACCTATTCTCTATAATCAGGATGTCAGGATAACACCAAATCGAATTAAATTTAAACTTTGAATCCCCAATCAAAGCTCAATGCAATTATGGCAATTGACCAAATTTTTCTATTTAACGGATTCAGGTCTGGTGATGGGTTGATATACGTAATTCAATTCTGATCCCAAAAAGCTTATGGTGCCAAAGAATATTATCCCAAATAAATCAGCTACAAAATTAAAATGGATTATCATTGCGGATGACAGGATAGCCCATTGTATTGTGTTCCTGTGCGGTAATCATATATTTTGTTTGTGTAAATAATCATATGGCTAGGCTACAGAAGTGTTAGCCAAAATATTAACATAATTTCTCAAATAATGAAGTTTTAAATTAAGTTGGACCGAATTTACGTGCAAACCTTTGAAGATAATATTTTGAAATGTACAACTATTTGAATTGTTCTTGACGTTCAGTCTTTTCAAACTTGCAAACATTTCATCGCAAAACGGAAATCTGGGAACTATGGGATATTTTCTAATTTCTTGACTTGTAGCAGATTCTCAAGAATGTAAGTACTACTAAGTTCGTTGGACTTGTAGTAAATGAGGACAAGACTAAGTACATGCTATCAACAAACAAACAAGCATCTGTCCACCGCCTAGGACAAAACGTCACTATTGATAGCAACAATTTCGAGGTAGTTAAGGAGTTCACCTACGTAAACGTAAACTCCACGAATGACACCCTAGTGGAGATCCGGCGAAGAATTACCCTAGGAAACCGTTGCTACTTCGGTTTGGCAAAACAACTGGGTTCAAAACTCCTAACTCGAAGGACGAAATGTGTGCTCTACAAAACCCTTATCCTGCCAGTTCTGCTTTATGGCGCCGAGTGCTGGACGATAAGCAAGAAGGGAGAGCTGATACTGGGCTCCTTCGAAAGAAAAATACTTCGGCGGATTTTTGGTCCTGTGTGCGAGGAGGGCGAATGAAGGAGAAGATACAACCGCGAACTCTATGAGCTGTACCAAGATGTGGATGTAGTCCAAAAAGCCAAAACACGTCGACTACATTGGCTCGGCCACATCGAGCGAATGGACAATAATGCTCCAGCCAAGAGGGTCTTCGAATCCCAGCCCCCAGGTTCGAGAAGACAAGGAAGACCGAACCTCCGTTTCAAAGACCAAGCCATCGCGGATGCCAGAGCGCTTGGTCTGGACAATTCATGGATGGAAGGCTGCAGTGTCTCAGGCAGAGACTCTTCACGGGTCGGGAGCCCGATAATGAATGATGAATGATGATGACTAAGTTCAGCCTAAATCATTGCAAATGCAGCATTTCGGTGATTGTAATATATACCGATTTCTGACCTTCCTCTTCGTACTACGACAGTTTTTGTAGTACAATTGTACGACTTTTGGGTTTAGAAGCAAGCATTCGAAGACATTACCTAGGTACGTAATTGCGAAGCCTTTCAAAGAAAACCCAATTTCCTCTGCCATATTCCTCGACATCTGGCACTCTTATAATAAGGTGGCGGCCTAAACGCCTAAGATTTTAGTATCGTTTCTCGAAAATATACTATTTCATCTATTTAAATAGATTACAAGGTTTTGTTCCCCATTCGTCTTAAAAATGGACATGTCGCGTGAAATATTTATTATTTTAGGCGTGCAGCAAAATAGCGTTCTTGGTCCACTTTTGTAGCTGTTTTTTTTTTTTTTGGCTCATTCGGATTCTCCTCAAAACTTCGCTTCGCAACGATAATAACTTTTTCTGTTCGCACTGTTTGTCGTCTTTGGTGATGGTTCTTATTATCAACTAGTGACTAGAGTATACGTGGTGCGAAAACGATTCATCGTGTTCCAAATAACTTGCTCAGATGGATGATTATGTCGACCGTAAAATGGACGTGCACGATAAGTTTGGCGAACCGATCCATGGTTTTCATTATATGTTCGCAAAATTTGCACGCGTTATTCTGGTGTTAATCTATTCATCGTAAAATGACAAAGCGTACTAACCACAACTTTCAACTGTCAAATTAACAATCTGTAGATAGAAACAGTGTTGCGAGCTTAAAAACCAAACCTCTAAAAAAAAACCTTTAAAAAGCAATACCATAGCCATGTTTGCTGATGACACTGTCTGTCAGCTGGTGACTTCAAAAATATGTCAAGATTAACCTCGATAACAAGCTTTTATTATACATGCAACTGCTAAAGCTTTTGTTCTCATAAGGTCTACAACTATGGGCTTGTAACTATTAGTGAATCGTATCTAAATGCTTAACAATTTTTTTCAAAACAAAGTGATGTTCGTAAGATCCAAGTTAGCCCGATAATTATCAAACACTATAAAATTGTGTAAACATCGACAAAATCTCACCAGTTATCTGTCAAACGTTTAAAAGTTTCTGAAAAACAAATAAGTCATAACTTAGCTGTAAGACGACACTAAAAATTTCACACTACTCGTATAAATACGGTGACAGTCCTCATATTTAAATAGCAGGCGGCTTTGTCAGTCCCCAGGAATAGTATTGCTTATCTATCAGGACAATATACATATCAATGTCTCAAATTTTACAACTTACGTGCTTAAGAGTCTACAAATAACGTTCGAAGGGTATTTTTTTATTAAATAGGAAGTGTAAAGCTCATTTGTCCGATCCCGCCCACATTTTAGTAAACGCATAACAGGCAGTAAACGCATATTTACTAAATCCAATGCTATAAATGTCAAAATATAGTGTAATTTTGAGATTTATGTACATATTCAGCTACATTTATCGGCAAGCTTAAAAACGTTTAAGTTAGGTGCAGTTTTCATGTCATAGCAAATATATTGTGTAAGTTTCCGCTCAATTGGCTGACTATTATTCAAAGCGTCGTCGGTCGAGGAAAAGCGTTTGCAATGTGTTTTTTTTTTGTATGGGAGGTACCATCCACAACTCTTTGCCCAATCTTGACCAAGTTTTACAGTAACTCTCTCAATAATATTAATATACTGAAGATTGCCTGCAAATTTGATCTGAATCGGTTCAGTGGTTTACATGCCCCATACGAAAATAGGTTAAGTTAGGCTAGGTGAGAGTTTTGACACGATATACTTAAACCATGTTATGGGTCCATTGTGATATCACATGAAAGGGATTGCTGGAAGAGTATACCAAACATAAGGGTGGATGCCCTATAAGTACGGAGGTTTACTGTAGCAGACCCGGCGAATGGTATCTGTAAAATCTGTCAGGCATCAGCTCGTTATGTCTTCAAAATTGTCATCTCCTAAGGTAGGTACTTACTTACTTACTTTCTTCCTTAGATGGTGCTACAGTCTGGGGTGGACCTGGGCCTCAACCAACACGCCTCTCCAGTTAGCTTGATCTTTGGCTAACCGCCTCCAGTTTGGTTGAGGTCCCCTTCCACTTGTGCGCGCCACCTAAGGCGAGATCTTCCTCTACTGCGTTGTCCCTCCGGTTTGGAATCGAACACTCTTCGGACCGGAGCGTTGGTGTACATTCGCTCTACATGTCCCAGCCATCTTAGACGATTGATGCGTACTTTTCTGACCAGGTCGATGTCGCTGTACAGCTCGTAGAGTTCGCTGTTCAAACTCCTCCTCCAAAGCCCGTCAACGCAAACGTGTCCGAAAATCACCCGAAGAATTTTACGTTCGAAGCGACCAAGGAGATCTTCATCCGCCTTTAATAACGTCCATGATTCTGCGCCATAAAGCATCAGGACTGGGATGATGAGGGTCGTATATAGAGTCTTCTTGGTGTTTCTCGACAAGGCCTTACTAATCAATTGCCTTCTTAGGCCGAAATAACAGTTGGCAAGTGTAATTCTTCGCTTGACTTCTGATGTGATGTCATTTTCAGAGTTAATAGCGGAGCCGAGGTAGACAAAGTCTCGAACTACCTCAAAGTTATAGCTGTCTATCGTGACGTTCTGTCCTATTCGTCGATGTTTTGTGTCCCTTCTTGTTGACATTGACAGAATATATTCTGTTTTTCCCTCATTCATTTAGTGCACTAAACCCATTTTTGCCGCCTCTGTACTGATACTTGCAAACGCACCAGTGACAGCTCGCTGTGTTCTGTCAATGATGTCGATGTCGTCAGCGTATGGAAGTAGTTGCACAGACTTTTGGAAAATTGTGCCCTTGGTGTTGGCTTTGTAAATTTCGCACAATTTTTTCAAATATGATGTTGAAAAGTCACGTAACAGCGCATCATCCTCTAAGGTATCCTTTAGCAAAGTGGCAAGGGATGGTGAACAACAGCTTTTTCTTCCTCTTCAGCTCTTAGAGCTCCTAACATTATAATAAGGGACTCCCATTCTACAGACATAATTGCCTATGAAACAGTGACCCGTCATCCCTTTCACAACGGAGCTGATTTTATTTCCATTTATAAAGGAGTCTCCCTGTTCTTTTGACATCACTTTAAAAAAAAAAAACGAACCAAAAACAAAGATGTGACTGAGCCTTTGGTGTTTTGAACTTGAATTCCATTATAAACCTTATCAATCTGTAAGAGTTTGGCCAAAGTTTATAAATTCCAAAAATCCCATTTCGACATCGTCTTTCTATTCGAGAAACCCAACTTATCTTACCTACATTGCTGCCGTATTGTAAATAGTTTTGCCATAGGTCCAAAATAATTATGCCCAAACACTTGAATGAAACTTTTCAAAAGGATTTTCCTCTCTTGTGTATTATATACGCATTCGTAAATAGTGTTGTCTGTTTTGTGTATCAAAACCAATTTTCTTGTTCGTCGGAAACCCACCCATACTTCCGGCTGCTCGATTGATGTATCCTGTGCGAATATCCTTTTTTCGTATATACTACCTATACACACCATTCTCCGCTCTCTAACAATCCTGTTTACTTCCATTATACTTATTTTTTATTGGCGAGGAAAAAAAAACCAAATAAACCTTTTCTTTCCACAGAGCAACCATATCCACAATGCGAACAGAACAATGGAATTTGAATCATTTCTATGGGTATTCCTTTTCTCATTTTTATTTCCATCGTCCCATTACCACTATAGGTTTACTTGCTGAACAGTGAACATCATGAAAAGGCTACTACGGTTGTTGGAGTCTATTGTCGAGAGTGTTTGTTTGTATTTTCTAGAGTTTTGCTGTTTTCACGACTACCTCCATAATTGTTTCTATTTGCATTAAGTTTGGTGTCTTTGCGACGACTCTTTTTTTTTTTTCATCAGACAATGTCCACTTTCGACTTTTGTGGTTGGGTAGTAGCACCCGCTACCAACTAATAAAAGCCAACAACAGGGTTCACTCTTATTTTTATTCAGACTATAGGTACGGTAGCTTTCGAACAAAAGCCTGCCATTGCGGCTTTGTGTCCGAATTGGGTTGTACGTACAGAAATGTATATAATACGAATACCGCTTGGCAATTTTGATTATTGCTTAAATAAATGTTTTCCGGTCGACTTTTGTTGGGAATTTGATGACTTGTGATAATAATATTGGTTTTCTATTAGGTGCACAAGTAAATTTGCATATAAAATGGATTAGTTCAGTATATGGACTGGTGACGTGCGAGTAAAGTCGTTAGGTGTCCATTTCGAAAGAACGGAGAATTTTACGGTTTCGATTTTAATAATTTTTTTTAATTTAATTTTTATACCAATTGTTGTTGTTTGTTTTTTTTTAGATTTTTTTTATTGCTTTTGTCCAAATAATAATCAAACTGAATTTCTAAATGTGCAATGAATTCACACTGCGACAATAATATTTTTATTTAGCAGTTAAGAAAAATACTAAAGCATTGGAAAAATGCAGTACGTGTTTTTAAAGCTAATTGGAAAATTCATAATTGCATGTGAATACAGAACAGTGCCAAATCCAGAAGTACATATTCCAAATATTCACTTTGCCTTAATATAAGTTGGTTAGGTTAGGTTTGTGGGCTGGCGAGGATTTCTCAGTGCCACACTCAGGTCAATACTGACCCATTGTGATGCCCGTAGGGGGAAAGAGGTTGTCCCTTACCCATTATAACCCTGTATTCAAATTACTCACTGTGCTGCTACATACAAACCATCTTGTTGATTTGACGAAGTTCATTATCTTGTCTATTGATCTGCTGGAAAGCTCGTCTAGGTCGTTGAAGAAGTGACTCCCTAGGAATTTATACCTGGTGTGTTATGGAGACTTGGGCAGTGGCATAGGAAGTGGGTTGTATCCTCAAGAGCTTCCTCATCACCGCAGCCTCTGCAAAGGTCGTCTTCCGTTAAGCCAATTTTCTTCATATGGTACCGCAGAGTGTTGTGCCCTGTTATGATACCTACGACCGACGGTGGACAGGGATTCCCTATCCTTCCCCATTATCTTCTCGGTTTTGGATTCGTTGAAGGACGGCCATAGCATTCTTGTAGTATTACAAGTATTTAAGGTGGCCCATCTTGCGTTTGCCTCTCTAGTGGCTTTTCTCCCTGCTTCAAGCTTGAGTGTGCAAGGCGGGATGTCCAGGGAGGGATCAGCTTGTTCTAAAACAGCTGTCGAACTTTGTCTTGCTAATTCCTCTGCTTTCTCATTGCCTGGAATGCCTTCATGTCCCAAAAGCCAGCAGAGCGATACCTTGTGCTGTGTACCAAGAGCCTTGAGTTCTTCGCGACAGCACTTCACAAGCTTCGATTTATTGGTATTGCCCTTACCACAGACTCCCGGGTGCTGTTGTTACTGCCAGGACCTCTGGGAGGCGTATCGATTTTGATATACCCAGCGATTCAGAGAAGACACCTGATCTTTTATAAATTGGTTAGAAGACAAACAGCACATCTGATTTTGACGTGTGCGAAGGTCTTTACGTAATTGATCTAAACATAATCCGATAGCTACCCTCCATTGCTCATTTTTACGAAAACCCATCATCTACGAATCCAGGTATATCGTTGCCAACTTCATTGCTCCCTTTATTAAGCCATCTTGATCATCCCTCTTATTTCAATTGTAAATCTTTCTTTTCTATTAGCTCCATTTTTATCGAACAGTATTTCTTAGATGACCATGACCCAGATATGTCTTCTAGACATATTTCTGAAAAAGTATGCTCTCCCTTCCCCTCTTTTAGTTATCACTTTGACAAGGATAATTTCTTCAGATTCGGAAGACCTCTTTCATTGCCTGGATTCACAATGGCCCTTATTGCGATCGTCACGACAATTGTCGATTGCGTCGATTGATTTTAGCTATTTGTACGCACAAAATTTGTTCACTTCCAAGAGAAAATGTCGACCAGACATTTGTAATCGACTATACAAGCGACTGACAAATCGATAAATATCAATCGCAATCCACAATCACAGTTGTCGATCGATCGACAGTTGTCGCTCAACGATCAACTATCGATACTCACAATAGGGGCATTAAGTGATTATAGAGCAGAGTAACAAATTTAAAGTCACATTGCTAAACTTGGTCATTTAACGAAACTTCTCGACAGTGTTTTGTTTGTACGAAGTGTTACACATTTACACAAGTCAGTGTTAGTCTCCAGTTTTCCCTAACCAACATGGCTCTCTAAAAGGTAGATCAACTACCACAAATTGTTAACTAATTTTGTAAAATGAATATCTTCTTAGGTACCTTAAAATCATTTTGTACAGTGTTTGTTCTTATTGGAAACTGTTATTTAAATGTTGATAGAAAGCAGATTTTTATTAGAATAAAATATTAATTGACATAAGTTAAAATCAAAACATAAAGCATACTTTGATAATGCTCTAATTTCAACACTCCTCCTCATTATCAAATGTTACAAGTCCACATTCAGCTCTCAATTTTTCAAGTCTTGCAATGGGAAGAGGTTTGGTCATAATATCCGCAAGCATTGATTCTGTTGGACAATAATCACACTTAATAATGTTTCTTGAGATATAATCCCTAAAGAAAAAAATATTTTGTATCTTTATGCTTTGTACGATTACTAAAATTTTCAGATTTCAATAATTTTAAACAGCTCTGATTATCTTCCAGAATAGTTATCGTTTTTTCAATTCCACACTCAAGATCATTCAAAAGCGATCTGAGCCATACCGCTTCTTGACAAGCTTCCGTTAAAGCAATAAATTCCGCTTCTGTAGAAGACAGAGACACACATGCTTGCTTTCTGCAACTCCAACTAACCAAGCCACCATTAAAAATAAATGCAAATCCACTATTAGATTTTCTATCTTGCCTATTTTCAGCCCAGTCAGCATCTGCATAACCGAAGAACAATTCACCACCATTACTTGAATTTGATAACTTTAATTTCAGATCCATTGTGCCTTTAAGATATCGCAATACTTTTAAGTTCCTGCCAATCTTCTTTGTTTGGTTTGCAAACCTTTCGAGCAAGAATTGACACGCTTGCAGAAATATCTGGCCGAGAATTCACAGCAATGTACAACAACGAACCAATTACCTTTTGATAAACTTTATTATTCAGTAGCAGCTCCTCCTCATTCCCGGATTTATTATAATATGGGTTAAGTGCCATTTTTGAATCTTTTGCATTTGAAAGTCTAGTTTCCTCAATAACCCCTTTGATGTAACTAGTTTGACTTATGAGAAAATTACCTACTGAATCTCGTTCCAATTGTAGTCCCAAAAAGTGCTTTACAGGTCCAAGATTATTTGTTTCGAAAGAGCTATTCATAATATTAAAACAATCCATAATGTGCTTTGTGCTATGTGAAATAACCAAGATGTCATCAACATAAATAAGAACAAAACATTTTGTATCATCTTTCTTTAAAATATAAAGGCATTGGTCAGCTGTACTTTGAATATATCCTGAATTTACAAGAACTGAATGAATCATCTGATTCCAAGCTCTCGCTGCTTGCTTTAAACCATACAGACTCTTTTGGAGTAGACACACTTTTCCCTCTGAACCTTCTACTTCAAAACCAGGTGGTTGTTTCATATATATAGACTCCGTCAGGTTTCCGTTCAGGAAGGCAGTTTTGACATCGATGTGAGATTATGTTTGCCAGCATATGATAATAAGCATCTTAACGTGGTTTGTCTGACTACAGGCGCAAACACTTCATCATAATCCTCACCAAATTTTTGCGAGAATCCTTGAGCCACTAGTCTTGCTTTATATTTACTTACTTCTCCCTTTTCATTAAGTTTTCTTTTGAATACCCATTTACATCCAACTACTTTTCTTCCTGGAGGAATGTCAACTAGGTCCCATGTCTTATTTATTTGAAGGGAGTCAAATTCACCTTTCATTGCATTCAACCATTTCGTTCGATCCTCCTCCTCAAGGCACATGACTTCTCGAATATTAGAAGGCTCTTTTGAAAGGATCACGGCATTTGCTTCATATCTAGCTGGAGGTATACCTTTATTTGACCTATTGGAAACTCTGACTTGAACATTTTCTTGCGGAACTTCACCATCGACATCATTTTCACTTTCTGCTGATTCAAAACTATCATTCCCTTCTTCAATATCCACTATTGGAAATTCATCAACAACTGGTACTTTGAGATTTTCTACCCTCATAGGAAATGAATAAGAAACTGTTGATGAACTACTTTCCGTTGGTTCTTGTGGAGGATTTAAAAATGTATCTTTCTTGTCTGAAATTGCATTATTTACCTTTCCATTCTCAAGAACAAATCTCACATCTCTTGATACTTGAATCTCAGAAGATTTTACATCGACCATGCGAAATCCTTTAGTTCCATTATCGTAGCCTATGAAGGTCATTAGCCTGGCTTTATTATCAAGTTTCCTTCTTTTCTCAACTGGTACAAACACATAACCTTTACAACCAAAAATGTGCTCGTTATCAAAGCACGGTTTCTTGCCATCCCATCGCTCTATCGGAGTATTATAATGCTCTAATTTCAACAGTTCTTCCTATGGGGTCACTTTCTTGGCCACCTCTGGTGTTCCACAAAGCAGTCATGTTAGTCCCTTTTTACTTATTCCTAACTATTAAGGAACTTGAGAGGGTCATAAAACTCCGCGTCTGGGAGCGTCAAAAGTAAATCAACACCACCATGTTTTTTTTTTAATATTATTTATAGTCTTGACTTGAAACAGGTCTAAATAAAGTGCACGACTGGGTCGCACGAAACTTTCTCTTTTATTGTGAATCTCGCTGAATGTCAGAGCCATTTCACATTTTTTGTGGTTGCTTTTGAATTTGTTTAGCTGGAAACTGAGTACAAGGTATTGTTCAGGATATAAGCATTTCCTAGCAGATACATTTTTATTCAAACCGAAAATGGCGTTTTCGAGATATGAGCAGTTTTGAAAGTAGATGCCATTATTAGAGATTGGGATGGAAATCAAAGGACGTAGTCATGGTTCGAAAAGGATTGTTGTTCAACTGTTTAGTTGAAAACTGAGTACAGGGTATTATTAGGACTATAGGTAAGCTTTATATGCCAGTTAAATTTTTATCCAAATCGAAAATTGAGTTTTGGACAGAGAGTGACAGTTTGGTGCGGATGCAGTGTGCAGTGGTGGCATTATTGGAACATTTTTCTTCGAAAATGAGGGTGGAAACAACGTTTCGGTCAACGGTGGGAGTTACAGAGCCATGTTAACAGACTTTTTTTTGTGATCAAACTATTTTCAAATCATAAACATATTTATAAAATGAATACATATTTGGAGTGTCGATTGTCATCAGAAATTTTTAAATCTAATTTGGCCTCGACTCCAGTAATGCGTTTCGACTCCAGTAATGCGTTTCGCCCCGATTTTTTTTTTTACTGAAATAGAAAACATGGATTTGGACGACCTCTGGTTCATGCAGGATGGCGCGCCATGCCACACAGCCCATGCCACAATCGATCTTTTGAGATTCAAATTCCCAAATCGTGATTTACAAATGTTATGCCAACATTCAGCCAAGCAATCCGTGAGTTACAGGCCAGCCCGAAACCATCAACAAGGTCTTGGAAAATTAGAGTGACAGAATGCGCTACTGCGAAGCCAGTTGAGGCAGCTCCTTGAACTACGTTGTTTTCCATAATTAATGACTTTAGATTTCGAGAGATTTGGCCGTTGCCGTTATCCATTTGTGAATAGCTCTACCATTCCTCTACCAATTGAAGGGAACGGTTCTGGTCCCAGCAACTTTTCAGTTGACCCCTGTTTTGCAATGAAGTCTGCCTTTTTGTTGCCGTCGATCCCTATGTGTCCTCGTACACAATTCAGTGTTACTTCATTCTTAGATGAACACTTATTGAGCTTGAATACACATACTTCAGTGCCAATGATGTTGTGATGTTTGTCTGTCACATGCATCTGATGACCGCCTGATTGTCCAGTACTATAAGGCTATTTCTTCCTTCCACCTGACTCTCAAGTAAGTAGCCCAAAATGTTTGCTATGCGAGCTAGTATGTACTGTACACGCATGGGTTTAATATTGGCTTTATATGGGAGGTACCAGAACTATTTTACCGACATAGACAATTTCCAATGCCAACCTGACGATGGTGAAAAGAAGTCCTCTCACTAAATTTCGTTTGCCTAGATCGATTCATTTGGACGCTAGCGTGTTTTCAACAGATAGACGGACATGGCTAAATCGATTCAGAATCTAATCCTGATTCAGAATATATATACTTCATGGGGTCTCCTCTCCGGTGACTCCTTCTTGGCGTTACAAATGTATTGGCAAAGTGAATATATACCTTCCTTTGAAGGGTATACTAAAAATAATTCTGTCCAATCAGGCTCCCAAACTTCAAACATAACATCTATCTCTGAATTAATAACAAATATTGAGGACTTTTGACATTTAAATTGTAATTATTTCATAATCCTGTCAAATAGATTTTAATTTCATAACACTTCAAACATTGAAGAGTCAACTAAACCATACCGATCATAAAATGATTACCAAAAGCAATTGAATTAAAACGAATATACCTGCCAATCAATTTAAAAACGCATTCGCTCGTCATCAACGATACAAATAGCTTGGCAATCCACATCCGCCAATCACTTATTCCATTCCATATTGCTTACTCGAAATCTATGCAGAAATTCGCATTTATCATGCCACCGCATCACCAAACTTCTGTCTATTCCATAACAACTACAGGCTACAGGCATATGGTTCTCATAAATAAACATTCAGGCGACAGTGGACTCGACGTTGTCGTTAACGTTTCCCCGAATGGCTGCGAGTGCGAATACACTGTCTGGCCCATAGATCCTATAAAACCTAAACCTATACTACTCCGTTAGTGGTGTTGCTGGTGCAGCTCGGCGGCGCACGGCCGGTTGCATTAAATCAATGAACAATGGGCATCTATCAGGCCCGCATCAAATCGTATATAAAAATAGTATTTAGCCGGAAATTCAATTAAACATAATTTCTCTTTTACCCTGCGACTTTTTTTTTTTTTTCTTCGTCTGGTTGTAAGGGGTACTTTTTTGTTTGTAGTCACTTGTCAGCGCCAATACATACGAGTAGCTAATTTACTGCCTCCGTGATTGCTGACAGATGCCTAGTTTTTTTTTTCCTCGTTTAGTCTTTGAGAATTAAACCATTTATAGACATTTTGTTATTGCAAACACATTTCGATACAGTTTGAGATAAAATATTCTGGGGGAAAAGCTGCTAATTGATTGTCAGGGTCTTGTGTGTACCCTATTTTAGTTATCGCATTATACGATACCATCCTTAGCCTTAGCCTTACCCTATCTATATATTTATGTACATATTATATTTTTAAGAAAAGTGCTTATTTCTCGACGTGGAAATAATATGCATTTGAGGTTAGGTCTTATGATTACTCTTGTCACTACATTATCATATAGGCTGGGGACTACGTTTCAACCCCCAAAAAATATATATTTAAGTTGTTTTCCATTGCGCCACCTTTTGCAAAAGTTTGATAAAAATCCGATAGCATGAATTGAGAAAACTGCTCAATTAAGTTGTAGACCCTCGCACAAATGAATGATTTTGAAAAGCTTGGCCCATACAGGGACCTGTCAAGTATTTATTTGCATTTTATTTATCGATTAGGTCTGTTTACATAATTTTTGGTCTAAAATTGGCGAAGTGTCGCTGCCAATTACGCAAATCCTTTCAAACACAAATTTGGAAAATGAGCGAGAATAGTTTTAGGTCAGTAGAAAAAGCAGGTCCAAGCTCTCAGCCGAAACTCCTAGCCTAGCATCTGGGCATTGAATTCATTTCCGCATAAAACTTTAAATACAATAGAAAGGAGAGAACTAAGAAAGTGCTGAATGCCTTTTACGCATGTATATATGCATGTTTCTGGGAAGAAGTGTGGCTTAAAATCGAAAATAGCAGATTTGCTGTACACCACGATTGTAATTGGGTGGGAGATTGAGACAAGATCTGAGCAAGGCACACAAATTCACTAAAACCTCGGCAAGATCTGGAAACACTGCTAAACATACAAGCTGTCGAGATCTTTCCAAGAACGTTGCAGTCAAATCTGTTCGTATTCGCAGAGTTACTTACTTAAGGTCATAGACCTGGGCTTCAATCAACAAGCATCTTCAGCCAGTACGCGATCTTTAGCCAGCTGTCTCTAGTTAAGCACGCTAAGTTGGTTAAGGTTCTCTTTCACTTGCGAGCGCCATCTGAGTCGCGGTCTTCTTCCACCTCAATCGCCGTACCTCGGAAAATTGATTTATTTTTACAATGTTTATTACCATTAAGCTAAGTACACACGATTGTCAGATCTTACAATATTGACAGATATGTCAGTGAAAAATGTATCCCAAATGTCTCACAACCGTCTGAACTTACAATTTTGTCTTATAATATTGTCAGAAATGTCATTGTCAGCCCATTGTAAGACATCAATCTGACAATGAAATTGTTTGAGATGGAGAATAATTTAATCGATTCAAACAACTCTGCATTGGAAAAGTCGCCAACATAAAAAAAAAAAGTCCAAAGCTAATGGTCTCACCATAGCATACTTCAATTGATCCAGGAAATCGAGACGCGATGCAGTCTGTGGGATGTTGGCTGCGGAGAGTACAAACTGCCCAAAGAAGCCCTGTGGTAAGAGGTAGCCGACGTGATTCAATTTCCTCTTAACGAATGTAAGGGCAAATGGAGAAATCTGCGCCCCACATTCAACAGCAACCTGAAGAAGTACAGAAAAAAGAAGTCTGGTCAAGCTGCCAACGAAACCGTCTTGATTTCCTGGAAGTACATATTTTAAACAAATGTTGTTCCTAGAATCATCATCAAATTGTTTCGAGTCCATCCGCAAAAAATTGCGATAAAGCTCTGGCTCCTCAGCTCGCAATTCGACGAGTAAATTGGAGTAGAATCCCTCCTGGCTGACGACGGGCCACCTAATTCTTTGTCCAAACACGACGTCGTTTTTGAGGCAATTCATCATCCTCGCTGTCTTCCAACACGTAGGCAGTTAAAATAGTCGCAATATTTTGATCCATTTTCCGTACTACAAAAAAAACAACCCACAAGACTTTGAATTTATCTGACAATGTCTGACAACTGATCGACCAATTTTTCAAATTCAAATATCTGTCGACCGTTTAAAAACACAATTTTCAACCTTACAACGTTGTCAGAAAAGTCATTGCCAGACCGTTGTAAGACATGCATCTGACAATGAAATTGTGAGACTTTGGGACAAAATCTTACAACCGTTTGAACGCACAATTTTGTATTGTAAGGTAAGTTGGCTATTGTAAGCTAATTGTCAGTCATTGACAGATCTGACAATATTGTAAGATCTTACAATCGTGTGTACTTAGCTTTACCTTCGATAGCACAGAAACAAAGTAGGTAAAGCTATTGGACGGTCGTTTTGTGGCAAGCATTTTTTTCTTTTCTTTTTTGGGAATCGGTGGAATGCGAGCGGTTTTTTGGCAGTTTCGAACAGTGTTGTACAGGTGGTTCTTACGGGTTGGGTACGTTTGCCTGCAATCCAAAAGCCCGTTTTTCAAATGTTCGTGTCCAAAAGCCAGTATTCCAAATGACCATAATTATGTGGGGAGCTTTTAGAAAATGTTCATTTACAGGCTTCTGTATTACAGGCTTTTGAAATACGACTATACGTGCTTTTTGCATTTACATCAGGCTTCTGTGAATACTTTCCGGGTTCCTACAACTCATACATGTCCGTCCATCTCATATTCAGTCAACTCATAGGACAACTGAAGTCATCCATCGGACACTTCACCTACTTTCAGTTTTAGGATGGGTGGTTGGATGAAATGTCCATTGATGAATTGTCCTAAACTTGCCTCGTAGATGAGTTGTATGAGGTGTCTATGGATGTACAGTTTTTGAGCTTACTATGAGCTGGAATCACGTCGTTATCCGCTGCGACTTAATGAACCCTACAAGAAAAAGTCTAACCGGGTTAAATCGAACGGTCACGTTGGCCAGTTCAGTCGCTTCTACGTGAGATAACCATGCCCTGAAATCAGTAATACTTCGTCAATTGTGGCATCAGCTGTGTGACACGTAGACACATCCCGCTCACATTTACATCATTCAATTTGGCCCAAAAGAAATTGGTTATCATCGATCGGTTGACAGTGATGGCAACGTCATCGTTGTTCTCGAAGAAGTACAGTCTTGAGATGCTCTTCATACCTGCGGCTACATTGTTAATGTTGGCGGCGAACGGATTCCATTTCCTCGACGTCCCTGACTGACTTCACCATTGCCTTTATGGCCGCTTGGCTGTCAAACTACATAGTAATTTTTTTGTCGACATAGTGGCGTTTTTTCAAGTCCTTCTCTGGCATTATGAGGTAACAGATAATGAATTCAGACAAACCTTGGAATTTCAAACATTTTCACTAATATGGATCAATGAATGAATCAAAGTGAATGTATTGCCCATCGACGCTTTCTTAGTTTCCATACATTGTGCTACGATTTGCTGATTTTAATTACCACACCCTATTTTGGATATATCGCCTATTTAGTTTTGCCATTAAGTACTTGGAATTTAATTGGAATCCTATTGAGTACCACTTCGTGAAAATGGTTTACAAATTACCTCTAATTAATGAGTTTGCGCTATTGCTATACCTTGCTGGTCAATCAACCAACAAACTGTCTGTGCCTTGCCTGCCTGTCTGTCGGAGTATTGAACAATGCCTATATGGACATTCCTTAGTGCCTTCTTTTGCATGCATACACGCACCGTTGGCATTTATTTTCTAGTTGCTATTTCACTATCCACCCACTGTCATGGGATTGTACAGAAAATTCACACACTTTCTCTCTTGCTCGATTGGCGGCGCACGGTACAACTGACAGTTGTTTTTGTGTCAGATAAATAGTTCTCCTTTTGCAATGTTGTGTCTTTACTAATGAAGAAAGGTTACAAACGTTTTTTTGTAGCTATAAATATGTTAATTTATCTTGCCTGGTGTATAATGGATATTATGCAAAATATTGTACAAATTATACAGCTGTCAGTTGGTGTCAGCAAACTCTGCTGCATTTCAATATTGGCAACTAAACTGATTACATAACTAAATATGTTGAGGGGTAGATACTTTTAAACACGAGCCACTTGTCACAATTGCAACAATTTAATTAAACAGCATTAATAGCAAACATCAATTTAGGTTTTCACAGAAGTCGCTTACTTCTTAATTAATTGCTGCATATAGAGCATTATAGAATATAGATGAAAGATGACTTGTCGAGCACATTCCAGCATGAAGGCGTCTGTTTACTTTGATCATGCTTGGCTTGTTCTGCAGCGCTGCACGCTTGTTGAAGTTAAAAATCTCATATGACATAAACATAAACAAAAACAGAGAAAAAACTTAACCATTTAAATTCCAACTTGGGCTGTTATCCATTTGATTTAATTAAGACCCACCATGCAAACGATGGCCGTCTCACTCAAAAACGCGCTCAAATAAATGCTAACCACTTTGTACACTCAATTACTCTTGATGATATTTACTTGAATTGGACTTTTTTTTGCCTGTGTCAATTGGTTTTAATTTAACAATAGAATTGAGAATCGCTTGCTGCCTACGCTGCGCTGGTTTTTTTATAGAAAGTGGTCTGCATTTAGCATTTGCTTTTCATTAACACATGGCACATTTATTTTGAGATGGCCATGCTGCAGCGGTAACGAGTTCAATTATTAAGTTGATGGTTACGTGTTCAAATTCGAGGCAATACCAGGAAATAATTTATATGAATAAAAAAAAAGTACCGAGATAACTTAGTCATAAGTAAAGATAAGTTTTACGTAAAAGTCACTGGGAATTGTCAATAAGGGGTGAACCCAGCTTATTAGGCTGGCCTTCGCTATTTGATTTTCCAATTTTCGCTCCTTTAGTTTGTGTCTAAACCAAAAACCATAGACAACTGGAGTTTGGCAAAATAAAAATGTACAAAAATGACGCCTTCATTTAGACGCTAGCTTGAAACACTCTTCGGCTATTATGTCCCACATTTTAAGGATTTTCGTAACCTATTAAGCTCGCGGAAAAGTAAAGGCCTTTTTATTAAGACTGCAAGATATTCCAAACATTTTTAAACAGTTCTGTCATTATTGACTAGGACTACTATCGAAGGTACTTTGCATTGTCGGTATCTCAGAATCACTGCGTTCATGTTTGCAAACATTTCATTGTGTTCATTGGCCGCACAAAAGCAACCAGTTTGCTTCTTACTCATATGCGAACTTGATTTATTTCACCAGCATCATTCAGGCGTCAATTCGATGATTGTAATTTAAGGACTGGCCTTTTCTGTATGCTCAGTCATTAGACTTACTTTACAGTCCGGGGTGGACCACGGCCTCAATGTAGCTGCCTCCAGTTGCGCACACCAAGTTGGTTGAGGTCGACTTCCAATTGTGCTCGCCAACTAAGGTTGGGTCTTCCTCTGCTACGTTGTCCCTCAGGGGTGGACTCGAAAGACTCGTCAGGCTGGTGCGTTGCTGTTCATACACTCCACGTGCCCCAGCCATCTAAGCCGTTGTATCTTCAGCTTTTTGACCAGGTCAACGTCGCTGTTTAGCCCATAAAGCTCGTCGTTAAATCATCTCCTCCACACGCCATCTATATAAACTGGACCGAATATCGAAATTATATATTCCGAAACCGAATATTTGGTACTCTCTATTTCGAAAGCGGAATTAAAACTCGAAATGTCAAAAGCATTGATATGTAGCAAATCGAAAGTGTTACAGAGTACGAGTTTAAAAGCGAAACGAAAAGCGATTTCTAATTGGATTGACTTTCGGAACAAAATAGAGAGTAGCGCCCCAGGACCGGGATGATAAGGGTCTTACATAATATCTCCTTGACTTCTTAGCCCGAAGAAACAGCGATTGGTAAGATTTTGGTAAGAGTTATTCTTCGTTTGATCTCTGCGCTGATTTAATTTTGCGAGGTGATAGTGTAACCCAGTTAGACAAAGTCTTTAACTACTTGGAAGTTGTATCTGTCCATCGTGGCGTTTTGTCCGAGTCGTCGATGATGAGACTCCTTTCTCGTTGACAGCATATATACTTCGTTTTGTCCTCATTTACAGCCAGACCCACCGTTTCAATACTTGCTAAAGCGCCACTGACCGCTCGCTGCGATCTTCCGATAATGTCAATATCGTCAGCATAATGCAAGCAGTTGAACAGACTTCTGAAAACATTTTACCTCTGATGTTGGCTTGTGAGTTTCGTACAATTACCTCAAAAATGATGTTAAAAAAGTTACAGTATAGCACATCGCCTTGTCTCAAAACTTTTTCAACATCAAAGGACTCGGTGGTGTTTTTGCCGATTTTGACGGATCAGCGAGATTTCTCCATCGTCATCCTGCACAGTTTGGCAGGAGTGCCGAAACGTGACATGGCTTTATATAGCTCGTCCCTATACACGATATTATATAGGCGACTTTTAAATCGATAAAACGTGATGTGTATCGATCTGAAATTCCTGGGTTTTTTCTAAGATCTGTCGGAGTGTGAAAATTTGATCGATGGTAGACTTTCCTGACCTAAAACCGCACTGACATGGGCCGATCAGGGGCCGAATCGTCTCATCCGCAAACGTGCAATACGTGCCGGAATTTGTTTTTGTTTGGAGTGTAAAATCGATTGATTGCGGTGATTCGGCCCCAGGTTGTTGGCGAAAGTTTTTGGGCGTTCACAAAATACAGCCGACAAGATCTTTTAGGCGACATGCAGGAGACTTATTCATCTGTAGTTGGCGCAGTTCAGAGCATTATTTTCTTGTTACATTGTGTTACACGATGCTGAGGTTCCATTCGTCGGGCAAGCTTTCGTCCAACCAAATTTAAGATATGAGTTGGTTCATGCTCCTTACCAACTCATCTTCCGCTGAAAAGCTCGGTCGGTAGGCCATCTGCCCCGGCCGGCAGCTTTGTTCCACTTTAGCTTAGATATCGCTATCCTCACTTCGTGTGGGTCGGGTGGACAGAATTGTTGGCTATCATCGTCCAGACTGAATGGGTCATTAGACGCGTCTGTAATTATTGAGCAACGAAGCAATCTGCCAAATTTGCTTCGAATCGCACAAACTCTACGAACACACCCATGGACACGCAACGTTTTGGAAACAATTCGACGCACAATCACACGAGTGCTGTTAGGTGTGGTACGATTGGGTTCCATGCCAAGTTTAAGTGGTCATATAATTATCATTTCTGACAGTTCTAGCTGTTAAAATATGGTCATGCAGTATATTGGGCTGACAGCTGACACACACCCTAATTTTGTAATGACCGCGCATGACCATTCTGATTTCGACAGTTAAAAATGCCCTTTGGATTATGTTTAAGACGAGAAAATAATCACGCCTAAGTGGCCGTCGATAGAATTGACAACCATTCGGGTCCTATGTATGACATTTTCCATCACTGTAGCCAGAACTTCTGACGAATATTCTCTTTGAATGGTTCAAGAGTCTGCGGCTTGTTGACATAGACATAACAGCTGATGCACTGTTTGCACTTTGTAAGGGAACATCTTAAAGTCTTTCATCAGAATTCTCTGTAAAGGTCGATTGATGTCCAATTGCGTGGCTCGTCCGCGTTGTCTGCTTGATACTTCGGGATGCTCTGCGACATCTTCAGCGATATTCTCAGCATAACGGCGCTACTACGGGGTCGGCCTGACCTGTCAGCATCTCTGATGGCTGTCGTATACTCTTCTAGGCAAGCGGCGATCGGCTAAAGGTCTTAACTTAATGTTTGCCCAATTCGTGTCGGACGACCATGGAAATCTGCGTCAAAATTGACGCTGCGACAATAGCATCAACCAAATCTAAACAATTATTCCGCGTTCTTTAGGAGTACAGCGATTCATGTCTTGTTGACAAAAAGAATTGACATTGAAATAGCCACGCAAAATAGAATTGACATTTTCCGCAAAAGGGTGATGATAAGCTATGCAGAATGATCTTGGCATCAGGTATCTTGTCATGGCGCTGTATCTTATCCAAATAACATAAACTTTGTTTATGGTAGTACGTAGTATCATAAGTAGTTGGCGGACTGGTTTTGAAGTAGGTGCCTATGTAATTTCAAAAGACCTAAGAGGCAACCATAATAGGATTCCATGGAAATAAATAAGTTTAAGCCAGTATGCGATTACATTGAAATTATTGGTCGTAATAAGAGGTCCCTGTCGAGCGTTTCGCTAAACTTCAGCAGGGTTTTGATAATTTTTGACACTATCATGAACTCATATATTATTTACAATATATAATACTAGCTGGACCCGTGCTCGCCTTGCCCGCTCGCAAAAAATTATATTTGGTTCATTTAAAATTACACTTTGAGTGTTTCATTAAAATCTTTCCAGAAGTTTTCGCGCTTTTAGGAGAAAAAGAAAATTCCTCTTTCGCTAGTATTTTGTATTTGTTTGTCCTGATCGCAAAAGTATAAACATCCATTTGTAGCAAGGTATAGATATGTGTATGTATATATTTTCACTCAAAAATACATTTTGGCTAAAAACTGTTCCTAAGGACGTGGCTATAAACGACATAGCCTATAGCAGTCTCACAGTCTTAAGGAACATTTAAAAAAAGTTTCATCGAAATCTGTCCAGTAGTTTTCGAGTTTTTAGCTGACAAAGAAAATGCCTACAGTTTTATTATATGTAAAGATATTGGTTGACCCTTAATCAAAGCTGCTCTGCTGTCAAATGTTCTTATTGATATATTTTATGATAGATCTAAACAATATAGCCCTTTATAAAATAGATTCGAATAGTGACCTAAATATAATTTTATGCATCCCACATGCTGATGGGCAAATACCCCGCCATTAAGTTCAATTATTATATTTACTTGTCACTATTTTACATTAATCCATTGGGACTCTTAGTAATTAACTACTAGCAAAGTCATAGCCATCCTTTAGTCTGTCCTACACTTCAGTTAGTAGCCATCAGGGATTGTTTAATTTGGCTCAACATTTAAATCCCAATATAGTCAATGCCCTACTTTGAGTTCTGCGACAAATAGATAATGACATTTATTGTTCACACGATGACTGTCAAGCGAACATTTGTAACTAACGTCAATTTGGCCCTACATGACTTTGCATTTGCTCGTCTATTGGCCAACAAATTATGCACATATGCAATATGCATGCACATTGTACATCTCCATACAATTATGTATGTATATCTATTAATTTCAAAAAACTGTCATGTCCCGTATTTTGCTGCAATATGGCTGACTGTGTGTGTGTGGTATGGACAATGGACAAGTGCTTACCCGCGATTTTAAATAGACTGGCGTTATATTTCCATAAATAATGAACTCCATTCTATGGCCGGCGATATTTGCGTTCCTACAGTTGAGCCATCACTTGTCATCGATATACCAATTGGATTCATCATTTATTTTAATTAATTTTACTTCATAATCTCATTTTTCAATTACTCATTCCTTGGCTACCCTTACGTCTGGCGCACACCAGTCCCCCATTCCATTGACAAAGGGATTACAAAGAGATTCTATGAAATTGTTTAAATATTTTTTTCCCACAAAAACAAAAATGCAAAACCCACCCAACGATAACAAAGTATTAATCTTAAAAACACTGTCAGTCAGCGGTTCACGTATCTAGCATCTTTCCATTCACAAACCCAACCCCAACAACTCGAATTCGAATCACTTGTGCGCACACTGTGTACTTGCTACTCCTCCATTCCGTCAATTCCTCATCTTCGCCACCAGTGCCAGTTGCCAGACTTTCATCCATCCCAACCTAGGAATAGGAACACCAGACAATCCGTACGAGGCTCCTCGGGCCGCGCACCGCCGCCGCCGGCCGTGCAACCCGCATGGTGGCACAAATGAACTTAGCTTTTCAAGTCACTTCGCCATCACGAACGCAAACTCAGCATAAAGATCATATGATCAGTAGAATATGTTTCGTCGCGTTGAGTTGATCGTTGATCGTGGCTGTTGCTGTAGCTACTTACCGCTCCTGTCGCTAGTCGTTTAAAGGTCTAGATACGCTAGAGGATTTCAGTGTTGTTTTCGATTCGTTGGTGCAGTGTGCTAGTGCTAGCCTCAGTCAATTCGTCTACCAAATGCTTTTGTGTGTAAACTGTTGAGGATACCACGTTAACAAGTTTATCGTTCGTTACACATCGTTAAATAAATCAACCATCTCAATTGGAGCTCAGTGTTCTGCCCATACCCGTACGACCTCGGCAAATGGAATAGAAATGTAATTTAAATTTCCGCCAAAAAACAAAAAATGTTTCTCTTTTGTATCTTTGTATCTAACATCACAGTTCCATTCGATTTACGATGACAGTGTGCATCAAAGTGTCATTCTAGTGTGCGCATAGATATATAGGGCTTGTCGTTTGTGCTCAAATTGGTCTGAAGGTGAATTCAATTGAATTTGAATGTGGCCGTGTTTGTACATCCAGTGCTTGTATATGCGTGTGAGTGCTTCTAATGAAATCAAAAGTGTTTTATGAAACCATATACCCGGTGTATCTATCGCATATATGGAATATCAAATTATTCTCTCCAGACGTTATCGTATCGTATTTTCTACTGTAATTGAAGCGAGACTTATTACTTTTTTTGTTTCCTTCTGTTTTCTGCATATTTGCGGTTATTGATGAATAAAGCAAAAGTTGAAATTACACAAGTTGAGAGAAAACAACAACAACAAAAACGAACCCAAGTGGAGGCACAATAACCTGTGTGAATAGAAAACCGAAGTATGGGTACGTGGTGCACTTAGGCATACAGTGAGTAAAAAAAATGTATCTAAGCCAATGTAGGTTTTGCAGGTTTTACTATAAAATTCGGTTCACATTTGTATTAAATGTATAGACCCACAAGGACAACGACCTTGATGGTTGGCTAATAAAACTTATAAATCTCTTCGCATTTTTCCACTGAATACAACGAATTTATTTTGAAATTTTTAGCCATAGGCTGTCAAACTTTCGCACAAAAGCCTCCTTTCCCATTCGACCATCTACCTTCTCGCTATTTCGACTACTTTTGGTTTCTTTGTTGTTTTTGAATGATACATACAATAAAACGTTTAAAAACAGTTTAAATAATAAAATTTCGAATTCCAACCTTTTTGCCGCAAACGAAAACACCGCTCAAATTGTCAAAGCTCGCAATCCACAAAATTAAAACACGTTCCACAAACTAGCGAATAAAATATTCGTTAGAACCTAACCTCAAATTAGAAATTGCTGGTGGAAACTGATGGTTGAAATTCGCAAACTGCCGCCACCAAGAAAAGTCTTTATTTGAACGGACTGTTAAAACTTGCGAATATTCGTTCGCTCGTAGGTACCTATAGTTAGTCGCTCTCATGTGAATAGTCCGGCGGTCACACAGCAAATTTTAATCGAACAAACCCAAACTAAATTTTAGGAATACTGTCTACTTAATATTAGAAAATTCAAATGCTTTTGATAGGTATAAGAAATCGAACATATTTTTTAGCGATTGAGCTAAATCCTTTCACAGTAAATATTGAGTGAAAGGCTAGATCTTTAGGACTAAAACAAGAGTCTGCAACACTCTGGTTCTAAGGATTTTATTACACTGTGATCGTCGTTGGCACACAATCAACAAAATGTCTCCGAATTGCTGTCAGCCAAATTACACTATTCGATCACAAATCGCGTTATTGAGCCTAAAAAGTTAGGTCTGCATTTTGAAAAAAATTGCAAATGAACATATCTAGCATAATGGTTTGTTGCTTAAAACTGTAGCGTCATCCCTGTTCACATCGCAACAAAAACACATTTTTTCGCAAAGACTTGCTCAAAATCGTAAGCTTTTTCATACTCCAGTTTTCGAAAACATTTTTAGACATTTTTGATGCAGCCTTCGAAAAAAAACTACTGGCAAACGTAAGGTTGTTACTTTTTAAAGCCAAAATTTAGCGCATTCAGCAAACTGTTGATGGGTCGTCAGCCACTCATGTTCTCAAATTCGAAATTGAATGTGTTACGTACGTTTCATGTTAAACAGGAAATGTACTATTGTTCTTGAATTTATTATTATTATTATTTTATTAGCATTAACAATAAATTCTTAAGCTAATACAGAAATAGTAATATGAGCACAGTAGGCCAGTGAGAGAATGACGACGATTACAGTTCTATCTTACAAAGTCTGACAGATGGATACATTGTATCCCTTTTATTTTCGCACTGTCAACTGAACCGCTTATTGGTTTGTTTAGGTTAATAATAAGGTCAACAGTACAGCGACAAACAAATTAAACATAGTCTTCTTGTTTATTCGATGTCAGAATTTGCACGGACTACATTCACGTCAAAAATTATCTGTGAGGACAAAATTATCCTTTGCTTCAACATAGTTATGTACGTATGCCGTAGTTATGTACGGCCAAAATAGCCCCTCATTTGCAAATGTCAAACATAGTCACAGAGATCAGAGCCAGCAGAATTACATATTAATTTCAATTTTTTATTTGTTGGCGCTCATGTAAAATTTGTGGACGTCACTTCCGCAAATATATCTTTTGTTTTAAAAATAAAATAACGATATATTTGTCAATCATAACGAACGAAACTTTTTTATTCTACACAAACATTTTAGAGTCGATTGAAACGTCAAACAAAACCAGGTCGGTTTTCAGTGTGAACGTTTCAACGTAGTTTGAGAAAACTCTTTTCGAAAACTCAGTTTTTGGTATTAAATTTAACTTGTATGGCGTTCTTTGATGAGTAATTGAAGGCCACTTATGGTGTGAAGTCAAATAAAGTTAGATATTTTTAAATTTTTGTATTTAAACTATTGACATTTGAGTGAAACAAATTCTTCAGTCAATATCTGGTCTACCTACCTAGATACTAGATGTATCACCAATTTTGACGTCAACAGCTATAGTAGGAAATCACATTAAGCTGAACTGTGGTGAGGGATTAATACCCACTTCACTTCAATCCAAAACTGAACGGGATTAACTTTAATTTTTTGACTGGTCGAACGTAGATTGACATGTCTTAAGCCTAGAAATGAATGATGATTGCGATTTATTTTTATTTGCGAGCGCTTTTAAAAAAAGTGTATGACAAGACAAACGACTAAAGAACTATTTCTGGAAGCTTTGATATAAATTTGTATTTTGAGTCATTCCCAACGGCATTAGCTACATTATACGATACGTGTTAGTGGTTATATTGCATTTGTAGTTGTTGATTGTAGGTATACGTCTTGAGCTGAACTTTCGGCTATGGGTGTGATGCGCTATGGATTAATGGTAACCAATGCGTTTTTGGAATGAAATTGAAAACATTGACAGTGACACCTTGGCGGTCGTACACTATCAATTTTTTTTATTCAATGCTTTCAAATCGAGTATGTATTTATCGTTGTTGTTGGACATTTGTTGTACAAAATAATGTGCCACATATTGCGCGGTATTAATAATCATTTTTATTTAATGACCAAGCTAACTTTTTTGAAGTCACAATTGCGAAAATTTTCATACAAAATTATCTATTTTGACCGTCAAACGTTTAAGTTGAAGGCTAGAAATGATTATTGGTAAGGCGGATTATCATTTTAAAGCGCTGTTCAACTTGTTTAGCGAGTGAATTGCGATGATTGCGACGAAATAAGCGTGCCGCCACAATTCTTCAAATATGGCATTGATCAGGTCATGCCGGTTCTTTTACGTAGAGAAGCGATTATGAACTTAATTTAACCATCTTATCCCTGTTTACCTCTAGAGGACGCCTGCCTGATGGTACTGATTTCATATAGCACGTCGTGGGATCCTGATCGGGGACACGGGAAGAGCAGATAATTTATCCTTAGATTTCCCAATTCGAAACGTTTTTCGCCAAGACTGCGATGTAACATCCACTCCATATAAGTAATGAAAAGGAGAGTAGACAAGACGCAACCCTGGTGAAGTCCAACGCCAACACGGTGAAAGGTATTGATTTAACGCCGTTTACCGCCGAACTCAGCTTTTACAGTTTAAAGAAATTGAATGGCTCTCAAGAGAGAACCGCCAATTCCATACTCGTGTAATACACTCCAGAGTTTAGCTCGAGGGACTCGGTCGTATGCTTTTTTTTTCAAATCTACTAAGCATGTGTAAACAGGTGTAGCATATTCCCAAGCCTTCTCAAGTGAATAACTGGTCGTTTGTGCTTCTGCCGGGACAAAAATCCCACTGCTCTTCTCCTAATCGTGACTCGACCACAGCTCTGCAAGGACCTTGGCAAAGACTTTTCCTGGACACTTCAAAGTGATATATACCTCTGTAATTGGAGCAATCCCTTTTATGCTCTTTCTTGAAAGTGGGCACAATCACCACAATCTGCCAATCGCTGGAAGTTTCGCCGCATTAACAGGTCACTTTAATGAGAGAGCCATATAGCGGGCCTAATAACCATGAGTTTAAATTTCACGAATTTACAATTACAAAATTTACCATATCTATTGTGAACTTTGTGTAGGTCACAATAGATATTTAAGGTTTTAAATGATTTATTACTAAGACCCGGTACTGATAACGAATTTTAGTGACGAGGCTACATCTTACGAACTCACAATGCGAAATTTTCTTTTAAAAAAATAGCTATTGTGACCTACAATGAATTCTCTGAACCACTGTACTCGTATTGTGAATTCATTCATCTCCAGCTACAGACAGCTACCATAAAACAATCTTTTTGTCATTTCTTGTTTTGTTTGTTCACACGATTGTCACGCCCCACTATTTTGGGGAACATCTCAACTACGCAGTGATCTTTTATATGTATATTTTTCTGTTGAATCGAAGTATACGTTATTGTTCTTGAAATTTGAATAGTAGTTTCCCGAAACCGAGTCTTAATTGCTAACTGTGAGACATAACGTGATAAAGTAAACTAACAGCATTCACTTACGTGTTGTTGTTGTTGTTGTTGTGATTTTGTTTCACTCTGCAACTTTAAACAACTAAATTACTTACTTCCTCATTTTTTGTACGTTTTAGTGTGTCGAATTTTACAATCTACGTTTGTGTTCTTTTCTAGCATTTTTTTTTCTCCAGATTGACCTTAATTACTTTCTTTTTCCGTTCATTATTTCTCTTCAACAAAGAGTATCATCGTTTCTTTTTTTTTCGATTAGTATTTCCCCCTCGAATGTGGTACCATTCAATTCAAGACGAATTACATGACAAACAAAAAAACGAGCGGAAAATAAATCATTTTCCCATTTTCCCATTGCATGTGTGTACTAGATTCGACATTATTAGGATTACTCCATTTGAAATTTAAAGTAGTTTTAGATAGAGCAATCGAGTTTCATTATATATGTACACATGGCTAAGTTGTTGTATTGGTCGGTTTTCATGCTGTGGGAAAGCTATTTGGTTTCATTTAATTTATGGTCTCCGGTTTGTTGCGGGTTTCCGGCAAATGTTGTTAAAACCCAAAATTTGGTTCGAATAAAAATGGCTTTTTTTAAAAGATACAATCGCGAGTCCAGAGGTAGCACAGCCAACAGAAAATATAAATTGGGTAGCGAAAGATTTTCAAGGTTATACTCTATAGACAATAAATCTACTACATGTGTTGACGTTTTTTTTATTTATTTAAATTAGTGCCTATTGCTTGAACACGTTGTATTCGAACAGATTATGATTGTTTGCAATTTGCATAAATGAATAGAGAAGTTTTACATTTGTTGAGTTGGTATGAATATGTATAAAAACATTTATTGATGTTTTTTGTTGTAAGCGTATTTTATTTAAATGCAACTCAAGTTTAAAGTTAACCTGTGGCAAGATGAATTTTTGCAAGCATTTAAATTAATTTTTATAAGTTTTCAAGCCGAAAATCATGTGTACTAATTAATTATGCCCTAAAAAAGCTATAACCTCTAATTTCCATTTCCAATGATGATTGATTAGTCTTTCGACCGTGTACGTTTATAGATCATTGAATGGAGAGGGGTTTTTCCCTCTTCTCATTTAGAAATCTTTCATTGCAAAATTGTACCGAAGAAGGCAAAAAAACGATTTAATAGGTTTTGCATGCTTCCTCAAAGAACACTTTAAATTAGGTTTCATTTTACATCCATTTTGTTGGAAAATGAACATGAACGTTTAAAGAATTCAATTTGATATGTAGTTAGTTAAAGTGGCTCTCTATGAGAGAAACACTTAGGCCGCTATTCGGCCCATTGTGCATACCACTGGGATTTGGGGAGCTGTTTCTTTACTGGCTACTCATTTAAACCATTTGCTGCCTGTTATGAAGTTGAGAATGTTAGCGGCGCTGGTGTTACCTAGATCACTGAGATCATTGAGAAAATAGTAGGCCTTTCTTAAATTGGCCAGGGCAGGGCAGCTGCAAAGAAAGTGAGTGACGGACTCGTCCCCCTCTTCGTCTCTACAGCTTCTGCAGAAGTCATTATAAGGCAGACCGAGCCCTTGCGCGTGTCTACCTATTATGCAGTGCCCGGAGATCACGTTAACGACTTTCGAGATGGTGGATCTCTTAAGTCGAAGAAGCTCCTTGGATCGCTTTGCGTCCAGAGCTGGCCACGTGAGCTTGGCAGTGTCGCATTTGACATGTATAGTTAAAAACAGAAATTTTTTCAACCTAAATTCATATTTTTATGAATGGGATATGGTCTGAACAAGCTCTTCTATCATACGGTAACGGATTTTAGCTAAATTTGAAAAAAATTCGGCCGACATTTCTGACCTATCGTACCAGAATCCAGAACAGGCCTGAAAACATTTAATTTGTCAATTATGTATTACTTTTAACTTCACTACTTTTATTTAGGTACCACCGAAGTGATTGAGCTAACATTTTTACCTAATCTTTGTTATTGACCCAAAGGTGTTTCTGTGAGCTTCAGTCAAAATTTAACAAAGGGGCGTGGCACCATCCATACAAAAAACATGACAAACGCTATTTTTTCGACAGTTGTGGGAGTTGTAAAATTTGGCACATTTCAACAGTTTTGCCATTAGAAAAATTGATTTTCGGTCAAAATGTAACATTTGACTGAATTCCATTTTGTTAAATTCGTTCAAAAATCTTAACCTTGTAACATCATTAAAAACGGTAATAGACTAATAATCAATCTCCACAAATGCATTATCCCAGGGGTTCAAAATCTTTTTCGTACTACGACTTCTCATACAGGATGTAATATTTTTGCAACGCCCTTCTAAAAGCAATAGTTATGAATAGAAGCTGATCTTACTGAAGATTCACTTGACTAACGGGTCCAATAAGGACGGATTGATGTTGAAAGTTAGCCGCCAAACCTTGAAGAGTCGACTTTGAAGGGGCGCTGCACGTTTTGATAAAAAAATTATCATTTGGACATGCTGCTCAATCGTGTAGCGTGCCACGGTGATTTGGCATCAGTGTGACTGAATAATAAGCACCATATTAGACAGACGCCACCAAAACAACATAGTCCGTCCCAATTGAATAGCCCGTCATTTTTCACCGTTCTTGTTTATTATTAGTTTTTATTTGAAGCTTTGGCGCAGTGGCCAGCGATGCCTAACCTAGTCCAATTGTGAAATTCTAGCACTGTTTCATTCGATCTAGCACTGTAAATTGACCTTTTAGCACTGTGTTTAATTTATATTTTCAAGCATTACACATTTAATTATTGCTGTAAAACTGTTTTTCTGTGGAAATTTAGGTTATTATTTAAAACTAAAATTTTGTTTCAGAATTTTGTACGTCAAAAACGTCAAAACATCGTTTGGTCTGGCCCTGAATTAGCCCTGAAATTACATTTCTGGCTCTAAATCTCATTTTTGAGTTGGCATCGCTGGCAGTGGCTCAGTGAGTTGTGCTGGAATACTCCCTCGCACAGTAGTCCCACGTTCGATCGATCCCCGGAAAAATACAACATCTTAAGGTTGTTTCCACTGCGCCACCTCTCGTTAACATCTGATAAACATCTCCTAAAAGACTCGGCATAAAATTGTAGGTCCCTTTCATTCGCCCCAAAAATAAAACTCACACAAAGGAATGGTTGTGAACCGCTAGGCCTGGGGTGTCTACACTGTTCGTTAGGTTATTTTCTTGTTCGGTATGCATTTCATTCATTTGATGAAGATAGCCGCATTTTCGAAGAAGAGTGGTCCGATAATGCCTCCAGCCCAAAATCCGCACCAAACAGCCACGCGTTGTGGATGCATTTGTTTCTCAACAATTACTCGTGGGTTTTCTGAGCCCCAAATGCGACAATTTACAATTTTGACGATTAACGAAGCCATCAAGATGAAAATGAACATCACTGAAGATGATTTTGTTCGAAAATTGCGGACTGTAGCTGACAAACCTTCATTATTTTTAAAATATTGCTCAACTATGAAAATGCGTTGTTCTCTCGTATAGTGTAGCGCTTCATTTTTAATAACCCCTAAATGTCAGCTGTCACATTGTTATCTTTTTTTCCGTTGGCATCACTGTGCTATTAAATGGCGCAAACTTCAAATTATTATGAAATATTTATCGTTCAATAAACCTCAATCTGCTTCCTCAAACTGTGGTTTATAAATTGAGGTTTTCTTAAATCCTTATCCACCGCATAAAAGCAAAAATCTTTTGAACTATTTGCGGAAATTTGCGGTGAAAAGCGTACATATGTACTTCTTTCAGCTACTTTCAAATGTGAATATTATAATTGCAGCAAATTTTATTTCTGAGAAATATTTACCTTAAATTGAACCTTTTGAACAAATAAACAGCAATCGGTTCCCTGCTCATAGAAGCCAGATTAGCCTACCAGAGGCTGAATAGAAATAAAATGACATTCCCCTTTAAATTTGTGGTAGATTCTAATGAATTCCTTATACAAACGAATACACACATATTTTTAAGTATATTAGGAATTGCATTCAATTTATCAATTTAGTCGGAAAGAGCAACCGCCGCTGGCGCCGCGCCGATAGACATTTTTCACTTAACACCTTTTGGCAACACATAACAAATGAATTTTAAACTTTCCGCATCTGCCAATTTTTACAGGGAACTTGAATTGCCTGTACATTGCTACTTATCACTTGTTTACACACTCATATCAACAAAAACCGTGTCATTGACTTTTTTTCCAGAAAAGCACTTCAAACTCATCAATGCTCAACGTCATGATTTTAAAACTTAATCGTAAAAAAAAATCATCTTACTCTCATTTTACACATAAAATGAATTTTCGAATGAATTGACGACGAGTGGTATATTTTTTGTAGGTACGCCGCTATTGCACATGTATATTGTATATGTACGTGCTTGTAATGTAATTTTACCAAATAGTAAATCGGTTGCTTTAAAAATTCGCACGAACATTGCTGATCAACTTGTTAATTCGTTATACAGAAGGGATTGACGTCATACCTACTTCTTTAGGATTGTGTAATGATTGTAAACAAATTTTCTACGTATGTACTTGTATTTTATTCTAAATACATATTTATTAAAAGGGAAAATGTAGATAATATTTTTGGTTGTTTGATAAAAATATGATAATGAGCACTCGGGCTTTAGCTCGCCATCCTAATCCTTAACGACTGATGTGCAATTTTTTGTCTAGGTCTATAGGCCGATGTCGCTGTATAGCTCGTCGTTGAATCTCCTCCTTCAAAGCCCGTCAAAGCTTCAATGGGACCGACCATTTTTTTATTGAAAACCTACCGAAGATACCTTAATCCGTTTTAGCTTCAACGCCATAGAGCGCTACTGGATTGATCAAGGTGTTATGCAGAATCTTGTTAGTTTGTAGGGACTCAATTGCCTTATCAGCCCAAATCAACAGATCGCAATTGGCGAGAGTTATACTTCGTTTTATTTCTGCTAAGATGTTCTGGACTTACCGTGTCTAAAACCGGGGGCCTTATTCCCAAATGCGCGGTGGATCGCTTTTCATGGCGGATTGGTATTTTTGTATTTCCAAAAGCTGTCAAAAGCGATAGCTATTCAGGTGACGGATTGCTGGCGGATTTATTGCCAGCAAACCTCACAATAGCTATCGCTTTTGAATGGATTGAATCGCTTTGGAAATATAAAAATACCAATCCGCCATGAAAAGCGATCCGCCGCGCATTTGGGAATAACCCCCCGGATTTTTGGGGGCCAATTAGTTCACTGACAAATGAATGCAGGCGTTCGCACAGTAGGTACGGCAGACAGAAACTTGTATGCCATATTAAGATGAGTGATGCCTCTTTAGTTGGCGCAGTTTAGAGGGTCTCCTTTTTTTGGAATAAGCTGTCATCTATACAATAATCGTGCTTCTTTCTGCATAGCCTAATTCCGAATATGTAAAGTTGGAGTTGGCAAAGGTGTGAAAATTTGTTTTCAACTATAGATTGTCTAAAGATTGGTAGATATACATACTTAAAAGTAAGGTCAGTATAAGACGATAGAAATCTTTACTATAATATAGTTTTTGACAGGTTCGCACAAAAGTTTCTTAGTCATTGTTAAGACTTAAGTTTAATCCAACAACAACATTACATTAATTACACATTTTTTGTCAAAAAGAAAGCATTGTCAAAGTTTCATTGTTTGCAGTTAATGCGAAATATTAAATTTTTGTAAAATTGTTAGAGCGTTTTAGACAAAAATCTGTTTTTTATAAAACCATTTAATTTGGAAGTGCATATTGTGGCTTAAATAAAATGTAAAAATAGCCCCCACCCCAACGCACATCTCTCAATTCACAAACCCCACAACTTATAAAGCAAATCCTCCGAGTCCGTTCACAATGCGCAGCTAGTGCAGACAAACAGAATTCTGAGACCCACTTTTGTAAATTTCTCTATTATCGTAATTTTAGAATTGATTAATATTTTTCGAGTTCAAAAACCACTCGCCACTTGCTACGTATACGATTGAGTGAAATAAGATCAACTCAGTTGTGCACTTTAGTTTAGCCTTTCTTCATCGCATAAATTGGTACGAGATGCGACATCAGGAAGCCAATAAAGTGGTTCCTAGTATTTTTCTTTTTAACTTGATAAGCTTAAACAAATTTGGAACAGTCAAGTTTCCTAGAAATGCTGATTAATACATATTTAGTTACAGTGACAGTGACAGCTATAAGAATCCATTATTCATTATAATTGTTTACGACTGGCTTCAGGGGTTATCACTAGTCCTCCCTGACCATGATAATGACTACACCCGTTATGCACTTTACATCTTCTTTCCAAAAAAAAAAAAAATAATAAAATTTGTTTCCCTACAAGTTGCCTCTTATTTATCTTGAAAAACGAATCAACTTTCTAGTAATTTTCTTCAATTCACAATGTGTTAAATCTCAATGCAATTATTGAGTTTTAACACAAGTTTTCTCTTGTTGATTGTTGTCATTGGAAGAATTAGAGCGGAAATTGTAAATTGCAGAGCGTTGAGTGCTGCCAGAATATAATTAAAAAATAAACTGCATATTTATTTAAATAAAAATATTATATGAATATTGTCTAAAACACACGTGCAGAATTCACTGTGCAGCAAGATTAGAATACACATGTTCTTATGTGGTGATACAAATGTAAATTCTGCACCCACCGCAGCACTGCAAAATGTCTCTATTTCTAAATCCACTGCATAGCAACGCAGTGAATTCAATTTAATAGACTTGGCAGCATCGAATTTTTAAATTCAGCATGATGCATACGAGTTGTCTGTATTTCACTCTCGTATTTTTTCCCGCATTGACAGCAACCGATGCAAATTGAATTCTGCACATCTGTTTTATCTGCAGTGCTGCTTGCAGTGAAGCATTCAGAACTTCTGCACATGGTGTTTTGGGCATATGGGCAATAGAAGTTTTTTTATTTTTAAAGAGATATATCTGGCAGCACTTGCCCAATTTTGTATACGCCGACAGTTGCGCATGAGCTTAGTGGCTAGTTCATTGAGTCTATTTTCAACGGTTACTAAAATGCTCGCTAAATTTTGACAGTCTATACTGTTATACAGAAAACAAATGACGCAACCTAGGGTCCTGTTCCAAGTTGTCCTTGATGCGAGTACTAGGCTTCAAAGACCGACCATAATAGACGAAAGCAAACTGAAACTCATGTCGAAACTGAACGAAATGTTCCCTACTGTTCTGTTAATTGCGTTACCCATCATAATACACTTGCCAGAAATGAAGTACCTGTCAAAACTACAAATTCGTAGTCTTTGTCTCTAAACATTTACTTATTTTCTTTTTAGCTTTTTGTAAATTACTTTGTAAAATTGTGATATTTCTTTACTTTGTGAGCTTTACTTTGCAAAATCAAAACAACCAAATAAAAATATTCGTGCGTTGAATTAGCGTTGGAAGTTTTTCAATGGACGAATTTTGGCAGCACTTGCTTGCACAAAAGATACTTATACCTTTTCTGGTCACAGTAATTAGTGGTTTGGATTTAACCACTGGATTCAAAACACGGTAAACTCCAAGGAGCTTCGCGTTACTAGTATTGGGGCATGATCTGTTTAATCTTTATGTATCGTTCTCTTTAAAATATTTGCCAGTCATGCCAAAGTCGCCAATTTATGAGTCTAATATATCAGTCATTGTTGGCAATTTAATACTATGGTCATCGCAACCTAATTTGTTATTTATATTCAACAAACAATTTTAATTGGACACAGTTCTTAAAATAGACAAAGAATTTATTAAAGCAAGATCTACTTGCTGAAATTGTAATTTTGTTCATTCTCTTTCTTTAATAAATACATTCATCTGTAGAGTTCACCCGAACTGCTGACATTCCTTCCTCCAGACTTCCGATCTCAGAATGCCCATAATGAATGGCACTTGGATAGATATAGACTCATCGTTCTGTTTCTTGATTAAGTTAATTTGTTGTCGGTTTGGAGTCTGGCTCGATGTACGCGCACGCGGTAGGGTATTTAATAATTTAGTGTCGAACGATCTTTTGAAAAGGGCGGAGGGGTACATACAGTAAACAAAATAAGAACTCAAAACGGACATGTTCTATGTTAAGTGCATTACACAATAAAAAAAAAAACGCACACAGCCAAATATTAAACATACTGAGTCACATATAAAACAAATGTGAACAAAGTGAAAAGTTGTTGCGATCCGAATCTAAACAGTGTCTGGAATTGATGAAGTCATCAAAAAACGAATAATTGTTGTTGTACGTTTTTTCATTCATGTTATCAGCTGAAGAAAACCCCCCATAGTCTACACAGTCAGTAACAATGTCATATCATTTCTCTCCTTAAATAGATGCATTCGAGTGACTACCCTATAACTAATGCACTTCCACTTATCTCTTGACCCCAAAAACCGAATGAGTTCAAATTGAGATGTCATTGCTTGCGGGATGAATGCGTGTATTGATGTTTTTCCATTATTCGTTTTCAACTGTGTCTAATTTGAAACGGAAACAAATTTTACCTATCTCTCTCGAAAAAAAATACACGATAAACTTCGCCCCCTCTCTTAGACATTTTCGACAAGCGACAGGAATTCCCCAATTGTTGTGAATTAAAATTAAAAATAACTAAAGTGGAATGCTTAATGATGATTCAGGAATGAATTGTGTTGAAATTTCAAATGGACGAGTAGAGCTCTACAAATAGAAGAACAATTTAATTTGTATACACAAAGTTTGGAAATAGTTCATAGTTTGCCTGGCGTTGTACTGAATATAAATGTAGGCACTGCTATGTGACTATACCTTTGTGGATGCAGACAGTGGCATACCACACCTTTGGATTAATTTGTATTCTTCATTAAATTTGATTCTTTTGTGCCTGTATCGTATACCTTTGGTTAAAGTCATCATCTTGTTACTTACTCTTTGCACGTGAAAAACTTTGCTTGAATTCTTTAACTGTCAGCGAGAAGAAGTGTAATCAGCCATAAACACATAGCTGCGATTGGTAAAGTTAATCGTTGCTGCTTATTGGCGCATTACATTTGCTAAATCTTACCTTCCTTCCTGAAAACAATATACCAAAAGACTTATGAGCAGAGCATGCCTCTAGAGTCTCTAAACTGACAATACAAACGAGAAAGAAAACTCGCAGTGACCACCCAGAACTGATAAGTCTGTTCTCTGAGCTTCAGATACTTGATAAAGTGTGCGCGGCCACAGAAGACCTTATGGTTCAACGAAGAGTTCCCTATGGATATCCCCACAAAGAAGACAATAACCCCCCAAACGGCCTAAAGTTGTGATTATTCTAAACTAGACTTGGATGTGGGATCTGGTATCCACTGATCAAACGACAATGTCCAATAATAATGCGGTTGCCTGCTTGGTATTGCAGGCAGAGCAGGCACTGTATATAACAGTCCTTAGCTCATGTACACTCATACAATGTTTCACACTCTTCACACACTCAGCGTCAGGAATAATACCAAATGATTGCAGGTTCCTAAGTCATGAGGGAAACGACAAAGCCAGGGAATTGAAAAGACACAATTTCTGGACTGTTGTCGAGACTTTCCAGGTTTCACAGCTCATTGCGTGATGTGATTTAACTGGAATTCCAAATTGTATACAGTATACACCATAAAAAGGCTGCGATTAAGTTTTTATTTTTAGGATGAATAGATACAACTTTATGCCGAACTCGAACTGCCAAGACACTTAAAGGGTTAGGAGCGCAGTGGCTCAGTTATTACTGTGCTAGACTGCGAGGGTCTCATATACGATCCCCATAAAACACACAAATCACATATTAAGGGCTTTTCCATTCTGGCACTTGTCGCAAACATCTGACGAACATCCGAGACTAAAACTGTCCCGAGAAAATTTCTAACAGTCATTCGGACTCGTCAGACAATATTGTAGGTCCTTTCCATTCGTCTTAAAAATGAATTTTCACACAAACGAATGACATGCGGACCTGTGCCCCAACTATTTATTTATTTTATTTCTAAGGATACTCTTTGGTGAATATCACCAGTCCAGTATTTTAAACTATATTTCAATAAAGAGGGAAGGATAAGGGAATGCGCGTCAATAAAAACCAAATAGATTGAGTTGAGATCCCACAGATGTATGTGACGTAGAAAAAATACACATATCCGATCAAAAACTGTTAACACGCTGGCTTAGTTAATTTTATTTTCATTACTCAAACTGATACGATAAATTTATTAGCATTAGTAATGCTATCGCATTATTTTTCATTTAAAAAAACTAATAGCACCGCACCGATGTTTATTCATTACAAAGCTTCACCTTCGTAAGTTGAAGCGATATCACGTTCGTCGAATACAACTGATACGCCTTGTTTAATCTTCTTGTGCAAATGTCTTATCGCTACAATGTCGATAGATAACTCGTACCCGATTGCTTTGCACGCCCAGTCATTGTTAATTATAACTCATCGACATAACACTGATTTTACTCAATTTCAATAATAATTTTCTTTTTTTGTTTTCCTGTTATACTTGCAGTCCAGAGCCTTACCATCAGATGCATCGCCTTTTCGTCGTTGGGCGCAGTCATCATTTCGTGCACCAAGAAATCTAGACTCTCAAGTATCGCTGGCACGACGACCATCCTCTCTGACCGCGTCCGACAACGATGTTTACACAAAATCAATGGATACCTACATAGGAGATTTCAAGGCAGCAGCAGTAGCAGCAGCTTCCCGATGTCAGTTAGCTGACATCAAGCATATCGTGAACGGTGTTGTACAACAGGAAACAACACCTGCAGGAGTCACTACATGGGGTAGTTCATTTGAGAAGTTACTCGAAGATCCAGCTGGTCTGCATACATTTGCGGAATTTCTAAAAAAGGAATTCTCGGCGGAGAATATTTACTTTTGGACTGCATGTGAACGATATCGTCATATAGAATCGGCTAGCGAGCGTGCCACCCATGCAATGGAAATATTTTCAAAACACTTGGCAAATGGTGCAACCGAGCCGGTAAATGTTGACTCTCAAGCTAGAACCACAGCCCAAGAAAATCTACGAACAGCTGAGAAAGATTTGTTTAGTCAAGCGCAGAAACAAATTTTCAATTTGATGAAGTTCGATAGTTATCAGCGATTCATAAGATCGGATTTGTATAAAAAGTGCATTGAAGCCGATGAAAAGAATCAACCGTTGCCCTATTCGGCGGAGGGTTTGGATGAGCTTTTGAAGACAAATTTTCACCAAGCCGCTCAATCTAAGGTGAGCATAATGTTTTAGTAAATTTATGTTAGATATTTGAATTTCATATCTCGTATGTTTGTGACTTATAGTCTTAAATGTGAGCTTGGTTATATTTGTGTTGGCTTAACTCAACCACGATCAAAATGGACGCAACGCGAACCGCTGTTAATATTCGCTAGTGGCTCCAAAGCACAAGATGGAGTTAAGGACTAACTGTTCGCATATTACGGACTCTGAACCACCCAGGCTACTCTAGGTCATTACCTTTTCCACGATCTATACGATGCCTATACGGCGAGCATCAATAGCTTCATTAAGAAAAGCAATTGGCTCTAAGAGCGAATAACGTGACTCACCTGTTCGTCCCAGTTTCAGTACAATGGACCTTTACACCTTAAATTTAATGATTCGCTGATGAAAACTTTTTTTCTACCCTTACCGATGTTTAACAGTTGAATCTTGTCCAGAAAGGAAAATAAATCGTTTGAAGAATACTTCTCTCGACGACTCTGAAATAATTTTCGTCTGCCAAAGTCTTGGCAAGACATTGTTGATCAAAGTGCACTGAGGAAGTCAGAAGCAAAAAAAAAACAACAACTTGTTATTCAATTGCTCAATGCAAATGATACCTAAAAACTGGGACCTGGAAGCGAACTATAGACTGAGAAGGGTCTAATTAAGATGTCTTCGAATTTGTCGGCAAGTATTAGCTGTACAAATTCCATGATGTGCTGTCACCGTTTCCTGTAAGAAAAGCATGCCGCAATTCCAGCTCTTATTGTATTTCTCAACCATACATTTCTAGGGGATGTAACAAATAGATGTAGTTATTGTTACTGTTCATTTAATACGTTCTTTAAAGCTGGACATTATAGTTTTTATGCTCGTCCGCTTGCCAATATCCTTACAGTCAGCAGCGGCCTTATGGTTCGGTTACTTGACTTCTGTATCTGATTCAAATCTCATTTATACATTGCTGCGTCTGCTTATTAAATTCATAATACAACCCCATCGATCCTCCGAAGCTGGGTGTGTATGTAGCAGAATAGCCATCAACCGTAAACAGATAGAGAATAGTGGACTTGTGGCCATACCCATGATCCTATTTTAGTCTAGAAGCATTAACACACATTTCAAAACATACCAAGCGAATAACTAATTCTTTTATTAATATGCTTAATAATTTCGAAAGCTTATCTAATTCTTATATTTTCAGTTAAAAAAATCAGCCAGTAATGCAGAAGATCGCCGTCGAAAGAGTCTGCTTCCGTGGCATCGTAAAGCTCGTTGCAAATCACGTGATCGTGACGAATCTGATAATCAAAACAATAAATCATCTTCCGGTCGGACTGGCAAATCTCAACTCTCGGGAAATTCTTTGAAAATTGCAAATACAGCTAACTCTACCAGCGATATTCACAGTTCACGCAGCTCTTTATCTAGTTTTGACACACTGCCACAGTGCACGCTGACCAACACCTCAGACGATATAAAAGCATGTTGCCTGTGTCGGGTAATATTAAGCGATGGTGCAACAACAATTGTTCAAACACGACCGGGTGAAACAGTTCGTCAATTGGTTGAGCGATTGCTAGAGAAACGTGGCATTACGTATCAATTTTTCGATGTGATCCTAAATACAACCAATAAATCGGTTGATCTGAATGCCTCCTCACAGATATTATCCGGCAAGGAGTTGTTGATTGAGCAAAGAGTGGCTTTTAAGTTAGATCTGCCAGATCCAAAGGTAATCTCTGTGAAAAGCAAACCGAAGAAGGTCCTTTGCGAAGTGATCAAGCCAATTCTGCAAAAATACAACTATTCAATGGAAAACGTGCAGGTTTTAATGCGTGATACCCATGAGCCTGTCGATTTATCACAACCGGTTACTATCGCTGATGGCCAACGCCTGCAGGTGGTAATGTTAAAAGTGGACCACTGTGAATACCCGCCCAATCCAGCCAAGCTCAAAGCTATGCCAAAAAACGTATCCTTTCCAGCAATTAAGCCTCACCGAAACGGTTCAATACCAAATGTAACAGTTGTCAACACACAACAGAGTACCCTCGATGAGATAACTAACAAAGTCTTTAATGAGTTGCTCCAAGGCAAAGTGGAATCTCATGATGTGAATCATAAGGCAGCTGATTTGTGCTCCTTGAAGGTAAGCTTGCACTTGCAAGTTTTAAGGTTTTTAGTTTTTAATATTGTGTATATAATTTTTTTTAAAGTCAGAAGATTGCGCCTCAGAGACGTCATCAATATTTGATAGGATTCGAAGGCGAGACTCAAACATTCCAGGTTTGAAGGGACTGAGACCTAAGAAAATTAATAAAACATCAATTAGTCAATCGGATGATGCGTTGAGCACATCGACCCAACTCACCAGCGGCAGTGACCCGACCTCTGTAAAGAAGCCCATCATTGCCAAATGGAAAACTGGCGTCAAAGTCCAAGTCACGGAACGTGCAGAAAATCAAGGTTTGTAAACCGGAACGATTCCGTTAAATTGCAGCAAATATGCTCATGAATTAGTAACCAATTTCAGATGAATTTCTAGAAGGACTTAAACGTGCCCAATGCGCCCGACTGGAGGATCAACGTGGTACCGAAATCAACTTTGAGCTTCCCGACTTCTTGAAGAACAAAGAGAATCTTAGTGCTGCCAATAAATTGAGGAAAATCCGTGCAAACCTTAGCCCCGTTAATAAATCAGCTCCGGTACCATTAGACACTCAGCAACCTATGGACCGTCCACAGCCACAACCAGCTCCACGACTTTCCATAACCAAGAAACAATCGATATCCCCAATGAAAATCGATGAAGAGGAATCAACATCAACACAGGCATCGTCAATAGATCCATCAACAGACGGCGACTCATCATCGACCAAAGGGCCACCACCATTACCGCCTAAGCCAAAAGTACTTCCAATTAAGCCTTCCAACTGGGGTCAATGCAGCGCTGGTATAACAAAATCACCTGTTGCAGCTGTTGCCTCCTCACCAACTTCAGCACTTCCGAGTAAAATTCCTATCGACATTTCACGAAAGCATCTTGGATCCGAACAAACCGGTCGGACAGCATATTTAGATGAGCCGAGCAGTAGTTTTGTGTAAGCTAAGTCTGATGCACAACATATACCTACGTTGATTAGATAATAGGAATAAGGTTAAGAATAAATTGTGACACTTATAGAATTGATCCATGTAAATAGGCTATATAGACACACTTATATTAAAGATATATCATACATTCGTAAATTATTATTTAAAAAATAAAAGCTATTCGAGAGAAATAAAGTTCATAATGATTTTGCTAAACGTTTTGTTTATATGTATTATTTACTTGTCCAAGACAGAACTAATACTCTTCACAAAGAAATACAAGGTTCTTAATACAGCTCCACCTAGACTAAGAACTAATTCACAAAACACGCCAAATATCCAGGTATAATTCTAGACAGCAAACTCAACTGGAAACTAAACATCCAAGAAAGGCCGCAGTAGCCATATTGTATGCTTGCAAAAATGCTTTAGGCCCTACATGGGGCTACAACCAAACGTAACAAACTGGCTCTACACAGCGGTAGTCAAACCAGTTCTACTTTACGTTATCATGGTCTGGTGGCCAGCGTTCGAGAAAAACTGTAACATCAAATCTATAGAACGCATACAAAGATCAGCAAGTATATGCATCACAGGGGCCCTCAGATCCACCCCACGGCCCACACAAAACTGCATCTATGTACTTCCCACCGACATCTACGGGAAACTAGTTGCGCCTACAGCGGCTCTAAGACTCATAAAATCTAAAAAATTTACCAATTGGTCTTATGACGCAGGTTGGTCATATGGGCATTCTACCCAAAACAATTCCGAACAAACCGGACTATATAATTCCTTTTGAAGACTTTAATATATAAAATACGGCTCCATGAAATTAGGCCCCAATAAAAAAAGGCCCCAAAAAAAATGAAAAAACGCCCCAAAAAATTATGTAGTAAGCAACAACAAAGTTTTGTTGTCGGATTGGGGTGATTTTTCATTATTTTAAGGCCTTTTTTCATTAATAATTTGGGGAAAAATTTCATTTTTTTTTTTTTTGCGAAATTATGCCCCAATGTGAAATCGATTTTAGATTTTTAAGAAATATCACCCCAAAATAATGAAAAATAGCCCCAAAAGAATGAAAAATGGACCCAAACTCAATGAAAAACGCGAAAAATATGTTAGAATCGATTCTGAATATTATGATGTTCCAAAGAAATATCACCCCAAAAGAATAATAGGTATATCACCCAAACTCAATGAAAACCCCGAATTACAACGCAATAAAAAGTTAAAAACTGTTTGTAATTGTTTGTTTTAAATAAAAACTTGAATTGTACTGTCAATACTTTGCCTGCAATACGGGCAATTATAATTTTGCCTATTATCTATCGCTACTGATTCGGCCATTAATTTTAGGTCGCACTCCGAACAAATCTTTAAGTGCTTGCAGGGCAACAAAAGAACATTAGCCCTCAAGTCCCGGCACACTACACAAAGGCCTGACTCTTCTGGTATATGGGGTGCGGGTGACACACTTTCATCCTCTTCGTCTTTGTCTGTATCATGTTCATCAGTTCCACCATCGCTGTATTCGTCTTCCTTGGGAACCATTTTGCCACAAATTTCATTCCCTTCGAATACTATCCTAGAGAGAAATGTTGCGGCTGTGATTTTCCCCTGCTCTAAAAGTAAAATTGCTTCGTCAATTTTAGAAGACTTATCAGTATATTTTTTTTTTTCGCTTTTCGCACATCGTGCCCCCGCTATTAACAAGCAAGGCAAAAGATCGGCCTTAGAAAATTAAAAGTTATTTCAAAAACTGAGCTGGCTTTAAGAAGCCTTAGAAAATTAGAGAAAATAAAAGTTAAAAATTCGCTAGCTCAGTTTTTGCATTTTTGTTGTACAGTTTTTTCCAGTGTTTTTTGTTCTACTGAACAAGAAGTCTGAATCGTGCTATGTACACCTTTTATCGTACATTAAAGAAAACCTCTTCGATATGGCTCCATCTGTTTTTATCACAGATTATGAAGAAGCTATGAGACAGGCAGTAAGAAATGTCCATCGCCAATCGAAGAATGTTGGCTGCTGGTACATGATTATTTTAATTAAAATGTTTCAAGCATCGTTTTAATTTTTAATCTTATAGGTTTCATTATTGCCAAGCAATAAAAAGAAATATATGTAATAGGAAATACAAATCACTGCTTGAATATCGTAAGATGTCAAAAGCAGCATCTGCAGCCTATCACAAAATAATGGCACTTCCACTACTGCCTCCAACTATAATTCCTAGTGCCTATAAAGACATAAGAGCAAGTATTGTTCTAATGAATAGCAGAGGATTATTTGGTCCTTTTTTTTAAATATTTCGAAACGCAATGGATGAAAAAGGTATTGCTATATCAACCATCTAAATATTGAATGGGAACTAACTTTGATTCTCATTTAATTTTTATTTTGATAGGTCGGGTGTACAAAGGCCTACAACTACAATGGTGTACTTGGGCGAAGTGCTACCAAAAACGGAATTTTTTTTAAATTCGTTAATATCATCCGCGATGAAGAGGCCCCAAAAAAATTAAAAAAGGCCCCAAAACAATGAAAATACGTTCAAATTTCATAATATTTGTTGTTGTTTGCCAATCATTATTTTGGGGCAATTTTTCATTTACTTGGGGCAATTTTGCATAAATGGAATGGGGCTATTTTTCATAATGAAATATTGCCCCAATTATTAGGATCTTTTTCATTTATTTTTGGGGGCTTTTATCATTGGGGCCTAATTTCATGGAGCCATAAAATACAACACAAAAATCACAAATCGATCCGAATGGGAGAACGGCATTATAAGCAACAACACCGCAATCAAAATCTATACCTACAGATGAATCTAAAATAACGGAAGGCACGGGTGAGGGAGTCTTCTCCCAATAACATGCACTTAATTATGGATATTATGGCTATTTGCGAAGTAGCATGCCGACTTGTACGAGATAGATGGGAAAGCTGTCACTTTTTACATAGACAGTCAGGCATTGTAATCAGTGAAATTTGCTGCATCAAGTTCGTTAAAAAGTCGAATTGGATTCACTGAAATATCAACACCCAATTACCTATTGAACAGACACCAATCGTCACCCTCTTAGGTGTCAAGCAGTAGGGTAGATTGCTTCGATCACCCTCTTCTGCTCGACACCAGTCTCTTTCTCCTAACATACTAACTGTCAAAGGCAATAGGCGGGGCGGGGGTATACTGTTTCGGTTAACCTCCGTCAACAAATTGTCACCCTTGCTGACGTCAAACCTAAGAATAAGAAGTACAGGAAGGGGCATATCGAGGAAACAGTGAGGCTTTTTTCAAAATAGTGTGAGTTACACTAACACAAATGCATTGACAAAGGGCCGGCCTAAGGGGCCAGCGTAGAGTTAGGACGCCAAAGTGCTGGGGCGCACGATGTAACCCTTACCCGTTTCTTTAAAAGTGATAAAGTAGGAAAATATGTAGCTGAGCTTTAAGGAAGCACTAGGTTATGGTTTTTATCTTCTCAGAAGTACTTAGGCACCCTTAAAGAATCACAGCTATTAATAATAGCCTTAATAAAAAACCTTAATAATACCTTTTACAGGAACCTATAAATTTTAAACGTAGGTATAAATAAAATTCAGTTTTTAGTTTTAGGTTTAATTTTAATGCAAAAACACTATCACATATATTTTCCTTAGTTAAATAAATTTTAGTTAGGTACATTTTATCTACATCCATCCGATAATAATTCGGGGGTCTTCGCGTAATATTTCAGACGATCATCGTCTCGACGATTGAACAAAACGTAACGATGTAACATCACAATAGCGTCGTTCAATCGAATCGTTCATCGTTTTCGTTTTAAACAGTTTGAGCAGGGTTGTAAAGAAACTGTGACAACTGAAAGCAAATAAAAAAGGTATATATGCAATTTGTGTGTGTTGTTGTCTTTTATGTGGAAATAGATAAAAAGGTAAACATTTTTTGGTACAGGAAAATTTGTATTGATTAGGGGTCGTAATATAAGACAAAATTAGTGAATGCATTCTTTAAAGCCAATTTAATAAATGCAATTCTATCATTGCCTACTCCAAAGAGAACATAACAAGAGTGTGATGTGAACTTTCTAGTGTACCTATTTCGTTTAACTAGAATGAAGGAGGTAGGATTATTTTTCTATATTTTCACATTTCACCATACAAATGCATAATGGAGAGTACTATTTGTCGAAATTATAAAAGATTTGATAGAAACAATATTCTTTTAACCTTTGTTTTGCTTTAAAAGACTCTATATGGAAAGAAAATATACCAAAAACGATGAAACGATTGCCAAAGAGCCATCGTTCAATTGAATCATTTCGACGACAGTATTTGACAGTTAAATTGTTTACGTGAAGCAACAAGAAACGATGATCGTTTACTCGTTTCGACAATCATCGTTTTTGGTTGTTACACGAAGTAGCAGCATCGACGACGTCGTTCGATCGTTTTAGCCTTACGCGATTAGACCTCTGTTCCGTAAAATTGTATATTTTTTTGTCCATTAGTTTTGATTGGATTCTTAGCTGTTTCTCCGTTGTAAGACATATGTCTTCAACATCTTGACGACGATACCAACCGTCACGATAACAGGACAACAGAAGAAATACCTTTAAACATATTTTCTATTTATAACAAGAAAACTGTACTAGGGCGCTCAACCGATTTAAGCGCCTTGCCCTCACCAACAAAAAAAAATAGTTCGTCCCTGAACGAGAGTTTTCGATTTGACAGATGAGTTTCAGTTAAATCAAATGCTATCATATAAATAAAGTATATTTTTGTTTTCAACCAAATTCCATTTTTTGCAGCAAAATGTCATGAAATACTAATTTAAAAGTGTTCTACAATAATATATCTACCTAAAAAACACTTAACAAACATTATTTTATGTGGAATATGAGATAAAATTTACCTGTGAAATAAAAAATTGTTTCTCTCCTTATTATGCTCGTTTTTGCAGAATTTAACACACACAGAAATGTTGTTTTAAATTTCTTTCGGTAAAGAATTGTATTTATTCACTGTATTCACTGTTTTTTCACTGTTTTATTAAGTTAAATACCTAATTTCACTATTTTAACAATTTGAAATTTCAAACACGGCAAATTTCCCCAGCAAAATGACAGATGAGTTTCAAATTCTCTGGTTTTTTTTCATATCTTGCGGCCTCACTCACGTACACTGTATATGTGATAACACTCTTTCCTGTACTTCTTATTCTTAGCGTCAAACATTGGAGCAGATTCGTTTCCGTTCTGTACCAGACACACTTGTTGGAAGAGGACGGTCAGAAGCTACAGGCGGGGGTTAGACTGTTTCGGTCACCCTTTGTTTGTTTCTGAAGACTAACCGCCAACGGGAAGAGCTGCTGACTACTAGCCGGTTTTACAGTGCAAGTTTAAACTCCGTTTAGCCAGATATCAGGTTTAAACCGAGTTTTAATACGAAAAGGTGTATTACAGTACAAGTTTAAACTTAATCGAGAGTTTAAACCGAGTTTAACTTAACCGGCCATGAATGGGGGTTTAAACTGAGTTTAAATATGTCTGAGGCCAAATCATTTCGTAGAATGGAATGATGGAAATTTCTTTTAACGATTTCTGCTGACCAAACCGGCTGCTCAAATGGTTTTTAATCAAATAGAACACAGAAAAGAAAACAAAAGGAAATGGTACTAACTATGCAACAAATATAATTTTTCAGATGAAGTTAGTGATTTCATTTATGTATCTTATTGCAGGAGTAATGGATATTTGTGCACAAAAGTGCATAGAACTGACCTAAATTAAAAACATTTCGCTCCACTTTACTACAATTTATTTGTTCTGATGTTTGGGTTAATTTGCTTTTTACCCCTACAATTCAATTAAAATCTATGTTAGGAATAGTGACTTGTCTTATATCTTCGCTGAACTTGACCGTAGGCTGTCTTCTGATTCATGCCCATTCTCTTCTATGATTTGTTGTAATGCATCTTCTTGGTTTTTTTGCTAGCGGAGACATGTTGATAGCATCCGGTAGCATGTTGATAGCATCAGTAGCGATTTGTATGCTATACGACGGCACCAATACAATAATTTTCCTCAAACCGAAGTAATGACTTTTATTTATTTTTTTTATTTCACTTTTTTAAATTGCCAAACTGACATCAGAATAAACAAAACTGAGAAAAATTTCAAATATAGTGGCGTACAAAACAGACGAGAAAAGTTTAACCGAAGTTTAACTAAACGTTTGTTCAATTTTATCTGTAATACACTCACGGTTTACGTACTTGGTTTAAACTTGCTTGCGAGTTTAACTAAACCTGAGTTTAAACTCGCACTGTAAAACCGGCTATACGTCAGTTAAGTCCACCTACACCCGTCGAACTTCCAGACTCCGTCAGAGAGAATAGGCGGCAGGTTAGGTGTGTCGGTCGCCCTTCGCCTTTTTCTCCCGCCGCAGTCAAAACAGCAAAGCAAATTGCTCCAAATACTCATCCTTGATCTGTACCAGCTATGGTACTGACAGAGGTTACCAGCGAGCGGGGGGTTAGACTGCTTCGGTCACCCCTTCGCCCTCCCCGAAGACTAATCGCCATAGGAGCTGACATCAATCAATAGGCAGGGGGCAGACTGTTACGGTCACCCTCTACCCTGATCTGAAATCTAAGCCGCAACCAGGAGGTGCAAACTTATACAAGATTTTGCTGCCCCAGTCACCATCAAACCCTTTCCCGACTAATTTCTTAAGAAAGTATCTTGCAAAAATGGTTTATGCAGACTGAAATACGAACAACTTTAGTCAAAAACCCAATTATTGATGCTTTGTAAAGCACCTAGGTACTATTATGTCAATTTATCTAGTCTACTCCTTTTTTGTTTAGTTCTGTTTGTCTGTTTGCTTATTCGGATCATAACTTATGCAGTCAAAAGGAAAATCTGTAAGCGAACATATCTACAGTTTAAGAAGTTCTGAAGTTCTAGGATTTTGACAACCGGTCAACTGTCAAAGTTACAGCACCATTCGAGTGTGATTTTTAGATATTGTTGAAAAAATAAATTGCATTTAGCGAGATATTTGTTATAGAGTTAGAACAACTTCTTAATTACAATGGAAATCATAGGCCAGGCTAAAAACTGCATTAAAGTCTTAAAGGTTTGTAGTAATAAATCTGTTTGTGTCAATTTTCATTGAACTCACGTTGCAAAACTTTAAGGTTCTTCAGCCTGGTTTTCTATCGCCAGGAATCCAAGGTCTTCTTAATGCTCAACAAGTACGACATCGCCAAACCAAGCATTGGAATCCTAAATTCAAACGCCTACGTAAGCAGAAATTCATTAAAATCGAGCTTCCCAACTTTTCGGAGAAATTCGGAGATCTTTCACAAGAAGAAATCCGCAGTCGTATGAAGGAAAAGGGTGTTCTTCCCCCACGACCATGGTTAGAAAGACCCTTTCACATCAGTTGTACTGGTGGCATGTTCGAAGCTTATGTACCTCCCGAGGGCGATGGAAAGAAATCGATCATATCTAGCACAGGTGCTAAACAAAAGTACGAGTTCCTCGAAATGAAGGGCAAAAGCATTATGGCCGTACGAAAAATAAAGAGCTACGAGGAAGATTTCGATAAAGATGACTTTGCGCTTAAGGCTCAAGATATCTACATTGCGGCACATGAGCTGATGGCAGCAAAGAAGAAACATGAACTCCGACAACACGTTACAGAGCGCTGCTACCCCGAGATGATACACAATACAAGGGACAAAACTATTCACTGGAGATTCTTGAAATCGCTTGAACCTCCAAAAGTAGTTCATGCACGGTGCACAGATGTCATAACAAAAGAGAATATATTTGCTCAGGTGACAGTTCGTTTCCACACCCAACAGCAGTTGGCAATATATGATCGATTTGGACGACTTATGCATGGAAGTGAGATTCTTACGAAAGATGTTCTTGAGTATGTTGTGATGGAGAAACACATTTCGAATGAGTACGGGGTATGGCGATTGCATGATAAGATTATTCCCGACTGGTTGCCACCTAGACAACCGGCTCCTTATACATTCAGGGTAATAGAGGAACCAGAAAAGGAACCAAAATTAATTGAAGACAAGGTGCAAAAAGATGAGAATGTCGAGCAGATTCAGGCAGGTTCAACTGATGCACCCAAAGAGAAACTGGTTGCCGCATAAGATTGCAATTACGGATTTCGACTTAAGCCCTACGAAATATAGTTATGATAATTAAAAATAAACATCTTACATAACAACTAGTAAATGTGTAGTTACACTAGTTGGACTTTTATTGATATTGTTGATTTCTTTATTCTTAGAGGTAAGTGTGCTGAGCACGGGGCAGTCTCGACAGTCGCAAAAATACAAATTACACTAATTTTATTTATTGCAAAACCCGGCTAGACAACCATAAAGACTAGAAATGAATAATCTCCCACATAACAAATGAAAGGTTTCTGTTTTATAGAGCAATGGACATGAACTCGAGTCAGACTAGGGATCTTCTTAAAAACAAATTACATAATCACCCCAATCATGGAATCCGCCGGAGGTAATTGTTCGCGGAAAAGAATATTTTGGTATCGTCGAATCCGAAAAGTGAACAGAAATCTGGAAAAAAAAACCACACCCTACCAATAGTATGTGTTAATATTATGTATATAACTACCTATATGACATAATAACCGTTCAATTTGCGGATTCGACGATACCAAAATATTCTTTTCCGCGAACAATTCCCTCCGGCGGATTCCATGATTGGGGTGAATAACTTCGAAACATCCGAGAATAAGACTGTCCTGAGAAATACTAAGCTCAATGTTTCATGTCTCTTCCGCTCATCCATAAATAAATACTACGATACGATGTTGCCAGATTTTTTTTTCAAAAAACTGAATTCCCAAAGAAAAAACTGTATTTCCAAGCAAAAAACTGTAACCTACGAAAACGAAAAAATTTTTTTAAATTACGGTTTTTTTTTTAATTTTATTAAACATAAATGACAAGTAAATTGCCGTATCGAAGCAGGGCTGCAACTGCAATGTAATTACAGGGATACCGTGAGATTTTTTTAAAGCTGGAAAAAATTAAACTTTTATTGTAATTAAAAAAAAACCGAAAACATTTTAATTTATTCTTTCAAATCTGAAATTTAAAAAAACTGTTATTTGTACTAGGAGGTAATTTTAAAAACTGTAAGCTTGTCTAAAAAACTGTAATTTACAGTTAAAACTGTGAATATGGCAACATTGGATACGGTACAAAAACACGTTAATGACACTCAAATGTCATCGAGCAATTTGTGCGATTTGGTGTACCATACTGCCATCTATTATAGAACGTTTGATATAATTTGAATAAGTCGTTATTTTTGCGCAGTTGTAATGTTTCTACAATGGATGGCACTGTGTTCTATGTAAAAAAAATAGCAAAGGCGCGCAGAGGTTGAAACCTCTTTCCTACTTTCGCCGCACTAAACCAAAAGGGCTAGTGCTTATGTTTTCTTCATTTTTCCTCGCAGGTTTGTATGAAACTGACATTTCACTAGCAGTCCATGTATAGTATGTCAATGGTTCGACTATTTCAAAGAGGTGAAACTGGTGAAACATTTCCAACGTCACTCGCTAAAGCCTAGTACGCTGCTGTTTCGGAACGAAAAATCCCATACAAAAGTGACAGAACGAAATCATGAACGAAAAATTTCGCTCTCCTTTTCGTTTTGCAGTACGCTGCTGCTGCGAAATGATGGAGGAAAAGTGGGTAATTGTAGTAGATTGCTTGGTACAATTCTCCACTCTCTTTTCGCACACAATTTATTGTCCGGGACATTAATTGCTTGCGGAAATTTTACATTTCATTTTTTTCGCGGTAGTTGTGTTCATATTTTGATTTTGAAATGGAAGTATACGACGAAATCTAATATTTAAATTTCGAAGAATTGCAGCAGCCAACACAACAAGAAGATGAACCAACTCAATTAACAATTATTCGTATGTCGACGGTGACTGGCATGTGTTTAGTTTTGATTTATATACATATTTTTAAAATTCTATAATTTTAATTAGGATACAATTGCTTTCAATTTTACAAAACACAAATTCCTGCTGTTGTCAAATGTCACTTGTATAGCAGCTGATGCCACTCTCCACAAATTATTTTCCGCTGTCTTTTCGCACACGTTTCGCTGTGCAATTGGAGACCACCGGAAAATTTCGTTCCGAAACAGCAGCGTACTAGGCTTTAAACGCGTAAAAGCACTGCACTGAACCAGCTATCCTTTGACGACTTTAGCGACGTTTAGGGCAAAGGGATACTGCATCTTATTTATCCGCTTTCTCAATTCTACAGGCTGGCTATAGGTACCGACCGGATCACATCCTTAAGCCTAGTACGCTGCTGTTTCGGAACGAAAAATCCCATACAAAAGTGACAGAACGAAATCATGAACGAAAAATTTCGCTCTCCTTTTCGTTCCGCAGTACGCTGCTGCTGCGAAATGATGGAGGAAAAGTGGGTAATTGTAGTAGATTGCTTGGTACAATTCTCCACTCTCTTTTCGCACACAATTTATTGTCCGGGACATTAATTGCTTGCGGAAATTTTACATTTCATTTTTTTCGCGGTAGTTGTGTTCATATTTTGATTTTGAAATGGAAGTATACGACGAAATCTAATATTTAAATTTCGAAGAATTGCAGCAGCCAACACAACAAGAAGATGAACCAACACAATTAACAATTATTCGTATGTCGACGGTGACTGGCATGTGTTTAGTTTTGATTTATATACATATTTTTAAAATTCTATAATTTTAATTAGGATACAATTGCTTTCAATTTTACAAAACACAAATTCCTGCTGTTGTCAAATGTCACTTGTATAGCAGCTGATGCCACTCTCCACAAATTATTTTCCGCTGTCTTTTCGCACACGTTTCGCTGTGCAATTGGAGACCACAGGAAAATTTCGTTACGCAACAGCAGCGTACTAGGCTTTAGCAATCATCACAAAGTAGGCCATTTTTGGTTTATCGCTTTTATCTGGATACCTATCCAGATTCATTCAGTTGGTTACTGATTTAAACAGTGTTTTCTAATTGGATTTAACTCCATGTAAGAGCAATATATTATTTGCTTTAGCTCGGTCGTGGTTTTTTGTTGTCTTTTTCCTAAAAAGATATTCCAGTGTTTATTACACAATTATTTAGTTTGTAGTAATTCATAACTTATTCATTTCAGCCTGCATTTTAATATATTTTTTGCACAAATTTGACCAGGTGCCTACCGACTTTGAATAAAAAAAAAACTCTGTGGTTTGTTTTGACAGTTTCGTAACAGATTTTCAATTTTCGAAGTTCCATAACAGAATTTCATAAAAGTTCGAAACCCCGATTTATACGATTTATAAAAGATCTTTTATGGTGGATTTACATTACCACGCCACGCAATTTTGCACGACTTTAAAGAGAGAGATCCGTTTGCTGCAGTCAAGGCTAATGATCTGTAAGAGTGAGACCATTACCATTATAGTGGATTTACATTACCAAGCCACGCATTTTTGCATGACTTCAGAGAGAGAGAGAGAGATCCGTTTTTCCACAGTCCAGGCGAATGATGTGTAAGAGTGAGACCACATGCCTAACAGTTGATTTAGGCCGCCATAACTTTTTGTGGAGATTTGTGGTCTCACTCTTACAGATCATTCGCCTTGACTGTAGCAAAGGGATCTCTCTTTCTGAAGTCATGCAAAATTGCGTGGCGTGGTAATATAAATCCAGCATTATGGTCGAAATCTTTTATGATTCATAACAGAATAAAAGATTTTGCCGAATATGCCTAATTATCGAATGAAGTTTATAGTACGCTGCTCGAGCTAAATTTAGCTTCCATAAAAAATTCTCTCCAAAAATTAGCTGAGCTAAATTTAAGCGAATTCATACCGAGCCGTACGTTGGTATCAACAACCAAGTCAAACGCAACTTTAACTATATCCGACCTTAAAAAATATACAATATTATAGTTTAACTCAAAATGAGTTATAATTTTTCCTCAGTTGTCAAATCAGACGCTAATTTTTGACAATTAATTATCCTTTCCGTTTGTGTATCGAATAAAATCCAAGTTGCCTACTTAAAATACATAAACGCTAGCTGACGAGCGGCATGATAAACTCCATATAAAAAAATTCGAAAATTGCACATTTTATTATTCCAAGAGGAGGATAATTAATTATCCCATCAAAATGTATTAAGAAAATAAGTTTATAAATAGTTTAAATAACGAAATTTAAAATTCCAATCTTTTTGCGAACGAAACACCATTGGAGCGATAATTGTCAAAGTTTACTCGCAATCCACATTATTTAACTCGCGTTCCACAAACTAGCAAATAAAACATTCTTTCGAACCTCAAACAAGACATTACGGGTAGAAACTGATTACTGAGGGCTGAAATTTGCTAACTGCCGCGCCCTAGAAAAGTTTTCATGTGAACTGTCTGTTGACTGAGCTTGCGAATATTCGTTCGTTCGTAGGTACCTAGTTGGCCGCTCTCATGTTAAAGACATTCGAACAAATTTAATTCGAACAAATTTTGTATTCGCTAATTTGTGGAACGCATTTTAATGTTGTAAGTTGTAAATAAACTCTTATGCTACGTTTCCACCGGAGATTAACTCCGAGATTAGGATTAATTTTCGTTAACCTCGTATAAATCTCGAGATTTATCATACAAAAATTAATCTCATAAAAAGGAGATTAAAAATTAATCTCCTAAACTGACTAGGTTTACATGTAGAGTGCGGTCTCTGAACACACTCTCCACAGGTCGAAATGTCTAAAATTCAAAACAAACAGAGCTACATTTGACATTTATGTCATAGGTGAGCAAAAGAAATAAATAGTTTTTTTTGTACCTACCCCCAATAGCGACTTCTTGCCAATGCAACCGTTAAAACGTTCATACATATTAGTTTTGAGGACAAAATGATGCGGTAATAATATTTTTAGTTTACTGCCACTCATTTTTTGTTTTTACTTTTAATTTCTAAAGTAGGAATTGTTTAATTTTTTATCATTTGTTGCACTTCGATTGGACGGCTTATGCCAACATCTGGTGAAATGTCAAATTAATCTCTTCTTTTTTGGTGGAAACACTTCAAGATTAATTTTAATCCTCTTGCACTTAATCTCGGGATTAGCGTTCGGTGGAAACATAGCATTACGAAGGTTGAAATTTCATTATTTAAACTTGTTTTCTAATAAATTTTGACGAATTAACCTATTATCGTACTTTTGGACTAGTAAAATGTGCTATTTTCTGTTTACAAGCGCATCAAATGTAGTTTGTTCGTATTTCATCACTTTGTTCGCCTTCATGTGAATAGAACTTTAATTTTTTTACAGTTTGCGTGTTTAGTGCAAACAGACCGTTGGGTTATATATTCTTTGGTTTTTGCTTCACTTCCCTTTCTTTTGTAACTTTCTTTTATTCCAATAACTTCCAGTCGTTCTCTCCGGAATAAAGTATATACGACGGCCATTTCGATTTTCATATAAAAATTCATATTTCCCGTTCTACTTCTACGTGGTGTACCAGTCGCGGTCAGTGTTTTACTAAATTCAGGGTTAAGCTACTATTTTTTTGTTTTAATTGTAAGTATAAATAATTATTATTATTCTAGATTAATCATTCTGCAAAAGCGAATTGTGTTTTTCTAAAATTTGCTTGTTTTGTAAAATTAGAAGATAAATGAGTGTCCCTGCCCTGTGGTCAGGTGACGCATCCATTATTCCTCACCACTTTTTTTTATATATCAATTAAAATTGTGTTAAATTTATATTCTGTTCAAGCAAATTCTTATTTATTCAAGTATCGAATGTTCAAAATATAATTATTTAATTCAATTTTGGTAAAAAAAAAATGTGAAAAATTTCAATGGCCGACATTTTGTCTTCAGAGTTAACGAATGAGAAAACAAAGGCAATCGAAAAGAAAGACCTCCGCCGCGCCGAATACTCAAATCTCCGACCTCTGTCCCTCCCTGTTTCCTTGTTTTATCAGCCATCAAATATTTTCTACCCATCACAAAAGCGAAGCAATTAACGCGCATTTCTTTTTTCTTTATCTTTTTCCCATTTTTTTTGTCCAATGACCGCCACATTTCGTCGAATAGTCACGTCACTTATTCAATTTTGTGCTTCTTCGCATTGGTAGCACACGTTTTTTTCTTTCTTTTCTTTTTCGTTTAATTTATTTTAATTTAAGAAAGTACCTAATTTATTACTTATATTATACAAATTAAATACAGTCATTGTGATATTAATTAAAAAGCAATTGCTAATTTAAATAGTTTAAGAATAAAAAGACACGCGGATCAAATAAATTAAAACACTGCATTATCCAACGAAACAAAGAAAAAGAGGTTAACGTTAACTCATAATTTAATAAAGCGTTCGGAATATAACACTTGTCAGTTTTTAAGCGAAATCGAATTTTTTTACAAAGCAAAGTAAAAGTAAGTATAGCGGTGGTGGCGATTTGAAAATAATATTCATCTGTGAATCATCGCAATTTCTCCAAAATACTTTTGTGGAAGCTTTCCAAAATTTCTCTTTTTGGTATTTCAATGCAGATTTAATGCCATGCTTCCTTTCTCAATTAGGTCTCTGGATTTAATTCCAATTTAAGAACTTTTATTCGGTCACAGGTGCCACATGGACACGAATAACATTTTTCGAGGTTATGTGTTGTGTATTCAAGAATTAAGATGAACGTACAATCTTTTTGTACATATCGTATACGCAGATAAGGTCATTGGTTTTTTTTATTGAGGTGTTTTTACTCCGACTTGGATAATAGATGTAAAAATATGACGACCTGAAGGAACCGCATCTACTTAATCCAAGTGGTGTCCTTGAAATCTTAATATAAAATTTAAATTGGCATTTAGCTTTGTTTTAGATTCCGTATCACAAAAACATAGTATGTATGTATGTATACGCCCAAGGTTTTCAAAACCATGCAATAATTGTACATACAAATTTATTATTACATTTTACATAGTCATATTCGTATAATTCGAAGCTTGTGTTCTTTTATTGGTTAAAAAACTTGTGATTTTATAGGAATTTATTTTGAATGACTTGTAATAATCGTACATAATATATTCGCTATATGCATTATTATTCGATTAGCTTGCGGAGATGCTATATCAAGTGCTAGACTTTACTACACTTAGGTCTTCATGATACTTGTGAGATCCTTCAATTAACATTTATTTGTCAGGCTAGATCAACAAGTTAATTCAGTTAAACAGTTTATCCTGCAACCTTTTAAGATATTCAATAAACTATAGGTTTGTTCGACGTGGCCAGACCTAGTGCGCCCTAGTGCGCACTAAGAAGTGTCAGTGAATTTTCGGGGCTGCCAAAAAACCCAAGGAAACCCCAGAAATTCAGTTTCATGTCGAACACGAAATGTAACCTTAAGACCTGTCACTAAAAAAAAATTGTATAATATACAGATTTAACACTAGCAATAATATTAAATTTGTTTAATTAATGATTGCAATGTTGAAAAACACATTTCTTTTAACATTTACCAGTGCTGCACAAGTCAATAATTCACAAAAATTTGTTTTCACCTAAATGATAGCTACGATTGACAGCCAAATCCAGCACTGAACTCTTGCCCTGAGTGAATACCTAGGGTCAGCTCAGTGCTCAACTAGGGCGCCCCAGTGCTCACCTCGAACACAGGTTTTCATTGTCAGTGCGAACTCAGTGCTATATCGAACGCGACAGGGCTAACCCAGTGCGCACTAGTGCGCCCTAGGGTGCACGTCAAACAAACCTTATAATGCTAGATGGAAATATTCCTCCTGCAATCAAATATCAGTTCCATATATTTTCGTATGAAATACATATTCGAAATGTTGACATTTCATCATGAACATGTTGAGATCGAAATTGCAAATCGAGTGAATTCGTTTTCAGTGTTCTGCATTTCGAGCGATCCGGAAACTTCGAAATTTTTTCGAAACCACAATTTCACTTTCCGAAAATTTTGAAATCTAAATCGAATACAGTGAAATTTAGAACACAAAAATTCATTTCCGATTTCATTTCAAGTGAAAGTGAAATGTGGAACCTAGCAGGTTGTATTGGATTCAATTGGCATGATCGCATTAGTATTCTTTTGAACAAGGTTCATCATTAAAATATTACATATTCACTAGTCAACATTTCTTAAGCTTTTTCATTTAGACTTTGGTTTATTTAAATGGCTATTCATACTAGTTGCATTAATGTTGTCGAACGACAACATTCGATTAATGTGCGTCAGCGTATACTAAGTACATATAGAGACTACCCTCGTACCGGTATCTTTGCACATATCCATTGAACTTAGTCGGTGTCATGTTAAAAGAGTAGCCCTCGGAATAAAACAAAGATTCTCGACAGGATGTAGGTACCTACTAACTTGTAGTTCGTAGGTAGACCTAAGCTGTAGCTATAAAAACTGCTGATTCTGGCTAACATTTTTATGTGTAGCTTCTTAAAGAAGCCAGAAACAACAAACATTTGGAATTACGACAACATTTTCGACTAGTCACTAACCTGGGTGATTTATAACAATACACATTGTTTAAACAGCCGATAAATGCTTCTATCTGCGCATACATATAATTTTACAAGATGGATAATAATGTATTTTTACGAGTACGATTCCGTATATCACATTAATGCCAGACTATCAGCTAGGTTCCAGAAATCGAGTGAAATCGAAATTGCAAATCGAGTGAATTCGTTTTCAGTGTTCTGCATTTCAAGCGATTCGGAAACTCCGAAATTTTTTTGAAACCACAATTTCACTTTGTCTCAATTCAGAAAATTCTGAAATCGAAATCGAATAAGGCTGCAGTTATAGCTATCAGAAAAGTCCATCCGTAAAAACACGCAACAGAACAAAACTGAAACATTTAACCGTAGCATATCATAGGAATTCAGTGGAATACTTCGTGAAACTGGTTGAGAAGTTGAACAGAAAAAGTTTTTCGTACGGAAAAATAAAGAAATTCTTTTTTTTTTTAATTTAAAGATCAATTGCTTAATTTTTTTTGACGAACTAGTTTTATAATTCAGAAGCAACTAGTTAAGACCAAGATTAAGTTCAACGATTAAGTTTAAGTGCTCCAAAAAAGTAAAACAATTTTTTTACGGATGCATTTTACTGTTAGCTATAACTGCAGCCTAAAGCGAAATTTAGAACACAAAAATTCATTTCCGATTTCATTTCGAGTGAAAATGAAATGTGGAACCTAGCAGTATGTTACTGCCTTACATTTGATGGCATTTTACTTGCCTGTTTCGCCAGTTGCTCGTGAAATGTTGGTTAAGTTCCCCTTACAACTTCTCCCGCTAAATTAGAAGCTGAACTATAAAACACCAAAATTAATTAAATTTTAACTAGAAACGTTTACTACCTACTTAACAACTTATTTTTAACTATAACTAAACTATCGTATAGCGGTGGCCATGGTGTAGTGGTTAGAGTCATTGCTTGAAACCCGAGCGGCGTTGGTTCGAGCCCCGGCGGGGGACAGCAATACTCTCTATAATATCAGAGTTTCTCCACCACTACACCAAAAAAGGGGTTTCTGCTTGGTAGTACAATGGACCGAGATTCGTCTGAGTGCTCCAGGATTTGGAATCCCCTTTTTTATAAAAAAAAAAAAAAACTCGTATAGAAGTTTACTAAATGTTCCATTTTTATTTCTTTACAGCAATTTGTTGTATGAGTCAAAAAATAGAAAGACCAGTACTATCAGGTCAGCGCATCAAGACCAGAAAAAGAGGTAAGCAATACAAAACTACAACAACTTGATGAATAACAAACATTAATCAATTCGATTATTTTTATTTACTTTAGATGAAAAAGAGAAATTCGACCCCACGGGATTCCGTGACGCGGTCATTGCTGGTCTCGATAAAACTGAAGGCGACTTGGATCAAATCTCTAAATATCTAGATCTTGCTGGTAACAAACTTGACTACCGTCGTTACGGCGAAGTATTGTTCGATATCCTAATTGCTGGTGGTCTATTGGGTAAGAAATCTAAATTTATTTTTTTTATTGAATGACTAATAAATGAATTTTTGTTTATAGTTCCTGGTGGTTCAATCTCTCAGGATGGCGAGAAACCTCGAACAAATTACTGCATTTTCGAGGCACCCGAAGATATGGAGGCCATGCGAAACCATGAGCAGGTAAATATTATTTATTCAAATTGTTATTTAAGATATTGCATCATTGATCTTTCATCAGCTAAATAAAAATGGTTCATTATTCAGTTTCGCAGACAAATATCAAGCATACTATTAGAACCAGTTATCTGCCACATTTTTTGATGTGATTTACGATAGCCGGTGTCGAAGTTATGCAAAATAAAATCAGCAATTTACTTGTCTCTTTATTCTGAAAATTTAGATTTGGAGATTTCTATAATTGCTACAAATAAAATACAAATAAGAATTACGCGACATGAATGTTACTGTGACATGTAATTGTAAATGAATCATTTTTTTTTACTGATAATAACGGAAGAACATTGAAATTAGGTGGCCTTAAAAAATTGCATTGAGTATGAGTAAGACGTTTCATTGGTTTTTCCTTGTTGCATGGGTACATATTATAATAAAAACGTGATGCAAATTTATTGTGTCAATAATGCTATAAATCTTAATTTGTTGTCGCTAAATATTGGTAGGCCTAGAGTTTAGATAATTGTATTATGTGGTGTTAACAACCAATAATCACGTAACCATGTATTAAGTAGGTGCAGTAGGTACAAACTATAGATTCATTCATTCAGCATACGATTAGAGCCAGTTATCTGCCACATTTTTCAATGTGATTTACGATAGCCGGTGTCGAAGTTATGCAAAATAAAATCAGCAATTTACTTGTCTCTTTATTCTGAAAATTTTAGATTTGGAGATTTCTATAATTGCTACAAAGTTGCTAGTTTATACGCAAAAGGAATATTACTGCGCCAAGTAAACATTTTTTTTTTTAGCTGATAACGATTAAAAACAAAGTTATTTAAGCAGCCTCAGAAATGACATTGCGTCTGACATTCCATTGATTTTCCTATGGTTACATATATAATTATTACATACATAATGTACGCGATAAATTAAATCGAAAATGTTGGTTTTTCACAGTTGCTTATAATCCTTGACCCACAATTATTTTAAAGACAGAGCAAAGTTAGCAAGCGGTTGATTTTTAATCGCATATTCTAGTAATTAATGGGCGACTCTAGAAAATATGTTTTCAATAAATCTGTAGATTACAAATTTAGCATACGATTAGAGCCAGTTATCTGCCACATTTTTCAATGTGATTTACGATAGCCGGTGTCGAAGTTATGCAAAATAAAATGGCAATTTACTTGTCTCTTTATTCTTAAAATTTAGATTTGGAGATTTCTATAATTGCTACAAAATACATACATAGTTTATACGCGACAGTTGCAGTTGGTGTCATCCTAGAGCAGAATGTTATTAGTATTTCGATGGGTCTCGACGATTAGAACACAGTCGTTTAAAATTATGTGCACGAGTACTTATTCTAAAAAAAATATGAGCAGTAAGCTGAGCCAACGAAACCGATCACGATTTTATATGGAAAATGTCGGCATTATGTCTCGGTAGGATGGATTAATACAACTTTAGGTCCCGTCAGGATTGTATTGCTTTTTTGTTGTGCTTCTTACTTTTATGAACAAACTCATGCTAGGAAACCAACTTCAATGAACGGTTAGTAGCAATCTAAAATAAGTTACCTAAGGTCAGTTGCTAATTACGACTCATGCAATTTAAGTTCCATGTGAATGCCTACTTATTTCGTTCTGAATCGTATCGCAAACAATTATTTTTACTTTATAATTAACCTTTATTTATTTCTTATTTGCATTAGGTATTCATCAAGCTCATGCGTAGATATAAGTACTTGGAGAAGATGTTCGAGGAGGAAATGAAGAAAGTCTTGGTTTTCATTAAAGGCTTTACTCCCAGCGAACGCATCAAGTTGGCTCGCATGACGGCACTTTGGATGAGTAAGTACATATCAAATCTTTAATCTAATTACATTGCAATCCCAACAAAACTTAAATTGCTTACATAATGTTTGTAAAATTTTGTATGCGCCAAGTTAAGATGGGAAATTGAACTCGTTTGGTGTACTGATTCTTGGATCTTTTTATATTCCAAGAGCCACAAATCCATACACATTGATTTTAAACAATAAATTTAAATTGTTAATTCTCTGCAATTTGATTGGCCTAAATTTATCAATTATCAGTTGACATTTAAGAAGGGTTAAGCTAAGATTAGACTGTATGCCAATTGTGCATATGAATGCCAACAGGCAAATGACCAGATTAGCTGTCAAGTGACCAACATGTCCGGACTATCAAAACTGTATATTAGACTATATGACCAAAATTACTAATATGGTCATATTTGCCTTGATGGTCATTTAAGGCATTTGTTATTTATTGCCAAATGTTGTAGTAGGGTAATGATGTAAAGAAAAACAAAGCAAAAATTTGAAGTTGGAAATTTTCTGGTATAGTAAAATAATAGGTATTATTTTATCTTATTTGTTTTTGGTGTGACCAATCGTCAGCTTTGCCCAGCTCAGCGGCCACCTCCTTCCATGTCTGATCATTTGGGACCCGATATGTACGACTTCCGACATCGTAAAGTCCGGGTCGGAGCTCGACAGCCGAAATCAATTTGCGGATGAAATCGTCTGACCATTCGCCTTTAATTTGTTTTGTCGGTCTCTTCCTCGCCCTGTCAGATTTTGCTTCCTCCATCATCCTGCCATCGCTGCCCGCTTCGATTGAGCTCCCCAAAGACATGTAGATGGTTCAGAAAAGTACAAACAGAAAAAAAGCAAACGCACAAAAGAACTAAAGAGGGTAAAATAACAAACAAAATATACATCAAGTGAAATAAGCAATCGAACCAATGAAAACACATAACGAATATTAACAAAAATACAAATAACTAGCACAAAACAAATAGATAGCAAACAATTTCTACACAAACAAATTTTCACAACAGGACAAAAGTATATATAACCACAATTACTGCGGAAAAGGACAAGACCACTAATTAAACATAAACAAATTACAAAGAATATATCAAATAAATAGTTTACACAAATAATAGATTGAATAATCCACAAAAAAGAGAAAGAAAATGAAAATTAATTACAATCCCACGAACTCAAACACCGATGACAACAAAATAATTCTTGTTCCATCAAAAATGCCAGCAATGCCATAACGAAATTTCAATAAAATGCATATGGGCATATAGGGCTTTATGGCTGGCATACGTGCTTATTGTCCGATTACACTATATGCCATTTGGGCATTTTTATCTGTCAAAATCAGCCTGGTAATATGTGGCATTTAGGTCATTAGAGCATATGATATATGCCCATTACATTGTATGACCATATTTTGACAGGAAAACTGTCAGAAATTGGCATTTTATGACCACTTGGCATACAGTCTAATCTTACCTTTAGCCAACAAACTTAGAAATGCATGCATTTTCATGAACACATTTTTCTTTTCAAATTTCTCGACTCTCTATTTCGTTCCGAAAGTCTATCTATTCGAAATTGCTTTTCGTTCCGCTTTTGAATTTGTACTCTGTAATACTTTCGATTTTCCATATATTAATGCTTTTGACATTTCCAGATTTCATTCCGCTTTCGAATTAAAGAGTACCAAATATTCGGTTTCTTCGGAAAATTTCACTTTCGGAACGAAATTCAGAGTAGGGCCCCAGTAATCGAAATAATAAATATTTCCACTAATTCCCCAGTATGCTTAGCTGCATGAATATATGTATTCACTGGCATAGAGTTTTTTGTTGACGGATACAGCTTTCTATCAATGTAAAAATAAATGACTCGTTAGTTCACTTCGTTTTTTAGTCGGTGTTTTTAACTTTTATGGGACAAATGATGGTGAACACACGATATAATATTGTTATCTGAAACGACACGAAACATGAGTCGTATACGACAAACGCCAACGGGAAAAGGGGTGAATGTTTCACGACTACTTTATGAAAATTACGATTAGGACATCGCTCCCTAAGCGGTTTGACTTTTTGTCGGAAAGAACTGGAGGTCTAGCACGTAACTTGATACAATCGAGTGTGTATACGTATAGCCGATACAATCGAGCTCTGGGCACCTAATTTGTCTCAATCGAGGATAATCAATCGAGAATGATCGATTGAGACAAATTAGGTGCTGCCAGAGCTCGATTGTATCGACTGAACTCGATTGTATCAAGTTGCGTGCTAGACCCCCTGCCACTTTCGAAGTTGTAAACTAAGCACAACATACAATAATAGTTTTGTTAGTTTAACGACCACGCCTCTTAGTAAAGACTATGACTTCTTATACATATTTTAAAATTACAATAACGCTAACGTGATCTATTTTTTTTTTATTCCAGTTAACGGGGCAATACCTCCAACTGTTTTGTTGGTATTAAACAACGAGCATCTTATTAAAGATGGTATTGCACTTGATTTTCTCGTAGAACTGTTTGTAACATTCAAACAGGAGAAAGGAATGACATATCTCGTTCAAGCTCTTAAAAAGGGTGGACTAGAAAGCAAGTAAGTAACAGTTTAAATTATTGATTTTGCAGGAGAGTTTCAGGATGAATTTAATGTATCTCCAATTGACTTCTTTAATTAACTCTCCAAGAGAAAAAAAATTCTAGAGTTTCGATGAAATTCGCAAATAAAATAATTTTATTTGAGTTTCATTGGATTCTTACAACAAAATAAAACAAAACTACAAACTTTGAAGAGCTTCAGGATGAATTCGATTTGATTAATATTGAATTCTTTAATTGCCTCTCCTAGAAGAAATATTTTTGAAAATTATTTTAAATTCACAAGTAAACGCATTTTATTTGGGTTCTTCTATAATTTCCCACAGACAAAAATAGTTGACAATGGCTACCAAATAAACCTTTTAATAAATTCGTACGCTCTGATTTACCCGCCAGTTTTCTTCCGAAAGACTCAGCTCTGATAGGTATGACGAAAAGAAACACCTTGCATTCAAATGAATGCACTACAAACTCAAAGAAAGCTTGCAACAGAGAACACGCTGTCGAACATGAATTTTGTGTTGACTGGATTACGAGATCTATCGCCGGCAGAATTTAACATTTTGTTTCTAGGTAACCTGCAAGATTTCTCTGTGTCTATGTGCAAAATAAGGTGCATTTTTATTCACGCTTGTGAAAATTAAATACATAATTATTAGACGAAGAAACACATTATGGCGTTCGAAAGTGAAAAAACACTATCGTAAATTATTAAGGTTTAAGTGATACTCGAACCATCTGTGGGTGAGTCTCGTGTTAACCGTGAACGAGCAATAAGTGACTGATTTTGTTTTTCGAATTCAAATGGACTTTTGTTCCTGAACGCACGATTCGGCCCATTGTTGACTTTTTTGTTCCCTCATAATATTCCACTCGCTATTGTACGAATACCTTATTCTTAATACTCATCATTTATCTTCTTTTTTTTTTTGTCAGGTTAATGGAATTTTTCCCACCAAACAAACGTACTGAAGAATATTTAAAACAAGTTTTTCTGGATAAGGGACTAGCTGAAGTTGCTAAATTACACAAAGCTCAAGCTAGCCAAGAGGCCAAACGTGAACTACAACAGGTAAATATTTTAATTCAGAATATGTACTCATTAGTTTTTTGATTTCGTGCTTCATCTATATTTTTTAAATTTAATCTATAACAACTGAACAATTTGCATCTTGTCAAACAAACTTGGCCCAGAAATGGAATGCTATTTATTGATGTACAAGATGCTAGAGAAATAGCTGAGCTTTTGCTTGCCACGGAAGAATCAAATAACCAGATTTCTGCGGCCAATGAAAACTCTAACAATACACAAACGTGTAAATTACATTTTGGTTTGCGAAGAGTTGGTGAATAGTTGACCCAACCTTGAGACATTTTAATCCAGTTTCAAACGGCTAAATTAGTTTTCACGAGACAATTTTATTATCGTCTTGGTTGTGCAGTGGAAACAAAACTTTCTACTGCATTTTTCTTAGGGTTAAATCTGTTCAGTAATCTTGCACATTCTGAACAAAGTTGAGACCCAAAAGGCGTGTGCCTCGATTTTATTTCCGGTCTTGCAAAGCCAGAAATTGCTTTTATCGCCACTTGTGTGTCGGCGAAAAGTATAACCACACGCTGATGGTAGTGGCATCTTTGCAATTTGTTTAGCAGCTGATTTTACTGCCAGAAGTACAGCTGGGGAAAACGCTGGTTTAAATCAGGGAGTCTTCATTGAAATGGATAAGTCAATAGTTGTATAGGAAAATTTCACGCCAAAACCATTTGTTTTTTAATTGTGGCCCTTCAGACTACTACCAACTCCGACAGCATAGCCTGTTGAATCTTTGCTTATTAAGCCTGCGCACCAATGTCAATTTGACGCAACAACAAGGTGACCGCCCCTCGCGCTAGCTTAAAGCTTAAATAAGTACATTAGACGAAAATTACAGGGGATATAAATATTCATAGAGAGAGCGGCGCTAAACGTACCTCTAGCGCGCGCTAGCTTAAAGCTTAAATAAGTGCATTAGAGGAAAATTACAGGGGATATAAATGTTCATAGAGAGAGCGGCGCTAAACGTACCTCTAGCGCATGCTGCTGGATGGATTTCTTATCCCACTGAATAGTCTTTTATAAACTCTTTACCTCAGGAAGTCGAGGGGTGGGTTTGAACGCTCAGTTCCGCCATCGACCATTGGATTAATGTTGGACGGATCGAGAGTTCCGTCCTTTTTATGGGACAGCATGGAACAAGGCCACAGACAATTATGCATGTAGAATTGTTGGTAGAATGACTCGTCGTAGTCTTGAATTTTAGCAAAGTGTTCAGTCATTTATAAAATTCGCAGCACAGTCCGCCTTGAATTAACCAATGTCCATGCGTTGAAACAGGAATTGGACATTCAAATTAGACAACTCGATGGTTTCCATATAGATTACATGAATGTCGCCGAATCCCATCAAAGCCAAATATTTTTACAATTCACAAACCTCCGGCACCAATGACCATGACTTTGCAAGTGTTCAACAGGAATTCCAAATTATAGATCGAGTAAAATCTGCCTTGCAAAATGGCCTTGGACGCTCTAAAATTAAATTGTTCCATTGTGTTAAATTGTTTGTCTAAATGTTTGGTGCGAGCATTTTACGATGGTGCTTCTGTTGGCATTATGTTCTTTTTTTTTGTAACATTGTTAAAATTCAACGTAGCCGCTCTCAGCCAGGAATCAAAAAGAAGTCACGTTATTATTTTTTGTTTAGTTAAACAGCCAACGACAGCATCTTGTCAAACGGACTTGGCCCAGAAATGGAATGCTATTTCTTAATGTACAAGATGCTAGAGAAATAACTGAGCTTTTGCTTGCCACGGAAGAATCAAATAACCAGATTTCTGCGGCCAATGAAAACTCTAACAAAACATGCAGTACATCCATATAAGTTCTTTTGGATAGATGCATAAAAAAACAACTTCTTTATAACAATTTCCAGAATAACTTATTTAATATGGTTCTTTTATTTTTCAGACCCTTCTTGATGATATTAACGATGAGAAACCTCATACAGAAATAGCTGCTGACATTAAAGAATTCGCACTGAAATCAAACATTCCCGAACATGAAATCATTAGCATTGTAAGTTAATTTTTGCATTCAAAACAATTTTGCATTGTTTATTTATTTAAATTTGTTTTTCTTTTAAAGATTTGGTCGACAGTTATGTCGCTTGGCGAATGGAATAAAAAAGAGGAGTTAGTAACAGATCAAGCAGTTAGACATTTAAAGGGTTACTGCCCATTACTGCAGTCGTTCGCATCCACTAATCGTTCTGAATTGTCATTGATTCTGAAGGTTCAAGAATTTTGTTATGAGAATATGAATTTCATGAAAGCTTTTCAGAAAATTATTCTATTATTCTACAAAAGTAAGTGGTAACGATCATTTTTTTTTTCTTTAAAATATACTGAACTTGTTTCTTTTTTTTATAGCCGAGGTGCTGTCTGAGGAAACAATCTTAAGGTGGTATAAGGATGCACATTCTCCAAAGGGAAAAATGCATTTCCTTGAGCAAATGAAGAAACTTGTCGAATGGTTGCAAAACGCTGAAGAAGGTGTGTAAATGTTTTGAAATTAATGTATACTACATTCACATAACTAGGGTTGTAAGTAAAGTAACAAATTACAGCATCTTAGCGAACATATCTAGCCCAGAAATGGAGTGCTATTTGTGTTGTACACGATGCTAGAGAAATAATTGAGCTTTTTGCTTGCCTCGGAAGAGTAAATTTGCCAGCTCTCTGAGGCCAATGAGAGCTCGAACAATATAGATTAGCCAAGTTGTTGGGTAGGAGTGTTTTGGGGGGCTGAAAGTGGAAAAATGTCAGATTATTGTTACCACATTCTAATGCAACAAATTTTTGCTAAAATATTTTTTAATACATATGTATGAAATTTCAAATATCACACCTTTTAATAAACTGCATTTCTTTTTTTTTAGAATCTGAATCTGAAGACGAACAAGTCGAAAACGCAGAAGAAAATGCAAATAAATAAATAATTTAAAACCAGAATTTATTTACGAAACAGAAAAATACCTACTTACTACAACACAAAAGAGAATAACAACAGTCGTCGTGCAGACAACAACAACAAACTAGTTCTGAGGAAATAATAAAATATGTACACTGTATGCACACTTACCCAACAAGTGCATAATTTACGACATTGATTTTTTATACCAACGGAAAAGATATATTTGAATGCCAAAATAATATACAATGCAACACAAAATCTTAATGTGTACGTTTTGACTGCTCTCTATAGACATGCGAGACAACTACTGTTTTTAAATCGTACTTTAATGCAAAATAATATAAATCATTAAAAATCACTAAAATAAATTCAACAGACCAGAATTTTTAACACCGTAAATAAATAAAAAAAAAAAAAAACAAATGAGAGAAACAATAATGATGAGTGGTAAAACAAGCAAAAAATACAAATGAGAGAAAAAAAAACAATAAAAGAAACCTATAAAGGGGAAAAATACAAAATTTATTTTATTTCCACGTTTTTATCTCAGATTCAAAGTTAAGGTGCTAGTACACGATATGTAGCACGCCTCATATATATGTGGCTCTGACGTCAACAGAGAGTGCACAAAGAGGGCTTGTACACGGCATGTACCCATTGGGACCATTCTCTGACGTCAGTGCTACATATATATGAGGCGCGCTACATATCGTGTACTAGCACCTTTAAGAAGAATTGCTTTTAAATGGGGTCAATATTCTGGCGACTTCTGTCGCGGGGGGGGGGCGATCGATCGATAAAAATGTAGGCCCCTATTGTGAGTGTCGATAGTTAATCGTTGATCGACAACTGTCGATCGATCGAGAACTGTGATTTTCGATTCCGATCGATATTTGTCGATTTGACAGTCGCTTGTAGTCGATTACAAATGTCTGATCGATGCTTTCTCTTGGAAGTGAAAAAAATTTGTTTGTACGTATTCGGAATTTAGCTACGAACCCCGAAAGAACTCACAGAATCCGTTGTAGTGGAAATTAAATTCGTAGCAAACATTTCTACTACGACGGATTAAATTCGTAGCAAAAATGTCCACTACGACGGATTCTGTGATAGTTCTTTCGGGGTTCGTAGCAAAATTTCGAATACGAAAAATTCTGTAAGAAATGAAAGGCTATGAAAAGTTGCTCGTGGAAACGCGGTGTTAACTGGATGTGCGGTAGATGAATGAACTGAAATGTTCAGTTAACAAAACTGGTAAAACGTGGTCTTGTAAATTCAGTGAGCGTGATCCGAAACCCTTCCGGCAACTAGCCGGATACCAAGAGTCTATCCGGCAATGTCCCGGATATCAGAAAACGAGCCGGAAAACGGATACTAACCGGATATCCGTTATTTCTCCAATAATTTCGAAGTTGACTGTGATCAAGTGGGGAACGCAACTTTTCATCAACAAAAAAAATATCGAATCGAAAAATTGCGAAAAAAAAAATATTTACCCCTATCGTGGAATCCGCCGGGGGGGAATCATTCACGGAAAAAAATATTTTGGTATCGTCAAATCCGCAAAGTGAACAGTTCCCCGTGTGGGTAATGTGAATGAGTTTCACTGTATCGTTAAAAACGTTCAAATCGAATTTTTCCCTAACAAACACCCCTATCGTGGAATCCGTCGGAATTGAGTTTCACTTCCCCTATTCGATTCCCTTTCACCTTCTACTGCTATCGTGGAATCCGCCGGAAAAGTTTCCTTATCGACACGTTTTTGGGAAAGGTAGTTTCACTGTCAAACGGCTGTCTTTCATTTGTGAACACAAATCCGTGTAGCTGCATTCGTCGGAGGTTATGAAAAGTTTGTTTCAAAAGTGATTAAATTATTTATTTATGTAATAATGTATACGATAACTCTATTCTTGTAAAAATAGGAGGGAGAACGAAATGAGCGATGTTCTCAGAGAAGAATACGAGACAGGCTGAAATGAGCAATGAGTGGTTTTACGGAACTTCCAGACGAAATGTGTTTTTAGACCGTTTATTTTTTGATTTTAATAAATTTCCATCTGTGCAATAGATTTATTACAAATGTTGGGCTTAAAGAAGCAGCTGTTTTGTATGTAAATTTTTTATATTAAAATGCTCACGACATGCAGCAAGCAAGAAAACCTAAGAAATCCGCAATGAATTTGATGCGGGCAAGAAATGTCATTTTGTTCGGGAAAAATTCGATTTGAACGTTTTTAACGATACAGTGAAACTCATTCACATTACCCACACGGGGAACTGTTCACTTTGCGGATTTGACGATACCAAAATATTTTTTTCCGTGAATGATTCCCCCCCGGCGGATTCCACGATAGGGGTGAATGACATTTCTTATCCGCATCAAAATCATTGCGGATTTCATAGGTTTTCTTGCTGTGCAGCAAGCAAGAAAACCTATGAAGAGAGAATTTTCTTTAAAAAATTTACATACAAAACAGCTGCTTCATTAAGCAAAACATTTGTAATAAATCTATTGCACAGATTGAACTTTATTAAAATCAAAAAATAAACATTCTAAAAACACATTTCATTTGGAAGTTCCGTGAAATCATTCACTGCTCCTCTTAACCTGTCTCGTATTCTTCTCTGAGAACACCGTGTAATGTGTAGGCCTATAGGAGATTTTTGGAGGGGATAGGACGTTGGAAATTTGAAAATGACAGGATGATGGATGCGGATGGGATATTGGAATTAAGAAGAGGAAAAGGAAATAGAAAGGGAGAGAGATAGCTGAGTGCGAGGGACGTGGCATGCTTGCGATGCTCGGCATAACTCGCCGGAAATGGGGCGGTTCTTGCCCCCACACTCAACCGGACCTATACTACAAAAACACAAATCATGCCAAAAAAAATACTTACTTATTAAGCGGACGGACATCCACCACACTGTAGGGCGCTGCTGATGGTAATGCAGCGATTGCCTTGCCCTCCCAACCATGAAGCTCGTTGGCGGAATTTTCAAGCTTCCCCGATGATGTGGATGCTGCTGACGCCTCAGACCATCCCTGCCGAATGGGTTTTAGACCACCCTACCGCACCCCCTGAAAAATTGCCTTAGCAAGTCATCGTGATCTTTTGATCACAAACAAAAAATTCGCGTTGAATCAAACACATTCAGGTTTCATACATATGGTGTGGATGAACGATTTTATTGTAGGTATTCATTTATATTCTTAACAAAAATAATAGAAAAAAAAAGAATCTTTACAAAAAAAAACTTTACAAAAGAAAATAAACTACAATTATAACAAACAAAAATGAAACTAAAAAGAAAAACTAGGTGTAATTATCGCCTCCCTTAACGCTATTGGCAACCCTACCAGCATTCAGCTGCCACAAAAATACTCTAAATTAGTACCCTATATTCCTACCTAGATAGAGCTCTGTATAGGTATGTGGGTTACGGTTGCGAAAATTCGCATAAAAAAATTGAAAACAGGGTGGGGAAAAACACAACCTATTACAAACAAATTAATAAATAATAAGAAAATTAACAAAAAAAAAATGCACGCCAAAACCAAAAAAAAATAAATTAACAAAGAAAAACTTAAAACTAACAAAATGAAACAAAAGAAAATCGTTGGGTACTATTGTACCAGAAAAAGGTACTTAATATTGCTTTTATGTGCCGGGGCAAATGGCTGTTTTCTATATACGTATGGATATATATGCATATATATATATATATATATATAACTTATATTTTTATAATTTTAATTGCAACTAAAAAAAATTCAAATTATAATTTTTTTTTCTCGTTGCCGTATTATACGGGTGGTAATAATCGGTGCTCAAGGTCACCTTTACTACTTTACTCGGCGAAGTCTTCTTTTGCTGGCCCTCATATGGGGTTTTAATTTTTGTGTGGTGATTTAAATTTTTATACGATGTGTGTGAATAATCTACCTCCAACTTTTTTCACACTAGATATTCTGGAATATAATCCACCTCCTACTATTTTAAGTGGCGGCACCGACTTTTAATTTTGATTGTCGGTGACCGCCAAATCAAATTTTACTTCACAGGTATATGTATGTATAATGTAATTCGTAGCCGCCCCGATGTTTTAGAAAATTGTATTTTGATAATTGTTCTATATATACTTGTTGCACTGCCTTTTTACTTTTATAAGGACTTTTTAGTTACAACTTCACTAATATATCACTATACAATAAAACTAGTTTCTGGCACCTTGTATTAGTGCCTCTGACGGTCGTTATGTCCGAATATGAAATGCTTTTGAATTTTCTTCGTTGCAGTGGGTGGTGTGAGAAACTGCAATAATGCCCCCATACCAGTTAATTTTTTTTGTGTAGTGTTCCCGCTATTGAGAGCACATTCAATAACATTATTATAGTCTTCCCTTTCTTTTTTGTTCGATTGGGAACACTATGTACAAACTAAATTCATTTAGTGGGGACAACAACCATATACAACAGGGGAACAAATGCATACAGGGAACAAATGTGCAACAAAAACAAACAGATCGACGATTGACAGGTAAGATGACATTTAACACCCAAAACACATTTTATGCTTGGCAGGGTAAGTTCAAAGTTGACTGCATTTCATTTTATTTTGGGTTTTTATTTTAGGTATTCTTTCCTTCTTTCAGGTGACCATAACAAAACTCCGGACATAGAGGACGTCTACGGACAAAATGGATGGTGGAAAAGGGCACCTGGATATTGCATCAAACGTGGTGAAGAACCCACCATAAACAAGCCGGGCAATACTCATCTATTTACATGCAGGTAAGTTTTCGTTTTCTAACCTCTGCATATTGCATTTGCGTACCTATAATAACTATTCTATACATTCCAGGAACACCATAGCACCACTCGACCTGCATCGCTTCCTATAATGGAACAGAAGGACACATCAATACTGGAATATGACCATGGATTTTTTTTTTTTTTTTTTTTTTTTTTTTTTCGCTAGCCTAGTAATCGGTCTGAATGTGCAATTCATCTACAGGTAGCTATTCGCCGGGGATACTTTATGGTTTAGTTTACTGCTGTTTCCGTGTGTACACATATACTTAATACCTATATACATAACAACAATACTATACTTGATTCTTAATTGCATGCGTAAAGAAAAAGATCCTGTAGCTAAATTGTATTTTGTTTTGTTTTGTTTTCAGAGATGTTGTTCATTTGGTGTTGTTGACGCTGTGGATATATACTATATACTCTCAGAAAGTGAGTGCCTGATTTATCTCTTCAATTCAATTGGATAATTGGTTTTGCATTTGTACTTTCAGATGTTTATGACATTGGCTACTAAGATTGCAGTTTGGATATCGGATATGTGAGGGATTATCAAAAAGTTGTTGTGTTTTCCCTACTGTGACGCAATTGTGGAAAACCGTGAGTTGCCTTTTCTTGCATGCGAATATAAATATCTAATTAAATATCAATATGTATATAAATAAATAAATTAACATAGAAATAATAAATAAATGAATAAATAGTAAACAAATACGTACATGCATGTGTTAATAAATAAATATCTTAAACTAGTGAATAAATAGGGTAAATAGGGCTATGAATAAATAAATAAATATAAATAAATCTGAATAAATAACATAGAAAACAATGAGATATAAATAAATAATCAATAATCAATACGTGTATAAATAAATAAATAAATAAATAAATCTCTACTATCAATAAATAAATACTCTACTATAGAAATAAATAAATAAATAAATAATCTCCTATACCTGCAAATAAATAAATACTCTACTATATAAATAAATAAATGAGACTGTCATGAATAAATAAATAACATAGAATAAATAAATAAATAACATACATGTGAATAAATAAATAACATTATAATATAGGAAAAGCATACGTATGATAACTAAGCTAACAGATGTGCACACGGAATATCACAGATGAATAAGATTAGGTGTTTAGGTATATCACAAAAAAAAACTATAGCTTCAGGTACCTAAGGTTATTGCTTTAAATCTTTAGCGTGGAAGACTCCGATTTTCTTTCCCGTCAGATTCTCTAGTTCATACATATTGTTTCCGATCATTTTTACTACACGACACTTTACGTATTTGGGACAAAGTTTAGTTGACAGGTACTTAGACGAATCGCTGAGGATAAAATTTCGGCGGTATACCTCTTGTCCTGGGACAAAACGCACATTTCTTGTTCGTACGTTATACGTTTTTGCCGATTTCTCATTCGATTTCAATAGTTGCTCTTTGATTTTGTCCCTTACACACTGTAATCTGGTTTGTCTGGAGAGGGTAACTAACTCGTTGTCATCCACCGCATTTAATCGCTTTGCCAGTTCATAGCAACTGCCGTGTGTCATCATATTGGTTCCAAAGAGTGCGAAGTATGGTGATACACCTGTGGAAGCATGAGTGGAACTTCGCAAAGCACAAGCGATGTCACTGAGGTGGAGATCCCATTCTCGTTGGTCGTTTTTGAGATACGTGCGGATGGCAGCCAGTAAGGTTCTATTCACCCTCTCCGACGCATTGGACTGAGGTGAATAATTAGCAGTTTTGAAGTGCCGAATGCCATATTTTTCCAGCAATGTTTGGAAGTCTTTGGAAACAAATTGTTTGCCGTTGTCTGAATGTATTATTTGTGGCACTCCAAACACATTGAATACTTCATTTATGAGAAATTTTATTACGCTGGTGGAGTTTGCGTATTTCAGAGCTTTGAATAAAACAAATTTGGACAAATGGTCAAGGACTACAAAAACGAAAGCATTACCGGACTTAGTTCTTGGATATGGACCCAAGAAATCAATATAGATTTTTTGAAAAGGACGATCGGAACAATAACTGGTACTTATAGGTGGACGAGAAATCTGACTAGAGGACTTGCATTGCTTACAGGTAACACATTGAGACACATACTTTTTGATCTGGACAGTCATGTTTGGCCAATAAAAATATTGCCGAATACGTTGCAGTGTTTTGCCTATCCCACCGTGAGCTGCCTGAGGAGGATTATGTGCGCCGGAGATTATTTCTTCGGTTAAACCAGATGGTATCCAAAGCTGCCACCTGTGTTCAACCAAGGAATCATCTCCCAAAGGTGGTAATGCGCGTTTATAGACATAATTGTCGACTATCTTTAAATCCGGCAATTCATCGGGATGGCTTTTGATTGTTTCTATCAGACTCTTATATTCTTCTGAGTTGAACTCTTCCGAATTAAGGTCGATTATTGGAGCAAGATCTTCAATTGTTAAGCTGTCGACATAGACGCGAGAAAGAGTGTCTGGTACAACATTGAGTGAGCCTTTTCGGTGCTCTATGTCGAAGTTGAAGGCTTGTAGCTTTAAGCTCCACCGCGCCAATCTGCCGTTCAGGTCCTTTAGGCTCATTAGCCAACGCAAGCTAGAATGGTCGGTGATGACTGTGAAAGCCATTCCTTCGACATAGGGCCTGAACTTTTGTACTGCCATAACCGCTGCCATACACTCCTTCTCCGTCACGCTATAGTTTTTCTGGCAACTGTTAAGCTTCTGCGAAAAGTACGATATCGGGAATTCTTCATCGCTGTCGTTCTTCTGGAAGAGCACTGCACCTATCCCAGACTCTGAGGCATCGCACTGAATGAAGAATCGCTTCGAAAAGTCTGGGTGTGTAAGTACCGGCGCAGTTGTTAAAGCCGTTTTAAGACCTTCGAACGCTTTCTTAGCTTCTTCAGTCATCTCAAATTTTTCTTTTCTCTTTTTCAGAGTGTCGGTGATGGGAGCAGTCAAGCTGGAGAAATCCTTTATAAATCTCCTGTACCACCCTGCTAGACCAAGCAGTCTGCGGACCTGTCTCGGGGTTTTTGGGACCGGAAATTCCGTGATCGCAGCAACCTTCGAGGGATCTGTTTTGAGCATCCCACCACCAACTATGAACCCCAAATACTTCAATTCCTTGAAGCAGAATCTGGATTTGTTCAAGTTGATGGTGAGATTCGCTTTACGCAAACACTGAGCGACTTCGTCCAACAGGGCAACATGGGTTTGAAAGTCCGGAGCTACAATGAGCAGGTCGTCTAAATACACAAAGACTCGGTCCTTTAGCCGTGTTGGGATAACCTTGTCCATAAGACGGCACATCCTCTGAGCAGCATTACACAGCCCAAAGGGCATGACTGTGAAATGGTACAAGGGTCTCCCCGGCACCGTAAACGCAGTTTTCTCTCTACTCTGCTTATCCAGCGGTATTTGCCAAAAGGCATCTTTTAGGTCGACACTACTAATGTAGTAGGTGTCCTGTAGCCGGCTGAGAAGTCCATCGATGTGGGGAAGAGGATATGCGTCCTTTTTCGTAAGGGCATTGACTTTTCGTGAGTCTAAGCAAAGACGATTCTTGCCTGGCTTACGAATCAGAACAACAGGTGAGCACCATGCACTTTCACTCTCCTCCACAACGCCGAGACTTATCATCCGGTCTACTTCCTCATAAAGAAGGGCTTGTACCGCTGGAGAAACAGGGTAGTGACGCTGCTTTACTGGGGCCGCATCTCCCGTATCGATAACGTGCTCCTCGAGCTCCGTCCTCCCAAGCCCATGCTGAGTATAGCAAAGGAATTTACGCTGGACTGCCTCCAACTCGGACTGCTGTTGAAAAGAAAGGTGGTGAGTATTTGAGTCACTTTCTATATTTGAAATTGAAATTGTGCTTATCACATTAGGTGCTAACTGAAACGCTTTCCAGAAGTCGACTCCTAAATAAATCTCCTGGTCTAAATTTGGTACGAGATAAAACGTAATGTTCTTTTTGGTGCCTTTATACACAACTGGAGCTATGATTCTCCCAATGATGGATTGGTTTGCACCATCTGCAGTTCTTACACCGGATCTATATGAGTGTACGGGTAAGTTTAATGAATTTACAAATTCGTTGCAATTTTTTCCTATGATGCTGATGCTGGCCCCGCTGTCAAGCAGACCAAGTACTTCTTTATCAGCGATTTGTATTTTCGCGTACGGTCGTGGGTCAGCAACAGTATCTAAAATTGTTGACGCTATGCTTCTCCTAATCTTTTTTCTAATCTTATACCTATTTCTTGTTTTTCTAATTCTATTTGAAACTAACCCATTACCTTTAAATATCCTATCTCTAGTAGTATAATAATCTCTTATTCTAATATGGAGTGGCTTAATCGCTACTCTTTTTCTAACATTTCCTAAATCTAAATCCTTATCCCTAGCTAGTATCTTAATTGGTTTATTTTCCAAAAGTGGGCTACGACTACTCTCAGAATCGGTTTGAGTTTCGTTGTTGCATTTTGTTGTATTTAGGGGGTCTGAGTCGAACGCGACTCCCCCTTCTGCATCGCGTTCTTCGCCCTGTTTTCCGGGTTGCATCGGCCGCACTTCGGTGTTATAACACCCTCCTGTCCGCATTTGTAACAGAAGATGTTACGCACTGACGATGGACAGTCGAAGAACGTGTGACCCTCTGCTTTGCAATTCCAGCAACTCAACGTTTTTGGCACTGCAAAGTGTACCTTTGGTCGAGCACCGGTATACTGCATTGCAGCAACGTGGTCTTGCACACCCTCTTCCTCTTCTTCGTGGTACTTAATTTCATGCACCGCGTATCTTCCTGGCCCTGGAGGTCTTTGGTGTTTGGGTGCCTCCCCTATAGGAAATGCATTTTCCGCTTCCTTGCAAGCATTCCTTAACTGGTCTAATGTAAACAAAGTCATTGGGAAAACTAGCCTACCTATTTTTTGATTTAAGTTTCTTTTTAAAATTCGTATCAGCTCTAGCTCTGGTATCTGCACCCTGAGCTGAGATTTTAGCTTTGATATCGACGCGAAGTAATTGTCGCACGACTCCCAGGCACCTTGCCTACGATCCATTAGGTCACGCATAATTTCAAAGTCAGACTTTGAATTTCTGAACTGACGCATCAGCGCATCGCGCAGTGTCAGCCAATCCGGACGATAATTGGATCGTTGAAATTCCCAATACCACTCGTAGGCGGCACCTGAGAGCAGTAGATGGAAATCGCGTAAAATCTCCGCCCAGGTGCAGTTATATTGCGACTGCAATGTCTCTAGGCGAAAAATGAAGTCCTCCACGGTGAGCATGTCCGGTTTTCCCTCAAATACCAATCCCCATCTGTCTACTCTTACCGGACTACGATTCCTTGAAGTGGAATAAGATGGATGAGGATGTGGACTGTACTGCTGTCTACCGGGAGTGCTTCTGTTTTGTCTATGTTGTTGTTGTTGATAACTATGTTGTCGACGTTCATTTTCTTGCTGGTTAGCTTGGTTTTGTCGAGGCTGAAATTGGTTGTCTGGGACAAATGCTTCTGGATCCAAGTTGGCTCTCCAATTATGCACTGGCTGCTGTTGTGGAGGCTGAATTGGATTTCGAACCACTGATGGATTCGGAGCTGACGTGGGAATCGTTCCTACTTGGGGAGCTGACTGGGTAACTAGATTGATTTCCCTCATAAAATCTAGGAAACTGTTCCTCATATCAGTTCTTAGGCTTTCTGATATTTCATCCCTAAGCGTGTCCTTATAGGATGAAAACGCATTAACTAATGCTAGGTTGATATAGCTTTTCAGATCGGGTGGTACTACACTGCTCCTTTCTTGTATATCGTGAATATTGTTACCTATTTCTTGATTATTGTTGTTTAATGGTGGAATATTTACTTTTGCAGGAATGTGTCTAATTGTTCTGTCGTTTGACTGCTGGCTGTCGTTTTGGGCTGCTAGTGAAGCCGCACCTAACTCACTAAACTCGCTGTAAGCCGGAGCTGCAACAGAATCGCTTGAGCTACTAAACCGACTCTCTGGTAGAGTGACGTTCGACGCACGCGAAATGGGTCTATCACGTGGTGTGGTCACCACTTGGGGCTGATGTTCTGCCAAATTAGTTGTGGCACTTGGCGCACCAGGCAACATATAAGATGTTTCTTGTGCTGGAGGCCATCTTGTACTTAATGGAGGCGTACGCGGAATATTCGCCATTGTGGAAAAGTAATTATTTGTCAATAACCTACTCTGAGAACGGGTAAGTACTCTGTTATTATCAAATATGTTTGTTATTTTATCTACTTTTTCGTTTGCAGGTGAACTCATCTCCTGGGAACACTATTGCAGCACTACACCAAAGTATCTGACAAAATTACGACCACTGAACGAGAAATTTGTTAACGAAATGTGTAAATATAGTTCGGAATACGACAAAAAAAACGAAGGGTAAGGAGTAATGAATTAGATAAATGTTTGTACTAATAGATATTTTCAACTAATTGTATTTGTTGAAATATATTTATATATAGGGTATGTAAATATATCTATAAGAATAAATAAATAAATAATGTATAAATAAATAAATAAATAATAATGAAAGGGTTGATTTTTATTTGGATATGTGTATATGTGAATATTGTATTCTTCTAAAGTATGTATGTATATTGTGTTATATATATTGTTTTAGGGTTTGTGTCATATTATTGCGGGGGTGTTTCGGGCGTCTGTCATCGGCAGCTTATTTGTTGGCGAAAGCATAATGGTCTGATCTTTCAGCAACATCCTGGATAATTGGACTGCAGACGGACGATTTATCACGGTCCCTTAGTGTGGCGGAATACTAAACATATAGGTACAAGGACAAACAACGTTACAGGCCTTCATGCTTCCGCAATTCCATTCTGGCCTTCAAGGCATTTGATGGAAGACTTGAAGCAATCCATTCTATAACACACTAAAGAAGAAGAATAACAAAAGACGGACTAGTGCTACATGACTTGAAAACACTACATCAGACAAGGTCACTAGTTCCATATAATCACAAAACGATACGATATGAAAATGAAATTTGAAATTTTATGATAGAAAATTGAAATTGTTAACATTGAAAAGGTGGATAGAAGAAGAAAACTAGGACTGACAAAGTGCCAATTGTTGTCGCTGTCAACATCGAACGTTCTCGTCGCAATTCGAGATGGCATTCTTAAGAGCTATCCACTCGAAGACTTACGAGATTTCGATGTTGACAGTAAGAACAATTGTGGACAAATACAACATAAAGGACAGAAGACTTGGACAAAGGTACGTTGGGCGCCATTTGTAATGTGTAGGCCTATAGGAGATTTTTGGAGGGGATAGGACGTTGGAAATTTGAAAATGACAGGATGATGGATGCGGATGGGATATTGGAATTAAGAAGAGGAAAAGGAAATAGAAAGGGAGAGAGATAGCTGAGTGCGAGGGACGTGGCATGCTTGCGATGCTCGGCATAACTCGCCGGAAATGGGGCGGTTCTTGCCCCCACACTCAACCGGACCTATACTACAAAAACACAAATCATGCCAAAAAAAATACTTACTTATTAAGCGGACGGACATCCACCACACTGTAGGGCGCTGCTGATGGTAATGCAGCGATTGCCTTGCCCTCCCAACCATGAAGCTCGTTGGCGGAATTTTCAAGCTTCCCCGATGATGTGGATGCTGCTGACGCCTCAGACCATCCCTGCCGAATGGGTTTTAGACCACCCTACCGCACCCCCTGAAAAATTGCCTTAGCAAGTCATCGTGATCTTTTGATCACAAACAAAAAATTCGCGTTGAATCAAACACATTCAGGTTTCATACATATGGTGTGGATGAACGATTTTATTGTAGGTATTCATTTATATTCTTAACAAAAATAATAGAAAAAAAAAGAATCTTTACAAAAAAAAACTTTACAAAAGAAAATAAACTACAATTATAACAAACAAAAATGAAACTAAAAAGAAAAACTAGGTGTAATTATCGCCTCCCTTAACGCTATTGGCAACCCTACCAGCATTCAGCTGCCACAAAAATACTCTAAATTAGTACCCTATATTCCTACCTAGATAGAGCTCTGTATAGGTATGTGGGTTACGGTTGCGAAAATTCGCATAAAAAAATTGAAAACAGGGTGGGGAAAAACACAACCTATTACAAACAAATTAATAAATAATAAGAAAATTAACAAAAAAAAAATGCACGCCAAAACCAAAAAAAAATAAATTAACAAAGAAAAACTTAAAACTAACAAAATGAAACAAAAGAAAATCGTTGGGTACTATTGTACCAGAAAAAGGTACTTAATATTGCTTTTATGTGCCGGGGCAAATGGCTGTTTTCTATATACGTATGGATATATATGCATATATATATATATATATATATAACTTATATTTTTATAATTTTAATTGCAACTAAAAAAAATTCAAATTATAATTTTTTTTTCTCGTTGCCGTATTATACGGGTGGTAATAATCGGTGCTCAAGGTCACCTTTACTACTTTACTCGGCGAAGTCTTCTTTTGCTGGCCCTCATATGGGGTTTTAATTTTTGTGTGGTGATTTAAATTTTTATACGATGTGTGTGAATAATCTACCTCCAACTTTTTTCACACTAGATATTCTGGAATATAATCCACCTCCTACTATTTTAAGTGGCGGCACCGACTTTTAATTTTGATTGTCGGTGACCGCCAAATCAAATTTTACTTCACAGGTATATGTATGTATAATGTAATTCGTAGCCGCCCCGATGTTTTAGAAAATTGTATTTTGATAATTGTTCTATATATACTTGTTGCACTGCCTTTTTACTTTTATAAGGACTTTTTAGTTACAACTTCACTAATATATCACTATACAATAAAACTAGTTTCTGGCACCTTGTATTAGTGCCTCTGACGGTCGTTATGTCCGAATATGAAATGCTTTTGAATTTTCTTCGTTGCAGTGGGTGGTGTGAGAAACTGCAATAATGCCCCCATACCAGTTAATTTTTTTTGTGTAGTGTTCCCGCTATTGAGAGCACATTCAATAACATTATTAAAGTCTTCCCTTTCTTTTTTGTTCGATTGGGAACACTATGTACAAACTAAATTCATTTAGTGGGGACAACAACCATATACAACAGGGGAACAAATGCATACAGGGAACAAATGTGCAACAAAAACAAACAGATCGACGATTGACAGGTAAGATGACATTTAACACCCAAAACACATTTTATGCTTGGCAGGGTAAGTTCAAAGTTGACTGCATTTCATTTTATTTTGGGTTTTTATTTTAGGTATTCTTTCCTTCTTTCAGGTGACCATAACAACCGCTCATTTCGTTCTTCCTCTTATGCTTCCAAGAATAGAGCTATCGTATACACTATTACATAACAAACACTATTTTGTATTTAAATCACTTTGGAAACAAACTTTTCTTATACCTCCGTCTCCGACGAATGCAGCTACTTTTGTATTCACAAGTGAAAGACAGCCGTTTGACAGTGAAACTACCTTTCCCAAAAACGTGTCGATAAGGAAACTTTTCCGGCGGATTCCACGATAGCAGGAGAAAGTGAAAGGGAATCGAATAGGTGAAGTGAAACTCAATTCCGACGGATTCCACGATAGGGGTGATTACTTTTTGGAAGATCACCGAATAAATATCTCGAATAATTGTATGTAATTAAGTTTGTAAATTTAAATTATTTCTACCACTCACTTAATTTCAATGGAATTTGTTTTATTCAAATGTCCTTCCTTATTTTTGCATTACAAGTTCTTTTTTTCTTATTTTCTTCTTCGTAATTGCTTTCAAAAAACATCTCAACGCTATTCATTTCTAAATTCTTTTATTAAATTCGTCGACTGAAATGCCAGATCACATGTGTTGTCTTGTCTTGATTCAGTCACGCAATACGAAATTTCAAACGCCTCAACACGACACGACAAACGTCGATAGTCCTTTTCGACAGACGACAACGACAATAAGGATGACTGTACAAAATGAGTAGTAACGTAATCAAAAAAGCCGCATTTTGTCGAAAAAAGTTGGTTTCAATAGTAACGCGGAAACGTAAAAGCAACCTAGGTTTGACATTTATAATAATAATAACCATCTAAGTGCATCGACACATGATCATGGGCATGGGCATTAATAATAACCATCTAAGTGCATCGACACACGATCATGGGCCTGGCTTTCATTCCCCATGAACGCACGCCGGATCGTATTGCAAGCGCTAACTACCTTAATTTCGACAGTCTTTGTTTTTGCTTATTTTCAAAAGCAAACTGATATTTCCAATGCATTCCAGTTTTTTTTTTTATTCTTGGAGCAGAAAAATGGTTTCTGGAATACAGTTTAAGGTTCTGATGTGATTGGATAGTTGTTCTAGTTCGAACTCGAACGATGCATCGCGTCGCGATGTAAGCTTCTCATTTCCTATTTTGTAGCCGAGCTTCAGTGTCATCTATGAACGAAATTGGAAATACATTAATGTTAAGTTCTGCTGCTTATCTGCAAGAGCCATCTATCTGAAATAAAAGGGAACAGTTATCAAACAATTTGACGTTCCTACCAGCTGCTGTCTAGTTTTGTTTACTTTGCGTGCATTAATTTTCTCTATTTAATTTGTTTGATAGTAAAATTGTACTATTTTTAATTGCAATCGGTATGTTAGAAGTCTGTGTTGATTCAATAGCGTCTGCAAACGCTGCATACAAGGGTGGAGCATCACGAATTGAACTATGTTCAGCTTTGAGTGAAGGAGGACTCACCCCAACAGTGGGCACATTGAAAGCGCTTAAATCATCTCACATTAATATTCCTATATTTTGTATGCTTCGACCAAGAAGAGGAAACGATTTTAATTATTCCGACGCAGAATTGGATGCTATTCTATATGATATGGCACTATTTAAATCACACGGTTGCGATGGGTTTGTATTTGGGGCATTAGACGAAAACAGGGGCATTGCTGAATGGCAGTGTCGGCAAATCGTACAGATGGCTGGAGACTTGCCGGTAACGTTTCATCGTGCTTTCGACCTGACCGCGCCCTGCAAGATGCATGAAACTGTCGATGTTATTAAATCGATAGGTTTTCACAGAATCCTAAGCAGTGGTTTCAAGCACTCCTGTTCGCAAGGAATTTACAACCTTCGTGAGCTGTGCAATCAGCATCACGATATTATAATTATGCCAGGAGCTGGTATATCTTCTGATAATTTGAATGAAATTCTTTTAGAGACGAAATGCAAGGAGTTTCATGCTTCCGCAAGAAAGAAGGTTGATCCTTTAATATGCACTACTGCAAACATATCAATGGGAGGAGGCGAAGCAGATCTGGAACCACTTTACATAACAGATGAAAACATTGTTAGGGAATTAGTAGACATAGCAGAGCACTGTAAATCTGTTAAATAAAATATACAAATAAAATTATGAAACTAAATAAGTTTATTATATTTTGAAAACGATAGACTTGAGGTCATCGCAAATCATCCACAGCAAAGTCAGCAAGGGCCATTTCATATCAATACAACTCATCGATGTTTAGAACAACATCATGTACTTGTATATTGAAGTTTCTATTTGTTAAGAGGTCAGTGTCCAGTAAAGCATGCAACTGTTTCCTTGAGTTGAATTAAGGGTGAACGGTGAACTGCCTTGGCCTGAATCCTAACTAACATGTCGGGATTCGGGATTATGTTCCTTTTCGCGAATAATTGGTTTACCTTCCTTAGTATAAGTGACTCTAAGATCTTGGACTATATTCGTGCAAGGAGCTCATCTAGGCAACAACTAAAAATGTAAGCTTATAGGAGTAAAGACTAAACGAAACCTTGGGGAGCACCAGACATTTTCTTCGTGTTTTCAGACGAACGATCCCAACCAACTTAATTTGAACACCAAGTTTTTTCATCTGTCCTATTCTTCTGGCTGGACTCTTTCCCAGTACGTGGAAAACATTTGCCCATAAGCACGCATTTTCGATGCGTCTCTTATTCAATGGATTAGAAACTACCTTTCTGGCCGTTCAAATCAAGTTGTTTTGGATGGTTTCAAGTCTGAAACTCACCATATTAATGCTGGTGTTCCCCAAGGCTCCGTTCTGTCTCCAACTCTCTTTCTCATTTTTATAAATGATCTCTTGTCTGCAAATTCTAATCCAATCCATCCCTTGGCTGATAACAGCACTCCATCATTACGTATATAGATTTCGTTTAAGAAAATATCCAGATAGAACAAATTTTGAATTAGGTATAAGAATTTTCTATTACAGCTGCAACAAAAGATTGCATGTATTAGGATGCGGATTCGTCGTGGGAAATCGGCTTAGGACAAAAGTCATTGACTTCAAGCCGATAAGTGATCGCCTTTCTGTGATCCGCATCAAAGCTACCTTCCAAAACATAAGCCTAATATGTGCACACGCCCCTACCGACGAGGCAGAAGATCCTATCAAGGAGGAGTTTTATGACCTCCTGGATGGAGCCTACGGAACCTGTCCGGAGTATGATGTAAAAGTTGTACTCGGGGATTCCAATGCTAAAGTCGGAAAGGAAAACATCTTTGGCGGATTAGTTGGTAAGCACAGAATCCACGAAACGACAACAGACAACGGCTACCGACTAATCGATTTTGCAGCAGCTCGTAATACGGTGATAAGTAGCACTAGGTTTCCAAGGCTAAGGATCCACACAGCAACCTGGCGCTCTCCAGACGGTCGAACCGCCAACCAAATCGACCATGTGCTAATCGATGCGAGGCACGCATCCAACATCCTCGACGTGCACACATTCCGAGGGGCAAACGTCGACTCTGACCATTTTCTTGTCGCGGCTAAATTCAGAGCTCGACTGTCCAACGAGAAGAAGCTGCGAACTGCCCAGAAGAAGAAATTCGACGTTGGACGCCTTAGCACACCTGGAGTAGCCAGAGCCTACAGCGAGCGCCTGAGTATGAAACTCTCCTCTGTGCACTCACCTACCACAAACGCCAACAATCAGTGGTGCCAGTATCGCGACATCATCAAGGAGGTAGCCGAAACCACCGTAGGGTACCAGCCACCCCAGAGAAAGAGCCCGTGGTATGATGATGAATGTGTGTACAGGAAAAAGGTGACAGAAGATGCACACAAGAAAGCGCTGCAGCGCAAAACAAGGGCAGCGAGAGAAGAGTATCGAGCCAGGAGAAGGGAGGAAAAGAAGATCCTGCGTAGAAAGAAGAGGACTTACGCAGCTTCCCAGCTCAAGGAGATCGAAGAGTCACGCGATCGTAATAACATCCGGAGGTTTTATAAAAAAGCTAAGCAACTGGCTGCTGGCTACAAAACCGGAACGCAGGCTCTTCGAGATAGCGAAGGGAACCTAGTCACCGAAGCGCAGGGAATAGTAGATGTGTTTAAGCAGCATTTCCAGCAGCTGCTTAATGGGCATCATGTAGAGAGAGTGATAGGGCAAGAAGAGAACCCACGTCCAGTCAATGAAGAACTAGTTCCACCACCTAGTATAGAAGAAGTTGGCTTAGCTATAAAAAAGCTTAAGAACAACAAGGCCGCAGGCTCTGATGGTCTACCAGCGGAGCTCTTTAAATACGGTGGTGATGTTTTGGTAGGGAGCATGCACCGAATCATCAACCAAGTATGGGTGGAAGAAAACATGCCCGATGACTGGACTATCAGCTCCATATGCCCCATCTACAAAAAAGGCGATCCTATGTCTTGCAAGAACTATCGAGGCATATCCTTGCTAAATGTCGCATACAAGATCCTATCCAACGTATTGTGTGAACGTCTAAAACCATTCTGCAACACACTAATCGGCACGTACCAGTGTGGCTTCCGGCCCGGCAGATCGACTATAGACCAAATTTTCACACTGAGGCAAATCTTGGAAAAGACCAACGAATTTCAAGTCGAAACTCACCACCTATTCATCGACTTCAAAGCCGCGTATGATAGCATACATCGTCAGGAGCTCTATATGGCGATGGCCGAATTTGGAATCCCGGCAAAACTGATTCAGCTGTGTCGCGTGACGCTGGAAAACACCCGCTGCAACGTGCAGTTTGGAAGCAGCTCTTCCGAACTTTTTCAAACATGCACCGGATTTCGGCAAGGAGACGCTCTATCATGCGACTTCTTCAATCTCGTACTGGAGCAGATAGTGCGCAGGGCAGGTGTCAACACGGAAGGCACTATCTTCAACAGGTCCGTCCAGCTGCTTGGCTATGCGGACGATATTGACATCATCGGTCGCTCCCAGCGTGCCGTGATAGAAGCGTTCACGGCGATTGAAGAACAGGCGAAATCCGTTGGACTTGTAGTAAATGAGGACAAGACTAAGTACATGCTATCAACAAACAAACAAGCATCTGTCCACCGCCTAGGACAAAACGTCACTATTGATAGCAACAATTTCGAGGTAGTTAAGGAGTTCACCTACCTCGGAGTAAACGTAAACTCCACGAATGACACCCTAGTGGAGATCCGGCGAAGAATTACCCTAGGAAACCGTTGCTACTTCGGTTTGGCAAAACAACTGGGTTCAAAACTCCTAACTCGAAGGACGAAATGTGTGCTCTACAAAACCCTTATCCTGCCAGTTCTGCTTTATGGCGCCGAGTGCTGGACGATAAGCGGATTTTTGGTCCTGTGTGCGAGGAGGGCGAATGGAGGAGAAGATACAACCGCGAACTCTATGAGCTGTACCAAGATGTGGATGTAGTCCAAAAAGCCAAAACATGTCGACTACATTGGCTCGGCCACATCGAGCGAATGGACAATAATGCTCCAGCCAAGAGGGTCTTCGAATCCCAGCCCCCAGGTTCGAGAAGACAAGGAAGACCGAACCTCCGTTTCAAAGACCAAGCCATCGCGAATGCCAGAGCGCTTGGTCTAGAGGATGGAAGGCTGCAGTGTCTCAGGCAGAGACTCTTCACGGGTCGGGAGCCCGATAAGTAAGTAAGTATAAGAATTTTCACCAGCTGGTTTATATTTGGCAACATGGGCAAATATGAAAATGCACCTTTTATGTAACTTGTGCGAGTTAGTATTTAAATCATTCTATATTTCATTGGTCGTAATTCGAACTCTAAATTCTTCGTGTGACGGATATTGAAGGAAACCATGCAACCATGCGCGGCGGATTGTATTGAAAGCGATACTTCGATTTCGACCGTCTTCGCTTTTGCTTATTATCAAATGCGAACTGTGCTTTCCAGTTTTTTCCAATTAGACTTCCAATTTTCCATTTATTTTCACAAAAGTTTGACAGCTTTTTCCCGTCACAAGAATATTTATTTTTTATCCGCAAAAAATTTGCCAGCAATCCGTCACCTAAATAGCTATCGCTTTTGATTGGATCAAATCGCTTTTGGAAATACAAAAATACAAATCCGCCATGAAAAGCGATTCGCCGCGCATTTGGGAATAAGCCCCTGGGGCCCTACTCTTTATTTCGTCCCGAAAGTCAATCCTATTCGAAATTGCTTTTCGTTCTGATTTTGAATTCGTACTCTGAAATACATACTTTCGGTTTTCCGTATATCAATGCTTTGACATTCACCCCTATCGTGGAATCCGTCGGAATTGAGTTTCACTTCACCTATTCGATCCCCTTTCACCTTCTACTGCTATCGTGGAATCCGCCGGAAAAGTTTCCTTATCGACACGTTTTTGGGAAAGGTAGTCTCACTGTTAAACGGCTGTCTTTCATTTGTGAACACAAATCCGTGTAGCAGCATTCGTCGGAGGTTATAAAAAGTTTGTTTCAAAACTGATTTAAATAAAAAACAGTGTTTATTATGTACTAATGTATACGTTAGCTCTATTCTTGTAAAAATAACAGGAAGAACGAAATGAGCGCTGTTCTCAGAGAAGAATACGAGACAAGCTAAAATGATCAATGAGTGGTTTCACTGAACTTCCAGACGAAATGTGTTTTTAGAATGTTTATTTTTTGATTTTAATAAAGTGCAATCTGTGCAATAGATTTATTACAAATGTTTTGCTTAATGAAGCAGCTGTTTTGTATGTAAATTTTTTAAAGAAAATTCTCTCTTCATAGGTTTTCTTGCTGTGCAGCAAGCAAAATGTATGGAAATCCGCAATGAATCTGATGCGGGCAAGAAATGTCATTTTGTTCGGGAAAAATTCGATTTGAACGTTTTCAACGATACAGTGGAACTCATTCACATTACCCACACGGGGAACTGTTCACTTTGCGGATTTGACGATACCAAAACATTTTTTTCCGTTAATTATTCCCCCCGGCGGACTCCACGACAGGGGTGTTTATTTGGAGATCATTCCGCTTTCGAAATAGAGAGTACCAAATATTCGGTTTCGAAAAATTTCACTTTCAAAACGAAATACCGACGAGTAGAGATACCCTATAGGGGTATGCCGCTAATGGGGCTGACCAAGTCACATGCATTTGAATCACTAGACGGGGAAACCACGTGCTATTCGGCTCGACAACCACCCACAACTAATGAATGACTCTTTTGTTTTTAGTAAAACATTTTGTTGGCTATAATAATGTACAATATATTTCAGTTAATTGATTTCACACTTATTAGTATATTATCGTATTTACAATATTTAATAAACAGCAGTTACAATTATTATTCTCTGGTATTTTGTAAACGAACGTGTGTATTTCCCAAATTAATACTTGTATGAGTAATTTCTTTATTATCAAAATTCATAACAATATAACAATATGACTGCAACGAATATTTAAAGGATTCCGAATGGCATCGGATCATGCAACAAACCTCAGGTGTCGTGTGTTTGCGTTATGCAGAACCGATGATGTTAGTTTTCTGAAGAAGATTCCATTCAAATGTAACATGTTGTAACATTAGCGCCAAGATGAAAAACATTATGTAATTCGAATTTGTAGAATAATGTTGTATATATTTGAACACATAGAGTATACATATCATTTTTATCAAACACTTAACGAGAAGAGCAAAAGTGCCAGCGGCGGTGAAGAAATAGAAATAGGGTCGGGAGGAAGGGAAACAAAATAAAACACAAGCATTTTAAAATTGTACAAGAAACATACCAAAATGGATTATTTATCTTTTTTTGTTTTGCCATAAAACACAAATATATAATTTTGACTAATACATGAAATACTGATTTATTTATCGTATGTATATTGTTGATTCTGTTTTGCCAAAACAATAACATTACATTGGTTTTTATTTTTACATGTCGACGTTAAAGCAAATTTTCTTTTCTCTTCTCAGAACAACAAACAAAATTATTTAAATGTGGTAGAGAAGAAAACAAACAAACAAAATGAAAAATAACACAAACGGGAATAATTATAAATTGTTGAATGGCAGATTTTTAGTGTCGCGTAGCTCTGGGGATGAGAATTAAGATCTTGTTTTGGAGGGTTAAGTTTGGCGGAAAGCTATTTCCAAGCAACAAAATCACACACACTCACATCGATAGACCGAAATCTTACCAGCTACAGAGAGAGAGAGAGAAAGAGACTTACACGTGTAAACGTTCACTTTCTTTTCTGTACAAACGCGCATTAACATTTTTTTTTTTATATTATTTATAGTTGCATCCTCACTGAATCCCCTGCTAGCCAATTGTACACTTTGAGCAGTGGAATTCTCCACTCGATGATGTTGATTGAGTGCAAAACACATCGGAATTCCAGTGATCAAAGCATACTGATGCTGAATTGGCCAGCATGGATTTAGCGGTGATGCTTGATTGTCCCACCCCTTAAGCAAATTTGATTGCTACACAAGGACCACCTCAAAACTACCATCCAACAGCTTACAGAGCAAAATAAAGAAACAGAATTAAAACAAGAATATTTAACATTTCTTAACAATAGGCAACAAAAGTACGATCGAAAGAGAACATAAAAAAAAAGTAACAATACAATTTCAAACTTTATAATTGTTAGTTACAAACACAAATCGTAGTAAAACGATATTTTAAACTTTTAGAGAAATTTTAAATTTCTTTTCTTTTTTTTAACAGGAATGTTTATGATATCAATTTTTTTTTGTTTTGTTTAAATATATATTTAACTAGGAAAAAGAAAAATAAACACGAACTTGACTGCGCTGCTTTACATTAAATATTCACGTGTATGTATAGATATAGATCTTTTTTGATTTGTTTAATAACGGTGTAGTTTGTTTAACATATTTTTACCTACATAATCTATATACTTAAATTTGTTAATCAACATTAATTTCCAATCAACTATTTTGGGTTTTGTTTTAGTTTTACGATGAATGTTTCAATAAGTTTATGTATGCTTATGTATATTTATATGCAGTAATGTACTTGATTTCTTAACGGATTCTTTTGTTTGCTGTTGTTACATTTAAAATATAATATTTTTGTTTATGTAAATAGACTTAATCGAAAAAAAAGAAAAAAAAAAATACGTAGGAGAAGAATTTAATCGGTGAACTTGCGGTTTGGATTTGTACCAAACAGTGCATTACGAATTTCTGGGACGAGCTGTTGTGAAATCAATTCCAACCTAGACTCCAGAGTGTTTGGTACCTGAAACAAAAAAACGAAATTCATAGACACTGGTGTGTCAGGGGTGAAAAAAAAAAAAACTCACCTTAACGCGACCATTCAGAGCGATCAATTCAACTCCTCCACAGGTGTCTGGTGGCAAAAAGTTGTCGGTATCAATGACAATGGCTACCGGCTTTCCGATGGTGGTCTTGTATTGCTCAACAGTTCCTGGCAAAACTTCTTGGACCAAGCTCTGGTCAACTTGACGGCAGCGTAAGATGACATTTGGTTCCATGGTCTGGTACAAGGCCTGAAGGATGAGTTTCTCTAGGACAACTTTGTATTCGCTAGGATTCTTTGTGACTTCTCCCAAACGGCGACGTGCCTCATCCAACACACTGCGAACGTGATCTTCTCGTACTTTGAGGACCTGTTAAAAAATTGTTGGTTTTTAGATTGAACTATTCGTGCAATTGGAATTTGTAAAAGAGTAACTGGCAGCGTTGTAATTTATAATTAGTTTTAGTGAACGTCTATTCTATGCTCAATAAAACAATTCAGAGTGACATTTGTGATAAAGTGGTATAGGCTTGTTGTATGTATCGACTTTTGGTTGTTTAATTCAATGTAGGAGAACACGCTCGCTCAAAGTATATAAATGTAGACACCCAAGGCCTAGCTTCTCACAACCATACGCTTGTGTGAGCTTTTATTTTTGGGACGAATAGATGGGACCTACAATTTTATGCCGAGTCCGAACGGCTGAATTCAGAAGCTTTTTTCAGGACAATTATACTCTCGGATGTTTGTCAGACGTTCGAAACAGTGGCACAGTAGAAAAAACCTAAATATTTAGGTGACAGTTTATCATAGAACTTAGGCCGAAAAACTTGCTTCGAAACTTGCCTAGATATGCAGTCAAATCGACCAATAAGAGGCTGACTAGCTACGCAAAAACATATTGAACACGGCCAATATCTCCGATCCAGTATCCAAGCTGAGTTCAACATTCAAAGGAAAAGGACGGTGCGAGCTAGAGCAAGCATTCATCACGCCAGACTTTAATCCTTTAACAATCTACCAGACAAGCAATTGTTGTCTAAATTTTCTAGGAATTTATAAATTTGTCCATACGTAAAATATTTTCTGTTCAACTTCTCAGTCAATTCGACAACAGTTTCCACAGAATTCTTAAAGTTATGGTTAAATGTTTCAGTTTTGTTCTGTTGCGTGTTTTTACGGATGGACTTTTCGGATGGCTATAATATAACCGACGCCTTTGTTAGGCTTCAGTTATAGTTATAAGTAAAATGCATCCGTAAAAACACGAAACAGAACAAAACTGAAACATTTAACCATAGCATATCATAGGAATTCAGTGGAATACTTCGTGAAGCTGGTTGAGAAGTTGAACAGAAAAAGTTTTTCCTACGGATAAATAAAGAAATTCTTTTTTTAGAGAATTTAAAGATCAATTGCTTAATTTTTTTTTTGACGAATTAGCTTTATTATTTAAAAGCAACTATTTAAGACCAAGATTAAGTTCAACGATTAAGTTTAAGTGCTCCAAAATAATGAAACAATTTTCTTACGGATGCATTTTACTGACAGCAATAACTTAGACATTCGCGAGAGGGGAAAAAACCTTAAGATCTAATTAATTTGTGTTTTTACGGGTTTCGAACCTGGGACCCCTCGCACAGTAGTCCAGCTTACTAGCCACTGAGCCATTGCGCATTTTAAATACGAAATAAAAACACGGATAGTTCACAGTATTTAAAAATTGTTGCTTGTAAATGATACACGTAAGATCGCCAAAGGGGAATATCAATACGTACAACTTTTCCGAGAAACACACACATAGGACGAAGGATTCCTACTAGTATTGACACAACGAGTGTAATGATAAGAGTACGACCTCACAGTTGCGCAAAGATTTCAAAAGAAAAGGTGTATTCGTGAAATGTCGTAAAACCGTCGTAAACGTGGTGAACTTCGCGAACGAAAACACAAATCGCGGAAATTGTTTCTTTATAAATGCATCAAAAGTGGTTTGTTCGCCTTTTATCAATTCGTTCGTTCGCTCTTATGTGAATACATAGTCCACCCCGCTGGATGGAAAGTGAATGTCTGGCGATATTACAAAGTGCATACAATTTTTAAGGAAGTTAAACACAATCTTGGCATCTTTAAAACGCAGTTTTTAGATTTTTGGTAAAATTACGACGTTACATGAATGCCCTGAACGTTCTGCACATTATCTTTCAAAGCGTTTTTCAACTTTTTGATTTTTTATTCTCTTAAGATTGACGAAATATGCGAGCCGATCGATGCTGCTTTTTTAGTCTGCCACTCGTCAATGCGCAGTAGCGCAGTGGTTAGTGTGTTGGACTACTGTGCGAGGGATCCCAGGTTCGATCCCCGGAAAAACCCAAAATTACATCTTAAAGTTTTTTCTACTGCGCCACCTCTCGCGAACGTCTGACAAACATCCGAGAGTATGCCTGTCATGAAAAAGCTTCTCAATTGAGCCGTTCGGACTCGGCATAAAATTGTAGGTCCCTTCCATTCGTCCCAAAAATAAAAACTCACACAAAACGAATGGTTGCGAGAAGCTAGGCCTTGGGTGTCACCCGCCTGTTGCGCCACTTATTTATTTATTTTTTTTACTCGTCAATGCTGTCACATTCGTCCGATGCTTGTTCTGGCGTAGGCCAATTATGATTATATTCACCCTTATTCCCGTTGGCGTTTGTCGTATACGACTCATGTGTCGTGTCGTTGTAAAACCAATATTAAGATTTTTTTTCGAACTTTCGTTAACAATTTTACTTTATTTTCTATGTGTTCACTGTAATTTCAAAAAGTTTTTCTTAAAAAAGTTACAAACACAGTCCTAAAACCGAAATGAAATATTAGGCGTTTACGACAAACGCCAACGGGAATAGGGCTGATTGTTTTCACTTACCTTAAGACGAGCTTGATTCAACATGTTGGATGATTGAATCTTCTTTTGGAGTTCAACTTGTTTCTCTTTCTTTTCGTAGTATTCCATGATCTTCAGACGTTGTTGTTGTACCAGACGTCCTTTTTCGATGTTGAATTCTTCCTCAGCTTTAGCATCGATTTCTTCGGCTTTTTCATTGGCCTCTTGCTCAATGAAAGCCATCATATGCTTGATCTAAAAATATACACAAGAAACGTTAGGTTGATTGTTTTTTTAGACACAAATTCAATAACTTAATATAATTTATGATAAATTGATATCAATATATTTGTACAATCGATATTACCAACTATTTACATGCTTAGCGAAAGTAAACCATTTGAACTTTAAATGTTGATTAAATTTGTAGGTAGATATGGCATGCCATGGAATGGTCCTATCTACAACTTGTTTTGTTGTTTGCAGGAAAACCTTTCTGACGAGATGGTGAGGGCATTGTCAAGTCTGGCGAGTTCGTCTGACTCAAAGGAATATAATATGGTGCCATACCGCAACGTTGCGTTTATGGTTGCTTGCCATTGTTGTGACTGTGAGCCAGGGCCGAGCCACAGGGGCAGCTTCGGCAAAGGTGAGGAGGGCGCGGCATGCTTGTAGTTGCTCGGCTAGAGCTCGTCGGACGGGGGTGTTCTTGCCCTCTTCTATCCTAAGCTATACCTAAACTAACCTAACACTTAATCCAGGTCCTATACTACAACTACAATAACTTAAAACTAGCCTACTCTTACCCTAGTTTATCGCTTAACGATGAGTTAAACCCTTTGCACTTGCCTATGGAGATTGTCAGTTCTACTTTCTACCAATAGTTTTCATACAACTAGATACTAGATGCCTTTTTTGACTGGCCCTGTAATATAGGCGGCTTTCCAGGTGTATGTTGCTGTCTAAGTTAAAACCCAAATATATTTAGCTTTGCCTCTCGTCACTACTTTGGTTCTTCATAGTAAATGCAGTTGACACCATTAGGATATCTGAATCTGCTCTAAACGACCCAGTTAAATGAATTGATCGCGCTGGTGGTTTTGGGCTGTAGCACATAGATTGCTTAGATGATATTGCTTGAATCGTTTTCAGATTGTTGCCATAAAATCGGTCCTTGACGGTTCCCAAAAAAAAAAAGGGGTCAAATCGCAGCTCCGAGGCGACCAATTGACATCGCCAAGACGGCTGATAACGCGATTTGGGAATTTAGTGCGCAAAATATCGATTGTGGTATGACACGCGATCCTGCATGAACCAGACGTCCAAATCTATGTCTTCAATTTCAGTAAAAAAAAAGTCGGTTAACATGTAACGCCCACCGTTGACCGAAACGTTGTTCCCATCCTCCTTTTCGAAGAAAAATGGTCCAATGATGCCACCACTCACACTCTCGGCTACAGCAGCTACATTCTCGTCCGTGCGCACCGTACAACGACGGGGACCATGAGTGATGTTCACTAGCATACCAATATCACGAGCTTTTTGCACAAACTTGCGTACTGGGTATTGGGTGCTTTATTTCGGCCAAAACTTCTTTTCAAAAAACGCACTGTTTGGACTACACAGCAATCACTTTGGAAAGAAGTTTTCAATATTTGCCAACGTTGGTCAATCGTAAAGCGACTCATTTCGTTATGCGGAGGTATGATACTGACTTTCTGTTTCGATTTCGAGCGGAAAACAGCTATCAGTGTCAAAATAACCTATGATTTAAAAATAAACCATTATATGGCCCACGCTTTACATTCGGAGCGACTACTGCAGAAGCTGTAGGAACGTCTAAGAGATAGAATCTTTCCGACACTTATTATGCGACTGTCCAGCTCTTATAGACCAAGAGCCCGAAGTCGTTTTTCGGTTTAAGAGGTAAGATAATTGCATTACTGTGTAGCCTGAGTGGAGAGTATATCGCAAATAGGTTTGTTTGACGTGGACCCTAGGGCGCACTAGTGCGCACTGGGTTAGCCCTATCGCGTTCGATATAGCACTGAGTTCGCACTGACACTGAAAAACTGTGTTCGAGGTGAGCACTGGGGCGCCCTAGTTGAGCACTGAGCTGACCCTAGGTATTCACTCAGGGCAAGAGTTCAGTGCTGGATTTGGCTGTCAATCGTAGCTGTCATTTGTGTGAAAACAAATTTTTGTGAATTATTGGCTTGTGCAGCACTAGGAAATGTTAAAAGAAATGTGTTTTTCAACATTACAATCATTAATTAAACAAATTTAATGTTATTGCTGGTGTTAAATCTGTATATTAAAAAAAATGTTTAGTGACAGGTCTCAGGGTAAACATTTCGTGTTCGACATGAAACTGAATTTCTGGGGTTTCCTTGGGTTTTTTGGCAGCCACGAAAATTCACTGACACTTCTCAGTGCGCACTAGGGCGCACTAGGGCTGGCCACGTCGAACAAACCTAATAACAGTATGGCAGCTAATCGTGCTAGCCGAAACGTGTGGCAGCGCGTAAGGTATAACCACTTGATCATAGCCCACAACAGAATATATCAGCAAACACATGAAAATTATGGGTCCAAGACGTTTTGCGCGCAGCAAAGTCCTTGTCAGACGCGAGTGAATAACCCTTTATTTAAATAATGACGATACGATAACCTTACAGGTCAAAGATCTTAGGATTTCAGTATGAAAACAACTTCAATATCGCCACATAATTTTTTAGAATCATTTTTACAGTATATTAAAGCAGCCTTTTTAAAAAAAAAACTAAAAAAGAATTATGTACAAAAACCGTTGAATCCCAATTGAGATCATGTCATCACGTCCTGGGATTTTAAAAACTTTAAAACTACGTATAGCGCAGCAAATCTTATGAGCGATGTACCATAACGAGGTATCCGCCGGAACGGAAAATTCTGCGATTTCATACGAATCGGAGGATTTCTTCCGAACAGCTTTTCGCAACTTCGTAACGAACACTAGCGATTTGTGTTTTAGTGCGATCAAGTGCGTTTTTGCTGATATTTTCGACAGCTTCATACGAATTCTCTTCCGATATCCTCACAGGAATTGGTTGCGGAAAAAAAACAAAAAAGCAAAGTAATTTGTTGGCAAAAAGCACCAAATAGGAAAACCCGGATGTAGAACGAAGCAACATCATCTCATACTTTTCTTTTCCGAAGACAGATACCTCGAAAGTTATTTGAGTCTCCGACGGAGTATGCGTTGCAGACAATTCTCCGTTCCAATGGATAGCTCCCTAGGGCCGAATATTAAATAGGAAAGCAATGGTCATCCTTCTTCTTACCAAATTTCTGCGTCAAACCAACAAAAATACTTTATTATCGAGTTCGGCTTATAGACCTCAGACTCAATCTGATGGAAGTCAATGAAATTTTTGCCAAGGATCCAGAAAATTTTACTCCACTCCTAATATAAGAAGTTATTCAGAGATATGAAAATAGACTTATCATTTCTGCACACTGAGTGCCTTCGGGGTTCTTACTCTTTAAGTAGGACATTTACTTTAAAAACTTTTAACAGTATTGGTGTTAGAAAATTCATCCATCGGCACTTGCCTATAGGGCAGATGGCTGGTCGTACCATATTGAATCTATTAGAGAGAAGCAACTCTAAAATAACTAATTCGAAAAAATGAAATCATTTCTCAACAAACGAATTTGTAATACATACTTTTCTAAATCAATTTCATTTCAAATAATTGACTTCAAATTTAAGCAATAATACACAATATTAAATAATGCATCTTTGTCTATTTTCCTTTGGCGAAAAACTATTTGCTCTCGCATATCCGTTCTAAATATAGATTTTTTTGGTAAAACAATTTTTTGTTGTTTTCACCCGGTCGCGATTTTATAGAAAAACAAACTGTTTCATAAAATTAAGTGGAGGTACGGCCAACTATGGAAGATTCACTCTCTATAATATTCTCTCTACATAATAACCTTCAGGTCACATGACCAACAGAATTGCTTTCCACATACTAAAAAAAAAAGAAATTACACCTTGCAAACATTAAATATACTTTAAAACCGCATCAATCCGTCATAATTATTATTCAAATCAATGCAAAGCCTTTCGATTTTTATATATTTCGAATCTTTTACAAAATAGAAAATACCCCAATTTAGATAAAGTTCAAATTTTCTTGTTCACATGACAGCTATCTTATGACTTCATGAGCATGATTATGGCTGTCAATGAAGATTTTTACCCCCCTTTTGGAATTTTTTCTATATTGCATTAAAAATTAGTTTTCTTGTATAGTTGTTATCAGTTCTTTTTATCAAACATTTTTAAATTTAATGAAACACTTACCTGTTTTTGTACATCTGCGTCGCTTAGAGCCATTTTGATGGATTTACTTTATTTTCCCTTTGCTACGCACAGATAAAATTCAGACTTTGCTGATCCCGAGAATTCTCACAAAGTAAATCTGCGAATTGTTGAAATTATTTTGAAAATAAATTATTATTCTGTATAGAAGACGTTCTCGTTGCAGAGGTAGAAATAAAATATTGGAAAATTTTGTGAAAAGAAAAATTCACTTACAGGAGTATAATAAGATATGTGCGCCTACTCCAAGTTACGTACCGTCGTGTTGAAAAAATTTTGCCAGGCAGAATAAATTTCTTTTCGATCATATGATTTGGGATTTTTTTTTTCATCAAACTGATGTTCGAATTTCGAAGCTAGTCTTCGAATTGGAAATTGGTGTGTCAAAAGCTTTCGAAGAGGACATTTTGGAAAATCGAGCAGTTTTAAAGAAAAATAAATAATTTACTGCCGAAATATAGGTACAATTTACGAAGAGTTTATTATTTTGTTCAAAATATTTCATTTTGATTAGTTTTAAATAATGTGTAAATCAAAACGACGGTGGCTCCATCTCTTGAATGATAGTTCTTTTGTACATGTTGCTTTCGAAATGAGAACATTCAGCATGGAAGATAAGTAATTTTGTTTAGAGAAAATATTTACAGATGATTTTATTAGGTTAGATTAATTTGCGCAAAACAAAAACAGGCTTATGTTTTATTGCACATCTATCTCAATGAAGTAAAGTAAAGTCGAATTTTTAACACGCAATTACAACAACTACGCACTGTTTGACACATTGACATACTTTACATGGACTGCTAGTGAAATGTCAGTTTCATACAAACCTGCGAGGAAAAATTAAGCAAACATAAGCACTAGCAATGTGGGCGCAGTAGCGCAGTGGTTAGTGTGCTGGATTACTGTGCGAGGGATCCCAGGTTCGATCCCCGGAAAAACACAAATTACATCTTAAAGTTTTTTCTACTGCTCCACCTCTCGCGAACGTCTGACAAACATCCGAGAGTATGACTAGTCATGAAAAAGCTTCTCAATTCAGCCGTTCGGACTCGGCATAAAATTGTAGGTCCCTTCCATTCGTCCCAAAAATAGAAACTCACACAAAACGAATGGTTGCGAGAAGCTAGGCCTTGGGTGTCACCCGCCTGTTGCGCCACCTATTTATTTATTTTTATAAGCACTAGCCCTTTTGGTTCAGTGCGGCGAAAGTAGGAAAGAGGTTTGAACCTCTGCTCGAAATTGCTTTTTTTACATAGAACACAGTGCCATCCATTGAAGAAACATTGCAACACTTGTTGCAACTAACGACCAACGACTTATTCAAATTATTTCAAACGTTCTATAACAGATGGCACACTCAACACTCAAACAAAATCACACGAATTGCTCGATGACATTTGAGTGTTTTCGTTTCTCTCCGCCGGGAACCAATGAGCTAGAGCTTATGTTTGCTTCAACGAAAAATTGGCTGCTAGCAGCCCATGTAGAGTATGTCAATATGGTTTGACACTTTCGAGACTCTAGTTGTTGTAATTGCGTGCTGAAGATTCTACTTTACTTTACTTCACTGATATAGATGTGCAATAAAACAGGCATTATTTAATATTCGAATATTTCGTATTATTTTCTGACAGCTGTCAATGCGATTTTGTAGTAACTAATGTTCAACAAATTTACTTTTTAACTACTATGCACAACTTATTAGGAGTGTCGGTGTAGTGTTTTCCGAATATAATTTTGTGATTAAGTCAATTGAAGAGATTCGGGAATATTTTGATAGAACAAATAAAAGCCATAAATTTATAAATGCAAACGTATTCATTGTTATTTGTTCGTTTTTTGATGTTTAATAGCTTTTAGATTAATTTCAGCATTGAATGAAGATTAATTTTTTTTTTTTTTAAGAAATTTTGGGGCAAAATAAATTCGTGTCAGTGCTGAATTTATTAAACGATCATTGTCGAGACGATCTCATAGAAACGACATCGTTTTAAGTTTGCTTCATAATAGTATCGCAATCGCGATATTGAATAGTCCATCGTTTTGATTTTTAGCAGGACTACTCCAATTCAAGAAATGCTAACACCTCGGATGGTTATGTATCGAACATAGAGGAGCTAGCACCTATACAAACCATGTGGCCAGATCACTTGAAATGAAAACGATCGAACGACATTCTTTTTTACTAAAGCTGCCTCTATTTTATATATTGCAATAGACAGAGGCTGCTTTTGCCAAACGATGTCGTTAAATCGTTTTCATTTTACGTGATCTGTCCCCATGGTTTATCTTCATAAGAGCAATTACATTGACATTTTAGTAACGCATTTCTTTTTCCTGAGAGGAACATGTTTTGATTTCACTTTTGACATTGAAGTCATCTGTCGAAAATCCTTTTCCTAATCAGAGACTTTTGAATGTCCCAATGAATGTTTTAGTTTTGTGTTTTTACTTTATTCTTAAACTGCCTGTTTGTGCTAGACATCTGCGTTTGCTTTATTTTCGAATTGCGTTAGGTCTGTGCTGCAGTTTCCTCCGCGACGGCGATTAAAAAAAAAGAAAACAAGAAGTAGGGTATTCACTTAATCTGATAAATTTATGCAGCTCGTAAATGTATAAATTTCTGCGGTGCTTTAAATGAACACCCCTCTGAAATTTTATTGCGTAAACCGCGTAAATCGACTGTAAATCTGGAATCAAACAAACAAACAAACAGGCTGTTTGACATTTGCGACTTGCGTAACTTTCCGCGGTTGGTTTCCGAGCCTAAATCGTCCCGGAAAATTATGAGGTCTGCGTAAACTATTCTCCATACAAAATCTGACAGTTCATTTACGAGGGTATAAATTTCTGCAGTTTACGATTATTTTAAATTTGACAGCACTATCAGTACTAAAAACGCAAAAAAATGCATTGAACTGTCGAATAAATGGCAAATAAAAGCCCCAGGTGCAGGCGTAGGTAAATAAGCCCATGCAGTAGATGAAATTAATGTTAGCTATTCCTAAAAGCGCTCTAGGGCTCCAAATTTTATAAATCTAGGTGCCAGCCACGCTGTAGAAATTTTGTTGCCACTTTCTGGTGTTTCTGAAAATGTAAATGTTCTTTGGTTTGTGTTCAGCTATTGCATGCGAGTAACCCTATGTATTATACGACATGCTGTCGATTAGATTCATGCACTGCTATCATATTGCCGCATGTTATTCGCTGAATAGTAAAGCACACAACAATCACAAACATCTCTCACGAAATGGTTTTCTCTAGAGAATATTCCTCGGTTATAAAAGTAGCTACATATTTATAAAATCCACAATTTCTTCATCGTCGTCGTCGGAAATTAAATTACCATTCTTTATTTCTTGATTTTATTTTTTACACTACCAAGTAGCTACTTGACACTTTGTTTTACTATTTGACGTTTGTGCACGACTATCCAGCCTCTCGAGACTGGATAAATATTTTATGAATTTAGCCACGGATAGATAAATAAGTGTACATGTGCAACCCAATTTTTACCTAATCAGCGGAATAGAGCTAAACAGTGAATAAAAGAATAAATACTGCTGTCAAATGAGTTTGGTGCAAGTGCCCTAAGTGAATACCCCTAAGAACAATTTGAAAATATTAAGGCACTGAACGTATAAAAGCGCAGTGCGCACCCATAAGAGGATTAAGAAGTATCATACGGCAAAGCACACGCCGTATTAATAGTGTCTTAAAAGCAAAGTTCCTTCAGTCATGCAAAAGTAAAAATTAATATTGATTCGGATTATTCTTATCTGATCTGAATCAGATCGCGAGCGTAATAGAACGCGATGAAATTCTGTCTCTGAACTTACTTATAAAATTCCCGAAACACAGCCGCTATTGTAGAGCCATCTACTTTCGAGAAAAAACAAATGCCAACCTTTCGCGGCCATTTTCGAACACAGGAAAAAAGCTTTAAATTTCTGTCACTTTTTTCACAGTGTTAGTTCCTTCATCACAAACACCTCCATATACCATCTATTCCAATACGAAAACTGGCCAATTTCTCCATGTGTTCGTGTGGCTATGAGCTCTAATTTTGCGGAAGAGTGGTGTATAATTTTTCTCCGATTACAAAAAAATTCAATAAAATACTTTCAATTACAATTTAGAAAGATCGATTCATGAAACAATCAAGTACGGTTTTCCTAAAAACAAAATCAATTTGATCGCACCGCCAATCTAGTGTGTGATAAGAGAAAATACAAAAATTGTGAGTTTCCTTCATAAAAAAAAATTTAAACAAAGAGAGAGCGAAGAAAAAACGAACCAGCACCATAAGGAGAATGAGAAGAAGAAGCTAGTGATGTGCGGAATCATGGTACTCGTACTACGCATAGCTGTTCCCAACCGGAGCGGGAAATGTCAACTAATTATTTTTAAGAAAAATATACAGAAAATGCAAATTTCAACTTGGACATCCTCTTACAAAATGTGTTTATTTAATCATCTTTGACTGCCTACCTCTCCGGTTAGGGATACAAATTGGAAATTGCATGTATTTCTGAAATTCCTGCGTACTCTGAAAGTCACTCTGACGCACATCACTATTCGAAAGCAAAGTCAAAGACAAACCAAAGAAAAAAAAAATCCCTTTATGTGTTTGATGATGAAAAGAACTTGGTGCGCAAAGGCTTCTTCTCTCTACTCCTCGCTCGATGCTGTGTGTAATCAAATGTTCATTTCTTTGCTATCCTTTCGATAATTTAATCTTTCTAACTCAACCTAAAATAATGGAAAACTCCAAGTAGAAACAATTTTGCGAATTGCACGCATCTTTGCACATCCACTTTTCACTCTGCTCTCGTTTTATAAAGCTGCAACAACAATAAACGAAAGAGTAAAATTGCTGCTAAAACCATACCAAGTGTTTTTATTATTTTTTTTTTGTTTGTTTCATACGTCCAAAGTGTGTAAATTCTGTTAATTCATCATTAAAAATTCCAGATACCAAAAATACAATAAAATATAAATAAAAGTTGAAAGCAAAGAAAAGGAATAAACTCGTGTGAAGGACTGTTCGCAGTTGAACGCGAATTATAAAAAAAATCCTCGTCGGGTTGGAATGTTATATGCGGTGTCCGCTTGCTCAACATTGAATGGTTGTCGTCGATTGAAAATTAAACAATTAGGTAAGTGTTTTATTTGTGTTTTGAAATAGTATCATAATTAGCGTCATTAAGTTGGAATACATATAACTAAAAGAAAAAAAGGGGAATCGCTGCACATTCCGTGTAAATCCTGAATCAAAATGATTCACATGTATGAGGTTAATGTGCGTTTGCTTATATATGTATACTACGGTATATATACTTACATAGTTCTTGGGAGTTTTTACATTGGACAAGTGCAGTGTACATTATATAGATATGTTTGTTCTTTTTACCACTCAAACTTTTTTTTTTTTTTTGACTTGGGATACATGTTTTTGTATGACTTCTAGGAATAGGATGTCGAATGTATAATGCATTTTGTGTTATTTACGTTCCAGAATCGTGTAAGATTTACATTTAATTCTAAGTCTAACACGCGCAGGATTATAAGGGGTACTGCCTTGTGAGGTTGGGTTCCAAAGAGATATTTGCAATAGCAAAATAGTCAAGCTGTTCCATTATTTTTGTATATTGTTGCCCTTAGGCACTGGGTTAGCCCTACCGCGTTCGAGTTAGCCATGAGTTCGCACTGACAGTAAAACCCGTGATCGAGGTTAGCACTCAGCTGACCATAAATGGCCTAGGTAGTAGGTATTTATTTGGTCCGGGTAAGAGCTCAGTTTTTAATTATGCGGTCAATCGTAGCTGTCATTTGAATGAACTGGTATATTTTTCCAATACTGAAATCATTTATTAAATCAGTTTAATATTATCGCAAGAGTTTAATCTCTATATTAGCACATTTGCAACAAAAAAAGTCATAGTTCTCAGGGTAAATTTTCGTGTTATACACGAAATAAAATTTCTTGGGTTTCCCTGGGTTTTTACAAGCCACACGATAATGCACTGACATAATTTAATTTCTAAATTTTTGTCGCCGTAGTTGAGGCTAAAAGTCATGCATGTAAGTGTCGGCAAAAAATTGACCAACAAATAGACGAATAAAAAACACTATAAATTATGTACTAATTTTATATATATTGTTTAAGTTTGAGACATTGATATGACTCATAGATATTTAAGTTCTACATAAACTCTTATATTATGACAGTTTATGCCTTAAGGTGCCAGTACACGATATGTAGCACGCCTCATAGAAGTTTGTGCCTAGAAGATGGTAAACATCCACCTTATCCGTACAAGAGAATTGTAATTTTCTAGTTATGTACGTATTATTTGTGTTTATCTGCAAAACCCTTTCCACTTTTGTTGGTAAATAATATTTTTAAAAGTGATTTTAATGTCCGTTGTTGTTTGCAATCAGCAGTATCTGATTAAATTATTAAACAACAGTTATGACACTTTGCAAAATGTTCATACACCTACGTACTATCTTTGACAATACCCACTGCATCCTAAAAAAATCATAAAAAGATCATCAGTGGCGATAAGATTATTTGACTAAAATGGGAATACTTCGGAAGAAATGATTTGACAGAGATTCTTTCATTCATTTATTCATTTTCGTTGGCCCGCTTATCCATTAAGTGGGTCGCGGGTGTATGTAGCTCAAGTGGACCCTCCATAGCTGGTCGATTCTCCGCCATCGACTCTAAATCATCATCCACACGGATAGAAGAGAGGTATAACTTGTAATAACCATCTAATCCTGGGTCTACCTAGAGGACGCCTGCGTTATGGTGCGGATTCCATAGCACGTCGTGGGACGCTGGGCGGGGACATGCGTTTAATAAGACCAAACCACCAAAGCATGGACCGCTCCGTCCGAAGAAGTACCTGCTCGACATTCAGTTCCTCAAGTATTCTGGTATATCGAATGCGATCTCTACGGGTCATACCAGCAATACAACGGAGAAATCGCATTTCGGCAGCTTGTATCCGCAATCGAAATGGCAAATTGCAGAACATCAGAACATCCTTTTTGGAAAGGGATTCACAAACTTAAGAGATGGGAGTACAGGATTGTCATAATGGTCTGTGTACAGATTTGTTGTCCAATTCACAAAAAGTTAAGAATTGGTGACCCATGATGTCTGGAAAAAAGTAAGCTTCTTCGAAATCAGCTAAAAATATAGTGTGGATGTGCGATTGATAGTATTTCTGCCAATAGCCTAAAAATTATCTTTAGAATAAAATATATGTATACCTCAAAGACAGGACTAACGCCATTTTTTATCACTACGCTGAAGTTGTATGTATAGAAGGCAATGGCAGCGGAAGATAACTAAATTTCGAAGTGTTTGGTTATATTAACGCTTTATGGAGAAAGATGCTGTGGTTTAAAAAATAGGTCTAAAATTATCCGATAAAATCGCCGATGAACTCAAATAACTAGAAAATTAAACTCAACTATTAATGGATATCGCCCCATTTGGCTACTCCCCTGCGCCTTAAAAGTTCTTGAAAAAATAATAGCATCTCGTCTGCTCTGGTACACGGAATCCAGAAAGCTTATGAGCAAAAACCAACTAGCCTTCAAACCAAAACGAGGATGTATCGATGCCTTGTTGCATATCGATTGGCTTATAACAAATGCTATATCGACCCGTAGTCACATCTCGATCCTAGCATTAGATTTTGAAAAGGCATTTGACCGCATCGGCATACACCTGGTGCTACAAAAACTAAAAGAATGGAGCATCGGCCCAAAAATGTTCGGCTATATTAGATCCTTTCTGACCAACAGAAAGTTTTCTGTGAAACTTGGCAATACCTTCTCATCTACTTTCTCCCTACACAATGGCATACCACAAGGATCACCCTTGTCAGTTATTCTGTTTTCAATAGCCTTTAACGATATCAGCAAAATTATAAACAACCACAAACAACTAGATCACTGCGTTTACACAGATGATGTCTATATCCTCTGTAGACAAAGCACTCAAAATAAAATCAACACTTTACTCGCCAGAGTACTAAATGACATCCTAAAATGGTCGGCCGCGTCCGGGGCCAACTTATCTCTGCAAAAATGCAAATTACTTTATGTTTGCCGCAAACGTTCATGTCAAAATGTAGATCTAAGATTTAATAACATAGTCATAGAATCTGTACCTAATTTAAGCATACTAGGTTTGTTATAGATATAAGTGGAAAAATCACTGTATAGAAATTAAGAAATCGCTAGTTGCAAGATGTGATATTATTAAGTATCTCTCTAGTAACAAGAGCAGTGCTCATATAAACTCTCTTTGCAATGTAACTAGATCACTTGTCCTAAGTAAGATTGACTATGCACTATGTATATACGGCTCCTGCCCAAAGTCTACATTACGAATCACCAAGCCGCCAGACGAAGCATCAACGCCTACCGTACCTCCCCGATAAGAAACATCTTAGCTGAAGCTGTGTTGCCATCAGTCGAAGAGCGCTACTGGGAAATCTCAGCTAAACTACTAACTAAATTGTCCTTCGCAACAGGTTCTATCATTGACAAAGATATACTTACCATATCTAAACTTAAGCGAACAAAAAGATTACCATCCGCAATGGAACTTTCGTTGTCCCTAGGCAAACAGTTGGAAATACCATTTACAATTTTCACCCAATTCCACGCTTCACAACCACCATGGACGATCACCAACAAATCTGTAAATTTAAATCTTAGCAAATACCCTAAAGGAAGCTCTAACAGTCGGTTATACCGATCATTATTCCTTGACATATCTTCCGATCTAACCTCCGAAGGATGGACTTTAATCTACACAGATGGTTCTAAAACCGAACATAACAATGCCTTTGCAGTCACCTTAGTGGATGGAACTTTACTCAAACAAGGGATTGTGTCGGAAACGGCATCTATTTTCACAACAGAAGCCCTGGCCATACTAGAAGCGCTAAAACTTACAATCCTTTTAAACGTCAAATTTGTTATCTGCTCCGACAGTCTCTCCGTTTTGCGTGGAATCCTAAACCCTAGAAACAATCGGCCAATCGTCTCCAGAATCCGTGATCAGCTTCTTAAGTCTACAGCCGACATTGCCGCACACTCAGCTTGCGTTGCCCCCACTTTTTTACTCAACATCTACAGCCAAGTAGATCTTAAACGTTCCATTGAAAAGTCAGTACGGCTCCATCAGCTTAATAACTGGAATCTCTACATCCACCACTACACGAAGATCAACCCTAATAAATGTATCCAGCCTCCGCCACCAAGGCCTTGATCAAAAACTTTGTCCGACTACGTATAGGACACGGTGCATTCACCCACCAACATCTACTAAAACAAGAACCACCACCAATCTGCAGCAAATGTAACAACCCTCTAACACATAATTGGTGAATGTTACCTATCATCAGCTCAAGCAAAACACCATTTAAAAATCAACATCGTCAACATACTAAGCAACCCATCTTTAGAAAATCTAAATATAGTCAACAAACTACTAGAAATGTATAATATCAATTTGTAATCTAATGTAAATGTATTTAATTTTTTAAATTGTTTTCTTAATTTTGAGCCGAAAGCCTCTGCAGCTAGCGCTCGTTAAATTTTAAGTTTAGCAGTGTTTTTCCTTTTTTTTAATTACATTGTTAAAAATAATAATAATAATAGAAAGTAAATCAGCATTTCAGCGCTTGTACATTTAATCAACATTTAAGACAATGTTTCTGTCCAATTTAGTTATTGATATCTACAGCCTACGAGTACATTCTAGATATATGTACAAATTAAAAGTTAAGAGTCGATAGTGTTGTACGGAATAACCGTAAACGGACTTAACATAAAGAACATAAGATATGCAGATGATGCTGTCATAATAGCAAGCAACATAAACGCATTGAGTAGCATGATGAATAAACTGAATTTTGTGATCAATAAATACGGACTACGAATAAACACCGCCAAAACAAAGTTTGTCATTCTTATAGTAGAAAACAGAACTTTGAATTAAAAGTAAACAACAAAAACATAGAAAGGGTCGATAGATACTTGGGAACGATGATCAACAATAATGCAAATTCTAGTAAAGAAATATAATGCAGAATAGAACAAGCGAGGAGAGTGTTTTGCAAAATGTGTTCTGCAACAGAGAAATCTATTTAAATACCAAAATAAGATTAGTCCAAAGCTACATTTGGTCGATATTCTTATATGGAGTTGAAATATATAGAATAAGAAAAGCAGAGGCCTTCGAAATGTGGATATACAGACGAATATTACGTGTTTCGGCGGTTGATAGGATAACAAATGAAGAAGTATTGAGATGAATAGGAATGAAAAAATAGCTTATGTATCTTGTAATGAAAAGAAAACTTGAATACCTCGGACACATCTTAAGAAAGGACAAATACAAACTTCGTTAACTTATTATATAATGGAAGAGCGTTTGGGAGACAAAGGCTGACATGGCTGTCAAACATGCAGGAATGGCTCAATATTTCGACAAATAATGAGAGGAATAAAAAATAAACAAACTATTTATTCCAACCTCCGAAGCGGAGAGGAACTTTAAGAAGAAGAAGAAGTGTTGTACTTCGATAGTTCTTGTAAGAAATTAGGAAACATTTTTTTTTAAATGGGGTAAATATGTGCTTTTTGCCACCCAAACTTGGTTGATGATTGGGTTCATGTACCCTACCAAAACCTAACTTCCTCCTTCCTAGAGCACCGCTGGTAAATTATGACAGTCGGCGACAAGCCAGTCTCTACTAGGTATGCTATGGCTTATCGTCTTGTTCTTGTCTCTACATGATAACTGTGCAGACATGTTTTGATCTGAATACAACGCTGGTTTTGTATCAAATGAATTTTGTTAATCATGTGTAGGAGCTTAAATAATATTATTATTTAAAAATCACAATCAAAAAAATAAATAGGTGGCGCAACAGGCGGGTGACACCCAAGGCCTAGCTTCTCGCAACCATTCGTTTTGTGTGAGTTTCTATTTTTGGGACGAATGGAAGGGACCTAAAATTTTATGCCGAGTCCGAACGGCTGAATTGAGAAGCTTTTTCATGACAGTCATACTCTCGGATGGTTGTCAGACGTTCGCGAGAGGTGGCGCAGTAGAAAAAACTTTAAGATGTAATTTATGTTTTTCCGGGGATCGAACCTGGGATCCCTCGCGCAGTAGTCCAGCACACTAACCACTGCGCTACTGCGCCCACAATCATGGGAATAAAAAATATGGCATCCAAATTTGCATACAAAATCTCCAGACGAAATGTAATATGTTTTATTATTCCCTAAACAGCCTCCACAAGAGGGTATATTCACTTTGCCATTACATGCCATAAAGTATATACAGGGTGGGACAAAAGAATTCATCCGATGTTGTTTGGCTCTGATTTTTTTTCTAAATGAAAAACTTCGATTCTGTTTTTTGCAACTGTCTCGAACTCAGGTTTGTTGTATCAGCAAATTCGTTACAAAGTTCAGTTAAACAACACCGCCACACAGCATCTAATGGAACGACAACAAAGTACACCCCAAAAATCATCTACATAATGTATAGGTTAGAAGTATTGTAACTTGCTCTATTTACAAATATATTGAATCTTACTGTGTAAGTCTAAATAAATAAAAAAATGAAATTAAATCTCAATGATTTTCGGTGTTAATTAGTGGGGTATGGATTGCTTCATTTACCCATCTATGATTCACACCAAGTTCCCCTCCTTACCGACAGGCTGTCAGAGGCAATAGAAGGGAGTAGACTATTTCGGTCAGCCTTCGTCTACCCGAAGACATATGTATACCGTCACCCTTCGTCTTCCTAAGGACAAATCGTTCCCCTTTTTAATGTCAAACAGTTCAGTGCATAGCCGATTGGTTCAAATCACCTGTTTCTGCTCCGTACCCGCCTCCCTCCTTACAGACGGAGGTTCAAATCGTGGAATAGACTGCTTCGGTTATCCCCCGTCCTCTCGAAGACAAAGCATCCCTGTCTTCGGTGCCAATGAGTAGGATATGTTGCTTTAATCAGTCTTTTTTCTGCTCCGAACCAGAACCAGCCTCCCTAATTACTTACACCCAGTTTCCACAAGGTATAATTTTTGTAAAGACCCAATTCATGACAGCACTATGTCTCGTGTACACCGCGATTTTGTGGATTATATCTGCACATTTCATTCATTCATTCATTCATTTTCAATGGTCCGCTTGTCCATTAAGTGGGTCGCGGGTGTAGGTTGCTCAAGTGGACCCTCCATAGCTCTCGATCCTCCGCCATCGACTCTAAATCATCAAGGGCAATCCCCATACCGGTAGAGGAGAGATTATGAATTTGATCTAACCATCTCATCCTGGGTCTACCTAGGGGACGCCTGCCCGATGGTACGGATTCCATAGCACGTCGTGGAATCCTGGTCGGGGACATGCGTTTAACATGACCAAACCACCGAAGCATGGATCGCTCCGTCCGGAGAAGTAGCTGCTCGACATTGAGTTCCTCACGTACTCTGGTATTTCTAATGCGATCTCTACGGGTCACACCAGCAATACAGCCGATGAATCTCATTTCAGCAGCTTGTATTCACGATCTTATTTTTTCGGTCATTATAAAACCTCATGACCATAGGTAAGAGTTGGAACAAACACCGAATTAAAGACTGACAACTTAGCTTTGACACCAAGTTCAGTCCTCCTGATAACAGAATGACCAAGCTGTCTCAAAATCGATCCAGCCTGACCAATCCTACAGGAAAACTCGGCATTGCTCCTTCCATCACTCGTGAATAAGACCCCGAGATACTTAAACTTCTCCACCTGTTTCAATGGGACTCCACTAACATGCAGAGTGCATTGAACAGGCGTTCTGGAGACGACCATCACTTCAGATTTGTTCACATTTACCTTCATCTCAGCTTCAACACAAACGGCTACAAGCCGATGGAGTGCGCGCTGAAGTTCAGTCTGAGAGGACCCAAGGATGACCAAGTCATCAGCGAAGAGCAAATGACTTATCCTCAGATCTCCCAATTCGAAACGTTCTTCGCCAAGACTGCGCTGTAACATCCAGTCCATATAAGTAATGAAAAGGAGAGGCGACAAGACGCACCCCTGGCGAAGTCCAACGCCCACGGTGAAAGGTATTGATTTAACGCCGTTTACCCGAACACAGCTTTTACAGTTTGTGTAAAGAGATTGAATGGCTCTCAAGAGAGAACCATCAATTCCATACTGCTGTAATACACTCCAGAGTTTCCCTCGAGGGACTCGGTCATATGCTTTCTCCAAATCTACGAAGCAAGCGTAAACAGGTGTAGCATACTCCCAAGCCTTCTCAAGTACCATTCTGAGAGTGAATAACTGGTCGGTTGTGCTTCTGCCGGGACGAAAGCACATTTCAGTCTGACTTAATTTCTTGCCATCTTTAAAGACAGAAAACCCTGACTAAAATTTAACATTTGAGCGTTTGACACTGATTTGGTCGTTCCGAAGACACCAGTCTCACAGCTAACACCTTACATATAGGTCGTCAGAGGCATACGTGGGGGTAGACTGTTTCTCATACTCCGTTTTCCCGAGGACAAACAGTCACCCTAGCTTTCGGTGTCACGCAGTAAGTTAGATTGCTTCAATCACCGATCTCCGCTACGCATCAGTCTCTCTCCTTGGTGACGGACTCTCAGAGTCCGAAGACAAACAGCCACCAGGAGGTGCAAACATCCTCAATTTACCATTACCTTGCCTTAACTTCAGTCAGCTAGGTTGTATCCCATAAAACTCTCTCTAGCAACAAAGTTCCCACATGTAATTTCCGGCCCATAGTTTCTGGAGGCCCACTTCCACTTGGAGCTTTTAAGTTTACCAAGTAGAGCAAGGAGTATGAGACAGTTACAACAGTGGACATCAATCAGATGCTGACCTATTCATACCACAATCAATTTATTTACTTAACCTTTCTGTCCATCTACACATGCATTATTCTCCTTACTTTTTTCGTCAACAATTTCTTTTTTTTTAAGATTGTGCAATAAATAGAAAGTGTGCTAAATTAGTTCACCCACTATGGAAACAACTGTTAAAATTATAAAGCAAAAAAAAAAAAAAAAAAAAAAAACAAAAATGAAACCTTGCTCTATTTAAATTTTGGCAATATGTATCTACATACATATTTATATTTCGAGTCTACGTGCACGTCTTCATAATGAGTTAACAAAAATATTTTGACACAATGGGTACTTACGAGTATGCTATTGGCCTTCATTCATTGTTTGATTTTATGCTTTGGGGCAAACAACATGAGTTGTGTCGTGATTAACATCTCTACTACGATACGATACTACTGCAACTCACAATAAATTCAATTAAACATTTTTTACTTACGTTAGGTACAATTCGTACGAACGTGTAGTTTTATAAAGCGTTACCTTTGATTGACAGATTTACATATATCAGAGACTGTAGGTATCTCATTTTTACATTTATTTGTTGCAAATCTACATCTGTTTTTTACCTTTGCCATTTTTCACTTATTTTACGCAAGTAAGTACTACATAGTTGAATGGCAATTAAAAAAGTCTGGTGCTGTTAGGACTTTTTTTTTTGTAATGTCTACTTCTGGCTATGTTTTCTCATTTGGAACACCGATAATGGGCATCACTTTCAAAGGAAAAGATGTGCGGCGTCTGTTTTTTATGTACAAAAAAAAGAATATTCTTAAGAAAACTCTTACAATGGGAGCAATAACAACATCAGACGAAGTAATTCTTCTCAATATGTGTGGGTGGAACTGTGCTGATGGAGTAGTGTGTAGTGTACTCCACTACAGTCTGGCGCGCTGTTTTTATATCTACAGAAGAAATTGGGTTTTTCCTCGACGCGCCGGCCGCCCCCGCCACCACCGACGCGCCGCCTCGCCATTACGTACTTGTACTTTGCTGGCTTATTTATTAAATTCATTAAGCGAGATGTCTTTATTAACGAAAGCGTAATACAATATTAGCATAATACAATCGTATTATTAATAAAAAGCGCGAAGGCACGTACACGTCCTTCCCTCCAGCTATGCACAACTCTTTATTTTTATTATCCGATTGCAGTTTTGCTCAAGAATCCGATTAATTATTTGAAGTTCTATTTCCTTAACTGTGCTTTGTGATGCAATGTGTGTTTTGTTTTCTGCAAGCGAGGAAAATTTGTGTGTGCTTGGATGTATTAAAGCCGATTCGATAGCACTATGTACACAGTACACATGGAGATAACCATTTTATTTCTTTACACTGAAAATGTTTTGTCTGACTGTGCGCAGAGTTTTTCGGAGATTCACCGTGCTATGCATTTAGAAAGGCAAAGGGTGTGAGAAAATACGCAAATAAATTGCTTTGTTCAAAGTCACAATTGTTTTATGTTTTAGATGTGTGTAAAGACGTGGGATGGCGTGCTTGATGCCTTGAAATACTTACTATCAAGTGTTCATGCGTAGGATGTAGAAAATATTCCGATATTAAATCGGTTGTAAGAGAAATATCAGTGGGACTGATAACTTTAAGCTTTTATAATTTTCGGTATATTTTTGTACATATCTTGTACTATTTTGGGGTATTTTTGTTGGAGATGGAATTGGAAAAACGTATTTTTACTAAAAATGTATTGAAAATGGGCTTAAAACGGTGGCCCACAACTCTTATCAGCCCATTTGCAAATTAAATGATTGAAAATAAAGTACCTACTTGTACAGGTTAATAATGTGAACACGCTAAATACCACAGCAGTGAAGGGTTTTTAATGAAACAGTTGAAATACATAGCAACAAACATTATTTTGTCCAGGTTAAAGTAGGTTACGTTGGGTTTAAAGGTAAGGTGAAGCAAAGAGTAAACCCTTCTATACCAGATTGCTCAAGTGGACCCTACATAGCTCTCGATTCTCCGCCATCGACTCTAAAGGTGCTAGTACACGATATGTAGCACGCCTCATATATATGTAGCACTGACGTCATTTTGACGTCAGCGAATGGTCCCAATGGGTGCATGCCGTGTACAAGCTCTCTTTGTGCACTCTCTGTTGACGTCAGAGCCACATATATATGAAGCGTGCTACATATCGTGTACTGGCACCTTAAATTATCAAGGGCAATCCCCATACGGGTATAGAGATTATATGGACTTGATCTAACCATCTCATCCTTGGTCTACCTAGAGGACGCCTAGCTGATGGTAAGGATTCCATAGCACGTCGTGGGATCCTGGTTGGGGACATGCGTTTAACATGACCAAACCACCGAAGCATGGACCGCTTCTTCCGGAGAAGTAGCTGCTCGACATTGAGTTCCTCACGTACTCTGGTATTTCTAATGCGATCTCTACGGGTCACACCAGCAATACAGTCGAGGAATCTCATTTCGGCAGCTTGTATTCGCGATCTTATTCTTTCGGTCATTACCCAAACCTCATGTGTCATGAGTGACCATATAGTTAAGAGTTGGAACAAACACCGAATTAAAGACTGACAACTTAACTTTGACACCAAGTTCAGTCGTCCTAATAACAGAATGACCAAGCTGTCTCAAAATTGACCCAGCCTGACCAATCCTACAGGAAAACTCGGCATTGCTCCTTCCATCACTCGTTAAAAAGAGTCCAAGATACTTAAACTTTTCCACCTGTTTCAATGGGACTCCACTAACATGCAGAGTGCACTGAACAGGAGGCGTTCTGGCGTTAATTATCCCATCAAAATGTATTAAGAAAACAACACTTTGTGTTTGTGATTCCATATAGTCTCGGTAAACATCGAGTAAATAGTGCGTCTAGACAGATGTGGTGGTTCGTCTACTGATGAGCCCACCCACCACATCGGGGCGAAACGCATTTGGAGTTGAGGCCACTTAAATGTTTAATAATATTTAAGAAAACAAGTTTAGAAACTTTTGCCGCGAACGAAAACATCCTTGCCGCGAATTGTCAAAGTTTATTCGCAATCCACATAATTTAATTCGCGTTCCACAAACTAGCGAATAAAACATTCGTTCGAATTTAACCTTAAACTCCTGGACCTCTTTGTACAGGAATCTGCTGCAAACAGAGCCCTTCAGTTACGCGACATGCATAAATTCTGAACAAATTCACGGGCAGTTATGAATGCAGAGACTACACTACTCCCCGGCTAGATTTTACAAATTACAAGCCCATTTAAAATAAATAAATAGAAACAGGCGGAAGACACCCAAGGCCTAGCTTCTCGCAACCATTCGTTTGTGTGAGTTTCTATTTTTGGGACAAGACCATTTACCATGTGTTTTCTCAGTAGGGACGAATGGTACGAAGGTCAACCAACATTCATTGGATCAACCGTACCTACATATATATAGACGGATGGATCAAAGATGAAAATTGACGTTGGCGCGGGTTTCTTCTCGGAACGTCTCGGACTATCTAGTTCAATCAGGCTTCCTGATTACAGCAGCGTATTCCGAGCTTAGGCACTGGCAGTGACACCCAGCTGCTAAACAGGTTGCAATGATGGCAATACCGCATGCAGGTATTACCTTTTCCATTGACAGTCAAGTGGCAATAATAGCTATCAAAGCTTGTAAGTCGCTGTCGCGAAGAGCTATGAGTTCTTGGCGCGCAACACAACGTAAGACCGCTGGGTTCCCGGGCACAGAGGTGTGTCTGGAAATGAAAAAGCTGATGAGCTGGCAAGAAAGGGGTCCTGGCCCTTAAACTAAACCGACACCACAGTAATGATCCCCCCTGTAATCTCATACAGACGATTGGGAACAAAATCCTAATGGCGACAAATGAAAGATGGAGCAAGCTCGAATCCTGTGGCATAACCAGGAAAATGTGGCTAATCAACAACAAACAGAAAACTGAAAAAATCTTACAATTGAACAAGAAAGCGTTGTCGATTGAGGGTATTATCACCGGACATATAAATATGCTGAAATACTATATGTACATACCAAGAAAATTGGAATCAGTACAGATGACCTGTGCAGAGCAGGCGGTGATGAAGAGGTGCATGAGGACATCCACCTACTTAAATTTGAGAGATATTGAGTCTTTTTTGACCATTTTTGTCTGACAAAAAACTGCTTTTAATACAACTTCTGTAGTAAAAGTTTAAAAAACAAAGCATTTAAAGTAAAAAAAATTTAACAAAAAATGTTTTAAATTTTTAATTTAATGCTACGTTTCCACCGGACGCTAACCCCAAGATTAAGTGCAAGAGGTTTAAAATTAATCCCAAAGTGTTTCCACCAACGAGATTAATTTGACGTTTCACCAGAAGTTGATGTCATTAGCTGTCAAATCAAAAAAGTGTGACAAATGATAAAAATTAAACAATTTCTACTTTGGACATTAAAAGTAAAAACAAAATATGAGTGGCAATAATCTAAAAATATTATTACCGCATCATTTTGTCCTCAAAACTAATATGTATGAACGTTTTAACGGTTGCATTGGCAAGAAATCGCTATTAAGTTTAGGTACCGAAAAAAAAACGATTTTTTTCTTTTGCTCAATAATGACATAGGTAAATTTCAAATGCAGCTCTGTTTGGTTTTAATTTTAGACATATCGACCTGTGGAGAACTCTACATGTAAACCTGGGGGCAGATCACGTAAAATGAAAACGATCGAACGACGTCGTTTCGACAATAGCAGTCTCTGTTTATTGCCATAGATATGATAGAGACAGCATGCGTGAAAACGATATTGTTCAATCGTTTTTATTTTACGTGATCTGCCCCCTGGTCATTTTAGGAGAATACCTAATTTTTAATTTCCTTTTTATTCATTTTTGTATGATAAATCTCGAGATTTATACGAGGTTAACGAAATTTAATCCTAATCTCGGAGTTAATCTCCGGTGGAAACGTAGCATAATGAGCCAAAACTTTTTTGTAGCTGCACACATTTACCCAAGTGCTTAGTATGCGCTACTAAATCTTTTCAAATTGTACAAAACTATTTTTGTATCTGTAATAATTTAGAACAGGGGGTTCCCAAACTTTTCAATACTGCGACTCCCTATACAGGTTATAATATTTTTGCGACGGCCTTCTAAAAGCACAAAACGGAACAAAGCACAGATAAGTGAATATAAGCTACGCTTACTGCAGATTCACTAAAGGGGTTTTCAATGAGGATTGGTCGACATTGAAATGGAATAAAACAAGCTGTGTGCAAGGTATTAACGAATCCCATGTATGCCATTATTGTATGGAATATAACACCAGGCCCAAATGTCCGCCGCAGCTTCTCATATTGTCACGGATCCGAGTGGTCCAATCTGCCGCATAGATCCGGCTTAATTTGAGCGATGCCATTGATTTTAAGGACATCGGTCGATTGCGGTTTATTCGCATTGAGCTGCGACTTCAGGCAACGCCACAAGAAAAAATTAGCGAGGTTAAATCGCACGATCTTGTTGGCAAATTCACGTCACCTCTGATAGAGATCAGATAACCATACACTGTAGCTGAGTGACACATAGCCACCTCCTGCTGGAACCACATGTTAGCAGCATCGTTCTGTAGTACTCGCCGTTAATAGTATTGGCCTTACCAACGTCATGAAAAAGTACGGAGCAATGACGCCACCGCCAGTCTATAATGCGCACCAAACAGCTTTTTATGGATGCATTGCCACCTCTTGTTGGTTGGAGTCATCCCATATATGGCAATTTGGCCATTCATCCAAAAATGCGGCCCGTCGCTAAAGATGATTTTTCTATGGTGATTACAATATTATCATTAACTTTGAGCTCCTGGGTCAGTTGGATCTTGAACGGGTATAGGCCTAAGTCTCGACGCAAAATTTGCCAAGTTCAAGTCTGCAAAATTCGTATACTTTTTGTGCACGGCAAAACACAATGGCTAACATCGAACGAACCCGACCCGAAATTTTTTTTTCAAATCGAGCTCAAGCTGATGGAACGTCGTGTGCAGGCGACCTGTGCGTATCGTCTTGCGACGCACCTAGGATAGCCCCACGACGCCCCAGGGCGTCGCGACGCACAGTTAGGGAACTCCTGGCTTAGAAGTTATAGCATTTTAAGTGGTGCACAGATATTGGACCACTTGGAAGTCATCATACACCGCGTTAAATTGGATATAATGTAAGATATATAGCTACCATCAGAGACGCCCAACTCCCAATACTCCTGCCGCTTGTCCCTGAATTTTGTTTTTTTAATTTTTTTCTTAAATTTCTTATCCGTAAGCAGCGTATGTGTTTTTGCGAGAGATTTTCAATACAAATTTCTATTCAACAATCCTAGCGCACCCAAAGCTTGCGTAACTCTTACGTACTTTTACTTAATCTAACCAAGTTGTGGATCTGACTAAGCATATCTTGTTTCTGGTTACCATAAAAGGATTAGTGGCCTATTTGTGGACTTCCGTCCATATTTGACATTAGTTTAGTCATAGTCCCATTATATTATTTTTTTATTGTCCTGTTTGACTTATTTGTTTTAGTTCTTTTTGCAATTATTATATTGCAACTGTCCATAAGTTTGCTTTAGACACAATTTAGGAGCAAAAGAGGGTTAGCTATTGTAGTCCTTTTTGTAAGAGAAAATTGTGTTTGCTTTCATTTAAACACAAAACCTTGAACACAACAAGGGCACACATTACGAGTGCAACTGTGTCACGGACATTCGTTCGTAAAGGGAGTTGAAGAAAGTAAATATGCTTGAGTCAGTCCTGCGTTTATTTGGTTTGATTTGTTTGCGGAAGCAATACTCTGCTGGTCGCTTATAAGTCGATTATCTACATCTAGATGTGTACTACTTAGGTTATGTAATTATTTTGACAATTACTGTTTTTTCTCCTTCAATTTGGACATAATTGACAGTAATGTTATTGAATGGTAATTAGAGTTTTATTTTTTTATTTTTTTGGGGCAATCAATTAAATGCGGGCGGATATTAGTAGGATCGATAGTGTACCAGATGGGGAAACTGTAAGTTATGATGTTATATCTGGCATCACTAATGATAAGGAATATTTAGCCTTCTTACGTATCGATTAAACTTGAAACCCTAAATATATAAATAGTTGGCTAACTGTTTACAAACTACTCTTGTTAATTGTTTTGTCTTTAGGCTGTCAGAAACGGAAGCATGAACTTAACAGTCGAAGAGTTGATTATTGTTTTTATACCTTTTTTATACATTAATATTCTTCAGAGTTTTTATTCTTACCTATGTACCCGACGTCTAGCAAAGGCAGGCATATAACATTGAATATGACCCGCTTCTACATTTTTGCCACCTTGTGATTTTTGTTTAATGAAAATATATATGTATTCAATTAGACGTCCTTAGCACTGATGTTGAAAAGTGATGTTAATGGCATTTGCTAAATGCAGCTTACCAATAAGTTTATCTATTTCAATTGAAACTAAATTATTATTCCTTATCTCTTTCAGGTTATGGCGAATTTAAACTTTCAGCAGCCTCCGAGAAGCATAGCAAACGCATCAATCGGTCGAAGTACAGGGGGTTTCGGTGGTAGTTCGTTATCTGGCCATGTGACGCCAACATCGGGGATGTTTCCAACGGGTAAGTTCATCACGTTTACCCGTAGACACATTACCAATTAGTCGTTTTTTTTTTACATTTAGGTCTGCAATTGCCTATTGGCGGAGCAAACTATGGCCAATCGCAACAACCACAATTGTCACCAAATCGAAATGCCCAACTTTCTGTTGGTGGTCCGGCGTTATCGAGTGGTGGCCGACCGAATATTTTCGGTCAAAGACCATTTGTGGAACGGCGCACCATGCAAGGATTGGGTGGTGGTCCAATGGTGGTACAACAAAATCAATTTTTTCCTTCATAAGATTATAACTAATTGTGTTTTTGTATTTGCAGTCAAACATGGGATCATTCATGCAGTCAACCCGCGGTTATGGTTCTGGTGGAACCGGCAATCCTCTAAATAATTTCCATAATGTTTTTGGTGGAAGCGGTGACACAGCGACACCGCCACTGCTTGATCTCTCAGAATTTCCCTCATTGACGAATGCTCGTGGCCAGAACGATCAATCACTGCCTCAGACGAATCCCCTCCAGCCACCTGGAAGTAAACCTTATGGTAATTTTTTTACCTCTTGTGAGTTTTTCAACGATACCTTTTTTATACATTTATATTATTATTATATAAGTACTATTAGATCAGTGTGTGTTCTACATATTATTCATTTTGTCAAGTGCTATTTCTGTTTTTATTTCATCACTTTCATTTTTGTATTTTTATGTTGGTTTTGGACATTTTTCTCGTATTAATTAATATAGTTTTTAGACTTTCTTTCTTTTCATTGTCGTATATTGTCAGCAAAACCGTTCTCGTTTTAATTTCGGGCCATAGAAGTTTCTGAGACTATACACAATAGGACCCGATTGCATTTTGTTCCACACAGGGCATACTCAAATTTGATGTGTTTTTTTTTTTAATAGGTTGATGTTGATGATTTTTTCTAAGCAACCAAGTATTTTCATTATGTCTTTGGCAATGGTACTGCCTCTGAATCCATTGTGGTACCGAAGAGTATTAGCTTTGAACTTCTTTATTGAATCAGGTTCAAGTTATAAGCAATTACTTCCTGCAAGAGTAAGCTGCATTGCCAGTCACGTTATTTTAACAATTCTGACACCTCCTATAGAAAAATCTTGTATATGAGTTAAGATGCTTTTGGGACGAATGGAACAGACATCATTTGATGCCGAATTCGTACGACACAGTGGATCAGTCGTTAGTATATTGGCTTACTGATCTAGTAGTCTCAGAATAGAGAATAAAGAAGAATCAACTGCCACCACAATAAAAAAGTTGAAGGCGGAACTAGGTCTGGGCAGCTCATCGGCCTAGTTATTACACTTAATCACCCCTATTATGGAATCCGCGGGGGGGAATCATTCACGGAAAAGAATATTTTGGTATCGTCGCATCCGCAAAGTGAACAGTTCCCCGAGTGGGTACTGTGAATAAGTTTCACTGTATCGTTAAAAACGTCCAAATCGAATTTTTCCCGAACGGGGAACTGTTCACTTTGCGGATGCGACGATACCAAAATATTCTTTTCCGTGAATGATTCCCCCCGGCGGATTCCATGATAGGGGTGAATGTTACTTCTAGGCCTGTCTTTCCCCGTATTGCTTAAAAATGACGTTGTCTATCGGGGCAATGCACGTCAGTGTTCCAAATTTTACAACTTGAGCTCCCATGAGTGTCAAGAAATAGCATTGGCAGTGTTTTTGAAGTGAAACTTCTTTATCGAGGTGTAAGTCCGAAAAAATGAAAAGCATAGCAAAGTGAAACTTTTTTTTTTTTTCCTAAACGGCTTGACGGATTTCTATCAAATTTGTTGTATGTTTTTGAGTGGGTGGGTCCCTGGATGGTGTACCGACCATGTTCCAGGAATTTTATTTTGTTCCTCCTAGACGGACACATTTTGATGACATTTTTTGTGTGTATTTGAGCAATTGGAACCCCATCGTTGCTATAAAGTGGTTTGAATGAAGTTTCACTTCAGTAGTGTGCTTATGTAGAAATTCCACATTTCGTTTTCCAATTCGGCCCACATATCGCGAAGTGCTTTGTCAGAACAATGTTGCAAATTTTACATACATAAATAAAGAAAGAAATACCATTTTACATTTTTTTTTGTAGGAACATTTTTTCTTAATCCTAGACTTCCAGGACCCAGACTATCTCTGTTCGGGACCGCAACTCGTTTAGCACTAAAATATTAAAATTTAATTAGAATTACGTTGCTCAACTTGAAACCGTTTAACAAAATTGGTTGACAGTGGATAGTGGACCTCATTCATTACTCAATTTTTTTGAATTTTTCATCAGGATGAGTTAAGTTGAGTGCTACAGAATGTGAGTGCCTTCAAATCATTCATCAACTCATAAAGATTCCCTGCTACTCTCAAAGCCGCTGGTCGCTGTTGTTGTTGTTGTGGTCATCTCCGCTGATGCGGCAGTCACATGCACTCATGGCGGGCTATATCTATTATGTACATCAATTCGTGCAACTATACTCAAATCGCAACACTTTTTTGTTGCCACAATCAATGATGTTGATTAACTAGGTGGACGAGTCTATTCAACCATTAAATGTGTTGATCCACTCAGATCACCAAATGTACGACGATATTGAACGATTAAATGAGTTTATCAAATAAGTATGCGGGCATCGTGTTACATTTTTTGTCGAATGCGAATTACGTTGCTCAACGTGAGTTTGTACAGTAGTATACGAGACTATAAATTTGTTTATTCAATAAAATAGTTAAATAAACAATTTAACGCAGTTGGTTAAATCAGTTATGCACTAGCGCACATTACTTTGAACACATGGGTTTCACCATCCTTGATTCGCTATTTTTAAAGTAGATTTTAAAGGGTTCGATGTGTAAAGCTGCAATTAGGTTAGGTTAGGTTAACGGGTTGGCAGAGCAGGGTAGTCCTGCCGTGCCACACTCAGGTCCTTGTGGACCCATTGTGATACCCTGGGGGTAAGCCGTTGATGTTGTGATGGTCAGCTTCATGTCCCTTCTTATGGTGTTCACTCGACGCAGTCCAGCCATCCTGACGTCCTCAAAAACCTGTAAAGATCAGAAAGTGAGACATCAGAAAGTTCTTGTAGGTCATGGAAGTAGTAATTCCAAGTGTTCTGTTCCTCAAGTGACAGAGACTCGGGCAGTGACAGAGGAAGTGAGGTGTATCCTCATGAACCTCTTCGTCGCCGCAGCCTCTACATATATCGTCATCCTTGAGATTTAGTTTAATTGTATGGTTCCTTAGGAAGTTATGACCCGTTAGAGCCGCTACCAATTTAGACAGCGATGACCTGTCAAACTGTAAGAGTTTGATGGTCCGGCCGCTGTCATATTTTGGCCAAAGCTTCCGTGATACCTCGCAGGTAGTTAGTCCCTTCCTGCAATTACAAACAAGCTGTAATTACATATGTCACAAAACATGTCATATCATATTCGTTACTGCACAAAAATTGACTCATCAGGTTGTCATGTACGTGTCATTTGAGAGCGTGTGAACACCGCAAAGTGTCAATCGTGAGGTCATGCGCGTGCCATTGTGTCCTAAGATTCATAATATCGTCGCTTTGTCATGCTGCGATAGATGCGAGTGAGCGACGCAAAACACAGTCACACGGTGACACAATTGTACTCTGTAGGTACTGCTGATGACGTGCAGAAAATTTGCACGAAGGTTGGTTGCAGGTTTTTTTAGCTTTATCTCTAACTGACTTTTTCCCACATCCGAACTTCGAACAACAACGAAAAAACGTCTCAATCGCGACAATAATGACACTGTAGAAATTCGCGCAGGACATTGTTAATCCGTGACTTGCTGACAAGATGTCGCTCATTCAGTCCCAACACGATTGAAAAGGTGATCACACAGTCATTCAAGTCGGTTATTGATGGACCCGGCACACGACAGACCATCACACAGAATGGCCACTTTAGAACAAATTCCGAAGTCATAGTCAGAATTTCACGGATTGACGACTCACTTCTGTAATCGTAGCCTTAGAGCACGTTTTGGATCATCGATCAAAGTTTTGCTCAGTTTGATGATATTGAAATTGTTTTTAATGAAACAAGTCCAAAGGCAAATGGAAGTAAGTCCCAATCCAAAGTGGAAGTAAGACTAGACTCCTTTGATTGTTTGAATAGTTTGAATTTTGACAGTAAATTGTTCGTATAAAATAAACTTGAGAAGACATTTCTGCTTTCCCCTGTCAGAAAATTAACTTTGCATTGCATCAATTGCCCAAGTGACTAACGCTTGCGCCAATTGAGCCACAAATCCGCCAACTGGTGTTTAGAACGGAGGAGAAGACCAACCTCTGTGCATTATTGTTGCTACGAGGTGTTTTTTTTTTGTTTATTGCCTTTCTCTCCGGTTTTCTTCGCCTCTTTAATTGTTAGTACCCATAACAATAAAGCCTCCAACTTACGAATAAACTGAAGAAAGCAATCTAGAAACCACCACAAAACCGTCAATGGGAAAGAAATAGACAAACTAACGATTATTAGGTGAATTATGTTCGATGTTGAGCAGCAACAGCGATACCTGCCAAAATCGGACTAATATCTTCGTGGCACTATCCTAAGGGCGTCGCAAGTTTTATTTTTTTTACTGCTGTAAGACTCCGAACAAAGAAAAAGCATTACGTTTCTCTTTATTAATACTAAGAGCAAGGTCAAGGCGAAATCCAAAAGTTACATTCCAGTTGAAGATTGAGCGCGTTTGTGTTTCCCGCATTTCTAGCCAGACTTGCTTCGTGGCTGGCACTCAAAACTAAATATCTTAAGGGTTTTCAATTGGCACGGGTCGTTGCCAGCCAGATTGGTCGGGAGGACTACCGCGCTTCTTGAGAGTGTACAGGAGAACCCGAGCCAGTCAATTCCTCGCCGTGCACAAGAAATCGGCCATTCGCAGATTCCAACTTGGCGAATTTTGCATCGGGACTTGGGCTTACGCATCTACAATATCCAACTAATTCAGGAGCTCAACGTTAATGAAATGACCATAAGATCAGCTTCTATTCACGTATCTGTACTTTTAGAAGGGCGTCGCAACATTTTTTCAACCTCTCTAGGGAGTCGCAATATGAAAAAGATTGGATCCCCTGCCTTAAACAATGAAACTGGTGACAGCAACAAGAACTTAATTTAAATCCCTCAAAATATACAGTAGTACATAATACTATTTACAAGTATTAACCTCCATAAAATTATGATGATTAATTTCTTAAAAAAATACAATCATAAATATAGAATGCATAAAGAGAAAAATATAAATGCGGTGATGCTACCCCATAAAACTCTGTATGGTGTTACTGTTTTGGTGTAGGTACAAGGTTTGGTGTATTTTCTGTATACCTAACCTCGCACCGACTCCTAGTAGGAGTTGATAGGTAACAATACCAAAATTCCAGCCTGTCACTTAGAAAGTACATTTATTTTCCACTTGAGGTAAAGTTATTCCTCTGCACATTTACACAGTGCGGCAGACAGGATCTTATATGAGATGTTAAGGAGACTGATTACTCTATAGTATACGCCTCCTTTCTTGTGGACCGGACAAACAATGCTGAGGTTCCATTCATCAGGCATACTTTCTTCCGACCTAATCTTTGAGATGAGTTGGTGTACGCTCCCCACCAAGTCGTCTCTTTTAACTTTTAATTGTACAAATTAAATGGTTCTTGCTGACTGACTGTGGAATTTCGGTCGCATTCGCCGCTAACAGTCGGCAGTAGGGGTCTTTACATATCCTCAACACCGACTGAGACTGTTCTGCAAAGTTTCTTTGCTCACCTCTACAGTTTTGTGTTCGAGTTGTATTGTCTTAACATGTTCTCTTTACTTTTTAGTAAAACTTCCAAACATTATTCCTAGAGTAGCACCTTTCTATTTACTCGACCGCTCGCTTCTCGTGTTTTTTCTTCTTTCTCCTGAAGAGCCAATGTTTATCCCTCCTCTCTTGCTTAGAGCTTAAGAGCCGCTCTCGTCCTGTAAGGGACCTAGCTCACCTATGCGCTTTATCTGTCTATTTATTACCTCTTCACGATTAAACCTCTGAACGAACCGTAATGTAATTTGCAAAGAGATGTCTCGGACCTGAGTAAGGACATAAGCGAATTAATATTTACAAGGAAAGAGAGGAGAGTAAAGGTTTTGTCAATGAAAATCGAAAAAAAAACATTAATATACATTGTCCGAACAAAGAACTTCATGAAATATGGGCGGAACCTGGCAAAGGGGCGTGCCGCATCCCATACCAAAAACAGTGCAAACGCTATTTCTCGACACTCATTAAATTTTAGAACATTGATGTGCTTTGTCCTCATAAACAAGAACACATTTAAGCATTGCAACTCCTGGGCACGGGCAAAGCCGGGCGGTTACAGCTTGTACTAATAGGTGTTTAAATAAACAATAAACAAAAATTCTTCAACATGTCTTGTCTATCAGAGAATCCCTTGTAATAAAGTTACAAAATTCGAACTGCTATACGAATACGAAAAAAATAGTTGGCCCTGATACCAATTAGCGCTAAAACGCGATTCTGAAACCACAACTCAGAAGCTCTGTAAATAGAGAGTAGACTTATGGCCGTCTAGCGATCTTTGTACGTATTCTAGAAAAAATGGAGTTCTCTGTTGTAGGTACGAACGAATTCGAAGTGATGATCGTTTTCAGAACACCTGTTAATTGCACCCTGTATGTGCCTCAAACGCAGACGTTTGAGTATCGAGTTCATTAGCAATGCCAAGTTTTCCTGTAGAATTAGTCAAGCTGGGCACTGACCGAAAATATAGGGATACAAGCTTTCAAATGTGCAGTTAGGGCGTCATTGACAATGTCACATAAAAGTTTGGCTAAAGAACGATGGAAAAACACTTTCGGTTGTACTATAACTCGAGTGTGGCCTGCAATTGACACTAAAAGGTCAAAGATCCTAACATCTTTTGATAGAAACCAAATTCGAGTGCCCGTCGGGGTAATAATCGGATACTGCATCTTTGGAAATATGGCCAAAAGGCAAGGTATCTTCACAAAGATGAAGAGGAAATAGACGCTGTAGAACATCTCTTGTGTCACTTTCCAGCTCTCCAAGAACGCTGGGCCACTACTCTTGTACAAGGTGGCGCAAAAATGACCTTCCGATGTTTTTTGGCTGTAATTTTAAAAAAAATTAAAAACTTTGATTCTTCTTGTGGATTATTTTTATTTTGTCTTTTAATTTCTTTTACATCAAGTCGAGAATATGATGTCATGTAAATGGCCGCCGCCACAGTTGATTGTCATTTGAGCCCTTTTTATGGCATTTTCCATCACTTTGGCCAAAACTTCCGGCGATAGGTCCTCACATTCTTGACGGATATTGTCTTTAAGAGCTGCAAGAGTCTGAGGCTTGTTGACATAAACCCGCGACTTCAAAAAGCCCCACAAAAAGAAGTCTGGAGCGGTCAAATCAGGCGATCTTGCTGACCAGTGCAAATCGCCAAAACGGGAGATTAGGCGCCCGGGAAATGCATCCTGCAGCATATCGGTTGTGGCACGTGCAGTGTATGCCGTTGCACCGTCCTGTTGGAACCACATGTTTTCCAATCCCAATTCATCAAGTTGCGGCAAAAAGAACTCGTTGATCATTGCTCTGTAGCGCTGTAGTCGTCTGGTCGATGTCGACGGCGCTTCCATGACATCTTCGGCTACAGCAGCAATATTCTCTGCAGAACGGCTACTCCGGGGTCTGCCACGCCTGGCAGCATCTCGTGTTGTGCCAGTCTCTTCGAGGCGAGCGGCCAAACGTCGCAGTGTTTCACCAGTAGGCGTTGGCCGGCTAGGAAATCTGCTACGAGATTCACGTTGTGCCAAAGTCACCGACCGATTATTGCTCAAATAAATAGTCACCAATATTCCGCGTTCTGGAGCAGTGTAGCGTAACATTGTTTATTAACGTGTATTTCGCATGTGTTTACTACACAAATGTCAAAACAGAACTGACATTAGGGGCCAATCGCAAAATTTATAGCATTTTCTGATAGGAGGATTACTTTTGCGCCACCTTGTATGTGATCACGGTTTTTCGGCGGCTTGGAAGATCTAGCAACGATATCCCTATCAGATTTAAGAAGATTCATCAACAGATCCGAATGGTTTTGTTAGTTGCATGTCGTATAATGTACTATAAAAAAATAATCACAATATATGGGTGAAAATTGAATACATTGCAAACTGCCCCTCATAGCCCGGTTTCATATCTTTTCAAATTCCTTGGCTCAGCATTATAATTCTAATGTGGCGAAATAATCCTTATATGAGCTTCATACAAATCGAGAGGCAAGCGGCTGGTGACGACGTGGATTTGTAGTGGAATATTTCTTGTGGAGGATGGATTTTGACGACATGGATTTTGGCATTGTAAATTCGTATTTATGTTTACCCGGAAACTAAAAACATGCGAGACGACCAAGAACTCAACATAGGACGACATTTTGAGAACTCATGAATCGTTGGCACCATACGTTGTTTCCCACTTCAGTGCGCATTAAATCACTTCCATACCACTTCGTCGCCATTCCATCGCCACGCTAAATGTTTACCACTCCTATGCCTGCCACCTGCCACTTGGTCACCACGCCACTGCCACACTACTTTAGTGCCCATCTTGCCTTAGATTTTCGTCGTACTTATTTACTCAGGCGGTTCTACAGTTCGGTGTGAGTCGAAACCTCAACAAGCCTCTTCAGATAGCCATGTCCTGAGCTTCCAGTTGCGAACTCAAAGTCGCTTGAGGTCCCCTTCTACGTGTGCGCCACCTAAGGCGTTATCCCTCGGGTTAGATTAGAATGCCTAGCCATCTTAGACGACTGACTTGGTCGATGACGGTGTATAGCTCGAATTGCCCGCCGGTCGTTGAATCTCCTTCTCTAAAGTCCATCAACGCAAACGGGATCAACAATTTTACGAAGAATCTTTCTCTCTAAGCGTCCGAGGATATGTATTCATCAGCTTTATATTGATACCAAGTTTCAGCCCGAAAAGCGGAGCTTGGTTAATCAAAATTGCTGGAAGAATCTCCTTATCTCTACTGCTCAATTGTTTTTAACAAAGTTATAGCTGTTGATTGTGTGTGACGTTGTGTCCGATTCATTGACAAAACAAATGAGATGGCCTGCCACTTGTTTATGATAATATTACATAAGGTTGAATAGTGTCGGGAAGCAGCGCCATGATGTTTTAAAAAAGAAGAGTCTCTCCCAGTAGGTAACGAATCTACTGCAATGTTCTCTAGTTCATTTTTACAGGCTTTGGTTCTGGCTTTTTAACATTGTTGCTGCTCCATTATATTATAATGCCTCTGCTCATGTACATATATAATTTAATTTAGCCATTAGTCAGTGAATCCACGCATTTATCAGGGTAATACTGTGGCTATTGAGTCGTACGTGCTTGTTTTGTCTTAGATCAGACTTCATTATCTTCATTTAAAGAAATTTACCTTTGGTGCCGTTAAAACTAGACATTGTGTAGATCCATTTATAAACTAATCGTTTTGTTATTATTTCTTTTATGTTTTTTGTTTATTACATACTTGGGTTTTGGAACAATATTAATAGTTATAAGAATAAAGCAATTTTTTCGTGATTTGTAGTTAGGCAATCAAATTTACATATTTAATTACCCTTATTTACCCTATCCATAGGCGAGGAAATGCAACAATCAAGTTATTTTCCTTTTATTACAGTCGGGATGGTTAAACAGCCAACATCCGAACAATCAGAGTTTACAATGTCAAATGAAGATTTTCCTGCGCTCCCTGGCACTCAAAATTCCGACGGCTCAACGAATGCCGGTTTATCGGAAAACAACCTGGACGGCACGGAAAAGTCTATGAACTCTATTGTGGGTAGTGGCTTGACTGTTGGTAGTGGCGGTATGGAGCATCAAAACGACAATTCCAGCAATGACAAACTTGTGAAAAGAGGAGTACAAACGTCGCCTGATGGTACATGCTCCGCTGATTAATTTTTTTCGGTGAATTATTTCATTTGTAATATTTGCAGGCAAAGTCACAAACATCCCAGCGACTATGGTGAACAACCAATTTGGAATGGTGGGTTTGCTGACATTTATTCGGGCGTCTGACTCCGATCAGAATTTAGTGAGTTTAGCCATGGGAGAGGAGTTAACTGCACTAGGGTTAAATTTGAATTCACAAGATAACTTGCACCCAACATTCGCCGGACCTTTTGCGGATCAGCCCTGCAGGTAAGTTGATCGTACCAGAACCATAATTATATCAAAATGTCTAAATTTGTGTTCTTTTGGTTTAATTTGTTGTTTTAGAGCACAAGATGTTGATTACAGTGTGCCGCCTGAATACTTGATCAACTTTGCGATAAGAGATAAACTTTCGCATCCGGTTCTTAAAAAACTGCAAGAAGATCTGCTATTCTTTCTGTTCTACACGAATATTGGTGATGTGATGCAATTGATGGCAGCAGCTGAATTGTAAGTTAAAATAACCATCTTTCGACAAGTGAATAGGTTCTCTAAACAGGGTTTGTGTTTATTTCAGACATAATCGGGAATGGAGATATCACATAGAAGAGAAAATCTGGATAACTCGAATTCCGGGACTTAATCAATATGAAAAAAATGGTACAAAAGAACGAGGAACCTTTTATTACTTCGATGCACAGACTTGGAGACGAATGTCCAAGGTTTTCCAAATCGATGCCGAGAAATTAGATAAATGTCCCAATATAAGTGCGTTTATGAACTTAAATGGACAGTCTGTACAATAAAAAACAAATCGAAAACAAAAACAAAAAACAAATCTTTTTTTGAAAGTAAGAAAACCAAGAAGAACAAAAAGAAAAACAAAAAAAGCATGAAAAAATAATAAAACGTAAAATATTTAAATAATTTTAGATGCAGATATTTTATTTGTACTATATAGAACAAGCGGACCCGTGAACGCCTTGCTGCGCATTTTAACTGAAGTGAATACTGATTTGAAAATTGTATAATGCGATGCGCGCCCGCTGTTCACACTTTGCATCTGTGATTTGTACTTCAACTTATTCAAATCGACGACGATATTCGAATTTGTTAGTTAGCACTTAAAGCAGATTGGCTATGTTGTTCATGCAAGACTAGCAGACGTTTCACATTTGCATGTACAAATGTAAATATATTAGTAGTAGGAATGCGAATAACAAAGAAAGAAAGAATAAAAACAGCAAGAAGGCGGAGGGAAATTCGGGTTATTCTGCACTCCAACAAAGTGGCTGCAGAGAAAAGATTCAACAATAAGCAAAGCACCCCTATTCCCGTTGGCGTTGGTCGTAAACGCCTAATATTTCATTTCGGTTTTAAGTCAGTGTTTGTAAAACTTTTAAGACAAACGATTTGAATTTACAGTGATCATAGAAAAAGAAGGAAAATCGTTAACAAAAGTTCGAAAAATCTGAATATCGTTTTTACGTATATATCCTCTACCTGCAACCGAGCCAAAAAGCAGAAGTTTGAAGAAGGTAAGCCTGCAAAAGCCGGTATTACAGGAGATACTAAGCAAACAAGATCATGACGGTGCAATCTTCGTAGATTCGCAAATGCCTTAATGAAGTAGTAGTAGAAGTAGCACTAAATTTTAATCCACGCAATGCTAACCCAGAAGTAACAATGGCACTGCTTAGAGCGCAAAATTGAAAATGCTTAACGTCGAGGCATGTGTATACTGCCCGATCATAAACATCGGAGAGTATAAATGTCTAAGGCCCTATTGTGAGTGTCGATAGTTAATCGTTGATCGACAACTGTCGATCGATCGAGAACTGTGATTGTCGATTTGGCAGTCGCTTGTAGTCGATTACAAACGTCTTATCGATACTTTCTCTTGGAAGTGAAATTTTGTGCGTACGAACGAATAGCTAAAATCAATCGACGCAATCGAAAATTGTCGTGACGATCGCTTATCGACAATCACAATAAGGGCCTAAGGCTACGGACAGAGTGAACGCGAGAAGCGGGACGAAAGCTAAAGATTTTAATAAAATAACTCATTTTTGTTTTTATAAAGTAAAATATTTCAGTAATTTCAAAATTGGCTTTGCTAAGTCATTTTTGTTTTCTTTATTAAAATAATAAAGTTAATTTAGTTTATTAAAAAAATGCAAACCTTGTAGTAACTTATTAGCTGCTAAAAGCAATTACAATACAATAACTGCCGTTCAAAAGTGCACCAGCCTAGTTCAAAACAGCCTCACATGGGGGCACCTTTGAACATAAGGACCTACTTCGTTTTTAAATAAAAATAAATTATACGCCCTTACTAAATTTACGTAGTTATTTGTCCAAATCAAAGTTTATTTGCATTTCTTAAAGTGAGAATACTTTACAGTCTAATAATTTAAACAAATATGATTTTATGAGACCTAAAAGCATAAAGCGTTCAAATGTGCCCCAGTCTCCCCTACCTATTGTGGAATAAGTTTGAAAATTGAAAATGGATATTAATGTAGTGTAGACGAATGGACCGTCGCGTCGTAGAAAATGCAAATGGGGTTGTTTTCATGGGGAAGGACGAAATTCTAATTCAAAACAAAACAAGTAAGTAGTTATTGTACAAGTACAAGTAAAAAACCAAATTAATAACAATTGTTCGATTTTATAAACACAAATTGGAATTTAACAGCTGACTGTCAAATCACACACCAACACAAATGCAAAACAAATTGATCTCATTTCATGTTCCATTGGGCAGGAAAAATCTGAGATCTGAGAGCAAAACGGTAAAAGCCCAATGGAAATCGACATTAGTTATATTAATCCAAACATGAAAACAAGTGATAATTCAAAAAAATTAAATACAATCTTAAATAAATAATATTAGATATGTATGTATATAAAGTAAAATAAAAAAATAAATAAATATGTGGCGCAACAGGCGGGTGACACCCAAGGCCTAGCTTCTCGCAAACATTCGTTTTGTGTGAGTTTCTATTTTTGGGACGAATGGAAGGGACCTACAATTTTATGCCGAGTCCGAACGGCTGAATTGAAAAGCTTTTTCATGACAGTCATACTCTCGGATGTTTGTCAGACGTTCGCGAGAGGTGGCGCAGTAGAAAAAAACTTTAAGATGTAATTTGTGTTTTTCCGGGGATCGAACCTGGGATCCCTCGCACAGTAGTCCAGCACACTAACCACTGCGCTACTGCGCCCACGTATGTATATAAAGGGTCCGCCAAATAACTTTTTTTTTTTGAAAATGCTATAAAAAAAAACTACTGAATATTTTCTCAAATTTATTTTTTTATTTGAAAGTACAATCCTTCCGGTTAATAATGGAAAATAATTTCATTCAAATGGCTGCCTCGGCTGGCCATGCAGTAGCCTACACGATCATACCAAGGTCTTTATGCAAAAGTCGTCTCAATGATGTCTCCGAAATGTTCAATTTTTGAGAACGACGGTGAATTGATGTTGATGGCGCTTCACGCACACGTTCTGCCACAGCAGCACTTTTTTCACAAGATAACGAACATACGGAGCTGACGGTGCTTCTCTTCTTCCAAAATCCATACGCAATTTTCGCACACATTCTGCAACATTACCATGATTTTCAAAGTAATGTCGCAATATTTCAAAGCGTTGTTCAAGCGTATACACAACCATATTCGTTCAGCGGAAGAATAAAACTAATTATCAAATTCCTACTTCTAACTTTTTTAGCTTTTACAATTTAGTTTTCATTCTAAAAATTGAAATGTTGGAAAATATATGGCGAAATGCTGAGCATTTGGCCTGAAATGCCGAATTTAGCCGAAATGCATTTAGGTGCGGTGTAAACGTACTAGGAGTGTTTTTTTGAGAATCTATAGCTAGCTCACTCTTTCTTTTACATACAAAACTTTTATACTCACTTTTGGTTTTACATGCAAAATTGTTATACTCACTTTTAGTTTTGTTATACTCACTTCCCAAAAAAATACGCCATATAATGAAAGCAAATTATGGTTTCGTAAGAAACACTCGTGCGAGTCCGCATTTAACAACATTTTGGTGAATTGGAAAGAATCTTTTATGATAAAAGTATGATTATGATTTATAACAGAATTCATATAAGATTTTTGCACGCAGAATACTAATTGTGGAGATCGTAAAAGATTTGTTGACAGTTCGAACTTTTGTATTGAAATTCATACAAGAATAACAGAAGAAATAGATAAAAAATTTTGAAGAACAGGCCTAAATATTTTGCTTATAAACATAAAATAAACGCATTAAAATTTATTCGTAAAGAAGCGGGTGGGCGACACCTATGATGCTCTTTTATTCTTCTCTGTGAATTGTTATCATGGGCATAATAAGCCTTTGATTATTTTGAACGACTTGGCTACACACAAAAACAAGGCGTCAGTGCAGTGAAATAAAAAGGACGAGAAGCAATAGTGAAATCTAAACACAAAACAATTCTGTGATAAGGCCTCAGTTGTAGCTATCAGTACAATGGATCAAAAACAAAAACGAAACAGAACAAAACTGGAACATTAAATTCCAGCATTTCATAGAAATTCAGTGGAACATTTTGTGAAATTTACTGAAAAGTTGTTCGTACAGAAAAATTAATAAATTCTTTTTCTATAAAATGTACAAATAAATTAAATTTTTTTATGAACTAACTTTAAAATCATAAGCAACATTTTAATACTGTAAAATTCAATTTAAATAACAGAGCTCTGCTAAATAAAATTATGAAATGACATGAATACAGGCGCACCATAAAATATCGACCTGCACAATCTGGCAGACAGATAGCGCTTCGTGGTAACTGACGTTTCAAATACATAAACGTCAACAAGTGTCTAAAAAGTTAATTAATTTCGCTTGGTTTTGTTTCGTTTAAATATTTTAAATTCTACGTTGGCTTATTGCTATAACTTTTAAATAGATGAAACATAAAACTAAATATATAAACTCTCCATCTTTCTTTGTATTCTGTAAAAGAATCGGAATGCCTTAATCTTTGGCAGTGTTTATTGTCTGCGTTCGTGTTTATTGAATTAATTTCTACCGTTTTCTGTTTTGTTGGCTGCTCTGTGCTATCAATAAATTCCAAACAATGAATACTCCTGGGCTTAGTATATTTCAAAGTGGTGACAGTATAAAGCTTGATAATAGCATCAATCGAGCCGAAGAGGAAGAAGCTCTTGAAGCTCTGAAAGACCAACAACGACGGGATGAAGAGGTTTGACAATTCATTGACTGAAATTGAATACCTCAATCATTATACTATTTTATTTTGTTGAATTGTAGCTGGATAACGATTTGCAAAACGCCTTTGATGACTTGATAGATGATGACGATAATACTGTCGATAGTTCGAATTTTCAATCAGACGTCCTTGGGTCAAACGTAGGCAAACACATTGCGTTTAATGGCAATCATTGCATAGGGATGGCGCCTCAAATCGATCGACAACCACCTAGTTATCCATCCAATAACAATCCTAATGTATATGCAGAGGAATTTCAGAAGATGAAAATGCTATTGGATTCGAAAACTCGGTAAGTGCCCATGGATAAGGACAAGAATCTCATTACGGGGTTACACTTTTAATGCTCTTGCATCCCTTGCTACATCACTTTGAAGTGATTTTTATCTATTTCCTTTTCAGCGAACTCGATAATATCAGTAAAATTGCTCACGACGAGAAGAGAAAACGTGAAGAAACTGAAAAACGTTTAGCCATTTCTGAAGCAGATCGCGAACGTGCCAACCTCTCGAAAAAATCCGAGCACGAACTCTTAGTCGAGAGTAAGGAGAAATGTTCCAACTTGGAGAACGTAATTCAAAAACTTAAATTAGAAATTAAAGCCGTGAGCGATAAGAATAATGAACTCTTGGGAAAATTAGAAACATCCCAGATGCTGTATGCAGATGTGCAGCAGAAATATCACATGGTTGAAAAGAATATGCACACTTATAACGATCGGAATTTTGAAATGAAACGCAAAGAAGCCGACCAGCGACATCAAGCTGAAGTGGAAGCTATGCAACAAAAGCTAGACAACATAACATATAAGCTAGAAAAGAAAACTACAGACCTCGACAACATGAAAGCTCGCTACGATGCTCTACAAAGCAGCCATGATGTAATGCTCATCGATAAGTCTTCGAAAATAAATGATTTGTCTAAGCAACTGGTGGAAGCGCAGAAACAATGCCAGGAACTGATGTGTAGGCATGATTATTCCCAAGAGAATAATCGTCTACAGCGTTTGGTCTCTGACTTGCAAAAGCAAATACAAAACATGGAACAAACTATAGATACCCTTAACTCCCGTCTGGAACAGACAACAGCCGACCTGGATGCAATGGACACTGTACTTCAACAGAATTGCGATGAAAGCTTTAGGCCTCTCAGTCAAACGCAAGGCAGAGTAATGGAGAGCACTCCGATCTCCCCAGTAGGTCGTTTGAATAACCTAAAAGGCGAACTCTTCAGGGCAATGGCCAATTTAAGAAAAAAACGCGAAGACATTCGCCTCATGCAGCAATCATTAGATCTTAAGAATCACGAGATAAAGAACTTGAAAGACGAGGAGAATAAGGCGCTGGTTGAAATCAATGTATGCAAGGAGGAGAATATAAGACTGAAGAACAAACTGAAGTTGTTTGAAGAAGAGTTGGACGAGTTACGATCTAAGAATTCCACTGATAAGGTTAAGAATTTGCAAAGGGAAATCGACCAATTAAAGGAAGAACGCCAGTTGCTACAAAACAAACTAGACGAGAGTAAACAACGTCTATTAAATAGACAAGAAACAGAAAACGTTAATATGGCTTCAGAGTTGAGAGCACTTGATTCAAAGGTTAAGAATCTTCAGATTGACTTGGAGGAAGTAAAACAAGAGCGTGACAGTTTGAAACTGAACTATGAACAGCTTGTACAAGAAAACGAAAGCCATAAAAATGCTCAGATGGAAGTTGAAAAACTGAAATTTCTGCTCAAAGACTCGCAAAATCAGTGTGATCACTTGAAAAATCTTTATTCTGGAATCTCTGATGAAAAGGAAGCAATCGCAATTGAATTGAAACAATTGCGCAAAAGTGATATCTGTAAAGAGCTAAAGGAACAAAAGGAAAAGTGTGCAAATTTGAATAGAGCTTTGCAGTTGGCCGAAGTCAAATGTTCTGAATTGTCGAAGATATTGGAAACACAAAGGATTTCCCACGAGAAGGACTTGTCACAATTGAGGGAAGAATTGGGAAAGAGTAAGTTGAGTGAATTAATCCAAATGCATTTGTTAAAGATATGTATTTTTAGAAAAGGCAGAGAGCTTTAGTGCTGCTTCCAAAAATGCATCAAACCCATGCACAAAATGCATTGAGTACGTTGCTGAATGCACAAAGGTGAGTGTTGACCACGCTGTTTTCATAATTATTGTTTTTTTGCTTCCATTGTGTGCAATACCCTGAATTGTGTTAGTGGGTTGACGAGGAAAGTAATCCGTACGACACCCAGGTTAATACGGAAGCAGTATGTTGCTCGTTGGGGAAATATGGATGTTCCTTGGCCACTGTAGCCCTATTTATGAATAATGTAATCATTTCCTTACTGTCCTTAACACAAACTATCCGCTAACATTAACTTGTTTGTTGGTGTAATGGAATCTAAGATCCTGAAGGCAATTTAGGTTCTGTAAAGTACTTTCAGAGTAATGCAATGCAATATATTCGTACTAATTCCTACGAGGATGGAAACAAACATTTTATCTTCCCTATAAGTCTCTCGGTCCTTGTCTTCGTTGAAGGTCGGCCATAGCACTTTTGTGGTGATGAAAGTTTCCGTGGACGTCCACTTTGTGTTCGCATTTAGCTTGTGTTTTTGACATACTATAATGTGCTTGTTCTTCTGGGCATTGCTCAATCATCTCTGACTCTGAATTCACTTACTCTTATCTCCGATCCAGGTAACATGCAAGAGAAGCGATCTTAGTATTTTTTAAAGATACAGATAATTGCCACCGTAATGTGAAGTTTACAATGGTTCAGTTTTTAAGTCTAAAACAGTCGTCTAGTGCTTAAAGTTTGGAACATCAAACATCATAATATATCATTGAAACCTATTACCTTTTCAGTTGGAGATTCAAAGTTTGAGGCTGACCAACCAATGCTCAACATACCAGAAACAAATCGATAGCCTTAACTCTGAACTCAATGAAGCTAAACAGCATATCTCGGATTTGTCAGACAAACTAGTTCTAATCGATGAAAGAGAAAAGCTTATCGTTGAACTGAAAGCTAAAGCACAACAGTTTGAAGAGTACATAAAAACGCAAAGCAGTTCTGGCGCGTCATCCCTCAAACAGACCTCAACCGAAGATAAGGGTATCGACACTTCCCCCCAGCTGGAGTCGAAATTTAATCGGCAACAAGTCGAAGCCAAAATTCGCGATGAGATGGCTAAAATATTCGCAAATGAAATAAGAAATAGCGAACAACGTTTCAAAGTGAGAATGACTCAACGGGAAGAGGAAATCGTTAACTTACGACGAGATATACAAAAAATAAACATGGACTTGATCCAGCGACAAAATGAGGTACAGGTGCTGAAGCACGCAATTCTCTCGGAGCGTGACAAAACCGAAGAACTAATGAAGAACAAGGACAAAGAGTCTAACGAGATATTCCAGAAACAAAATGTTATTATACACAAGTGTCGCGATGAATTAAAGTTGAAAACACAACGCATTAGTGAGCTGCTGCGTGAACTCGACGAGCGGAATTCCCAAATTGAAGCCGAACGACAGTCGATGAAGGCTGTCATGACCCAATGGGAGGAACAACAAAGAAAGAGTGACAACATCAAAGAGGAATGGGAAAATAAAATCGACGAGATGAAAAAGCTCCATGAAAGCGCCATCGCATCTTGGCAGACAAAGTATAATTCGGCAAAGAAAACAGCTGCCAACTATAAGGTGAGTACGATAAATATACATTAGTGTGCGGCTACTTCACTTGAGAGTCTATTTTAGCGGTATGCCGAAGATAAGGAGAACCATATGATCCAGGAGTACAATCGCATTAAATCCGAGTACGAATTATCGCTGGCGAAGATTGAGATTCGTATGAAGGAAGTCTTGGAGAAGAAAAACAGAGAGGTAAACCTTTTTAAAGTAATTACCCCTTCAGAGTACACGCAATTTGTTTTGTAGATGAAAGACACCATTGCTGAAATTGAGAGAAAAACCACTGAAGGCAAACGAAATCATTCCCAGGCATTGTCTGACAATAGAATTTCCTCGTGATTGTTAATTTAAGAACAATAATTGTTGTTTAATTTAGAGATAGTTATTTAGCCACGTAGATTTATAGATTTACTGTTATTTTGATTAAGCAAGTGCACTTTGTTTTCACTTCACATGATGTTCCATTTTATTTCAATGTAAGCGATTCTACTTCGAAAGCGGATTAAGTGAGTCATATTATAAATATAATAAAAATGACTGAATATAATTTAAATAAACAGACAGATCAACATAATTATAGTACCTGAACGTATTTGGAGATGGTGGCGGGAGAGCTATTAAATACTTAAAAACAGCATTTATTCCACAAATATCTGGCTGCTTCCACCCAACTATGTAGTCCCAAGAAGCCTTGCAGGATGAGTGTCTTGCGAGCTATGTATGCATCACATCTCAAGTGTCAGTCAAATGAAAATTAAACATTATGTCGGTGATAATCATTGGGAAATAAAGATATCTTCGGCAAGCGTTCCAATCAAAAAATTTCGAATTGGCGCTGTTTAGTGTTGTTCACGTAGCTTGGTGTCATAATGGAATTATAATAACCTGCAACGATAGCACAATCGCGATCGTGAGGCAAAGTCTCAGTGGGCCAGTCAAAGATTGACCAAAATATGGCAATGTAATAAGTCCAAGGCACTTTGGCCGCATTCGACCGTAAAATATCTAGGGAAATTCTCAAACTAGGCAGGGAATCGCTCAGGGCACTGATCGGAATATTGTCAGGGCACTGTCTTAGAAAACATGCCAAAAGGCTCAGACTGGTAGACTCGGACACTTGCAGATTCTGTAATGACCTGAAAGCCGAGGAAGATTCTACACATATGTATACTGTGTGAATGTGAGGCAATATGCCGCAGTAGAAGGAAATTTCTGAAGCAGGTATTGCTTCCAACATTTAGAGGAGATAGACCATACCAACTATAAAGGGCTACTTGTTTTTTTCAGGGAAATTATGGGGCTTTTTTGAAAGGCAAGTGTTTAGGTGTTTTTCTATTGTAGGTCACTGCGATTGGTTCCCTGTAGGGATCGCGATGGGGCCCCTGATGGTGCCTAGTGCCCTATGAGACATAACCTAACCTAAGTACGATGCTAATGATCATGGGACAAGACGACGAACTGTAATCTTATTTCATTAAAATCACAATTGGAAAAATTGTGCAAAATTCAGAAGCCATAACACGAGGTACGGGTCCTTTGAAAGTCTGTTCGGTTACTTGCATACGCCGATATGGACGTAATCGGTACGATTGAAAATACCACATTATGCTACACCTTCTGTTGGCGGCACACCCCTCAGAAACTCTAACAGCGCAAAGTACCCGGGACTTATACTAGACTAAAAACTTAACTGGAAATTCAATGAAAGAATCAAAAAAGCCACAATAGCCTTTTATTTTTGCAGCAGAATCTTCGGGAAAACCTGGGGACCATCTCCCAAAATTAAGCTCTGGATGTACACGGCTATAGTAAGACCCATACTGACCTACGGCAGTCTCGCATGGTGGAAGCTTGTGAAGTGCTGTCGCGAAGAACTCAAAGCAAGGCAACTCTCAAGAACAGCAGAAGGTATCCTAATGGGTGGCGAGAAATCCTCACCAGCCCACAAACCTAACCTAACATATGAACACTTTGAAATTTGAAAGGGTTGTGTCGACCTTTCTTTCTTTGGGTGAAGTAAGGCAACTGTGTAGGAAGGTCCTCTCACAAACAACTAAAGATACTATGTACGAGACTTATGTATATAATCACAGTCCCCCTTTAAAGAAGTTGAACAGAGTAAAAGGTGAGAAAAAAACCTCAAGAAACTGAAAGTCTGTTACTAAAGTTGGTTAAGCACTTGGCTAACTCAAGAGGATATACAAATAAAAATACATAAATAAACCGTTTGCGCAGGAGATCCATAAATGGCTAGCCTAGCTTCTCGCAACATTTTCCTAGTGTTTTCTTTTAGGAAGAATGGAACGTACATCTAATTGTTTGCCTAGTCCAATTGGCTAAAAAATTAAAAGCTTTCTCAGGACAGTTATATTCTCGGATGTTTTTCAGACGTTTGCGAGAGATGGCGCAGTGAAAAAACCTTATTGCTTTTCGCTCAGTACTGTATCACACTGACCATTAAGCCACTGAGAACAAGACTTACCTTCAAACACAACTCTAGCACCACTTAAGTCGACGAATTTAACTTACGAATCTTTCCTTTCGAGCTATCATCGTGCATTTAGAAGTTAAGTGTGCTTCTGGATGTGTTTTGGTATTTTGTCGCTTCATTTTGTAACTCACTACTGAGATTGTTCTTCATAAATTAAAGAAACGAAGTCCATGTTGCCTTAATGCTTAACCATCCCAATCAAGACTTTTCTTAAATAGAATAAACACACACCTTATAAAACTAGCAAAAAATTACTGTAGAATCAAAAATTGAAAATCATTTAGTTGGCCTAAGAAAAATATATTTCTGTTCAATTATTTTGTGAATCAAATTTTCTATTTCGGTTCATACTTCGAGTCGTTAGGATTGATTCTCTATAAATCAAAATTATTAGTTGAATTTAAATAGAATTTCTTTTGAAAAGAAACCTTAAACATGGCTGAGGAAATCAAGAAGAAAAACTTGAATAAATCAGAAAAAGCGAACAACTTACGACAGACGAAAACTTTGGAAGACTACAGTTCTTATGAGGAATCTGATGCCTCGCTCTCTCCTTCTCCTCGCCAAAGTAAAGAAAAAAAGGAGGTAATGTGTATTTTTTTGTACATATATTGATGAAAATAAATTCCATACTTTTCGAATAGCCAAATGAAGATGAACAACCAGAAGATCCACATCCACGCCGACGAAGAGCACGACGGGCACGGACGCGTCGCAGCAGCAGTCGTAGGAGTGGCTCAGCGAGGAATAGATCTCGCTCCAGGAGACGTCGTTAAGTTTTGTATTTTGTAGTGTATATTTTTCCATCGTCAAAATTGCGATAATAAATTTGTATGAATAACTAGCAGAAAGATTTCCAGCTTGTCCGAAATTACTACATCATGCGCTCAGTTCATCTAACTCGTGCAACTAAAAGCGTTGTTAAATGAGAGGAGAAGTTATTTTTCTTACTAAAATCAAGTCACAAATACATAATGGGCATTGTATATACATAAATATATTTCTTTGCCAGATAATAGATATTTACGCCAGAGTTAGAAGAAACTTCTGCCAGCATTCTTTTAACTTTTTCATAAACACGTCGACTTCATCCTTGGTCACCCCCATAGCTGCAGCAACGGTTATGTATGAAACTTTTGCATTGGAATTGTGACTTCCCCATGCTAAAAGTATATAACAGGTGATACAGGGTGACGCAAAATAGTTCTAAAGACTTACCACTAAAACTATAGCCATCAATTGTCTTTGATTCGGATGTGGTAACGACTCGCACTCCGGAGACTCCTCTTGTGTACAGCATCGAGCCAAATTGTGACAAATTTGATGAACTGCTGAATGTGTTCAATGTCAAAGACATTGAGATGGGATTTCCTTTGGTTAGCAATAAACTTTCATTGTGCGTAGTTGCAAAATCAGTAAGTTTTGAACGAAGGTACTCAAAGCACTCCTTACGCGTCGTTCTGTACTCCAGGTAACCAGATTTTCCGAGATGCAACAGCGTCATTAGAACATCCATCGCTTGTCCAGATGATGCTCTGCCTGCAGAATGAATGACTTAGAGGTTAGAAACGGAAGCTTATTAGCACCACATTTTAAACCTGCGTAGGTGCGAGCCACCGCGCGTACAGTGTCTTCGTTGAAACCAGCGACAATAGCTCCTCCGACAGGTACCATTAAATTCTTATCGGTGCTCTGGACGAATAAATCAATTCTCCCCGACTTGTGACCTTGCTCCAACTGATGTGTGAGGTAGGTGCTCTGCAGGCCATACGCATTGTTGATCAAGTGCGGAATGTTTGTTTTCTTTGCCAATTGCGCCAGTGAGAATATATCATCACAATTGCGTGGAGCAAAGCAACTTGTCGTTGAGAAGATGCACAAAATCTTTTCGACGCCAAGTTTTTGAACGTGTTTCTCAAATGCAGTCACGTCTGTTTGAAGGCCATTTGGACCATCGATTACGTCTATAATTACTGGCTCTAAGCCAGCAGTTGTTATGCATTTGAAGCAGGATTTCTGATCGATTCGAGACCAGAGAACATACTTTCCTTTGGGGTTTTGTTTCTTTAGTGTCAGCAAACAGATATTTAGAGTCATACCCGTGGCCATTGGACAGAGGAAACAAAATTTCGTACTTCTCACACCAAGGCAACGAATTAAATCTAAGAGCAGAGCATTGGTGAGGTTGGACATAAGTGTGGAACCGGCTGCTTTAGGCTGTGACTCAAGCAAGTCGCCTGAGCGGCCAACTCCATGCCCGAAGTTGTAATGGCGTTTCGCAACTAGACCTAAACAATTAATTATAAATATAAAATGGTTACTATTACAGTTCATGGTCTTACTGCAAACAATGCGTGCTTCTCGTTCACCCAATCCCGCTCGGCTGCTGAAGTTATTACTGTCCAATGACGATAGGTATTTGATGAAGCTCTCGATTGCAGGATCATTCCATGATTTGTCTGGCAGTTTACGCTTTAAGAACAGTTAATAAATGGACTTAAAAGGAAGATCACAGTGTTCTTACAGTTTCGAGAAGCAAGCGAATGGCGAGATCTTGGGATTTGTTTGCCGCAACGGCGAGATTAAGATAATTTAGGGGAACCAATTTTTCGATATTTGGAACACTACCGATGTCCATAGCTTTTAAGTTTTAATCTGTTTAACTGAATGATTTGCAACTTTCTTTAACTGAAATAATTTCATCAGAATTCGTGTGATGAAGATGGTTTGTTTGTTTACCTCAAATGTATGTAAATGTCAAAATAGACAGCTGTAGCTGAAACTGAAAACAGCTGATAGCTGGGTTTACACAGGTGTGTACTAAAAAAAGAAAAACATCGAACCAAATGTAAGTTTCACAGAATATCCAATAGATGGCAGTTAAAAGCTGCTATTCGAAAACTGATTTAAATAAGTAACGAGTACAGACAGAACTTAGGAAATCCGTTATTAATTAAGGGCTGTGGGCTGTACACGTAAAATGAAACGAAATGATAGACAGCGTTCTTTAAAAATGCTATCGTTCGATCGTTTTCCTTTTATTTGATCTGGCCACCCCAGCTTATGGCTTTTACAATTATTGGAAAACGCGAGGACAACATCAGTGTTTCTCGCTGGAGCAGTATGCTCGGCAGTATGTGGTGACGGGAAATTTTGTAATGCACTGTTTTAATGTTGAATTCGATTGGCAATCTGAGATTTTTTAAGATTTCTCTAAATTTCGTCTGGCCCAATCGAACAAAAAGAAGTATACTGCGCTATTCTTTGTTGGTGTTGGTGGTGTGCCTGCCAAAAGTTGTTTACCATTTTTGTTGTGAAGATTTTTTTTTCATCATAATGTAAGTGTATTGGTAAATCTCGAGCGTCTCTGAGAAAAAATCTAGATTCGCAAAAGTGCTCTCGACTCTGAAAAAGATTGCTTTTTTTTGTACCAAACGAACGAAAAAAGTGATCTCGGGAAAGAAAGAGTGCTTTTTTCTGGCGAATCGAAATTAAAATAAGAGAATAGAACCATGCTGAAAAGTTAAAAAGCGATTCGAACCTGCAGAAAATGATGAAAGTAGCTCACATAGCTTATAACAAAAGAGGAGAGAAGCACATCGGATTTTCAGAAGGATAAAGAAAGAAAAAAGAGATGTGATTCTTCATATAAGGAATACAACGTTCGAAAGTTTTATAAAAACGTGAAGAACGCGTGAAGGCAACAAGACCCGAACAGAGACCTGTAGAGATGAACACGCAAACCTAGTAGAATAGTCGCAATCGGTGTTGAGATTTCAGGCAGAAGGAATCATTCAATCTAGATCTGGATGATGGGGCAGCGAGAAAGACAAGGGTATGCACCAAGTAAGAATCGTTTTTCCGGTCCACAAAAACGGAGACCCTCCAAGCTGCGCCAACTATAGAGGCATTAGTCTCCTTAAAACATCGCATACAAATTCCTGCATCTGTTGTACCTACTCTGTGAACGCCTGAAACGGAACGGAACGGGGTGTGTTGGTGTTCGCTGGCCATTAAATCAGTGGAACGGTGGTTTGATTTGTTTGACAAGTCGGTTATAGCAATCATTGACAATTCCTGTCAGTGGAAGGCGAAGGACCTGTCAGTGACTTGGCAGCAAACAAGTCTTGGTTTTGAGGTTAGAATTGATCATTGAAAGCAAAACTGACAGAAAGAGAATCGAACACATCAGTGAAACGATTGGGTTCCAAATTAGAGAAACGAAAATCAGCTGTTCATTGAAGTCAATTTCAATAATGAAATAATAAAATTGAATTTAAAGAAAAGTTTTAATCAGAATTAAGTAATTTCATATGGAAAAATATTCCATAATTGATTACCTTTATTTTGATACCAACTAAAGCTTGATTAGTCTTCTTAAAAAAGGAAATCTAAATTTTCAATGATGAATTTCAATAATACGTAGCTATAAGTGGGGCCTGCTAAAATAAAATCTTTATTCTGGAAGCCTCATATTTCATTTAAGTACTTTGAGAATAATTACAAATAAATATATTATAACTTATAAGTTTAATAACTATAAAAACACATCAATTGAATTTTACGGGGGCAAAGTGTTTCTTGATTAGGAATGCAATTTAGGTAATTGCAGAAGTCATAAACATACGAGGCAAGCTGCATGAGCTTACCCTGGACACTTGGTACATTTAATCCAGCCATCAGTCGGATTCCATTTAGAAAAAATTCTTGGCTGAAAATGCAATTGCAATCTTCATCAGCAATGTCCTCATTTATTTTGGTAAGCCGACGAACGCTTAGTTCTCTTGCCTACTTTAATGGTGTCTTGTTTTGCTCGTTTCGATTTCGATACCGCACATTGGGTGATTTTGCTTCGCGCGGATTTTACTTGAAATTGTAGAAATTTCTCTTAAAAATATTATATTTAAGCCGGCTCTCACTCACTTTTAAAAAATTTAAATACATAGGCCTTCTATCCAACAGCATTAATGTAGAGATGAATTATTCAAAACGGCATAAAAAAACATTGGACACATCCAAAAATTTACATTAAATAAGCAGATGGAGCATCGAATCCACACCCGAGGGACGGCGCAGTAGAGGAAGACGGCGACTCAGGTGGCGCACGCAAGTGGAAGTGGACCTTAACCAACTTAGCGTGCAAAATTGGAGATAGCTGGTCAAAAATTGTGCTGGCTGCAGACGCTTGTTGGTTGACGCCTGGGTCCACCCCGGACTATATTGAACCACCTTAAGTAAGTGAGTAAGTAAGTAAGCAGATGGAGCGAGACCTTTCTGAATCTGAGGATGACAGATCCATCGCCTTAAACAGGGCGGAAAATAGTCACACGGTAGGGGAAGTCAACTTTGCGATCAAATCGCTAACAGCTAGCAAATCTAGCGGAGTGAATGAAATCCGGCCAGAAATGCTCAAGGCCTTAGATGAAGGGGAAGTTAAACGGTTCTCTCGTCTCATTAAAGTGGCCTGGCAATGCAGCAAAATACTAAACACCCAGCGATTGGGAGATTGGAGTGATTGTGCCCATTTTCAATAAAGGGGATAAAAAGGATTGCTCCAATTACAGAGGTATATCACTTTTAAGTCTCCCCGGAAAAGTCTTTGCAAAGGTGCTGGTAACGCGTTGCAGGGCTATGTTCGAGTCACGATTGAGGGATGAGCAGTGCGGTTTTCATCCGGGCAGAAGAAAAACCGACCACTTTCAGAATGGCACTTGAGAGCGACCGAATCTCTAGAACTTAACTCTGGTCTGGGGTGTAGGTTATTACCAGTAGTATGGAATTGACTGCTCTCTCTTGAGAGCCATTCAATCTCATTACACAAACTGTACAAACTGTGTTCGGGTATATCCGGCGTTAACATTGGCCAGTGAAGCATTTTGTTTCCTCTCCTTTTCATTCATGTATATGGACCGTGGGCGCAGTAGCGCAGTGGTTAGTGTGTTGGACTACTGTGCGAGGGATCCCAGGTTCGATCCCCGGAAAAACCCAAATTACATCATAAAGTTTTTTCTACTGCGCCACCTCTCGCGAACGTCTGACAAACATCCGAGAGTATGACTGTCATGAAAAAGCTTCTCAATTGAGCCGTTCGGACTCGGCATAAAATTGTAGGTCCCTTCCATTCGTCCCAAAAATAGAAACTCACACAAAACGAATGGTTGCGAGAAGCTAGGCCTTGGGTGTCACCCGCCTGTTGCGCCACCTATTTATTTTTTTATTTTATATGGACCGTGTGTTACACGCAAGTTTGGAGAAGATCGTTTCGATTTGGGAGATCTGAGGATAAGTCATTTGACTTGGTTATCCCTTTGTGTTGAAGCTGAGATGAAAGTAAAGGAGAAAAACGTGATGGTCGTCTCTAGAACGCCTATTGAGTCCACTCTGCATGTTAGTGAAGTCCAATTGAAACAGTCGCGAAGAAGTTTAAGCATCTCGAGATCTTATTCACGAATGAAGCGGAAAGGAGCAATGCTGAGTTTTCCTGTAGGGAAACTCATTATGAGGAATGGTGTCAAAGCTAAATAGTTTTTAATTCTATGCTCTTACCTATGGTCATGATCATGACTCATGAGATTTGGGTAATGAAAGACCAAAAGAATAAGATCGCGGATACAAGCTATCGAAATGAGATTCCTCCGTTGTATTAAGGAACACCAGAATACGTAAAGAACTCAACGTCGAGCTGCTACGGACATGCTTCGGTGGTTTGGTGATATTAAACGCATGCCTTCAACCAGGATCCCAAGACGTGATATGGAATTCGTACCATCAGGCAGGCGTCCTCTAGGTAGACCCAGGATGAGATGGTTAGATCAAGTCCATAATCTCCCTATTTATGGGGATTGACGTTGATGATTTGGAGAATGGCGGAGAATCCAGAGTTGTGGACCCACTCAATGGATAAGCGGCCATTGAAAATAAAGAAATGCGTTAATATGCAGATCTGCTTACTTTTACCGCCTTTGACCGCTAAGTACTCCTACTTAATTCAAATTTTATAAGTTCTAACATGATATCAAATCGCAATTTCCACTCACATCACACGCTCAGTTTAAGATGGGAACATTTTTATTATTCTATATCCCTAAGCTGACATCATACCTAATTAACTGTCCTCCCTAAAGGACCTGGGACATAGATTTTCTGAATGTACGTGAACGTGATTCATCTTTCTTCAACGACCAGGTGACAATAAACTTCATGACCGTATATTTCTTATTCTTTGACATCGATAAGTCATCCGATGTTTAGCATACATCGGTTAAATGCTGAACGTTGTCCTTTTGTGTAACTTGCCAGTAGTAGGTACATAATAATTTCAAAAGAAAGAAAAATCATTTATGCGTATTCTTACCTAAAATTATTCAGCAGATGTTTAAAATTTCGCGTTCTCTTTATATAACTCAATGTACGTGTGTACGTATGCGTTCACAATTCATTGCACGACAAAAGAAACGCATGTAAAAGGATCTCAAATGAGCTACCTACCTTGGACGAGAAAGCCCCGAACAGAAAACACCTTTGTCCGAAGGGTGCACCTTGAGGATTTTAACTTGGTCGATAAAATACAAGCAAAGAAACAAGAAGGGATGAATGTACCTACTGATGGACGCAAGATACTGTTGCTATTGGCACGTGCGACTGTCGTCCATCTGGAGGAATATAATTTCGCGTTTTTACATTCGCTTTTGGCCCGTATATGGATAGGGATAGGGAACTCTGCAAATTATAGTTTCTTATTTTTAAATGCATGCGTGGATGGCATAACGACATTGGAAAAAGACACTAGTTAATAATTTAAAAGAAAGTACATAATAAGGGTAAGTTTCGATTTTCAATAAAGTATTTTCGACTGTACAAGTTCCTGCCAATGTCTGATTTATAGAGGGGCCATTGTTGTATTCTGAAAGAGAGTGAAGAGACCCTTCAAACAAATCGTAAAAACTTCACACCTCATTCTTGTGAAATTTTGAACAAGGAAATTCCTTATTTACGAGTTACAATATTATGGTTCGTTGAGTAAGTATGAACTCCATTTAGAATAGGGTCTCTTATTACCTGGACCTTTTTTTTTGAAACAACCGTATTTGACCTGGAATGTGGTATGAGGACATACTCGGGGCTCGTTAGCTCGAGCCAGCAATTATTGCGAGTATCTATCTACCTATTGGAAATACACAAATTAACAATTACCTTTCCCTTTTCTTTGGATGATTTTCAAATACATACCTATTTTGTAGGTACTATGGAAATAAAAAGCAGGCCCTGATCTGAACATTATAAGCTTAGATTTAAGGATTGCCAATCACTATTTAAATAGTATTAAGCCCTAATTACAAATTTTATTTAATCTAGTACAATCTTTATTAAAATGTAATCATACGTTTAACTATATGTTTTCCAATCAATTGAACTTGAAGCAAATTGTCAATAGAATCATTTGTCATACAAGTCTTCCGTTTGTCAATTTTCATATAATTCTTCCTTCTTAATAAAGCTGGCAAACTGTGGATCGATCTTTTTTAATCTTAGCACAATTTGTCAATCTGCAAGTCAAATCGTATTTTACTTCGGCCAAATCAAACAGAGGAACAAAAGAGCTTGCTTTCTCTCAACAAATAGCCATAGTTCGGTCCCGGTGGTCTCAAATTATTTTAAATTGGAATTCGAAATGGCCAGTGTTATTTTGACAGTATATACAGAGAATCCAGATCTAGGTATTCAATGAAGAAGAACTGTCAGTTTTTTTTAAATGGAGTTTGGCATGCCGCTAGTCATCTAGCGGTCAATGGAACGCGGCCATTGGGATTTATTGATTGTCATTGCAAAAGCCAATCGAACGGGGAACTGAATCCGCTTGTAATGGAATGGAAGATCAATTGGAATAATCGGAATTCGTGGGATAAGGACTTCCTCTCGTTTGAATTTGCCCTTGATGATCGCTGCTTGAATCACATTGTTCATCAGTTTCTTGACGGACAACCGCGAACCGTTGCAAAATTTCGAATGATTCATATTCCGCAACATGATTATGATCGATCCCACCTTCAGCTGTAAATTATGCGGTGGAGTTCCTGGCACATCAAGCGAGTTCAAAAATTCCGTCGAATAGTTGGTCGCTTCATCCTCGTCGGTCATGCTCCCAACGGATTTGAACTTTCTACGAATGCAGTTCTCCAGCGGTTTGGCTTTGAATAATGAAATTCAAGCTTTCGCCGGCCTTATTCTTCGCTGCTAGTATTGCCCGTTTACTACCTAACCCAATCGAGATTTTTATAATTTTGTGCAATGCCGACGAACACTTTGGTGATGAGTCCCTCCTTCGACGATGTGAACTCGCAAAAGTTTGCCGGGAACGATATCAATCCAGTCGAAACATTAACGGGAATTTGGCCATTGCCAAGCGCCAGCAGTTGTCCCGAGAATTCAGGAGCAGATGGGTAGTTCTGCAATGCGACTCCCGTGTTCGTGGTCAATTTCAACCCCTTGACATGCCGCCACAAAGACGAAAATTTCAGGATTTTCCATCTTTACATCGTCCAAAATCATCAAATTATGCGATAAAATGCAAAATTTCGTAAAAAAATTCAAATTTTTCGCGTTTTTCCGGAATTTTCCAAGTTTTTCTAGTTTTCCATTAAGAATTTTCTATTTTTCCATTCGAAAAGCCATTCCGGAACAATAGCACATCCATACAAAAATAAGTTCTCGATTTTTCGAATTTCCCGACTTTTCCGGAGGGTTTTCCAAAAATTTTCTTTCGTATAAACCTTCTCCTGCCAATTACGAACAACTGACAACCAATTTGAACCAAATTGGTCTAGCCATTCTCAATTTTCTTTTTTTCCAATTTCCTGACTTCTCCAGAGAGTTTTCCCAAAATGTTCTTTCAGAAGAACCTTTTCCTGGCAATTGCGAACAACGGAAAAAAAATTTGAGCCAAATCGGTCCAGCCGTTCTCAATTGATAAATTAAAATTACTATACATTTTTGCCACCATTTTTATAGATTCTAAAAATATTTCGTTAATTCTCCTGCCGGAGCTATTCCTTAGCAAACGGAAGCTGTGTTTTTAAATTTAATATAAAATGTCGGAATTTATTCTTTTAGAATAGGAATAAATCGTGAATATTTATTACTATTTTTACATTGATTTCCTTTAAATTTATTAGTATTAAAATCTTAATAAAGTTCTTAAAGTAAGTAAGTATTAGCTTTAGCTTATATTTCTTCTTTGTCTCTTCGTATACCGAAGAGGAGCAGCCACAGCCTGTTGCTGAAAATCGAGTTCTTCAACTACTTCATCGGATAGCTTTTCTAGAATTCTATCTAAATTGGCCAGCAATGTGTGGTGAACTAATGCAGGTTTTGAGGGTCCATTCTAATATTCAATCCGCGTCCGCATTATAATTAAATCGATTACCGATTGCGTGAGGTAAGCCACATTTTCGGCTATAGCACCCTTTTTTGGTGGCTTTGCTTTATTCTAAAAAAGGAAAACATACACAAATTATTATAAGGTAAAGTTTAGAACTGTATACATATATGACATGTACATACATTATGTGCAGCTGGAGCATGGTGTATTTGGTCATCTTCTTTTGATCGACGGCGCCGAGAGAAAGGATAGGTACGCGGAGAATTCCCAGTCTACGGTATTCTCATAAAGGTGCTCATCTTTGTCCTCGCAGCTATCGAGACAAACTTATAATATGGAAGTTTTCACGTCCAAACAAGTTTGGACCAACTATTTTGCGTTTGAGTGGTGTAGGTATGCGAATTCTAATTAAATTCCCCTCATTGCGCAGTGCATGGTTTTGCAAATCCTCATCACAATCTCGACTTGTTTTATCCAGGATATAGCCTGGAGCTAAGCTCACCTGGTTATACACCAAACGTGAGAGCTTTTAAATCTTCCAAGTCCATCCGTTCCGAGGAAACTTTAATATTTGATCTTGCAATCTTTCCCATTATGACGGTCTACTTAAAAGATTGTCAAGATCTATCCGAGGTTGCACGATATTGGCAGTCCGCGCTCGCTCTAGCATTTCTGTAGCCATAACTGTTGCATTTTCCATTTCTAAAAGAGGACGATATTTATTGATTATGGCACCTGCGATCCTGTAATACTCACCAGCGCCAGCGTGCTCTCCGTTTTCAATGAAAGTAAACTACGACTCTACCAAATTTCAATATTATACGAGAATCAGAAGTGCTACAAATAAGTGATAACTATTTGTTAAAAGTGGGTGTATACCACGCCCCTAAAAATTTAAAGTTTTCTACTTTTCCCAGTGTACGAGTCACAAGACCTAGCATTCTGCCAAATTTCACGTTTATATGGTGACCGGAAGTGCTTTATAATTTTAATAATCATCATCTAAGTAAGTGAGTCACAGTCAGTTTTTGTGATTTTTGAAGTCCTGTATGTTAAGAACCACTAATGCTACAGAGATGGAATTTGGTGAGGCGGACCTAAATGCAATAAGTTTGCAGATTTTAGCTTAATTGGTTCCGAAGTTAGAGGGGGGTCGAACACAGCCTGACTTTGCTTCTGCAAAAATTGCGTGTGCCTTTACTATAGAGAACTTGGCTGGGGTAGTAGGTACCGTTACCGTGTCCTTTGATCCAGACAAATCTAGTCGACTAAGATGGCTATAGTTTTGAGTGAGTCCACTTTAGATTGGTTAGCTTCCTTGTACACTTGATCACCAAACGTTTTTAGCAATAACTTATTTAAAAACTGATGCTGGGAAGCAGTGCCGTAAATAGGGCGGTGCCAGCGGTGCCCAGGCACAGGGTGTAGGCCCAGGAGGGCGCAAAAATGACCTCGCGTTGAAAGATCTTTAAACTCTGTTAATACTCTGAACCTATTCTTTGAAATAATAATAATAATAATTTAAATAATAAAAAAAGTATTACCTATAAAAAGGTTGCGGGTGTTATGTATTTATTACATTTAAATTATGTTTGATTTAAAATGCAATACATTTTGCGTCAGTCGAGAAGCCGAAATTACATCGAAATTACATTTTCTTACCTCTCATGAATCTATGCACGTAAATGTTTGTTTATTTTTTTCCCCACTTTAATTAAACGCATACGGCAAAAGTTAAAAAACAAAATATTTTTGATGTTATTCCAAGTGTGGGACTGGGACTGTGTTCTTCGGGCTTTTTTTCTTTCAGTTACACTTCATTCACATTACAGTTTCGTTTTTGGGAATGTTAAATTGTTCAAACTGTTCACATCAATTAAAATTGGCGATGTAAAAGAATATTCGCATAAGAATGAAGGAATAATATGCGAGCATTTATATAAAAAAAAATTGCTCATTTTACTATTGCAAGAGTATCTAGAATAAAAAATAATCCATCAAAATATGGGAACAACAAGTTTGAAAAGAGTTTAAACAACAAAATTTGATCTAAAAATGTTTGCCTGGAAGGAACACACCCTTGGTGCGAATTATTGTCACATTATTCAAAATTCACGTCATTTAAAACCCGCTCCACAAACTATCAAATAAAAAAATCGTTCGAACTTAAACTCAAATCAGAGATTGTTAAGTAGTAGAAGTTGATGTGACATAAATGCCACAGAATTTTGGGCCGAAATAGAAACTTTGAAGAATCAAATTGAAGCGACTTTGAAAAATGCGAATGTCAATCAAGTCTTAAGTCTCTTAAGAGGATAGTACAACTGGACTTAAAGGAAATTTTTCCAAGCATATTAGTAGCTATAATTATTTTTTAACGATGCCAGTGACTGTAGTTTCTTGAGAAAGATTACTCAGTAAACTCTATCTGATAAAGGCATACTAGCGCTCAACAATGAGTCAGGAAAGGTTATCTAGCCTAGCAATGTTGTCGATTGAAGCTGGCATAGCACGACTCCTGTTGTATGATGATGTCATTAAGGACTTCGCTAGGAGGAAAGCCCGTAAACGTAGAGTAAGCCGGCTCTTAGATTGAGGCAACAAGCAGTAAGCAACTAAGCAACTAGCAACTATCAATAAGCAATACGCAATTTTGTTTTAACATATTCTCACATCGAAGCAAAAAGATTGCCTAAATATCGGGAATATTTTTCTACAACTTCAACGAATTTTGTGTTGAAAACAGGATCTTCCGACATATTTTCCAAAACTTTGTAGAACGTAGTAAGCGCAAAAGTGTGAATAATCACAAATATTGTTTACTTTTACTGGTGTTTTATGCCTGTTATACTTAGCTGTATGTACATATTTTGACAAATATATTTTGTTTTGTTTGCCTAAAGTTAATATAATTTTAATTCTAACAACTAAAATAAACAAAAATTTAGATATGCGAAAAATCAGTATATTTTTCGAGGGCGCAAATATAGAAGCTCGCACAGGGCGCATAAAAGCCTAGTTACGGCACAGCTGGGAAGACGATTTGCTTCTAAAGATTTCAAATCAGAATCCTTTTAGAAAGCAGGGTTAAAGAACAAAATGCTTAACTAGGAGTCAGAACTGTCATTCGGAATGTTGTGTTTTTCACAAATTGACAGGTAGGTAGGCATGTACGTATAGTATTTTGTCTAAAAAGATTTAAAGAAGATTTTAAACACAAACCACATACTAGAACTAGACCTTCGACTCCTCCCACATATCGGACTTTGCCTACAAGCTGCCTGCGGGCCCAGGATTTTTCATATACAAAATCAAAGGAGCGCCATTAATGCACGCATACTTGAAAAATCCTAGGCCCATGGTGTAGCATGGAAAATCATTGCCGTCATTGATTTTGACATTTCAGACGTATTCACAAACAGGAGAATTAATTCCGGGGAGAATCGGGTATAGGTGCAAGGAAGTCGGCGGTCTAGTCCTATGTGGTTTGTGATTTTAAATCTCGAAAGTAAATATTCTAGCTTCATAAATGTCCTAAATCCGGAACACCAATAACAGATGTGTGCAATAAATGGCTATACCAGGGGTTTCCAATCTTTTTCATACTGCGACTCACCTGATAGGTTGAGATATTTTTGCGACGCACTTCTAAAAGAAAAGATATGTGAATAGAAGCTTATTTTAGTGAAGATTCAATAAAGGTTTTTCAAAAAAGGTTTTTCAATTAGAACGGGTTGACGTTGAAATTGCGTCGTCCCATATTTATGACAATTTTACTTGTTTAAAATACCCGCATTCATCTAAAAATGCGCCTAGTCGCTAGAGATGATTTTTTGACCAAAATTGGGGTCGTCTTCCAAACGCTCCGAAGCCTAGTTAGCGAACAAACAGCTTTGTCTATGGTCATTAACTTTGAGCTTTTGGATTAGATGGATCTTGTACGGGCGTAAGCCCAAATCCCGATGCAAGTTAAAATCAGCGAATGACCGATTTGTGCGTGGAATTGAATCCGGCAATGCTCAAGAACAATCTGCCTCTCAACGACTCATCCCAATTGAAAAGCCATTATTTAATTTTGAGTGCTAGGTGCTAGGCAAATATACCTATACGAGTGCCAGCCACGAAGCAAGTCTGCCTGGAAATGGAAGTGTAACTATTGGATTTCGCTTCGACCTTGCTCTTGGTATTCGTAATGCTTTTCCTTTGACGGAGTCTCACAGCAGTGAAAAAATAAAACTTGCGACGCCCTTAGGATAGTTCGAGAACCCCTGGGCTATACCTTTATATATAGAAAATCTGGTAAGTAGGTCCAGGTATACCTATAACATTATTTTAAATGTATTTTCAAAATATTAAGTACAATCCAATGATTTTGATAAACAATAGCTTCCATCAAAAAAATTCGTTGGACCAATTACAATCAAACCGCTAACTACTCACTATTCTGTTCTGAACAAACATTGATTTGATTTCTAAAAGGACGAATCTGAGTCGCAATAAAAACTCGTGTTACAACACTGACTATAAACTGTGGTGGCATTGAACAGATATATAAAAAAAAACTTGATCCTAAGCCAATATAGAAGGGAAAATCGTGAGAAATTTTGATGCGTAATTTAGCAATGCCTGTGGCACTCCACACGCAGTGCGTTATTACGGTTTTAAAATGTTAACCTTAACGAAAACGAAGGGATGTCCCCCTTTTCTTGTTTTCCCTCATTTTGCGTCGTATACTATTCGCCTCGAATGGTATTGAATTCCGTAACCTTGAGAGTGTAATTTCTATGAAGGGTTGAAATGATATCACAGTAGTCCTTGGTGCGGTAATTCTTGAGATATATATATATTTTTTTGATAATCACCCTAACCTATGCAATTCAATGGAAATTGGGAAGAGAATGAAAGCCAACGCAACAGGATAAGACACCAATACGCAGTATCGCAATGCGTGAATAGGGATGTTCAGCGAGATTGAAAGCGGATATAAAGCGAGGCTTATGGATGAGCGCGTCCTTTTTTGACAGCGCGTATAGGAATGTTAAGCTATTGTTTGCCGTTGAAATAAATTATTACATTGTATCAAGGTTATCGTTCCTAGGGAACCACTGTATTCTTATTTTACTGGTCCTCGACATGTCGTATCATGTTGGATGGAAAACAAGTAGAAAGATTTCACGTTTTACTACAAAGAGCGACATAAGAAAAGGGAACATCCATTGTAATAGTTGGTTCCGGTTTTACAGGACGAGATCAGAGGAAGTTCAAGTTGTATGGAACACGTGTTCATAATCACCCCATTTGGGACAATAAAATGATCATAACTAGAAATTATTATCCCATTTAGAAGGCAATCAAATTGAGTTAAGTCTGGGTCCTGAAAAAGTAATATTCCAATAGAAATAACGTATATTGGTTTCAATAATATGACTATCATTGAATTAAGTAATATTGAAATGACTATGATACGAAGTGAAAGTGAGATTTTAGTCATAGCTGGGGTAGGATACAGCGGAATAAACAAATATTGAAGCAGAAGCGGGAAAAATGGGTTAAGTCTAGAACGAGGGCAAAACCAAGTTATGCTAAAAACAAGAAGGGAAACATAATATCGATGAATCGGACGGAACGACATAGTAGATAGATAGCTATAACTCTGAGGTAGTTAGGGGCTTTACCAACCTTGGCTCGGCTATACCTATACACTGACACCACAGCAGAAATCAAACGAAGAGTTGCACTTGCCAACCGCTATTTTTTTGGCCTGAGAAGACAACTGATTAGTAAGGCCTTGTCAAGAAACAATAAGGAGATTCCTGATAAGACCCTCATTCCGATTCCATGAAGTATGGTCGTTAGCAAAGGAGGTTGAAGATCTTGGTCGTTTCGAACGCAAAATTCTTCGAGTGATTTTCGGCCCCGTTTACGCTGACGGGCTTTGGAGCTCAACGAGCTATACAGCGATATCAAACTGGCAAGAAAAGTGCGGATCAGTCGTTAAAGATAGCTACGACGTGTAGAGTGAATAGACATACATCCAGCAGGGCTGCAGCCCGAAGCGACTTAGACTACAACCCGGAGGAACAACGCAGTAAAGGAAGACCTCGTCTTAGGTGACATAAAGGGGACTTCAACGGACTAAGGACTGCAGATTTGGAGGCGGTTAGTCAAAGATCGAGCTAACTAGCTAACTGGAGAGACGTATTCGTGAATACCCAGGTTCATACCGGACTGTAGCGCCACCGAATAGATTTTTTATATTTTCATCAGAGGTTAAGCTGCTTTTTGAAAATAAAGAAATCTCAAATGGGAAAATGTACTGCTTTCGAGAAGTCAAAGGAATTCAACGAGTGCTGGACCCGGCTGTCGAACAGGCCACCGGTTCAACTGTCATTCATCGATTTTGAAAGTTTATTTTAATTGTCTTCCTCAGGAGTGGTGTTCTGTCTCGATAATAGCCATTCTCGAGGCATCAATTATGACTGTTGTCAAATAGGTTAGGTTAGGTTTGTGGGCTGGCAAGGAGTACTTTGTGCCACATTCAGGTCAATTCTGACCCATTGTGATACATTCAAACCATCCTAGACGAAGTTTATTATCTTGTCTATTGATGTCCTGGACAGCATACCTGGTGTGTTGGAGACCTGGGCAGTGATATAGGAAGTGGGTTGTGTCCTCAAGAACTCCCTCATCACCGGTTCTGTTTTCATAGAAGGACGGCCATAGCATTCTTGTGGTATTACAAGTATTTAAGGCGGCCCATCTACCGTTCGCCTTGCTCTTGTGGCTTTTCTCCCTGCTTCAAGCTTGAGTGTGCAAGGCGGGGTGTTCCATGAGGGATCAGCTTGTTCTGAAATTGCTAATTCGTCTGCTTTCTCATTGCCTGGTATGCCCTCAAGGCGCTACTATGGTCGGGAGGTGTCAAATTTGATACTGTCAAATACACAGTGGGCTCCACAAGGCTGTTTTCTTTGGCCAAATTAGTTTTTTATTGGTCATCGGTTGTAGAAACGAAGGTAAAGATGTTCAGTGAACACCACCTAGTATAGAAGAAGTTGGCTTAGCTACAAAAAGCTTAAGAACAACAAGGGGCAGGCACTGATGGTTTACCAGCGGAACTCTTTAAATACGGTGGTGATGTTTTGGTAGGGAGCATGCACCGAATCATCAACCAAGTATGGGTGGAACAAAACATGCCCGAATACTGGACTATCAGCTCCATATGCACCATCTACAAAAAAGACGATCCCATGTATTGCAAGAACTATCGAGGCATATCCCTGCTTAATGTCGCATACAAGATCCTATATCCAACGTACTGTGTGAACGTCTTAAACCGTTCTGCAACACACTAATCGGCACGTACCAGTGTGACTTCCGGCCCGGCAGATCGACTATACCTATACCAAATTTTCACACTGAGGGAAATCTTGGAAAATACCAACGAATTTCAAGTCGAAACTCACCACCTCATCGACTTTAAAGCCTCGTATGACATCGTCAGGAGCTCTCTATGGCGATGGCCGAATTCGGAATCCTGGCAAAACTGACGTAACGCTGGAAAACACGCGCAGCAAAGTAGGAACACCGAACCTCCGTTTCAAAGACCAAGCCATCGCGGATGCCAGAGCGCTTTGTCTCGACAGCTGGAAGCAGCGTGCCCGTGATCGTAGAGGACGGAAGGCTGCAGTGTCTCAGGCAGAGACTCTTCACGGTACGGGAGCCCGATAAGAAGAAGCCCGTCACCCTGTCTAAACCTTTTTGACTTTAAACTATTCGGCGGTATTCTTATCGACCTGCATGAGGCAGCAGGAATTCTTATCTACCACTTTGACCGCTCATCACTCGATATACCATACGCTGTACGCTATCAAAGGCGACCTTAAAATCGATCAAATTCGACTTTGGAGCTTCTGATTGGTCTTATCCAAGAACTGTCAGAGTATCCAGGTCGAGTGTAGTATATTTCACGATAAGTTCCAGTGACTCTACTTCAATTTTCGTCTGTTCTGATTTTCTTGACAAGTCCTTTTTGCATTTTATTAAAACTTTTTAACCTCACTCATGGAGTGAAATCTCTCTATCATCTCTTGTAGTTCCTCTATTTGCATCGGAGAAGTTTGAACACTTTTTTCTCCCTGCTCAAAGCGGTCATAAGAACCTTTTCTCTTGGCCGTCTGGTCCTTGTGTGAGGAGTTGCTATTGCTTAGTTGCACGACCTAGCCGGAATTTGCCATCAACACATGGCTTTGTCCTGGTGAGCCCTGTCACATCTGAGACGGTAATTCTATGATGGATTTCTGCCAACCCTTGCACTGCTCTTGTCGATGTCAGAAAGTGAAATAAAATATTTCGAGTGAGCATTTTCAAAGATTCGATCGATTCTCTGTCGAAATACATTTTTGAAATCGAAAATACTCACACTAATATTTAAATTCCAAGAAGCGTTTGTGCACATAAAAATTCTATTTGTACAAATGCTGCAACCCCCAATGTAGAAATAATTACACTATACACAGACACCTTAACATAACATCTACGATAATTTCGATTAATCTGCGCCAGGTGGTCAGAGCTGATTCCTGATAAGCACGAGTGATTCCGATATACTTTGGCTTCATATTCTAGATTACGAATCAAATTCCATCAAGTGTCATTTCCTGCTGTGGGCCAAGTGAACTTCTCCACCTACGCCTATAGGCTCAGGCTATCTATTGTGTTATCAGTCAAGAAGACGTCGCGGGATACTTACACATTAATGCCCCCTGAATCGAATGGTAAATCAAATGATTGCTCGTGTGCCGATAAGATATCTTCCACTCCCGCAAAAGGCAGCGCTTAACATCTGTGCATGTGTTCACCGATCATTGTGGCTTGAACATTTCTCGTCGGCATAAGTATGAATGAGCAGCATTGTCCCAACTGTGCACAAGTCGCCGAAATGGAGTAAAAGTAAATACCCGCTTCCTCTTCGATAATAGATACTATACGAATGTGTTATAATTTATGTAGCGACGTGTCTCTCGGACTAGTTCTTTACAGACTCGAACTGGTCAGGCTGTTAATGCAGTGCAATGTCCACCATTGCACAGTCCTTTCGACATGTATACGGTTCATTGGAATCTTCGGCGCAGCATCAATTCAAATTCAAAGTCGTGCCCACATTGCAGTGCACAATCGGCAAGAATCCACTATAATGGCGGGGTCAAGAGCAAACGGAATTACTGTCCGATGACTTGAGAAGTGCCAAGAGTGCCGCGGGGAGTAGGCGAATTGCATAAGACCTACCAGTCTTGAGCATAAATCATTTGGACTACTGAATGAGATTCAGTTGGTAGATTGCGACTGATTATGCCTTGCAAAAATTTAACCCATTGGCTATATCAGTGCTGGTTTCTATAATCTTCCACACAGATGCGGTTCTTCGAGTCGCGTAGTCGCCAGCCGCGAGGTGGTGAATTGAATTGGATCACAAGTTAGAACGAGGAGTTATATGCAAGCCTTCCTGTTGACTTTTTCGTCTTCCTACACTGAACCAAATTTGGTAGTCATATTGACAAAAAAGCAGGTAGACTTGAAGAAATGGCGATCAATATAAGGTCAACACCTCCTATCCGTTGTTTTGACAAATATTTTGTTATATTTAAGAAATATTGTCATTTTGAAAATAATTCATTAAATTTTTCGTTGTGGTGTTAAATCCACAAAAATTTGTTGTAGTGATAAAATTTCATCATTCTATCATGTTCTTCATTTTAAAAAAATATTCTTCAAATTGAAAAAAACATTCTTCAATTCGACGCATCGTGCACCTTAAAATAACGAAATTTTCTTCATTTTTACGTATTATTTCTTTAAATTGAAATTCAATTGTTCATTTCAACACTTCACTTTATTCATATTGAGAAATTATACTTCAATTTTATGCATCGTTTTTCTTCAAATTAACTTACTTATTTATTCAAATTAATGATTTTTTCCGTCATTTATCGCTTTTTTTTTCAAATTGACAGCAAAACAAAAAAGAAACACTTTTAATGTCAAAAACGTTTTATTTTTATTTTCTTAGCATTAGGTAAATTATAAATTTTAAATTTTTTTGTAACTTACATTCATACTATTTATAAGCGAATATACTGGAAGATGGTTTTTGTCATAGCTGGAAGTGATAAAAGACAGTCTGGCTAAAGGTCCTTCAAGGTCCTAGCTAAATTTGGAAAAATGAAACAAATTGAAAATATTAAAGTTTGTTTATGTCATTGGGAAATACAACGAAGTTCTTACGGTTCATTTATGGTGATCATTTTCTGAATGTTCTTTTTCTTGTTGCATTTCCTCCGCACATAGCCCACGGTTAATCCAACTATGAGAAAACTAGCCTAGAAAAATGGGAAAAATATTATAATTAAAAGTGCACTTTGTTTTAAGCCCATTCAACTGCGATTATAGGTGGAAAGATCATAAACGAAATTATGGAAAATATTTCTATATTACTTACGTTTTTCTTATACAAATGTGTTTGAGAAAGACTTCCAAGTGTTTGCACTTATTTAATTGCTTTATGTACTTTAATTTATAAATTCTTTATCACAACTTTACTTTGGCTATTCACTTTCTAGAATAAAACTTATTACTTCGAGCGCAACAGCGAACAATAACATTTTAAAGAAACTTCTTCAAATTGATGAAAAACCCATAAGATTCTAAAAATATGTTATGAAAAATTGTTGATTTGAATAACTGATTCTTCTAAAAATGAATAAAATATTTTCTTCAATATCACCTACGAGATTTAGTTCAGCCAACGATTTCAATTTGTCAATATGACGAAATTTCATTCGTTTGAATAAAATACTAAATCGGACAGCAGTTGAAGAAATTTATTGACTTTGAATATTAAATTTTCAATAAAACGAAAAGTTTTATGAAAAATTGTTGATTCGAATAATAAATTCTTCAAAGATTGACAAAATATTTTCGTCAATATCACCTACGCGATTTGGTTCAGTGTAGAACGGAATTCTGAATATGTATACAGATGGGAGGAAGACGAGCGCAGATACTCCCTCCCAGTCATAAAAGTTATATCGGACCGAGCAATGGTCGGCCGGTGCACTCTTCATCAATTTACAGATGAAAAGTTTGCCATGGAATCTCATTCTCAATCGTGTGGACTGGACACTGGACAGATATGGTGATAGTGAATTGAATTCATTTAATTCCTTTTGAGATGATGAATGCTACGATTGAAAATCGTTTCGTAATTGCTGATGGACATTAATATAGCGCGCGAATGGGAGGTGATATCGCAACACCTAAATCAGTTGTTGTTATCGGAGCGTATTGATGAGTAATCGATTGCTTAATGGTGTCGTAACTCTTCGCAGCTCTGGGTGGGCTTTGAATTAACCAAGAGAATTAGAGGTGTGGATAACAAAGTTAGAAGCGATGAGAAACGACGTCATTCAATTGAAAGCATAAATGAGGCAGGAGTAATCTATTCTTAATCGAAATAAATGGAAAAGATAATCTTAAAACAGAATCCAATTTCAGCGAGAACTGGCCGACGCGGCCCATTAATAGCTTTTAGGCATTTAGCTAGTTTTGAGAATGTTTAGTGTAGGCTGTACGAGTGAGGTGTGGAAAGGAATGTTTAAAGAGGAAATCAGCGTAATAGGACTTCATATATGAGTAGTCCAGTTTAAGCCAATGTGGGAGTACTAATAAATTATTTTCTATAGGTAAAAGAGCTTAATATGAATTTTCATGGATTTTAGACCCACATAATTCACATGTGCTTTACAAATGCGTCTGATGATATGGCCTGGTGTGCGAAACAGTCTTGCCACCTTAAGTCTACTTCAGTGCGAGTCGTTTAAAACCTTGAGGGGTCCTATCCAAGAACTGTCTTGGTGTATAGTGATACTTGGCGAATGTAGACTTTTCCGACCTCAAGCCATACTGATAACTATATCAGGTTGCTGACAATCGGCCTTCGACATTAACAGATTGTTGCAAATTCGCAAACGTTTCTCGGGCGTAAGTCTATCCATGGAATGGCAATACTAACTGAGCATTTTTTACTTTGACACGTTTCACAAATCACGCGTAGGTAAACTGCAAAAAAAAACAGGCTGGAAAACCAAACGGCAAAAAAATCACCCTTTAATTGGCGCAGATCGAATAATCTACTTTCCTGCCTGTTTGCGTCTGTGCAATTGTATAGGATTGATTATTCTGTAAATTGAAATAAATGAAAAACCAAAAACGCAATTATTACAAATTGAATTTTATTTCTTGGCGCCCTTTTTTAATAATAAAAAAATGACATTAGAAAAATGACAGTGGATGTCCATCAAATTAAACTTCATAATTCCAGTAGTAGATGGACGTGTTCACCGTCGAAAGCCTTGGTGACGTCATAGTCTCCAACACTGCCAACCAAACAAACAATAATGCTGAGATTCCATTAATTTATGTTGTCATCACAGTTTCTTCCAAAGTTTCAACACAGACAGTGACTATACTAAAATGTTCTTCTGTTTATCTTTGCAAGCTTCATACCTATTCCTTTACACAATTTACTACAACTTTTTAACAGTCGGGCACAGTAACTCAGCGGTTAGTGTGCTGGACTACTGTGCAAGGGATCCCAAGCTCAATTCCCGGAAAAAAACAAACTACATCTTATGTTTTTTCTACTGCGCCACCTCTCGCGAACATCTGACAAACAGCCGAGAGTATAACTGTCCTGAAAAAGCTTCTCAATTCAGCCGTTCGGACTTGGTATAGGCATAGGTCCATCCATCCATTCTTCCCAAAAATAGAACAAAAATTCATACAAACGAATGGTTGTGAGATGCTAGGCCTAGGGTGCCTAAACGGACCTGTTATACGCCAACTATTTATTTTTTAAAACTTGAGAACCTTATTCCAGGAGTGATATCCCTCTATCGGCCTTTAGAAAACCCTATATTTTCATCGGACCCATTTAACTCCCTCTTCGCCTACATAGGGTCTTTAGCATTTCCGCGGCCTAATATCATCAACTCTGCAGCAGATTTGCCAACTTTTAGCGAAATGATCGAAAAAGTGACTACCGTAGAATTATTTTCCGGCCTGTTAAATGCAATAGATCCCTTCTCATTGGAAGAAGTACTCCATCTTTGGTTTTGACTTCTGAAGTTAAATTCCACTTCCTTTCTCTAAAATAGCGGATAGTTTGCCGAAAACACTTTGCATGGAGATCTGTGATCTCGGTCTAACTTTCGCTTAACTTCTTTCATAAGAATGTCATTTGGCTGCCTTAACAGCCAGTTTTGTATCTCAGCCCATTCTGTAACCCCTCTCACCGTACTCGTAACTAACCTTGATTTGGCAGGACAGGTTTTTAGTTTTTAAGATATAATATGCACAACCAAACATTTTACAGTTCAGCCCTCTCAACACGAATAGCGAATGACTCTCCTACGACTATACAGCTTGGAAATTTATTGATTGCATAGGTATATGCTCTGAACCAAGTCATCTTTAATTAGCTACTACCCTAAACAGCACGACAAATAGACCGTATTCGGTCCAACAGTTTTGTTTTTAGAAAGTTTAGAGCTTGCTATATAATCAGTACTCGCACCTTATTTTGGTCCCGAGGATGGAAGATTTTGCTGTCATCATTAACCTCGAAAGGTTGGTTTTGCTCCATAGCGGAATTTAGATAGTTTAGAAGTGGTATTTTCATATTCCCTCACCGACTGTGACTCTACAATGTAAGGTTTCCTTGCCTATCTTTACAGGTTTGCCTAAATACGTTGTTTTTAACTTTTTATTAAACTTTCGAACACACTTCTTGGAGTATAAGCTCTTGGATTCTTCGATCGCATGCGCTTGTCATGCCCGTTACTCCATCCGCTTTTGCTCTTAGAATTTACAAGCGGCCAGCAGAAGATTTGTTTTGCTGCATCTACTTGCCAGTGCTCTACATCAAACTAAGGGTATGCTCGGATGTATATAAATTGCGACGTTTCTGATGACTTCTTGTCTTTGCCACTTGATGCTGGCAGCATATACACTATACAGGGAGTCCAAGTTAAGCGTTATAAGGGAAGATTCCTAGCTTCTTAAACTCAACATTATGAAAATCTGTTGTTTAATTTGTATTCCCTCCACCGGAAAGTATATTCACTTTGTCGGCACGTTTGTGACGCCAAGAAGTATTCACCGGAGACCCGATAAAGTATATATATTCTGAATCAGGATCACATTCTGAATCGATTTAGCCATGTCCGTCTGTCTGTCTGTCTGTTGAAAACACGATAGCGTCCAAACAAATCGACATAGGCGAATGCAATTTTGTGAGAGGACTTCTTTTTACCGTCGTCAGGTTGGTATTGAAAAGGGGCTATGTCGGTCAAGTAGTTCTGGTACCTCCCATACAAAACCACTATTAGACCCATGTGACTTTCTGTCTGTTGAAGAACGATAGCGTCCAAACGACTTTTATGCAGTGGAGGGTATCAAAGCATCGGCCTGGCCGATATGATAACACTTTTACTTGTTTTACTTAAAATGTTTTATTCTCAACATTTTTGTATGAAATTTTTATATGTACTTGAAAATTTTCCTAAAAATTTTGTTAAGCAATTTTTGTAATTACGATCAACAGAAGTGAGAATAATAAACTAACGTACCTATGGGAATAAAAAGCTTAACAAAGAATTATGACAGCTTTTCAAATGTACCGTATTTTTTTTTAACTGATTTACAATCGATATTTTGCTCTGTAAGTAAAAAGCCGATTGATTGCGCGAAAATAATATTTGTATACGGGTTTTGCAATAAATTTGTTGGCAAGATTGGAGTACGAACGCCGATACCCAAATCGTAGAACACCATGTAGCCGGGTATTCACTAACACGTATCAGCACCAGCGCCTTGTTGATACCGGGTCAACTGCACCAAATAAAAGGGAACGACGTTTAGACGCAGCGGCGACAGAAGTTGAGGATGAGATAAACCTAGACATGGCTGACGAAGCACACAAACAACGATGACAAGACGAACTAGAAGAGCCTCTCTGACGAACTATTGCCAAGCCTGTCATAATAGGGCGCCCTTTGGAGCCAGGCCTGAAGGGTGGCAGTTTGCGAGCGTTTGGGTGGTCGGCCGGGTTTAACCCGAAACGGCTACGAGCTTCCTATCAATGGTCTCGCAAACCATTATGGCGGTCAGAGGGTGGATGCGCTATGCACCAATAGGGGCATAAGTGGACCTTCGGCTACTCGACAACGGCATCGACTTAGGATAGGCACGTGGGACATCTCTTCGCTCACGGGAAAAGACCTGGAGCTTGTTGGGGAGGCTGTCAAATATCGACTAGATAAGTTAGTGTCTCCTCAACAAAGCAAAGGGGTTCTGGAACTGTGGACTTTGCGGATGTGTGGAAACTCTCCATGTCGGGAGTAGCACCTTCAATGTCTGCTCAGTGGGAGTGGGGATACTCACAAGTCCCAGGCTGGCAGACCGCGATCAAAACGCGAACGGAGAGAAGTTACTGTTCGAATGAAATGTCCATTATGAACACTTTCTTTCACAAAGATACCCATAAATGTCGAATTTCAGTCTCGAATTTCAACAGAAATTGTCAGGGTCTATCCCAAACAAGCGAGAATCGTTGTTACTCCTCGCTTCCCCACTCAGCGATACCCATAAATACACATATGGGACCGTAGAAGTCTTCAGCAGAAATCGCTCATAGATTTCCTTGTGGTACCGTCGTGTATTAAAAGGGTGGTTTGTGATGTTCGTGTATTGAGAGGGGCTGAACTGTCAACTGAACACCACCTAAAGTGTTGTGTAAATTGTATCTTAACGATCAAATACCTATAGGTACTGTCAAAGGGTAAACCAAGGATGGTTACACACATACTGTGGGAGGGGCTACAAAACGATGAGATACGGGAAGAATTTGCACGGCAAATATCTGAAAGGTTTGAACAAACTCCAAATGTTCCATTGAATGTAGAGGAAGAATGGCAGTTGTTTTCAACAGCAGTCATTGCTTCTGCAGGCCATGTTTACGGAGTGAAGCGGCTCGGTGTGGCGGCTGGTGGTGAGAAAAGAACCGCGTGGTTTAAAACGCCCGGAGTTTAAGAAGCCATCAGAGAGAAGAAGAAGGCTTTCAAGGTGTGGATTCACTTGGAGGACTCACCTTCTCGAAACCGGTACATTGAGGCGCGAAGAACTTGCAAATTGGCTGCTAAAGCAGCCAAAGAACAATCTTGGAAGGAGTTCGGCGAGAAATTAGACCGTGATCCCAGATCTGCAAGCAAGGTGTTCTGGCAGACCATCCGCCGTCTTAGAGGAAGGAAGTGGAACATTATTGAAGGAGTCAAATCCAAAGATGGTCCACTTCTTTCTAATGAGGAGGACATCTTGCGCAGATGGAGCGAGCACTTTTCTGCTTAACACAATTTTTAAAAAATGTGCATGACATGAGTCGCACGTAACTTTCTCGTTTATTGCGAATCTCGCAGAATCTCAGAGTCATTTCAGCAAATTTTACGTTTAAAATCATACCCACTCAAGGTGTAATTAATACCGTCAATACATACTACATAAACATAAACCTACGTATTAACTAGAACACTTTATTACTTTCAAATTTTACCCCGAACTGACACTTGAAGGGGGCAAGTGGGCGATGAATTTCAAATTACAAAAATATACCGTGTGTGAATACGGATCGGGATTTGGGTAGTCATTTTTGAGAAATATTCATAAAACGGCAATATTCGAGCTTACTGAGAAAAACTAAGTACGTGATCATGTTAAGAATGCTTATGTTGTCTTAAATATGTATTTTGATCAAAACCGTTAGAGCGGTTTTTTGTAAAATTATGCTGACAAATGTTACAATTTGGATTCGAAAAGCACTGTTATTGAACTGTTTAGCTGAAAACTGAGTACGACATATTCTTCAAGATATAAACATTACCTAGCAGTTATATTTTCATCCAAATCGAAAATGGCGTTTTCGAGATATGAGCAGTTTTTAAAGTACCGGTTTTAGCGATTGGGAAGGACGCATTCATGGTTAAAAAAAACACTGTTTTTCAACTGTTTAGCTCAAAACTGAGCCAGTGGTATTACTATGGATTTAAGCATTACCAGAAAGTAACATTTTTATTATAATCGAAAATGGCGTTTTTGAGATATGAGCAGTTTTTTAAAGTATGTACTTTTATTAGGGATTTGGGTGGATATCAAAGGACGTAGTCTTTTTAGGGAAAAACTGAGTTTGCTTTCAAGTTAAGAATGACAATAGTACCTTAAAAATATTTTTTTTACCGTTTTCGAGAAAAAGCCAATTTTCAAAACTGCCGTTGCTGGATTTTTAGCGAAAAACTGGGTATGCAGTCACGTGAAGCATGCTTACATTAATTCAACTATTATTTTTGGTTCAAATCGTTAGAGCCGTTTTCGAAAAAATCTAAATTTAGACGTATTTCGTCATATTTCGTAAAACTTTTATATGGGAGGTACCGTTAATATTAGGGCTAGAATAAAAAAACAAAAACGTCCCGAGCCGGAAGCCCAAAAACTCTAAATACGAAGTTTGAAGCAAATCCGTCCAAGCGTTTAGATTCCCCAGGGGTGGGACAGACAGACATACGGATGGACAGAATTACGAGACCCACTTTTTTGAGTTCCCCTATCATCGTAATATCAGAATTGATCAAAATCTCGAGTTCGAAATTTTTTACGAAAACAATATCTTTCTCTTACTACGTATAGGTACGAGAAAGTTAAAAACATGGTGAGAATAGACCCCCCCTGCTGTACAATTTTTTTTTCGGTGGAACTTCAGGAATCTTTCCTTAAAGGATTATATCTCCCGCTTAACTGGGACACCCTGTATACACATCTAGAGAGGTTGATGGATACTCAATCGGCAAAAGCTTTGACTTTTTATTACGATTGCAGCCATATTCAACGTTAAATTTATCGACAGAATATTTTTGAAAAATTCTTGCTACCTTTTTGGGACATGACTGTCATTCCCATTATCGCCATAGTCTCACAGTATTTCTTTGTTGTCGTGGCGTGACTGTTAGAAGTGCCTTATATCGATCCGACATTCTTTCTAAAGTAATACTACATCCCACTGCAAGGCCAATTACTCTAAGTCCGTCTTCAGACATGATGTCGTATATAGGCATCGCTACAGCTTTCACTTGCTCAATGTTTCATCCCACCACTAGTTTCTATATGCAAAATCAGGACACCTATTCTTCCTAAGTGATCCGACCTCTTTTCCTGTAAAACCATCACCTTACTTACCTACACTCCATATACCTATTCTTTCCAGCTAATTTATCAGATTTAATTTTTTTTTTTTTTCATTTAAAGGATCAACGTTTTCTTTGAAACACCGGTAGCCTATTAAAACTTTCTACTTAAATACACAGGAGAGGATTAAATTTCTTCAAATCTTTATTATTATTTCGCTTCAATAATCTTGGTTTTTGCGAAATTTTTTTCTCTCGCCTCCAAGATTGAAATTCGATATGCATTGCGACAGATGTTACGAGCAGGGCTTTTGTTTTTAACCAGAACATGTGGGAAGTGCAGAAATATTTATTTATTTCCTCTATCCTTCCTTACAGCACAAATGCATGCGAAATGTTTGAATAAATTCCTTAAAATGAGAATCAGTTAAAGAATTGCACTTGAACTTGCAAGCATCTGTTTCTCGAATTGTCCGTCATTCAAATATGACGTCTCCTTGCATTGTAGAGGAAAGTGTTATCAAAGATCGGGTGGACATCAATTGACAGCGTCAAACATTCATCGCCTGTATTAATGACGTTGAAATTCAGGACACTTTGAGCAGATGGATATACGGATACGCAGCTCTAGATACATCCGTTTGAGCTAAGTGTATGTACCTACCATCCAATTTAACTAACGCAGATAAAACAGATTCTAATCGCAACGTATCGATCACCTTTGAATAACATCTCGGCGACATCGATATCCCCCAAAAAAATACTCTATACACTTTGGATCCCTTCGTGTACAAGATGGGTTACATTGAGGAGGTGTTTAGAGCAAAAATTATTGAATACGAACCCGAGATCGCATCTTCAAACGAAAATCTGTACAAGTACTCAAACATGCTGTCTCCGTGGGTATTCTTCTTTTCTTGTTTTGATTCCCTCCCAGCATTGGTGAATGGTATAAGGTAAAAAAAACTACCGAATAATAATAATAATAAAGAACAACACAAAAAGGATTTTTTTTTCGTTATTTCATGAAACGTAACCAACGGAAGTCGTAAACAATGGGCCAGTTTTTCTTTGCTTTTCTGTCTCAATGAAGAGAACGATGCTGGGATGCTGTGCCATGGAATATATCCAAAATACTCGAAAACTCAAAAAGGCAGAGATGATGAGGATTAAGAAAAGAATTTAAACGAAGGAAAGACAAATCTCAGAGAATCTCTCGGAAAAAGGAGCAGATGTTTGAGCCACATTTAATGTCCACGGTATGGCTCAATACGGTTGGTATATGGCGACGTTTGTTGTGTATAATTAAAGGAGGCAGTGTATGCTTTGCAAAATGCAGTTTAGTATCAGAATGCTGAGAGGGATTAGTTTGTGGTTTTGTCAACGTATAGTACCATAAACATCTATAGAGGCAGGTACGAACTTTGGTCATTGGTTTTGTTGGCGGTCATTATTTTGGATTTAATTATGTAGCCTACTACACTAATACAACGTGCGTCTATATCACAAGAACTTGCCACAAATTGGACAAGTTCTGGGATTACACTTGTTCCTGATATAGACACAAGATGTGTTGTTTAGGCCAGATAGATAGTTAAATCCACACCTGTCTTTGATTAGATTAGCTGGAAGTTTGATTTTCAAGCACGCTTTGACTAACTACAGATTTGTGATTTTTTCCGAGGTGTTAGCATCTGTCCATCATCTATGCCACTGTTGATTGAAAGAATTTCTAGGTAGTTAAAGAGTTCACCTACCTGGGAGTAAACATGAACTCAACGAATGACACCCCAGTGGGGATCCGGCGAATATTTACCCTAGGAAACCGTGGCTACTTCCGCCTGGCAAAACAATATTATGTATGTTGGAAACTCTTAACTAGAATGACGAAAGGACGATGCTTTACAAAACCCTCAATCTGCCAATGCTGCTATGTCGCCTTGAGTGTTGGACGATAAGCAGAAAGGGAGAGCTGATGCTGGGCTCATGATTCAAAAGAAAAAAAATTCTTTGTCGGATTTTTGGTCCTGTGTGAAAGGAGGACACATGGAGAAGAAGATGTAACCACGATCTCTATAAACCTACCAAGATGTGGATGTAGTACAAAAATCCAAAATACGTCGCGCTATGGACAATAATGCTCGAGCTAAGTAGATTTTCGATTTGCAAGCTCGAGACAACAAAGCAAGATCGAACCTCCGTTTCAAAGACCAACGCGGATGCCACGTACCCGGGATAGCAGAGGATGAAAAGCTATAGTGTCTCAGGCAGAGACTCTTCACGTAAGTTGCGACACTTTGCTAAGGATAACTTATAAAAAAAATGTATTACCTACAGTCTAAACACATACAAATTATTACCCAAGTGTGAGAATAAAAATGGGCCAAAACATGTCAGTCTCCTACGAGTATATAATGTGACCTGAAATTCAAAACGAGTTCATAAAAATATACACTACTGTGAATGCTTGTCACAGTTCGCAAGCAGCTTCTTCTCTTTGAAAACTTGAGCTCTGAATCTAAGGGCCTTAGAAACCGATGGTACTGATTAACGCCGTATATTAGCTTTAGGTTAGGTTAGGGTGACAGGCCGCAACAAGTGCAGCCTCACTTAAGGCAGAGGAGGCCCATTGTGATACCACAAGATCTCACAACCACCCGTTGAACCAGCAGGAGATGCGAATGAAGCGTTGCCTTATGCTTGCATTAGCGAATTCGCCGAGATTGTCAAGGAAGTATTATCCGAGATATGGTTTTCAACGAGCTGAGAGGGCTGAAAACGTGCATAGGAGGTGAAGAATTGTCTCTTCCTCCTCCCCGTCCATGCAGCTTCTATAGAAATCATTGGAAAGGAAGCCCAGCCTGAGAGCATGTCTCCCAATAATGCAGTGTCCCGTGATGACACCTACCAGTGTACTTTTATTGGATCTTTTTAGTTTTAGAAGATTGTTGGAGCGCTTGAGATCCAGCATGGGCCAGATCTGTTTCGAGGTGGAGCACGTGGTGCAGTTTGACCTCCTTCGATTAGTGGCGCTTATCGCATTTTGTTTAATTAAAAGTTTACACGTAGCGAGATGCATATTAGAGATTCACCTTTTCCGGTAGAATCAACAAAGTTGTGCCATGCCTATAGCGAGTTTGTCCGCCTAGCAATTCCCTGGGAATGTCCCTGTGGCCCGGCACCCAAGGTGAATTTTGAATTATTAAGAGATAAGCGGCAATTGAGGGCGGTTTTAAACTCAAAGATGACCGAATCTAGGGATTTAATCGCGGCTTGACTATCGGTAAAAATTACGATATCCCTTGCGGATATTACATTATACCGTAGCTACGACAGGGCCTCCTTGATCGCCATTATTTCCGCCTGGAACACGCTATAGTGATTGGGAAGACGGAATGAGATCGTATACAGTTTAAATGTTGGGAGAATACCCCACCCCCCACCTACTCCGGTTTCCGTTTTGGACCCATCTGTGTAAAAGCAGACGGATCTCCAGTGAGCCACTACATCACTCTCCCAGTTAGTCCTGGAGGGTATGCAGGTTTCAAAGTTCTTACTGAATTGAAGTATATATATGAAGTACTATACACAAGCATACGCGGACGATGTCGCCGTTCTGTCTGTCGGTTCAGACCTTGGGACTGTCTGCTCTCTGGCGCAGAGATCCTTGGGTTTGATCGATGATTGGTGCACAATGAATGGGCTTTCAGTGAACCCTCTTAAAACTACGGTTGTTCTCTTCACGAGAAGGAGGAATATCACTGGTCTGTCTCAACTTGTGCTAAAAGGTGTCACTATTCCGATTTCTAATGAAGTCAAATATCTGGGAGTAATCCTCGATAGAAAACTTCTTTGGTCCAAGCATGTTGAATCAAAAACCGATAAAGCGCTGTTGACTTTCTGGCAGTGCAAAGGCGCTTTTGGGAAGACATGGGGCTTATCTCCTAAAAGGGTCCTATGGATCTATACGGCAATGGTAAGACCACTTCTCTCATATGCATCGGTTGTGTGGTGGAACAGGCTTTCGCGGAAACGTGTTATGGCCTCTTTCGCCAAACTCCAAAGAACGGTTTGCCTTGGCTGCACAGGGGCCTTCCCCAGCACTCCGGGCTCTGCTCTAGATGCTTTGATGAACCTCCCCCCCCTTGACATTTTTATCATGGGGTGTACGCTGAAAACCATCTCCCGGTTAAAGAGAGGTGGCTTTTGGTACCACGCGCATTGGAGTTTTGATGAACTTGTGCGAGAATTATCCTTTGACCCCTGTCTTATGGATATGCCGTCTGACGCAATGACACCAGAAATCCTACTGCGACAAAACTACCATGTCAACTTTCCTCAGGCAACTGAATGGCTTTTGCCAGACTCAGAGCCAGGGAAGGAATGCCATCGTGTTTTCACGGATGGCTCAAAAACCGGACAGGGGTCTGGTTCTGGAGTCTTCGTGGAAAGCGAGAACATTAGACTACACTACCCCTTGGGTAACCATGCGACTGTCTTCCAGGCGGAGATTTTCGCTATCCTTATGGCTATGCGCTATATTGTGACAAACAGGTGGAGGGCTAGAAGCATATGCGTTTGCAGTGATAGCCAAGCTGCTTTAAAAGCGCTGCTCAACCCTCTTACCTCGTCCAAGTTAGTGCTCGAACTCAAGCTTTCTCTGAACTTGGTCGGTAGGCTAAACACGGTCAAACTTGTTTGGGTCCCAGGTCACACTGGTATCCAGGGAAACGAGATCGCTGATGAGCTGGCCAGGTTGGGTTCAGAAGAAGATTTCTTAGGACCTGAACCTGCGTTGGGTTTGCCTGCATCTGTGGTTAGGTCATCCATTGATACTTGGGTTTCTCGTGAACATGAGTGTCGTTGGCGTGACTGTGCTGGGTGTAGACAGACCAAACGACTGCGCCCTGAAATCTGCAGGGGGTCGGCGTCTTTCCTTCTGTCTCTCAGGAGAATCGACTGCAGACTTCTTGTGGGCGTCCTTTCGGGCCACCAAGCTTTTGCCAAACACTTAAATGTGTTGGGCTTAAGCAACACCACCATCTGTCCTGCTTGTGGAGAGGATGACGATACAGCGGAGCACTTCCTCTGTAGTTGTCCTGCCTTTGCTCGCATCAGGTGGCGGATCTTTGGGGCTGACGTGGTGAGTGCCGAACATCTAAGCTCTTCATCACTGAAGCTCCTTCTCATATTTCTTCGAAAGACGGGAAAACTATGTACAGCAATGTAAGGTGTCTGTTTGGCAGTACAATGGACCAGTAGTTGTGTCTGAGTGCTCCTTCAGATAGTAACAACCTCCGACAAAGAAAATAATAAAAATAATACTGAATTGAAACTGGGGGAGGGTGTAATCAGTATCATTTGGGATGGATTCGGTTTTATCTGGAATAGACGAGTGACCAGTTTGTCGACTAGTCCACAGACGGATTGCTTTCATACGGATGGTTGCATTTGTCGCCAGTTGTTTGCAATAGAGGCCTAGCGGTAGCAGGTGAAACAATATGTCCATCACCGCTGTTGGAGTGGTCCTAAGTGCTCCATTGATGCACACACATGCCGTTCTTTAAACACGGTTAAGGTGTTTGCAGTAAATAGCCTTTCTCAAGCGGAGTCCACCAGACGATGCGACGCCATAAGTGAGTATATGTCTAATGACGGATACATAGAGCCAGTATGTGATTCGAGGCTGGAGTCCCCATTTGCTACCAATAGCTTTTTTGCAGCAGTATAATGCAGTGGTGGCTTTTTGAACCCTCTGCAGAATATTGGGTTTCCAGCTCAATTTGCTATCTAGAGTGAGGCCTATAAGTACTTGGCCGTGCCAGAGAGCACCAGCAGGGTGCCATTTAGTTTTGGGGGAACAAAGGTGGGAATTTTGTACTTCTTAAGAGAACCAGTTAATTTTTCGGTGGGTTGACGCAAAGCCCGCATTTTTTGGTCCATTTAGAGAGCCTAAAGAGGACATTTTGCTTAAGATTCCTAAGCGTGTTGAGGTTTTTTTCTGAGACCTCGATGCAACATCGTCTGCATAGGCAATTACTTATTGCACCCTTTCCCTTCCAGTACTATATAAGTAGTCCATTCACCATTAGGTTCCAAAGAAGAGGAGAGATCACACCGGCTTTGTGGCGTACTCCTACTGACGAACCTCCGAATCGATGCTTCGCCCAGCCTTGAATTGATGTACCTGTTTGTGAGCAACTGATTCATCCATTCGCCAATCGACGTATCAATTTCAAGGCTCGTCAGTGCGCCAAAAATTGCCTTTGGATCGACGTTGTTAAACGCTTCCTCGATATCCAATAAAGCTACTTATGTGTATTCTTTACAGTCTAGAGATTCCTCAATAGTTGATACGAGTGAGCGAAGGGCCGCCGGTTCAACCGATTTCCCTTTACTATATACGCATGTTGAGAGGCTGACAGAAGATTTGCATTAACACTGCAGCGTATATGGGACTCTATCCATTTCTCTAAAGTTTTCAGAAAGAATGATGACAAGGTTATGGGTCTGAGATCTTTGGGATAAGCATGCGAGCTTTTACTAGCCTTGGGTATGAAGACCACATTTATTTCCGAACTTTAAGTTTAGGACCTGCAAATTCGATTACACGTTAGACGTTATCTTGCACCGTTTCTTGAATGATTACCTTCAAGTAATAAAATCCCCGACCATAACTTTGACATCATACTCCGGACAGGCTGCGTACAGTGTCCGGCCAGGATATTAGAAAACTCCCCCCTGATACTGTCTTTAATTTTATCAGCAAAAAAGTGTGCGTAGATCGCCATAGATCGAGCTGACTTAGGCGGCTCTCAGATTGAGGCAACAAGCAATAAGCAACTAGCAACTGCCAAACAAGCAGCGTTAATCAGTACATACCTTTCACCCTGGCTTTTGGACTTCGTCATATGACTGCGGTTTATCGTCTCCAATTTTCATTATATTGGCTAAGAACGTCGTTTCGAATTGGGAGACCTAAGGATAAGTAATTTGCTCTTTGATGATGATTTCGTCATCCTTGGGACATACTAAACTGAACTTCAGTGCGCTCTCGATATGTTTACACCTAAGTAAGGTTTGTTTTTGTATTGCTGCGGTGATTTGCAGGGATAAGGCACACCAGAATACGTGACTTGCTCAATGTCGAGCAGCTACTTTTTACTTTGCATGCTTCGACGCATGTCTGCAACTCGAATCCCATAACGTGCTATGGAATCTACCCATCACATAAAATGTGCCCATTGCTTATCTTGTTAATAAGTGCAAGTTTTATAGTCACTTTGCTATTACATCCAGAAATCAAAGTCGTGATTATGTGTTTTATGTTGTTCCTTGTGTGTCGTAAAAAAGGAAACAGATTCACGCATTTTATAAAAAGAAATGTTGTTGGTGACACGCAGTTTAACTTATGCTGCATTCACTATTCAAGTAGGAGTTACCTAAGAAAGAAGTGCCATTAAAGTGTGGACTAAACTGCGTTAAGTATTTAACAACATGACTCCATTGAGAACAGGAACACGGATGCAGACGCATATCATGCCAGAGTGTGAAATGGCGGAACGTATATAGAGGAACAGGAAAATGAGATTTTGTATATTTTTCATGACAACTTGTGTGCGATTCAGGAAATCAGTGCAACCTGTTGGGATTATGTTTATGAATCGGGGCAACAAGTGGTAATTCATTGATTTAATTGTTGCAACGGGATAGTTGCAACGTGCTAAGATATAGATAGACTGGTTAGTTCAGGGGACAAAAATAGCATTATGCATGCAATAAATTAAAATTAGAAAAATTATGGGTTTAGGTTTGGTCCTTTGTAATACAACATGGTTAGCAAAGTGAAGTCGTTAATATTGTCATCCATTGCTTGATTTTTGTAGCTTAAGCAGATGTTATGGCAAGGAAGGTTTAGACTTTTTTAGTTAGTATGGCCTATTGGGCATTGTCTAAATTTGAAATATAGGTATGACCAGGAAAAGTATATGTATACCAAACTGTCTACTACTATTTCTGCAGACTGTTAAACGGCGAAGAAGACATAAACCCCACTGTCAAGCAGAATGAACCATTTAATCAGGGCAATGTCCAAGCTGAAGTCAAACAAGGCAGCTGGACCCAACATCTTAACTGCCGAGCTTTTCAAGGCAGAGGAAGATGGCTTGGTAGAGAGCATATACATCAACAACCAGATTTGGTCATAGGAAAGTATGCTTGATGAATGGAGTCGCAGCATTGTTTGCCCGATCCACAAGAAAGGAGACCCTCTCAAATGCGCCAACTATAAAGGCATCAGTCCTGTCGGCCGTTCTGTGTGAACGCGTGAAACCATTTGTCAACGAACTGTTTGGATCTTATCAGTGCGGTTTTAGGCCCGATAAGTCCACAATCAACCAAATATTCACACTACGGCAGATCCACGAGAAAACCCAAGAAGTGAAAATCGATACTTACCATCTATTTATCGATTTTAAGGCCGCATATGACAGCATTTATAGAGACGAGCTATACAGAGCCATGTCGAGTTTTGGCAGATTGTCAGATTGTGCAGAATGATGCTGGAAAACGCTCGCTGCTCCATAAAGGTCGGAAACAATTTCACCGAGACCTTTGATGTCAACAATTATTTAGACAAGGTGATACGCTGTCATGTGACTTTTTCAACAACATACTTGAGATAATTGTGCGAGACTCGCAAGCCAAGAAGGAGAATTTTCCAAAAGTCTGTGAAACTATTTGCATACGCTGACGACATCGACATCATTTGACAACACAACAGAAATCAAACGAAGAATTACACTTGCCAACCGCTATTTCTTTGTCCAAAGAAGACAACTGACTTCTAAGGCCTTGTCAAGAAATACTAAGGAAACTCTATATAAGACTCTCATCATCCCAGTTCTGTCTTTATGGCGCAGAATCATGGGCGCTATCAAATGCCGTTGAAGATGTCCTTGGTCGCTTCGAACGCAAAATTCTTAGTGTGATTTTCGGTCCCGCTTGCGTTGACGGACCTTGGGGCGGGGGAGGTGATTTAACAGCGAACTCTACGAGCTGTACAGCGACATCGACTTGGTCAGAAAAGTAAGTATCATGCGACTAAGATTGCTAGGACATGCAGAGTGAAGGAAGGGGACCTCAACTCAACCAAATTGGAGTGCGCAACTGAAGGCGGTTAGCCAAATATCGGGCTAGCTGGGAGAGGCGTATTGATTGGGGCCCAGGTTCACCCCGAAATGTAGCACCATTTAAGTAAAAGTAATTAGAGTTCTCGTTTTAGGCGCGGAGACTCTAGTCAATTTACGACTGGCTTACACAGTAACAACGGCATTATCATCACACAGAAGAGGTGCAAGAGACCGAAGCCTAGTGGATAAAGTTAGGGACAAGAAATCAATCCCTTGTAATCCGGATACAAAGTCCGGAGATGTAGGCTTGAATAAATTGCGGAGTTTAGCAGATGGGGTATTGGAACATGAATGGAAGGTCATGAGGCATCTTTCTAAAGATAAAGATAGCCTCCCATTTAAATCTCCGGCAGGAACTATTTCATGGGGTTCAAATTGCCCATACTTCAAAGCACATAACAATAATTGCCGTCAAGCCACCAAGGCGAAGAACAAGGCTTTCAAGGAATGGCGGTCTCTTAAGAAAAAAGATCGGAAATACAATGGTGGCGATAAATATTTTGACAAAACTAAAGTTAATTCTACTCATAATTTGAACTTACTTCATGTAAATTTTGGCATGAAAATTTCGAAAGTCTACTTTTTTGACTTTTTTCCTTGGTTAAAAAAAAGTAAGTTCAAATGATGAGTAGAATTAACTTTAGTTTTGTCAAAATACTTGTGGCCACCATTGTAGATATACAACTACTAGCTATAGAACTGGGAAAGACTATTTAAAATGCACTAAATGGATTTTAAAAAGGCTCCGAAATCTGACGCAATTTCAGTCATAATACTCAAATAAAACTCTGCTTACACACGATATCAAATTGAAAGAAATGCTTGCCGCAAATTTATACCTCCGACGCCCATTACCTTTACTTTCCATGCTATCCATGGCAATCATTTTTATTATAATAAAATAAATAATGAAATATATAAAAGGCCACAGATTAATTATTAACGATAATGGTGGATTTACATTACCACGCCACGCAATTTTGCATGAATTCAGAGAGAGAGATCCGTGTTTCCACAGTCAGGGCTAATGATGTGTATGAGTGAGACCACACGCCTAAAAGTTGAATTTAGGCCGCCATAACTTTTTTAAGGAGGTTTGTGGTCTCACTCTTACAGATCATTAGCCTTGACTGTAGCAAACGGATCTCTCTCTTTAAAGTCGTGCAAAATTGCGTGGCGTGGTAATGTAAATCCACCATAAGCATTATGGGTTTCGCAAATAAGTTTTTAATGGATTACCTACTACAAAAACTCTGTTAATGAAAGCAAAGCTTTCTTCTGAGCAGACCAATTCAAGTTGTATACGCAAGCCACCATTTTAACCTTTTTCTTTGTTTACATTTCTGACACTTGCGCAACATATGTACCTTAGATTTGTGTAGCGTGAAACTATCGCATATGCTCCGAGGGACTTAACGAAGACAGAAAACCCTACAAGATAGAAAACCAATAATGGACATCCAGATATTATAGTTAGGTGCAGGTGCAGCTTACTTTTGAACTCGCTTTAAAAAACATCAGAAATGAAACCATCCCACATTTTACTCGCTTAGATTCGCTAAGTTCGCGCGAGTAAATTTTGTACACTCGAACCACAACATAGGAAATTTGTACTTTTAATTTATTTCAGCAAACTTTGCGAATTCGCGCGAGTGATATTCGGTTACATTCGCTGGCACCGGAACCGCAGCCTAAGCCTACAATCTGTGTCCGAATAAGTATATGGAAATCTGACAAATATCGGAGAGTATTTATAATAACTGTCCTGGAAAAGCTTCTCAATTCAGCAGTTCTGACTCGGCATAAATTTGTAGATACCTTCCATCCGTCCTAAAAAAAATAAAAACTCTCACACGAATGGTTGTGAGTAGCTAGGCCTTTAAGGACATTGCCCTAACTATTTGTTTATTTATAAAACTATACTTAATGTTCCAATTCCAACACCGAAATCCTAAACAGAAATGTTTGCTGCTGGTGAACACTGTTCAGTGTGCACTTCGGCTTTATATCCATCCTCATTTAACGACCATGAGAACCAGACACAACTCCAATGCAAGGACCCATATTTTAACTAAAAATCCGGCACACACACAAAAAACAAAGAAGCACCATCGACATATGTTTATTGCAGCTTCCTCAAATAAATCGATTCGCAACATTTTCAATCCGTCTCCTCAAACAACCGCGCCAAGTGATTAAGCAACCAAAAAACACACAAAACCTCAAATAAAAAAAAAATAAAAAATAGCATTCAGCACAGCAGAGAGATCTTTTCTGTTTGATTACTGACCAATGCCCTCGAAATGCGCACAATGTGAACGAAGAACCAAGGCAGTCAGGTCAGGCGGTGGGATTTGGGATTCTGACTAACTGCACCTTGCAGCATCCCATCAGCAAAAACGCAAAGTCATAGTCAAGGTTAATGCGGTCATTCTTGAGCGGCAAGAAAAGCTATCTAAATATTTACTATGCATCTAAAAAGATGTCGCTTATACCATCTGTATAATTAATATCAGACTTATTATAAGCCAAACGATTGTAATCACCTCAATAGTTGGGTTTTTCGGTGCATTGGGATTTTGCTTTTTTATTCCAGCTTCAATGGCAATATCTCCGCTTGACTTATGGAAACACTGTTTCCTTTGTTCGCGCACAGTTGAACAAATAAAAATAAAAGCGAATAACCAAAAAAATGCTATAAGTAGTTAGGCATACATACTCTCATAAGCCGTATTGGCCAGGCCAACGATCGCAGTATGCATGCCGTATCGATCGGTAACGGATAAATGATGATGCACAAGCGGTTTTAAAGGATTCACATGGAAAAAATGTACAAACAAATCGAACAGAACACCGACGACTACGACAACTTCATGCAACTGCCGGCCGGCGAAATAAATTGTCCGACAGGTGTTTTTCTTACCACAAAAAAAAAAAAACAAAAAAACAAAAGCAGACAACGTTAACGATTTTAAGGTTGTGATGTTACACTCAGTTTACCTATATAGATTCAGTGATGAGGTAAAAGCTTACGTATTAAAAAGAGTAATGTCACAGAATAAAAAATAAATAGGTGGCGCAACAGGTCCATAATATAGACACCCTAGGCCAACCTTGTCGCAATTTCCGGCACTTGTGGCAAATGTGAACGACAGACAAGTGAGTTTAGGACGGTTGAAATGCAAAAATGTAAGGGAACCCGGGACATTATACAGCAATCAATCAATCAACTGTAAGAGCACTTTGGACATTGCGAATTCTTATATTCACTCATGGTTGCCGCATTCGGGCAAGTTAACCAACTTTTAACTTGTGAAATATAGCATATGACCTATAAACATTCAAAATGAGCATGGGCAACCTCAACCATCAACACCCGTCGCCAGTTAGCCCGATCTTTGTGTAACTGCCTCCGTTAGCGCACTCCAAGTCGGTTAAGGTTCCCATCCACTTGTGAGATCCTTCGCTACTGCGTTGTCCCTTCGGTTAGGAATCGAATACTCTTTGGGCCGGAGCATTGGTGTACATTTGATCTACATGTCCTAGCCATCATAGTATTTTTCTGACCAAGTCCATGTCGCTGTACAAACAGTACCGAAAACCGCTCGAAGAATTTTGCGTTTGAAACGACCAACTAGATCTTCCTCCGACTTTGTTAACGTCCCCATGCTTCTGCGCCAAAGAGAATGTCTGGGATGATGAGGGTCTTATATAGAGTCTCATAGTCTCCTTAGTGTTTCTTGATAAGCCTTTACAAGTCAGCTGCCTTCTTAGGCCACAGAAACAGCGGTTGGCGTGGGTACCTATTCTTTTGATGTATGCTGTGGTGTCATTGTCAGATGTCATATGGATGGTTGGGTGTTGAATAAATAGGGCGGACACTATGCTTATTTTACCTCTCCGTGGTAAGCAACGGGTATACTGGTCTCTCCCACCTGGGCTTGGCTTGCTAAACTTATAAGCGCGAGTTTTGAACACGAAGTTTTCTTTTAGCAACACTATAACAATCTGTCGGAATGACTGACTGAACGAGTCTCAGGACATACAGCAGATGAATCCACAACATTAAATCAACGGTGTTGTCATTGTCAACAGTCGAGATGGCAGACACCTTGCCCGAGCTACTCTGACATATTTGGAGCAAAGGTCAGTAAGGATTTTTCAGCACTAGTCAGGGTGCTAAAACGGCAGCACTCATATCCCCGAAGTGGGGTACTGAAAACGGAGTAACGGAGGGGTTAACAGCCCAACCACGGAAAAAATTAGTTGTATCGGAACCGAGGTAGACATCAAAGTCCCTAACCAGCTCAAAGTTGTAGTTTCCATCGTGACATACTGTCCGCTTAAAGCACACGATCTCCGCGGCCAATAGACGAGTCCGTTTCTCGAGATAACGTTCACAAACTGAGACTTCAATAACTCGATTGCTGCACCTGTTGTGTGGCTTGTGGCACCGTCTTGTTGAAATCACATATCACTGATGTCCAATTCATGCAATTGTTCAAAGATATAACGTTCCAACATGTCTCTGTATCGAATACCTACCATTCAAAAACCTGCACCAAACAGTGACTTTTGTAACGATTGACTTGTTTCTGCTCTATCCGTCCGTCCGAATATTCATAAGCACATTGGAAACTGTTGCTAAAATTAAAATTTAGAGAAAAAAAAATGTTTGTCATACGAGCTACAAACGTTCATAAAAAAAAGTATAACTCCCTTCAAAGAAAATTGAAGGAACAAACATCCTCCACGATTTAGCCATAATGACTTGAGGGATATCTAAGGAAAGTTATTCTTTGACTCTAAAGACCTGAACTTTAAACGTTCTGCAAGTGTGCGGTCTGAGGGTCCTCATTTTTGTTTATAACAAGTCTAAAAAGACTCAATAAAAATACAGAAATCCAAAAAAATAAAATTCATTAAGAAAAAAATTTAAAATAAAAGGATCAAAACTAAAACGGACCAACAATAAAAGTTCAAGCTGAAGGAAAGGAAAAAGAAACAGAAAAAATATTGTTAGTTGTGTATCTATTATTTAATTATTTTACATTCTTAAAAATACTTTCAAACTTCAAGAATTCGTGCGCATGGAATTCAACAAAATCCAAGGTACAGTTTTGATTCATTTTTTTTAATCTTTTTCGTAAAATTAACTTTAATGTTAAAAATCTTTAATTTTTATTTAAGTTAACATATACAATTTCAATTCTTAGTTTTAGTTTTTATTTTGTTTTTATTATATCAATATGTACTTATTTTTTTGTTTAATTATTTAAAATGAAGCCATGTTTATTTTTAGAATTAGAATTTGAAATTGAAGTTACATATTTAAAGATGATGGCTTAAATTTTCAATTAATAACCCATAGATGGCGTAGGTCGCGGAAGAGTTGCACGCGTCTAATTTAGGGTAGATACCAATATCATTTGGCCAATGTATCTACATGGATGGGGTATGGGTGGCCAAGGAGTCCTAACGCAAACATTTGCGACTCCACATCCAGATGATTTCCCTTCCGCCTTAGACCAGCATTTATTTATTTCTTCATCAGCCAAATAAGCGACCTTTTTCTCAAGCATAGTTACATTTTTTGCGGATGAAGTGCTGTTTCATGAAGCACATGACATGAGGGCTCTCACCTGTCCAGTAACGCATATTTTGGTTATTGACGATAATGAAAATTTTGATTTTACTGAATATTTTGACATTGACAGTTCGGTTTAAGGGTGCGTTCACACTGAAAGTTTGAAGTTCTCAAGTCGCTAATAAAAGACCCTTTACTTGGCAACGCACCAGTGACAGCTCTCTGCGTTCTGCTAATGATGTCAGGTCAATGTCGTCAGTGTATGCCAATAGTTGCACAGACTTTTGGGAAAATTGTGCCCCTGATGTTGGAAATTTTCTCAAGTATGATGTTGAAAAAGTTACAAGACAGCGCATCACAGTCTAAATAATTTTTGACATCAGAGGTCTAGGTGAGATTGTCGACCTTTATGGAGCAGCGAGCGTTCTCCATTGTCATTCTGCAAACAATCTGTCAAGTTTGGCAAGTATGTCAAAACTAGACATTCTTCTGTTTAGATCATCTCTATAAATGTGGCCTTAATTAGGTCGTTTTCGATTGATCGTCCAGAACCGTCCGGAAACAATCCGAACGCTTCTGGAAGCGTTCGATTGGCACTCAACTTCTGAAAAGAAGAAAAATTTGCTTCTGGATTTCAATTCAGAATCGCGGAGAGTTCTTCCGGACAGTTCTGGACGACAAACCGAAAACGGCGTTAGAAGCGATAATTGATTGATGAGTATGGATTTTGGATCTACCCATATCTTGGGTTTTTTTCCAAGATCTGCCGTAGTGTGAATATTTGGTCGGTTGTGGATTTACCGGGACCTAAAAGCATATAGTGGTATAGGATGCTACCTTGACGAATGGTTTCAGGCCTTCACACAGTAGAACGGAAAGGCAATTTTAACTATGATCTGGCCTCACGTAACAGGTTACCGTTAGACTCCAGAAACTATGTGCCTTTCATTCCTGCACATTCATATAATGTAACTAATTTAAAAACAAAAAAAAGGAAACCATTTATTCTGCAGGATATTCTTCATCGTGACTGTTATCTCTCCACATCTGCCTACGATTCGTTCTGACTGTTCTCTGCCCATATTCATTTCGCTAGATTTATTTCCTCGATTAATCTATTCCCTATATGCACTCAAAGTGAATCCAATTGGCTTACGTTTTTTGTATGTAGACACTGCGCACACGTTAACCTGACCACAATGATAAAAGTAAAAGGCAAGACATGATGTACCATAGTAGATCAGACAACGTACTTAGGTACCTACTTACGTATCTCCAGGAAAATTACGGATACAGTAAAATAGAATAGAAGTGTGTGCCTCTCTGTTCCCGTCCCGCACCTGTGCCTGTGGGCGCAGGCAAACAATGATCTCCTCGCTAATAGAAATTAAATCAAACTGTAAATTGTTTATTCCTCATCTGTCCTCGCCCGTATAACATTTGTGTGTTGTGTGTGTATACAAATAAAAGTCGGTGCACTCAAAAAACTTTATTCCTTGTATATCTGTTGTGTCATGGACACCAGGAAGAGTCTTGTCTTGATAATGATTTTGATGGAGCTGGACCTGGACCATGATCATAGAAATTCTTGGGGAATATTTTTCTGGAGAATGCCATGAGGGTGTGGACAATCAAATTGGACAATGACATGTATGGAACACCTATGTGCGGCCTTGAGTTATTGATGGATGCACAACTTGCCGGGTTTCTGCAATAAGTAAAGTGTTTCAAACTTGATCGATGGGATCGTTTTGCAAAATGGTAAAAGGCGTGACTAGGGCAGAATTCTGATTTTATATCTGCTATTGGAAGTCGTTGCCCTGATATATATTTAGATGCAAATGGAAATAAATTAAATCGCAAACATATATTTTGTGATTTTGTTAAGTTAACGGACCAGTTACAAAGGTGAAAATCGTAACTCTGCTTGAGGAAATAATTGTCTAATAGATATAGGATAGGAACACTGCACTTATCAATGACGGATGTCGCGAGAAAGAGCGAGTTTGAAAATGATAGGAATTTCGTATATTCGAACAAGCATAAGCACAATCCCAATAATGATTAGTGAATACGTCGCAAAATATTAAACTTAAAGGACCATTATTCACATGGTAGCGAACGAACGAATTGATGACATGCGAAAAAACCACTTTAAACAAAAAATTTCAGATTTTATTATTCCTTAATTATTCCATCAAAATGTATTAAGAACCCTAGTGAATACAGTTTAAATAACGAAATTTCGAATTCCAAAGTTTTTGCCGCGAACGAAACGAAAACCCCCTTGGCTCGAATTGTCAAAGTTTATTCGCAATCTACATCATTTAATTCGCGTTCCACAAACTAGCAAATAAAGCATAACCTCAAACTAGACAGTAACTGATGATGATGGCTAAAATTGGCGAACTGCCGCGATCTAGAAAAGTGATCATGTCAACGGACTGTCAAAACTTGCGAATATTCGTTCGTTTGTAGGTAGCTGGTCGCTTCATGTGAATTGTCCAAGAGCCTCATAAACTAATAATCGATTTAGGGGTGGTCGGTGAATATTGGCCTTCGTCTCCAAATGTACGGAAGTATTATACAAAAAATACGGAAGCTATTTAAATTCAAATGCGAAATTGTGATCAGGAGCGAATTAAAAATACACCTACTCCGCTTTAACCATGAAACTGTAATTTCTGTAGCTCAGAAAGTAGGTACATACTACGTTTTCACTGGGGCAAGTATTCGAATTTACAAATTCGACAATTTTCAAAATATTTGCCCAAAATATGATTCGAAGTTCGTTGGAATTATTGAAAAGTGTTGAATAAAGTTGCACATAACTTAAAGCCATCAAAATAAATAAAAAAAAATAAATAAATAGGTGGCGCAACAGGCGGGGAGACACCCTAGGCCTAGCTTCTTGCAACCATTCGTTTGTGTGAGTTTCTATATTTGAGACGCATGAAAGGGACCTACATTTTTATACCGAGTCCGAGCGGCTGAATTAAGAAGCTTTTTCAGGGCAGTCATACTCTCGGATGTTTGTCAGACATTCGCGAGAGGTGGCGCAGTAGAAAAAACCTAAAGATGTAATTTGTGTTTTCTGGGGATCGAACCTGGGATCCATGGCACAGTAGTCCAGCACACTACCCACTGCGCTACTGCGACCACCACTTAAAGTCATCAAGAGGAGAAAAAAATGCAGATGATGAATTACATTGCATTGACGACTTGTTGTTTCCTGCTGACAACCAGTTTACACCTCAGCTTCAATTGTGATTGGTTGGGAAATCCACTGACTGCCCAAAACGTGAATTGAGCCAGTAGCACAGCAATCAAGTTTATGCTCTGTGGACTGTGGACACCCGTCCGTAACTATATACATAAGTATAAGCCTTTATCCATAGATATAATATGTAGACTAAAGCTGCAAGTTCGAAACAATCGACTAAGTAGCGTGGGCCAGCAAACTGTGATACCGACATTTTTCCCCACTACTGAAACAGACCAGTAAGCCTCGAAAAAACGAATAATTATATGTTGACGACTTTTGGCTATATTGTAGGTACCCGGAATTACATTGGATTCTGGAATGTAGGTACAGAGTGAAGGCATGATTCAGGCAGTGAAGTGTGAAGGTCCTCAGAATTTAAGATTCCTCGTATAAGAGGCTCCATGTTTGAGCACCCAGAATGGCACAACGTAAGCTGAGAATCAACAGACAGGCAATCAACTTTCAATTAAATTTATAATTTTGTCATCAGAAGTCAGAAGGAAGCTAATATCCGTCCGACTGACGCGAGATTTCTGCATCAGTTTGAAAAATTCACATATATAACAATTAAGTGAGCACATTTGCAGGGATTGGAAGCATCACTGGAGTTCTGTAAAAAATGTCTACATCATGAGCGGAAAGTATTGTCGATAGATGGCAAGGGCATAGATATATCACGTTGGCTTCCGGAAGAGCCTTATAAAAGTTTCCTGATATCCAAAGAAAATGAGAGAATTGCAGCTTGCAGAAAAGCGTGCGACGTGACAAGTGTAACGCACTTTTTTTATTAAATACTTCTCCCGGGAAAGGCGAACCTATAAACGCTTCATCAGCTCCCCGAGATGACCGAAGTTGTATGTATATTTGTTCTGCACTTAAATTGCCGCAAATTGCAGTTTTCTGGAAATATATCTACAGGAAGCGAGTTCCAAAGTTTCCTTGTCCTGTAACATGAGCATTAGTTGCCTGTCTTGTGGGGCGCCCAAAAGTTGCATTTCGAGGGATAATGTCTTTGAGTTCCCTTGAAATTCTACCATGGAAGAACCTATAGAACGAGCAAAGGTCAGCGACTTTTCTTCTGTGCACCAACGATTGTAGATTCGATGTGAGTGTAGGGTCTCCAATAAGTCGAACTGTTCGTCTTCCATTTGGATCTGAGGAACCGTTGATGCATTTATCCTAGAAAAAGTTCTGAGCTGTGTCTTGTTTGCATTAAATATACAACCAAGTTGTCTTTTCCCACTTCAGCATTTTGTCCAGATCATCATTTAGAGAACTAATTTGTTCACATCTCTGACTGTGTGATGTAGCCGCATTCACAGGCCCACTGTTCGAAATGGAGGATATAAGAGTGCTGTCATCGTGTCATCTCCAAAGCTGTAAATATTATTATTTGTCGATCGAAACAAATCGTTGATGTGGAGAAGAAATTGAGTTGGAGAAAGAATAGATCCTTGGGGCACTCTTGCATAATGAACAACGATTTTCAGACTTTAAACAATCAGTATGCGTATGCATAGTCGAACACCTAGTCCTTAATGGAATCCCTGGATAGGCAGGCACTAAGGCACAAAGCCAAACATACGGGAAGGATGAACAATCCAAACCACAAACGCACGACCGTTCTTAACGACTTTAATGCCAAAATTGGAAAGGGGTAAATTTTGACTCTAGTCGCAAAGCGCAACCTGACTCAGGCCAATAGATAGATAGATATACTCTTTTGCGCGGGTGAACGCCATCATTTTTAGCATACGATTTCACAATCTCACACCTCAATATACATAGTAGGGTGACTTGGTGATCATCATAAAATCGTCAACCGAAGTGATCATGGCGCGATCGACGATATGCTAGGCATGCCCCAGTATCTTGGATGCATAGTAGCGTATGGATGCAGATATCACACCACAGCATGTAATGGATGCAAGAATAAAAGTGCCGTTTTCCACCAGCATGTAAGGGTTGGTCGGTTTAAAATAAGTCCATTGAATGGAACCTCATCATTGGGTGTCCCATTCGCAAGAAAGAAGATGCTTTCAACTGCATATATACAGAACTGCTTCCAAGTTTACAAGAGGTCGATTACGCACCCTCCTCTTTCATTTATAAGGCATAGGCATGTCTGAGGATATTCCCTATCATATTTTAGAATCCTGGCCTACATGTCAGGTATGCACTGTGTAAGAGATCTGGGCTTGAGTTACCTAATACTAGAGCAGCAATACGTCGGAATTATGTGAATTTTGTGGACTGGAATGAATTTTTGAATGTGCCATATTATCTCTCTTGACCCACTAGACTGAGTCCATCAAGAGTCCGATCATGCAAAATCTTGGACACCCCGCTGACATTGACTTATTTATGACCTCATTTCACTGGGTTCTAGGATTAAATGAACCAGCAGAGAATAATGCACCCACGTACTATATTCAACAATAGCATTATTAGGACATCCAAAAAATATAGCCTTAGGTCCATCGAAGCTATAACCACCGGCATCACACCGGGTTTCGGCATTATCCATTCTTTCCGACAAACAATGCAATTTCCATGGACGTGGTAAATTGATTATCTGCATGTGACTTTGTTCTCTTTCTCCGCGGAGACACTGAGTGCGAGGCAGGAGCAGCCAGCACCAGCAGCAGTGCTTATTTTATTGGACATGTTGTTTCCAAAAGTAACACACAAATAAAGCGAACCAAAATGTATGCTTAATCGTCTAGCACCTGTCTTTAGAATGGTGTCCAATATGTATGCAGCGCAGCAGTATATGCACGCACAGATACAGATGTAGATCTCGAGAGTAGATTTACAACACCACACAGCCTGTTGCATTTTTTGGTTAGGCAAACGAAACAAAATATATAATCGTCGGTCGTCGAGAGAAACCTAAATGCGCCAACAGGTAGAGAGGTATTGCGTTTTCGGTTTGCCCCCTTGATTCACCATCGTTGCCATACCATACGTAATGATAGATTTGAAGGTGGACTTAAGTGAATGTATATTCTGAAAGAAACTCTGGTTCCTTTTACTTTAGCTGCACTACAGCGCGTCGCCTTTTGGTTCGTGTACCCTATATAAAGCGAAGCTGGAAGTTGAGTGCCTTCTGGCGCACACCATTTAATTCGATATTCCTGTCGGAGTAACAGATGTTCGTTTTATTTTTCCAGTCCGCTATAGTGTACCTACTGCTAATTAAAATGACTTAAATTTCGAGTGGATAAAGGAAATCGTTAAAATCGATTCCACTATCTATATGTACCAGTGCTAACCATATACTAACGAGCCTTAGGAATACTGTGTGAGTGTGACTGTAATCAATCAGCCAGATAAAACAGTGAGTTACAGTTTACAAATCCATAGGCAGACGATTAATCTTAAAATTTGCATTTTGAGATGAAGTTGGGTAAGCTTGACATTATAAGGTTACTTCAGCTAAAGGTGCTAGTACACGATATGTAGCACTGACGTCATTTTGACATCAGCGAATGGTCCCAATGGGTACATGCCACTGTTCACTCTCTGTTGACGTCAGAGCTACATATATATGAGGCGTGCTACATATCGTGTACTAGCACCTTAACTCTTATCGATAAATCTTAAATCGAGATTTTCACAAATTCAGTTTCGGGCAGAATAGTAATGGCTCCGATGCCGACTCTCAAACATCCTTGTTACTACATTTCTGTGATGCGAACGGATTTATGAAGCTGGTAGGTAAATATTTGTTGATAAATACGTTTTCGGCCAGCAACGCAACAGTAGCTTTGGGTCACTGATATCCGAATAGCCAGCCTACCGCCCTAGTGCCCTTTCAACCGGGTTGTCGCAAAATCCCAATTTTAAGCCAAAAGGTGTTGAAGCACCTGTGCCGATGGCTGCATGGTCAGTTATTAAAATAACTAGTCGCTAACGGTACCGATGCCCTGGCAAGGTCGATTGTATTAGCGCCTTATGGTTCTGGTAAGACAACTCTGCCAGGATGGAGCACATAACTCGTGGGAACAAAATCTAAACACAAAAAATTGGGAAGAAAAAAAGACGAAACAAAAATGTAATCAAAAGACTAGCTGAGGCTGTCGACAATCGTCCATCAGCGGGAGTGCTAAGGCTAGTACATCGACTGACAAACCAATCAACAACAGAAAAAGTTTTGAAAAGCAAGCATTAGATGGCCCTCTTCGTTTTAGGCGAGATAGCCAAAAAGTACGCTGCCGGAAAAGTCCACCACAAGGACCAGGCGGACAAAATTAAATATCCTCCCATATCGGAACGAGCTTGCCTGTCTCGGCGAACGTTTCAGGGTTAAACTTTTCTGTGTTCCAGGGCATACTGATGTAACAGGTAACAAGCGTGCAGCTAGCTAGGAAGAGTTTAGCTCGACACGTCTCGCTTGCGACAAGTGTGCACAAGAGATAAATACATGCACTCATATTTCCTGCAAAAAGCCAACCTCCAATGGAGGGGGTTGACCAATCATATCAAGGAAGACATGGCATACATATGATCAAAATAGAACAAAGGACCGAAACAGAACCCGCCCAAATATCGCCAAAATCACAGCACTAGGAAGGAGCCTGATTGCGCACACTGAACCAACCATTCTTCGACGACCTTAGTTGCATTTTGGGTAAAGGGATACAGGACCCGTTTTCTATTGTTGAATATAGAGAACATGCTGTCAACAAGAAGGGACATAACATTGACGAATCGGACAGAACGTAACGATAGACAGCTATAATTTTGAGATAGTTCGGGACTGTCTCTCTCGGCTCCGCTATTAACTCTGAAAATGACATCACATCAGAAATCAAGCGAAGAAATATACACTTGCCAACCGCTGTTACTTCGGCCTAAGATGGCAATTGTCGCGAAATACCAAGGAGACTCAATATAAGACCCAGCCCTGCTTTATGGCGCAGAATCATAGACGTTATCAAAGGCGGATGAAGATCTCCTCTTGGTCGCTTCGAACGCAAAATTCTTCGAGTGATTTTCGGTCCCGCTTGAGTTGACCTTCTTTGTAGAAGGGGATTTAACAGCGAACTCTACGAGCTGTACAGCGACATCGACTTGGACAGAAAAGTACGTATCACGCGACTAAGATGGCTAGGACATGTAGAGCGAATGAACACCAACGCTCCGGCCCGAAGAGTCTTCGATTCCAACCCGGAGGGACAACGCAGTAGAGGAAGACCTCGCCTTAGGTGGCGCGCACAAGTGGAAAGAGACCTCAACCAACTTGGAGTGCGTAACTGTAGTCGGTTAGCCAAAGATCGTGCTCACTGGAAGAGGCGTGTTGGTTGAGGCCCCCCAGGTCCACCCCGGACTGTAGCGCCATCTAAGTAAGTAAATATACTTACCACAAGCGCCAGATTGAGCTACGAGTAATAAAAAATTAGAGAAATCATTTGGTTGTCGCAGAGTGATGAACGATTTTCGATAGGCAATTAGTCGTCGCTCAATTGTTCTGTCGCCCATTGCGTGGCTTTAGCCGACGGCCTAAATGGCGCTATGCTAATAATGTTAGCGGCGCTGGTATTATCTGGAAACTAGAACCCAGATCATTGAGAAAATAGTTCCCTAAGTGGGCCTTTCGTAGATTGGCCAGGGCAGGGCAACTGCAAAGAAAGTGAAAGACGGACTCGTTCTCCTCTTTATCTCTGCAGCTTCTGCAGAAGTCATTGTATGCCTAATACGCAGTACCCGGAAATGACATTAACGACTTTCGAAAAGATCCAGCATTCTTTTAAATCGAGGAAGCTCCTTGGATCGCTTTGTGTCCAGAGCTGGCCAGGTGGGCCTATAGCAGTATCGCAGTATCCTAGATGTTTCCATCTGAACCCTGCTCTGCTTGCGTCCGCGTGAATTATTTTTGTTCAGCGTAGTAGAGTGGTGTATACACGTTGTGCAGACTTAGGTATACTATCCACGCCAGAGGAGCCTCGCCTTGCTAGTTTGTCTGCTGCACAGTTCCGGGCGTTTAATTTAAAGCCATCCATCCAAATTATTTTCGATTTCGTCTTAAATTCATATCCTCTGATGAATCAAGTCTGCGCAGTCTAATTTCATCTTTCAATCACGATCTAAATTCACAGAGCCCATCAGTGATTTTGAGTGAATATAATGCGTCTATGTAAATGATGCGTGGATTCGCAGTGCCCTCAGAAGCTCAAATTTCGTTTCTTTATATGTACGTGTGTCCGTTTGGAAATGGGAATTGTCGCTCATGATAAATTTCGACCTAATAATCGTTGAGGTTCAAGAGAGAGTGAATAGTTTAGACGCGATTGGTGGACTGAAGGCAGTACCTGATGGATTTAATTCACTCCTAGTCACTAGACCAGGGGTTCCCAATCACAGATATGTGAATAGAAGCTGATCTTACTGAAGATCCACTAAAAAGTTATTCAATAAGGACGGGTTGACGTTGAAGTAACGTCGTCCCATATTTATATGGTAATTTTGCTTGTTAACATGCCCGCATTCATCTAAAAATGCATCTCGTGTCGTTAAAGATGATGTTTCGGCTAAAATTTGGGTCATCTTCTAAAAGCTTCAAAGTCAAGTCAGCGAACAAACGGCTTTGTCTATGTTCATTAGCTTTGAGCTCCTGATGGATTAGTTGAATCTTGTACGGGCGTAAGCCCAAATCCCGATGCAAAAATCGCCAAGTTGGCATTCGGCCAAAATGTAGGTCCTCTTTAAAAACTTCAAAGTCAAGTCAGCGAACAAACGGCTTTGTCTATGTTCATTAACTTTGAGCTCCTGATGGATTAGTTGAATCTTGTACGGGCGTAAGCCCAAATCCCGATGCAAAAATCGCCAAGTTGGCATTCGGCTAAAATTTGGGTCCTCTTCTAAAAGCTTCAAAGTCAAGTCAGCGAACAAACGGCTTTGTCTATGTTCATTGACTTTGAGCTCCTGATGGATTAGTTGAATCTTGTACGGGCGTAAGCCCAAATCTCGATGCAAAAATCGCCAAGTTGCTGTCTTTGAAAGGTCGATTTCTTGTGCACGGCGAGGAATTGACTGCCATGGGTTCTTCTGTACATTCTAATGGACCTGCTCCCGATGAATCTGGCTGGCAATGACCCTTACCAATAAATAGAAAAAAAAACCCTTATTTGAGTGCCAGGCAAATACACGAGTGCGAGCCAGGAAGCAAGTCTGACTGGAAATCCGGGAAACCCAAACGCGCTTACATAATCTTCGACTGCAATGTTACTATGTATTGGATTTCGCTTCGATCTTGCTCTTGATATTCGTAAAGAGAAACGTAATGGTTTTCCTTTGATCGCAGCCTTAAGCCGTATTTAGACAATCAGTTATCAGTTCAGTTATCAGTTTATTCTTTATTTGTCAGTTCAGTTAAAAATGGCAGTGCATTTAGACGTCAGTCCGGTGTTCAGTTGAGCTTTCAATTTACTCGTGATTAGCCGAAGGTTAGAAGATAAATCTACTAAAACTGACAACTGAACTGAAAACATATGGAAATTCCATCAGTTTCAGTTTCAGTTTCAGTTAGACGCTTAAATTTTTGCATTTAGACATCAGTTTAACTGATAGCTCAACTGAAACTGAAACTGAAATGACCATCTAAGTGGAGCTTTACAGCAGTGAAAACATACAACTTGCGACCCTTAGAATAGGGCACGACGCCGACGCCCAGTTAGGGAACCCCTGAGCTAGACTATCCTGACGTTCAAGCCCATCCATCGGAAAGTATCTTAAAGTTGATGCCGTATCCTGGAACATCGGACAACAGTTTAAATTTCTATTATTTTCTGCTAACTTTTTATTCAATATGACTCAATTGATTAATTGTTGAGGTATTATTTTATTTTTAAAATTCAACCAATTCGTTGCATTACAAAAAATTTACCAAAATGTATTTGAAAATCTACTAAAAGACCAGTCGTAGATGTATATAGTACCTGCATGTTCAGAGCCTGTAAAAAAGAAAAACTATAAATTTCATATTAATGATTTAAAACTAAACTGGAACATCGTCTTGAAGAAACCACATCAGTAAAAGCTGCAGGTATCCCCTTTTATGTGAATATGATGCGTCTCGCGCGCCGCCGCTAGCACGAGTTAAATTCCTTAATTAATTCGAACGCAGCGAACAATGTCGATTGTAATTTGCAAGTCATCATCTGCTCCGTAACTGTTGGAAATACTTAAAACCCAAACAACCCGGTGTTAAGTTTCCACCATTCGCAATTCGCATCAATATTCCTTTGCACTTTCCTTTTGAGCCCAACACCTGCTTATGGCGTACGCTAATTGATTTGAGAAAGAATAAAAAAAAAATAAAAACCCCACTGATGGAGATAACTTTGCTGATGAAATTATACATTTTGATTTTTAATTGACTGCAATAAGAATTTTCGAATTATTCAAAGAGCGTGATTATTATACCTGTTTTGCGCGCCAGGCAGGATATAGGGAGGGACACACTCAAACAAATGGGGCAAAAAACAACAGATTGCAAAGATAACCCTTGCGGCGCAGAACATGTCTTTACCACACACACATATGAGTCATTAGGGTCATTTTGGGGAAATTCAAAATTAGTATGAGTCAACAAAGAATCCTTTTGATGTTTAACTGCCAAGGGGATGGTATAATTCTTCTTCTAGATCTAGAGGTATAGGTATTGCGAAAAATGTGATTAATCGATTTGTAACAAGAAATACATAACGTATCCCAGTAATGACATCTTCGGAAAGTTGATTGAACCTTTTAAAAGTCAGCAATGTTGCTTTGTTGAAGTCTGAAAAGGATTCGTTATTGACGAACAAATCACTTTTATGATTTATGACAGATGGTTGTCATTGTCAGTAATTTGTGGAACAGAGTGGATAATGTGGGGTTTGGTGTGGAGTGATCCCCATCAATGAGACAAAGTCAGTTGAAAAAATGCAGTTATAATTATATTGGTAGAAGATGCCTAGCAGCTTTTCTTTCTATCACCGATTGCCAATTAAATAAACTTTGTTGCAATCTCGCCGATGCGGCGCGGCGAACATGATAAAGTTCTGTCCCTATATACGAAACCTATTCCACTATCTACCGACGGCGCCGAAATAATGTCCATTTGATACGGTATTTAAGTATCTGTGGTGCCAATATAATTGTTACATCAACAGACTATAAAAATTCTTTGTACATTTTCTCTCTTCCCTCCAACGCCAGCACACCACCGTAATAAAAGTAACATTGTTGCTATAGAGCTTGTCGAATTTTGAATTTTTCGTCTTGACACCTGAAGTCTGAACTTTTTATGGACAGCCATTTCTGTTGACAACATCTATTCTTTCATCAGATATAGATAAGGTCTCCTTTGACAGCGTCGAACTAAATTTTCGAAACATATGGAGAGCTGGTGAAATAGTAATGAAATACAAATTCTTCGCGCTACATGATGCTGGTCATAGTTTTTTTTTTTTGTGTTTGGGGTTTCGTTGGAAGGAAAAAACATCGAAAGACATTGTAGAGCTAGTACGCGAGGGATGCTTTAGTGATGGATTTAACTCGATTTAAAAAAATCTCCCGGGTGGACCGACCGACTTTCGTCATCCACATACCAATTGGGATTGCACCTAGTCGTTCCACTAATCGACAATTTATTTTTGATTCGTTTGAAAAAATTTGAGAATTTTGGATTCAGAACTTGCTTGCATATATTATTGTAGTTGCACAAGGATGAGTATCTCCCAATAAGCCAATACATTTTCCTGTCTCGCATTTTGGTCATAGTTATTCTTTTATTCGTTTAGAACATATTGTTATAGATTTTAGCTACTACTTCTTATAGCCACAAAGTCAACTGTCAACGGTGAACGGACAGACAGTCTTGACAAATCGAAATGCGAGGGTCATTTTCTGACAGGGGAAAGCAGAAATGTCTTCCCAAGTGGAAATTCGACAAAAGTATAAAAAAGTATTCGCTTCCCCACTCGAGATATCCAATCAAATTGATCATTTTAGAAGTTGCCTATTTTATTTAGACTTCCAAAACAGAAGAGAAGCCGATATAGGTCTGGTGTAAGAACACCATCTTGCCTACTGAATTGAATCGAATCTAAAACTACATAATATTAAGAGACTGACCGGTAAGATATTAAAAAAATCTCTCAATTAGGAAAACACCTTTGGCAAGGAGTGAAAGCAATCAGCATCAGCATCCTTGTAACATTTTAGTTTCAGGAGGGATGCGTATTTTCTGGTAACGACTTACAGCAATTGGATAATTTGTTTGAAAAAGCATATCTTTAGGTCTAGGAATTAATCTGCTTGAGACTTATAGTAGCACTGCTGATGCGAATACCATTTTTATACCATCGTGCGTTTATCGTGCGTTGCGCATGCCTCCATTTGTTCGTGCGTTAAAAGCTTTAAAGTCATAAACTATAATTTCCAAATATTATGGGCGCAGTAGCGCAGTGGTTAGTGTGCGAGGAGTCCCAGATTCCGATCCCCGGAAAAAACACAAATTACTTCTTAAGGTTTTTTCTACTGCGCCACCACTCGCGAACTTCTGACAAACATCCGAGAGTATGACTGTCCTGAAAAAGCTTCTCAATTCAGTCGTTCGGACTCGGCATAAAATTGTAGGAATGGTTGCGAGAAGCTAGATCTTGGGTGTCACCCCCCTGTTGCGCCACCTATTTATTTATTTTGTTATCCATACATATATCTCTGTATAATCTATTATTTTTCAAATTTATTGTTCTAAATTTTATTTTTTTCTTAAATTATTAATATTAAAGAACATTTGCATTTTTTTGTTAAACAAAACCAAACTTAATTTTTAAACACATTTAAATTACCTACTCATATAAAAAATTATTAGTATTACTTTGTTTACTAAATAAATACATACTTAATTGTAATAATAAATTGTTTTAAGATTTAAACCATGATTTATTTAATTACATATTAGAATTTTAATTTGAGTGAATAACCCAAATTCTTGTTCATTGAAAAAGCTGTCAATCATTTATTTCATTCATTTTCAATGGCCCGCTTATCCATTAAGTGGGTCGCGGGAGTGTAGGTTGCTCAAGTGGACCCTTCATAGCTCTCGATTTTCCACCATCGACTCTAAATCATCAAGGGCAATCCCCATACGAATAGAACAGAGATTATGAATTTGATCTAACCATCTCATCCTGGGTCTATCTAGACTCTAGAGGACACCTGTCTGATGGCACGGATTCCATAGCACGTCGTGGGATCCTGGATGGGGACATGCGTTTAACATGACCAAACCACTGAAGTAGCTGCACGACATTGAGTTCCTCACGTATTCTGGTGTTTCTAATGCGATCTCTACGGGTCACACCAGCAATACAACGAAGGAATCTCATTTCGGCAGCTTGTATCCGCGATCTTATTCTTTCGGTCATTACAAAAACCGCACGACCATAGGTAAGAGTTGGATGAAACATCGAATTAAAGACTGACAGCTTAGCTTTGATACCAAGTTCAGTCCTCCTAATGACAGAATGGCGAAGCTGTCTCAAAATTGATCTTTTGCAAAAAAATAAAATGGAAAATTGAAAATCCGAATGAAAAAAAACGTTGCGACCCTTCTCAATAGCGTAGTTAGAACTCAATGAGACTAAGCACTATTAATATTGCGCAATATGTACTGGATTTGTATATGTATTGATTTATATGATTATTCAAAAATTAAACTCTTATACGAGTATGTAGGTACCTACACAAAATTTAATTATCACTTCCCTTTGCTTTGTAATTTTATTTTGTCGGTTTAATGTTAGAAAACCTAACCAACAAATGAAAACAAATTACAAACAATTAATAATGTTTACGAACAATAATTTCAGCGGTCTGCATCTAGGTATAGCCAACGGCAAGGGGCTATAATTGCAGCCCTAAATATATTGTACCTAAAAAGGTGTGAATATTTTAAAATTCGCTACGGTGCATTTTGCCTTTACCTCCGGATTTTTTTTTAGAATCAAAATACAATTAGGGATGCATTAGTGCGTAAACTTTGCTCGTCCCTTTTTCTGTTTGCTTCTGGAAGGAAAATATATTTTATTTGCGTCTGAAACTGGTTATATTGCGTTATATGATTCTATACGATCAACAAGATCTGAAGTGTAAAAATATAAACAAAATAATAATAACGCTACGCAGGTTACGCAATCTTTAATAATTAATGTATGTAATTGTAACTTAAGGAGTATACTCGTAGGTACTTTTTTCGAAAGATATATTTCATAATATGTTTTTAGAGCTAAAATAAGAATGAAATATATGCCGCATACATCGAAAATGTATTGAAACAATGGGTTTACAGGGTAGCTAGCCTACTCCCCAGACTGCCTAAGGTAATCATTTGAATGAAATAATATTCCATAATTAATCGGAAGGTTCGGTCTTTTCAATAAAGCAATAACCGTTCAAAAATATAATGAATAGGGTTTTTATAGATCTTTTTTTTTTAGAGAAACCAACAGATGGCCTTCTAGCCTATTATGAACGCATATGAACCTTGAGTCAACAAACTGGTTGGCCCCTACCAGAGCGGTCTGTTTGCTCCGTAAATCCACAATTTTAGAGCCGTTCATAACGGCGTTTATAGAGACGAGCTAAAGTCATGTCTATAGTTTTGGATAGGCCTTTATTTTCCAAGTTGAATGATTCATTCTGCCTGACAACGGAGGTTATTGGGCTGTCTTTGGCAAATTAAAAAAAAAAAAAAATGGCAGCTATATACAACTTCAACGTAGTTAAGGACTTTGTCTAGAACGGCCCCGATCTACTAGCGACATTTTATGAGACATCGACAATCGAACAGCTACACTTGGTAATTGTTGATTCTTTAGCCTAAGAGAACAATTTGGTAGTAAGCCTTTGTCAGAGAGTCACATTTTCTCCCCAAAGTCAAGAACATGTTGACTGTTTCTGGCTCTGCCGCACAAAGACCTCGGACTATATTCACTTTAAAAGGCTCGAATCGTTTCTGGATTGTCCGCATAACATCGCATCTTTAAGGGCATACATATAATATGATTGGAAAGATCCAGCCTTTATAAATCTTTTCTAATCTTCTTGAGGAATGTTAAGAGGTATTAGTTCATCAACTATCAACTAAAGAATTGTTGCCTTTATCTGCGGTATTGTACTCTTTTTTTTTAACAGAAACCATCTCACCGTTAGGTATGGCATATCCTATGCTAGCTTCAGGAGTAGAATATCCCGTGTCGGTAACCCCTACATCCGGCAATGAAATTGTCGGCTTTCTAACAACCATCTAAACAAGAATTGGGATACAGTTTCGACTATTTTTCTCGCAATTCGACAGCAATTTGGAGTAGAAACCCCTTCTCCTGACAACGGGTCACCCAATCCTTTATCCAAACACTACCTACGTCGTTTTGCCGCGATTCATCAACCCCCGTTGCCTTCTAACAAGAAGACAGTTAAAATATTCCTTAGCATAATATTTTCTTCCATTATCCGTACTGCAAGACACAACGAACGAATCTTTCTTGTCTGACAACGGATCGACCATATTCATTTTCAACCAACCGTGTGAACAGACAATTTTCATCCTGACAACCTTGTCAGACCGCACTGTCAGATCTCCCTTTGACAATGAAATTGTGAGATTTTGGGGAAAAACTTAAAACATTCTGAACGGACAATTTTGCATTTTAAAAACACCAGAATACGCGAGGACTTCAATGTCTTGCTGCTACTTCTCCGGACGGAGCAGTCCATGTTTCGGTGGTTTGGTCATGTTAAACGCATGTCCCCAGCATGATCCCACGACATACTATGGAATCCGTACCATAAGGCAAGCGTTTTTAAGGAATTGTCTATCAAAGGATATTATAGAAGCTTCGACCTTTCGATATAAAGGCTTAAAGTAGGTAGCTGCCAGTTATGCTATGTACAACAATAACCAGTGTTGTTCCACTGTTCCTAAGCCAAGTTTAATGCGAAACTGTCAATGAAGCTCTAAACTGTGTTGAAAGTATTTTGTTTGTCAGCTAATATAAGTATGTAGGTATATCCTTATCCAAATTCAAAGTCGCATTAGCAGCTTATCTGCTGCCTCGTGCCTTATGCCATTTAACCTAACCTATTTTGCATTCATTCATTCATTCATTTTCAATGGTCCGCTTGTCCATTAAGTGGGTCGCGGGTGTGGGTTGCTCAAGTGGACCCTAGATAGCTCTCGATACTCCGCCATCGACTCTAAATCATCAAGGCCAATCCCCATGCGGGTAGAGGAGAGATTATGAATTTGATCTAACCATCTCATCCTGGGTCTACCTAGGGGACGCCTGCCCGATGGTACGGATTCCATAGCACGTCGTGGAATCCTGGTCGGGGACATGCGTTTAACATGACCAAACCACCGAAGCATGGATCGCTCCGTCCGGAGAAGTAGCTGCTCGACATTGAGTTCCTCACGTATTCTGGTATTTCTGATGCGATCTCTACGGGTCACACCAGCAATACTACGGAGAAATCTCATTTCGGCAGCTTGTATTCGCGATCTTATTCTTTCGGTCATTACCCAAACCTCATGACCATAGGTAAGAGTTGGAAAAAACACCGAATTAAAGACTGACAGCTTAGCTTTGACACCAAGTTCATCTCCTAATCGTGCCTCGACCACAGCTCTGCAACGCGTTTCCAGCACCTTGGCAAAGACTTTTCCGGGGAGACTTAAAAGTGATATACCCCTGTAATTGGAGCAATCTCTTTATCCCCTTTCTTGAAAAGGGGCACAATCACCCCAATCTGCCAATCGCTGGGAGTTTCGCCGCATTCCCAGGCCACTTTAATGACACGAGCGAGCCATTTGACTCCCTCTTCACCTAAGGCGTTTAGCATTTCTGGCCGGATTTCATCCACTCCTGCAGATTTGCCAGCTTTTAGCGATTTGATCGCAAAAGTGACTTCCTCTACCGTGGGACTATTTTCCGCCCTGCTTAAGGCGATAGATGTGTCATCCTCGATGCCCTGGATTGGATTGAGCAATTCGGAAAAGTGCTCGCTCCATCTGCGCAAGATGTCCTCCTCATTAGAAAGAAGTGTACCATCTTTGGATTTGACTCCTTCGATAATGTTCCACTTCCTTCCTCTAAGACGGCGGATGGTCTGCCAGAACACCTTGCTTGCAGATCTGTGATCGCGGTCCAATTTTTCGCCGAACTCCTTCCAAGAATGTTCTTTGGCTGCTTTAACAGCCAATTTGCAAGTTCTTCGCGCCTCAATGTACCGGTTTCGAGAAGGAGAGTCCCCCAAGTGAATCCACACCTTGAAAGCCTTCTTCTTCTCTCTGATAGCTTCTTGAACTCCGGGCGTTTTAAACCACGCAGTTCTTTTCTCACCACCAGCCGCCACACCGAGCCGCTTCACTCCGCAAACATGTCCTGCAGAGGCAATAACTGCTGTTGAAAACAACTGCCATTCTTCCTCTACATTCAATGGAACATTTGGAATTTGTTCAAACCTTTCAGATACCTGCCGCGCAAATTCCTCCCGTATCTCATCGTTCTGTAGCCCCTCCCACCGTATGCGCGTAACCATTCTTGGTTTACGCTTTGGCAGGATAGGTAATTGATCGTTGAGATACAATTTGCACAACACCAGGTGGTGATCAGTTGACAGTTCAGCCCCTCTCAACACACGAACATCACAAACCATCCTTTTAATACAAGATGGTACCACAAAGAAATCTATCAGCGATTTCTGCTGAAGACTTCGACGGTACCATGTGTATTTATGGATATCTTTGTGTGGAAAGAATGTGTTCATAATGGACATTCCATTTGAACAACAAAAGTCCAACAACTTCTCTCCGTTCGCGTTCTGATCGGGGTCACCGTGTTTCCCAATCGCGCTGCCCCATGTCGAGAAATCCGCACCCACGTGAGCATTGAAATCACCCATCAGGATATAAGAATCCATATCTGCAACCTTTTCAAGGGCTGCATCAATTTCATCTAAGAAAGCTGCGTACCCTGACTCCAGATTCGGTGCATACACCTGCACTAGAGCCAGAGTTGATCTTTCAAGCTTAAGCTTTAAGATCGCAACTCTCCCTCCTAACGGAATCCACTCCAATACTCTGCCTGACAGCCTGGGACTTGTGAGTATCCCCACTCCCGCCTGAGCAGACATTGAAGGTGCTACTCCCGACATGAAGAGTTTCCACCCACCTGCAAGGTCAACAGTTCTAGAACCCCTTTGCTTTGTTGAGGATAACATATTTAACAGCCTCCCCAACAAGCTCCAGGTCTTTTCCCGTGAGCGAAGAGATGTTCCACGTGCCTATCCTAAGTCGATGCCGTTGTCGAGTAACCGAAAGTCCACTTATGCCCCTATTGGTGCATAGCGCATCCACCCTCTGACCCCCATAATGGTTTGCGAGACCATTGACAGGAAGCTCGTAGCCGTTTCGGGTTAAACCCGGCCGACTGCCGAGCGTGACAAGCCGACCACTAGACGCTCGCAAACTGCCACCCTTCAGGCCTGGCTCCAAAGGGCGCCCTATTTTGACAGGCTTGGCAATATCCGAGGCTCGCTTTCGTCGCTTTGTCATCATTGGGTGTGTGCTTCGTTAGCCATGTCTAGGTTCACCTAGAACCTAGACATGTTGCCCGCCCCCCACCACGGGGAGGTCAGCTACATGAGGGGGCTATTTGCATGTCAGACCAATTTGGTATCTCTGTTGTGGTTTTTCTTTTATGCACATCCAATACACAAATACATATGTATGTCCTTATCTAATCTAATCCTAATCAAAAACGTTATGCACTTTCTTATTCATGCACACAAAAATCCTAGACAATGGTGCAAGTTAACAGCCACCTAACAGTGCGAACAACTTCTTCAAACCAATTAACAGAGCGACCTACGTACATATTTTAAATTTCGTTGTTGGATTATCTGTTGCATGGCGACAAGAGCTGCTTGCCTCAAAGGATCAAACCCAAACTCAAAGGGGTGCTATGCTAATGTTAAACAGCTGGCAGGCAGTGGCGGTGGTAATGTTGTGTGTAGTGGTTCGTGGATGGACTGCCTACTCACTACTGTTACAGTGAATGGCGAGGAAAATGGACAGCAAAATAACAGAGTGTGTACGAGGAAAATCAGCAGCTGCTGGTGTCGCTTCTGTTCTGTCTGTATTCGTTGTGGCTGTGGTGAAATTGTCAAGAGGAAGACCAATCATTGTTGTTGTTGTTTTTCGTTGCATGAAACTGGGTTGTTTTTATTATTTTTTTTTCTTTCGTTAGTGTGTGCGCTTCACCTTCTTCTTCGTTGTATCGTCTTCGTCATCGAGTTTCGTTTCGTAGTCGCCGTCGCCGAGCCGACTCGCCGTAGGTCGTCCGTCGTCGTATCCATCGCCACTTTGCCTGCGTCGTTTGTTGCTGTGTTCGTCTTTTTCGTCTTCTTCAGCTTGTCGTCGTCGTCTTTGTCGTCATCATCTTCGTTCGTCGTCACGAATAGTGGTAGAAACCAGCAGGAGACAATGTTCAACGAAATCGAGGAATCACTTGTGCGCGGACTATCGTCGAAGATGGTTGTGTTCCGTTTTTTGTTTTTGTTTGTTTATATTTTATGTTCGTTTGTGTGCAGAACAATTTTTATCAGTCGAATTGGACTAGCTTTTAAATCTCAGTGATCTCGATCAATGGCCAGGGCCAACAAAAAAAAACCCCCAACCCAACCCAACCCATCAACGATCCGAACGTTAGAAGACCAGTTATAGTGCAATTTTTGTTTGTATGTGATCTGTGATGATAAAGATGACTGACTTGCGGTGCTGCAGTGTGTAATCGGAATCTCTCAGTGGTGCATTGCATAGTGCTGCTTCTGCAAATTCTTGCTCCTCATAGATCGTGTAATGGACTCCCTAGGGGGGGTTGCCGTGGGGGTGATTATGGTGGAGGTAGTCGACAAAGTGATGATTGCAACCGTTATTCGTTAAAATAGACACGAGGAGGAGCAACTTAAGACACGATGATGATGGTCGACGACGGAAGCAGATCAGCAAAGTTCAAGCAACAAAGATCGTCGAGTGCGAGCCGAGCAATATTGATCGCGTTGGAACTTATACATGGTCGTAGTATTTATACATGATCCATTATTAAGACAGCTGGAAGCAGTGAGAATCTGGAAAGATTTTGAACCAATCTGCAGATAAAAGTGACCTAGTGCTTTTGAAGCATCAGTTGTTCCCTTCGCTGATTATTATCATGCTTGACTTACGCGCGTTCAAAGATCACGCGCATTGAGTGTAAAAGCGTTTTTGGACGTTTCATTGGACTTGCCCTCCTCGTCTATGCTTAACGCCTGAGAATGGGGTGGATGATTGGTTCCGTTGTCAGTCTGTTGCACTGCCGATGATCTTTGGTCTATCTTTGCATTGAACTTCCCTACACAGCGCGCCCGTCGTCAGTCATTATCACACACTATATGGCATTCTACCAGTGCGGTTGGAATGGAGTTTTACCAAGAGTGTGTGGATGTGGAGTGGCAACTAGCAACCATTGAAGCAGAAAGACATGCATACAGCAGAGTATCCGTCTTTGCAAGACTGAGGCGGCTATTTGACAAAGCGCAGTTAAGTTCTAGAGTTTTTTTTTTTTAATGAACGTTTCCCATTTATTGCTAAATTGGATTTGTGTTTGTCTTCCGGGTTTATAAAAAAAACTATTTGTCGTGGTGGAAGTTCTGTTTGATTTGACGAAATGTGTAAAACAGTCTTAAGCTGGTCTAGATGTCTAGATTTGTTTTCTTAAAGGTGAGTAAATGGATGTTCAATCTAAATTATATATTTTTGTTTATTACTATAAAATTATTGTGTGAAACTTTTTAAAATTTTTTTTTGTTGTAACAACCTATATGTCCCGACAAGAACTACAAATTTGATTGCCAAAAGTCGTTAATACCAACCTAAGTTAATGTGTCATCTACATAATGTTTATAAAGTGGACAAAAGTAAGAATTTGGTTCCATATTTGCAGTTCTTCTGGTTGGCTTTTGATTGGAATTTTTTAATTTTAACTAAATCCTTTGGTGTTTGTGCCCTTGATCCTTACAGTTACAGCTACTGTTGTCATAAAAGTTATTAGCAAATAAAGTGATTTTAAAAAAAATAAGAAATCTATAAAAATTGTTACGTTGAAAAATCGGGACTAAAGTCAACCATGTTCTTGTTAAAAACAAATGGGTTCTTAAGGAGTTACAAATTTGTTTAACCTTGAAACATAATTTAGATTAAAGATAAGAACGCAGCTCGAGCGAAACTAAATTTTATTTTTCTCTTCAAAGATTAGCTAACTAAAATCCTTGTTTAAATTTTGACATGGAGTGGGTTGAGGATACAAAACGTGTCACAGAAAACTGCTGTTCGTTGAAAATTACTTCCTTCAAAAATTCATCGACCCAACTAATGTTTTATAGGTAGGTATTCGTTGCGCTTTCGTTTTTCCTTGTTGCTATTTTTTGATCTAAACTTTTACACTTTTAAGAGATTCCTCGTCGAGCGTCGAGGTACCTATTCATATAAAAAACTCATCCTTATTTGCTTTTCCGTAACACAAAAACGCAACAGAAAAAGCAACACAACCTGTCAAAATTTAGCTGGAGAAAATGGTCGCGGTCCATTGACCGCTCTCTAGCGCAAATGCTGAAATGTCAGTTTTTTATATTAAGTTAGGAAATATCAGTGTTACAATTAAGCAGAATCAGAGGCGGTTTCCGCAGTTACAAAAAAAAAATCTGCCCATAATCGAATGGTAGTTAAAACTTCCAAACGATATCGATAACGAAACAAAATTCGAAAAGAAAAACTGACTCGTAAGAAGAACGGAACTGACTTATTTGACAACAAAATTGGCCATTTATTAGGATACTTCAGCTGTAGGCATTTTATCACAACGATCCATTTAAAGTGTTGGAATGATTGTGGATTAGCTTAAAAAATCGTAGGTAGGTACGTCGACATTTTTCTTGTGAGCAGCTGCAATCTGTAGTGTTCTCAAACTTTTTCGCTTATAATTCTACAGTAGTTTCTGCTTTCGAAGAAATCGTCTTAGTTCATGAATGCAACTAGTAAATGCATGAAGCTTGCAATATTTAGTTCTGTAGTTGAACAATTGTTCCTGCGGACACACATCTGACAATTTATAGATATTTCCTGTGGCAGCATTCCTTTACAACTTACAAGTGACTAGGTATTCAATGACGTCCATTATTCTTTGGATTCAACTTGGGTATACTAATATGTAGGTACAGCGGGCGCTCACAAATTAGAACTTTCGGAAATTGGAATCTTCCAGAAATTAGAACCTAAGTTTTTAATGCATTAAATGCTCTAAAATAGAACTTGAGGTTCTAATTTCTGAGCAATTTTTTTCTTAATTTTTTTTACACATGGTGAATTCCCATACCTATTTATTTATTTTTTTTTTTTTTTGCTTCAACAATGCAAAAATGGAAAAGGGAATCACCAAATTATGTACGTGGTCATTTCCTTCGCGTTTCTTTTTGTCATACTCAAGTACATATTTGACATAATGTATTTGGTTCAACGCCTGCGAATATTTTATTTGCATGTATAGATTTGGCTGTCTTTTTCTCAAATATTGAATGTACATGTACATAATTCATTAAAAATGTCAAACATGTTTATTTCATATACATATTTTTAAATCAACCTGAAAAGAAGTGCACATTGACTGGACCAATATGAAAGGCGAAAGCTAAGTCAATTTTTGGTGAAGTATCTCAATAAAGAGGAAAATGCGTTCCGTACAAGTGATGGATGGTTTAACAAATTATAAAATTTATTGTTAATTAATAAAAGACATTTGTGTGAAAATAGTAAATTTTGGAGGTAGTTTCACTCCTTTTTGCACTTTTTAATTGAACTAAAAAAACGTCCAGAAATTAGAACATTTCGGAAATTAGAATTACCCCAGGAACAAAGTGGTTCTAATTTTTGAACGTCCGCTGTACTGACAATATCTCAATATGTATAAAGAAATATTCTACTCCCACGTTTCCCGAATTATCCATTACAAACTGATGAATCGTGTGCCCCACATTTTTATTGAAGCTAACCAATTCTACATAACAGTTACTCCACTTTATAACAAATAATGTATCTATATACAGATAAAATAAGAAACAAAACTTGCATAACCGGAAGATGCCGCAAAAAAAAAAAAAAGTGGTCGCAGAAACCCCCCTCGAATTTTCTTCAAAGTCTGGCATCCCTCCATGCATCCAGATCCATACACTACCTCGCTTGATGCTCCAAAACTTGCTACAGACAGATAAAGGCGCACACACTTTATCAAGGCGCAGTTATGCATAATTGCAACCTTGGAACCCCGCTGTGGGAGGGGAATAATGGACATTGGATATACTCGTAGCGTAGCAAGAACACGCACTCACACAACCAGGAAAAGTAGCCCTTTTTCGCCGCGGACGCGGTCGGTCGGAGTGACGAAGGCATCGTTGTGTCGACATATTGATGACTCATGGGTATGCTGGCTGTGGCTACACGAATTGCCACCGCCACATTATAGAGCAACCGAAGAATATTGTTTTGCGTCGCAATAAAGGGTGGGTAAGGGATTTTGTAATATTGTAGCGCTGATGACGATGAGCCCTCGATTATGACGACATAATTCGAATTTTTCTCAATGAATTTGAGATAAACTAGTTGTGGGGCTGGGACTGGGAGATGGATGGATTTGTGTACGTATAAAGCGTATAAAATGTAGCCTCAGGGGGTTATTTTGTTTGCTACTCCTATGCCTAAATGAAAAGGGCTAACTTTGTAAATGGTCTTGTCTTTAACATGTTTCAAATGACGCAACGTCTTTCACTAACAGTTTTCTTTCGAAAAAGGTTGTCATCGGGGGGAAGCAACTGAAGTGGACTGGAACTGGAAGTCGGTAAACAAAAGTACCCACCTACCTCTCGACTTATTTTTCTGATAGTTGATTGTTTTTGAAAGCGTACTAAAATAGATTGTGAACCTATCAAATCAACCATTGCAACTTTTGACGCGTAGGTAGGTACGTAGTTATTGAATTTATTGAGCAATTGTGTCTAGCCTCTAGAATACCTACTGTTGTATTGTGTAAACATATTAAGTCAAATTATGTGCATAAGTACCTAACATGTTCCTTGATATAGCACATCTTTGTTTAGAGTTTGAGCCATGTTAACATAAATTTCGTGGTATGTAAGGAAGTCGCAATTATGGTGGATAAATATATTATAGGATATAAATCCGACTAAAACTAAAGCTCTTAATATTTGTCCGAAATTTTTAAAAAATTAACATTAATCGCTTTTGATAAATAGGTACCTAGATAAAGTGTCTGGTTTTGTGTAACGTAACGCAATTGGCGCTTTAGCTCCGTTTTGAGACCACTATACGTGTAAATTAAAGAATACATACATTAATATGGTGGATGTAATGTTTCGTTCGTGATTTGTAGTATGCAAGCCAAACTTTTTGAAAATGTTTTATGTCTCTTCACCTTGGCGGTGAACTTTGCGTTTTTTAAAGAAAATTCTAGCCGAACCGTATGAGGGGACGTATAAATATTGAAGTAATGTTTCTATATACTACGGGGCCACAGTGGAAAGTGATCTAGGAAGAACATCGAGTCCGGGCAGGTCTCAGCCTCCAGTCTTACACGAGCCTGGACATAGCTTTGGTTGAATCTTTACAACTGAACTAATCTCATCACTGGGGTAGCTGCGTGATGATATTCTTTCTTCCCGAGCAACAGCCATTATCTGGACGAGCGAGCCTTATCGTCATCGGCAGTAGCGAGTCCATCGAAGAACCTCTTGTTCTGTAGAACAAGTTAACTAGTCTTTGATCCTTGAGCCCAAGCGATCGGCCGTGCTTAACCACTCTTAAGACTGCACTACCCTGCCCATGCCCATAATACCTACTATTGGGTCGTATAGTAGTAGATAAAGGGCCCGCCATCTAACGTTTTTTTTTTCAACTAGTGCTTATTTCGCGAATGGTAACACTTAGCTCATGTCTAATTTGACAGATAATTAGTTTTATCCTTCCGCTGAACGAATATGGTTGTGTATACGCTTGAACAACGCTGGGAAATATTGCGACATTACTTTGAAAATCATGGTAATGTTGCAGAATGTGTGCGAAAATTGCGTACGGATTTTGGAGGAAGAGAAGCACCGTCAGCTCCGTATGTTTATCTTGTGAAAAAAGTGAAAGAAACTGGCATCCTTATCGATAAACCAAAGCGTGAAAAGCCAAAAACAGTGCGTACACCCGAGAAAATTGCTGCTGTGGCAGAAATTGTGCGTGAAGCGCCATCAACATCAATTCACCGTCGTTCTCAACAATTGAACATTTCGGAGACATCATTAAGACGAATTTTGCATAAAGACCTTGGTATGATCGTGTAGGCTACTGCATGGCCAGCCTAGGCAGCCATTTGAATGAAATTATTTTCCATTATTAACCGGAAGGATTGTACTTTCAAATAAAAAAAGAAATTTGAGAAAATATTCAGTAGTTTTTTTTTATTTTTTATTATTTATTTATTTGGCGGACCCTTTAGTAGGCGTATTTTTTTGAGAATCTATAGCTAGCTCACTTTTCCTTTTACAAGCAAAACTTTTATACTCACTTTTAGTTTTGTTATACTCACTTCCCAAAAAAATATGCCAAGTGTTAGCTCAATGTGATCAAATTTGCTTCGCGGGATTTTTAAAATAGCTCGTTATTTTGCCCCACCCTGTATTATATTACGAAGTCTTCGCAATCAATTTGTTTCGTTAACAATGTTAAGGATGATTTTGTTGACGTACCCCAATAATTGATTTCCATCAGGGCCGGATTTAGAGGTCTGGAGGCCCTAGGTCAACAAACGAGGAGGCCACCTGGCCCCTACATTTTTTCCAAATAAAATGCACAATTTTTAGACGAAAAATCGTTGATGATTTCGTTGAAATCAAGTTATCGGAGTGCTTAATGGACAGTTTTGTTCCATCGTAGTTCAAAGTAGTTTAAATTTTCAGCATTCATCTTCTTAATGTGATTAAGAAATACAAATTTCGAACGTACTGTTTCATAATGCACGCAATCTTTAAGTGAAAGAAAGGCATAGCTGGCTGATCACTGGGATAAAGCCGGATACTTTGAATCTCTCTTTTGGTGACAGATCACTCAGCCATTAGGATACTCGATTGAGATGTGTAAGTGCTAATGGCAACTGCTTATCATGGTCATTTGACATATTGATATTTTACTGATTGGAGTGAACAAATGTAGATAAATTGTTTTTTAATATTTAAGAACAATGTAATCAATAATCATGTTTGTACGAAGTACTGTATAGGTACACTTTTTTCAAAGTCTATTGTGGGCCCTCCCCTATTTTCATGTTGCCGTGCGAAATATTTGTTCCATATTATTAACTGTAGGAATTCCGAGATTATCACCCCTATTGCCGTTGGCGTTTGTCGTATACGACTTATGTTTCGTGTCGTTGTACAACAATGTTCAGATTTTTTTTTAACTTTTGTTAACAATTTTATTTCCTATGTGTTAACCATCATTTCAATTCATTTGTCTCAAAAAAGTTAAAAACAGCGACTAAAAAACGAAGCGAAATACGAGTCATTTACGACAAAAGCCAACGGCAATAGGGGTGTATTTTTAGAGATCTTCGTTTCTGATGTACCTACGTATGGACACCACAGACATGGGTCAATTTTTAAATGAATAGGTACCTATATCACTGTTTTCAAACGTTTGTAAAGTTTTATGCTACTTCAGGAAAAAATACTCAATTTAAATTTAACGTGAAAATAATCAGATTTTTGATATCTGTCATTGTCAGAGTGTGCCCAACCAAAACCTTAGAAATCAGAACTCTGAAATGAATTACAGTGGGTTTCCAAATGTCGGTTGATTGACAAAGTTTGACAGCTCTTGCGTTTATGTCATTGAACGACAGCACCGTCAGTTTATTTCCACTTATGTCAATTATGGGCAAAAAATCGTTTGTCAGTTGATTGACCAACTTATGAGCTCGATGCCAATTAAATTTCACTGTCAATTGTAGACAAAGTGACATTGCCCGCGTTCCATTGACCGCTAGATGACTAGCGGCATGCCAAAGTCCATATAAAAAAAAACTGACATTTCACAATTTATGTGCTAGAGCTCTAGCGCAAATGATGAATTGTCAGTTTTTTCTATATGGAGTTTGGCATGTGCGCTAGTCATCTAGCGGTCAATGGAACGCGGCCATTTTGTGTGACAATTCAGCTATTCCCACTTGTCCAGTGGTTTCTTTGTTAGTTATTGACAAACAATTTTTCGCTATTTCCACTTGTCAATTTTTTTATTGGCATAAAAATACGTGAATTGTCAATTTCAAATCGACAAGTGGAAATCCAGCATTAAGAATACTCCTTCATAATTCTGTAAATAGTGTCATTGCGGTCATTTAGACTCAAAGAAGTAACCACTCGCGTGAACCGCAGATAGGTACTGCTCAGGTTTGTCTTTGTCTATTTGCAGAAGCTACAGATTGCAAATTCTGTGGTGAGTAAAAGTGTATTGAACCAAAAACTGTTATACAATGGTACATAATAAGCTACACTAATTTTATGATTCATATAAATTGTAACCTTTCTTTCATACAAAACACAAGCTAAGTTCTTCGGCGTCCATGACATACATTGTATGACTAATATGGTCACCAAAAATCTTAATATAAACAAAGATAAACATTAACTCTCTGCTGGCACTTAAAGAGAATATCATCAATGAATAAGAAATTAAAAAAAGATACATACATACTTGCAAAGACAACTCAAAAACGAAACGCGCAACACTCTTGAGCTCTTTCCTGAGATGGACCCCACGCGTATCAAACAGGCCAGACTGTGTGTGCCAGTGTATAAGCTATGCGGCGCTGGATTCGTTATGTATCTTGACACAGCAAATCCATTTAAAAGTCTGCACGCACGGCTCCAGTTCTTGTTGTTCTGTGTAGTTCAAGAACACAAAGTCAGACACTTGCAGCCATGAGTTGAATATAATTCCGAGCTGTCAGGGACAACGGAAATCGGGTTCCTCTCCATTTGTTTTCTTTTCTTTTTTTTATTGTCTTCTTGCTTGTGTCCGCCCATACAAATAATGTTGCAGGAAAACTATTTGTAAACATTGCAAAATTGTAGCTAAGCGTCATTTAAAGTATAAACATAAACTCTACAATATCATCTAATAAAGACCTAATCTGATAGTGAAATGAACCGTGGCCACCTATAAGCTTCCTCAATACTTTCTATATACATATATTTAAACGATGATGGTTCATTGTCATCAGCAAACGTTTCAGCTGAGCGATTTTAATAGCGAATTGCGCTTCCCTGCGTCCCGGACCACTATCGCCCATAGTTAACTCGGCCAAAGATGTTAGAGGCGGCTCAAGCATTGGGGATGGGGAGGGTGTATAAAAGACACGACCCACAAAGCGATTTCTTGGAATCGCGCATTTACATACAATCGCGAAGATACTTTTTTGGTTTTAATTGATCACAGGGTATCATCACTCAAGTCTCGTCATCTCGTGTGTTCTACCGAGCTTAGGCGCTGCTTCAGTGTAGTAGTATAGTTACGTGCGGAGTCCACTTTTGAATTTCAAATTTATGATTTAATTCAGAGCTTAAATCCCCAGATTCAAATGTGTGCATAGTCGTCTGGTGGGCAATGAACGCTAGTGGCCGACTTTTTAAAAGACAACAAAATGGAACCATTTCAATTAGAGATGGTTTTATTTTTTTTTTGTTTTGCCGATCGTTTTTGGCGCGATTGTACCCGAGATTCAAACGATTCAAGGTTTAGTACTACGAAAAAGATACAAATCAGATTGCGGGGTTAAGAATGAATAATATAATGCAAATACGAAAATACGCTGTGCGCACAAAGATCTCACACGATGTCGTCGTTTCATTATGTATAGATTGTAGTTTGATTTTCGAAAACCTTCGTGTCGCGCTCAGTTTCGTCATAAATCAGTCAAAATATTGATTATGGCAATTTGATCAAATATTTATATTTTTTTTATGATATGAATACGTTATTTAAGTCGTTTGATACAGTATTATTGGGTCTTTGTTTGAAACAAAAGACAGCGAATTTTATTTATGCTAAACGATCTTGTTATTTATCTTTGGGGTTGGCATTTTTATTTGATTTGCATGCGCGTTGGTTGGTAGAAATATTTCTCAACCGGAAGAAGGAAGATGGCGTTGTAGATATGAAAATGCCATTTTAAATACGTACTTACCTATATGTATACAAAGGGTCCGCCATCTAACGTTTTTTTTTTTCAACTAGTGCTTATTTCGCGAATGGTAACACTTAGCTCATGTCTGATTTGACAGATAATTAGTTTTATCCTTCCGCTGAACGAATATGGTTGTGTATACGCTTGAACAACGCTGCGAAATATTGCGACATTACTTTGAAAATCATGGTAATGTTGCAGAATGTGTGCGAAAATTGCGTACGTATTTTGGAAGAAGAGAAGCACCGTCAGCTGCGTATGTTCGTTATCTTGTGAAAAAAGTGAAAGAAACTGGCATCCTCATCGATAAACCAAAGCGTGAAAAGCCAAAAACAGTGCGTACACCGGAGAAAAAACTGTTTGGTGCGGATTTTGGTCCAGAGGCATAATTGGGCCATTTTTCTTCGAAAATGAGCAAGGAGTGGCCGTTACAGTCAATATGGCGATCGTTATCGGGCCATGTTGAATGAATTTTTGTTCACAAAAATTGAAGAGGAGGATATTGGCAAGAAGATCGCATTATCAGCCGCAGAGCTTATGTCGTTTCGCCACCGCGGAGCTGCGATTTGACACCGTTGGACTATTATTTGTGGGGTGCCGTAAAAGATAAGTGTTACGTCGACATTCCAGAGACATTTGACGCTTTAAAGGACAATATTCGTGAAGCCAATGGTGAAGTACAGCGGCACACAATCGATAATGTGCTTAAAAATTGGACCGATCGTATAGGCTACTGCATGGCCAGCCGAGGCAGCCATTTGAATGAAATTATTTTCCATTATTAACCGGAAGGATTGTACTTTCAAATAAAAAAAGAAATTTGAGAAAATATTCAGTAGTTTTTTTTATAGCATTTTCAAAAAAAAAAAAGTTATTTGGCGGACCCTTTATATATGTTCTTTAAACAAAAAACTATATATATTCCAATTCATTGATTTTTATTAGTTTTTATTAAATTATATGTACTTAGGTAAACGAACATAGGTACTTATTTTTTTTACACACATTTTTTCAAAACAGAAGACGTCCTGATTTAAGCCTGATTTAAGATGAGATCAATCACCTTATCTGAATCCACATTAATATCCGTATGAACAGATATCATAGCAAGTGGGCTTAATCTTGCACTCTCCATAACGCTTCGAGACACAGTTTTAATCCTTTTCATGGTTGAAAAGGCAAAAAATGGCAAAACCTGGGAGAAGAGCTTGAAACGATGGTAGAACGTCTTTGTTGACCATAAATCTGTCCGTAGGATTTTGTATTAACGAATCTATGCAAGGAATTAGTATACACACTCTAAAGTAGGCTTCAGTAGAAGATGTTTCTGGATTGGAACGCTTTGATTGTTTCATTAAGTTCTTGGAGCTCTTAATTCAACTTCGAATAAGTCCTCAGCAAGTTGGGATGCGGATTGAAAAGCCTCTCTGAAAAAATCTTAGGCATTAGGCAAAAACGAAATCTAAGGATTTATTGTGTAGGGAAGCTGATAAGGGCATCAGCGTTAAACTGAATAGTTTTTTGCATACAATGAGGCTTACTAGGAAATCACTTTGTTGGACCGCTGTCAAAGTGGTGATGCTTTCGAAGACATCGCCCAAGTTCTGCTCGTTATTTCTTCAAGACTTATTGAGATGCATTTGAAGAGCTCTACAAAGGAAATAATACCGTCATGGCTTTCAATAAATCTTGTTTCACAAAGACGTATAGACGTCGAGTTTTTTGGTTCTCTGGTGCGTGTTTTTAATGACATTTTTGAAAGTTATATTTGCATTTTAATGGTTGTGGAAGAAATTAGCTATTTCACTAACTTCCCCAAGGCAAATCAGCCTGCCTGGCTGCTGTAGCCGAGAGTGTGAGACTCAATTCACGAACATCAACTCGCCATCGATCTCAACAGCTCAATATGTCACACACTATAGCCTGAGGAGAATTCTGCACAAAGATCTCGGATTATTCGCTTACAAGGTCCAATTGAAGGCGCACGACCATCCGCTTCGTTATCGCTTCGCAGTTTGGGCCTTAGACCAGCTTGAATTGGAAAATGATTTTGGGCGAAAAGTCATCTTTTCTGACGAGGCGCATTTTCATCTTGGCGGCTACGTTAACAAACAAAATTGCATCTGGGGCTCGGAAAAACCGTTATTGTCGAGAAGTCAATGCATCCGCAGAGAGTGACAGTTTGGTGAGGATTGTGGAGTGGTGGCATCATTGGACCATTTTTTTTTCTCTCTCGAAAATGAGGCTGGGAACAATATTTCTGTCAACGATGGGCGTTATAGAGCTATGTTAACCGACTTTTTTACTGAGATTGAAGACATGGATTTGGACGACCTCTGGTTCATGCATGCCATACACAGCCCATGCCACCATCGATCTTTTGCGCAGCAAATTCCCAAATCGTGTTATCAGCCGTCTTGGCGATGTCAATTGGCCGCCTCGGAGCTGCGATTTGATCCCTTTGGACTTTTTTTTTGTAGGGAACCGTGAACCGTGAGCTACAGCTTGAAACGCCAGCCGAGGCAGCCACTCGAACGACACGTTGTGTTCCATAATTAATGGAAATGTTTGCTCCTGCTATTATAATAAAGCCATAAATACGTACACGGAAACAATTTAATTTTGTTCATTTTTTCACATTTTTGTTCACCTTTTAGGTACCCTTGGATTCATTGAGCACGGCATTTCGTGTGCCTTGTATACACTGGTCGGCTCGGCATAAGTATTTTGACAAAACTAAAGGCAGACGAAATGCCGTGCTCAATGAATCCAAGATGTATCTTGGTTGTATGTACTTCAATATCGAAATGTGTTCTGTCCAACTTATGTTTTGGTCAATTAGTACCGAGCTATTTAAATTTGTTAACAACTTTAATTTAATAACAATTATTTTAGTTGCACGTCGAATTTCCACCAGACGTTGAAGTACCCGACACAATCAATTAATTTATAACCCGGCTATCAATTGATATCAACGTACAGTGGACTCTATAGCGAATCCAGTCTTCAATTTGGAAAACATTAATTTGATGATACCATATACAATTAGCATGTGTGTCGAAAGCAATATTTATGCCATGTTAGTTCAGCTATTAAATTGCGACAGGTCATTGAGCCAAATGCGATGTCAAGATTGTCTGCAAGAAGACAAGGAAAACAACGACCTGATTTACACTAAATGGGACCCAAGGCAGATCTTTAGAGTACACAGAAGCTTAGAACCCTATAGGGGTGCTAAGAAAATGCCCTATTTTCACTCTTTGTTGTCGGTGCTTCAAATACGATGTAAACCATAGTTGGATGTAAAGCCGGGAATCATCCTGAATCATATTATTTTCCCAAAAGATGAAATAAATATTTTAATACCATAAACAACCGTGTCAAGCCCATTAAAAGACCACAAGGAGGCCAACGAAAAATGTACTATACCATCTAACAGCAATGCGACTTTGCCGCTCCATTGACAGAGCTTCGTATGTTTATATGGCAACTGCAACCTGCAAGCAAGCGTACACCAAGATGCAAATGACGAAAGCGTGCTTATGAAACGCAGCTGCGTAAACAGTAGGCCTTACCCTAAATCCAAAATCCAGATGCTACATTTCTTTCAGTGCTCATTATACTAAAGTCATCGTTTTCACGCAATCTTGGCTTGTCTAGAAGACTCTAGAAAGCTGATCGTAGAAGCCCTATACCCTGCCGTAACAGAAACTGTCCGCAAATCGAACCGCAGCAGTCTTGAATAATGGGATCATAATGGGATTGAACTCAGATTTCAGATAACACACTATTCATTTTAGAAAAGTTGTAGCTTTCGTTGTCGCAATCCTGGCTAGCACGTGAGCAGAAATAAGGTTATCGTACTTCTGTGCGTCATGATGCAATGGAATTTAGGAATTTAAATAATTGACTAACAGTTTTAAATAGGAAAATGAAAATTGTGTTCCAATCACAACACATCGTGTAAAAAAAAATTTCTGTCATCATGTACGATAAGTTGTGATTGGAACACAATTTTCAGCATACGTATGCTGATTCAACATATCGTCTAATACTAGCTTAAGAGCTAGCAGCGTTTTTTCTCAAGTCATTTTAGCAAGGCTGTAACTTTGTGAGCTTAGTTCCTAGTGACTACTGAACACGAAAATACATTTCTGGCAGCGCTGCGTTGGTTTATATTGGAATGCCATAACCTCAAAAGAGCAAAAAATGTAGGTACCTCACTTTAGCAAACTTAAGATTTTGGTATGTGTTAATTTACGAAGAAACAGCGATTGGCAAGAGTGATACTTCGCATGATCTCTGCGCCGTTGTAGACAAAGCCCAGGAGACCAAGTAGACAAAGTCTTTAACTACTTCGAAGTTGCATCTCTCCATATCCTGACGTTTTGTCCGAATCGTCAATGCTGAGACTCCTTTCTCGTTGACTGCATATACTTCATTTTGTCCTCATTTACAGCCAGACCCATCTTCGCCGCCTCCGTTTCAATACTTGAAAATGTACCACTGATAGCTCGTTGCGATCTTCCGATAATGTCAATATCGTCAGCATATGCAAGCAGTTGAACAGACTTCCGAAAAATTGTAAATCTGATGTTGGCTTGTGAGATTCGTACAATTGCTTCAGGGATGATGTTAAAAGAATTACACCATAACCCAAAAATATTTGAATTTAATTAGAACTTAAATCGTTATGAGTTGTGCAAACGGCCCTAAGAGATCACACGTTCTGCAGCACATGCTGGCTACCTATGCGATATAATGCACTTCACATCGAACTGGTAACATCTATTGTGCTTGAAGTGTCCGAATTTTGTTTAGATAAGTGGAGTCTCTACACTCCTAATGTAGCTGATTCAGCAGAGGATTTTCTTAATTCTTCGGTACTTATTACTTCCCTAAAAAATGGGTTCCTTCTAAAACCATTAAGGGCCGGGCATTGACAAATTATAGACCCCGGCTGCCTAGTCTTACTCAAGACACTCCAGTCACTCACTCCGGTGAGTCGACTAAATGCATTTTCTAGTTTTTTTTGGCCTGTCTTAGAGCTGGGATGTTATCCCAATCTGAAATACACGAATTGTTGTGTTCCTAGCTCTTTATCTTTATAGCCGAATTTATAGCTGATTTGAGGATTGCGCAGAAAGGTTTCGATCCTATAAAGGGGGTTTCCGAGAAAACCGGTCTGTCTGTCTGTCCGTCTGTCTGTCTGTCTGTTAAAAACACTATAGCGTTAATGGTGAATGAAATTGTGAGGGGACTTCTTTTTACCGTCGTCAGGTTGGTATTAAAATGGGCTAAGTGGTTGAAGCAGTTCTGGTACCTCCCATACAAAACCAATATTACACCCACGTGCTGTGTACGTACTAGCTCACGTGCCTAAGATTTTGCATGACTTGTATACAGTGGAGGGTATATCATAGCATCGTCCAGGCCGATGATAACACTTTTACTTGTTATAGTGTCTGTTGTCCCAGTCAATTTTAACGTGGCTTTGCCTTCATAGAAGTGGCATCGAAGAAGCACATGTCTGATGTCTGAGTTTATCAATCCCTATCTTAAAAGATGGTCTCTGAAGAGGGTACGTTATTAGTGAATTGAAGTGCGCAGTTGACTTCTCTGAAATATGGTCAATACCGCTTTTGAATCATTCACTGAAGTCGATAACATTCATGATGGTAACTATTCCCGTCTTACTATCTTCAGTCTTTACGTTGACCCTTTGAGTTTTTAGCGCTTTTTAAATAGCTATGGAGTGTGACTCTGACTAAGATTGATCATTTACATTTCCCACCTTATCTCTCTCAGTCACGTGATAAGTGATTTGAAACGCACTCTATTTGTGATGATAAGGCGTTAGCACCTGAAATTCCGAATTGAAAAACAAATTTTAGAAGAAATATAGTTCCGCTGTCCTAAAAAAATATACAAAATCTATCGACCATCTTGGTATTGCCGAATGGTGGGTGTCGAATTCACGCTTGTCAGACGAAATTCTATTTGGAAGCAAACAATATATTTTAATTTAAAGTTTAAACCGCAAAAAGTGTGGCCCCAGCTCCCTTATTTCAATCAAAAGGACAACAGACGTACGCTATAAATTCCTGTCATGCGAATAAAATTGCGTGGGAAAAAATATGCCAAAACGTTTTGTGTCCCCCTCTTCACTTCAAAACGAAAGATAAACAGTCAAAAGTCAAAACCAGCGGATATTCTCCATCAAATAAATCATCGTCACGCATTCGTAAGATTTACATAAAAACATGTGTTTTTAATTCACAAAATGGGTATGTGTAATTTTATGCTGAGCAGTCTGTACCAAAACCAAGTGATCACGTCGGTCGGTCGCAATCTTCGACATTTCTCAGAAAATTCTCTACCAAACAAATTCATATAAATACATATTCATACATATACATAGCTCGATATGTATTTAAGTATTTTTCTCCTCGAACTCCAAGCCAAGCCAAGCCATCGCATCGTGTCGGTTTAGTCGGTACATTTTATTGATCTGTTCGAAAATTAGGCTGGAAGATGGTCAGTCAAACAAGCTTCTTCTGCTCCTGCTGCTCTGCTATATATAGGTACCTATGTGCAAAAGGTTGCCTTTCTCGAAATTGGTTGGAAATATTTCCGATCAGTGATCAGTACAAAAAAAAAACCATCTCGCTGCCGCCGCCGCTCCATCGACCGTTTCATGGAATTACAGCAAAACTAAAGAAAAAAAAATATATATAAATATATTTCTTTTAAGGGTCAGAATTATTATCTTTGAGTTTTTGTCGTAACAAACCACAAACTCTAATCCTCGAGACCGAATGAAAATATTTAGGTGCTTGAGGTCTGGGTGAAATTCAACTTCGCATAAAGCTTCCATTTTATGAGGAAAATATGTTGGCGGCCCAGCCGAATTTTTGCTTTACCATTTTTTTTTCCTGAACAGTGGGCATATGGCGATGAATATTAAAATAAGGCCGACTGTGGGTCGAATTTAAAAGCTTCGCTGTTCAGTGTTACTCGGGTATTTATTTATCGATCAGTAAATATCTTATTTGACAGTTTTTTTTTTAATTAATGCCTGCGACGGATCAACCGAAGATCCGACGATTACTGGCAGCAAAACAACTCGCTGTATGATGAATGAAAAGAAATTTAACGTTGGAGCTCGTGGGAAATTCGATTCCCAGCAAAGGCGGCACGGCACATGATTTCAATGTCATTTTTTTGATTTCGAAGAAATGCCATGTTGTCATAATCCCATTATCTGTCTTTAAGCTCAGTTTATTTTCTCTGATGAGTGTGTGTATCCGTGATGACTGTTTGTATCTCCGATGCGATTGTTTTGAATTGATATTGACTTAGTAAGCGCATTTGCTTTTATCCACCCACTCAATTCCGGTCCATTTTTAAACTAAATGCCAAATATTACCAGATGAAACTGCATGCATGTCTGATGCCTGCAGCATAATTGTTGGCGAGCAATAAATTCAGCTTTTTACGATTAAGAATGGTCTGCAGTTTGTATAAAATGACCTTCTTCTTTCATTTCCGAAATAAATGCTTGTAAAGTCGTCGGCGGGGAGACGAGAAACTTGTTTTCGATTCTCAGAAGAACATAATTTCATTTGGAGAAGAAAAAAAAAATCATCCATCCATCCATTATATCGAAGGGACCAGGAACACCCCATCGGATTTCATTATCTTAATCACACATCACTGTGAAATCTATCAATATAATTGAGAAGACGACCGCGCTACTTAATTTATGCGAGTGGACAAAGATTAGTCGCGCGCGGCTTTAGATGAAACTATAAAAGGAAGATAACCACATAATGGTGGAGATTTTCCTCGCAGGTAAGGAGCTGGAACCCAGCCGCGATGATGGAGCAATCTGGGCAGCAAAGTAATGAAATCAGATACCCATACCTAACCAATTCATATTTTGATTTATTTATATGATCTACTCATAATTCTGAGATAGAGGTTTTTTTGGGGGTTACTGAAATCTTAAGAATGGATTTCATTTCCCAGTGGAAATGATTTTTTTATTGTAGATAAGTCAACTATTCGGAATGTGGATATCATTGCCATTGAAGCAATCTTCAAACCCATTTCTTCTTCCTCATTGATATAGAGAAGATATTACTTGATGACGGTACGGTTCATCTCAAAAGACATACTTATAGCAAAATTGGCTATTTTATGAACGAATTCGTTTATCAACTTTGTGAAAATTGCAATCAACTAAATGAAACGTTTAAGGTCAAAATTCAACGACAGTCTTAGTAACAGGACAACTAAAGCTACCATAAAATAAAATAATAAGTTTGTAAGCAACCTTTTTGTTACTCAGTTGTCAGTTGCCATCAAATATCCCGAGGGTGCATACATCGATGGAAGAAGTGAAATTTCAGCCTCAACGCATCCTTAAAGAACTAGAATCCAATAAGGCAACAAGACCGCTCGCATTCAACCTATTCCAAAGAAAGGGAGGAAATGTCTGCCACAAAACTATCGTCCAATAGCTTTAGTAAGCTCTCAAAAGTAACGGAAAAGGCATTAAATGTCGAAATAAATCAAGTATCTAGAAGGCCGTCGATTAGAAAGCGACAGGCAAAAGGAATTTCGGAGCCGTTCCACTGGAGACCTGTTAAGCCACGTAACGCACTTATGGACGCAAGCGATTGAACAACACGTCAATCCAGAGCCCTAGCCTTGGACATATCAAAGGCATTTGACCGAGTCTGGCATTGAGCCCTATTAGGCAAGTTAGTGTCTTCTGAATTACCACAACAACTCTGCGGATGGATGTAATTTTTTCTTTTGGGAAGATCGATTCAAGTTGTTGTAGATGGTGTATCATCTAATTCGTTTGCTATGAACGCAGGAGTGTCCCAAGGATCTATTCTTTCCCCAACTCTATTTCTTATACACATCAACGATTTGCTTGGATCGACAAATAATAATATCTACAGCTTTGCTGATGACAGCACTCTTATATCCTCCATCTCGAACAGTGGGCATGCGAATGCGGCTACATCACACAGTCAGCGATGTGAACAAATTAGTTTTCTAAATGATGATCTGGACAACATCTTGAAGTGGGAAAAAGACAACTTACAACGAAGTTGTCTTTTTTAATGCAAACAAGACACAGCTCACAACATTTTCTAGGAAAAATGCATCAACAGTTGCTCAGGTCCAAATGGATGACCATCCAATCCATCCCAAGGACTCAATGTACCTTCTAGGAGTCACAGTCAATTCAGGAATCACATGGCAGGACCGCATTTCCTATATTATAAATTCGGCGTCCGCTAAGTTGAGCTACCTATTTAGAGCAAAGAGGTACTTTAGCCCCAAGCAACTTCACCTTCTCTACAAAGCACAGGTTAGCCCAGGCCTGGAATATTGTTCCCATATATGGAGCTCGGCCCGAAAACATTCACTAAACATACTTGGCAGCAACAGAGACGAGCAGTTCGACTTATTGGAGACCCTACACTCACATCGAATCTACAACCGTTTATGCACAGAAGACAAGTCGCTGACCTTTGCTTGTCCTATATGTACTTCCATGGTAGATGTTCCGAGAAACTCAAAGACATTATCCCTCGAAATGCGACTTTTGGGCGCAGGCAGTTAATGCTCATGATCATGACTATACAGTACACTTGACAACCGCGAGGACACCAATTTTCCAAAACTTCTTCTGTTACAGGACAAGCAAACTTTGAAACTCGCTTCCTGTAGATATATTTCCAGAAGACTACAATTTGCAGCAATTTAAGTGCAGAACAAACATACATCTGCGAGCCTGCGAGGTTCGCCTTTCCCGGGAGAAGAAGTATTTTAAAAAAAAAAGTTTGCGCAAATGGAATTGAAACAAAGGCGGCTTTCAATTTGAAGCAACAAACAATAAGCAACAGAGTAACTAGCAATTGTCAATAAGCAATACGCAAATTTTCCGACAAATTTTTTTTAGGTAAATTGGTGCATGCTCCTTACCATGTCATGTCTCGCCACTTTAAACAGCTCGGCCGGTAGGCCATCTGCTCCAGCCGCCTTGTTGGACTTAAGTGTGGATATCGCTATCCTTACCCCATTTTGGTCGGCTGGTCGGAAATGTTGGCTATCATCGTCCGGAATGAATGGATCGTTCTGCCTGACACCGGCATTTTGGTCGCCTTCGCCGTTTAATAGTCTGTCGAAGTGGTCTTTCCAAATCCTCAGCACCGGTTGTGGATCCACCACCGTATTCCCATGCTCATGCTCCTGCAATAGCTTCCCTCAATAGACTCGACCGCTTGCTTCTTGTGCTCTTTCTTTTTCCTTCTAAGAAGTCTATGCTCCTCCCTTCTTGTTTGCCCGTAGAGCTCGCGGGCAGCTCTCGAAGCAGCTCTGGTTTTGGTTTTCAGCATCGACTGATATGCTGCAGTCTTGGCTGCATGTGCTATTCGGTACTCCTCATCGAAACAGTGGTTTCGTTGTGGTCGCTTAATGAAACCCAGCACTTCTAATGGCGCGTTCACAGTGTTGTCACTCTGCACTTATATTTCTGGAGGTGCATTTGCTGAGAGGTTAAGGGAGACGCGGTCGGCAATTTTCGGAAAGCTGAATTGTATTGAATGTTAGATATCAATTTTTCATATTTGACAACAAAACACACTACGTCTGCAAATAAGGTAACTGTTTTTTTTTTGTCTTTAAGGGCACGGTAGTCGTAGCCCAACCAACATTTTTAGTAAAGGCACACACCCTTTTTTGAGAAACCAACTCAGGCTGTTTTCGACTCCCCTCTAACCAACTGAGCCGAACATTTAAAAAAATGGATAGGTTTATTTGGCAAATTTTTCGTTTATAACTTCTTCATTGTATAATATTTATAATTAATATATAAGAATTTAATAAGTTGACCCAGTGAACCTACCAACATTTTTATAGACATTGAATCTTCCTATACTAAGAACTTGGCGTACATTTTGATCTCATTCCTTTTCGTATAGCTGACTCGGTATAATTACACGCTTTTTTTTAGTTCTATATGGGAGAACTTGACTCTTTTTTTACATTTATGTTTTTGGTGAGAACAACCTTCACATGGAATTACACAGCAGAAAAATTTGCTCCCTTTTTCTGTAATGTGCTGCTTTTTACCATCGAAATTTTCACTAAAACGTGAATTTCTCAAGATCTGAAACACATTTTTAAACTCCCTGTCAAATGAAGAGTGTCCCATAATTCAACCAAAATGTAATTTTGATAGAAAATACAGATTTTTAATTAGAAAGCTTACATTTTTTATTGATTCATGGAGTACCTATACAGATTGGGGTTATTGAAAATGAAAATGAGCTTTCATCACTGAAGATAATTTTGTTCGAATATACCTTCATTATTTGTAAAATATTGCTCAAGAATGAAAATGCGTTGTTCTTTCGTATAGCACTCCATTTTTACTAACCCCGAACTGTCAGCTGTCACATTGTTACCTTTTTTTTGTGTTTGCATCACTGTACCTACTATTAAATGGTGCGGAATTTAAATTTTGCGGGAATTATGGGACACCCTTTAAAGAGGTTTGCATTACCTATTTGACCGTTTTTATTTTGGACTTAAAATGTTCCTCCTTAAGGTCCGGTTTATGGGAATTTATCTTCTTACTCATACTTATTTGTGGAATTCATCAAAATTCATCAAATCGTTAAAGTATACCTAAACAGTTCCAGTTCCACATGTCGGTAATGTGAATGAGTTCCTTCCACTCGTCGAAAACGTTTGAATCGGATTTTTCCGACAGTGATAATGAAACCACCGTTCCCAAAAACATGTCAATAAGGTGACGTTTTCGGCGGATTTCACGATATCGGTAAAAAATGAAAGGGAACCGCACACGATGCAACATAAAAGCTGTAAAAGATGTTGCAAAAATTTATCGTACACATGTCTACGACAAAGGGCCGCTGTCGTGATTCAAATGGGCCAACAAAAACCTCCAGAATAGCAACTCTTGCCAACACTTAATATACGAGTATCACGTACGTATTTTCATTGAAATCCTTATAGCATTCAAAGTTTTTTAGTTTTGAAAATATGGTTATACGAAAAGAACTGCATTGAAAAATTTATGTTGAAAATTGAGTCAAATGTAAGTTTGTATAGTTTTTTTTTCTAAAATTATTTAAACATTTAGCAAGACAGCCTTGTAGGGGAGACTGGGGCACATTTGAACGTGAGGCCGAGGCACATTTAAAGATTGCTAATAAAACAACATTTAAAAAATATTTCAAAGTGTTAACCAAAATTTAAACTTGGTAATACCGTGTTCTTTAGTCGTCAACGACTTTCGGATATCTTTGCAGTCGTCGCCTGGAAATAGCCGCATGAGGAGGTTTCATGATTAAATTGCATATTTTAATTTTTCTATTTGTAAGAGTGTACACATTTTATAGTGAGCTTTTCTTTTTGTGTAAAATATATTTTTAAGACACAACTTAATTTGGAAACGTGTAAAGGTACGCTTTTTGACAAATATGAAAAATAAAAATATTTGCGAACATTTTTCTGTCGCTTGACCTATTGGGGCAGGTTTGAACAAAACAGTCGGGGCATATTTGAACAAGGGGTAAGTGGCATTGAACTAAAAGCTAAACTACCACCACCAATTAACGCTTCGGGATCATCGAGGACAGCTCCGGCCTCCGATAATGATTTTTGTCTTTATTTTTTCAAAATTTCTCTTCGGGTAATAAAATAACTCATTTTTGTTTTTATAAAGTTTCTTCAGTCATTTGTAAAATATTTCAATAATTTCAAAATTGCAGAATGCTTTTGTTAAGTCGTTTTTGTTTTTTTTTTTGTTTTTATAAAAAAAATAAAGCTAATTTATTTTATTAAAAAACTACAAACCTTGTAGTAACTTATTAGCTGCTAAAAGCAATTACAAATACTGCCGTTCAAAAGTGTCCCAGCCTAGTTCAAAACTGCCCCACATGGGGGTACCTACCTTTGAACATAAGGACCTACTTCGTTTTTAAATAAACATAAATTATAGGCCCTTACTAAATTTACGTAGTTATATAGATACATATGTCCGAATCAAAGTTTATTTGTATTTCTTAAAGTGAGATACTTTACAGTCCAATAATTTAAATAAATAGGATTTAATGAGACCTCAAAGCAAAAATGGTTCAAATGTGCCCCAGTCTCCCCTACGTCATCTTTTTTTTGACGTTTTACGATACAATACGTAACGTACAACATTCATCATTCCATAACGACATCACTGTGAAGTTTCTCATTTAAGAAGTGTGCTGCGGGTAGGTACCTATTATTGATTGACTTATTCAAATCAGAATTTATTTGACGATTTTTTTTAATACAATTAGGTACCAATGATATAGGTAAAAATTATTATTTACAGTTTCACACTTTAACTACCCACTTTATGTGTTTGTGTAGATACAAACTCATAAAATATATTATTGCAAACACATTGCATTTAGTCAGATGTTGTGTCTTCCTCCTTTCTCTATTTAAAGATAAAATGGTTCACTGATTTTTCCCAATATGCTAAGGTTGGGTTCCAATTCCAATTCCAACACCCAAGACCCGATTACATTTCCGTACTAACTGACTTACGCCTTTAGCCATTGCGGAGATAAATTGCCTTTACGTTACCATTGAAGTGAATGTACACGACGAGCAAAACATTCTATACGTTGCGTTGAGGTGTAGACTGTCACTGTGTTGTGTTTGTGTATAGTGTTTATCTATGTACTTAGACGTAGGAAATCCAGATCGGAACTTTTGTTTTGGTTCTTATAGCCCCATAACCAGTTTGTTTCATTCGCTATCCATTATCCATAATGGCCATCATATGACACAATGCTGCTGTAGTGTAAACGCAATGTTATTTCAATTGTGTTCAGACACGATCTATGCACGAGCCCAATGTATCTTAAAGTGATAGTGTGCGCACAATAACTGTATGATCATCGTAGATGTTTGGTAGGACTCTTTATACGGCTATTAAGCGGCTTCCGGTTTCGCTGTCGAATAAACGTATGAATAAATTTTTTACAGGATCTCATATTGTTGTTATTATTTTATTCATTTTTCATTCATTCATTTTTAACGATTCATCATTTTAATACTGTTGGGCATGGATACATGCAAATCGATCTGAGAGATTATTCCTATAAATATAACTCGATCAAACCATAGTCAAAGGCTTTGGCCTATTTTATTCGTTGAAATTATTCGTGGTGGTGTCAAAAATATATCCAACTATAAAAATAAAAGGTCAAGCATATTAAGATTGTGAGGGCTTAAGGGCTCAAGTGGGAGCGCAAATCTATTAAATTCTGTCAAACACTAGAAACGGGTTACCTTTGTAGAGCCCGGTCCTATTATAGGCACGTCATATGACTGTCTATAATCGCATTCTGTCTCATGCAATCATATCATTTAGCTGCTCCAGCGGGAGTGCGTGTTAACGAAGTGAAATAATCGTATCGAATTGGGAATGCTTTTTCCTCATGGTTAGGTAAACATACATACATTTGAGAAAAATGGAAAAAGTTTCCAATTTTTACTTTCCGCCAGTGTACGAAATTATTTGGGCTAAAACCGATGAAAAAACTTTTTTTGAAATTTTTCAAGATGTAAAATGACTGTGTAAGGAATACTTACTTGCTTAACTAGGTAGCGCTACACTCCGGGGTGGACTGGACATGGGTCTCAAGCCTTCAACCAACACGTCCCTCTCTAGTTAGCCCGATCTTTAGCTAACCGCCTTTAGTTGTTTAAGGTCCCCTTCCACTTTTGCGCCTAAGCCGAGGTCTTCCTGTACGGCGTAGTCCCTCCGCATTGGAATCGAAGACTCATCGAGCCGGAGCTTAGTGATCATACGGCCTACATATCCTAGCCACCTTAGTCGGCTGATACGTAGAATTCGCTGTTAAATATCCTCCTCCAAACGTCGTCAATGTAAACGGGACCGAAAATCACTCGGAAGAATTTTGCTTTCGAAACGACAAGAAAGATCTTCATTCAAGGTTGCTAACGTCCATGCTTCGGCCACGTAGAGCAAGACTTGAATGATTGGGGTCTTCTATAGAGTCTCCTTAGTGTTTCTTGATAAGGTTTTACTGGTCTGGTCAGTTGCTTTCTTAGGCCAAAGAAACAGCGGTTGGCAAGTGAAACTTTTCGTTTGATTTCTGCTGTGGTTTATAATAGCGGAGCCGAGGTAGACTAGATTAAATGATACGTAGGGAGAGCCTTCATTGGGCTCTGGCACTGCGGCCTCAATAAAGGAGCCTATTGTGCCTTCCCTAGTAAGGTCCTAGATCTTTTTACTCCGGAGACAGTATGGAAGACAAGTATCTTCTCTGGGGGTATGTCAGCAAGATTTGCTGAGGTATAACCATTTCTTCGCCAAGGACATTCTTTCTAAGGCGAAAGAGAGCCGGACATTCCATGATAATGTGAAGAGAGGTTTCGTCACTTTCCGGACATAGTCTACATGTGGGGTCCGGTGAGACTCCAATTCGGTAAAGATGTTTTTTCATAAGGCCATGGCCAGTAATTATACCTACCTGTCAATACTCTTAGGTTATTTTTATTCAGGTATAAAGGGACGAGGTAGACAAAGTCCCTAACATTACCACCTCAAAGTTGTAGCTGTCAATCTTGAACTTACTGCCCGATTCGTCAATGTTGGCATGTTCCTATTTTGTTTTTTCAGCAGTAAAGCCCCTTTTACCGCTTCTATAATAATTTTTGGAAGCGCACTAGTGACAGCTCGCTGCGTTCTGCCAATGTCGTCAGCGTATCTTGGGGTCTTATTCATTAGTGATGGAAGGAGCTATTTTCCTGTAAAATTGGTCAATCTGCGACAATTTTGAGGCAGCTTGGTCATTCTGTTTTTAGAAGGACTAAGCTAGGTGTCAAAGCTAAGTTGTAAGGCTCTTTCATTCAGTTTTTGTTTAAACTTTTACCTATCTGGACATGCCGTCGTGTGATTTGGATAATGATCGAATAAACAAGATCGCAAACACAAGCTCCCGAAAAATTTCTGAATTCCGTCGTTTTTATATGCCATTAAAATGCAGGACTTAAAAAAAAACCCTCAGAAACGAACGGTGGCAAGAGGCACGGCATTCCTCAATTAATGGACCTCTTTCTTCTATGGCATAGAAAATAGTCCTTTTATTAAAAACCCGTCCGTCGTCGTCAGACAAGTTGATCATGCACCCCATGAGATGCCATCGATCCAGCGTTTAATACTTTTTAACAGTATTCTGATCAAGTAAAACTATTCCCATAACTGTGTCTGTCTCCATAGCCATTTGTGTGTGCATACATTTTGTTCAATTAAAATTTAGTGACATCACCCTGAAAACTAAGTAAAGTATCTTATCTCAGCCAACCGAACCCATACTATCTTCCAACTAAAACTATACTTCCAGCTCTTCTTTGATGAATGTTCACAACAAGAAATTATAAAACAAACCAAAAGTAGCTTTTCGATGATCGTCTTTCCCAAGATCTTCTTTCAGAGGATCTTTCTTTGCTATATAATGACCATCAACTTAGTAGGCTGGTTCCATGACTGAATTCCCAGCGCTGTTGCTCTCGTCGTCTCTTGATGGCCGGTAATATGATCTAAATTAGATACGGCGCTGAATTAGGCAGTCGCCTTTTTAATGCTGTCTTCGGAGAATTTTCGCTTTAACTCTGTCCGCGCTCGTATAAACTATAGACCCAAAGCAAAAATGAGCTGACAACAACGAAAATAGCTTTAAGTCGTCGCGTCCGTCGGTCGATCGGTCGATTGTCTTGTTGTTGACTTTACGCCAGAGAGCGCAACAAAATATCTTATCTTAGTTTGTATCTGTTGTTGCAGCACTAACATCACTAACAAGAACAAAAAGTCCAAAGACTCTTTGGGAAAATACAAATGAATTGAAACGGAATCAGAATGGGTGGCATCGGCACGGCATGGGCTATATAGATGTTCTTTGAAGCAGTCCAAACCTCTTCCAAAGTTTACCATGGCTCCTTGGCCACGGCCCTTGAGACAAAGTTGAGAACTGGTTCAATTCCGCCACCTCTCCTCGTCGTTACATATTTGTGTATGGATTTCGGATGATCTATCAAAATCAAGAGCATAAAACTACCTACTACCGTATAGCATACCAACCAGCTTGGGATGGAACATAACTGTTTAGGAGTAGAAGGGGTAACAGGATAGTAGCACAAAGTATCTAAACCAGTTTGCTGTTAAAAGAAAAACCTTTCTCTATATAATACCTAGTTTGATATTCGCCTGAACCTGGAGGCAGACATTCTTCAGGCAAACCATGTCATATGGGCATAACTATCATCATCATCGCCATCCATGGCTCTCGACTGACAGATCTTGGTGGCTAGCGGTTGTTAGAAGAGAGCCAGGTAGTTTTTAGTTGCCTTTTTTTTTTAATAGTATACTCGCATCAAAAGAGGAGATGAAAATTCTAATTTAGCCGCGACTGTTGGTAGCACCCGAAGGATGTGTCTAGAATTAGGTTGTATAGCAGTTTTGTTGGTTCTTTCTAATTCCCTTTTTTTCTTGGCCTTATAGGTATGATTTTGTTTGTTTGTGTGCTGCTGGATATTTTTATGTGTATATTGACCGGCAAACCAATTTCGAAGGTAGGTATTTCTGGCCAAAAATCGTTCGGTAATCGCCAAGGTGAGTTAGCTGCAACAAAAATTTGTTTAAAAGAAATGAAATAATACTTACATAAAAAATTCACGGGAATTTTTTCTGTGAATGAAAATTCATCATCTCTGGAGTCCACACATTTGGTCATCTGCAACACTTCAGACCGCAAAAAAAAGCGTGTTAAAGCGCTCTGTAATTTTGTTGCCCAAATTGGATGCGATTAAGTAGGTTTCGGTTTCGTTTTCGCTTTCTTTACGACCGCCGCCGCCGCCGCGAAAAACTTCAAAATCATTTGAAAATTAGGGTGTGATTCGAGGTTAAGTGAAATTGAGAATTGGGTACCTGCCTACATACTCGCATACAGAAATCAAACGGCGTGGAATTATCTGCACGTTTTCTGCACCCAATCGTATTGTTCAGTGTGTCAAAATATAAAAGGATTAATTCATTGTATGGGCTAATCAGACGAATGGACGATCAGTGAATCGCAATGGAAGAAAATAAGTTATACATGTATTTTGTTCGCAGTTGAAACGTGCAGGGTGAACAATAGTAGACAGCATTTCAAGGCGAATAAGAGGATAAAATCAAGGGACTGTTTACAAAGACAAATCGAAGACATGCATGGTTAGGTTAGGTTAGGTTTAATAGGGTGTGAGTTCATCACATTAGACTAGGCACATATTGGGCCCATTGAGGAACCTTATCGGTCAAAAACCTAAACCACTTCGCCCAGACAATTAATTTCCCAACAAAACCTAAAAATTGTTTCAATTTTGTTTGCGAGGCCAACCTCCTCAAAATTGTCGAAGAAGTATCTTCCAATGTATTTCCTCCTGTACCGCGCAATAGCTTGACATTCACAGAGTAGATGATTTTTATCCTCTATGCGACATGTAAGTCTTCGAGTACCTACCTGCATCTGTTCGTATATCTATTAAACCTAATCTCCTAGCGTGCTTCCTTAGAAGGCAGTGCCCGGAGAGTATCCCTATTGCCATCCATTCTTAGCTTTGATCTGCTGAGCTTTAATAATTCTACAGATTTTTTCCGATCTACCTTAGGCCACAGAGCCTTTGAGACTCTGTGCCCTACGTCAGTCCTTTCGTAACCCCCAATATTACAGTGTCCGAGTTCCCTATACACATGAAGACATACATACATAGTTAGGTTGCTTTATTTTGATACCACATGGATCTATTACCAAATTCTGGTAATGCTAGTCAATATCTGGAAAAATGATCACCGAAACAAAAACGTTGGTAAAATCAAGCATGAACCTTATTTGACTTTGCGTCAACCAATGGGCATTGTCATTTCAAGAAATGCGACATTGTCACATTTTTATAAAAAATCATAACGGGTATTTTCGCGTAAATCTATCACCCCATTGTCAATTTCGTGTTTAAATAACCACGCATTATGTTCTTCGTATTAAAGCAAGCACGGTAAGCGATTGATGTTGATTAACAATGGTCGTGTTTCTTTAAACACGTCCATGCTTACTTTATCATAGGGAAGCGATTGATCAAGCATGATCATTTGTTAATCAACAACTAAAATATTATACATGTAAATTGTTCGTGATACTTTTACAACGCCCATGCACTGGATAGTGTTTGATAATGCATGACCATTGTTCATCATGAGTGGTAAACAATGGAAACCTTGTAACGTTTTTGTGCTTCTTTTAAAACGTCCATACTTACTTCTTTACCATTTCATTCATAATGCGTGTTCTTGTCCCCTTAATCGTTTCCAAATTGGAATTGGAATTACTGTTTACAATAGATGGCATTGGGATGCGCAGCAAATGCGACAACCATCTTTAATTTCTCCATAGACTGCTAGAGACACCTATTGGGCGTTAGTGAATTTGGCAAGTAAAACGGTTGAAATTCAAATTTTTGCGCCAATTTTAACAATAGATGTAACTTCAAATAAGTGTGCATTTCCAAATTGATTCCAATGCATATCTCTACTCATACTCATACATCCATATTAGACTCATTATATTAAGGCGTGTTCACTTACGCTTAAATTCCTATAGTTTACTACAACCGTACCGTCCGTTCCGTACCTAAGGCCTCAGTTATAGCTATTATTAAAATGCATCATTGGAACAAATCAGTGAAATGGTGGTTTAATTTTTTTGACAAGTCGGTTATAGCAATCATTGAAAAATTCCTGTCAGTGGAAGTAGGTGTCAGTGAGTCGGCAACAAACAAGTCTAGGTTTTGAGGTTAGAGTTGATCATTGAAAGCGAAACTGTCAGCTGAGAATAGGAAGAGAATCAAACACATCAGTGAAACGATTGGGTTGGATTGAAATTGAATTTAAAAAAAAATTTTAATCAGAATTAAGTTAGTAATTTCTTTTGGAAAAATATTCCATAATTGATTAGCTTTATTCTGATACCTATGAAAGCCAATATTGTTTGATTAATCGTCTTAAAATTTGAAATCAAAATTTGCAATGATGCATTTCAATGATAGCTATTACTGGGGCCTAGTGCAAAGTATTGCGGCATGGTGGCCAAGTATACGGAACCTTCGGTGCGCGAGTGATACTCGCTCTTGGCCGGTTTTTTTTTTTTGATTTTTTAGGTCAACAAAATCCGTTCCCTGCTCATCATTGTGTGCAAGTGCAACACAACCCTTTCCATTGTCTTAAGCATCAAGGATGTTAGTCTGACCGGTCTTAAGGACTTGGCGTCGGTATAATCATATTTTCCTCGTTTCTACAGGAAACCCACATTTGGTGCCCTCCATGTCATCTGATGGCTATTGCTAGGGATGTAAAATGTGACTTTATTAGTATGTACCGCGTTATATTTTTCAAATAGTGTACTATATACTCGGTGGCCATGGTGTAGTGGTTAGAGTCATTGTTTGTGACCCGAGCGGCGTTGGTTCGAGCCCCGGCGGGGGACAGTAATACTCTGCCACCGACCATAAAGAGAAACGAATAATATCAGAGTTTCTCCACCACTACTACACCAAAAAAGGGGTTTCTGCTTGGTAGTACAATGGACCGAGATTCGTCTGAGTGCTCCAGGATTTGGAATCCCCCTTTAAAAAAAAAATACTCGTATTTATATGGTGCTCCAGTTTCCATCAAATGAAGAAACAATAATATTTTTTATCAATACAAAAAAATGTTTACATAAACTTAACTAAAAATAAAAACATAAGATACTAGTTATCATTTTAGACACAATTTTACGGGCATGCAACGACGACCTTTTCCAAAATATCTATTGTGATCTACCAAACACTATTAAAGTTGCAGGTTAAAAATGACTAGATTAGTAAGCAAGCTTCAGTCTCTTTATCACTCTTTATACTGATCTGATCACGGAGGCCTATTAACGAACGCCTGGTAAATCGCTACTGCTATTCTTTAGTCATGAACCCAGTTTTTCTCCCAAAAGTATGCAATACCATTTCAAACGACTGAAGAAATTAGATTAAGTAGATATCTACCTTCTGTTTATACAATTTGTTTGACTTAACTGATCTACAAAATAATTGCTAACACGACTTCCTAATGCCAATTGAATTATCTTATAGATACTTTTTAAAATTCAGTTCTGCTACTTATTGGTCGCAATTAAAACAGAAAAGTCTGTCTTGCATACCAAAGGAGATTCAATTATTACACCAATAATTTGAAAAGCATGTAGATACACCTATATTTGTGTTGTCATTAATTTACCACCTCCAAGGTCTTCAAACACACTACCAAGGTTACTAATTTCATCTAACCCTAAGCGGAATATGCTCATACGCATCAGAAGAGAACGTGTTTTTCACATATTTTCCTTAATTAGAATGCACGTTGTGTAACATTACAAATAAATTGCTGAAATTAATTTAAAATACTATCCAAGATGTATGACTTCCTATATCCATTGCGGCAAATAGTGAAACAATACTATACTTGGTCGAATGTGTAGTAATGGGTTATTACATCAACTCTATAATATATGGCTGGCTAGCTTTGCTTTTAGGAAGAACTTAACGCCGGCCGGCCGGCCGCCTTTGAGACTTGTTCTAGCCTCTAGGTCCGCTAGATATCTGCTATTAATCATTTCTATCTTTTTCTGCTCAAGTGTTTGTTTTCAAAACGTGCCGGAATGATGGTACACATTCTCCGCGGGAAATATTCGTTAATTAACTGTGAATTTGTAGTGCCATGCCAAGGCATTCATTATGCACACGCACACTGGATATGGAGTCTCATGCGAAACAACTCATCCCATCCCCGCATCACAGACGATATCGTTTAAGTTATGGCCAAAAGTATGGTTCATCTTACCTGTCCAATAGGTTCTTCTCTGTGTGAAGTACACACAAGAGGATCAAATTCTCTTTTGGCAGACACACAATACTCCTCTAGTTGATCTAAAAAGATTTTCCACTTGAATTATTAGTCGTTCAGGTATTCAATAGCCATAGGTACATTTATTAAATGATGATGTGAGGACAAGGCGTCCATTGTAATAGAAAGGACGGAAATTTAATCTGTACTGGCTAACGCACAGGACACATTATACAAAAACCAAATTTCATTTCTAGAGTGAATTTCAGCTGAAATTTGAGATTAGACCTGTTGTTGCTTTTGTTTTGAGTTTCAAACTCGGTTTTCTGCAAAACGAAAAAAAAACCCTAAAATTCCAGTACCGCACCATCAGAATGAAGATGATAATGGTGAGGCCTAGCATTTTATTCGCTTGATCGGTTTTTTTTTTTTTTCGTTTTCGTTGCTCCATTCCAATCCCTAACCAATGGGTTCTTGAAGATTTTTTGATGTAGGTAGGAAGTGATCCTTGTGGTATTTAGTATCTTGAGCGATACGATCTAATTTTTTGTTATCCGCATCTGAGAATCTTTTGTCCGCAAAAGTATATACGTATAGTAGTTGTTGATGAAGTTTGTGAAGGAGGCAAATCGACAAAATTCTTTGTTCTCCCCTACCAAGAAAAAGGAAGGCAAAACATATTATATTGTCTGAGAAATTTGCTCGCATTTAAATAGTGGCCATGAAAGAAGGAATGGCATCTGTACATTTCTATACCTGACCATCGGTAGCTGTGGTTCTTTGTCGATTTATTATTCCTCGAGTGGATTTTTGCTGGAAAGAAATTAAGGAAAAAAAATTGCGTATTTCACAAAGGGCGGGTAAGTGTCAATGTTTTGCTTTTGAATCAATATTGCACTTGTCCCGGCCTATGAGCGATACGTTAATAACAACCGCAAAACTGAATTTCTTTCTAATCCTACTAATTTTAAAAATTAAATAATAACAGCAATTAACAAGTTTGTTTCTCTTTTTTTTCCAGATTCGACCTATTGACTTCAGTAATATGTAGGTACGAGGTAAGTTTTATTCTACACTAAAGTTTGTCTAAATATCAAGCATGGTTATGCTCATAGTTTATAATTTCTACATAATGTAGAAGGTATCTTGTAAACCGAGCAACTTAAATGAATTTAATGAAATTTAACAAAATTACTTACAAAAAAATTAGAATGGTGTGAAAACCAATTTTCTTTTTCTTTTTTGCTATTTATTACTAATAAAACTATTTAATTAATTTAATTTAATTTAAATAATATTTAAGAAAATTTGTATAGAAATAGATACTTATGTACCAATATTATGGTCAAAATACTTGGCGCATCTTTTTTTTGATGTAAAAAAAGAGAAAATATCGACTTTAATAACTTCTGACAGGCTTGCAATCTTTATAATGAATTTAATTTTCAAATGTAAACAAACAAATATATGTACATTGAAATTAAATTGAATAAAAAGAAACACAAGTGTATCAACATAATTTCAGTGACAAGGTCACCATAGATGCCTCGAGCTTGGTTGCCTAGTGGAAGTATATGTATTCTATTTTGAGCGTTTGGCACGCGTCGGTCGCTTGATCTGTGAATTATTACGATATGTTTCTGAGCATCTGGCCCTGACCTCCACTTAAAATGTACTTAGCTTTTAATGTATCATTCTTATTTACTGCTAATAAATTACTAACTTATTTAGCCGAACTAGGTTACATTTCAATTTAAATCTAATAATTGACTCAATCTAATTATGACATAATATTAGTTAGAGGGCGTGGGCGCAGTAGCGCAGGGGTTAGTGTGCAGGACTACTGTGCGAGGGATCCCAGGTTCGATTCCCGGAAAAACACAAATTACATCTTAAGGTTTTTTTCAACTGCGCCACCTCTCGCGAACGTCTGACAAACATCCGAGAGTATGACTGTCGTGAAAAAGCTTCTCAATTCAGCCGTTCGGACTCGGCATAAAATTGTAGGTCCCTTCCATTCGTCCCAAAAATATAAACTCACACAAAACGAATGGTTGCGAGAAGCTAGGCCTTGGGTGTCACCCGCCTGTTGCGCCACCTATTTATTTTTCTTTTTTTTTAGTTAGAGGGCTCAGTGCTGGACTACTATGTACCTCTCAGTGCAAACTGCATTGAAAGGTTTATTTCACTGCGCCACCTCTTGCGAAAGACTGACAAAAACGCGAGAGTCTAAGGCCCCTAGTGTGAGTGTCGATAATTATTGATCGATGAGCGACAACTATCGATCGTCGATTTTAGTATTCTGAATGTCGATTTCGATTGATATTTGTCGAAGAGCTTAATGGCTATGGACCTCACATGCGCATTCATTGAAAAAGTGGGTGAAAGTAAAAATGTAAAAAAAGTTCTTCACTTTCTGAATAATTAAATTTGATCCATTTAGGACAAATGTAAGTTTCCAGCACTTGCATTTTATCTGTAAGACTAAGCCTGAGATGCGTTGGTTGCGCCATTCCAATAGAATGCTTATTGCCCATACTGGTTTGGTAAGACCAGTGGGCGCAAAATCTCAAGGCGGTAGTAAGTTTTTTAGGCACAAGAGACACTTTTCACGACAAACTATAGTCAGGCTTTTTCTTCCAATTGCAAAGCGTAAGGCGCATCTCTTTATTATTTCAATTTTCTACTTCATTACCATTTTTCGCTTCCAAATTGCTAAACCACAATTCAATCGAATTAATTTTTTTTTAAATTACCGACACAAATAAATTTCGAAACCGATAGCCTGCTGTCAATAAACAGCCGCCAAAGTATGATCTATTCACATTTTTATTCACAATAATCCATTTCCCATCGATTGAGTTACAGAATGCGATTAGCTAAAATCAATCAATCGCTGATCGACAATCACAATAAGGGTCTAAGTATCTTGTAAAAGCTTCTCAATTCAGTCATTTTAAATTTGAACTTAGCATAAAATTGTAGGTCCCTTCTATTCATACCAAAAAATAATAACGAACACCAACGAATTGTTGCGAGAAGTTACGCCCATGGTGTCTAGTCTATACAAACATGTTGCGCCAACTAATTATTAATTTTTTAATAATCACAGTCAGTTGAATATATAGCAAAACACGAGGATTTGTTTGATTTTTAACCTGAAATTTTAAGCTAGATTGAAGAAAAAATAAAAAATCGATGTAAAGTCCCTGAAATTAAGATACATTTACTGAAAAGACTATTAGTGCTTAAAGAGTCTTCGTATGATACCCTGCAGTCTTCCAACCGAAATGAGGTTGGGTCTTCCTTATTTTTGACGAGTACTTAGACCAGATTTGCTGAAATTGATACTAATCAACAACAATCGCCAGCAATAAATATTGCAGCAATTTTCGTGAGTGTGAGACCTCTAATTTAACTTCAAGTAAAATACATAATTGTTAGCGATAATATTGTGTGTTTCCTATTGCCAATGTGAGAGCCGGCTTAACTCGAACAAATAATTTAAGCCAAAAATTTGGCTTTTTTAGCTTAAAATTATTAACAAGTTTGTTCTCGGCCTGTAAATTAATGTCTCAACAAAATTCAGAGCTGTCAACTCTTTGTTTATTGGGAATCACTCCGTCAAAAATACATACCTTCAGTTACTATATGAATATTAGTATGAGTAAAGCAACTTTTTGTTAATGACAGTCATTGAGCGGCACTAATAATTATTTTAGTGTCCAGACTAACTTTTACGAAGTCACAATGGCAACAAATTTACATAATGAATTTATCTATTATGACTATCAAAATATTTAAGTTGAAGGCTAAACATGATTATTGGTAAGTCCCAGTGATTCATGCTTGCAGCCTAGCTTGTGTTCAGTCCCAGGGTGTTCGCCATAGTCTGTTGCCAAAAGTGTGCTTCTTCAAGCAGTGTGGTTATGACAATAAATGAGATGGGGTACTTGTCTTTTTGCATAATTTGGCCCTATTTCTATGGCCCCTATTGTGAGTGTCGATCGTTGCATGACAACTGTCGATCGATCGACAACTCGATTTGACAGTCGCTTGTAGTCGATTAAAAATACCTAGTCGATGCTTTCTCTTGGAAGTGAAAACGTTTTGTGCGTACAAATAGCTAAAATCAATCGACAATTGTCGTGATGATCGCTGATCGACAATTACAATAAGGGCATATGACTCGCTCAAAACAACACAGATACGATTTTAAAAGGACGGAAATATGATTCATAAAATGTTCTACCGATGAGAGGTTTCGAAACTACCTTTAGTCTCTGTTACTATAGGAAAACCATAGGTTCTGCAAGACTAAGATCAAGTTTACCTGAAACTTATAGTAGACTTCAACTTCTTTTAGTGTTTTTCTTACAATCATCACGGCGGCGGCGCGGCATTAGCTGTGTTGATCTAGGACCAAGTCTATATTCCCTCGTCAGAATTACTATAGAGTACCTACACATTTCATTCACAGAGTAGCTCGTTATTATTTTATGGAAACAGTTAGTTTCGATTCGATAAAGACAGCTTATTATTTTCACAATTTACCAAATTACACTAGTTTTTCACATTCATGGTTCCTTAGACAAGTTTTTTTTATTGAATTTTAAGAAAGTCTTACCTGTACTTATTTGTTTGTCTTTGTCAGAGAAGTTAATTAAAGTCCGTATTTATCCCCGTATTTTATTTGTGCTTCAAATAAATACTACTATATAGAAGCAATGTTTGGTTGGATTCCGGTTTTATTTTGGCAGTATAACTAGTTCTTCCAATGACTCAGAAAAAACGACTCGGCAAATAAGGAAGGTCGCATTTTAGTACAGATGTTAATTGCAGTATAATTGAGATAAAATCTGACTACAGAATTTTTTATCGCGATCTCCAGCTCGCTATACTATCGAAATATTACTCACTTAACTTTTAAAAGCATTTCATAAATAAATATCGAATATATAGAACTATTTACAAATTTCATTAAATTCAGAAAGTTGTTTCGTTTTTATGAATACCAAGATTATAAATTAAAATCAACTTTAAAATAATAATAATAAATAAGAAACATTTATAAACTACAGAAGGTACATTATACACTAATACCTATATGAAAAAAACACCGCAAAATAATTTGTACCAAAGTTCCCCACTGATTGCATTTGGATACCCATAGTATTCGAAATCTATTTATTGTGTTTGAATAAGTAGCTGTAACATAACACGGACCGACCAACTTAGAGGAATGACTATATATTATGTATATTTTTTATGAAATTTTTAAACACTAGCTTAGCAACGAAACGAATGTCATTAAATTTAATAAGTTCTAGAAATAAGAATACGTTTTTAGAAATAAATAAAAAACAAACTGGGCAGTGAAATAAAAAAAAGTGTGTTTCTTTTAATTTGTGAAATTATAACATTATACGGATGTTTTAAATTTAAAGGTAAGTAAATTCAAAAACTTAAAAATAAATCTTGAATACATTTGGTTTATAGCGACATAACATGATTTTCTTTTCATCTACGATTTTTTTTAGATTAATTCGGAATTTTTAAAGAAACTATAGAAATTAATCCTTAAGATTTATTTTCTGTATCATACTGATTTCTGTAAGTACTTAAGTTTCAAGAATTTCTTTTTACTGCTACCGTACTGTCATATTCAGTTCGTCAATTTTAAAAAGCTGTGCGGTATTTAGATTTATGTATTTTCGAATTATTGCCTACTGAAAATGCTGACGATTCATTCATATGTACCTTGAGTTGAAAAGTATGGGTTAGGCTGCGTTTTGCTATTGTATTCAACTATGAATCGCTATCCCTTAAGTGAACCTGACCTGATGTCAGTAGAAAACATTTCAGGAGCTTCTCTTAAACCAAATACCTACCTACAATGAAGTCTGGCTTAAAACAACGGGACCTGCACCAGAAAATCATACTCTTTCAAAAATATGGACAAAAATAACCTGAGAATACTGACGGGTATTATTAGTGGCCATGGCCTCTTGGAAATACGTCCTCGCCGAATTGGCGTCTCACAGGACCCTACATTTAGACTCTGTCCTCTCTTCACACATTTATGTAACGTCCGGCTCTCATTTGTCTAAGAAAGAATATTCTTATGGAAAGAATCGTTACATTAGCAAATATTGCTGACATACCTCCAGAGATGATACTTGTCTTCCTGACTGTCTCCGGAGTAAAAAAGATGGCTCTATGACCTCGCTATGGAAGGCACAATAGGCTCCTTTTAAAGAAACCGCAGTGCTAGAAGCAGAGCCCCATAATTGGGCGTTAGGCAATAACGCCCAAGGAAATAGCGCCCAAATCGATTTGGAAATAACACCCAAAAAACAGCAAGATGGAAATAAAGCCCAAAAATAATTTGCATTTTAATATGTATGGGGGGCATACTGCCCCCTGCAACCCCCCTGCTTGGGGTTTCTGTCAGATTTGGAGTATGTGTGAAATTGGATATTTTAAAGGTTTTTTTTTGCATTACAAACTCCAACCTACTCCAAAATGCAACAGAAAAGTCAATCAGGGGGGGTTGCAGGGGGACAGCATGCCCCCCCCATACTCTCCACTGTCTGTTCATTTCCACTTACTATTTTGGGCTTTACTGCTTGTCAAAAAAACGAACCCTGGAAAGGAAATAACACCCAAAACGACGAAAACTTTTGCAACAACAAATTGCACGAGTTGTTTTTTTGGCGCTATTTCCTTGGGCGTTATTGCCTAACGCTCCATGATTGCTCTCCCGACTTAGAATCTAATCTAAATGAAATGCACTAAAATCGATTACAAATGGTTCATCCTATACCTACTCATGAGTTTCATCCTTACAATTTACCTACAGTGATTTAAAAAAAAATCAAAATAGGGACCAACTATGTGAAGCACATTTATCCAATTAAGGGCTTATTAACGACATTTTTCTGAACTATTTAAATACTAATCTCCGGACAAACGAAAGACAACGACTGTAAAAAAAACTAATTCAAGTGGAACCAAGTATAACTTTTGCGTTACTTTGCGAATGCTTTCAGCGCTCCCGATACTTTCGACACCACTCAATTTTATAAGGTTTAACCCTAATAGGATTTCAGGGAAGAAGTCCAGCCTAAGCTAATGTACGGATTACAATCGGTTATGGTGTTGATGTCGCGACGTATAATAGGATTAGCAAACCCCAATTGATGGTAAAAATATTATTACTTTAAGGCATATGATTGAACTTCAATGGTATTTTTAACCAAGTTTTTGATAATATGCAATATTCCATTGAAATTCTATATTTAGGTACAATGTCACCATTTTTTGTTACATCTCGATAGTATAGTAGTTACAGTAGTGCTATTGTATCGGCTTATAAGGTACTCGATAGGCTAACAAATGAAAACTAAGTTGCCGACCAACTAAAAGCAACAGTTGAAATCCTTTGTGATGCATTTCAGATCTTTGTAGGTCTCATTTTCAGAGTTTCAGTATGCACTCGTGTAGCTCAAAAACTTCCTGGAAAGCTTTTGAAAATTTGGAAAATTTAAATGACAACAAGTGACATTTTTAATTGTAAGGTTAGAATTACATTGTTCGCTATCAATTTTCTGCCGCATTAATTTGAAACGGCCCTTGATGATATGTCAACTTTTCTTGTTTATTTGCGTCCATCTCTACATTAAAAAAGCTTTATTAAGCTTTGCAACCTGAACCGTTTTTGTTTTTTTCCTTCTATCTTGTCATTCCAAATTTTTATATCAACATATCCATTTTAAACCATAGAATTCGATTCATCTGGGTCCTATTTCATAAACTTGACAATTCTACAATTCATTTCATAAAATATTGACAGGTGACATTGTCAGTTACATACAACGATAAATTATCCATGACTGTCATGGCAAATTATGAAAAATAGTTTTTAATGTCATATTTTAACAGATTTGCCATGACAGTTTTGTCATTGTCATATTTTGACAAACTTGTCGTAGATAAGTAACCATCAAAAGAGTGAATCCTTTATGTGGGATGCTGTTTAGGTTTTAGATGTCCACTAAGTGCTTAACACAATTACATTCGTCTGCTGTTTTCCTGACATAAAATGTGACCCTAAATTGGAAATCACTCAAGGCAATAAAATCATTATTGCTTCTTTCAAGTATCAAGTTACCCTTCATTACTTTCACTTGAAAAAATAATTATCTAGTATTTTAAATCGTAGGTCACTTCAATATATTAATACTTGACCGAAATTCAAACGCCTGTCGGTATTGACAATTACATACTGACAAATAATTTGTAAATTGTAGATCTATTCGCGTACGCAGTTTAAATCGAATTCAATCGATATAAATCGATCCCAATCGCACAAATTTTATACATGTGCTCGTCAAAAAACACAGCGAAAGAGAATATCATACCAAAATAACGAGTAACGAGCAGTTCCCCTCTTGGCTCGAAACAGCTCAGGGAATCTTCCGTTTGTACTGATAAAATTTTCATAATCATAAAGTTGACACCTGATAGACGAACTGACAACTCATTGTGACATGACAATTTTTTTTGTGAAATCAAAACTTGACAACTGTCAATTATTTTGCGATAGTTCTAAAAAATATTCTAAAACAGATTTTTGACATTTGTCCAGTTGTCAGTTTAAAAATTGTCAACTGGGGCAATTGTCAATTTTTATGAAATAGATAGAGCTACGGATGATCACTTTTAGAGTTGGTATAAAAAAATTGGTATCAAAATTGGTACAATTGAACAATGCGCGCCCGTCTTTGTCACTTTCTTATAAATTACTGGCCAGCAATTGCAATTTAGCAATAGCTATTTTATATCACTTTAGAATTTAAACAAAAATGTAAATGAATGACTAATTTCTCTACTGCTTTTAGTAAAAGTCTTCATATTAGCATCTAATGTCTAATACATAAGCTCCCGAACATCATTTGCAGGGCACAAAAATTCTAATAAAACAACTTTTTATTATGACAGACTGACAAAGTAGATACGTACCTAAGCTTTTTGCGATTAAAGCTCAATTCAATCTAATGACTTTCCTACACTATATTTTTGTACAATTTGTTTTCACTGATAAATTATTATCAGGTATAATGACATTACGTCATTATTACAATATTCACGCCTATCGCGAATAATATTTCCCCCGGAATGTTTCCCATTCAGCAATTTGATTTACATTGCTGACAAGGGAAAAAATTCCATCGGAATTTATTGGCGATACCCCTTATTGAGTCATTCAAGTTTCAAGTATTTGCATTTTTGTCTTGGGGTATCAGAACTTGCAGTTTGCAGATTTCTTTATTGAATAAAAAAAAATCAATATATGAATTTAATTTTAGCCCGATTTATCTAATACTACACAACTAGTATTGTTGTTGCCAAACTAGTATGTTGTTGCCCAAAAGTTGTAAATGAAATTGATACCAAAATGCTCTTTCTGTTGACATGTCACTTGTTAAAATTGATGGTTGGGTTTGGGAAACACAAAAGCCACTTGGAACGTAGTGAGTTGCGTTTTTTTTTATATAGGTAGGTACTACTCGCGTTGCCATTATCGTAACCTGAAGCAACCCGAATTTTCTTTCTTACTTAAGTCGGCTCTCACACTGAGGCAACATTCAATAAGCAACTAGCAATAGGAAACACGCAAAATTATCGCTCACAATTATTTTACTTTGAATTAAATTAGAGGTCTCACTTTTTAAAAGCGATATTTATAGTCAAATCAAAGCAACTATAAATATCGCTCGAACGAAAAATGTTGCTGATTGTTTATTGGCAGTTGCTATAGTAACTATAGTTGCTTATTGCTTGTTGCCTCAATCTGAGAGCCGCCTAAAAGATACTTTGATGTATCGTGTGATTTTATAAACAAACAAGAATTTAAATATTTATAGGGCTCTACGCTGTCAGAAATTCTTTTCGGTATTTGAAGCTTATTCTCCCTTCTGGCAGTAAATAGTTAAAAACTGGGTTTATTTTTTTAGAACAACTAAAGAATCAAAGAGCATGATCCGTTTCAAATCACTTCAAACTAAATTGCTTCAGAATAACTGACTTCTAGTAATTTAAAATAAGTACGAGACACTACATCAAGGTGGTGATCAACATAGGGCTTATCTACACAAGTACTTTAAGCTTTTTTATTTGTTAATTTAATTTTCAATACAGTGTTAAAAACTAACTAAAGTTGATAGCTTGTTAAATAATAACAAGTTTTTAATAGCAATTATACATTAGCGCAAGTGATACAATATTACTGGGCACATATTTACATTGTACATGTATAGTATTTAATATAGCACAGTGGTGGTCGTATAGTGCACATTAATGTATGTTTTTTATAGTCTATGTGTACATGCACCATGCCTACGTTTTTCCAATAGTTAAACCCCAAAAATTACGTAGCTGGCAGCGCGGTTTTTGCTCTTAGTTATATAAAGCTAGTTTGTATAAGTAGACTTTCCTAAGAAAATTTCTCAATTCAGCCTTTCGGACTAGGCATAAAATTGCAGGTTATATTTTATTTATTTATAAAGCTAGTATTAGACGATATGTTGAATCAGCATACGTGTGCTGAAAATTGTGTTCCAATCACAACTTATCGTACATACTATGATGACAGAAATTTTTTCTACACGATGTGTTGTGATTGGAACACAATTTTCAGCATAAGTGTGGTGATTCAACATATCGTCTAATATGTACTAGCTTAAGAATAAAAACATTAAAAAGTTTAAAATGCGTTGGCTTATTATTGCTTAAACAAAAGTACGCAGCTCGAGCGAAAATAAAATTTAGCTGCTCTCCAAATTTTTGTTTCCAAACATTAGTTAAATCGCTAGCTAAATTTTGACATGGAGTGCGTTGTGGTTGTGGATATAAGTGCCACAGAAAACAGCTATTCGTTGAAAACAACAGCATTAAAAAATGCATTAACCTAAAAAAGGGTTACATTTTCGTTGCGCATTCTTTTTTCCTTTTCTGCTATTCTTTGAGCTAAAATTTTTCACTTTCAAAGGATTCCTCATCGGGATATTCATTGAAAAACTCATCCTTATTTACTTTTCTGCAATACAAAAACAGAAAAGCTAAATTTTGACAGATATGTATAACAAGTACAGTAGCAGCACGTGTGTTTCCAGTAAACAGACACAGACATAATAATTATATAATTCGTCCGAACAATTGTGGATATACATTGCCGATAACTAAGATGAGGCCATTTCAATTTTCACTCTTTATACATGTTGGAAATTTTGTACCCAGAAACTTTTACTATCTGTGAACAGGTAAATATGTTCCCAACAATAAGTCATAAAATTAAATAGTGAATAAGAAACGACGACTGTTGTAATTTCCCAAGATCAAACAATGAACTACTTGAAAAGCGTATAAGAAGATGCGCAAGGATGAGGGACTCAGGGTGGTCCACATATATATGGCAAAAACATTTTTTTCAAGAAGAAGTCCCGCCACCCCATAATTTTGTTACACGTGCCTTTTCTATTACCTGTGTAAAATTTCAGCCTCCTACCTTACGTAAAAGGGGGTGCTCATCGACCTTGAAATATGTTGATTCTACAAAAAAACCCTAAAAAATTGAGAAATGAATAATGTAAGCTATCTTAAGAAAAACATTTTTTTTATTCAAAAATATTATTTAAATATGTACGTAAAAAATTATAGAAACAAAGCAAAACATAAATTAAAGTTATTACAGTTAAATTTTTTTCAATTTTAAACTAAATTTGTTAACGCTTTTTTTGAAGTCTCAGTAGAAACTATTTTCCGGTTTTGTTCCACAACATGAAGTATAAATTGTTTTTCTTCCTCATTTTTACTGAGTATCGTATTGTAATCTTCAAACAATTTTACACCTCTTTCCGCAGTATCGTTCACCACACGCAAACTTCTTATGCAACTTTTGCCTCGAAGGTAATCATCATTCTCACCCCAAGTCTCAGGTGGTAGCTTCAAGAACGAGTCTCTGATGTCTAGAGATGCGAGTGTTTGCAATGTTCTTTCCGATGCAAAGACGTCCAAGGTGGTTTCTATTGATAGCTTAGAAGAGTTACCTCTTACTGAACGAGGGCCGTCCTTAACATCCATTCTTTGAACAATAGCCTTTTTCTCATCACAGCACACCTTGTCGGAAAATAGAGCAAATGCTACTAGCTCATCGGATAAGTACCACAAATGACGCTCTAAAACAATCCTCGCTTCTGCACCAACTTCGGAATCAATTGCTTCATATGATTTCAATCTCTTCCAAAGTTGTAAGTCATTTATCGGTGCATCTGCTGCCAAAGGCGCTTCGATCCAAATCTTGGTGTAAATGAGTGCACCAAAAGTAACGAATCTAATAATTTGTTTTTCTTCTCTTTTGGTCAGCTTAAATATGTCTGAATTACTCCGAAAAAGAAAAATTTGTATAGCATACAGCAGTTTTGCCATCCAACGAGCACGATGTATTGGTCCCGGAGAACGCCAATGAATCTTCGCAGGTGACTTGTTCAGAACAATCATTGTGAGCTCTATCAGTTCGTTGTAATCATCCCGGACTTGTTTTTCTCCAGCTAAAGCAGTTGTAAGACTTTCAAGAGTACTTTCAGCAAACTGTTTCGTACTGGAACTGGAATGAAGGCAGTCGTAGTGATCTCGGGAAAATGTGTCCCAGGCATCTCTGAATCTCTTGAATAGCAGAATTTCGGGAGAGCTGGATGGCCCAAAGCAGAGTGTAAATATTTTTGAAAGCATTATTTCGAACATGTGATGCCGACAAGCAAGCCATAAAAGATCACGCCCTGTCTTCGCTTCTAGGAGAGCACATGCTCCTTTTTTAGCACCGGTGTTAGCCGCAGTAGTGTCAAAACTCATAGCTCGAACTTGATTTGTAACGTTCCATTGTTCCATGGCGTCGAAAACAGCATCAGACGTATTTTCTCCCGTCCCTGCAGTCAGTTTAGGTACACCTAACAATTTTTCGATACCATTTCCAGAGACAAGAATCGGTAGGCGGTCAACCTTCTTATTATCCGTAATATCAAGTAATATTTTTCCATCCCAATGTATTATTAGTGGATAAGATGGTTTGAATGTTTCTTTCAGATGTGCGCTGACTTCTATCCTAGCTTTTTTTTCTGGCTCGTCGAATGGTGCTTCGTGAAATTGGGAGTGAAGCAGGATTGCAACCAAGTGCAGCGGACAACGGAATAATCAATCTTACTGCTTCCCGATCAGTTATTTTGTTACGATCAAGAGCGCTGGTAACATGTTGTGTAAAAATACCACTAGTGGATGGAAGACTGTCACTGGCACTGAAGTACTAGAAGTACTAGAAGTAAAGCTGGAATCAAGTACTAGTTCCTTAATTGACACTACGGAAGTTGCAGCATTATTTTCAGCAGCCTTTTGCCTTAATTCGTCAGTTCTTTGCTTTCGTTTTAGAGAACGTTCTTTAACCTTTTCTAGGTTCTTGTCGATTAATGTCATAATCATCTTGCGCTCGTCTCTTTGGTCTATAAGAAAGTCTCGGTCTTCTGCAATTTTGATTAAATCCATAGCTTCTGAATGGGCAATATCGAAAAGCTTATCCAGCTCTGCTGTGAACGAATTTTCTCTGCTATTCTGTGCTTCTGAAGCTCTTGTTTTATTCTTCTTTAGAAGCAGCCAGTTTTTGTGTAGTTTAAGAAGTTTCTCAACGCAATGGTTTGATTGTCTTGTCGGAATCCCAGATTTTTCCCACACCTCTATTACTTCTTGAATGAGCATCTGCGCAGAATTTTTTACAGCTGGTGAAAACGTAGTAAAACTTGCCGAAGAGTTGGAAGTTGATTTAATCTTAGCAGTGGCTCAAGGTCCCGGCATCCAAGTAAGAATATTTCATCTTGTTTACGTGTTGATAAACTCATTTTTTGCACTGGTTATATATATTATTGCCTGCACTGGCATAAGTTCTTTCTAACACTAATCCTGCTGATGAAGTTGTTCCTCTATTTATACCCCTGGTGGTATATGGCACATTCGCAGGTATATGATTTGCAGGTACTCCATACCTACTTTTCTGGGTTTTCTGCTCTTAATGACTTTATGGTTTTATTAGGGTCGTCGCCGTCGTTTAGCACTAATTGCTTATGCTCGCAGATGTTTTATTGCTGGTGTTTCCCAACGATCGGCGCTGTCTAGATTATTGTCTTGTTCTAGACAAAAGTAGAAAAGATAAGTTTGACACTTGTAACAGACCTGTAAAAAAAAATTAAGATCAAGTGTTTTTTACAAAAAAATCAAAAATAGAATTCGATTGAGCACTCTCTTCCACTAAAGATAGCCAACTGAAATTTTACAGCATTAACACTTTAGGCACGTGTTACAAATCTACGGGGTGGCCAACCTGAAAAAAGGAAAAAAAGTTTTTTGGACCACCCTTGAGGCCATTGCGAATATTTCGTTGCAGAAGCGATCTTTTTTAAAGTTTTTTAAAAAATTTAAAAAAAGCGTTGAAAAGAATATTGTTGTCATTTAGTTAAAAAAAATGGGTTCCGGAAATACTTTGACAGCGACAGAAAGAGGAAAAATAGATGCTTTCAAGTCTAAGGTCGAGAAATTGCAAGGAGGCTAAACAGAAGTAAGACTATTGTAAACAGTTATCTTGCGGATCCACAATACTATGGTAAAAACCAAAAAGCAAGTACACAAGGAGTATCGAATGAATTTTGCAAGAGAACATGTCGCTTGGAGCAAAATGTATGTATTGCAAAATGTATGGCCTCATCCTAGTTATCGCCAGTAGAGGGTTAAACATCGAGACGAGATTTGATTGCAGACAAATTCATCTCCAATCAACCTCAATGCTTGCCGTTGAACACGATTGAGAAAAATCAAGCAGAACTCGGTTCGTCCCGCCCATACATGCGAGTTTTACTCGAGCTTCGGACGAATATATAGGGAGACTTTATAAATTGTTGCCATATCAGTAGGACATTATTGCATGTTTTGAGGAATCCAAGGCATCTTGAACCACTTTTAACCGCATTTATAATTTCCTGGTTCCAGCGAAGATCTGAGCTTATAGACATGCCAAGCATTGGCAAGCTCTCTGATTCCTTACTGTCAGTTTCCTTTATTTTGAGTTTGACAAAGTTAGTATCCTGTTTCAGAGACAAAAGACAGCACTGCGTTTTTAACGCATTGAACTCAGCTCGTTAGTTATCGTTCAGGCGTAACTAATGCCCCTATTATGGAATACAACTCAACTTAGTTGAGTTGAGTTGTCTTCAATTCAACCCAACTTTCACACAACCCAAACTAAATAACAACTTATAGACAACCACCGCCATATTTGTTGTGTTTTGACAGACAAATTTTCTATCAAGGTTGTGTATAACAATACGGACCAGTTTATAAACAGTTTAAATAACAAAATTTCGAATTCACAACTTTTTGCCGCGAACGAAAACACCCTGGCGCGAATACTCAGATTATTCACAATCCACATCATTTGAATCGCGTTCCACAAAATCGCGAATAAAAAATTCGTTGGAACTTAACCTTATTCCAAGAGGAGGATGTCTTGAAATAATAAAATGTGCAATTTTCTGTTTATAAATGCATAAAAACCAGTGGTTTGTTCGCATATCATGAATTCGTTCGTTCGCTCCCATGTGAAAGGTACTTTAGACTATAAAATAGGATAATTTTGAACGCCCTTTAACTTATTCAGTAGAGGACTTATATACCTTTCCTGTCATACCCTTTTGAGGTACAAGATTCACCCATTACTGCGCTTAGTTTAGTTAAGGTAAAGGGGTCTTTCGATGAAATCGTTCAAAAATGGTTCCAGATAAGCCTCCCTGAGACTGGAGGCAGGGCTTGCACCAGAGTAGTTTCTTTTCCTCCTCATCGTCAGCCAAGTCATTACGCGTGTTTGCCTAAGATGATACCTACATTATGCCAGTAGTCCAGTACATATAATAATATTAACGATCTGGGTGACGTTGGATAACTTAAGTCGTAGAGGTTCCTAGATCTCTTGGGGTGGGGATTCGCTAGGTCATACTAGCTGTGTTGCAGTATCCAAAATTTGTCGATCTACTATTTGATTTGATGCAGTTTATCAGCATTATACTGGTTTAATTAAAATGGTAACTTCTTACTTGCGTTACCTCGTACGTTGTTGTCCATGTATCTTTAGTCATTATATTTTAAGCTCCAACATTGAATTTTCTCTACCTCCATCGAAAGATATTTGACCTAATACCTCCCAAAACTCCCAAAAAGGGTCTTTCGACAAAGTCTATGCTTTTCTTTACCATAGAGAAAGGACCAACATGATTAGAGTCTTGAGCTATTTGAGAGAATCTCTACTTTCTAGATGCCTTTTAAGCCCGAGGAATCGTTATGATTTGCAAGAGTGATTTTTGCCCCGATGTAATTTTACGCGGTAATTTTAGACCACACCAGGTAGACAAAGTTAAATCTTTCGTCCAAAGCCGCAGATGTTGACATTCCTCGTGTTGTCCTTATTAGCCAGACTCACGTACAACATCAACATCATAATAATATGAACTGACTTTTGAAAAATTTTACCTCTCATATTGGCTTGTGAAGTTCGTACAAATCCTTGAAGAATGGTTTTATGGAAGGTACGTTATGGCTCGTATAGTCAATCGTTTCCCACATCAAATGGTTTGGTGGTGTTCTTGGTGACTTTTACGAAGTACCGAGATTTCTCTTCTCTTCATCCTGCTCAGATGAGTTGGCTTTGTGTAAATATTGTCTCTATAAAATGTACGCTGTCGTAAATCACTTTAAAGCCGACAAAATAGTCATAGTTTACATCGACAAAAATTTGGTCAACTGTTGATTTGACTAGCCTAAGAGCGTTCAGGTCATTGGCGAAAGGTTATAGGCGTTTACGTAGTATAGACAGCACGATCTTATAGGCAGATTAATCTCCTTATAATGCTTAGAAACTATTTTCCAGAATTTTACCAATTTTCAATATCACCCTTCAGAAGTCACCTATATTCTGATGTTTTCTCAAATTAAGTTAATATTTTACATTTTTCTTCTGACAGACTCAACAGATCTGTACTTTACAAATAGCATATCTGAAAATATCTTATACATCGGTCTACTCGATATTAAAATACTGTTTAATAATTGGTAAATTATTTGTCTTTTATATGTTTTTGATCTCAGTAGACTTTTTAAAAGCTTTTTGCGAAGAAATCATTATGAGTATCTAAACCAACATTTCATAGATAACTCTTACAAGCTGCAAACAAATAATTTTAAAAGCTTTAACAAGTAATGTATCTATCAGCGTTATGTCATATAAGAAAATATTATATTCTTAGCAAGAAGAATATTGTACTTCTGATTAACACTATATAGAAATGAAATATGTAGTCAATTAACAAAATTATTTTGAAATATAGGTACATATACATAAACATTTTGTATATTAAAATTATATCGATTTTAAATGCATATAACTGTTTTTATACATTACATAAGAAGCATTTAGTTCCAATTATCTTGAATTAGAATTGTGGCATGCGTAGTAAAGGACTTAGATAAAAATAAACTAAGTGCTATGAATAATTTTCCTTCTACATCAAATTAAATCAAGTATTCTAATTTATAACTATAACACGATTTAATAAGCAAACACAATTTTTTATTCAGATTTTAATTTGTGTAAACATCTTTGCTATATCTATATCTACATCGCCAAGCAAATTTTACTAAACAAACTTATACATGTAGATATTTCTATATTTAAATCAATAAAATTCAATATTACCTACATTTATATACTTACTACTAAATTAAAAGGATATGTATTAGAAATCCTGTAGCTACATGAAGCATGAAGAAGGGTGAATAATTATGTTATAGGAAAAAAAAAAACATAGGTACCTACCTGATGTCTACTATTAGATTATTAGTTATATGGATTGTTATGTATCTGTAGGTACTACCATGGCAGACAAAACAATATTAGCTAACCTATGGGTAGGGTTGGGTATGAATTTGAATATTTGTCAGACAATAATCTTTAGGTAGCTCTTACACAGAGGCAAACAAGGAATTAGCAACTATGCAACTAGCAATACATTGTCAACAAGCAATATGCAACTTTTTTTTTTTTTGGCCAGAAATGTCTATCTAGACATTTAAATATTTTTCCACTATTTCTACGAACATTGTATGAAAAAATTAATAAAACGTAGTCACAAATATTGCAACTATGAATCAATATCTGTTGCTTTTCAACATGTACTTTGTATCGTCAGCGATGAAACATTGCCGCAATCAGCAACATTTTTCGTTTTTAACCGATATTGAGTTGCTTTGATGTGAGACCTCTAATTTAATTCAAAGTAAAATAATATTGTAAGCGATAATGTTGAGTGTTTCCTATTGCCAGTTGTTGTTTATTGATTATTGCCTCGGTGTGATAGTCGGCAAAATGGTAACGAAATTTGTTAGATATTTTTTACGCTGCATTGGCATAAAGAAGTTGCTGTCATTTTGCGTTAATTTTTCATATTTTTAAATAAAGTAGGCAACCTAACCTCCTTTTTGAATCTTATAAAAGTTTGTCCTTACTGATAGATCAACGATCAACCCAAACGGTAAAAGTTGGGAAGCTCATATTTTGAAACAAATTGATCTCTTAGAAACGATTTGGGGAAATTCCAACTTCAAAATGGGATCAAAGTTTGTATGGCAACTTCTTTTTTCCATCCGATCGACTTCAAACTCGGTTTGTGTACACTGTACAAGAAATAGAAAAAAAAAAAAAAAAACAATTTTCACGATTTGGGAAATATTGCTTGGGGCAGGAGTTATTAGCGACGGGAAAAGGGGAACTGACTGACAACTTAAACTGACTGATTTGAACGCTTATAATCTAATTTGAAGTTGAAGGTTTAACAAGCCTCATTTTGGTTAAAGAAGTTCTCGTATAACTTCTAAATTTTGTAGGTACATATTTGTATTTGTACCACACTGTGGTGAGGGTATATTCACTTTGACATTCCATTTGTAACGCACATAAGGAGGCGTTGTAGGTATGACAAACAATATATATTATTGATCATCATCGCTTTCTTAGTCGATCTAGCGATCGATCCGTCTGTCTGTCCGTCTGTCCGCACGATTACGGCCGTAATTTAAGAGCTATCGACTTGAAATTTGGTACGTAAGCTTTTATCCACCAAACTGAGGCTAAGTTCGAAGATGAGCAAGATCGGATGAAAACTACTATCTACTACCTTCCATACAAAAATATCGCATTTATTTAGCTTTTTCATGTTAAAAATTAAATTTAAATAGGTACAGAAAAGATAGCAAGTTTAAACTTTGCACATATTGTTTTAATAATATTTAAAATTTTTTTGAAAAATGGGCTTGGTCGAATTAAAACTACCCATACCTCCCATACAAATATATAATTTTTAAATACTAAAATATTTTTTTTATTTTTACAATAATATAGTATGTACCGGGTATTTGAGCTTCGAAGATAGTCGAAGATAATTCTCTTACTGGTTTATAATGGTAAAAGTAGGTAACTCCTTTTGAAACATTGGCAAATCAGCCTGAATGTTTAAAAAGTATTTTTTATAGAGTGACACATATGGTATCTTTCGCCTGTCTTCGACATTTGGTTGTGCACTAAAGACTATAACACCTACTCCATGGTTGCGAGTAAATCGTATAGTGCGCGCAGTATTAGTTTCATGCAAATCCAAATCACAAAGGTGTCTATGAACTTTAAATTTTCTATACCTTTTTAAAGAACTTTTATGCAAAGTTATTGGACCTTACTAATAATTATTTTTGGCCTTCCCCTAAAAATTTATTGTAAGTCACAATAGCTAGCTCATTTTATATGGAAAATATTGACATGGTAACTTCGTGAGTTCGTAAAATTTAAACTGGGATACTAAAAACTGTTATTAGTGCCGCTCATTAGGTTTTGGATTCCTCCATTGTTAGGTAACTGCAGTGAGAACTTTGACGTTTTATCCCCTCATCAATCTGTATTCAGGTAGGTATTTAGTGCTAAACTGAACTGAATATAAATTCATTTTTCATCGATTGCATTATGGAGCGAGTACCTAACGCTTTCTGGTCTAAAGCGTGCTCAAAACTATTGAAAATTTATTTGTTCAAAAATGCTTTTCAGCCCGCATGTGGGCTCATTAAAGTAATAATTTGAGTATTATTTGATGACTAAAATTCACCAAATATATTAATTTCTTCAAAGTTTTGGAAAAACAGTTGTTTCTCAACCTTGCCAATCATCAAGTGTATTCTGGCTACTAACGCAAAGACTCCACACTTTCCAAAATGCCCATACCAATAAAAAAATGTACCTGCCCGAAAATCAATAACTGTAGAGTTAAATGTTAATGTTAAGAATGTCAAGTTTATCTCGGTCATTAGCTAAATAAATCCACCCTAATGTCATTTTCAAGATGAGTGTTGTCCAAAATATAAAAAAAATCACTTCTTTCGAAAATTTTGTTCGAAAAATCAGCCAGAACTTAAGGTGCCAGTACACGATATGTAGCACGCCTCATACATATGTGGCTCTGACGTCGACAGAGAGTGCACAACGAGAGCTTGTACACAGTATGTACCCATTGGGACCATTCGCTGACGTCAAAATGACGTCAGTGCTACATATATATGAGGCGTGCTACATATCGTGTACTAGAACCTTTACTCATTTGTTACGAGCATATTAAATTTTTTGAACATCCCTGGCAGCATACTGTACTAATTACTGACAACTGACCTAAACAGACTGCAGCACGTGCTCCATTACGAAACAGATCTGGCCCATGCTGGATCTCAAGCCCTCCAACAAAAAGATCCAATATAAGCACATTAGTAGGTGTCATCACGGGACACTGCATTATTGGGAGACATGCTCTCAGGCTGGTCCTCCCTTCCAACGATTTTTGTAGAAGCAGCATGGACAAAGAGGAGCAAGGGGCTATTTTTCACCTCCTATGCACTTGCCCAGCCCTCACAGCTCGTAGAAAACTATATCTCGGCGAATACCAGCATGAGTTGCCTCCAACCAGCGCTTCATTCTCAGCTCCTGGTGGTTGAACGGGTAGTTGTGAGATAATTAGATCCTCTTGTATCCTATGGCCTAAGTGAGGCTGCTCATTTTGACGTCAGCGAATGGTCCCAATGGGTACATGCCGTGTACAAGCTCTATTTGTGCACTCTCTGTTGTCGTCAGAGCCACATATATATGAGGCGTGCTACATATCGTGTACTGGCACCTTAAGTCTGCCAGCTGGCTGATATGATGTCTCATTTTTATTGGGCTGCTATAGATCGATCATGTGAACATTTTTTTTTTTCTGTTGGCTTTTACGACGGGATAACCAATTACTTATTTAGTCACTTTTTCGGAATCTGGAACATCTTTTGTTACCTACTCATGTCAGACTTGAAATTCGCAAACACGTACAACATAGAACTTTAGTCAAACAATTGTCAAATTTCTGTTTCATTAAATAATTAGACAATTTTGTAGAATTGTTGGAAAATAGCCGACAATTATTGTCAAGTTTTGTTTTCATAAAAAAATAGTCAGGAATTTTTTGAGAATTGTCGTGCATTTTCCGACAAATTTGTACTAAACATTTTTTATGGGACAGATATAAATTTACAATTTTGTTAGTTTCGGTCAAGTATTGATAGTAAAGTGACAAGTATGATTTAAATGCTAAAATATTATTATTTCTTCAAAGTGATGAAAAATCTCCAATCTAATTTCGTGGAGTACGCACTCGACACTTTAAAGAAAGAATAAATAATAATATTTTGTTGCATTAAGTGATTTGAAATTTAAGAAAAAATTCCATGTCCGGAAAACTGCACCGAACTATATTTTGTTAAAAAATTGATGGACATCCAGACCTAGAGCATACCTCAAAAAGCACTCCCTTGATAAGACCCACGACAAATTTTAGAAAAAATTGTCAGAACAAATTTGTCAAAATAATGACAATGACAAATTTGTAGTTGTATTTAACTGATAATTAGGTATGTCACTTGTCAATATTTTATAAAATGAAAATTTTTCAGACAAGTGCGACAAATTTGTAGAATTGTCACCTGTCAATATTTAAGAAATAAGGCCCAGGTTATATGCGTGGACAAACGAAAGCAAATCCAACCACGCTTTCGAAAGTTGTTCTATATTCCTCCTTTTTGAACTGTCACAATTGTGAAAAGGAATCTACTGTAGATCTTTTGGACTTGAAATGCAAACCTAGAATTTATCGACTTGTTACATTGTTTCTATTGGGTGAAATGTTTACTGAGAACTCAGTTGACATTTCAATTTGACATAATTATACATAGTAAACCACGAATCTAATTTTGTGTGTTCGGGGAAATCTAGTCCAGAAAAATCTAGTTGACGTTAGACGACTACACTCTTGAATAATCCTCACTATTATCTGACTGTAGGATGACAGTTGAATATGACATAAATGTCATAATGATGTAATGTCACAACCTGTACAATATCGAATATCCTAGCTAGGTACCTAACTATAGAAAACAACTAAATATTGTTTGTATCAACGTTTATTTTGTAATAAATTAGCAAAAACATTTTTTTAAACATACAAAGAACGGCTTCGTTTTTTATACACACTGAGTCATGAAAAAAATATCTCTGCAATTTTACACTAGTTTTAACAGAGTACGTACTACAGCATTATTTTCATTTCATATTATTTTTTAAGTTAAAAAAAATAGTAATAATAAGTAAAACGTCGGGTTATCTTCTTTTTCTTTGCTCTTTGTCCCTTGTTGTACGACAGAGACAAGAAACAATATTTTATTTACACTCAGGTTGCGAGTAGAATGTGGAAGTGGTAGGAAGATATACCTACGAAGAAATAAAGACGGGATGGTTAATGTGAAATGAATAAGTTTTCCCGCGTATAGTATTATATATACGTGTGTAGTTTATTTTTTAAGTAAAACAACCAACGAGAAAATAACGCTGACGGTAGATACATACAATAAAGTCAACGCGGATGCGGCAATGTTGTAGATACTGTTCGTTTGTAGTTCACGTTCTTTGCCTTTTAATAAACTTCTTAAATTCAAAATTAATACAAATTCTGTTGGCTTAATTAAATCCAATCGATATATTGGTAGGTATGTATTAGTTTTAGGTATTTTAGTCTTTTGTTCTTTTTAAGTCTGTACTTCGTTGCAAATAGGGCAGAATTGTGGTTAATTTATTTTTGTTTATGGCATGGCAACGACTTATTTGATTCATGTTAATTTTTGGTCGCTGAAAGAATGTGTATATGCGAGGAATAGTAGCTAATTAAGAGCAACTGCGTTATTAATTAAGTAAATTTGATAAAGACTTTTGGAAACAATGAAAGTTGTACACGTACATTCCATTAATCTACAGACAGACATACATACCTACCTACTTGTATCTTCTCGTATATCAGGCAGTTGTTTGATTTTTTGTTTGTAAAATATCTTATTAATAGTAAACAAAGCAAAGCAGAAGCAGGTGCTATTTAATTTACTGCAAGTGAATTTCATTATAGGAAATGTTTATTTAATTCTGTTGGTTGGTGAAATTGTTTTCGATCTTTATAAGGCAGCGATCGTTCCATTATCATTCTGATATAGTTTGGTTGTCAAACTTTACGCAAACTGGAAGCCTTTTATGTATTATATCTTCCTCCTGCTTTTAAGCCATTAACCAGAAATTTGTGATAGGTCAATGTAATATATCTTACTGATACCATGCCATTCATTCATTCATTTTCAATGGTCCGCTTGTCCATTAAGTGGGTCACCGGTGTAAGTTGCTCAAGTGGACCCTCCATAGCTCTCGATTCTCCGCCATCGACTCTAAATCATCAAGGGCAATCCCCATACGGGTAGAGGAGAGAGGGAGATTGTAGACTTGACCCAACCATCTCATCCTTGATCTACCTAGAGGTACAGATTACTTAGCACGTCGTGAGATCCTGGTTGGGGATATGCGTTTAATGTTACCAAACCACCGAAGCATAGACCGCACCGTCCGGAGAAGTAGCTGCTCGACATTGAGTTCCTCGCGTGTTCTGGTATTTCGGTCATTACCCAAACCATCTGACATCTTAGCTTTGAGTCCTTTGGAGCCAGGCCTGGAGGGTGGCAGTTTGCGAGCGTCTGGTGGTCGGCTTGTCACGCTCGGTAGTCGGCCGGGTTTAACCCGAAACGGCTACGAGCTTCCTGTCAATGGTTTCGCAAACCATTATGGGGGTCTAAGGGTGGATGCGCTATGCACCAATAGGGGCATAAGTGGACTTTCGGTTACTCGACAACGGCATCGACTTAGGATAGGCACGTGGAACATCTCTTCGCTCACGGGAAAAGACCTGGAGCTTGTTGGGGAGGCTGTAAAATATCGACTAGATATAGTTGGTGTTTCCTCAACAAAGCAAAGGGGTTCTGGAACTGTGGACCTTGCAGATGGGTGGAAACTTTTAATGTCGGGAGTAGCACCTTCAATGTCTGCTCAGGCGGGAGTGGGGATACTCACAAGTCCCAGGCTGTCAGGCAGAGTATTGGAGTGGATTCCATTAGGAGGGAGAGTTGCGATCTTAAAGCTAAAACTTGAAAGATCAACCCTAGATCTGGTGCAGGTGTATGCACCGAATCTGGAGTCGGGGTACGCAGCTTTCTTAGATGAAGTTGATGCAGCCCTTGAAAAGGTTGCAGATACTTCTTATATCCTGATGGGTGATTTCAATGCTCACGTGGGTGCGGATTTCTCGACATGGGGCATCGCGATTGGGAAACACGGTGACCCCGATCAGAACGCGAACGGAGAGAAGTTGTTGGACTTTTGTTGTTCAAATGGAATGTCCATTATGAACACTTTCTTTCCACACAAAGATATCCATAAATACACATGGTACCGTCGAAGTCTTCAGCAGAAATCACTGATAGATTTCTTTGTGGTATACCATCGTGTATTAAAAGGATGGTTTGTGATGTTCGTGTGTTGAGAGGGGCTGAACTGTCAACTGATCACCACCTGGTGGTGATCAGTTGTCACCAACGGGTTGATGGGTTCAGCTATAATGAATGTATTTGATTGACGAGGTTTTGCAAAATTCGATCCCCAAAACGGAAAAGGGATGTAAGAGCACGTATTTTTTATCCTATCGAGCGCGAAGCAAGGCACACTAGCGCCTTCTGTAATGTGATCAAAGCTTCTATTATTATACAAACTTTGAACCATGTGTGATACCCTTTTAAAACTTGTATGATATTTTCAATGGTAAGGTAAAACAATAGAACAGATTGCTGTAACTTCCTTAATCTTTACCAGTCAGAGTCACCCTTCTTACAAGCGAACTGTCAAAAGCTAATAGCGCCAGCGGGGCTTAGATTAATTCGGTCACCTCTGCGTCTTTTTTTCCCGAAGACAAACCACCGCTGTACTATATAAAGAGCTCTGCATATTTTATTTACATACCTATTTAAATTGCCCGAGCTTGATTTGATTGCATCGCTTTTGGTTGCAAGGAATATTGGTCAACGAAAGTGGTTTCCAACTTTTGTTACAACAAGTGGAAGGTCGTAGGTCCATTCTTGCCGTTTAGTCTTCATCACATAATTGCAAACCACCTAATTGATGCTGATAGAATAATGCAAGCCATACTTTGAGTATCTATATCTATATGGACACGCATGCCCATTGCATGCCTCGTCCATTCTGCCCATCATACCCTATTCAACTTAGATCTACATATAAACATTTATTTTCAATCTAAACGTAAAAGAGAAAAAAATTGATTTATATATAAACAAAAATGTATGTACCTACTTTGATATTAGTTTAAAATTGACCTTCGTTTCAAAAAACACACTTTATTTCGTTTTGAAATACATAACTTCAACTCAACGAAAAGATTTGTTTTTAGCCAAAACACAGCACACACTTTTATGACACTTTTAAAAAAGTGTCATAGCGCCCGAGGGCCTTATAACACAAAAATGTGTGTCATAGCGCCCCAGGGCATTATGCAACCGGGCGTTACGACATGTACCCTGTCACTTTTGTTCAAAAACGGCTTTTCTCCCATTAGCCACCGTTAAATTAAGTCCGATAGCCAACTTTCAGAGTTTCTACTTTACTCAACACAGAGATACAGAGGGAGTCCCTTTTGAGTCGGGCGCCTGTTAAGCCTTATACCACGGCTTCCCCTACAAACTTTTATTATCAAACTTATTTCTATCGTTAAAATTTGTAGGTATTTCTGGTCTTGCGCATTTTCTATGTCCCTACGTACCTACTTATTTTGTAGAGAGATACCTTATCACATTATAATTTATATAACTTTTTAAACTTTATTTATAGCAATATCTTATACCATAAAATGTTGAGAGGTATTTTCCTATTTTTACTTATAAATGTACAAAACATCTACATAGCATGCATTTTTATTTTATAGCTACATGCGTTAAACAGAAAATATATTCTAAAATTATCTATATATGAATTTTAACAAACAACTGATAACACTTATCAGATAATATATTTTAAATGATAAAATCAAACTGTAGGCATTCCTATAATGATACAAACAAAAAATAATAATCTAAAAATAGATGTACTTACCTTTAAATAAATAAATATTTCTCATACAATAATAGCAACTAGGTAGATAGGTAGAAGAAGATTCAAACAAAAAAAAAACTACAAACTCCAACGAAATTCTGTCGTTATTTTTGATGATAATCTACAAAGCAATAAAAAAAAATAATATACAAACCAATATTATGCATAAGCAGAAAAACTAATTTCAAAATAATGTACATACATAATACGAGTTATCAGCACCAGTCAACCGTCGTCATATAAATACTAAAAAAAAATGTTTTTTATCTTTTCCTTCCCACAGATACGATTTCTTTTTCTTCTTGATTGTTTTTTCTTTTTTATTTTTATTTTTACTTTACTTTAATTTTTCTCTGCGTAGTTCTTTTCATTCATCGTATTTTAATGTAAATTGAAAATAAAATAAAAAAAAATTCTTTAATTTTCTATATAAGTATGTGTTTCCTACTTTGTGCTCGGCTTCGGGTTTTTTTTTCATTTTTCTTGTAGACGAAGAAGAAAAAAGTGTGTATACCTACCTACCCATAGTTTATTTAACCTAACAATAAAAAAAAAACTGTAGGTAGGTAGGTAGGTATGTATATTTTGTATGTTGAGAAATAATTTAAAATTCAAAAACTTATAACGTGAAAACGCAATAAAAAAAAGCAAAAAACAACAAGAGAACAAATAAAATTATTGCAAAATTACCTACCTAAGCAATAACGAAATAATTTGAGTTCATTGTATAAGTATAATAGATACGATAAAATTATTATAATTTCAACAAAGATACACACACAATTCACATTTGTAGTTTCATTAAGGCAATTAATAGATATTCCGAAAGAAAAGAAAAAAAAACAATAAATTCGACACGAAAGTAAAGTCAATAACAGAAAAAAAAATTAAACACATTTTTAGTGATTAAAATTAATTCGTTATTTATTTTATGTATAACGTTTCTTTATTTCTTACACTCTCGGTGTCGGCAGTCGGCACACATGCATAAAACACACAGTTCCTTTTGTTTAACGACGTGACCGTCCATCGAATATTTATATGTGCTCTTTACCAACACCAGCAGGACGACGACAAAATATGCTTCGTATCTGTGATTGTATTGTGATTGTGAACCTCTCTAACCGACAGTTACCTACTGAGTTTGTGCCATGGAAAGGCATTTAATATTATTATTTATTTTTTTTTTTAATCGAAAACCCTATATCTGTGTCTGCGATGCCGATGCCTGTTTGTTGGCTGTACTTACGACAGTACAGCTAAAATATCCGTATTGCTGTTCGACGACTGCCTGGCACACAAAACTCGTTTATGCTGTGGCATGGCAGTGGCGTATACACGGTACGGTGCCTGACGACGCGATTCCGATAACACATACCCTCACATGATGACTGCGCACACAACAACAGTGTGTGTTGATTTTCTTATATTATTTCTGTTTTATATTTAAGAGTAGTACATGTTTAAGCGCAAAATAAAATATGAAGTAGAATTTAGAGTTTAGTTTTAAAAAAATTGTCGGTGTGAATGGATCGTTGGCGTGCGCGTCATCATACTCGTCGTTGTTGTAGCTTCGTCATCATTTTTGTACTTTTACTGTGGCTTTGTTGTTTGATTTTCTTTTGGTATTATCGGAACTTATTTTTAATTTCAAATTAAAAATTTAAATTCAACAAACCGACAAGGAAAAAAATAAAAATCAATTGTGTTATATACAAGTGCGACGTGATGCAGATACACTGAGACTTTATTTTATGTATAAATACTTTTTTTTTTTTTTTTTAATAATTTGTAATTTATGTATGTTTATTAATTTTGTGGACGTATTCAAAGCTTTGTTGTGAAAGTTTTCGAAACGTATACAGAGTATACTTTCCTTACAATTAGTCGGAGTGTCGCGCGCGGGGTGGTGAAATAAGATAATTTTTGTTTGTGCTTTTTGATAAATACTTTTTACTATAACAGTTCGCTCGGGTGATATGCTGTGCTGAATGTACTTGTACTTGTATGTTTGAACTACCTACCTACAGTTAAATAATACACTTTATATATTTTTTTCTTGTTATTTCTTCTACCTATACCTACATCCTACACCTCTTCGTGTGCTTAGTTTGCTAGTAATAATAACTAATCTTTCTGTTTGCCTTTTTCTTTATTTCTTATGGATTGATAATGAAATAATGATTTTGAATGAGATATAATTGACTTAATTCTCGTTTCTTTTTGCTCTTTGTTCGTATTCGGGTTCGTCGTAAACTAATCAGTAAAAGTGGCATATTACAACAACAAAAAATATACGAAACGTAAGCGTGGTCGACCGCGTGGGATCTTTGACATGAGCGAATTCGATGTAAATCTCATCAGCGAATTTGAACGCCGGCCGGGTTTCTATGACAGGGATTCGCCACATTTCAAAGATAAAATATACAATGCACAGGCATGGCAAGATATATCCAACAGATTGGGATACGATGGTAAGATTTTTATTACATTACGTAGATGTAGATGTACTTGCAACAGGCAAATAAAACAAAAGCGGTGGTTCGTTGACTGGCAATGGCAACAATAAAACAACTGTTGTTTTGTTTGTTTAGTGTTTATTATATCTATGTATTGGGATGAGAAGCGTCTTTTGGTTATAATACATATAATAATATATTTTTTTTTGTATATTTCTTCGAGTTAAATTAGCTTATTTTGTATCCATAGATACCTACTTACCCCTAAAATATGTAGGTATGTATATCTATAGCAAGTAGATTGGCCGATTAATGGTTCTTTATAAAATCGTCTGGCTCTGGCATAACAAACAATGTATCGCATATTTATTATTCAAATTGATGAGGTTAGCAGCGGTTCAGCTAGCTTCTAGCTAAAGCGAAAATAGTGGGGGAGGCTTAAAAGCTCTGGAATAAATTGCAATTAATATCTATCTCGAATGAGCTTTTGCTCTGTTTCGGATTCGGATTCGGTTACTCGGTTAAGGCTTGCGTGGCGAAAAGTCGAGAATGAGAAATTTATTTAAACTGTTTTCTTTGCTGGTACCTATGTAGTGTGAAATTTGCCAGTTGTTTTCTTTGTTATTGAAGAGAATATTTAGGAGTTTATTATTTTTTCGTTATCGCTTGTGAGTGGAAGATATAAAGATACGTTATTTTTTATTTGAATAATTTTTTTTCTTGTGGCTATTTTACAGTTACCTAATAGGTATCGTATACCTACATAATACATACCTAACTATAGTTTCTTTTGTTTGATTTGTGTAGGTAAATAGAATTATGTTAAATTAAAGAGATAAGTTTATTCATAGGTAACGTATAATGAAAACATCGCGTTTTGTTTTAAATGTATACATTTATAAGTCATAACAGTAATTACTTTGGCAATGTGTTGTACTTGTACCTACCTACTACTCATTGTTATTTTCATAGTGATTTTTTTTCGTTACTTTTATTTGAAAAATTTCCTATTACGAAAAAAAAATTACATGAATAAATAGTCGGCGCAACAGGTCCATTATATGCAATACATATGTAGTTATACAGTGAGCGTCAAAAGTAAGTGTGGAACAATGCTATTTTAACTTTTCCTTAGAGTCTTGAAATAAGCTAAAAAACCCAAGCTTCATATAAAAAAAGTTTAAAAACAAAATAATGCAACAATAACGAAACTTTTTTCATTTTCATAACATAAAATGGGGAGAGTACGATAACTACGGCGCCAAAAATTGATAACGGTTTTTTGTAGAGGGGTTAAATACAAGCATTTTTTTTACTATGGGAGGGGGGGTCTATCTCCCACCGTTTAGGCGGGAGGGGTAATTTAAAGAAAATAAAACTTTAAGTGCAAAAAAAAAAAATATTAAAAATCAATGGCAACACTTATAATAAAAAAAACTATATCATTTTTGAAAGCCAGGAATCTCTTCTTTCATATTGTTTTTAAATCAAGTTATTTCCGTTATTAGTTTTAGGAAAAAAAAATTTCAAACTTGAAAAGTTTGCATAAACTCAAACTTGCACCCACCCCGAAATCCAACAGTGATCCCAAGCAGGGGGGATCAGCATTTCAATGCCCAAGGGTAGCAATTCGCGCGCGGTCGGTGCTCTTTTCTAAGAACTTTGTACTCTAAGCGGAGCAACATTATAAAAGTATGTAATTTTCAATTTTCTCATAAACTAGAAGACATAAAACCATCTAGTTTTCAGTGTTCGATTAAGAATTTATAGGGTCATCAAATAATTAAAACCAATTTAGTATTTGATTTCACAATTTTGAATAAAAAAAATAGTAACTTTTTTTTTATGTTTTTTTTTTTATAAATTTTGAGTTTGAAAGTATTTTTTTCAAAAACTATAAACACAAATAACTAGGTTGAAACGAGAGATAAAAGTACAAGTTTTTGGCTTTCAGAAAATCTATAATTTTTGTATTGTGTTGCCGTTGTTATTAAATCTTTTTATACCCTCCACAGGAAGGTATATTCACTTTGCCATTACGTTTGTAACGCCAAGAAGGATTCACCGGAGACCCTATAAAGTATATATATTCTGAATCAGGATCACATTCTGAATCGATTTAGCCATGTCCGTCTGTCTGTCTGTCTGTCTGTCTGTCTGTTGAAAGCACGATAGCGTCCAAAGGAATTGACCTAGGTGAATGAAATTTTGTGAGACGACTTCTTTTTACCGTCGCCAGGTTGGTATTGAAAATGGGCTATGTCGGTCAAGTAGTTCTGGTACCTCCCATACAAAACCACTATTAGACCCACGTCTCTCTCTGTCTGTTGAAATCACGATAGCGTCCGAACGAATCGACTTAGGCAACTGAAATTTTATGAGAGGTCTTATATTTATGGCCTTCCAATTTGTATTAAAAATGGTCCATGTCGGTCAAGTAGTTCTGTTACCTCCCATACAAAGCCAATATTTGACCCATATATCTCTGTCTGTTGAAAGCACGATAGCGTCCAAACGAATCGACTTAGGTGAATGAAATTTTGTGAGAGGGCTTTTTTTAACCGTCGTCAGGTTGGTATTGAAAATTGTCTATGTCGGTAAAGTAGTTCTGCTACCTACCATACAAAACTAATATTAGACACATACTTACTAACTCGCATGGCAAACATTTTGCATGACTTTTATGCAGTGGAGGGTATCAAAGCATCGGCCAGGCCGATGATAACACTTTTACTTGTTTTTTTTTTAATTTTAAGTCATTTTTTACAAAATTGCCCCTCCCGCCTAAACAAAGTCAGATAGACCCCCCCTCCCATAATAAAAAATGCTTGTATTTAACCCCTCTACAAAAAACCGTTATTAATTCTTGGCGCCGTAGTTATCGTACTCGTGCCCATAAAATAATTTATAGATAATGTTGACGCTCACAATGTACACAATATCAACAGTGCTGTACAAATTAATTGGCACAGGACATTTTCTGATGTTATTTTAATTTAAAGTAGATGCTCCTATAAGTGGATACTTATACTCATGGTCAATCTAAAAAAAAATACAAAATACAAAATAATACAAAAAATAATACAAAATAAACCTTTTTATAAGTTCTGACAAATTCGTTCTACAATGGAGGTGTGTCTGTGTAGTGTATTGTGAATCGACTGTGAAACGCAAAATATTCCTGAGTGACACTTATCTGTTCGTCTTATTCAAACTTCCATTCCACTAAAGTCTGCACTATGAAAGCGGGCATTAAATACCGTAATTGAAGGAGAATTTGACACGTTAGCAGTTTTTATTTTATTTTTTATTTTGAGATAGGTGCATGTACAATTTAAAAATTATAAATTTAGCATAAGTTAAACTAAAATTTTAGTACATAGATAAGAAAGTAGTGTCAATTCTTTCTTCGATGAAGCTTCGTGAGGTTTTGTCAGTACCTACATATTAAAAAAAAACAACAACAAAATATAACTTTGTTTAAAATGAATAAATTACTTTTTTCGGGGAAAGTACGATAATTTAGGCGCCAAAAACTGATAACCATATTTTGTAGAGGGTTTAAATATAAGAATTTTTTACTATCGGGGGTGGTCTTGTCTCTCTTCATTGAAGCGAAAGTGGTACCTAATTAAAAAAAAAATACATTAAAAAAAAAAACCTTAAATTAAAAAAAAAATATATATATATATATTAAAAAGCAATGGCAACACTTACTGCACAGTAGGTAGACTAGGAGAGAAAATAAATAAATAAATAAGCATAAAATATGTACTTCATAAAATTAACTACACATAGGTACATAGGTAGGATGCAGTGGCTCAGTGGTTGTTAACAGGACTACTGTGCGAGGGGTCCCAGGCTCGATCTCCGAAAAAAAAAAAGAATTACATAAGGAAGAATTAAATAAACGAGCATCAAAATGAACATTACAAAATATTTTTGGTTTTGATCTAGAGCTAGGGGAGAGTACGATAACTGTGGCGCTAGAAATTTATGACGGTTTTTGTAGAGGGATGAAATACAAGCACTTTTTACTATGGAAAAGGGGTCTATCTATGTTCGTTTAGGCGAAATAAAATATTAAAAAACAATAGCAACACTTAAACAAAGTGCTATAGCATTTTTGAAAGCCAGGAATATGGTTTTAACTTTTCTATAATGCAAATCAGCAAAATTTTGTCTATAATGTACTATTAAGCGGAGCAACATAAAAGAGTAATTTCCCATTTTCTCAAAAACTAGAAGACATTCATCAATCTGATTTTTAGTGTTCTTTAAGTTTTGATTAGGGCAGTAAAAACTATAAATAAATTAAGTATCTATTTTCTCATTATTGACAAAATCAGCATAGGTACGTATCTAGAACTTTTTTTTCTCTTAAATTTGAAGTTTTAAATCATTTTGTTTTTTCAAACACTATTAACAGATATAACTTTATTTAAAAATAATATCAAAGAACAGATTCCTGGCTTCCAAAACTACTAAAGTCCTTTATTGTAAGTGTTGCCATTGTTTTTCAACATTTAATTTTTTTGTTAATTTAAGTATGTTTTTTATTACGCCTCCCGACTAAACGAAGCGAAATAGACCTCCCTCACATAGTAAAAAAAAAAGCTTGTATTCTTGTATATAACCTCTCTACAAAATACCGTTATCATTTTTTGGCGCCATAGTTATCGTACTAGTGCATCGTACTAGTGCCCTTACCTACTTCGCAGATGAATTGGCAACAGACTGCCGAAATTATCTACAGGAAGTTAACTTACCTCAAAAATTATATCAACTGGACTCGAAAATAATAAATTCCTTGAAGGTATAGTTAACCCAAATATCAAATCAGAGTGATCATTTTTTGGCAGGTCAAATAATTCGTAACGTTTCATACCTAAGTCTTGCCAGTATCTTAGTTTTTGAAAAAAGTGCTAACGCCAATTTCTACTGCCTTTTTTTTCAAAGAAAGAATTCGTTTTTTTTTACACCAGGATCGGGCCTTTTCGTTGTCAGATCTTCTCTCAGTCGCAACACTTACCCGGCAGTCTAAAATGCATAGTGGCTATAATATAAAAATATGTACTACTTTTTCCCAGTCTTTTTGTGTGTTTCTGGTCCATTACGTTTGTCAGACCCGCTACAGTTGATACTAAAGCTATGTGCTATTTGCCATCAAAGTCATTTAGTCGTTATATCTTTGAAAGGTATGATTTTGGATTCTCCAAATATTAAAAATCTTCCTTATGCTCTTGCCAGTATCGATATCTATGATTCTACGCAATAACCACTTACCCTAGCCAGGCGTCTTATATCGTGCAATTATATTATCCTACCTAAGGCTACAATCGAAATTAAAATAATTGTAGCTAACCGTTTTGTGAGCTGGTTCCCAACCCATCCGATATGTATTGAGTTTATAGGATGAGTTTATATTGCTAACAAGCCAAGGCAGTCATTTGAAATAAAATTGTGAAGTTTTTAGCTCCATGAAAATTCTTTTTCCTCCATTATTTTTTTTTTGTTTACATACCTACTTAGCTAAAAACGAAGAAAATCTAAGAAGCTACTTTTCTTTAAACCTTTTCAACTATTGTATAAACCGTTTTTTTGGTGCAAGCTATAATTCTTGCATTGGATCTTGTAAGCATGTTGAAAGAGATATTTCTTATAACCTTTTTGTTAAGGTCCACGGAATAAAGCCAACTTGCTCAGCTCTTAAACAAAATGTCAAATTCGTAAACCTAAACTTCCACATCCACACTTTCACTAAGGTATTTCAGCAAAATTCTCTCAGATGAACACAGGTCTGGCCCCAGTTGCTTGCCTAGCATCATAGTCATAGAGCTTCCGGTCTTTTGTATTCCTATTTTTTTTTTTGTTAAACAGGCATTTAGGGTTTTGGATACCAATAAAAAGTAGGTACTAGACCCCAAAAATACAAATTGCACCTAAGGCATTCTATAAATTCCCCAAATCTTCGCCAGTTTTTTACAACAAATCGATCCTTGTAAAGATCGAATTCAACGGTCTTAAAGTGTCAGTAATAAAACAGACACGAGACGAGGCGACGCATGTTTTCAATTAAAAGTGTGAGTCACAATTTCAGCAATTCAGCATAAATAATGCCGTCATGTATCATATAATGTAATTGTATTTATAAAAAAAACGTTAATGACGTTACTCGCATCTCATGCATACATGCTGAATCAGCGCCCAGCTTATCATCACTACCTACCTCGAAGACAGACGCAAGGCAACAAAAATGCATTAGAATAATATTGATTGGCATTTTAAAGATAAAGAAAGCTCGTGTCGTAGCCTATGTTCAGAAATCATAAAACTTAGAAAAAGCTTGCTATGTACAACAAACCAACCATAGTCCTGCGTTGAAACCTCGAGGACCACTATTTATGTTGGGTTGTGAACTTTTTGCAAAGATACGTCTTCTGTCAGCAATCATCGTACATTTGGATTAAAAACTGTTTTAAAGATGCCTTTTTAGAACCCCTAATAATAGTGAATTTCGAGAGACTTGAAGGAAACAATAAAAAAAAACACGTACCCATTAAAGCGATTCCAAACTGATGATTCTGAATAACATCACAAATAGTTTCGGTCGACATAGGTACCATCCTCAGAAAATATTAGCATTTTAGTTTACAAAAATGCCAGATTTATTAACATTCGGTTTTTTCAACGAATGTGTAATATATTTTATCTTTTTTGGGTATACCGATAAGTGAACGCAGAATCTCTGAAAATCGCCCTTAAGAAAGGAATGCGCTGCCAGTAATTCTTTCTCACTTCTTATCTAAATCTTATCTGATTTTTGTTAATATATATCTACATTATGTATGTAGATACTTATAAATAAAAATATTCTATATTCAAAAATAGAATTAGTTCAATAGATTTATTATATCGATAGTTTAAAAAGAATTGAAAAAATACGGAGATTCCAGAAATTTTCTAACATATCTCAAATCCTTTTTCTTGAAGAGAAATTGTACTTAACTTTACATAATACAAGAAAGTACAACTCAGAGATGGGTGTGTTAGTGATAGATACTTTTTAATATTTTTATCGAACACAAAAATTGATAAGTTGTACACCTGTACAAGGTGGACAGAGTAAAGAAATATTTTGAAAAGGTCGTAAGAAAAATTCCAACAATTTTATTAAATTTTATTTTTTCCACCTGTCATAAGTCTTAGGTATAAAGATTTAAAAAATAACTCAGTCTTTTCGACTTAAAGTTAATCATATGTCATAACATTACGCAGCCATACCTATTGCCAGTGGTGTTTGAGCCACCTCCTGTAGTCCTGTCGGCTTCGTTTTTTTCAGTAGAAGCTGTTTGTGGTGGATTTTTCGGTGCAATGAAATAAAGTCTTATGCAAAAAGGTCCAAAACGTAATTTTGCACTTTTTTGGACTTTATTGCACTTTTGAAATTGCAATAAAATCCAAAACGAGTTTTGAGTTTGAGTTTTGAAGTGCAATAAAGTCCAAAATTACGTTTTGGACCTTTTTGCATAAGACTTTATTTCATGGCACCGATTTTTCTTGGCAGACGCCACCAACCGATTTCGATTAAATTTAAAAATGCGACTTGATTAATTTTTCGCTTAAATTTACAATCTTACATTCAAATACCGTTTTGATAAAACGCTTTTACAGCATACGCACGATACTGATGTATCCAACCGTCCACCACTCTATTGCTACTGAATTCAAACGTGTCAGGACTCAGGATCATGAACCAGTCGATCAGAATTTCCGCGTTTTTTTATTTAAAATCGCTCTGCTCCATCCTGTATACACTGCCCTAGCGAGGTATTCTTGGGAATAGAAAAATTTTCAGTGTATATTTCATCGGGATCGTCGCAGGATCAAATTATATTCAAAGAATCCACGCGATGATTTGGCATGATGTAGGTTTTGCCTAGGGGCACGTTTGTTTGGTTTATTACTGGAAAGAACGATAATGAATTTATCAACACTTCACTGCAAATCGTAACTAAATTCCGCAACCAATTATGCTTTTTAAAATTTCACTCAAAAACACAGTTGATCGCTACGCAAAATGACTGTGTGCGTTTAATAATGTCGGAACAGTCTTAGTAATAAAATAACCAATTCTAGTTTGGACTTTAAATTTAAAGGCACTTTTTTCATATTTTTTACGGTCACAATAGATAATTTTATATGGAAAATGTTTCCATTGTGACTTCGTACAAGTCAGCCTGAACACTAAAAATGATTATTATGTAGTAGTACCGCGTAATGGCTATAATAATATTCCATAAAATTTTCGCAGTTTTGAGTTTTCTTAAAATTAAAGTCGAGGCTAGAATTCGTTACTAGTAAGGCAGAATATTTTGACAAACTGGCCGGAGGAATACCACGAAGCTAAAATCGCCCGATCGAAGAATTTTTCTTTCCGACATATACCTCGTTAGAGCAGAGTATCCACATGAGACCTAACCTAATATACGATTTTAAAATTGAATTGAAAATGACGTTATAAAGGCTAGCGTTTAGAATAACTATTTTTAGTTTTTACTTTTAATTTACGTGCATAGTTAGTTCTACAATTTTAAGCTTGAGTAAATTGAAAATCGTGACTAGAATAATTTATTATTTGATAGATTACGTGCTTTATAATTATTCATTAATATTAATAATTCAGTAAAAATTATAAGTATATTATGTAAAGGTTCTATGAACACATAGCTCTCTATAGAAATGGAAGTTTTCCAATGTACCTGTTGCACCAATTATTTATATTTCATTTTGTTTGTGACTAACAAGGTACAATGCTCCTTTTACGCCATAATGACTGACAGCATTTATTAAAATTAACGCAATTCCGTATTTCACGATTTTATTTGACGTCATCGAAATAAACGGCAAACAAATAAAAATAAAAAATTAACTTCCACAACAAATTAAAATTTATAAATATTTATGTATAGGTATGTACCTAGATACAAAAAAAACAATATCATGACACTTGGAAAATAAGTCTAACAAGTTGCAAAAAATAAGAAAGATATTCAACTAAAATGGAATTATGAATACCTATGAATCATCTATTCTAGAACATAATAGATTTTATTTTTTACTTGTCAGACTAATACATTTTTAAATATTTTTTATTATCTTTTGTATTTATTCATACTTAAGAGAAACTATTTTTTTTTGTATACATATTTTGCAGCGCGTGTCTATTATAAAAAATAATATCATTTGCTTTAAGAAAACATACATAGGTACCTACATAAGAAAACATAGATACAATTACTGCCCATGCCCAATGCTTGCTAGGTACCTAAATTAGTTCTGCTTTTAATATACCATATACGATACACGGATATACCTAATCTAAAGTGGTTACTCATTATTTTTGAAAACGTTGTTAGTTTCTGTGTAGATGCAGGTTTACTTACTACCCACCAGCTGCTCTCTCTTTCTTCTGCGTTTGGGATACTTCAAGGGCAATATCGATTTATACATGTCTTCTTTGTCTATCGCACATTTGCGTTCAGAAGATATTCTAATATTGCTCTGAACGAAATTTTATTACATACCTATTTGGGAATGAATAACATTGGGATGCTAGTAGTTTCGTAAAATACCTTTGTAGCTATTAATATTATTTTATTTTAAAACATATTTGTTTGATATAAATTGCAAATAACTGTTTTTTTTGTAACTTAAAAATTTATTTTAAACAATCAACATAATTCTTTAGACATTTTCGATTTCGAAATAAGCTAAAAGGCGAGATAAAGTTCGTCTGCTATTTTCAAATGTTAACCTTTAGGCAATTGAGAACATAAGTTTTGAAATCGGTCCAGGTTAAATACAGTTGGGCTAAAAAAAATGAGCAGCAACTCCGCTGAAGTAATCTTGGAATCTTTGTATGTATGTATTTTGAAAACCGAACCGACCCTTTTTAACTATTGAAAGATAGATAGTTAAGGAGAAAGATATGAGTGTTACTCACTTAAATTGGAGAGCTATACGTTTTTCGCTGACAAAAAAAGCCACGCGTGTATTGACTTTGAAATGAAACTATGTATGTATTGGTATTGTATATGTATACATGTATGCATTAGTTAATTAACGAGGTTTTGGAAAAATAAAATTGTGTATATTTTATTGGTGGATGGTTGTTTTGAGTACCTACAATGTAAACAAATTTTTGGGTATACTTAGAGAAGGTCTGTAGAAAAATACGCAAATTGTTTGCCGCAGCTTAGTAACTGTCTCATATCAAAAGGCTAATTTCACTCACTTCAGGCAAGTAGACACAATACATGAAGTTTCACTTATATGAACTATTGATTGTTGGGCCAATTCAGATAACCGAAAAGTTCATTATGTTGGAACAATGTATGTTTTATGTATCTATAGTATGAAATATTTTTTTTTAAGTAGGTAAGGTATACATACAATGAGCGTCAAAAATGAGTAAACAGCAATGCTATTTGTCTTTGGAGTTCGAAAGCATTTTTTTTTAATCTGTAAAGTCGCTCTCCAATTGTGCGCTCCAGCTGAGGTGGGGTCTTCCTCTGCTTCGTTGTCCCTCAGGGGTGGACTCAAAGACTAGTCGGGCTGGTGCGTTGTTGTCCATACGCTTCACGTGACCCAGCCATCTCAGCCGCTGTATTTTGAGCTTTTTGACTAGGTCAACGTCGCTATATAGCCCGTAAAATTCGTCGTTAAATCTCCTCCTTCACACTTCGTCGATACAAACTGGACCGAAAATCACTAAAAATCTTTCTCTCAAAGCGTGTTAAGAGGTTTTCATCAGCTTTCGATAATTCAGATAATTAAGGTCTTGTACAATATCTCCTTGGTTCTGCGAGAGAGGGCTTTACTTCTTATATGCTTTCTTAGCCCGAAGAAACACCGATTGGCAAGAGTAATTCTTCGTTTGATTTCTACGCCGATGTCATTTTGCGAGGTTATTTTTATTGCCTAGGTAGACAAAGTCTTTACCTACTTCGAAGTTATATCTGTCCACCGTGACGTTTTGTTCAAGTCGCCGATGTTGAGAGTCCTTTCTCGATGACAGTATACTTCGTTTTGTAATCATTAACATACCCAACTTCGCCGCCTCCGTTTCAATGTTGACAGCTCGCTGAGTTCTCCCAATAATGTCAAATCATCAGCATTATGCAAGTAGTTGAACGGACTTTTGAAAATGTTTACCTCTGATGTTGGCTTACGAGTTCCGTACAATTGCTTCAGGAATGATGTTAAAGAAGCTACATGATAGCGCGTCACCTTGTCTTAAACATTTTTCGACATCAAAGGATTCCGTGGTGTTCTTTCCCACTTTGACAGAACAGCTAGATTTCTCCATCGTCATCCTGCACAGACGGACGAGTTTTCCAGGGATGCCGAAATTTAAAATGGCTTTGTATAATGCGTCCCTACATACGCTACCATAGGCGACCTTGAAGTCGATAAATCATGTATGATGTATCAATATGAAATTCCTGCGTTTTTTCTAAGATCTGCCGGAATGTGCATATTTGGTCGATGGTTGACTTTCCGGGCCTCAAACCCCACTGATATGGGCCGATCAGGTTATTTGTGAAAAGTTTTAGGCGTTCACTCAGTACTGCCGACAGGATCTTGCACGCAACATTCAAGAGACTTATTCCTCTGTAATTGGCGTAGTTCAGAGTGTCTCCCTTTTTGTGGATGGGGCTCACGATGCTGAGGTTCCATTCATCGGGCATACATTCATCCGACCAAATTTTGCAGATAAGTTGGCTCCTTGCCAAATCATCTCCCGCCGCTTTAAACAGCTCGGCCGGTAGACTATCTCCTCCAATTTTACATATTAGACCGAACAAATTCGGTGAAAGTGAATTAGGTTGAGGTTTCATCTTTTTGGTCCGTGCGGAAAAAGTCGGGAATAGCTTTTCAAAATTGCCGGGTTTTGTCTGGGGTTTTTCCATTTATGCGGCTATTGAATGAATATTGATTTGTTGCAATATTTTAGTTAGAAATTTAAAATGAAATGAAATTGACGATAAAATCCTGAGTATGAAAGATGAACAATATCGAACCTTATAAATCTATGATCGCATCTAGATGTTGCCTTGTGTATTCATCAGTCATCGCTCGATCTAGTTTTCAAGGTTAAAATTGTTATCTTATATGTTGATTATCTACATGAATGTGTTTTATTGAAAATCTTATTAAAAGTTGACACAAGTGTTCTCAACCATAAACTCTGATGTTGTACAATTATAAATACTATATTTTGTATTCGTAGATAGCTAGGTACCTGAATGAGTAATTTTACATATCCGCTTCATAAGTACCTACATATTTAATCATTACATTGGGTAGGGTTGTAAAGGGCATATCTAATGAGGGTATGTATTGTTTATAAATAAAATAAATAGGTGGCGCAACAGGCGGGTGACACCCAAGGCCTAGCTTCTCGCAACCATTCGTTTTGTGTGAGTTTCTATTTTTGGGACGAATGGAAGGGACCTACAATTTTATGCCGAGTCCGAACGGCTCAATTGAGAAGCTTTTTCATGACAGGCATACTCTCGGATGTTTGTCAGACGTTCGCGAGAGGTGGCGCAGTAGAAAAAACTTTAAGATGTAATTTGGGTTTTTCCGGGGATCGAACCTGGGATCCCTCGCACAGTAGTCCAACACACTAACCACTGCGCTACTGCGCCGACATTGTTTATGTTTATGTTTATGTATTGTTTATGAACTAAAAATATATTTTTTTGTAATCAGATAAAACAATGCGCATACACAACGTGACTGTTTCACATTACAGATTTAAATACTGATATTGTACAATGTAAATTCTGCGCAGAAACGTCACAAAGTCACGTATCTACATTGGTGTCAGAAGACTCTCACTTTTTCCAAAATAGAGGAGACGTGGTTTAAAAATGCATCGCTTTATTTTGACGTTCCTGAATTGCACTCTATCGGTGCTTCTCGATTCCCAGTATTTCTGTAACCAATAATTGCGAACGGTTTGCATACAACTTAAACATTCAAAAACCTTGACCCAAAGCAATTATCAACAAGCCTCCCAATCGTATGTAGGTAGCATTTAAGTTAGTTTCCATAAGTTATTGTCTTAGGTATAGCAATAGGTAGGTAGAATTGAACCTTCATCACAGTTTAAATTATGTTTGCCTTGTCGAAATATCATACACCAAAAGACCGCTAACGAATATTGATAATGGTCACTTAGTAAAATAAAAACATTTATTTTATATAAACAGTCGCACTACTCAAGGACCGTATGCTGCAACTGCGAAATCGTTACAATTTGGAAAAACGTCGCCTAGAGAATCTTGCCGAAGAGTATCCCAACAAAATAATTCAATCCCAGTGGCCATTATATGAACACTTGCACTTCCTCTCAACGCACATTAGGCCACGTCGCTCCTACAAACGTATGCTTGCGAGACCTTCAGATGAATACCGTTCAGTAAGCAATCCCTCCTCAAGTTCTGGAACAGCGAATTCTGTGGCGAATGGGATGGTCACTGTTAAATTGGAAAACGAAATCGACGGAGACTCGTAATAACCAAAAATACTGATTTAAATCGTGTAAAAAATATTAATTCTGATTTTCTTGAATTTATTCTTTCAGTGAAGGAGGCAGTAATCCTGAGGAACCAGATTTAGACTTTGAAGGTGGCAATTCCATGCTTTCAGCGTAAGTATTATACCAAAATGTCCTCGATAATATTGAAATAATTTGTGTTTCCTTTCTGATTGCAGTGAAAACAATGTCCGCCCAGAAGGCACACCTCCAAATAAACCTCCTCCCATATCAGTACAAAATATAGAGTGTATGCGAACTATAGTGCCGAAAACTAACATTCGCCGTATGAATTCAGAGAACATAGTGCCTGAAAAACGGTTGCGTATTGAATCGACGCGAACCCAAAAGTATGATGCTTTTGGTAAATTTTTGACATCATCACTATTAGAGATGCCACCGGACAGAGCACTGTTGCTAGTGGAGAAATTTACATCGGATTTAGTTAAGGCACTCTTAAATAAGCATCATTCTCAGAATGGTAATCAGAAAGAACCAGTTGACGTGTCGGATGATGAAGTTCATTAAATTGTCGTCGTTGTCTCATCGTTAATAATTATATGTAGTATTAAGAAACTGTTTCCATTATTAGTTTAACGTTACAAACAAGATTGAATTTATTTGTATCATTATATTTAGTTGTTCCACTTTTTTTTTCCTATTATTACAAAAATACTTTATTTAAAAACATTCGCTTCGTTGAAGAAGAAACCAACTTAAAGTTTATGCGCTAAAGTTCTCTATCTGAACTAAAAAATGTAACTATTATAGCACAACTATTTTTTAAAGAGAGAAAAAAAAGAATAAACATGATTTATTTTTGACTATGAAAGGTGATATGTTTTTTTAAATCTACAATGCAATAAGTTATGTATTAGTTACTGATAATATCGCAGTAGATTATTTTTTTTGCTGTAGTTGTCAGTTTTCATGTTTGTCTTCTAATCTATTTCAGTGATAGCATTTCTAATTGAGCATTTTTGACGGTATTGATCGTAGTTGCTTGATTCTGACATTTAATATTGATATATTGATGAAGGTATGACAAGTAGACAAACTTGGCTTAGTGGCGCTATAAACGATGACACATTGAAAAGGAAAACATATTAAAATGACTTTATCAGGTATATAAATTAAAATCAGTAACAGAGCTTGTAGTAGATAGTTGCTTTCACGTATTTTAAGATATAGAAATGATTTCTTAACTGATTTTATTGTGACGTTTACCAGACAGGAAAATATTTGGATCATATTTAACCGTTCAGAAAGTTCCCGACAGACAAAATTATTCGATATGTGGAGAATTATATTGAGAAAAAGACAATTTATACAATTTTATAGATCCTAAATTAAACACTTTTAAAATTGGGTACTTAAAAAGTGTTATTGGAGGCAACTGCTAACTGAGCAAAAAAGGTTCAATGTTCAATGCCACTCTGCGTTAATCAAGCGGTGAGTGTGAGTGCACTTAAAGTTGCTTCCACCTGTTGTAGTACCTACATGAAATGTCTCAGCCACATCCAAGATCATAAAGCTGGTATTAAACTAACATTGCTAGTATCGATAATATAATATGATCAATGGTGTAATAAAAAAATATGACAAAGGTGGTATGTATAACACTATCATATACAGAAGTCATGTCTAGTTTTGGCATCTTCGCCATATTGTACAGAAATACGATGTAGAAAGGTCATTGCTCCATTAAAGAGAGAAACAATCGCGCCGAAACCATTGATTTCAAAAAAGCATTAAAGGTGCTAGTACACGACATGTTGCAAGCCACATACTAGCACATTTAGACAATTTGATGCGCTGTCATCAGGGTTGGCCGAATAAACTACGCTACATTTTCTACATCATTAACTACGCGTAGTAAATTAAATAAACTACACGTCTTATTTACTACATAAGACGTAGAAACTACAGAAAAATAATAGAATTTCAGTTAAAAAGATTCAAAAGTATTGGGTTGCACTAGTTTTACTCGTAGTCGTAATGTGGGGTTCGATATTTTACATTCTCAATGAACATTCGAGAACCGATTTTGAATTCAAAAGCATGCGTCCCATTTCAAATTTGACAGTTGAAGCTACGTCTGCTACAATTTGTTTCATTAACTACATTAACTACATAAACTACGTAGCAGATGTAACAAATGTAGTTTTTTCGAAAAAGTGACAGTTCGGCCAATCCTGGCTGTCATGTGATTCTTAAATGTCATTCTTGTGTGAGTGAGACATTCCCGTAAACCATATGTTTAAGCATATTTTGCGGAAGTAAATAGTAACGCACGTTGATTTAAGGAGACACACTCGAGGCTATTTCTCCGGACGGAGCGGTCCATGCTTCGGTGGTTTGGTCGCGTTAAACGCATGTCCCCGACCAGGATTCCACGACGTGCTATGGAATCCGTACCATCGGGCAGGCGTCCTCTAGGTAGAGGGTAGACCCAGGATGAGATGGCGGAGGATCGCGAGTTATGGAGGGTCCATATATGAGCAACCTACACCCGCGATCAACTTAATGGATAAGAGGGCCATTGAAAATGAATGAATGAATGAACTCGAGGCAGAAAAAATGTGGTAGTATTTTCTTTTGTTTGGCGGCTCTGATTAAAGGCGGAAAGATGCAGCTACCAAATTTTGTTCTTTTATCGGTTCATCTTTGGTCTAATCAACGGTTATACCAGCTGATAACCATAGAATCAGTTTGTTCAGTCAAATTTTAACCAGAGAATTCGGTTAATTAATCTGAGAAATCGATAACCAGCCCATTTTGGTCGGTTCACGGAATGGAAAAAAGGATATTCTGGAATTTTGTTTGTTCAAGCTTTGACATAGCAGTCAACAACACAACAATAAACGCAAAATAGAGTGTTTTGCTTCTTAGGTAGCTTAGCTATCCGCTTTGTCAACGCATTTTCAACTGGGAGATGAATACGATGCACGTAGGGTGGAAACATTAAATGCGGCTGTGACACGTTTGTGCTGAAAACACACATACTCAGTTATAATATATATGGTTCATAAGATAAACGTAAACAAAAAATAAATAATTTTAACCAAGGACTAATTCTAACAATTAAATTGACAAATAAACTGGAAAACTAGAACGATTTGTCGCAAATCTATGGTTTGGTGACCAAAGTGAAACATAAGTGAACAAACGCCTTGGTTACCACAGATATACTATAATAATGTGTTAAATTAAATCTATAGTAACCTAACCGCTGATTTAACCAGCTCTCAGCTAACCGACCTTTGGTACTTTTGGCTTCCACGCTCTTTTGTGTATAGGTATAGCCAGCGTTGCCGAAGTGGCACGATCGTGCTTTTTGGACACGCAAATTTATTTGTGGCACGGTGGCACGCAAAAATTGAAAATGGCACGTTTTCTTCATTTCTCTAACCTTACTTAAATAATTAAAGCTCAGTGTAAAGGATAATTCACATGAGAGCGACCAACTACCTACGAACGAACGAATATTCGCAAGTTTTGACAGTCCGTTCACATGAACACTTTTCTAGGTCGCGGCAGTTCGCGAATTTTTTTTTCTCGTTCGTTCCATCAGTTTCTACCTGCAATTATTCGCTAGTTAGTGGAGACGGCGGCACATATATTGTGTCAATGTCCAGATTTGGCTGGCAGAAGAATCAGTATCTTCGGACAACATTGGGTCGAGACCCATTGGATGAAACAGATCTCACATAACAGATGCTAGCGTTAACACTAGGAATCGAGCTCAGACTCAGGGAAGCACTCTGGAGAAATCCGGAGAGCCTCACTGGGTAAGGTTTATAGCGGTAGGAAGACGAAAAGGGACCCGACAATGGTGGTCTGGTTCGAATATCTCTCGAAAATTTATATATAGTATATAGTGGAGCTCGAATTAAATGATGTGGACTGCGAATACCTAAACTTTGACAATTCGCGCCAAGGGTGTTTTCGTTCGCGCTAAAAATTTTGAAATTAGAAATTTCGTCTTTTAAACTGTTTATAAACTTGTTTTCTTAATACAGTTTGGTGAAATAATTAATTATCCTTCTCTTAAATGCGCAATTTTCTGTTTGTAAATACTTAAAACGCGGTTTGTTCGCATTTCAGCAATTCGTTCGTTTGCTCTCATGTGAATGGTCCTTAACTGTTTCTGTTTGGCGTTGGCTTGGCGGCGTAATTGTGAAAAAAAAAACATATTTTTTCTTTGGAAACGCTAAGGGCACGCTCCTCTGAAAAAAGTGGCACTTTTTTTTATTTTCGGCGGCAACGCTGGGTATAGCTCGTTGAATTATATAGGTAGGTTCAGTAATGTTTGTAGGCTTAGGGAGGAACTTGGCAACTCTGTTAAAGTTCCACTTAAATTAAGATCAATACAAAGGGTAGAGAGGTCTGCTCAGGAGCTGAACAGCGTCCTTATCCGTTGTTTTGAACAAGCGTGTCCGGTTACAAAAAACTCCTGTAGAAAACCGGTACCTTGGTGGAATACCGAACTACAGTGTATTCGTAGAGAAACCAGGAAGCTTCTAAATCGGTCTTTAAAAACCAACTTGGAGGAAGACTGGAATCTCTATCGATCGAAGCAAAAAGAATTTAAGAGACTTATTCGAAAATCGAAAAATGACTCTTATAGGAAATTTTGTGAGGAGGTCGAATCACTAAGTGCAACCAGTAGGCTTGTTAAAGTCCTCAAAAGGGACGGACCAAGCAAACTGGAATCGCTCCAAAAATCTGATGGCACCTACACTGAGACAAAGGCGGAGACTTTTAGTCTTCTGCTGGAGACTCACTTCCCGGGAAATCAGATCACTACGCATTCTTCAGTGGTACCGGCAACGGTGGCCACTACGGAACTGACAAACTCCACGCGGCGTAGCTGGTATATTGCATCCAGAGTGGTGACGGATGACGCTATCAAATATGCAATTGCATCGTTTGACAGTTTCAAGTCACCTGGTCCGGATGGAATTTACCCGGCTATGCTGAAACAAGGTTTTAGTCAGCTGATGCCGACGTTGAAAAGAATTTTCACCGCTAGCTTGGCCTTGGCCTACATACCTTCCCTTTGGCGTATGGTTAAAGTCGTGTTCATACCAAAAATCGGTAAGACTGACTATACTCTCGCCAAAAGTTTCAGACCCATAAGTCTGTCTTCCTTCTTGCTGAAAAGCTTGGAGAGACTGGTTGAGCTGCACATGCGCAATGTTGCTCTTCGATTGCATCCTCTTTCTGAGACGCAACATGCTTATCAACGCGGAAAATCCTGTGAAACTGCGCTTCAGAACCTCGTTGGTAGGATCGAAAGTGCTCTAGATCGGAAGGAGTACGCGTTGGGTATTTTCGTCGATATTGAGGGTGCTTTTGATAATGCGACCTTTGATAGCATGTGTAATGCAGCCAGACATCACGGTATAGATGAAACGTTGGTGTTGTGGATTAAAGCAATGCTAATGCACAGGACGTTGATTGCCGAAGCGGATTGTGGCAAATGCGTCATGACAGGGGTAAACAGGGGCTGCCCTCAAGGTGGTGTTTTGTCTCCCCTCTTATGGTGCATGGTAGTAGACTCTCTGCTGACGACTCTCAATCTTCCTGGAACCTATACACAAGCATACGCGGACGATGTCGCCGTTCTGTCTGTCGGTTCAGACCTTGGGACTGTCTGCTCTCTGGCGCAGAGATCCTTGGGTTTGATCGATGATTGGTGCACAATGAATGGGCTTTCAGTGAACCCTCTTAAAACTACGGTTGTTCTCTTCACGAGAATGAGGAATATCACTGGTCTGTCTCAACTTGTGCTAAAAGGTGTCACTATTCCGATTTCTGATGAAGTCAAATATCTGGGAGTAATCCTCGATAGAAAACTTCTTTGGTCCAAGCATGTTGAATCAAAAACCGATAAAGCGCTGTCGACTTTCTGGCAGTGCAAAGGCGCTTTTGGGAAGACATGGGGCTTATCTCCTAAAAGGGTCCTATGGATCTATACGGCAATGGTAAGACCACTTCTCTCATATGCATCGGTTGTGTGGTGGAACAGGCTTTCGCGGAAACGTGTTATGGCCTCTTTCGCCAAACTCCAAAGAACGGTTTGCCTTGGCTGCACAGGGGCCTTCCCCAGCACTCCGGGCTCTGCTCTAGATGCTTTGATGAACCTCCCCCCCCTTGATATTTTTATCATGGGGTGTACGCTGAAAACCATCTCCCGGTTAAAGAGAGGTGGCTTTTGGTACCACGCGCATTGGAGTTTCGATGAACTTGTGCGAGAATTATCCTTTGACCCCTGTCTTATGGATATGCCGTCTGACGCAATGACACCAGAAATCCTACTGCGACAAAACTACCACGTCAACTTTCCTCAGGCAACTGAATGGCTTTTGCCAGACTCAGAGCCAGGGAAGGAATGCCATCGTGTTTTCACGGATGGCTCAAAAACCGGACAGGGGTCTGGTTCTGGAGTCTTCGTGGAAAGCGAGAACATTAGACTACACTACCCCTTGGGTAACCATGCGACTGTCTTCCAGGCGGAGATTTTCGCTATCCTTATGGCTATGCGCTATATTGTGACAAACAGGTGGAGGGCTAGAAGCATATGCGTTTGCAGTGATAGCCAAGCTGCTTTAAAAGCGCTGCTCAACCCTCTTACCTCGTCCAAGTTAGTGCTCGAACTCAAGCTTTCTCTGAACTTGGTCGGTAGGCTAAACACGGTCAAACTTGTTTGGGTCCCAGGTCACACTGGTATCCAGGGAAACGAGATCGCTGATGAGCTGGCCAGGTTGTGTTCAGAAGAAGATTTCTTAGGACCTGAACCTGCGTTGGGTTTGCCTGCATTTGTGGTTAGGTCATCCATTGATACTTGGGTTTCTCGTGAACACGAGCGTCGTTGGCGTGACTGTGCTGGGTGTAGACAGACCAAACGACTGCGTCCGGACATCTGCAAGAGGTCCTCGTCTTTCCTTCTGTCTCTCAGGAGAATCGACTGCAGACTTCTTGTGGGCGTTCTTTCGGGCCACCAAGCTTTTGCCAAACATTTAAATGTGTTGGGCTTGAGCAACACCACTATCTGTCCTGCTTGTGGAGAGGATGACGATACAGCGGAGCACTTCCTCTGTAGTTGTCCTGCCTTTGCTCGCATCAGGTGGCGGATCTTTGGGGCTGACGTGGTGAGTGCCGAACATCTAAGCTCTTCATCACTGAAGCTCCTTCTCATCTTTCTTCGAAAGACGGGAAAACTAAGTACAGCAATGTAAGGTGTCTGTTTGGCAGTACAATGGACCAGTAGTTGTGTCTGAGTGCTCCATCGGATAGTAACAACCTCCGACAAAAGAAAGAGAAGAAAATGTTTGTAGGCCCAAATGTGGTTTGAATTTAAGTGAGCCTGTTGCACGCATACCTATTGCAATTCTCTGCAGACTTATAAAATAGGATTGAATTTTCCATTTTAACGTGGTCTGCGACAACTTTTGATAGTGTTGATAACCCAGATAACGTGATTTCGCTATAAGTACTAAGATACATATATGCATGAGACTAATACCCTTGCTTTTAATACCCTTGCTGACAAATGATTTGTTGATTAACATATACCATAGTAGAGCAGATAAACTTCCTCTTGTGCCTTCCTTGGATTAACTGTTTTTTTTAATCAAAACGAGACTACTGCTAATGGTTCAGTTGGTTAAAAGCACTATCTATATCTAGAAAGGCAGCCAACGCAAGTTCTTGTTTGGAGCAATGACTGGGCATGTAGTGCTGTTACAACCGATCTGACTTATTCATGTTGTGCACCACGTAGGAAACCATTAATATCGAGATTGCTTCCTACTTGTAAGTTGTAAGCCGAATAACCTTTCTATAAAATGTTCAAACTAAAGTATGAATGACTTATTATTACATATTAGCATATAATCCTTCGCTGTGGAGTAACTGGGTTTCCCAGATTTGAGGATGAAGACCTGTCAATTTTAGGATTAATTGATTTCAACAAAATTCCACTTCCGGAAGGTATTTTATTTTATAGGTTAACAAACTTGAAAATGAAGAATTGCTTCCTCATGTTCTTCCTATATCTACAAGACAACTCCTGATGAAATTGTTTGAGGGAAGACTTGGGTAAAGAACGATTAAACAACACTTCCGGTTGAAATAGAATGTGTGGAACATCTCCCGTATTACTCTCCAGCCCTTCAAGAACGCCGCAACTCTTGTATGGGAGCACGGTATTTTGACGGTTATTCTTCGAAGACATAGCAACGATACCTGTTTAAGAAGACTCAACATATCCGAATGGTTTTGTTAGTTACATGTTCTATTATGTACTATAAAAGGGTAATCACAATGGGCCTCACTGGCTGAATATTGCATGAATTGCAAATTGCCCCTCTAACGTAACCTAAAAACCATTGTCACGCCTGCTCCTTTTCATTCATGAGTAAAAAAAAAAGTTTCTATTTTTGAGACGAATGGAAGGGACCTACAATTTTATGCCGAGTCCGAAAGGCTGAAATGAGAAGCTTTTTCAGGACAGTCATACTCTCGGATGTTTGTCAGACGTTCGCGAGAGGTGGCGCAGTTGAAAAAACCTTAAGATGTAATTTGCGTTTTTCCGGGGATCGAACCTGGGATCCCTGGCGCAGTAGTCCAGCACACTTACCACTGCGCTACTGCGCCCACATTCATGAGTATGATGTATGAATAAATCTTATAAAACAGTACACACAACAAGAAGTGCTAGAAGCATTCGTTGCTACATTTTAAGTAATACATACCTACATATTTTTTTACGCCCCAATTCTTCCCCAATTGCCATGACTTGTCCTAAACATAGCACAGTTGCTCTCGATTAATCCACCTTTCTTCCATTTTGAGTTAATGTATTTTATGCTTAAATATTGAAATGTTTGTCTGATCCACTCCCACCCATGCGATGAGGCGAAAAAACCTTTAGTATACGCCCCAGACTCTGGTTAACGAACGTTTGCAGCTTTATCGTGATAGTGGCAGTGATTTAACAAGTGCTGTACCCACATAACAGCATCGATTCGACATAGCTTAGTGTTTAGGCTAATTGCACTGCTTTGCTAAATCTTGAACAACTTTAGCCTTATACCGAATCGGCTGACTGCATCATGTTTGGTTCCGCTTTCGATCGAAACAATCACCCCTATTCCCGTTGGCGTTTGTCGTAAACGCCTGATATTTCATTTCGGTTTTAAGGCAGTGTTTGTAACTTTTTTTAAACAAACGATTTGAAATTACAGTGAACACATGAAATAGAAGCAAAATCTTTAACAAAAGTTCGGAAAAAAAATCGGAATATCGTGTTTAAAACGACACGACATATGAGTCGTATACGACAAACGCCAACGGGAATAAGGGTGAATACTTTCCAGATATTGATATTGATAGAGTGCTTCTCTGCTGGCCAGCATTGTTTACTTCAAGTTGAGATACAGGAGATACACAGCTAGGTTCCAGAAATCGAGTGAAATCGAAATTGAAAATCGAGTGAATTCATTTTCAGTGTTCTGCATTTCGAGCGATTCCGTAACTCCGAATTTTTTTCGAAAGCACAATTTCAATTTGTTTTTCTCAATTCCAAAAATTTTGAGATCGAAATCAAATACAGTGAAATGTAGAACACAAAAATTAATTTCCGATTTCATTTCGAGTGAAAGTGAAATGTGGAACCTAGCAGACAACAAAGGTTGATGCCTGATGATCCCGTTTTTGGAAGTGTTGATTTTCGGGACAAGAACATTTGCAACTCTATCAACATCTGATGCTGTCATTTACTGGAGGTCTTAGGGTGCACACTCTTTGGGGCGGAGCTCTAATGGCCAATCGGTCTACTTGTCCAATAGCCATCTTTCTATTGTTTTTTACTTTAATGATCAGTTCGATGTTGCTGTATACTGTACCAACATACAGCTCGTAAAGTAGCGTTAAATCTCATTTCACCAATCATCATTGTCAAGTGTCAACCCTCAAACGGGTCCGACCCTCAAACGGGTCCGACCCTCAAACGGTCTGTAGATCTACTACAGTGAGCGTCAGAAGTGAGTAAACACCAATAACGTTTTAATTTGTCTTTGTAGCTTGAAACTATATTTTTCAAATATCTATAAACTATTTTATGTCACGTTTTGTTATTGTTGTTCCGTTATCAAACTTTCTACCGATTTCTGGCTTTTAAGAAAATTTTCAAAACCCTAAAGAAAACTTAAAAGAGCATTGGTGCTTACTCACTTTTGACGCTCACTGTATCTATCTTACCTCGTTTACACCGCGTCTCCACGAGCAATATTTCATAGCTTGCCACCTGTCATTTCTCATAGAAAGAAATAATGATAGTATGCAATAAAATGTAGGGTGGACATTTCATGGAGACGCGGTGTTAGACGTCCTGGTGGTAACTGAAGCAGTCAAAATAATAAAGGTAACACCTTCTGCCCACAAGAGAGAGACTGAGAAAAGCTTGAATGAAGCAATCTACCACGACCACCTTACTGCTTGGCACTGAAAAGGGGGTCGCGGTTTGTCTTCGAGGAAAAAAGACGAAGGGTGATTGAAAGTGAAACAGAGGTATCATATCAAGGTGGAATTGACAGATGTAGTCAGAGCCTCCAGGAGCGTTTGGTTAAATCTAGATATTGCTATTCTCGCTATTCTCGATAATGGTTAAAACATTTTCGTCTGAAAAGAAATTATTTTCATCTTCTAATCTGTTCATATTTATCTGATAGTTTTTGTCAGTTTTTTTTATATATTCGCCTGAAAAACTTGAAATTTCGTCTGAAAATCTAAATAAATCGTCAGCATTATTTTTGTCTGAAAAAGAATATAATCTTGCCAGAAAAAAATTGTAAATTGGCAGCTATATTTTTATTTTTAAATTTCATCAAAGACTAATATGTTCGATATTCGCCACATGTCAATACCCCGCGAAACCCCTTCAACTAAACTAGATATATTATATTTTAAAGAATTAAAGACCGCAACGTCGATTCTCAAAATTCATCTATGAATATTCGCTTTTACTCAAACTTATGATAATGTTTTCAATAGGTATATCTGTCTATATTTACGATAGATTTTTATATTTTTTCAGATGATTACTATTTGTTTTCTGACGTTTCCAGTATCTGATTTTCTGATGATTTCTATTTATTTTCAGACGTTTTTTCGATTTTTGCCGACGTTTACAATTTTTTTTCTGAAAAATACTATACATATTTGTAGACGAAAAAATTGTATCCTTTAAGGATTCTTCACATGGAAGCGAACGAACGAATTTATGAAGTGCGAACAAACCACTTTTTATGGATTTATAAATAGAAAATTGCACATTTTATTATTCAAAGATATCCTCCTCTTGGAATAAGGTTAAATTCGAACGAATTTTTTATTCGCGACTTTGTGGAACGCGATTTAAATGATGTGGATTGTAAATAGACTGACTATTCGCGCCAGGGTGTTTTCGTTCGCTGCAAAAAGTTGGGAATTTGAAATTTTGTTATTTAAACTGTTTATAAACTGGTTTTCTTAATATATTTTGATGGGATAATTAATTATTCTACTCTTGGAATATAGTAAAATGTGAAATTTTTAAACTGTTTGTTCACATTTCATTAATTCGTTCGTTCGCTCTCATGTGAATGGTCCTTTAGGTAATACATTATACTTGAAACTAAACCATTCAACAATTAGCTTAGGTTAGGTTTGTGAGTTGGCTCGGAGTACCCCCTGCCACTCTGAGGTTAAAACTGTTTTATATTATGACATCCGTTGGGGAAAAAAGTTGTACAAAAGTTGTTGTAAAAAAATATTAAAAATATCATTTAATGTTGTCTGGAAGTTGTTCTTCATATTGGAGTGGACTGACTGCCAAGCAACTCTTAACTTGTTCGCTTATTTTCTTAGCCAAGTACCTACCAAGTAAATAACGATCAGTAAAAGTATTGCTAACACTGTTATTATTTTCAGACTTCTACACTCTCTCCCATCTTTAAAACATCATTGCCTTCTCCATTTTAAAAGGTACATAAAGAACACATTTTTCATTTATCGCACCAGAAGCCATAGGCGGCGAAATCGTGTTAAAATTAAGATACTTGTTCCTCTACCTGCCTGCTAGCTCCACGCCGCGTCATACCTATACCATAGTTCTACAATGATAACATCTTAGTTCATACCTTCGCGGCAGTAGTCAACATCTCGCAATGTGGTCTTTATAGAATGTAATTCCCAACTCCTGAGTATTCACTTCATACACGATTGGAAATGCCTCGCACAAAGCAGTAATGGCAGCCCATTCGATATAGCATCTTAATGAGTTTTATAGGCATCCATAGGTGCCATTGAAAACGGTACTAGAATTGGCTATACATATAAGATTGGTTGCTAATAGCAATTTAAGGCCCCAATCAGCACCATATTACTAACAAAAATTCGTCATAAACTATTATACCTACCTTAGCTACCTTCATCGCTATGCTAACCAAACTACAATAATGCCATTGAGTTAATTTGAATAAGGCTGCCAAATCTTCGAGCATATTGGACTTGGACAGGAATTTATTTTAGGTACTACGTTAATGATGGGGCAATAAGGTACGAATTGAAATGGTAAGTATTTGAAGAGGCAACCTTATGATATTTACAACTTGTAACTTGTAAGTACCTATCTATTGTAAAATGTGTGCCATTATGAAGTTATTAAGATAGATACAAATTTTTTTGTGATTTAGAAATGCCTCGAGAAGAAAGTCATATTATGTAGGTCGTGTCTCGTGCTTATTTGTTGGTTTTAAGATTCAAATTGCACAAGTCCCGGCCTGCAGATTCTGACGTAAACATCAAATCAAATATAATAAAAACCAGCTATTTTATCTGGAGGTTCATAATATACCTAATGGTGGAAATGATGATTATTGAAAAAAGTAAATGGTGTTTTAAAGTTTAACTAATAATTTATCATCTACCTACTATGTATGCAAGATTTATCGAATAATTTGTTTGTCATATTCCTCTGTTTAACAATATGCGAGTTATGTACATACCTACATTTTCTATTCGATAGTTATGTACTTTTCTTATAAATAAATATATATACACTGCTGGACAAAAAAATAGGTGTGGGAACATATTTTTTTAAAAAACTGAATTTTTGCATATTTTTTCAATTTGTTTTCTGTTTTGACAATTATATTAATAAAATTTATATTATTTAAGATATATGGAATATAGTTATCTGTTTATTTTTCAAATAATTAAAAAAAAATAACAAAAATCTTTGGAGCTCTGTTTTCCGCTTGGACAATAAAATAGGTGTGTTACTAAATAAGCATTAATAATAGATTTTTTTTTTTTGTGTTTTTTTAACTTACTCTAGTAACCTTAGTATCCTCCGTTATTTTTCAAAACTTTTTGGAGTTGACGTGGCATTGATCCTAACAATTTGTGGCACTTTTCGGGTGGAATGGAATACCATTCCTTTTGCTGTGCTTCCCACAGTTGATTCCCATTTGTGAAGAACTGACCCCTTAATTTTCTTTTCAGTCCATCCCACAAGTTCTCAATGGGATTGAGAACTGGAGATTGACTTGGCCATATGGACTATAGAGCTGTTTTAATCCCGAAACCAATCTTTATGTATAGGTATTTCCTCCACCATGTTTAACAGTCTTCAGTGTATACCGAGGATGGTATTCTTTTCCTTTTGGTCACCTTACGTTACGCCCACAATCCGAGGAGAACAAATTTATTTTTGTTTCGTCACTCCATAAAATATTCCGCCATTATTTCACTGCTTCAGGTCCGTTCCAACTTCTATGGCTTAAGGCAAATTCTTTTCGGGGCCTTACTCTTAAGAGTGGAACTTTTCTGGCGACTCTTCCTGGGAGATTAAAAACAAACTCACCTTTAAATTGAATCACTTTTTAATAACACTTTTGAAACAAATCGACAAATTTAAACAATTTAATTAAGCACACCTATTTTGATGTCCAACTTTTAAAACGTACAAAATGGTATTCCAACGAAAATTAATAAAATACTTAACAGTACACTTAGTAAATGCAATAACCTTGACGTCATACTAACGGAACTAAGCATTTCTTAATAAAAATTTATTTTGTTGAAAGACTTGTTGGCAAAATAATTGTATTAACAAAACTCCTCACGCCTATTTTTTTGACCAGCAGTGTATCTAGCTATACCATTTGACAAGAAGTAGCGCATAGTTTTGAACTTGTAGATAATCTATTATGAGTATCTTGTTACTTGGTGGAAAATCACTGTTGAAACAAAAAAAATTAAAATTGCATACTATTAAAATGGTTAAATATAATTTAAACACTATGCTTTGGTTAAAAGTGGAGTGGTTAAAACTATTCACACAAATACGTGCTGAGTTATTGGACGACGCGGTCTTAATAATTTTAGATACATTAACAAATAAATATAAATAATAATTTTGTATACCATTGTTTACTTCCTGTTTGTAATGCCATTCGCAAATATCGAAGTGGGTTTTTTTTTAAATTCATATTCTGTTCTGTTCTGGTCACACTTCTGGGTGGCGATTTTCTTAAGATTTCTCCAATATAGGGACGGGAAGATGTTATGTGAAAAACATGGCTGATGCCCATGTGAAAAACATGGCTGTCGGAAGTCAAATCCGCGGCAAAGGCGCCGAGTAGTTCCAAGGATAGCCCGTATACCTCAGTTTCCCCTTCCCTCATCAGCTCCCTAAGATACATATATCTACTGGATCCGGAGGATGTAGCCAGTACAATGTCGAAATAATTTTTAAAATCGGCAAAATAGTTCCAGAGTGAGTCCCTACCACCTGTTTACCTACCTCTCCCCGTCTCCAACTTAGTCCTTACGTAACCTGCACTGATCCGAACGGTGTCATCATGACAATGGTAAACGAATTTCTAAGATCCGCCTAGATCAAACTCAGGCTGTTTTCGATCCCCCCCTAACTTCGGAACCAAATGTGCCAGAGACTTCAAACTTGTAATATACACCAAGCTCATTAATAAGGTCCACCTCAACAAATTTCGTCTTTATAGCATTAGTGGTTCTCAACATACAGGACTTCAAAAATCGCAAAAACCGTAACTGACTCACTCACTCACTCACTTAGATGATCATCAAAATTATGAAGCACTTCTGGCCATCCTAGATTCGTGAAATTTGGCAAAATGCTAGATCCTGTGGTGCATACACTGGGAAAAGTCCAAAACTTAAGATTTTCCATCCAGGAGGCGTGGTATCCGCCCACTTTTGAAAATGGGTGATTATTTATTTGGGCCACTTCCCATTGCCGTAGAATGTTGAAATTTGGTAGAGCGATCGGACTTGCAGTGTACGAAAGGAGAAATATCAAAAATTAAAAATTGTTCATTTAAGAGGCGTGGAATCTTCCCACTTACAATATGAATAGAAGTTAATCTACCTGCTGAATATAATTTAAATGAATAGTTTATAAGAAAGAAAACCAAAGTGATGATAGTCAGTGTCTATTGACATATTAAAAAGCGAAGACGTTTCAACGTTGTTTGTGCAATTTAATAAAAAAAAAAAAACATACTATACTACGCGATCATATGCGTATCGTTACATTTTCCATAGCTGCAGATCTCAAATGTATGTAAGATTGTGCATACCTATTTACGCATCACAAACTACTTATATGTACGCACATAGGTATGCACATAGTTTGTTTTATGCATATTCATTCTCTACATCAAATTCAACTACGCCATTCATAGGCATTTACAATGTGCATTCTTAATGCCCGTCATGCGAGTAATCAGTCTATTTTTAGAACGCAATACAAAACTATCCCTAAGCACAACTGCGATCGAGAAAGCAATTTTTTCGCACTTTTCCAAATAAGATCTATTTTCAATTTATTTTATCTCTCTGGATGGACTAGAAAGATGAATGTTTGCTCAAAATACTGGGTGAAGTATTGCCTAACAATTAAAAGCATATCTTGAGTTGACATACATAGATTTATGAATATAATGGCAAGTTAAGTGCAGTAAGGTTGATATAGAAAAGTTTGTTTGAAAAGTTTTTCAACCCTTATAGGACGAATTTTGAAAAACGACGAATGAGGCATGTAATAATTTTGACTTATCTATAATCACACAAACTTTCAAGTTCATACGGCTAAATGTTCGTGAGGCCCCCCTTACTTCCCGCGACCCCTTAAATCGTCTACAATTCTTACCTACCCCACAGCCTAATTTGGCCACACATCTATAAATCAGAAAAAAAATGATGAAAATCGGACGAATGGTTCTCAAGTTGTATTTTATAATGCTGGGTTTCCACTTGTCGATTTGAAATTGACAATTGACGTATTTTTATGCCAATTAAACAATTGGCAAGTGGAAATAGCGAAAAATTGCTTGTCAATGAATTGACTAACAGAGTTTGCCAATAATTGACAAAGAAACCACTGGACAAGTGGAAATAGCTGAATTGTCAAACAAAATGTCACTTTGTCTATAATTGACAGAGAAAATTTAATTGGCATCGAGTTCATAAGTTGGTCAATCAACTGACAAATGATTTTTTGCCAATAATTGGCATAAGTGGAAATGAACTGACGTTGGTGTCGTTCAATGACATAAACGAGAGGGCTGTCAAACTTTGTCAATCAACCGACATGTGGAAACTCACCTTAAGTAGTATGGATATGAATGCCTAGAAATGCCATTAGATATGTGTGAAATATTACATCTTTCAAATAACTGCTGTGGCTTCTCATCCACGATGACTCTGTGAAGATCAAGTTGCATTTGAGCGATTGTACGGGTTATTCTGATTTTGAGCATCGGCCGTTTGTAGCATGGCATCCCATAGACCTGCGATTTAAGGAAATCTCTCAAAAAAAGTCTAACAGGGTCAAATCGCACGATCTAAGTGGCCAGTTCAAGTCACCTCTGCGCCGTGAGATAACCATATTATGTCAACAAATCGCTCATGCATCAGCAGCATGCATATGTCCATTGTGACATCAGCTGAAGCAAAGTTCTTAACTGGCTCGAGCTTTTTTGCAAACTCACGGACAGCGGTAATATTTTTTGCAGTTATGCCCAAAGCTGGCAAGCAGGGGCATACAATAGCAAAAGATTTCTGACCAATCAGTCTGGCATCAGTTTTTTCTAAGCACATTTAGATGATGTGGTAAGGGGAAAACACAAACTTTAAAAGAAATTGTCAGATAACAAGCGGTTCACGGTTCACCCATGAATGTTGTTGGTGAGGGCAGATCTATAGGTCGTGAAGAAATTCTCGAGAATGCGGTTCGATCAATCGAAAATTTAGCCTTTGGATATCTTGGCTTTGATACACATTTATTAAAACGTGAAAGTAATCAGCCCTATCATGGAATCCGCCGGGAGGAATTATTCACGGAAAAGAATATTTTGGTATCGTCGAATCCGCAAATTGAACAGTTATTATGTCATATAGGTATATACATAATATTAACACATACTATTGGTAGGGTGTGGTTTTTTTCCAGATTTCTGTTCACTTTTCGGATTCGACGATACCAAAATATTCTTTTCCGTGAACAATTCCCCCTGGTGGATTCCATGATAGGGGTATTTTTTTTTTGTTTTTCCTAGCTTGCATTATCTCATCTCTTAGTCGTATATTATGTATGTATGACATGTACATAGGAATTTCTAACGAACAAGCCTTTTTTTTTGGTATGAAGTGTGAAAACTTAGATTTAATATCCGAGTAAGAAATTAAGGACTCTGAATGACAAAAGCCGGCACGATTCCCGGCCACAATCAGTGTGCTTTTGGCAGCGGAGGTCGAATCAGTATCAAACCCCAACATCGTCACCTACGATGCACTAAAGCTGTCTCTATCATATCTTCGACAATAGACAGAGACTGCTAGTATCGAAACGACGTCGTTCGATCGTTCTCATTTTACGTGATCTGGGCCCTGCACTAAAAGCCATGGAATCGGCAAATATAGATACAGAAAAAATTAGGAATATCACCAGGCATATTGAAGTTAGAACCAATTAAAGCTGGTGCTGAGTAGGGTATTCGGTAACTGAGTAATAAGAGCAAGCTGATGAATTGGGGAGAAGAGGAGGGTAACTGAAATGTATTGAGGTCTTGGACATCAAACCACCACATAGTGAAGGATCATATTCTTTTCAACATCCATATCATCATTATATCAAGAAAGGGTCCCTCCAACTCTGGGCAGGGCCTTAGTAGGATAAGAAATTTTTATGATGCCAAAGCAGTTGCCCACGCGAATTACGTAACACTGCCTACAACTGAAAAATTCATATCCAAATAAACGTAAATAGAAAAACAAACATGCATCTTCTGCAAACAGTTCCCTTCTGCTAAAGCCAGAATAGAAGTTGTCAGGGTTTTTACTCCGAAAGTCTTGGACTACCCATGCATAGTTGAATCAGACTTGCTGATTACAGCAGTGCTTTGCAAACTTAAGTGCTTACAGCGACTAAAAAGCCATACGGCAATAAAAGTGATCCCTGCCGGTGGATAGAGGAAGCTTGCTAATCTCTGTCGTGAAGAGCTACAGCGCAGCAAAATTGCAGATTTAATTATTATTATGAAGACTAAATTAATTGCTGCTTTTTAACTCTTAACTTCATCACTGAGTTTCTAGCTCTGACGGTCTAATCTCCTAAAATCTACCGTCATTAGTGTTTTGAAAGATAGATACATTTTTATTCTAGATCAAGTAGGTATTCACTGTACACATTAAACATATAGGTAGTCAATTTATTTTAATGCCATTGAACTTTGTATATTTAAGGTATCTTCCTTTGGCTTGTGTGTGTCCTTAGGAGCGAACTAATTAGTTAACTAACTCTCAACTTCTGCTTCCAAATAAAATACGCATTACGATAATCTTTATGCGGTTTTGCCAACAACAACTGTGTGTGCCAGAACGATACAAATTACAATTTGCAATACCTCCAAGGGATTCCTTCTCCTTTTTGTCCTTTGTCTCGATATGCGCCCTATAATTATATCATTTAGGAAATTGCTCTCATCTGTTGTTGTTGTCCGCATGAGACCGCATAAAAAAGTGCAGCATATGCATTTTGGTAGCATTTCTTTTTGAGAGCGGTCAATCTTTTACCAAAAAATATACTAAAATTTGCATTATTCAATCGACCAGAGTGACTGACAGCTGACAGACACAAATTAAATGGGCACAGGGCATATGCCCGTAAAATTAAATTCGAATTTTGCGTGCTTGAACTGTAAGTTGTTTGGTGTTAGTTGATTGTGAAAAATCTTGGAACTGTGCACTCTGGTAGGATGGCAGATATGCACACCAACATACATAATTGTTTTAGTATATGAATGGGTGTTTGGTAGATTAACAGAAATGAATCATTAGCGAAATTTGGAATGGTGACTGTGATACTTTGTACTTTTGAAGTAGATGATGCTTACTTTATCGTTAGGTACCGATCGACCACTTGAAGCATTGCGTTTAAAATGTTCGAAGACCTGACAGCCATAACAGCGGCAAATATGTGTTTTTTTGGGTAAGGCTAAGCAGCAAACAAGGTATAGGAGATGATGATTCTCATACTATACTAGGCTGCATAGTGGGCTTTTCATTCGAGTTCGAGATCCCTGAGGAACCAATTGAAATTAAAAAGTCGAAGAGAAGAGCCTGCCCGCTCAAGGCTCAACCCTCTTCTATAGTTCATGTACCCGGTTTAACGCTGAATACTTCAATCTAAAGCTGCTAGTACACGGCATGTAGCGAGCCACATATATATCGTCACCTCAGTATTGGAGTGATCTAAACGACAAAAACCTAGTTTCGAGAAAACGACGTTTAAAGTTTGAATACGAATAAAAAAAAAACCGTCAGTAAACCGACTATGAAACAAATTTAATAATTTAGTGGTTATTGAGTTCTACTTATACTTTAGTTCTTCTTTCATTTGGGCTATTGGTTTTTTTGTAATCTCAAGTTGAAAAAAAGGAAATTGCATATGTGGCATGATTTTTTTTTCAAATAACGTGTTTTTGTATGGTATGAGGCACTTTTTGACCAACCTATGTGGCATTTAAATATGGAACAAGATTGTGATTTTTGAATGCGTATGTGGCATATTTTCATACAAAAGTTAAAATAAAAGCATTTTTTTAAACAACTATTATTTTATTTTTCTTGTATTTTTTTTTTGTTAAACTTATTTTTTTATGTAAAAAACAAGGTAAGTTATCGTTTCAAAGTAAAATAATTCTGTAATATACTTACGTTTGTTCATAACTGGGATCTAAAAATCCAATATTTCAGCTTTTTGAAAAATTATAAAAAAATGTTTAATGCCTTCAGAGGGTAAGAAAGGGAACAAATAAAACAAAATATGTATTGTATCCAACTTTTAATTCATATCAAACTTTTACAAAATGTATTGTCAAATACAATGCAGAAAAATTTAACTCCAAAACATAAAAACTACGTTAACTAAATAACATTTATTTAAAAAATAATTAAAAATTATAATAATACTTTTAGTATTAAGTATTTGAACTTGATCACTGCTTTCTTTTAATTTTACGGGTTGTTCTCCTTGGAGTGACTTCTTTGACTTTTTCAGCGTCAGGTGTACTTACATTGGCATCTTTTAATGCTTGATTTTTAGCAAAAATTGCGTTGTAATATGCCACATCAACCGCACTCATGTGCTTAAGCATTGACTTTAAATCTCTCTTTTTTTCTTCCGTTAACAACCATTGGGCTGAGAGCGGCTTTAAAACAAAAATTGAAGGGGCTGGGCCATTCTTAGGTTTTTTAAATAAAATCATTTTCTCAAAAGGAACATCATTTGCTAAAGTGTTTTTGTGTTCTATTAGACAAAGGTCTTTTGAGCTATATCTCAACATTTTTAATTTGCAGAATGGTGGCATAACCAAGCTCTTTGATGCTGCAGCAAAGTTGAAAAAGTTATGATCTTGCATTTGCATTATTCGCAAATGAACTTTTTCATAATCAATTTTGAGAAGTTGTTGAATCAATGAAAGTGGGCTGTAAAGTGATACACCTCGCAAATGTCTTTCAATGGCACTGTGAACACTATCAACTTCTTGGAGCTGGGAGTGCCCCGGCTCAGAGTACTTATGAATTATATTTATAATTTGAGGATTCCTGTGCAAAAAATTCAAGAGCATAGTACTGTTGACTCGATTTTTGTTCTGTGCAACGCAACTATCAGACCACAAAATAATGTTGGTTACGTGTGCAAGATCGTCTACGACGCTTTGTAGTATTTTATAAAGTGCGCTTGCGAGGTCGTTTCCAGACCTACCACTCTGCGCTTCGGTCCATATGCAGCAGTAAGTGACTTTGTTTAAATTGCAGTGACCGGTTAAATTGTAAACTGCAAATTTTCTTTTATAATAAAAGCTGGAAATCTCAGCTTTGGGTAAAGCAAACACATTTTCAAGGTCATAGGTTATTATCGCAGTAGAAACAACTTTGCTTTTTCTATCTGAATCTCTTTCATTTTTGGCCAAAACTTTATTCTGTTCATGTACCCTTAGTTTTTCCGTTTCTATTTCTGATAAATCACTTTTATTTTTTAGCTCCGAGCACAAGTCACATTGATCCTTTTTAGGCATATAAAAGGCTAAGTTAAAATCTTCGTTGAAAATTTTAGAGTACACATGCTTCTTAACAGGTATTCCTTCACAACTTTCTTTGTATAAGTTATACATTTTCGAAATATTTAAGGCATTTGAGAAATGAATTGTATGTATATATCCCTTAAGTACTGAACACAGTAACAGTCTACAAGGCATTTATGAAGCCAACTGTATTGTATGTATCACTTATGCACTGAAATCATTTTTAATGCCTAAAAATTTGACTTGGAGTTTTGTTTGTATGTATCATTTAAACACTGAAAAATTATTATGCATATGAAGCACTTTTGAGGAAGAATTGTATGTTTAGATCATTTAAGTACTGAATTGGTGTTTGCAAATGAAGCATAATTTTAGTTCAATTGTATGTATAGGTCATTTAAAATATTTAAGAAATTTCAGAAAAGTTCATACGAAAATGTGAGCTTCACATACAAAGGCTTATGTGGCAGACCAATACTGACCATTTATTCCCATAACTGCGTTTATATCATTTGTAACACTGATATCTTTGGCAATAATGGAGATAGGACAGATTTAATTACACCAAACGAAAGACCTCCTTTTTGTCTCTTAGAAATCATTCCTAACTCAAAAATGGCAAAAATGCATATGTGTCACTCCAATACTGAGGTGACGATATGTGGCTCTGACGTCAGAGAGTGCACTAAGAGAGCTTTTACACGGCATGTACCCGTTGAGACCATTCGCTGCTATACATACGTATGTGGCTGGGCTACATGCCGTGTACTAGCACCTTAACAAATTTTTACACGTTTTCGTATTAGTGGCATAAGAAACGTTATCCCAATAAGATCCCAATTAACGTCGTGAGGTGATTCCTGCTTTCTTACTTATACTTATAGGTGGCGCTATAGTTCGGGGTGAACATAGCCTTAACTAACATACCTCTCCAGTTATTCCGATCTTTGGCCCACCACCTCCAGTTGCGCACAAGTTGGTTGAGGTCCCTTCTACTCTACTGCTTTGTCCCTCCAGGTTGGGATCGGGCGTTAGTGTTCCACTACATTTCATAGCCATCTTAGTCGACTGATGTACGTACTTTTCTGACTAGGTCGATGTCGCTGTACATAAATCTCCTCCTCAAATTCCGTCAACGCAAATGGGATCGAGAATCACTCGAAGAATTTTGCGAACAAGAAGATCTTCATCCGCCTTTGTAAACGCCCATGCGAACGCCCATGCTTCTGAAATGCTGCGGTGATGTCAATCGTCAATGCCATCAGCGTATGCAATTAGTTGCACAGAATTTTGGAAAATTGTGCCATTGGTTTTGGCTTGCGATTTTCGCGCACTTTCTCAAGTATGATGTTGAAAAAGTCACATAATAGCGCATCACCTTGTGTAAATCTTTTTTTGACATCAAAGGTCTCCATCAGAGAGATTGTCATTCTGCGCAATCTGTGAAGTTTGGAAGGGATGCCAAAACTAAACATCGATTTGAATAGTTTGATTTAGGTAGGTAGGTTGAAGTGGCTGTCAGCATACGCCAGCACACTTAGACCAATAATAGGTCCATTGTTTTGTGATACCATCCGGATCATATATTACTCCACGCCTAATTGTAAGAACTATTTTGAGCTTTTAATGAAGAGCGTAATAAACTCCTGATACCATTAGTGATGAGGTCTTCAGGATCGTTGAAGAATGAAGCTCCTAAGTTGATTTTCCTATTCCGAGAAAGAGCAGAGCAGGAGCAGAGAAGGTGGGGGACAGTTTTCTCCTCCTCCTCATCTCTACAGCTTTTACAAAAATATCAATATATCTGTAGTTGGCGGAGGTTAGGCGATCTCCTTTCTTTGGGATCGGTCTTAGTTTAAGAATAATTTGTCTAGATATTTTGTTGTCAAAATGCCTAACAGAGTTTGATAAAACCATAGACACGGGGGTGGTTTGATGTCTCCCACCCTTAGTACCTACTTGATGCACAGTTCTCTCTAGACTCTTTTTGTGCGTTTAGGTATATCGTTACTGACCTTGGTGCAGCGAGATTTCTCCATTCTAATAGGCCTCTTGCAATTATGAAAAATATGGTAAGTATCGACTAGGGGTTTTTCTAGTATCCTTTGAAGTGAGAGTTTTTCGGTGGATTTTCCTGAACCAAAACCGCACTGATATGGGCCATCCAAGTTATTTACGAAGGGATTTAGGCTTTCAAACAACATATGTAGCAGATAGAATCTTGGAGCAAATATTCAAAAGACTGTTACCTCTTGTTTGGCTTGATGAGACGAGGTCCGTGCTCTCTACCAAGTCATCTCCAGCTATCTTACCTTGTTTGTCTTTACCTTAGATATTGTTATCCTCACTTCATTTTAATCCCTAAGGCGGAAATTTTGTCTACAATCATCTTAATTGAGTGGTTCGTTCTGTCTAACAGCGGAACGGTCTTCGTCGCTGTTATAAAGCCTGCAGAAAGAGTTTTTTCATATTGTTAGCATATCTACCGACATTGATCTCCTTCGTCATCTCTACAAGTTTCTACTGGGTGTCCCAATTACGCGGTATACGTTTGTATAATCCTTTAAGTTCCGTCGAACAAAAAATCGTGTGTCAGGGGGGCCTATTTCCCCTCAATTTTAATTTATAGTCCGTCGAAGTTGGCCATCACCAATTTGAAGACGACATTGTTAACAGGGTGGTGATCTAATGAATCCCAGGACACCTATCGCGGCATTAAAGACGTTTTTCATATACATTGTTGGTTGCCATAGGCCTTGTGTATACTAGGTGTTGTTATGAATCGCGAGACATCGGTATATGCGATCGGCTAAAATTCTAGCAATCTCTTGTGATTGCAGCTTTTCGACCACTCTTTTTTATAATAGTCAATGTGGACCGCTCGGAAGGTTTGGACATCCAAAATATAGATGTGTGTCTTGCGTTGATCGCAACGTGGTAATTGAATATTGAGATAAGGAAACCTCGTGCTTGGTAAAGCTATATTTAGGGCTCAGAAAAGTCAATTTTAACATCGTGTTTCGGGCTTTGCTCGTATTAGGTTAAATTTTTTCCATGTATTATGGCTTTATTAGTAAGAGCCAACATTCCCATTAATTATGGAATATAACTGCCTCGGCTGGCTTCGCAGAAGCGCATTCTGTCACTCCAATTTTCCAAGACCTTGTTAATGGTTTGGGGCTGTAGCTCACGGATTGCTTGGATGATATTGGCCTATTGGCCTTAAGTGCTTGAATCGTTTTCGGATTGTTGCAATAACATCGGACCTTCAGGGTTCCCCACAAAAAAAACATGGCTCTGTAACGTCCACCGTTGACTGAAACGTTGTTCCCAGTTTGATTTTCGAAGAAAAATGGGGCAATGATTCCACCACTCCACAATCCGCCGTCTGTGCGCACCGTACCATGAGTGTTGTTCACTAGCATACCAGTCTCATGAACTTTCTGCACAAACTTGCGTAGGTACAGCAGGCGCGGTAGGTGCTTCATTTCGGCCAAAACTTCTTTTTAAAAAACGCACTGTTTGGGCTACACAGCACTCACTTTGGAAATAAGTTTTAAATATTCCCCAACGTTATTCAAGCATAAAGCGACTCATTTCGTTCCGCGAAGTTACGATACTTCCTTTTTGTCAAGCGGGAAATAGCTTTCAGTTTCAAAATAACCTATGATTTAAAATGAAACCACTAGATAGCCCACCCTTACATACTCTTTCCAATACCCTGGCTTAAGGATAACACTAAATAGCTCGGCCTGACCGGAACTGTAAACGCCACCATTGACTCTGTTAGTTGCAATTTTGTTAATTGCCAAGAAAAAGAAAATTGTTCAACAAATTAACAACAAATTTTTATTCTTCGCTTCGATGTGTTCCTCTCTGTGGTCAGCAGCAAAATAGGCAGAGCCACGTATACATTTTACAAAAGAGTCAAATTTAGTGGACTGTATTTAACATTGCAAGTGAGATTTCGAGAGAGCATCATATTCATAAGTGTAATAGGTAACGTATTCTATATTAGACTATGTTGTAATGTATAGAGCAAAAGAGAAGATAACAAGATAACAATAGAAATTGTAGGATGCATTAACATATATACACATAGGTACATAAAAAGAAATTAACTTAAGAGAAAAATGAAGAAATTACATATTAGAGAACAAGTTAGAGATTATATAAATCAAGCAGTAAATTTTGAACGATGAAATCAGCTGGCAGAAAAATAGCGTAATATATGTGATGTTTGTTTGCTTATGTTACAGAACATTCAGCCCCCCTGAAAGACTCCGGTCTTTCAGATATAGACAGTGGTACAATCTTCACTATGGGCCGAACATATTCCTTAAATTTGGTTTTGACAGTAACAACACGAATTTTATTGTCCTTTCCCGGATGCGTTTCACCACACGACCAAGGATCCACTTTGAGGGCGGCAAATTGGGTTCCTTTAGGAGCACGATATCGTCTACATTGATGTCTGGCTGAACACCTTGCCACTTCGGTCGCTGTTGCAGTGATGTAAGATATTCTTGATGCCATCTCTTCCAGAAACCCTGCATAAGAATCTGTAAAAGATGCCAATTAGTTTTTGGTGAATTTGTGAATTCTATTTCTGGCTGGGGAACCGCAGTATAGGGTTCACCAATCATAAAATGCGAAGGTGTTAAAGCAGTGGGTTCACTGTCGGATGTTGGCCACATGGGGCGCGAGTTCAGTAATGCCTCGATTTTCGTCAATAACGTATATAAGTCCTCATAAGTGAGTGTGCGATCGCCAATCACTCTTTTCAGATGGGTCTTGACGGATTTAACACCTGCCTCCCACAACCCACCAAAGTGAGGTGCAGAAGGAGGTATAAATTTCCAAGAGATGTTGTCTCCGGAAAGGTGATCGGCAACAATGGTTTGGTGTTGTTGACTGAGAAGGCAAGTATGCATTTCATTAAGCGATCTCTTGGCTCCATGGAAGTTGGTGCCATTATCGCTCCAAATTTCTATTGGCTTACCACGACGAGCTACGAAACGGTCTAAGGCTGACAAGAATGCGTTAGTAGAAAGATCACCGACAAGTTCTAAATGTATGCCTTTTGTTACAAAACATACAAACAAAGCAATATAACATTTGGCGTATTTAGGGTTTCTTCCTCGAGATAACCGTAGAGTTAATGGGCCGGCATAATCACAACCGACTCTACTGAATGGTCGCGAAAATCGAATACGTTCTTTTGGCAAGTTCCCCATTAGTTGAGTTGATGAGTGATTTCGATGACGTAGGCAAATTACACATTTGTGTACTAGGCTGCGAAGTAGATTTCTACATCCTAGTATAAAAAATTCTTGTTTTATTAATCCGAACAGCTGAGAGACACCAGCGTGCAGATATTTTTTATGGAGATATTCAGCAATGAGTCGTGATATTGGATGGGATTTATGTAGAATAAGGGGATGTTTAACACTGTATGGCAAATTTGATTCATTTAAACGACCGGCGACGCGAAGCACTCCATTTGAGTCAAGGAAAGGGGCAAGAGAGTTTAATTTATTTTTCTTAGACAATGGATTATGGTTTTCGAGAGCACTGATTTCAGAGGGGAATAACGATTTTTGAGCACATTTTATGAGTTTGAATTTAGCGTTGGAAAGTTCTTCTGTTGATAAGGAATTGTATTTCCGACCGATCTTGTTGCGAACATTTGAAATAAAACGTAAGACAAATGCCACTATGCGAACAGATTTCAACCAATTTGATGAATTAAGTATAATGTCTTCAAGAATAATCTGTGTATTAATGTTCGTTAATAATACCTGCGTACTTCGTGTACTTCTCTCTTCTAGTTCTGGACCAGAAACGTCCTTCATGCATAGGTCAGCTATTGGCCATTGAGTTCTTTCTTCCCGTAGCCAAGCAGGACCCTTCCACCACATCTCATTTACCTGTAAAAGAGATGGTGGAACTCCACGAGTTGCGATGTCGGCTGGATTGTTGGCTGATCGGACATGGTTCCAATCGGAGCGAGGAATTGACATCAGAATCTCGGAAGTCCGGTTTGCTACAAACACTGACCACTTTTTGGGCAGGGCAGAAAGCCAATCTAGTACGATCAACGAGTCAGTCCATGCATAAACTTTAATGTCTTTCACCTGTAAAGATAACTTAAGTTTATTGATGAGGCGAACTAAAAGAATAGCTCCACAGAGCTCGAGCCGAGGCAGGGATAGCACTTTTATAGGAGCAACCCTCGTTTTGGCTGCTACTAACGAAACGTTAACCAATCCGTCCATGGTTACACTGCGGCAATATACCACAGCAGAATATGCATCCAGTGATGCGTCGCAAAACGCATGTAGTTCAATGCTGAGTTTATTGTTCCACAATATCCTAGGAATCCTTATAGATTCTAGCAAATGAAGTTCGCTGCGAATTGAACTCCATCGATCGGCAATATCCTTAGGCACATCTTCATCCCACTTTATACCTTTCCTCCATAAGTCCTGGAAAAGAATCTTAATACCAACAATAACTGGAGCTAGAAATCCAATGGGATCAAAAATCCGCGAAGACTCTGATAGTATGCGACGTTTGGTGTAGACAATAGAACTGTTTAAATTCACCTTGAAGAAAAAGCAGTCCTTAGATGGACACCATTGCATGCCAAGTAGTTTAACGGTGGAGGATTCTTCGAACTCTATAGGAGAAAGTTCACGTTGTTCTACCGGCAATGATATAAGTAAAGGGCAGCAATTGGTCGTCCATTTCCGTAAATTGAAACCGGCCGATTTGAGTAGATTTACGAGTTCTGACCGGAGCGAAGTGACTTCTTCAATGGAATCAGCGCCCGTCATGACATCGTCCATATAAAAGTCATTTAGCAGCACATCCGAAGCGCGGGGGTAGGTTTGCTGTAGGTCAATAGCTAATTGGTATAACGTTCGAACAGCCAAAAATGGAGCGCAAGTTGTGCCATATGTCACGGTCAAGAGACGGTAATGTTTTACCACTTGGTCAGTTGACTTTCTCCAAAGGATTCTTTGGAAATTGGTGTGTTTATCCGATACTCGTATCTGGCGAAACATTTTTTCTATGTCCCCAGATATGGTATAGAGGTGACGACGAAATCGGATACAAATCGAAAATAGGTCTCGTTGATAGCTTTGGCCTGCGAGAAGAGATTCATTTAGAGATTGATTATTCGAAGACTTAGCCGAGCCATCAAAGACTACCCGCACCTTGGTAGTACTGCTGTCTTCTTTCACTACAGCGTGGTGGGGTAGATAATAGCACTGGCTTGATGACACAGTCAATTCACTGGAAGGTATCTCTTCCATGTGACCTAAGTTTAAATATTCTTCCATGAAGCGTACGTATTCATCCCTCAAACGCGGATTTGAAGCTATTCTACGCTCAGTGGAGTGAAGACGACTTAACGCTGTACAGCAACTATTTCCAAAATCAGTTTTTTCGTCTGTTTTGAAGGGCAAATTAACCGCATACCTGCCGTCAGGTAGACGCGAATGGGTTTTTACGAAAATGTCTTCTGCACGTTGATCGTCAATTGATAGATTTGGTCTTTGATCAAGTTCTTCAATTCGCCAAAAACGCTCCAAATCGAAAGTATTTTCAGTATCCAATTGAGTACAGTACGAATCGGCACTGAAACAATTGGAAGATATTGTGCTGTCCATATTGCCACAGACAACCCAGCCGAATATTGTGGGTATGAGATCAGGGACGCCTTCTTTACTCTGGACTGCTGAGCCACTAAATATGCTAAACGCCTTGTCTGCACCGACTAGGATGTCAATATGGCCAGGCATATTAAAATTAGGATCTGCTAGTCTGAACGTAGAGAATGTTTTTATGTCGGAGATCTTATGAACAGACGCAGGCACTAAAGATGTAATTTTGGAGACAATGTAGCAATGTACCTGTACGAACTCCTGAGTATAGCGGGAAAATAATTTCAGCGTTACAAATCCATTTGTGACACCAGCGGATGTCGACCCAACCCCTAATACAGGAATACGTGCTGGCGTCCGAGTAAGACCCAAGCGCTGGACAGTGTTTTCAGTTATGAAAGACACTTGTGAACCTGAGTCTAGCAACAACCGAACGGTTTGAAAATGTCCCTGCTTATCGTGAGCATGAGCAATAGCTGTAGGCAATAGCGTTTGGGTAAAGCAAGAAGAATTAAACGAATTGCCGTTAGCTGGTATAGATGAGCAAAGCGAGAGTGATGGTTGTGTTGTTGGCAAAGGATTGTTTGGTGGCGAGCTGGTGGACGGCGAACTGGTGGATGGGGTAGACGACGATTCGGGAGCAATATAATTCGAGGGATTTGACGGCGAAGAATGAGGGTGAACGAGCGATTGGGGGTGAACAAGCGAGTGATGTCGCGAGTTGCAAGCTCGGCAACGGAAATTAGACCTGCATTTATTTGCAGAATGTCCAGGTCGTAAACAATTAAAGCAAAGAGAGTGTTCCTTTACGAATTCGCGACGAGTTTTGATATCAAACGACAAAAATTGAGTGCACTTGCTTAAAGCATGGTCTGATTTGCATTTAGGACAATTTGGTTTAGATTCCGTATAATGCGATTGTATAATTTTATGATTTTTGACACGAGGGGAATTACAAGGAGAGAGAGTCTGACACGATTCTAAAGCATCGCAACGAAGCTCCAAAAATGACAATAGTTCATCGATGGTGGCGTCGTCTTTTGATCCGATTTCTTCTGCCCATGCTTGTCGCGTATCCTGATCAAGTTTTTGGAGCAGAATATAAATTATCCAAGGGTCGCGTTTGTCGGATCCTAATGCATTCAAGCCCCGAATAGTTTCATCAGTAGAATCGGTTATTTTGCGGAGATTAAGAACGCTACAGGTGGTCATGCTGGGCATCGAAAGGAACGACTGAATATGCGACTGAATTATTAAATTGGATCGATCGTATCGCTTTTCAAGTCGATCCCATGCATCCAAATAGTTGGCTTCCGAAACGCTAATATCGCGAATTAGATCAGCTGCCTTACCGCGTAAATAGGATTTTAGGTAACGGAACTTTTCTGCGGTAGATAACTTTGAATTAGAGTCTATAGTGCCCTGAAATATGTCTCGAAAGCATGGCCACTCTTTATATTCACCGGAAAATGGATGAATATCGATTTTAGGGAGAGAAATTGAAGCACATTGGTTAGAGTTCAGATTTGCGAGTAAAGAGGCTTGCTGACTAGCCAACTTATCGACAACCGATTGAGTAACCGATTGAGTAACAGAAGGTTTTTCAGATTTTTTCCTATCACGAATTACTTTGGTAAGGGTAGATTGAGCCAAAAAATACTTGGTCTCGTACTCAGCAAACTCGGATTCTGGATTCACGAAATCCTCTTCATCCGCGTGCTCTAAAAGCTGTTTTTGCAGAGAACCGAATTCTTTCCAATCTTCTTCCAATTTTTGCAACCGTATTTCGAGAAGCTCTAAAGACACGCGTTCGTCTACGCTTTCTGCAAATGACACCGCGCGAGTCAGACAGCCTTTTACGTGTCCGCGTTTTGTCTTTATGACGTTCATTTTTATGAGAAATCAAGGTCAATGTCTTATTAAATCGATAGATATATCTAGCCACGCGCGATTAGTCAGGTTTTTTTGTAATTTATATAGTTATTGTGCAGGGCGATATTCTATAAGAGATTTTATCAAGGGGAATATTCACCACGTGTCTCAGATCAATTCACACAAAAAAAAAAGTTCATTAAAAAAAAACCATACCATAAGTCCATTACTCATACCAAGTGTATGGGTTAGTAAATCAATTGATTATTAATTCAATTTATCCGCGATCAGAAGGACCAAAAAATGTTAGTTGCAATTTTGTTAATTGCCAAGAAAAAGAAAATTGTTCAACAAATTAACAATAAATTTTTATTCTTCGCTTCGATGTGTTCCTCTCTGTGGTCAGCAGCAAAATAGGCAGAGCCACGTATACATTTTACAAAAGAGTCAAATTTAGTGGACTGTATTTAACATTGCAAGTGAGATTTCGAGAGAGCATCATATTCATAAGTGTAATAGGTAACGTATTCTATATTAGACTATGTTGTAATGTATAGAGCAAAAGAGAAGATAACAAGATAACAATAGAAATTGTAGGATGCATTAACATATATACACATAGGTACATAAAAAGAAATTAACTTAAGAGAAAAATGAAGAAATTACATATTAGAGAACAAGTTAGAGATTATATAAATCAAGCAGTAAATTTTGAACGATGAAATCAGCTGGCAGAAAAATAGCGTAATATATGTGATGTTTGTTTGCTTATGTTACAGAACAGACTCCATCTATGGAAATCGTCCGCTGCCGCGTGGATCACGAGAAAATGGAAGCTGCCCCAACGACCTCCCAAAGGTATTCCTTTTGACGCCTTTTGACGCTTTTTCTTTCAATATACTTCAGGAGAATGATTGTAATATGATAAGAATTCAAAAAGCCATTCCTCATATATGTACCATAAATCCTTCGATTTAGAAAAGCTTGCAAAATTAAGACAGAGTTCGCTGAAGTTCGATGGATTAAAACTAGTCAAGTTTTATAATAACTGCTTGTCAAAACTTTCCGGAACGTTTCTAGATTCATGATTCAGTATTTTTGTGTCAGGAACTAATCTATCGTGTATTTCTAAAATTCTAGGTACGGATATTCTATCAATTCTTTCAAGCAGTGGCGTAGCGTGGGTTGGGTCCGCCCGGGGCAGACCCAATTCATGCCGCCCCTATTAATTAAAAAAAAAACGTTGTTAACCAGTTATAGCTACCTACACAACACATATCATGTATGCCAATAAAATTGGTAAAACTTGTCTTCAAAATGTTTTCAACTATTGTTCGTATTACTCTCTAGAAAGTGAAGCAAAAATGAAGCCGTAAATTTAAAATTTGCCCCTATTGCTAACTTTCCGATTACCTAATCTCTAAGCGGATAAAAATGACTTAAGCTAGTATTAGACGATATGTTGAATCAGAATACGTATGCTGAAAATTGTGTTCCATACCGTCTAATACTAGCCCAGGATATCAAATAAACAACGGAAATTCCCATTCAACTTTATTTATATAGATTAAAATTCTTTAGAAAAACAGGATTCGATTATATTTTGTAATTTATTATCCATTTAGCTATTTATTTTCTAGCTTTTTTAGAACTTTTTTTCATTTAATTACATTAAATTATAGATATTGCATTAAATTATTTTTTTAAATTTTTAATTAAATACAGTAAAGACTCGAAAAAGTTAAGACGCGAACAAGTTAAGTATACGGAAAAGCTAAGTAGGTTCAGACTCCACGACGGTCTTTAAAAAATCTAGTTTTGACTTAACTATATTATGTAGTGTTGTACGTATGTATATGTATGAACACATAAAAACATGAATTTTTATATTTTACGTACATACATACCTAATGCATTAATGTATATTTTTGAAATTGTTTCAGTGTCTTGGAAAAGTTAAGAATTCGCAAAAGTTAAGCACCCAAAAAATAAATACTTAACTTTTTCGAGTCACTACTGCAATTTCATAACTAAAGTTGGTTTAAAAAATAGTTTTTAAATGAAAGGCTGAAAGCATTTAATTTAGTTTTAAGTAAAAGGGGGAAAAGTTATATTGGTAGGTATATAATGGAGGTACACATGCATTTTTTTTTTATAAGAAACTTTTTTATTTATTTCCAGAAAACTTCTTTACAACTTTTAATTTCCTACTGTTCATTAGGCCAAAATCTCTTGTTATTCGTTTAGTATCGATGGGCTCTGGGATTTCCTGCTCTATACCCATGATACCCAGATGAGATAGCCTTAGAGTGCTCATTGTGGACCTTAAACAATTTTAAATAAGCTTCAATTTTGTGAAACTTCTCTCAGGCGGCATAACTTATTGCAATTGTGAGAAAAAGACGAAGCATTTTTGTGATGTTAGGCAGACTAACTTCCAGTCTAAACTGTATAATATTTTAATAGTTCGAGTTGGCCTTATTGGCGAGTTAATTTGTCTTGCCTGTGGAAGATATAATTGCTTTTAACCGTACGCTTTTGATCTCTAAATCATCCCTATCAATGTCATACTATCAATGTAATACATAGGCAAATAATTTTCGTCGGAGTTCATTTTCATAAGAAAAAGCAGCGTCTCTATTTTCGTCACCAAAAATATGTTGGTGTTTTTTTTTTTAATTTTCCTGTGACGATCCATTAAATTTCAAGTTTTTGACAAACATTTTTAGCATAAGTAAAAGCTCTGTCAACCAATCGATATCGTTTTTCTGTAAGGAAGATCTGTAATGCATTTATTTTTTTGAACACATTGATGAAGGTTTAGTCCTTCTGTTTGCAAGTATATCTGGGCATCATTAACTTCGTGCAGTATTGGTTTCCAAAAGCCGAAAAAAACAAAGAAATGAAAACTATTGCAATGCTATTAACAATGCTCTTGCATCCGTTCGTGTGTTTAGGCTTTCATTTACTTTTGTCAATTTTTCCAAAGTATTAAAAATGCCCTCATAATGGTTCCAGGTATTCTAGATTGCATCAGCTCTTGCGCTCCATCTTGTTTCTTGCAGCCTCTTAAATGCTTTGGCGGAAGTACCAAGCAGAACTTGCGTGTGGACACTCAAAAAAAAAATTAATATATGCGTTCTTGCCGACCTAACAAAGTTCCGCCCGGGGCCTGTGCCCCCCTTGCACCCCCTCGCTACGCTAGTGCTTTCAAGTCTTTTGACTTGGCTAAAGCCAATGTACCTGTATTTTCAATATACAAAACAAAATTATGTTGTTTTTACTTTTTTATATTTTTTATTTGACAGAAGTCAGCTTCCTTATTATTTTTTTTTTTGTTGGTTTATTCATTATAATATTCCACTTTTTCAATTGTATAATGTTTTGAATACATGTCTCACTTAATTGGTAGTATATCTATATATCAATGATCGAAAAAAAGAAATCAAATATTTATGTATATTTATGTGTTTAAATTACGAATGCATATAAGTATCATTTGAAGAAATATCCTAAAATCATTACATACTAATACAATACAAAGATCATTAATATAATTTTTATCCGATTTAATTTTCTTTTTTCTTCTTTTGTTTTTCTTGAGGTATATTAATTATTTTTTATATATTTTGTTTTGCTTTATAAATTTAATTTTATCCAAAATTCTTTTGAACGCAACAATAACAAGCCATATCTAGTAACAAAGAACAAATTGTAAAGCCAAACATAGGGAAAACATTTTAGAATTCGAATAGATTTGTAAAAAAAAGTTTTTTTTTTTTGTTATCATATTAAAAACAAATATCCACATATCATACTAAAAATAAAAACAACAAAATTCAATACATTTTGGGAATTGTGTTTGGGTTTCATTTTTTAAATATATTTTTTTTGTATGGTTTGTAATTTGTTTCGTTTTAATTCACGTGTAATTGGTTTTAAGAAATTTAATTAGACAACCAGTGGGAGAGGGTATGCACACATATATTCACAGGTATATGTATTGATATAAATTGCGAATTCAAAATACGCTCTTGAGAAGAGTTCTAGTTGAAGGAGAGAAATCATTGACTAAATTTATAGAAAGAGGGAGGAGAAAAATATTGCACATTTTATAAAATAAATAAAACTGTTTTGAAATTATACATTTCTAGAAGGCGACTTCAATATCTCGAAAAGTTTATAAGAACATGTTGCGAACTGAACAGAATAGAAGTTCTCACATTTGATATAAAACAACTTATTTTATTTACGAACTTGATTGTGTTCATTGGCCTAAACTAAACACCAACTGAAGGCATGTGATGTACAGTGTTTTTCAATAGGGACGCTACAAAAGTAGAGCGACAGGGACAGCAAACGACGCCGAATTTCTTGCCGCTCTTTTGACATTTCTCTTCAGTAAGGTTTGCCATTTCATGATGGAAAGATATACGAGCCAACAACGAGTCGAAATTATTAAAATTTACTACCGAAATTGGGAGTCAGTGGCCTCAACGTTAAGAGCGCTACGTCTACGCAATTTATGGTCGTCATAATCGTCCTAGCAGATCAACAATTGAGCGTCTAGTGGAAAAATTTGAATCCACAGGCACAGTACAAATGGTCCCGTGCCAGTGAGACAAAGAAGTGCCCGTAGTGTCGAGAATATTGCTGCAGCTGAGGCTTCAGTTGAAGAAAGCCTAAATGATGAACTTCGTACGGATATCGAACGTGAAATTGCAGCAGTATCGGCCGATCTATGCTTGAAAACCGTCGAAAATTGGGTTCAGCCTCTGGACTTCTGCAAGGTCATGCAAAAGAATTCGAGTTCCATACATAATGGCATCGAACGTACTTTCACAGGAATAAAGAATATCATTGATATCCAAAACCGTTTTTTTTTTATTTAAAAAAACTTTTGCAACGCTCTTATTGAAAAACCCTGTAGTTGCAAGGTGTAAGTATCAAAGTGGTGATCGTATGTAAAACAATAGAAGCAAATGGACAGTTATAAACGTACTATACAAAATCTATTATGTACATATCTTCAACAACACTGTTTTCAAATGTCGCCTCAGGGTCAGGTTTAAGTCCATTCTAGGCGCGTAACATTGAACATCTATCAGCAAAGGAAAGTAAAGTAGGATATACAGCACGAAATTATAACAACACTTTTACAAGTTCGGCTTATTTTTCCTATATGGAAATATATTTTTCATCAACGGCACTATGTTGAAAAATCGACTTTAACTCGAAACATTAATTGGAAGTCTGATAGCGGGTATTGAACTTTCTTTTCCAGATCAGCCATATACGAAATGTTCATAAAGTAAGACGTTTTAGTAACAGCTTGTATTAGCATCGAAAAACAGACCAAGAATACAGATACCCCGTGGTAAAACAGCATAATGCTGCGCACTTCACTTCCAACCAAACCTAAGAATACAGATGCGAACTGTTGTTTTATTTCTTGGGAATTGAGGGATTTTCCATTGCACTTTCTAGACGATTATTGATCTTAAACGACGTGATGGTTCCAAAATTAAATTGAGTGTAGGAATGGATGTTACCTCACGCGAACTGAACGCCTCAATATTTTATTGACTTCCAGATTCGCCATGCCTAAGACGCATGTTCAAGCGATCGAAGACATATGTTAGGTATTGAATATCAACATAACATATTAAAGAAATTATTTTTAGTTATAATGCTTCAACAGAAGTTGAGGTGTAAAAAGACAGACAATAATTGTAACCAACGGTCTAATAACAATGCGACAGTTGCTGTTATATTCTCAAGCTTAATTTACATGTGCATTGAGTAGGAAAAACTCCTAAATTCTCTCACAAAGACAATTTTTCCAGAGCAGTCCAAGCTTTAGTCGGAAACTACTTGCATCGTCTAAGTATTGCTAATACCCTTTCTTCCTTCAGAAGGATAACTGTCTAGTATTAACCCCTTAACACAATTACATATATTTCAAAAGTTCTGCAACGTGTTCTTGATAAACTCATTTTTATTCGATTGTACCTACAGTTTGACTATGGCTGGTAGATTAATAATAATCTGCCAAAAAAGCATTCCATGAAACCAATCCCCCAATTAATTCTTCTATCACCCCTCTCTGTAGCGCGTACATTTTTAGTTATAGACACATACAAATCGTGTACGATACTCTCTACGGTGTACATAATGTAATTTTAAAAGCTGATTATAAAACACGACAAACACAACACCAACAATTCGTACAATTATCAGCGTCGTTTTATAGAAGAGATCAAAAATACAGCTAAAAAGCTGCAGTATAACATCAAACATCAAAACGATTGAAGAAATTGATCGTCGTCACAATTCATATGTTATGTTATTCATGTGATCACGAGTCTTGCGCGGCGTAAATGTGGGCAAATGATTGAATGCGGATTGACGTTGCCTGGTGGCGCGAACATTTCGATTGTATGGCCGCTGAGAGAATGATGAACTGTAGGGAACATTGGAGCTACGGCTGCCGCCAAAGCAACGCATTGCCGCACAAATAAGCGTACACCAACGCCACGATGAGAAAGTGTAGAATCCATGCGGATTATTCGACAACAAATGATGCCGACTATTGTGCAGAGTTGAATTGTAATTGGAACGAAAACTACTGTCACTGCTGTCGTTGCCACTGCTATCGTTACTGTTGAGTAAATTCATGCGAAAGTAGTTGCCATTGTAGTAGCATGACTCATCGACATCATTATCAGCGGGAGCACCAGTTTCGTTGTCGAAATTTCGATCAATCGATACTGCTGGAGTGATGATCATGAATTGGCTGTATTTCGTGCGATACGGTCGATTTGTTCCATTCGAAACAGATGATGATCGGTTGTTGTTGTTGATGGCAGACGATGAGGCTACTATACCGTTGAAGCCGTTTAAAAGAGTCTGATTGGTGTCTACGGACGAGAAGGAGTTTGACGATGAGAGAGATAGATCGCCAGCTATTGGATGTGGCGATTGGGATGTAGACGCTTGGACTGGCGGTGATTGTGGCTGTTGCTGCGGAGCGGATTGTTGCTGACTTTGATGCTGTTGCGGGGTCTGTTGTTGTTGTTGCTGCTGCTGTGACTGCTGTTGATTGGCTGGTGATGAAGTTGGCGTTGAGCCGACAGAGGGCATCCATCATCTTGATGATTCCTCATTGCCGCTACTACTGTCCTCGGGTTTGACTATTTGGTATGTAATCAAATACTCGGGATATGCCTAGAATTTTCAATTTGATTTATATAATATATGTAAATTTTTGCCAGTAATTAAAATACCTGTTCACCACGGTAGACCACATATTCCGCAAAGTGTAAGCCTCCAGCAGATGGGCGACCGATGACGGAATGGTGACCTGGCGGTGCATGGGCCATTTTCATTGCACTATATTGGAGGAATGATTTTCCCAGAGCCACTCGACACAACAACAATTGCCTGGTAATTAATTAGATTAAAAATTTAATTGATTAGAGTAAAAAAAACTTTAAATTATAGGAACTGTAATTTTGTGTATGACCTTCGGATGGATCTGGTCAAGCGGTTGACGACAATTATTATCTGAAGAACATGAATGTACGCAACAAATATTGACGAACAGACAAGCCGACAGAAATTAATCAATCGACAACTGGATAATCGCTGTTTAAAAGATTAAAATATACGTAAAATATATGTACATATGTATATCCCTACATCTTATAAAAGAAAGTCCCCAAAATGGTTCTGTTTGTCTTTGTAACTTTATGCTAAGATCGAGACGGAATGAAACGATTTGGATGCTGTTTCCACAGTTATTATCTGCATGTCTCGGAAATGGATCTGGCATACTCTGAATTGCCATATTACTCATAGGAGCTGAGCATTATAGGTCTAATGTATCCCTTATTTTAAACTAACTTGCCATAGTAATAGGGGAGCCTAACAGGGGATATGGGATTTATTCAGCCGCGGCAGAGTGTATACCTTGCACCCTGTTGAGTACAGCTGCAGTGAAGCATGTATTTCTCTGTCGCACTCACTCGCGCCTTTCTGTGATCCGCATCAAAGCTACCTTCCAAAACATAAGCCTAATATGTGCACACGCCCCTACCGACGAGGCAGAAGATCCTATCAAGGAGGAGTTTTATGACCTCCTGGATGGAGCCTACGGAACCTGTCCGGAGTATGATGTAAAAGTTGTACTCGGGGATTCCAATGCTAAAGTCGGAAAGGAAAACATCTTTGGCGGATTAGTTGGTAAGCACAGAATCCACGAAACGACAACAGACAACGGCTACCGACTAATCGATTTTGCAGCAGCTCGTAATACGGTGATAAGTAGCACTAGGTTTCCAAGGCTAAGGATCCACACAGCAACCTGGCGCTCTCCAGACGGTCGAACCGCCAACCAAATCGACCATGTGCTAATCGATGCGAGGCACGCATCCAACATCCTCGACGTGCACACATTCCGAGGGGCAAACGTCGACTCTGACCATTTTCTTGTCGCGGCTAAATTCAGAGCTCGACTGTCCAACGAGAAGAAGCTGCGAACTGCCCAGAAGAAGAAATTCGACGTTGGACGCCTTAGCACACCTGGAGTAGCCAGAGCCTACAGCGAGCGCCTGAGTATGAAACTCTCCTCTGTGCACTCACCTACCACAAACGCCAACAATCAGTGGTGCCAGTATCGCGACATCATCAAAGAGGTAGCCGAAACCACCGTAGGGTACCAGCCACCCCAGAGAAAGAGCCCGTGGTATGATGATGAATGCGTGTACAGGAAAAAGGTGACAGAAGATGCACACAAGAAAGCGCTGCAGCGCAAAACAAGGGCAGCGAGAGAAGAGTATCGAGCCAGGAGAAGGGAGGAAAAGAAGATCCTGCGTAGAAAGAAGAGGGCTTACGCAGCTTCCCAGCTCAAGGAGATCGAAGAGTCGCGCGATCGTAATAACATCCGGAGGTTTTATAAAAAAGCTAAGCAACTGGCTGCTGGCTATAAAACCGGAACGCAGGCTCTTCGAGATAGCGAAGGGAACCTAGTCACCGAAGCGCAGGGAATAGTAGATGTGTTTAAGCAGCATTTCCAGCAGCTGCTTAATGGGCATCATGTAGAGAGAGTGATAGGGCAAGAAGAGAACCCACGTCCAGTCAATGAAGAACTAGTTCCACCACCTAGTATAGAAGAAGTTGGCTTAGCTATAAAAAAGCTTAAGAACAACAAGGCCGCAGGGTCTGATGGTCTACCAGCGGAGCTCTTTAAATACGGTGGTGATGTTTTGGTAGGGAGCATGCACCGAATCATCAACCAAGTATGGGTGGAAGAAAACATGCCCGATGACTGGACTATCAGCTCCATATGCCCCATCTTCAAAAAAGGCGATCCTATGTCTTGCAAGAACTATCGAGGCATATCCCTGCTAAATGTCGCATACAAGATCCTATCCAACGTACTGTGTGAACGTCTAAAACCGTTCTGCAACACACTAATCGGCACGTACCAGTGTGGCTTCCGGCCCGGCAGATCGACTATAGACCAAATTTTCACACTGAGGCAAATCTTGGAAAAGTCCAACGAATTTCAAGTCGAAACTCACCACCTATTCATCGACTTCAAAGCCGCGTATGATAGCATACATCGTCAGGAGCTCTATATGGCGATGGCCGAATTCGGAATCCCGGCAAAACTGATTCAGCTGTGTCGCGCGACGCTGGAAAACACACGCTGCAACGTGCAGTTTGGAAGCAGCTCTTCCGAACTATTTCAAACATGCACCGGATTTCGGCAAGGAGACGCTCTATCATGCGACTTCTTCAATCTCGTACTGGAGCAGATAGTGCGCAGGGCAGGTGTCAACACGGAAGGCACTATCTTCAACAGGTCCGTCCAGCTGCTTGGCTATGCGGACGATATTGACATCATCGGTCGCTCCCAGCGTGCCGTGATAGAAGCGTTCACGGCGATTGAAGAACAGGCGAAATCCGTTGGACTTGTAGTAAATGAGGACAAGACTAAGTACATGCTATCAACAAACAAACAAGCATCTGTCCACCGCCTAGGACAAAACGTCACTATTGATAGCAACAATTTCGAGGTAGTTAAGGAGTTCACCTACCTCGGAGTAAACGTAAACTCCACGAATGACACCCTAGTGGAGATCCGGCGAAGAATTACCCTAGGAAACCGTTGCTACTTCGGTTTGGCAAAACAACTGGGTTCAAAACTCCTAACTCGAAGGACGAAATGTGTGCTCTACAAAACCCTTATCCTGCCAGTTCTGCTTTATGGCGCCGAGTGCTGGACGATAAGCAAGAAGGGAGAGCTGATACTGCGCTCCTTCGAAAGAAAAATACTTCGGCGGATTTTTGGTCCTGTGTGCGAGGAGGGCAAATGGAGGAGAAGATACAACCGCGAACTCTATGAGCTGTACCAAGATGTGAATGTAGTCCAAAAAGCCAAAACACGTCGACTACATTGGCTCGGCCACATCGAGCGAATGGACAATAATGCTCCAGCCAAGAGGATCTTCGAATCCCAGCCCCCAGGTTCGAGAAGACAAGGAAGACCGAACCTCCGTTTCAAAGACCAAGCCATCGCGGATGCCAGAGCGCTTGGTCTGGACAATTGGAAGCAGCGTGCCCGGGATCGTAGAGGATGGAAGGCTGCAGTGTCTCAGGCAGAGACTCTTCACGGGTCGGGAGCCCGATAAGTAACTCACTCGCACAGTTCCCACACTACTTTCCGTCAGCCATTACGCCAGCATTACAGTTTGTTTTATAAACACCTAATAAATTAATTAGGTAGCAGGGGTTCCCAAACTTTTCCATACTGCGACTCCCTATACAGGTTATAATATTTTTGCGACGCCCTTCTAAAAGCACACAACGGAACAAAGCACAGATATGTGAATATAAGCTGAGCTTACTAAGATTCACTAAAAGGGGTTTCAGTGAAGAATGGTCGACATTGAAATGGAATAAAACAAGCTGTGTGCAAGGTATTAACGAGTCCCATGTATGCCATTATTGTATGGAATATAACACCAGGCCCAAATGTCCGCCGCAGCTTCTCACGTTGTCACGGATCCGAGTGGTTCAATCTGCCGCATAGATCCGGCTTAATTTAAGCATTGAGATGCGACTTTAGGCAATGCCTCAAGAAAAATTTAGCGAAGTTAAATCGCACGATTTTGGTGGCCAATTTACGTCACCTCTGATAGAGATCAGATAACCATACCCTGCAGCTGAGTGACACATAGCTTTTTATGGATGCATTGCCACCTCTTGTTGGTTGGAGTCATCCCATATATGGCAATTTGGCCATTCATCCAAAAATGCGGCCCGTCGCTAAAGATGATTTTTCTATGGTGATTACAATATTATCATTAACTTTGAGCTCCTGGGTCAGTTGGATCTTGAACGGGTATAGGCCTAAGTCTCGACGCAAAATTTGCCAAGTTCAAGTCTGCAAAATTCGTATACTTTTTGTGCACGGCAAAACACAATGGCTAACATCGAACGAAATCGAGCTCAAGCTGATGGAACGTCGTGTGCAGGCGACCTGTGCGTATCGTCTTGCGACGCACAGTTAGGGAACTTCTGAGGTAATGTAATACATTTTGGGTAAAAAATAAATAAAGTACATCAAGCTCAACCGTTTGTGTGAACATCTGATGCACTCGAGATTGCGTCACGTCGTTTCCCCCCCTTTTTAACCATTCTGTAGCAGCACAGGTTCTGGTTCTGAGAAATTATCCTCTGAGCAATCTTATCGGATATCTATTTCCTGCTATCCCAGTGTGACCTGGGACCCAGACAAGAGTCAAAGAGATGAGCCTTACAATCGAGTTCAAAGAGTTCTTGCATGCCCGAACTATTTTGGAAGGGGTAACAGGGTTGAGCAAGGCATTAAGGCATACTGCGACTCTGACACCTATTCTTAAAAATATATTCGACAGCCATTAGGATAGCATATATCTCCGCTTAAAAAACAGAGGCATGCTTGCCTAACGAGTAGTGAGGTTAAATGTTATCGATTTCTACGAAGACACCAGCACCGAACCCTTGACTAGTTTCGGAGCCATCCATGAAAATATGACTACATCCTAAACCAGGCACAGACTCTGACTGAAGGCAGTCCTGAACAGAAGGTTGACTCTAAATTTACACAACAGCCGAATTTCCGGTGTCATTGCATCAGACGGCATTTCCATGAAACTAGGGTCGTAGGATAAGTGTCGCGCAAGGTCATCGAAATTCCACTGTGGATTATACCGAAAACTACCCCGCCTGAGATGGTAGATTGCTTTGATAGTAGAACCCATGATAAAGGTGTAAAGGAAAAGTAAATCAAGCAGAGCATCTAAAGCAGAGCCCGGAGTACTCGGGAAAGCACACGTGCAGCCAAGATTGTCACATATTTTTGCGAAAGCCCTCTCCAACAAACAACCGACGGATAGGCTAAAAAAAAGGCCCTATCATAGCCGTGTAGATTCAAAGGACATTTTCAGGAGATAAGCCCCACGTCTTACCGAAAGCACCCTTACACTGCCAGAAAACTGAGAGCGCCGTGGATTTCTTCGACTTGACATGCTTTGCCCAAAGAAATTTCTTATCCAGGATCACTCCCAGATATTTCGCTTCATCGGAGATCTGGATAGCGATGCCTTTTAGCAGTGACTGAGTCAGACCGGTTAAAGTCCTCCTCAGTTTTTGATCGAAAGCCCATTCCTAATGCACCATTCATCGACCATACCTAGAGCCATCTCTACACGTTAGCACAGACAGTCTGTAAACATTATCCGATGGAAAGTAAGGCAACATCATGCGCGTATTCCTGCGCGTAGATGTTTGAACCATTAGGGTTTGCAACAGATAGTCAACTACAATGCACCATAACAGGAGAGACAAAACATCGCCTTGTGGGCAGCCTTTGTTTATCTCTGCCCTCAACATGGCGTCCACAGTCCGCATCTACCACCAACGTTCTATTCATCAGCATTGTCTGATTCACAATACCAATGTCTCATCTACCCCGTGTTGTCTAGCAGAGTTACACATGCAGTCAAAAGTCGCATTGTCGAAAGCGCCCTCTATGTCGATGAAAATTCCCTTGGCGTATTCTTTCCTATCGAGCGCGCATTCAATTCTAGCAACTAGACTTTGAAGAACAGTCTCACAGGATTTTCCACGCTGATATGCATCTCCGATAGTGGGTGCATGCTCTTGAATAAAGAATTAGGAAATCTTGAAGTGGAGAAAATAATTTGCATTTTATGGAGAGAAGACGCTGCCCATTACCATTTCTAAGAAATAAAATGGATGACAAACCGTTCCATCTCAAGGTATGCATGAGTCTTTTTATAGTCACAGTCACCTAATACAAGGTGGCGCAAAAGTAATCCTCCTATCAGAAAATGCTATAAATTTTCACATTGGCCCCTAATGTCAGTTCTGTTTTGACATTTGTGTAGTAAACACATGCGAAATACACGTTAATAAACAATATTACGCTACACTGCTCCAGAACGCGGAATATTGGTGACTATTTATTTGAGCAATAATCGGTCGGTGACTTTGGCACAACGTGAATTTCGTCGCAGATTTCCTAGCCGTCCAACGCCTACTGGTAAAACACTGCGACGTTTAGCCGCTCGCCTCGAAGAGACTGGCACAACACGAGATGCTGCCAGGCGTGGCAGACCCCGGAGTAGCCGTTTTGCAGAGAATATTGCTGCTGTAGCCGAAGATGTCATGGAAGCGCCGTCGACATCGACCAGACGACATCGGAAAGGTTATTTTTTCGCCACATTGTATAATCGGAAGGAAAACTTGTCCAATATCAGCGTGAAGTTTCTTATTTAGATCAACATTCTTACAAAGACTGATAGGAACCCCAAGCTTCCATTAAATCTACAGCCGCTGGCGCACAGAAGACTAGTTGCTGACTTATGCGTTTTCTATGGGTTCTAACGTTGTTCCGATGAACTTAACGAAATTATTTCTCTAAACTTGGCATATGTGCGCCGTACAAGACAATAAATTGTCAGTACACTTGACAACAACGATGGCATTACTTTGAAAACTATTTTGGCTTTAGGACAAAAAAAAAACTTTGAAAGTAACTTCCTAGAAACATATTTCCAGACTATTATAACTTACAACCGTTTAAGCGCAGAACTAAAACCTATTCAAGAAAAATATTAAAAAAAAAAGTCCCTCAGACCAAATTCAAACTCTGCTTGGCGATTTCGACGCGCTATCACAAGAAACTATGGTTTTGTTATATGGAGCGAAAGCAGCGACACTGTCATTTTTTACAAAATACTGAATTTTATCATTCCTCGCGTACGATTTCCTCATTCGCACTAGTTTGTAATCCTGCTCCTACTAACCAATTCCCCTAGGTACCTTCGTTAATTTGCAATCGGACTACATATACAATTTCTTATTTTATTGACGGAGGAGATTGTAACTCTGTCTTTTAAAGAAGACGAATATAAGAAAACTGCAACATGTTGAGCGAAGAATGTACACCTTCATTCCACCTCGGACTCTTTTGATCATAGTCCAGACAAAGAATGCCATTTAGTATTCACTTTATATGCAGCTTTAACTAACTTGGAGTATGACACTTCGTGGGAAACAAAGGGTATTTGGCTATGGATTAAACTTCAGTTTCTACAGTTTTCTTTGCAACTTATCGCTTGACTTTCGGCCCAAATTGGAATAAATGTATTTCTAAAAACCAAAGACAATGTTCTCAATTTCAATTACCTTGGACAAACATAGCATGACTTGTCTTTATGCGATGGACAACCAATACCTCCGCCGATTCCATACACATACTGGTTACTCTTCGAGCTATGTTCAGCAAAGTAGATGCCAGCTCCAAACATGCCACCAATGTAAGCGTGCCTCTCGTCGAAACCCTTCTGTACAATGGCATTGATGAAGGGGCTTCCATGGAACAACATTCGTTCGTTAGCTTGCAATGAATTCTCCTCAGATACCTCTTGCCGCCGGTGCACATATCTTTCCCAGAGTTTCCGGTTTTGCACTTTTTGTACCTGCAACAAAAGACTCTATAAGTAAGTTTAGTAATACACATCAACTGCCTACCCTAATAATGTTGTAACGAATGAAATAGCCTCCTGCTTGTCCGTTGTCCCGGTGTTCGCGAATCGTGGCTTGCATTTCCTCTTCGACCGCAACAAATTCTTTATCATCCGGCAATAAGTCTACTAAAAGAGTTCCTGGATTCAAGTTATTTCCAATTCCTAAAGGAGGAACAGTATCAGATCAGTGTAAAGATTTGAAGAAAAGAAAAACAGTTACCTGTTGTCGATCGAAGTTGCGCGATGCCCTTTAGAATCTTATGCCTAAATCCGTACGCAGATACGCCAACCTGCTTTAAGTCTTCATGTCCCATCTCGGCGAGAATTTCCAGAGTTATTTGCTCTCTCTCGAAAAGTTCAATTAAATGATCTAGTTGCAGACTAACAAGGAAGCTGGCAACGTTGTTGATTGAATCTGGATCGCTAACCTCCTCGCACATGTCTGCTTGTGCGTTTGACTCTGCACCTTGGGCTGGACTTATTCGTGTAGACATCAGCGGCACGGGCACGCTCAGGGTCATTGAGGCACCCGATGGCAGTGTCACAGTTTCTGTGGTCGGTGATAGAACAGTGCACGGAGGTACACTGCTTGGGGCAGGTGAAGGTGAATTGCTAATCAGTGATGTCTGGGAAGAACTTAGCGCGGAGTTTGCAGCCAATGATGTCGTCATGGCATCCTGAAGCAGACACTTAACATCGTCGGCAGTTGCCAACTCAATCGGCGTTTGGCCTTCCTGGTTCTTCATGTATGAATCGGCGCCATGCGCCAAGAGAAGAGCACATAGCTGCGTTCGTCCCTTTTGAGCGGCTTCGTGCAATGGTGTGAAGCCCCACTTGTCAGTCGCGTTCACTACAGTCTTGTGTTTGATTAGCAAAGCAGCTATGTCCAGGTGACCATACGACGATGCATTGTGCAGAGGGATCAGACCACCTTTGTCTTGGGCATTTACATCGGCGCCATTGTCTAGCAAGTACTCGGCCACCTCATAGTTGTTATAGCCTGCAGCCAGGTGCAGTGGTGTAGAGTTACGGCCTTGTGCGTCCCGGCAGTTAATAGTCTCTGGCGTTACAAGTCTTTGTACTCGTGCAAGATTGCCCTTTTTAGCGGCATCCAACAATGCTGAATTTCCCCTCAGAAGCTCAGCGACATCGTGATCTGATTCTTTGACCAAATCAGAAGGCGTGGCACCATCTCGGTTCTTTTTGCTCGGATCAGCTCCATGTTTGAGAAGCAGTTTTACTATATCATACTTTCCTTTGGCCGCAGCTTCATGCAGGGGTGTGAATTTCCACAAGTCGGCCACATTGACGTTGGCACCATGCTTCACCAGCAATTCAGTCACTTCAAAGTGCCCATAAGAGCAGGCATTGTGTAGGGGAACCAGACCGCCCTTGTCTGCAGCGTGAACCTCCGCACCGTGCTCCAAAAGAAACTCCACAACTGGCACTCTATTAAATCCAGCGGCAAAGTGCAGAGGCGTCGAATGGCGACCATCCAAATCACGACAGTTTACGGTATGCGGATTGGCAAGCACAATTCTTCGAACAGTATCCAAGTCACCTGCTTTAGCTGCTTCCAAAAGATGTGTCTCAGTGTCTGGAGGATCTTTGAGGATTTTCAAAACGCTTTCCGATGCTAATTGTGCGGCAGTATAGCCCTCGAGAGAGATAATACTGGTATCAATGGAATAAGACAGCAAGAGACGACATGCCTGCTCGTCTCGGGCACTCTTATGCAACGCAGTTTGACCGAGTCCATCCAAGGCGTTAACCTTGGCACCATTCTTCAGCAACGTATCCATGACATCGTAGTGCAAATGTTCGGCAGTCAAGTGAAGGGGTGTCAGGAATGCCTTGTTCTTTTCGTTGAGCAGAGCACCTTTCCGAATAAGAATCTCTGCTACCTATAATTCAAAGAGAAGAATGAGACCCAATCTAGCTGTCGGAGCTAAGCTGTTACTTACCTGTTTTCTTTTGGGATCTACAGAAACTCCGGCAGCATGTAATGGCGTGTCTCCCGAGTATGGATGCACGAAATTCACCGTTTCGGAGGTGAGGAATTTCTTCAGCCTGGGTATGTCCGTTTTCTTACACGCATCCAGCACGCAGTGGCCCTTATATTCATCTGAAAGTGTACAAGTTAAAGTGAGAATCGTACTTCAATCAGTTCTTATGGTAACTTACAAGTAATTCTATCCCTTAACTCACGCGTTGGAGCAGAGTCTATTGCAGATTTATTATGGCAGTTCAACAGGGTTGGATCGGCCCCTTTACTCAGCAAAAGACTACAAACTTCTACACGACTCTTAGATGCAGCCTCGTGCAAAGGCGTAAACGCCCACAAGTCGTTTGCATTCACATTGGCACCGGCTTTGATTAGTAGCTTGGTCACCTCAAAATGCCCGTACGAACAGGCATTGTGCAATGGCACTAGTCCACCTTTATCCTTTGCATGTACATCTGCGCCGTTGGCTAAAAGAATCTCCACTATTCCTATACGATTATATCCAGCAGCCAAGTGCAATGGTGTCGAACGACGGCCATCGCTAGCGTGACAGTTGACATTAAGCGGTGTCAGTAGAGCCAGCAGACGATCTTCAGCTCCAGAACGGGCAGCCTCTAAGAGTTCATCTTTGCGGTACTCTCCGGTTAACACAGGTCTTGTGTTCTCATCGGCCAGTTCAAGGGGAGTTTTTTGCTCCGAATTGCGAATATTCGGATTGGCACCGTGTTGCAGCAATGCAATGCAGACATCTACTTTTCCCTTACTGGCGGCCTCGTGGAGCGGCGTGTAATTCCAATTGTCTGTGGTGTTGGGACTAGCACCGGCTTTTAAAAGCAAACGTACGACTTCGGCATGACCAAATGAGCAAGCGTTGTGCAATGGATGAAGGCCACCTTCATCGCAAGCTTGAATGGAGGCGCCGTTGTTCAACAGGTACTCAACAACTTCACGACGACCGTATCCTGTAAAAAGATAATTAAATTATAAGCTAATGTTGTGACGAGCATAGTTTTTTTTACTTTAATTCGAAGGCAGTGGAAATAATAACTGATAACAGCTGGACAAATGAGCAATAGGTGACAGTTTCACAAAATAGAGCCAAGATTTTTTTCCAACTTCAAAGGTAGACGTAAGTTGTGCGACAAACATCCACAGAAAGTTTTTCAATTCTACCTTACAAATATGGTATAAAATTGAAGGTCCATTTAACGCAAAAATAAAATTCATACTCTTGACAGAAATCGAACGAATATGCCCAGGCGTTTGTTAAAAGTCAAGAGCGTTTTTGCTGACGCTCTGGTGCAAGGGTAAAATATTCTTATATCTAGACAATAAGGCGCTAACCAGGCGGAAGCGAGCAGACGAACATGAACACATCTCTGACGTTCTATAAAAACTCTACAAATGAGCTGACAATCGCACGCAGGGATTGAGAAATACAAGCAATGCCAGTGAATGCCAGTGTACTCTTTCAAACTAGAAGTTTTAAGCGAGCGCTACTCACAGAAAATGGTAATTTCAGGCGTTGCATTTAAAGATTGGACTTCTAGAAGATGACGCCTGCCATGAAGTCATTGTTATGGTGGACAAATTCTGTGCCAACGCCCATAACTTGCCAGCAGAAAATTGGGTAAGGCTCCTAAGGCTATACGCCTCACTATGGAAATGCTTGAGCGTGAGTTCACTTTACTGCTACAATCCGGGGTGGGTCTGTAACTCAATCATTACGCATCTCCAGTTGTCGCCAAAGACGGCGATATTGTGCTGCACGCAATCTAAGGCCAGGTTTTTCTCTACTGTGTAGTTCCTTTGTGTTGGAGCCCTAGGCCCCTATCGTTGATCGTTGAGCGACAACTGTCGATCGTCGATTCTAAATTTTAGTATTGTGATTGTCGATTGCGATTGATATTTGTCGAATTGACAGTCGATTACAAATATTTGGTCGATGCTTTCTCTTGGAAGTGAAAAAATGTTGTGCGTACGAAGAGCTAAAATCAATCGACGCAAACGAAAATTGTCGTGACGAAAAGAAATGCTTAATTAAACCATGGGTAGATCGTCGTCGGGAACTCGGTGAAGGATCTGCTCTTGCAAGAGAGCTTCAAATTGAAGATGCTCATCAGGAGTTCAGAGATTTTAACCGTTTGACAACAAGTAATAATATTTCAATATTAATTCAATCTGTTTGGCCAAATATTTTTAAAAAGGATACCAAATTAAGGGAAGCCATGGTGTTGCTTGTGAGTGTGTATTGGTAATACTATGAGTTGATTTATTTCCTCCGATACCCATTGTTTTGCCATGTCGACTCTAGATAGCTGCTCGTAAAATACGAACCATGTTGGAATTTTGCGAACTAATCTCCGATAGTGATCAGAACATGTGTCCACTTGCTGTGCTGTGTGACTTTCAAAAGGCTCGAATTTCGAGAGTAAAAAATTAGCTCTCCAGGAACTACTCTCAAGGCTATGTCCACTTGCGAGTTTGCTCTCGAGAGCTGCTTGAGAGCTGCTCGCAGCACTTTTACTCTCAAATGGACAGGCACCTTTAGACTACTGATTTGGACTTTTCTGACAAGGTCGATGTCGCTGTGCAGCTAGAAGAATTCGCTGTAAGAAATTCTTTTCCACATCCCGTCAACGATATGATATTGATGAAACATAAATCAAATCCCTTTGTTGACATCAAAAGTATCGTTTTCTGCCAATCTAGCAGCGAGCGTTCTCCATCATTGCTCAACCTGAAGAGTTTGGCAGCGCAGAGACGTTAAAGCTAGACATGGCGAAGTGAGCAGAATATCATAGCTGTCCCGTCCAGTATTGGCGAGGAGTCAAATTTGATGACATGTGTAGGGAGTTGGGACTATATTCTTACTAAGTCGTATAGTCTTAAGAGCTGAAACAAAAGAATCATAAATTGGGACAGAAATTTGCTGATTGGGTTCTCGCAGGCGTTCACAAAGTGTTAACAAAGGAGTGGTGCATGTTTTAATGATGTCTGGTTAAGGTGGATTTTTTTTCTTATGAGAATAATACTTAGGGCCAGTTTCAAGACTAGCTGATAAAGTCTCGGATAGCCTATCCGGAATTTATATGTCAGATAAACGTAAAATTTCGGTTTCAAAGGTTTCGGATAGTAATAGCTGACAGATAAAGTCTCGGATAGTTTATCAGCCAGTTCAACCGGCTGTTAAAGCCTCTATCCGGAAGATTTAAACAAAATATTTATTTGATGTGGCTGGAAAAAATATAGTTTTAGAGCATTATTTCGTTGACGGGTGTAGACAGCAGTCAGGAGTGTTATATCATGCATTTATTTGAATTCTTAAATGTCGAATTAGATGAATATTACAACCATATTACAGGGCCCCGTAGGAACAGAGTATTTCAAATTATTTTTAGAAACCTTCGACGATGAAGATTTCTGAATTTTCACTATTTTGTTTAACTATATCCAATCCATGCCCAGTCAATACCTTTCACCGTGGGCGTTGGACTTTGCCAGGGGTGCATTTTGTCTCCTCCTCTTCTTTTCATTACTTATATGGACTGGATGTTACAGCGCAGTCTTGACGAAGAACGTTTCGAATTGGAACATCCGGATATCAGGATAAGTCGTTTGTTCTTTGCTGATGACTTGGTCATACTTTGGTCCTCTAAGACGGAACTTCAATGAGCACTCTATCCGTTTGTAGTCGCTTATGTGGAAGCTGAGATGAAAGTAAACGTAAACAAATCTCAAGTGATGGTCGTCTCCAGAACGCCTGTTTAATGTATACTCACGAGTGATGGAAGGACCAAGAGCAATGCTAAGTTTACCTGTATGATTGGTCAGGTTGGTCAATTTTGAAACAGCCCAGTTATTCTGTTATTATAAGTTGTCAGTCGTTAATTCGGAGTTTGTTCCAACTCTTACCTATTTGGGTAATGACCGAAAGAATAAGATCCCGGATACAAGCTGCCGAAATGAGATTCCTCAGTTGAATTGCTGGTGTGACCCGTAGAGATGGTGGAAACACCAGAATACGTGAGGGACTCAATGTCGAGCAGCTACTGCTCCGTACGCAGCGGTGGATTAGTCATTTTAAAACGCATGTCTCCAACCATGATCTTACCACGCGACGTGCTATGGAATCCGTACAATCGGTCAGCCGTCCTCTAGATAGACCCAGGATGAGATGGTTAGACCAAGTCCATAATATCTCCCCTACCCGTATGGGGATTGCCCTTTATGATTTACAGTCGATGGCGTAGAATCGAGACTATGGACGGTGCACTTGGACTTGCGCAACCTACACCCGCGACCCACTTAAGGGATTAGCGGGGTATCGAAAATGAGTGAATGAATGAATTTATCCATGCTAAATTAAACAAACTAGAACAACACAATTCATTTAAAAATGTGATAAACGCTAAAAAACATCATTTCCATTCCTGTCAAACAATTAGTGCCTGATAAATTTTTCTACCGGATAGTTTATCAGAGACTTTGACGATGAAACAGAAAAAAAATATCAGCTACTTTTATCTGGTGGAAAGCGTAATGTGTCGGCTAACTATCCGAAATTTTATCCCGAATATTTGAAACTGGCCCTTAAAGTGATAAGTTTCTTCTGCGTCTAAAGTTTTGAACGTGTGAACGTGTTAATACTGTACGTTTTTACTAGCCTGACCTAATGCAAGATGCAAACTCATTTTGAAGAGTTGTTTGATACAAATTTAAAACATTTTCTTTCCCTTTATGAGTTTTAATAAGAGGCTTAACAGAAATCATGTTATAGTAACGAGTCTATGCCGATAAAGCAGAGATGTGGGCGATTTGGGAGTCAACATTCGCTGTGTAATTGCTGATATACGGCCTCAGATGCTCGATAAAGTTGTCGAAAATTGGACTTCACGATTGCGCTTCATTCGAATGGGCCTTCTCTGGCGTAAGTGAGGCTGCGGTCTGCAATATCAACCTAACCTAACATTGCAGGTTTCATCCTCAGAGGTGTTGAGAGAAATAAATTTTTTGCATTGAGACAAATAATAATTGTTTCTTGTTGGTATTGGAAATTGTTGTTTAATTTACCTACTTCCAGTGGTTATGTATTAAAATTAAAAGTGCGATACGCTTTATTAATTCCCATGAGGCCATGAGGCAAAATGACATTGAGATTGAATGAGATACCAACAAAAGCAGTCTAATTGAAAATAAAAGCAAAGAAAATGTAAGACCACAAGTCTTGTCTCTGGTATACCACCATATTACCGGCTACCCGCTATTGCATGACAACTATCTACCAACTAGGTATTTGCAATACGATAATTAATCCATTAGATACGCTCAAAGTGTGATAGGAAATATGATTTCAAAACTTCTTGTAATGGGATACACATATATAACGACAGCTAATAGCTTAACGAGCCTAAAAGCAGTAAACGCACAAACATATAAACGTTGAACGTGTACATTGAACCCATCATCCGCAAGCGATGAATGAGCACTACTCAACCATGTTCATGTATCTAATACTTTTCTATTTTAATGTCAACATATTGTATCTCTCGTAGAGAAGAAAGGTAGTCTCATTTATGTTAACGTGATTCAAACAAATGAACACGAAGCTAAATTGCCAGTCGATGAGGAACAATGACCAGAGAACAATAACAAGGCCATGACCTGCTTTTCGAAAGGATATTCATAGTACTTTGTTTCGACATTTTAATAACATTGGCCAAGTATCTCACATATAAGTATGTATGTGGAGGGGTGGCGAAATACATATTTACAATATAAAAATGTATGAAAAAACAAACAACAATAATTATCGCAGTGATTGTATTGCAAGAATTTGCGATACCTGATATCAGTCCAGATATGTACCTATACCTATGTATCTGCAATTTGTGAAGTAAAAACAAATAAACATTCATAGAAGATAACTAAATTATTGCGTACTGTGGATATTAACAATTTAATTTGCTAACCAGATGTTATAGCGCAGAAATAAAAAAAGCTTCATACAATCGAAAAAATCTGACAAAAAAGGAATGTTAATGTTTCTTAAATTTTAACTGGTCGTTATGATTCTACGATAAATGTAATCAGAATCATCTTAGGTATAAATTCCTTTATCGAGCTGTAAAGATGCTATTAGATTAAGGTAAGTTAAGTTTTCAGTCTCACAAAGCCAACCCATATCGGAGGAAAACCGAAAAAGAGGCAGAAAAGACTGCAATACCCTCATAAAGGTTGTCAAATTCTCATATGACCAAAAGTTGGGGCAAAAATTGTATGTACTAAAAATCAACAATGTCCCAAGGGTAGTAAAAGGGTTTTATAATTTCTAAAAAAATATTTAGAATTCGGCCCACCATCGATCCCACCGCTCATATAAAGGACTAGCTGGACCCGTGCTCGCCTTGCCCGCTCGCACAAAATTATATTTGGTTATGTGTATGTATATATTTTCACTTCAAAAAATACATTTTGGCTAAAAACCGTTCCTAAGGACGTGGCTATAAACGACATAGCCTATAGCAGTCTCACAGTCTTAAGGAACATTTAAAAAAAGTTTCATCGAAATCTGTCCAGTAGTTTTCGAGTTTTTAGCTGACAAAGAAAATGCCTACAGTTTTATTATATGTAAAGATAAAGATAAAGATGTCCCATAATTGACGGAAAATGTAATTTTGAAAAAAAATACAGACTTTTAATTAGAAAGCTTAAAAATTTTATGCTCAAGGCCTTCGGTGAAGAGGGAGTCAAATGGCTCTCTCGTGTCATTAAAGTAGCCTGGGAATGCGGCGAAACTCCCAGCGCAGATTGGGATTATTGTGCCCCTTTTCAAGAAAGGGGATAAAAGGGATTGCTCCAATTACAGGGGTATATCACTTTTAAGTCTCCCCGGAAAAGTCTTTGCCAAGGTGCTGGAAACGCGTTGCAGAGCTGTGGTCGAGGATCGATTAGGAGATGAGCAGTGCGGCTTTCGTCCCGGCAGAAGCACAGCCGGTTAGTTATTCACTCTCAGAATGGTACTTGAGAAGGCTTGGGATTATGCTGCACCTATTTACGCATGCTTCGTAGATTTGGAGAAAGCATACGACCGAGTCCCTCGAGGTAAACTCAGGAGTGTATTGCAGGAGTATGGAATTGACTTCTCTCTAAAGAGCAATTAAATCTCTTTACACAAACTGTAAAAAAACCGTGGGAGTTGGACTTCGCCAGGGTGCGTCTTGTCGCCTCTCCTTTTCATTACTTATATGGACTGGATGTTACAGCGCAGTCTTGGCGAAGAACGTTTCGAATGGGGAGATCAGAGGATAAGTCATTTGCTCTTCGCTGATGACTTGGTCATCCTTGGGTCCTCTCAGACTGAACTTCAGCGCGCACTCCATCGGTTTGTAGCCGTTTGTTTTGAAGCTAAGATGAAGGTAAACGTGAAGAAATCTGAAGTGATGGTCGTCTCCATAACGCCTGTTCAATGCACTCTGAATGTTATTGGAGTCCCATTGAAACAGGTGGAGAAGTTCAAGTATCTCGGGGTCTTATTCACGAGTGATGGAAGGAGTCTGAGTTATCCTGTAGGATTGGATCAATTTTGTGACAGCTTGGGCAGTCTGTTATCAGGACGACTGAACTTGGTGTCAAAGCTAAGTTGTCAGTCTTTAATTTGGTGTTTGTTCCAACTCTTACCTATGGTCATGAGGTTTGGGTATAATAATCGAAAGAATAAGATCGCGGATACAAGCTGCCGCTCATTTCTCCGTTGTTTTGCTGGTGTGACCCGTAGAGATCGCATAAGAAATACCAGAATACGTGAGGAACTCAATGTCGAGCAGCTACTTCTCCGGACGGAGCGGTCAATGGAGTTTACAGATTGGGGTTATGTATAGAATAGCACATCGGATAAATGGCCGCCTCGACTTTGCTAGCAACTACGTATTCTTTTATTGAAATTTTCAATGACCGTTTCGCATAATTGTGGCTGAATTTCATGCATACAACACCCAATTTCCTCTTTTAAGGCGTTGGTGGTCGTGGGCTTCTTTGCATAGACCTTTAACTTAAAAAAACCCCAAACAAAAAAGTTCAATGGCGTTAAATCGCAAGATCTGGATGGCCAATTCTGATCGCTAAAACGAAACGGCCGACACTATTAGAAAATTACTCATGCAGTAATCGAATTGTTTCTCTGGCTGTTTGGCATGTGGCACCGTCTTTTTGAAACCACATGCTTGTCACATCCATATATTGTAATTTAAGCACAAAAAACTGGGTTATTATGTCACGATAACGAACACCATTAATTGTTACTGTCTGACCAGTCGAATTTTCAAAGAAGAATGGTCCAATAATGCCTCCAGCCCAAAATTCGCACTAAAAGTCACGCGTTGTGGATGCATTTGCTTCTCAACAATTACTCGTGGGTTTTCTGAACCCCAAATGCGATAATTTCGACAATTAACGAAGCCATCAAGATGAAAATGAGCTTCATAAATGAAGATGATTTTGTTCGAAAAAATAGCATCCACTTGTTGTTCCAAAATAAATTCAACGAACTCTCTTCGCATGGTTAGTCTTCAGTTCTTGAGGCAATTGAACTTTGTAAGCATGAAGTGAGATGTCTTTCGTTAGAATTCGCTGTAGAGAGCTTCTCGAAATGCCCAATTCTTGACTACGGTGCCGAATTGATGTTCCTGGACTGTCAGCAATACTCTCGCGAACTGCTTTGATGTTTTCTGTTGACTGACTTGTGACAGGACACTGGCATCACTGTACTATTAAATGGCGCAAAATTCAAATTTTGCGTAAATTATGGGACACCCTTTACAACGACACTCCAGTTGTCAGTCCTTTAGACAAAACTTGAGAACATCGAGTTTGGGACAAATCCATTTTCACACGCGTAGTGCCGCTAGAGTACTATACATGATATCAACATAAATAAATCGGCTGGTCCCAGACTGTATCTGCCCCCATCGCTCTTAAGAGGTGTTCTTCTACGTTAGCAAAACCACTGCGTAAGCTTTTGCATCTATCATATTCTTCTGAACTATTCCCGAGAAAGTGGAAAACAGAATTATGTCCAGCCCGATCCTAAATAAATCGAATCTTCTTCTCCCACCAATTATCCACCCATAGCACTCACAGCATCCACTAGGGCCCATACACGACACAGACACGTCCCTCCAAACCTTAAGTCTGTGCAAACATGCCTTCGCCACACACGGTGCAGATAATCTGCACAGACATTAGTTTGTATCATTTCGTCGTGGTCGTCGGGTCAGAAAAATGACGGATACTGCTAGCCGATTCGACTTCATTAATGCCGAATGGATGAAGGAAATTTAATGAAATTGCTACAAAAAATGAATCCAATAATAACTAAACAAAAAATGAATGAGGGAACCGATTTCTTCAAGCGAGAGGCTTTCAATCATGTTTACGCCGTGAATTTTCTCGCTCGTCTGTGCAAAATTCACCATACACGACACAGACATGTCGTTGCAGACCAAGAAAAATTCAAAAAATTTTGAATTCACGCAGACGGTCGCTGCAAACAGTCGACATGGATACACGCGACACAGACGGCATGCGCGGACATGTGCACAACAACAAAATATATTGGTCTGCAGCGACGTGTCTGTGTCGTGTATGGGCCTTATAAGGCTAAGTGACCGTCAGTACGTTTTTCCTGGCAACATATTCACTGGTGATTTGATCACTTGTCTCACCGAGAAGGGAAACAACGACTCTCTCTATAACTTCGGTGAAACGAAGATGGTTGCGGTTGATATTTCAAAGACATTTGACAGATTTTGGCATCAAGTTTTTTTTTGTCAAAAATGAGTGCGTTTGGGATCGATGCTTCTCTTATTCAATGGATTAGACACTACCTTTCTAGAAGTACTTTTAATTCAAGTTGTTTTGGATGGTTTCAAGTCTGAAACTCACCATATGAATTCTGGTGTTCCACAAGGCTCATTTCTGTCTTCGTTTCTCTTTCTCGACTTTAGGTATTAATGATCTCTTGACTGCCACATCTAATTCAATATATTATTCTTTCGCTGATAATAGCACTCTCAATTTTTCATATTCGTTCCCTGACTTATGTCGTTTTCCATTGGGACCATCAGATTTTTATTTCAGATCTCAGATTTTTCGTGGCGAATGGAACACGATAGGCAGATTGATCTGCTTTTGTAAATGTATTAGTGCATTATTAGACAGTACATCAGCTGTGCACATTTTTTTCGTTTGCCGATGAAAACATACGAATTTAATGTGGGAAATCATATCGACGAAGAATCGAAATCCACAGACCACAGATGACGAGGAAGAAGACGAAGATGATAGTAATTGCTCCAAAACTAAGTCCATGCCCATTATTTACGTTTTTGTTCCGAATAATTGCTTTTCACGAGGCTTTTCGTAAATTTGTTTTGAACACAAATTCCGAATGACGTAAAACAGCTGTGCAAGGTATATTGGTATTAGTGAGAGTGTGTGCAAATCTTGAAAATTATCGCGATCTGCAAAAAGTGATCCGAATCAAAAAAAAGATTGATTTTTTGTCCCAATGGAACACGAAAAGTGATCCGGATCAAAAAAAAGATTGATCTTATGTCCCAATGGAAAACCACATTAACTTCATTTTTTTTTTCAGATTCAGACCAGTTTTTCTGCTTTAGAAATCAGCTGTCTGTCAAATTCATTTCCCATTGGGCGGAAAAAAACACTTTTTTATAAGATTCAGTTCTAAGGCCGAGATTCACACATACATTCACCAATACCAAAACAAGAGACATTTGTGAACGCAAATTACAATAAAAAAAATAGCTGAATGTCAAATAACATACCAACACAAATGCAAAAAAAGTGATATCCTTTCATGTTCCATTGGGGCAGGAAAAATCTGAGATCTGAGAGCAAAATGGTAAAAGCCCAATGGAAATCGACATTAGTAATGCGTAATGCCTAATGCCGGTATTGAATTAATTTGCCTTAATAGGCGTTTTTCTCTTTTAGTTCAAAGCAGAACCTGAATGATCAGAGCGCTCTATATTAGCTCAGAATTAATTGACAGAGCAGATTGAGTAAAAAGCTAATTACGCACTTACAGACAGAACTGAAGCTGATTACGCAAATTTTACAGAAGAAAAACAGGATAAACAAAATATGTAGTTGAAATGGCGGACGCCTTGTTGTTCTGGCAAATGTATGTAAACCAAATTAATTCTGACAGGTATGTACTCGAGTGTGTTTCATAAGCACTTCGGAACGATCTGAGCACGTTCAAAATGCTCGAGCTCTATTTAGACCTCAGCTCCGAACTAAAAAAGAAAAATGTTAAATTTCAAAACGCAGAACAGTATGATGCCGTTTTTATTTGTTTTGTTCCTAAAAATTCCAAAAACCGATTCATATTTGCAGTTTTTGCAGGTGCAGCCGTGGTCAGAGAATTATTCTCAAGAAAACTACAAACTACAGGTCAGACCGAAGGTAGTCACCCTTATTACCGTTGGCGTTTGCGTAAACGACTCGTATTTCGCTTCGTTTTTTAGTCGTTGTTTTTAACTTTTTAGAGACAAATGAATTGAAATGATGGTGCACACATCGAAAAGAAAATAAAATTGTTAACAAAAGTTAAAAAAAAAAATCTGAACATTGTTGTACAACGACACGAAACATAAGTCATATACGACAAACGCCAACGGCAATAGGGGTGAGTGTGATATAGGTCACAGGGTCTCAAAGGCTTCGCGGCCTAAGTTAGATCGGAAAAAAATCTATAGAATCGTTAAAACTCAGCAGATAAAAGGTACGAATCGCTACAGGGCATTGCCTTCTGAGCAAGCACGCTATGAGATTGTGAGAACCTACATGTAGCAGAGGATATTACTCATCTTCTCTGTGAATGTCAAGCTTTTGCTCAGAGTAGTATTGAGAAAATCGTTATTACCGATACCCCGGAGTGTGCATTGAATAACGACGAGTTTCAGAATTCAGTCTACCAAAAAACATCGTCATTTTTTTCCTACCTCCACTCTCGCGAATGGCTGGCAAACATACGAAAGTACATAACTAAACTGAAGCAGCCCAGAGCTTCGGATAATAATGGAATTACTACGTATCTATAAAACGAAAAAGCTACAAGGACCTTTAGATCTGCCCGTAGAATGTTAGAATCCTGAATAGGCCAGGTTTAGCCGAACAAAAAGCGGAGGCTCTTAGATGCTACAAAGCAGATATTCCAGAAAGTGCGGTGTAATGATCCGAGCAAAACAAATATGGAAAGCTGTGACAGAGACACCACTTATTTGTATGTGAAAGACTTATGTCGACTTCCATTGGGCAAGAAAAAGCACTTTTTTCAGATTCAGAGCAGTTTTTCTGCTCTAGACATCAGCTGTCTGTAAAATTCATTTTCAGATCACTTTTGCGAATCCCGATCTCGATTTGAGAGCGAGATTAATGCCCGTATTATGGAACACAACTCAACTTAGTCTTCAATTCAACCCAACTTTCATGCAACCCTAGCCAAGAAACAACTTATAAAGGGTCCGCCAAATAACTTTTTTTTTTGAAAATGCTATAAAAAAAAACTACTGAATATTTTCTCAAATTTCTTTTTTTATTTGAAAGTAAATGGAAAATAATTTCATTCAAATGGCTGCCTCGGCTGGCCATGCAGTAGCCTACACGATCGGTCCAATTTTTAAGCACATTATCGATTGTGTGCAGCTGTATTTCACCAATGGCTTCACGAATATTGTCCTTTAAAGCGTCAATTGTCTCTGGCATGTCGGCGTAACACTTATCTTTTACGGCACCCCACAAATAATAGTCCAACGGTGTCAAATCGCAGCTCTGCGGCTGATAATGCGATCTTCAAAAACAGGGCGCAAAACATCGAGTGTAGCTTCGGCTGTGTGGCACGTAGCGCCGCCCTGTTGAAACCAAATGTTGCCAATATCCTCCTCTTCAATTTTGGTGAACAAAAATTCGTTCAACATGGCCCGATAACGATCGCCATTGGCTGTAACGGCCACTCCTTGCTCATTTTCGAAGAAAAATGGCCCAATTATGCCTTTTGGGTATATCGGCTTTTCAATGTATTCGTGCGGGTTTTCTGTGCCCCAAATGCGACAATAGTGCTTGTTTACATACCCGCCAAGATCAAAATGAGCTTCATCTGAAAAGATGATTTTTTTTGGCAAAATCGGCATCCTCTCTAAGTCGGCTCTCACATTGAAGCAACAATCAATAAGCAACTGGCAATAGGAAACACGCAAAATTATCGCTCACAATTATTTTACATTGAATTAAATAAGAGGTCTCACATCAAAGCAACTAAATATCGCTCGAACGAAAAATGTTGCTGATTGCTTATTGGCAATTGCTATAGCAACTATAGTTGCTTATTGCTTGTTGCCTCAGTCTGAGAGCCGCCTAAGTCGATCGCAGACCCACTTAGCGAAGCGAAAACGCATTGGATGGTCAGTTGGCTTCAACTCCTGAACCAATTGGACTTTGTATGGCGTCATACCAAGGTCTTTATGTAAAATTCGTCTCAATGATGTCTCCAAAATGTTCAATTGTTGAGAACGACGGTGAATTGATGTTGATGGCGCTTCACGCACATTTTCTGCCACAGCAGCAATTTTCTCGGGTGTACGCACTGTTTTTGGCTTTTCACGCTTTGGTTTATCGATGAGGATGCCAGTTTCTTTCACTTTTTTCACAAGGTAACGAACATACGGAGCTGACGGTGCTTCTCTTCTTCCAAAATCCGTACGCAATTTTCGCACACATTCTGCAACATTACCATGATTTTCAAAGTAATGTCGCAATACAGCGTTGTTCAAGCGTATACACAACCATATTCGTTCAGCGGAAGGATAAAACTAATTATCTGTCAAATCAGACATGAGCTAAGTGTTACCATTCGCGAAATAACCATAATAACCATCGCCATACTTGTTGTATTTTAACAGACAACTTTTCTATCAAGGTTGTGTATAACAATACGGACAATACCGAATTTTGAATGACATAAAACCAAGAGACAACTCAACTGTAGTTGTAGTTGTCTTACATAATAGGGGCATAAATCCTATATGCCTGACATCGGATCTGCTAATTTGTTTGTAAACATAGATTACTACCAACCGTGTGAACTGATTTCCATCAGATAAAGTTTGCAGAGAAAACATTGTCTAGCCAACAGTGAAATTTTAAGAAATTGGGACAAAATCTTCCACCCCTGTGATCTGACGATTTACGGTAGTTTGTCATTGTCAGCATATTGACAGCTAGTTCTAAGCACATTAGTAGATCCGACAATATTTTAAGATCTGACAACGGTCTGATCTGAACATTAAATTACTCCCAAATCCAATACAGCAGAAACAGACCTTTCATATGTCAAAAACAGAATAAGTTACCCAATGACCTCTGCATTAGCCTTGCAGTCTGCACATTTATTTATAGTCACAAGTTAACAATAATTTACATACAAAAGAGAAAAAAATAAACACTCATTGAAACACCTAATAATAAAGAGCAGTTCATTCAGAAGTCATTAACATTGCTTAGTGTTACATAAATGCCAACAAAATAAAGTAACAAAACTCTGTTTTTGCACTTCATATACATATACGTGCACAAAGGCGAGGGCATCACGAAATCGGTGATATTTCAAAGCGCTTATAAGGCTGCCGGGTTACTAGTACTAGTCTAAGCAATTGTTGTTGTTGTGGTTGCCAACAACTAAGTACAATTGCATAATTATTATAAAATAATCCACACGCCAACTATTCACATATTCATATTTGCTGCTCGACTTGTGAATGATTTACTTTTTTATGTAGATATATCTAGATACAAAAATGTGCACATATATACAAATGTTCACTATCGTTGGATAGAAAACGTTTCAAAATAACTCTTTGCTCGTATATTTACCCCGACAGGGAATTTCCAAAACAGAAACAAATGCCACTTTGACAATTTAACTGCACCACTTTTTAGGAAATAACTTTTTGTGCTCTCTGACCAATGCCATAGACCGAACTGTGAGTAATTCAGTACTCATAACTCAGCTACAGAGCCACCACCTCTACGACAATAGTGGTTGGCGGCAAAACAAAAAAAAAATTAGCATTTCACAGAAACAATTTTACTTTTACTTAAGCGCTTCGCTTTAAAATTCTCAACTCTAACTGCATGGGATTTAAATAAAAGCGAAACTTTTACACTCCGAATGCATGTAGAATAATAAACATTTTGGACAGCGACAAACTAGGCCAGTCGCCTTGTTGGGTCGCAATTAGCTGTTGACTTGCCCATCGCTAGATTTCACTTAACAGCCATTTCATTGTGTGAAGGTCACTGTGGAACATACACACATATTCAACTGAGGATTCACCCCACTGCTGGCACACAAGCACAACTAATTAGGTCAACTAATTTGTGCGATCTTGTAAAAAGGATTCATTCATGCGAGCGGTGGTTTGTATTGATTTTTGTTCGTCCTCTCTGAACATCTGTTAAAATGCATATGGGGGGGTTGGTGCTTATGGCAAATGACAAGTTCACCTATCATGAGTCTCTGTTGAAGGATGTTTTTTTTAGGTAGGTAGGTACCTACATAAGGTTGGTCATGAGCGATTTATTTCGGTTTTGGGAAGCGAATTTGTCGCGTTCAGAGGAGAAAGTCCATCAACCCGAAATAATATTATTATGGGTTGGTGTTTATTCAAGTGTTTTATGATATTGAACAAACCACATTATGCAATGCATTGAACACTCCAAAGGGGAACCACATGCCAAAGAGTAACCGATGAAATAACAATCCCTATTTGAGAGCTAGAAATGGTTAGAAATAGTCAATAGTATAACAAGGTTCCATACTGCCCATGCTTTATTCAAATTCAAGTTTATAAGTACGAATTTTCTAGACTACCTACAGCGCAGCGTTGAGATTAATTCAGCTACAAAAACCAATATAAATGTAACGCCTTGGATAAAAATGGATCGCTTGTTGACAACTTGTGGTTATTTTATCCGGAAAAAGATTCGTTTCTGCAACTTAAGGACACTTTTAGGCGCCAGATTCCACCAAGATGAGCAGAAGTTACTGCGATTCCAATGTCTTTCGATCAGTCCAACGACTTCATTTACCACAGCAAAATCTAGCGCACAAAACAACCTAGTAACCCATCACAACAAAAAACACCTCGTAGCAACAACAACACACAGAGGTTGGTCTTCTCTATTCACCAGTTGGCGGGTTTATACTCATCGCTCAGTTAACGCAAGTGGCAGTCACTTGGTCAATTTACAGAATCGAAGTGCAGGTTCACTTCCTGGCAGGGAAAAACAGAAATGTCTCCCCAAGTGGATTATATACGGAAAATTGACTGTGAGAATTCAAAACTATTCAAACAATCACCTAAAAGGAGTGTGATGTTGAATTAGTGGTGTAGTTCGAAATATCTATCATTCCTACCAAAGTGACTGTGTCTACGAGTTGTTGTTAATGTTGTTCTCTCGAACAATACATAGACTGAAATTCGACAAAATTTTCCAAAAGAAATTGTCAGGGTCAATCCCAAACAAGCGAGAATTGTTGTCGCTTCCCCACTCAGTGGTGGGTATTATTCGAAAATCCTTACAAAACCCCTGATTTGACGAATCGTGTCCACTAGCAAACGCAGCAAAACTCGCAGACTCTACGAGCAAAAGACATGCGAGGAACGCATCGGGTTCTCATAAAAGAAAAAGGAAAAGACCGAGCAACTCGCAATGGAAGACATTTAGAGATGCTACTCAACTATTTCAAGAACTTTATACGAACGTTTTGCCAGGGCAATAAAAACTCGCACAGAAATCTTTAAAAATGATGAAGGAAACCATGTACTAGAATCACAGTCAGTGCTGGGACCACCAAAAAACAATTTCCTCTTACTCAATAACGGCGACGAAGACCAGCATATTCCGCTCTTAGGAAGAACGGACAATTCTATTTAGACGACGATAAGCAATTTTTAAACTTAGACAAGGATACTGGGCTTGACTTGATAGACAGCATGCAGCAAATCATTTCTAAGATTTAGTCAGATGAATGTAGAATGTAGGCCTTCTCCGATGAAACGGTCACACTTAAGTTCGCCAACTACATGGTTTCCCCAACATTGCGTACAAGATTATATCTCCCATGAACGTGAACGCGTGTAAACGCCTAAAATGCTTTGTAAATAACCTGATTGGCCGCTATCAGTGCGATTTGATTCCAGGAAAGTTCACCGTCGATCAAATTGTTCACACTGACTATAACAAATCATGGGGAAAATCTTACTTATCGGGCTCCCGACCCGTGAAGAGTCTCTGCCTGAGACACTGCAGCCTTCCATCCTCTACGATCCCGGGCACGCTGCTTCCAATTGTCCAGACCAAGCGCTCTGGCATCCGCGATGGCTTGGTCTTTGAAACGGAGGTTCGGTCTTCCTTGTCTTCTCGAACCTGGGGGCTGGGATTCGAAGACCCTCTTGGCTGGAGCATTATTGTCCATTCGCTCGATGTGGCTGAGCCAATGTAGTCGACGTGTTTTGGCTTTTTGGACTACATCCACATCTTGGTACAGCTCATAGAGTTCGCGGTTGTATCTTCTCCTCCATTCGCCCTCCTCGCACACAGGACCAAAAATCCGCCGAAGTATTTTTCTTTCGAAGGAGCCCAGTATCAGCTCTCCCTTCTTGCTTATCGTCCAGCACTCGGCGCCATAAAGCAGAACTGGCAGGATAAGGGTTTTGTAGAGCACACATTTCGTCCTTCGAGTTAGGAGTTTTGAACCCAGTTGTTTTGCCAAACCGAAGTAGCAACGGTTTCCTAGGGTAATTCTTCGTCGGATCTCCACTAGGGTGTCATTCGTGGAGTTTACGTTTACTCCGAGGTAGGTGAACTCCTTAACCACCTCGAAATTGTTGCTATCAATAGTGACGTTTTGTCCTAGGCGGTGGACAGATGCTTGTTTGTTTGTTGATAGCATGTACTTAGTCTTGTCCTCATTTACTACAAGTCCAACGGATTTCGCCTGTTCTTCAATCGCCGTGAACGCTTCTATCACGGCACGCTGGGAGCGACCGATGATGTCAATATCGTCCGCATAGCCAAGCAGCTGGACGGACCTGTTGAAGATAGTGCCTTCCGTGTTGACACCTGCCCTGCGCACTATCTGCTCCAGTACGAGATTGAAGAAGTCGCATGATAGAGCGTCTCCTTGCCGAAATCCGGTGCATGTTTGAAAAAGTTCGGAAGAGCTGCTTCCAAACTGCACGTTGCAGCGCGTGTTTTCCAGCGTCACGCGACACAGCTGAATCAGTTTTGCCGGGATTCCAAATTCGGCCATCGCCATATAGAGCTCCTGACGATGTATGCTATCATACGCGGCTTTGAAGTCGATGAATAGGTGGTGAGTTTCGACTTGAAATTCGTTGGTCTTTTCCAAGATTTGCCTTAGTGTGAAAATTTGGTCTATAGTCGATCTGCCGGGCCGGAAGCCACACTGGTACGTGCCGATTAGTGTGTTGCAGAACGGTTTTAGACGTTCACACAGTACGTTGGATAGGATCTTGTATGCGACATTTAGCAAGGATATGCCTCGATAGTTCTTGCAAGACATAGGATCGCCTTTTTTGTAGATGGGGCATATGGAGCTGATAGTCCAGTCATCGGGCATGTTTTCTTCCACCCATACTTGGTTGATGATTCGGTGCATGCTCCCTACCAAAACATCACCACCGTATTTAAAGAGCTCCGCTGGTAGACCATCAGAACCTGCGGCCTTGTTGTTCTTAAGCTTTTTTATAGCTAAGCCAACTTCTTCTATACTAGGTGGTGGAACTAGTTCTTCATTGACTGGACGTGGGTTCTCTTCTTGCCCTATCACTCTCTCTACATGATGCCCATTAAGCAGCTGCTGGAAATGCTGCTTAAACACATCTACTATTCCCTGCGCTTCGGTGACTAGGTTCCCTTCGCTATCTCGAAGAGCCTGCGTTCCGGTTTTGTAGCCAGCAGCCAGTTGCTTAGCTTTTTTATAAAACCTCCGGATGTTATTACGATCGCGCGACTCTTCGATCTCCTTGAGCTGGGAAGCTGCGTAAGCCCTCTTCATTCTACGCAGGATCTTCTTTTCCTCCCTTCTCCTGGCTCGATACTCTTCTCTCGCTGCCCTTGTTTTGCGCTGCAGCGCTTTCTTGTGTGCATCTTCTGTCACCTTTTTCCTGTACACGCATTCATCATCATACCACGGGCTCTTTCTCTGGGGTGGCTGGTACCCTACGGTGGTTTCGGCTACCTCTTTGATGATGTCGCGATACTGGCACCACTGATTGTTGGCGTTTGTGGTAGGTGAGTGCACAGAGGAGAGTTTCATACTCAGGCGCTCGCTGTAGGCTCTGGCTACTCCAGGTGTGCTAAGGCGTCCAACGTCGAATTTCTTCTTCTGGGCAGTTCGCAGCTTCTTTTCGTTGGACAGTCGAGCTCTGAATTTAGCCGCAACAAGAAAATGGTCAGAGTCGACGTTTGCCCCTCGGAATGTGTGCACGTCGAGGATGTAGGATGCGTGCCTCGCATCGATTAGCACATGGTCGATTTGGTTGGCGGTTCGACCGTCTGGAGAGCGCCAGGTTGCTGTGTGGATCCTTAGCCTTGGAAACCTAGTGCTACTTATCACCGTATTACGAGCTGCTGCAAAATCGATTAGTCGGTAGCCGTTGTCTGTTGTCGTTTCGTGGATTCTGTGCTTACCAACTAATCCGCCAAAGATGTTTTCCTTTCCGACTTTAGCATTGAAATCCCCGAGTACAACTTTTACATCATACTCCGGACAGGCTCCGTAGGCTCCATCCAGGAGGTCGTAAAACTCCTCCTTGATAGGATCTTCTGCCTCGTCGGTAGGGGCGTGTGCACATATTAGGCTTATGTTTTGGAAGGTAGCTTTGATGCGGATCACAGAAAGGCGATCACTTATCGGCTTGAAGTCAATGACTTTTGTCCTAAGCCGATTTCCCACGACGAATCCGCATCCTAATACATGCAGCCTTTTGTTGCAGCTGTAATAAATGTCGCAATCTTTTCTTTTCATCATGCCTGATCCTATCCATCGTATCTCCTGGATCGCGGTAATGTCTGCCTTGTACCGCGTGAGGACAGACTCAAGTTTTTGAGTGGCACCCCAGGTGTTCTTACATTCCAGGTACATACTCTTAAATCATAGTCCATTGACGTTCCGGGTCTGGTTGCCATTTGAGGAGTTCCGTTATCCGAGGCTGGTTGCGTCTCTCTCATAACTATTTAGTTTTTTCCATGGTCGGGAAGTTACCCCGACGGCACAACCCCCAACCTGGAGGACCAGGCCCTGTTTTGACCCTAGGACAGCGGGTCGGATATTCCGATGTCAGTAACCCAATTTTGGGATATGAGCGCTGCCGTTGACCCGTTTAGGGTTCGTCCGCCACCAACTCTTTTCCAACACCCTGGCTCAGTATTGGAGATCCCCATAGACCTGGTATCCAAATATGTCGAAGCAGCTCATACAGGGATTACACTTTAGTTCGACCTGACCGGAACTGAAGACGCCACCGTTGATTCCATCTAGGGAATTCATCCGCTGCCGCCTGAAACAAGAGGAAGTGTCTTAGTGCGTAGACACTCCTCCCCCCCTCTCTCGTTCGCTGCCACCAACGACCTTCCACAGGGGTTGGTTACCCCATCTCCAGTCGAGGTACTAGGCACCCACCAGTCACCAACGTGGAGGTGAGAGTAGGAGTTGATAGTGAGAGGCTAGAGTGGGAACGCTTGTGTTCTCATATAATCGCATCACTACCCTTAAACCGGCCGGGGAAAAATCCAGGAAGCAGAAATCGATACTCGAAACCTTTCCATCGAATCTAAAGTAAGTCATGAGACGAGCTATACAGAGATATATCTAGTTTTGACATCCCTGCCAGGAAAAGTCATACATCTGTGTTGGACGACGGTTGAGAAAGATGCTACATCAAGGTCGGTAACGACCTAGGTGATACCTTTGCGGTCAAAAGATATTTAGGCTTTAGCCAAGGCGAAGCGCTGTCATGTGAATTTAACATCATAAACATACTCGAAGGATTTAATGCAAAACTTAGAAACCAACACACAAGGTATGATCTTTCCGAGGATATTGAGAAGAGATCCCATCGACGAACAGAATGCCATAATAGGCAGCTATATCTTTGTTAGGAAGGGACTTTGTCTATAGGGCTCTGCTATTACATCTGAAAATGACTTCACCTCACTTCCCTACCACAGAAAAAATGGTTTGCTACGATACAATAAGCCTCGGATATGTACCATATAACGCTCGGTGACGCAGCGTCACGAATTTTGCGTCGTCGGGCAGCTACTTCTCCAAATCGAGTACTCCAAGCTTCAGAAAAAACGTTAGGCGCATGTCCAAACTTTAAATACAAAGCGTGCTATGGAATCCGTGCCATCAGGTAGACATTCTTTAAGTATGCCCAAGATCAGATGGTTCTATTGGGTTAGGTTAGGTTGAAGTGGCTGTCGATAAAGCCCGACATACTTAGACTATTATTACGTGGTGTCGAAAAAGGTATAAGACAAGGTGACGCGCTATCATGTAGCTTCTTTAACATCATTTTGGAAGCAATTTTACAGAACTCGCAAGCCAACATCAGAGGTAAAATTTTTCAAAAGTCCATTCAACTACATACTTGCCTATGCAGATGATATTGACATTATTGGGAGTACTCAGCAAGCTGTCACCGGCGCGTTTGCAAGCATTGAAACGGAGGCGGAGAAGATGGGTCTGGCTGTTAATGAGCACAAAACGAAGTAGTTAAAGACTTTGTCTACCTAGGTTCTACAATCACCTAGCGTTTTGCTAGGCGTTTTCGGCGTAGAAATCAAACGAAGAACCACTCTTGCCATTCGCTGTTTCTTCGGGCTAAGAAGACATCTAAGAAGTAAAACCATTTCTCGCAGAACCAAGGATATATTGTACAAGACCTTAATCATCCCGGTCCAGTTGTATGGTGCAGAAGCATAGACCTTATCGAAAGCTGATGTAAGCCTCTTGGCACGCTTCGAGAGAAATATTCTTCGAGTGATTTTCGGTCCAGTTTGTATCGAGGGAGTGTGGAGGAGGAGATTCAATGAAGAACTTTACGGGCTATATAGCGACGTTGACATAGTCAAAAAGCTTTAAGGGACAACGAAGAAGAGGAAGACCCCACCTCAGGTGGCGCGCACAATTGGAGAGTGACCTCAACCAACTTGGTGTGCGTAACTGGAGGCAGCTAACTAAGGACCGAGCTGGCTGGAGGGGCTTGTTGACTGTGAGCGCCATCTAAACAAAACTTAGATTATTATAAGGTCTCCTCACGTCCAAGCAACTTCTACAAAAATCGTTTGGGAATACGTCAAGTCTTGTTGCACGCCTGCAGTGACAAGCCCGTGATGACACCAGCTATTGTGCGCTGATATTCTTTCTGTCAAGACATATTAAATCCTTAGAATGTTTAAGATCTAGCTTTGGTCAAATGACCAAATTGTCGATAAACTTGGGCCACTTGTCCACCTAAGGTTTCTTCTTTTGATAGCATCCAGCTTTATTATGAGTTTACATGTAGTGATCGGAATACCTAAAGTACCCTTGTTTGGTATGATAGGTAGTGTAGTTTCGAGTTTGGCAAGTTCATTAGCCTTACAGTTTTCTGGAATGTCTATATGCTCCGCCACCCAGCAAAGAATATTGAACTGCTCCGCCCTGAGAGACGGGCGACATTTTGGGGCACTTAATCGCAGAGCAAGATACGGATATCTTTTGCGGATATCTTTTAGCCAATATAAGACTTCTTTTATCGCCATTAGTTCCGCCTGAAATACGCTAGTGATCTGGAAGGACATAGTTCGACAGATCTTCAGGACTTCCGCTGATGATTGAGTCGTTGGATGAAGATTGGGAGTAATGGATAGAATTTCTGTTAGAAGACTTACAGGAATTCAAAGCCCACATGTGGCACGAGATATATTTCATAAGTAATTTGCTATGGTTTCGCAACACGTCTATAGTTTGAGGTAGCTCCTTATTAGTAAGCAACTGGTAAAACAGAAACTAGTGTAATAGGGGAGGGGTTACAATCATTTCAACTTATCTAAGCTAATCAACGTATAGTCACGAGTAAGGTCAGATTAATAATGTCAAGGCCAATAATAAAACCATATTTGATTATAAACAAAACCTGTTGCCGTTGATTCTACCTACTTATTCTAAATTTGATTTTAACAGTAGTACCTACTGTATATGTATGTATATGACCTTTACTTGGAATTTTTGTTTTGGTAAACGAGTCTTACATGTTCACAAATTCAAGAACTAAGAGAGGTATTATTTTCCTCTTTCTAAATTCATAGGTGTTTTTCCATTCCTGATAAAAGCTTAAGCGCTGTCCAAGCGACTGTTTAAAAATCAATGCCGTCCCTTATCGATCTAGATAGGTGCATTGTAGAAAATCAATCGCCAATTTAAGCTGTGGAAAATGCGAAAAGAAAAAATTGTGCCAAATAATCCAATCTTACCCGCAGCAAAGTGCAATGGTGTCGACTTCCGCCCAGCAGTGTCCCTGGCATTCACTGTTTGTGAAGTGATCAGCTTTTTGACTTTTGTTATGTCGCCCGTTTTGCACGCCTCGAATAGCTCCCGAAGTGGATCGTTCGCCATGGCAGCGTCCAAGTTCACATTCAATATAGTCCGGTTACGGCTGGACATTTTTAACCAATGACTCTTATTCAACCCGTTCGCGGTGCTAGACAACTAGTCTTTTTCTCGCGCGTGTCTTCGTCTTGTCAAAATCTTCTGTTTTCGTGTGTACTTCCTATTTAGAGCAATCAAATTGCAGTGTATACAACCGTTTATACATACGTACGCGCAGCACAACACAGCATACAGCAATTTTTATTTAGCAGTCGATTGGGGGTGTGATGGGAGCCACCGAGAGAAATTACAAAAATTGCATTTTCATATGAATCACACACGCATTAATAAATTCTTTCCAAAAGCAAAAACCAACCGAGAGCTCTGAGTGGAGTTGGCAACAGCAGGAAGGGAAAGGTGTTTCTTTGTGGCCATTACGTTATTTTTTTCGCTCCATCACTTTTTTCGTATGCGCTGGCTGAACATTTTGCGAAAGTAGAGAATTTCTAAAACTGCACTACTAGGGTTCTAAATGATTTTTCCGAACTTGTATAATGTTATTGAAATCGCGGAGAATATCGTATTCTATAACAATAAAGATAATATTGGAAATTCGACTGAAAAAATACCAATTGAAAATCTGAGATAGATTCGACGTCGCGTTTTTTTATGGAATAATCGTGTGTGAGGGAAAACCTTGATGTGTGAAAACATATATTTTGACAGTTCTCTTTATTCCTTTTTGTTGTGCGGTGGTGAATAACGAACTGGTGTGGTGTGTTGACGACAGAGGTATGGATTGGTACCACTTTAGTGATGCCAAGTCTGGGTATGATTATTTTCAAATTGGTAGGTGGTACCTAACAGTTTGGTAAACTTTTGGAACGATATTTAAAGGACTTATACCATGTTCTCACCAACGTGATTAAGCCGAAGTAATTAATAAATCATGAAAGGCATTGTCACCGAATTTTACGTGTTTTATTTTGACATTTCTGTCAATCTAATCAAAACTAATATTTTTCGAAAAAAACAGACTGTATACCTGCATACAAAAATAAGAATTTAGCTATTTTCATAATTTTTTTTTTTATATAATAACGTGTTTGTAATCGAACTCCTCCTAAACGGCTGGACCGATTTTAAAGAAATTTTGTGTGTGTATTTGAATGGGTGTAAGGATGGTTTAGATTGGACCCGGTAGGTGGCGATGTGATCCGATTCAAATAATAACCACTCAACAATAAAAAATATTAAAAAGCAAAAATCTCATGAAAATCTCGAGCTAATGCATTGAAAAAAATGAACACTCTACATAACGCAAGCAGGACAACCTCTGCCGGGTCCGGACCGGATACCTCCCGTATACAAAAACTTTTAAATGCTATTTCTCGACACCCATGGGAGCTAAAGTTGTATAATAATTATAATAGACATTGATGTGCATTGTCAAAACAAACATCCGCGAGAAGTGTGGGTGAGATTGGAAATCGGGCCATGGCACCACGCTTACAACAAAGTTATTTAAATCACTATTTCTAAACATTCCCTGATTATAGCATTTCACAAAACCTGGCGGGATTAGACAAAAAGGCCATGATACCTCTCATAACAAAATACTTTTCAAACGCTATTCTTCGACAGTCATGGAAACAAATATATATCTAATATCTAAACAATACAATTCGTGGGCACATGTCTGAGGAAATATCAATTAACGGATAATAAAAATGTACGAGCAGGCAAAACAACGTTTGCCGGGTCAGCTAGTTTTTTTTATAGTTTGTGTTTTGATTTGCTTAATAAAGAGCTAAAGTTGAAAAAGTTTTGTTCGACACCCTGTATATTGACAAATACCTAATGTTTTCGGGCTCCCGACCCGTGTATAGAGTCTCTACCTGAGAAACGGAGATTCGGTATTGTTTGTACATTTTTATAAAATTCTATATTTTAATTATAATAATACAAATACAAATTCGTGCTGTTGTCAAATGTCCATGTCACTTGTTTACCAGCTGGTGCTACTCTCCAGAAATTATTTTCCGCTGATGTCTTTTCGCAGACGTTTCGTTTCGTTGTGCGAAAAATTTCGTTTCACAATAGCAGCGTACCTAACCTACTAGGGTTAAGATTAAAAAACGGCACATTGAGAAATAATTCTCATTCTCATGTTGCTTTGCTATTATGTTTTTCCTGCAGCATCGGGATCTGAACGGTTGCCCGGTAAAGGCAAGCATAAAATACAGTTTTTTGGACACTTTTTTTTAAACTATATGACGTATTGTAAGCAAATTAAGCAATTTTTTTATTCCGCTCTGCAAGATCTACAAGAACGCAAAGTTCTTCTTTTTAAAGTTCTTAGTTTATGAAGATTAAATGTTAAAAACTGTTACCAATTTTTTTTTTAACATTTATTCTTCTTAAACTAAGAACTTTGTGTACTTGTAGATCTCATTACTTTTAGTGGCCGAATAGTTACACACTCTTTTTTTTTTATAAAATAACGGCTTTTTTTACATTTATGTTTTTGGTGTGATTCACAATCCTTTGCGAATTTTTTTTTTATTAAATTTCACAATAGCGTTGAAACGTCTTCGCTTTTAAATATGTCAACAGATTTAATTACCGTCACTTTGGCTTTCTTTCTCATAAAATGTATTCACCAGCTAGATAAATGTCTATTCTTATTTTAAGTGGGCAGATTCCACATCCACATATCTTAACTGGAAAATTTTTATTTTTTTTATATTTTTCCTTCCGTACAATGCAAGTCCTAGTACCGCTCCGTGAGTGAGTAAGTTTTTGAGTCAGTTACGGTTTTTGCGATTTTGAAGTCCTGTATGTTCAAAACCACTAAATGCTATAGAGATGAAATTTGGTGAAGTGGACCTTTTTAATGAGCTTGGTAAATGTTTTAAGTTCGATGTTTTGGTGGGTCGAAAACAGCCTGAGTTTGTTCCTGTAAAAAGACTAAGTGCCTTTACTTAGAGAACTTGGCTGGGGCACTACCGTGCTCTTTGGTATATCCCGTTAGGAGACCCACAAGTTTATGGATTCTGTTGACTTGGAATACTACAGAAAGGCCAATGCAAAATAAAGAACTGGGGAGCGCCTTTTCTTGCCAGTTAATCGCCTAACAACAACCCTCATTCAAAGAAACTTCTCATCAGAGATTATCTTTTCTGTTAAACCAGTGTATGACTGATTTGGAGTTAAACAGCTTTTAACTCAAAGATCTACTAAGTGGTATTTGAATGGGCAGGGCACGGATTTTTACTTTAGATTTAAAAATGATGCCCCTATATTCCTAAATAGAAAGCCAAAACACGTCGACTACATTGGCTCGGCCACATCGAGCGAATGGACAATAATGCTCCAGCCAAGAGGGTCTTCGAATCCCAGCCCCCAGGTTCGAGAAGACAAGGAAGACCGAACCTCCGTTTCAAAGACCAAGCCATCGCGGATGCCAGAGCGCTTGGTCTGGACAATTGGAAGCAGCGTGCCCGGGATCGTAGAGGATGGAAGGCTGCAGTGTCTCAGGCAGAGACTCTTCACGGGTCGGGAGCCCGATAAGTAAGTAAGTAAGTAAGGTTGAAAGACATAGAGGCCTATCGCCATTGACTTAGAAAGTTTGAAGATGGGATCAACGATCTCGGCTCGTAATTTGACTGCCAATTTAGATCTTTTTCATATACCACTAGACATACATTATATATTATGTATATTTTATGCCCAGTTGCACAGTCAGAGTTTAAACTCTCGTTTTGGTTTAAACCTTCGTTCAACAAATTTTCGGTTTCACTGAGTTCGTTTAAACCCAAAGTGGAGTTCAACTCTCGGTTTAAGTTAAACGCCTGCATTCTGCCGTTTAAACTTTCGTTTCGCATTTTGAGGTTCATTTTGACAGCTGCTATTTCATACAGAGAGATAGAGAGAGAGAACAGAAATGATAAATTGTTTGGGTGCTGCACTTCTTGAATTTATATGAGTGAAAAGTAGAGCTACGATTACTTTCAGCATTGCTGCGGTAAACCCACTGTTAAAAAATATAATCAGAAAATTTCAATAGATTTTCAACCAATATAATGTACTTTTCAATGAAAACGCCTTTTTTCAAGTGAACATCAGGTGGATCTTAGCCCAAACATAATGTAGACAAGCGTAAATTGTATTGAGGTTTTTTGCAATACAAATTATTTATTTTCGTGTGTGGAAATGACGATTATTTTTTTGTAATGCTACTAGTGATTTCTTTAGATTCTTCGCGAACAAAATATATCTATACATACTCAAATCTTTCACATTTTGTTTTGGCTGAAACAAGACACTACCCACTCTATTCTTTTTACAATGCAATTTGTTTGTCCGATTTTGAACACACTTCTCGGGGTAATGTTCAAAGGTTTCGGAGTTCATACCATTTTTGTATACAGATCTAGATTACCTACATTTTTGTTTAAAAAAACGTAAAACCAGAACAAGATAGCTCAGATTTTCGTAGAAACACCAGCAAAAAACTTTGCGCCTACCTATTACCAGACAATAACCCTAATTAGAGGCTCATAAAATCCTTTCAATATTTTACTGGCGACCGACGGGTGATTGGACGTGGTAAAAACCCAGCGAGTTGCAAGAAATACACTTCGTTAATACCAAAATACACAATGTAATAATATTGCACACATTTTCTTTTATTTACAAATGGTAAAATAGATAAAGTAGAGAAAAGCAATAACCATTTACTTGGTCAAAAGTGCGCTGGTAGAAAAATATCCCCTTAAGGGAAATTGTTCTGCGCTTCCACAACTGCGTTTAGTTAACTGGCAGATTATTTTGTACTGTGAAACTGAACGAGTTAAACCAAAAGTTTAAACTCTCGGTCAGGTTTAGTTAAACTTCAGTTTAAACTCTGACTGTGCAACTGGGCATTAGAGGTCCATGATTCTCGACATTATGATCACCGTACTGAGACTCCTGCCGAAGCACAACGTTTTTGGGCAGCAGTCATTTAGCGCGTGCTGTTGATGTCAAGTTCAAGAATGTCAGAGAGGGTGTGTTAGTCCATGTGATCGATGTATAATTCTTTCTTCTGGTTGCAGAAGCCTGACTGTCCTGAGAATTGATTCTTTTTCTAAAGACTTGGTGTGCCTTAGTTCAATGATAGCTCTATGGCAGATTAAGGTCAGGTCTGTACGAAACACAGATGCCGATATGTGCGAGTCTTTGTTTATGTATTTTTCTATAGTTTTGCAATAAATAAAGTAAGTAGCCAACAGCAGGCAAGGCCTTGAACTAGATTGAGTTGAGTTTTTACTTTTGTGTTCTACAAGCTTTATCAGGACAGTTATAACCTCACATGTTTGCCAAACGTTCGCGAGAATGGGGCAGTGGAAACAGTTTAAGATGTTAAGATTAGAGATCCCTCGCTCAGTATGATTGGTTTTACTAATGAAATTAATATCCAACGTGTGACTTTTGTTGCTTGAAAAATGTGTGTGTACCTACAATCGCTTGCTGATCTATCCCTATTATACAGGTACAAACTTTCATGTGCCATGACAGATGTTCCTAGGATCTTAGGAAGATAAGGAGGACATATCAATTTACGTTAAACTTGAAATAGACATCAAGGATATTTGACTTTTTCGCGATAGCGATACCAGTGTAGGTGACGGATTGTTTGAGGATAAAAAATTAACTAAAGTCTTGTGACGGAAAAAAGCTGTCGAACTTTTGGAAAAATAAATGGAAAATTTAAAGTCAGAATTTTAAAAATGGAAATAACCCAGTCCGCTTTTGAGAATGAGCAAAAGCAAAGACGGTCAAAATTGAAGTATCGCTTTCAATACGACCCGCCGCGCATTTGGGAATAACCGCCCGGGTGACCCTATCATCTCTACTTCAGGACATCTTTTAAACTCCTAGGGTATAGGAATAGCTATTATTGATTGCTATATAATCTACGGCAGATCCTGGAGAAAACCCAAGAAGTCCAAATCGATACTCATCACCTATTTATCGATTTTAAAGCCGCATATGACAGCATTTATAGAGACGAGCTATACAGAGCCATGTCTAGTTTTGGCATCCCTGCCAAACTCGTCAGATTGTGCAGAATAACGATGGAGAACGCTCGCTGCTCCGTAAAGGTCGGAAATAGTCTAACCGAGACCTTTGATGTCAAAAAAGGATTTAGACAAGGTGATGCGCTGTCATGTGACTTTTTCAACATCATTCTTGAGAAAATTGTGCGAAACTCGCAAGCCAACACCAGGGGCACAATTTTCCAAAAGTCTGTGCAACTACTTGCATACGCTGACGACATCGACATCATTGGCAGGACACAACGAGCTGTCACTGGTGCGTTTGCAAGTATCAGTACAGAGGCGGCAAAAATGGGTTTGGTGGTGAATGAGGGCAAAACAAAATATATGCTGTCAACTAGAAGGGACACACAGCATCGACAGAACGTCACGATAGACAGCTATAACTTTGAGGTAGTTCGGGACTTTGTCTATCTCGGCTCCGCTATTAATTCTGAAAATGACATCACATCAGAAATCAAGCGAAGAATTACACTTGCCAACCGCTGTTACTTTGGCCTAAGAAGGCAATTGATTAGTAAGGCCCTGTCGAGAAACACTAAGGAGACTCTATATAAGACCCTCATCATCCCAGTCCTGCTTTATGGCGCAGAATCATGGACGTTGTCAAAAGCGGATGAAGATCTCCTTGGTCGCTTCGAACGCAAAATTCTTCGAGTGATTTTCGGTCCCGTTTGCGTTGACGGGCTTTGGAGGAAGAGATTTAACAGAGAACTCTACGAGCTGTACAGCGACATCGACCTTGTCAGAAAAGTACGTATCAGTCGACTAAGATGGCTAGGACATGTAGAGCGAATGAACACCAACGCTCCGGCACGAAGAGTCTTCGATTCCAACCCGGAGGGACAACGCAGTAGAGGAAGACCTCGCCTTAGGTGGCGCGCACAAGTGGAAGGGGACCTCAACCAACTTGGAGTGCGCAACTGGAGGCAGTTAGCCAAAGATCGTGCTAACTGGAGAGGCGTGTTGATTGAGGCCCAGGTCCACCCCGGACTGTAGCGCCATCTAAGTAAGTAAGTATATATAATCCAGGGTGGGCTTGGGCTCAACCAATACGCCTGTCTAGATAGGTCGGTCTTTGGGTAACTCCCTCCAATTGAACACTCCAAGCTAAAAGCATTAAAACAAAAAGCGCATTTTGACTATACCTAATCACATCAGTGCCTTCCAAGTGGAGATATTGGCAGAGGCATTTGCTAAATTAGCCTTAATGGTGAAGGTGGAGTAATTTTCGCCGTCGAAAATAATTTAAAGCCTTGTGTATATCGCTGAATGTTGTTGGTGTTCAACATAACCTAATACTTTGCTAATTTCAATAGAGAACTAATAAAACTGCTGATATCAAAAGCCATAAGCAAGTGGACTATGTTAAACCGTCATTATGCGACCTCAAAAAGGATGAGTGGTGCAGAGAATACAGGAAATTGATGTAACTTACCGCACTGCAAAACATTAAAGAAAATGTGGCCAAAGAATGACAAAGCAAGAGCCCAAAAAATTCCTTAAAAAAAACAGGAAATCCATTTCGATGTAGTTAGGAATCCTTACTGGACATAACCTACTACATAGAACCATAAACTGAAAATGTATCTTATCGATGATTATCTATGTAAATAGCTTCGATGATGCATATACCCTGGACGTCTGTGAACTGGACAAACCTGGCAAGGCAATTAAGAAAAATACCCTGTCTAATCGGATATTAGCGAGAGAAGACAGATTTCGTTAACTTTCGTGGACCCCCTATGGGTATCTTAACTACAATGGGTCATCTTTGATCACCTCGCATCAACCCACCAACCTAGCCTAACTTATTGCGTATAAATTTAGGAGCAAGTTAAATAAGTGCCACTCGGTATAGACAAAGACAATCATACATCCGTAGGGTATATAATTTATATTTAAAATCCTTACAATTGCTGTACAAAATGATAATTGAAATGTTTGCTCATCTCAACCCCTTTCACAACCTAATTATTTAAAAAAAAACTTTAACAAAAACAATTGGATTCTACAGCTATATTCATATGTCTTAGATTCACTACAAAAACCAAAAAGCCAACCCCTCAGCATAATTGTTCACTTTACTAGAACCTAATTTCTGTTCCATTTCCACACAACCCAAGTGCAATTTAAATAAGCTTCCTCTGTCTTCGTCGTCCTTATCCAATAAATTATGCCCGTAATCGCTTGCCAACGTTGTAACATTTTGTAAAGTAAGTGTAAATAATTGAAATCACCCCTGTATGGTGTATCCTTGCCAAAAAATGAAAGCGCACAACGTAATGTTTCCGTTTTTCCAAAAGAGGACCTCCTCTATACAATGCTCTATCTATAGCGCATAAAAACATAAATTGTGTTCTGATGTTTATAATACTCCAACCTTATTGCGCCAGTAAGAGCCAAACTGTAGACCTTCCCCCTTTGAGGGGGAATTATGGGAATTAATTGAAATTCCTGAAATTCCACAGATCTTTTGTGAGCCAGAATTACCATCAACAACATAAAATAATATATTTAAGCCCGCAAGAACGGGCGCATAAAAGATTGGCTCTGTTCCGTATATCGACTCCTTTCCGCGCGGCTCATTTTCTAAAACAACTTTCATGTACCTAAAAGCAATGAAAACTGAAAATGAAAATGTACACATAAATACAAAGAGATTGACATTATTTTGGGCACTTGGATATTATGTAGGATATACAGAGACAGCACATAACTTCATTCGAGCCGATATACCCAGAACGCTAATGCCGATGTAATGGTATGAACCAGGATAACAAAAAAAAAAAAAAAAAACAGCTCTTGGGGTTCATAAATCCCACAGATACCATTTCACCCTAAAACCACAACGATTGGTTGGAAAACTTTTCGGTTTCATGTACTAACCATAAATGGTTGGAAGTCAAAATCGGTTATGAGAGGTGGAATTATTAAAAACATTCTTTAATAATAAATAAAAAAAACTGTAGGTATATATCAAAAGGTAAATGCCAAACATTCCCCGTCAAGAGTGCGGGGCTTTATGCTCACAATTGGATAAGTCAGTGCTTTCGATGAGGATATTTGAAGCGCGCCGGTTGTTCGTGCACCCTTATTAGAATTCAATCGCAGAAGGCCGTCTGCCTCTATCCGTATTCCGTATCCCGTATTCCCCTGTCTCTTAATTGTAGGTAGATCGAGGGTCCTTTCCCTTTGTAGTTGTGTAAAATTAATATTTGTGGAAAATTCATGTAAAATTTTCTTTCATCTTTTTTATTCGTTGAATTAAATAAATTTGTTTCATTTTTTTTATTGCGTCCTATCTGTAATTGTTTTAGTTTGAGTTTTATTTTATTAGATAAACTTTTTATTTTTGAGTGTGGCATGCATAGCTTCATAGAGTGGATCATCATCTTCAACATCAACATGAATCAAAACAGTAGATATTCATTTCCAAATATTAAAAGATCAAAGTCGAAGTTTTCATTTTGACGTAAGCGTTGATTGTGCATTCTGCATTTTATCAATAAATCACTTTCGATGACAAAACGAATAAAGCGAGTTTTGGATATTGCTATAAAAATAAATAAAAAGTTTGCCCAAAAGGTGCTTATATGTACCCAAGGGTTTTATATTTTTGGACGAGTGGAAGGGACCTACAATTATTGTATGCCGAGGCCGAGCGGATGGATTGACATCTTTTCCATGACATGTGTATGTGTATACTTTCGGGTGTTTGTCTGATGCCCGCAAGAGGTGGCATTTTGTAAAAAAGCCTTAAGATGCAATTCGCGGCAGATGGTGATGAGATGAGAAAAGAGCGAAGTGTTCAAAAGATGGTGCACTACTTTCCAATATAAGATGAATTTGCTAAGGGTTGGTGATGAAATCTTACTTTACTTTACTTTACTTTTGGTGGCGCTTACAGTCCGGGGTGGACCACGGCCTGAACAAGCAAGCCCATCCAGCCAGCTCGGTCCCTCGCTAGCTGCCTCCAATTAACCACACCAAGTTGGTTGAGGTCGTTTTCTAATTGTGCGCGTGGGCTCTTCCTCTGCTGCGTTGTCCCTCAGGGGTGGATTCGAAGACTCGTCGGGCTGGTGCGTTGTTGTCCATACGCTCCACGTATCCCAGCTATCTCAGCCGTTGTATTTCTAGCTTTTTGATAAGGTCAGCGTCGCTGTATAGCCCGTATAGTTCGTCATTGAATCTATTTCTAAAGGCCCATAACCTATTAATGTTGAAAGTCGGGACAAAAAGTATTGGATGTTTATTGTAAGAAATCCAAATTTAGAATAAAAAAAGTTTTAAATAAAATTAGAATTAATAAGAGTGAAAAGAATTTAAAAGCAATTTGATTATTTTAGTTCAGTGTTCTTCAACACTTTTCCATCACTCGAAGAATCTTTCTCCCAAAGCATCCCAGAAGATTTTCAGATGAAATCTCCTTGTCCAAAATACCCCCTTTTTTAGATTTGGTGTTATTAATTCTGTCGCCGCGACACCTAAGAGTGAGATACGTATGAGGGGGTATGCTCCCCCTGCAACCCCCCTGCTTGGGGTATATATGCAAAGTTTAGTTTGCTTGTGGGAGATTTTTGCATACGGATTTTCAGCCCGGGAGATTTTGGAAAAGAGAATAAAAAAATTGAGAGATTATGTCCAATAAGAGATTTTGGAGAAGAGGATTACGTATAGGGATCCCATTTGCTATACATTCTGTTAGGGGCACACCCTTCAGAATCTCTGACAGCGCAAAGTATCTGGGACTTATACATATGTATAATATACTACACAAAAAATTTAACTAGAAATTAAACAAATAATCAAAAAAGCCACAACAGGCTTTTATTAATTCCTGCAGCAGAATCTTCGGGAAAACCTAGGGACCATCTCCCAAAATTAAGCTATATGGATGTGCACGGCTATAGTAAGACCTATGGCAATCTCGGGTGGTGGCCGGCAACCAATACAACTTACCTAAAGGCGTTAACGAGGGTTCAAAGACTAGCGTGCATCGGCACCACTAGTGCGATGAGGACAGCTCCAACTGCGGAACTTGAGGCTATCCTCAACCTGAGTCAGCTAAACATTCATATACATATGTACAACTATCGGCCGCAATTAGTGCAATGAGAATCAGCCAATCGGTAAAATGGAATTTGAACCAAACGGGTCATTCTACGATCCTACAGAAATATTTCGTCCATGTACCTGTCACGGACTACATTACGCCTTACCTAGAGTTTACAAGACACTTCTCTAGCGCCTATCCCAGCAGGGAAGAAAGGAGAGACGGACTCGTGCCTAGCACACCAACCATAGCCGTATTCACAGACACGTATCAAAAATGGACACTGGGGTAGGGTCAGGGGTCCAACTATGTAATTCGATTCTGCAATCAAAATGTTCAAATTCGCAAGATACGTAGGTCGTAGATACTCTGTAACTATATAGCCTGCGCTCATATTCGAAAATCGAACGGTCTTCGAATTGTCTATTTTTTGGTACTGCCCAGTACCTACTACCTAATTCTAAAGTAAATGCCAAAATCATTCGAATTCGCAAATAATCATTCTAATGCAAATGTGTTTGCGAGCAGGCTGTGTGGATTGCAGAAATCTCAAAAAATGTGAGTAAGAAATTTGTTCATAACTTATTAAATATTATTAAGAGTATTAAAATATAATTTAGGCATAGGGAATCATCTAAATGTACAAACACAAAGACATCTCAATTTGAGATTCTTGTTCAATACATGACAATGCATCCCGACGTATCTAAAGGATTTATCCTATCCCGAATTCGCCTTCGCTCAATTTGATCATTGCGATCCTCATTTTCTTCGGTAAAAAACCAAATTGCGACACTGTCCAGTGTCCATGTTGATTTAGTACCTATTCAAGAATCACAACAAATGATTATTTCCTTTTTTTCAAAAGCCTATCAAACACAATGCGAGACTCGTTCGAAAGTCGGGCATTTGTTGGGAAAAAGTTGGCATTACTTACATTCGATTCTAATTTTATACATAGTTCTGTTTGAAAGTAGAATCGGAACCAACTTTCGAATAGAATCGAAAGTAGAATCGATTCTATTCGAAAATTAAAATGCATGCATGCATGCATTGTTTCACTTTTTTGGAGCACTTAGACTTAATCGTTGAACACAATCTTGGTCTTAAATAGTTGCTTTTGAATTACAAAACTAATTCGTAAGAAAATTAAGCAATGATCTTTAAATTTTCAAAAAAAAAAAAGATTTTCTTTATTTTTACGTACGAAAAACTTTTTCTGTTCAACTTTTCAACCAGTTTCACGAAGTATTCCACTATGGTTAAATGTTTCAGTTTTGTTCTGTTTCGTGTTTTTACGGATGCATTTTACTGATAGCTATAACTGAGGCCTTACATAGTTGGCCCCCAGGTGTCTTCTCTGAATCGCTGGGTATATCAAAATCGATACGCCTCCCCGACCATAGCAGACGAATTAGCAAGACAAGGTTGGACAGCTGTTTCAGAACAAGCTGATTCCTCTGTGCTCTGTGAAGATCCCATCCCGCCTTTCACACTTAAGCTTGAAGTAATCAGAAAACCCACCAGAGAGTCGAAAGCTAGTTGGACCACCTTAAATACTTGTAATACCACAAGAATGCTATGGCCTGGGGCATGTACCACAAAACTACAAGTCTTGTACAACAGGCGAATTTTAACAATTAACAATGGTTTCTGTACCACAAAACTACATGTCAATTTAATAATTAACAATTGTACAAGCATATCTTAAAAATTGGGAAATACTAAATTTCCCCACTTTTTGTACCACAAAGCTACAAGTGTAGAAAACATTTTGCAAACGATAGTTATAAACTTGAACAAATTTAACGTGTCAGTTGAAATTTGTTAAGTCGTTACAAGTTACAAGATAAAATATCAACTATATTAAACTAGTTTTATTATAGGGTATATTTTTAAAGGAAATCCCTATTTATACAAATTAATCGAGAAAGGGGGAACATTTTTTCTGCGAACTTTTTGCTTTTAATGCACATTCGTATGCCCAGCCCAGCTCAGTGACTATAATTTAAACATTTTTTGTTTCGATCGGATAGAATTGATAAACTGATTAAGTTTATAGATATACGGCCTTATTTATAAACTTTATACACTCTATATAATAACTCTAAACGCAAAAATCTAATATATATAGAAGTGTATAAAGTTTATAAATAAGGCTGATAGATTATAGATATCGTATACGGTGGCGCATACAAAATAATAAACACATATTTAATATAAAAGTATTTTTGAAACTGGCGAAACTGGCAAACGTGTCGTTGAGTATTTTGTAAATTGATGTCACCAACAAATATTAACAACATATTTTATTTATCTATCATGGAATCCGCCGGGGGGAATTGTTTACGGAAAAGAATATTTTGGTATCGGCCACATGCGAAGAAAATGGGCTTAACGGAAGAATAACTTTGTAGAGACCTTTGCAATTCCCCAATCCCCACTTCAGAAAATATGTATTATACAAATTAGAACTATTTTTAAATTGGTCAAACAATCCTTCGGTAGCTTTAAAACTTAAATGTAAAACGGTTCTTTGATGTTTCGTCTGAATAATTATAGACATTCACTTCAGAACAAAGACTCGTTAATTTCAAGTCCTTTTCCATTTTAATCAGACCGTTCAGTTTGTTTGCTTGTTTTTAGTTATAATGGTAGAAGAAATAGAAACTTTTGGTAAAGTAGAGAAGTTATACGTAACGTACAATGTCAACATCCTTTTCGCCTTGACGCAGGATTTATCGATGAAATCTAACATTTTGGGCTGGTCTTGGACTGACACAATGCTTCTCACCGGAAAAAAACCGAACTGCTAGTGCTCATCTCCCAAACATGACTCGACCACAGTTCTGTAACGGTTTCGCAAAGACTTTTCGGCGGAGACTTTGTTTAAAGTGATGTGGCCTTATAATTGGAGCAAGGGCTTTTTTTTCTCTTTCTTTAAGGAGAACAACTTTATGACACAAAAGGGACGTTTAACTTCCTTTTTACTAAGGGCTTTTTGGTCGGCTTTCATTCACACAGGCAGTTTGCCAACAATTAGCCATTTGATCATAAAAGTGGCGTCCTTTTTTTAACTCTGCTCGAAGCTAGCATATTACTTACTTAGGCGGAGTTACAGTCCGGGGTGAATCAACACGCCTCTCCAGTTAGCCTCCACCAGTTAGGTTATTGTTATTGGCAGGGCAGTAGCGGAGAAAGACAATATATTTTATAAGTCTTTATTGAATAAAATCTGATTTAGGAATGAATAAATAAAATAAATTAATTTCAAACGTCTCTCAAAATTAATACAAAATCTTATCAACACCCCTTCTCAATGTAAAAGTTATTTGATAAGCCCCATCGCCTCCTGAAAGTAACTGAATTTGATTCTGTCAAGTGGCTTCGTCATTATATAAGCGATCACCTCTCTTGTCGGACAATACTGCAAAATTATTTCCTTATTCTGGACCATTTCCTGATATGATGATGATATTTTACTTGAATGTGTTTTGTTCGTGGATTCATCTTGAAATCATTAGCAAGAGCTATACAGCTTTGATTATCTTCTTTCACGGTCGTCTGATTAGTTCGAATTTTTAAATCCTCGAAGAGCATCTTCATCCACATCATCTCAGAACAAGCATCCGAAAGGGCTACATATTCGGCCTCTGTTGGGGGCAAGGTTATGTTAGTAGTATCTAGTATTGAAACTGACACAGCAATATCAGGACGGCTATTCATTGTTAAATACAGCAACGATCCTATTATTTTCCTGTATTCGTTGTTGTTTGGAAGTTTGACATTATCGGTTTCATATTTGACAAATCCGGGATCCATAGGAATTTTTGATGGTTTTGCATTTGACATTTTGTACTCAGCGAGTATCTTCCTGATGTAGTTTCTCTGATGGATTGAATAATTACCCTCAGTGTCTTTCTCAACTTGAATACCCAAATATGTCTTCACCTCTCCCAAGTTACTGATGGTAAAGTGACTCCCTATGGCTTTGATTGTATCCGAGATCCTCTTGTCATCTCTGCTGGCAACCAACATGTCCTCGACGTAAAGTAAAATATAACTCCACTCTTCCCCTTCTATTTTACTATACAGTCCTGAATTCGTTTTTACGACGATATTCCTGAATAAGCCTTTCCTTTACTGTCATTATGGTCAATTCTTCCTTGGGACGTTCCTCTAAAGCTGTAACTAATGAGTCGTACTCCTCAGGTAGACTTCCTAAGACCATGGCAACGACTAACGCCTCTTTCAGTTCTTCCCCCGTAGCCCGCAAAAGCCGCAACTAATCCCAGCATCTCACTGATGTGTTCACTACACGTCCTAGCCATCTTAGTCGACAGATACGTACTTTTTTGCTTTTTTGACACAGGTCGATCTTCTGCTGCAGAACAGCTCGTAGAGTTCGCCGTTAAATCTTCTCCTCCAAAGCCTCCTTCGAGCTATAGTCACGTTTCATTCTTTCCTTTACGGTGAGAATAAACATCTAATTGCACTTGCACTAATTTGTTTTTTGTTTTTTTTTTTTTTGTTATAAAAAAAACATAAACAAAATCTATTTCAGGGTTTTCAGTTTTATACTATTTACCCTTAATGTCCATTAGAATGTTAACTTTTATATTAACTTAGACACCGACTTATTCATTTTACGTAAGTACATTTTCTGGAAAACCACCTGCTTGTCTGCATCAACCCTTTTCCAAGAGTAGTAAATGAAATCGTTGGCAATGATGAGGGTTAAATAATTACCCCATTTGCAGAGTTTACGCAAAATTCCTTCTGTGTTGTGTACCTTCCGTTCTACGAGTAGAAATTCCCATCAATTAGAAAATCTCCCGAAGGGATCGCAAGGAATGCGGTAGATTGAGTTTTCAATCCTTCGTAAAGAGATAAAGTGACATGTCTTGTTTGTGTTTCTTGAAACAATTAAAGAAATAATCATAATTTTCCCGTTTATGTGGTGGTATCCCAGTTATGTATTTGTATATTCATTTATTTCGTTTAATGAAACAAATCCATCCAATTAAATAAATATTCTCCTGTGAAGCATTCGAGGATTTGTGATTTTTTTTCTGTCTGATCAGACCGGGCTTCATTAAAATCAAACAACACAATTAAAATGTATCAATTTTAATCCAACTAAATTGGATTAAGTTCTTGGGATTTTCTAGGAAAAAGGAGAACGAGTAAACACCGGACAGGACAAACTGACCCGTGTCCACTGTGATGTACTATAAATGTTGCCATGGCAAAAAGCTGTTTCTGTTTGTGATGCACATGGACCATGGATGGTCGGCTTATAACCCTTTTAATGAATGCAAAGTGGGCAGTTCGCTATATGAGTGAACAGTTTGTTTTTGTTGTTTTAATATACTACCCCAAAACCTTCTCGTTTGGACGGCTTTTGTCAATAAGCGCAGTGACGATTTCTCGATAATGATTGTGAAAAATGTTTTCATTTTGGTTAAGTGGATTCAAATTGAAAATTGTCAAATCATCTCGGAATGTCTGTGATCTTTGAAGTACCACATCGCCCAGTAGTTAGCGACATGATAATAAATCGTAAACTAGCAATTTTATTACAAAGCAAACACGTGTTCACAGCTTATCTAGTCATCCCCGACAAGTCGACAAGTGAGGGTTGACGAATAATGAACGAATGCATAAAAATGCAATTGAAAAACAAATTAACTCACCCTTCCGCAAGGAGTGGTGACATTAGAGGACCATTTCCTCCTATGCCATGCCATGACCCTTGTTTAATGTTGTCATCGCAATTTCTTTACGCCAGGGGATGCAGGATAATATGAACAGCATGAATGCAACATTACGAGCCATGTAATTCGGCATGAATTTCAATATGTTTGACATTAATTTGTTTCAAGCCTATATTGATATCCATGCCTAATCCCAGGGGGTGGTTTATTTATAAGCTGGTTCAAGCATGAGGATGATGCAGGTGGTTTTTTTTTTCTTTTTGCTTGTTCAGAGTAGGTGAATGCCGATTAGGGTTTCACGGTATTTAATTTTGAGCGTATCTAAACGAATTTCTAACCAGACTTGCCTTGGGGAATGATTTTCAGTTTGCTCACTTTTTACATCAATCATCGGGTAATAAGGGATACTTTACTTACACTTGTGTGTTGTTGTATCCCATGCCGCACTGGTGCTTATTTCAATAAATAATTACTGTGAAGTGCACTTTGGCTATAAATTATTTATTCTTTTTATTAGCCTGGGTATATTACGCATTTATTTTTATTTCATTGTGACTTTATTTAAAATAAAATGCGAACAATCGGTGGGGGAAGTTTGGTTCTATTTTAAATCTTGTCGAACACCAAATGTAGATCGCTTTCCATTCATACATACCTTATTAAACATTTAAGTGGCCTCAACTCCAAATGCGTTTCGCCCCGATGTGGTGGGTGGGCTCAGTTTAATACCAAAAATGTTTCAAGTCAAGAATAAATTCAAGAATGCTTGAATGCTTAATGCTTTACTCCGCAAAACCTTATTCATTTCTAGAATTTATTCTTGACTTGAAACATTGTTAATATTAAACCGCGCCAGGCCACGGGCAAATAATCCTATACGATTAAATCTTTGACCAGAGACTCGTATTAGGTTATGGTTCACAGTAACTTTGTGGTTGTGATTCTATATAGTCTCGGTAAACATCGAGTAAATAGTGCGTCTAGGCAGATGTGGTGGTTCGTCTACTGATGAGCCCACCCACCACATCGGGCGAAACGTATTTGGAGTTGAGGCCACTTAAATATTTAATAATATTTAATGCTTAATCCACAAACTTTATTCATTTCTTGAATTTATTCTTGACTTGAAACATTTTTGGTATTCCTGGAAACCTATTACGATGTTAGCCTCATTAAATTCCCTTACTCACTTTCTCCAGGGCGTTGATAAAAGCATTAATCGGAAAGAATTTTTCTGTTTCTAAATTACAAATGCCCATCAGGAGATGATACAGTCGCCAGACTTATAAATCAGCAAATCCAAATCTAGAATATCATTAACTGAATTGCAGGTAGCGCCATCTTGTTGGGACAACATCTTTTTAATGTCGATGTTTTCACGTGTTGGCAGCAGACATTTTAGTGAAATATGTGTAAAGGGGCTTCCAGTGAAGGTAAAGGCTCTGCCGTCCTTATTTCGAAAAAAAAAAAAATAGGATCGATGACACCACAACGCGATAAACCACACTACAAAGGTGCGTTATTTCAGGAACAATGTTATTGCATGTACTGCACTACTGCATTACTGAGTGTATTGCTCAAAAACTTAAAAAAAAATTCTATTGGATTATTCAAAAACATAGACACACGTGAAGGAATATCCCTTTTAAACGACGTCAATACTTGGTAGATCGTATGCCAAAATGCTGTTCGGGTGTTATTGTTAAAATGGGATACACTACACAACAGCATACGAACTTTTATTTGTAGAAAACCGGTATCTAAATTGTAAAATCTAATTTCGTTTTATTTAATTTAGATTTTTATTCTGTAAATTTTATGAAAGTAATGCACTTTCAAATCAGAAGTTTTCATATTTAAATAAGCGCTTTGAAATTAAAACTGATTATCTTGATTTTAAGGTGAAATTTCTAATTTATGACAAAAACAACTAAAAGAACTCGTCAAAAAACGCCCCAAAAACGCGGATTTTCGGGTCAAAAGCCATCAAAAACTATAAAATTGTTTTTTAGAAAATACTATATTAATTAATAAAAAAATTTTTTTTAATTTAAATTTAAATGTTTTTGAAAGTCAGCTTAGTGGTCCATCGAGATCACTGGGAGAACAATATTTTAATAGTTGGAAAACCCTATACGCACTTTCCCTATTTTATTTTATTACCCTACAAAATTTAAATAAAGAGTGTTTTTTTATAGAGGTATAGAACTTTGAAATAGAATAAAACAAAGATGTTTTTTTTTCGCAAGATAATCTTCTGGCAATATAATTTAAATATGATTTATGGCATATGGCTGGCTCGGACGTAGTCTAATTTAAAGGTCAATTTTTCCACGACATTTTCCAACATTTGTGGCCATTTGTCCTCCAAGTATTCAATCGTTTCGGGCTTATCGGCATAGACTAGCGACTTCACATATACCCACAGAAAATAGTCAAGCGGCGTTAAATCGCACGATCTTGGAGGCCAATTCACGGGTCCGAAACGTACCAAACGTTTCCTTCAATAAATAAATTTTGGCACGAGCTGTGTGACATGTTGCGCGCGCCGTCTTTTGAAACCACAGCTCCTGCACATCATGGTTGTTCGTTGTTGAACGAAAAAGTCAGTAATCATGGCTCTATAGCGGTCACCATCATTAACTGTAAAGTTCTGGCCAGGATTTAAAGAAGTACGGACCAATTATTTCACCATCCCAACGATTTTTGGATCTAGCTGTCTACCAGTCGATTGATTTCGCCCTCGTATCTTTGATTTACGGACACGAACCTGGAATCCGCTGCTGTTGACAAGTTAAAGCATTGAAGGGACACGATGTCGTCCTTCGATACTATGACCTCATCTGCTAACATCTTAATAGTTGTTCCCTTCAAGATATCCTTTCCAATTATCATTGGTTGTTTCATATAGATCGCGGACAGAATGAAAATGCGCGTTCTAAGGTCTCTGCCATCAGTAGGTACTTACAGTTACAATCCCCTCGAAGTATCCAGGAGATTGTGCAGGTTCCTTAGCTACGGCGTCAAATTTCGATTGGCATTCCACCATCACTGGAAGGTTCATCTCCTGTTTAGTTTAAGAATTTCCCTAATTCGGGAAAAAAGGGAAAAAGCGCATTAAAACGCCCCAAGAAACGCACCAAAAAAACATAGCAAGAAACAAAAAACGTCCAGAACAACGATCCAAGATTAGCAAAAAAAAAAAAAAACAAAAAAACATTTTGAAAGTTGTCCCAACACGCTGGGTGTTTCGGGGCATCCCCGTGCCATTTAAATACACCTAGGGCCTTGAGCATTTCTGGCCGGATTTCTTCCACTCCGGCAGATTTGCCAGGTTTTAGCGATTTGATCGAAAAAATGACTTCGTCTGCCGTTTGACTATTTTATGTTGTATGAACGTATCACGATAGCGGGTCAAGAGCTAGTAACAATATAATCAATCAGTCTATTAAACTATTATTCCATAATTCGGTCACATTTCTCCAAACTTACAATCATTTGTCTGCATTAGGCCTTACTTACTAACATTAAAACCCAAACCCGAATTTAACATTAAGGCCGTTTGTCAATTAATAAAAAATAAATAGGTGGCGCAAAAGGCGGTAGACACCCTAGGCCTAGCTTCTCGCAACCATTCGCTTGTGTGAGTTTTTATTTTTTAGGACGAATGGAAGGGACCTACAATTTTATGCCGAGTCCGAACGGCTGAATTGAGAAGCTTTTTCAGGACAGTCATACTCTCGGATGTTTGTCAGACGTTCGCGAGAGGTGGCGCAGTAGAAAAAGCCTTAAGATGTAATTTGTGTTTTTCCGGGGATCGAACCCTCGCACAGTAGTCCAACACACTAACCACTGCGCTACTGCGCCCACGTTCCGTAAGTAAGTTAATAAATTATCCCATAAAATGATGAAAGTAATTTGTTGACATTCAAAACAAAAATTATAAACTACGTCAGAAATAATTTCCCTTATTTTATTAAAGTAACTTATATTTAAAAAAAAAAATAAATAAATAGGTGGCGCAACAGGCGGGTGACACCCAAGGCCTAGCTTCTCGCAACCATTCGTTTTGTGTGAGTTTCTATTTTTGAGACGAATGGCAGGGACCTACAATTTTATGCCGAGTCCGAACGGCTGAATTGAGAAGCTTTTTCATGACAGTCATACTCTCGGATGTTTGTCAGACGTTCGCGAGAGGTGGCGCAGAAGAAAAAACTTTAAGATGTAATTTGTGTTTTTCCGGGGATCGAACCTGGGATCCCTCGCACAGTAGTCCAGCACACTAACCACTGCGCTACTGCGCCACAACTTATATTTAGATTATGTTAATTTATAGAGGAAAAATTTGAAAATGTTAAGGGCCAGTTTCAAGACTAGCGGATAAAGTCTCGGATAACCTATCCGGAATTTATATGTCAGATAAACGTAATATTTCGGTTTCAAAGGTTTCGGATAGTAATAGCTGACAGATAAAGTCTCAGATAGTCTATCAGCCAGTTCAACCGGCTGTTAAAGCCTCTATCCGGAAGATTTAAACAAAATTTTTATTTGATGTGGCAGTCAGAAGTGTTATATCATGCATTTATTTGAATTCTTAAATGTCGAATTAGATGAATATTACAACCATATTACAGGGCCCCGTAGGAACAGAGTATTTAAAATAATTTTTAGAAACTCTCGACGATGAAGATTTCTGAATTTTCACTATTTTGTTTAATTATATCCATGCCCAGTCAATACCTTTCACCGTGGGCGTTGGACTTTGCCAGGGGTGCATTTTGTCTCCTCTCCTTTTCATTACTTATATGGACTGGATGTTACAGCGCAGTCTTGACGAAGAACGTTTCGAATTGGAACATCCGGATATCAGGATAAGTCGTTTGTTCTTTGCTGATGACTTGGTCATCCTTTGGTCCTCTAAGACGGAACTTCAAAGCGCACTCTATCCGATTGTAGTCGCTTATGTGGAAGCTGAGATGAAAGTAAACGTAAACAAATCTCAAGTGATGGTCGTCTCCAGAACGCCTGTTTAATGTATACTCACGAGCGATGGAAGGACCAAGAGCAATGCTAAGTTTATCTGTAGGATTGGTCAGGTTGGTCAATTTTGAAACAGCCCGGTTATTCTGTTATTATAAGTTGTCAAGTTGTCAGTCGTTAATTCGGAGTTTTTTCTAACTCTTACCTATTTGGGTAATGACCGAAAGAATAAGATCCCGGATACAAGCTGCCGAAATGAGATTCCTCAGTTGTATTACTGGTGTGACCCGTAGAGATGGTGGAAACACCAGAATACGTGAGGGACTCAATGTCGAGCAGCTACTGCTCCGGACGCAGCGGTGGATTAGTCATTTTAAAACGCATGTCCCCAACCATGATCTTACGACGTGCTATGGAATCCGTACAATCGGGCAGGCGTCCTCTAGGTAGACCCAGGATGAGATGGTTAGATCAAGTCCATAATATCTCCCCTACCCGTATGGGGATTGCCCTTTATGATTTACAGTCGATGGCGTAGAATCGAGACTATGGACGGTGCACTTGGACTTGCGCAACCTACACCCGCGACCCACTTAAGGGATTAGCGGGGTATCGAAAATGAGTGAATGAATGAATTTATCCATGCTAAATTAAAAAAACTAGAACAACACAATTCACTTAAAAATGTGATAAACGATAAAAAAACATCATTTCCATTCCTGTCAAACAAATAGTGCCTGATAAATTTTTCCACCGGATAGTTTATCAGAGACTTTGACGATGAAACAGAAAAAAAATTTCAGCTACTTTTATCTGGTGGAAAGCGTAATGTGTCGGCTAACTATCCGAAACTTTATCCGGAACATTTGAAACTGGCCCTAAAAGTTGTACGTCATATTTAAGTTGTTTAAATAGTCTACATACCATTATCTGCTAATTGGGAGATATATATCACTGCCCAATTACAGTAAGTTATCGCTATACAAGCAAGTTCTAAAACCATCAAGGGCCAACGGGCTCTAGTTGTGGTCATGCACAAAATAAAGTACTAAGGAACAGAGTAAATGCACCTTGGTAAAAAAAAATATTTCGGAAAGAAAAACGATCCGAAACATACTTCAAAAATAGTCAAAGAATGGTTCAAAGCGCAAAAATAATTAAATAATGAAACGATCAGCGCAAGAAATTTTAGATCGAAAAATAGTTCCGGAGAAGTTCAGAAATAGGAACGACCTCTTTGCCTAAGTCAAGGAGGGTTGAATAGTATTTCAGGTTGTATTGTTTGAATTTTGTTTAAATACTTCTCCCGGGAAAGGCGAACCTATATTGCTTCATCAGCGTGCTGCAGCGCCCCGAGATGCTTGCAGATGTGTGTTAGTTCTGCACTTAAATTGCTGCAAATTGTAATCTTCTGCTGGAAATATATCCCCAAGAAGCGAGTTCCAAAGTTTGCTTGTCCTGTAACAGAAGGAGTTTTGGAAAATTGATGTTCTCGCGGTTGTCAAGTGTACTGTATGGTCATTAGCATTAGCTCATGGGGAGCGCCCAAAGATGCATTTCGAGGTATAATGTCTTTGAGTTCCTCGGAACATCTACCATGAAAGTACGTAGGTATAGAACAAGCAAAGGTCAGCGACTTGCCTTCTGTGCACCAACGGTTGTAGATTGTTTTTGTTTTTAATTTCGACAATATTAGGTACATTTATTAAGAACAAGATAATTAAATATTGTCCAACTCAAAACTCCAGAGTCTTAAAATCCACTGTGTTGACACATTGTATATGTCAACATACAACACCATAGTTCCTATTCAAATCAAACAGCATCCAATAAAATATTCTATTCCAGGAGTTCCTAAACTGTGCGTCGCGACGCCTTGGGGCGTCGTGGCGCTATCCTAGCCGCAAGTTTTATTGTTTCACTGCTCTGTAAGACTCCGAACAAAAGCATTACGTTTCTCTTTACGAATATCAAGAGCAAGGTCGAAGCGAAATTCATATCCAGACTTGCTTCGTGGCTGGCACTCGTATATTTGCCTAGCACTCAAAATTGAATAAGGGTTTTTCAATTGGGACGGGTCGTTGCCAGCCAGATTGGTCTTGAGCATTGCCGACCCGAGGCAGTCAACTCCTCGCCGTGCACAAGAAATCGGCCTTTCGCAGATATTATCTTGGCAAATTTTGCATCAGGATTTAGGCTTACGCCCGTACAAGATCCATCTAATCCAGAAGCTCAAAGGTAATGACCACAGACAAAGCTGTTTGTTTGCTGACTAGGCGCTTGGAAGACGACCCCAATTTTGTCGGAAAAATCATCTTTAGCGATGAGGCGCATTTTTAGATGAATGCGGCTATGTTAAACAATCCAGATCGTCATAAAACTTCGACCCGTCCTTAGAAAGGCGTCACAAAAATTGTTCAACCTATCTAGGGAGTCGCAGTATGAAAAAGATTGGGAACCCCTGTTCTATTCATTTAATAACAGTCACTTTCACCTCTTTTTCGACCGTATTAGACAATAGACATATAGCTTAATGTAGCCTGCACCAAGTAAGTGTCTAAACCGTTAATAACTCCCACTTCATTTGTGCTCATACACATACCTTCATTCCAGTATACTTTTATCTAGAGTCTAAACCTGAAAAAATGTTATTAAAGGGAACAATGTGGAACCTCCCCAAATTGAACTATTATTATTAAATTGCGTAGAAAAGTCATTTACAATTCATTAATTTTTTTATCGCAAGGGTTACCCGTTCCAGAAAACAATTTCATTGCTTTTCAGTTTTCTCTCTGTCAGGTCTATACGATACCATAGCCGTATACATTATATTTACCTGCTACTCCTTGAAGTACAGAATAAAATGGATGAATTACTCCATTTTGTTAGGTACACATTGGAAATCATAATTCGTCAATGGATCTGAGAAGGTATTGGGGGTGCACTCACATTTACACTCCGTCGAGTGTATAATAATGTTGTCGGGGGTGACTACCACCAGCAGCCCCCTTACATAAGGGAGAATTGATTTATTCCTTCTTTATACATCCGTTTTGCAAAATTACCAACCTAAAGGCAGCCGGAGTAAGCTTAAAGGGGACGAGATTTTTACATTGTAATTCGGAAAAGAAACGCATGCGTTCATAATATTTTTTCCCTCTCGTCCTTACTCGTATACATATTTGTATATTTTCCGCCCTTTTGTTCCATAATCAAATTATTATGTATTGCTTGGAGTTCAGTGAATATGTACACGACGGACACGGGGGTATGTATGATAATTTTGTGGCTTATGTGGTTTTTATGCAATATTTAACCAATAAAGACAGAAATCAAATTAATTGAAAGGCCACTGTCGTTTTGGGTTTATAAATATTTTTTGTTAAAAAAGATGATGATGATGGTGGTCAGGTGCTGCAGTGTGCACGTTATGAAAGATGAAATAAATGAAGAAGTGAACTTTATTTATTAATATACCATAAGGCTGGACATAGCAGCCGTGCTGACACATCAGAAGCCTTGGATCGACAAGAACAACGCGATATTCAGAAGAAAGAATTAGAAGGGCATATAATGCTTTTTTAATTAAATAGAACACAGAAGGCAAGACTCGAGGCCTTAAACGTCCCGTTATGGTGCATGGTGATGAGACCCATTCTCACATAATGACAAACTAGTGTGGTGGAACGTGCCGTGCTGCCACTGCCAGTGTTTTGTCATAAGAATTCCAACGCAAGTGCCAGAAAAAATCCCTTTTTTCCCTCACCTGGCTCGAAAAAGAACATAAGATTTTCCCACACATATTTTACGAAAGGAAAACAAAAAATTAACGAAACAAAAAAACAGTCTCAATAACTATGGAGAAAAACCTTAGTGTATTACAGGCAAAGCTCCACGCTATACTCAAGAATGAGCCAGGCACATCAAAAAAATTAGCATCAAAGCCGTTCACATCTATATATTCCGGGACAGTCAAGCAAAGCAGCTATAAAGGCCCTTAGCTTACCTATCATTGGATTCAAATCAGTATTACACTATGACTATTTCAATACCCTTCAAAAGCTTAGGGCCAGCTTCAAAGGTTCCGGAAAAAGTTTCAATTAATATTATCCGACACATAACGCTATACGACAGATAAGGGAGTGTGGCAATAAAATCCCTGTGATACTAGTTTCTAAGATTCTTGTCTGTCAATTATTTGTATACAACTTGACAAACAAGTTGTATACAAATAATTGGCAGACAAGAATCTTGTTTGACTTGTTTGTCATGTGGGCGCAGTAGCGCAGTGGTTAGTGTGCTGGACTACTGTGCGAGGGATCCCAGGTTCGATCCCTGGAAAAACCCAAATTACATCTTAAAAAGTTTTTTCTACTGCGCCACCTCTCGCGAACGTCTGACAAACATCCGAGAGTATGACTGTCATGAAAAAGCTTCTCAATTCAGCCGTTCGGACTCGGCATAAAATTGTAGGTCCCTTCCATTCGTCCCAAAAATTGAAACTCACACAAAACGAATGGTTGCGAGAAGCTAGGCCTTGGGTGTCACCCGCCTGTTGCGCCACCTATTTATTTTTTTTATTTTTTAACTTGTTTGTCATAGTGTTTATGTATTATGAATAGAGATGAACATAGAGACTGATGTAGAAATTTATTTTATAAAAATTCAAATAAAACCACGTTGTGGCTGCAATCTACGCTCGTCAACGAAAAAATGCTCTGAAACTATGTTTTTTCCAGCTACTTCAATTAAATATTTGCTTAAGGGTTTTAACAGCCGCACTACAACCGCCTGATAGGCTATCATATAGACGTTATCCATTAGATATCACTATCCGAGACTTTTGAAACCAAAAGCTGATCTGGCAGATAAGTTGCTGATGGGCTATTCGAGACTTTATCTTGTCTTGAAGGCCAGCTTCAGCCTCGCGAACAGAACCAAATTTGGTGGGCTCCTGTCCATGAAGACTTCGAAGGAAACGAAAAGTAGACGAATTGGTCAGAATAGGTTCCAAAACCCCTTTCACGGGACCGGAACAATTCTGTTATACCCATAAATTGCCTCAAAACTTAGCCATAAAAAGCTGGGAACATATACGAAATGTATCTCATATTGGGGGAATATCCTAGGTTTAACAATGCCCATAGCAGACATGATATCAGAAACCTTGTATAAGTTTCTTTATAGGGCTAGTGCATCATGTGTTACAATACTACCTAAGCTGAAACAACATTAGGTATATGCGAATTTGGAAGGAAGATCTTTTAAAGGGACCAACTGGACCCGAAGCTTTTTCATGACAGGCATACTCTCGGATGTTTGTCAGACGTTCGCGAGAGGTTCCATTCGTCCCAAAAATAGAAACTCACACAAAACGAATGGTTGCGAGAAGCTAGGCCTTGGGTGTTCACCCGCCTGTTGCGCCACCTATTTATTTATTTATTTTAACTGGACCCGAAAGATTTGAAAAAATCCTCTGCAGCAGTATCATAAACTTTACAAAAAAAGTGGAGAACCTCCTAGCCTAAACCCTCTCTGTAATGTCTCTACAATATGTAGATCAATCAGGTCGACGTGCAGCTTTTATCGGCTAGGATAAAAGGCGATGATGATAGTAAGTCTTCATTAGTTATTGCAAAAAACAGGGGTTTTCTTTCGTTTTCACTAAACAGTAAACATGGCTCTATCATATCTGTGGCAATAGACAGAGACGATATCGTTCGGTCGTTTTCATTTTATAAATTGTCTTCCTGAAGTTGAACAATAAAATTAAAGTAAAGTTTCAAAGAACAAAAATTCCCTTTTTTTTGTTCTGGAAAGCAGAAAGTTTCGCTTTTCCCCTTTTAGCTCATTTCGAGTACAAAAATTCCCTCAAAAAGGGAAATTTCCCACAGTCTGGGAGAACTCGTGGAAGTCGAAAAACAGGAAAACTGTATTCCACTAAGGGACTCAGTCCCCACCTAGTTGGAAATAAAACCACTTTTGTGATTAAATAAAATCTAATTCTATACTACAGTTAAGAATTCTTTATAATTTGTATAATTTTCCATTAAGTCAATCATAAAATATATGTACATATATATAATTATAGTAAATAAATAAACTACACTAAATAAAAGTGGGCTTTTTTTACATATATGTATATTTTATATGGGCCTTAGCGATTAGGTATTTAAAATATAAGTACCTACTATTTATTTTCTTATTTTTGTGACATTATTTTAAAGTCGATTAAAGTTATTTGTCCAGATTTTATATTCATCAGAATACCTACATTAACCTACATTTAAATTTATCAATTGTTAATACGATATTCTCTCTTTTTCTAGTTCAATATCATTTTATTTGTTTGTTTTATTGTATTTACTAAAGAACTTTATACGTGGTACTAATAATCCTTTTTAGTGTTCATGCTAAATTGTACGAACTCACAATGGCCAAATTTTTTTAATATAAAATTGTCTTTCTGACGTACAAAATATTTTATGTGAAGGTTAAAAATGACGGTTCTAGTGGCTGTTAAATCCTTTATCCGGAAGATAAACAACATATTTATTTGAAGTGACTGGAAAAAATATAGTTTCTGAGCATTCTTTCGTTGACGAGCGTAGACAACAGTCACAGGTGTCCTAACATGGATTTGCTTGAGTTTTTAAAAGACGAACTTGAAGAATATTACGATCATATTACACGGCCCCGTAGGAACAGAGTATTTCACCCAAGGCCAAATTATTTTGAAACACTCGATCATGAAGATTTCAGAATTCGATTCCGGCTTACCAAAATGGCCGAAAACGCGACTGTGATAAGAAAATTTTATTCACTTTTGCAGCTTCAATTTTTCGTCCGTTAATTTGTCAAAAGTCTTTTTTCTTTTGGTTTACCTAAAATAACAAAAAATATCAGAAAACACAAAACAAACAAAAACAAACCAAATGACATACATATTGTGTATCGAAACAAACTTAGTGGCTGATACATTTTTCCGCATTTTCGTAGTCGCAAATGCGACATTGACACTCCGTGGACAGAGCTTCGTTTGTTTAAGCTGCAAATGACGAATAGGCCTTAGTGACAAAATTAACTATTTTAAATGAGTTCCGAGATTTTTTTTTTTAAATTTAGCTCAACATTTTAGCAGAGAACACAGCAGAGAAAAAGATTTTTTTAGTGACGATTTTTTATGATTATCCTACACTTAACGAAAATCATGTGTAAAATGTGCCTAAGTCGGGCGTAAGTTACGCAAGTCCTAAGGCCGTTTTGAGCTTACGGAGTTTTAAGTCAGCTTGCGCTAAATTTCTTGGGTAATAACAATGTCACCTTAGTTGTTTAGAATTGCCTTAGATATACCTAGCTGAACTTAAGCTTAAGGTGTTTTTTGCCTATATTTTTAGTCAAAAACTGTGTTGAATTTGCCTTAGTAACTAAGACAATGACTACATTTTGCCAGATTACCAAAATCTAATGCATTGTTTTCTTTAAACTAATGTGTTTCGAGCGGATTATATACTGTGTTGAAATTCCCTTACTAACTAAGGTAATAAAACCAAGTTTTTGCAATACAAATACCCGTATTTGTGCCATATTACCTAAGGATTTTATTCTGTAAATGAAGGTGATTTTGCCAATATTTTTAGCTATTAAATATTTTGAATTTCCTAAGTAGGGTAATACGAATTATATGATAAAGCCACATGCCGGATGGAGTTCGCTCATTAGAAAATTCAAAAGGGAAAATCGCCACCGACAACTATTGTTTTGTCTCCAAAACTCTCATCGCATTTCATGATTTCTTTCAAAAGCTTGTCGATGCAACGCAATTCGTTTTTCATCAATCAAAATGAGAAAGGCGTTTCGCAAATTTTCAGCTTCAGGTGAATAAAGTCGTATGGATGAGACTGATGTATCAAACAATGGACAATGGAACAGGAAGTTTGAAACCGTTGTGAACTGTCCAGTTGTGGAATATACCAAACCAATACCTCGACCTTGAATGCTTTTTTTCTTATTTGACTAATGCAAGTTTCATTGAGTTTGCACCATGAAGAATTTTAAATATATGAAGAGTAGGCATAAGTGGGTACATATTTGAATACCCAATGAGAAAACGCCAATTTTTAAAATGTTCAAAATTTGAGTTTTTTCATCCAAATACCTACCGCCTACTTTTATCCATACTACTTATAAAATGCAACGTCCGTCTGTTCGTTTCTCCATAACTCGAGAACCATTCGTCCGATTTTCATGATTCTTTTTCTGATTTATAGATTTGTGGCCAACTTAGTCCGTAGGGTGGGTGAGAATTGCTCAGGGGTTAAGGGGTCGCGGGGAATAAGGGGGGTCTCACGAACCGTTAGCCGTATGAAATTGAAAGTTTGTGTGTTGATAGATAAATCAAAAGAATTACATGCCTCATTCATCGTTTTTCAAAATTCGTCCCATAAGGGTTTAAAAACGTTTGCACCCTACTTTTCTATTTCGACCTTACTATGCTCAACTTGCCATTATACTCATAAATCTACGTATGTCATTTCAAGGAATGCTTTTATTTGTTAGCCAATACTTCACCGAGTATTTTGATCTAAAATTCATCTTTCTGGTCCATCCAGAGGGTGAGATATAATAAATTGAAAATAGATCTTATTTGGTCAAGTGCGAAAAAAATGATTTCTCGATTGCAGTTGTGCTTAGGGGTAGTTTTATATTGCGTTCTCAAAATAGAATATGATACTCGCTCGACTGGCATTCAGAATGCACATTGTACGTACATACTCATGTATGGCGTAGTTGAATTTGATGTAGGCAATGGATTGGATATGCATTAAACAAACTAAATATGTATATATGTACGTCTACGTACATATAAGAGGTTTGTGGTGCGTAAGTGATAGATACATATCTACATATATGGATTTGAGATCTGCAGCTATGGAAAGTGTAACGATATGATCGCGTAGTATGAATAATTAGATCATACCTGTGACGAGTTTTTATTTATGTGAAATCTTATGTCTGTTGACTTATGACTTTCGGATCAGTACAGGTTACGTAAGGACTAAGTTGGGGACGGAGGAAGGGTGAAGGGGTGGTAGGGACTGACTCCGGAACTATTTGGTCGATTTTAAAAATTCTTTCAAGATTGTACCGGCTACATCCTCCGGGTCAGTATAGGTTTGTTAGGGTGTGGATGTGGGAAGGGGAAACGGGGGTAAAGGGGCTATCTTCGGAACTACTCGGCCATTGCCAGAGTTGACCTCCGACAGCCACGTCTTTCACATGGACAGCTATATATTGAATATTCACGTGTGAGCTGTAGGCGTAATTTGTTTATAGCTACTTGCGCCCATTAAATAAATAACATGTTGGTATAGTTTATGAAAAAGCATAGCGATCAAATATTTTGTAAGCTTAAAAAGAAGACAAAATATAAACAAGTAAAAGTGTTACCATCGACCTGGCCGATGCTTTGATACCCTCCAACTGTATGTACTGGTACAGGTACACGCATGTGTCTAATATTGGCTTTGTATGGGAGGTAATAGAACTACTTGACCGACATGGACCATTTTTAACAAAAACCTGAAGAAATATAAAACCTCTCATTAAATTTCAGTTGCCTAAGTCGATTCGTTTGGACGCTATCGTGATTTCAACAGAAAGAGAGAGACGTGGATCTAATAGTGGTTTTGTATGGAAGGTACCAGAACTACTTGACCGACGTAGCCCATTTTCCATACTGGCGACGGTAAAAAGAAGTCGTTTCATAAAATTTGTTTCGCCTAAGTCAATTCGTTTGGACGCTATCGTGCTTTCAACAGACAGACGGACGGACATGGCTAAATCGATTCAGAATGTGATCCTGATTCAGAATATTATATACTTTATAGAGTCTCCGGTGAATCCTTCTTGGCGTTACAAATAAAGTGAATATACCTTCCTGTGGAGGGTATAACAAACGTGCATTTATATGATAGCTGAAATAAATTTGAATTTAATTTAATAGAAAAGAAACCAGCGGGCGGAGCCGCGGGCGTTGCTAGTTTAATATAAGACAGTAACTATTATAATTATTATGATGATTTGATCATTTCCGTTTGTTTTTTCTTTCTTTAAACATTTGCTTTTTTTACGTTAACTTTGCTGTTATATTTTATAATTTTTAAGTCGTGAATTTATGCTCAAATAAAAAGATAAGAAATAATATTTCAATTTATAACTAGAACATCTGCATTTCCTGGTCATTTATTAATGTTTATACCGAAGGAATTTTGTTACCATTTTCAATATCAAAACAATACTTTGAATGACACCCCGAATTGTAATGGACTTGGGGCGATATTGTATATTTACATGATACATGAACATGATACATGAAAAGCATTCTAAGAGAACTGTTCACCTATTCACATACTATAATGAGAGGTTGTTGTAGTGTTGTTTTCTACTTTTCTTATTCAGTAAAAGATTAATATTGGCTACCTGCTTTACTTCCAATTCCAAGGTAAATGAATTGTGTAAACTTGTTAAGTTTACCTATCGGATCAGCCTTAATGATGGTGGCAGTATTCCGTGAAATATGAAAAATATATTTTGTATTACAATGACAGAAATTATACTTTTATTAAGCATGAATTTTCAAATTCGTTTCTTATTTCAGGCTGAGCAAAGAAGCCTTCATATACTTATTGGACGAAATAAAGGACAGATTTGTTTCTACGCGTTCTTGTGCCATCCTCCCAATAATAAAAATGTCTTGTGCTTTGCGATTTTTTGCTGATGGAAGTCACCAGAAAAGCATAGAAAATGATTTCAACTTAGGATTATCACAGCCCTCAGCTTCAGTGATTTTGTCTGATGTACTAAAATTTTTAAAGAACGCGATTTGTGCCAAATGGATAAAAACTGATACGACTACGTCTGAAAAGCAGGAGGCAAGAAACTTTTTCTACACAAAAGTCAAAATGCCTCTAGTTATCGGATGTGTCAATGTGAACCCATAAAAGTATAATTGCTCCTGTTCAGTTGAAGCATTAATACTTAAATAGAAAAGATTACCTACTTCGGTCTAAACGCTCTATGATAATGAAATGATAATATTCTTAGAAATTGGGTTTAATTTGTATATTAAAATGCTGTTTTACAGGCTTGCGATCACAACTTATGATGATAAGATACCAACATCGATACTAGATACTAGACACATTTAAGGTGACTCCGGATATCCTTTGTTACCCTTCTTAATGACACCGTACAGAAATGCGGATCCTGGCAGCCGAGAGGATTTGTTTAACCGTATGCAGAGGAAAGTAAGAAACATTATTGAAATACATAGCTGTTTTAAAAGCTGTTTTAAAACTATTTTATCCTCCAAAAAAAAACTGCGAAAATCGCGTTAACGTGTAACTTTAAGATTTTAGATCCAGAAAGATAGCAAATCTAAGAAAGAAATAGGACCGAAAGAGTTTCGGAAAATGAAGCACAATAGCACTTTAAGAACGGAATGACAAAGGCTGAGAAATGAAATAAGAGATTCCCTTTAGGTAAATAGTTATAAAACTTGTTGTTATTACCTATTAATAATTAACGGAGAATAAGAACGCGTAGATTAGGTGCGTTTTTTTTGGCTATTCTATATAGCAAAATAATTTCATACAAATTAAATTCTATAATATACTATACCTATGTATACTAATATAGATTTCTTTAGCCGGGATAATTATCGGGTCTTAACCCTTAGCCCCGATAGGAACTGTGCAACCAAACTATCATTGCTTTAAATGTTATCGATTCTGTCATAAATGACATCTGACATCACAGAATTCATTTACAAAATATAATTCAAAGCATTTTGCCAAAAATTTGCCTTTAAACTATGGAATTTTTATTTTCCCCTGCATTTTCCATGTTTATAAATTATTTTTATTCGTGTTTATAGTTTTTGAGAATTTGTTTTTCTTTGTGACTATTCAGAATTTTATCTTTTGTTGTTGTTGTTCTTGTGAGTGACATTTTACGAATTTCTGTGATTGGAGTGCTGCCAAGATTTTATAAAGAAAGAGCTAAGCCCCGATACCTAAACCTAATCGTTTTTTTTTTGCGTAAAGCTATATAGCTTAGCCAAAAAATGTTGAAGGAACAGACAATTTTTTTTAATTTAAAAGATGAATAATAATGAACACAAGAAGAAAAATACTTCTTTGTGTCATAGTAAATATCGTATTTGGCTGCTTTTTAATTAATTTTCTTAATTTGTATCTACATATTCTCCTGGTGGCGTCTATATTTTTCAGCGTTTTCTTGTAGCTTCCGTATTTCTTTTGCTTTCATTATCCCCAACTGCTCCTTTTTAACTTCATAAGTTTTTCTTAAAAATCTTGCAATTTCATTTTAAAGATTTATCTATTCCCTGTGTTGCTTTAAGTAATTTGTCTTGGTTTGCCGTTTGGGTTTTGAGGAATTCAAGACGTTCACTTTCAGCTTTCGTTACTTAATTTTGCTTATTACGAATTGGCGTGTCTTTTTGAAGTGCTGCGCTATCTTAATTTTATTCTTGCCTTTCATCACCAGGTATATCCTCTTCATTGGCTGGCGAGCTATACGAATTTGTACTAAAAACTGTACCAGTCAGATCAACCGCACTTTGAAGACCAAGAAGAGCGTCTACTGCCTGTTCCAATGGGGAAAGGGCCAGTCGTGGGATGTGGGACCCAGCTCCTGTGCCTTTTATGCCCTTTTTATGGGTTGTAATTTTTTGCTTTCAATTTTGTCTTGTAGTCCAATCAAACCTACAATACAATATGTTTAAGTCTTTTTAAAAAATGGTTTTCATTTACATTGAAATACCTTATTTCACTCATTGCCTTTTTGATAAGGCGGTCCCAAAATATTGAGTTCAACTCCAAATGTTTCCCAAATACCCATGCTTTCTCTTTTCGATGAGCCGAATTTTGCAAGGCCCTTTGCAAGGTCCTGGTTACATTCCATCATCATCAACACTACCGATTGGAAACATTCACATACTTTTGTGTTCGCTTCACAAACGATATTAGGGGCCTCAAGTCATTGCATATTCTTATTTGATCAGTTTTGTCCAAAGAATATATTTTTTAGAACATGAATTTCTTTGTTCTCACTTTGAGTAAGCAAAACCATATTTATTATTTATTATTTTTATTTTATTTCTTCGACAACATCTGCGTTGAGCTTCATATTGTTTTAGGAAATTCTCATCTGAATGGCTGGTTGTGTTTTTAAGTGACCATCTTTACTGTCATATATTTTACTTTTGGGAGGCATTTTGTGTTTCCCTTTGATAAAGTACGTAATCTGTTTAAATTGCCTTATAAATAAATAGACATTTCTTTAGTACATTTTACAACTTACCAAATTTTCAGTGGGTTAATATTTATAATTCTTGTGCCAAATTTTCACAGTTTCTGACAGATAATAATTTTTTTTTCATTTTCAGTAAAATATTGCACGGTTTTGTGAACCAGATTGGTTCGATCTCCAGGCGTTAAAAGCTTTGCTGATTTGTACGTTCTAATTAAGGACTTTTCTTAGGTTCTGTTTAAAACCTCTTTTACCGTAATCTGGATGTGAGGTATAAAATGTTGGAAAATATATTTAAAAATTTTAGCGAAAACAAAGTATATTCAACATAATTTATGAACTCTTACGTTTCTGAATATCGATCCATTTGCACTTTTCAGCAAAATCTACTTTGGTGGGTCATTGACATCTTTAACCCAACCCTAGACTCCACTGATTCATTCACCAGATTGGGCTGAGGGCTCAAATTGTAAAATACCCTAGAACATAGTAGGTATGTAGTTTAAGAATTGGAAATGTAAAAAAAACTTAACTCAACGATTGACTTACATTGGTTTTTTGCCAGATGCCAGGATGGTGTTCGAAAAGGACTTTTACATACAAAATTATTATATTCGCAATACAATTATCTATAGGGCGTTCCTTCATATGTTTTAAGCCTTTTATACTACATAGCTTGCCTGTAGATAGTATTATTTGGCTATTTTTAAGTTACTCAAAATACGTATTCATACTGTAATTTTGTTAACCTTGTACAGTTCATCATAGAGCTCCCAGGATGTCAACAGATTATAGCTAAGCGCTGAGGTATCACTCTTGCATAGGAATTCTTGTGGTAATTGGAGAGATAGATTTATGACATTATTAGTGCTAGGGAATTCTTGAACATTTTGATTAAGTTGTATTAATTTTGCCTGCAGAATCGAAGACGTAAACTGATCTTGATCTTGAATCCATTTGTAAATCAGTATCCAAGCTTAAGTCTAAATTCTGTTCAGTTGCTAGGTAAGTTGTGAACAGATTTATTTGCCACATTTGTAGATTCAGTAAGTTCTTGAAATTCGCCAATTAAGTCGCTGTGGTATTGTGAGTCCATTTTGTTTGTTTAGTAGAGACTTTGTTGTGTATGCCAGTTTTCAATCTCTAGCAAAAGTGTTTTTTTTAATAAAGGTGTACTGCCATATAAAATCTAATGTGAATTTACTGGTGGCCCATCAAATTCGTCGACTGATTTGATAAACAATTCACTTAAACGTACCTACTGTAGATAGTAATTCATAAGAAAAATAATGTTTATTGAATATTGTTGAAATTTTTTGACATAAAATATATATTCATGGATAACTAATCTATCTATTTCTAAAATAAAATTATACTTATATTCCTTTTGTAATAGATAAATAATTGCCTTTTATTGTACATTGTTCCTTGAGATACAATTTTTTCAAAGTGATTCGAATTTCTGTGTAAGATGCTAGAGCCCAAACTTATGAGGTTATGTTTATCATTTAATATTTCATCATGACCTGAACACTAAACGTTGTTTTTGTCATGTTGAAGAATCCTATAAGCAAACTTTAGTTGAAATTTTCTTGCGATGGGCAGTAAAATATATTTGCGACTGCGTAAGATTTAAGTTCCTGATTTTTTGCTTCAAATAAGAATGATCAATAATACTTTGGAATGGAAGTCCAGCATATTGAATAATCCGTGGGTAGTGAACTAAATTGTGATATTTTGGGTTTTAAAACAAATATCTCCAAAACAATTTTAATATAGTGTGTTATGATTTTCAATAAGCAGTTCTAGTCCATGTAAAATAAAATAATTATAACACGGCAAAAGCAAGATATCTAGTAATTTAATAAAGATTTGTACAAATTCCCAAACCTTATGGCTGAAATAAATGACCGATAATCTATGGAAAATGATGAATGAATGCCCACATTTCCCTTGCTGAAGCAATTAATTTTCTCTGTTTTATGTGAACGGGTGTGATATCTTTAAACAAATTTCCTTTTTCAATATCTCCATAAGAAAATGTTGTCTTAAATTGATTTAAGTCATCTTTTATAAATATTTTATACTAATAGTAGTTCTATCACATGCGTCAGATTGTAAAGTGCAACAGCCTAAAACACATCGGGCATAACGTCAACAGAAATGTTGTTCACACCATGAAAAGATAAGGTATTTTGTTTACAATTTAATTCTAATAGACACCTGTTGAGAAGAATTGAGCGATTATTTTCTCCTGATAAATTTGTTCAGTACGAATGATAGTTGGGTATTCTTTGCACATTATTTTAGTTATATTACTGGGTGCCATGCAAAATCTACAATAGCGGTGAGAAGAGAGCGATTTACTGAACTCCTATATAGATTTGATTCAGGCCCAAATTATCTCCTAATATTATACCCAATATAAAGTTAACTGTTGCTTTCTCGTTATTCTGTGTTAGCCGCATACTTTTATTTTCTACAGATGTAATCTCTTGAACAAGATTATTAAATGACAAATCATTGCCGTAGGCTTTAATATCTTGCGGCTTGATCAAGGAAGCTAAATATACAGTGTGTCCCAGTTAAGCAGTATAATTCTGTAAGGAAACATTCCTAAAGTTCGTGCTACTTTTTTTTACAATCATATACGTGAAAGAATTCTGCAAAACTCACCAACACTCAGGAAACGATTTTTCAAAAGCATATTATTACTTGCATGCGTCGGTGATATTGACATAATTGGTAGAACGACAAGGAGCTGCCAATCTGCCATGCCACTATAGGCGTTTTTCTTATTTAGTTTAGAGCTGAGCTCTGAATAGAACACGAGCATTTCAATCAGGCGTGCCCAGATCGTTCTGATTTGTTTATAAAACACACTTGAGCACATAGATGTCATTTATAAATTGTTATTTATTAATTTGGCTTACCTACCTTCTGTGCCAGAACAACAAGGCTCGTCCGCCATTCGAACTATTTTCTTTATCCTGTCTTTATTTTTTTTTTTTTTTGCCAAATTTGACTGTAACGGCCGTATTATTCACTCGGTTTAAACACGAGGTTAATAGGATTTTAAACCATGAAAATAAACCTAACTAAACCATCGGTTTTTAAGCCTAAAAAATGTAAACCCTTTGGTTTATAAAGTTCTAAACACTATTCTAAAACCTACGAATTATCGCGTTTGAGAGTTCAGGCAAAGATATGTTGTTATTATTCAAATGGGCTGTGTAAGTGTAATTTGTGAAGAATATATAAAGGTTCTGTAGCATTTCAAAATTTTTGTAATTGTAGGTACTTCAAATTTTGAGAACAAATAAAAAAAATGTCAGAAATGTAATGTAGTATATGATGCCGCCCTTTGTTTAACCGGTCTTGCTCTGTTTATGGCGTTGGAACAATGGTGCTTAAATTGATGAAGTAAAAACGCGTCGCACATCTAAATATGGAAAAAAAAACCTTCGATGGTTCCCGAAGATTTCAAGGACCTTTTAATAAAAATGAAATTTTCCAGGAAGTCTGCGCAAAACTTCCTCAATCTATTTTTTTGGAATAAATTTGCAAATTGAGTGAATGTTATGAAAACTGACGTAAACATAGTGAAAACCTACTTAAACCGGTCGTCGGAGTGGTTTAAAATCGAAGTGGTTTATATGGCAACAGGTTTAAAAATATACGTTTGTTTAACTTGAGTAAATAAAACCGAATTAGAAAATGTGTATGGTTTAAAAAGATTTAAACCACGGTCTTAATTAAACCACATTTTAAACCGAATGAATAATACGGCCGTAACTGTAAGTGTGCAATCATTTTTATACTTAGCCTGCTCAGTCAATTTTTTCTGAGCTCATAGAGCACCAGCCAGTGATGAAAATCGACTTTTCTCAATTGGACTGAAAACTGAAACAAAATTGTACTGAATAGTACTCAAACTTCTTAAATGTATAAACCAATCGAAAACATAAGGTATGTACCGGAACATAGAAGTCCTTTTACAAAATTTCATTCTTTTTGAGAAAAATCATGTTTAGAATGCTTATGTTGTCTTAAATATGTATTTTGATCAAAATCGTTCGAGCGGTTTTTTGTACAATTATGCTGACAAATGCTACAATTTTGGATTTGAAAAACACTGTTACTAAACTGTTTAGCTGAAAACTGAGTACGACGTATTCTCCAGGATATAAACATTACCTAAAAGTTACATTTTCATCCAAATCAAAAATGGTATTTTCGAGAAATGAGCAGTTTTTAAAGTACCATTTTTACCGATTGGGGTGGAAATCGAAGGACGTATTCATGGTTCAAAAACTGTTTTGCAACTGTTTAGCTCAAAACTGAGCAAATGGAATTACTATGGATTTAAACATTACCTGCCAGTTATATTTTTATCATAATCGAAAATGGCGTTTTTGAGATATGACCAGTTTTTTTTTATTATTAGGGATTTGGGTGGATATAAAAGGACGCAGTCTTTTTAGAGAAAAACTGAGTTTGCTATCAAGTTAGGAGTGATGACATAAACAGAGCAAGACCGGTTGAACAAAGGGCGGTATCATCTACGAAATAACATTTCTGACATTTTTTTTAGTTGTACCCAAAATTTAAAATATGTAGCTATGTATGTACCTACAAAATTAAAAAAAAAAACGCAATTTCTTCACAAATCACACAGCACATTTGAATATAATAACAACATACCTTTGCCTAAACTTTCAAACGCGATATTTCGTAGGTTTAAAATATCGTTAGTAGTTCAAATAAACCTAAATAAACCAAAAGCTTAAACCACGTAAAAATAGTAAATATGACATAGGCAGGTTTAAATTTGTTGGGTTTAAAAACTGATGGTTTAGTTCGGTTTATTTTCGTGGTTTAAAAGCGTTTTAACCTCGTATTTATACCGAGTGAATAATACGGCCGTAACTCAACTATCAATTTGAATTCAAATCATTAGAGCCGTTTTCGAAAAAATCTAAATTGTTTAATATTTCGTAAAAATTTGTATCCTACCGTTAATATTAGGGCTAGAATAAAAAAAGAACGACTCCTCGCGGGAAGCCCACAAACTCTAAATACGAAGTTTAAAACAAATCCGTCCTAGCGTTTAGATTTCCCAGCTATGGGACAGACAGACATACGGACAGACAGAATTGCGAGACCCACTTTTTTAAGTTCGCCTATCATCATAATATCAGAATTGATCAAAATCTCGAGTTCGAAATTTTGTACGAAAAAAAAGATCTTTCTCTTACTACGTAAGTATGTATACAAGAAAGTTAAAAATAAATACCCACTTTTTATTTTTTTGACAGTTAAGGTTCTGCTCTGAACTAAAAAAGAAAAACAATTTCTAGTGCGTTTGCGAAGCAACTTACGTTCCGTCAACAATAAATCCAAAGGACTTCCAACATTGACGATTCTGACGGAACGCCACAATAGAGGTTCTGTTATTTTTTCTATACCTAATCTCATTTCATAATCATAAGAACAATAACACTTGTCAAATGCTGTTTCTTTGGAAGGAGCGGATCTGCATAGATCCTTAATAAATATTCTTCGTAAGATATTTGGTCCGGTTTGCGTTGACGGGTTTTGGAGGACAATACACAATTCAACAAAGAACTAAGGTTTGAAAAAGCTTCTTTGTTCGGCCGTTCGGATAGGACATAAAATTGGAAGTTCCTTCCATTTGTCCCAAAAATAAAAACTCACACATATGAAGCTTTACTTGTGGTTCTTTAGGCGGCCCATATACACCACACTTGTGTCTGCATCGGTGTCGGTTCGGTTGTACGGAAATGTGTGCTGTGTGTGGGCTGGTGCGCACACCGATTTTGGTGTCAGACACGGAGCGAGTAAAATCAAAAGTTTTTGATTTTTAGTGTCGGTGTCTCGATCGGTGTGATGTGTATGGCGGAATGCCACACCGGTGTTAGTACACAGGTGCACACACTAGTGTGGTGTTTATGGGCCGCTTTATGGACTTGTTAACGATGTGTGCGATGTGATTTTATCCGGGCTGGGGCTCTACTGTATATTATTATGATCATCGAACTAAAACTGAACCCTCAAATCTCACACTAAACCATTTTATATAGCATATGAACGTATTCACTCACACAATTATGTAATACTGTAGCTGTTTTTCTTTAAAAAAAAAAACAGTTCAAATGTTCCCACATTCTGATGGTGTTTAAATGATTGGTTTTGTGAATCAAAATCTACCTCAATTGCCTTGGCAACAACATTTCCAATTCGAACCATTCAAAACCATCCATCATTGGTTGCGAATCGACTTCGAATCATTGCACAATGAATTAATAATAATTTTCATTTATGTTTTGCAATTAAAATTGCAGTATAGAGAAGAAATTCGTATAGGTATATGAAAGCAATTATGCAATGGCAACTAGTATAGAGAGTGATGATAAGAGCATCTACCACACATTGTTTAGGATTTTAGCTAAACTAATTTCAGACTAGAATTCAACCCTATACAAATACATGTACCTACCGTCATATACATATAATAAATGCCTGATGCTGGATGGGAACCATGAATTAATCCGAAATAGAACCACTTCGAGGTGCACCTCATATCGCAGTGTGCCTGATGTGCACCTATACCTATCTACCCGAGGATCCAAATGAAAAGCATATTTTCATGTTGGCTAACTTTGATTGATGGCAAAATATTTGAAAATATTCGAAAAGGACGAGAGGGTTGTGCGGTTCGGTTGCTATAACGAGTTGCGTGTATTTTGTTAGCCACTTTCCGGATATACAATTGCATCCGAAAAAGCAAACTAATTAGAAAATTATTTGTTTTTCTCTGGCAATTTTGAGAATTTAATTGCAATTTGATGGTTCGCGAACAACAAAATAAATATAAATTCATTTAGAATTGGTTTCGTTGCTCAACGTAGGTAGGTACTTATAGCCAGAAAATTTGTTAAGGACTCTCTTGTTTTTGTCGGTAAAATAAAGCAATCAAATCTAACGAGATTACCTTCTGTGTGAACAATACCTACCTATATAGTTAGCAGTTATTTTTCTATTTTCTACTACAGCAAAATTGATCCTTAAAGTTAATTGAGGAGGAACAATATAAATTAAGGTTGATTGTATGTTTGAATACTATAATAATAAAACTATGAGGGTATTACTAGGTAGCTACATTCATGATTAAAGACATATACTCAACTTATGAAAGTCTTGCGTTTTTACCGCACTGATTTGAAATTTCTATAATGACGTAAGAGGTCTGAGGAAGGACCTTGTTATATAGCCATCCGTAAATCGCAAATGAAAAGTAAATTTGCTTTGCCTTTTAAGGGCACTTTAACTTAATAATTTAAACCAATTTTTATAAAACAAATTTATAAAAAAATAGTCAGCCTAGAAAGCTAGGCGATTGAAGTGAAACTTTATAAAATCCCATAAATATAAAGGGTGTCCCATAATTCACGCAAAATTGTAATTCTGCGCCATTTAATAGTACAGTGATGCCAACGGAAAAAAAAATAACAATGTGACAGCTGACAGTTCAGGGTTAATAAAAATGGAGTGCTATACGAAAGAACAACGCATTTTCATTGTTGAGTAATATCGTAAAAACTAGCGAACCCCCTGCACACTTCGTAGAGCAAAATGGAAAAAAAATCTTAAAAACCTTAGCTTCCATGACTGTCGAAGAATAGCGTTTGTAGGTAATGTTTTTTTTTATTTTGGATGGGAGGTGACACACTTTGTCAAATTTTGACAAATCTTTACAGGATTACTCCTGGATTCGAGACATAAGATTTTGAATGTTTTTTACTGGGCGGTGCCATTTCCCTTTGTCCAATTTTGACCAGAATACACAGAAATACTCGTTGATTTTTCGGTCCCATTTTCGGTCCCGTTTGCGTTGACGGGCTTTGGAGAAGGAGATTCAACGACGAACTATACGAGCTGTACAGCGACATCGACCTGGTCAAAAAACTGCGAGTAAGTCGTTTAAGATGGCTAGGACATGTAGAGCGGATGGAAACAAATGCTCCGGCTCGTAGAGTCTTCGATCTAACCCGGAGGGACAGCAGTAGAGAAAGACCTCGCCTTAAGTTGCGTGCGCAAGTCGAAGGCGACCTCAACCGACTAGGAGTGCGCAACTGGAGGCAGTTAGCTAAGGACCGGGCTAACTGGAGAGGCCTGTTAGCTGAGGCCTCGGTTCACCCCGAACTGTAGAGCCGCATACATATTCGATTTTGAATGAATTTTTTTGTATGGGAGGTGCCACGCCCCTTTGTCCAGTTTTGACTAATCTTTATAGTAATAGTCCTGGGCCAATACTTAAGATTATCTGTAAATTTGAACTCAATCGCTTCTGTGGTTTTGGAGATATAAGATTTTGAATGTATTTTTTGTATGGGCGGTGCCACGCCCCTTGTCCAATTTTGACCAATCTTCACAGTAATACTCGCTGGGCCAATACTTAAAATTGTATGTAAATTTGAAATCAATCGATATAAGATTTTGAATGCATTTTTTTGCATGGGAGGTGCCACGCCCCTTAACTCATGAACCAATACACCTACAAAAACCGTATACACTTATAAACTATGGTATTAACGTCACCATTCATGGGAAATTTCCAGAATCAAAATCGTTTCACGCAGAGAACATTGGCGACAAACACAATACAACTTCAAAAAACAAAAAGCTTATTTTCATCTTGATGGGTTCGTTAATACATATTCAAAATTGTTGCATTTGGGGTACAAAAAAACCAGCGAGTATAGGTAATTGTTGAGAAACAAATGCATCCACAACGCGTGACTGTTTGGTGCGAATTTTGGGCTGGAGGCATTATCGGTCCATTCTTCTTCGAAAATTCGGTTGTCAGGCAGTGACAATTAATGATGTTCGTTATCGTGACATGATAACCGAGTTTTTAGTGCCTAAATTACAAGATATGAATGTGACCAATTACCAACATGTGCTTTCAATAAGACGGTGCCGCATGCTATACATCCAAAGAAACAATTCAATTTATGCATTAGCCATTTCCTAATCGTTAAATCGGCCGTTTTTCGACCAGAATTGGCCATCTAGATCTTGCAGTTTAACGCCATTGGACTTTTTACTTTGGGTTTTTTGAAGTCAAATGTCTATGCAAACAAGCCCACGATCACCAAAGCCTTGAACGAGGAAATTGGGAGGTGTATTTCTGAAATTCAGACACATTTATGCGAAACGGTCAATAAAAGATTACGTACTTGCCAGCAAAGCCGTGGCGGTCATTTATCCGATGTGCTACTCCATAAATAACCCTGTGTTTTATTTATTCATAGAGTATCTATGAATAAATAAAACAAAGCTTTCTAATTAAAAATCGGTATTTTCTATCAAAATTACATTTTGCGTGAATTGTGGGACACCCTTTATATATAGGTATTAGCGATTCATATCCGTTTATCCGGAAAAGTGAACTGTTTCTTGTGTTTAAGTATCACTACTTGTTAAATAGTATAACCTGGAAACAAAAATGTTCCTTTGTTCCTTAAAATATTTTAGAAACGTGCCTTCTGAACTTCAAGGTGATTCTTGAAACTAACAATATGTAACTTCTTTGTTTTTGTAAAGGAATTTTGGGAATAGGCAAAGTATATTCTGAATTTAGGAAGACTTTAGTAAAATGGTATTTTTAAGGATTTCGAGGACAAATGCAATCTATTTTCAAGTACCATCTAGTGAACGTTCACATTAAAATAGAAATGAATACTTTTTTATTTTGAATTTCTGTCATTTTTAAGAGTCCTTTAAAACGATTTCCATGACATATGGGTAGAACATATTTAAGAACAACTAATTTTAAAGACATTTTAGAAATATGCCCTATTAAAGAATTACAAGGACCTTGAAACTAGTCAACCTATAGTTTAGTCATTTCCGTTTTCGTTTCAGTCTAGTTCGCAACGCAATTACTGCCCTGCTCGTTACACTGAATTGTTTCACTTTGTTTTTAATTCAATCCGTAAAACAACGATTTGTTTTTGGGGTTGTTTTTTGCCCACACTTTACTAGACAAATAGAGCGCATTCAACCATATAGTCGACTATATTTGTCTGCATTCGATTTAAGCGTAAAAACTATATTTGTCGGAAACGTCGCTTTTTCTACGTAAAGTCAGACAATCGAAACGTTAACTTAGTACAATCAGTCGAGAAATTTTTGACTTGTTCGTCGGCTATCCCTTCATAGACGTCTAAACCATCAAACCAGGTAGTTGTCAGACTTAGTATAGAGTTTTGAGCGTCCTTATATTTTCTAAAAGTTTTAAACGACTTCTGCGAATTCAAATAACGACACAATTGACCTTCAAAATCTTTAAAATACTTATTTTTCTGATAGCTCCTCAGCTATAATTTACAACCCAGGCTCACACCACCCGATTTGCAGCAAACTTGAATAATTTTAACATCTAGAAAAATGGTTGGACTATAATGTGTAGTTTAAAACCTTGCAAATCCCAGTGATCTCACGGCATAATAACATCCCAAATTCATCACACTCTGGACATAATCCTACCTTGAATAAGATGGTAATTCTAAAAGGCTGTTCGATTCTACCGTAGGCGGGTAAAAATAAATAAGTTGGCCCTAAAATCTTTGACCTTAAGAACTGAAAATTTAAGCATTAAAAAATACATTATGTCTATAGATTTTTAGACATTTGATTTGGGGTGCCTTTAACAACGTCAGACAGGAGAAAATCTTTGATTGGAAGTGGAATCTTACTTAGTATAAGGCATTTGTTCTGTTAAGTACCAAAATGGAAGTGGCTTCGCCTCATAGATTCGTGAGTTGCGTAGAACTACAAAAGCAAATAAAAAAAACAGGCGTTGGATGCTGTACCAATAGGTTCTGGAAACAATAACTTGCTGTTCAAAAATGCTCTCCTCAATACACGAACAGAAGTTAAGCTGCGTGTCACAAAATATGACCATATAAATGAGATGAATTCCGCACGGAAACTTTTTGTACTTACGTGGAATTGTAAAATCAATCTTAGATCTTGCTGAAGGAGGCTGGAGTCATGTTGTGCGGAAATGCGTTACAATAGACATGAAGATATCAATTTTAGCAAAATGTGTTCAATTTGGTCAATAAATTGTCATATCATAAAAGCCTACCTCAAATCACTTGCAAAAACGACGATTTTACCGCTTCTAAGGTTGAAATTTCAGAGGATGCAAATTTGACGAGGCCATAGTGCTTAATGGTAGTTGATGTACCCTTAAGAAAGCCATGTTGTGTACAGGGGAAGCAAAAAAAAGAACTTCCACTGGTTTGCCTAAAGCTTCGTACAAAATGCTTTCCAGCAGTTTGAATATAATGCGAAAGTTTAGCTATATGGGGCGGCAGTTAGTTACTTGCCCTTTAATCTCTTTTTAAGTACCGGTATCTGTACTATAAAAGGAGACTTTTTTATTTGCGAAAATTTGAGACAGCCGAAAGTGAAGAGATTTGAGGATCACTTTTAAGGGAACACGGCTGATAGAACAGGTAGGCAAGGTAAGTACCTATTCATCGTTAAGTTTTGGTAACTTCTTTTCTATTATTGCATCTTGAAAACTTTGAGAGAGAAATGAGCCAATGAAGTATGAGAGATCAGGTACGAAGAAGTTTTCGCTAAAAAATGTCTTTAAAAAAGTAGCAAAAAAGTTGGCAATGGTATATAAAGTATCCGCCAAATAATTTTTTTTTTGAAAATGCTGTAAAAAAAACTACTGAATATTTTCTCAAATTTCTTTTTTTATTTGAAAGTACAATCCTTCCGGTTAATAATGGAAAATAATTTTATTCAAATGGCTGCCTCGCCTCGGCTGGCCATGCAGTAGCCTACACGATCGGTTCAATTTTTAAGCACATTATCGATTGTTTGCAGCTATATTTCACCAATGGCTTCACGAATATTGTCCTTTAAAGCGTCAATTGTCTCTGGCATGTCGGCGTAACACTTATCTTTTACGGCACCCCACAAATAATAGTCAAACGGTGTCAAATCGCAGCTCCGCGGTGGCCAAACGACATCAGCTCTGCGGCTGATAATGCGATCTTCAAAAACAGGGCGCAAAACATCGAGTGTAGCTTCGGCTCTGTGGCACGTAGCGCCAAAATGTTGCCAATATCCTCCTCTTCAATTTTTGTGAACAAAAATTCGTTCAACATGGCCTGATAACGATCGCCATTGACTGTAACGGCCACTCCTTGCTCATTTTCGAAGAAAAATGGCCCAATTATGCCTCTGGACCAAAATCCGCACCAAACGGTTTTTTCTCGAGTGTACGCACTGTTTTTGGCTTTTCACGCTTTGGTTTATCGATGAGGATGAAAGTTTCTTTCACTTTTTTCACAAGATAACGAACATACGGAGCTGACGGTGCTTCTCTTCTTCCAAAATCCGTACGCAATTTTCGCACATATTCTGCAACATTACCATGATTTTCAAAGTAATGTCGCAATATTTCCCAGCGTTGTTCAAGCGTATACACAACCATATTCGTTCAGCGGAAGGATAAAACTATATATCTGTCAAATCAGACATGAGCTAAGTGTTAACATTCGCGAAATAAGCACTAGTTGAAAAAAAAACGTTAGATGGCGGACCCTTTATATGCGCTTTGGTTGATGATTTAGGTTTTCGTAAGGGTTTTTTCTTTAAATACTATTATACGAATTGAAGCAAAACACTAACGGCCTTTTATAAGCTTGGTTTGGACACTATTAAGATATCGTTTGTTATATGGATATACAGAAAGTAAAAAGATGCGGGTGAATTGAAGGACAGTTGGAATAGTCAAACAAGATTTGGTTCGAATGAAAACTGACCATAATTTGTTTGTTTTATTACGTAAAGAGCGAATTTTCGATTATACCATCAAAGAAAAAAATTGGTCTAACATCTGACTTACTTACTTACTAACTTAATCATTTGCGCACTCCAAGTTGGCTAAGGTCCGCTTCCACTGTGCGGTGTCATTGTCAACGTTTCTAGCTGAGTCGAAGTAGACAGAGTCCCTAACCATCTGAAAGTTGTAGCTTTCTATATCGTGATTCGTTGCATTTCTGCCCGATTCGTTGATGCCTTGTCCCTTCCTGTTGACGGCATATATTTTGTTTTGCCCTCATTCATCACTAAATTCATTTTAAATCCTTTTTTAACATCAAAAGTCTCGGTGAGATTTTGTCCCACCTTTATGGAACAGCGAGCGTTCTCCATCGCCATTCTGCATACTCTGGCAAGTTTGGCAAAACTAGGCACGGCTCTGTATACCTCGTCTGTATAGAAATGCTGTCATGTGGACTTAAAATCGATAAATAGATGGTGTGTAGGAGATATCGACCTGGATTTTCTGGGTTTTCTCCAGGAACTGCCCTAGCGTGAATATTTGGTCGGTATATATACTGTTTTTTTGAGTTGCCTCTCTCTATTCTGTATCCTAGGTCGCCCGCTTCTCGTTCAGTCTATGTTTACAACGTACCATTTAAATAAAATAAAATGGATGCGGTGGAGAATGGTGAATTAGCCAAAGGAACTGTTCAATGATATACCTACTAAGGTAAGCGCACCATAAACGCCTGAATTACCACGTCAAAATTGATCTTGGTGTGTTTAATGCCAACGTCTTTGGTTACAGTCTGTACCTACCTATGAAAATGGACTCAGGCTAATTGACTCTGTTGCGGAACGAAACGTTTACATTATGCTAGCACACGATTTCCACACCAATATAAACAAGCGGACTTGACAGTCTATTGGTCATATAACCCACTCGCGTTGACAACCTGAATACAGATCTGCCTCCAATGTCTTCGATGGAGCGGCCAACGTATACTCGGACTACCAAAGTTTGGCCAGAAGTTTTGTCGACATTTCCTCCCGTAACCTCTCAGGAGTGAGCATTAAGTGCGGAAGAACTATGGGAACACTGTCAACGTGTCAGCCAGCAGTAGTACCGCCACCGATATGGTGGATTTTACCAGGAAACTACAACGTAGTCCCTGGTTCGATGAGGATTGCCGGCTGGCACATGTACCCAAGAGCAAGGCCTATCAATCAATGCTTCAGACTTAAATCAGAGCTGCTAAGAGAGTTTATCACACAAGCTCTGTGAACCAAAAGTAGGGTGGACATAGAGCGTAGACTTTTCAAAATTGTATAACAGGAGGGGTGACTACCAGGCAATGTTCGGATGTTTTATCAGAGGGTCACACGATCTTTAGTAAGGCCCATTTACATTAGCAACTTCAACTAACTCAGAGTCTGTCTCCTTGTAATTATTTCCCTGCTAATTTTCGATACTAACCGCCAATTATCTAGAAAACATTCAGAAACCACTCCGTATGCCCCCTATAGAAACGCTCCCCCAAATCGTATGATTAATCGGTGTGTCACTTTTTTCATCTTAGTGCTTTGACTTCTCAAAACTTTCCAAACAAGTATGTATAGTTACAAAAATTAGCACAAAATTTCTGACTACATGAACTCGACAATCTTGAAGGGACTGTGAATTTATACCTCAACCACTATAGATAGAACTATGTATATAGAAGATACATAATTACCTACATGATAAAGACCCAGAAATTTTGAAACTTCGAACGCCAAAAGTATAAAAAAGCTTCACTACTGTGCATATAACATCCCTGTGCTAACTCCGCACACATGCACAATATTATATGTAAGACACATCTATAGAGTACCCCATTAAAAAGGAAAAACAATGCAGCACCCCCTTTAGACAAGTAGAATAAAATTATAACGGAGAAAGGGCTCCATCAAAACAAAACAAAAAAACGTTACACACGAAATAAAAAACAACTTTATCCCCAACTTAAATGGCTGCCTGATGCACAACTACAGCAAAACCATCATCTAAACTGTATACAAACATGGCCAAGTGCAAAAGAGAACGAGAATCTGAATTTGCGGTAAAACACTACAACTACAGCCTCGATTTTTGAGGGTGGAAAACCTCAATTCGAAATAAAACACAATGAAATGAACAAAGAAAACTCCAACACTACTACAGCACATACCTATCCCGTCTGCACAGTAATACGTTTTGAGATTGGCCCCCGGCCCTGAGTGCCTGAGTGCCATAACCACCCACACAAGCACAGGGACGCGCACAATCACGCCGGCAGACATTAGCCTCATCGTTCCGACCGGATCTGGAGAGCTAAATCAAGAGCTAAGCACCCCTAATTTTTGTGGGTACATTAGCACTAATGATGATTGAAATGTGCGTGCCATACGAAAACCACCCACTTTAATTCACATGGGGTAGACAGCCATGGTGTGTATGTGTGCTCCGGGTACAGCGAGATGGTGGTGAATCCTTATGCCAGAATGATTGGCCCTTGTGGGTGGTTTGTGAAAATATGTCTACAGGATACATTGAAATCAAACTATGGCCAATATACTCACCAGGAGGTTTTATAGGTTAAACCATTTTGTTTTCATCCCTCTCCCAGTGTCTTCATCCCTCTTCATTTCCACCACTCGCAGGGTGTTCTTTTGAAGGGGTGTTGCATTGACTGAAGGAAGCTCGATTGCTATGTTTAGTTCTGCTTTTTTGGACCATCGACGTGGATGGTTAAATTCAGAGATGCCAAATATTTTCCATTCAGTTGCGGAAGGTGATGGTGGTGGTGCTGTTGTTGTTAGAGGACGACAATCACGATGATGATGATGATGACACAACGATGATGTGCTGTGCATATTCCGAGTTTGTTGAAATCATAAATACATAAGTGCTTTTCATGTACAGATACATAGAGAATATTAATATTTATCTGTTTTGTCGCGGATACCATTATTTGCAAACTCAGTCAACAAGCGGATTCGCAGATGTGAACACACAAAATTTAATCTCGGTCGTGGATAAATATATATATATTTTTTTTCGAATCGGAACAAGTGCAAGGAGTACTAATCATAAATTCTGTGAATTTTATATACAAATTTTTAAAAGTGGAAATTCAAACTAAAGTGACAGTGAAATAAATAAAATAAAAAATTATTTAAACAAAGTGTCATGGATTTCTCTACTAAAATCATATTTGGATTACCAAGGGATAGTAATAATTAAATAATGTATGTATCTACTTAATTTAAATAATATTTAATTTATATTGTACGCATTATTTCGGATCACTTAGATGACAGAAACTTTGTAAAACGAAAATGGGTGTAGATAGGCAACAACTCACATTTTTACATAATCAAATCAGCACGCCTTTGCGGACTCAGATATCCGTCGCTAAAAATAATCGCTTTTAGTTTTTAAATACATAAGAAAAAAGTTTGCCCCATCACTTAAGTTTGTCAAGTGTAGCTCCAGTTCGAGATTTGTGTAACTTTAAAAACATTTTTAGGGAGCTCTAGAGCGATTTTTTTTTCTTTTTTGCCAATTTTTTAGCTGTAAGCAACTGGAATTGTTACCTCCTCCTCATTATCGAGTTTTCTGAAGAGACAAAATTATATTTCAAGACCAACAAAATTGTATCTATAAATTATCGTTATCGTTATGTTATCGTTATATTGCTCCTTTTGAAGGAAAAACAGGTACCTAAAGATTAGAAAGTGCTTAGCTTAAGCGCTTGCGTTTGCTACTTTATTAATAGTTTTATAAATAATCGCAACTGAAAATGCAATCGCCCATTTATGAGAGAACCTATTTTGAAATTAAGCAAGTGTGTGGACAGTCCTCTGCCAAATAGATATCTACCTGCTTTTGTCTATTACGGTGTCAAGCAGCGAACAAACTAAATGGTAGTGAGAAGCTACATAGTTCTATGAAACCAAACAGTACTACTCCACAGCGGACCTATGCAAGATAAGGCCTAACTGAAGACCCATGGCTTACTTTTACTAACAAAAAAACTAAAATTTATTGAAGATGGAGACATCTGTATTTGTAAAAGCTCTCGCACAAATATTTCCTGCAGAGGCAGTAGTGGGCTTATTAAGGCTGTTTATCAGTCACAGTGCAGTGTGCACTAGTCTCAGGTAAACTCATTCCCACGTACATATTAAGAGACGTGACATAGTCAGAGCTCTTACTTATAGCAGTACAGAAGGAAGCATGGGAAGCTGCACTGTTAATGAAAGTTTCCCTTTCCCAGACGATAGGCCGGAATCTCGGCTGGGGTAAAAGGTGTCACGCCATTTATTAGGTTAGACACAGGGTTGTAACAAGACGCTAGGCACCTTAAGGTGGGTTTCCACATGTCGGTTGATTGACAAAGTTTGACAGCCCTCGCGTTTATGCCATTGAACGACACCAACGTCAGTTCATTTCCACTTATGCCAATTATTGGCAAAAAATCGTTTGTCAGTTTATTGAAAAACTTATGAACTCGATAAATAAATAAATAAATAAATAGTTGGCGCAACAGGCAGGTGACACCCAAGGCCTAGCTTCTCGCAACCATTCGTTTTGTGTGAGTTTCTATTTTTGGGACGAATGGAAGGGACCTACAATTTTATGCCGAGTCCGAACGGCTGAATTGAGAAGCTTTTTCATGACAGTCATACTCTCGGATGTTTGTCAGACGTTCGCGAGAGGTGGCGCAGTAGAAAAAACTTTAAGATGTAATTTGTGTTTTTCCGGGGATCGAACCTGGGATCCCTCGCACAGTAGTCCAGCACACTAACCACTGCGCTACTGCGCCAACTCGATGCCAATTAAATTTTCTCTGTCAATTATAGACAAAGTTATATTTTGTTTAACAATTCAGCTATTTCCACTTGTCCAGTGATTTCTTTGTCAGTAATTGACAAACGCTGTTAATCAATTCCTTGACAAGCAATTTTTAGCTATTTCCACTTGCCAATTTTTTGATTGGCATACAAATACGTCAATTGTCAATTTCAAATCGACAAGTGGAAACCCAGCATTTAGTCGACTCATGGCGATTCTTGCGGCAGCTATCAATTACAAAATGGAAAAATCGACGCACTTTCCCTGGAGCATTTTATTTCTATGTCTTTGCCTATGAATACACAGATTTTCGCCTGAAAGTCCTAGTCTTTTGGGATAGTTTAGTTTGGTTAAAGTGGCTCTCGATGAGAGAAAACACTTAAGTCGTTAATTCGGCCCATTGTGCGTACCACTGGGATTTGGGGAGCTGTTTCTTTGCTGGCTACTCATATGTAAACCATTTGCTGCCGGTTATAAAGTTAAGAATGTTAGTGGCGCTGGTGTTACCTAGATCACTGAGGTCATTGAAGAAATAGTTTCCTAAGCAGGCCTTTCTTAGATTGGCCAGAGCAACTGCAAAGAAAGTGAGTGACGGACTCGTCATCCTCTTCGTCTCTGCTGCTTCTGCAGAAGTGCCCGGAGATAACATTAACGACTTTCGAGATGTTGGATCTATTAAGTCGAAGAAGCTCCTTGGATTGCTTTGCGTCCAAAGCTGGCCAGCTGAGTTTGGCAGTATCCTAAATGTGGACCCTGCACTGCTTGCTGCGTCCGCGTGAATTATTTGTTTAGCGTGGGAGATTGGTGCATACACGTTATGCAGACTTATGCTGTCCACGACAGAGGAGCCTCGCCTTGCTAGTTCGTGTGCTGCACAGTTCCCTGGCAAGTCACAGTGACCAGGAACCCAGCAGAGGGTAAGGTTGTACTGCCCAACTATATCTCGTTGAGAGATACGCGGCAATCTTCCACCGCCTTGGATCTTGTTTCGCTGGATATTAGGGATTTGATTGCAGCCTGGCTATCAAAGTATATGACGATATCCCTTTGTGATAACGAATTAATCGACAACCACGCTGTAGCTTGACGAATTGCTGTATAATTTCGGCTTGGAAGACACTGCAGTGTTTCGGAAGACGGAAGGAGAGGCCCAGGTTCAATTCTCCTGAAAAGACTCCAGCGCCCACTCCATATCTGTGAATATTGACAGTGATTTGTGTAAGACATTTAGTGAATCCCATTGGTTTCTGTCGGGTATTTCATGGGTGAAGCATCTTTCGAAGTTGATTTTCGTAGGCAGATAGTCGGTAGTAGTGGGCAGGGGGATCGTCTGTAGAAGGATACTGGCGTGCCCAGATGGTTGCCCTCTCCAGTGTTTCCCTTCCCTTAATCTGTGGCGATCAGTTGGTGGCATATTCTTTACTAACAATATCTAGTGGAAGTAAGTTAAGCATGGTTTGCAGAGCGGCGCGGTTGGAGATGTCCTCAGTGCTCCCGACATGCCAAGCCCTGAATCTTCTCTAATACCTTTAGATTGGAACTTTTGTTCAAGGCCGGCCACCACACAATGATGCCATATAGAATTATCGTTACTTATGACCGCTTTGGGGTGCTTAATATAAAGGCAGTAAGCAAACGGGGTTCCTCTTGATATTCTCAGGATTGTCTCGCCAATACCGCAGAGGCAATTGATGCATTTTTTATGTTTGGAGATGCCACACCCTTTTACTAATTCCGCCCACATTTTGGTAAATGTTTTCAAGAGCCAATATACAGACGTCCATTTACCAAGTTTAAAAGTGAAAGTGAAAGCTATAGGTAAACGTCAAAATATTACATATGTATAACTTTGTTTTATCAAATGAATGCGACGCCCGTTTTCCAATTCCGCTCACATTCGGCAAAGACAATGGACATCAATGCTCTACATTTTACAACTTTACTTAAGTGTTTTAATTTTTTTTTTGTATGCGATTGCGAAGTGGTGCGCCCCTTTCTCTAATACCTCCCACATGTTGTAAAGTACTTTGCATAATTAATATACATTCATGTAGCAATTTTTTAACTATTGCTGCAACAGGTGTCAAGATATATCGTCTTTTTCTTTGTACCAGGAATAGGATATGTTATATGCGAGGTGTCAAGCCCCGTAATCCAAAACCCTATATATATAAACACTGAATGTTCGATGGATCATGGCATGGGCCATAGCCCATAGCCCATAGCATAGGTATTGAGACATCTCGATCTATTAATGCCATCTTCCAGACACGAGTCTTTTTTGGAAACTTGGAATCTCGAAAATCACTAAGTTCAAAAATCAAATATGTATTACAGCTTTTACCAAGATTTGCCTTCGAAACACAAGTCCAACTTCTGTCCAGATTTGATGGAGGTATACAAAAATCTTAAAAAATTTTTGTATTATGACACGTAAAATCCTATCTTAGTACTGCTCTCTGCTGTGTCTGCTGACCAAGTTACGATTTATTTTCTATTTATTTATTTATTTTTTTTTTCATTTGGCTTTGACTACTATACGTCAATTTTTCTTTATCTTTTTATATAAAAATGGATGGTGATTTTTGTTCGGCTACTTAAAACTTTAAAACCACCGATTCGATTGAGCTCAAATTTACAGATAATCTTAGGTATTGGCCGAGGAGTGTACCTGTGAATATTGTTCAAAATTGGACATAGAAGCGTGGCACTTCCCATACGAAAAAAAAAACAAACAAATCTTATATGTATCTAGAAAACTACCGAACTGATTGAATCTCAAATGTTAAGAAAATATTTGTTATAGACCCCAAGGTGTTTCTGAAAAAGTTTGATCAAAATTGGACAAAGGGGCGTGGTACCTCCAGTATAAAAAAATATACCTACATTTTAAATGTTATTCTTTGACAGTCATGGGAAAAAATATATCTAGACAATACAATTCGTGGACACATGTCTGACGAAATATCGGTCGAAGTCCACGAAGTACAGAATTAGTCCGGAAACAACGGGTAAATAAAACGGCCGCAGAATAATTGACGGACAATGAAAATGTAGGAACAGGCAAAACAACGTTATTGCCATGTCCGCTGGTATGTAATATATTTCTCTGTTTATTGCCACAGATATGATAGAGACAGCACGCGTGAAAACGATATCGTTCAATCGTTTTTATTTTACGTGATCTATTCAAAGGCGAATTTGACGGACAGTGCAATATTTTAATATTTTTACTGGCAATATGGATTCTTTTTTAACAAGGCGTGAATTGTGTATAAGCACATTATCCTTTCATTATATTTCATGAAAGTAATAGTTGTAGTGGCAGGACCATCCAAGTTTAACTCCTTTTAGTTCGAAAAGTCTGCTTTGCTCCAATTTCTGGAGACCACATTAATCTTCATATCCCATGCCATATGAACCCTTTTGCAAATTCAAGGCGTAGGTTGGTTTTTTTGTAGTTTTATAAAATTTGGATGTAAAGCATTATGTAGACAATAACACAACTCGAGTGGATTGGGTACAGAAAAACACAGCAAATTCCATAATTTTGTTGGTAAATTGAGCGCTATAAGACACTAGTCTTTGACTTTTCCGCTTGTTGTTTTTGGTGTTAAAACTTTTATGATGCTTTCTTTGTAGTTGTTTCCATAAGATATCCTATTTCTTACAAAGTTTCATATCCAGTGTTCACTTCGAGCAGTTTTATGAGCCATTTCACGATTTGAAAAGCTTTCCGAGAGGTAAGCTTAAACTTTTGGCTTTTCTGCTAATGCAACACTTTTTTCTACCTATTTAATTAAAATTAATATAAAATAATAGTAGTCACACTTTCAAATTAACTTTTTACTGCTCTTTGTCCGACCACTTGTTGTTAACTAACCAATTTAACCGTGCGTCTATTCAAGTGAACCAACAAAAAATGCATACGTTTTTGCATTGTATAGAAAAAAATGAGTAAGACTACCGTTAAGGGTTCATCATCAAGTTTAAAATTATGTTTGTTTTATAGTGTGTATGATGTATGATCTAACGACCATCCCATCTATCCTCCTTTTAGGAGGATGATCCTCCTTTTTTAAACCAAAAATTTCAAAACCTTTCTAGCCCTAAATCCTTCTATTATCCTCCAATCATCCTCCTTTCCTATCAAAATTTGAATTGATTTTTTCCTCATATTATCTGCTAGGTTCCACATTTCACATTAACTCGAAATGAAATCGAAAATGAATTTTTGTGTTCTACATTTCACTCTGTATTCGATTTCGATTTGAAAATTTTCGGAATTGAGACAAAGTGAAATTGTGATTTCGAAAAAATTGCGGAATTTCCCGAATTGCTCGAAATGCAGAACACTGAAAACGAATTCACTCGATTTGCAATTCCGATTTCACTCGATTTCTGGAACCTAGCGGTATATACGAATTTTTCCAACGCAAAATCAATTCAAATTTTGCATTTACGAAAGTTAACCAAATACCAACCTGACTAACCCATTGCTTAAACCCAAATTCCTATTTATAAACATTTTTAGAAGATAACTAAGCTTTAGTAACTTTTACATAACTAACTCACGGTGGTAGGTGCGTTAGCGATTTGTTAGCTTTGCAAAACATGTTTCCCGCGCAAAATGACAAATGGTGTTTCGCGTTTAATTTCGCTGGATTTATATTGATATTGAATAAATTTGCAAAAATTGTGGAGCAAAATGGCTCACCCTTTTTGAATAACTTGAATATGCTAGACGAAAAAAAAACGAAAAAAATCCTATGAGAATATATACATATATAATAAAACATTCAAAAATAAATATAGATTTTCAAAACGAAATATAAAAAAATTAATTGCATTAGTAAGAGTAAGAAAATTCTAATTGCATTAGAAGAAGAAGATGGCAGCAGAAAAGAAGGACGCATTTCTGTCAGTTTTCAATACAATTTGGAGAAGCGTTGCCATCACAAACCTACGATAAATAGGAAACACGTCAATTAGTTAATGCATGGATTATATTTCTTTATAAATAAGAAAATTTAGTCAGTGAGTTAAATTTTTAACTACCAGTTACGTAACAAGTGAGTTAGAGAATTATTTGAGATCTATTATTAACACGGCTGTCAGTGTTTCATTCAAGTCAAAAAATTAGCCTAATAATATTTTAAAAATTTGTATTATCTTGCTCCCGGAGCAGGATCATTTTTAGACAGCTAAAAACTAGTTTTCCATAACAATAGTGTCCGAAAATTATATGAGGATATAAGCGCAATTTACATACGCCCTTAAGAAGCAATATGAATATGTATTACAGCTTTTACCAAGATTTGCCTTCGAAACACAAGTCCAACTTCTGTCCAGATTTGATGGAGGTATACAAAAATCTTAAAAAATTTTTGTATTATGACACGTAAAATCCTATCTTAGTACTGCTCTCTGCTGTGTCTGCTGACCAAGTTACGATTTATTTTCTATTTATTTATTTATTTTTTTTTTCATTTGGCTTTGACTACTATACGTCAATTTTTCTTTATCTTTTTATATAAAAATGGATGGTGATTTTTGTTCGGCTACTTAAAACTTTAAAACCACCGATTCGATTGAGCTCAAATTTACAGATAATCTTAGGTATTGGCCGAGGAGTGTACCTGTGAATATTGTTCAAAATTGGACATAGAAGCGTGGCACTTCCCATACGAAAAAAAAAACAAACAAATCTTATATGTATCTAGAAAACTACCGAACTGATTGAATCTCAAATGTTAAGAAAATATTTGTTATAGACCCCAAGGTGTTTCTGAAAAAGTTTGATCAAAATTGGACAAAGGGGCGTGGTACCTCCAGTATAAAAAAATATACCTACATTTTAAATGTTATTCTTTGACAGTCATGGGAAAAAATATATCTAGACAATACAATTCGTGGACACATGTCTGACGAAATATCGGTCGAAGTCCACGAAGTACAGAATTAGTCCGGAAACAACGGGTAAATAAAACGGCCGCAGAATAATTGACGGACAATGAAAATGTAGGAACAGGCAAAACAACGTTATTGCCATGTCCGCTGGTATGTAATATATTTCTCTGTTTATTGCCACAGATATGATAGAGACAGCACGCGTGAAAACGATATCGTTCAATCGTTTTTATTTTACGTGATCTATTCAAAGGCGAATTTGACGGACAGTGCAATATTTTAATATTTTTACTGGCAATATGGATTCTTTTTTAACAAGGCGTGAATTGTGTATAAGCACATTATCCTTTCATTATATTTCATGAAAGTAATAGTTGTAGTGGCAGGACCATCCAAGTTTAACTCCTTTTAGTTCGAAAAGTCTGCTTTGCTCCAATTTCTGGAGACCACATTAATCTTCATATCCCATGCCATATGAACCCTTTTGCAAATTCAAGGCGTAGGTTGGTTTTTTTGTAGTTTTATAAAATTTGGATGTAAAGCATTATGTAGACAATAACACAACTCGAGTGGATTGGGTACAGAAAAACACAGCAAATTCCATAATTTTGTTGGTAAATTGAGCGCTATAAGACACTAGTCTTTGACTTTTCCGCTTGTTGTTTTTGGTGTTAAAACTTTTATGATGCTTTCTTTGTAGTTGTTTCCATAAGATATCCTATTTCTTACAAAGTTTCATATCCAGTGTTCACTTCGAGCAGTTTTATGAGCCATTTCACGATTTGAAAAGCTTTCCGAGAGGTAAGCTTAAACTTTTGGCTTTTCTGCTAATGCAACACTTTTTTCTACCTATTTAATTAAAATTAATATAAAATAATAGTAGTCACACTTTCAAATTAACTTTTTACTGCTCTTTGTCCGACCACTTGTTGTTAACTAACCAATTTAACCGTGCGTCTATTCAAGTGAACCAACAAAAAATGCATACGTTTTTGCATTGTATAGAAAAAAATGAGTAAGACTACCGTTAAGGGTTCATCATCAAGTTTAAAATTATGTTTGTTTTATAGTGTGTATGATGTATGATCTAACGACCATCCCATCTATCCTCCTTTTAGGAGGATGATCCTCCTTTTTTAAACCAAAAATTTCAAAACCTTTCTAGCCCTAAATCCTTCTATTATCCTCCAATCATCCTCCTTTCCTATCAAAATTTGAATTGATTTTTTCCTCATATTATCTGCTAGGTTCCACATTTCACATTAACTCGAAATGAAATCGAAAATGAATTTTTGTGTTCTACATTTCACTCTGTATTCGATTTCGATTTGAAAATTTTCGGAATTGAGACAAAGTGAAATTGTGATTTCGAAAAAATTGCGGAATTTCCCGAATTGCTCGAAATGCAGAACACTGAAAACGAATTCACTCGATTTGCAATTCCGATTTCACTCGATTTCTGGAACCTAGCGGTATATACGAATTTTTCCAACGCAAAATCAATTCAAATTTTGCATTTACGAAAGTTAACCAAATACCAACCTGACTAACCCATTGCTTAAACCCAAATTCCTATTTATAAACATTTTTAGAAGATAACTAAGCTTTAGTAACTTTTACATAACTAACTCACGGTGGTAGGTGCGTTAGCGATTTGTTAGCTTTGCAAAACATGTTTCCCGCGCAAAATGACAAATGGTGTTTCGCGTTTAATTTCGCTGGATTTATATTGATATTGAATAAATTTGCAAAAATTGTGGAGCAAAATGGCTCACCCTTTTTGAATAACTTGAATATGCTAGACGAAAAAAAAACGAAAAAAATCCTATGAGAATATATACATATATAATAAAACATTCAAAAATAAATATAGATTTTCAAAACGAAATATAAAAAAATTAATTGCATTAGTAAGAGTAAGAAAATTCTAATTGCATTAGAAGAAGAAGATGGCAGCAGAAAAGAAGGACGCATTTCTGTCAGTTTTCAATACAATTTGGAGAAGCGTTGCCATCACAAACCTACGATAAATAGGAAACACGTCAATTAGTTAATGCATGGATTATATTTCTTTATAAATAAGAAAATTTAGTCAGTGAGTTAAATTTTTAACTACCAGTTACGTAACAAGTGAGTTAGAGAATTATTTGAGATCTATTATTAACACGGCTGTCAGTGTTTCATTCAAGTCAAAAAATTAGCCTAATAATATTTTAAAAATTTGTATTATCTTGCTCCCGGAGCAGGATCATTTTTAGACAGCTAAAAACTAGTTTTCCATAACAATAGTGTCCGAAAATTATATGAGGATATAAGCGCAATTTACATACGCCCTTAAGAAGCAATATGAATATGTCGCGCCTGGAATTCTATTTGTTTATCAAGTCCCAGCTTAGCTTCGCCAAATTAATGTCATTGTAATAAAACTTAATGTGACTGGCGACAAACAAACTGTTGACGAAGATGAATTTAAGGAAATGGACTTAGAATAACATTCAGGGAATGTACTTCGTATTCAGTTTATTAATTTAAATGTAATTTGAAAATGTTTCTCATTAAATATATTGATACTTCTTTCACACTCCTTTTGAAAAAAAAACTCCTTTTTGGCAAAATTTGGAAGGGAAACCCTTCTTTTTGACGAAATTAAGATGGAATGGTAGTATGAATGTATCTTCCTGCCAAAAAAGTTTATCAATTCGCGTGCAGTAGGTGAATGTTGTCCAAGAAATTTTCCATTTTCAAGTTTGTAAGTACTTTTTTCAAAAACTATTGTAATAACTTGATTTAAAAATAATATGAAAGAAAAGATTCCTGGCTTTCAAAAATGCCAACATTCTTTGTTGTAAGTGTTGCCATTGTTTTTTTATATATTTTTTTTCATTTTAAGTATTATTTTTCTTAAATTACCCCTCCCGCCTTCCATAGTAAAAAATGCTTTTATTTAACCCTTCTACAAAATACCGTTATCAATTTTTGGCGCCTTAATAAGAGGGGTATCACGGACCGTTAATCATCTTTCTGATGGTCCATCCAATAAATTAAAAATAGATCTTATTTGACCAATCGCGAAAAAAATCGCTTTCTCGATTGCAGTTGTGCTTAGGGGTGGTTTTAATTTGAGTTCTAAAAAGAAGGTATGGAAAGTGTATCGATATGAACGCGTAGTATAATAAAGAAATCATACCTACCTGTCATGAGTTTTTATTTATGTGGAGTATATAGTGGTTGGGTGTGTATGAATCGGGTAGGCGCTGATTGGCATCAACTTGGCGATGCCCAGCTGTTGTAACTTCTTCATACACATCAATTGTGCTTATTTTACCTCCGCGTGGTAACCACCGGGTACTGGTCTCGCTCAACCGGGCTTGGCTTGCTAAACTTATAAGCGCGAGTGTTGAACACGAAGAAAATAGCAACACTATAATGCTCTGTCGGAATGACTGACTGAACGAGTCTCAGAGGTCTTACATGAGCCCCTCAGAAAGAGGACATACAGCGGATGAATACACAAGATTGAATCAACGGTGTTGTCAACAGTCGAGATGGCAGATACCTTGCGTGAGCATCTCTGACATATTTGGAGCAAAGGTCTGTAAGGATTTTCAGCACTAGTCAGGGTGCTGAAATAGAGATGGTGGCGGATGAACCCTTTATGGGCCAACGGCAGCACTCATATCCCCGAAGTGGGTTACTGACAATGGAGTATCCGACCCGCTGTCCTAGGGTTATCTTAGGGCCTGGTCCTCCAGGTTGGGGGTTGTGCGTGGGGCTAACTACCCAACCACGGAAAAATTAATGGTTACGAAGCAACCAAGAGCCTCGGATACGGATGGATTCACTGTTGACGACCCTGCAAAACGAAAAAAGGACAATGACGTTCGGGTCTGCACGTGGAATGTTCGAACCCTGAACAGACCGCGTGCAGCCGAACAATTAGCGGAGGCCCTAGACTGCTACAAGGCAGATATCACCGCCATCCAGGAAGTGCGGTGGGATGGGCCCGGCAAAAGAAGGATGAAAAACTGTGACATCTACTACGGTGATTGCTACAGAGAACAGAAGCAGCGTCTATTCGGATGCGGATTCGTTGTAAGCGGCAGACTTAGGCAAGAAGTCTTGAGCTTTCGACACGTTAGTGAGCGCCTTACAACTATCCGCATCAAGGCTAAATTCGCCAACATCAGCCTGATATGCGCTCACGCCCCCACAGAAGATAAGGACGATGCTACCAAAGAATGTTTCTATGAGCTCCTCGACAAAACATATGAGCAATGTCCTAAGTACGACGTTAAAATCGTCTTAGGTGATTTTAACGCCAAAATAGGAAAGGAGGACATCTTTGGTAGCACTATCGGAAAGCACAGCCTACACGACACCACGTCTGGAAACGGACTTAGGCTAATTGACTTTGCTGCGGGACGTAATGCTACTATAGCAAGCACACGGTTTCCACACCTCAACATTCACAAAGGAACATGGCGGTCACCAGACCATCAAACGGTCAATCAAATTGACCATGTTGCGATCGACGCAAGGCACTCCTCCAGTATTCTAGATGTCCGAACTTTCCGAGCGGCCAACATAGACTCGGATCACTACCTTGTTGTAGCCAAGGTACGTATGCGGATATCCCAGACACCACAACAACGAGGAAATACTGTGAGAAGATTCAACGTTGAACGGCTACAAACGCAACAAACCGCCAGAACTTTTGCCGATCGCGTCTCCCTCAACCTCTCGAGAAGTCCTGTGCAGCCAGCATCAAGTGCTGAAGACCAGTGGCATCGATGCCAAGAAGCCATCAGAAAAGCCGCGACTGATGTGCTAGGTTTCACCCGACCACCACCGCGAAACCCCTGGTTTGATGAAGAGTGCCGGCAAGCACATGCAGCAAAGCAACTGGCCTACAAAGCGGCGCTGCAGAGAAGGACGAGAGCAGCTCGTGAGCTCTACGAGCAAAAAAGGAGGGAAGAACACCGTCTTCTCCGGAGGAAAAAGAAAGAGCATGAGAAGCGCGCGATCGAGGAAATAGAGAGGTGTTACTCCAGGAACAATGTTCGGAAGTTTTACCAAAAGGTAAAAAGAACGTGTCACGGGAACAAGGCCCGAACAGAGACCTGTAGAGACGAACAAGGAAACCTTGTAGTAGAGTCACAGTCGGTGCTGAGGACATGGAAAAACCATTTCTGCAGACTGCTAAACGGCGAAGACGACACAAATTCCGCTGTCAGGCAGAATGAACCATTCAACCTGGGCGATGAAAGCCAAGACTTCCGTCCACCTGACCAAAATGAGGTAAGGATAGCAATATCCAAGCTGAAGTCCAACAAAGCTGCAGGACCGGACGGTCTATCGGCCGAGCTTTTTAAGGCAGCGGGGGATGACTTGGTAGAGAGCATACACCAACTCGTTTCTAAAATTTGGTCAGAGGAAAGTATGCCTGAAGAATGGAGCCTCAGCATTGTTTGCCCGATCCATAAGAAAGGAGACCCTCTAAACTGCGCCAACTATAGAGGCATCAGTCTCCTTAACATCGCTTACAAAATCCTGTCTTCCGTACTGTGTGAACGCCTGAAACCATTTGTCAACGAACTGATTGGACCCTATCAGTGCGGTTTTAGGCCCGGTAAGTCCACAACCGACCAAATATTCACACTACGGCAGATCCTGGAGAAAACCCAAGAAGTCCAAATCGATACTCATCACCTATTTATCGATTTTAAAGCCGCATATGACAGCATTTATAGAGACGAGCTATACAGAGCCATGTCTAGTTTTGGCATCCCTGCCAAACTTGTCAGATTGTGCAGAATGACGATGGAGAACGCTCGCTGCTCCGTAAAGGTCGGAAACAGTCTCACCGAGACCTTTGATGTCAAAAAAGGATTTAGACAAGGTGATGCGCTGTCATGTGACTTTTTTAACATCATTCTTGAGAAAATTGTGCGAAACTCGCAAGCCAACACCAGGGGCACAATTTTCCAAAAGTCTGTGCAACTACTTGCATACGCTGACGACATCGACATCATTGGCAGGACACAGCGAGCTGTCACTGGTGCGTTTGCAAGTATCAGTACAGAGGCGGCAAAAATGGGTTTGGTGGTGAATGAGGGCAAAACAAAATATATGCTGTCAACTAGAAGGGACACACAACATCGACGAATCGGACAGAACGTCACGATAGACAGCTATAACTTTGAGGTAGTTCGGGACTTTGTCTATCTCGGCTCCGCTATTAATTCTGAAAATGACATCACATCAGAAATCAAGCGAAGAATTACACTTGCCAACCGCTGTTACTTTGGCCTAAGAAGGCAATTGATTAGTATAAGGCCCTGTCGAGAAACACTAAGGAGACTCTATATAAGACCCTCATCATCCCAGTCCTGCTTTATGGCGCAGAATCATGGACGTTGTCAAAAGCGGATGAAGATCTCCTTGGTCGCTTCGAACGCAAAATTCTTCGAGTGATTTTCGGTCCCGTTTGCGTTGACGGGCTTTGGAGGAGGAGATTTAACAGCGAACTCTACGAGCTGTACAGCGACATCGACCTTGTCAGAAAAGTACGTATCAGTCGACTAAGATGGCTAGGACATGTAGAGCGAATGAACACCAACGCTCCAGCCCGAAGAGTCTTCGATTCCAACCCGGAGGGACAACGCAGTAGAGGAAGACCTCGCCTTAGGTGGCGCGCACAAGTGGAAGGGGACCTCAACCAACTTGGAGTGCGCAACTGGAGGCAGTTAGCCAAAGATCGTGCTAACTGGAGAGGCGTGTTGGTTGAGGCCCAGGTCCACCCCGGACTGTAGCGCCATCTAAGTAAGTAAGTATATAGGTTTAGGTACATTGACTTAGGACTTTGTGTTTGAAGTGTAATTTATATTCATTTCATATTCAACAACCTTGGTCTTAGACAGGCCAAAAAAAGGTATACCTATAGCCTTTTAAAAATTGTGCCAAAAATGGCGAATCGGAAGTTGACTAAAAAGGGTGCTGAAATATAAATGGTGGCGGATGAATGTGAATCCTTTATGTGCCAACGACAGTTCTCTCGCACCCCCGAAGTGGGTTACTGCCACCGGAATACCCGTCCTCTTTTACCCAAGAGGCTCAACAAACCCAGATTGAGGGTTTTTTACTACCACTCAAAAAAACTGAGACGACACGCCCCGATGATCTAAATATTGTCGCCAATCAGTGTCATTCATATGTACACCATTATAATGCATCCAGGTTTCCCCACAGAATTTCCCAATCTAACCTAATTGACGAAATGACATATAAAATGTAGAACAGTAAACAAGTATATTCAACTGTCACATGACACAGTCATTTTAGACGAAGTAGGTACCAACTTATTTTCTAGAGATATGCAGAGAAAGTTCAAGTTGAATATTATTTCTTTTGTACTACAGCCTATAGGAATTCTTTAAACAACATAATATCCAGGTCAGCTATACATGTGTATCATATTTACTGCTCTCTAAACTCAATTGTTCCTTAATTCATGAAATTACTTCAAGCCTCAACCACAACTTGGTTCATTCATCATTTTGTCTGATTCTCGACAAGAGAGTGCCAGTCATCGACTTTGGAGTAAATTTACACCAAAAGACATTCCCTACACCTGGTGCTGTCTTGTCAACTGCAATACAATACCGGCTTACACTGCACTATCCAGAACAATTATGTAATGCAATGAATGCAATACCACTCACCTCATAATGCACTTGTACGCCATATGGAATTAATACGCACACATGCCGAACCTGAACGTATGCACCAGCACCTACTTACCAGCTTCACATTCTTATTGTCACTATAGTACACTTGCAGCTTGATTATCTTCATGTATCTGCAGCAATTAGTTGGTATTTGCCTGATTTCAGATATCAAGGGGTAGTAATTAAAAGTCAACTTAGAGAATCAATTGGTGCAAGATTCGAACCGAATTAATTGCACAACCAAAGAGACCACTTGATAAAAGCATCTGAAACTGACAAGTACATGTAGTTAAGAAACTAAAATTAAATGACTAGCCCTCTCTAACGGCCAATGCTAGCTGTCTGCACTTTGTTTGCCGGATAGTTAATTGTCTTTAGTACATAGTGCACCTACAATAAGGCACAGCATTTTTAGAGCAGCTTTTCAACGAAACGATTTGCATTAAGGAAGAGGCTATTGAGTGCGTAAACCATTAAGTGGCATCAATTACACACAAGTAGCCATACCTGAGTGTCCATTACAACGCCAGAATGATGAACCCACTGTACCTATAGACAACGAGGGGTTTGTCTTGTATTCATGTTTCGTATAGGTATGGATACACGCCGGTACTTTTTTGCCCGCAACGACTAATCCTTCATCCATAAACCATACTCTTACCATATGCAATTTTCTTTGAATGACATTTCTTTTATTTTAGAGTGTGTCTGGAACGGCTGTTGACCGTAAATGAAAACTTGGGGATCATCAGTACGCACGAATCAGCGCTCGTTGTAAGACAACATTTATAATGCTGCAGAATCCGTCGAAATATCATCCGAATCCTTTATCGCACTTCCTGGCATTACATAACTCAACAAACGTGCAACATGCCCAGCAGCACCAGCATCCACACATGACCCACAATCACCACATCGACAGTTCGCCACACTTGGATAGCAATACATCCCTGGATGTGGGAAAATCCTTTACCATAGCAGCTATTTTAGGGCTCCAAAAGAGCGCAATAGACAATAGCCACAAGGATTACAATAGTGTTATGAATCTATCTATAACCAATAATCATGGTAGCAACCATCACCAGCCCAGGAACAGCCATGTGGAGAACAATACCAATGTTCAGACAAACACCAGTGTCAGCGGCAGTGTAAATAAATACGAATGTGATACTATGAATTCGGTGAATAGTGTAGTTAATAGATACTTACCGTCATCGGTAGCGGGAGTAAGCGATAGCGTACAAAATTCCGGACACATGCGACTGAATGCATTTGGACATCATGCAGCTGCCGCAGCGGCAGTTTCAGCAGCTGCTGCTGCCGCTGCCGTCAATGCTCCGTCCGCCCTACAGAGCTTACAACAATTGCATCAACATCATGCTCAGCAGCAAGCTAATATGGGATTTCAAAGAGAAAAGATCAAAAGCGGTAAGTAGGTATTACAAATTTAATTCATTGCTATTGCTAGTATATCCTTTCGCTATAGATTTGTCATTGAACGACCCTTCTTCATTTTAGTTCATTTGCGAGAAGGCCTAATTTAAATCTCCTTAAAAATAAATAAATAAATAGGTGGCGCAACGGGCGGGTACACCCTAGGTTTTAGCTTCTCGCAACCATTCGTTTGTGTGAGTTTCTATTTTTGGGACGAATGGAAGGGCCCTACAATTTTATGCCGAGTCCGAACGGCTGAATTGAGAAGCTTTTTCATGACAGTCATACTCTCGGATCTTTGTCAGACCTTCGCGATAGGTGGCGCAGTAGAAAAAACCTTAAGATGTAATTTGTGTTTTTCCGGGGATCGAACCTGGGATCCCTCGCACAGTAGTCCAGCGCACTAACCAATGCGCTACTGCGCCCACTCCACATTTAAATCTTCTTATTAACCTAGAATCTTCGGTGTGTTATGTACAGAGTGACTCGCCAGCTAAAACATCGAAACAAAACAACGCATCAGCCGTGCACTCACGTCCTTACATTTCCGAGTGTCAAATCGTATTAACTTGATTTTGCCCTGATGGTAGAGCACCTCGCACAACGCCCCTGCAGCACTGGAAGTTTTGATCCATTATGAAGTCTCTTGACATTTTTAGAACACAAATTGCTTCTATATAGAGCAAATTTAAATTTTGACACAGAAACTTCCAGCCAACCACCCCCCACAGCCCTACGTCATTTTAAGAGGAGGAGGCTTTTCTTGAAGTCCTATGAAATCCGCAATGATTTTAATGCGGGTGAGAAATGTCATTTTATTCGGGAAAAATTCGATTGGAACGTTTTCAACGATACAGTGGAATTCATTCACATTCACATTCAAACGGGGAACTGTTCACTTTTCGGATTTGACGATACCGACATATTTTTTTTCGTGAGTTATTCCCCCCGGCGGCGGATTCCACGATAATATTAAAAATATTACCCCGCGCACGTCATTAGTTGTCTGTCTGTCGAAAATATTTAAGACCAATCAATCATACGGTTTTTGCAAAGCATTGATTTATGTCGTTTTCCATTGGGCAAAAAGAAGCGTCCGAGAGCGTCCGGTATCAAGAAAATCACTTCTGAAACCGTTCCATTGGCGCAAAAAATACGCTTCTGTTGATTCTGAGGAGAGAATTTCGCTTCTCGATTTGAAGTCAGAATCCACTCAAGAAGCACTAACACAAGTGCATTTTATGTATTTTATACAAGCCAGCTGGCAGCAGCCATACAACAATTTTTGACGTTTCACCAATGCGTGAGTGTAGTCGCCCAGAAGCAGTTTTCTTGTTTTGGTATCGTTCAAATCGAATTTTTCCCGAACAAAATTACATTTCTCGCCCGCATTAACATCATTGTATACTGGATTTATACGATGATTACTAGACCCATTATCACCTACGCTTCGGTTGTATGGTGGGCGAAAGCCTCCCAGAAGACTGCTAAGAAGCACCTGGATAGGGTCCAGCGTTTAGCATGTATAGGAATTACAGGTGCAATACGCACAACACCAACATATGCGCATTGGAAGTAATCTTAGGGAACTTACCGCTAGACTTATTTATTATAAGAAAACAGCCATCTGTGGACACAGAAGGATCCTGGAGCTTGTCAAAAACGAGATTAGGGAGCTGAACATGCCTATGGATGGTATAACAAAGGTGCGTTTTATGGAAAGGAATCACAAAACTCGTATTGAGATTGGATTACTTCCAGAAAAGAGGAATGGTGAAATCGTGATTTTCACAGATGGATCCATGATGGATGGCGGAGCGGGGGCCGGAATCTTTTCAGAAGATCTGGAACTAGCCCGTTACATTAGCCTCGGAAAACACACTTTAGTATACCAGGCTGAGATGATTGCTTTGCTGCATGCGTTGGATTACTTGCTTGAGAGTCAGGTGGAAGGAAGAAATATCCTAATAGCACTGGACAACCAGGCGGTGATTAGATGCATGGAGCGGACAACCATCACAACATCACTGGCACTGGAATGTGTATTTAAGCTCAATAAGTGTTCATCTAAAAATCAGGTAACACTGACTTGGGTACGAGGACATATAGGGATCGACGGCAACGAAAAGGCGGACTCCCTTGCAAAACAGGGGTCAACTGAAAAGTTGCTGGGACCAGATCCATTCTCTCCAATTGGTAGAGGAATGGTAGAACAGCTGATTCACAAATGGATCACAGCAGAACACCTGAGAAGGTGGTCAACCGTAGAACAATGTAGACAAGCTAAAATGGCAATACAATGGCCGACCTGATCCACTCAGAGAAAGGTTCTAAGCATGAGTCGAGGAACATTGAAATGGGTGGTGGCGTTAACTACAGGTCATGGTAATTTCGGGCATCATTTAAGGAAGATGATGATACTTGTAAGCTATGCCTGGAGGAATCTGAGACAGCGGCACATGTATTGTGTTAAAGTCCGTCTTTGGCTGGCAGAAGAATGAGGATCTTGGAAAAACATTGGGTCGAAACCCTTTGGATGAGAGAGATCTCACTAGGAATCGAACTCAGGGAAGAACTCTGGAGAAGTCGAGAGAGTCTCTCTGGGTAGTGTTTATAGTGGTAGGGAGACGAAAAGAGACCCAACAATGGTGGTCTGATTCGAATATTTCTCGAAAGTTATATAAAAAAGAAATGGTTACCAAGGTCCTGCTGTCAAAGCACTAATGTTTTAAATGTTTTTTTTCTACTGCGCTATCTCTCGCAAACATGACAAACATCTGAGAGGATAAAATTTCCTGAAAGTCTTCTCAATTCGGCCGTTTAGATTCGGAATGAAATTATACATCCCTAGGCCTAGGTCTTATATGGAACAGATGCGCCAACTTTGATGTTAGACGTTCTAACGAATTTGCAGTTACTGCAAACTTCAATTCGAGGTCTTCAAAGAAGTAATCCTATAAAGGCCACCTTGCGCAAACTACTAAGGAAGTGACATTAGCATGTAAGCTGTGGTTTCTTTTTCATCTTGATTCCCACAACTGTATACAGTGACATCAGCGTCCAGCACGACTAACAAATTTGGCTTTAGCAAATAGCTTGGTTAGTTTGCTGGACTACAAATTCCATATTAAGGTTTTTTTTCCACTGCGTCATTTCTCGGGAACGTCTGACATCTGACAAACACCCGAGAGTAAAACTGTCCTGAAAAAGTTTCTCAATTCAGCCGTTCGGACTCGGCATAAAATTGTAGGTCCCTAAAAACTCACACAAACGAATGGTTGTGAGAAGCTAGGCCTAGGGTGTCTACACGCCTGTTGCGCCTGTTTGTGTATCGGACTACCGAGCAAGGAGTCTCCGGTTCGATCCCTACTGCGCCACCTCTCGCAAACGTCTGACAAAGTGACAAAACATCCAAGAGAATATAACTGTCCTGGAAAAGGTTCTCAATTCAGCCGTTCGGACCACGCATAAAATTGAAGGTCGAGTTATTATTCTTTAAATGGTTTTCATAAATGGTATATGCATAGTCAGCAAGGTATTATTCCACCCTAGTAAGGGACTTATTCTCAAGAGCAAGCAACTTCCGATATTAGGTCTAGGTAGAGATTTAAAAGCAGAAATTACATACATCTTAAGGTTTTTTTTACTACGCCACCTTTCGCGAACGTCTGACTAACATCCGAGAGTATAACTGTCCTGAAAAAGTTTCTCAATTCAGCCGTTCGGATTCGGCATAAAATTGTTTGTCCCAAAACGTATGCTTGTGAGAAGCTATGCTAGCTACAATGATTTGTTTGTATATGAGTCTAGATTCTTGGGACGAATATAAGTAACCTCCCGAATCCGAACTGCTAAATTTAGGACAGTTATAAACGTACCCTGCGATGTTGCATTGGAAAAAAAAGTTGGGCTATTATAATAGCCACGGCTATAGTCATAATCCTATCAAGAAAAATATAAAATGCCTGTTACCTATTTTTCGAACTTTTTTTTTAATTTCTACACTCTCTTGTTTGTATACACTTTAAAAATCTCTTGCATTTACGTTTCCTTTCAGAAAACATTGGCAAAAAGTCGACTCTGAAAAACAAACGAGTGCGTACGATATTCACCCCCGAACAATTGGAAAGACTCGAGGCCGAATTCGAACGACAACAGTACATGGTGGGGCCAGAACGACTATATTTGGCGCACACCCTTCAATTGACTGAAGCACAAGTGAAAGTGTGGTTCCAAAACAGAAGGATAAAGTGGAGGAAACATCATTTGGAAATCACCCAACAGCGGTTGGCGCTTCTTCGTCAGACACAATTGCCGTCGGGAAACGAGGATGAAATCAAAAATAATAATTGCGAGGATATACGACAAATGGGAAGCAATCGTCAACCGTCTGAATCGGATCTTTCGGTTTGCAATGATTCGATGGACGGGGAAAGTGTTGCTGAGGGTGATGATTCATAAGAGAGAAAGACAAACAGGCTTAATTTCAATTACTAATCACATCAATTTAACCAGCAATGATAAATGCACGATTTCGACTAAAGCACAGGGTGTAAACTATTTTATTAATAAGAGAAACAGTTACTTGTACATAAATCATTTAAAATGTAAGCTATATAATTTTAGTGACTAGGGTATTAATATATAAAAAATAAATTAATAATAAAGTAATTAACTTGCTGTGCTTTGGATGTATAATAAATTAGGAACCTTGGGGCAGCATAATGTATTTGTGTAAGTATGTATTATGTGCGGTTGCAAGTATAGTATAGCTGATAAAGAACTGTCATCTGCAAAAGAGGAGCTATACTCGTACTCTTAGATATACAATAGATACACAGCTGGCATTTGGATAGAATTACAATTTTTGAATTGCTCAATCCATTCCAGGGCATTGATGATGACAGATCCTTCGTAGAGGGAGTCACTTTTGCGATCAAATCCCTAAAAGCTGGCAAATCTGAAAGGGGAGAAAAGTAAGCGTTGCAGAGCTGTAGCCGAGTCATGATTAGATTAGGGGATGAGCAGTGCAGTTTCGTATGGGAAGAAGCAAAACCGACCAGTTATTCACTCTCAGAATTGTACTTGAGAAGGCTTAAGAATATGCCACATCCGTTTACGCATGCTTTATAGATTTGGAGATGGCATACGACCGAGTTCCTTGATTTAAACTCTGTGGTGTATTACAGGGGTATGGAATTGACGGTTCTCACTTGAGAGGCATTCAATCTCTTTACACTAACTGTACAAGTGTACAAGCTGTGTTTGGGTAAACGGCGTTAAATAATATCTTACACAGTGGGTCGTTGGTGTAGGACTTCGCCAGGGTTGCGTTTTGGCTCACCTCCTTTTCATCACTTATATGAACTGGATGTTACAGCGCAGTCTTGGATAAGAACGATTCGAATTGGGAGATCTGAGGATAAGTCATTTGCTCTTCAATGATTACTTGGTCATCCTTGGGTCCTCTTAGATTGAACTTTAACGCGCACTCGATCGGTTTGTAGCTGTGTTGAAGCTGAGATGAAAATAAATGTGAACAAATCTGAAGTGATGGTCGTCTCCAGAACACCTGTTCAATGCACTCTGGGGAGTTATTCCCAAATGCGCGGCGGATCGTATTAAAAGCGATACTTGTACTTCGATCGTCTTCGCTTTTGCTTATTCTCAAATGCGAACTGTGCTTTCCAGTTTTTTTCCAATTTTCCATTTATTTTCCCAAAAATTTGACAGTTTTTTCCCTTCACAAGAATTTAATTTATTTTTTATCCGCAATAAATCCGCCAGCAATCCGTCACTTAAGTAGCTATCGCTTTTGAATGGATCAAATCGCTTTTGGAAATACAAAAATACAAATCCGCCATGAAAAGCGATCCGCCGCTCATTTGGGAATAACCCCCTGCATGCTAGTGGAGTCTTAAGTATTGAAACAGATGGGGAAGTTTAATTGGTCAGGCTGGTCATTCTGTTACTAGGAGGACTGAACTTGGTGTCAAAGCTAAGTTGTCAGTCTTTAATTCGGTGTGTGTTCCAACTCTTACATATGGTTATGAGATTTGGGTAATGACCTAAATAATAAGATCGAGAATACAAGCTGCCGAAATGAGATTCCTACGTAGTATTGCTGGTGTGACCCGCAGATATCGTATAAGGAACACCAGAATACCTACGTGAGGAACTCAATGCTATGCAATCAACAAAAACTGAGTGTTTGGTGTGCTTTATGGGTTAGTGGAATAATTGGTCCGTACTTCGTTAAAAATGACGCTGGCCAGAACGTTGCAGTCAATGGTTACTGCTATAGAGCTCTGATTACTGACTTTTTCGTTCACCAATTGAACAACCATGATGTGCAGGAGCTGTGGCTTCAACAAGACGGCGCAACATGCCACACAGGTCGTGCCACAATGGATTTATTAAAGGAAACGTTTGGTAACCGCATAGTTTTACGCTGCGGACCCGTGAATTGGCCTCCAAGATCGTGCGATTTAACGCTGCTGGACTATTTTCTGTGGGGATATGTGAAGTCTCTAGTCTACGCCGATAAGCCCGAAACGATTGACAACTTCGAGGACAACAATTGCCGCGTTATTGCCGATATACGCCCACAAATGTTGGAAAAAGTCATCGAAAATTGGACTTTCAGATTAGACTACGTCCGAGCCAGCCGTGGCGGTCATATGCCAGAAATCATATTTAAATTATAATGCCAGAAGATTATCTTTCGAATAAAGTAAATTTCATGTCAATCTAAAAAAAATCATCTTTGTTTTATTCCATTTCAAAGTTCTATACCTCTAAAAAAAACACCCTTTATTTAATAGTATGTAATTATATATTTTTGACGCGTCAACATCTTACCTACTTCTATCTATATCGGAAACCCAAGAATTTTTTTGGGATATTCTGTGACCGCCAATTTTCGTAAACTTAACAATAGAGAATATAGGGTGAATGTTCTCTAAATGTTCCCCATTGCAATATTCCTAGACCTCCTACCTAACCCTAGTCTTTCCGAGCACACGCACCCAAGATGATCTCGGCAGGTGGATGCGCTATAGCTCTATACACCAATAGCGCCATAAGTATGGACTATTATTGATAAAGGCATCAGTTGGTTATATTATAAAAATATAAAGTCAAATTTCAAACAGGTAGCTGTCCTGCATAAGCGTAAACCAAGAAGGGAGTGTTACAAAACAATAAGACACAATATTCCAACTGTTCCATAGAATGTATAGAGGAAGAATGGCGGTTGTATTCAGCAGCATTGCCTCTGTTTTCCGATTGAAGCAAATCGGTGCAGCTGTCGGTGGGTGGTGAAAATAATCTCTAAGCCGTTTAATCACTAGAGGGACTTGGCTTCTCCAACTCGGTACACTTAGTCATTAGAGAAAAAAAGAAAGTATTTAAGGTGTGGAATTGCTTGAGGTCTTAGCTTCTTAAGGCCGGTACAGGCGCGAAAAGATCTTGCGAATTGTGAGTTAATTCAGATAGAAAGAAATCTTGGAAGGAGTCCGATGAAAAGTTGGACCATGATCATAGATATACAAGCAAGGAGTTGTAGCCTACTGTCGCCGTCTTAGAACATCATTGAAGCAGTCAAATCCAGAGATGGTGCACTTTCTTTTCAAAGAGAAGGACATCTTGCGCAGAGTTGCTCTATCCAAAACAGGCCATTGGGGATGACAGCTACATGGTCTTAAATGAGGAGAAAAACAGTCCCACGTATATGATTTTGGATTATTAATCGACAGAGTGTGGAGAATGAGATCCAACGAAGAACATTACGGGCTATATAGCGAAATTGACTTAGTCAAAAAACTCAAAATACAGCGACTGAGACGGCTGGGTCACGTGCAGCATATGGACAAGAAAGCACCAGCTCGACGAGTCTTTGAATCCACCTCTCAGGGACAACGAAGCAGTGGAAGACCCCACGTCAGGTTGCGCGCACAATTGAAGAGCGACTTAAACCAACTAGAAGCAGCTAGCTGGGAACCAAGCTGCCTGGAAGGGCTTATTGGTTGAGGCCGTGGTCCACCACGGACTGCGAGCGACATCTAAAGTAAAGCATAACAAATAACGTAAATCCCTGACGGAAGATTTGAGTGCGTCAAATCAGAGGTAAATTCCTTTATCTTTTATAAAACTAAGTGTTGTGTGGTAGCGTTTTTTTAAATTACAAGACAGATGTGAGCCCTGCTCTTCCAAGGATTGATGGGGTGCTTCTAAGTCAAATTGTAGGTCTCGTTTGCGTTGACGAGCTTTGGAGGATGATATTAAACGATGAACTATACGAGCTGTACTGCGACATCGAACTGGTTAAAGTTTTGCACTCATCTATAAGCCTGCCTTCCTATCTCATCTGACCAAACCACGGAAGCATTAACCGCACTGTTCGGAGAAGGACCAGTTCACAAACTGTTGCAGCTGCAGCTGCTCATCAACAAAGAACAAATAATTTATCCATTGGGAGACCAATTTGGAACGTTTTGCGCTGTAACAAAGCCAATAAGTGCACGCCACGAATTTACTTTCCAACATGTCCACAAACTACCAATATGACGATGGTCAACAACTTGAGTGATAAAAGTTGTCAGCTTTCCCGATAAGAATTGCAAACTCACTGTAATAGGGTTATAAAAATATTTATTCACAATATTGTTGTGCTAAAATTAATTGTTCGATTGATTATAAAAAAAAGAGTACAAAGTTAAATACATGCCATTACTGGAAATAAAAAAAAAGTAATCAAATTAAGCCTATTTTCTCCAAGTTAACTGATGAGGGTAGTGGATTTGCAATGATGATCTTCAAACTCTTATCAGGAAACTCAAATTCAAGTTTCTCTGTTACTTCGCTTTTGGGATCCAGTGAATTTTGGAATGTTTCTATCATTCTCGGTACCAAATCATCTGTAATCATAACTTGTATCCAATAGCCGAGAACTCCGAAGGGATACTCCTTGGTGACCACAGAACCGGTCACACTTTCCGCGACAAAAGTTAGAGCCAGGTTCTGTGACTTAAAGGTAAAGTGTCTACCATGGCGAATTCGATCCTTTATCGACAGTAACAAAAATTTGGCCGCGTATGGAGCTAACGTGATTTCTATACCATCTAGCGGTATACAGTTTGCAGCATTCGGCTGGAAATCTACTGGGCACGACTTTTGCAGCGAATTACACACCGACATCGATTGCAGGAATTCATTGCCTTCTCCAATGGCATTACTGGTTGGTTTGTTGTTCTCCTGCGAAAGGCACTGTTCGTTTAAGCTCTCCGAATCTATTTCTTGCTTAAAGTTCTGCTTGGGAATTTCACGGAATGTAAAGTCAGCATTCACTCCAGCCAAGTCGGATCCCTGCTTCTCTAAGTCATCTTGCAGACTTAAGAGTGTCTCTGGGAAGAGTTCAAAGACGCTCTGAGATCGATTCATGTCAGTTATAAGAAAATCGCCGCCCGTCTTTGTATCTTGCATTAGAAAGTTTAGAACGCCTTTGCCATTCCATCGAGATGCTTGTTCGATTTCTTGCTCTGTGACACCAACAACTTGGCAAAACTCTACAGAGCCGAAGGGCGATTCTAAAGTACCAAGTTGTGGATCTTGAGCCAACAGTATGTTCTGAATTATTGAGTTGGAACCATCTAAGCCCTTACGCCAAGGCACATTGTCACCAATATAGAATCGATTACCTGTTTGAAAGCAATACCTGGCTAGAGCTTGTAGAAGATTAGCTGGCCACGTCGGAGGTCGTTCTAACTTTTCATTTCCACATTCAGAGTCCGAGTCCGTTTTGAGAAGACGAAATGTGAGCTCAAATCCGATACCAGAAGTACGGACCCCATCAATTGGAGGTTCGACAACATGCACTCGCCCATCGCCATGTAAGTCACTTAATCCGAAGCTAATATAATGCCAGTGGGCTGGAATGCCCCGATCTTTGTCGCCCTTATTGAGATACATGCTGATGTAGTCCAAAGGATCATGACCGCCCAGCCAGTATTTCAGAACGGTGGTCACTTGCAGTGGATTTGGTTGGTCTGGGTATACTACCAAGCAGTGATCGATGAGAGCTTTTAAACCAGGCGGAGGCTCTGGTCTTGTTGCGGTTGATGGATTTGTCGCCATTAGAACAATAAAATAATTTTTAAAAACAATAAAATAATTAAAATAAACAATTTCAAAGAAGAAACAAGAAAACCAAACCAAAAAAAACATAAACAACGCAAATTTGACAGATGGAGCTGGCTGCGGTGTGTTCATAGGCACATCCAATTTTAGCTGACCAACAAGACTGCAAATATTTTTAACATCAGGAATAATTTTTCCAAGTTGTCTTCGCTTGTAGATGAATAATAAATAAATAAATAAATAAAATAATCTATCTATCTATCTTTGTTAACACAGCAACCGTACTCATATAGGTAACGACTGCCCCAATAAATTGACGACACAGTGCAAACACACATACAAATCTGTATGCGAGCACATTAGTGCATTAGGTACAAAATGTGACCCAAGTTCTCAAATATGTAAATAAATGAACAATGATAAAATGACTGGGGTCCTGTTGGTATGTTGGAGCCCATAATTGTGATAAAAAGAGCTGTCCATCTTGGATTTCGAGAAAGATAAAAGGCCATTTCGCATTGTGTATGCATCAAGATTTCTGCTAGAAAAAGGAAAAAATCTACAAAAAATCCATCAGTCGAATAGAGACGCAAAAAGAGTTCATCAAATCTCAGGCAAAGTTCTCGTTGTCGCTTTAAATAAATAGAACTTCCACTTTCAAAGAAAAGACACATTAGAAAACGTCAAAGGGTTTTTTATAAGGCTCAAGATAATACTACACTTGTCAAAAATCGTTGCCCCTTTTTATGACTGCAGACTAGAGAGATAGCCAAACTGTGTCATTATAGTTTTTAGATTTTTTTTTTAAATCATATAGAATTCATAATCAAATCAAATTTGCCGATTCTAATGTAGCTATTGTGAATTTGTACTGGTCGAGTAATAAAATCGATTGGCAACACATTCAACCACATTCAACTTCGCTGCCTTGGATGATGACTGAACAACTGTCAAAGTGAAAGCTGTCAACTTTTTGATTGGCCGTGGTTTCGGGAAAGCTTTTTTTTCTTTACAATTGAAGAAAAGAGCTAAATTATAACCGTTTTGATAGAAAAGAAATAATAAATTTGTGAACAATTATGGAACCCTATGATGTCGTGGTCAATCAACCTGTTGTTATTGATAATGTAAGTTGAGGAAATTAATAAAATTCATTGTAAAAACTAGTGAAAATCAAGGTGGGGTCGTGTAATTTGCAAACCGAAAAAAGTGCAAATGACATCACCATACGCTCTGCGTCTCCCCCAACGATGATGGTTGCCTTACCTGTAAAAAAGATGACTACATTTTTCTACTTTCATCTGCCACGGAAGCTTAAATGCCTAGAAGATCGGCATATTTTTTCCCATTCGGAATAAAACCACTGCACATTTAGCAAAATCGTTTATCTTTTATATTTCCGACAAGAAAATTTGTTAAATGTTCCAACCAAATTGATGGGTTCCATACATTGAAGTGATGGTTGAACCAGCGGATAAATAATCGGATGACGTTCGGTTACAGATCGGAATGGTTGTCCCAAAATAGTCGTATTGCGATCCTCCTTTTGTCCACAGGGGCCTTGAACAAGAAAGTCTGGATTCTTTCTCAACTTCCTGTACGGATCTCGATAGTAGTCTCTTTGATTTTGACAGGAAATGTAGAAGTTATCTATTTCTTCGTCTCGTTTGTAGTCAACAACGGACAAACCAATCTTTGGTGCGAATCCTAAAATCGCCTTGCGTTGATTACGCGAATTTTTGGATACGAGAAGCATATCCACCTGGGGAATTGGGGTAGTTTTCATGATGTTCTACAATGCTTGATAATTTGTATGACGGAAATATTTATGTGCTATTTGATTTGTTTTTCACAGGGTTCTGGGGTTATCAAGGCCGGTTTTGCCGGTGAGCATATTCCAAAATGCAGATTCCCAAACTAGTAAGTGCAGAAAGTAGTGATTTCATGTTAACCAATGGATGAGTTATATATTTGTGGTTTTTCTTTTTAGCATTGGTCGACCGAAACATGTGCGGGTGATGGCCGGTGCTCTAGAAGGTGATATTTTTGTTGGACCAAAAGCCGAAGAGCACCGGGGACTACTTAGCATAAGATATCCAATGGAACATGGAATTGTTACAGATTGGAATGATATGGAGCGGATTTGGAGCTACATTTACAGCAAAGTAAGTGGTTTGATGTTGTCCGTAGGTCATGGTTTTTCATTATTGGTTAGGTTATTGGTTATTCAAAAGTTGCGTACCAAGTTTGCGTAATCGGACTTATTTGTGACTAGGAATTCGCTACGATCCGTAGCCGTAGTACTTCGTCATACTTTACATTACTTTAGATGGCGCTAATAGGCCAATTGCGTACACCAAATTCTTTCTAAGCACGAAATGCATGCTCTACACTTATCCTGCCAGTTATGTTTATGACGCCGAGTGCTGGACGATAAGCAAGAAGGGAGAGCTGATACTGGGCTCTTTCGAAAGAAAAATACTTCGGCGTGTTTTTGGTCCTGTGTGCGAGGAGGGTGAATGGAGGAGAAGATACAACCGCGAACTCTATGAGCTGTACCAAGATGTGAATGTAGTCCAAAAAGCCAAAACACGTCGACTACATTGGTTCGGCCACATCGAGCGAATGGAGAATAATGATTCAGCTAAGAGGATCTTCAAATCCCAGCCCCTAGGTTCGAGAAGACAAGGAAGGCCGAACCTCCATTAAAAAAACCAAACCATCGTGGATGCCAAAGCGCTTGGTCTGGACAATTGGAAGCAGCGGGCCCGGGATGGCAGAGGATGAAGGTCTGCAGTGTTTTACGCAAAGATCTTCTATGTTAGGACCTGATACGAGAATTGCGCAATCATCTGCATATGAAATGATATTTAGGGGTATCACGAATAAATTCCGATGGAATTTTTTCCCTTGTCAGCAATGTAAATCAAATTGCTGAATGGGAAACATTCCGGGGAAATATTATTCGCGATAAGGGTGATTATTCCTACCTGTGGTGATTGTATCTTTGGTATATAATGACGAGAAGTGAAGACAGTACTCAGCCTTGGGGAATTCCTTGTTTTATTAATTTTCCTAAGCGAGGTAAAGTTCCCTTATTCAACATATCTTTGTCGCCCGCAAAGGTAATTTGCATGCCAGCATTTCTTCGGGTTTCTTGGAGTCTTAAAGTTTGCAGCAGTTTAGCTTTTGACATATTATATAGGGCCACAGGTATAGTTCCGTGTCATTTCTGGGTTTAATCCGTTGCTGATTTGGCTGGTGAAACTGACTGACTGACCACTCCTACTCCCACGACCAAAGAACTGCCTGATATTCGTCATATTTACCAAGTAGTAGCCCAAGCTTTTGCTTGGCATTTGGAAAATTCGGACATCCAAGGCACTAGAGGCATTAATAGTTCATAGTCATGTTCTCCGCTATATTCTTCTTCATCTCCTACAAGTAATGTTCATCATTTATCCTTATATAAACTTACTTACAGGAACAACTGGCAACATTCACAGAAGATCATCCCGTGTTGCTTACAGAGGCGCCCCTAAACCCTCGAAGGAATCGCGAAAAGGCTGCCGAGTTCTTCTTTGAAGGTATCAACGCACCAGCACTTTTCGTTTCCATGCAAGCGGTCCTCAGTTTGTACGCAAAATCATCATCATCTTGCACTGATTGCAATTTAAAATTTTACTATGCAACATTTACAGATATGCAACCGGACGTGTAACAGGCGTGGTATTAGACTCTGGTGATGGTGTGACGCACGCTGTTCCTATCTACGAAGGATTCGCAATGCCTCACAGTATTATGCGTGTAGATATCGCTGGCCGAGATGTTACACGCTACCTCCGAACATTGATACGAAAGGAGGGATTCAATTTCCGCTCAACAGCGGAATTCGAAATCGTTCGTTCGATCAAGGAGAAAGTCTGCTATTTGGCCAGTAATCCACAGAAAGAAGAAAACATCGAAACTGAGAAGGCTGCTTATACATTACCCGATGGAAAGACACTCGAGGTATAATGAACTGACTTGTCTCCCTTATGTTAACCTAGCTAAATTTAAATCGGTTTTCATAGATTGGCCCAGCACGGTTTAGAGCGCCAGAGGTTCTCTTCAGACCCGATCTCCTAGGTGAAGAATGCGAAGGCATTCAAGATGTACTTATGTATTCGATAGAAAAGTCCGACATGGACTTGCGAAAGATGCTTTATCAGAATATCGTTCTATCTGGTGGTTCAACATTGTTCAAAGGCTTTGGTGATCGGCTGCTAACGGAGATGAAAAAACACACAGCAAAGGATTTGAAAATTCGCGTAAGCCACCACTTCCTTATTTGCCACGAATTTCTTTAATTAATGTCCATGTTTCGTTGTAGATTGCTGCTCCCCAAGAACGTCTCTACTCAACATGGATGGGAGGTTCTATTCTGGCATCTCTAGATACATTCAAGAAAATGTGGATCTCAAAGCGAGAGTACGAAGAAGATGGCCAACGGGCTGTGCATAGAAAGACTTTTTAGTTTATTTAACTTTTTTTGTATTATTACTACCGTCTGCTTTATCCCTCTGTTGTCATTACCTACTTTGCTATAAATGTGTTGGGCGGTCAACCTAAAATGTAAAATTTATAATGACATCTTGTAGGTGCGTCATCATTCACAAAAATGAAAGAAAATTATTATTAAATTACTACTACTCGTATATCAAAAAGTCAGCTTTCCTTTGTGACTCAAAGTCGCAATAGTTGGAGAATTTCGCATTATTTATTATAATAGGCCAAGTAAATTTTATATGTTTTCTTTTTTAATTAATACAAAATAAAGTCAAACAATTAAACAACACACATTCGCATTTAAAGTATTCTCAAACGAAAATCGCACAATAGGACAGTTTGAGAATTGTACCTTGATTTCTAAGAGATTTGTTAGAAACCTAGTAACTTGCATTCTTAATATAATACTCAATGATATAACTGCGAATGAATATTGAATGGAGTTTTGCTAGCTAGTAGAGTTGTAGTCTTGGCAACACTTCATAATATTTACTTTTAATTTTTTCTTTTATTAACATTTTTAGTTAACTTTGTATGCGAATTTTAATTAAAGCAAAAAGACGAATTTCAAATAAATAGTTATTTATTCCTAACAATGTTGAGTTCAATTTTTTGTGTGTTTAATTTTTAGCTTGTATAAAGCTTGATTGAATTTTAAAACTAGATTCTGGTAAACCTTAATGATAACTCACAAGTCACAAGACCCTCAAAAGATTGGTGAACTTGATTAAATATTTTCACAGCGTTTCCGTTGTCAATCTCAATATAGGTGAGGGACAAACTGGGATCTGTTTTGTACACAAGTATGGGAAAGGACGAGTACTACAGCAGCAACCATTGGGAATACGAATTACTGTACTGATAAAATCGACACGACCAAGAAAATGTTGTGTGCAATTTTAAGGAAAGCGTGCGAAAAGCTTGCCCTTTTTTGTCTATAAAGAATAAAAAATATACACCGCAGTTGAGTAAAGATTTCTCCTAAATTAAGAAGAAAATCAGGCCCTTCTTTAACGCGATAATATCCACGAATTCAAGTAGCTACCGGCTCCTCTATAGGCCCTGACATAGGAAAATTACGAGTGCAATAAGAGTTCGGCCATAGAATGAAAAACAAATCTGTTCAGAAAAAAACCCACTGTACAATTATTGTATCTTGAAGACATTAACGAGGTCTGGACCCTCAACCTTCTGTTAAATTCACACTTCCCGGGGCGTACCCCAAATCACACCTATATTGTCGTTCTCGTCTGTTGAAAAAAGACTGGCGACATTTGTCGCGTCGAGGCATAACTGAAACAACACGACTCTCTGAACTCTTACATTCCACACATGTGGTCTGACATTTCAGTCAACGAATCTATATTTTGTCTGTTACTTTTGTGACTTTGTGAATCTTCTTCTATTATATAAAAATCTATTATATAAAAATGAGTTTAAAATATGTTTGTCCTTTTATATCTCGAGTTTGGCAACACCGAATTTTATGATTCTTTTTTTGCTGGAAAGGTATTCTTTTGTAGCAGGTTTGTGTGTAAAAAAAATGGACAAAGGGGCGTGGCACTTCCTATACAAAAAAAAAAGCATTCACAATCTTATATGTACCTCCTATACAAAAAACACTTTGTATGGGGTGAAACTCGATGACGTTATTTCTCGATAACCGCTGGGCCTATTTTCATGATCTTTTTTTGTTTTGTTCGTATTTCAGGTTTAGGCAAAAATAAAATTCCAGCAAATCGATTTATTCTCATTTCTCTCATTTTACGAAAGAACATCTAAATAAAAACAGACAAAATATAGAACAGCTAGTACACGATATGTAGCGCGCCTCATATAAATATGTGGCTCTGACGTAACCAGATAGTCTCCACATATAGCACACATTTCGTTATTCCTATGTAGCGCAGTGGCTACATAAAATTGTGCTAGTACACGGAATGTAGCACAGCGCACATATCGGTTGGCTGTTGGTTATTCGTTTATTCATCATCTGCTATCCGCAGTTTTATTGCCCTGTGTGGAGTCTTGCACCAGAACTGTGGGTAATAAATGTTTTATTGCTTTGGGTGTATTTAAGTTATCCCGTCGCGTTCGCTACTTTTATGACACATAAAAAACCAAATACCATGCTGCTCGTACAAAACACACTGACACAAACTTAAATGCTGAAATTACATTCAAAAATACACACGAACCGTGCAGGTAACCACTCGACATTATGTAGCGTACTGACACAAATCGTGTGTGCTAGGGTAGTACACGGAATGCCGAAAAGCCACACACGAGTGCCTCATATCGTGCCTCATACGTATGAGTACCTTATGTGCGTGGCACAAAGAGGGCTAGTACACGGTATGTAGACATTGGCTTCATACGCTGACGTCAAAATTACGTCAGAGCCACATATATATGAGGCGCGCTACATATCGTGTACTAGCACCTTAAGACCTAATACAATTTCATACAGCTAGTTAATTAATAAAACAATTTAAGGCACTTGAGGATCATTTTCACGATAAACGGCGTCTCTTTGACATTCCAGACAACATAATTTCGATCGCTTGAATGTTGCCTTTCCAGTAACATAATCGTCAGTTCTAGACAAAATATATTGGGCGACTGTTATTCTATTTAAGAAAAGGTTTCATCCGGAGATGGAATTTTTCCCATTATACTGCTGCTAAAAAAAGCCTGATGTGACCTCAACAGACTATTGCAATTGCAATTGCCTATATCCATACATACTATATTCCCACACAAGCTAAATAAAGTATTGACATACAATACATGGACTGCTAGGAGCCAATTTTTCGTTGAAGCAAACATAAGCAGGGCTGACTTTATGCGACTAAAGTTGCATTTTGCCCCTTTTTTTCTTTCTATCCCCAATGAGACGACTTTTCCAAAATTGTCCATATTTGCCCCTTTTCTGTATTTCGTTGATAGTTCTTCCCACAAACCACTAAGAATAGACCGCCGACTTTCCGTACACCTACCCGATTCCCCCGGAAAAAATTTCCCTGTCTGTGAATACGTGTAAATGTCAAAATTAATGGCGGCAATGATTTTCCATGCTATACCATGCGACCAGGATTTTTCAAGTATGCGTGCGTTAATGGCGCCCCTTTGATTTTGTACAGCACCAATACATGAAAAATCCTGGTCTCGCCGGCAGATTGTAGGCAAAGTCCGTTATGTGGGAGGAGTCGACGGTCTATTCTTACTGGTTTGTGGTTCTTCCCATTTTGGAAAAAAAACACCCTTTTGTATGAAATACGAAATGTGACATAATAAATGCTTCACGAAACTACTTCACAATTAATTGGGATCTGAATGCGTCCTTTTTCTATCAGCTAGAGGTATCAGCTATTAGCTATTAGCTATTTACGTCCTATTGTCATAAGTTCAGGCATTAACAATTTAGCTATAACCATGTTCAATGCAACAATAAGATACAACGAGATGAAAATATGCGTAAGCCACTTAACTTTAGTGAACTCCCTCGTTTTTTTTCTGACATTTGTGGGCAAATTAGTATTGCCCTTTTTTCTACGCAAATCCCCTTTTTTTGCGACTTTTTCAAAATCTTTGAAGTCAGCACTGAACATAAGCACTAGCTCTTTTGTTATTGAACGTCCGAAATAATTTAAATAAGCCGTTATTTTGCGCAGTTGAAATGTTTCTACAATGAATGGCAAAAAACAGCAATGGCACGCAGAGGTTTCATACTCTCGCCGCACTGAACAAAAAGGGCTAGTACTTACGTTTGCTTCATATTTCTTCGCAGGTTTGTATGAAACTGACATTTCACTAACCTAACAGTCCATGTCATATATTATAGTATGTCAATGAAATAAAGAGTCCCAAAAGTTATTTTTTTCGCAAAGTCAACGTGTTACTTATAGTTAAACTTACGCTGCCATTTTTATTTATTTTGTTTTTAGGAATCGTTTCTTTACTCTTCGGGAAGAAGTAAGTTCTGTGGACGACCTCTAGCTTACCGGTAAAGTTGTAACATCCACATCGCTGCACATATTTATCGCTGATTTAATTGTTCTGGTAAAAATTATTCCCAATCGACTAAACCGTTTGCTTGCAATAATTAACTATTAGGGATTTTAAAATCGCAGTTTTCATTATAACACTTTTGTGAGTTCAGAACTTAAAAAAACTATCTATGCGCGATTTCGATTTAACCGCTCTGTGAAAAAAAAAACATATTTATATTTAAATTTATTTTTTATTTAGTTTAGTTAATGCTCATAAGTCATAAATCATAAGCACTTTCTTTAGAACAAATTAATCAGACTAAAGGTTTATGATCCACTGCAGATTTCGGTGCCATGAAATAAAGTCTTATGCAAGAAGGTCCAAAAGTCCAAGGACTTTACTGCACTTTCAAAAATGAAAAAAAAGACCAAAACTCGTATAGGACTTTATTGCAATTTTAAAAGTGCAATTAAGTCCAAAAAAGTCAAAAATTACGTTTTGGACGTTTTTCCATAGCTTTCGATTTGCCGCCATCGACTCTTAAATCATCAAGAGCAATCCACATACGGGTAAAGGAGATATTCACCCCTATCATGGAATCCGCCGGAGGGAATTATACACGGAAAAGAATATTTTGGTATCGTCGAATCCGCAAATTGAACAGTTATTATGTCATATAGGTAGGTATATACATAATATTAACACATACTATTGGTAGGGTGTGGTTTTTTTTTTTTTTTTTTTCAGATTTCTGTTCACTTTTCGGATTCGACGATATCAAAATATTACCTAAACCTGAACAAACACCGAATTAAAGACTGACACCAAGTTCAGTCCTTCTAAATAACAGAACGACCAAACTTTCTCTAAATTGACCCAGCCTGACCAATCCTATATAGGAAAACTCAGCATTGCTGCCATCACTCGTGAATAAGACCAAGAGATACTTAAAATTCACCACCTGTTTCAATAGGACTCCACTAACATGTAGAGTGCATTGAACATGCGTCCAAGGCTTTTCAAGTATCATTCTGAGAGTGAATAACTGGTCGGTAGTGCCTCTGCCGGGGCGAAAACTGCACTGCTCATCTCCTAATCGTGACTCCCAGGCCATTTTAATGACAATATACATTAGCCATTTCATGTATAGTGTCATTAAAATGGCCTGGTAATGTCATTAAAAATGATAGATAAACCAAAATAAAAAAAGTGTAGGGCAAAATTCGTCAGTGAAATATGAAATTTGTACAGTGGGGCCTTATTCCCAAAAGTGTGGCGGATAGCTTTTGATGACTTATTAGTATTTTTGTATTTCCAAAAGCGATTAGCTTCATTCAAACTCGATAGGTGTTTAGGTGACGGAAGATCGTTTGCGGTTAAAAAATAGATTAAATTCTTGTGACGCAAAAAAGCTGTATAATTTTTGAAAAAATAAACGGAAAAATAGAAATCCGAAAAAACTGGAAATATCAGTTCGCTTTTGAGAATAAGCAAAATCGAAAACTGTTGACAATGAGATATCGCGCTTTTTTTGGAATAGGCCGCCCTATTTATTTCTTTTTTCTTAGTATACCAGGGGCCAGGACTCATCATCATTCAAGTAAAATTGATCGTTTGTATGCTCTTCAATGTTCTTGTCAAGTAACATTGATACATTTTTTTTTAAATACTTCTCCCGGGAAAGGCAAACCTATAACGCTTCATCAGCGCCCCGAGATGCGTGCAGATGTATGTTAGTTCTGCACTTAAATTGCTGCAAATTGTAGTCTTCTGGAAATATATCCCCAGGAAGCGAGTTCCAAAGTTTGCTTGTCCAGTAACAGAAGGAGTTTTGTCAAGTGTACTGTATGGTCATGAGCATTAGCAGCCTGTCTTGTGGGGCGCCCAAAAGTTGCATTTCGAGGGATAATGTCCTTGAGTTCCTCGGAACATCTACCATGGAAGTACATATAGAACAAGCATAGGTCAGCGACTTGTCTTCTGTGCACCAACGGTTGCAGATTCGATGTGAGTGTAGGGTCTCCAATAAGTCGAACTGCTCGTCTCTGTATGCTGTCAAGTAGGTTAAGTGAATGTTTTGGGGCCGAGCTCCATATATGGGAGCAATATTCCAGGCCTGGTCTAGCCTGTGCTGTGTAGAGAAGGAGAAGTTGCTTGGGGCTAAAGTATACCTCTTTGCTCTAAATAGGTAGCTCAACTTAGCGGACGCCGATCTTGCGATATAGGATATGTGGTCCTGCCATGTGATTCCTGAATTGACGGTGACTCCTAGAAGGTGCATTGAGGCCTTGGGATGGATTGGATGGTCATCCATTTGGGTCTGAGGGACTGTTGATGCATTTTTCCTGAAAAATGTTGTGAGCTATTTCTTGTTTGCATTAAATACAATCAAGTTGTCTTTTCCCCACTTCAAGATTTTGTCCAGATCACCATTTAGAGAACTAATTTGTTCACATCTCTGACTGTGTGATGTAGCCGCATTCGAGATAGAGGATATAAGAGTGCTGTCACCAAGCAAATCGTTGATGTGTAGAAGAAATAGAGTTGGGGAAAGAATAGATCCTTGGGGCACTCCAGCATTTATAGCAAACGAATTAGATTGTACACCATCTACCACAACTTGGATCGATCTTCCCAGAAGAAAATTTTGCATCCATCCGCAGAGTTGTTGTGGTAATCCATAAGACGCCAACTTGCTTAATAGGGCTCTATGCCAGACTCGGTCAAATGCCTTTGATATGTCCAAGGCTACGGCTCTGGATTCGCCGTGTTGTTCATTGATGAAAACCAAAATTGATTTGGTTTTCTTCAATGTTAATTGATCGTGTGTAGGGTGCCTCAATGTTACTTGTCATCAATGCTGTAATTTTTGAAATTGTAATCTTGGTAAAAGATGTCTAATGTCTAATTTTCGAGAATGATGATTTTTGGATTTATTTTTATTTAATATTAATAAATAACGCTTGCTGCAGCACTCTCTGCAAGCAGATACAAATTTTAATCCATCCTCATTAACACATCGAATATCGAAAACGTCTGAAAATAATTCAAGCAAAAACATAGTCAATATTCATTGATACGTGCGTGTAGGCGGTTTGTCATCTGTACTCTTGATGAAAAAATTATGCTTGTCAAGTAACATTGATCGTATGTAGGGCCCTTTAGACAGGCAAAACAAGCTATTCAAAAATATACCCTGGCACGATATCAAAATTTGTGTAGGCTACCCAGGTCACCATGATTTGAGATATCACCTTAAATATTTCATTTAGTCGATAACCGGAGTGCCGACTATGTCTTGAGGAAGACGAAGATTCAAAATTAACGTACTTTTCCTGTTTATAATTGTAATTATTTATCATTTATCATTAGGTACAACTTTATTGATTAAGATATAATTATAATTAAATGTAACGTTTAGATATATCTTCTAATTAACATTTCTATATTATATAAAACGTCACTGAACGTAAATTGATATTGTGCAGAAAAATTGTTTTTTTTTTGTCTTACAATTAACAAAGCCGACCAATTCAAAGTTCAAACTTTGAGTTTGTTCTTCTTATGGATGTGATGACGAACAACACACAACCCCAAACGCCACCATCATCACATGAGTCAGTGTCAGTTTTAGTGTTAGCTTTTGTCGGAGAAATTTTAATCAATAAAAAGCGGGACGGAGTTTCTCGTTACAACAAACTTCACAAAAAAAACAAAAACTACGCGGCCTTTGTTATTTACTCTTTACACCCGACGTACATCATACAGATACAACATATCTGTGGCTGGGTTTGGTCTTTGATTGTTAGTTTGGCTACACTTTTAAGCTCGTGAAGTCAGACAGGTGCTAGTTGGTATTACTATATACGAATGTCACAATACTTCCCGTTCCGTGGCGGTCGCTGTAGTAGTAGCTGCAGTTGAGTTCGGTCTGTTTAATCGTTAAGTTGTGTTGCGTGGTTACCAAAGCGTGCCATCGGTTAAAAACATTAAATAAATGTAATTTAATTGCAACCGAAGTTAGTGCAATAAATACAATATAATGCACATATTATATTCCGGTTGAATATTTTTCCAATTTTTCTTCTCACTCAAAATCGCAAAGGATAAAAGGAATATCAACTCCAAAATGGCATCTGTAATGGCAAATATGAATAATATGCTGAACAATGACACTGAGGTATGCGAAGATGAACTAGACATTGATGTTTTGTTTTATTCAGAAAAAATTAATTTCATGCAATTGTGATTTGAATTTTAAAGATAATGATAACTATAGATGCACAGATATAATATTCATAATCATAATGTACGAATGTACCAGTAGGTGGTGTGTTCTGCATTTTTAATATGAGAAAAAGAAGGATGTGGACGTTAAAATACCAAAGTCTTATTAGTATTGGATATGGTTTAAATTGCGTCATGTAAATTCTCAATATAGATCGCCCCTTAATTTTTAATAATGCATTTCTCATTAAAAAAAAACCGTATCTATTACTTCAGGAATGGATATGGTATGGAATATGAACTCATTTTGATGTGTTTGGTGTTTTAGTGCACATCACGAAATACAAAAGGCGTAATTGAGTAAAATTAGAATTTCCCCGTACGCCATAAATTCTTACGATATTCACCCTTATTTCGAGTGGCGTTTACAACGATTTAAAACACGTCAATTTGAATTTGGAACAGCTAGGTTCCAGAAATCAAGTAAAATCGAAATTGCAAATCGAGTGAATTCGTTTTCAGTGTTCTGCATTTCCAGCGATTCGGAAACTCCGACATTTTTTCGAAATCACTATTTCACTTTGTCTCGTCTCAATTCCGAAAATTTTGAAATCGAAATCGAATACAGTGAAATGTAGAACACAAGAATTCATTTCCGATTTCATTTCGCCTTGTGGATCCCACTAGTGTACGACGAACGTCATGTGAGAAATTGTCATTCTATAAGGCGTTGAACGCCACAAAACGACAAGAAAAACGACGATTTTTGTCGTTAACAAATTAGTGAACGCCAAGTAATGAAAAATGAAACGAAAATGTAACTTTTCTTAAATTGTTAATTTATTTAAATAAGTTAATCAAATTTGAGAACTTATGTTGTTTTAGCGAGTTCCCGAAATTGTCGAAGAAGTATTCTCCGATATATAGTTTTCAACGAACTGAGAGGGCTGAGCACGTGCATAGGAGGTGAAGAATTGTCTCTTCCTCCGCCTGGTCCATGCAGCTACTACAGAAATCGTTGGAAGCGAGGCCCAGCATGAGAGCATGTCTCCCAATAATGCAGTGTCCCGTGGGCCGTGATGATGATGACACCTACTAGTGTGCTTATATGGGATCTTTTTAGTGTTACATGATTGGTGGAGGGCTTGAGATCCAGCACGGGCCAGATCGGTTTCGCGATGGAGCACGTGGTGCACAGAAAAATGGTCCTGTTTGACTACCTTCAATTAGTGGCGCTTGTCGCATTTTGTTTAGAGATTCTCCTTTTTCGGTAGAATCGACAAAGTTGTGCCATGCCTAGCGGTAGCGAGTTCCTCGGCCTTACAATTCCCTAGAATGTCCCTGTGGCTCAGCAGGTGAATTTTATTTTGAATTGTTTGGCCATCTCGTTACCGGCAATTGAGGACGGTTTTGGACTTTAAGATGACTGAATCTAAAAATTTAATTGATATGTAGTATCCTTTGCGGATACTACATATTACCGCAGCCACGACAGGGCTTCCTTTATCTTATGACCTCGTCTTCATCACTAGGTACTCCAAAGCATTGATACACTATTATTTTTTATGATATAAACAAAGAATTTGTTTCGAAAAAGATAATAAACAACAAACTGATACAACCATTTATCTGTCAACGCTGTCACGTGGACTGTGAACTTCTTATCGACGACGTCATACCCTTTCATGGAAATCAGGGAATAAGTCTTCTAAAAGGAAACGCCTTAAATAACGACAAAAATGTCGTGAAAGTAAAACGTCACTCGGAATAAGGGTGATTATGTAGGCGTGTTTTATTGAACAGCAAAGCAATGTAAGGTAGAGTCTTCAGCACGCAATTACAATAATTACACTCTGCATAACACTTTGTAGATGTTGTGATTGCGTAATGAAGATTTTATTTTACTTTAGTGGATGTTCATTAAAATACGACAGATTTCCGCTTAATGCTAAACTATTAGTGCATTACTAATCGTTTTTAAATTTAAACTAACATTGCATTTCAGTAACACAATGCATATAAAATGATCCATTGTGACCGACCAAATATTTATGCTTAAGGTTAAAAATTATGATTGTTATACATAAAGCCCATATAGTCTAAGGGGGAGCATGCAATTTTGAAAGTAAGCGATAACCGCATAATAATAGCCGTTTTTTATTATCGCTAATGATCCCTATGGATCATCCTCTGATAATAAAACGATCCAGATCATGAAAAAATATTACTTTGCAAGTTTGGCACCCCTGATTATTTTTCGACATACCTACGAAGCAAATAGTTAACGTAACTCCAGCTGTAATTGATGTACGTTGAATAGGAATGGAGGAAAGCGATTGTTTCATCCCTCGTCCAGATTCTTCTTTGTCTTAAAAATATTTTTAATGCGTAAAACGATATTTTACATTTGCTATTTATTTGTATTTTATATCCATTGCTTGCTGTTTTATTTGGATTTTTGATGTATTTACTTTTTAATGGCGCTGCCATTCGTGAGTTTTTTCTTGTTTTATTCAATCTTTAGAAATTTCGAACAACATCAAACTACGGTTATTTTCTTTTAATTTGCTACAGAATTGCTAAAATCTACACTAATATATAGATGGCATATTTAGATTTAGAGAATTTTCTTTTAAACACATTTAATTCGTAGTTGCAAATTTTTATTCTGCCATTTTACGATGCGGCAACTCCGTACTTGATAGCACAGAGCAGAAGTGGAAACATTCAGAAGTAAAAATTACTTAAATCGTTGGGTTTTGGGATTGGCTATCTGGATCATGAAAATTGAACCCGATAGAACACAGGATCTCGTAGATTTGTTGTAGTGCGGGTAAATCGATGATCCATATGGATCATTATGGGGATAATAAAACGCGGCTAATGTAAATCCTAAGTTGAAATATTTTCCTATGCCCACGATCTCAAATAGTTCCGCCAGGCATCACGCAATAACAGCTAACTTCATATTAAAAGTGCGTCATGTTTCCAAATAGGAATAATTAGTGTACCCACTTACATCTTCTACATACATAACATAATATTAAATAATAGTGAACGACGCCCTTAGTACAAATGCGTGTCTGCAAAACGTTAAGCTTATTAGACCGTGGCAAATGCGCTTGAATTTTGCAAACATTTTCTATTTTGAATGGTTTAAAAAATGAATGATAAAAAAAATTATTGGCACAACAACCAACAAGTCCTAGCCCTAGGCCTAGCTTCTCACAAGCATTTGTTTGTGTAATTTTTATTTTTGAGACAATGAAAAATGGAAAAGATATAATAATTATAAGTTGGGTTAAAACGGCTGAATTAAGAAGCTTTTACAGGAAGTGTAAGTAAGCTCAAGACCCGCCCAGCATACTAATCAAACCACTGAGTTACTTGTAGTGCTCCACAGACTCAAACCTACCCTAACCTATAATTAGATTACCGAAACAATCACGAGTCGAGTTATCATAACAAAGCCCACATACCAAAAACTTCAGGTGTGACTGACCTGATGCTGGCTTAACAATAAAAAAGAAGAACAAAGCCGCAGGCTCTGATGGTTTACCAGCGGAACTCTTTAAATTCGTTGGTTATGTTTTGGTAGGGCGCATGATCAGCTCATGATTCAAATCATCAATCAAGTATAACGTATAAGTGGAAGGAAACATGCGCGATAACTGGATTATCAGCACCATATGTCCCGTCCACAAAAATGGCAATCGTATGTCTTGCAAGAACTATCTAGGCATATCTCTACTTATTAACGTCTTAAAGCATTCTGCAACACACTAATCGGCAAGTGTGGCTTCCGGCCCCGCAGAACGACTATTGAATTAACCAAATGTTTACACTGAGCAAATTTTGGAAAGGAACGAATTTCAAATCGAGAATCGCTACCTATACATCGACTTCAAACCAAACATCTTCAGGAGTTCTGTGTGGCAGTGGCCGCTCTGCAACGTGCAGTTTTCCTGAACTATTTCAAACGTGCACCGGATTTCGACAAAGAGAAGCGCTATCATTGGGCTTCTTCAATATCTCGTACGGGGGCATATAGTGCGCAGGGCAGGTGTCAAAACGGAAGGCACTATCTTCAACAGGTCAGTTCAGTTGCTGCAATATGCGGACGATATTGTTGTCATCAGTCGTTCCCACCGTGCCGTGATAGAAGCTTTCACGGTAATTGAAGAACAGGCGAAATTCGTTGGCCTTTAAGTAAATAAGGACAAGACTACATGCTATCAACAAACAAACAAGCATCTGTCCACCGCTTAGGACAAAACGTAACTATTGAAGGACAAAATATATGCTCTACAAAACCCTTATCCTGTCACTTCTGCAAGCAAGAAGGGAGAGCTGATACTGGGCTTCTTCGAAAGAAAAATACCTCGGCGGATTTTTTGTCCTCTGTGCGAGGAGGAGGAAGAGAAGATACAACCGCGAACTCTATGAGCTGTACCAAGATGTGGATGTAGTCCAAAAAGCCAAAATACGTAGACAACATTGGCTCGGCCGCATCGAGCGAATGGACAATAATGCTCCAGCTAAGAGGATCTTCGAATCCCAGTCCCAGGTTCAAGAAGACAAGGAAGACCGAACCTCCGTTTCAAAGACCAAGACAGAGCGCTTGGCCTGGACAACTAAAAGCAGCGTGCCCGGGATCGTAAAGGATGGAAGAAGGCCGAAAAGTATAGTAGTAGTAATATTAATCAAAAACAATTTGGACACTCTGATTGCGAATATACTCCTCGTCAGAATTATGTACATGGAATCACGTACTATAGGTACTACATAAGCATAACTTCATGAAATAATAATAAAGCACAAGCAGTAATTTTTTTCGCTTGAACTCGTATTCTCTGTAATTTTGTACTATTAATTGTCAATGTTGACAAACAAAAATTCAGCCATAAGACATGTCCAGCAAAAAAAAAAACAAATTTAATTAAGGCACGTGCAGCATTGCATTTTGCACATGTTTTAGCAATGTACCAGTTTTTTATAGCAATATTGCATTATTTCCGCCAAACTGCATAATTTGATTGCAACCAAGCGGCTTCGAAATGTGAAATCAAATCCGAAACTAGTTTGCATGGCAGGCACTATTTGTAGCAGTGAGCAAGTAGTTAGATGATGCTATTTCAGATTCAATGACCGCTTTGCTATTGCAAACAAAAAAAAATAATTAGGTAGGTATTTGGACATTTCGTATTCCATTTGATGTGCACGTTAGATTGACTGTATATAGCGCTTCTTGGGGTTACGATATCACAACAAAGAAAATGTATCTATACTGATTTGCAAGAATGAACAAAAACAAGGTCGTTGGATGCCTGGACCCTCGGACAAAAAAGTAATTTGATTGAAATGATATAATTATACTCAAATGTTTTGTGACTACAGATAGAGGCATGGTTAAGACGTTAGCGTTAGTTATATGTATTGCAAAAACGAATCATTTCGACTAAGGCAAACATTAATGTTGTTGTTTTGTTCTTCTTTATATTTTGAAAGTTGGCACCACTCAGTGGAAGCCAGTAGGTATACGATTAAAACAACAAAAATGTAATATACCACAACATTTTTGAGCTCAAAAAGTCAAAAGGTCAAGTTGATCCTTAGGTTAGGTTAGGTTAGGTAAGGTGGCTGTCATTTGGTCATTTTGGTCATGGTGATACCACCAAAGGGGGGGGGGGGGAGGAAGTGGCCTAAACAGTTCTTTGTGCCGGGCGTTACCTTAGGAATTCTGTTGCAATTTGCGAAATTTGGGTATCCTTCCTGAGAGGTAAACTTTTATAAGTTTCTTCACCTGGTTGCGGCTTAGTCTTCGGGTCAAGGTGGAGGGCGACCGTAGACCGTAACAGTCTGTCCCATGCCTATTGCCTCTGACGCGGCCATCACTAGGGAGGGAGACTGGTGCGTAGCAGAGGTGGCTGATTCAACCAGTCTGCTTAGCTGCTTGACTAAAAGTCAGTGGATGGATTGTCTGTTGGAAAAAGGATAGGGGCAACCGTAGCAGTCTGCCTCCCTTTAATTTTCCTTAAAATCAGTCCACATGACAGAGACTGGTACTGAGCAGAAAAGCTTGATTGAAACTCCAACCTGCTGCATGGCACCGACAGTAGATGTCGCCATTTGTCTTCGGTGAAAAGGCGAGGGGTGACCGTAACAGTCCAACCCCCCGTCTATTGCCTCTGACGGGGTCCTCGAATTGTCGAGATGGGGTTGATTGGTGTAGCCAGATTCTTCTGTTGGCGGTTAGTCTTCGGGGAGAGCAGAGGGGTGACCGAAACAGTCTAACCCCCGCTGGTAGCCTCTGACAGTCCGTTAGTAAGAAGTAGGGCTGGTACAGATCAGGGTAGGCTGCGGCAGGAGAGATCAACGAAGGGTGACCGAAACAGGCTAACACCCCGCCTATCCCCTCTGACGCAGTCCGAAAGTTCCGCGTTTGAAGGTGAAAATTGATTGACTTTTTAAGCTCTTCCCGTTGGCGGTTAGTCTTCAGAAAGAAAACAGACAGAGAGTGACCTAAGCAGTCTAACCACCCGCTGGTATCATCCGACAGTTCGTTAGTAAGGAGGATGGCTGTTACAGATCAGTTAAGGAGACTGCGGTAGGAGAGAGCGACGAAGGATGACCGAAACAGTCTAACCCCCGCCTATCTCCTCTAACGGAGTCTGAAGATTCTACGTGTGAAGGTGAAATTGACTAGACGTGGTCAGTCCTTCCCGTTGGCGGTTAGTCTTCAGAAAACAGACAGAGAGTGACCTAAACAGTCTAACCCCCCGCTGGTATCCTCCGACGTTGATCCTTAATTAATAACAAATATGTACTAGTAAATCTTACGGGTTGGCCAGTTTTAATCGAATCTCATGGATATTTTGAGATTCGATTAAAACGACTGAGATGTCGAAACAAAATCTCGAAAACAAAAATGTCGAAAAAAAAATCTAAATCACGGCGATTTCGAACAATATCATTTTCAGGTATTTTCGAGATTTTGTATTTCAGTACTTTCAAGAATTTTGTGTGCTTTAAGAGAAAAAAATTAAAAAAAAAAATTTAATAAATAAAAAAATAAAAATAAGGTTCGCGAATTCATTAGAATCACGGAGAAGGAACATTTTCTTGATTCTCACAGATATAAGTACCTAAAGCCGGGAAAGAAGTTATTGACAGTGAAAACCTACGGATGTCCCATATGGTTCACTATCTCACCAACGACAATGAAGAATATCGAGATTTTCGAAAGGAAGATACTCAGAATCTGCACAGGGCTTTGGCGTAACCCGATAACGCTTAAGTATTATCCGACAACGATGCTATATGAAAGAGAAGGGATGATTCCAATGGCACAATTTATGATGGAGCTCTCCGCTAGACTTCTGCGGAACTTATATGATGACCCCAACCAGCAAATCCAGCAACTCATTCAGCAAGAATTAGAACCTCTACAACCATATCTGAGCGCAAGAGCTATCACAGATCCAGTATTTGAAGATATTATACACAACGAAGATACACCATTCTACGAGAAGACAAACAGCAGACATTATATGGGATAAGCCCCTGTAATACAACATATATAATGCGGCAAAATTAGTTAGCCTAGCCAATGACAAACTAAATATGTATTTAGAAAATTATTCATGTAATAGATTAAGTAGTCACTAATATATGTAATGTACAATTACCATTTCGGTCTCCTTTTGTTCAGCTGACATTACTTATTTATCTAGTTGTTAAGCCAATTTGTACTGATAGTAGAGTGTTCGTCTGTGAAAAGTTACGTTTCCATATTAAAACGTCAGTTTTCTTTCGTAAATAGATACCTACCAGCAGTTTCGCAACGTTTGTGATCAATATCATACGCCTCAACATAACTGAAGAAACATTTCAATTACGTTAAAAGCCAAAGATAAAAACAAAAGAATGTTCATTTTTTTTTTACAAATATGTACTTGATCTCAAAGGTGTTCGTCGTATTCGTGTATGATAAAGCAGACGCATGCCAAGCCCAAAAGAATGGATCTTCGTTTGTAAACAAACAAATCAGTTTCGCTTAGTTTACACTTCAGACATTACCTACTATAGGTTGAAACTTTTAGTGTGTAGCTATATGACAATCGTTAGATAGATTTATCAATCTAGGGCGTACAGAACAAGATTGTAAAAAAAAGATCACTAAAACGAATTGGCACTTGGCAAAAAAGGGTGAGAAATGAGGCGAAATTATTAAATTAACATCAATACAACCGCGAGTGCATTAAGATACATTTCTTAAAAACAATATAATGTAATTATAAAAAAAAACAGCCCAATGATGGACAAATATAATCGACAATCCATGCGGGTCCCGTAAGGTGTCTAGTGTTTTGTAACGATTCTTTTTTTAGCTCTTTGTCTAATCTAACCTACTTGAAACTTAGTTATAGCATTCTACAATACTAGTGATAGTGATGTATGAACATGTAAATCATCATTCCGCAAAATCGAATCCAATTCTAAGAACATAAAAAGAATGATTGAGAGACGATCTATGGTCCGTTTTAGGGGCCAGCTTCATAATTTCCAAAAAAATTGTATTGATTTGTAATCTTAAACGTTGGTAGAAACATAAAAAATATATAATAGGTGTTTCGGTATTTTTTAATATGACTCCCATCCTCTTTTAGAGTGTCTACCACAATGGGAACGCAACTTTTCACCCAAAAAAAAATTTTTTTGAATCGACAAAATGTCCGAAAAAATATGGAGAAAATAAGTTCATAGAAAAAAAAATCAAATGCAAAACCAAAACCTCGAAAAAAAAAATTCTGAAAAATGTCGAAAATGTTTGAGATTTTTGTAAAAACATTTAATTTTGGGGAAATCGATTTCCAATACCCTAAAATATTATTTTGTCGCCCTTAAAAGGACGGTGTTTCACTTAGTTTAACTTATCGTAGAAATTAAGCAATGTTTGTGGTATAGGCTCCGTTGAACCTATGCACGGTTAATTGGAACTCAGGAGAATCGATGAGATTTTATTAAGTGCTGTGCACCTCCCTTCCTACTACAGTCTACAATCTCTCCTGTGTTCGCTCCCTTCTCAGGCACGATTCCTTGAGGTGTTGCGGAGTGCTGTGTCGCTACCCATGCCATAAGTATTTTATTTTACGTAGTTAGTAACATTTTTCTCTCTTGTATTGTGTCACATAGTAGTGTCCAAAGCCCTTCTGGTCTGATTGCGCCATACGTATGGCAACACACCACACGTTATAAGTCTGGTTCTGGCTTTAGGTACTTAAATCTGTAAGAATCGAGAAAATGTTCCTTCTCCGTGATTCTCATGAATTCGCAAACCTTATGAAAGAAATGTTCTTCCACATGCTCCATCAATCAATGGTTTAGTAGGTGAAGTACAAGTTGTGTACCTATTTGGATACCTACAAGCAGCGTTGCCATTTTGACTGCTTTCCAGTCAAATCTGACTGGATTGATATGAATTTAGCTGGAAGATTTTTTAAAATCCAGCCGGCTGGTTTTTTAGCTGGATACGAATTTTGTTTGACTGTTTTGAAATGTTTCGTGTAATATCACTTTTCTATCAACATAAATTTTTAAATTCAAAGTGGAAATAGAAAAAAATAAAAAAAACGAACAACTATTGCTCAAATTTCACTTTTTTTGTTGCTCTGAGCTTGGAAGCATATACCACTCATACAATGAACCAATTTATGCGTTTGCATTTGCACAAGTACTTGTCTTTGCCAACTTACAAACAAATATTTAAAACTGAAAATTTATCAGTTGTGTGAGGTTCAACTTTCCTATACCGGCCGAAGTAACAAAATAATATTGGTTGGTACTAATTATTATGTACTTACAGAAGCAGCAATAAAATATTCGACATTATGAATTCAGATGCAAATGATGGGGGGACAATTGAAGCGCTCAGAGAGATTGATATATAAAGTTCATTTATAAGTTAATACATTTTGTATACCCTCCACATGAAGGAATATTTCCTTTATCATTACGTTTGTAACTTAAAGAAAGAGTCACCGGATTTGACCAGGATCAAGTTCTGAATCGATTCAGCCATGTCCGTCTGCCTGTCTGTCTTTCTGTTGAAAACACGATATAGTGTCAAAAGGAAATGAATTGACCTAGGCGAATGAAATTCTGACAGAGGACTTCTTTCTACAGTTCAGGTTGGTATTGAAAATATGGGCTATATCGGTCAAGTAGTTCTGGTTCTGGTACCCCTCACACCAAACCAACATTAGACCAATGCCCATGCCTCACATGGCTAACTTTTTGCATGACTTGTATAATGTATGCAGTGGAGGGTATCAAAAGCAACGGCCAGACCATTGATAACACTTTTACTTGTATTTTTATTTTCATGACTGGATTTTTAGCTGGATTTTTGTTTGAATTTCTTTGACCGATTTTTTGACTGGATTTTAGGTTTTTGACTGATTTTTTTCCAGTCAAATCTGACTGGAAGGCGGATTTCAAAACGGCAACCCTACCTACAAGCAATCCAGATTGTCTTTATCTGTGAAATTTAAACACTGACAGCGGTATTAATAAAAAAGCCCTATTCGCTCTTTAATCCATTTGATAGCTAGCAGACGAATAGTGGACTTGCTCCTTTGATAACTTTTATTATTTATAAATACATCTTATATCCATATCAGCTATCCACTCTTTATCATTGAACGCACGGCACTGCGTCCAAACTGTACTAAACATGGTTGTAAATCTGTCATATTCCATCAGCTGACACTATCATGCTGAGAGCATGTTATGTGCTTCCGCTTGCGATTTTTAGATTCTCTCTGAAATTCTCTTTCAGCTTTTAAATTTCTCGCGTCCAATCGAACTTTTTGTTGGTATACGTGTATTTGAAATTATGTGGATAGGTTAGCTCTGTGTGTGAGTAAGTTAATCACTCTAGTCTCTCTCTCTATACGCCGAATTTGGTGAGTTAAGTCATCCGCTCGTTAAACATGTCAGTGAAAGCTAAGATGTGTTTATGAATAAGAATTACGAGTTATCAGATGTGATAAAGCAAATTCGCCGCTATTCGGTATTTATTAATACGGGGGTGAGAATTTTACCCCAGATCCACCACGTCACTGTCACGCCACTATTGTTCAATGTTCAATGCAGAGTTTTGGTAATGATTAGCTTCATAGTAGATTATGTAGTATCTATGTTGGAGGTCTATAATTACAATTAAAGAAGTTACAGTAAGGCATGAAATAAAAAAATTCTATTATTTTATTACTTTTTTTTATTTTCAGATGAAATCAATGGACGCGAATCGATATGCTACCAAAAAAACTATCGCCCAGGGAATGTTGGACATTGCGTTGTTAACAGCAAATGCATCACAATTAAAATACATACTTCAAGTGGGAGAACAACATCAATTCTACAAACTGATGTTAATATTAATAAGCCTTTCGATATTCTTGCAGGTAACTAAATTATGCTAATGGGTAGAGAGTACGCTATTTCAAACAATTATTTCTATTGTCAGTCCAAGAAATTTGTCCTTATTAACGCTCGATCATAAAATTACAATCAATTTATAACATTTGTCCGCTTAGGTATTTATGTCTATGTTCGCCTTCCTCAAATTAGAATTAAATTCAGGATCTGGGGCCCTACTCTCTATTTCGTTCCGAAAGTCAATCCTATTCGAAATTGCTTTTAGTTCCGTTTTTGAATTCGTACTCTGTAATACTTTTGATTTTTCGTATATCATCAATGACTTTGACATTTGGAGATTTCATTCCGCTTTCGAAATAGAGAGTACTAAATGTTCGGTTTGGGAAAATTTAACTTTCGGTACGAAATACAGAGAAGGGCCCCAGTTCTTTTAGTTTCTCAATCTGAACGAAACTTCGTAGGACAGAATAAAGAAAGTCGTTTTGAAGTTCGGATCCACAGAGACAAACCACAAAATCTAAACAGTTCATTCTATTACCCAACTAATTAGCCGAACAGTGATTCAAATCGATTAACGCGCTCTTGAGTTATCTTTCTCCGTATTTCAAAAATGTTGCAGCTCATTTGGTCTGCATATAATACTGGGGCGGGCGTCGCTATAGCCGCGCGCCTTGAGAATTTTAATCTCACTTTTTGGATGTTTTTGGAATAAAAAGTGTCTTTTGTTCGTTTTTCCCAAAAATTCTTTCGTCACTTTTTGATGTATGAATACCATTAAAATAAAATTCCCGAGCACCTCGCAAGCAAGCCATAATATTACTGATGGTGTCTTTTAGTGCAGATTTCATTTTCATTTTCGTTTTTCGCGTACTTTAGCCGCATTAATCCGCATGGTAAAGCTTGTCCACTCTTGAAACAGAAACATTTTTTGAAATCAAAACTTTTCAAACTTCAGAAAGTCAGCAATAGCCCTAGGTGTTTACTTTAATGCCCCGAGATGCTCACAGATAGGTGTTACTTCTGCAATTAAGGTATTACAATACCAATCGTTGCATAAATAACGAATTCTAGTTTCGACTTTAAATTTATGTAAGCTCGAAACTGCTAAATTGGTATAGAAAATATATATATAAATAAATTTAAAGCCGAAACTGAAATTGTTTCTAAGGAAGGCCCAAGGGAGTCCTGCGCAAATAAATAAGGTCACAATAAATAATCTATATATATACATATATATAAAAATTGAGCCTTAAAATGATTGTCATCGATTCACGCCTTAACGCACTATTGGTCCATATATGGTTTCAGTGAAGTTTGGTCAAAATTGGACAAAGGAGCGTGGCACCGCCCATACAAAAAAAAAGCATTTAAAATCCTATATCTCGAAAACAACCAAATCGATTGAGCTCAAACTTATAGATGATCTTAGTTATTGGCCCTGGAGTGGTCCTGTGTAGATTGAAACTCGATGACGTTATATCTCGATAACCGCTGGGCCGATTTTCATTATTCTTTTTTTGTTTTGTTCGTATTGCTGTATTTCAGGTTTATGAAGAAAGAAAATTCATGCAAATCGATTTATTCTCATTTCTCGCATTTTACGAAAGAACATTATATTAAAGTCAAGAATACGTCTAGTCTAGTTCGGTATTGTTCATACGTATTCACGAGGCAAATTCGTACAAAAACGCATCCAATGTGCGGCTGGCCTAAGAATTTTTCCATAAAAAACTTGTTTTATATATGAGACTAGCAATGCCCGCGGCTCCGCCCGCCGCCGCACAGTGGTTCCATTTGTATGGGAAGTGCGGTCAAAACTCTAAATTTAATTTTACCTGATGGAAAATAAATTAAATAATTTAAAAAGTGATTTGTTTTAAATATTATTTTATTTTGCAAAGAATTATATCAATAAATTTAAAATTTCTTTTGACAAAGTCGATTTTTGATTTTTTTTTAAATTTCTTTCGTTAGAAAGCAAAGGGTCTGAAGTCAGCAGTAATCTATTTAACAAATCGGTGTTTGTTGATATCCTTGATATTTTTCTCGTGTTTTTTGAACGAAAAAACTTGACATCTTTATTTTTAGCTTCAGCTGCCTCCTCCGTAAATTGGCCTATAGGTAGTATGGAATGTTTTACGATTTGTCCTCCATGAATTAGAACCTTGTGTACTGAAGCTGGCATTGGGTACCAAGGGTATTCTGTAACGATTTCTCGGGCTGTTTCTTGTGCGTATTCTTGAAAAGCTTCTGCATTAATTGCAAAACAGCTTGCCAAAGTTTTTAAAATAATGGCACATCTTTCGATAATCGATTGCTTTACACCAGTTATTTTGGAAGATACAGATGGGTTTGGAAAAAATTTTCGGGCAGTATTGCCATCATTTGAATTCCCTCCACCTTGTTTCGGCTTGTCAACTATCAACCCAATCTTCTTAAATTCTCCTTGGATACGTTTTTTTTGTGCGTCCGAAAGATGTTTTTCATTGCTTCCTGTGCGCCATTTTTTGAAATCCAACCGATAAGCTAAATGAATGAAGAATTTAAAAAATCTTATCCATGCATGCAGTGGAGATATGCCGAAATCTAAGAAATCTTCATTGATGGTTCTTTCTAAGGAGCTTCGAATGTCATTCATATTACTTGGTATTGCTCCACAAATATAGCATACTTGTTGTGAAGCCGTATGTGACAAGGCATTGCATATCTTACCGTCAACCATTGTCAATTTAAGTATATGCTTTACGCTGATAAAACGGTCCGATATATTAATAATTGTTTCACTGAATTCATTTATTTGGCTCTGTATATATTCTTGCTCAGCTCTGCTCAAGTCTGCCGTTTCTTTTTTTAATTGAAAACGTATGGGTCGGCAGTATCGAGTTGATCCTGGTCGAGGATTTTGCCATACAATTTTCTTTTCAGATTCAGAGCCCTCTTGCGAAAAAAGTTGTATTGGAACATATGATGTAATAAACATATCCGAATCGCTGAATTCGCTGGATATTCTTTGCTTGTATTCGGACTGTCCACTGCTTCCATCAAAGCCCCATTTGCCGATTAGAGTAAGATTACCTAAATCAAGAGTTCATGTAGCCACAGTGAAATTATATTTTTACAAAAGACGAACACAACATGTGGTTTTATTCAGACGAGCGACACTATTATATAGGCAACTGAACTTATCGGTTGCAACAAACACGAAACCTTTTTACTACTAACACAGCTAAAAAATGAAGGGACAAGTTTTACAATATATGATGATCTCTGCAATACGTCTCCTCTTCGTTCTAGACGAGCTTTTCAAAAATGGCTTTTTTGGTCTGCCTTGACGTGTTTGCGAATTATTCTCATCTGCTCGGTCTTGTACAGAACTAAAATCTTCCTCGAAATCAAGCCAGGCACTGTTTTTAGATAAAAGTATGTTTTTTTTCTTTGAGCAAGCCTCCCACCTTCTTTGAAAGGATTTACAGAGGTTACTTATCTTCTTTTTTGCTTCTAATTCTTCTATTTTATAAATTTGTTTAAAAATTGTCCATGTTTCGTTAGATCTTGCATAACTGCCACCTTTCTTCACCGAATGCCAAATGTTAAAAATATCGATTCGCTTGATCATATTGCTTCAATCTAAAAAAAAAGTTGGAAATCAGTGTTTTACTTTGTGTCAAAATGTTAAGGTTTGCGCCAATCTGCGCTCAAAAAGCCATACATATTCTGAAAGAAGAAAAATAGCTCTAAATTTTGATGTATAAATTATAACCGGCATTTATCGGCACTTGATGTGTTTTTCTTTAGAAAAACACGAAAAATTAAAAAAAAAAAAAACAAATCATGCCTCAGTTCCAATGGAGGTCAAAAAAAAAATATTTAGAAAACCATTTAAATACCTTCATTTATATTTGTTTTATTATTCGCATCACCTTTTTTTCAAAATTAACTTTAAACAATCTACTAAAATTGATTAATGCTAAGTCCTGTTTTCAGATTTATATTTTTTTTTTAACTGCGAAAAACACTCAACTTTGTGATGCCACTGACAACCAACAACTAATTTTAAATCAGACATCTTACTGTCACTTAACTGTCCCGTTATCATAGATAATTACTGCATTAAAAAAAAAACAATTTGATTAACTTTGAAATTTTGACTTTTGGCCTATGGGAGGAACCACTGTGCGCCGGCCGGTTTCATCTCTTTTAAATAAAACTAAATTTATATGACTTATCATTGTACGTGTGTTTATATAATTGTCCTCTTATTTAGTTTACAAAATATTTTAACGCAATGTTTTTGTGTAAACTATACACTTTATTTTTTTTAGTGGGAGCAAGTATAAACAAATTACCACTGCAGCTAACACGCGACCATGAAACATATAGCTGTCCATGTGAAAAACGTGGCTGTCGGAGGTAAACTCCAGCCGAGTAGCTCCAAAGATAACCCCTATACCTCCGTTTCCCCTTCCACCATCTTCTCCCTAAGTAATAACTTATATTGGATCCGAAAAATTTAGAAAATTTAGCCAGCACAATGTTGTAAGAAGTTTTAGTTTAGAATCGGCCAAATAGTTCCAGAGTTAGTCCCTACCACCGCTTTACCTATCCCTCCCCCGTCCCAACTTATTCCTTACGTAACCTGTACTGATCCGAACGGTGTCACCATGACAGCGGTAAAAGATCTTTTAAAACCGGCCTAGTAGTTCGAGAGATACCCTTTTCCACCCCCCTTTATTTTCACTCCTATACCACTGCACTAAAACCTAAACGGGCATCAAATCTATAAATGAAAGAAATGAAATACCTACATCGTACCAATAGTTTAAAAAACTAACAAAATATGGCTTACATTATACTAACACTCTCACGGGATAAACATTGAAAACAGGTTAATTGTATTTTTTGCATTGTGCTATTATTTTATTGTATGTATTGTGATTAGAAATTAACCCCCATGCAAAATTTCAAAGACCTAAGTCAATGGACATACTATTTCACATAAATGAAAACTCGTCACAGGTATGATTTGATTAATAACGCTATCATATCGTTATACTTTCCATAGCTGTAGATCTCATATTATGTAGATATGTACAATAATTGTGCATAGCTACATACTTACGCATCACAAACTCCTTATAGCTAGGTACGTAGTTTGATTTATGCATATCCATTCCCTACATCAAATTCAACTACGCATTTCATGAGCATTTACAATTATGCATTATAAATGCCCGTCGTGCGAGTAATCATTCTATTTTTAGAACGCAAATCAAAACTACCCTTCCTAAGCACAACTGCGATCGATAAAGCGATTTTTTCGCACTTGGCCAAATAAGATCTAGTTTCAATTTATTATATCTCACCCTCTGGATGGAGCAGAAAAACGAATGTTAGCTCAAAATACTCGGTAAAATATTGCCTAACAATTAAAAGTATATCCTGAATTGACATAAATCTATTTATCAGTATAATGGCAAGTTAAGAGTAGTAAGGTCGAAATAGAAAAGTTTGTTTGAAAATTTTTTCAACTCTTAGGTATAGGACGAATTTTGAAAAACGATGAATGAGGCATGTAATAATTTTGACTTATCTCTCAACACACAAACTTTCACGTTCATACGGCTAACGGTTCTTGTGATCCCCCTTACTCCCCGCGAACTCTTCACTCCTGAGCAATTCTCACCCACCCTACGGACTAAGTTGGCCACATCTATAAATCAGAAAAAATCGGACGAATGGTTCTCGAGTTATGGAGAAACGAACAGACGGACGTTGCATTTTATAAGTAGTATGGATGTCGCCTTGTAAGATCGTTAAATTTAACCTATAGATACAAGATAAACCATCTGAAAGGTTAACGTTATGTCACCAATAAATCAGTTCTTTTTAAACGTTACTATTTAAGCACTAACATTATAGTTAGAAAATGACTCATGAATAATTTAACGCGCTTTAAACATGGTCTAAGAAAAATGTAAACTCATGTAGCATAACATTCAAAATGTTTCATACACGAGTATTATTATAATCATTAAAAACAAATATTAAGCATATATACATATATTTAGTTGTATAAATGAAGACATTTCCTAATTCAATTGTTATTTGTTCATAAAATAGATTATATCTGGCGTCCTGAGTTTATCACTGAGCCTCTTACGTGATTGTCGAATGCATATGCCGGAATTCCATGCATCAGCTAACTTCCTCAATCATGTTCGAACAGCATTTGCATTTATTACTGCAATGTTAAATTTATTTATATCGGCTTTTGATTCACGATTGCCCCCTCCGAAGGGTGATTTCTTAAATATTTAAAAAATAAGTCAAAATGTGTAGAATGATAAAAATTCTCCAAATTGTTTGTATGTATTTAAATAGATCTTAATAAACAGTGTTTCAAATTAAATTAAAAGTAATGTAGTTTTTTTTAATTCAAAATTTCTATATTAATCATTTAAGACGACTAATTTTAGGGTCTTGGGCCTTTAAGTTGAAGATTAAAAATAATTATTGGTAAGGCCCTATGAAAACTTTCCCCATTGGGCTTTAGTAATAATCATTTTTAGCATTCAGTTTAAGTTTGTTGTAGGTCACAATGGATCATTTTATATGGACAAAAATCGCTACTGTTAGTTTAGTTACGTACATATTTCATTGTTTGTGCGGGAAAGTTACGTTTTTTATACTTCCATAAATGACATTGCTAATGCCGATACTACCTACATATTTTATTTTCCACAAAAATTTATAAATTGTGTCTTCTAGCCGTTGTTTTTAGGAGACAGAAGTGAAAAACAGGGGCTAGTTGTGTGGGACTTTATACTTTAATGCATGTAGCTACTAAAAGCACCACGATAAAAAAAACCAATACAGAAAACACGGCAGAGTCTGAATATAAATTGACGAACACTCAGTTTAAAAAAAGAGACGTCCCTGTTCTTTAAAATTTGTTCGGTGTAAACGCATGAAAATACTGGCTCTTAATAATTGTGGAGCCAACAGGGAATTTTAGGACTTTCCTAAGCGCGGTAGATTAACATATGGGGAATACATTGCACCCTGTTGACTACCTCCACCATATCTAAGTCCTCTTAGATTTGTGTTGGGGTTGGGTACCCTATCTTACTTACTTAGGCGGCTCTACAATTCGGGGTAAACCAAGGCCTCAACTAACAAGCCTTTCCAGTTAGTCCGGTCCTTAGCTAACTGCCTCCAGTTGCGCATTCTTAGTCGGTTGCATTTGTTCCCATCCGCTCTACATGTCCTAGCCATCTTAAACGACTTACTCGCAGTTTTCTGACCAGGTCGATATCGCTGTACAGCTCGTATAGTTCGTCATTGGATCTCCTTCTCCAAAACCCGTCAACGAAAACGAGACCGACATTTTTACGAAGAATCTTGCTCTCGAAGCGACCGAGGATATCTGCATCCGATTTAGATAGAGTCCAATCTTCAGCATCTTAGCAGGACTGGGATGATCAAGGTCTCATACAGAATTTCCTTAGTTGTTCGGGATAGCGGATAGGGCTCTAATACTCAATTGCCGTCTTAGCCCAAAGAAACAGCGGTTGGCAAGAGTTATTCTTCGTTTAATTTCTTCTGAGATGTTCACCCCTATCGTGGAATCCGCCGGGCGGAATTATTCACGGAAAAGAATATTTTGGTATCGTCGAATCCGCAAAGTGCATTAACAGTAAAATTGGTATGGAGGGCCTACTGCCCCCTGTTGGATTTGGAGTAGGCGCAAGATTAGATAGACCATACGCAAAGTTTCTTTAAATAGTTAGAATTAAAACTTTGGGGATTTTGATTTGGTGGATTTTGAATTTGGGGATTTTGTGCTTGGGGATAATCTATTTGAGGATTTTTTTTAAACAGTGGGGATTTTAGGTTTTGCGATTTTGCGCTTGGGTATTATGTGGGGTGGGTATCCCTTTGTGTTGATGTATGCTCTCCACTAAGTCGTATCCGTCGCCATTCCCTTAAATCCCTTCGGCTAGTAGACCGAAGTAGACCTGGTTTGAAAGCCTTGAATTTACATTTTGCTATCCTCACTTTATTTTGATCGGATAGACGTAATCTTGGCGCAAATCCCCTAGATTCATTGATTCGTTTTGCCTGACAGTGGAATTTCGGTATAGTCTTCGCCCTTAAACTGTTTGTAAGGTTCTTCCATATCCTCTACATCTACACCAACTGTTACTCGCTACTACAAGGTTTACTTGCATATCTCTACGTTATCTGTATTATTATTATTATTTTAACTGTCTCCAGTATAACAACATTTGAGAAACTTTTATGTGTTCCTCGCTCCCTAAGCGGTTCAAATCGATAGACACAATTTCCACTTGATCTTGTAAAAGTATTGCTTTTGTCCGACCCCTACTTTAATTAGTAAATTGCACAAGTATAAGTTAGCTAACAAACGTCAGTTATCTTATGTAACAACTGTGTAACTGGTTGATATCTTCCACGCAGCGTTTATTAATGCGGACGCGGAGACAGAAGTATAACTGTGAGTTCCTTTCTAAAGAGAAAATCAGAAAATACAGACACAGACACACCAAACACATCAGTGATTAACATCAACATTTCAGGAAGTAAATCTGCACGACCGACTTAAATACGTTACACAATTTTTCCATATTAGGTAGGTAGTCCTGTCCGTTACTTCCTCTTATCTCGCATGTTAGCTTTTACGGCAAATCAAGTTATTGGATTTTACTAAACTTTATTTGGACACAAAAATGTAATATTTCATGCCGGCTCCAGGTCAACGAATCCATTTAATTTGCAGTCTTGCAAGCACGTACTAAAGTGTTTCATTGACCTGATGTTGTTGTGGCATGTGCAAAATATTAAAATGTGTTTGTACCTACACTAAATATTTACTTTTAAATTGGTTTCTAAATTCCTTCCATTGAATTCGTTTTTTTAGCTCCTGGTCGGAATTTTGTTTGTCATCATTGGAAGTTTAAACATCAATAAGAAGAAAGATCAAACCGCCGCAATTATACTGAATGATGCTATATTAGTTACAATCTTTATAATATCTATTGTTAATGTGATCATATCTGGTTTCGGAATAGAGTATTCATCGCAACCCTTAAGACTTCTCGATCGAGATGGCAAAGAGCCATAGAATTTAGTATCTATATAATATAAGAAAAAAAAATCCTTTTTTTAGAAGGTATAACAATTTGTTTGTGTGCACTGATTTTAAATGATATTACAAATAAAGTTCGTTAACAGAATATAAAGCTGCGTTTTATTGTATACACAGGTGGTGACTGGTGTCCTGCTTACGATGCAATCTCTAGTAAGCCTGCATAAATCTGAACATCAAAGAAATATAGCAAATTTGCTTAACCATATTATCGTTGCAATGGTTTTTTTGACCGTTTTCTGTGATGTTATGAAGATGAACTTTGGACTTGATCCTGCTGTTGCTGTTTCAAGTGGAAGTGCACCATAATATATTTTATATTCTAAGAAACGACTATAATAAAACTGAATAAAGTTATTAAATAATTAGAAACGTGGCATTTTAAGAATATTAAAAAGAATAGCTTTGACCAGTTTATATGGATAGCAGGTAAGTGGCACTTTACTTTTAAAGGCGATAAGTGTGGGTGGACCTGAGACTTCGACCATCAAGTCACATACCCCCTCACTCGGAGCGACACTTGGCCTTCTGCCTTTAGTTGATAACGCCAAGATGCTTAAGCTCTCCTCCGACTGATTAAGCCAATTTCGGAAAAGGTCTTGCCATACACTATTTGCCGCTTGGGAAAAGAGAAGAATATTTTCTGAGATGGAGGACAAAAGCCTATTCCCTGTGTATGTCACACAGTTGGTTGGTGAATTTGAAGCTTTATGGATTTGTCTGTCACTAAGGTGAGAGCTTCACGGATAAAACAGATAAGATAAGATTGGAAACAGGCTAAGTAGAGAAAGTTTTTATCTAAGCATCTAGGTACCATCCTTGATTTAAAACTTACTTAATTAGCAACGTAACACAAAAGAAAAATCAATAAAAGTGGTATTCATGCAACGTCGTAAACTCGTCGTAAATGGTAAATGAACTGTCAAAATTTGTATGAAAAATCATTTACGACAAGATGGTAAACTTATGTGGTTTTCGGTTGGTCGTCCAGAACCGTCCGGAAGCAATCCGAACGCTTCTTCAAGCGTTCGATTGGTACTCAACTGACAGTTCTTCTACTGAAAGGAAGAGAAAATTGCTTCTAGATTTGAATTCAGAATCGCGGAGAGTTCTTCCGGACGGTTCTGGACGACCAACCGAAAACGACATTACTAATTACTACGCGAATTTGTGTGGAAAACCGAGGTGGTAAACTTACGACGAGGTCAATGTGACATTTCACACTTGAAATAAAGGCGCGAAATCAGGAAAAAATTACTTTGCATGCATTTATAATACTTTTCATGCATTTATAAATAGAAATTGCACATTTTACTATTCCAAGTGTAGGATAATTAATTAATACATCAAATTGTATTGAAAGCAAGTTTTAAAATAGTTTCCAAACAAAGGATGCTCTCGTTCGCGGCAAAAAGTTTGGAATTGGAAATTTCGTTATTTAAACCCTTTTAAAACTTGTTTTCCTGATACAATTTGTTAGACTAACTAATTATTCTACACTAGGAATAGTAAAATGTGCAATTTTCTCTTTATAATTGCATCAGAAGTGGTTTGTTCGTATTTTATCAATTCATTCGTTCCCTCTCATGTGAAACAGCTGACTGGTTTACCATCATTTACGAAGGCAGCTATTTGGGGCCTTCATAAAACGTGCGTCGTAAACTTTCCATTTTACGCGAATGGTAAACTTACGACTTGCATGAATACCCTTAATGTGACGTAAGCCACTATTACTCTTTTTAAAAATCGTGTCAATTGTTGACATTCCGAAGGAAAATTTTGTCTACATACAACTTTCGGACAAAATCTGACGTCATACATATGTCCGTTATTAATGAACCCGGTCTAGTATTGATGTTATTACCGAATTGAAAACATTTATACGTACCGTTAATGTTAGCAGTCAAAACGCAAAATAAAAATACAGGGGGCTTTTTCCAAAATGCGCGGAGGATCGCTTATTTTTGTATTTCCAAAAGCGATTCGATCCATTCAACAGCGATAGCTATTTAGTCACGGATTGCTGGCGGAATTATTGCAAAAAATAAACTAAATTCTTGTGTCGGGAAAAAGCTGTCAAACTTTTGGCAAAATAAATGGAAAAATTGAAGTCTAATTGGAAAAAAACTGGAAAGCACAGTTCGAATTTGGGAATAAGCAAAAGCGAAGACGGTCGAACGAAATCGAAGTATCGCTTTCATTACGATCCGCCGCGCATTTGGGAATAAAAATAAATAAAAAGGTGGCGAACAGGCGGTAGATACCCTAGGCCCAGCTTCTCGCAACCATTTGTTTGTGTGAGTTTCTATTTTTGGGACGAATGGAAGGGATCTACAATTTTATGCCGGGTCCAAACGGCTGAATTGAGAAGCTTTTTCAGGGCCCAGATTCCGTAAAATGAAAACGATCGAACGATATCGTTTTCACTAAACCTGTCTCTATCATATCTGTGGCAATAGACAGACTGCTATTGTCGAAACGATATCGTTCGATCGTTTTCATTTTACGGAATCTGGCCCCAGGACAGTCATACTCTCGATGTTTGTCAGACGTTCGTGAGAGGTGGCGCAGTAGAAAAAACCTCAAGATGTAATTTGTGTTTTTCCGGGGACCGAACCTGGGATCCCTCGCACAGTAGTCCAGCACACTACCACTGCGCATTTAGGAATAACCCCCCAAAATTTGATATCGTTCGTTTTTCTAAGGCCAGAAAACTCAATCGACTTATGTAGCGGAAAAAACGAATCCCGGGGTACCAATGTTTATCACTTAATGCGAGAAGAAGAAACCACTTTTGAATGCATTGAATTTCTGGGATTCCAGATTTGTAGGTTGGCCACCAAACTGGACAATATTCCAAAGAGATTAAACGAAAGAACAGACATTTTGTGACATGAGAGATTTAAATTGTATTGAAAAAAAGTTTTAATCGGTTTCTTGCCTTACTGACAATGGGCCTTACTAATAATCATTTTTAATCTTTGTTTGTTGTATGTTTGTGGTATATTGAAAAAATCGCTACTGTGGTATTAGTACCGCGCAATGAATCCAATTGGAGGTTAAAGTTGAGCTTTCTGTCGAAGATGGCACCACGATCAAAAAATAAATATACACACTTTAAAGAGTAAGCTCCATTAAGTATGCGGTAAAAAGATGTAACCTTTACCTTGTACGCTACTATAAAAATGAATAGGGAGCCAAAATAGAAAACGATAATATTACTATCTACGAACAAGTAGTTTAACATTTTTCAAACGTTCACTTAGATATGAACAGATGGATCTCAAGATCCATTGCGGAAATCCATAAAGTTAGGTTTTAACTTTAACTTTGTAGCATGCCTTACAAAAATTAGCATAACTTGTCAATGCAATGGAAGAAAATTCTATTAAATTAGGTACCGAGTTGATGTTTTGGGCAATGTTGCTCATCTGCAAAAATGTTAGAAGAGTGACAGATAGATATGTGTACTTTCTAAAAATAGCTTGCCCAAAATAGCTAAGGCCCAAGTTCTAAAGGATTAAAACAGGACGGACAGGAAGGACATATACCAAATTGTTCTGGTTAGATTTATATCAGCGAAAATAAGTTTATGACAACTAACAAAATCGGCAATCTAGACAAAAGCACAATAATAAATGTCGTTCAGGACCGCTGATAACCCTGAGGAAATATAAAAGCAGCAATATAATCGCACTTACCTACTTCCAAGCCCTAGAATTCTGTATCTCTCGGAACGGAAAATTCTCCGATTTAATACGAATCGGAGGATTTTTGCTTTGAGGTATTCTTCCGAGCAGCTTTTTCGAACTTTGTGCCGACAAATATGTAACGCACGCTGGCGCTTTGCATTTCAGTGCGAACAAGTGCGTTTTTACTGATATATTTGACAGCTTGATACGAATTTTCTTTCGATATGCTCCGACAGGAATTGTTTGCGGAATTTGTTTACGATTTGCAGTAAAGTATTGAAAGCAATAAAGGTCAGATAAAATGCCTGAAGTGATTCTAAATTTGTCCCTTGGTGAATATATTCGAATATTTAACTATGGCAACGGATTACATGATTTATCATTATTAACTTTCCAGAAGACCCAGAAGAATACCCATATGGTACAACAAATGTGATCTACGCCGACGGATCCAAAATTGAAGAAGGTTTGGGAAAACTAATGCGTAGGTACAGTGGTCCTGGCCATATATACCACTCATGCACAGGTTGGTTAAGAGGTTTATTAATAATTACCATTTAAAAGTTCTGTCCCTTATTGTAAGGCGAAATCTACTACATGAAGTTTGCCAACTGTAAAAAGACTAGACATACAAAAATCTCTTTTAGACTGGATTATTGGAATAAAAAAAAAAAAAAGAAATTAAAAAAAAAGTAATGATTCAATTCATATATTCAACTCCTTTAAAACAAAATTAATAATACTCGGCAATATGCCCGATTCCTCTAAATCAAGAATATCTTTCCGCACGCTGGGGCTCAAACGAGATTTTATCATCTAGAAATAAAAAAAATACAAGAGTATTTGTATAGAGAAAAAAAAGTGCACAACTTATTACTAGTGGAAAAAAAAACTACTTTGCCGACACCTTTTTTTTATTGATTTAATAAGGAAAGAAAATTAATTTAATTTACAACTTCCAGCTACCTAGTGCTGCTGTACAAAGGCAAACGAAGGAAAATAGACAGCCAGTCCAAGAAATTTAATTGGCCTAGTTCAGTTTTAGTAAGTCGTGGGAGGTTTACATGAGTTTTAAGGGCCAAAAACCAAGGATAAAATTCTGGTTCAGTGATATATTCACATAAGTTTCAACCTCAAATCATAGACAACTAGTAGAAATTGTCTGTGTTTAGCATTTAAAAAATAAAAAACAGAAATTGTGTTTTCCTCATGAGTCATGTCATAAGTCATGTCATGACATTGGCCCTTATTGTGATCGTCGATCAGCGATCGCCACGACAATTGTCGATTGCGTCATTGATTTTAGCTATTCGTACGCACAAAATTTGTTCACTTCGAAGAGAAAATATTGATCAGACATTTGTAATCGACTACAAGCGACTATCAACGACAAATATCGATCGCAATCGACAATCACAGTTCTCGATCGACGATAAACGATTAACTATCGACACTCACAATAGGGGCCATTATGTTTTGAATGCAATAGCGGGCATATGGCCTTTTCGGCAGCCCAATTTTGGCACATTTATTGAAAAATATAGGCCGCTATTGTGAGTGTCGATAATTGAGCGTTGAGCGACAACTGTCGATCGTCGATTGTAAATTTTTGTATTGTGATTGTCGATTGCGATTGATATTTGTCGATTTGACAGTCGATTACAAATGTCTGGTCGATGCTTTCTCTTGGAAGTGAAAAAATGTTGTACGTACGAATAGCTAAAATCAATCGACGCAATTGACAATTGTCGTGACAATCACAATAAGGGCCATAGGCTTCGAAGCCCGGAATAGTTCTCGCTTTATCGGAAATGTGGCTTGTTATAGCCTCACAAGAAGGAGGCAAGAAGTGAAAGTTGTCTACATGCATGATCTTCGTGGACAATTCACTGGAACTTTTTGCGATATACAGCTAGGTTCCAGAAATCGAGTGAAATCTAAATTGCAAACCGAGTGAATGCGTTTTCAGTGTTCTGCATTTTGAGCGATTCGGAAACTCCGAAATTTTTTCCAAATCACAATTTCACTTTGTCTCAAATCCGAAAATTTTGAAACCAAAATCGAATACAGTGAAATGTAGAACACAAAAATTCATTTCCGATTTCATTTCGAGTGAAAGTGAAATGTGGAACCTAGCAGATAGTGTTATAATTTAAAAGAGCCCATAGACAATTGGGGTTTCTAGAATGACAAGTGGCAATTCCACAAAAGGCTCATAAGGCTTAATTATACGCCAGAAAATTGTTATTTAGTCAAAATTGGAAAAAGCACCAGAACATTGTTTGGAAAATACGCCAGAAACGTTGGAAATTACGCCAGACAACTGTGGAAAAGAAGCCAGAAAGTAAAATGGAAATTAAGGCTGAAAATATATATATTCTGGCCTAATTTCCAAATTATTTTTGGAAAAAAGAGCAGAAATTGCTTTATTTTATTTTTTAACAAGATAGTTTGTGAGTAATAAGTTAATTAAACAAAAAATCTTGGGGAGTCATCGTGCCGGCGGGGGGGGGGGGGCTGTGCGCTGCGACGCAAACGCAACGCGCCGTTAATTACTTTATTACTCACAAACTTTTATGTTAAAAAAAGTAGTAACTGTAAAAAATGTAAAACCACAAACGTTTTTAATAACTTTCACCTTTTTATTTCTCAATTTATCAATATGTAACATACATACAGCATGGACATTTATAATTTTGTTGTCCATCTGCAACTGCTTGCACTTGCAACTTTATGTTGCACTCAGAGCATACTTTAATGTGTTTTGTAACACCTTATTCATTCCAAATTTGCTCCTTCTGAAAAGCTTGAACAACTTCTACTGCTGACTTTGGCGATGAGACAATGATTTTGCTAGTCAGGTACCTTAAATCGTGTTCAATTTTAGAAAAATGTATTCCTGATGCAGATTGTTGATTACCGAGGAAATTGCATGTTATAAAATAGTAATTTATTAAATAAGTTAGTAAGATTTTATATATGCACCTACCTTTTACAAGCTAATCGATATGCACATCTGATTCCGCTCATTGCATTAGTGTCGTTTAATACTATAGCAGATTTCATACATTCACCTTTAATTTGATTGAGTACTTTTAACTCTTCATAGAATTTTTTTTTATCACTGTGATTGTGCTCGATATATTTTTTTACTTTTGTACATAGTCCATCACTATTAAGCATCATTTTTGCATTAAATTTTTTTTATATAGCATATACATATATATCACACTGTTATTGTAACTATATTTTTTTTATACAATTGCATTTGTTCGATAACGTACAGAAGCTTACTACTTTTTTGCTTGCCACTAACAATTTCCATTTTTATTTTTTTTTTATTTTTACCACGCCACAGTCACTAATGAACACTCGAAAGCAACTAAATGACAACGCAAGCAATCCTTCCGCCAGCAAGAATAACTAATATTACTGTTAATTAGTTACAACAATTGCTATAAACTACAGTTTTCTGGCTCTTTTTCCAAAACAAGAAGTGAAAAAAAACGCCTCGAAATTCGTTTCTGGCATTTTTTGCAAACAGATTTCATTTTCAGAAATGGAAAAAACGCCAGAAAATTTTTTAAAAAAAATGCCTGAAATTGTGGAAAGATTGCCAGAAAAGTCAGACCTTTTTTCCTAGGAAAAAAAGCCAGACTTTTGTATGGAAAATTTTCTGGCATTTTTTCCAAAAAATATTCTGGCGTAATTTCCGGGAGCCGACTAGTTCTTTGAAGCTGACCGAGTTAAATCTTTCGAACACTAATTTATAAGTGAATTTCATTTTACATACACACACATTTATTTTATGGGAATAAAGTGGATGCAGCAGGGGAACGAAGTAATGCGTGACACCTCCTATACAAAAAAAAACTTAAAATCATATATTTCGAAAATTACCGAAACTATTAAGCTAAAAAGGCATTTTAGGTATTGGCCCGCGAAATTGGTCACAATTGAAAAAACAAAAGCAAAAAAAAAAACTTTTCATATGCTATGTCTCGACTTTCATGGGTGCTAATTCTGTAAACCATTAAACCATACAACAAAGTTTTTTAAAACACCATATCTTCACCATAGCTTTAGCTTTGAAATTTTGTAAATGGACTTAAATTTTTATATGTAAGTAGAAGAGAATTAATTTGAATTAAGAACGAGTTTAATTTAATTGCAAAACAAAACTTAAACTGTAGGTACACAGTGCGGCCCATATTGCCGATCTCAATGAACTAGAGTTGGAAGGTTGATTGAGATTCATAGTCGCTTATAAAAAACTAACAACAAATCAATTTTACGTGGTACGAAGTTGACCGGGTTATATAGTGCTATTTAATGCTATGTGTCAGCACGACCCCGACGACGAAGCTTGTATTCAAACGGTTGTTTGAATCTCTCTGTTACTTAATGAGTAAGTATGCAGCTATCTTATTCTGGTGAGTTAGGTTAATGAGGTTTGTGAGTTTACTAGATGTGACCATAGCCATTCCTATCCTGATGACGCGTACGCGTGGGTTCCGAGTTACTGTTAAGAATAAAAGCGAAAACAATTAAAATAGTCGGCACAGCCACAAACCACCTATAAGCTGATTCTCAGTTTCTTACAACCATTCATCGGTATTTTTGGAGTGAATGTAAGGGACATATAGTTTTATGCCGTTTCCGAATGGCTAATTTAAGAAACTTATTGAGGATAGTAATTTTTTGGGATGTTTCTTAAAAGTTCACGAAAGGTGGGCCAAAAAATAAAAACTCCAAAAATCCGTTTCGCTCCGATGTAATGAGTGGACTTATCAGTAAACGACCATCACACCTGATCTAGACGCACAGTTTGCTCGATTTTCACCGAGACTAATGACAGACTTATTACAAACGTGCGAAAAGTAAATTATGATTTGGCTTAAATGATATGTGTACCTTTACCCAAACACCAATTACAGAATAATATAAAGACAAGACAATAATGAAAACAAAATGTACTCACATTCTTTATTCGTTCCTGGTCTCCCATTGAATAGCAGAATCCTATTAATATGGCGGCCATATGCGGCCGATCTAAGCGTACACAATCCTCAGCAATCTCAATTAGATTTACATCACTGATTACAGGGCATCCCTGAAATCGATACAAAACATAAAACCTCAACAATTGGATATTTAAACGAATTTATTTTACCTGTATTCTTAATAAGGTTTTCGTTAACAGTTCTTCCTGTTCAAAAGATCGCGATCGATTTGCCTTCTTAAAGGGAATCTTTAGAACACAGTCCCAAGCTTTTATCAATCCATCAGTGTGCAAAATGTTCGATTTACATGACAAAACATCAACAAGTGCGTTCAATTCCCGAATCATGTTGAATTTCACCATCTGTCTAAGGACACCATTCCAAATTTTTGGAATATAAATGTCAAACCCAAGGCAAATGTTGGCGATGGCTTCCATTGCGAACTGGCTATTAGAGTGATTCTGCCATATCTTCTTTAAAATTGTAATCTTATCATAGTCAGCGAATTTCTCTAGACTAAAGTTGTAGCCTAGTTGCTTTAAGTCATGTACACACTTAATTACAATGTACTTGCGCTGACTCAAAACGTCATTGTAGTTTGAACTACCATCGTTTAGTTGGGAGAAGCATTCATACATCTGGAGTTGCTTGCTGGTATTAACAGAGCTTGCAAAGAGAAAAACAAAATCAATTCATCGCCTGACAACTTGAAAATAATAAATTACCCGTCAGCTGGAAAAATGTGACCAACAAGGAACTGCATAGCTTTATCGGTTTCCCAACTTTTTAGTATGTAATGAGCTCTGCTCTCAAAATTATATGATTAACATCTGGGAACACAAGATTAGGATACCAAATTTACCTTATCACATTGTCGGCATCGCTTGCTACTCTAATATCTGATGAATTATTTAAGTCTTCATAGAAAGTCTCCTCCAAAGTTGTTACTTCTGTTGATAATGCTGCAAAGGAGAGCCATTTCTGAAGTAAATTAAACTGCATCATGTCAATGTCCAATTCGTGGAGTTCAGCAATCTCCCTGCAAACTTTGTTAATGTCTGGTTTATTGGGTTTCAATATCATCTCGTGGTAATACAAGGAGTATATGAGCTCCTTTGGGTTCTCAACCAATTGTAGAAGTTTGTCTTCGACAAGACCGTACACATGGAGTAAATGTTGCGTTTTTAATATCGGATATTTTCTTTTCGCTTTTTGGACAGTCTCCAGGGCTTTTTCCTGGCAGATCAATTCATCCTCATGTTTCAACGCGTACTTGAAACACTCGTACGACGATTCAACCTGATCTGCCCCGTCAGGAGCGTGACTTGTAACGAAGTAAAGTATTAATATTACTTTTGACGGATTGGAAACATGTTGTACCAATCTCAGAATCTGTAAGTTAAATTTTTAAGTGAATTTCTATTATTTGTAGAAATATTTACAAACCGATTGCAAAAATGCATTATTTGTGGGCTGCAAATGCCACGTATCGGCATCATTGTTCGCCTTGTATTCGGAAATTGAATTTTTTACCGCAGACATACAAAAATAGTCCTGCATTTTTACTAGATCCGATTGCGGGGCAGACGTTTGTAGAACTGTGTGCATTTTAATCAATGGAAACCAGCTCTCGCAGTTATCAATGTTCACCTCATTATCTGCTTAACAAATTTATGGATAACTAAAAATGTTTAGAACCTTAAAGCTACGTATACCTAATATATCTTTCAGGGGCTGCTGAACGATCGGCATGAAAGGCAAGCGATATTTGGAAATTTTCGGTAGAACCCCAATTTCTGAGTGCGATTTGAGCCACCAATCGGTTTCTATTTGTGAAGGCCGGTTACGACGTTTCGATGTCATTTTATGTTTTAGGAATAACAATATGCAGTTCCAGAGTTGCATGTCAGGCGGCAAGGCATCGATGTAAATTAAAATATCGATTACGCACAAGTAGTGTTCATAAAAGTAAAAGTTTATCTGAAAATAAGAAATGCAGAGTAATATTAAGAAACTTTTTGCATAATGCCCTATTGAGCTGAACTATTGTATAAAATAGGTTAACATGATACTTATATAATACTGCCAACACTGCCAACGTTTTCTTTTCAAATGAAAAAAAAATCAATCCCTAAGTTGACACAGTGCGACCTAAAGCACAGTGTGGCCTATTTTTGATGTTAATTTTAACGTCCACTTTTCTTTTTTGTATAATATATGCATTTAGGAAGTGTGATAATTCAGCTAGTAAAACATATAAAAAAGATAGAATAAAAGTCATTGACTACCCTCAATTAAACAGAAATAATATTTAAAATAGCTGGATGTAATTAGTTGGAGACAAAGACCTAAGCCGCCATAAAAACATAAAGAAATTGCCAAAATCGGAACTTTCCAACTTCATTTTAAGCTTCGAGTTGTTGAAAATAATTTGATATTGTGATGCGACAGGCTAAATACGCGGTTGTGCTCCGACGAATAAAAATAAACGTATTGTCATACACAACCCTGATAGAAAAGTTGGTTATAATAATCCCCGACAAAACTGTGCTGTACTTCGAAATGAAGAAATGAATGATTGCTATTGATTGTGTCATAAATGGCATTAGAAAATTAATTACATAAACCCTCCACTGCATAAAAGTCATGCAAAATATTTGCCATGCGAACTAGTATGACGCATGGGTCTTATATTGGTTTTGTATGGCAGGCAACAGAACTACTTGACTGACATGTACCATTTTTAATATCAACCTGACGACGGTAAAAATAAGTCCTCTCACAAAATTTGATTCGCCTAGGTCAATTCTCTTGGACGCTAGCGTGTTTTCAACAGACAGACTGACGGACAAACGGACGGACATGGCTAAATCGATTCAGAATGTGATCCTGATTCAGATTATTATATACATTGTAGGGTCTCCGACGACTACTTCTTGGCGTTACAAATGTAATGGCAAAGTGAATATTCTTCCTGTGGAGGGTCCTCACGCATGGAGCTAATTGATTCGCACGTTTTCAAATTAGAGGCAATTTGACTCGATCGGATCTGCATTTGATTTTAAACATTGGCATTCTGATTTTCAAAATCTAGTAGATGGGTTGAGGCCTAAGCCGAATTGTCAATGTCGTGAAAACATCTAAGGCTAGCCGCACATTGGATACGATTTCGTACGAATTTCTCTCATGCAAAAAAGGAACGCACACGCACGAACAATCCCGACCTTCCAAGTAGTATGGGAGCGCGCACACTGGATGCGAGAGTATACGTACGTATAGTTCCGACGTCCGAATCCAACTTGTTGGGATTTTTAAACACGTTCGTGCGTTGAAACATTAAAATTTTATGTTTATGGACACAAAAGGGGGTATGGGACACGGGGCACTGTCTATTTAACAGAGAAAATCGTATTCAATGTGCGCACTCTATTCGTACGGACATATTCATACGTTTACGTACGATGTAAATTCGTATCCAATGTGCGACTAGCCTAAAACTGCACTCTTTATTAGACAGTGTTTGCAAGATATTTTTAACATTGACATATTATATATGGACTGCTAGCAGACGCCTTCGCGTAGGTTCAAACATAACCACTAGCCCTCTTGGTTCGGAGCGCAATAATTTGGAAATTTACACCCTTTTTGAAGTGGCATCTATTGTTAACAATGACGCAACAATTTGAATTTCAACCTCTTTACTTGCCAATTTCACTAACGCCCAATAGGTGTCTATAGCATTCTATGCAGAAATCAAAGATGGTTGTCGCATTGGCACCCATTTTCTAATGCCATCTACCTTAAACAGCGACTCAGGAATTTGAATTTTAAATGTCTTACCTAATAAATTCTGTCACGCCCAATAGGTGCCTCTAGCATTCTATGGAGAAATCCAAGATGATTCGTCATTTTGTTTCACTTATTTTTCGCTCCGAACCAAGAGCGTTAGTTTATGTTGGCGTCATTTTCTGGGAAAAATTTGTATGAACTGACATTTCACTAGCAGTCCATATATAATAAGTCAATGATTTTTAATTACATTTTTATGGTAAGCGTCAGTTATGTCACTGAGGCACTTTGTCGCAAGGAGTACGTGTGACAACGATATATTTCTGCATTCATCACAAAAGAAGAGTCGGGAAAACTCGCGATTTTGCGGAAGTAGTCAAAAACTGTAACGATATGGTCTCATAATAAACTCCCATGTGGGTCAGTGCACGAAAAAAGCGCGTCGGCGAAAAATATTCACAATTAAACGAGCACGAGAATGGGTCAGAAATTGCTAAGGCGGCGAGAAATTAATTCTTTTTGAATCTCTGGGAAGAAAAAAAATGCGACTACACTCGGTTGCGGTTGACAATGCAATAAATGAAGTGTATTATATGTAGCGGCCAACGAGTTTTAAAGACAAAATATTACTGCTACATATATTTAACTAAATACACGGATGAAAATCAAGCAATAATACTGACGTTTCTGCCAGTATGCATATGGAATAGCTTTAACTCCACTAAAGTCTAGTTTTATCAGGATCTCGTTTACCAAAGTAGGGGTGAAAGGACCCCACCTTGAGGAAATGAGGAGTGCCTCGTTTGTACACCTCCTAGTTTTGAGATGTTTAGTCTATTTTTGTACATACACATTATCCAGTTGGTGATAGTGGTATTCGTATTCACTTTAAGGTTTATAACAACTCTTTGAACTGCGTCTGCTTCGAAATTGTTGGATGCTCCTTCAATGTCCAGAAAAGCTGCCAGAGTGTATTCTTTAACTTTTAGTGTTTTCTCCACCGTGTTGACGACTCTATGAAGTGCTGTTTCAACACTTTTGCCTTTTGTATAGACGTGTTGAGCCGGAGTTATAGAATCCGGGTTTAGTTTAGCCCGGATGTGCATATCTATGAGCCTTTCAAAAGTTTTTAAAACAAATGAGGTTACGCTTATGGGTCTAAAGTCTTTGTGCAGTAGTGTGACTGGGCTCAAAATTTATATAAATTTATTAGTTCATGACCACATATGGGTAAACTGATAGCTTACTTGTATTCTGTGTTAACTCTATTAAGATTCTATATTCACGATTTGTGAAGTTTGTGTTTTCATTTTATGTTTGTATTATTTTCACATAAATAAAGTTAGTTACTACTGAGTAGACACGGAAGTTATTTACAGAGTTATGTGTTACAAAATTATTATAATTGTGAAAAACAACTTACCTCGGACATAAAATGCAAGAGTTTGGACGCCAAAAGTTCGGTGTTTTTAATTTCATTAATATAAGGCTGGCAAAGAACTTTCATTTCTTCTACAGAACTCTTCATACACAACTCTTCTTTCCCAAAAGCGTCCATTTTTATCTCGAAACTCGGTTCTTGCAAGTGGAGAACTGCTATAACCTATTTTTTTACAGAAATCAAAGGATAACGTTCTCCTATAATTTGGTTAAACGAAAAAAAATATAGTTACCTGCGAAACTAGTACTTGCTGATAGTCCCACCCGAAATCTTTGCTCAGTCGTTCCAAGAGACGTACATCGAGCATATTGTGTCTTAGTTCCTTCATAAGCTGACCCATTGAAACAATATCAATGTCAGATTTCGACTTAAGGCTCGCATCTTGCTTACACAGCTCCGAGAAATAGAACTGCTTAATGCGACTGAAAACCCAATTGTAAGTAGTATTACACAACAATCCCAATTAACTACCATACCTCTCTCTAATTGACTTAACCTTAGCCATGTCTTCAATGTGCGTGTTGTACATTTCAGCCAATATGAAAAGATTTACTTTCTGAATATCGGACTTGAGGTCATAGGAAAGATTTTCGAGCTGCATTCGGGGTTGCATATCCGAAATCAACATTGCAAAAAGATCTAAACAAGTATAATTAGCATTGAAACTTGGTAAAGAAAATGTTCCTTCTTGCCTATAAAATTCGGATCTTTGTTCGACAACAAATGGCGAAACATCCTCCGCAGTTGCATCGACGCAAAGTCACCGTGTAATATGCGAACCGTTGATTTCTTTTGATACTCTAATATGTATTGTGTCACCGAGTAACATGAGTTGTGTTGCTTTGATTTGACCAAAAGTTCGAGTGAGTGAAAGAAATCCTCTTTCAATCTGAAATTTGTATGATAAAAACACGATTTTAAGTGGCATAGCATTTACATACCGAGTTATATCAATTTTTAATTTGCCTTGTGTGAACGAATAGAGTTTATTAAATGAAGAGATTTGAGGTTTTATTTCTAAGATCACTAATAGCAGAGCTTGTGATACACAATTTACAACTGGAGTGTGATCTCTGAAAGTCTAAAGTAAGAGTTAAAAATTAGAAGAATTTCATTTTGTTGACTGGGTTAACGTACCCGTTCTTTCCGGATCTCCTGTCCACAATCAACTTCATCAAACACAGAGATGGAGTTTCGCCTATGGCTCTGAGATTTATTGTTCTTTTGTTGCGGCTTTTCAGTTTCTTCTAAATATTTGGCAATCTGCAAAATTAATAAAAATATGTTACTGCCTCTAGTTATGGACGTATTACAGGAGTCACTACAAATGCTGGTTAGAGGAGACCTTAAAATCCACTTTTTAAGCTCTCTGAAATATTTGTTCCCTCTTGCTTTTAACATTGACTCAAGCAGAATCATAGGTCAGGTTAGTGCCCCTATTGTGTAATTACAGTTGAGTTGAGTTGAGTTGTCTCTTGGTTTTATGTCATTTAAAATTCGGTATTGTTCGTATTGTCATACACAACCTGGATAGAAAAGTTGTCTGTCAAAACACAACAAAGATGACGGTAGTTGTATATAAGTTGTTAGTTAGTTTGGTTTGGCATAGGTTAGGTGGCTGTCTTGATAGACACTCTTAGACCAGAGATGTAGGTCCATTGTGATACCACATAAGGTGGCCAGAAATTCTGACTGAAGCATTAAATTGCCTACATAAATGTTTATCGTGTGACGATTTGTCTTCGAAACGGCGGAGGATGACCGAAACAGCCTATCTGCCACTTATACCCTGCCCATGCTGTCTGTACAAAAGGAGACTGGTGCAGGCAGAAGCCGATAATTGAAACAATCTACCCTACTGCTTCTTGACCTGAGCGACCTGTCTCGAACCAATATCTGCTGCATCAGCAAGTTCGTTACAAAGTCCAACTGAATCAAGTCAAGTTGTAGAGCTGATCTGTACCAGCCACAAGCAGTTTGTCAGAAGTCACAAGCAGATGTTAGACTGTTTTGGTCACCTACCTATTTCCCGAAGACATAACGCCACCGGGAGGAGTGGAATACATTGGTCAACCTCACCATGCCATGTCGATCTGTAACAGCCACCCTCCTTACAAGCGGACTGACTGAGACTACCAGCGGTGGGTTAGACTGTTTCGGTCCCTCAACTTCTCAATGCAAAGTCTATTAATCCCAGGGTTCTATATAATCCCACTGCTCAAATCCAGCAGATCAAAGAAACTCATATCGACCAATTTCTCTACTCTCTCCAGTCGCGAAAACCCTAGAAGCTCTGTTTCTTCCAAAGCTCTCCGATCATCTGTATCTAGCCAACCACCAGCTTGGATTCCGCAAAAATCACAGCACCACATCAGCCCTAAACGAAATCACTTGTCAAATCAGCAACGTGTTAAATCAACGAAGACCTTATCACAGGACCAAAGCAGTAGCCCTAGATCTATCCAAAGCCTTCGACTCTGTCAGTCATGTAATTTTGCTCCAGGACATTTTTGATACAACCCTACCAAACTTCATCAAACGCTGGCTTGCAAATTACCTCAGCGGCTGACAGACATACGTGGAATTTCGAAACACCAACTCAAACACAGGAAATCCAAACAAGGTGTGCCCCAAGGCGGAGTACTGTCCCCACATCTCTTCAACTACTAAATCTCAAAGCTACCATCACCTCCCGCAGGCACAAACCTAGTCTCATATGCAGACGATTGTACAATTCTAGCCTCAGGTCCTAACACACAAGACCTCTGTTCATCCATCAACGCATACATGGGTACAGTAGAAACTTTCTTCAACGACCGCAACTTTAAACTATCAACAGAAAAATCCACTGCATTATTCACATCGTGGACAAAAGAAGTAAGCCTCGAACTGGACATATCAATAGCCAGGAGACACATACCCATCATCGCACATCCAAAACTCCTGGGAGTCACCTTTGACAATATGTTCACTTTTTCGACACACGTCAACAACACAAGAAATCGCCTAAGACCCAGAAATAACGTCATCAAGTACCTTGCCGGAAGTTCCTGGGGGAAAGACAAAGAGACAAAGCGATCGGACGATCTGTCCTCAACTATGCGGCACCTATATGGACTCCGCAATTAAGCGGCACCAACTGAATGCACCTCAAACACGTCACAACACTGTCATGCGAACTATCACAGGATGCCACCTCATTTACACACCGAAACAATGATACTTCCGATAAAAAAAACACAACACCATATACCGGAACACACTAAACACAACCCCACCTCGCAATATCCGAATGTGCATCACAGACTTCATCACAGTCAAGAAAATATAGACCACCTCGTACAATAACCCAAATTCAATACCGAACAATACGCAGAAGGAATAAAACACATCCACCACACACACATCTAGACTTAGGTAACCAACACGATCGATAGCTACAAAGCCAAACGGCAGACCACCACCCACTGCTACCAAAGAGAAACTACTCGCACGTCCAAACAAAACAGAACTAGCTTAATTCTGCTCGGGTTAGTGCCACAAACTAGATAACTCCATGTTCCGCCTAGACCTCAACATACAGAACAGTAGCCCAGGCTGAAACGGAGCCCTGCACGAAGTAAAACATCTATTTAACAGCCCGGCGAAACCAACTAATGTTGCTACAACAACTGTTTCGGTCACCCTTCGTATTTGCTCTCCCTGAAGGATATACCTACTACAAAAATTTGTTCAGTACCAAGCAGTTTGAGCTCTTCTGGTCAGCACCTGTCTTATGTCCCGTGAACGGATTGTCAAAGGAAATAAATTGGGGGCAGACTGCTACGGTTACCCTCCATCCCTTTTTCTGTAGACAATCTCTCCACTGTCAAGCAGAAGAACGGATTGATTCAACCACCCATTTCTGCCTTGGAACAGTCCCTCTCCTCAGTGATGGACTGTCAGCAGCAATAGACAGGGGGTAGACTGCTACGGTTGCCCTCCATCCCTACCCGAAGACAAAACGCCACTAGGAGATCCATAATTCAAATATTCTCAACCAACTGCTGACTATTTTAGCCATCATTATGATATCATAGCAAAGTAAGATCCGCGGAGAGCCACCTTACCTTACCTAACCACACTGCCCTACTGCTTACACCGAAATTGAGAAGATGTGTAAAGTACACATTCCTTAGGACCGGACGTTGCGTATTCAATGGAGCCAGTTCGACTTTTTGACGAATTTGCTGCTAAGTCATAGGTCAAGGTTAAGTAGAATCATAAAAATTGGTAAATTTATTTTGGAACAAGGCAAGTGAGCAAAAATATCTTAATATAAAATTAAATAAATAAATTAGTGGGAAATCCCCTTACCCGTTCATTTATGTTGTCTTCTGATGCATAAAACTCGGCCACTGCGTCGAGTCCATAGCAAATGTTCACAATCTGCACCCATTTGAGGAGTTCAAGTATTTCTATCTGATAAGCCTTCCCGTATTGTAAAGCACTGACTAGAAGCTTATGTGCAAGTGGAAACGTAAGAGGATCCGTTGTCATCGCAGTTTCCCTCGCATGTTCTTCAAGAATGATAAAATTTTAAATCTAAATAAAACGAATTTATAATAACTCACTATTTTGGCACAGAATCATTTGCTGTGAAATAAGCAGGATGGCAAGATGGACAAAAATTTCAGCATTTAGTTGTGTGCACCCAATGAGTTCCAATGTGTAGTACGATAGAGCACATGACAAGTGAACTTTATTAATCGATTTGCACAGTTCAAATATTCCGAAAACCTTTTCAAAATTCAACGCATTTGCTAGTTCACAAATGTCATTCCAAACAGTTGTAATGTTACTGTCTCTATTCATTAATTTGTCGACCAATTTACTTATACCCTCGTCTAATAACTTTCGCCGAACATCGGGTTTCTTTAGATCACTTGAGGATACATTCAGTTTAAATTGAACTTTAAGCAGGTGACAGTTTTGGATTTGCAACAAAACCGTTTGATCACTTTTACTCGATTGTGGTGTTATCAGTTTGAAAAACTCAAATAGATTGCTATGTGAAACGTCATCGATTGTTGAATCCTCAAGCGTTTCCTACCAAAGGAAAAGACACAAGTAAATTAATTATTTTTTTGTAGTCAAAAAAATACCTACCGAGAATATGCTGATGATTTTTTCACTGCACTCAGATTTTTGCTTAGCTTCAAGGTTATTGAAGAACCGCAATGCAAAGTCAATTTTTCCCTTCCGCGCTAGCTCGTAACAGCAATAGAAGTTCGCGCTATCTTGGATTTCTGGGGCTGCTTTGGTTAGATTCTTGATATCCTCTATCATTTCGGGCAAATCTGTTTTAACAATCCTAAATACAAGTTTCATGTTGCAGTCGGTACCGTCTGCTGGCCAGCCGTATTTAACTTTCATGATTTTGATTATTTGAATCTCGTATTCGGTGTTAATTTTTTGCGCCAATGGGTGGGTGGAATTACTTAATTTTATGAGCGGGGCTACAGTTTCAGGCCAAGGAACTGGAGCCGACTTCAATTAAATTTAGTAGATCATATAAAATTCAAGTTAAAATGTAAACAAATCGTATGTACCTGTAAAACAAGTAAGGCGCTCTCCAAACGGTCGTCTTCACTGTGCAACAGCTCTATGGATTGCACGGCGCGGTTTAACCAAGAGCTCAAATTGTGTCTACTAGCGACAAGGAATGTGATGTACTTTCGAATTGCTTTGACCGGTGATTGGCCGCGTTCCATATAGATTGGATACAGGAAATTATTGACTAGGCTCTTCAAATTGGTAATTTGCACCCTCTGCAGGATGCACAATGCTGTCTCATCCAACGCGTCTTTGATATAGTTGTCCAGAGTGAAAACAAGGTTATAGCTCTTTTTAAGCACAGCCAAATCCTGGAGAGCATTGACCAAATCTCGAAGTCGTTCAAGGTTTTTTTCATGTTGTCGACGAACATCGCTAAAAAGACACAAAATGCGTTCACTTCAACTGCAATCCGACTTTTATTATATTCAGCACACTTACGAGTGGAGAAAATGTATTTCGTCGAAAATTTCAGCGACTTTGGTGGAGAATTCTAGTCCAATGTCAGGCCAGTGCTTTGAGAATTGCAATGATCGTGTCTTTTGAATACTCCATTCGATGATAAAAGGCATAAGACTTGGATAGGTGTGTAAAATACTTGGCACGAAATGACGAAGCCATTGGACTAAATTAAAAGCTTCTACGTTAGCTGGAATTAAGTTCATTAATTTACGAACATTCGGTGGATCGATTTGAGGGATGATAGACGCCGAATGTCTTCTCCAAATAAGGCATGCTGTTAGAATTTCACTTTTGAGAAAAGACGTGCATAATTTGAGGATGTTCGGATGGGAAACGAAACGCTGCCAGTCCATATTGCATTCGTATGGATCTATTAGGGCTAATGTCTTCAAACGCAATTGTCGTTCTTTGATTTCCTGAATGCAATCTTCGTCCATCTTAAACAACCTAAACGTTAGTTGAGGGGGACGCAAATTTACTTTAACCTACCTCTTCGTCTAGATGTTCCAGAATCTCATCCAAATACAAATTTAAAATTCGCCTACTGGGTATATCAAGTGATAGAATGTTTTTGAAAAACTCTCTGCTTTCGACTAGCTTTAGCAAACCTAAGAGAGTCTTGAATTTCTCTTCCAATTGATCGATGTTGTCCTAAAAAAATAAAATAAGCATATATAGTGAAACTTATCGCAACAAATCACAGCACACGGCTGTTATGAAAGTGTGAATCCTAGCCAGACAAGCTGATTAACAATTTTCAGGCAGGCGCCCACGAGAAGGACTAAAGAAAGATGATTTACACGATGAACACGTCCATGGCCATTATACAGTAGCACCAAGTAAATACAAATGTTGGTATCACTGAATCCCAATGAAACAGAAAATGTACCTCTTTTTCTACGACAAGTAATTTTGTCAATTACAACATAAGTCAAAGGGATCACAAGCGTCTAGAAGTATTTTTCTCTGAATTTGCACATTTCGCAAAAAAAACTGCTGCTATCTATCGACAGTTGTCGCTCAACTATCAATTATCGACACTCACAATAGGGACCACATATTTCATAAACTGACGATTTATCAGCGTTTCCATGACGCTAGAAATAATGGACGTGGGTTCCTGGATGAATGTTATTCCGCTGCACTAAAAGCGCTGTTTAACCCTCTTCATCGCCCAAGTTAGTGCTCGAACTCAAGCTTTCTCTGAACTTGGTCGGTAGGCTAAGCACGGTCAAAATTGTTTGGTTCCCAGGGCACACTGGTATCCAGGGAAACGAGATCGCTGATGAGCTAGCCTGGCCAGCTTTCAGAAGAAGTTCTCTTACGACCTGAACCTGCGTTGGGTTTGCCTGCATCCGTGGTTAGGTTATCCATTGATACTTGGCGTAACTGTGCTGGGTGTAGGTAGACCAAACGACTGCGTCCGGACATCTGCAAAAGGTCGGTGTCTTTCCTTCTGTCTCTCAGGAGAATCGACTGCAGACAGAAAAAAATAAAAAACAAGTAAAAGTGTTATCATCGGCCTGGCCGATGCTTTGATACCCTCCACTGAAGAAAAGTCCTGCAAAATGTTTGCCACGCGAGTTAGTATGTGTCTAACATTAGTTTTGTATGGGAGGTAGCAGAACTACTTTACCGACATAGACAATTTTCAATACCAACCTGACGACGGTTAAAAAAAGTCCTTTCATAAAATTTCATTCACCTAAGTCGATTCGTTTGGACGCTAAGGTGTTTTCAACAGACAGAGAGATACATGAGTCGAATATTGGCTTTGTATGGGAGGTAGCAGAACTACTTGACCGACATGGATCATTTTTAATACCAACCTGACAACCATAAAAATAAGACCTGTCACTCAATTTCAGTCGCCTAGGTCGATTCGTTTAGCCGCTATCGTGATTTCAACAGGCGGAGAGACACATGGGTCCACTAATGGTTTTGTATGGGAGGTACCAGAACTACTTGACCGACATAGCCCATTTTCAATACCAACCTGACGACGGTAAAAAGAAGTCCTCTCACCAAATTTCAATCGCCCAGGTCAATTCGTTTGGACGCTATCGTGCTTTCAACAGACAGACAGACGGACAGACAGACAGACAGACAGACAGACAGACAGACAGACAGACAGACAGACAGACAGACAGACAGACAGACAGACAGACAGACAGACAGACAGACAGACAGACAGACAGACAGACAGACAGACAGACAGACAGACAGACAGACAGACAGACAGACAGACAGACAGACAGACAGACAGACAGACAGACAGACAGACAGACAGACAGACAGACAGACAGACAGACAGACAGACAGACAGACAGACAGACAGACAGACAGACAGACAGACAGACAGACGGACATGGCTAAATCGATTCAGAATGTGATCCTGATTCAGAATATATATACTTTATAGGGTCTCCGATGAATCCTTCTTGGCGTTACAAACGTAATGGCAAAGTGAATATACCTTCCTGTGGAGGGTATAAAAAGGGGTTGCTAATTGTTGGGAGAAGAAGATTCGGCTTTTTTTAGGGATTGATCTCAAGAAGAATAGGAAAGACGGAAAAGCTTACGCAGTGGCTTTGCCATACAGTCTGTACCAGCGGATTTATTTATGTTGAGATCAAACAGTACTCTGGCAACTGGCAACGCAATCTGGAAGCATCAAGGTGACTGCAAAATGTGCAGCAAACAGACTAGCTTTGTCTTTGAGCGGACAGCTGGAGTGTCATTGTAAATGAAAGTAGTGGTCAATAGTGAGCCCGAATTCTTAATATTTTTTTGCAAATACATAACTTAAAGTACCCTTGGGACATTGTAGTATTTTTTTTTTTTGCAATGCGTGTTGACTCATTTACAAGCTGGGTTAGTTGGTTTACCTCAGCAAAGATCTGCGCATAAATTCCTTCGGCTGTAGTCTATCCAAAATGTTGAAGCCAGTTAAAATATTGAATATTGACTACAATACATAGAAATATCCGAGTTTCTACAACTACAACATTAAAAAAGTGGATTTCTGTTTAACACTAAATTGAACCAATGGGTCATATGAATAAAAATGAGCATGAAGTTTATACTCGATAATTTGGAGCAAATACTCCATGTGATATGAATAAAAACCAGGAGCAGATACTCCGCTAGAGTAGGTACTCTTATTTACAATTTGTTGTGAGTATAAGTATATTCTCACTTTTGATATGAATAAAACATTGTTTATGCTCTTCTAGGTGAGAATCTACTCAATAAACTTGGAGTCTGATAGGCAGTAGACTTCAGTTTGAACAATGGCTGAGTTTATCCTTAATTTGTCTTACAAAAAATATTACAAACCTGGAAGAAGAACGTGTGATCGGACTTTAAAGGATTGTATCGATTTACTTAAGAAAATGTCAAGTGGATATCCAATCACTTTTTGGGTGTAGAATCTGAAGAAAGAAGAGGTGGTTATATTGTAGCTCTGATAAAAGGATTTTTTTTTTTTGAGATAATTTGGGTGACCCGGGCTTTTCAAACAGGAGTAGGGAAGATATTTGAGTTCACCAAACTTCTGTGTCAGAAGTTTGTGACGGAAGTTGCTGTTAAGTTAATAGAAAAATGTGGGCTGTGGATCTTGTGGTTTTTTAGACATATACAAATTCAATGTGAAATAAAACAGTTAAAGCTAATGTTAAGGTATATGTTATTAGCTTTATTTAATAATGAATAAAGCGCAATCGTGAAGTTTAATTTTCGACAACTTTATCGAGCAACTGGAGCCGTATCTCAGCAACACGGTGAACGTTGAATTCCAAATCGTGCAAGGTCTCATCGGCATAGACTGGTGACTAAAGAAAGTAATCTAAATCACACGATCGTGGAGGCCTTTTCACCAGGTCCATTACGCGAAATCATGCGCTCAGAAAATGCTTACCGCAATTAATTGATAGTGTCGTGCGCCTGTGGTAGGTTGCCGCATCTTCTTGAAACCAAGGCGTTCATCTATTCATTGTAAAATGGCGAAACGTACTAACCCCAAATAGACTTTCAATTTCAACTGCCAAATTGACAATCTGTAGAAACAGTTTTGCCAGTTTAAAAACCAAACCTCTAAACAAAACACCCCTTAATCGGAGCGAAAGAAGTGGCGCTCACAAAATTTACTTTTCCATGTGGATTTTGTGTGATCGATGGTGACGAATATATTGATCGAACGCATTAATGTTCAAGTCATACGTTAAATTCAGTTGGGTTTACAAGCGTAGACGCATCATGGACAGTAGGTATCTATTCACGATTCACGGATTTGGAGCAACTCAGAATTTATAACATTGAAATGAATGATTGTCATATGTTGAATGCATTACTTTTAGGATATGAAGCATTGAATAACTACAAATAGAAGTGGACACATCTCATTTTGAAGCGACATACGGAATTTCATTGCGGCGGAAATTTGTATTAAGCTAGTGTATGCATTTACCACCTTTTTCTAGGTTCGTGCATTAAATAAAAATAATTTCCCAAAATATTCCAATGTTTATTTTTCTTGTGAATACCACCCCCTTCTTCTTTTCTTATTCGTCTTATTGACAACATGCAGATGAAAGAGATTGCACCGATTGCATAATAATGGTTGTGGAGCAGAAGTGGAATATGCAAAGGAAAATTAAATCAATGATCGGGTACTTTTCGCAAATATGTATAGGAAGTTAGCGGTGGTGTGTATAGTGGGGGAGGGGTAATTTTAGCATGAGGAGACGAGTGTGATGTGCATTGGGATAACAATGTGGAAAGGAGAAATAATATGAAATCACAGATCAGATTCTTTACAGTACATATTTTGTATTTCTTCGATTTATGGGCAGCAGCGGTGGCATGGGGGTGGCTTTTGAACTTAGGTGTCAAGGCAGGTTTTGATGATTTGAAAGTTATGGGGTGGGTAAGCATGTAAAGTTCATGGTAAGTGTACTAGTAGGGAAGCTTGATTGAATTTTAGGAAATAAAATCACGTAGGTACCTAGATCGATCCCATTTTTCAGTTTTCTCATCATGTGGGAAGTATTCTGGTTGATCACAGAATCCGTCGTATTCGGAATTTAATTCGTAGCAACAATTTCCACCACAACGGAATCTGTGATAGTTCTTTCGGGGTTCGTATAGCAAAATTCCGAATACGACGGATTCTGTGATCAGAAAGATATTGTTTTAAATCCAAATTTAGATCTATTAATTGTGATATTAAGAGGATTGTAGAGATCAAAAAGTGAGTCTCGCAATTCTGTCTGTCTGTCTGCATGGTGGTAGGTACCTATATCTGCACTCTAAACGTCAGGGCGGATTCGTTTGTACCTCTAGTAGGTAGTTTGCTTCAAACTGAATAAGTAGGTATGCGATTTGTGGGCTGACAGTTCGAGTTCATTTGTTTATTTTAATTTTAAACCCAAAATTAACCTTTTGTATTTAAATATGTACAATTATTTTAGGAGCAGCTGTATGCAGATCAGTGCTACGCTGAATGCTATTGCAGCAATCAACCAACTCATCCCGATAAAATTCAAATCTGGATTATACGAGTAGTATGTAGGAATATTAAGAATATTTGCAGTTTACATTAGATTCTTGCTACGAAATTATGTTATAGTACTTTTACACCTCGTCTGAATTCAACATTTCAGCATACAAAATTTCGAAATCCAATTCAAAATCAAACTTGGCACCTTAAGGAACGCCGTCCTTTTGTTAATTCATACTTCTATTTATAGTTCCGTATAAATCCCGTGAATATGTATGTATCTATCTAATATGTAATTACAAATTCCGGTATTTTCGGGACCAGAAAACAGGCGGTCCACAAATCGCAGGATTGGATTGGCTAGTAGTGACAATGAAATTGTCAGGTTGCTAACGATCGTCGGAACAAGTCTGAACACACAATTTTTATTATTGTCAGACAATTAGGACATTGTAAGACTCATCAGAAATTGTCAGATGTCGTTGTTTATGGAAGCTGACATTAGCTTACAATTTTTTCATTGACAGGCAGTTTAACCTATGTTATAGACGCGAAATCGAAGTTTACTTTTATACACAATGGAAAATAATTTAATCGATGCAAACAACTGTGCATTGGAAAAGTCGCCAGCATTAAAAAAAGACTAAAAAAATGTATGGTCTGAAGTTTGTGATATAATTCTTGTTTTCTGTGTGTTTTTTTTAAAACTAGGCAGTCGACGACACTTCCTTTTTATTAGATATTCATATTGGCGAAGGGGATAGGTATACCGTCAACATGAACATACCGTGATCATCAAATAGTTTTGAGTACATCCGCAAAAAATTGCGATAGAGTTCTGGCTCCTCAGGTCGCAATTCGACGAGTAATTTGGAGTAGAATCCCTTCTGCTGACGACGCGACGGGCTATCGAATCCTTTGTATAAACACAACGTCGTTTTTAAGGAAATTCATCTTCCTCGTTGTCTTCCAACATGTAGGCAGTTAAAATAGTTGCGAGTGCAATATTTTAATTCATTATCCTTATTACAAAAAAAAAAACCACAAGACTTTGAATTTATCTGCCAATGTCTGACAACAGATCGACCAATGTTTCATATTCAAATATGTATCTGCCGAGTGCCGACCGTGTGAACACACAATTTTCAACCTTACAACGTTGTCAGAAAAGTAATTGTAAGACCATTGTAAGACATGCATCTGACAATGAAATTGTAAGACTTTGAGACAAAATCTTACAACCGTTTGAAACGCACAATTTTGTATTGTATGTAAGGTAGTTGGCTGTTGTAAGCTCATTGTCTGTCATTGTCAGAGCATTGACAGATCTGACAATATTGTAAGATCTTACAATCATGTGTACTTAGCTTTACACACTTTACAGTGACATTTGACAGGATAAACAAAATAGGTATGTATAGTTAAGTGGTGGACGAGTGTTGTTGTTCTGGCACAGTAGGTAAACCAAATTAATAAATAATAACAATTAATATCTAAAAAAATATGACAGATATGTGCTCAAGTGTGTTTCAGTTCAGATGTTCAAAATTTTCGAGCTTTGTTCAGAGCTCAGATAAACCTAAAAACAAAAACGCCATGTATAGGCATAGCTAAGCTACTTTACCCCGTCGGCTTTGCTCGTGCCTAGGAATTGTATTGCCCAGATACATTTTTGTCTATCAGCCCAATGCATGTTCCATATTTTAAAAAGTGCTTGAGTTTTTTTTACCTTTGGGCCATTAACAAACATTTTTTTTTTTATTTGAGCTTAATCGGGTAGGTGATTTTCGTGATACCAATGTAGGTATGAGATTCCTATGGTTTTTATTCAGTCCGATTGTTCAATTTTGACCAATCTTCACAGGAGCAATATCGGTCCAATACCTAAGATTGCCTGGAAATTGGAACTCAATCGATTTGGAAGTTTGCGAGATATAAAATTTTGGAATTACATAATTAGAAAAAGAATCAATAAAATCTATGCATATTTTTAACAAAAATATAGGCAAAATAGTGAGACTCTATTTATGCACAATCTTAAAATCTTGTGTACCTATATAATGTCAGCAAGAAAGCCAAAATCATTTTTATTCAATTTATCCTTCCCAACTCACCCCTTGCATCACCCTCCCTCTCCTAAAGTCATAAATCCTACACATTGCTTTTGTTATTGATACTTGTTTGTAATATTGCATCTCCTTTACTGTCTTCCAAACCAAACTAGTTCCCTACCCTGTTACGTCATATCAGAAAGAATTTTATACTGATGGATGAGGATGGGGAATGAAGAAAGAGAAAAGGCAAACCAGTTTGTTTTTGTTTTTTTCTTTGGTTTTCTCTATATACATTTCGACAGCAAAGCTAAGCATGAAATATCCTACCTCAGACTGGTTTACAACAAAAAATGGCCCATCCAGCATTCCTTAGAGGGATATTTTTTGTTGGGATTTTGTTTATCCAATCTTCAATCCCAGATATGCCCAGATCCATTTCACAAACCAGCACAAACGATCGCAGCGACGTATGGACCGCGTAGCGGATGATTGCATCGGTGCCGATTCTATTTGTAGTTATTCAATGATATGAAGGATATGGAATAGAACCGTGGATAATGGCGCCTTTTAGAAGTCCTAATACACCGCAAGGGAGCGTGCTTATAATATTCACAAAGGAGCGTGTAACAATTGAAAGATGTTTTGGTAAACTTAAACAACGTTCTCCGATGATTCAATATAAAGTTCAGATATCCATAGAAAAAGCTCCAAAAAATTATCATAAACATGGCCATATTTCCAATACTATTATTGTTATTCGTTACAGATTCAGAAAAGATTGAAAATAAAATGACTAGAGTAATCTACTCCTATGTACAGGAGCACGTACTCTACAACTAAAATCTTTTTTAATCATATAAATTGGAGAACAAACTCAAACTCATGCTCATGCTCAGGAGTACGTACTCGGAGTTTAAACTCGATTTTTATTCATATCACCCAATATTTGAGAAGTGATCCCGAATTTTTAATCACATTTACGTACGTACTCGGAGTTTAAACTCGATTTTTATTCATATCACCCAATATTTGAGAAGTGATCCCGAATTTTTAATCACATTTCCCATATAAAACAAACATTGCAAACAACTTTCGTTTAATTTCGTTAGCATAGTTTTAATTACATACCTCAGTTATGATACTCATCTCGAGAAGAATTCTCTTTGCTTTTGCTTCATAGATCGGCTGCAAACTCAGTTCAAACTGCTTTCCAAACTCCTAAATAAACAATTTAATTAATAAGAAAACATAACTTTTAAACAACTTATAATTACATACCTCTGCTTCCTCTAGGTGTCCCTTGTAAATAAGCTTCTTTAGTCGCTCTGCCGGCTGTGTTTCCGACACTAATTTCATTTCAATTTCCTGTGGAAAACCTTGGGCGTTAATAGTTTCCCCGCTCAAGTAGTACAGATTTACCGAACACTTTGGCTGATTCACCAGCCAAGTGTGTTTTGCCATTTCAAATTCATAGATGCATTTAAAAGCTGAAACACACAAAGCAAATATAAACAAATTCAAATATTAAACTTAAAATTCGAACTTGGAAATTCAACCACTTTCATAGCGCGTATGTCGTTTTCATTTGGTTTCGTAAGCAACAGCAACTCAACTACATTGTCGTTATTTTCCATCAAAGTTAACTCATCAATCAGATAGTTCAAATTGAATGGGGTTTGATAAACCAACTTAGTGTAGGGACATATTTCCAAGAGATGGCCACTGTTTGTTAAAGCGATGCTGTAAGATGAAATGTGTTTGATAAGAATCGCGTTTGGTATGTGAGTTCGTTTATATTCACATGTAATTGCCCAAGTTGTGAATAGTTTTTAGCCCTTGGAAGAAATCGGATATGATGACCTTTACATCTTCGTTTTTTGTTTGATATCGCAGAAAACATTTAGTGCCTGCGAGAAATAAATAATCGTCCAGAGTCGCTAGTGGTATCAAGGCGACAGCAGTGATTTCATTAAGACTTTTCGTCTTCGTGACTCTTTCAATAGTGACGTTATCCATAATTGTTTCATCGAATTGAACCGTCTCGTTTTCTTTTAAGGATATATTAAGGCACGATTCAATGCGAGACTCGTCTATGCCTGAGAGCCTGAAATATTTTTAAAAGTTAGTAGATAAATGAATGAAAATGTTAAGTAGAAAAAATAGTGTTAAATCCTCCCCCTGCTACTGTTCAACATGTATAATTGATGCTTAAATGGGGACCCGGATAGCCCGTTCATTTCCAGGCCATCATATTGCATTGATAGGGCTGCAAAATTCTAGAGAATGGTCAAGCTACGATATTCGGCAGCAGGCTATATTGATAAAACTAAGCAACTCACCAATAAGAGCAGTAAAGGAGGTGATTAGGACTTTCAACGAGGCTCTGTGGAGTAACTGCAATCCAAGAAAAATGATTGCAACTGTAGACATAAGAAACTCTTGTAACACTGCCTGATAACAGTGATATGCTAAACGCCTTTGAGAAAACTTTCGACGTGCCTCATCTCTTAAGGACAATGAAAAAAAGTTACCTCCAGGAAAGAGAGTTATATTCCATGCCACAACAGAGAAAACCCGAAGGAAAAATATGACCGCTGGTACCGCTCAGGGGACAATTCTATTGCCCGACTAATAAATGGAATATCTCCTCTGATGAAGATGGCCGAAAATACGTACCTGGTCGGCTATGGAGATGACATCGCTGCAGGCACCGAAGAATTCTAACAAGCCCCTTCTAGTCTAGAAAAGACGAGGTCAAAAAGTACTACAGCAGAATCTAAATTCACCAGACAATGCTGGCAAGAGTACCTAGAGCAGAGAAACAAGCGGAAGATCGGAATATCGCAGATTGGAAAACGCAGAGGTGAATTTCTACCTTACACCGCGTCTCCACGAGCCATGTTTCATAGCTTGCCATTATAGTATTCTATGAAAATTGCTCGTGGAGACCACAAATAGTATTCTATGAAAAATGGTATTCCATCTATTGCTCAGCTCATAGCTTGCTATCGATAGTATTCTATGGGGTGTACTTTTTTGTTCTGACGTATGTGTTTTTGTGTGATGGCTATGGAAATAGTAAGTTATGAAATGCCCACCCTACATATTATTGCATAATTTCGTTATTTCTTTCTATGAGAAATGACAGATGGCAAGCTATGAAATATTGCTGGTGGAGACGCGGTGGTACAGAAAACGATTGCTTCAACGACTATTTATGTACAAAATTGGAAAAACAAAAAGCCCATCGTGTGACTCGATTCAAGACATCGCTGGACAGACAATCTTCTCTGAATGCGGCAGATTGCTTGCAGATAGACGGAAACACTGAAACAATTGCCACTAACTATTGTAATATGTAATAATAATTTTGAGATATGACTTTAAATGATTTTACTTGTAAATGCTGCCATTTGTGCAAGTTATATAATAACATTTTCCAAATTCTCGGATTCCTGCAAAGGTCGTAGTCTTTTGTATATCATCTTGATTAATGCTCCTGTAAATAAACATATAATTTACTTTCCATTTGTTACTTTTTTGTATATGTATTAATATTACAGATTGAATAAGGGTATCCCCTTAATGCAGACTCCATGTATTTCTCCATCAGATAAACCACAAACTATAAGATTTCCAGAGTTTGATATAGCGACCGCATCGATAATAGAGTTAAAGCCAAGAAAGTTGCATTTTGCTACATTTTCATCTTCTAGCAGAACGATACTTTTGTCAATAGCTATGACAAGTTTTTTATTCTGGACACTGGCGCAAACTTGAGGGTATTTATATACCTAAAATTTATTGCTTTGAGTCTCACTTTATGCTGTGAATTACAAAATATTTTACCAATTCTTCACACCATATCTTGAAGATACCATTTGTGCAAAATGCATTGCTCACTGTTTCATCTTCGCTGGAGGATAACGCAAAACTATTCCACATTGTACCACAATTAAACAAATACAAGTCTCAGATACTTCAAATAATAAATTAATAGAATCGAATTATTATTTCCTTCCACGAAAAAAAGAAGAAAATAATAAACAGTTACAAGTACACCTGTTTGATTTGAAAATTTAATGGCGATGGCGACATCTGCACTTTGAACATAAATACATTCAGTGCAGCCAGGCTTCCTCATATTAGAACATTTTAAAGTTGTAAAGGCTGGGCCACTTGCACCAAACTCATTTGACACTTTTATTCACTGTTTACCTCTATTCCGCTGATTAGGTAAAAATTGTGTTGCGCATGTTCACTTATCTATGCGTGGATAAATTCATAAAATATTTATCCAGTCTCGAAAGGCTGGATAGTCGTACACAAACGTCAAATAGTAAAACAAAACATACTTGGTACCTAGTGTAAACAATAAAATCAAGAAATAAAGAATGGTACCTAATTTATTTTCCGACGACGACGATGAAGAAATTGTGGATTTTATAAATATGTAGGTACTTTTATAACCGAGGAATATTCTATAGAGAAAACCATTTCTTGAGAGGATGTTTGTGATTGTTGTGTGCTTGCATGCAATAGCTGAACTCAAACCAAAGAACATTACATTTTTAGAAACAACAGCAAAACAACAGAAAGTGGCAACAAAATTTTTACAGCGTGGCTGGGCTGGCACCTAGATTTCTAAAATTTGGAGCCCAAGAGCGCTTTTAGGAATAGCTAACATTAATTTCATCTACTGAATGCGCTTTTTTACTTACGCCTGCGCCTGGGGCTTTTATTTGCCGTTTATTCGACAGGTCAATGCATTTTTTTGCGTTTTTAGTACTGATAGTACTGTCAAATTTAAAATAATCGAAGGTTACTTATCCAAGCACAATTTTGCAATGGTGCAACACAAAGACGGGAAGTAACTATTTATTGGTTTATCTATGAATAGCTATTCAGAAGTTTATTTAGATATTCAATAATTTGGTGCAAGTGGCCCTTTAATGTTATTGCAGTGGTATATAATAAATAGATTTTCGTGTTTAATTGCGTCGTACTTTTACATTCAATTGATGAGGCAAAATTTGTATTCTTAAAAAGTAGAGTCAATTTCAATGACTTTGGAGTTATCGGCGACTTTATATATTTCGTACTAGGTACCTTCTTCTCGGGAGCGAAGCCGCGGGTAAATACATATATAAATAAATATATAAATAAATATATTGGCATGTAATTATTAACCAAACTACTTCATCAATTTGCAGAGAATGAGAATGAGAGAATGACACTGGCAGAGGACAAAGCATTTTTAATGGAGAATATTAGTTATATTAGTTCGGATACAATGATGATGATGTTGATGAGCTAATAAATAATATTTTTAAATTAGTGTCACATATATTTAAATTGGTTAATTTTTATTATATTTCTGACTTTCCAGAAGCTTAAGTTGACAGCCATATGCAACATCTAATGAAACATCAAGTTAATCTTGCTTTATATTATGAAAACACAGTTTAATTTAAAGCTTTTTGAGCTTAATCCCGGACTCCGGTAAAAAAACATAGAAATACTGTAACTCTTTCTTGATAACACTGGTGTCACATAATTGAAAACTTTATGACATCCAGAACTAAATTTGTTAGGCTTGCTTAACATGGTAGTTCTAACAGGACAGTGTTAGTCCATATAGGTACTGTCATTATGTGATAGCAAGTTTATTTCGTGGCAGTTGCAAAAAGATATGTCGAAAATCATTGTTGATGCTCGCTTCCCACTCAATTACTACCTAAATTCGTTTTATTTGTCCATAAAGTCATGCAATAGTGAAGTGAAGTAGGTATCAGCTCCTATTTATATTATGGCCTCCAAAGAAGGATAGGTAACTTTTAGTACTTTTCAGAGGTTATGGCTAGACTTTAAATTTAACAGCAAATGTACTTTATTTTGCACACAACCACTTTCGAAAAGGGTTCTTTTACTAGCTGCACGCGTATCGCCATCTCGTTTGTCATATTGTTATGAAAGAGAAATGTGCTCAGTTCGAAAATGTAAATAATCCTTAAATTCTCGACATTTGCTCTAAAAATCATTCAAAATGCAAGAAAATACCTTTTCCAAATGAAAACATGAATTTTATCCATATTTTTCAAGTATTTTCATTTATTTTGACATGAAAACAATGCGGATCTACCTTCAATTCGGAATTTGAGCAACAAAAAATTATTAGCTTCAATTTTCAATCGTATCCAACTTCGTTGTAATAAAATTCCTCAGAAAAAAAAACTGACATAACCTCAAAGTGCAACACACTCAAAAACGAAAAAGAAAATTATTTAAGGTGTCGCGTTTGTGTGCTTTTTCGTGAACGTATTTCAATATTCTGTAATTCATTGCTTAAAAAACAAGAACAATAAAATTCAATTCGAAACCCCAAACAATTAATTTTTGAAAGAAAATACCGAATGCATATCTGAATAAAACGTCCAAACTAACACAAACAACAAGAATATACCTGCGTGCGTGAACGCGAAATGCAATAAGCAAAAAAAGGGAACACATAAAATTGTGAACCACAAAACCGTGCAATTGTGTTTTATATTTCTTAATTGAAAATTCAATAATATTAATTATTTTTTATTAAAAAAAAATGCAAAGTATTCATCTTTGCACCGGAAAAATAAGTGAAATGGTTTGAGTGACTTTGTAGGGCTGCTGGTGCTGCTGCTGCTGCTGCCTTCTTCCATCGAGCACCCAACCAACATCATCATCGCCATCGCAGTCTCCTCTCTCTCATTCCTTGTGGCTTGTTTTGGAAAATCATCTCATCATCAACGCGATATGCCAGTGTCGACCATTATAATATTAAAATGTAAAAAAGTTATTATGGAATTTAGCAGCGTATCGTTGAATGAAATCGTTTGTTCGATGATGATTGGCAGCAGTTTGTCGTCGTTCACCAACAAAAGTGCAATGTTGTTGATTACACCCAGCGAAGAAGAATCAAAATGAATTATTTATTTATGTTTGCAACCTACCCGTCCGCATTTTATGTTTTCAATTTAATTTCCAAGGGAAAATCACCACAGAAGCAACAAAAACAGATCGAGAGAAATGTTAAAAAGAAATAATCAAAGGTGAGTTAGAGTTTTCAGCCCCCAAAAAAAAAAAAAAAAAAACAATTTTTATAAAAAAAAGGGTTTTGCATCCACCACCTTAGCATATAATTATTGGTGTCCTTCGAAAGGTGTTCCGTCTGGCTCAGTCTGTCATACTACCAGTACAGGCAGGTACACCGTAGCCGTACACATGTGCATTGCACTTGCATTGCAGAGTTGTATACAATTTGAAATCGAAATCGACAACAACTGCCTGTGCCCTGCCATGAAATGACACACACCTTAAAAAAAAAAGTTTGCGTTGCGCTCGTGCATTCCTTTCAGTTGTACCTTGTACAGGCCATGTTTCCTTTAATTTTTTTACTTTATTACCTACTGAATTTTCGTTGTTGTTTCCCCATTTCGATTGGGAGTTGCCGATACTGTTTAAGTTTATTCTCTGTTTTCTTTCATCTTTTTCGCCTCATGGTGATTTTTGTTTGTTTATTTAAATATTTCCTTTAACTAATTTTGAGATGATGGAAAAATCGTTTCGCTATCATAACAGTGTATGTATGTGTAAATTAAAGGTTCACCTACCGGTTTTCAGAGAGAAGGTAACAAAAATTCCCTTTTCAAGGTTATGAATATGAGCTTCGAAAAATGGATAAAAATAGTTTTTCCTTTTCATTTTTCGGTGTAAATACATAGTTGGCTCTAGAAATAAAAATCCATTGTTGGAGCTATAAATAAGCGAATGTTTATTTGAATCATCATTCTAAATGGATAAATTCAAGTTCTTTGAATGGAAAATAATGAAACTAGCAGAGCTTTTCAAATCGCCAAGAAATAGAAAAACACAAAAACAAAGGGTAATATCAGCAGGCAATCACATGTCAAGGTAATAAATGGATTTTCATATAATCACTGGTTTTTAATGCCTAATTTTTGTCTTTTTTCTTCTGTCTAGAACACTACGAGTAGCACTAGCAGGATAGGTACGTTTATGGCTGCCTTTTCTAGTTTTATGGTTATCTACATGCACGCTCCTACGTAACTGTGTTCGTCAGAATAGGTTTGGGAAAATATTTTCCACACTTGAAGGACAACGTACAAAATTTCGTTTGTAAATTTGGATTAAAAAGATCAACGAAACAAATCAAGAGGTTAGAATAGGTTGGAGTAGGTATGTCGAGATGATACAGGAACAGGAACAGGACCAGTTGGAATTTGAGCAAGGTAGACACCTTACTAAATAGACGAAGAAACCCTGATATGGTTCTAAATGCATACAATACAATTTCGACAGTGGAATAGATGTAATTGCCCAATTTTTAAACACGCTTCTGGTCTTGCCGTTTGGCAGAAGCTGCAGCGACGAATAAATCCTCTATTCATTACTCGCCTTAAGATTCGTTTTGTTTCAACTTTGCAAACACAAATATTATTGTCTCCAAAACAAAAACAAAATCAGTCGCGCAGTACTCGTTCACGAATGAGACAATTCGGCTTCTGTGCTTAGCCAGTCATTGTTCAATGATACTAGCTCATTACCTAAAGGTGGGTTTCCACATATCGGTTGATTGACAAAGTTTAACAGCTCTCGCGTTTATGCCATTGAACGACACCACCGTCAGTTCATTTCCACTTATGTCAATTATTGGCAAAAAATCGTTTGTCAGTTAATTGACCAACTTATGAACTCGATGCCAATTAATTTTCACTGTCAATTATAGACAAAGTGAAATTTTGTTTGACAATTCACCTATTTCCACATGTCCAGTGGTTTCTTTGTTAGTTATTGACAAACGCTGTTAGTCAATTCATTGACCAGCAATTTTTCGCTATTTCCACTTGCCAGTTGTTTAATTGCCATAAAAATACGTCAATTGTCTATTTCAAATCGACAAGTGGAAACCCAGCATAAGTTATCAAATTATCTGAGACGTATCTACATTCGACATACGTGGACTTTTTGTCGAGTTCCTTTAGAATTGCGGTAATCAACAAACAAATTGTAGACATTTAATATCCCAAATCGTTTCGAATTGACGCAATTAATGGAAAGCATCAAAGCACCTTCTCTTCATGCTATTTCTCTTGTTAGGCCCACACACCTCGTTGTAAAATCATTTGGGAAAATTGTTTTTGAAGCACAAAACCTGCTGTAAGGTTTGCATAACAACAATAAAAATGGACGATCAACCCATCCATCTCAAGGAATCCATGTACATACCTACTTGGAGTCATAGTCAATTCGTTAATAAGATAGCAGGATCAATATCACAAGAGGAGCGTCCACAATGTTAAAAGCTAAGAGATATTTTAGTCCAAATCAATTCTTGTTTTGCGCTGCAGCGTTATTAAAATGTGCTTCTTTCGTCTACAACATCGACGAATCGGACAGAACGTCACGATAGACAGCTTTAACTTTGAGTTAGTTCGGGACTTTGCCTACCTCGGCTCCGCTATTAACTCTAAAAATGACATCACATTAGAAATTAAGCGAAGAATTACACTTGCCAAACTCTGTTACTTTGGCCTAAGAAGGCAGTTGATTAGTAAGGCCTTGTCGAGAAACACCCAGGAGACTCTATATAAAACCCTCATCATCACAGTCCAGCTTTATGGCGCAGAATCATGAACGTTATCCAAGGCAGACGAAGATCTCCTTGGTCGCTTCGAACGCAAAATTCTTGGAGTTATTTTCGGTCCTGTTTGCGTTGACGGGCTTTGGAATAGGAGATTTAACACAGAACTCTACGAGCTGTACAGCCACATCGACCTGGTCAGAAAAGTACTTATCAGTCGACTAAGATGGATAGGACATGTAGAGCGAATGTACACTAACTCTCCGGCCCGAAGAGTCCTCGATCCCAACCCGGAGGGACAACGCAGTAGAGGAAGACCTCGACTTAGGTGGCGCGCACAAGTTGAAGGGGACCTCAACCAACTTGGAGTGCGCAACTGGAGGCGGTTAGCCAAAGATCGTATTAACTGAAGAGGCGTGTTGGTTGAGGCCCAGGTCCACCCCGGACTGTAGCGCCATCTAAGTAAGTAAGCCTTTCGTCTGTTATCTTGTTCTGTAAATACATTCATTATACTACGAACATCTGCGGTGCTTGGTAATTTAATGTGGCTTTGGGTACCACTTAGATAATGCATTTACAGTGAAGAGTTTCAACTTAGGCTCTCTATAAATTTTGGCTACTCTCGGTGTACTCGCCTATAATCTCATCCACTCGGATGCGCAAACTAATGACAAACCTTATATGGAACCTGCTAGATTAATGCAACGCCCCTTAACTAATATGACGAAAGCTAGACCGGAAAAGATCTAACCCAAAGATGATCTATTGGTCTTGCAAGGCGATCAATCCGATGTCCATTTGTGCAGCATGGATTGACGTAACAGAGACATTGAAAACATGTACAACAGCAGCTATGGGAGCAATGATTAGCCTTTCGCCTCTAAATACATATATGTATGTCATAAAACCAGCTAAAAAATGTACATCCTTTCGGTCAGTCAAACGGCTCTTAAGGCTTTGAGCTAAACATAGAAGACCTAACGACAAAGATACCATCTTCAGAAAATGGAAATATCGGAAGATGACCTTTACCAACTCTCCAAAGAGGAGAAGGAGTTGCCAAAAGGCAGAGTACTCCCTCCATACGTTAAAAGCATCTTTGATTTCGAAGGAAATATAGAACATGGAACTCAGAAGAAGACTGAAGTTTATAAAGTGCCTTCGCACCTGCCTGTGTTAAAGGAATAGAGGCCAGAATTCTCTTCAGTGGAGAATGTAAGGACCTGTTACACTAACTTTGCCACGGTAACAAATATTATAAGCGGACTGTGCGATATGCAGACAAAGTATAAATTTGAACATTTGATGGGATATTATTGTGCACGTTTTCAGCACTTTAACAGCATTCGAAGGACTATGCTACCTACCTTTATCAGGATCATAATGCTAACTCTCGAACCATTGCAGATTCATAAAAAACAAAATTGGTTCTTAGAACGAATAGTGTGACTGATCTGACCCTTCCAGACACATCACATTGGACCGTGTCTAAGTGCACCTCATTGTATCTCAGAGAAGAGATTTATTTTCTTACCTTCTTTGATTGATCTTGTAGAACGAAACTCTTTACTAATATTTCCATTAGATCCTACGAACTCACTAGGACAAGTCAGTTAAAAACTTATGGCAACGGTTGCATTCAGTTCTTGAAAAGCCTTACATATTGTCCTGGGGTCAACATTGTCCAATGATAGAATGAAAGTCAGGATATGGTTACTCCAAATGCTTTTAGCATTAGCCTCATAAGCATAACGGATAACTAGGCCCATCCTTCAAAAGGGGACAGAATAAAAGTTAATAGGGAAAATAATTAGAAAATATTACATCTACCATTTGCTTTATAGGAGGAAAATATTGACTGTGAAATGGTCGCCAGCTGGTGAGACCGTTTTCGGTACAATATACCACCGACCTCTGTGTCGATGTATTTACAAAAATATTTCGGCAGCAGCTCTAATAAAACAATCCGATTAGTGCGACTTAAACATTTTTTTTTTGACAGAAACGGTTTGAATTTATTTTATGTGAATATGTACATTGTACAGTGGGGATATTCGGATGCCAAGTTGATGTGACGGGGAAGACTCAATCGACAAAGGTTTTGGCCTCAGACTATTTCTTCGTTGTTGTAGCGTCTGAGATATTCGCCCTCGTACCTTGGCCACAAAGGGTAGTGGTCCGAGTCTATGTTGTTCGCTCGGAAATTTCGGACATCTATAGAATACTGGATGAGTTCCTTACGTAGATCTCAACATGATCAATTTGATTGACGAATTTATAATCTCGGGACCGCCATGTTCCTGTAGATTTCCTTGGTCTACCAACTCGCCGTGTACCTTGAGGATTCCATTCGAAGGACTGCTTCGCGATGTTGTCGTTTGGTCTCCTCAATGTGTGTCCAATCCAGCGCCACTTCTGTTGCCTAATTTTCAAAAGCTTTTGACCCGTTATGCGGCACAATTTTTGGTTCGATATAATTTGCGGCCAACGGATCTTAAGAATGTATTGAAGGCAGCGGTTTACATACGCCTGTAATTTTTTCGAGATGGAGGTAGAGACTTTCCAGGTTTCACAGGCATACAGCAGTACGGATTTGAAATTGGATTCGAAGAGCCTTAACTTGGTGCGTAGGGATATTTGACTGGAGTTCCATACTGAAGACAACATTCCAAAGGCGCTGCGGGCTTTACTTATTCTGCTATTAACATCCAGATCCGTTCCTCCATCGGACGATAGGAAACTGTCTAGATCATTGGTTCCTAACCTTTTCAATGTTGTTACCCCTTTGACCTATTAGCGCAAAATATATTACCCCCCCCCCCCCATTAATTCAAGGAATCATCAAAGAAAACAATATCTACATGAAAGTGCAAAATATTGTCTTTATCAATTATATTATAATAAATTACACAAAAATATACCTTAAAAAGAACTTTAAAAAGAATGAATGAATGATATTCAGTGCGAATGTTGGTATTGTTTGGTTTTCACAAGTTCTTCGTTAGGTTTAGTTTCACTTAAAAAGCGCATCTTGAGTCATGTTTTACATTGAACCGATTTCTGTCCTTTATTTTAGCTGTTACTGTAAACTTGAGAAACCACTCTGGCATCTGAAGGTGGTTGCAACGGTATTAAGATTGTTGGAGCTCTTTCAGGTACCTACCCACTTTTGCCAAAATGTACCAAGGTCATAATTTTGTAAATGTACTTTAAAAGTGTTATCCTCGCTTAGTCCTAGAAATTCTGCTTTGGTTGACACATCTTCGTCTTTAAAAATTGCATCATTCATTACTACCAAACGGTTTTAATATCAAAGATTTGGACTGACGATTATCCATGTCCGAGAAATATTGCCTCAGTGAGTATATGACTGATGAGGATATATCTATATTGAACCACGGAATTTTTATATGTTATTTACCAATTACTCAGACAGTTGTATAAACATCGATATCTACATCGCCAACTTGAAGATGTTCGTCATATTAGGTGTAATAAAAATAAATTCATTATTTTTGCATAAATTCAAGGCTTTATTTAGCTTCTTTTTGTATCCAGCGTCCATCCTTATTCAAATGGTTCCAAGCGGTTTTTTGTGGAATGTTTAGCTTCTGGGCAGTGGAAACAGTGCTTAAATGACGGTCAGACTCGACGATTTTATCGACATTTTCGACAATTGCCCTTCCAGAACGCGATGCATCTTTGACATGGAAATTCCTCGAACGAAATCAAGGACCACTATAAACACTATTCACTATTTTCTCTTTGCTAGTGCCTATCCATGTTTAACGCGCGCTCAAAGGGTCAACGAAAAAGAAAACTATCAGAGAACTTTTTTTGTAAGAAATCTAATCTTTCCAAAGCCAATTTGTTTACGTCCGATAGCACGTATGAAATGCGAGATACAGATTACTAAAGCCATATTTTGGAAAAATTACGAACTTCTTTTAGTGAAAAAATGAGCAAAATTCGCCGCTGCTCCACTGCTCGGCCTACCGGCTCCCGCCCTCACATCTTTCTGCCACTTCTGCCATTGGTCCGGAAGAGCGGCATTGCTGCTTCCCTAGATAGCACAATTTCTCGAATAGAAAGAAAAATAGAAACCATCTATCGGATTCCTGTCGCGCTCAAACTACATTTACACAACCCAGAGACGCGAATACATAGTTTACTTTTGTTTTTGACTCCGCTAATCTCAGGAAATATTTATATTAAAAAAGTCTACGGTACGTCTATTCAAAAATAATTGCGAACTTTTAAGATGCAAATATATTGAGAACGGAGATTTTTAAAGAAAATCTTGCACCAATTCAAAGGGTTTAAAAATTATGGTCAAGAAACGAGTTTTATTTTGATTTTGATGAGTTCAAAATTTTGATTTAATTATAATGGTTATAAAATGTATTATCTACTACCTGCCATTATTACCCCCGCATAATAGCTGTTTTACCCCCGCGGGGGTAATTACCCCCAGGTTCGGAACCCAGGGTCTAGATAGTTAAATTGTTTAACCTCCTCAATGGGCGTTGAATACCATGTCTCTCAGTTGTACCTATACGGTGGCAGTCAGTACATCATCTATCGCCAGTAAAAACAGGATTGGCGACAGGATATCCCCTTGTCTTATTCCCTGTCGCACTTCGAAAGAGTCGGAAAGCTGTCCATTATGTAGAACGAAGCATCTTGCGGCGTGATAGGACTCCTTTATAACAGCAACAATCTTCGGGGGAATCCCTCTCCTATCTAAAGATTTTCAGATCCATTCACGGTTGACTCGGTCAAAGGCCTTCTCAAAGTCTGCGAACATAAGGTAGGGCGGTGACGTAAACTCGGTGGACTGTTCGAGTATTATACGCACGGTGTTGATGTGATCGATACAGGACCGACCACTACGAAAGCCCGCTTGATGCCTCTTGAGCGTATTTTCGATCCTGTCCTTTGTCCGTTCGACAATAATAGTTGCCATTATTTTCGGGAAAACAGACAAAACGGGAATACCACGCCAGTTATTGCAGCTCTTAAGGTTTGCCTTCTTTGGTATCTTGACAATAACTCCATCCTTCCAGTCCCTGGGGTATTTTTTGTCTTCCCATATAGACTGTATTAGTGGTAGCAGTATTCAGGCCGTTGTGTCGGGATCGGCTTTCAGGAACTCGGCTGGTATGCCATCAAGTCCAGCTGCTTTGTTGACTTTTAAGAGGTTGATCGCAGTTTTGATTTCTGCAGCTGTTGGGAGCTTATCGTTGGACTCAGCTCATCTGATTCCTCATTTAGCAGGGCACAAAAATGGTCCCTCTATCTTCGCATTTGATCTTCGATTGTTACCGATAGTGTGCCGTCCACATCCAAAACAGGATGGTTGGTGTTGCTTTTACGGCCAACAATATCCGTTGCGATTTTGTACAGCTCTCTCGTATCTCCTCTTCTTGCAGCACTTTCCGCATTTTTCGCAAGTTCGTTCATCCATTTTCTCCTGTCGCGCCTTACACAGCGCTGCACTGTCTTGTGAGCTACTCGGTACTCGATACGTAGAGCCACTTTACGTTGAACGTAGGTTTCGGCGTTTTCTTTAATTTTCAACGATCTACGATACTCGATTATGTCCTAGGTGTCTTGGGATATCCGAGGGTCTCTAACTCTCGACATTTTGGGCACAGTTTCGGAGAAAGCCTCTGTCGGTGATGAAATTCCGACATGTGCTGGGGTCTTTTAGAGCATTGGTATTGAATTTGGTTCACCTCGCTGCATTTTCATTTCGCCGCTTGACAGCTGCTGTGCGTATTTGGATATTTGCTAATACCATGTGGTGATCACTCCCCGCGTCCGCACTTCTCTCGTTTCTGACATCACAGAGTGATTTCCTCCATCGTTGTTGCACAATGACGTGGTCAATTTGGCTTTCAAACCCGTTAGGTGATTTTATGACACGTCTTGTGAGGAAATAGAGTGCCGAACAAAACAAGAGCATATCAGGCTGATATTGGCGAATTAAGCCTAGAGCCTTGATGCGGATAGTCATCATAAGGCGTTCACTAACGCGCCAGAAGCTCAAGACTTCTTGCCTAAAGGTGCTAGTACACGGCATGTAGTAAGCCACCACAACCAAGCTTAGCATACTCCGCGGAGAGTGCAGCAATAGCTTATACAGGTAACAAAATTTAATGTTTTGGATTGACCTGCGCAAAGTCCCGGCCTGAACCCAATTGAAAACGTGTGGGCCGACATCGAAAGAGCATTAAAAGCCAAAATTCAAGAAATGCTTTTCGAAAACATTAAGGAGGTCTGGATCTATATACCTCCATTGTAGGATGCCGGATGGGCGCAGTGGCTAAGTGGTCAGTGTGATGGACTACTGTGCGAAGATTCCCAGGTTCGATCTCTGGAAAAAACTCAAATTACATCTTAAGGTTTTTTCCACTGCGCCGCCTTTTGCGAACGTCTGACAAACATCCGAGAGTATAACTGTCCTGAAAAAGCTTTTCAAATCAGCCGTTCGGACTCGGCATAAAATTGTAGGTCCCTTCCAGCAATAGGAAACACGCAATATTATCGCTCACAGTTATTTTACATAGAATTAAATTAGAGGTCTCACATCAAAGCAACTCAATATCGCTCGAACGAAAAATGTTGCTGGTTGCTACAATAATTATCGCTAAAATATCGATACACAGCGCATGTTGAAAAGCAAGATAATATTGCTTTCTAGTAGCAATATTTGTCATTATTGACACATTTGCGCATACTACGTTTCGGGGCTCATTCGATAACAGGTTTGAAATTGGGTGGGATGTGCTCTGAGTTCCTTAGCGCAAATATTTCCACCACGATTTATTAAATTAGTAAATGCAGGGTGCACCTAAACCCAATATTTCCTTTGCTTTTGTCATTTTTTTTTTTCTTAAATGGAACCACATTAGAAAAATCGAATCATGGGAGTCGTCGGATGACATGTTAGTTAGAAATTTCAGGCAATACTGTTGCTTCGATGTGAGAATAGGCTAAAATAAAGTTGCGTATTGCTTATTGCCAGTTGCTAGTTGCCTAGTTGCTTATTGCTTGTTGCCTCAATCTGTATAAAACACATTTCTTATCAAATGTTTATTACGACCTCTCAAAAAACCTTCTCTCGGGCATAAATCCAGTTGCCCTAGTAATCACTATTATAATTTATCACAATATCACTACAACGCACTTTGATAACTTGTTGCACTTTAATGAATTGAATAAATTAAACCACTTCACGAATAAACCTTATTTCTGAAAGACAAAATCCAAAAAAATGTTTTAGCTGCGTATTAAAGGATCGTTCAGAAATACAAATAAATTAAAGGAGTAAAACCCTAAAAATGGCAACGCCCCAGAAAATAATTTGCTCTCAAAAGCACCAAACCTAAAATTCTTTGACAAAGAAACACCCTTATGGCCGGTTTTACAGTGCAAGTTTAAACTCCGTTCAACCCATATCACGTTTAAACCGAAGTTTTAATCGAGAGTTAAAACCGAGTTTAATTTAACCGGTCATGGATGGGGGTTTAAACTGATTTTAAATATGTCTAAAGGCTGAACTATAATAGTCGAAAACAAACGGAAGCTAATGTCGTAATTCTACGTCAAGTTTTCTTCAGTGCTGTCAATTGCTTAAGTAGCCCATAATAGGCGTGTGTATACGGAAGCGGCTGTCAAATAGTATTGCCGGTTATTTTTGTGTTGTTTCCTTATTTTCAATTGTGTTCCTATATTTACCCACGCGTTTTCTTTTTTTTTTATTTTATTAAAATAAAATGGATCCCTCTTGTCATATAATAATTTATTTTCCTGTACTAAATTTATAAGCTCGGACAGAAAATCATACTCCTCTACGGAAGCCGTTTTTTGATTTGAATAAATTATTTTTCTTGCAAATACAAAACACAGCTGACTGTCTGTCAAGTTTTCGTACAAAAGTGCGAATAAGATCGCTCTTTCGCAAGTAAGCGCAAGTGACAGAAAACTTAACGAAACTAAGCCAAAAGCCATTATGGTCGAATAATACAAATCCCATGGTGGTCGTACGGAGCAATTCGACTATTATAGTTCAGCCTTAAGGCCAAATCATTTCGTAGAATTTTCTAGAAAATGTTTGTATACCGTTTAAAAATAAACAAAGCAGCTTGAGCTGATATGGGCTACTTGCTGCACGGAACTTTTAAAAACGCTGGTGATGACCTGCAACTCATCTGCCAAAATGTGGTCGGAGGAAAGTATGCTCCAAGAATGGAATCTCGGTACTATCTGCCCGATCCAAAAAAAATTAGATTGCCTTCGGTAACCGGTGCTTTCACTATAAATGAGGACAAGACGAAGTATTTGCTTTCATCAACAAAAGCCCAACCCCACTACCGTGACAATTGATTGGTATTGTTTGGTTGTAAATGCGGAAATCAACATTAGGCCGGATGAAGATCGATGCTCCAGCGCGAAAAGTCTTCGACGCCATACCAGAGGGATGCAGACATCAAAGAAGATCTCATCTTTGATAGCGACCAGGTAAAAGGAGACCTCCGACTGCTTGGGGTGTCGGCTCTAGCTGGCTGGAGGGGCATAATAAGTAAGCCTCTGGAGCACCATACTTTGTAGCGCCATCAAAAGTAAAAGTAAAGTAAATATTTCACTTTTTTAAGTTATTGCCAAACTGACACAATAAATAAAACTGATGGAAATTTCAAATACACACGTTTACAGTGGCGTACAAAACAGACGCGAATAGTTAAACCAACGATTAAATTTCACACCCACAGTTTAAGTACTTGGTTTAAACTTGCTTGCGAGTTTAACTAAACCTAAATTGAAACTTGCACTGTAAAACTAGCTGCTTGAATTGTTTTATTTCCATAAAATATGTGTGTTTAAATATACAAAGATTGTCTTTGACATCCGCAACAGTTGTTTGCAGTATCGTCAGACATTTATTTTCCGTCCAGCGCAGCGGTGAGTTGGATTTTTCCGACGGCATTTATTTAATCTACACTCCCATGCACTTGAATAGGGACAAGATTTTTTTTCTTTCAATAAAACGACATAAGATTTCTATAGACATATATTTTTTGCATTGATTTCAATTTTGTATTAAAGGGAAAACAAAATTAACACCAACACCTTTCCGTTATTTTTAAACAAATGATTTTTGAATGTTTTCTAAAAAATGCATTTTTCTCTTGCCGCACTTAAATATCTGTCTATAGTGGCATTCTATCCGAGACGTCGGTGTTAGGTATCCTTTCTTGTTAACAGCATAAATACTTTGTCTTGCCCTCATTGACCCGCTGCCTCTCAAAAGTCACGAACACTCCAGAACGGATTTTTGAAAGAAAGAAAGAAAGAAAGCGTCCTTTCTTGACATCGAAGGTCTCGTTGAGTTCTTTACCGACCTTGATGGACCTTCGTCATCCTGCACGAAGGGACAAGTTTTGCTCTGTAGCTCGTCCAAGGGTATCGATTTGAAGTTCCTGGGTTTTCTCCAAGATCTGCCACAGTGTGATGGTGGACTTTCCTGATCTGAAGACACACTTATATGGACCGATCAGGTTGTTGACGAAAGGCTTCAGGCGTTTAAATAACACGACAGATAAGATCCTGTAGGCGATTTTAAAAATGCTGATACTTCTGCATTTGGCGCAGTTCAGAAGGTCTTCTTTCTTGAAGATCGGGCAAACAATGCTGAGGTTCCATTTATCAGACATACTTTCCCCCGACAATTATTTTACAAATGAGTTGGTGCTATGGCCTGCCGCTTTGAACAGCTCGGCGGTTTAGGTCATCTGTTCCATCGGATTTTTTGGACTTAAGCTTAGATATGGTTATCTTCAAGTCATCCATATTGTGGGTGGACGAAATTGTTTGTTTTCATCATTAACAAGTTGATGCCAATCAGAGTCTACCCTCTCCATACACTCCGTCTCACTTGATTACGAACAGGAATTTTTAACTTTCTCGTATTTTTGTTTTAATTTTACGATATTTTTCAAATCCTTCCCTAATCCGAAAAAAAACCAATTGCACAAGGAATGAAGGATATATTATGTATGTTTATATTGTATAAAAAATGGGATTAATTGATAAATGCAACATTCATAACGCTTTTCCCAAAAAGGTCATAAAATTTACCTGTTGTTTTTGTCTCACTTGATTACGAACAGTGGCTTAATCTACCTGTCAGAAGCTTAAATGGTAAAAAAAAACAAAACAAAATTTGTTTGTATAAATAAATGCTGGTTTTATTCATAGAGTAGCAATAGTTTTTAGTAATGGGTACTACCTCCTGATCGCTGAATCACTTCAAGTAGCCTACTGTGTAGAGATTCATAGAGTACTGTCAAATAATCTAGCGAAACTTCGGACCATGCTCGTTTTATGGCTTCAATAGTTTCTTCCATTTCATGATATTGCTTTTCTCCTTAAGAGAATGGGTGCCATGCAAGTAGGTGCGGTATGTATCAGTGCATTGTCTTACGTTCATGAGCTTCTTTACAGTCAACCCGGTTCCATCGCATAGTTTCGGTTGGTTCAGATTGCATCAGCGCATTATGATGACAGAGCAGACTTTAAGTTGCAAATTGCCTGGTGGTAGATCGGGCACATACAGGGTGGCGCACGAATCGTGCTACAAAAACAAAACGTAATAACTTTTATTCTGTGTGAGTAATTGACGTTTTTTTTATATTATTTGGCGGGTTACTATTTAGATTTATTAAAATGAATGCTTGGGATACCGAGTCCTTCATTTCCGTCCAAAGGGAATTTAGTCGGGAGTTTGGCGGCACTCCCCCGAGTAGATGGACCATTATGAGGCTGGTAAACATGTTTGCCGAATCTGGAAGCATCACACGAAGAGCATATCATTCAGATCTTGATGTTTGGGTTCATGATACAATCGCGGCTGTAGCATCGTCATTTCAGGCAAATCCAAGCGTGAAACTTCATTCATTCATTCATTCATTTTCAATGGTCCGCTTGTCCATTAAGTGGGTCGCGGGTGTAGGTTGCTCAAGTGGACCCTCCATAGCTCTCGATCCTACGCCATCGACTCTAAATCATCAAGGGCAATCCCCATACGGGTAGAGGAGAGATTATGAATTTGATCTAACCATCTCATCCTTGGTCTGCCTAGAGGACGCCTGCCAGATGGTAAGGATTCCATAGAACGTCGTGGGATCCTGGTTGGGGACATGCGTTTAACATGACCAAACCACCGAAGCATGAACCGCTCCGTCCGGAGAAGTAGCTGCTCGACATTGAGTTCCTCACGTATTCTAGTACCTATTTCTAATGCGATCTCCACGGGTCACACCAGCAATACAACGGAGAAATCTCATTTCGGCAGCTTGTATTCGCGATCTTATTCTTTCGGTCATTACCCAAACCTCATGACCATAGGTAAGCGTGAAACTTATCGGCGCAAATTGGAATTAGCAGACGGTCATTACAACGGATAATTCATGATGACTTAAACTTGTTTCCGTACAAAGTCCAAATTACAAGCAAGTTTAACCCTCTGGATTTTCCTATTCGCCTGGAATTTTGCCAAAAAATGTTTGCAATTTAATATCCAGAAAGTCCATTTTTCGCTGACCCCCATGAAATTCATTGATTAAAAAAAAACTATTTGAATTTTTTATTGTAGCACAATTGGTGCGCCACCCTGTACAATGAATAAACAAAATTTCGTGTCTATCAGGACAAAGCATATCAATGTTACAAGTTTTACTAACTTTGGCTGCCATGACTTTCGAAGGAACACTCCCGGCGAAAATTGGAGCTCTGTCGGTTCGCCTTAAGGCCCCGACCCATAGAATCCGTCGCACCCGTTGCGTCGACGGATTGGCGTATTCGACGGAACGAACAGTCCCATAGAATTCGTCGCATACGTTGACAGCCGACGACATATGAGAGACAGTTTCTCTCATTATCTTATATTTCCACCAATGAAAATGCTTACCCTCACGCTCTGCCAACTGTCAACGGTTCGACGGACAGAAAAGTAGAAAGTAAACCTACTTTATACGTCGCATCCGGCACGTTCGTTGCTCATGGGTCACGTTCCATAAGCTACTGTGTATTCTATCAACCTGTCAGTCAAATACATTGCCGCAACGGATGTAACGGATTCTATGGGTCGGGGCCTTTATTGTGACTTGGCAACACAATGCCAGTTGACATTTGACTTTTCAGCTGTTTTATTTCAGTCTTCACAAAAAAATGATCAGGCAGTAAATTAGTTTGTAAAATGATAAATGACAAATACACGTAGTTATATGTAACTACATATATCATCATATACATATTTACCAGTACATACTGACTCCGTAACTCTCCATACTTTTCTTATTTTTCTTATTTTAAATAAAAGTAGGCGGTAGGTATTTGAATAAATTTTCGAAATTTTAGTTTTCTCATTATTCAAATACGCACCGCCTACTTTTCATATATTTAAATTTTCTTCATGGTTCAAACTCATTGAAACTAATGCTCGGCAAGTGTTTTCAAAAGGAATTTGGCAAATAAAACAAACCATTTGCCCTAAAAACCTGAAATTTTGCACAGTGTTTTGCTATAAAATGTATAAGTACAAGCAATAAGGAAGGATATTTCGAAATTCAACCCTTGAAGGGGTAATATGGAGGGTCAAAGTTTGGGAAAATTTTTATTTTTTATCCGATCGGTAGGTATTTTGTTTGGGCTCGAGCTATTGGCAATGATTTTAATGAGAGCTTTTCATAACTCACGAAGGATTTTGTCGTATCAATTTAAAACTTTGTATATTGATAAAGAAGTAAAATATTATTTATACTCATAAATCTTTGCCCGGGTAGCAGAAATGTATGAAGAAGACGTTGTTGAAATTCCCACGGAAATTATATCAACTGGAGACTTGATTAAGACAATTTTTGGCGATTTGCTGTAAATGTCAATGGAGGAACTTTCAAAATGATTCCTTGCCGCGCTGACAAATCCGCAGAAATAAATAAGAAGATAATCGATTTAATTGGTAATAAATCCTAAAGCTATTTTAGCGCCGATTCTGTTGTCAGTGAAGACTGAAGATCCAAATGATGCGCCAAATTTCCCTGTTGAATTCATCAATCAGCAAACTCCATCCAGCAAGCCACCTCATGCCCTGTAGCTTAAGCAAGGTGTCATCATCATTTTGCTGATAAGAGCAAGAATTATTTCGACATGCAATCACAATGATTTCATTTCCGATAAATTCACACGGTCAACTGTATGTGGCTTTATCACGATCAAGAGTTGCAAGTCGAATGATTGAATCTAATCCACAGCAAGGAAGATTATTTATTAACCAGAGACAATTCACACGCAATGTAGTTTTCAAAGAAGTTTTTTAAATAAAATCAATTTGTTTATCAATATTACTTTGCATACCCAGCGAAGCGGGTACACGTACAACCAACTAGTATTAAAATATTTTACAAATGAGAAGAAATATATTTTGTGGCAGATACTTTGTTTACTTTGTTGCCCTGGCAGCAACAGCAAGTTTCAGCTGTAACAGCGATTTGCAGCTTGCAGGACGTAATTGATGTACGTTGTACTTACACTTTTATTGAATGATTCAAGTTTCAACAGCGAATCAGTGGCAGTGCACAAAATCTTTCGTGTACTGTAGCATTTCAGCAGCCTCAGTGTCCCCTCCCGATTAATTATGGCTGTCAAATGAAGGTCATTTTGACACAATCGGTAGCACTTTCGATAACATTTAAATCAATCGTAGATTGGTAGCACAGTTTTTATCAAAGGCTCCTATTGTGAGTGTCGATAGTTGATCGTTGATCGACAACTGTTGATCGACCGACAACTATGATTGGCAAAGCCGATTGATATTTTGTCGGTTTGACAGTCGCAGTAGCGCAGTGGTTAGTGTGCTGGACTACTGTGCGAGGGATTCCAGGTTCGATCCCCGGAAAAACACAAATTACATCTTAAAGTTTTTTCTACTGCGCCACCTCTCGCGAACGTCTGACAAACATCCGAGAGTATGACTGTCATGAAAAAGCTTCTCAATTCAGCCGTTCGGACTCGGCATAAAATTGTAGGTCCCTTCCATTCGTCCCAAAAATAGAAGCTCACACAAAACGAATGGTTGCGAGCAGCTAGGCCTTGAGTGTCTACCCGCCTGTTGCGCCGCCTATTTATTTTTTTTTTTTTTTTGACAGTCGCTTGTAGTCGATTACAAATATCTGGTCGATGCTTTCTCTTTGAAGTGAAAACATTTTGTGCGTACTAATAGCTAAAATCAAACGACGCAATCGACAATTGTCGTGACGATCGCTGATCGACAATCACTATGGTAACGAATCCTATATATGATTTCTTGTTTGTATGAAAATTTCGCTAAGCCCTTAGCCCATATAGGATTGCAAAAAAAAACAAAAACATCATCGGCCTGGCCGATGCTTTGATACCCTCCACTACTGGTACAGGTACACGCATGTGTTTAATATTGGTTTTGTATGGGAGCTACCAAAACTACTTGACCGACATAGTCCATTTTCAATACCAACCTGGCGACGGTAAAAAGAAGCCGTCTCACAAAATTTCATTCGCCTAGGTCAATTCGTTTGGGCGCTATCGTGCTTTCAACAGACAGACAGACAGACAGACGGACATGGCTAAATCGATTTAGAATGTGATCCTGATTCAGAATATATATACATACTTTATATGGTCTCCGGTGTATCCTTCTTAGCGTTACAAACGTAATGACAAAGTGAATATACCTTCCTGTGGAGGGTATAAAAAAACGCCTATTATTGGAAATATAGCCAACGTCAAGCTTATCACTGACAATAACAATGCGATCATTTAAGAGAATCGTAGTAGAACTTAATTTTTGTGAAAGATATCACGGCAAACTAGAAGTTTATTTTTTACTTCCAGGCATAACCTTTTGTAATTCTTGTTCAGATTTGTATTACTATAGTGTATTTATAAAATTTCTATCGCAGTCTATTTTTCATTTAATTGTACTAGCTCTATAGTTATCCAAGGCTTGAGTCTTTCAGACGACCTTTTAATATTTTTCCTTAATTTAAATTTGTAATTATCAAGGCATTTAAAAAAAAGATCATACGATTGATTTTTGATGGATCTGGCTCTGTAAAAATCATAATCCCATAACTCAAAGCTAAGAATAGAATTCAATTTTGAAAAATCTGACTTAGGGTTGTTACTTTTAATAATCGTACCAGGATATTTCGAAATCACATCTCCAACTTTTACTAGCTTTGCATCGATTTCGTCTTCCGGAGAAAGAACTTTTCTTAAGTTTAAGCTTTCAGATCGCAACTGTTCCTCGTAATATTTTCCACTCTAATTTATTTTTAAGCCTGTTAGTCTGAGATTTGTTATCCACGCTCCTTTACCGTTTCAAATTAGTTAATAAAATAAACTTTAAACGCATACCGCACATATGCTCTGCCAAAATGATGGCCAATTATAAATTCCATATAAAATATACAGCACCACCAAATTAACATAAATTATCTTTTAGCTAGAATTATTTTCCCAGTCTAGAAATTTTGGCTATTTAACGACATGTGAAAGAACTCTCTTTTATCCTTGTCAGATGCGCTCAATATTTCGATAATAATTTACATTTAATATATCGTTAATCCCAGCAACAGCCGCATTATATTTTTTTCACATATTTTTGTCATCAATGAAGCCCACTCATTCCATTAAGTTCAACATTAAAATTATCTTTTCATCTTCTCCTTTCAGATTTTTAAAAGAATGCATTGAAGAGATTGTTATTACCCAGACGAAGAACACATCGTGACAACGAATCTACCTTTTGGACAAAAAAACAAGAAAAATAACAAAAAAAAAAAAAACATATAACAACAACAAAATGTTCTCTTTTCTGAACATTAAATAATTCTTTTAATAACTCATCGAAAATCGCGTAAAACAAACCGAAATAAGAAAAAGGAATACACAATAAAATATAATTCCACACGCATCAAAACATGAACAGAAAAAAGCTAAGAAAAAAGTAGTAAATTTAAAAATAAAAAAAAGAATGTGTTCTTGTTAAATAAATCTATCTAGGTCTATTAAAATAGCAAAAAAAAAAACTCTCACATAAAACATAATAGTTCGATAAATAATGTCAACGAATAATAATATTTTAATTCTAATTTTTAATCATTAAATCAAAAAAAAAAGTTAAATGTGCATACGTTTCAAGTGAAATTTTTAATGCTTTATTTGTTATTTTTTAAATATCGTTAAATTTGTTTGTTATATACATATACGTAGAGGAACTCTAATACGTTTACATAAATAATCAAAAAAAAAAAACAGAGGAGCAGTAGTTGAAGTAGAAGGAGAAATCGAAGTTAATTTGTTGATCCCGTTGTTTTTTGTTGTTATAAACTCACATTTCGGTCCACAATTAATATTTGTTTTTTTTCTCACGGTGAGTACATAATTTTTTCTTTATTATATATTTTTTTTTTGTCAATCAAATAAAACAAATTTAATATCTAAAAACTATCGTTACAAATATTGTAATTCAATTATCTGTCTGAATAGATCCTTTTAAATTCGAAAGGAATGCATTGTGAATCATTCAAGCATTCGTATGCAATATGGTTTCAAAGGAAACCACACTCACACTCATAGGCTGATGGATCAAAGAGAAATCGAAACAATTCGTGCGAATGCGAATGAAATTGTTTTGAAATATGTTCCACACTGTGAACTATATCAAAAGAAAATGCTTTTCAGCTTCAAGGGTCCATATAAATGGTGTTTGTGGGTGGGCACTTATACTCGTAAGAACAATAAATGTGAGGTAGGACAAGAAGTTATAATGTATACTATACCCAAATGCATTTGCGGCTTCCGATATAGGTCTCTGTACGTAATAAAACTTTCTTAGACTATGGTCAGACAAGAAGACGGATTAAACGTCTTGTCATCGATTTTTTTTATTTTTCATTTATATAAATCCATGCGGTTCCACATAAACAAACGCTGCAAAATTGCGATTCCGATTGGTTTGAGTTTTATTTTGTTTGATTTAGATCAGCGGTTCCCAATCTGTTTTGGTCGCGGAGCACTTTTCAGAGGATAAATTCCTCACGGAGGACTTCGTTGTCCGTATCCCATATTTCGCAGTTATTCATTTATTCATTTCATTCATTTTCAATGGTCCGCTTGTCCATTAAGTGGGTCGCGGGTGTAGGTTGCTCAAGTGGACCCTCCATAGCTCTTGATTCTCCGCCATCGACTCTAAATCATCAAGAGCAATTCCCTTACGGGTAGAGGAGAGATTATGGACTTGATCTAACCATCTCATCCTTGGTCTGCCTAGAGGACGCCTGCCAGATGGTAAGGATTCCATAGAACGTCGTGGGATCCTGTTTGGGGACATGCGTTTAACATGACCAAACCACCGAAGCATGGACCGCTCCGTCCGGAAAAGTAGCTGCTCGACATTAAGGTTCTCACGTATTCTTGTACTTCTAAAGCGATCTCCACGGGTCACACCAGCAATACAACGGAGGAATCTCATTTCGGCAACTTGTATTCGCGATCTTATTCTTTCGGTCATTACCCAAACCTCATGACCATAGGTAAGACCGAATTAAAGACTGGCAACTTAACTTTGACACCAAGTTCAGTCCTCCTAATAACAGAATGACCAAGCTGTCTCAAAATTGACCCAGCCTGACCAATCAGTCACTTCAGATTTGTTCACGTTAACCTTCATCTCAGCTTCAACACAAACTGCTACAAACCGATCGAGTGCGCCTTGAAGTTCAGTCTGAGAGGACCCAATAATGACCAAGTCATCAGCGAAGAGCAAATGACTTATCCTATCTCCCAATTCGAAACGTTCTTCTCCAAGACTGCGCTGTAACATCCACTCCATATAAGTAATGAAAAGGAGAGGAGACAAGACATACCCCTGGTGAAGTCCAACTCCCACGGTGAAAGGTATTGATTTAACGCCGTTCACCCGAACACAGCTTTTACAGTTTGTGTAAAGAGATTGAATTGCTCTCAAGAGAGAACCGTCAATTCCATATGTAGTATCAGCACTGTGCGATGCCAACACTTGACTAAAATGTAAAACAATGAAAATAAAGTCGCACTATATGAAATGAAAATACGGAAAATATAAGTCAATTGATAGAAAACTGTAGATCAATCGGTCATTGAATATTGGGTCTCTACACCATACTAATGCAATACCTACACTCCAGAGTTTACCTCGAGGGACTCGGTCGTACGCTTTCTCCAAATCTACGAAGCATGCGTGGGGTGACCAGATCCATGCCCATCAAAAAGAGGACACCCTCAAAAATATCGAATGAAAAATTAAAGAACAAAAAACATTAACAAAAACAACAATACATTTTTTAAAAGTGATCTATACTCATTTTTCGTGCATTGGTAGGTGCATGCATTTAAAAAGTTATTCTTGTTTTGTTCTTGCTCTGCAAATATTTTTAGGTTACAAAATTGGTCAAACAATTTATTTTCGCGTAATTTGACACCTTTGTTTCGCAAATAAAGCAGGGAATCTTCGATATCGCTCCAGTTGGGAATTTTGTTTAAATCCATCAGTGTAAAACAATCAAACTCATCCAGAGACTCGGTCCATCTCTGAAGATATTTTAAGCGCCATGAATAAACCTCTAATACATTTTTTCACGTTTAAAGCCCAGTACCTATCCTGCTCGCGCTAAATTTTAACGACCGCACTTCTTTCCACAGCGCAGATAGCTCGCAAAATTTGTAGTAGGATATGTATAGATGGGACACGCACCCATATGTTATTGCCACAAGTATTTTGATTTCTGTTATTTTTTTCACATTTTTCCTACTCACTTAAGGACCATTCACATGAGAGGGACTAACTATACCTACGAATGAACGAATATTCGCAAATATTGACAGTCTGTCTGACATGAACACTTCTCTAGGTCGCGGCAGCTCGCGAATTGCAGCCATCAGTTTCTACCCGCAATGTCTAGTTTGAGGTTAAGTTCGAACGAATGCTTTATTCGCTAGTTTGTGGAACACGAATTAAATGATGTGGATTGCGAATAAACTTTGACAGTTCGCGCCAAGGCTGTTTTCTTTCGCGTCAAAAAGTTTGGAATTCGAAATTTCATTATTTAAACTGTTTATAAACTTTCTTAGTACATTTTGATGGGATAATTAATTATCCTCCTCTTGGAATAATAAAATGTGAATAGTTTTGTTTATAAATGCATAAAAAGTGGCTTGTTCACATTTCATCAATTCGTTCGTTCGCTCTCTTGTGAATCGACCTTTACATCGATTGTCAAGTGTTCCACGAAATAGTGAATTCAAAATTTGTTTTGCTCCAGAATGTCAAAATTTAGCGCCCATTTAATGCATCAGGATCAGACAATTCTTTTGCGATCTAAATCAGTGTAGTTGAGACATGTTCTTGGCCAAGTGATAACAAAATTGTACGTAGTACCTTTAACGCACAATATTGTTATACCCGACTGACATTTAATGTGTTCCATCTATGTGAAAGTAAGAATTTAGCGTACGGAACAGGATACTGCTTTGCTAAACTGGCTCGCTAAATTTTATCTCTGTACACATTTTTGTATGGGAGAAAAAAATTTGCGCGAGCAGGATACTGGGCGTAAGGCATTATTTTCATTTCCACACTACAAATTTTAGGTCGTGTTCATACCAGAAAGATGGAGAAATGACTGAATTAGTGTTAGAAATCACAAAAAGAGGACAAATTGCAAATTTTTCCAAAAATATACCGGACATTTTACTTTTAGGTAAAAAAAGCACATGTCCTCTTAAAAGAGGACGTCTGGTCAGCCTAAGCATGCGTAAACAGGTGTAGCATACTCCCAAGTCCCAAGCCTTCTCAAGTACCATTCTGAGAGTGAATAACTGGTCGGTTGTGCTTCTGCCGGGACGAAAGCCGCACTGCTCATCTTCTAATCGTGCCTCGACCACAGCTCTGCAACGCGTTTCCAGTACATTGGCAAAAACTTTTCCGGGGAGACTTAAAAGCGATATACCCCTGTAATTCGAGCAATCCCTTTTATCCCCTTTCTTGAAAAGGGGCACAATCACCCCAATCTGCTAATCCCTGGATGTTTCGCCGCATTCCCAGGCTACTTTAATGACACGAGAGAGCCATTGCACTCCCTCTTCACCTAAGGCCTTGAGCATTTATGGCCGGATTTCATCCACTCCGGCAGATTTGCCAGCTTTTAGCGATTTGATCGCAAAGTGACTTCCTCTACCGTGGGACTATTTTCCGCCCTGCTCCAGGCAATAGATCTGTCATCCTCAATGCCCTGGATTGGATTGAGCAATTCAGAAAAGTGCTCGCTCCATCTGCGCAAGATATCTTTCTCATTAGAAAGAAGTGTACCATCTTTGGATTTGAATCCTTAAATTATGTTACACCTCCTTCCTCTAAGACGGCGGATGGTCTGCCAGAACACCTTGCTTGCAGATCTGTGGTCACGGTCTAATTTCTCGCCGAACTCCTTTCAAGATTGTTCTTTGGCTGCCTTAACAGCCAATTTGCAAGTTGTTCGCGCCTCAATGTACCGGTTTCGAGAAGAAGAGTCTCCCAAGTGAATCCACACCTTGAAAGCCTTCTTCTTCTCTCTGATAGCTTCTTGAACTCCGGGCGTTTTAAACCACTTTTAAATATTGACTTAAAAAAAATGAATGCATGTACTTCCTTCCAGTTTCCAAAACTTAAAAAAAGCCAATATTTAGTGAAGTATAGCCTTTAAAACGGCAGTCAATCTTTTTTGAAGGTTTTCCCCTAAAATACGGCATCTTAATGGTGGTAGATTGATCCAGACCTGCTTAATTCGAAAAGCTCTTCAGCATTTATTGATTTCTAGCTTTTAAAGTTCTTTCGACATCGATCAACTAGTTTTTAATTGGGTTTAGGTCGGGACTTTGCGGGAGCTAATCCAAAACTTATCCGCGGGGTAAGTTAAGGATCGTTGTCCTGTTGCAAATCATCGGCCGGCCCTAGCGAGGTATCCGTCGGAACGGAGAATTCTCCGCAACGCATACTCCGTCGGAGACTCAAATTACATGCGAGGTATCCGTCTTGGGAAAGAATAATTAAAATGCGATGACCGACGACGTATTGATTTGACATGATGTCTTTTCGTTGTACATCGCGGTTTTCCAGTTCCTATTAGTTGCTTGTTTTTTCGTTTGTTTTTGCCCTGGGAAACACAAATTAAAGCAACAAATACAACTAATTACTTTGCTAAAATGTTTTTTCTTTATTAATTGCTTTCATTTATCAACACTTCACTGCAAATCGTAAACAAATTCCGCAACAAATTCCTGTCGGAGCACATCTAAATATCATTAAAAACACACTTGGTCCCACTTGATCGCATGCAAAACGTCAGTGTGCGTTACATATTTGTCGGAATGAAGCTCCGAAAAGCTGTTCAACAATGGGTTGGCTCTACTTGTCCGGCAAAACAGAGTGTCTTCCTTTGGATTGAAATCTCCTTTTTTTCTTTCTTAATTACTCGGATAGAATTTTAATATTTGTTCCTATCTTTCTGCGGAGCATATACTTTGAGAAACTCGGATTTAGATATTTGTTTGGCTTATACTTATACCTGGCTATTGGATGGCGCTGTCAAGGTGAAATTCCGTTTTGAGACCACTGCTCACAAGACTCATTTGTGTACTTCCAGCTTTAGTAATTGCCTAGTGGTAGTGGCATAGTGGACCCAAAGTTTCCCTCTCGGCTGCATGGCTAGCCTTTTAACCAGTGACCCGTTATTAGGGACGTGAGTCTAGCGACATTTGTGTTCTGAACATAGGAGTCCTTATTCTAGCTCTCTTGTATACTTGCCAAATATTTCTGAAAACTACGCGGTTATATTTTTTTGTCTAGTCTCAGCTTTTTGAAGTAAAATTGAAGCATTTTTCTCTTTTTACTTGTCCTAGATAGACTTCTCCTGCATTAGGGTTGCCAGAAATAATAATAGGTGGTGCAACAGGCGGGTAGACACCCTAGGGCTAGCTTCTCACAACCATTCGTTTTGTGTGAGTTTTATTTTTGGGACGAATGCAAGGGACCTACAATTTTATGCCGAGTCCGAACGGCTGAATTTATGTAGAAGCTTTTTCCCGGACAAAATAGGGTCTAAAAAAGAGTACAAAACTACGACCAAAATGCGCGTACTATTGCGGTAGGTATACTTCATGTTTTAAGGCCATGTTTCATTTGTGGTGAATAATTATTCTCGGCTGATTTTCCGACACATAAAAAATCATAGGTTATTTTGACACTGACAGCTGCTTCCCGCTCGAAATCTTAACAGAAATTCAGTATCATACCTCCGCGGAACGAAATGAGTACCTTTACGCTTGAACAACTTTGGGAAATATTGAAAACTTATTTCCAAAGTGAGTGCTGTGTAGCCCAAGTAGTGCGTTTTTTTAAAAGAAGTTTTGTCCGAAATGAAGCACTCACCGCGTCTGCTGTACGCAAGTTTGTGCAAAAAGTTTACTGCGAAGCCAGCCGAGGCAGCTACTTAAACGACCGACCGACGTTGTGTTCCATAATTAATGGGAATGTTTGCTCTTAAGCTATACTACATGGAACAAATTTAATTTTGTTCACTTTATTGCATTTTTAAAAAGAAATTTTTATAAAAGTCGATTAAACTCAAATCTTAAAATAGAAATATTTCCCTAGTCAGATATACTCAATATTTTTTTAACCTACCTATACAGATTGGGGTTATGTATGGAATAGCACATCTGATAAATGGCCGCCACGGCTTTGCTTTGCTGGCGAGTACGTACTCTTTTATTAAAAAATTTGCTATGACCGTTTCGCATAAATGTGGCTAAATTTCATCATACACCTTCCAGTTTCCTCTTTCAAGGCGCCGTTGGTTGGGCTTGTTTGCAAAGACTTTTTCATTTTTCATTCATTTTCAATGGTCCGCTTGTCCATTAAGTGGGTCGCGGGTGTAGATTGCTCAAGTGGACCCTCCATAGCTCTCGATCCTCCGCCATCGACTCTAAATCATCAAGGGCAATCCCCATACGGGTATAGGAGAGATTATGGACTTGATCTAACCATCTCATCCTTGGTCTACCTAGAGGACGCCTACCCGATGGTACGGATTCCATAGCACGTCGTGGAATCCTGGTCGGGGACATGCGTTTAACATGACCAAACCACCGAAGCATGGATCGCTCCGTCCGGAGAAGTAGCTGCTCGACATTGAGTTCCTCACGTATTCTGGTATTTCTGATGCGATCTCTACGGGTCACACCAGCAATACTACGGAGAAATCTCATTTCGGCAGCTTGTATTCGCGATCTTATTCTTTCGGTCATTACCCAAACCTCATGACCATAGGTGAGAGTTGGAACAAACACCGAATTAAAGACTGACAACTTGACTTCAAAAAATTCCAAAGAAAAAAGTCTAATGGCGTTAAATCGCAAGATCTGGACGACCAATTCTGATCGCAAAAACGGCCAATTACACAATTAGGAAACGACTCATGCAGTAATTGAATTGTTTCTCTGGCTATATGGCATGTGGCACCGTCTTAATGAAACCACATGTTGGGCACATCCATATCTTGTATTTTAGGCACGAAAAACTGGGTTATCGCATGTCACTATAACGAACACCATTAATTACTGCCTGACCAGCCGCATTTTCGAAAAAGAATGGTTCGATAATGCCTCCAGCCCAGAGTGTACACCAAACAGTCACGCGTTGTAGATAGATTTGTTTCTCAACAATTACTCGTAGGTTTTCTGAACCCCGAATTCGACAATTTTGATTATATTAACGAAGCCTTCAAAATGAAAATGAGCTTTCACTGAAGATGATTTTGTTCGAAAATTGCGGACTGTAGCTGGCAAACCTTTATTATTTTTAAAATATTGCTCAACAATGAAAATACGTTGTTCGTTCGTATAGCGCTCCATTTTTACTAACCCCGAACTGTCAGCTGTCGCATTGTTATTTTTTCCCGTGGCATCACTGTATACTATTAAATGGGACACCCTTTAGCTATAACTGATGCCCTATGTAAGAAGTTCGAATTTGCTGGACTCAGAATATGTACCTACCTACTAAAAAACAACAAATGTGTAGCCCTGTTTTGTTAAAAAAATCTAATCTCTATTCGTTGTTCGAAAAACTCGCCGACGGACCACGTTTCATTGTAAATTGTCAGATGATCTTAAAGCTAGAACGATGTGACAGCGTTTCTCTTCTCGTTTTCACGCTTGTATTGTAAAACAGGCATCAGCGCAAAAAGCTGGTTTTCATAGTTCAGAGCTCTTAACTTAAGAGAGGCGCCTAATGCTGGGTTTCCACTTGTCGATTTGAAATTGACAATTGACGTATTTTTATGCCAATTAAACAATTGGCAAGGGGAAATAGCGAAAAATTGCTTGTTAATTAATTGACTAACAGCGTTTGCCAATAATTGACAAAGAAACCACTGGACAAGTGGAAATAGCTGAATTGTCAAACAAAATGTCACTTTGTCTATAATTGACAGAGAAAATTTAATTGGCATCGAGTTCATATATTGGTCAATCAACTGACAAACGATTTTTTGCCAATAATTGGCATAAATGGAAATGAACTGACGTTGGTGTCGTTCAATGACATAAACGAGAGGGCTGTCAAACTTTGTCAATCAACCGACATGTGGAAACCCACCTTAAGTCGTTTTCAAAAAAATACGGCGAGTAGGTACACGCCACTGGTTCACAACGTGCTGGGCCAAACTGTCACAATCTCTTCTCAACAATCACATTACTATTTTCAGAACACCGACTTGCTGTTTACGTAGCCGCCCATTTTAAATAAACGCTATGAATAAGATCAAGCACACAGTCGGCGATTTAAGTTTTGTACAACTTGAACGAGTTGGTCAATTCATATTGTGAAATGGCAAGACCTGGAACTAACTTCTACGAATGGCAGATGGACTTGAAGATGCCATAGGGCCGAAATCGCAATTATACGCCTTTACTATTGAAAACAACACTTAACTACATGTCAAAGCGATTTCAAGATAATGTTGATCCAATTGAAAGACGCTGTCATTCTTTCTTCGACTATGCTATCTTTTAAATCTAATTAATCTATTCAAATAGGACATACAGAAAAGCAACAGCAAATGTTGGTACTGCCACACCAACACTTATACTTTACCCTACATAAGAGAAACCCCTTCAAAAGAGTCAAAGGATCCCCTTTTGATTAAGCAAATTGTAACCACGGTATGTGTTTCACAGTAACATAGGGTCTTCAAAAACACTCTCATTTTTAAGTCCCGCATCAATTCAACTACAACATAAAAATGTTGTTTCTGTTCATCGTCCCTATTAACTACTTTCCCTCTTGTATACGCCATAGCACGGAAAATCCCTTTAGAAAGAAAACAAAAAAAAAAAAAAAAAAAAAAAACAGAAAGTTTTAAACAAAAAACATTTTTCCACTCATAGGTCAAGTTTATTTCCCCTGACTAGACGGACTTAATTTATTTCCTTTTTTGTTTCAAAGCCAGCTGCCGGCCGGGGTGTAGACCTTTTCATCTGACACACAGCTGTCTGGAGTGTATAAGTTATAAAACTAAATTCTAGTTTTATTTAAAAAAAACTTTATTAAAAAATTCGGCAGCGTTTCTGCCTCCTGACTTAAGACTGACATTGAAATTCTTACGACTAGCTTAAATACTAATTATCTGCTGCCACTGCACTTCTGCTTCAAATGTATTTTCCTGGAATCGTACGGTCGTCGCCGGTCGGTGTCATATGCCCGTGCGAAAGTGCTTTCGATGCAGGTCTCATCGCAGGTTGCTAGATGGCATGATTTCGGGTCGTTGCTCCGTGTGACGGTGGCATGTGTTATAGATTGTTTTACGTTAACTCCTCCGCCCTTAAGAGTGGACGCCCTCGTCCGCTTAAAAGAATGGTATTTGGCTTATGCGGGATGTTCTTGCTCTTGGTTGTGGGGACGGCTCGCTTTTGATAGTCTCCAAGGCTTCTGTCGATACTTCTGGTTTGGTTACGGTATTCTCTACTGAGTTGTTGGCTTTCGTAAATTTCCTGAAGATGACCAATATGACAATGCAAGATAGTAGACACGCTCCAAAACTTAGCATAGTATTATTTTTGAAGTCGGTTTTCAGGAGCTGGATGTACTGGGTGTTGTTTGTGTGGAGTTCTTTTACCATTTCCAGCGAGAGAACTTCTTCTAGTATGTTGTCCGATGAAGTTGGTTGCAGGATTGGCGGGAGAGGGTTGAGATGACTGATTTCGATGGAATTAAACGTGTTCTTTCCAATTTGTATACTGCTGTTATCATACCTTATAAGGAACGTACCGTTGAGTGAGACCATATTGTTGTTTATTGAGATTTGCCCATCGTACCGATTCAGGAAAATGATGTCTGATGATATCTCTTCGACCGCAGGAATGTGTTGGTTGTTGATTGCAGTACAGTTGGCTGGAATACTACGTATTAGGTTTGGAATACATGTTGTATTGCTTATGTTAATAATATTAATTCTAGGACAAATGGATAGTTTATTCACTGTTTTACAATCTGTTACAATTCCATAGATTTCGTTTTCACATTCTATAATTTCCTTAAAGTCGATTTTTATTATTTTTGTTTCTTCTCTTACTGCTTTTATAATAATTTTTTTACAAATTTCTTCATTTACAGTTGGTAAACTTACTATGTATAATAAAATAGCATTGTTAAATGCTATCTTTATTTCTGAGAACTCAATTGCCTCTTCTATATTCTTGAATGGTATTTCTTTATTATTTATAATTTTTTCGATAGTATTTATTTCAATATTCGACAGGATATATGAATTTATAATATTTACTCTTGCCCAATGTAAGGCGTATGCCACGTTTGTTATTTCTTCTTTTAATAGATCTAATTTATATTTTATGTTGAAGACTAACTGTTCTATTATGTTTCCATTTTCTTTTACATATTTATTTATTTCGTTAGTTCTATTAGCTACGTTATTTATTTTATCTATTACAAGTTTGTTAATTACTATCTGTCTATTATTATTTTCTAGGACGTTATTAATTTTTTCTTGAATTATTTGGAAGTCGTGTTTATCTGGGTTGCCAGTAATGAATTTCCAAGCGCTTCCTAGGAAGTCAATTGACCTTCTGGATTTTGGATGGTTTGGGACTAAACGTTTTATCAAGGAATTGATTGTTGATATTTCTTCGGATAACAGGTGAAAGCTATTGTGGGAGGTTGGTAGATTTTTTCTCATGGATGTCTCTATGCTTTCTATGGCTTCGGAATATTTCGACAGATCGATCTCGTGAATAATCTTATAGGTTCCTGTTTGTAGTCTTGATGTACCCGTGTTTATGGTCACAAGTCTTGCGTTTGTATAGTCCAGTATCTGTACGTCGGCTAAGCAGTCGGTCATGTATAGGTACAGTTGTCTAGAAAGAAAGGTATAGAAGGATTTATTATGATTTGATGTGTGATTTGTGAACAACTTTGCCGGATTGAGTAAGAATCGTTGTTTTTTTATTTTCTTTTACGATTTCCTTTGCGTATCTCGGCGTAAGTTTTGAGCCTAATCTTTTGTTTCTTTTGACGTATATTACGTCGCCTGTTGAGTAGTTCTTTACTGGTTGCTTTCCCTTATTATGGTAAGCTAAGTCACGTTCTTGTTTGACTTGTAATTTGTCCTTGGTTTCCAAACGGATTTTGTTAATTTTGGTAGGGTCTGCGTTTCTACTGAAAAATATATCGACCGGTTTCCTACTGGTCACAGAGTGTATTGAAAAATTATATGCGTTCGTTGCTGCCTCTAAAAGTTCCGTGAAGGATTTGTGTGTTTGTTCACATTTTATGCATCGCATGATTTCAACGAGAGTCGAGTGAAATCTCTCGACTTGTCCATTTGAGCTGCTCGTGTATGGTGGTGTTTTATACACTTCGATGCCGAACTCGTCCTCAATCATGAATATGATCGGGATTGAATTAAAAGACTTCTCATTATCGAATACTATAGTCTTTGGAATACCGTAAGAAAATATAATCTCTCTAAGAGGTGTTCGAACATCCTCTATGGCCTTCGATTGTATTCTTTTGGCCTGGGCGTATTTGGAGAACTTATCTACCGCAGTCAGTACAAGATTGCCTTCAGTTGAGAAAATATCTAGGTGTATTATTTGTCCGGGGTAAGTTGGTATCGGGGTCGCCTGAATTTCGATCTTCTCCGGGTGCCGGTCATACTTATTTTCTCTACAAACCGAGCATAGTTTTGTTATTCTTCTTACTTTGCGAGACATACCGGGAAAATAAAATTTTTCAAGAATCTGTAATTTATTTTCGCGATCATTCCTATGAGCACGTTGATGTGTCCTTATTATTATCTCTTCTTGTTGATTTTCGTCGGTTACATCTTCGACAAGAACTTGGGAGAATCTAATGCGATAACTGTGAAGATGGTCTCTATAGATTTCTTGAATCATACCCTGAATTCGTTCCTCTGTTCTGATGCAATTTATAACTGTGGGGTTCAGTCGTACTTTTAGGATTTCTATTAAATTATTATAGGTAAAGGAGGGCTCTGTTATTAGGTGTCTATGGTAGGTGGGAAATACTATGCGAAACTCTTGTTTACTCGTATCACCAATATTTAAGAAAATTTGATTTTTATAAGCATTTATTGGCGTCTCAACACTGATTATGAGGCCATGGGACGAGCTTTCGTCACTGTGTACGGTTGGAGTGAGGGAGTTAACTTCAGTTCGAATGGGGGGTCTGGAGAGGGCGTCGGCAACTATGTTTGTTTTTCCTGGCTTGTACTTTAGCTCATAGTTGTATTCCTCTAAGATCGCTTTCCATCTCTTAAGTTTGGTGTTGTTGTTTTTGTTACTTAAGGAGTAGGTAAGCGGTTGGTGATCAGTGTGAATTATAACCTTTGCTGGCCCATATAGATAGTTCCTGAAGTTGTTCAATGACCAAATTATAGCTAGCATCTCCTTTTCATTAGCTGCATAGCTTTCTTCGGTTTTAGTTAATGTCCTAGATATGAACATAATGGGCCTGTCCTCTTGTGATAGGACAGCTCCTAGGGCGTAATTTGAAGCATCGGTTACTAACTCAAAGGGTTTCGTGAAATCGGGGTATGCGAGTATGATTTCTTCTGAAGTTAAGGTATTCTTGATTTTCTGAAAGGCTTGTTTAGCTGGTTCATCGAGGTGGATTATTTTTTTGCCTGAGAGGTTTTTGGACATTCGTCCGTCCTCCCCCCTTAAAAGGGCTGTTAGGGGTTTCGCAAGCTTTGCGTAGTCCCTAATGAAGCGGCGATAATACCCTGACAGACCTAGGAATGAGCGAAGTTCCTTTAGGGTACGAGGGTAGGGGAAGTCTTGGATTGCTCTGACCTTTTCTGGATTGGTTTTAATGCCGTTGGGCGAAATAACAAAACCAAGGAATTCTACTTCTTTCTTGTAGAATTCGCACTTATCCAGTTGCACTTTCATATTTGCGGCTTGTAACGTTTGGAAAACTTTCCGAATATTTTGCTCGTGTGTCGCCTCATCTTTACTAAAAATGACTATGTCATCTATGTAGACATAACAAATTGCACCAATATGTTCACGCAGTATGTCATCGAGTGCTCTCTGAAATATAGATGGAGCATTCTTGAGACCGAATGGAAGCCTCGTGAACTCGTACTTGCCATTGTTGACCGAGAAGGCCGTTTTTTCGATATCAGATGCCTTTAAGGGGATCTGATGAAACCCGCTTTTTAAATCTATTACAGTAAACCATTTATTTTGGCCTAGTTGTGCTAGCACATCATTTATTTGAGGGATCGGGTATCGATCTGCCACGGTAATACTGTTTAGCTTCCTGTAGTCTATGACGAGTCTGTATTTTTTCTCTCCGGAAGCATCGGCTTTCTTAGGCACTACCCATACGGGAGAATTGTAAGGGGATCGTGAAGGCCTAATTATACCATCGTTGAGGAGTTTGTTGATTTGTTTTTCAACCTCACTTTTAAGAGATATAGGGTAGGGATAGCATCTGGTGTACACGGGTGAATCAGATGTTGTCCTAATCTCGCCTTTTACCACGGTGGTGTAGGTTAATTTCTCTTCAGGTTCATCGAAGAGTTTCGGGAAATCGAGTACAATTTTGTCTAAGGAATTTCTTTGTATTGAGGTCATGTGGTTCATCCTAATGTTAAGTGAGTTAATGGATTGCGAAGCCATCTGTTTTATACCTATCTTTACTTTGTTATTGATAACCATGTAGTTATCTTTGGTATGTATAACTGCAGAAAGGCTCTTAAGACTGTCATTCCCGAGAATGGCGTGAAACGATTTGAGTTTGGGCATAAGAAAGAATTTAATTTTTATGTTTTGAAGACCAAAAAGATTGACAAAAGTATGCTGAGTGACTTGGACGTTACCTCCGATCGAGTTACAACAAAAAGGTTTTTCATTTAACAAAGGGTTCTTTACTAGGGATGATTGTATGTAATTTTTATTGGATCCGGTATCAATAAGAATTTTTAATATATCTCCATTCTTCGTTGCACATTCAAAATATGGCAGCGAAGAATTGGTTAATCTAAAAAATGTATATCGGTTAGTTGCATGATCTCGGTAGAATCGTTATTGTCCGGTTGCGTCATGTCAGTATAGTCTTGTAAAGTTTGGTCATATTCGTTCGAGTTGTCTACGTTCGCTTGTATATCCTCATATTGGCTGATTTCCTCTTCTTGAGTCATATCGGTACCAATATGAAAGTTTCTTTGCATCTTGTTAGGGTGTGCTTGCTGAGAATGGGGAGCTGATGGTCTTTTCGGTGCTGGGGGCCAATTGTGCATACGGGGTCTGTTTATATAGTTTACTCTGTTCGTCCGAATTGTCGATGTATCCATAGGCTCTTGTGGTGGTTGCCGGGGATTGCCAAAACGTTGTTGATATTGTGGATTAAATTGTTGTTGATTTTGCTGTGGAACAACCTGCCTTTGAGGTAGAGGAGGCCTAGCGTTGTATTGATATGAAATTTGTTGTCTGGGTGGTTGAGGTAAATATGTTAGTTCTGGGTAGAATGACTGGCGGCTTGGGCCTTGTGGATTGTTGAAGTTTCCTCGTCTAGGTGGGATTGGTGGCGGTTCGGGGTGCTGAGTTCTTCTGCTATTGTTATTTGCAATCGCATACTGTGATCTAAAGTTTTGATTTTCTAGCCTTAGGCACAGATGCAAGGCTTGAGGTAAATCCAAGGGTTCTTTCATTCCCAACAGTCTGGGAAGGTCACCCTTAAGCCCTCTAATGAAGGTGTCGAGTGCTTTATCTCTATAAGTTTGCATAAGCAAATTGAGAGCGTCCGCACTGATATCCATGCACGATATTTTGTTGAGAATTAATGAAAGATGCGCGTATACATTTTGATAGAATTCCTGTATAGATGTGTTGCCTTGCACAAGCCCTGTCATTTGGTACTCTAACGTTCCCAAATCACGCTTGTCAGCGTAGTGCATGGTCAAGCATCTTGAAATACATTTCCAATCCAATGGAGTGTTGTACGACTCCAGGACATGGTCTGCATTTCCTATGACTTTGTTTCTGATGGTATTTATAATACCAAAGTATTTTGCTGATCCTTTGATCGAGTCATATATTTTTAGGATCCTCTCTACGCTCTTGCGCCATGAACTAAATTCTCCTGGTTCCCCAGAGAATTCGCGCAGGCTGCGTACCACATCGGGAATTTTATCGAGGTCGTTAATGTTTGCTTGTTGGTCGGGCGATATGGCTTGGTCAGTTCCCGTGAACTGATCCGCATATGGGTTTAGAATGGATTGTACAAGATTTCGACCCTCGGTCTGAAGAGCTTCACGAACCATAGAAACGATGACGGATTGCAAGGGAGGGTTAATAACAGGATTTGATGACCCTGTTTGGCCAGCATGGCCATCAAGCGCGGATGGTCGTAGCAAATTTTCATTAGGCATTTTAAGTGGAATTGAAATTAGACCGACAACCAAATAATTCTTATTCTTATAATGTAAGTTACGATGATAAGTGGAAATTAATTTCCTTCAACTGCCTTATGCAATAATCAGGTAGTAATTCTCTTTCAAGTTATTCTTACACTATTTTCTTCCTTTAGTTTCTTAAGGAGTTTCACTTTCTTTGTAATTACGTAGACTTGTATAATATTCTTTTCTTTACTTTAATTGATTAACTATTTATGTTCCTAAGTATATCTTAATCTATGCTTACATTAAATACACGATCGTCAGCATGTTGTTGGCGGCAGTAGTCTTAACTACACCTGTTCACTGTTTGTTACTAGGGGGCCCTTGATGTTTTCTCCAACTCTGGTTCACCAGCACTAGTTGTTTAAATGTTCTTTTAATGTTTTGAAGTTTTTCTTTGCACTGTACCGGTTACACTGATTTTCGTGCGGACCCTGGGTTTTGACGCACTCTTTACACGCACGTTACACTGGTTAAATGTTTTATCGGTTTGTACCACTTGGGGACTTTTCCGGATACGGTATAGTTATTGTACCACTTGGGGACTTTTCCGCGACTAACACACGTACCACTTGGGGACTTTTTTTTTTTTTTTTTTTTTTTTTTTTTTTTTTTTTTTTTAAAAATGGTTAGTTAAGTACTACTTAAGTACAAGCGCGACTAACTATAGTGAACTAATTTTAACCGTGTTACCAGGGTCCCTGCTCGGGCGCCAGTTATAAAACTAAATTCTAGTTTTATTTAAAAAAAACTTTATTAAAAAATTCGGCAGCGTTTCTGCCTCCTGACTTAAGACTGACATTGAAATTCTTACGACTAGCTTAAATACTAATTATCTGCTGCCACTGCACTTCTGCTTCAAATGTATTTTCCTGGAATCGTACGGTCGTCGCCGGTCGGTGTCATATGCCCGTGCGAAAGTGCTTTCGATGCAAGTCTCATCGCAGGTTGCTAGATGGCATGATTTCGGGTCGTTGCTCCGTGTGACGGTGGCATGTGTTATAGATTGTTTTACGTTAACTTATACCTAGTCCAGTCTTTGCCGCTGTTAGGCTTAAGACCAGAATTAAAACTTGTCCCAAGCACTGGGAGTTGTTAGAATCGATCGGTGTATGAAAAACCTAAACTCCATATGGATGAGAGTTGTATTCCACTTTTTAATGGCGTGGTACTGGTTCTCATTTTGTCTAAGTGTCGTTCATTAATATCAAAGGCGAGCGAGAGAGCAAAAAAAAGGCCAACCCATGGATGCAATTCACAAAGCATTCTTCTCTAACAACCATACCCATTAGTGTAATTCAAATCCCATTAAATCAACAGGACAAGCAAAATGGCGCCGCACAATCACCAAACGAGTAGTACTTCAAAGCGAAACCCAAATCACTCCTTTCTCATTTTTCATTGCTTGTATATGTCCCAGCAGCCATGCCTCTGCAACATCAAACGGCACCAAACCCACCACCATCCATCACTGCCACCACCCCTCAAGCCCCCAGGATAACGACAAGCAGTCGTCCATATCCTTTCATCATCCTTATAAAATTAACTCTCTATGTAACTCTACATATAGCTAGGGGATGGTTGTGTGTATCCGTATAGACGAAAGTTTTCGTATGTATGTTTTACATGCCAAAATCATTAGTGCATTTGTGAAAGTGCACTTGCGCTGTTTAGCCTTAAAACGCTCTTTATTGAGAGTCTATCTCTTTTTCGCACAAAAGAATCAAAATACCGGCAGGAAAGTTTTTCTTTGCAAGTATTTGCATCTTGTGCCGACGATAATTGTGTGTCCTTTGTCCAGGGCAACAGCGCGCACCCAGCAGAACGAAGGAGAAAAGGAGATCCTCCTGCTGTAGCACGTGACAACAACCAAACCAATACCTCCAGCCTCCACTGTCGTCAGACAGAATGGGACAGGGATTGACTTTTCAGCTTTGTGATGTGCGTCACCACCAAAGTCGCATTCGGCATTTGTCATTTGTGATTGTCGGTACCCTGAATCCTCATTGAGTCCTTAGAACCTCTGCGGTGAACACGAACACTCGAATATATAGAAGGATCGGCAAAATCCTCGGGAATCCCTAATACAATAGACAAAGTGACGCGTCGCTTCTTATATGTCGTCGGCGTCGGTTTTCAGTGAGTAACATTTATATTGTCCCATTACTATTCAGTGCGTCTGTTGGTGCTCGTTGCCTTTCGTATATATGTAGTGTAGGTACATATCGACAAGGACTTCTTGGCTGCTCGCTTATTTCTCATTAATTTGTCACCAAGAGTATTGTGTGCTGTAGGCCCCGTTCTCACGTGTATATTTTTAAGTTGTGGCGCGCGATGCGGAGAAGATGAGTGCTTTGTTGGTTAATCGTATTCAGGTGAGACTCACGTGTTGCTTAATGCCTGTGCCTGTGCACTTTTAATATACTGCATATATATAGAACACCCACCTACTCTGGCTGCTGGCTTGCCGTCTATAGGTACGTAAGGCTAGAGCAAGTTCGTGGTTAAGTGGTCTATGAGATACAAATTGTTTTGCTGCACACACATTCATATAAGCGGCGTCGTCATATAAGCATGTAAGATGGCCAATTACTTGTGCTGTGCTCCTATTTTCCAATTAAAACCATGCCAGAGATTATAGGTGCACTATATTGGCACACTTGAGCGGTAATCTGCAGAAGATCCTTGTGAGGGATCATTTTCCGCTGGCGCTGCAGTTTTTCTCCTTTTTTTTACGTATGGGATGTGCTTGTGCACACAAGTACTCCTTATTTGTGTTGGTTAATTGAGGATTTGTTGTACTGTGAAACTATTGAAGTTGTGCTGTCAATCATCTGTTGGCATTATTTTTGTTCGTTTCTTCCTTCATCCTTGGTCTTACAACTCAATTATAAGAGGATTACAATTGGAGCGTGAAATATTGATAGAATTTATTTTGTAAAGAATTTTTTGTCTGCCCTTGGGTTGAATATGATTTGTTTTTTGGGCATTGAGGTTGTTTCTCATATCGGATTTCTATTGTTGATTTAGGATGCACAGCTTTATAAAAAATATTTGTTTATATCTGTTATTTTCAATTAAAGCAATAATCTTAGGTACTAGAGCTTGCACAGCAGTTTGAATTGATTGTTGCAGTTCAATTATGTTTGAAATTATGAGGGGGGGTTTTAAATCACCTTTAACTGTGGCATTACAAATTGGTGAATTTGTTTGGTTGGACCAGTGCTGTCACTAAAAAAATTAAAAAAAACATAGTTTTGAAGCATTATTGAGGTTCAAAAAGCATGATTTCCATTTCATAGTTGGATAATGGTAAAAAGAGAAAAAGGAGAACATTTGCAATAAAAATGGTGAAACCGCATCGTGGCAAGTAAAACAAGTACTTTTAAATATACATACCTTAATATTATTTATAAAAAAAATAACACAAAAATGGAAAGGAATAAAACTTAAAATAAATTCATAAAATTTAAAAATACATTTTTATATGCTCAAAGTACCTATATTACATATTTACATTCTGTAATTTAATAAATAGCACTTACAAATACAAAAAATGAATATGTAGTTACTTTTTCGTAAATTTATAGTTCATGAAAAAACTTATTTGGAAATAAATTTTATTTATTGAAAAAATACCACCATCTGCTACTAATTTCAAACGAACATCGAAAAATGAAAAATAAGTTGGCAACTCATCAATCTGATAGGAAAATTGACATTGACAGTCAAATTTTAATTAAAAAAATACCAATTATAAGTGGAAAATTCAAAATTCGAATTCTATCTAAATAGGTACTTTTGATGCATTTAAAAAAGAGAAAATTCCACATTTTACTATTCTAATCATAAGATAATTAATTAATCCATCAAATTGTATTAGGAAAACAAGTTGTAAAAGACTTCAAATAACGAAATTTCCAATTCCAAAGAAAGGGCGTTTTCGTTCGCGGAAAAATATTTGGAATTGGAAATTTGCTCTTGACTTGTACTTTTCAACTGACAATTTTTGCAGTAATCCTGCGTTGTTGACGATGATGATGTACATGTATTCGCTTCGGAGGTTTTTTTTTTGAATTTTTGAAATTGAAATTTTGAAGAATTTTGAAGGAACTGCAATCCTGGATATAAGAAGTTGGCAGAATTTGGATGGCAATTTTTCTCTTACTTTAACTTGGAAATGCTTCTTTCTGGTAGCTTCCATTACTCCTTAAGCGATGCCCAGCCCAATCAGAAAAAAATTATTTTATTTGCACAAAATCTGCGTTTTAAAGATACCATGCCAAGATTGGTTTTGATTTCCTCAACAACTGTTTGCATTGTAAAGGTTAAAAACAATTGTTGAGGAAGTCAAAAACAATCTTGGCATCTTTAAAACGCAGATTTTGATAATTTTTTCTGATTTGTTTTGTCTTGTTTTTTTTTTTTTTTTTAGTTCTTGTCAACATGTCACATGTCATTTATGACATCTCCATACAAGTTATCGATAACAAACACGAATTTGTGCTGGCTACACTTTTCCCTATCCCCGTGAAGTTGTTAATTATCCAGTTTAAGTATTTGTTGTATTTAACAAGGGACTTGTTTATTTGACTTATTCTATACCCGTTACGGAGACGAAAAAAACGCAGCTAATATTACAGAAACAACAATCTAAAAAAATAAAGTGCTCATCTTCTCTGCTTTTGAGATAGAGCGACACTTTAGTTCTGTTTGTTTTAAAATAGTATAGTCGTGTTCGTGTAGAATAGGCTAAACATGTTGAGCTTGGTGTTAATGTTGCTTTTTAAAGTGATTAGAATGAAGAACAACTTTTTGTTTTTTTTAATACAAAGAAAACATGATTTTGGACTCGAAAACATTAAAACATATTTTGAGTCCAAAAAGCATGAAAATCATGATTTCTGGCAGCCCTGGATTGGACCCTAGTTATAATTGCCAGAAATAATTTGAAGAAAGTAGTTATCGAGTATGAAAATCCCGGACAAAATATGATCTAAAAAAAAAGTACAAAACTAGGACCAAAATGCGCGTACTATTGCGGTGGGTCTAGGTAGGTACTTCATGTTTTAAGGCCATGCATCATTTGCGCTGAATAATTATTCTCAGCTGAATAAACACATATAAAAGTGTTGAAAAAAGAAGTTGACTGAACTCAAATCTTAAAATAGAGATACTATATCCTTAGTCAGATACTCTATATTTTCCAACTTCCAATTGGTGGGAAAGGGGAAGAGATAAGATAATCAATTTCTGGGATTTTGGAAATTTTGCTTGGGTCCAGATTTATTGGCGACAAAATAAATTTTCTATTTTACAAGCAAAAAGAATGCCGCATTAAACAACCCAACCCAAAATAAAAAAAAATGTATATTTTCGGTGGATTTTTGACGTCTTCGAAATATTATTTTAGGGTTTCAAACATCAGCAAAAGTCGTTCCACTGCCGAAAGCCATCACATTTTTGAATGGTATAAAAGTGCATGGTATTCTATATTCATTGTCGAGCAATTCTGCAAAATATGTTATACTTTTAAAGTAATTAGATTGACTTCAATAGGTATAAGATCGCATTAGATATTGAGTAGTACTGTGGTGGACAAACAACACTAGTACTTTTTTCATTCTGTGTTTTCGAACCTTTCTTTTGTCGATTACAATAAAATGTTTTGAATTTCTTTTAACGATGAAAAAATGAAAAACCCGGACAATCTAGAAAAACTGTTGCGGACGTTCCCCGCGTAGGCGAAAAAGAGTACATGTCCGGGAAAACCCAAAGGGATGGCAATGGTAAGGTAACCCTAGGCCTAGTAGCTAGTCATCAGAGTATATCCATTATAATGAGTAGGGACACTCTCGACAATTTCCTTATCAGCAAGTATTACTGTGTCACACAGACATGAGAAATAGACGGATATATAAAGTGGGTAGTGAGAGAGAGAAAAAAGAGGAGTAATATTTTTTCGGAAAATGGCACAGGGTGCTCCGTTAAAAAAAGGGAAAGTTTTAACTTGTCATACATTTTTATTAAATACAAAATTATAATTACATGTGTGTTACGCTAAGATATTTATACTTGTTGTTGTTTTTTTTTTTTGATTATTCTATTACATTTTTTGATAAAGTCATGCTCTCAAACACGTGCCTATATATCATTTTATAAGAAATTATTTGTTTTGATTTTTACAGCCAGTAATCAATCACATTTATTCCTTTATAAGTAGGTAATACATACCTAATCATTTAAAATTTTTTTTTTTTGCTATAAACTTTCTACTGCATCTAAAAATTCTTTAGGCGAACGTGTTAAATGCGCACTTCAAATGCGCTAACAAATCTGTAAATATGGAGGAAACACTATGTTGCTGACTTAGTTCCAACTCACACTTGCGTTTTTGAAGTTTTTTTTTTTAGATAGCATGCAAAATAATTTCACTACCGAAATCAGCAGTTTTATACCTAGTCAGATTCTGTTTTGAAAGCGTTTATTTCAACGCTGGAAAGCTCTCAATTTGCAGTTGGCTCGCAACTATTTTCTCCATGTAGCTACTTTGCTGAAAAAGATCTTTTAAATTCACAAATGTATTGAAATGGAGTCAGCAACTTATTATTTCTTCCTCGGTTGCATTAAAATGGTAATTAAGTCAATTGAAATACCAATAAGACTATTTATATTCTGCTGCCATTTTTTTAGTTATATTGGCAGACTTATCGAAAAAAGCAATACTTAAAAAATGCATTTCATAAGAAATTTATTTGCTCTTTATTTTCCAAAAATGGTCTTCTGAATTTGTAAGGGCCTTTAAATTTATATGAATTAAAGATTAATATAACTTAGGACACATTTCGACCACAAGCAATACCATTCATTTTAAAATCAAAAGGCATAGATATGCATTTTAAATGTGTTCAAGCAAAACAAAAGCAAAATAAACAGCGCGTAAAAAAATTGTAATGAACAATTACACCTCCAAAAAAGGAGTCAGAAAAGGGATAGTTTCAGGAGTTATCACTAAAAAACCAATAAAGTTAAACTTAATGCTCTCCATTATCGGCACATAAAAATATTTTACATCTGCATTTTCTTTTTGTTCCCGACCGCGCAGGCTAAACACTTCAAAATATGTTTTCCCATTTTCTACTTAATCCAAAAACAATTGCACTGTAGTTTGTTCGCACCGAAAACTATCACGGGTCACCCTGTATTGTGTTTATTTTACTTCTTTCGCACAACTGATAAGCATTCGAGTTTACCGCCTTTAAAAATGCTTTATGAAAAAACCTACCCCATCGTCACTGCAGAACCAGTGTGACCAGTTATTATAAAAACTAGGAATTATGGAATGAAATCATTTCTATTGCTACTAGGCCCAATATCGGATTGCATTATTTTAAGCGAAGTCAGAACAAAGAAGAAACATTTATTTTCATATTTTAGATTGAAATATTAATGGTAGGAGTTCAGAATTAGTTGTAATTCGTGGAAAAAATAATCATAAAAACGAAGCATGAAACCATTTTCCAAAAAGCAAAGCAGGTCACACTGCATAAAGTGAGTAGGTACACACATCGAAGTCCGAGTTTACCGCCTTTAAAAATGCTTTATGAAAAAACCCACAATCGTTCGTCGTACACAGCAAGCCACATGTAGTGGTACAGGTAAAATGTGTTGTGTACCCGTTTCTTCTCATGCATTCGTTGTATGCAGGTAACAAATATTCTTTCGATCTGCTTCCACTTATTGTAAGATTTTTTCTGCATTTTGCTTTGTAGTAGTACGAAATGCATATGTAGAGAGAGTGTCCCTACTCATTAATGGATATACTCTGCTCTAAAATCAAATGAGACCCATAATGGAAGAAAAATTTAACGCCGACAATAAAAGGAATTCAGAAATATAAAATTTGTATTTGAATATCTCAGAGAAAAGCCTAAATTTGGTCATTTACAAGTATTCTACCTTGAAAATAAATAAACTCAGAAGATTGCAATTCACAATCGACGGCACGTTAAAAACTACCGGTGACAAAAAAACACAATGCATTTAACACCTTGACATTACATGGAAGCGCGTTTTTCCGTTGAACGGAATCCATGATTGACGTTTTGTACATTTTAGTAAACATTTGACAGCAGTTTATCATGATGAGTTCGTGTATGGTCGTAAAGTGATAAAATGAAAAGCTGCTAAAATGAAACTGAAATGATAAATTATTTATCACTTTACAGCTTCACAGATCGTGAATTGACACACAGCAAACTAACCACTGACCCAGTGCGCCCACCTCAAGGTTACAGCAGTCTACAATGAGGTAACATCGCGTTCGTTGATGTTGTGACTTTGTAAGTACTTTCTAATGATAGCATTTATGTATCTACCTATTTTCATCGCCATTAACCTCTAACCCTATTTAAGTTGATTCTTTTCTTCGATACCTACTCGTGAACCTACTCATGAACGCACCCAGTGATTGGTGTTCAACCAATTGGTATGATGCGAAAGAAGTCACACGATAGCACATTACTTTGGCTTAGTCCTTTTTTGATATTGAGGATATCGGTGAGATTGTACATTGTACATTTGTACAACCCGGGAAAGTTTGCAAAGTTTGGAAGGTATGGCAAAACTACATGGCACCTCAAGATCAGTGTCGTCAAAATTAAGTTACATATTTACAGCATAGATGTAGATATACTTCAGGTCGAATCCAACCATCCTTCTCTATAAATACCACGCCTATTCCTACATATTTTCGGCGCCAAAACATTCACCTAACGCTAACCTATACTTGAGAGTGTATGGAGGCGAGCAGTTCGAAAAAAAACTGATATTTAGCATCAAATCAGATTTTGGGACGGGGAATTAGCTTCGCTATAGGAGATAATCACAACTTGAAGGCCAAGTGCAAAAGCACAAAACGAAATGCAGCGATACTTTGTCTGCAAACGTATATAAAATAAATAATTGTAAAAACTTTACAGTAACCTCATCTGGCGTTTTTTATATGCAGTTAAACAAATTCGTTATGGAGAAGTTATTCCATACGAAAAAGGCTTTTTGCATGCTTGAAAAAAAACTTGTTTACAGAGAGGTTCTCGCTATAGAGAGGTGCGGTAAAGTCTAAATATATAAGAAAAAAAACTGCGAAAAAACTGCGTTACAGAGGAGTTTTCACGAAAAGGAAAGTTCATCTATTTCGAAGCGGCAATAGAACACCTCTTCGCTTGGAAAAAGGTGCGTTGGGCTGTAAGAAGGACATTACAGCAGTACAAAGCGCCGGGCCTGATGGCATTCTGCCATGCTATGTTGCGATAGACGATATACTTAAAGAACTCAGCAACGCAAGGTTTAGCGTAACCGCTTACGCGGATAATGTGGCGATTCTAGTTCGGGGTAAATTCCTGAACACATTGAGTGAAACCATGGAATCAGCCCTCAACAAGCTCTGAAAGTGGGCTGAAGGGTGTGGACTTCGTGTCAACCCGGAAAAGACAGAACTAGTACTTTTTAGTACAAAATACAAGATACCACCCTTCAAATTACCCAGGATTGGTGCGATAGCTTTCCTTTTCGGATAGCGCAAAATATCTTGGTACGGTCCTGGATAAAAAATTAAATTGGAACCTTAATGTTCAGGAAAGAGTCCGAAATGCTCTCTTCAACTGTAAGAGATCAGTAGGAAACAAGTAAAAGTGTTATTATCGGCCTGGCCGATGCTTTGATACCCTCCACTATATTATGTACTGTACTTACAGATACACGCATGTGTATAATATTGGTTTTGTATGGGAAGTACCAAAACTACTTGACCGACATAGACAATTTTTAATACCAACTTGACAACGGTAAAAATAAGTCGTCTCACAGAATTTCATTCACCTAAGTCGATTTGTTGTTTGAGGGCGTAGTAGCGCAGTGGTTAGTGTGCTGGACTACTGTGCGAGGGATCCCAGGTTCGAACCCCGGAAAAACACAAATTACATCTTAAGGTTTTTTTCAACTGCGCCACCTCTCGCGAACGTTTGACAAACATCCGAGAGTATGACTGTCATGAAAAAGCTTCTCAATTCAGCCGTTCCGACTCGGCATAAAATTGTAGGTCCCTTCCATTCGTCCCAAAAATAGAAACTCACACAAAACGAATGGTTGCGAGAAGCTAAGCCTTGGGTGTCACCCGCCTGTTGCGCCACCTATTTATTTATTTTTTAAGTCGATTTGTTTGGACGGTAAGGTGTTTTCAACAGGTAGAGCGACACATAGGTCTAATAGTGGTTTTGTATGGGAAGTAACACAACTACTTGACCGACATAGCCCATTTTCAATAACTATACTATACCTGACGACGGTAGAAAGAAGTCCTCTCACAAAATTTCATTCACCTAGGTCAATTCGTTTGGACGCCATCTTGCTTTCAACAGACAGACAGACAGACAGACGGACATGGCTAAATCGATTCAGAATGTGATCCTGATTCCGAATATATATACTTTATATGGTCTCCGGTGAATCCTTCTTGTCGTTACAAACGTAATGAAATGACAATAAAGTGAGGTTTCGAATGATAATGAAATTTCGGTTTATACGGATGGTTCCAAACCTAAAGAGGGTACAGGGTCAGGTATATACTCTAGAGATATAGACGTGTCATTAATACTTCCGGATACATGCAGTGTTTTCCAGGCAGATACCTACCTATCTAAGCTTAAGTTTATTCATACAGTCGGACTTCTCTATAAGGTTAGGTTAGGTTGAGTATAGAGTGTGAGTTCATCACATTGGACTAGGCACCATATTGGGCCCATCGCTATTCCTGGGGAACCTTAACGGTCAAAAAACTAGTTTCCTGAGAAACCTGAGAATTGTTTCAATTTTGTTTGCGAGGCCAACCTCCTCCAAATTGTCGAAGAAGTACCTTCCAAGGTATTTCCTCCTGTACCGAGCAATAGCTTGACATTCACATTATTGATTCCATGTCAAGTAGATCCGCAGCTTATTCAATTATTCATATTGTTATCCGCAATTCATTTTAGTTGAAAGTCTTGGCTTAGAATAATATAATATTAAGGTCAAATAACACATTCCTGATACTTTTATAACATAAGTGTCTATTAGATGTCGCGATCTGATCTACAATTTAACTTGTCTACCAGTTCAAATGAGACCAACTGTATAATAGTATAACTCTTATTTCTAAATAATAAAGCAACATTTTCTTCGACCGTATGTTTAAATTTCTAGCTGCCGTAATGATTAAGTTCGAGTGCCTCTATTGATCATTAGGCAAAATTTCAATGGCGTTTTCTCAAGGCTTCTAAATCATTGTATCCTGGGTTAATTCTGAGAAAAATTAACCCACCTTCCATGTCCATTTATACCTGTATTTTTCTTTAATTTTTTATTAATTTTTAAAGTCGTGTCTTTTGTGCGGTTTTAATGCTAACAGTTTTCGGCAGTGATATTTTGTCCATAGACTTATGTTCAGATTCATTCTCATAAATGTGTAAATAAATGGTGTTTTTTTTAGAGGTCTGCTTTTTGAACTGGCAACACTGTTTCTACAGATTGTCAATTTGACAGTTAAAAATTGATTTGTGGTTAGTAAGTTTTGCCATTGTACGATAGATTAACGTGCAAACTTATTTTGAATACCATGGCTCGGTTCACCAAACTTGTCATGCGCTACGTCCATTTCACGGTCGACATAATCGTCCATCTGAGCGAGCTATTTGGAACACGATGAAATGTTTTCGCACCACATACCAATAGAGTGGATAATACGCATCCCCAAAGACGATAAACAGGCCAAACAGAAGAAATTATTGCCGTGTAGAGCGCAGTGTTCAGGAGAATCCGAATGAGTCGATTCGCCATTGTGCACAGCAATTTGAGCTATGCCCATCAACTTTGTGGAAAATTGTACGGAAAGATCTTGACTTAAAAGCTTATAAGATCCAGCTTGTGAAAGAGTTTAAACCATGTGACCATTATACGCGTCGTCGTAGGTTCGGCGAATGGGCCGAAAACATGAATCAACTTGATCCTCATTTTCAGCACAAAATTTTGTTTCCCTATGAGGCCCATTTTAAAGGTTCCGTTTCCATATGGAGGAACCTTATTGCTTTCGCTACGATGTCTGAGTCTGTCCGAATAATTGGTTAAATGTACATGTATGTATAAACAAGCAAAATTGCCGAATTTGAAGTGGAGCAAACCCAGAGGCCTTTGTCTCGAGACGCCCTTACATTCATTAAAACTCACTATTTGGTGTGCTTTATGTGCTGATCATCAGCCCATATTTCTTTAAGGACTATACCGGCCAGAATGTTGCCGTCAATGAAGAGCGCTATAGAAACATGATTATTTCTCACTCCTTCGTTCCTCAGTTGATCGGTATTGACGTGACAGAGATTTGGTTTCAACAAGATGGCGCATCATGCCACACGGCGCATAATTTCGCGCAATGGACCCGTGAACTGGACCCCATGATCCTATGATCTCACACCTTTAGATTACTTTCTTTGGGGGTATAGGTATATATGAAGTCACTTGTCTATGCCGATAAACCAGAGACGTTGGACTATTTTTAAGAGTCGAAAGTTGTCGAAAATTGGATTTCACATCTATACTTTATTAGCTCCGCTCACTTATTCCACACGCAATAATTATCGGTATCGTGAATAAATTCCGATGGAATAATTTCCCTTGTCAGCAATGTAAATCAAATTGCTGAATGGGAAACATTCCGGGGGAAATATTATTCGCAATAGGGGTGAATATGTTTATTTCCGTGAGATGAATACATTTTTCTAAAATTGTTCTTAATGATTAAGATTAGTTCCCTATTTACTTAGAATTTTGAGAGGAACACCAAACTGCTTTATAAAATCGTTCATGCGTTCCAGCATCTAACAGCTTTTTCATCAAATAAACCTATACACTCAGTATGATCTGTGGAAATAAAGTGTATTGCAACCAAATAAATTACACAGGATCTTAACATTTTCTGATATTTTTTGTCAGAAATAAATAGACAATCTTCTTTAGACTGCGTATTTTCATAATAACGTAAGCGATAATCGACATCTGACAAACAATGGCAGAAACAAACTTTTTACAGTATACGTGGACATGGCCTCAGGATGATTTGCTTTCACCCTTTTTATATACTATCCATTGTGAATGGATCTATCTGTTGTTATATATGCAGCCAATCATCGTATAAGCTCGATAATCTTGGATTTCTACTCAAATAAATCAGCATACTCAACCATTTTACCTTGTCGATAGATTATTTCTAAGCGTTGATGATGACAATTATTTGATGACCCGGTAAACTTCGTACAGCCTAACCCAATCAACCCAACCCAATCAACCTTCCAACTTCAGTTCGATGAAGTCGGCAATATTGGCCGCACTGTGTAGAGTTAAATTTTCGTTGTTGATTAAATGAAACTCGTTCGTAATTCAAATTAAGTCACGTACCAATTTCGACCAATATTCACAGGAATACTCCCGAGCCAATACCTAAGAAAGATTCAAAGTGTTAACTCAATCGTTTCGGTTCGGTACTGTTCGGTGGGTTTCGAGTTATACGATTTTTAAAGTTTTTTTTTTTGCATTTAAGGCGCCACCGCCCCTTTGTGCAATTTCTTCACAGAAACTCCGCAGCCAATAAAATAGATTTTCTCAAAATTTGAGCTTAATCGCTTTGGTGGTTTTCGAATTTTGCAACTATTGGTGGTTTATATTCCCAAAAAAAATGGAAATTTAGATTTTTTCGATTTTCCTACTTTTAATTGAGGTTTTACGAACTTTTTTTTTTGCTATACCAGCCTTGATTATAGACAATTTCAATTTCGAAATTAAAAAAAAAAAAAAATAATAAATAAATAGGTGGCGCAACAGGCGGGTGACACCCAAGGCCTAGCTTCTCGCAACCATTCGTTTTGTGTGAGTTTGTATTTTTGGGACGAATGGAAGGGACCTACAATTTTATGCCGAGTCAGAACGGCTGAATTGAGAAGCTTTTTCATGACAGTCATACTCTCGGATGTTTGTCAGACGTTCGCGAGAGGTGGCGCAGTAGAAAAAACTTTAAGATGTAATTTGGGTTTTTCCGGGGATCGAACCTGGGATCCCGCACACAATTTCGAAATTGCCTTTTCCAAAAACTAACAGAAATAACATGATTTAAAAATAAAATGAATGAGTACAATTTTGTTTTCTAAATGCCCCTCCCGCCTAAACAAAGTCAAAAAATGCCCATCCCCCCCCACCCATAGTATAAAGTGCTTGTATTTAACCCCTCTTAAATTTTGACGCCTAAGTTTTCGTACTTTCCCCGACCCCAATGGTTATGGTACTCTCTGCCTGACAATGGAAATGGAATTTGGTTTGCCTTCAACAACACCGACTTTTTAGCATATACTAAGGTTTTCTTTCTCATCTCTATAGGTCTCCGTTCGGCTCTTGCTGCCTTGAAACGTTATTTTTACCTGTAAAACTTTCAAATCGAGCGCGTGCTTCTCGTGCTCTTTCTTCTCTCTCCTGGGAAGGTGATGTTCTTGATGATTTCTCCATTGCTCGCGGAAACTTTCAGATGCAATATTGCTTCCAGATTACCACACCAAGCGTTCTGGCATCCACAATGGCTTGGTCTTTAAAGTGGAAGTTCGGGTTTTTTTGTCTTCTGGAACCTCAGGTCTGGGATTCAAAGATCCTCTTAGCTGAAGCATTATTGTTCATTCGCTCAATGTGGCCAAACCAATGTATAGTCAACATATATTGGCTTTTTGGACTATACATCCACATCTTTACTTCAAGGCCAACGGATTTCGCCTGCTCTTCAATCGCCGTGAAAAATTCTATTACGGCACCGATGATGTCTATATCGTTCGTATACCCCAGCAGCTGAACGGACCTGTTGAAGATATCGCTTTCCGTGTTGACACCTGCCCTGCGCACTATCTGTTCTAGTACGAGATTGAAGAAGTCCCATGATAGCGTGTCTCCTTGCCGACATCCGGTGCACGTTTGGATTAGTTCGGATGACCTATACCTACTTCCAAACTGCACGTCGCCATATGGAGCTCCTGCCGATGTCTGCTACGCATACGCGCCTTTTAAGTCGATGAATAGATGGTGTATATATCGACTTGAAATTTGTTGGTATTTTCCAGGATTTGCCTGAGTGGTGTGAAACTTTGGTCTATAGTCGATCGCCGGGAGCCACACTGGTACATGCCGATTAGTGTGTTGTAGAACAGTACGTTGGATAGGATCTTATATGCGACATTAGGCAGGCATATGCCTCGATATTTATTGCAAGACATAGCATCGCCTTTTTTGTATAGAAGGGCCATTTGGAGCTGATAGTCCAGTCATCGGGCATGTTTTCTTCCACCTATAATTGATTAATGATTCGGTGCATGCTCCCTACCAACCAAGACATCACCCCCGTATCTAAAGAGCTCCGCTGGTAAACCATCAGAGCCTGCCTCCTTGTTGTTCTTAAGTTTTTTTTATAGCTAAGCCAACTTCTTCTATACTAGGTGGTGAAACTGGTTCTTCATTGACTGGACGTGGGTTCGTGAGTGATAGGGCAACTCTCTCTACATGACGCCCATTAAACAGCTGCTATAAATCCTGCTTAAACACTTCTACTATTCCCTAACCTTCGATGACTATAGGGGTCCTTCGCTGTCTCGAAGAGCCTGCGTTTCGGTTTTAAAGCCAGCAGCCAGTTGCTTGGCTTTTTTTGCACTTCAATCGCAGTTTCATAATGAATACTCTAACTTATTCTATTACATATGATGTTCCCAACTACTTCGAACGCTCGAATCCTCGCGCTATGATCAGTCTAGTTTTGAAGTTCGAATGCAGACTACTTTATTTTGCCGGCACATATTTTCGAAGTGATACAATTGGGTGTCTTCCTTTCTAGAACTCATCTATTTATCCTATTCCATTTATGTCCTATAAACTTCATAAGTACCTACATATAGATAATATTCGCGCTTTGAATGTGTAGGTAGGTGACCGCAATATGAAACGAGTTTCTTTTCCATTATCTAAAGCACCTTTATAGAATACCGCATAAAACTATAAAGCTAAAACTAAGTCCTAAAAACGAAATGTTTAACAGCATATACGCCATTATCCTTAGACATAATAAGGAAGAAAAGAGCTGTTAACACAAGAATAGAGATAGTATAAAAAAGCACCGTATCATTTACCGCCATCCGAATGGCCAAACAATGGCTTAGTTCCTTTCTAAATTAAAGTGCATAATGGGAATGGCTAAGGGAGCTCTTTTTTTATTTCTATATCTATCGGGCACATACCTACCCAGTTCTATCTGGTTTGTCTGTTTTCCAAGGCTTTAGCTTGTTCATGTTGTACTGCTCTTCTCGTCTCCCTTCATTATGGCGGCACAGATAATACATTGTCTGTGGTAGAAGTGTCCTGGAGCATTTGTTTCTATGATTATGACTTAAAAGTAAAACATATTTTTGTATCGATTGTACTTGAACAATGGCCGCTCGTCGGTTATTACGTCAAAACGTATAATCGTCGAGAAGGAGAGATGATATCCTCATCAAGGAACATCAAAAACTCACTTGCATTTGCTTTACATCCTCTTTTTGTGTGTAAAAGACGCGCCCTCTCTGTTATTTCGTTCGTCATTATTGTTGTCGCCACGTCACGCTGGCTGTGTGCTAGGGTGTTTTTTTTTGTAGTTCCTCGATGTGTGTTGCTTTGCCTGCTTATCCCTTTGCTCGTTCGTTTGTGGGTATTTTTTTTTTTGTGTGTGCACACAAAATGGAGCATTGTCCTTCTTTCCTATGTACAGGATATCACATTGGTCGATTTCATCAACCAATCAAAAACCATCTCAAAATGGCCGCGATTCGATTTCTTATTTGCGCATTGTTATATTTTGTTTGTGTGCCGATTTTGTTCTCTTCGTCTGTTTCTTTGTGGAATGAATATTTCAATTATGCGCTCCCGTTTGTAATAAAACGTTTTTAGGATTATCATTATTTTGACGAGTTTTTTTTTCTTAGCTTCCGAGTCGACGATTATAAATCGGATGCCGATTGCCGATGCCGGTCAAATTGAGAGAGAGAAATAATTAATCGAAATGTATTGTAAATTAATAGCCGGCGTTTCTAGAACGTCTCCATATATGCGGGCGTGCAAAGTATCAGCCTTATTTCGTATGACTTGATTATCATTGTATGAATACGGTTTTTAAATTGGTAGTATTCACTGCACTGGAGTAAATAATTCCATAAAGTATAGAATGGTAATTAGGTTATGTGCAAATTTCTTAAAAACTAATTTCGCTTCCAAGAAACTTTTTGTGGCTTTCGATTTCGATAGTAGTTTGGGATTAGTTAGAGAAAATCAATTTTCAATCAACATCGAGTACAGGTACAGGCGCGAACTAGGATCGGTTGGTGCGTAGACCATGTTCTAGTTAGTACACCGTCGTTCCTATTAATGACTATTCACATGAGAGCGACCAACGAATATTCGCGAGTTTTCAGTCCGTTCACATGAAAACTTTTCTTGGTCGCGGCAGTTGGCGAATTTCAGCAGACAGTTGCTACCAGCAATTTCTAATTTGAGGTTGCGTTTCGAACGAATGTTTTATTCGCTAGTTTGTGGAACGCGGTTTAATGCTGTGGATTGCGAATAAACTTTGAAAATTCGCCCCAAAAGTGTTTTCCACAAGTTTGGAATACGAAATTTCGTTGTTTAAACTGTTTTTGAAATTGTTTTCTTAATACATTTTGATAGGATAATTAATTATCCTACTCTTGGAATAGCAAAATGTGAAATTTTCTGTTTATAAATGCATAGAAAGTTGTTCGCAATTTATCAATTCGTTCGTTCTTATGTGAATAGTGTTGCTTGTCCAATAGGTATAAAGAAGTTGGAATGAACTTTGACTATACCTGGTATTGTGCGAATTGAATCTCGACGAATAAATATCTGTCCTTGAGGTGTTGTTTCGAGAGAACAACACTTTTTTTTGTTAACTTCAGTTTGAATTATAGCTATTTCGAACTACACCATTCTTTTATAATTAGATTCCTTTAAGTGATGTTTTCGAACAGTTGGAAGCCCGCAAACGAGCGGTTAGAGCAGCGAAAGAAGGAATCAATGTATTCTGGTAGATTATTATCGTCGTCAAAAGAAGGAAGTGGAATCAAGTCCCAAGATGGTGCGATTTTTTTTAGATCTAGAACAGTTTTTTTATGGATGACAGGTGTGCCGATATTGTAGAGACAGTTTGGCAAGTTTGCCAGGTTAGATAAAATTGGACAAAATATGCTCAAGGCCGCCGGGAAATGCAATGTCTATATCGCGTGCCATTAAATAAATAAGGATGCCGGTCTTTTTGAAAGACATTATGAGGGTATAGTATTATTTTTAGGGCTTAACTGAAAATTGTTTGAAGAAGAGTATGCTGCACATCTGTAAATTTGCAGTAGATATTTTACCTAGGTCCTAAGTCCCAAACGTAAACTCTGTAGCAGTTTTAATAAAGAACGTGTCGTAGGTACTGTCTTTGTTTACCAGCGGAATTTAAAAAGGAGAAAAAAAAAACAATAAAACTGTCTTAGTTAGTTAGTTTAGTTAGTTTAAATTGGCTTTCCGGGAGAGAAACACTTAGGCCGTTAGTATGCCCATTGTGGATACCACTGGGATTTGGGGAGTTATTTGCTACCGGTTATAAAGCTAAAGGTGCTAGTACCCGATATGTAGCGCGCCTCATATATATGTGGCTCTGACGAAATTTTGACGTCAGCGTATGGAGCCAATGGCTACATACCGTGTACTAGCCCTCTTTGTGCCACTCACATTAGGTACTTATACGTATGAGGCACGATATGAGGCACTCGTGTGTGGCTTTTCGGCATTCCGTATACTACCCTGCCAATACGCTGCGTAATGTCGAGTGGTTACCTGCACCTGCACGGTTCGTATGGATTTTTGAATGTAATTTCAGCATTTCAGTTTGTGTGAGCAGCATGGTATTTATTTTTTTGTGGGTCATAAAAGTAGCGAACGCGACGGGATAAAATAAAACAATTAGTACCTACAGTTCTAGTGCAAGACTGCACATAGAGCAATAAAACTGCGAATAGCATCATCATAAACGAATAACCAACAGCCAACCGATATGTGCGTGCTCTGCTACATTGCGTGTACTAGCACAATTTTATGTAGCCACTGCGCTGCATAAGAAAAACCAAATGTGTGTCATATGTGTAGACTATCTGGTGACGTCAGAGCCACATATAAATGTGGCGTGCTACATATCGTGTACTAGCACCTTAAGAATGTTATCGGCGCTGCTATTACCTAGATCTCTATAAGATCATTAAGAAAATAGTTTGCTAAGTTGGCCTTTCTTACTTAAATTGGCCGGGGCAGGGCAACTGCAAAGAAAGTGAGTGACGGTCTCGTCCTCCTCTTCATCTTTGCCAGCTTCTGTAGAAGTCATCGTATAGCAGACCGAGCCTTTGCGCGTGTCTACCTAATATGCAGTGCCCGGAGATGACATTAACGACTTTTGAGATGCTGGATCCTTTAAGTCAAGGATCTTTTTGTATCCAGAGCTGGCCATGTCGTCGGCTGAGTTCTATCTTGTCCAATGTCCATTTTTTAAGTTGTTGGGAAATCGATTTTTAAAGTTCAGGTTCAAAGTTTTTATTCATTAACCCTGATTTTTGTCCTGAAGCAATTTTTTTATTAAAGCTCAGAATATTTCATATATAATGAATATTATATTTTTGTACTTAAAGTATCTGCGAATTAAAATAAAAATCAAAATGTACCATTAAGTCGTTCTGGATATTGGACAATGATGTATGGTTAGTTAGTTAGTTAGTTAGTTCACATAATGTATGAAATTGAAAAAAAAAAAAAGTTATATTGAACAAGATAGAAATAAAGAAAACGAAACTATGAAAACAATGTAACTAATAGTACTATTGATCAAAAAGTCTTCTCAGTTTAGTGCTTATTGAACACACTAGATCTCTATAACTAGTTTTCAAGAAGGAAATAGAACAAAACGGATTTCACCAAACGAAAGAGTGTTCCCAAATTAGTAAGACTACATACCTAACTCAATTTCGCCAAAAATGGTTTATTGGACAAGATAGAACTCAGCCGACGATGTGAATATAGCAGTATCACAGTATCCAAGATATTTTCATCTGAAACTTGCCCTGCTGCGTATGTGAATTATTTGTTTAGCGTATAGGAAAGTGGTGCATACACGTTGTGGAGAGGAGCGTAGCATTGCTAGTGCGTCTGCTCCACAGTTCCCTGGGATGTCACAGTGACCAGGAAAGGAACCCAGCAGAGGGTGAGGTTTTACTGATGTCCAGCTATATCTCGTTAAGAGAAACGCGTCAATCTACCACCGCCTTAGATCTTATTTCGCTGGGCATTAGGGATTTGATTGCAGCTTACAATCTGAACAATACACCGAGTTTTGTACGCTGTAATCCGAATTACAGCTAAATAATATCCAACATTGCATTGACTTTCACATTAATTTTAAATTTTACCAACATGTATTATGTTAATGGATGAAGCATAAAACACCAACATTGAACTTAAGCAGCTATAATTATGCATTATTTTCGTTTAATAACCCTCTTGTCTTGTACTCATTAATACGAATATTTTGATAATCCGAATACCCCCTTGCAATGATTCGGATTAGCGAGACATTACGTAATTTCGGCTTGGAAGACACTGTAGTGTTTCGGAAGACAAAAGTAGAGGCCCTCATTGAATTCTATTATTCAATACTAAATACTAAAAAAAATACTCCGGCGCTAACTCCCTCTATTTTCTTTGAACTGTCTGTGTATATTGAAAGTGATTAGTCGTGTAGGACATTTTGTGAATCCCATTGATTTCTGTTAGGTATTTCATGGGTGATGGTAATGCCTTTTTCGTCTGTAGAATAAGGATGCTGGCGTGTCCAGTCGGTGTTTCCCAGTGTTTCCCTTCCCTTAACTTACTTCCCTACTGACGATGTCTATTGGAAGTAAATTAAGCTTATGGTTTGTACCGCAGCGACTGGAGCTGGCGATGTTCTTAATTTGCCCGTGATGCACAAGCATGACAAGCGCTGATTCTTTTCTAAGAAAATGATGCCTTTATATTAACTTAAAAATTACCCTTAACAAAAATTCAATTCGAACACCTCATGTACTATGACTTATAATACGTTTACATCGCACCTAAATTCATCATTTCGGCTAAATTCAGCATTTCAGGCCAAATGTTCAGCATGTTGGATTTCAGCGAAATGTTGAATTTCATCGTTGCATTTGTAAGTTTGTAAAATAGAACAAACCTCATTCTGATTGCGCTCACTGACCAAAAAAAAAACGCTGTAAAACTAGATTGTAAACGATAAAAAAGTAGGAAGTAGGAAAAATATGTCTGAATAGTGAATTATTACTTGTATTCATGTTTAGATTAATATAACTAAATATGTATTCTTTAGGTACAAACCACTTCTGATTTCGAAACACAAAAAACATCAATAGTTAATCAATTCTGATAGTAGCTGTCATTTGAAATGTTGAAGTTTCAGTATGGGAACGCAAAATTGGATTTCGAAATTTTGTCTGCTGAAATGTTGAATTTAGGTGCGGTGTAAACGTACTATTACTGTTTACAAAAGTTACCCCCGTTGTCCTGGCGCAATCCAGTATCAAAAAGGCCGATGTATATGGGGCCCTTATTACTAGCTGGGGGTATTGATTTTTTCGCAAAATCGTTGGGGAAATATTTTGTCTTTTGTCGAGAAATCGTTAGATTCCTTCGTTTTTCTAAATCAGAACCTTAAACATAAAGACATCGTTGGTTTTTGTAGTTACTTATGCCCGCATCCTACACATGGTTTACGTTATTTTTGCACCAAGGACGATTGTAACGTCATAGGTACTTGGGACAATGCTGATATATGTTTGGTAGAAACAATTTTATGTATCGCTTATCAGACTAATGTATCGCAAATTAAGACATTCACAAACTTTTCGATAGCTCAAGACTTCTTGCATTAGCCTGTCGCGTATGACAAATTGAGGTTGAAAATATCTTTATTAACCCCCAGTTTCACACTGAAAGTTTAAACTATAGTTCAACTGAACCTGAACGTGAGTTTAAATTTGAAGTTCAACTCGTCCGGTTTCACAATATAATCTGAACTTCAATTCAGTTGAACTCAGTTTAACGAAATTTTATGAATAGAATTTGGCAGTATTGTACAGTAGTTAGCTTTTATACGACTTTTTCAAAATCGTTCCTTGTATTTTCTTTCAAACAATATACAAAACAACGTCAAATATTTGTGTTTTTGACAATCGCATGATCTGAGGTTTAAACGGCAGAATACTGTAGTTTAACTTAAACTATGAAACCGAATTGATCATTGAACTAAAGTTTAAACTAAAAGTGTAGTTTAAACTCCCACTGTGAAACTGGGGGTAAGTTAATTTTAAAAAGTAGTATCTGTGTACATATTTGTATTTGAATAGACAGTTGTGTAACTTATGTTTTTATACATTTTTCGATATAATGTGGTATTTTATACCGTAAAATGTATCACAGTCCATTATGATTGGTTAAGGAAACACCGCACAATTGCTTTAGGGGATTTGGAAAAGCACACATCTGCTTAAATTAAAAATAAGAACAATAAAACTATCAAAAATATTGATAGTAAGCTTACCAATGAATCCAAAATATTAATCAAACACGATCTTGTTCTAACAGAAATCTTAAACCAAAAATACGTTAGCCAAATCTCATTTCCGCCGAAAATGTTCAGATGTGCCAAATTTCTCAACCAAAAAATGGTAAAGTTGCATTTGTGCGGTATTTCAAACCAAATTTTTGTATAAGCGCTGTCCCTGCGCTCTATAGCTATGGTCAAATGTCAGAGTTGAATGGAGGAAAGCTAGGAGTAACAACATTTCTATAATTTTGTCGACTTTTTTATTGATGTGTTCTTTTTTGAGATAACAAGCTTTACATCCGATTTTTATCTGGCCCATCCCTTCGTACTTCCTAGATCCCAGTTACATATTTCGTTTTTTAGCAGTCGAAAACTTAAGTTTCCACTAATTGTTCGACTTCACGCGGGGGCTGTTCACGGTACGAATGTCAACATCTTCTTCTTTGTTTTGCAAGGCGCCAATAGAAAATACATTATTATCTGAGGCTGTTGGTTTCTTTGTTTTATGTGGTTAGGCAGTTATACCCAGGCACAACCCAAATTCGGGTATATGAGGCCGGATAAGTAACCACTTCGGGGATGTGAGGCCTGCCGTTGGCCGATCAAGCGCTCATCTGACACATCTTTTTCACGACCCTAACTAGTCCAGAAAAATCCTCACTGACCTTAGCTCCATATATGTAATATGTCCAGGAGACGCCCGTATATCCCCATTCTAAGGAGCCCATGCTCGACTTCAGAGACTCATTTAGTCAGTCAATTCCAACAGAGTATTAGATTGTCACTTTTTTTTTCAACACTCACGCTTATAAGTTTAGCAATGGACAAGAGTAGTCCCTGGTGGCTACCACGGAAAGATAAAATAAGCACAATTGGTGTGTACTCGTATAAGACTGTTTTACAGATTGGGTGCCGCCAGGTTAATGCCAATCAAACTTTTCCCATTCGTCCGGACTATAATTCTATTAGCAAATTTCGGCAAATCCGATAATGTGCCTTAAATGACTCCTCTTCTTTTTGTTTCCTAATAATAAAACCCTGAATGCACCTCATTCTTTCTCGGAGAACACTAACTCTTCTTCTTTGTCGGAGGTTGATACTATCAGATGGACCACTCAGACACAACTATTGGTCCATTGTACTGTCAGTAATTCTCAATAGCTTATTGGTATTGTCCTTTCGGCTTAAACCAGTTTAAATATTTATATTGCTTCTGGACCACCGGCATTTTAAACTGTACCAACCTTCTCTGACTTATGCTTGTTTTCTCGCTCAACTGGAATTGAAAATATGTACAACTCAACTTTAATAAAAACTACATTCTCTGTTCCAACCTGACTTCTTGTTTTATTTTTATCATTTATTTCAATTTTGACTGTGTTATTTCGTTGACAATAAGAATCAGATAACTGACGTCTTTTTATTAGTATGTACTTAATTTTTTTAAGTTCCAGAGTTGCCATTCATATACAATATTACTCATTCAAATACATATTAAGTTACTAATGCATTTTTTTTCTTGTATTTCTTTACAGGCCTTGTCTGTATGCCTTCCAAAATAAAGTAAATATATTTGAAAAAAATCTTCCATGTCCAAGAATTTTTAAAATTTTGGACACCATTTTTTTAATTGTAAATTAGAAAAAAAATCGTTGCTAATATTTATATTTATAAATGTCCAATCAAAAAAGAGAAGAAAAACTTACAACGTATTATTTTGTTTTTAAGCTAAGTAATTAATCTATATCATAAAGTTAATAATTCTACGACCATAAAGTTTACCCGAGGCAGTAAACTAGCTAAATTATAAACCAACAAACACATTTAGTAAAAACCAAAACAAAAAAAAAAAACATCAACATTTGGAAAACAAGCAAATGCATTTCTTAGATTAAATAACTATCATTTCCAAACAGTCGTCGTTTGAAAGCGAAAGCCTATTCCAGGAAGACATTTTTCTATAACGACAACACATCCACATCAATACAATTTATTAAGCTTCTCATTTAATCGGGCTGTACGTGTGTGTAGCTGAATCTGTCCAACTAGTATTTGGCATGAGCCATACGCCAGGTTTTAAGAAATATGAAGATAATGAGTGTAGTGGGCCAAGACCACCTGTTCCCGGAGAAGAAAGTCGCGTTAAAAAGGTTCGTATTGCAAGACTTGTATTTTTATTCGAAAAATAATAACGCATTCTTAAATTTCACAGATGACCGAAGGGGTCTCGGAAAGCTTAAAAAATTCCCCGCCATCATATTTGAACTGGGCACTAAGACTGTCGTATCTTCTCGAAGATAGAGATGGTGTTGAACTGTTCAAAAAGTACGTCGAAGAGGAGGCTCCCGCTTACAATGATCATTTAAACTTTTACTTCGCTTGCGAAGGTCTGAAACAACAATCAGACCCAGAGAAGGTGAAGCAAATCATTGGGGCTATATACAGGTGAAAGCTATAGCATATGCAACGCCTTACGAACGTATCAAGGACATTTTTATCCTCCTTTTATAGATTTCTCCGAAAGAGTCAACTCTCGATTTCGGAAGACCTGCGACGCACCATTAAGGCGGGTCTTAAAAATGAAATACAGCTCAGCCCGAAAATCTATGATCCCCTGCAGCAAGATGTCGAGAGGACAATTAACGAACGCATCTATCCTACGTTTCTGGGCTCGGAAATGTACATTGAGTACATTCAGCAAATGTCAGCAGCTCAAGAGCGTTTCAGTGGAGCGACATCGACCAGTGGGAGCAGTAGTAGTGCTAGCGGGGGTGGAAATGGAAATGGTGGAGTAGTTGGGGGTGCTTCATCGAAAAATCCAACCCTTATCCCGATGGTCGCTTTAGCCCCCGGCACAAGTGGTGCGCCCGCTGGTACCTGCAGTGCCAGCGGTAGTGTATATGGTCCTTCAACTTCGGCTAGCTCAAGTGGTTCTGTAAGTGCAACTGATACCCTTCCGCGCAGCTCAACTCTTCCTACGCTACATGAGGACTCAGAGTTGTCGATAAGTGATGACTTTGAAAAGTTACGTGTCGAAGGTGGACGAATGTCGGCCGATATGCCAATGCGGCTGACAAGGGACCTTCTATTGGCGACACAGAAAAGAAGACTGGAAATTCGACCTCCTGGGTGAGTTTTCTATCAAATTACTTGCTGTATAATTTGTGTTTCATTAGAGTTTGTTTTTCATATTCCATTTTGTAAATAGTTTTCATGTTGCTTAAAAAAAAAGTTTATTCATGTGAATATCATGCTAATACATTTATGTCATGTGGCTCAAGTGATAACTACCTGGAAAATGATTTCTTTGTTAATTGCAGAAAAAAAAAAATTAAATTTATGTGTATCGATGGGGTTCTCTTTTGTTATGATTTCTTTTAATTTTTGTTTATTTATTGATTTTGTTTATCTATTATGAATATACAGCAATTGTGAAACGATTAATAGCTTGAAGGCTAGGTTTACCAGATTGATTTATAATCAGAATCACTAAATAAAGAGTAGAAAAACTCAACCATTTCTAGTGGTATTCAATTTAAGGTGGACTTGAGGTCGCAGTTGTTATCGTAGTGACCAACAGTCATTTTGTGCTTTTACTGCTCTTAAATCATACCGGTATTTAGTGCTTACCGAATTTATTGACTAAAGAATGAGACCCCTCCACGTCTACAAGTTATGTGGCATCTTTCCTTAGCACAATTGTTATTTTATGTATTATTCCAGGTATACACTTATCTGATTATGTATATTACTCTTTCTAGTCTCTTTTCTTGCTGCAGAAATAATTCTGTTTCGTTTATTTTTGGCGCCCATTTTCATTTTAAATGAAGAGCAAACTCCAAGCGAAAGATTGCAAATATTAGAGGTAGAAAAGGGAGAACATGATCACTCGTATCGTATATACCAGGGGCTCCCAATCTTTTCGATACTGCGACTCCCTCCCTATACAGGTTTTACTATTTTGGAGACGCCCTTCTAAAAGTACACAACGGAACAAAGCACAGATATCGGAATAGAAGTTGAGCTTACTGAAGATTCACTAAAGGGTTTTTCAATTAGGATTGGTCGACGTTGAAATGGAATAAAACAAGTTGTGTGCGAGGTATTAATGAATTGAGTACATGCATGCCATTATTGTATGGAATATAACACCATGTCCAATAATGTCCGCCGCAGCTTCTCACGTTGTCACGGATCCGAGAGGTCCAATCTGCCGCATAGATCCGGTTAAATTTGAGCGATGGTATTGGTTATGTTGGGCTTAAGGACATCGGTCGATTGCGTTTTATTCGCAATGAGCTGCGACTTCAGTAAGAAAAAATCTAGCGAGGTAAAATCGCACGATCTTGGTGGCCAATTCACGTCACCTCTGCTAGAGATAACCATACACTAAAATCGTTCATGCAGAATGACCATCGTAGCGTCTGCTGAGTGACACGTAGCCACGTCTTACTGGAACCACATGTCATCAACCGGTTCTGTAGCACTCGCCGTTGATGGTAATGGCCTTACCAAAGTCATTAAAAAAAAAAAGTACGGAGCAATGCCGCCGACGCCGCCGGTCTAAAATCCGCACCAAACAACTTTTTATGAATGCATTGCCATCTCGTGTGGGTTGGCGCCATCCTATATACGGCAATTTGGCTTGTTAACATAGTCATTCATCCAAAAATGCGCCTCGTCGCTAGAGATGATTTTTCTATGGCCATTATAATTAACTTTGAACTCCTGGGTCAGTTGGATCTTAAACGAGTATAGGCCCAAGTCCCGACGGAAAACTCGCCAACTTTAAGTCTGCAAAATACCGACTTCTTGTGCACAGCAAAACACAATGGGCAACATCGACCCGACCCGAAATTTTTTTTAAATCGAACTCAAAGTTGATGGAACGTCGTGTGCAGGTGACCTGTCGTACCCTCTTGCGACGCCCCTCGGATAGGCCCACGGCGCCCCAGGGCGTCGCCACGCACAGTTAGGAAACCCATGTTATATCCAATTCGATACGATACGAGTATTTTTATTCATTATTTACTAGGATCAAAATAAAAGTATCGAGTAAGTACATACTCGTATTTAGTTAGATCGAATCAATTCTAACGAACAAGCTTTCCAAAAACTACCGCTCAGCTATGAGCTCCGTAATTTATTAATAATGAATAAAAATCGATTTACCAAATGGAATCTGCCAAAGCATGTTTAGTTAACCATTTAATTCTCCTTTCCAATGGCAATCGTTATTACTTATGTGCTGGGCCACACATGTCTTTCCATGAAAGTCGTGTCGGGAGAGAAAGTCGTGTCGGGAGGTCGATTATAAATGAGTAGAAAAGAGGAGGGATTTTCGGTGTAATCTACCATTTTTTTCTCAACTAACCTAAAAATCGACCCATGTGGCCCAGCACAAAAACAAAACGTCAGTGCAATAAAATAGAATTTGACAGGTAAAGAAATTGTGAAATCGAAAAACATCGTTCATTGGAAGGCATGTATGGCCATGGTCTATGTATATCTCGCTTCGGAAGTTTCTTTAATGTGTAACATCGCGTATTTATCTTGTTTCAGTTTGTCTTTTTTGAAATGTGTGAAAATGAAAACTCAGACAAACGAATGGTTTTGTGAAGCCAACTGTTGCCAACTATTTATTTTTATCGATCATCCAATGCCGCGTTTTCCAATCTCATCCACACTTCTCGCGGTTGTTTGTTTGGACAATGCACATCAATGTTCAGAGTTTTACAACTTTATCCCCCATGAGCTCGAGAAATACAATCTGAAATTTAGTTTTTTTTTGTATGGGAGGTGTCACCGCTCCTTTATATTATTTTAATCAAACTGCTTTGGAACGATAGCTGACATTTTCCCAAAATTTGAGCTCAATCAAGTCGGTGATTTTATGCCTTTTTACACTATTTGAAATCTGTATTTTTCTCTCAACTTTTCACAAAGTGTGTTACTTGAAAGTTATATTTACCATGTATAGAAAAACTACCACATGCATAAACGAGTTTGCACCAATTACTGATCTCGCCAATAGAGGGCTCTGCTGCAACTGTTTTGTTTACATGTTACCATGAAAACGAACTTTTTTGCACAAAATGGCAATGATTTGTTTGAGATTTATTTTTGTGTCAGAACAAGCTTTTTAGATAAATTTCTTACCACAAGGGAGCAACTGAGTTTGTGTGTAAGCTTGCACTTTTTAACTTTTCACTTTTTGCCGGATGTAGTTAAGCCATAACGCACAACAATCGACTTTTTAAATTTGCAACTCAAGCCTAGGCCTTGTTTCTTCTGCAGTCATAAACAGCACGGATTCAATATTGCGTAAGGGTGGATAAACTAACTACAATTTCTAGCCAAACATTATTCAACATTCCAAGCGCATATTGCGATTTGCCAATTTGTTCGACATCGAGTTCGCTTTCGCCTTTCTTTGAGACACTAGACCCAATATTGGAAACACTAGTTTCTCTACCAGTAGTTATCTAGTATTGCTAACTTGATATATAATGACATGCAACCGATCGATGCTTTGGCTATATTAATCTTCATGGCAACGACATTTTGTTGCCTGTAGGGAAGGCGAAGATGCCATTATGAACCGTCAAGATATTTCAATTTTCTTCGTGTGTCAGACTCCTATTGACTAAACTTCCCCTCTCTCTTTCAGCTCCTGGAACTATTCTTATTACTTCGGAGGGTCGGTTTTTTCTTCTTCCTTATATGGTTTTATGGGTTTTCTATAAGGGTGTGCTCTGGCTTTGCATGTTTTCGTACTATCCATTTAGCAACGTCTCTGATCAACCTGTTGCCTTAGAGTAAACATACTTCGTCAGTGTATTAATCGCAATGTTTGAGTTACGTAGAAGAACAAGTCTGACTATACTCCATGCTGAGATAAGTCGATTAGTAGAATCGAATGTATTTGCCCAAAAAGCACTGGCAGTTACGCGACTAACCGCAGTCAAGAATTCTAGGTGGCAAATCGGTTATTCGATAACTTTTCTAGACATCTCACACATTAAGCTTTCTCAGATAAGTAGATTAGTTGATTATGAATCGCAACTTGCATACGAATGCCACCTTCGTTAGGCTGCAGTTATAGCTATCAGTAAAATGCATCCGTAAAAAAATTGTTTCACTTTTTTGGAGCACTTAAACTTAATTGTTGAACTCAATCTTGGTTTTAAATAGTTGCTTTTGAATTATAAAACTAATTCGTCAAAAAAAATTAAGCAATTGATCTTTACATTTTCTAAAAAAAGAATTTCTTTATTTTTCCGTACGAAAAACTTTTTCTGTTCAACTTCTCAACCAGTTTCACGAAGTATTCCACTGAATTCCTATGATGTGCTATGGTTAAATGTTTCAGTTTTGTTCTGTTTCGTGTTTTTACGGATGCATTTTACTGATAGCTATAACTGAGGCCTTAAGGGAGGGAGATTGGCATTATGTCTTGCTGGGTCTCTGACAGTTACTTAATTTTTTTATTGTTTTCCATAATCATATCACATATTACCATATACTGCTTTAAAAATATTATACAAATAGTCACATAAATCATTAATGTAAGCTAGTGTTGTGTGTACATCTAAAACAGCATTTTTGCAAAATTTCTGTAAAATATCATTTTTGTTTCCTTTATATCTCTTTTTCTACTGATTTTGTTTATTTTAATTTATTTAAATTTTTTCTCTTTCCTTTTTTTATGTTTTTTATGTCTGTACACGAACAAAAACAATAAAATATATGCGTTAACTGCAATATTTTCTGCACAACATTCACATCATATCACACACCTGAATATAATGTATAACTGAATGCAATTTGCCGTGTATTGTTGTTTTTTGTGTGCCAAAAAATATGAATATATATACCTACGTTTATTTATATATATTTGGAAATGCATGGACAAATTCATCCACTCAATCCTCTCCAAAACAAAACAAAAAAAAAATATCCCGATCAAAAATATTTCCTGCATGTAGAGCCCATGGTTATGTGTATACAGCAAATCCAAGCACCTCATACATGCCCAACTCGAGGGTAGACTCGGAAAGAGCAAGTGTAAGTTCCGGCGGACGAACAGATTCCGATACGATGTCGCTCTCCAGTTGTTCGATGTAAGTATCCTTGCACATACAAACAATTACGTATTTTTTTTTATCGTAGATGTTTACGTAGCAAGTATAGTGAAAAATATTGTTATCTGTTGGTAAACTTCAAATTGATTTATATTTTTATTTGTTTCATTATTATATTTTATAGGGATGGTCGTCCTTATATTCAGAGAAGACACAACTCTTCAGAAAGTAAAGCAATACGGCAAAGCGCTTTAGCCAATAAGGAAACAAACACTTTTCAAGTATGGCGTGGACAATTTGTTTGGAAATGTTACTTACTTATTTGGTTTGGTATTTTTATAAGGTTATCCCGCGAACACAACGACTGCATTCGAATGAACATCGTCCGCTGAAGACATCGGAACTGGTTGCATTGTTAATTCCAAAATTAGAGGAGGTCAAACGAAAGCAAGACTTGGAAGATCGAACACGACTAGAAGTAAGCTATTTTTTTTAGTGCATAATACAATTTATAGCAACGATTTAAAGAAGTCCCATAGTCTTCTCAGTTTAGACGTTCGGATAAATAATGATAGGCCTTTTCATTCGTCGCAAAAGACAAACAAAACGAATGGTTGTAAAAAGAGATGTCTATAGACTAGTGATTGGCTGGCCAGTGCTTTTGAAATAGGAACGGTCAATGAAATCAGCCTCGAGAATAGAATAGCAATAGACAATGGAATTGGCGTGGCGGCAGATGTAATCTTTTTAATTCGACTCAACAGTGTGTTGGTTGGGGTATTATTCATTCGAATTGCCGATGACACGAAATTAGGTTAGGTTAGGTTAGGGTGGTAGCCCGCAAAAGGCCCATTGTGATGCCGCAGGATCGAATGATCTCATAACAATACCCGTTGAACCAAGAGGAGCGTTGGAGACAACTTATGCTTGTATGTATTAGCGAGTTCGCCTGAATTGTCGAAGAATTATTCTCCGAGATGTAGAAAACTACGGGATGAAAGCACTGGGCACGTGCATAGAAGGTGAAGAATAGTCTCTTCCTCGTCTTCCAGTAAGGCCCAACATGAGACCATGCCTGTGAATAATGCAATGTCCCGTAATAACACCTACTAATGCGCTTGTAATGGATCTTTTAGGCCTTCCGCATACGACTCGTATCGTCGTCGTCAGATCATGAATTTTCCGTGCAGCTACGATAACGATAGGCATAGATACATGACGCAATTTCCAATCGTCAAAATACAAAGCGTATAGATGTCGCGACATTTTTTTAAATAAAATACGTAGGTATTGAAAAATGTAAACAAACTCCAACCGTACTCGTACAAAGACGATAAGTGGCCGACATTGCTTGACGATAGTCGTCATGTAGCATGATTGCTGCGACGATTAAGCGTAGCGTACGAGTCGTGTGCTGGTTTCTATTTAAATACAAGTGTGCGGCAACAAATCGTCTGCCTCTCGTACATCGCACCGCATACGCTACGATGACGATAAGAGCCGTGTGCGCAAGGTCTTAGTGATACAAGAATGTTGGAGCGCTTGAGGATTCTGCATAGGCCAGATCTGTTTCGTGATGGAGCATGTTGGACCACCTGCCATAATAGCGCTTATTATCTTTTGTTGAATATGTAGACTGTCTCCTTTTCCGATAGAATCGACATATCTGTATTTGTGCCATGCCCAGCGAGTCGGAAATACAATTTACTGGAATGTCTCTATGGCCCGGCATCCATATAAAACGATCAGGAATCGTATTCCATTTCGACTTTTTAATTTCTTTGGTACTGCCATTCGTTCGATAGTTTAGTACTGACCTTAAACCAATCTCACGTACGAGGTCGTGCAATAAATCGCTGTTCTCTTTAATTCCAATAGAGGCAGCGATACTTTTACGCATTCTAGTCTCCTCTTTTTTTATTTCTTGTTTCATAATTGGCACCAAACATTTAAGTCTGACGGTTCCAATAGCCGAATAAATAGAACTCCTGTTGTCTCATCCAATACGAAGCTATGCTCTTCTGTTCTGACAGTTTTCACTAAATTATGCTGCTCTGTTGCTATTTGTCTTCATTAATCAGACCTAATATTAAATGAAATGAAGTGGAAAAACAACCAATAACTTTCGTTTGTACAGAGTATCAGATCTAGTGCCTGGTCTAGCTAGACTGGGTACTGACGCATGTGATAAAATCGGCCATCTATCGCGAATCTATCTGATAGCCATTCGGACTCGGCATAAAATTGTACATCCCTTCCATTCGTCTCAAAAAAAATAAAAACTTACACATCACGAAAGGATGTGAGAAGCTAGGCCTCAAATGCCCTACGGACCTGTTGCGCCAATTATTTATTTTTAAAACTTTTACTTCTACTTTACGCAACCACTATATCGTTTATTTTAGCGTTTTTCGGATGAACCCATTCCATCGAGTGAAAGGCTTGCCAGTGATCGTGCATTTGCACAAGCGATATGTGAAAAATTCGCTCTCGACGAAGACAACGATCAGGACATTCTCGATCAACATGTCTCACGTGTATGGAAAGATCAAACGCCACATCGATCACCGGGTACAATGTCACCGTGCCCTCCATTGCCAACGAGAAGGCGCACAACACACGATTCAGGAATGTTAAGCGATGGTGCCATTAGTTTAAGTATGCATTCCACTTCCGAATTAATTTCGATTGTTAATTTAAACTTCTTCCATTCTTAGGTGGGCATTCAATGAAACACTCAAAGTCAATGCCCGATCATAGTTCCTCCTCAAGGAAGCTAACCAATAAATGGCCTTCCATATACACTGATAGTGGAATTAGTCTAATCTCAGCCGATACTCTTATGAAGTACAAAGATGCCAGGTAAGTGTGCAAACACATTTACAACTTTATCCACACAAATCTGATTGTAAAATTTAACGCAGCGGGAGATCTGGTTCAAGTACCGCCTCACAATTAGAAGAGGCAAAAAGAAGACTGGAAGATGAGACCCGTCGGTCTCGTCGTTACTCACAACAACATCCTTTGCCAGCTATGCAGGCTCAATCGATGAGCAGCAGTAGTAGTGGCAGTAGCAGTATACATCATCCACCACCACCACCGTTGCCAGCTAAACCACAGGAAACAACTACTGTTGTTTTCTCGTTCTGTGATGAGGAATATCCATACCGATCTAAAATTCCTGGTACTCAGCCAACATTGAAACAGTTTAAGGACTATCTGCCGAAAAAGGGGAATTTTAGGTTTGTTACCCACATATTTACCAATTACATCGTCACAGTATATTATTCGATATTTTTTTAGATTCTTTTTTAAAACCCATTGCGAGGATCCCGATAGTCCAGTTATCCAGGAGGAAATAGTGAATGACTCGGATGTATTGCCTTTGTTCGAAGGCAAAGTGATGGGTCTGGTCAAGCCATCCGATTAGATATTAAGTTTCTTTTAGTCAGTTTTTTACACATAAATTATAAACAAATACCAAGAAAAAACAAAAACAACAAACAAAACACAAATTAATTTAACAGCTAAAACAAAAAAAAAAAAACATGCAATTTATATATTAACAAAAATAATACAAAAACCGATCGCAAATAACAAAATTTTAATAAAAACAAAAAAAAATCAATAAAATAATATTTAGTGATAAACAAATTATTAATATGAAGAATTGTAAAAAGTTGTATTTTTTAAATTTTATAACAAAAACGAAAACAAAGCCACAAATAAAACAAACAAAAAAGAGAAAACGAAACAACAAAAAATACTAAAACGTTTTGTAATTGATAAGCAGCAAATTAACAAAAAAAAAAGCAAAAAAACAAGTATAAACAATATACACGAAGCAAAAGCAAACACACACTTATTTAGATAAAACAAAACAAAAAGCATTGCAAATATTTTTGCAAACAAAAAACGAAAACACATAATAATGTAATTTATTTTTGAATTGTTTTGGCACTAAAGTCTAGTACGCTGTTCGTGGTAGATGTGAACTCCTCCTCCCAACATTAGGCGCGTAATGAAGCCGTGTGTCTAATGCGTTAAGTGATTTATGATTTATTGTTAGGAAAACATCAAACTCTACTATTATATTATAGCTATTTCGAAGAACACCACTAATTTGACAACACACTCCTTAAGCTGACAGTTTTTATATTTGACTTTAGTTCGCTCTTGGACGAAAATGTTTATTTTCTTTACACTTGCCACGCATTTCATGGTCAATTGTTGAAACGCCTACCACCAGAAGAATTCAACCAGGCAGGCAAAACGTGTCCCAAGCTCCTCTCGCAAACGTCTGAGAGTGTGACTATGCTGAGAAAACTTCTCAATTCAGCTGTTCGGCATAAAATTCTGGGTCTTTCCTATGCGTTCCATAAATAAACACTCATATACAAACGTATGGTATTGAGAAACTAGGCTTACGCTGACCATACGGAACTGTTGTGCCAACTATTTATTTAAGTTAATAATATGGGAACTGCGTGCCGAATGCATTATTTTGCAAGGTTTCTCCATGTTTCTGTACGAGGAAGCGACTTATGTTAAGACTTTTGACTTACAATGCCATATTTTTTGTTAACTACTTGAATGTGGGAAAACAAAGAGAAACTAAGTTTCTGTCAGTCAATTCTCGATTAAAAAAAGTTGTTGTCGTTTTCTTAACAAAAAGCAATGAACGTCCTCACACCTCACCTCGGCTAGTGTCAGAAAAGTTAATTTCCACCCCCCGGGTTGGCACTACAATAGATCAAACGAAAGAAAAAAGTGTCAGAAACGCTAAGGTGAGCAGTCAACAAACTGTCCTGCTTCTCGGAGGTAGTTGCCCATTTTGGTTACATTTTCGATGCGGTTGTTTGGGAGGAAATCACCCTTACTCCCGTTGGCGTTTGTCGTATACGACTCATGTTTCGTGTCGTTTGCAAAACGATGTTCAGATTTTTTTCTTAACTATTGTGAACAATTTTATTTCCTTTTCTATGTGTTCACCATCATTTCAATTCAATTGTCTCAAAAAAGTTAAAAACACCGACTAAAAAACGAAATGAAATACGAGTCGTGTACGACAAACGTCAGCAGGAATAGGGGTAAATTGAATTAGTCGCTTAGTTTCCACCGATTAAACGGTTTTAAATTGGTTTTTCTTTTCAAAACTCATAAATCCTATGAATTTATTGGAGGAATAATTATGTAACGTAATTGACACACGGCCTAAGCACAGTCTTGGCCAATAACAATTGGAGAGGCAGTAAAGTATTGATTTGCCCAAACAACGTACTACGATTAGAAATCTAAATTTCATGGAAAAATAGAGAAATTAAGAAATGAAAACTAACTCAGTAGCATGTAAGCGATTTGTTGAGGAAAATTGGATAGAGCACTCTATTTTGAGAATTAATCCATTAATGGACTTGACTATTTTTTGTTATAAATTCAGTATCCATAAGGCAATGTATGAACGGTCAGTTCAACAGCTAGATATTAGTCGGTGTACCCACTTAACGCTTAGTAAAATATTTAAATGCTGTGATTATGTATCCATTTATCTGTTATGGTATTGTTGTTAATGGAAAGAGGTATCGAGTAATTTTAAGGCTGGGAATTATGTCGAAACGAAACCTATTTCCGTCACTTATTGCTCGTTCACGCATAACGCAATGTGGCCCTGAAGAGCTGCAAAGAAAAGAAACAGAAATGTACGGATTTTTGGGTTCCGTGATGGAAAATTTTGTCGAAAAAATATTCCCAGTCTAGCACTCGATTTTGTTCACCTAGTTTAGAGATAGAGCTAACTCGCGAAAAGTCCCAAAATCAGCAAATTAAACTTGAAATTGGTTTAAATTGAGTATAATGAAAAAAATCGTTACTGTGCGATCGTAAAATTTACAATCGAGCTCTGGCAGCACCTAATTTGTCTCAATCGAGGATAATCAATCGAGAATAATCGATTGAGACAAATTGGGTGCTGCCAGAGCTCGATTATATCGACTGAACTCGATTGTATCAAGTTACGTGCCAGACCCCCTGTCTTTCGTTTTCTGTGCTAGTTGGTGGTTATTAAAAACACCCAATAAGTAGATTTAAAAACATAAGTCAAGCTTTTTTTTGCTTATGAATATGGTGTAGGAAACTGCCACATTTTGCTGTATGGCGATATGCTGAACAGTGAATAACACTGTTTTCTACACTTTGACTGAGGTTGAACATATTCATATAAGTCCGTAATACTAATTTTGTTTTTCCCTGAATTTAGTTTCCTATTCGGATAAAATTAAGCATTGCTTCTGCTTTTCCAAACAGCTTTAATTTTGTTCATTGAAAAACGGTTTTGAAAATACAAGCTTTTGAAGGCATCTGACGTTTCATTCAAACTTGTGCTGTTCAGTACTGATGTTTTCATTAAACACGGCTATTGAAACAGAATTATTGAGAAGCTTTAAAGCTATTTATACACCCAAACCAGTTCTATAGAAGCCTCGAGTTCCAGTTTCGGCCCAATCAACCTGACTCTAGTCTTGAACAAAAATCGAAAAAATAGGACTGACGGTTTCAGAACTAGTTTAAATCCTGTTTCGTATTATTCACCAGCAGTTTTATTTTCTAGCGCAGTTATATCGTAGAAATTAATTGACTAAACGTGACGATGTCACTCAATAATTTAAATACAAAGCGAGGTTGGTGTGGATCAAAGAGAACGTTCTGCAGAAAAACCACTCACCGTTGTCGACGCCACTCGTTTAAATTAGCGTTAGGTAAATTCCCAAAATGGGCCAATCGCGATCCCTACAAAATGTTCTCTAGAAAAGCTTTCGTTTTCCAAAATTAAAAAAAAAACCACTAGCCTTCCGTAATACAAAAGTTTCCTGATATACTCAACATAGTCTCACTTGGTTCTGACTGCGAAGTACCTTGAGCATTGCCCGACAGCTCCTCACTATTTCAGAATTGATGTTATTAGGTTCCAGTGACAGGCTATCGATTTAGATGGCAATATGACTTTCAGATATTAAACCCAACCGCATTGAATTTGCCACCCTAAGAACAGCCACAACATCTAACTGGAAAACACTTACCTTAAGTCCCGTATAGACAGGGCTCGATCCTCAAAAAAGATGCTAGTACCCGTTCCTTGCGCTGTTTTTGAACCATTTGTGTAGATTTTGCGATCTTGTTTGTTGTTTAGTGCATTCCTTTCCGCATGCACTACATTATACTTATACGGAATGTCGAAGTCCAAGTTTCTAGATCACACTCTTAAAAGTTATTTTGAAACAAATGCTATTGCTTGGTCAATCTCTGTTGAGATCGTGCAGTCTCTAATGGTGCAACACTTAAGTAGCCCAGTTTAGTAAGTCAATTCAATGTTTTCAGCAAGCTGCAAAATGTGCCAAAATATATCCTAGTGCTATGCAAGTCGTTCTTTGCATACCGCAAAATTTTCCCATAATAGTGTTCTTGTTTTTTTTTTTTGCTTTCTACCACACTAGTGCGCCTCACCATCACTACACCAGTGCCTCATAGCTGGCCTACTCTTGCCTATTCAATATTTAACGAAAAGAGTGCTGTACATCTATAGCATTCATAATCCAATTTAATTTAATTCTTTCTGCTCCTTCAATAAGATAGAATCGTTCTATCTACAATTTTATACTCTGCTGATTTTCAGTCAGTTAAAAAGTTCAAGTACTTTCCCAGTGGCATTTACTTCCAGTTGAAATCGGTTTCTTTTCTTCTTCAAATTGCTTACTTGACTATAAGCAGTATCCATAAAAGTGAAGTTTATAGCTCCTCCAAGTTGGTTCCTCTGGCTACCGAGATTCTAGCAAAACTTTGCTCATTCTGCTTGAAAGTATGTTGCTGTGACATAATTAATTTTCTAAACACAATGGATCTGACCACATCAGTAAAATAAACGCAAACATACCTCGAAAACCAGTACGTGTGAGTTCTGGTCCCAAAACGCCGCTCAAGCGCTAATAGAATCGGCATGAATATGTTAAAAATGTTCAAGTTATATTTAATAAAGAAATTGGAAAGGATAAAGTATTAAGGACTAACTCTTAATATTTTTTGCTACTTTGGAGTTGGAGTGGATTTAGCTAAGCTGCCCTTTGTCATATTTCAAAGTTTAAGAAAATCTTAGAAAAATAGATTAGAAAAATCTTTATCCACGCAAAGAAATCGCAAGCATTTTGTAAAATATAAATAGAAAAGTAATTTAACCGTCAAGTGGAAGTGATCATTAAATGGAAATGAAATTAACAAAATATGTTGAAGTATTCCCTTTAGCCCCACAACTATAATTCATTGATTTAAACTTCATAAACCGCGTCCATTAAATCTATGGTAAAAGGTGCTAAATTATGTGTTTAACAATTTTCCTCGCAATGCGCATCTTAAAACAACAAACAAATTAATAGAAATAAATGTAGATTATTATTAATTTTTTTATTATTATTTTTTTTGTCATCGTCGTCTATAATTTATTATTTTCTTTTTGTTTCTGTTTTATTTTATATGAGCAAGACGGACTGCCTGCAATAAGTTTTGTTAATAATATTGAAGTCCAATAATGTTAACAAAATGATATTCATTTTGAGAAATAATCAAAACGTAATTATAATTAATTAAAACAATGAAATGATAAAACAAAAAAAAAAAAAGAATATTAATGTTATTTTTTTACACTTAACAATATGTTTAATTTTTCTTTCTAATTGAAACAAAATGTAATTAATTTTATTATTATTATACTACTATAATTAACATATAAATAAAAATATATATTATATACATGAAACTGTGTCGTGAAGAATCAGAAAACAAGATGAAAGAAATGAAATAAAAATACATCTTTTTATTTATTTATATATACATTGATATTTTTTTAAGTCAAAATAAAACAAAAATGGACAAAACTTAAAATATTATATATACAATTTTATTATTTTTAAATTAAAAAAAAACGAAAACAAAGCAAATAGAATTAATGAAAAAAAATGGAAAATAACAATAAATCGTTTTTTTGTTTATTGGTTTGGTAACTGTCCGGAAAATGGAATAAGTAGGTAATTGTAACACTGCTTTGAACCATCCGGATATCCAAAAGGAATGAGACAGCGGCTGCGATCTGAATTTTTCCCTATAGTCGGCCCTTGAGAAGTATCCGTCGGAACGGAAAATTCTCCGATTTCGTACGAATCGAGGTATTCTTCCGAACAGCTTCGACAAATATGTAACGCACATATGAAACGGCTTTTGCAGCATTTTATAAGCCTGAACTCCGTGCCTTACCAGGATACAGGACCTAATTCTTTCGCTGGTTTGCTCATAATGCAATTCAGCATGCTATTTGAGAGTCCTCTTATTTTTCCTCTAAAAATCTAAGGTTCCTGTATCAGGGGGGGCTTATTCCCAAATGCGCGGCGGATCGTATTGAAAGCGATACTTCGATTTCGACCGTCTTTGCTTATTCTCAAATGCGAACTGAGCTTTCCACTTTTTTCCAATACTTCCAATTTTCCATTTATTTTCCCAAACGTTTGACTGCTTTTTCCCGTCACAAGAATTTAGTTTATTTTTTATCCGCAATAAATCCGCCAGCAATCCGCCACCTAAATAGCTATCGCTTTTGAATGTATTGAATCGCTTTTGGAAATACAAAAATACCACTCCGCAATGAAAAGCAATCCGCCGCGCTTTTTGGAATAAGCTCCCAGGGCTATGTCAAACGAATCCTTGTCAAAACATCAACAGCCTTATTTATTAGATTTCCTTAAAATCCCTCTGAGAGCTTGTTTAGTTAAACACCGCGTAAGAATTTACGCAACCTTTACGCTACTTTGCTGAAATTGTTATTTATGGTGGATTTACATTACCACGCCACGCAATTTTGCATGACTTCAGAAAGAGAGATCCGTTTTTCCACAGTCAAAGCTAATGATATGGGCGAGTGTTTCTTAGCTTTATCCTAGCACTGACATCATTGTACGGGTTCACCTCAGAGCATAGGTTCTTTTACTGCTTATTCCCTGTTTTAATCATCTTCCCTTATTATTCGGAGTTATAATAGATTCCGTCAAATTTTGTTACGAACGCTACGAAAAATCTATACCTATATAAAGTAAAAAAAAAAAAGACTGACTAAAAAACGAAGTAAAATATTATGCGTCGTTTACGACAAACCCCAACGTGAATGGGGGGGGGGGAAGTTTGTTCCAAACTAGCATAGAAACAAAATATATCCAGTAATTACGGTAATAGGGTCGAAGGAATCCTGCCATCAACTGTGGACTGTGGTTACAAGCAGGAGCCTGTGCAAACGTGGTCTTGGTCATGTTATAAAAATGTTGAGTGAATGCTGAGAAGCCAGAAAAATAACACGTAAGGCGCTAAACCGCATTAAAAGATTAATGCTTTTAAAAATAAATAAATACTTGGTGTAAGAGGTCCGTAAGACTAGTTTCCCACAGCCATTCGTTTTGTGAGACATTTTTTTTTTAATATTTGAGAGGAGTGGAAAGTACCTACCTACAATTTTTTGACGAGCCTCAATGGCTGAATTGATAAGTTATTTGAGAATAGTTACACTCTCGGAATTTTGTCAGACGTTTACTCACTGCTGCATTGGGAAAAACCTAATATGTATGTAATTTGTGTTTTTCCGGGAATCGAACCTGAAATTCCTCTCAGTAGTCCACCACAGTAACCACTTTCAAAACTTAAAAAATCCACTTTATGTCTGTTTTTATTGGCGATCGCCTAGTTGTTTGTTGGGTTGGAGAGATTTAATGAATGTATTGGGTGATTTCCTGCGGTAAAAGGCTGAAAAAGATCTCAAATCAATTCCTTAACTCATCAACACTTTCTGGTGCTTGTTGTATATCTACCACCCACCGCCTCAGCTCTGTCCTCTTTCCTTTACCCCCCTTATATATTATATTCGCATTAACGTGTGCTATAACTACATTCTATTCTTTTTTTGACCATTTGAAACCAACATTAATACATAATCTAGAAATCAATTCACTTGCTATTTTTTCTGGCCATAATAATTGTATCACTACACTACTTAACAAAATGTTACTTTAGTACCAATAGGAAATAAAAACGGCTTGCATTGGCATCACGTTAGGCCACCAATTGTCAAATCTAGTACAATTCAAAATGCTCAGATCAGCTGTGGGCATTTTCATTACTTGTCATCGAAGAACATTTTTGCGTGAGTTTTGCACATTTTTTGAACATTTAAATCATTCAAATAATGTAAGAAATAATTAATTTGAATGCCTTTACAGCAACTCGTACTCTATGCAAAATGGTTGATGCCAAGTTGGAAGCTGTGCCACTTGTTGAAATAGATGAAGGTATCTTTAAATATGTACTTATAAAGGTGTACGGCAAGGAGCAGGCCGATGGAAGTGAGCCAAGTAAAAAAATCGTTCGTGGGTACTCGGATGCTGAGTGGCATTGTGAGTAAAATTAAACCAAAATAACACTTTTTTTTTTTCTGACAATAAGTATAAATTTATTTGGTAAGATTCTATTTATTTAAAGACAATAATTGATACCTGCATTAGTTACACAGGTGATTTACTGCTTCTAAAGACAGTCTTATGAATTCGAAAATAATTAACAGAAGGATTAGGTACACATCATTTTATACATTTAACTTATTTACAAATTATCCCTGTGAATATCCACTTTAATAGAGGTAGAGTGTATTGAAGTAGTTCCATCTTCATTGTCCTTGGGCTTGCTTGCACATACATGGCTATCATTATTAGTTATATCATTATTTACTTTAGAATTCCTTCTGCTTGTTGGAGTTCTTCTTGAAATAAAATCATCAAGTTGTTTTGAAGAGTTCCTTCGACTTGCAGTTGGATGTTGAGCCTCTCCTACATAACCCATAATGAATGGCAGCTTCAGAGACATATCACCTCCTAGAGCGCTTAATGTTAACTTTATCTTAATATAGTAGGTCACATAAATTGCGAAAACATTTCGTTCCTTTGTTAGAGTCTCTTGAAAAGTGCTAGATGCGAGTTTATAATTATTTGTTGCAGGGCACTCTGATGTGTGTGCATGAGGAAATATCGATTCGACTGCTATCCAATTTTTGGTGGAACCTTAAATTAAAAAAAAACAAAAATTGTTATCCCCAAAGTTTAAGGGCAATGTACAAAATATAGGTATTAGAGTCAATAAGCGTCAACCACCATTCCCACAAGAAGAATTAAGCAATACTTTCTGCTTTAACTGTATAATGGCTGACCCATTTGAAGCCTCGAGAATTGGTAAGAGGTGGCAGAAAAAGCGGTTTTTCTGATTCTTAAAATATTGTAGATACACTCACCTATCGTCGGCATAATAGTATATGTGTTGCTAAAAGTATCGTTCGCTTTGATATGATTCGTATCCACAATTTCCCCAACTATATTCTTGAATTTTCCATTGCTAAACATACACACGTCTACATGTTGAACAGCAAATATCTATAGACATTTAAATAAGAACATAACGTTTTTTAAAAGGAACCGCAAGTAGATATTTTGATTATTACCCGTATTTTCCGTACCACTTTACGACTGCTGTTCTTTATTTGAACTTTCACGCTGACAACTTCTCCGTGCCTATAGGCACATTTGTCCAGTGATGATTTAAGACTAACATTACCCTCGGTCCATAGAAATGGTTTCTCAATAAAACTTTCAGGTCCCTATTAATAGAAAATAAAAAAAAAATATTAGTGTGTATGCAAAATGAAAATCATTTTTTGGGTTTGGTTCTTTCCTTTACTAGCTGATATTTACGATAGAGCAAGTGCATCATGCAAAGGACTCGGTCTGGGTACAGAGTGTTTGGGTGGCGGACGCATAGAGCATAATCCCGGAGCGAAACTTATTAAGGTTTACGGTTACTCACAGGTAAAATAATAATCATTTTGTTACGAACGATTCAATTTAATAAGCGAGCTAATTTATTTTAAGGGATTTGGCAAAGCTGATCATGCAGAATCGAGGAATATATTAAAAACAAAATACACCGACTATGATATTGAAATCTCGGATGAAGGCTACTGAAGATGGAACGGTTTTACTAAATTTTTCTTGTATGATATTCGTTAATATATAAGTAAAAGTTGATTTGATATGGTGTATACGAGGTGTTTTCTTTCAAGTGGATTCAATGTTTGTCCACAGGAGCATACGACCATTTAAAAGCTATTAAGAAGATGCATTTGGAGTCTCGTCTAATCTCTTCTTTAGGGAACTGTCTTTGGATGTGTTCCACCTTGTGATTGTTGAATATGTATTGTATTTTACAAACCCTTCAGTTACTTCCAGTACATTTTTCTAATTTATTTATTAAGACATGTAACTTTAGTCCTCCAAAGTATAAGGGGCCAAGGAGATGCGACTATAAGCAACCAAAAGCAACTACGCTGGATATCAGAGTGTTTCTTGTCCCTGGAGTTGGAAAACCAAGCTCAAAGGGGGATGAACTGGAGGCAGCCAACCACTACACTAATAGGTAAACAGGCAGGTTTTCAATTCCTAATCTCACCTCCACGTTAGTGACTGGTAGGTGCCTAGTAAGTACCTCGATTGGATATGGCGTAACCAACCCCTGTGGAAGCTCGATTGTGGCAGCGGATGAGAGAGGGGGAAGGAGTGTTAGGCGGCAGCGGATGAATTCCCTGATTGGATCAATGATGGCGCCTACAGATAGTCAGTCGAACTACTAAGTGTAATCCCTATATAAACTGATGCGACGTATTTGAAGACCATTTAATCCGACCCTCTGTCCTAGGGTCAAAACAAGGGCCTGGCCCTTCAGGTTTGATGGTTGTGCCGTCGGGGTAAATTCCGACCATGGAAAAAACTACTAGTTATGAGAGAGACGCAACCAGCTTCGAATAATGGAACTTCTCAAGTGGCAACAAGATCCCTAACGTCAATTAACTACGATTTAAGAGTAAGTATCTGGAATATATGAACGCTCTACACCCCAGGTGCTACTCTAAAACCTCATCCGTCCTCATGCGGCACAAGGCAGGTATAACCGCAATCCAGGAGATACGATGGATAGGATCCGGTATGATGAACAGAAAAAATTGCGATATTTATTACAGTTGCAATAAGGGACTGCATGTATTAGGATGCGGATACATCGTGGAAAATCGGCTTAGGATAAAGTTTATTGACTTCAAGCCGATGAGTGATCGCCTGGCTGTGATTCGCATCTAGTTTCCAAAACACAAGCCTAATATGTGCACACGCCCGTACCGACGAGGCTGAAGATACAATCAAGGTGGACTTTTATGACCTCCTGGATGGAGCCTACGGAGCCTGTCCTGAGTATAATGTAAAAGTTGTACTCGGAGATTTCAATGCTAAAGTCGGAAAGGAAAACATCTTTGGCGGGTTAGTTGGTAAGCACAGAATCCACGAAACGACAACATACAACAGCTACCGACTGATCGATTTTGCAGCAGCTCGTAACACGGTGATAAGTAGCACTAGGTTTCCAAGGCTAAGGATCCACACATCAACCTGGCGCTCTCCATCAATCAGTGGTGCGAGTATCGCGACATCATCAAGGAGGTAGCCCAAACCACTGTAGGGTTCAGCTGTGTCGTGTGACGTTGGAAAACACGCGCTGCAACCTGCAACGTACAGTTTGGAAGTAGCTCGCCTCCGAACTACTACATGCACCGAATTTCGCAAAGGAGACACGCTATCATGCGACTTTTTCAATCTCGCGCTGGAGCAGATAGTGCGTAAGACAGGTTTTAACACGTAAGGCAATATTTTCAACAGGTCCGTTTAGTTGCTGGAGTATGCGGACGATATTGACACCATCGGTCGTTCTCAACATGCCGTGATAGAAGCGTTCACGGCCAGCGATTGATAAACAGGCGAAGCCCGTTGGCCTTGAAGTAAATGAGGACAAGACTAAGTACATGCTATCAACAAACAAAGAAGCATCTGTCCACAAAATGTCACTATTGATAGCAACAATTTCGAGGTAGTCAAGGAGTTCACTTACATCGTAGTGAACGTGAACTCTACGAATGATACCCTAGTGGAGATCTGGCGAAGAATTACCCTAGGAAACCGCTGCTACTTCGGTTTGGCAAAACAATTGGGTTCAAAACTCCTAACTCCAAGGACAAAATGTGTGCTCTACAAAACCCTTATCCTGCCAGTTCTGCTTTATGGCGCCGAGAACTGGACGATAAGCAAGAAGGGAGAGCTTGACACTGGGCTTCTTCGAACGAAAAATACTTCCGCAGATTTGTCGTCCTGTGTGCAAGGAGGGCGGATGGGGGAGAAGATACAACTCGGAATTCTATTACCTGTACCAAGATGTGGATGTAACCCAAAAAGCTAAAACACGTCGACTACATTAGCTCGGCCACATCGAGCGAACTGAATAATACTCTAGCTAAGAGGATCTTCGAATCCCAGACCCCAGGTTCCTCCGTTTCAAAGACCAAGCTATCGCGGATGCCAGAGCGCTTGGTCTGGACAACTGAAAGCAGCTTGTCCGGGATAAGGATATAAGACTACAGTGTCTCAGAGGCAGAGACTCTTCACGAGTTGGGAGCCCGATAAGTAAAGTAAGTATCTAATTAACTACAAGGAGATTGTATAGCTTCCTCCCAGCAGTTTGCATAGCAACAGATCTCACTGACCTTAAGAAACTAGGCTTACAAGGTACTGAAGCCTGCTATGCAAGTAATTCGCCACAAGGTTGGTAAAGGTTTGATTTTATGACGGTCTCATAACAACATTTTTTTTAACTTAGGAAATATTAAGTTTTATTGGTTCGCTTATTACCTATCCTTTGGTAATAGCGCTACGCCTCTAATGACAACCTTACCCCATTTCCAATTAAGAAAAATGATTCCTTTTAGGTTCTCGGTAAGGTGGTCTATAATCTTTATTACTCATCTCAATCATTTCAAAAAGGATAACCATAACCATAATCATAAAGTACCAGAAAACGAACGCAACAAATTCATAGTTACCTCTTCTTCCATATGAAATAATTTCGAATTGAGTCGTTCCTCCAGAGCCTCCACATTTTCTGATGCCGTAGTATTAGATACGGCATTTATGGCTGTAGTACTTTTACTTCTCTCATCCTGATGCCTATTTCTAATGTGCAGTCTACAAATTTTCGGCGACAGGCGTGCACGAAAGTTATTCTTCGGCACGGATACACAACTTAAACTGGATTGCTGAATTGATTGGAAATTGGATGGAGTTTTGTATATGACCCGAATTCCCAACTTCACTGTTGTTTTCCCCTGCAAATTTTCGTCCGTCAAATCAGCTAAAAAAGAAAGGCATTCGCATTAGAAACAGTTTGTGGTGTGCATATTGTTATCAACGATTTACTCATAAATATTCGAAGATCATAGCTCGTCCCAATCGGGTCTCCACTGTATTTTTTCGCAGGTAGTAATTGCACACTGGCTGCTGCTACACTTCCAACATCAATTTGAAAAGGATGCGCACCCGGGCCTAATCTATCCACTAAGGCTTGCTTAAAAAAAATTAAATCTTTCCATGAAAACGAATAAATCCAATACCAAAACTCACTTGTAGCAGTGTCATTTCTCCGTCGTAATTCATTCTTGGCCAAATTTGTTTCAGTGCCACGGCAACTTCATTGCAAAACTTAAGTCCCATTATCTCTTCATCCTCTCTACCATAACTGTGGGTAACGATAAAAAATAACACCAGAACGGAAATGAGTACCTACAGATGTTTTTATGGGCGATAGAACAAACAAATTCATTACCGAAATGTAAGAGTCAATTGTCCATAAATCTTCTGGCTACTAAGGAACTTTGGATCTACGACTATAACTCCCCTTAATGGGTCCACTACTCCATCGGTGGACATCAGATCTCTACACCCCATATAAAGCGTAAGGGCAGAGTTCGATGACGTCTTTTTGTAAACTCTATAAATGAAAAAGGAATTATTTTAGTGAACGAGAAATTATATTATGGAGAAGAACACTTAAATTATGTAAAATAGATGAATAAAGCATTGGCTGGAGTCCGCCGGCTTAGAACTAGCTGACTGAGGCTGTCTTGATAACCAGCCGAAAGTCTGTTGAATCTACGGGTTGGGAATCAAACCATCAGGTCTAAGGAGTCTCTAATGTACCTAGGAGTAATACTCGATAACAGGCTAAACTTTAAAATGCACATCCAGTACGTCGGCAGTAAGGCCTCACAGATGCAAGCAGCTCTTTCTCGAATGCTGCCAAACATCGGTGGACCTGGATATACCCAGGAGGATTCTACTATCCAGAGCTCAATACTTCTATACGCTGCACCGGTCTGGGCGGGGGCTCTAAAAACAAACGAAAAAAGGAGAAAGCTCTCGTCAGCATACGGCCCTGCACAATACGAACAATAAGGGGATTTCGAAGAATCTCGGATGAAGCAGCCTGGTGTTATATCGGGAATGATCCCCATCGACATTCTTGCCAGCGATATTACTTATACTTACTTAGATGGCGCTACAGTCCGGGGTGGACCTGGGCCTCAACCAACACGCCTCTCCAGTTAGCACGATCTTTGGCTAACTGCCTCCAGTTGCGCACTCCAAGTTGGTTGAGGTCCCCTTCCACTTGTGCGCGCGACCTAAGGCGAGGTCTTCCTCTACTGCGTTGTCCCTCCGGGTTGAAATCGAAGACTCTTCGGGCCGGAGCGTTGGTGTTCATTCGCTCTACATGTCCTAGCCATCTTAGTCGACTGATACGTACTTTTCTGACAAGGTCGATGTCGCTGTACAGCACGTAGAGTTCGCTGTTAAATCTCCTCCTCCAAAGCCCGTCAACGCAAACGGGACCGAAAATCACTCGAAGAATTTTGCGTTCGAAGCGACCAAGGAGATCTTCATCCGCTTTTGACAACGTCCATGATTCTGCGCCATAAAGCAGGACTGGGATGATGAGGGTCTTATATAGAGTCTCCTTGGTGTTTCTCGACAAGGCCTTACTAATCAATTGCCTTCTTAGGCCAAAGTAACAGCGGTTGGCAAGTGTAATTCTTCGCTTGATTTCTGATGTGATGTCATTTTCATAATTAATAGCGGAGCCGAGGTAGACAAAGTCCCGAACTACCTCAAAGTTATAGCTGTCTATCGTGACGTTCTGTCCGGTTCGTCGATGTTGTGTGTCCCTTCTCGTTGACAGCATATATTTTGTTTTGCCCTCATTCACCACTAAACCCATTTTTGCCGCCTCTGTACTGATACTTGCAAACGCACCAGTGACAGCTCGCTGTGTTCTGCCAATGATGTCGATGTCGTCAGCGTATGCAAGTAGTTGCACAGACTTTTGGAAAATTGTGCCCCTGGTGTTGGCTTGCGAGTTTCGCACAATTTTCTCAAGAATGATGTTGAAAAAGTCACATGACAGCGCATCACCTTGTCTAAATCCTTTTTTGACATCAAAGTTCTCGGTGAGACTGTTTCCGACCTTTACGGAGCAGCGAGCGTTCTCCATCGTCATTCTGCACAATCTGACAAGTTTGGCAGGGATGCCAAAACTAGACATGGCTCTGTACAGCTCGTCTCTATAAATGCTGTCATATGCGGCTTTAAAATCGATAAATAGGTTATGAGTATCGATTTGGACTTCTTGGGTTTTCTCCAGGATCTGCCGTAGTGTGAATATTTGGTCGGTTGTGGACTTACCGGGCCTAAAACCGCACTGATAGGGTCCAATCAGTTCGTTGACAAATGGTTTCAGGCGTTCACACAGTACGGAAGACAGGATTTTGTAAGCGATGTTAAGGAGACTGATGCCTCTATAGTTGGCGCAGTTTAGAGGGTCTCCTTTCTTATGGATCGGGCAAACAATGCTGAGGCTCCATTCTTCAGGCATACTTTCCTCTGACCAAATTTTACAAACGAGTTGGTGTATGCTCTCTACCAAGTCATCCCCCGCTGCCTTAAAAAGCTCGGCCGATAAACCGTCCGGTCCTGCAGCTTTGTTGGACTTTAGCTTGGATATTGCTATCCGTACCTCATTTTGGTCAGGTGGACGGAAGTCTTGGCTTTCATCGCCCAGGTTGAATGGTTCATTCTGCCTGACAGCGGAATTTGTGTCGTCTTCGCCGTTTAACAGTCTACAGAAATGGTTTTTCCATGTCCTCAGCACCGACTGTGACTCTACTACAAGGTTTCCTTGTTCGTCTCTACAGGTCTCTGTTCGGGTCTTGTTCCCGTGACACGTTCTTTTTACCTTTTGGTAAAACTTCCGAACATTGTTCCTGGAGTAGCACCTCTCTATTTCCTCGATCGCGCGCTTCTCATGCTCTTTCTTTTTCCTCCGGAGAAGCCGGTGTTCTTCCCTCCTTTTTTGCTCGTAGAGCTCACGAGCTGCTCTCGTCCTTCTCTGCAGCGCCGCTTTGTATGCCAGTTGCTTTGCTGCATGTGCTTGCCGGCACTCTTCATCAAACCAGGGGTTTTGCGGTGATGGTCGGGTGAAACCTAGCACATCAGTTGCGGCTTTTCTGATGGCTTCTTGGCATCGATGCCACTGGTCTTCAGCACTTGATGCTGGCTGTATAGGAATTCTCGAGAGGTTGAGAGAACGCGATCGGCAAAAGTTCTGGCGGTTTGTTGCGTTTGTAGCCGTTCAACGTTGAATCTCCTCACAGTATTTCCTCGTTGTTGTGGTGTCTGGGATATCCGCATACGTACCTTGGCTACAACAAGGTAGTGATCCGAGTCTATGTTGGCCGCTCGGAAAGTTCGGACATCTAGAATACTGGAGGAGTGCCTTGCGTCGATCGCAACATGGTCAATTTGATTGACCGTTTGATGGTCTGGTGACCGCCATGTTCCTTTGTGAATGTTGAGGTGTGGAAACCGTGTGCTTGCTATAGTAACATTACGTCCCGCAGCAAAGTCAATTAGCCTAAGTCCGTTTCCAGACGTGGTGTCGTGTAGGCTGTGCTTTCCGATTGTGCTACCAAAGATGTCCTCCTTTCCTATTTTGGCGTTAAAATCACCTAAGACAATTTTAACGTCGTATTTAGGACATTGCTCATATGTTTTGTCGAGGAGCTCATAGAAACTTTCTCACTTACGTGTCGAAAGCTCAAGACTTCTTGCCTAAGTCTGCCGCTTACAACGAATCCGCATCCAAATAGACGCTGCTTCTGCTCTCTGTAGCAATCACCGTAGTAGATGTCACAGGTTTTCATCCTTCTTTTGCCTGGCCCATCCCACCGCACCTCCTGAATGGCGGTGATATCTGCCTTGTAGCAGTCTAGGGCCTCCGCTAATTGTTCGGCTGCACGCGGTCTGTTCAGGGTTCGAACATTCCACGTGCAGATCCGAAAGTCATTGTCTTTTTTTCGTTTTGCAGGGTCGTCAAAAGTGAATCCATCCGTATCCGTGGCTCTTTGTTGCTTCGTAACCATTATTTTTTTTTTCCGTGGTTGGGTAGTTAGCCCCACGCACAACCCCCAACCTGGAGGACCAGGCCCTAAGATAACCCTAGGACAGCGGGTCGGATACTCCGTTGTCAGTAACCCACTTCGGGGCTATGAGTGCTGCCGTTGGCCCATAAAGGGTTCATCCGCCACCATCTCTATTTCAGCACCCTGACTAGTGCTGAAAATCCTTACAGACCTTTGCTCCAAATATGTCAGAGAAGCTCACGCAAGGTATCTGCCATCTCGACTGTTGACAACACCGTTGATTCAATCTTGTGTATTCATCCGCTGTATGTCCTCTTTCTGAGAGGCTCATGTAAGACCTCTGAGACTCGTTCAGTCAGTCATTCCGACAGAGCATTATAGTGTTGCTATTTTCTTCGTGTTCAACACTCGCGCTTATAAGTTTAGCAAGCCAAGCCCGGTTGAGCGAGACCAGTACCCGGTGGTTACCACGCGGAGGTAAAATAAGCACAATTGATGTGTATGAAAAAGTTACAACAGCTGGGCACCGCCAAGTTGATGCCAATCAGCGCCTACCCGATTCATACACACCCAACCACCCCTTGCCAGCGATATGCAAAGGATATATCTTAGGCAAACAGCCAACCGCCAAGAGGTCCCTAATAGAAGGGTCAAAGTAGAAGAGAGGAAAACATCGATGGCACTATGGCAAGCCAGGTGGGATAACACGACAAAAGGCAGATATACCCACAAACTGATCCCCACCATCGAGGTCTGGACACAAAGAACAAACCGGGACTGCAACTACAACCTTACGTAGTTCTTATCGGTGCACGAAGAAGAAGATACGGAGCACGCAGCAATGTTCCATTGTAGGCGCTTTGCAGGAGGAAGAGCGAACTTACCAAACTCCCAAAGTCTAATAAGCCATATGTTAAGGTAAGAAGATGACTGGCTGGAGGTATATTCCTCGTGTTTTTAACAGACAGAGAGATACATGGGTCCTAATAGTGGTTTTGTATGGGAGGTACAAGAACTACTTGACCGACATAGCCCATTTTTAATACCAACCTAACGACGCGACGGTAAAAAGAAGTCACCTGACAAAATTTCATTCGCCTAGGTCGACTCGTTTGGACGCTAACGTGTTTTCAACAGACAGACAGACAGACAGACTGACATGGCTAAATCGGTTCAGAATGTGATCCTGATTCAGAATATATATACATTGTACGGTCTCCGGTGACTCCTTCTTGGCGCTACAAATGTAATGAGAATGACAAAGTGGATATACCTTCCTGCGCTGACTTATCCGTGGCCAGGTCTGTTTTGCATGGTTGCATGTGTCAAGATCCCGCCATCTCTCGTTAGTCTGTTGCAGTGCTAGTGTGGAGCAGTGTTGTTAGGACTCTCTCTTCATTTTTCCCACGAAACGTGGTCATTTTTCCCTTTTTTCCCCTTTTCATCGAACTCAAATTCCCACCAAAATCCCACGGTATATTAAAATGAAGAATTAATTCATTTTTATTTTTATTATGTTAAAAGAAAATCACAATGGCCGCGTTGCATTGGTCGCTAGATGACTAGCGGTATGCCATACTCCATTATAAAAGACTGGCATTTCAGCATTTGCACTCGGTCACTAGCACATATTGTGAAATATATCAATTAACTGAATAAATAAAAATAATAGTTGACGCAGTAAGTCCGTATCACCCTAGGTCTAGCTTCTCAAATAATACATTATGGCACAAAATACATTTTTAATGCTCATGAAGATGAAGTAATATAAATTCAAACTTGTTCTATTCTGATCCCGATGTCACTTTGTCGCTGGCGCTAGAGGTCTAATTACATGCGCTGCCGCTGCGCCGTCAGATTGTTTTTGTATTATAACTTTTTGTTAAGAGGCTTATTTTTTATTTGTTCTGATAATTGTTGTGAATTGGAATAGTTTTGATGAAATTTCCCAAAAATTTGATTTTAACACTTGTTTTGTTAGTTTCCTGAAAATCCCACGATTTTGGTGCTTTTTCCCTTTATCCCATGGAAGGCTTTTCGGACATCAAAAATCCCACAAAAAGGGATAAATCCCACGATATAACAACCCTGGTGTGGAGATGTTTTATCTTACCGTTTCAATTGGAACATGGGGCTCTACTTTGCCAGTAGAGAGTTCCATTTTCGTGCCGTTGCTAGTTCGTCTGCTTTACAGTTACCTGGTATATCTCTATGACCAGGGACCCAGCACAGAGTTAACGTGCACATATCCGAGATCTCATTTAAAGATTTGCGACAGTGCCTGACCAATTTGGATCTCAATATTGGTGATTCGAGTGCTGTAATAACTGCTTGACTGTCGGTGTAAATGACGATGTCAGAATTCTATATCGATCTCGCCTTCAGCAGCTCAGCGGCTTCGCGAATAGCCATTACTTCTGCTTGGAATACACTACAGTTACTTGGGAGTCTAAAAGACTGGTTTAGAGAGAATGGAACTGAGAAAATCCCAGCTCCTACTTCGTCCTCCGTCTTAGACCCATCCGTGTATACTTCGAGCGTATTTTCGTCTATAACCGTATTTTCTTCCCATTGCTGGTTCGCGAACGTCTGACAAACATCCGAGATATTACTGTCCTGAAAGAGCTTATCAATTCAGCGGTTCGGACTCGGCCAAAAATAAAAAAAAAAACTAACACATTTTTTTTTTTACGTTTTCAATCAATTCACTTGCGTCTATTAATCCCAAAATACGACTATTTTCTATAGATATACTGTTTCAATCGAATGTCGTAATATGTACCGTATTCGCTCATACGGATTACGTTTTTTTACGGTTTGTGCGTTTTTTTATGTTCATTGTCAATCTAAAACAAAGAATTCTCTGCAAGTGATATAAAATCGATATAAATATTCGGCGGGTTTTAATAATTTACCCTTGACAGTGACAACCGTAGCGGTGTTTAAAATATCTTCAGGTATCCATTATCTGGAATTTTCTCAATGTAAAAGTGACGACGAGAACAATATTTAGATATAGGTATATATTTGGGGATGTTATAACACTATGTGCGACGCATGTATTGTATACTCATATTTATATAGAGGGTGACTTCAATTTTTATAGGATTGAGTGGAAGATGCTTTGAATGCGGAATTTACAAAAATACATAAATACGGTAAGCAAGTGGGGATTTTTTTTAATAGCTCTCAATATTTAAATTCAACGATGTTTAATATGGTTTTTTAGTACATTTGGAGAATGTGACTGACAAAAGTGTCGTTTTTATGACATTTATATATGTGTGATCTAAATATTAACGTTTTCTTAAGTCAGCTTTAAAATAAGTCAAAATTTTCTTTGACTAAAGAACACATTATAGATTATACGATAAACTATACAATGGCGTCAATAATTTCGGTTTGCTTGAAATGTTATCATTTTAAACCCAGGTTGCATCACCTTAATAGCTTTTTTTTTGAAATTCCTCTTGAGGAAGGCGAACCTATAACGCTTCAATAACAACTATACAAATACAACATACAAGATGCTTTCAGATAGGTGGTAGTTATACACTTAAATTGTCTTGTCCTCTGGGAATATATCCCCAGGAAGAATGTTGAAAAGCTAATAAGTGAGAATGTGTACTGTGCGCTCATTTCGAGAAATATTTTCGTTAAGTTCCTCCGAACGTCTGCCATGGACCCATGGCTATGGTAGGTACCTATAGCCCTATAGGCATAGGTTAGGTCAGAGGCAAGTCTTCTGTGCGCCGCCAGCCGGTGTTGTATTGGATACCTATTACATATATTAATTAAACGAATAGAGACGATCGCTGTATGCTATCAAGTGTCAAGTAGGTTAAGTGAGCTCAATAAGGCCTGCTGTTCTCAGTGCTTTATATAAGGTCAGGTTAGGTTAGGTCGGCTGTCCTAAAGGGGACACACTTAGACTATATCAACAAAAAAACTATGTGTCGGGCATTACAGTGGGAACTCTATTGTTAATTGCGAATTTGAGTGACTTACCTCGTGAAGAGGTTTGGATGGTTTTGATGGTGAATGAGGCAGTCTAATCTAAGTTTGCACCTCCTTTCCTGTTTCAGTTTATGAAGCCAATTTGACTTTGTAACGAACTTGCTGATGCAGCAAATATCCGTTCGGGACAGGTCGCAAAGGTCTTTAAAGAAATACGCAAGGTGGCAAGAGCTGGACAGGAGCAGAGGAGCTGAACGATGGTTTTCTTGGCTCCTATACAAAAATCGTTATAGGGTACTCCCATTCTACAGGCATGCCTGCCGATCAGACAGTGCCTTATATAAAGAAAGAATTATTTCGTGCTTAAAGATTTAATTGTTCTAAATTGGTAATTTAACTTTGACAACGGCGCGATCGTGTGGTATTGTATAAGTGGTCCCTCCATGTTATTCCCGAATTGAATTGTCATTGACTCCCAAAATGTGTATGCGAGATGTTGTATTCCTTGAGATAAATGTTTGCTTGACGTACTCATAAGTTTTAAGTTCTTTTTTTACTTATAAGTTGTTGTTAAAGTCTTCTTTTCAGCTTATAGTAAGCTTTATAAATCTGCCCGAGTTCAACCCCGGACCCGGACAGATAAAGCGCCTCTTACTACATTATAATGTCGAAAACACTTCATCGAAGGGCTCAACAGTTTGCTTTCTTTTTTATCGCTTTTGCTTACCATCTTGGAATATATTAATTGGCGACGCAGGGATTTTCAGTTTCTTTTTTGAGCTCTAAAAGATTTTCGGAGCGAATAGTTGGATTCTTTTCCTTTAGCAATATCATTGACATTTTGCAGCGCCACAGGTACTTTTTGAGGTTTATTTTCGTTATCTTACTTAGGCCCCACTACAAATTGAGGTGAACCCATCAAGCCTCAACTAATAAACCTCTCCATTTAATCCCACCCAAAGACGACCTCCCTCCAGTTAATAATATCCCTTTCTATTTCTAGACGTGTGATATTAGACGAGGTATGCATCAACTACGTTGACCGTCTGTATAAATATAAGAACACTCCGCGGGCCAAGGCCTACGCTTAATGCGCAGTTTTTTTTACTATTGTCTTTGCGTCGTTGTACAGCATTTTGTTCGTCATTGAAGCGTATCTTCCAAAACCTATCAAAAGCTTCCGATATACAAATTAACCTGCTCACTTGAATCGGGGGATTGAACGGAATTCGGTATTTATGAAGGCGAAAACTGAGTCTGTGGGCATTCGGAACGGATGTAATGTTGCCTAATCAGATTCGATTTGATTACGATTGACGGTAACTGAATCAGAATCGTTTAATGTAAGCCCCAACGTATCAGAAGCTCAAGACTTTTAGAATAAACTGCGGCGCATATCAATTCCACACCCAGATTAAAGACGTTTCTGCTCTTTATATAGCACATAAATAGATGTTGCAGTAATCTATTTTCTTTATTTACCTGCCCACTCTATCCCTCTATTTTTTTTCTTTAAACAAACTGTTAGCAATCTGGCAACGTCGAGACGAAACCGAAGAAGGATGGAAAAGAAGAGGAGAGGCAGCGTTACCAGATTTAGCAGGTTCCTGCGATTTTAGCAGGATTTGATCATAAATTTTACATGCAGCAGATTTTTTAGCATTTTTGTAAATATCAGCAGTTTTTAAAAATATTCCTAAAACATTTTGAAAAAAGCTCTTTTAGTCAACATTTAGCACCATTTCATACATTGGCTACCTCTATAAAAAATTGATAAAACAATTTCAAGACATGAATGAAGCTTTTTAAAATGCAGCGATGTGTTGTGGAATAACATAAATCAGCTCAAATTACATTCGATGTTTCCGTTTTCGAAAAAGAATAATTTAAATGCGATAACGCATTGATATGATATGACATGATAGAGTACGGGTTTTAAAAGGTAAATTAGCTAAAAACTAAAAACCGTAATAGATTTAGTGTAATAAAAATGTTGCATTCATTTTGCAAGTACCTACTGCAGGCGTTTCTCTAAGTGGAAGCTGTTACAACTTTATCCCAACAAATAAAATGTTGCCTTTAATAAATTCGAATGTTCTTTATAAAGATTCAGAATAACTGCATTTTTATTAATTTTGTAGGTAATACATTCAAATGCAGAAAATATAATCTTTTACATGATGACTATAAATATCGTTAGCGTTATAACAATAACGTCACTAACAAAAAATGTAGTCGAATAGTCCATAATAGTCCATAAGTCCAACTCTCAAAATGACAGAAAATAAACTCGAGTTATAGAAACTTCGAGTAATGAAGGCCAAAAGTTTAAAAGTATGACGTACACATTTACGAATTTTTTGTAAATGTAAAATAATTTACTAGAATTTACATTAAAAAGTAAAAAATTGAATTATTATTCGTGGAAAAATCGATCGCGTTTTTGCAGTCTTCCGCCCCCGCTTTAGCATTTTTGGAAAAAATAATCTGGTAACGCTGGGAGAGGAACAAGTTTGAAAAAAAAGAGAGGAGTTGAACATTTTGGCTGCGGTACGACGCACGGATCGTTCGGGTATAATTGACTCGAAAAAAAAAAACAATTAAACATCGCGATATCTTTCTGTTAATTTACTTCAAAAACAACTGAATATTCATGAAATAAATTATATTTTCTTGACTACCGAAAAGGGAGCTCGTAATTCTTATTTTCGATGTGAAGCCCGCGACGTTTTGGGAAGGTTATTTTCTAAATGCCATACGGCTATAACAAAACTTATTGTAACAAAAATGTTGTTCCACTTTAAAAAATGTAAAACCAATAAATAAGAATAAAAAAAAAACGACCCTATTAACGATATCCACGGTACGGAAACCTAATTGGAAAGATTTTAAATAATCCATGATGACAGGGGGTTATAGCTACCCTTACTATAGGGACACATTTTATCCTCATCATCACCAATTGAATATACATTTCAGGATTTAGAAAAAGAAAATTGAAATCAAAGACCAAATGACAATTAAATCGGAACAGTTATCTAATCACTTACTTTGCGTTAGCAATTTGATCCATTTTAATGGCATCCCAATTCTCTTGCTCAATTTGGCGGCCAACTTATAGGATACCCTGTAAATGTAGTGTGTAAATACTCATTTTAAAGTGACACAAATGGCGCCTTCGTCATGACAATATTATATAAAAGCAAGTCACAGTGACTGCAATTACCTTTCCCTGAGCATAGATCCCCTTTAGGGCCATTCCTTCCATCAATAAATGCCGAACCGAACGTAAAGGATGAAAAATTTCTTGCGTAAAGGCCGGATACATCTGACACGAACGATTATCTACAGGGAATGTTACTTAGGAAAGACTGTTATGGAAGATAATTTAATGATGTTCGTCCGGGAATGATGATGGTTACGTATCGGGTTTATGAGCCAGATATATGTAGGTATATAGTAAAAGCCAGCGTCCCACGTTGATTCAGTTTATTGTATTTGTTAACCTGTATCCTTGTCGTTTGTGTGTTGATTTCGTCACACGTGATAATTTTGTCACTTCCCCTGCCAATTTTACCTGAAATGAAATGGGTATATGTACGCATTTGTGTTCGGCATTATTCAGGACAAACAAAAGTAAATATATTATGTGCACGGGTATGTATGTAGTGCTTTTAGGATCCACAGATGTGTGATAGTCCTAACTAGTTTAAAATGGGATATTACGCACGTGTGGAATGGGGAAATGTACCTGTCTTAAATCGTAGTTCAGCTGACTTAATAATAAAAGGTTCTTTAATGGAATTACGTACAGGGTGAGAATTGAGAAAAAGGGAAATTGTTATTTAAGAGAAATGTTAGAGGTTATGGTTGTGGATCTCAGACATGTAAGGAGAACCACAATTTTTCCATCCTCTTCTGTATCGAAGGGGTGGTAGTTATACATTGACTTTTCTATTGTAATAGCAATACAGTCTTTGGGTATGACCTTGCGTTTTGCTCCCTCCAACAGATGGCGATGGTTTTAGACAGAATCTTAAGGGAATGTTTGTTTTCGGATCGCACTATTGTCTTTACGTTATCAAGTCATAAAAAATGGTAAAGCATAGCACGCCAGAGGCAGAACTTCAAATGGTTTACAACCGACAGCGACAGTTCTACAGGAGACTTTTTGACTCTCAAAGTATTTTCTTGTTACTGTACGAGAAATCCGCACCATACGCTAATATCCTAATACTCGTAGATATACACCCCTATCGTGGAATCCGTCGGAATTGAGTTTCACTTCACCTATTCGATTCCCTTTCACCTTCTACTGCTATCGTGGAATCCGCCGGAAAAGTTTCCTTATCGACACGCTTTTGGGAAAGGTAGTTTCACTGTCAAACGGCTGTCCTTCATTTGTGAACACTAATCCGTGTAGCTGCATTCGTCGGAGGTTATGAAAAGTTTGTTTCAAAAGTGATTTAAATAGAAACCAGTATTTATTATGTAATAATGTATACGATAACTCTATTCGTGTAAAAATAAGAGGAAGAACGAAATGAGCGATGTTCTCAGAGAAGAATACGAGACAGGCTGAAATGAGCAATGAGTGGTTTCACGGAACTTCCAGACGAAATGAGTTTTTAGAATGTTTATTTTTATACCCTCCACAGGAAGGTATATTCACTTTGCCATTACGTTTGTAACGCCAAGAAGGATTCACCGGAGACCATATAAAGTATATATATTCTGAATCAGGATCACATTCTGAATCGATTTAGCCATGTCCGTCTGTCTGTCTGTCTGTCTGTCTGTCTGTCTGTCTGTCTGTCTGTCTGTCTGTCTGTCTGTCTGTCTGTCTGTCTGTCTGTCCGTCTGTCTGTCTGTCTGTTGAAAGCACGATAGCGTCCAAAGGAATTGACCTAGGTGAATGAAATTTTGTGAGACGACTTCTTTTTACTATCGCCAGGTTGGTATTGAAAATGGGCTATGTCGGTCAAGTAGTTCTGGTACCTCCCATACAAAACCACTATTAGACCCACGTCTCTCTCTGTCTGTTGAAACCACGATAGCGTCCGAACGAATCGACTTAGGCAACTGAAATTTTGTGAGAGGTCTTATATTTATGGCCTTCAAGTTTGTATTAAAAATGGTCCATGTCGATCAAGTAGTTCTGTTACCTCCCATACAAAGCCAATATTTGACCCATATATCTCTGTCTGTTGAAAGCACGATAGCGTCCAAACGAATCGACTTAGGTGAATGCAATTTTGTGAGAGGACTTTTTTTAACCGTCGTCAGGTTGGTATTGAAAATTGTCTATGTCGGTAAAGTAGTTCTGGTACCTCCCATACAAAACCACTATTAGACCCACGTCTCTCTCTGTCTGTTGAAACCACGATAGCGTCCGAACGAATCGACTTAGGCAACTGAAATTTTGTGAGAGGTCTTATATTTATGGCCTTCAAGTTTGTATTAAAAATGGTCCATGTCGATCAAGTAGTTCTGCTACCTACCATAAAAAACTAATATTAGACACATACTAACTCGCATGGCAAACATTTTGCATGACTTTTATGCAGTGGAGGGTATCAAAGCATCGGCCAGGCCGATGATAACACTTTTACTTGTTTGATTTTAATAAAGTTCAATCTGTGCAATAGATTTATTACAAATGTTGGGCTTAATGAAGCAGCTGTTTTGTATGTACATTTTTTATATTAAAATGCTTACGACATGCAGCAAGCAAGAAAACCTATGAAATCCGCAATGAATTTGATGCGGGCAAGAAATGTCATTTTGTTCGGGAAAAATTCGATTTGAACGTTTTCAACGATGCAGTGAAACTCATTCACATTACCCACACGGGGAACTGTTCACTTTGCGGATTTGACGATACCAAAATATTTTTTACGTGAATGATTCCCCCCGGCGGATTCCACGATAGGGAGGGGTGATAGTTGTTCGAGTCAATATTAAGGCGTCATCGGATTTGGATCTCTGTGATCGCAAAATGATCAACCAGGGTACAGCCACTTTGCCAGCTACCACAATGTTTCGGCGCGGTCCACGAAAACAAGTAGCATTTTTCGGTTCTTGAATGTCGTGTCGAATAGGCAGTGGATGCATATACCGAGCGATGGTATTATTATTGTTATTATAAGCTTTTATTTACTATTATAAAAATACATATTGTTGTCTTAATTTATACATACATTTTTCAAGTTGTCTTTGCATATTTCTAATAGATACATATAAATACATTTCTTATTTCAATTGTCACAATTGTCCATAAATCTCTGTTTTTTGCTTCGTGGTAGCAATTATGGATTAATATCGTAAACCCATCTTCTTTTTGGTCGTTCTGGTCTTCTTGTTTGTGGTGTCCATATGACCAAACATTTTGTCCATCTATTGTCTTCAATTCTTGATATATGTGTCCTGCTCAGCTCCATTTAAGTTGTTTCGTCCTTTTTATTACAACGACGATGTCTGCCTGTCTTCTTATTTCTTCGTTCTTTAATCTTTGTATTAATTTTATACTAAAAAGTAATCAGTGTGGATGAATTCTCTCTCAAAGAGAAAAACTTACGAAAACGTTAGGGAATTCATAATTCTTCGAAATAGATGCAACCTAATTATTGAATCGGCGAAGACAACTTACAACGAAAGAGTCACTAACAAAGTAATTGAATGTCCTAACGGCTCGCGCGCATTCTGGTCCATGGCAAAGACAATCAGTTCTAACTTTAGTTGCTATTCCTTTCCACCTCTAGTAAAAGAAGATGGCACGCTAGCAACAACTCCTAAAGAAAAGGCAGATCTTTTCGCTAGCATGTTTTCAGAGAATTCCATCCTAGATTCTGCACAACTAGAGCCACCAAATATCCCGAGGGTGCAAACATCGATGGCAGAAGTGAAATTTCGGCCTCGAATAATTCAACGCATCCTTAAGGAACTAGATTGCAATAAGGCAACGGGACCCGACGGAATTCCAGCTATAGTACTCAAGAGCAGTGCTCCAGAACTTGCCATAGTAGAGGTGCAAGCTGTTTAGCATGTCGTACTCCCAGAAGACGTTTCCTTCTTGCTGGAAAACCGCTCGCATTCAACGTTCAAAGTTGAGATGAGGAACGACATTGAGTAAAAATGCGTAAAAATTCGTAAAAATTGGTAAGATTTAAAAGTAAAGGAACAGACCTAATGAGTGGTATAATGTCAAGATAATCATCCTCCTGAGACCTGAGTCCTGCCGGATGAACTAGACTATGAAATGTATGAAGCAGGCAAACATATCAACACGTGTCAGCGCCAGGAGTACTAAGGAATACTCAATCTCGGCATATGTGCGATTTAATTTAAGCTGAAAGGACAAGTTGATTGGAGGAATTGAAAAGGTGGGGACTCCTGCGAAACAAGGATAAGACTCGAAAATTCTAAGTCCCGAGCCATTTACTGTTCACATGTGAAGTGAATGGTTAACACCTTGATGTAAAAGATGTAAAAGATTGTCTACATTTTTATACTTCAGACTATACCTACTATAATATTCTTCCAGTCAGTAAGTTCTTAGAATGAAGCACATACTCATTGTGGAGACAGCACTTATCATCAGCAGAGTATACCAAATCATGTGGGGATTTGGTGTACGGGAAGAACCCTTAAGAGCTTCCAAGTGCATCCCTTTAACTAAAGGAGGAGACCCTTTCGTTGTAAACCCTAAGTTAATATCTCTATTGACGGTAGACAGCAAAGTAGAACTTAATAAACTTGGCAATAATCGAAATTGTTGGCATGTAAGCTGGCACATATCACGCGGCACGCTCGGAATAAACTGAATAAAATAATCTCAAAATGATTGGAGGGTGTCAGCCCATATTCCGCTATCAGATACACCAAATCAAGTAAGGGGACAGATGTGTGTGTACCACACACGAGTTGAATGTAATATCGAGGGTAACATATTACTTTGCATACATAGTACAAGGCAGGTGGGAATATTATATAAATCTGCAACAACATGAATGCTTTTTGGCCTGAAATAGATGACAAGGAAAAAAAATAAATAAATAGTTAGCTCAAAGTGATAACATGGTACATTCTGTTAGACACCCACACTCGGTAAGAGTGATATTATGAGAATCGAAGCATATCTGGAGGAGGGGTCGTGGTAAGGCAGACAGCACCCACTTCAATTGTGCATAAATAAGTTTTTACAGTGTATACGGAAATGACATTGCTACAGAAATGTCATCAAGATCGAGTGTATAAAACTGGAACAGAGTATGTTCAGCACAAAGAATAAAGAGAAAGAACCAAACACCTTATCATCAAAATGTTTTAAAGCCTAACCGCAAAGATATCAGGAGCAGGAGACAAACAATGGAAGATCCTATCCCGAAACCCAGAGGAGTAGTAAAAGCGACACAACAAAGAAGTAATGGGAAAGTGGTTCCAGAGCGGATGGTGTCAAGATGAAAAGGGGTTAAATGTAATTTTTCAATTTACAAAAAAAGAGGATATTAATCTCACTCCCGATAATATCATGAGTTACATGTTGCAGAAAGACGAAAACTCATACCATTGTATGAGCAATTTGTCGGTGCGAATACTTAGCGATTTAAGGTTTAGAGCACCAACGCAAATTGAAAAGTTCAAATAATAGAGTAAGTTAATGCTATACCTACCCCCGCGAAGTATGTGGTTAGGGTGGTTTTGCGGGGCACAAATAATCGGTCTGTTCGTGCAAGGTAAGAATCCGCCAATACCAATGAACGATGGATCAGCATTGGTGCTTCATGTAAAGTTTCCGTACTTTAGTCCACCAAAAAAAAAACCTGTTCGCAAACTTAAATGGACATTTTTCAGCTGCGTTTTCGTCACATCCTGGTGAGTGACTTTCACGGCTGCCTTATCAATCGGTGTCCAAAATTAGCGTAGCACAGCCCTCTCGGTGGGTTGACTTCTTACTGCTGTGCACCTATTCGGTTGTGCTGCTAAAAATGTAAGACCATACGCTTCTCCTTATAGATCATATTTCTACATTTTTGAGGGCTTCGACAAAGTACATATTTGATGACAGACTCCTTTTCTACGCTTTATCGGCTTCACCACTTCGATCACTCTACAAATATATTCAATATATTGGTATAAGCAGCTCCAGCTATGAAACGTTTTCCGTAAATGCATTTTTATTGGACATTCCATGATTATAAAATCTTCCAATTTGGCTGTCCACTTGGGTACATTTTATGAGTCCAGACATACTTTACTCGATGTCACAACATACTGTTGTTTCCACTCCTACATATTGACCTTGAGTTGACCCTGGCGCACCTGCCCCTTCCTCTCTGCACCCATACTTCCGCACTCAATAACATTGCAGCCATGTTCAGTCATTTTCCCCCCAGCTTCGGTTCCGGTTGCGATGCGAATTTAGAAAATAAAGCATCCCGCCTGTAGCTCCTCTTTGTAAGCAACCCCACTGCGGTACCCTCGGGTTCATTCTTTATCTGCCTTCAAAATAAAAAAAAAATATTCAATATCTCCACAGAGTTAAATTAAATTCAAAGTTAATGAAATTTAAATTGAGTTGATATCAAATTCTTGACGAGTAATTGACATTCAAAGAAGAAAAATGGTTAAAAAAACTATTTTGCCCTCTGACCAGGGTTTATAACTTATAATTTGGTATTTCATGTTGTTGCGGTTGTTCTTCGCCTTCGTCTTTCATGTCCCTTGATTTGATACACCGTTGCTTCGATGAAAATTTACTGAATCTGCTGTTTTTGGTCTCTTTCGTCTTTCAACACAGCCCTGCTTTGATGAATTTACTGCTATCGCAGTCTCAACTCAATGCATCATTTTTTCGATGCCCTTTTTTTATTGCCTTCGTCTTTTGCGTCCCACACCGGTGTTTTGATGCTGTTTTTTTTTCCTTCTTCTTTTCATCATAATGGAAATGGATATGTGGGCTACTGATGTTTGATCAGACACAATTTGCTTCTTATGTATTTTTTTTTAACTGCACTCCAGTCCCGTTACTATACTCCTTTTGCGAATTTTTCGTCTTTTATTTCATCGCAAACTTTAATTATTTTTCTTTTCGTTTATTATTCCGCTAAGCACCCGATGTTGTGGGTTTTAAAATAAAGAAAAGAAAATGCCTTCAATTATATCGAAGACAAATAATTTCGGTATTATTTAATTTATTAGCAGGAAAAAAAAACAGTGTAAACTGGTCTTTTTGGATGTCTGTCCGTGCCTAGTTCTTGTAGAGGTAAGGGAAAGGGATGGATATTGCCACCCCAGAGTGTCCTTAGAGGTGACTGTAATTATTATTTCCGGTGTGGGCGTGTGTTGGACTAGAGAGTATGAGGGGTTTTAGGTTCGATTAACACAAAAACACAAAATAAGGTTTTTTTCCACTGCACCACCCCTCGCGAACATCTGACAAACATTCGAGAGTATGACTGTCCTGAAAAAGCTTCTCAGTTCAGCCGTTTGGACTCGGCATAAAATTGTAGGTCCCTTCCATTCGTCCCAAAAGTATAGAAACTCACGCAAACGAATGGTTGCGAGAAAGCTAGGCGAGAGAGTGTATGAGTGCACATTTAATTGAACTACACAAGTACACATGCTTTCAAGCAGATAATGGCCGCTTAAGCACCTAAATATGCAGGTGACAGTTTACCATTAAACTAGGCAGAAAATCTTGCCTAACACTCGAAATTTGCATATAGATTTGCAGGCAAATCGACTAATCAGAGGCTGTTGACTAGCTAGGCAAAAGGGTTAGTTTGATGCATTTAGGTGTAGACTGCATTCCACGCTTCCTGGCTTTTTCTCTGGCGTTGGTTGATGTCGCCTCTTCAAGTATTCTGTATAGTATATTTCTTCTATATCTACAAACTTTGGACATTGGAAAAACACATGTTCAGCAATTTCCAATTGGCCAATACAATTGGCAGGGGCTCTCTTTGTGCTTATAATTGTATAAAGGCGTTAGGCAAATAGGCAAGGAAATAACACATAAATCGATTTGGAAATAACGCCCAACAAAATAGGAACGGAAGCATCCGTGGCCGGCTAGGAACTGTGTTGGTAAAAGTCTAGCTCTCCGTTTCGTCTGTCAATCCATGGCTGATGGATTTGCTTTATGATGACAGCACTCTTATATCCTTCATCTCGAACAGTGGGCCTGTGAATGCGGCTACATCACACATTCAGAGACGTGAACAAATTAGTTCTCTAAATGATAATCTGAACAAAATCTTGATGTGGGGAGTGGGGAAGAGACAACTTGGTTGTATTTAATTCAAACAAGACATAGCTCACAACATTTTCTATGAAAAATGCATCAACAGTACCTTAGATCCAAATGGATGACCATCCAATCCATCCCAAGGACACAATGCACCTTCTAGGAGTCACAGTCTATTCAGGAATCACATGGCAGGACGACATATCATATGTCGCAAAACCGGCGTTCGCTAAGTTGAGCTACCTTTAGATCAAAGGAGGTTAGATCTTAGAGATGATGATACTTGTAAAATATGCCTGGAGCTGGAGGAATCTGAGTCAGCGCACATATACTGTGTCAATGTCCGGCTATGACCGGCAGAAGAATGAGGATCTTGGAACAACATTGGGTGATCTGATTCGAATATCCCTCGAAATCTACATATTCTATCTTCAGCAGCAGAATGGTTATTAAGATTTACTATAGCAAACACTGATGGAAATATCCTTCGCTTTTTTGAACACACATTTCGGGCCCGTTTGCTCTAATGTCACTTGGAGCTGGAAATTTAACATCGAACTCTCCGAGCTGTAGAGCGAAATCGGTCTGCTCAGAAAGGTGTGCATCAGTCGTCAAAGATGGCTATTGTCGACTTTTGAGTACAAATTCAAATTCAAATATATTGGTATTAGTGAGAAAATGTGTAAATACAAAAATATCGAGATCTGCAAAAAGTGATCCAAAAAAAAAAAAGATTGATTTTTTGTCCCAATGGAAAACCACATAAGAAATATTCAACACCTCGTTCAAGTGTCATCCATTCAAGCACTTTTTAGTTTTCATAACTTTTAAAAGTTCTGAAAAGTTCATTTGTTTCGAAGTGTTTTTGGTTTTTGGCGTTTCATTCCAATTAAGTACTAACATATTTACTTCAAAGGATATTTAACTGCATTGCAATGCAATATTTAAAACAGGAAAACTCATGCTGCAAACGTCAAACAATTTTTATATAAGAAATCCGCCTAATGGAAAAGGAATGCGAGTTTAAAGAGTGAATAAATAAATAAATATATAAAAGCATCGCCTGAAGTAAGTCCTTGCAGATAAAATATGAATGAGCAAATCCTGCTGTGTCGCATTGACTTTTATTGAAGTGTTCAAATCAATTTTCACTGATGCGTACCATTTATTTCCCACCGCCACCGCATCATCCTATGGTATAGACACTAGTATCGACAACGTTGTCCTCGACAAGCCTAAATTATGTATTTATTTATGCAAAGTACTTGCTAAAAGAAATATCGCCCATCCTTTTCTGTGCTACAGAGCGAGTAAACTTTGTTGAATTTAAGATAAATTTAGCTTATAGAATATTTCTTCTGTCATTCTCATGAATCATGATGATGGATATTTCGGTAACAAAAAAAAAACGAAGCCTGAATATGAATCTTATACCTATTGCTAGACCCATGCGTAACGTATATTGTTTTATACAAGTCCAGACAGGAGTGAGGGGGAGGCGATAACATTAGATTTTATAAATACTCGTATTTAATAACAACGAAAACTTTATTCAGAATGTTCTGCTCGTTTAGGTATCTAAATTTTACAGACACATCCATTGAAGTGTAACTCGATTCGTTGGCCTAATTTTCAAGGAAACAGTAACATTGGTGCGTAGGTAGAGCTCGTTTCAAATCTCAAATCTCTATGGAGTGTGACGCATGAAATTAAGAGAGATAGTGTGTGACGTGTATTTCACATTTAGTAAATGGGATTCAGAGAGAGTCATTCTCCATAGAGATTTAAGATTTAAGACGCGCTATAAGATTAAAATCGATTAACCCAGGGGTTTCCTAACTGTGCGTCGCGACGCCCTGGGGCGTCGTGGCGCTATTCTAAAGGACCATTCACATGGGAGCGAACGAACGAATTGATGAAATGCGAATAAACCACTTTTTATGCATTTATAAACAGTAAATTCCACATTTTATTATTCGAAGATATCCTCCTCTTGGAATAAGGTAAAGTTCGAACGAATTTTTTATTCGCTACTTTGTGGAACGCGACTTAAATGATGTGGATTGTGAATAGACTGACAATTCGCGCCAGGGTGTTTTCGTTCGCGGCAAAAAATCTGGAATCTGAAAGTTCGTTATTTAAACTGTTAATAATCTTGCTTTCTTAATAAATTTTGATGGAATAATTAACTATCCTCATCTTGGAGTAGTAAAATGTGCAATTTTCTGTTTATAAATGCATAAAAGTGGTTTGTTCGCATTTCATCAATTCGTTCGTTCGCTCCCATGTGAACAGCATTACGTTTCTCTTTACGAATACTAAGAGCAAGGTCAAAGCGAAAACCAATAGTCGAATATTAAGCGCGTTTGTGTTTCCCGCATTTGCAGTCAGATTTGCTTCGTGGCTGTCATTCGTATTTGCCTGTACAGGAGAACTCGAGGCAGTCAATTCGACGTGCACACGAAATCGGCCTTTCGCAGATTGCAACTTGACGAATTTTGCATCGGCACTTGGGCTTACGTCAGTACAAGATTCAACTAATCCAGGAGCTCAAAGTTAACTTGGCTTCAGAGCGTTTGGAAGATAACCTTAATGTAGGCCGAAAAATCATCTTTACCGATAATTATTTCAACCTCTCTAGGAAGTCGCAGTATGAAAAAGATTGCGAACCCCTGAACTTAGAGCCTAGCTACACAGCCATTTCTATGAACGTCATGTCAGCAAGACTGATCGTTTTTGAGTTGAAAAGAGAAGGGTAGATTGCACAGAGAATGCACCGAAAATTCAATTCTAAAAATGTATTCTTGCGTGGGCATGACTGTTTGTTTCTCAACCATTGGGCTTTCGATACAAATCTTCATTTGGTATTTTCGTTGAGAAAAAAGGCCCTGCGCTTCAACTTCACCATGTTAAGCTGTTAGCGTTCTCGATTTCAATATGTTCCCTTATCTGACAAAATCTCTTTTATTGACGACTTGTTTTTGTGTGTACCCACGCACGCGACATTCATGTACATGATAGTCATACCACATGTTTGTGTATCCATACAGTCGAATTCACGACCCAATAAAGTTTACTCGTATATTTCAAAATATGGACTGTTAAAAGGTTTGTTTGAGATAAAGGCTTTCTGTTCTTTGTTAATTGTAACAACTTTTATTAAGAAGTACGTCAAGGCGTTTTCCTTTGTCGGCAAATATAACTTCGGTTCAATGCAATGTGGGTTATGGTCTGCCGACACACAGAGAAACGCTGGGGCGTGTTGTTTACCTGCCCCTCAGTAAGAGCTATTCACATAGAGGTAGCATACTCATACAGCCTAACCACTGACTCCTTCATCTTCGCGCTGAAAATATTTAGTTCGAGAAGGAGAACACCTTTGGAAATATGGAGTGATAATGGGACCGATTTTAGAGGAGCTGACCAAGAGCTGAGAAGGGCCATGGCAACGATAGACATGAACCTAATCAAGGAAGAATATCTGCATCAGAAAAAAATTATTTGGAGATTAACCCCATATGGGGGTGAGTTGGGAATGACAAATTTGTTAAATAAGCTTTGCCTGCTTTTAAGCGTAATGACAACCCAAAGGACGAATTGTTGGTAAGCAAGTCAAAGTAAAAAGCATAAATTCAAGACATTTGACCTACGTTCCAATTATTAACAGGTCTGCAGAGGAACGAAATTTCACTTCTGCCATCGATGTTTGCACCTTTGGGATTGGGATATTTGGTGGCTCTAGCTGTGCAGAATTTAGGGTGGAATTCTCTGAAAACATGCAAGCGAAAAGATCTGCCTTTTCTTTAGGTGTTGTTGCTAGCGTGCCGTCTTCTTTTACTAGAGGTGGAAAGAAAGAGCAACTAAAGTTAGAACTGATTGTCTTTGCCGTGGACCAGAATGCGCGTGAACTGTTAGGACATCCAATTTCTTTGTTAGTGACTCTTTCGTTGGATGTTGTCTTCGCCGATTCAATAATTAGGTTGCATCTATTTCGAAGAATTATAAATTTATATCTTTTTTGCTCCGAAGGGTTTGACTTTTTACCGCCATTCACGGAAAGCCCTGCTTGTACTCTTTGTTAAACCAGGGGGCTTATTCCCAAATGCGAGGCGGATCGCTTTTCATGGCGGATTTGTATTGCCAAAAGCGAACTTTTGGGAAAATAAATGGAAAATTGGAAGTCTAATTGGAAAAACTGGAAAGCACAGTTCGCATTTGAGAATAAGCAAAAACGTTTTCCGAACATGCATCAACGCACTTTGTTCACTAAAATCCTTCCGCGATGAACAGATGTCGGAGACCATCGGAGAGAATTTCTCTCAACAACAAGACAAGATATCGCTTTGCGCATGTCGTTCATTCTTGCTGTTCATCGGTATTCATCTGTCAACAGATTATGACGTAGTAGCTGCGGAGATAATGGGTGTACTATTGGCGCGAAAGTACAAATTTGCGATTTTGTTAAATTATTATTGTTATTAATTAAACAAATAATAGTACGTTTGTAAAAGGGATATTTGCTCTTTATTTGAGTGCAAATATAATTAATGAAAAACAAAAAGAATAATTAGAAACAGCTCCATAACTTTTCTAAGAAAAAAAAATCTTTTAAGGCAAAGAATCTTTATCTTAAAACGATAAGACCCATTTAATAGAAAAATAAGGACTTTATAGACTGCATTTTGTGAAAAATTACTTAATAAATATTATTCAACATAAAAAGGGTAGGCAAACTGGCATTAAAAATGCAGTTGGATTTATGCTTAGACGCGCACTTTCTTTGGTAGGATTTAGAGTCTGCAGCATGGTTGGTCTTTCGAAGCCATCTGAAGCTGTGATGAAAGACAATAGTGAAACTATTTTAACCACTGAATTGATTTAACTGCAATATCCGTATCAAAAACACTCTTCTTCCGCTCGTGAATGCACTTTTGCATTAGCTTCCTTAATCGACAAACAGTGGACGAAAAAACACAAGAAAACCAAAATAGGATAAATAAAATTGACGAAACTAGGTACTTGTTTTTTTTAAACATTTTATTAACATTCGATTCAAAACACAAGTTTTTTCATGAATTTTGTTAATATGACGCGTCGAGCTGAGCAGAAAATAAGTAAATCTGCGACTTAATTGAAAGGAATAACAAAAAAAAGACACATGTTATGGACGATAAATGTTTTTCCAAGCACATTCACAGAATTCCGAAACTATATCTTCTATATTTTCTTTTTTATTTAAACATTTAAAGAACCAACACAACTCGTTCCATATAAAACACACGTAAATACCAAGTGTCAAAATGTTCACTCCGCAACTATGACGTACATGCGCAGAACAAATCAAAAATGAAAACTTCTGTGCGCTATCTTGTCTTGTTGTATCATGATGTGTGGCTGTCAAAACCAGGTGCGAAAAACGCAACCCATCGCAATGAATCGTAGACTGACGGTGTGCGTTACGTTTTTTCGGAGAAATGTTCCGAACAGCTTATCGGAACGATTACCATGCCATGAAGCATGAATTCTCCGATTCGTACAAAATCTGAGCATTTTTTTTCGGAATGGATACCATGATAGGGCCGATTAACATCGGTATCTTTAAAGCATATAATCAGCCCATGAAATGTTGTAAAACAATATTGTTGAATATTGCCCTGCCCGCAAGACTGATTATATCGTGCTACACAAATTTTCAACAGTTGTTAAATTTCACTTGTTTAACTAGCACTTGTTATATTGTGTTTTATGCTCGTCATGTATTTTTCAATCAACGCATTAATACTTGCCTGTTGCTGTTTCTTTCCTTTCCCTATTCTCGCTATATCCGTATACATGACATTCATCAACAGCCGGATTTAAACACCCTGAGGTTAACAATATTCATGGAAATATAATTCTGCAAAATAATCAATGTTGTATACCCTTAGGCCCTGTTCTCTGAACCAACATATTTAAATATTAATTCATTACCATATTGTTATTAGCCTTAAGTAAAAATGTACGTATATTATTATTAAAAGTTAAATAAAACGATTTTAATGTATTTGCCCCGATGTTTTTATCATGGCGATTTGCATTGAATTTATCGTGATGAGTGAGTGCATAAAAAAATAGTAAATCATTTCTGTAGTTCTTAAATATCTGAAATAATATTGTTATTTAATTGAGAATCACATTACTCTTAATGGAGAACTATAATAGGATTGCCATGGGCGTAATTGATGTGCGATTACATTTCAATAGTATGTCCTGCCCATAATTGAATTAGTGTCTCATTGGGCAGAATATAAGTCGAGTTTGATTTGATCCCATTATGGCAAATCCTCTCTGCATGACTTTGCCATAGCCTAGCGAAAATGTCTGGGGGATGTAGCCCTAGCAAACACATATATATAGAGTTCGGCAACGAAATATTCACTAATATGAGATTCTATACAGTTATGTCAAATCAAAAACCGCTGACCGTCCAATGCAGATGTTTCGAAAAACGTATCGAAATTATACATATATAAGCCCAACAATGCATTTCACCCATGGACATCATAACCAAACTTTTTTAACTCGCTTCCTGGAGACATATTTTCATTGCAGAGCACCACAAATTACAACAAGTTAAATGTTATGTATTAGTAACACCTATGACCTATGAGTACTTGAAAACATTTCGGAGCGCGTTAAACGGTTGCATTTCCCGAGGGAAGTATTTTTAAATAGAAAGAGATTGATTCAATATATCATTACACAAAACTGTAGAAGCTGTGTTCGGGTAAACGACGTTGAGTCAATACCTTTCACCGTGGGCGTTAGACTTCGCCAAGGGTGCGTTTCGTCTCCTCTCATTTTCAATACTTCTATCATAAACCACATAGAAATAGAATAGACCGTCGACTCCTCCCACATAACGGACTTTGCCTACAAGCGGCCTGCGGGCCCAGGTTTTTCATGTATTGGTGTTGTACAAAATCAAAGGAGCGCTATTAACGCACGCATACTTGAATAATCCTAGGCCCATATCATGGAATAATCATTGCCGCCATTGACTTTAACATTTCATACGTATTCACAGACAGGGGAATTAATTCCGGGGAGAATCGGGTAGGTGCTCGAAAGTTGGCGGTCTAGTTCTATGTGGTTTCTGACTTGTGTATGGACTGGATGTTACAGCGCAGTCGCAGTCGTGGCGAAGAACGTTTCAAATTGGGAGATCAGAGGATAAGTAATTTGCTCTTTCCTGATTACTTGGTCATCCTTGGGTCCTCTCAGACTGAACTTCAACTCGATCGGTTTGTAGTCGTTTGTGTTGAAGCTGAGATGGAAATAAACGTGAACAAATCTGAAGTGATGGTCCTCTCCAGAACGCCTGTTCAATGAACTCTGCATGTTAGTGGAGTCCTATTAAAACAGATCGAAAAGTTTAAGTATCTCTGGGTCTTATTCACGAGTGATGGAAGGACCAACGCTGAGTTTTCCTGTAGGATTGGTCAGGCTGAGTCAATTTTGAGACAGCTTGGTCATTTTGTTATCAGGAGGACTGAACTTGGTGTCAAAGCTAAGTGGTCAGTCTTTAATTCGGTGTTGGTCCAACTCTTACGAATGGTCATGACATGAGGTTTGTGTAATGACCGAAAGAATAAGATCGCGTGTTGAGGAACTCAATGTTGAGCGGCTATTTCTCCGGATGGAGCGGGCCATGCTTCGATGGTTTTGTTATGTTAATTCATGTCCTCAACTACGATCCCAAGACGTGCTATAGAATCCGTATCAGGCTAAAAAGGCAAGAAGTAAAGCGCTGTTTCTTAGAACCAAAGATTCTACTAATCCTGGTCCTGCTGTATTGATAATGAAGCCTCTTGGTTTGTATAAGGTTAGGTTCTGCCAAAATAGTATTCATAACTGAAAGCAGCGCCTTAAAAAACCGCGCCAAAGAATGCCTTTTGTATGGACTGATCTGCGTTTAAGAGCTTGTCAGTAAGACCAAATTGTAAACCTATTACCGTAAGCGCCATCTAATGAGTAATCTAATAAAATTATTACTAAAATGAGAGCAACAGATCTACGATGATTCCGAAATTCGTTGTATTACCTGAAATCCGCGTGAATTCAATGATATGCTTCTTTAACATGCTATCTGTTCAGGCAATAGACAAATTCTATCAAGGATACTCTACATTCTATTACATACCCAATTCCCATGTAAAATCTCGTAAGTCGTAAGAACTCGAAGCCATCCATGACTCTATGCCCCTATACTCGGGTCTATAAAAACGGACATGATAATGGAACGTGTGCCTCGTCGGTATCCCGGGCGTGCATTGTGTAGTGTTCTCACCCACAACGGTCACTTTACCGCTCACGGGTCATCATGCCGGCCTAGCTAGAACTTGCAACCCCATCACGAGCGATACCCCCAACTCACACAGTCATTACTACTCAACGAGGCGTACTAGTGTCACAGTGGAAATCTAAACTGAAGTATAACTGAACTTAAACTTGAGTTTAAATTGGAAGTTCAACTCCGATTTCACAATGTAATCTGAACTTCAGTTAAATTGAACTCAGTTTAACTAAATTTAATGAGTACAATTGAGAAGTATCGTACAGTACTTAGCTTTTATACGACTTTTCCAAAATCGTTCCTTGTCTTTTCGTTCGAAGAACACGCAAAACAAAGTTTAAACTAATGGTGGTTATAAAAAAAGTTTATCCGTCATATACGGCCTGATTGGGAGTAAAATATTTATACTCAGGCTCTGGAATTATACCCGAATCTGAACATTTTACTGCCAGTCCATGAATCCTCTTGCAGTTACCTTGACGAATTTGGATTCAACTTTTCTAAACTATGAAGTGTACTAGACTTTTAAATGTTATATAGCTTAATAAGTTTTCTTACAGTGTACCACTAGCAAAGCACTGTATTTACTCTCAAGGGTCAAAGAATCTCATGTAAATTCTATACTCTATAGTAGGAGACTACTTGACCAAAGGCGATGAGCAGACTACTGTACCCACAATCCAATATATAAAACAAATTTCTACAAACTAAGTAGATTGCGGACATCCCCCGTAGGGAAAAGGGTAGGTATAAAAAAAAAACGTTGATAAGTTTAACCAACCCTATACCCCCTTCGTCTACCAATGGAATTAGATGAAATCAACAAATTCCCATATGTGTGTTATATGGATTAGGGAAGCAGAACATAAAAGCTTTCACAATCCCGTCATCCTTTTGTTTATTCTAATTTTAAACAAAGGTGAAATAAACCGTACTTAATTTCTTTAGAAACTCAGCAGGGAGTTAACACCATTTTCATGGATTCTACTCGGAGTGACATGAATGGAACAACAGTAGCTGTCATCTTGAATTTAATGGAGTGAAGGCCAAGGAGGGTTCGTTTTTGTTAAGCAACTAACCAATAAATTAATAACTGCTGACTAAAAACGGTTATCACTTAAAAAAGTTGTATGAAATTAAATTCTCTGCGAATTCAATCTAAAAAAAGGATCAATACTTATCTACTTAAATCTGATGATAAAAAAGGGTTGAAATTATATTATTGCAGTATCTTTTTTATTTTACAGTTTAGCACCCTAAGAATTGGGGTATGTAAGTCGACAGATAGATAACATTCGTAACTAAAACGTTGTTCAGACCATATTCGAAGAGACCGGTAATTTGCTTTAAATTTGTTATGACCATTATTATGCAAATTTGTATTTAAAGGTTAACAAAATGTACATTCCTATTGAGCTATTCTATTGCAATCGAACAAATGCTTATGAATTCAGCATTCAAATTCACAAATTAATTTCATCAGTAAAATGGATACAACTTAATCTATACTTCGTGACTAGGTCTTTCAGGATGTAAAAACAATTTCACACCACATGTCACGGGTCCTAAGGTAGTATTTTGTATCTAAATGAGAGCGTAACAAGAACAAGAGGCAGTATATACAGTATTATGAGCTAAGCAAGAAAGGTAAAAAGTAAAGTTCGTAAACAGGCAGCAACAAGAAAGTGTATGCTTAGCCGAAAGCGAAAAAGTTACAATAAACACTTAAAAGAAAGTTTGAATTTAAAAAAGTTGAACATTTCATTCGGTATGGACGTCCTATCTATAAGGTATGGGAGGTGAATTTGTAAAAAGATGGAGTAGGGCCAAAGGCGTACGAGTACATATTATGTGCTAACGAAATGTTTTCGGTTTTTTTGTTCGTCCCGCTAAAAGAAGAGACACGATTGAGATAACAAAAAAGTTGTAGGTGTAATTGTAATTAATTTGGACAAGTTTGCCAAGATTCTGGAGATATTTAATTATTATGAAAGGATAGCTAAACATGTGGTCAATATCCTTTTTGGGTGGAAAAAACTTTCTTCGATGAACTAGTTAGCTTAAAAGGAACTTTAATTAATTACTCTGACATATTTTGTATTAAGGTGGTTATATGTGGGAAAGAAAAGGAATATAACATGTAGGTACGCATGGTGGACCGGAGCTGATTCATTGGTTCATGTTATGAAAGAAATCGTATGAGAGGGGATCTATCTTGAACATCTACTGAGCTACAATCCCATAAGAAAAAAAATCTATGTACCACCATTTAATTAATTATAACTTCTAATAGGTAAGATCTAATACTCTATTCACACCGAGTCGAAAACACTCGAAAACTTCATTGAAAGCAGACGTTTTCCCATACATATTGCAGTTTTCAATTAAATTTGTTTGAAGTTGTTTTCCATGAAAACGCCACGAAAACGACTCCCAATCCGCGTTGCCGCAGGATTTTTTTAAGGCGTAACAATTTTTTTCAAAAAGTGTAACAAACTGAAAAAAAAATATTTTTTTTTTGTCCACATGTCTAACAAATAAAAAAAAAGAAGCAAAAGTATTGACCATCGAAGTAGATAGTCAATTTTTATTTCAAAAACTTTATTTACCACCATGTAGAACATTGTCAACGGCGAGACAGAAAATATTAAGGGTATTCACTTAAACGCGTAAAAGTCACATAGTTTACGCAGACCTTATAATTTTCCGCGACGATTTTGACACACAGTCCGTTTCAAATTTACAGTCGATTTACGCAATTACATTTCCTAGGGGTGTTCACTTAAAGCACCGCATAAATTTATACATTTACGAGCTGCATAAATTGATCACATTAAGTGAATACCCTTATTGTTGTATTTTCTCGTTCCTTCCTGTTCCCATTCCCACTCGCAGTTTGAGGTTTTGTAAACAAACAAATACCTTGATAGAAATTGCTAGAAGTTTCTTCGAAAGAAAAAAGTGCTGTCAGTTGAACTTTTCAATATTTTTTAACGAGAAAAAACAAAAAAGATTTTAATGGGAAAAAGTAGTGTAACAAAGCAAAAAATAAAGTAACATTGTAACAACATTTTAAAATGATTAAAAAGTGTAACACTTTTGTTGCACTTGTATCATTGTGGCAACGCTGCTCCCAATCGTTGGGTTGTTGAAGGTAACACACCCTTTGCAACATTCAGCGAGTTCAGCAAAACTGCTGACAGGATGTGAGAGACTGAGTGAGAGCCTCAGTGCTGTCGTTTCTTCTAGTTTTTTTGTTAACAAATGTGGAATCTCTTTTTACACATATTTGCACCATAAACAGCAAATTATTCAGTTTTTCTAGCATTTTAGAACGGCAGCACTACCTGCCACAACTAAATGGTAGGTATTTTCAGATGTTTTGATTTTGATTACTGCGTAGGTTAATTTTTATTTTATGCATTTAACCATAAATTAACAACCATCAAGTAGCTTTCATTTTGTTTGTGTTCTGTATGTAAATACGAGCGGAATTTAGTTACTTAAATAAAAGTGTAGTCGCCACAAACGTTTCAAACGAAAGCTAGTTGGTGTTTGGTGTGAATGCATTGAAGAGTTTTCGTAAACTTTTTGTCGAAAACTCAGCTTTCAGCGCGGTGTGAATAGCCTATAAAATACTACAGTACATGAATAGAGTTCAGATTAACGAATACCTGGTGGCGTAGTTTACTGAAAACACAGAAAGTTTAAACTACGCTTTTAGTTTAAACTTCAGTTCAAAAATTAATTCAGTTTCACAGTTTCATTTAAACCTTGAACAGAGTTCAATCTGTAGTTTAATGTCGATTTCCATTGAAAAAAAAAACACATTTTTAAAGATTCAGATATGCCAAATAAGTAGCCAAGAAAAGCCTTACTTTAACTAACATAGATCGCGCTACAGTCCAGGGTGGACCTGGTAATCAGCCAATACGGCTCCCGGAAATAACGCCAGAATTATTTTTTGGAAAAAACGCCAGAAAATGTTTATTTGGTCGAAATTGGAAAAAGCACGAGAATATTGTTTGGGAAATACGCCAGAAACGTTGGAAATTAGGCCAGACAAGTGTGAATAAAGAGCCAGAAAGTAAAATGGAAATTAGGCCAGAAAATAAATATATTCTGGCCTAATTTCCAAATTCTTTTTAGAAAAAAGACCAGAAATACTTTTATATTACTTTTTAACAAGCTAGTTTTTGAGTGATAAGGTAATTAACAAACAAATTTAGAGGAATCATCGTGCCGACGAGGGGCGGGGGCTGCGCGTTGCGACGCAAACGGCCTGCTCGGGTCGACGTCCTACGACGGAAAATTGTTCTGGCATTTTTTCCAAAAAAATCTGGCGTAATTCCCGGGAGCCAGCCAATACGCTTCTCCCAGTTAGCTCGACCTTTTGTCTAACTCACTAAAGTTGAGCATTCAACAAGTTGATTGAGGTGCCATTCCACTTGTACGCACCACCTAAGGCAAGGTCTTCCTCTATTGCGTTGTCATTTTGGGTTGGAATCGAAGAATCTTCATGCCGGAGCCCTGGCTGTGCATTCGGCTCTACATGTCCCAGCTATCTTAGACGACATATGCCCATTTTTCTGGGCGATTTTCTCTGTACAAAGTTCGCTGTTAATTCATTGGAAGAATTTTGCGTTTTCATATAGCAAGACTGGGATGTTGAGGTCTTGTAAATATAGAATTTCCTTATTGTTTCTTGACAAGGCCTTACTCAATTGTCTTCTTATTCCAAAGAAACAGCGAATGACAAGCGTTATTCTGCACTTGATTTCTGAGGTGATGTAATTTTAAGAGTTTAAAGCGAACCAGAGGTAGATAAAGTCCCTAACGGGCGTTCTGCCCGATTCGTCAATGTTCTGTGCCCCTCTCTTGTTGGCAGAATATCCACAATTTGTTTTGATCTCGTTCACAACTAACCCCATTATGTTTGCCATCTTAATATTTGCAAACGCGCCAGTAGAGTTCTGACAGATGACAATGTCATTCGCGTATTTAAGTGATTTGCTTGAAAAGTTGAATCTTGACAGCCAATTCAAGTACAGCGACATCGCGACATAATCAAAAAGGTATGCATTAGTCGTATGTGATCGTTAGGGCGATGGCTAGCTCCCCAGCCCGTTAGAGTCTTCGACTCCAAATCAGAATTGAATTTGGAATGGTAAACTGGAGGCGCTTAGCTAAGGACCGAGCTAACTGAAGCGGCTTTTTTGGTTCAGCCCAAATTGTAGGGACACCTAAGTAAATAAGTAATTGTGTTGGCAAAATCTCTTGAACGTTCAATGCTCCAAAATCGACAAATTTGTTTATTCAGGTTCTTGAACCGATATGAGCTTGAAAATGATTTTTTTCCCCAATATTGGAAGCCCAATTAGCGATGCATTGTTGAGTTCTTTCTGACAAGAAAATGTAGAAAAAATAAAACCAATAGATAGAGATGTTATTACCTCCCGTACTATGTTATCGCGTAAATTCCTTTTAGACCACAAAATGAAATTCTGTCGAAAGCATGCCCAAGGTAAAACCATAATTAAGTAAAGTGTTCATACTACAAAGCCATTGGTTTGATCGCAAGTGATATTTCCATTAGCACCAGTGGTTTGCCATCGTAAACTCCCTTTGATTGTAATACTCGTACGTACCTATAACACACTTACAAAAATTGTTTGATAAAAAAAGCAAGTATACGCCCAGTATGCCCAAGGCAAATTATTTGTATGTACCTTTTTACACTTAATGGGCCGAAAGCAAATTGCTTGGTATTTATATTTACACTAGTCCTTCTTTAGGGTTCCGGTCTGTGTTTATTCTTTGAAGGAAACTCATTACCCGTATTATTAAACAGCCCATACCCCGGGGGTACAGTTAGCGTAGAAAGTTCAAATCCCACCCTTATCGAAATCCATTATAGTTAACAGTAAAAGGGACTTAGCTCATAATTAACTAAAACAACATTGACATGAGTAATAATGTGAGTCAAATTAATCTTATCACTTTCAAAGTACCACAACTTTCCATTACTGCCACACTCGCTAAAAGTAATAAAAGTATTAGGTTTATAACAGAACTTACCTCAGTGATTTCATTAACACCACCAGTGTGCTCTGCACAACTTTTTTCAACGAACGTGTTCTTCCCTTGGTACCGAGGTATACGCACCTAACCGCAGGGATACAGCTGCGAATAAAATTGCCTTCTCTTCGTATTGATCCAATTGTGCACAAAATAATTTCATTTAACACCACACGTCGCTGAAATTGGAGTCCTTTGAAGTTAAAGCCACTTAACTAATAACGGTAATTTTGCCATTGACTTAAGCACCCATAAGCAAACAAAAAATCACTTATTTGCCTCCATCATTAGTATCTATCACGGACGTGCCTCCTATCTCGAACCGTACGCTGTAATATCAACAAGTTAACTACAGGCATTTGGTGGAAATCGCAGCACATTCCGTTAACTCGATGGAGCTACTCGTATGAGTATTTATAGCGAAAAAATGATAAGTCCTTCAGCCCAAGAGAGGGCCATAAATAAACACCAGACCGTAAAATCGTCTAGTTGTACAATTAAATGTAGAGCGATATGTAACTGCGAACAAATAACCACTAGTACCAATACCAAGCCATGAACGCACAAATTATTTTCAAAACAAATTTCTGCAGACTTATCATTATTATCGATGTAGCAATTAATTATTTATGTCAAACACTTGCAGCAGATATCCCATCGAAGATGCAAGCCCCCTCGACCTGCGAACGCGCCGGACTGAGATCCTAAAGCGTAAATAATCAACTGATATCAGGAATCCAAACACAAAACTGATGTGCGATGTTGGTTTCAGGTACAATCAGATTGAGATGTTGCCTATAAAACTCGTAAACATTATTTAGACACTTGGAGGACAAGGCAATACCCTTTTTGCGCATGTTAGCTAAACGCACGAATGGTGGTATCTGGTTCACAGGTGAGGGAAATGTGCTGTTATGAAGTATAGATTAAGTTAATTGCAAGATTGGACGGCAATTAGAATTGAGATGCTCTGATTCAATTGACAATCAATTTGTGATTTATATGGAGACAGAACGGTTTTCAGTTATTATTATTGCGTTTTGAAGACTTTAATAATTTCAGTAAAGTTAATTTTACTTAATTACCATAGAGTTATGATTTTTAAAACTTTTCTAATAGGAAAGGCGATGTAGTTGGAGTACGAGTAGGTTGCTTGTGTAGCGCGGCCGGCGCTCTGCCACGGACTATTACGAGCAATGAGTGATATACGAGTTTTTTAACTGCTATTTCAGCTTGGTAGTACCATGGACCGGAATTCGAATCAGAGTGCCCCAGGTTTTGGAACCCCCTCTTTTATTTAAAAGTCGCTCCAAGGTTTCATCTGTCCTGTCTGTAAAAAGTTTTGAAAAAGTGATATCCTCTCGGTTTACAAGTATACTAACCTGTTTGTAGAAGGAGTAGTTGCTTTGAATTAAAGTACCTCTTTGTTATAAATAGCTTAATAAATAACTGCATAATTTTATCTACGTTGATTTTGTAAAGGTTGAATATGTGAGTATTCCCGAATTGATCCCGACAAGGTACACTGTTTCCTTGGAATAGATGGGTTGGTCATGCATTTTTATTTGATGGTTCATCATTTATTTATTGAAAGCTTACGCATTTAAGATAACAATAATCTTATAGACAAGGCTTAAATATAATTAATTAATTAAAACAACAATCTACAAAACATGTTAAACGTTGATTGAACATATTTAGAGGTTTTGTCTTTGTGTTTCTAAGTTTTGAGAGGTTAATATTACATTACAACTTTAATTCATTAACTCAAATAAATAGCAAGCACATAATATACAATATACAACTCCATTTTCCGCAAGCAAAACTACAATATTTATAAGCATGGGTAGGTATTAATAAAATAAAATATTAGTTGGAAATCGAAAATAAGACTGTATGCCATTCCGAAACTGCCCAATAGCATTTGACCTTCTTAAATGTCGTCGAAGGGAGTTCCAAAGGAGGGTTATGTTAATGAGGAACTGGCGCTCTGATGAAATATAATGGTACCGTGGATGAACAACCATGGCTTGGTAGAGTGCATACACCAACTAGTCTTCAAGATTTGGTCAGAGGAAGGTACAAATGCCTGATGAATCAACATTGTTTGTCCGATCCATAAGAAAGGAGACCCTCTAAACTGCGCCAACAATAAAGGCATCAGTCTCCATCGCTTACAAGATACTGTCTGTCATACTGTTTGAACGCCTAAAACCATTTGTCAACGACCTGATTGGACCCTTTTAGTGCGGTGTTAGGCCTAGTAAGTCCACAACCAACCAAATATTCACACTACGGCAGATCCTGGAGAAAACCCAGGAAATCGATACTCACCATCTATTTATCGATTTTAAGGCCGCATATGACAGAATTTATAGAGACGAGATATACAGAGCCATGTAAAGTGTTGGCATTCCTGCCAAACTTGTACAGATTGTGCAGAATGATGATGGAGAACGCTCGCTGCTGGTAGGAAACAACCTCACCAAAACCTTCGATGTCAAAAAAGGATTTAGACAATGTCATTTGACTTTTTCAACATCATTCTTGAGAAAGATGTGCGAAACTCGCAAGCCAACACCAGTGGAAAATTTTTGAAAAGTCTGTGCAACTACACACACACAGCAAGCTATCACTGGTGCGTTTAAAGTATCAGAACAGAGGAGGCAAAAATGGGTTTAGTGGTGAATGAGGGAAAAACAAAATACATATGCTGTCAACAAGAAGAGACACACGACATCGACGAATCGGACAGAACGTCACCATAGACAGCTATAAATTTGAGTTCGGGACCTTGTCTACCTCGTCTCCGCTATTCACTCTGAAAATGACATCACATCAGAAATCAAGCGAAAAATTACACTTGGCAATTGATTAGTAAGGCATTGTCGAGAAACACCAAGGAGACTCTATATAAGACCCTCATCATCCCAGTCCTGTTTTATGGTGCAGAAACATGGACGTTATCAAAGACGGATGAAGATCTCCGTGGTCACTTCGAACGCAAAATTCTTCGAGTGATTTTCGGTCCCGTTTGTGATGAAATGCTTTTGAGGAGGAGATTTAACAACGAACTCTACGAGCTGTAAAGCGACATCGACCGTCGGAAAAGTACGCATCAGGCGTCTAAGATAGCTAGGAGATGTAGCGCGAATGGACACAAACGCTCCGGCCCGAAGAGTTTTCGATCCCAACCCGAACGGACAACGCAGTAGAGGAAGACCTCGCCTTAGGTGTCGGCACAAGTGGAAGGGGACCTCAACCAACTTGAAGTGCGCAACTGGAGGCGGTTAGCCAAAGATGGTGCTAACTGGAGAGGCGTGTTGGTTAATGCTCAGGTCCACAACTGCGATACAACACACGAGACAAGTATGTTTCTACTCATATAAAATACATAGCAATAATAGCGACACAACACTCCACGACACACCACGCCATGACACACCACGCCACACAAGTGTGATTCCGGCTTAAGTGATGTGTCTGACTACAGCCCTACTACAGCCCTGGACTGTCGCACGTCTCTTAGAGAGATGGCGGAGCAGTTCAATATTTACCTCTGCTAGGTGCCTGGGCACAGAGATATTCCAGATAACTGTAAGGCTGATGATCTTGCCAAGCTCGAAACTACACTACATATTGTACCAAGCAAATGTACCTTAGATATCCCGATCGCTACGTGTAAACTCATAATAAAGCTGGATGCCATCGAGAGAACAAACCTTGGATGGACATGTGGCATGACATGTCTAGCGACAAAACAGATCTGTCCAAAGTTGAATGTTAAACGTTATAAGAATTTGATCTCTCTTTAGACAGACGGTAAATCAGCGTCACAATAGGTGTCATTACTGGACACTCTGCCTTATAGGCAGGCATGCAACACGACTTGGCGTACTCTCAAACATTTTTTGTAGAAGCTGTTGGGGTGAGGAGAGGAGGAGACCATTCATCAACTCCTCTGCACCTGTCCGGCACTCGGAAACTCCATTTTGAGCCTTCTATTACAATGATCTAAACGATCTAAGAAACCTAGACATCCGTTGTCTCCTGCGCTTCATCAGAAGCTCTAACTGGTTCAACTGGTTCACAAAGAGACCCTATAATGGTCTAAGTGCGTCGGCCTTTAGCTAACAACCACTTCAACCTAACCTAACCTAACCAATGTGTCTGAATTACATTTAATAACAAATTATGAGAGATCTAAAACGTAAAAGGTGGTCAAGGGGGATGCTATAGATTTGTCAGAAGATATCGGAGATATGATCGTAGCGCCTCAAACAATAGATGTAATGCATGGTGTTATTTATGTGGTTTTCCATTGGGACAAAAAATCAATCTTTTTTCCGATTCGGATCACTTTTAGTAGATCTCGATAATTTTCGAGATTTACGCATACTCTCACAATATATTTGAATTCGAATTTGAGGTCAAAACGAAATTACTAAAACCCTCTTGAAAAGCAATTATTCAGAACAAAAATGTAAATAATGCGGACATGGGTTTAATTTTGAAAATTCGTCATCTGTGGATTTCGATTTTTCGCCGATATCATTATTCATATGAAGTTCGTATGTTTCCACCGACGAAAACCATTTGCAAAGCCGATGTACTGTCAAATAATGCACTAATACATTTACAAAAGCAGATCAATCTGCTTGCATGTTCCATTCGCCACGAAAAATCTGAGATCTGAAATAAAAATCTGATGTGCCCAATAGACAACGACATTAAAGAACCATTAAGTTTTCTTCTGCTGATTGCAGAAAGTTTCACAGCCATATGTGAGGGTTGGAACAACGAGTGTCCTTGCAAGTAGCAATCGTGTGTTCAATGGCGTATAGTGCTGTGAGGCTGAGGCCCATAACATGCGCAGTACCTACCTAAACCATAAACTTTGCCTACCCGCGCCGCCGCAATAATACGCGTATCCCAAGATAGTGTCCCTTTAAATAGCATTCCAAGATTTTTTGCCGTTTCGATATATTCTACGGTCGAACAGTTTAGATGAATTTCAGGAAAATATAATGAATCGACAGGCTTCCTACACTAATCACATAACATTAGGATTGAGAAATAGCCCGTTCCTCTCCACCCATACTGAGGACACTTCCGTAGTTTTCATGAGGGCAACTTCTAAGCAAATGCACATAACAGACCATGATGTGGAGCTCATGGACTCATAATTAAAGGAGAAAGGTCCTAGAATGGAACCCTGGGGAACCCCTCTAGTTGTTGGGAGAAACTCAAGAACCTAGATTATCCTAGGATAATTATTTAACCCAATTTACACACGCTCTAAATTATTAACTAAACTACTTGTTTCTTAATCATTTTATTTTCATTCACTTCAGAATACAGTCTTTTATCCATTTTTTTTTTGCATACGTCTCGTCGAGCAAAGCAGGAAATAATTGACGTATTTTTATGCCAATTAAAAAATTGGCAAGTGGAAATAGCGAAAAATTACTTGTCAATGAATTGACTAACAGCGTTTGTCAATAACTGACAAAGAAACCACTGGACAAGTGGAAATAGCTGAATTGTCAAACAAAATGTCACTTTGTCTATAATTCACAGAGAAAATTTAATTGGCATCGAGTTCATAAGTTGGTGAATCAACTGATAAACGATTTTTTGCCAATAATTCGCATAAGTGGAAATGAACTGACGTTGGTGTCTTTCAATGATATATACGCGAGGGCTGTCTCACTTTGTCAATCAACCGACATGCGGAAACCCACCTTAATGCTCGAGCTCTGAATTAAAAAAGAAAAACGCCTCTTGTCTTGTTGTACAGGGTGGGCCAAAAGATTCATCCGATGTTGTTTGGCTCTACTTTTTTTTCTAGAAAACTTCGATTCTGTTTTTTCATTATGTTTATTTATTGGTTATTGATTTTATTGGTTAATAGTTTATTGTTAAAGGTTCATATAAACATAATCAAAAAACAAAATAAAAGTTTTTCATTAAAAAAAAAATGAGAGCCAAACAACATCGGATGACTTCTTTTGGCCTACCTTGTATCAATGATACCTACCTACCATAGGCATATTTTTTTGAGAATCTATAGCTCACTTTTACTTTTACATTCAAAACTTGTATACTCACTTTTGGTTTTGTTATACTCACTTTCGGTTTTGCATGCAAAATTGTTATACTCACTTTTGGTTTTGTTATACTCACTTCCTATTGATTAGGCGTATTTTTTTGGGAATCTATAGCTAGCTCACTTTTACTTTTACATGCAAAACTTGTATACTCACTTTTGGTTTTGTTATACTTGTAGAGACCCAATCATAGTCGATTGCTTAATATTTTTCTATCAATTGACTTCTATTTTCCGTATTTTTTATTTTATAAGTGCGACTTTATTTTCATTGTTTTACATTTTATATAGTCAAGTGTTGGCATCGCACAGTGCCGATACTACAATACTCACTTTCGGTTTTGCATGCAAAATTGTTATACTCACTTTTGGTTTTGTTATACTCACTTCCTATTGATTAGGCGTATTTTTTTGGGAATCTATAGCTAGCTTACTTTTACTTTTACATGCAAAACTTGTATACTCACTTTTGGTTTTATATGCAAAAATGTTATACACATTTTTGGTTTTGTTATACTCACTTCCCAAAAAAATACGCCTATTGTTGAAAATTGGTGAAAAGAAATCGTTGGTTTTGTAATACTCGTCTGGAATGTTCCGACTATTCCAGTAGCACAATTTTTTTTTGGAAAGTCTATGCTTTTTATCTTTCCGAAACCATTGGAAATGTTCAATTGACTATTCTTCACAGATACTGTCATGTCACAAACAAAATACATATTGGACTTCGATTAAACAAAACAAAGTCTGAAAGAAAGTACACAATTCACTTATTTCTAAATAATACCGAAATTACATTTACAAAAATATGGCAATGGCAGAGGAATATCTAATTGCATTTCGATGTTTACTGTGCCGCCGAAAATACGATGCAAACGCAGAATTCAAAAACATCAAATCAACAAATGTGCATTCATCTAAGAAATCCATTAAGGACGTCCTCCTGCACCTCACCAAATGCATCAAAACGGAAGTTCTTCTTGAAGACGGCTCATACGTATGCGGCTCTTGTTACGACAAACTGATTGAATACGACCAAATCATGCTTCAACTGCTAATGCATCAAAGAGAACTTTCAAGTATGTTAGAAAACTCTATAAATACATTTGGGTTTTACGACGATGATGATATTGTCAAAAAAGAGGAGGTTGATAGTGATGCATCCATGCAAGGCGCATCTGATGATGAAGATAATGAAGTTGATAATGAAGAGCCCTGGCAGCAGAATACTTCTCAAGAGATTTTAACAACAAATTCTTCAGTTTCCTCATACCAGTGCTCAATATGTCAAAGAAAACTAAGTTCCAAATCCTCTCTAAGTGTACATCTAGACTTACATGCTAAAGCCAAAAAATGCCACATTTGTGGCGTCTTGCGGAGAGACGAGGAATATCTTGAATTGCATATGAATGTTCATGAAGGCAAATCTGAAAATGAATGCCGATATTGCCCTAAAAGGTATTCACGCCGCTCAAACGTTATTCGACATATGCACTTGCACTGGGATAAGAAAAAATTTCAATGTGAGAAATGTGGCCTAAGATTTTCACAAGCCAATCTCTTGTATAACCATAAGATGCATCACGAAGCAGAGGAAACGCCGTTGGTTTGCACAAAATGTTGTCAATCATTCAAATCAAAGAAAACCTATAGCCACCATATGATCACGCATCTGGAGGATCGACCTATGTACCCATGTGAGATATGCGGAAAAAAGTTCACCGAGAAGTACACACTCAAGATACATTCGAAAATCCACAAAGATCCCAAGGAAGAAGACCCTGACCCGATAAAAACCACTTATTCAACACAATTAAAAAAAGAGAAGCAAACACTGGAGTACCCTTGCATCATATGCGACGCAGTTTATATTGCCAAAGATGTTTTGGAGGCACACATGGCCGAAGAACATGATGTCATTGGTCAAATCAAGGTTTTTATATGAATTCGCTTTACCTTTTGTTCTTTTATGTAATGTAATTTAAAATTTAAAAATACGTGGACGTATTAAATGAATAAATTAAAACGAATAAAGACATTAATATCTATGTATAAGGACATGGAATTGAAATAAATTTCACAAAACAAATAAACTGAAATGTCATTTGTATTTAGTTCGAATTTTCTTACCTAATCAGTTCTGTAGGAGCTGCATTTATGTAGAATAGGATGAAACCCCTCTCCAATATCTTGCAAGTATCCTTTCATGCAATACTCCATCTTTTTTCATGACGAAACCCAATTGCATTCGTAACTTTTTTACGAATAATATTGAGTATCGTTACAACGAATTTGTAGACAGTCCAGTATCCCGTACAGGCCTTCGGTATCCATCTGCATTGAGATCATTAACATACTATACATGGACATGGATATACAGTGCGGTTCACTTGTTTAGACGCACAAGAGTTACGTTATATCTCTTTTTTTTTTTTGTGTTACGTGGAACGAAGAGCAAAAAAACTTATTTGGCAGAAAGGTACATTCATACATTATAAAACAAACATAATTTCAAAATTGATTATGGACCCATAACGATAGTTTTACAAATTTTTTCCTATACCATGCAAAAACGTATGCATTTTCTTTGCTTCACTTGAATAGACGCAGCTGTAAAAAAAAAGTCGAAAAACAACAACAATTTGTTTGCGATATTTTTATTTTTTTCTATTTATTTTAATCAATTTTATATTATTTTAAGGCAGTACCATTGGATATAATCTCAAAAATTGTATTCTTCAAAGAGCCATATGAACTTTTAAGGTTATTCAAGGATATATTCCCTCAAGAAGCTTTAATCGCCGCAATCAGCTCTTGATTGTATTCATACTGATTGTTGCCTCAATTTGATTTTACGGGGACAAGTTTCAATAACAATAAAGTCTGGCGAATGTGGCGGACAGTGCAATATTTTTAAAGGCAATCCATTCTTAAACAAGGCGTTAATTGTGTATAGGCACATTATCCTTCTGGAATCTCCATGAAATATTTCCACAAAGGCCCTTTTTTGCGGGAAAAGCTACTTCCAAAAAAGACAAGAAATACTAGTAATTTGATTGGAAACGATTTCCAATTTAAAAGCGCCGTAGAATAAAATTGCACCCCATATCATAACTCCCCCTAATTTCGAATGCTAACGGTTGAACATATTTTTTCCCCCCGAAGATCATGAAAATAATAGTTGTAGTTGCAAAACCATCCAAGTTTAACTCCTTTGTGTTCGAAAAGTCGGCATTGCTCCAATTTCTGGAGACCACTTAATCTTCAAATCCCATCCCATATGAACCCTTGCAAATTCAAGGCGTAGGTTGCTTGCGTGCTTGATTAGGTGGTGGTTTCTTTGTAGTTTTGTAAAATGTACATGTAAAGCATAGACAATAACACAACTCGAGTGGATTTGGTACAGAAAAAACACAGCAAATTCCATAATTTTGTTTGAAAATTGAGCGCCTTAAGACACTTTTGACTTTTCCGCTTGTTTTGTGGTGTTAAAACTTTAATGATGCTTTCTTTATAGTTGTTTCCATAAGATACCCTATTTCTTACAAAGTTTCATATCAAGTGTTCACTTCGAGCAATTTTATTAGCCATTTCACGATTTGAAAAGCTTTCCGATAGGTAAGCTTTAACTTTTGCATTTTCTGCTAATTCAACATTTTTTTCTGCCTATTTTAATTAAATTAATATAAAATAAAAGTAGTCTCACTTTCAAATAAACTTTTAACTGCTCTTTTTCCGACCACTTGTTGTGAACTAGCCAATTTAACTGTTGCGTCTATTCAAGGAACCAAAAAAATGCATACGTTTTTGCATGGTATAGAAAAAAAATGAGTAAAACTACCGTAATGGGTCCAATCGTGTATGAATGTTCCACATAACACGAAAAAAACCAAGAAATATAACGTAACTATGTATTGTGCGTCTAAACAAGTTAGTCGCACTGTACATTATTCTCAAAAGTTTGTATGTAATATAATAAAACATTAAAATAAAAAAAACGAGTATTTGAATTTATCAAGTAAATAAAGAATGACTTTATAACGCTTAATTTACTGTACATAGCTACATCCGTTTTTCTACCAACATACATTGACAAATTCTTAAAAACTTATCAAAACAGTTACATATATTTTTAACTTTCTCGTACTAGAGAACGGTATTTATTTAGTATTACTTGGTTATGATTTTTGTTTCAGTCGCATGGATGAGAAAAAGGAAAGATAACTTCCGCTGACTATGCAAGTGCCCGTAACGTAAATTCCTCTAAAATTCGAAATGGTTCCAAGAGTAGCCGACATATCTGAGATAGGGACTTTTTCTATATCGGCTCTGAGTACGGCAACTGAACTAAGATCTGTTTGAATTGTAACAAATACATCATTGCAAGTGGATATGGTGTATTGCTTATAGTGTTTATTTGTGATCTGCGAGTGACGTAGGATTTTGCCCTATGGTGGAAGAGCAATACACAAATACCAACAATCAATAGTTTCGCCCTTCTACATCGAGATATAAGTTTCTGCTTGGTAGTCCAATATACTTGTGCGATGTTTTGCTCCAGGACTAGCAATTACATTGCATATTGTACATTTGATGCTTTAACTCATGTTCCTCCAATTTGCACTCGATCTTTTTAAACTGATCAAACAGGGATTTAGTTTTTTGGATATTGGATCGTAATGCCATTCAGGTGAAGCTATCAACAAGTTGGACGTTGTCCTCTCCCAACTTCACAACTGACTGCGCATCCCTTATCAACTTTTACAAGTAGGAAACATAAACCAACGGTTCTACAGTTTTCTGAAATAAAGGTCACGTCAGATATATAATCTAAAATGCGAATTTTGTGTACTCTTACCAGAGTGATGTGTACTAAACAAATTATTAATACCAATTATGTATAATCGAAACATTGAATTCGCTGAGTAATCGATGAACAAAATAAATAACAACTTATTTCAAATTTATTTATGTAGATATGTATGTATTTGCAATTTATGTATTTGAAATAAAAATTGGGCCAATAACATCATGTTCTGCAGCCATGTGTTGCTCCAGAGTATCCTTTGCGCCAAACACGGCTTTGCATATGATGCAAGGAAGCTCCTTCTGAGTTGTATTCTTTTTTTGTCTAGAAAAATACTTAACTTCATGGGAACCATCGTCTCCTTGAACACTGTGGGTTTTTAAATGCACCTTAAGGGTGTATTTTTCTGTGAACTTCTTTCCGCATATCTCACATGGGTACATAGGCCGATCTTCCTGATGTGTGACCATATGACGCTTGAACGTTTTTATTGACTTGAATGTCTGAGAGCATTGACCGCAAATCAACGGGTTTTCCTCTGCATCATGATGCATCTTATGATTGTCCAACAGGTTTTTTTGAGAGAATCTTATTCCGCACTTCTCACATTGGAATTTTCTCTGGTCCCAGTGCAGGTGCATGTGGCGAATGACGCTTCCGCGTTGTCGGTACTTTTTCGTGCAGTATCGACACTCAAATTCCGATTTACCTTCATGGACGTTCATATGCAATTCAAGGTATTCTTCATTTTTACGCTCAACTCCACATATCTGACAGACATAAGATTTAGCATGACTCTCTGCGTGTTGTTGTAGAGCGTATTTACTGCTCAGATTCATATCACATGCTGAGCAATAATATGCAGATGTTGTAGGGGTATCCTGGTCTGAAGTTTCGCTGCTGGATTCGCTGGATTCATCATTGTCACGGGTATCATTCCACTGTTTATCATCATGGTTAGCATTGGACTCATTGTTATGAGGATCATCACTGGAATCTTTATTACTATGGCTACGATTTGACCCGTTATTGCTGCAATTGTCGTCCGACTCCTCCTTGATTTCCGATAGGCATTTCATGGATTCATCGCTTTCACCCTCGTATTCCATTTTGATTTTCATAGAAGTCTCTAGCATACTTGAAAGTCGTTTTTGGTGCGAAAGCAGTCTAAGCATTAGTTTATCGTATTCAGCAAGTATTTCATAACACGATCTGCAGATGTGAGCGTTGTCTGGAAGAATTAAGTTAACCTTTGCTTTAATACACTTTCCGAGATGAGTGAGAATGTCTTTAATAGACTTGTTAGACGTATGCATGTTTGTTGATTTGATATTTTTGAAATTATTTATTGTGACGTATTTTTGTTGGCATAATATGCATCTGTATTTAATGAGATTATTATCCTCTGCCATATTTTAAGAAATTGGTTGCCGTTCGCCACTTCTAAAGTCCAAACACAAAATTTTAACAATTGTTTACAATTTTATCACAATATAGGCGCGTTCCCTTAGCAAAAGCTGCGGCCAAGTTCTTTACTTCAAGATTTCTAATTGGCCAATCTATGTTCTCTAAAATGTGTTTTGCACTGATATACCAATAATTTGTTATCGGTGTAGTTGAAATTGGTTATGCGATCAAAAAATACGTAGTATTTACTTAAAATTAATTAATAAGTTGCTAACTAAATGAAAATAACGAAATCCATTTTCATCTTTGGCTAGCATAAAATACATTATAGCGACAATAGGGTAGCGTTCCATGTAATTGTTAAATTAAGCAGCCGAAGTCCGAACCACATCACATGGAATGGAACTGTTATATTTCCAGTTTCTTAATTCAATCCATTTTTGTGCGTTCAGAGACACAATATTCGTATATTTCGGCCGTGTGTCAATTGGGCTAAAGAATTATCCTCGGATAATTTGCTGACACTTGTGAGTATAAAAGTTTTGCATGTAAAAGCATTATTTTTTTATTTTTTATTAAACTATTAACTACTAACAGCCGTATTAATAATAGATCTCAAACCATTATCTAACTCACTTGTTACGTAACTGGTAGTTAAAAATTTAACTCATTGACTAAATTTTCTTATTTATAAAGAAATATAACCCATGCATTAACTAATTGACGTGTTTCCTATTATCGTAGGTTTGTGATGGCAACGCTTCTCCAAATTGTATTGAAAACTGACAGGAATGCGTCCTTCTTTTCTGCTGCCATCTTCTTCTTCTAATGCAATTAAAATTTTCTTACTCTTACTAATGCAATTAATTTTTTTATATTTCGTTTTGAAAATTTATATTTATTTTTGAATGTTTTATATATAAATATTCTCATAGGATTTTTTCGTTTTTTTTTTCGTCTAGCATATTCAAATTATTCAAAAAGGGTGAGCCATTTTGCTCCACAATTTTTGCAAACTTATTCAATTATTTATCACCCTTTTACCACATTCATATCAATCAAAAGAAATTAAACGCGAAACACCATTTGTCATTTTGCGCGGAAAACATGTTTTGCAAAGCTAACAAATCGCTCACAAATCGCTAATACACCTACCACCGTGAGTTAGTTATGTAAAAGTTACGAAAGCTTAGTTATCTTCTAAAAATGTTTATAAATAGGAATTTGGGTTTAACCAGTGGGTTAGTCATTAGTTAGGGATAACACAAAGTTCCGCAGCTATTATTAATACGTCTGTAATAATTTAAAAGTTAATACAAAAACTTACAGCGCTAGCTACCAGGGCTTACTTTCATATTTATATAGATGGGACACACTTAAATGTTAGTATAACGGTATAACAATATTAGGCGTATTTTTTTTGAGAATCTATAGCTAGCTTACTTTTACTTTTAAGCCCAGTATCCTGCTCACGCTTAATTTTAGCGAGCGCTTTTCTCTCCACAGCACAGATAAATGATCGCAAATTCGTTGTACAGGATGAAGGCGTATTTTTTTGAGAATCTATATTTAGCTTACTTTTACTTTTACTTTTACATGCAAAACTTGTATACATGTGGCAATAACATAATGGTTGCGTGTCCCATCTATATCCTGTACAACAAAGCATTTATCTGTGCTGTGGAGAGAAAAGCGGTCGCTAAAATTAAGCGCGAGCAGGATACTGATGGGCTTAAAGGACCATACTCACATGAGAGCGACCAACTACCTACGAACGAAAGAATATTCGCAAGTTTTGGCATTCCGTTCACATGCACGTGGAGGTTGGTCGCGGCTGTCCGCGAATTTCAACCATCAGTTTCCACCAGCAATTTCTAATTTAAGGTTAATTTCGAACGAATACTTTTTTCGGCCCGTAGAGATCGCATCAGAAATACCAGAATACGTGAGGAACTCAATGTCGAGCAGCTACTTCTCCGGACGGAGCGATCCATGCTTCGGTGGTTTGGTCATGTTAAACGCATGTCCCCGACCAGGATTCCACGACGTGCTATGGAATCCGTACCACCGGGTAGGCGTCCTCTAGGTAGACCAAGGATGAGATGGTTAGATCAAGTCCATAATCTCTCCTATACCCGTATGGGGATTGCCCTTGATGATTTAGAGTCGATGGCGGAGGATCGAGAGCTATGGAGGGTCCACTTGGGCAACCTACACCCGCGACCCACTTAATGGACAAGCGGACCATTGAAAATGAATGAATGAATGAATGAATGAATACTTTTTTTCGGTAGTTTGTGGAACACGAATTAAATGATGTGGATTGCGAGCAAACTTTGACAACTCGCGGCAAGGGTATTTTCGTTCGCGGCAAAAAGTTTGAAATTCGAAATTTCGAACTGTTTTTACTCTTGTTTTCTTAATACAGTGGCCGGCATAAGTATTTTGACAAAACTAAAGTTAATTCTGCTCATAATTTGAACTTACTTCATGTAAATTTTGGCATCAATGGAAAAGGTCATTTAAATTCCGTTTGAATGATACAAAACTTTCCTTAACCGATTAATTACCCATTGAAAATTTGGAACTTTTGTAAAAGTCTACTTTTTTGACTTTTTTCCTCGGTTCCAAAAAAAAATATATTTTGATGCAAAAAGTTTCTTCAAACAATTCTCATAGTGACTGTAAAAAAATTTTTTCAAAAATCTCTTCGCTAATATTTTTTATGATTTTTTGAATGGGATGATCTCAGAAAAATTTTGTATGAAAAGGAGGAAAAAGTGACTAAAATAGTCATTTTTAGCAATTTTCAAAAAATCATAAAAAATATTAGCGAAGAGATTTTTGAATTTTTTTTGCAGTCACTATTAGAATTGTTTGGAGAAACTGTTTGCATCAAAACATTTTTTTTGATACCGAGGAAAAAAGTCAAAAAAGTAGACCTTGACAAAAATTCTAAATTCTAAAATTTTTAAATGGGTTAAGGAAAGTTTTGTATCATTCAAACGGAATTTAAATGACCTTTCTATTGATGCCAAAATTATGAGCAGAATTAACTTTAGTTTTGTCAAAATACTTATGCCGGCCACTGTACATTTTAATGGGATAATTAATTATCCTACTAATGTAATAGTGAAATGTACAATTTTCTGTTCATAAATGCATCAAACGTGGTTTATTGATTCAATTATCATCAATTCCTTCGTTCGCTCTTATGTGAGTGGTTTTTTTGGAAGAGTTTTATATTCGAAAATTTCTAACGTGCATTTTATGGTGTAAATTTTATGTACTTTGCGAACAGAGACAAATTCCTTTTCACTACAAAAAATCCAGTTCCCTTTTTGGTAATCTGTGGTCACAGATGTCAATGTCAAACCATTTTATAGCATCTTCTGATCTGGTTTGTTTATAACTTCTCTATTCTTTTATTTTTAATGTTGTTAAATAACAAATTCTCCAAAGCTGATAAGTGGAACTTTTTTCTTTAATACACTATGGCTCAGCAGATTTTTACCACACCTAGATGCATATTATGTACACGAAAAAGCGATTCAACGACTGATTTTAAGAACATCAATACAACAAATGTCCACATATCGAAGAAATCTGTTAAAGATGTTCTTAATCATCTCGCCAAATGTATTGAAATGACCGTCCAATTTCCAGACGCATCTTACACCTGCGATTTGTGCTATGAAAAACTGGTTGAATATGATAAACTAATGCGTCAATTGCTCATGACCCAAAAAGAACTCGCACAGCTGTTTAAAAGTTCTATGACTGTTATTGATAGCTTGAATAAAAACAAAGAAACAGATATCAAACAGGAAATCAAATCCATGGACTCTTTGTCGGACGATAACGATGCCGACCCTGATGGTGGTTATGAAGATACAAATGTTGATGGTGACAATAATATGTCTAGTCGTGACGAATCATTGGATCCCTCATCAAATGCAGCAAAATCGTCATATTTGTGTTCACTATGTGGTAAAAAGTTGCGCTCAAAGTTTTCGCTACGCACGCACCTGAATTCTCATGCTAGAAGGTGTTACATTTGTGGAGTCATACGCCAAGGCGAAGAATACCTTGAACTGCATATGAATGTTCATGAGGGCAAAACCGAGAACGAGTGTAGATATTGTCCCAAGAAGTATTCTCGACCCTCACACGTTGTTCGACATATGCATATACACTGGGACAAGAAGAAGTTCCAGTGTGAGAAATGTGGCCTGAGATTCTCACAACCCAACTTGTTATATAATCATAGGATGATTCACGATGCCGAAGAAAAGCCGTTGGTTTGCGATAAATGTGATCAGACATTCAAATCGATGAGGACGTACAAGCACCACATGGTGACGCATCAGCAGGATCGGCCTAGGTATCCTTGTGAAGTGTGTGGAAAAACGTTCACCGAAAAGTACACCCTTAAGGTGCATTTGAAAACCCACATCGGTGAGGCAGAGTCAATGGATGATAGCAAGCCTGCACAAAAAAAGAAACGGTTAGAAAGGCTTTCCTGCATTATATGCGACAAGGTCATTGCCAGCCAGCATTATTTGGATGTGCACATGGCTGAGGAACACCATGTAATTTCTTAAGCTATGTCTAAGTTTATTTCATAGCTCTTCTGAAAACTAGAATAGTTTAATTTGTGTAAATTTATTTATGGTAATGATAGTATGTATTGTCTTTTATTTAAAACAATCGAATTGTAACGAATCTTATAGTAAGTAACTCTAAAAGAGTATAATTGATGACGTTTTGCAGGTAAAATGCGTTTAGATATGTTTTCATATTATAAAACGAAAACAATGGAAATAAAGTTTCACTTTTTCATTATTTATAAATTGTTAGTTTTATACACGACGTTTTTTTCTCCTTACAGCGTAGCAGTTAAAGCTTTAGACGGTTGTTCGTGTATCATTTTGGACCGGGTTTTCAGAAGTGTATTATTTCCCATGCATATAATGTAAATACTTACCTTCTCTAGAATGTATCATATTTGGCAGAATGGAGATTTTTCGACTTTTAAAAATTTGTCGATGACCAGTATAAACAACAAGTATGTATTGTGCAACAGTAGCAATTTATTGGAGGAATATGTTAAAATGCTCCCAATGCACAAGACTTGTTTTGTTGTTTCGTGATACAGGCCGCAGGAAGACAAAGAAATACTGAGCGGTAGTGCTTAGTGAGTAGTGACTCTCGATTTCAAAAATTCCATTAACACCGAGAAATAACATTAGGAGACCCATAACCAGTATGGATATGCTGTACTGCTGAATATTACAAATTGCTATCACAACAATGTGAGGTATCAGAATGACGATAGCGTTAAGTTCTTGGACCTCTCCTTTGGAATATAATGTATCACGAAGCTCTGCAACAAATGCAATAAGAACAATATTCGCCAGAAAGATGCCAAGGATCAGCAAACCCGTAAGAGCTCATCTCATAGTCTTCGAAAGGCTAAAGCAAGACAAAAGCGCTATATTTGCAGAATTGCAGCTAGAAGGTGGGATAAGCAATCAAAGAGCAGATGGATCCACAAACTGATCACAATCGATATCTAGATAAAGACACTGCAACGACTAGCTCACTGTTCTGTCCCGATTGCGCCGATAAATATGTGTATCTGGCTATGTTCAACTAACCTACCAATCCCGCAGCTTCTAATAAGCCATATACCCACCAGACTGTGTATACTGATTGGAGATCTTGTTTTTGAGAAAAGTCGAAAGGGTTATGATGAGGCGATATGGCATTCGCAGATGACCCGCAAAATAATACATATAGGCGCCTGACACCGAAGAAACATATTCTGCCAATCGCTGATGCCAGCTAGTAGAGACAACTGTTATCTATAAAGACTACACCTTATTAAATAAATCCATAAAAAAATTGGACGAGGTAGGTATTTAAGTTATATAACAAAGGTAGGGAGCTTGGATCGTTAGTTGACACAATTAATGTCACACAAGCAGTTCCCTTTGAGATCTCCATTTATGGCAATCTCTTGCAGATCATTATTATGTCAGCACATTGAACAACGATGACCAAGTCCATCTATAAGTGCGATAGTTTAAGTGTCAGGTTCTACGTAGAGCTAGGCATTTAGACCGGACATGTGTGCATGCCTTCACATTTCATGCAACACTTTGCTGTGTCCTGGCAGCCATTCCCCAAATGGCTAGCTATAATTTGAATAGTTTTATTCTGTAATCTACGCATTGATCCTATAAAATCCATGTTTGTTTGAGTTTTGTATTGATGACAACACAAAGTGACAAGATAGTAGATTAGCAGCGATCCAAGAACAGTCAGCTTTGCAACGAATGTTTTGGACACAAAGATCTACTCACCCCTATCGCGAATAATATTTCCCCCGGAATGTTTCCCATTCAGCAATTTGATTTACATTGCTGACAAGGGAAAAAATTCCATCGGAATTTATTCGCGATACCCCTAACTATATACCTGTACATACGACCTGATTAAGCGGTATTAAAATCTTCAGTATAGCAGCCACAACCACAGACACCCTATTACATGCCAACACGTCCGTGTTCCAAGCAGGTAAATCTGTGCAGAAAATTTGCAAAAACTATGATAACCGAACCAGACCCACATGGCCATATAGCACAACATAAACCGTATTCTTGTCTTGTCACTCAACTGATGTAAAATATGTATATACAAACTTTTTAACATTTTCGGCTGACCACCTCACTTTTGGCACCACCATCAAGATAACAGTCACGAGAAACTTTCGCAAATAAAAGCAAAAACACTAGTAAATTGTTTTAAAATGTTGTTTCATCATGTATTGGCGTTCGATGACAGTAATTGTTTGCACAATTACTGATATTATTTAAATATAAAAACAGGAATCTACTTATTAGCTTATTCATTCTCTTGTGAACGCAGACGTCCATTTGGATTTGTTAGACGAATCGCCAGTTGCTTAGCACGTTCAACGATTTCCTTGCGCTTCTTTGACGATACTCCATGAGCGATCTCCCCGCAGTATACACGATTCTGCATCATCAGAACTTCCAGTTCCTTGACATTGTGTACAACGAACTTCTTGAAGCCGGTTGGGAGCATATGGAGGGTACGTTTGTTGGAGCCATAACCAATGTTTGGCATCAAGTATTGACCCTTGAAGCGACGACGAACTCTGTTGTCGATACCTTTTGGTTTACGCCATTTTGCCTGATGTATGAGGAAAGAAAGACTCGATTAGAAAAGCAACATTGGTAGCAGGAGAAATTTTAACTTACAGAAAGCTTAGCATATCGATCCGATTGATGGCGGATGAAGTGCTTTGTGCGCTTCTTAATAATTTTTGGCCTGTATGCTGGTCGGATAGTCATATTGAAGCTGTAACAGAGATATAAGACAAATGTCAACAAAATTTTACAAATGAACTATCGCAAAATTCTCAAACAATCGGCGAAATAATTTCTAACATTTCACATTGCTGCAAATATATTGGATTAGATGATTGAACGATTTTTATGTTTAATTAACGGATGTTTAAGAATTTTTACGATTTTCTACAGAAATATACACACCGCTTTTTACAAAGTGCACGTCAAAAAGAAAGAAATCTGAAGTTGGCTCCGGTTGATTATTTTGTTTTGACATTTCATACCCAAATCAGGCTAGACAACATACAACTCTGTTTCCGGTAGTTATCTCGGATAAGTATTCACAATAGAAATTTTAGATATTTGATTGGGACTAGATCTAATTTAAAATTTCGCGTGTGTAATTTTTATTTACATTTTCAATTACATATTTTAACATTCTCTGGTTGCACTCGATAAATACGCCGAAATTGATTTATAAACACTTGTAAATTTTTGATGACATTCCCATTTCCCTTGAGAGCAGCTCCAGGTGTGCACTTTATTTTGGCAGTACATACAGCGCTTCCTAATAGTTAATCTGACAGTTATGCCGACAAAAACTCGTGTTCGATTAGGTATACATGTCAAATATATTTTAGAAGTGCGGAATATATTGTATATGGTATTTGAACCCAGCATTAGATCTGGGAGGAAAACAATACTTCAGGGCCCAACCCTAACCCATAGAATCCGTCGTGTCCGTTGGGGCAACGTATTCGACTGACAGGCTGATAGAATATACAGCAGTTTATGAAAGGTGACCAATAAGCAACGCACGGATAAAGGAGATTACTTTTCACTTTTCTGTCCGTCGCATCGGTTGACAGTTGACACAGCGTGAGAGGAAGCACTTTCATTAATAGAAATACTTAGATAATGAGAGAAACTATGAAATGCTGCAGGTAACAGTTAAATCAAAATAATTTTGTAAATTTTTTCGAATTCGAATTCTATTCATTCGCTTGAACATCGTAAAAACGTTGCGTGTCTCACTCTGTTTTATCGCTTTTTTAACAAACAGTGCTCAAACGAAATTGCCATCTGCATTCCACCGATTCCACCCCTTCAGCAACTCAACCGCAATACTAGCAATGCCCAACAGTTTACCATACAGCCTATCTTCGGACGTACTATGAAATATAGAGACTCTTTCATAAGCCGTTCAACACGAATGTGGAATGCCTTGCCCAGCTTTATCGTTCCTCTTCAGTACAATTTACAGAAATTTAAAACCAATGTGCATCGGAATCTCCTATCATAACCTCTTTAGCGCGTGTTAATTAATAAAAAAAATTAATAAATTCAACGTCTGTGTAGGTATAGATATGCCATCTCAGCTGTTTTCGGAATAATGTGTCTTGACTTATGCTTGGTTTCCACTTGTCGACTTGAAATTGACATATTGACGAATTTTTTATGTGGAAATGGCGAAAAATTGCTCAGCGTTTTGTCGATAACTGACAAAGAAACCACTGGACATTGTCAAACAAAATGTCACTTTGTCTTAAATTGACAGAGAAAATGAATTGGCATCATGTTTGTCAATGAATTGGCACATTTTAATATATGAATGATGGCTTTAACCCTTTGCAAAATAGATTTGAGATCAATTCATAAGTTTAATTATCACCTCGTTTGCGCAGCTAAGTCATCGCGCAAACTTATCAGTCAATAGCAAGGCACGAACAAACTCATAGCTGAGTTTTGTAATAGTTGGAGCTTTTTAATGTGATCATTTTCATCGATGGAGGTTTTTCTCTCATTTTAATTAAAGTTAAATGAATAAACCGATAATTAAAGTTTATTTGAATTCAAATTCAACCAACGACGGTCTTTTTTTTTGTATTCTCACGTTGTGCAACCTGGATTGGGTGCATCCAGAGTCACACTGATGAACTTATAGCCAAATAACAGGTACAGGGCTGACTTTGAAAAAGTCGCAAAAAAAAGGGGGTTTATCGTACAAAAAGGGGCAATACAAATCTGCCCACAAATGGCACAAAAAAAAAAACGCAAAACGAAGGAGTTCACTAAAGTGAAGTGGCTTACGCATATTTTCATCTCGTTCTATCTTATCGTTACATTGAACATGGTTATAGCTAAATTGTTAATGCCTAAACTTATGACAATAGGACATAAATATCTGATACCTCTGGCTGATAGAAAAAGGACGCATTCAGATCCCAATTAATTGTGAAGTAGTTTCGTAAAGTATTTATTAGGTATGTCACATTTCGTATTTCATACAGAAAGGTGTTTTTTTTTTTCAAAATGGAAGGAACTATCAACGAAATACAGAAGAGGGGCAAATATGGACAATTTTGGAAAAGTGGTCTCATTGGGGATAGAAAGAAAAAAAGGGGGAAAATGCAACTTTAGTCGCATAAAGTCAGCCCTGACAGGTACCCTGATAAGGCTGCAGTTATAGCTATTAGTAATGCTATGTTTCCACCGAACGCTAACCCCGAGATTAAGTGCAAGAGATTTAAAATTAATCCTGAAGTGTTTCCACAAAAAAAAAGAGATTAATTTGACATTTCACCAGATGTTGTCATCAGCTGTCCAATCGAAAAGTGTGGCAAATGATAAAAAATTACAAAATTTCTACTTTCGAAATTAAAAGTAAAAACAAAAAATGAGTGGCAATAATCTAAAAATATTATTACCGCATCATTTTGTCCTCAAAACTAATATGTATGAACGTTTTAACGCTTGCATTGGCAAGAAGTCGCTATTAGGGGTGGGTACCAAAAACAATTTTTTTTCTTTTGCTCACCTATAGCATTTTACTGTTGGCTATAACTGAGCCCTAACTACTTGGCCCTAGCGAGGTATCTGTCGCGGGACGGAAAATTCTCTGATTTCATACGCGGAGGATTTTTGCTTCCAGGTATACTTCGGAACAGCTTTTCGGAACAAATATTATTATAAAGATAGGTATAGTATTAATCCTAGGTATTGGTCCAGGAGTGCACTGAAGGTGACTGATCAAAATTGGACAAAGGGGCGTGGCACCTCCCCTACAAAAAAAAAAATTCAATTTCTTATATCTCGAAAACTGCCGAATCGATTGAGCTCAAATTTACAGACAATTTTAGGTATTGGCCCGGGAGTGCACCTGTGAAGATTGGTCAAAATTGGACAAAGGGACGTGGCACCTCCCATACAAAAAACAAAATTAAGTCCGATAATGGCCGCTAAACCACTGAAATTATCGGCCTTCATTTCTAAAAATAATTGAACAAAAATATCAAAAGATATCTTGAAATATTTAAAATAACTACATAATTTTAGGCAGAACAACGTTTGCCGGGTCAGCTAGTTTGAAATAAAACTCGATTTATTAAAATCGTTCTAGTTTTTATTTTCGTTTTTATTACACTTTCTAAGCATTTGTTATTTATGTTTATAAAAAAAATTCATTCAGTCAAAAATAGGATAAGAGCTAACATGATGAATTTTATCCGAATAAGAACATTAACAACTAGTGGTATAGCGAGAAATTATATTACATATAAATGCAACGTCAAAATCTACCCATAATTTAGGTCTTAGTTGATTTTACAACAATCAACAATCTAGAATATTCTGCTTCTTCGGACGCCAACAATGGCATTTAAACAACAAATAACAATATTTAAAATAAATACATACATTGATTTATACACTCCCTTATAATTCTAGTTCTAGGGATAAAAATGGCTTGACAATAATATTAGCCAAAACGTATTTCATCTCATTATTCTAAATAATACACTTGCGAATATTGGTTACATTTTATATTCACCCCTATCATGGAATCCGTCGGAATTGAGTTTCACTTCACCTATTCGATTCCCTTTCACTTTCTCCTGCTATCGTTGAATCCGCCGGAAAAGTTTCCTTATCGACACGTTTTTGGGAAAGGTAGTTTCACTGTCAAACGGCTGTCTTTCACTTGTGAATACAAAAGTAGCTGCATTCGTCGGAGGTATAAGAAAATTTTGTTTCAAAAGTGATTTAAATACAAAATAGTGTTTGTTATGTAAGTCGCAAGTGTATAGGATACCTCTATTCTTGGAAGCATAAAAGGAAGAACGAAATGAGCGGTGTTCTCAGAGAAGAATACGAGGCAGGTTAAGAGGAGCAGTGAATGATTTCACGGAACTTCCAAATGAAATGTCACCCCTATCGTGGAATCCGTCGGAATTGAGTTTCACTTCACCTATTCGATTCCCTTTCACCTTCTACTGCTATCGTGGAATCCGCCGGAAAAGTTTCCTTATCGACACGTTTTTGGGAAAGGTAGTTTCACTGTCAAACGGCTGTCTTTCATTTGTGAACACAAATTTGTGTAGCTGCATTCGTCGGAGGTTATGAAAAGTTTGTTTCAAAAGTGATTTAAATAAAAACCAGTGTTTATTATGTAATAATGTATACGATAACTCTATTCTTGTAAAAAAAAGAGGAAGAACGAAATGAGCGATGTTCTCAGAGAAGAATACGAGACAGGCTGAAATGAGCAATGAGTGGTTTCACGGAACTTCCAGACGAAATGTGTTTTCAGAATCACCCCTATCGTGGAATCCGTCGGAATTGAGTTTCACTTCACCTATTCGATTCCCTTTCACCTTCTACTGCTATCGTGGAATCCGCCGGAAAAGTTTCCTTATCGACACGTTTTTGGGAAAGGTAGTTTCACTGTCAAACGGCTGTCTTTCATTTGTGAACACAAATCACTGTAGCAGCATTCGTCGGAGATTATAAACAGTTTGTTTTAAAAGTGATTTAAATAAAAACCAGTGTTTATTATGTAATAATGTATACGATAACTCTATTCTTCACCCCTATGAGATATGAGAATATGAGAGAGGTTAAGAGGAGCAGTGAATACATAATTTCATAGAACTTCCGGATGAAATGTGTTGTTATAATGATTATTTTTTGGTTTTAATAAAGTTCAATATTGCACAGATTTATTACAAATGTTCCGCTTAATAAAGCAGCTGTTTTGTATGTAAATTTTTTTAAAGAATTTTCTCTCGACGTGCAGCAAGCAAGAAAACATATGAAATCCGCAATGAATTTGATGCGGGCAAGAAATGTCATTTTGTTCGGGAAAGATTCGATTTGAACGTTTTCAACGATACAGTGAAACTCATTCACATTACCCACACGGGGAACTGTTCACTTTGCGGATTTGACGATACCAAAATATTTTTTTCCGTGAATGATTCCCCCCGGCGGATTCCACGATAGGGGTGAATGTTTATTTTTTGATTTTAATAAAGTTCAATCTGTGCAATAGATTTATTACACATGTTGGGCTTAATGAAGCAGCTGTTTTGTATGTAAATTTTTTTATATTAAAAAATGCTCACGACATGCAGCAAGCAAGAAAACCTATGAAATCCGCAATGAATTTGATGCGGGCAAGAAATGCCATTTTGTTCGGGAAAAATTCGATTTGAACGTTTTCAGCGATACAGTGAAACTCATTCACATTACCCACACGGGGAACTGTTCACTTTGCGGATTTGACGATACCAAAATATTTTTTTCCGTGAATGATTCCCCCCGGCGGATTCCACGATAGGGGTGATTATGTATCGGGAAACCTTAAAATTGAGGGTTTGTTTTGTTTACCCTTGAGAATAGCTTGCAAGTTCAACAGTTAAGAAACAGGTACTTTTGTTGAGTAACTCACAGGATGTCTAAGAGTGGAGTTTATTGCAAAAATAATCATTGAAATCGGTCGGTGGTATATGGCAAAAGACGATAAAAATCACCCGGGCTGGACAATCCCAAGAACAACATGAACACGAGGCAAAGTGTAATCAAAAAAACCGTATTCATCTTAAATTTTAAGCCTTTTCAATAAAGTACAAAGTACATTAAGGACAGACGAGCTGAAGAATGGCCAAAATCACTCAAACTTACATATTGGTATGCATCATAATTCTGGGAGCTGTGGGACACCTCGAAATCTTCAACGCCCTTATGATATGCTGAACATACTATTCAATAAGATTTGATCAAGATTATTAACTTACTCAAGAAGAGTGTCTTTATAGTTTGTTTTTAAGTTACGAGAAACACAATTTGACGTCAAACAAGTCTTTGTATAAACCACAAAGTAGTGAAAGATATGCACCCCGATGTACTCTGTACGCCTTTCGATGCTTATCAAAATGTCTGGCATAACGATGGCCAACATTTTGTTTCAGCTATTCTTTTAACGATAAAACAAATTTAAGGTCTCCTATGAATAAACAAAAATGTACCCGAATTTTTATCACACTATTTAGCTGTGCACTCATGTAATCAGTTCCTTGATTTTCTCGTATGCAGTGTTCATGATGCCCCAACTCATAAACGATCGAAACGTATTAAAACCACAGCCACGATAAAAGTACGAAATTCGACTACCACGCTCGTGATATATTCTTTGGCATGCGGTCCACATTTTTTCATTTTTATGTCCCATATCACTCTGCATGGATACCTTTATTACATTGAGTGGGTAGAAGAGTGTACTGATAGATGCACCAATGACTGCACCAGCTATAAACTCCTGAATTGTACGGTAAGCCAGAGAAGCCTGAAATGAAAAGTAATAACATCTGCAGTTCAGTTTAACTTAAGTATTAATAAAAATTAAAAATGCATATCAAGAGTATAACTCTACTGAGCAATCTCAATCGTCTCAAAAATTAGTGTTAGCTGTGATTTGTACTCGTTCACGGATGAGGTAATTCGGCCCCAGTCTTAGATGTAGTCGACTATAGCGTGGCTCCTCTCTAAATTCATCCATAGTTGGAATATTTTCGAATACGTTCGTGTTTATGGTTCTCAACGTCACGGTTACTTTTCTACACAATAGTTTTTCACTTGTTCATCAATCCTTTCCTTTCCAGACGTCAAGTAGACCGGCGTTATTTTCCTCAATTTTATTTTATAATCTCTTACCAAGGATAATATATTTGTTCATTTTGGCAATTGCTTTGAATACCAAAATAAACCATGTTGTCATATGGGCGCAGCACTTGCAAATTGATTTCTTATATGACGAGAAAGCTGCAAATATGTAGCCTAACCATATTGATCGTTACCAAAAAAAACGAGTCAACAAAACACTACCACAACAACAACTACAAATATATAGCTTTGCACCGAGATAAGGTTACTGACCTTATCTTAAGGGAAAGATCGATACTGACTGACTTATATGCAATATAGGAGCAGAATAAAAACAAATTTGAATACACATTAGCTTACGTCTTCGGGTATCCGTATATTAGCCTCTTCGCGCAACACAAAAAATATTGCATTGGATGGTCCATTCCGGCATAGTACTGGAATCATTCCTCGGTATAATTCTAAAAAGCCATGATTTGCCATCACATACCTGGATCCGAATAAGACTAGTATGTATTATTTGAAGCTGAAATATTATATTTTCTATACTATACCGAAATGCGCCCGGTGTATTCTTGAAATGCTGGTGAAATTTTGAATCTGCCAACAAAGTTTGTACTCTTTCGAATGGCAGTAACGCTCCCTCAAATGTTCCAGCCGTTAATCCGGCTAATATTTTTGCTAAATAGTTATTCATGTGAAATACATTAACCAAACTGTGCCGTGTGCCATCGTACACTCCAAACATTATTGACATCGATATAGTTTTTTGTGCTAAAGGTGGGAATATACCTCGATATAGGTAAGTGAATCCTTCATGTCGTAGTTGACCAAACGCCGAGGTTATTCTAACTCCGTGGAGCATTTGGCGAAATATAACTTTATAAATAGGATATGTTAATCCGAGATTGACAAATGCAGCTCCGCAGCCGCACGCAAATTCATGCCAATCAAAGGATATAACCCTTTGTGTCTCAATACTATCTGTTGGGGAATTCTTCCCATTTTCGCCAGTATGCCCCATTGTGACTATCAGTTAGGTTTTACTTATTTCGTCAGCTACAAATCATCGTAGTAGTTTAATTTTTCGAGTGAACTTGATATCAATATAATAAACAATTCAATGATAGCGTAAATGGTCGAGAAAAACCAGCTAAAATCACAATAAACGATAATCACCGAAATTCTAAATTATATAATATTCGATATGAAAATTCATTTGTTAGCACCTCACCTACCATAAAGTTGCGATTTTTTGACAACAAATACTATTTTCGAAAGATTTGAACTTCGTTGTTTTTGCCCACTTTTGTAATCTACGGGAATTGGTGGTGGGCAACAGGAATAATAGATTTTAAAAGCTACTAAAATAAAACTAAAAAACAAAAATCAACAAATTCCATTTTGCAACGCATGCACACATTTCATATTTGCCGTCTCCCTTGAGCAGCTGACATCTGACAAATGACAGCTAAAATGCACAGGGGCTCTGGCGGATGATAGGTGAACAATTGAGTTCGTTCAATTTGCATCGCATTGGGCGTTTTTCTGTTTTAGTTCAGAACGAGCGTGGACTGTCAAAAAAAAAGTTCGTGTTCCTTTTTTAGCTCAGAGACATCAGAGCTCAGATTTTGTGTTTCTTTTTTCGCTCAGACAATGTGCCGAGCACGTTCAGAACTATTAGTTTAGGTGAATTTGTGTAACGAAATAAATAAAAGTTTGTCAGTTCACTACTTTCGAAATCCATTTTGTTTTATAGGAAAGCAAAATTGCGTAAAATAATTTTTTTTTTTGAATGAGAAGTTGTTTCATTAAATTCTACAAGAATTCATCGACGTCAAAATATGAACGGAAAGAGCATTCGTATAGCGTAAAAACTTAACCGGAGCGAATTTCGTTGGCGAAAGATAAGGATGCGGGAACGGGAACTACTATCCAATCACATGTGAATGTCCGTCTGTTTGTCTACACAGATAAATTTAACTGAAAAACTGCATCAGTAGCTGAAAATTCGGAGCTGCCAAGTCTATTTAATTTAATTCACTGCTTTGCAATGCAATGGATTTAGAAATATAGAGACATGCAGTGCTGCGGTGTGTATGCAGAAATTACATTTGTATCATCACATGAGAATATGTGTATTCTAATTTTGATGCACAGTTAATTCTGCACGTGTGTTTTGGACATTAAGAAAATTTCCTTTCCATTTTGGCAAATGTTGCCTAACTTCCACGAAGATTTCTATTTGGCAATTTTTCATAGAGTGCCATATAACATGCTCTAAGAATTGCTCGTGAGCTCTATAAAAAAATGGGTTTATGTTGCTCAGCTGGCAGCTAATAGCATGCTATCGATAGAACTTTTTGTCTGACACTATGTGTATTCGTGTGATGACTTGACTATAAGCTATGAAATGCGAACTCTACAATAATTTATTGCATACTATCATTATTTCTTTCTATGAGAAATGACTGATGGCAAGCTATGAAATATTTCTCGTGGAGACGCGGTGTTAAAGGGCAGAACCCATAAAATCCGTCGGGTCCGTTGCAGCAGGCGGCAGCGTATTCGACTGACAGGTTGATAGAATACACAGCAGCTTATGGAAGATGAGAGGTGACCCATAAGCAGCGCACGTGCCACATGCGACGGATAAAATAGGTTTACTTTCTACTTTTCTATCCGTGGAATCCGTTGACAGTATTGGCACACCGAGAGAGGAAGCATTATTTCATTGGTGTAAACATTGACATAAAGGGTCCGCCAAATAACTTTTTTTTTTTGAAAATGCTATAAAAAAAAACTACTGAATATTTTCTCAAATTTCTTTTTTTATTTGAAAGTACAATCCTTCAGGTTAATAATGGAAAATAATTTCATTCAAATGGCTGCCTCGGCTGGCCATGCAGTTTTTAAGCACATTATCGATTGTGTGCAGCTGTATTTCACCAATGGCTTCACGAATATTGTCCTTTAAAGCGTCAATTGTCTCTGGCATGTCGGCGTATTACTTATCTTTTACGGCACCCCACAAATAATAGTCCAACGGTGTCAAATCGCAGCTCCGCTGTGGCCAAACGACATCAGCTCTGCGGCTGATAATGCGATCTTCAAAAACAGGGCGCAAAACATCGAGTGTAGCTTCGGCTGTGTGGCACGTAGCGCCGTCCGTTGAAACCAAATGTTGCCAATATCCTCCTCTTCAATTTTTGTGAACAAAAATTCGTTCAACATGGCCCGATAACGATCGCCATTGACTGTAACGGCCACTCCTTGCTCATTTTCGAAGAAAAATGACCCAATTATGCTTCACGCACACTTTCTGCCACAGCAGCAATTTTCTCGGGTGTACGCACTGTTTTTGGCTTTTCACGCTTTGGTTTATCGATGAGGATGCCAGTTTCTTTCACTTTTTTCACAAGATAACGAACATACGGAGCTGACGGATCTTCTTCCAAAATCCGTACGCAATTTTCGCACACATTCTGCAACATTACCATGATTTTCAAAGTAATGTCGCCGAGGGGGAAGTAATCATCTTTTTACAATGTCCCTTGAATACAGAATTCACATGAATTCAAAAAAATGTTACTGAATTCAACTGAATACTGAATTCATTATGAATTCACCTAAATAAAAAGTGAATACGCTGTGAATTCATGTTTTTTGCAATGAATTCTTTTGAATGCAACGAAATACTTCTGAATTCCCTGAATTCAGTTGAATTCTCATCGGAATTCACAATTGAGTAAAAAGGAATACAATAGACAATTTAACGAATAGGTATTATAGTTTATTTTATATTTTCCATTAAAAATTCAGTCTTGAGTTTATATTACATAAACGATCGTATGCAATTTTTTTAGATAGTATAGTTTAGGATTTTATAATCCATTTACGTTGATAGTGAGACCGAAAGATGATGTTACAATTGGAGTAGAGACGTGGCGCATATAATGGGAAATATCAATGTATTCATGAGTATAAATGTCAAGCATCTCCAAGCTTCCATGCTGAGTCCATGTGTACCAATGAGCTAATACTCCCAATCCAAAAGCCATACATCCATCTGGGGGTTCGATTGGTGCGTGATTTAAGGTATATTCCCTTTGTCTTTTGTTTCCACTCATATACGAAAAATTGAGAATATTACCAATCGCTTTTCCGTATTGTGGAATATCAAATAAACACCAATCGTTAAGGTAAATTTCTGACTGATTGACACATTCATCTTCTGCAATGCGTGGAGGCGCTGTATTTGAATTAATAAATCTCATAAGTCTATCCGGGCTCACTTTATCATGGTCGTTATTGCACATCAGCCAAAGAAGTGTTGATTTTTTTACATAGACAACCTTTCCATTTGTTTTTTTGATCGCAATATATCTTTTGGGAATGCTGTTGTCTGAATGAACAAAACAAATATTTTAACATTGTGAGCATTATGAAATAATTAAAATCAAAATTACCGTTTTCAAAAGCGAGTTCCTTAATATTTAAATTTCCATTTTTTCCAGCCATGAGAACTTGAACATCAAATTGTAAGCCTTCTTTATCACTACTGCTTAATACATTTTCCTCAACTGTATCATCATCATGGACATTATCATCAGTGTTTTCATCCGAAAAATTGTCATCAACTTGTAAAACTCCACTGCCTTTACCATGTACCTTACTCACATCGCTGCTATTAACCGGAAGTTGTTGGCGAGGACTTGTATTGAAGAACTTTGAAATAGATTGTTTATTTTCTTTGGTCCCAGGATCGACATCGTGCTGCGACATATGTCGAACAAAATTTGAAATTATCCACCTTTTACAATTGCTTTTCATTGAATGCACGAATATCGACACGTGTTTTTGACAAATCCAACAAACGACAGTTGCATGCGGAATATTTTCCGTATCAAAGTAAACTTTAATTTCTACATTATTTTTGTCAAAGCCCCAATTTCTTTTTGTAGCTGCAACATTAGCAATGAGCTCTGTAATTTTGTTAGTAGATATGGCAGAGAAGTTTTCAGTTTTTTGTTGTTTTGCTAAAGGTGAGTCTCGTGTATCTAGTCTCGGCCTTTTCGCCGATAAAGCAGCAGATGTATGTCCTTCTAATGCTTGTTGTTTCTTGAGGACGTTTTCACAACACATTCTGGCACTTGAAATTAATTTTTTGTGTCCCGGGAAAAACTGAAACCTACAAAAAAGTTATTATAGAGATTAAGAATGATTCAGAAAACAGTTTACATTTCAGGTTGATTGGCAAATGGACCCAAGCAAATGTTGTAATCGTCTGCGGAAAGAATATTTTTAAATATTGTGCGGGCAGATTTCTCCATTTCCACAATATCCTCCGGTGTTATTTGTGAAATTGTTGTTAAATGTTCAAACCCGTTGATTTTTAAAATTAATTTTATATTTTCTGGAACAATTCCAATTTTTTTTTCAATTATTTTCCAAACACTTTCCGTTTCAATCTCGTTCTCCATTATTTTAAAATTTTAAAAATATACAGCCGTATTTATAATAGCTGCGGAACTTCGTGTTATCCCTAACTAATGACTAACCCACTGGTTAAACTCAAATTACTATTTATAATCATTTTTAGAAGATAACTAAGCTTTCGTAACGTTTATATAACTAACTCACGGCGGTAGGTGTGTTAGCGATTTGTTAGCTTTGCAAAACATGTTTCCCGCGCAAAATGATAAATGGTGCTTCGCGTTTAATTTCGTTTGAATGATATGAATGTGGTAAAAGGGTAATAAATAATTGGATAAATTTGCAAAAATTGTGGAGCAAAATGGTTCACCCTTTTTGAATAAATTGAATATGCTAGACGAAAAAAAAAACGAAAAAAAACCTATGAGAATATTAAATATAAAACATTCAAAAATAAATATAGATTTTCAAAACGAAATATAAAAAATTAACTGCATTAGTAAGAGTAAGAAAATTATAATTTCATTAGAAGAAGAAGATGGCAGCAGAAAAGAAGGACGCATTCCTGTCAGTTTTCAATACAATTTGGAGAAGCGTTGCCATCACAAACCTACGATAATAGGAAACACGTCAATTAGTTAATGCATGGGTTATATTTCTTTATAAATAAGAAAATTTAGTCAGTGAGTTAAATTTTTAACTACCAGTTACGTAACAAGTGAGTTAGAGAATGGTTTGAGATCTATTATTAATACGGCTTATAATCTTCTACTGAAAGCGATTGTTACGAGGGTTTTTGTGTAAGAATATTCGAGAATGGTAAATAAACGTCAAACTATAACGGTACTGCAAAACAAGCGCGGCATATTTATTTCACACGTCAATTTGACAGTGATTGCCAAGTTCTGTTTCTTTTGAATTCCTGAATTCACTATATGAATTCACGAATTCGGAGTAAAAATGTTCTGAATTCAGTGATTACAAGACGAATTCATGTTTTTTAACGCGAATTCAATTGAATTCATTATGAATTCATGTATTTCATTGAATTCATGTAATTTTCATTTGAATTCCTATGAATTCACTGTGAATTCATATTAAAAGTTCCTTGAATACACTGATTACTTCCCCCTCGAATGTCGCAATATTTCCCAGCGTTGTTCAAGCGTACCTATACACAACCATATTCGTTCAGCGGAAGGATAAAACTAATTATCTGTCAAATCTGACATGAGCTAAGTGTTACCATTCGCGAAATAAGCACTAGTTGAGAAAAAAAAACGTTAGATGGCGGACCCTATATTATAGACTGCTAGTAGACGTCTTCGCCTTGGTTGCAACAACATAACCACTAGCCCTCTTGGTTCGGAGCGGAATAATTTGGAAATTCACACTTTTTCGAAGTGACATCTATTGTTAACAATGATGAAACAATTTGAATTTCAACCGTTTTACTTGCCAAATTCACTAACGCCCAATAGGCATTCTATGCACTTATGGGTGCAAATATTTAGAGAGATGAACTGTGAAATAAATTGCTACAGATAACAGTTATATCAAAATAATTTTGTGTATATTTTCCAATTTAGTACTCCGCACACCCCCTAAGGTCGGTTATCTGGTCCCAAACTAAGCATGCTAGAGACCTAATTTTTCTTTTTATTAAAATTCATTTAATTGTTGTGATTTGACCAGAAGGAAGATTTAAAACTAATGGTTTTAAGTATTAACAAAAATTTGTTAACTAAAAACCAGGAAAATGTGGGGCTCTAATTTTGCGCCACTTGAATAGAACATGCATTTAGTTTGACAGTTATCTTTGGCACATGGATTCATATTTTTCTTTGATTGATTTTTTTTTGTTAATTTAGAGTATGTATTTAGTTAAACAAAGAAATAAAATGGGTGGGGAAAAAGCATCAACCGAGTCGGAAAAAGGACAAATCAAAGCTTAAACGACGCTCGCATATTTATTGTTCAATTAGCTAAAGAAAATCGGGAGGAGCCGAAACGTTATATCTATATTTTTAAGTAATGACTAATGAGTCTAACTATGAATAAAAACATGAAAGGCCACATAAGAGTGCTTACTAATGTTGAAAGGCGACTTATACATATTAAAAAAGTCGTCAAATTCTCACGACTCTTTTCCAAAATCAGGAAAAAATGTGGTATCAAAGCAAGTCTCACAATTATTCGTCGTATTATTTCGAATGCTAAGCATATAAAAAGACTAGAAATTAAGAAGAAGAAGTTACCCCTTAACCCGGTTTGAAAAGCGCAAAGCCTTCGTTTTTGTCGCGTACATAATGACCTGGATTTAGTAGAAGAATCGTGTGGTCTTCTCAGAGGAAAATAATTTAATTTGGAAGCCCCTGATGGCCATATAGCTACTAATTCCATAACCTCCGCAAAGAAACTCATCATTTGGACCGGCTGCATAGCAGAGTTGAAGGTGTGATGGTATGGGGACCGTTTCATATTATGGCACCTGCAAATTAAAATTGTTGTTAACCGCAATGAATGCGTTGTCTTACAATGATAAGGCTTTAACATATTTTCATAACCTTTTTGGACATCTGCCGTGGATCTAACAACATGATAAAGCGTCAATATACATCAATAGCGCCCGTATTGTTAAAACGTATTTATAGAGCCAAATTGTGGAGCTTAAAAGCTGACCGGCCTACTAACCGAATTTGAATATCATCGAAAATGTTTGGCAATGGTTGAAATTGACACGTCAAATTTATGGATCGGAACAACAATATTCGACTGTATCTAAACCATCGAATTAGCTTGGAGCTCGACTTCGCTAAATTATTTGGCCAATTTTTATATGCATCCCTTCCAAACCGAATGTGTAAATTTTGGAGCAGAAAGGTGGCAAAAAGCGTGCTATTTTTTTTGCAAAAGAAAGCGGCCGTTAAACATTATTGTGTAGCTGAAACTTCGATAATACGGTATAGGAATCAACTTATATGAACCCCATGCCTCTGGTACGGGTACCTCTACCTAATAGCATTTCTCGTTTCTTAAAAGAGCTTTTTTATTTCAAGTCAAAATGAGCATTTTGCACCCGCGAACTGGTAATCAAGGATAGACGTAAAATTTAACCTGATGATGATTAACAAAAAATACAAAACTGCACAAGTTAAGAGGAACGCGATGCATTTTATACAGACAGATTATTATCATATTGGACTGGCAACAAAATAAAAAACCAAAATCGCTGTGATTCACTATTCCTTCACAATTTTACACACATTCATTAACTGACTTTGCAAAACTGGACTTGCAGTCACAATCTTGTTTTTTAAACCACAAAAGAAGTGCGTGCGTGCTGTAGCATACCCGTGTCTTAAAGACTCGCCGGTTAGGTTGTCTCCATTTCAAGGACAATTTATATAGTTTCATTAGCCTCTACATCTTTCCATTTAAACCAAGTCTATATAAAAAGAAACAATGAAATTGAAAATTATAAACAATAACTTTTGTAATAATTATATAATTTTTGCAATGGGTTTTGCACCTTCGACAAATGAACAACATGAACGAGATAATAACGCAATAATGCCGAGAACTAGTTTCGAGTTTACCTACCTGCGGATATAAACTACATGATTTCAAATCGGAAATTTAGAATACGTTTTGTATTATAGCTAATGGTATTTGCCGGAGTGGATACCTACCTATGCTATTTATGGAATTTATCATTTTTGGGTATATTAGTTGCTTGGATGTTGCTATGAATTGTCCTTTGCCACATTTGCCTTTTTAAGTCGCGTCTTGGCAATTTGAAAGTGTTAAGATGATTTTGTAAGTCACTTCTTCTTCTCGATTGGTAAATAATGCGTGTCGGCCCTTTAACAGTAGTAGATATTAGTAGTACAATCTTAAGCTTTCCCTGGACAACAGCCGATATACTCGCTGTTACTTTCTAATCGAATGTGGGTGGTTCTAGTAGTAACGTATATGATTTAAATCAGCTCGGCGGGTACCTAATTAAAAAAACAATGATTAGCCAAATTGTTTAAGTTAACAGTAGAAGGGAGGCTTCTTCATAACACACGAAACGTTAGCCGTTGGTATTAGCTTAAAACCTTGTATATTGATAGATTAGTAAATATACAAGATTTCAAGCTAAGTCAAAATTATTACATGCCTAATTCATCGTTTTTCAAAATTCGTATAAGGGAAGAAAAAATGGGGTGCAAACTTTTATATTTCGACCTTACACTTAACTTGCCAATATAGGTAGGTACTCAAAAATTTTGAAAATCTTTATAAATGGGTAAAACACAAACGCACTTTATCTTCGACTGCAATGCAACTATTGGATTTCGCTTCGACCTTTCTCTTGGTATATTCATAAAGAGAAACGTCATGCTTTTCCTTTGTTTGGTGTGTTAAAGCCGTGAAAAAATAAAACTTGCGACGCCCTTAGGATAGCGCCATGACAAACATTTTTATTTGCAGGTGCCCCCACACCATCACACCTTCAACTCTGCTATGCAGCCGGTCCAAATGATGAGTTTCTTTGCAGAGTTTATGGAATTAGTAGCTTTGCGCTTTTCAAACTTCTGCTTAATTTTTAGTCTTTTTATATGCTTAGCATTCGAAATAATACGACGAATAGTTGTGAGACTTGCTCTGATACCACATTTTTTTCTGATTTTTGGAAAAGAGTCCTGAGAATTTGACGCCTTTTTTAATATAAGTTGCCTTTCAGCATTAGTAAGCACTCTATGTGGCCTTTCATGTTTTATTCATAGTTAGACTCATTAGTCATTACTTTAAAATATGGATATAACGTTTTGGCTCCTCCCGATTTTCTTAGCTAATTTAACAATAAATAGGCGAGTGTCCTTTAAGCTTTGCTTTGTCCTTTTTCCGCCTCGATTGAGGCCTTTTCTCCACCCATTTTATTTCTTTGTTTAACTAAAAACCTACTCTAAATTAACAAAAAAATCAATCAAAGAAAAATATGAATTCACGATAACGATTTGATAACGGTCAAACTAAATGCATGTTCTATTCAAGTAGCGCAAAATTAGGGCTTCACATTTTTCCAGTTTTTAGTTAAAAACATTTTTTTAATACTTACCTAAAGCTTTAGTTTTTAATCTTCCATTTGGTCAAATCACAACAAATCCGTGTTTGTTTATCCCATAGGCCTGCAGCCTAAACGCTTGGACGGATTTCTTTCAAACTTCGTATTTACCTAAAGTCTGTTGGCTCACCGCTAGGAGGCGTTTTTTTTTCTGTTTATGCTATCCCTAATATTATCGGTACTTCCTATATAAAAATTTAAATTTTTTTAGAAAATGGGTCTAACGATTTGAACCCAAAATGGAAAATGCGTTAATGTACGCATGCTTAGGACGACTGCATAGCCAGTTTTACGACAAAAAGTCCAACAACGGTACTTTTGAAAATTGGCTCTTTCTTGAAAACGGTAGGTATACTGTATACACAATTTGACCAAAAACTCAGTTTTAAGCTACAATCGTCATTCTAAGCTTGATAGAAAACTCAGTTTTTCTCTAAAATGACTGCGTCCTTCGATATTATACACCCTAATCGCCCATAAATAAATGAATTAATATATAGTTGGCGCAACAGGTTATAGGAACCCAAGGCCCAGCTTCTGACAACCATTCATTTGTGTGAGTTTTTATTTTTAGGACGAATGGTAGGGGCCTAGAATTTTATGCCGATTGCGAAACGCTTAATTTAGAAGCATTTTCAGGACAGTTAGACGAATATTGTCTACATTGTCACGACAGTGCAGATGCGCATCCTCTTAGAGTGATTCTTAATTTATGTTTGAAGATTGAGTTTATGTAGATCAAAAACAAAGTTGGCCCTAAAGCCGATCATTGAGGTACAGCAATATTTAATCGAAGCTGATATAATGTATGCCTCGGTCGAGCGTCTTTCGTCTTTTTTGCTATGAAGCAAACCAATTATAGACTGCTGCTATCACTGCTAAAGCTATGTTTGGACGATTGCCAGATCTAACAATAGCAGACGATTGATAGATACCTTAACCTAACAATTTCATTGTCAGATGACGGTCTCACAATGATCTGACAAAACATTTTTTCAAAAATTTTGTTAGAAAAAATTGTAAATTCACAGTTGTAAAGTCCGTAGTAGACGGCATGTAGAAAGCCACATACGTATGTAGCACTAATGTTATTTTTACGTCAGCATTGGTCCCAATGGCTACCTGCCGTATACTAGCTTTCTTTGTGACATTCATATAATGGTATACATACGTATAAGTACGATATGTGTCACTCTCGGTTGATGTCAGAGCTACATATACGTATGTGACTTTCTACATGCCGTGTACTACGGCCTTAAGCCATTTGGGCCAATTTTTTTTATTGACAGACCTGACAATATTATTGATTTTTATTAGGAGTTTATTAGTAATGTTAACCATGGCGATTTTTAAATAAAAAACAAAATAAATAAACTAAAAAAAATGATAATTGTCTGAAAGTTGTTCGAGAAGTACTGGTAATAAAACTTGTTTTTAAATCCTTTACTTATCTAATTGCAAATTTCTACAAAAAGGTAAAGCATCCTGTTTGGATTGTTTTTTTTTTCTTTTATACATAAAGTCGCAGTCGTGCACTTTATTTTATAAGTGTTTTTGATTCTTGTTCAGTAGACATTAAATGGTTTTGTGAAGGTCGAATATCGTGCATTGCATTCGAGTTCTCCCAATCAAGAAGATGAGTCATATTAACCTTTTGCATTCCTGAACCAAATACCAAACTACTCTTTAGTCGAATTGTCGATAATAAATTTGTAGACGCTATTATTTAATGCTAATAAATGTGCACGTGCACTAATGAATGAATTAAATTTTATATATTCTTGGACGATCATGATCGATATTGGCAATTCACGTGTAACTACAATAGCGATTTTATATTATGGCCGGACCCGTTGATCTTTGGTACGAGTACTAGTTAAACAAAAATAGTTGGCGCAACAGGTCCGTATAGGCTAGGCACCCTTGGCATATCTTTTAACAGCCATTCGTTTGTGTGAGTTTCTATTTTTTGGGACAAATGGAAGGTACCTACAGTTTTATGCCGAGTCCAATCCGAACGGCTGAGTTTAAAAGCTTTTTCAGGACAGTACTCTCCGATGTTTGTCGACGTTCGAGAGAGGTGGGACAGCAGAAAAAACTTTAAGATGTAATTTGTGCTTTCTGGGGATCCCTCGTACAGTAATCCAGCACACTTAACCACTGCGCCCACGAGTGTTAGGAAGGTACCTAATGTTAAAAATTAATTAAATAATGGGCTTAATTTTTCGAGTTGAGAATGTCGATTACAGCTTTTGTTTGATCCACTTGATGCGAACTTGAGTCCCATTGCCGTCAGTTTTGCTTTATATAAAGTTCGGTCAGACCTTATCTTAAAGTATCTTATCTTAAAGATCTTAAGATCTTAAAGTTTTTTCGTATGCTGTGGACAAGCCATAGAATTACACCTTTAAAAACAAGAATGGTACTAGCCAAAACATTACTCATTCCGCTTTTGCTTTACGGTTGTGAACTTTTTCACAATTGTGATTCTGTGCACAAGCGTAAACTGAATGTTGCTTACAACAGCATTGCAAGGTATATCTATGGAGTGAGAAGGTATGACCACATTTCGCAATTCTCCAAATCTATATATGGCGTTACTCTTGGAAATCTTTTCAAACTAAGAACTTTAACATTGCTAAACAATATATTGCAATCACGTCAGCCGCCTTACCTTTTTAATAAGATATGCCTGTCGCGTTCTCTTAGATCTTTGAACATTGTACCAATGCATTACGCATCTTTAGTATCCGAGCGCCATTTTTTTATAAATGCGATACGTCTATGGAACGCTCTTCCTCGACATCTAAGGATGATTAGCTGTACAGCACTTTTCGGAAGGAAGCTTAAGGAGTACTTGGAGACATTAATGTGATGATGATTGTTATTTTATTATTTATCTATCCCCTTTCTTTCTTATTAATTATTTCCTTTATCCTTTTCTCATTGTTTATCTTTCTTTTGTTTATTGGATTCAAAAAATTATAATCTACAATATTGTTAGCTTCTTTTTCTATTTTTGTAACACATTATTTAAAAATATTATTTAAAGATATGAATTAAGCTTATGCTATCTAAGAAGATATTGTATCTTATTGTATAAGTCTATACGAATAAATAAATTATGAATTATGAATTATGAATTATGAACTTACTTGTCAATGCTGACTTTACAGCTCATGAAATTAATTGTCCAATTAGAATGGATTCATCATTTTGTCTAACATCCTCTAGGAGCGTCTATACGGAAAAGCTTTTCCTTTTACAACCTAAGCTTCTCCTATTTCGTTGAAGCCATTTCCTGATCTGAGTTCAGATTTTCTTACACGTTTCTGTTTTGTATTGGTGCATGAACTTGCAATCTGATTAATAATCTATACGATCTCTGCTTACACTTTGTTTATGCATTAAATTGCAACTCGTTAGTTAGCGTTTGTATTTCTGCACCGTAATTAAATTCATTAATCAAAACTTTCAACCTAAAAATTAACATATGAGTTGCTGTATTACCTGTGTACGAACATTTAAAAGCCAGTGAAAAATAACTTGAATTTATTTTCCACTAGCGGTGAGGTTATTTCCTGGTACCAGAAACTTGCAATCTCGAAAATAGGACCATCAACAATGCCCTTAAACAATTCTGCAGATGAGTGGATCTATACTCCGGGGTAACAATTTATAAAGTCTGATGAAGATCCTTCTCCGATCGAGTCTCTCTCAATCTCTCAAGAGGTTCTATATGCAGCCAGCATCAAGCATTGAAGACCAGTGGCAACATTGCCAACAAAAAACCATCAGAGACGCCGCCTCTGATGCTGACCACCACAACGAAACCCCTGGTTCGACGGCGAGTGCCGGCAAGCACATGCAGCGAAATAAGAGGCATACAAAGCAGCGCTGAAAAGAAGGAACAGAGCTGCTCGTGAGCTCTACGCGCAGAAAAGAAGAGACGAACACCGGCTTCTCAGGAGAAAAAAGAAAGAGCACGAGAAGCGCGGGATAGAGGAAATAGAGAGATGCTACAGCAGGAATGAGGTCCGGCAGTTTTACCAAAGGGTAAAAAGAACCTGCCAAAGCTACAGAGCCCGAACCGAAGCCTGCAAGGACGAACAAGGGAACATCATAGTAGAATCGCAGTCGATGCTGAGGATATGGAGTAACTACTTCTGCAGACTGTTTAACGGCGATGACGAACTATATCCCGCTGTCAGGCAGAATGAACCATTCAATCTGGACGATGAAGACCAACAATTCCGTCCACTCGACCTGGACGAAGTGAAGATAGCCATATCTAAGCTTAAGTCCAACAAAGCCGCTGGAGCCGATGGCCTAACCGCCGAGCTATTTAAAGCAGTAGGCGATGGCTTGGTTAGAAGCATGCACCAACTCATCTGTAAAATATGGTTGGAGGAAAGTATACCCGATGAATTGAACCTCCAATTGTGCACGCCACCTAAGGTTGGGTCTTCCTCTGCTACGTTGTCCCTTAGGGGTGGACTCAAAGACTCGTCGGGCTGGTGCGTTGCTGTCCATACTACTCTTCTTTCTCTCAAATCATCCCAGGAGGTTTTCATCCGATTTCGACAGAGTCCATGATTCTGCACCATACAGCAGGACCGGGATGATTAGGGTCTTATATAATATCTCCTTGGTTTTATGAGAGAGGGCTTAACTTCTTAGATGTCTTCTTAGCCCGAAGAAACAGCGATTGGCAAGAATAATTCTTCATTTTGATCTCTGCGCTGATGTCATTTTGCGAGGGGATAGTGGAGCCCAAGTAAGTCTTTAACTACTTCGAAGTTGCATCTGTCCACCGTGACGTTTTGTCCGAGTCGTCGATGCTGAGACTCCTTTCTCATTGACAGCATATAAATACATCATTTTGTCGTCATTTACACCCAGACCCATCTTCGCCGACGCCGCGTCTGTTTCAGTGCTTGCAAATGCGCTCGCTGCGATCTTCCTATAATGTCAATATCGTCAGCATATGCAAGCAGTTGAACAAAAATTATATAATTATAATTTATGTTCACAGATACAACAATCACAACCATTTTGGGCGAAGGCATTTGGCGATTTGGAGATCACTCTGCTGTACATTCTGCTTCGTTATCTTAGCAATATTTACAATATTATCTCTTTGGCCCTCTAAAAAAATCATTTGTCAAATAAATTTGATGTAACTATTACGGAAGTAGGACTGTTTCGGAAATAACTAAGAACTTAAATAAATGTACCTACCTACTGTGTGGGTAGGAACCAACAACTCATTTAACTAAATTACCCAATTGACCTATTGCTTTGGCTCTAATGCTATTTAACGTACTTAATCCAATTTGTTTCAATGTGTGTCGGTAAACCTGAAATGGTTTACAATTCTGTTTTCCTCAGACCTTCAGATGTTAAAGCATTACCTTCACCCAAACCAAATAGGTAATGAAATGACTAACAGCAGATTCATTTTTGTCGCGGATTCTGTATACCTACCTACTGAAATTGTGGGTCAGCATCAGCACACTTTGATTGCTTCAATGAAATTGAAGGAAGGGACTTGTTTCATCTTTAGATAAGTTGGAGTCGAATCACATCAATCTCTCTCCATGCTCCTTGGCAGCGCCGGATTTAAAGTTTTTGGGCCCTAGGCTTTTACAAAAAAGGTGCCCTATTTTATATTTGATTTAATGTTATGTACTTGATAAATACTGTCTATCGACAATGACAATACGCAAGTATGTCCTACCCAAAAATTGCTTTCGCAATTCCAATAAATTATTGCATATTTCGTACGCGCATATGAAAGTTCAAAACAACCACACTTCGCTTAAAAGGCTTCGAAACGTTCCACCAAATCTGGCTGAAGACTTTAAAGGGGAAAATCCGGAAACGTAAAATGTAACGGTGACGAATTTGTTGTGCAAGTGTTTTTACTTAGGATTTCAAAAATGTGGTAAAAATTGACAGGAAAAACAGTGGTAGGTTTTAAAATTGGCTGGGAGATTAGATGCCAATACTTTGAGAAATGATTCCTGGGTACACTCTTAAAAATAAGTTATGTGTAGTTCTACAATAAGGGTCTATCTCCAATGCGGAAATCATTTAGGCTTAAATTATAGCTATCAGTAAAATAAACTGCATACGTTAAAACACTAAACAATACAAATCTGAAACATTTTACGGTAGTGGAATGATTTGGTGGAATTGACTGATTATTATTTGATTTGAAAAAGTAAATAAATAAAGTTTATGTTAAATTTCTCAATATGTTTTTTAATAAATGGGTTTTATAATTTATAAGCTTATTTAAGCATACAATTTGTAAAAAAAAACTATTCAGCTTACACAATTTTTACGTTTCTATTTTACATGGCTATAACTGGTGCCTTAACAAGAATGAAAATTAAAGAAAAGGCTTATATGTGTAAGGATGTACATTGATCCAAGCTAACGCAAATATCTCAGCTTATACTGACTATAGAAACTTTGTTAAGGGGTTTAATTTTGGGAGAAATGATACAACTTTGAACTGCGTTTAAATAAAACATATGTCTTTTTAGACTTTCTGCAGTGTATAAAGTAGTGACGAATATCTCGCATATACTCTTCTTTACCACCAGAACGACCACCTTAATTTGCACTTCGTTTTGCAACTTGCAAAAACTTCCTCTAGATTTTCGCATTTTCTTTTTTTAGCCCGATTCGATAACGCCTTCTGCATTAGCATTCGCTTAAGATTCTCAAATGATCTCTCCGGGTAACAAAATCTGCTTCCGAGGAACTCGAAGCGAACTGTTTTTGCTGGGAAGTGAAGGTGAGGAGCGAATGAACAAAAATCCATTTAAGTTGGTTTTGGTTTTAATATTCTCTCATTGATATGTATTTTTAAGAGTTGAATGACCAAGTGTAGTAAAATTTTTGGCTGCAGAGGTAGATTTGAAAAATATTAAGAAAACTTGGTAAATCTACCACATTGTGGAAGAAGCCAGTTTTTGAAGTTTTTGTGGTGCCCCATCTGTCGTGATGCCCTAGGCCTGGGCCTAGTTGGCCTAAGGGTAAATCCAAGGCTGCTCCTTGGCAAAGGGAAGGTAACATTGTGTTTCCTAAAAGATACAATTTAATTATTATTGTTATGCAGAAATCCGTATTAACGAATAACGAATGTCATGTATAACATCAACAATTCTCTCGCACCAATTCCTTTGTATCTATTTTTTTGACATTTCACTGTGAGCAACGTTTATGGAAAATAATGGAAACCCCTTTTTATCACCATAGCTGCGGTTCTTGGTATGCATTTTAAGCGCTTATATTTGTTTTTTGTTATAGTGCTTAAAACTAAGCTTAGAGGGAATTGCAATATCGCTTAAAATCGAATCGCATATTGGTAGAATTAATCGGAATGTATTTTATTTATTTATTCATTTCGTCTACCGAATTCAAGGTTCTCACAGATATTGCGGAGCATGTCTGGTGGATCTCGGTCAAATATATATAATAGAAGGGTGTTGCTATTCGCACGTTGTTCGGAACACGGGTACGTAACGAAATGTCAAAGTTTATATTGCGTCAAGTTGGAGTATGTGGCTCGCTACGCTCGCGTCAAGGTTTAGAACCCTTTGATTTGAGGTTAAGCTCGAACGAATTTTTTATTCGCTAGTTTATGGAACGCGAATTAAATGATGGGGATTGCGAATAAACTTTGCAAATTCGCGCCATGGGTGTTTTCGTTCGCGGCAGAAAGTTTGGAATTCGAGATTCCGTTATTTAAACCGTTTATAAACTTCTTTTTTTAATACATTTTGGTGGGATAATTAAGGGTTGGGGTTGAAATACTGTATGGTCAAAATTCTGTTTTCAAAATACTGTATTTCAAAATACTGTATTTCAAAATTCTGTATGAACAAAATTCTGTATGAACAAAACTCTTTATTTCAAAATTCTGTATATCAAAATTCTGTATTTAAAAAAAATGGTTTTGATAATGTAAAAAAGTGCGCACTTCTTTTATTTTTATATTTTACTGTCTCCTTGCATATCTACATAGATTTATAAAAACAAAGTGCGAAGAATACCTGAAGAATTTTGCTACTGCAATATAACCTTTACCTTTAGCGGTTAAAAAAAAAAAGAATTTTACTACTGCACTCCAAATCAATATTTGTAATCCTTGCATCAATTTAGAATTGATCATTATTAAATTACACACAATATTCAAGAATAAAGAGGTTGTACGAAGATAGCATTTCTCTTAAATAAATAATGTTCTCTCGTTCCTTACACAAACACAGGTACCTACATACATTTCTTTGAAGTATTAAGTTTACTGTTATGTTTTTGTTAAATTATGTTCCTAAATGATTTCCAATTTTTGTTTTTTTTCCAATAAATTTAAAAAGTTATATTACAGCTTGCTTTTTCTTAGGCAAACACTTTTTCAAAAAATAGAATTGGGTATAAGCAGCTATTCGGAAAACAGAATTTTGCACATACAGTATTTTGAATATACAGCATTTTGGATATACAGCATTTTGGATACACAGCATTTTGGATATACAGGGGGCAGATCACGTAAAATGAAAACGATCGAACGACATCGTTTCGACAATAGCAGTCTCTGTTTATTTCCACAGATATGATAGAGACAGCATGCGAGAAAACGATATCGTTCAATCGTTTTTATTTTACGTGATCTGACGCCAGCATTTTGAAATACAGAATTCTGAAATACAGAATTTTGTTCATACAGTATTTTCAAAAAAAAAAAATACAGAATTTTGTCGATATTCGTTCGTTCGTAGGTAGTTTTACGCTCTCATGTGAATAGTTCTTAATTACGTAATCCGATGTTAATTCAGACTGCTCAATCAATTTATTCTGATCACATAAAGCTCGCTCTGATCATTCTCTAAACGAAAAAAGAAACATAACTAATTTAAAAAAGAAACACGAACTTTTTTTTTTACACTTCAAGCTCTGCTCTGAATTAAAAAACAAAAACGCCCATTAATCAAGAGGTTAGTGAAGAGCAAAAGCTACCTTCACAACTTAAGCAAAAAAGCTATCAAAAGCATCATGATTTGATCTCGATCAAAGTGAACTTTTATTTTGCCTTCTATCCCCAGTTTCGCACAAAAAGTTTAAACTACATTTTTAGCTTAAACTTCAGTTCAATAAATTAGTTCAGTTTCACAGTTTCGTTTAAACCTTGAACAGAGTTAATTCTGTAGTTTATGTTTAACGACAGCCGTTTAAGCCTCAGATCACTTAACAAGGTGACGTTACATTTTCTAAGCTGCCGATGATGTGACGTTTTTTTGCGTGTTTTTTTGAAAGAAAAGACAAGGATGTAGAATACATAGATACTGCCAAATTCTATTCATTAAATTTTATTAAACTGCATTCAATTGAATTGAAGTTCAGATTACATTGTGAAATCGGAGAGTTCCAAATGATATTTTTGCTTGTGCCCCTCAGGAATGAATTGTTGTCGAAAATGTTGTCAAGTATTCTACATTTTATGCATGTCAAATACTTGTGGCAGACTACACAAGCAAAATGTTAGGCTACTACATTTTGCTTGTGCAGTCCATATCTGTCGAAAACTAAAAAGAACAGCTTTTCAGCAATTAAGCCAAATTTAAAAAAAATTAAGCTAGGTACAATGGATTTTAGCTAAAAGATGTCACTGTGTCATCCAGTTGTAAAATTGTTGTTATAGCTGCGAAGTTGTTGATGGGATTTAAAATGCCCCAGCTCAGCAGCGTACAGCCAGAATGATTTTCGTGAAGTGTTTTTTTTTTTTTTTTTGATTGAATGTTTCGAACGTTTCTTTATTTAGGGTAAATTGGGAACAGGATTCAAGATCAGTTACTTTATGCTTTTGAAAAACGTAGTTGGTAACTTCCTTTCATTGGTTATCGGAAGTACCATAGACACTGATAAATATTTATAGCCAGCAACTGTTAGACCCTTAGAAATGTGACAGGAGTAAACACAACTTACTTACTTATCGGGCTCCCGACCCGTGAAGAGTCTCTGCCTGAGACAGTGCAGACTTCCATCCTCTACGATCCCTGGCACGCTGCTTCCAATTGTCCAGACCAAGCGCTCTGGCATCCGCGATGACTTGGTCTTTGAAACGGAGTTCGGTCTTCCTTGTCTTCTCGAACCTGGGGGCTGGGATTCGAAGACCCTCTTAGCTGGAGCATTATTGTCCATTCGCTCGATGTGCCCGAGCCAATGTAGTCGACGTGTTTTGGCTTTTTGGACTACATCCACATCTTGGTACAGCTCATAGAGTTCGCGGTTGTATCTTCTCCTCCATTCGCCCTCCTCGCACATAGGACCAAAAATCCGCCGAAGTATTTTTCTTTCGAAGGAGCCCAGTATCAGCTCTCCCTTCTTGCTTATCGTCCAGCACTCGGCCATAAAGCAGAACTGGCAGGATAAGGGTTTTGTAGAGCACACATTTCGTCCTTCGAGTTAGGAGTTTTGAACCCAATTGTTTTGCCAAACCGAAGTAGCAACGGTTTCCTAGGGTAATTCTTCGCCGGATCTCCACTAGGGTGTCATTCGTGGAGTTTACGTTTACTCCGAGGTAGGTGACCTCCTTAACTACCTCGAAATTGTTGCTGTGGAGCGAACACAAAATAATTGTGCTGATGACTGTATAATTCTATACACTTAAAACGAGCAAAGAATGTCATTTAGGTTTTAACATTTATCAGTTTTCGACGTAGAATACCCTCTCCAACAAAAAATACCATTTTTCCACGCTCCTTAATCCGAAACCATTCGTATAGTACTAGAAAAGTCTTTTAAGCAAATATAGATGTTTGACAATTCATGGACTTATGAGCGGATAAATATTCTGGAAACGCATAAGTAAGAGACAATAGAAGCTGTTAAGATAAAGATAAATCAAGTCATCAAATACCTAAGCCGTTCCTCGTATTGAGGTCTTAAAAAGATACATGTGTGACCCACTGTTTCATCCCACAACTTTTGTTAAACAAAAGAAAACTTGAAGTCCTGGTTTGTATGCGATACCACATTAGTCTGTGAAATTTAAATAATAATTCTTTTGCATTAAATTAATATTTATATCATCCATTTCAAGGTAAGCATAGTTACTTAATTCAAATATGAGTGACTTTCACAAATATACATAACTAGCTACTATCGCGATGAATGCGATTTAGATATCTGAAATCGAAAACTTCAAGAATTTTCGCAAATACTTAATCACATGTGAGCTTCTATTGAGACGAATGCGACTTATCTGAAATCGAAAGCATCAAGAATATCATATGCAAACACCTACATAGCAAACAAAACTCGTATAAAATATGTTAATTGGAAATATGCAAAAAAGTGATTATGCCAAACCATTTATAAAAAAACCACAGCACAAAAACTGCAAAAATTCTAAGGAGAATTTTGGCAAATACACCACACCTATCAAATTATCACATTATCTAAAATCGTGTTATTCACCCAAAGCCAAGGCCTATTTAAACACAGGTACAGATGCAAAAAAAAAGAAGAACGAAGAATTATATATCTAATCACATTCCAATAATGGACAAAACTATAGTAGAATTTTATAAAAAAATCGCAGCGAGCTAAAATTACGTCCATGTAGAATATTTCACAAGTCCGGATTTAAAAATGCAAGAAGTTGCAAAAAACAATAAATCCTTTTCTTTTTTTGCTATAGCTAGGTCCAATTTAAATCCGGTTAGCCCAGGTAATTCATAGTATGTACATACCTATCTATATACCTACAGATTCTAGCTGCAACTTTGACTGTTGTGTTTCCAAACTTATAGTACAAAGTAGTATAGCTTCTGCTCTAAAATAGCGAGAGCTCAGCTTACAGCGACTAGCGGACAAAATCAGTTAGCAGCACTGTGTCAACGTCAAGCCTAAGAGAGGGAATAAAGAGCGTGTACTCGTATGTAATTGACGAGGAACCACTTTTATACCCACCGGAGGCTGTAACAAAAAGTCTGTCGGTTAATAAAGATTCTGTACTTACTGGATGCATACTCTATCAGGTATTTTTAACTGATCGGCATCATACTCTATGCGCTGGAGAAAATATCTGTATCTTGTATATGATCACAAACCCTTGAAGATTTAAGTTCAGTTCACGCTGTAACTTCACCTGAGGCATTTCATTTTCCGAAAGGTGGTGCAAGTCCCTGCGCATAGTGTTAGTCGTTTTTTATCGTTCAAAGTGGACGCATAGTGATTTCGCGTATTTAGATAAATCTGTGCTAATCAATGTGTATGTAAGATCGATTTATAACTGATCGAAAAGAGTTAACAAAATATAACGTTTTTTCTTAAATTAAATAAACAAATTATCAGAGAAAAAAAATAATCCAAAAAAGTGTTTATACAAAGAAAAAAATAATTAAGTGGAGTTAATTAATAAAACAACAAAAACATAAATTCGTGTTAATTTTCAAACATAATTTGGAAGATAAAACTTGAAAAATCTAAACGGTGAGTTGAGCTATGCATAAGTGTGTGGAAATACAAGTGCTAAAAACTATAACGCTTGGAATGTTGGAATCGGAATTGCATATACCTGTACTGTACTGTAGTAATTGTTAGTCATTAAAAAGATTTCAGAATCGATAGGAAAATTACTTCTTTAGTCATCCTCATCCATGATGAGTAGGTATAGGCAGGTACTTAATTTATTTTTTTTTCGGCAATGATTTGCTAAGTCAATGCTGAGGCTGTTAAGAAGATAAATACGAGCATTCTAAGAATAGAAGTATCTGTCTCAATCAAAGATGCATTTCTTGGCATTTAGCATCTAGACTTGGGGTAGGTAATTTTTTAATAACAAACATTTTGGTACAGATGTGCTGTTTCTCTTCGATTTAAAAAAATATCCAATGTATCCGATCGTTTTGTTTCACCCAAGACTAAACCATTATACATTAATTGTTCCCTTTTTTTAACGAATAATATTGCGTGTGGTTGTGCAATAAAAAACCCTAAAGTGTATATATGTAGTAATTTATGTTTTTGTGATTGAATTTTTAATTTTTTTAAAAAGGGGATTCCAAATCCTGGAGCACTCAGACGAACCTCGGTCCATTGTATTGTACTACCAAGCAGAAACCCCTTCTTTGGTGTAGTGGTGGAGAAACTGTGATATTATTCGTTTCTCTTATGGTCGGTGGCAGAGTATTGATGTCCCCCGCCGGGGGTCGAACCAACGCCACTCGGATCACAAGCAATGACTCTAACCACTACACCATGGCCACCGCTTGTAGTAGGAAAACTTTTTAAATTCTACGGAAGAATTTTAGTAGTGAACTCTGTTTTTAACCCCCAGTTTCACAATGGAAGTTTAAACCACAATTTTAGTTTAAACTTTCCTTTTTTTCCCTTTTCACGGAACTCAAATTCCCACCAAATTCCCACGATACGTTAAAATAAAAAAATGTTTTATTCATTTTTATTATATTGAAAGAAAATCACAATGGCCGAGCTCCATTGACCACTAGATGACTAGCGGCATGCCAAGCTCCATTAGACAAAAACTGACATTTAAGTATTTGCACTAGATCTGTAGCACATATTAGGCGCGTTTTTTTTTGCAATCCTATATAGGCTTAGATAAATTTCGATAACTGTTCGATTGTACTGTGACTTGGCAGCACTATCCTAATTGACAATTGACATTTCAGCTGTTTTTTTTCTGTCTTGACAAATTTGCCGTACGGAAAATTTATTATCTGATTTTATTTTTCATTGTTTGTTTAATTTGTGCTAATAAAATGATAAATAGCGAGAACACACGGGTAGGCACATTAAAATATTTTAAAAGTGAAGTGTATCAGTGAATGAATTGTGCAGCCTCAGGAGTTTTGAGAAGAACTACACAAATTGCAATATACCTAACAAGTCGGATATCCAGTCAATACTCTGGAACTTGTGTGGAACAATCGACACAGAAAATGTCATCGACATAGTTTACCAACCACAAGCAGTGTTTAAGGTGCGCCCGGTTACTAGATGTACGAGTTCTATGCCCGGGCATGCAGAAGCAGTAGTTTCGATCAGTTTTAGTCCAGACGGTCAGCATTTGGCTACTGGTTCTGGTGACACAACGGTGCGATTGTGGGATCTAAGTACAGAGACACCACATTTCACATGTTCTGGTCACAAGCAATGGGTCTTGTGTGTTTCATGGTCGCCTGCTGGTAAAAAATTGGCAAGTGCGTGCAAAGCTGGAACTATTCTCATTTGGGATCCAGAAAGTGGCAAACAGCTGGGAAAACCCCTTACTGGGCACAAGAAATGGATAAACGGCTTGTGTTGGGAGCCATACCATCAGAATCCCGATTGTCGTAAGCTGGCCAGCGCTGGTTCGGATGGAGATGTTAGGATTTGGGATACTGTTCTTGGGCATTGTCTTTTAGTTATAACTGGTAAGTTGTCTTTATTTTTATTTTGACATGTGAAATAAACCAACATTTTTCCTTTTATAGGACACGGAATGTCGGTAAGCTCAGTGCGATGGGGTGGTTGCTGGTTGATATACTCTTCGTCAAAGGATCGTACTGTAAAAATGTGGCGTGCCGCAGATGGTGTTCTTTGCAGAACCTTTACCGGGCATGCTCACTGGGTAAATTACATTACGTTAAATACAGATTATGTTCTCCGCACGGGCCCATTTCATCCAGTCATGGACAAGAAAAAGACGTATGCAGAAATTCCAAGTAATCTTCCACTCATTATCCTTGCAAACATGCGCTGAACCATTTCCCGTTTTAGAGAAAGAATTGAAGGATATAGCTCAACAGCGCTACGACAAAATCTGTCCCGATGGCGTCAAGTCATTTGTCTCGTGCTCAGATGCCTTCACGCTCCACCTCTGGAAATCGAATCAGAGCAAGTGTATCGAACGAATGACTGGCCATCAGAATGTCGTCAACGACGTCAAGTACTCCCCAGATGTAAAATTTATTGCTTCGGCATCGTTCGACAAATCAGTGCGTCTGTGGCGCGCCCAATGGAACATTCATTACAACATTCCGTGGACATGTTCAGGCGGTGTACACTTTAGTCTGGTCTTCTGATTCACGGCTTATTGTGAGCGGAAGCAAAGACTCAACGCTGAAAGGTAAATTGTTACTGGTCGGGCAAATTATTAAAACTAATTACTGTTTTTTCTTATTAGTTTGGAGTGTGCAGACCAAGAAAATGGCGCAAGAGCTTCCCGGTCACGCTGACGAAGTTTTTGGCGTCGACTGGGCACCAGATGGGGCTAGAGTTGCTTCCGGAGGAAAGGACAAGGTCGTTAAAGTGTAAGTGTACACACATCTTCTTGATCTCACAATTTACTATTACGAGTTTGCTTTCCAGGTGGCAGTACTAAGATGGAGAAAGCAAAAGCCATCAGGTTTTCTTTTTTCAGAAAATTAAAACTTTTTATTTACGTCTAAATAAAGCAATTTACACCAATTTTAACCTATAGTTCTTCCCATTTGGGGGTGTCTAGTGAAGGCTCCTTGTCAAAGTACTCCCTCGGAACGGCACCGTCTGTCTGCAGAGCCTTGTTGGCAGCAAATAGCCCTAGAGCAATGCATTCTTCTTCAGCTTTGCCCTTCAACATGCTTGCAATGAATCCACTAGAGAAGCTATCACCAGCTCCAGAGACGTTGACTAGTTTTGTTACTTAATCGAATAGAACGTTTGGCAGGTTCCTCGTAGTCATCCGGCAGGAGGTGCGACTTTCTCCGATCTACAACGGATATACCGAGACCCCCGACAGTCGACATCCCTCTGCTCGGTAATCTTCGACGCGGAGACTGCCAGCTGGTTCTTGGAAACATGGAAGTTAATCGATCCATCAGTCCGGATCTCATTGCACACTACCAGGACGCGTTAGCGCTGGCTCCTCTAATCGTTATGGACGCAAATCTTCCGCTTAAATCCATGGAAACTGTTCTACAGATCGCTCAAAAGCACCGCAGGCCGGTCTTCTTTGAGCCAACAGACATGAGAATCGCTGCGAAACCATTCAGTCTGCCAGAGGCCCTGCAAAATCAAATAAAATTCATTTCCCCAGCCCCAGTATCTCCTCCCGAGTCCAAATTTTGCGTTTTTCTTTTTTCTCCATTATTTTATTTTGAATTGTTTACGTTTGGGTTTTTTTTTTTCATTTAATTTTGGTTGTCAGATGTCATTTATGACATAATCGATAGCACTTTCGATAACATTTAAAGCACTCGTAGATTGGCAGCACAGTTTTTATCTGGGCTAAGTCATAAGCCCCGATGATTATCCGGGCTAACGATTTGTATGGAAAACTTGCGAAGCCCATATAGGATTGCAAAAAAAAACGCGCCTATTGTGAAATATCCTTTTCTATGTTACGGCACAAAATACATTTTTGATGCTCATGGACATGAAGATAAATAGTAATTCTAATTGGTTCCATTCCAATGTGACTTTGCCGCTGACGCTAGAGGTCTAGTTACATGCGCTACAGCTGCGCCGTCAGATTGTTATTGTACCCACTAGAATTTTTTTTAGAGGCTATTTATTTATTTGAGCTTATCCTAATTGTTTTTGGATTGGAATAGTTTTGATGAAATTTCACAAAAAATTGGTTTAACATTTGGTTTTTCAGTTTCCCGAAATTCCCACGATTTTGGTGCTTTTTCCCTTTATCCGACAGAAGGCTTTTCGGACATCGATATTCCCTAAAAAAGGGATAAATCCCACGATATAAAAACACTGGTTATTTTACGTGTTCGTTAAAAGAAAAGACAAGAAACGATTTTGGAAAAGTCGTATAAAAGCTAAGTAGGTACTGTACAATATTGCAAAATGCTATTCATTACCCTAACTTCAATTAAACTGAAGTTCAGATTACATTGTGAAACCGGGCGAGTTGCACTTAAAATTTAAACTAAAATTGAAATCCCTGAATTGTGAAGAGTGCACATATATTATGTTCAAAAATATATTTTGGTTTAAAGGCTTATTTGATATGTACACACATTTATTGAAATATGTTGTCGAAAAACTTACTAAAAGCAACAAATTTGAGCGACATAATCGGCTCATTGTATTTATACTTGTGTGTAACTGTGTGTATCTGCTAACTTCCAACCACAAGGACCTAATTTTAGTACCAAGAAACTATTTCCCTCAATACAAAATATTGGATTAGAATAAAAGGCCGAAACACACCTCTTTGAAAAAATTGGATATGGGCGTACATCTGCCATTCCCAAAGAAATTGAGGATGAGATAGTTCGATGCCTTATAACACGATCAGAAATGGGTACTACTTCTGATAAAAAAAGATGACGTTTTCATTTGCCCCTGATTTCAAAATAAAATGGGGTAAATGGGATCATTGCAGGGGTAAATGAAAACATCAAAATATTGCACTTAGTGTTTATTATAGTGTGAATTACCCATTTAATAAAGAAATCTTAACATTATTATTATGAGCCTAAAACTTTTAGAAGTTCAAATTTGCTTGAAATTTATTTTCTTTTTTTATTTTAAATTTCGATGTTTTTGAAATTCCAAAAAACGTTCCCAATTACCCCAATTGACCCTACCATGGAAGATCATTAACATGAGAAATTTATTTACTACAATAATGCACTAAATAAGTCGTTTAAGTTATTGTTTTATTAATAAAAGGGGTGCCAATAATTGAGTCCAACAAACACTGGGGTTCAATTATTGACAGGGGGTGCCAATAATTACATCCTATGTTGCTAAAATTATTGGCAGTTGGCACTGCCAATAGTTATACTTTTGTGAGTACCAATAGTTGTACCATGCAACCGTTATTTATTGGTTTTTGTTGTTTAAGTTACCCTTATCTTCCACTCTTGTAAGGTTTCTGAACAAACAAAAACAAAACAAAAAAAGATCTAACATCTTGAAGGATATTCATTCACATGGCTTAAAGGTAAATTTGCGAATTCTTTTTTAAAAAATACATCTCTTTTACTTTCTTGATTTTTTTTAAATTTTGCAATGATTAAAAACTATTTTATGTCTGCTTCCTTTAAAAAATACTACGTATTTATTTAATTATTTCAATTAATTAAATTTCTAACGAAGAAAACAATATTTCTTGTTTATTTGCCTTTGAAAACCGTTTTTTTCGTTTTAATTTATATTTATCTTTTATTTTATAATTTTAAATAAAACATTTTGAAAATAAATGTAAATACAATAATATTTAAAACATGATGTTTTGTTTTGTTTTAAAGAGTGTCAATAATTGTTGTTTTTGGGCTGCCAATAATTATGCCAGGGTGCCAATAATTGTGATTTTTTGTAAGCTTTTAGTAAATTGGCATTTTAAATATATGTTCAATAACTAAACCCTTATTTGTAAAACTTAATCAACGAGAAATTTAATAATTTATACTTTGTTATACAACAGATTCTAATCACTCTATAAATGAAAATTTTATAATTTATCAAAATTGAAATTTCCTGGCACCCAATAATTGTAGTCGTTACGCTAGTATGTAAGTTAACATCAACACGAGCAACGGAAATGCTGACAAAGCGTCTGCCTCGATACAGCGAATTTCCACAGAAATTCATGTTGCAATTCAATTCAATACCTTAGGAATGCAAAGTACCGAGGTAAAATCGAATATAAAATTATTGATTGTAGTTAGTTAAGAAGTAAACTCAATAAAGGTCAGAGCAAACTGCTCTAGAAAAGATTTTTTTTATTAATTATTTCGGTGTAGTGATTAACTGGCGCCCATTGTGTGGCTTTCGAACTTACACGTTCAACATTAATTCGCAACTTCAGGAAAAGAGTTCCATCAGTAGTCCAATAACCAAGGATAAAAAGGAACAGAAAAGAGGTCCCCCAGTAGCCCGATAACCAAGGACAAAAAGGAGCAACTATAAAGCTGCAGCCGCCTGAATAGGAATAGAAGAACCACCAAAACAAAAAATATCGTTAATCAACACATGGAGCAACACTTCATACTATTATTGTAAGTCTAGCTCTAAGAAGTGAATCAATTTTTGAAATAATAAGAGAAATAATAAGAGTAAACAAGTGAAGTTAAATCCTAAAAGCACAACTTAAAAACCGTGTAAAGAAACCTATTGATTAATTAATTGATTTTATTTAACAAAACATTATTCAAACAAGTTTATTACATTAGAACTAAGATAACATCTGAAAAAATCGTTCCTCTTTCTTTGCCGTTATCTATTTCCATCCGTGCTCTTGCTTTTATTTCAAATTAGATACTTTGAAACGTTTCAGCCAATATGGCAAATCAAAATAACCTTATTAGGCCAGCACGCCTGGAACACGTCGCAGATCCACCTATCCCTGGCCCTGCTCCCCAACCTGCCCCCCAACTTGCTCAAGGTATTAATCCTAACGATTTAGTTCAACTAATCACCAGATTAGTAGCAGAAACGCTACAAATACAAGGAAGACAAATATTTAATTCGATAATGAATCCCGCGGCCGACATCAATAACGAAGTCGACCAACCCATCAACTTAGTTGATAATAATTTAGCCGACCTTGACAAAATACCAGACGTAGTTAAAAGTCTACGAGAATTCTCTGGGCAAGCTCATGAATTCAATTCATGGAAGAAGAGTGTTGAGAGAATAATCCAAATTTATGATCACGTTAGGGGTACTCCCAAGTACTATGGCATTTTGTCTGTAATTCGCAACAAAATCGTAGGACATGCCGACGTCGTGCTAGAGTCGTACAACACGCCTCTTAACTGGGAGAAAATCTCGAAATGCCTTACTCTTCACTATGCGGATAAAAGGGACTTAGGAACCCTTGAATATCAAATGACAACGCTAGTGCAAGGCAATAGCACGATTTCTGAATTCTATCAGATCGTCTATCACCACTTGTCATTAATCCTAAACAAACTGGGATCAATGGAAATGAGTCAAGATGCTATGAACAACATGACTCAATGCTACCGTGACAAGGCCCTCGATACCTTCGTCAGGGGTTTGAAAGGAGATCTGCCTCGCCTGCTTAGCATACGTGAACCAGCAGACCTTCCACAGGCCCTGCATTTGTGTTTGAAACTACAAAACGTAGACTTTCGCGCCCAGTACGCAAACAATTCCCACAGTTCTCCCAGATCGTCTCAACAAGCACCTCCAGTTCCCGCTAAAAGGAACAGTCCTCCAGGACCTGCACCAGCCCCAGCTCCTAGACACAATTTCTATCCCCACTTACTGCACAACCCTCGTGCTCCACAACAACCTCAACTCTATAGAGATGTCCAATACCAACCTAGGTACCAACAACAAAGAATACCACCAAATCAACGACCTCTCCCACCGAAACCAATGTCCATTGACTACTCCCTGAGGACTCAGAAAGTAGACTATCAAAATAGACCAAGGAATCAACAATTCATACAAAAACGACAACATTCGCAACAAATACACCAACCACAAAAGATGCAGCGAATCCATCACACAGCTCAACTCGGTGACGAAGAAAAATCCATGGAAGACTACGAGACAGAAATTGCAGAGGAAGACCAAAATTATGACGAATCACTAGAAGAATACACTGAACAGAGTGGAGGAGAAAACTTTGACCAACACGAAGAACTGGATGACATCTATTTTTTAGACTAACGCCCTCTTCACTTCCTTATTTCGAACACATTTCTAGAAGTGGAGAGACCCTGAAGTTTCTTGTTGACACAGGTTCCAACAAGAATTACGTTCAACCACGTCACATAAAGAATCCCCTACTAAATGCTAAACCCTTCTACGCTCACTCCGTGGGGGGAAATATTAAAATAACCCATCATGCACTTATTCAACTTTTTGGCCCCCAAACTGACAAAATTACATTTTTTATTCTCCCTAGTCTTATTTCATTTGATGGTATCATAGGACATGACACACTAAAACATTTAAATGCTATCATTAACACAAGTAGAAACCATATGTCTATTCACCCTGGTTTCTCTCATCCAAGAATTTCCATTCCGCTCAAACAACATCAATCACAATTTGTCAATAACATAAATATTAGAACCGACCACATGACTAAAGAACAACATTCCGAACTTATTAAAATTATTCATAAATGCCCCAATCTCTTTTCGGAACCAAACGAAAAGTTAACCTATACCACCATGGTCAAAGGAGAAATTCGAACCACAACTCGAGACCCCGTGTACTCGAAATCATATCCTTACCCCATGGCACTTAAAAATGAAGTCGAAAAAGAAATACGGAAACTATTAGAAGACGGTATCATAAGACCATCAAGATCTCCCTACAATTCTCCTGTTTGGGTTGTCCCCAAAAAAATGGATGCTTCAGGAGAAAAGAAGTTTCGAATGGTAATTGATTACCGTAAGCTAAACGCTATAACTATCGCCGACAAGTATCCAATCCCTGAAATATACGAAATCCTTGCAAACCTTAGTAAAAATCAATGGTTTTCCATAGTGGACCTAAAAAGTGGTTTCCATCAGATCCCACTTAAGGATTCTGATATAGAAAAAACTGCCTTTTCGGTAAATAATGGCAAGTTCGAATTTACTCGTCTTCCATTTGGGCTAAAGAACGCCCCCTCCATTTTCCAGAGAACGCTAGATGACATTCTAAGAGACCTCATTGGAAAATGTTGCTATGTTTACATTGATGACATCGTCATCTTTGGGAAAGACGAAACCGAACATTTCTCAAATCTGGAAAAAGTATTTCACACCTTAGAAAAAGCAAATATGAAAATTCAGCTCGATAAATGCGAATTTTTCCAGAAAGAAGTAGAATTTTTAGGGTTTATTATTGGAAGATTCGGAATAAAAACCAATCCAAAAAAGGTACAAGCTATAGTTGATCGACCTATTCCTGAAAACCTAAAAGAACTTCGATCCTTTCTCGGAATGTCAGGGTATTACCGCCGCTTTATACGAGATTACTCAAAGTTGGCAAAACCACTGACATCCCTTTTAAGAGGGGAAGATGGACATGTGTCCGCAAATATGTCAAAGAAAAAACTTATTCAGTTGAATCAAGATGCCATCGAAGCATTCCACAAATTAAAAAACTCTCTCGCCTCCGAAGAAGTTATTCTTCAATATCCAGACTTTGACAAAAGCTTTCAATTAACAACTGACGCTTCCGACTACGCCATTGGAGCAGTCCTCTCACAGGATGATAAGCCAATCACATTTCTCTCCAGAACCTTAAGCAAAACAGAAGAAGGTTATGCCACGAACGAAAAAGAAATGCTGGCGATTATTTGGTCCCTCAATTCTTTGAGAAACTTCCTTTACGGATCCCGGAAAGTCAACATTTTCACAGACCACCAACCACTTACCTATGCTCTAAGTAACAAAAATACAAACTCCAAAATGAAAAGGTGGAAAGCCATATTGGAGGAGTATAATTATGAGCTAAAATATAAACCAGGTAAGGAAAATGTGGTTGCTGACTCTCTCTCGAGACCCCCAAAAACTGAAATACACTCAATGACCCCTACAGAACACAGTGCTGACAGTTCAGCGCAAAACCTAATTCCATCTGTAGAAATCCCTATAAACGTTTTTCGAAATCAACTTTTACTCAAGATAGGAAATGAAAATAGCTATCAAATCCAGAACCCCTTTGACAACTATACAAGACATATTCTGATACGCCAAGACTACTCAACAAACGACATCATTAACATTTTCAAGAGATACCTTAATCCAAATACTATTAACGGACTTCTAACAGACGAAATGACGATGGGACGAGTACAAGAAATTTATCCGTTACATTTTAAAGATTATCGTATTCGATTCACCCAAAAATTTGTTGAAGACATAACCGGCCAAATAGAGCAAGAAGAAAAAATTCTGAAGATACATCGAAGAGCACATCGTAACGCCGAAGAAAACAGGATTCAACTGTTGGAAAACTATTACTTCCCTAAAATGTCCTCAAAAATTAGAACACTAGTTAACCGATGCGTAACATGCAAGGAGAATAAATATGACAGGCATCCTAACAAACCACATTTGAATCACACACCGATCCCTAGCTATCCTGGTAACATCCTCCATATAGACATATTTTCTACGGAAAAATACCTCGTGTTGACCGCCGTCGATAAGTTCACGAAATTCGCACAGGCTAAAATAATATCATCCCGTTCAATCGAAGATATCAAGGAACCTTTACGTGATATCTTGTTCTACTTTTGTGTCCCCGAAGTCGTTGTTATAGACAACGAAAAGGCTCTTAACTCAGCCTCGATAACCTCAATGTTAGAAGATGACCTCCAAATCAAAATTTTCAAAACACCACCATACAAAAGTGAAGTGAACGGCCAAGTCGAACGCTTTCACTCCACCCTATCTGAGATTATGAGATGTCTCAAATCGGAAGGACCTTCACGGTCTTTCAAAGAACTGTTACAGCGAGCCGTTAACGAGTACAATTTTACTATCCATTCAACTACAGGTAAAAAGCCCATAGAACTTTACTATGGGCGAATACCCAGACTAAACCCGGAACAATTTGAAAAGACACGTTTAATTAACATCGAGAAAATTAAAGCAAAACAGGAAAAAGATATTAAATATCATAATAAAAAAAGAAAACCGCAGAAGGACTATCAGATAGGACAGGTCATTTATGTAAAAAACAACAAACGGTTAGGTTCAAAATTAACAAATAGGTATAGACAAGAAATCATTAAGGAAAATAGAAACTCTACAATAGTAACAGAATCCGGAAAAATAGTCCATAAAAGTAATATAAGAAACTAATTCTCTTTCAGATGCACCATCTATTTTGGTCGAGCGGAGATCCAGATCATGGATTTCTCAAACTCCCAAATTGTCTCCCTACATACAGGGCAAACAAAAATTCAAGATGGACATTTCAAGTTAATACATAGCATTAATCTTAAACAATATGAGCAATTCCTTTCCGACATATCACCAGTCCTTAATCTCGAAACAACCCAAAGTCAAATCCTTTTTCCCTTAATATCACATGAAATTCAACAAATCCGTAATCTTTTACATAACTTACAACCCAGAATAGCGAAACGTTCTCTAGACTTTATAGGCAAAGGTTGGAAATGGATTGCTGGCAACCCAGACCACGATGACTTTGTTACAATAAAAGAAAAAATTACAGATGTTCTAAAAAACAACAATAAACAGGTTATTATTAATGAATTGTATAACGAACGAATAAACAATATTACGAGAATCCAGAATGAAATCCAAAACTTACTTAAAAATAATAATAAAATAAATTATGAAATTATATCAAATCTCAAATATAAAATCAAAATTGTAAAAGAAGAACTAGAGAATATTAACTATGCCATTCATTGGGCTAAACTAGGTACAATAAACTCTTTTATATTGTCAAAAAATGAAATAGAATTAGCCACCAAAGTATTTAATGAACAAAAATTACCCTACACAACAATAGAAGAAGCCCTAGACTTTGCAGATATAAAAGTTTTAAGCAATAGTACGTCAATCCTCTACATAATAAACATTCCCTTAACAACGAATGAAATTTACGAAAATTTGTTAATAAAGCCAATTAAAAAGAAAAACATTGTAACAGAAACATTGTACGAGGTAATTTTAAGAAATAATGAAAAATTATATGGAACAACAAACAAATGTAAAACTTTTAACAATCTATCCATTTGTAACTCAAAAAATATTGTCAATATTACAAACGATACTTGCATTCCTAATTTATTAAAAAGTCTACCAGCTACTTGCAACAAAATAAATAATCATCATATTCCGACCATAGATGAAATATCAACGGGCATAATGCTATTGAACCAATTCATCGGCACCCTTGAATTTGATAACACAACACACAACCTAAATGGAACATTCTTGGTAAAATTCCATAACATGACCATCACTTTGAACGGAATCCAATACATCTCCAAAGAAGCCTCAATGATTAAACCACTTCCGGCAATATTGCAAACCAGTCCCAAGGAAAACGAATACCGTGAATTACTCTCACTAGAAATGATGAAGGATCTCCATATTAACAATACCAATAAGATCCACCTTCTACAAACAGAAAACGATAATCAACGAGTAACAACATATTCCCTCATCTCCGTACTAGGACTACTTATTACAATAGCGATCATATGCAAAATCTTGCCAAGAAGAAACAACACAGAAATCATAATTGAACAACCGACAACAAAGACGAATGGACCAGTAACAATCATCGATAGACTTTCCGTTCCTGAGGTCAACTATCTCCAATATCCAAGCAGCCCAAAGTTCAACAACCTACCATACTTCTGACGACCGATGACGATCGTTTTTTAGAGGGGAAGAGTTAACATCAACACGAGCAACGGAAATGCTGACAAAGCGTCTGCCTCGATACAGCGAATTTCCACAGAAATTCATGTTGCAATTCAATTCAATACCTTAGGAATGCAAAGTACCGAGGTAAAATCGAATATAAAATTATTGATTGTAGTTAGTTAAGAAGTAAACTCAATAAAGGTCAGAGCAAACTGCTCTAGAAAAGATTTTTTTTATTAATTATTTCGGTGTAGTGATTAACTTGTACAAGCATTAAAATGGTTTACCAAAACAAATTGGAACCGACTGTTTTCCATAACCGGCTACTTAGCTTCATTTCAATAAAAATGTACTCAGACATAATAATAAATTGGTTATTTTATTAAAAATGTATACTTCCATTCCAAATGAATAATGAATACTAATGCTTTAATCAATACTTCTCTTACATTTTATTGATTTTTAATGTATTTTAATTTTTTATGTATTTACCTACCGACTATCTAATAAAATAAATAAAGGTTCAACCAGAACTGCGTCTGCAATGAACGAAAAAGTTTCATGCGACCCAGTTGTGCATATAAAGTGAGTCCCATAATTCACGCAAAATGTAATTTTGACAAAAAATACAGATTTTCAATTAGAAAGCTCTAATTTTTTATTGATTCATAGTCATAGAGTATACAGATTGGAGTCTATACAGATTCTGGCATTTTCGAAGAAGAATGGTCCGATAATGCCTCCAGCTCAAAATCCGCACCGAACAGTCACGCGTTGTGGATGCATTTGTTTCTCAACAATTACTCGTGCGTTTTTTGAACTCCAAATGCGACAATTTGACGATTAATGAAGTCATCAAGATGAAAATGAGCTTCATCACTGAAGATGATTTTGTTCGAACAAACCTTCAGTATTTTTAAAATATGTATTGCTCAATAATGAAAATGCTTTGTTCTTTAGTAAACGCTCCATTTTTACTAACTCCGAACTGTCAGCTGTCACATTGTTATCTTTTTTTCTGTTGGCATTGCTGTACGGGAATATTAACTGGCGCAAAATTCAAACTTTACGTGAATTATGGGACATCCTTTAGTCAACGCCATCAGTCCTTGCTTGGAATTGGAACCATTCGTTTTATGAGGGTTTTTTTTTTTTATTGTTGGTATGAATCGAAAGGCCTACAATTTCATGCCGAATTCGAATGGCTGAATTGAAACAGTTGTGTTCTCGAATGTTTGTCAAAGTGGAAAAAAATAACACTCACAACTGAGCCGAGCAGTTTTCACCGACAATGTTCACAAATTTATTGTGGCTTCGCAATATATATTCGTTACGAAATTTGGAAAAATAGAATCATAAACAAACCCACACTAGATCCCTTTCTGTATATTACTCACGATTGACGTTTGCGTTTCAGGTCAAAGCTAAAATTTAATCAAAGCAGTTAACATCAAGATCAATCTGAGATCCATACTATTACATATTACAACATTTTACAACAAAAGTTATTATTACCTACCGCTTATCGTTCATTCTGATATTAATTGAATTATTATATAGCTAATGAATGACTGAACATTATAAACTAAGGTGATAATTATTATGAAGTTTATGCTTCATAAACTAAACTACAAATTTCGTTCTTAGTATTTTTTAAAGGTAAAGCATTTACAGTAGCTGAGTGGTTTGCATATTAGACTACCAGGGGGCCAACTATGTAATTCGATTCTACTTTCGATTCTATTCGAAAGTTGGTTCCGATTCTACTTTCAAACGGAACTATGTATGAAATTAGAATAGAATGTAAGTAATGCCAACTTTTTCCCAAAAGATTTCCGACTTTCGAACGAGTCCCGCATTGTGTTTGACAGAAATTTGAATAAAACGAAATAATCATTTGTTGTGATTCGTGAATAGGTGCTAAATCAACATGGACAGTGTCGCAATTTGATTTTTTACCGAAGAAAATGAGGATTGCAATGATCAAATTGAGCCAAGGCGAATTCGGGATAAATCCTTTAGATAAGTCGGGATGCATTGTCATGTATTGAACAAGAATCTCAAATTAAGATGTCTTTGTGTTTGCACATTTAGATGATTCCCTATGCATAAAGTATATTTTAATACTCTTAATAATATTTAATAAGTTATGAACAAATTTCTTACTCACATTTTTTGAGATTTCTGCAATCTACACAGCCTGTTCGCAAACACATTTGCATTAGAGTGATTATTTGCGAATTCGAATAGTTTTGGCATTTACTTTAGGATTAGGTAGTACCAAAAAAATAGACAATTCGAGGTCCGTTCGATTTTCGAATATGAGCGCATGCTATAGAGTTACAGAGTACGTATCTTCCGAATTCGAACATTTTGATTGTAGAATCGAATTACATAGTTGGCCCCCAGGTTCAACTATAGAGAAATACAAACTAAGTCAAACCATAGCCCCACCAAAACAATAACTGACAGTCATTTAGAAACGGCATAAATATTGATAGGCTCCTCTGAATTGTTTAAAATAAAAACTCATACTGTACATACCAACGGTTGTAAGAAGTAAGGGTTAGGGTCGTTTTTAAAGTTTTTGAGGACATTAATTTATTAATTACAAAAAAATTATTATATTGATGACGGGATACCATTTTTCATAAATGAGACCTACAATAAATTGAAGGCAAAGACTTAAAGTCACATCATAAATAAGGAAAAATATCTTTTAAATCAAATCTATGAATGATTATGAGCTGTTGCGCGGTACTTATAATAATTTTTAGCATTCAAAGTTCACTATTATTGCAACATTTTTCATATAACCTAGTGTAACCGTCAAAATATTTAACTTGAAGGTTACGAATGATTATTTGTAAAGCCCATTATGTTTAGGACTATAACTGAAAAGATTATGTATTGCATACATACATACACATATTCGTCACTTATTTAGTTTTTAGCATTGATAAACTAACAGTATACCGAATACCCGAAGATGTATGTATTATTATTTGTGATTCCAATTAGCATCATAAAGTCTGTCAATACGATATGGTCATCCACTTCGTTTTTTTTTCACTGGATCAATGATCATGATCACCACCGCTATACCCTTGGATTGATAAAAAATGTCGGCAACCACATGCAAGAAAACAACTCGCCTTCAAAGCGGTGCGGTACAGAAAAGGACGAGTGCGGCTCGTGGGCAAAGTACGATAACTTAGCCGCCAACATTTAACCCCCTCTACCGTGGGTTAAATATAAGCATTTTTTAATTTGGGAGGGGTGTCCTATCTCGCTTCGTTTAGGAGTGAGGGGTAATTAAAAAAAAAAAAAACTTAAAATGAAAATAAAATATTAAAAATCAATGGCAACACTAACAACAAAGTACTACATATAGCATTTTTTATATAGCCATCAGGAATCTGTTCTAAAATTTCTATAGTACAAATCAGAAAAATTTTGTCTATAATGTGAAATTTTAGGCCAATAATGTAATAATGTAATAATTAATTCATTTTTTGCATTGCAATCTGTCGATTGTTTTGCGTCCGGCCAGCGCGGGGTCCGCTTTTCTCATCACTTAAACGAATACTCATGAAAGCAGTGAACAATGAGAAAAATATAATACATAATACAAAAATATTGATTATTGACACTGAGCAATAACATTTTTGATGGCGCCATCTGTTGAGTCAGTACGTCTATCCTTCTAGGAAGGAAATTCGGTTGTGCGATCTTGGACAGCCTAGGTTCCGAGTACATGCATGAGGTTTGAGATTCTAAGCTTGGGCTCCGTCCGGGAGGGTTCCGTACTTGGCCAGAGTTTGTGTCTTAAAAACGTTAGTGTGTCGGTTGTTCTTTGATTTGATAGACGTAGGAACAAAAGGAGATTTTTTTTTGCAATCCTATATAGGCTTAGATAAACACACAAACAAAAACGCCTTACTGTGACTTGGCATCACTTGGCTAGTTGACATTTGATTTTTCAGCTGTTTTATTTCTGTCTTCACAAAAAAAATTTGCAGAGTCAATTAGTTTTTAAAATTAGAAATGACGAGAACAAGTTATAGACTAACAGCTAGCAACGTTTTTTCTTAAGTCATTTTAGCAAGGCTGTGACTTTGTGAGCTTAGTTCGTGGTGACTACTGAACACGAAAATACATTTCTGGCAGCGCTGCGTTGGTTTATATATTAATGCCATTATAATAATAGCCTATAGCATTTCAGCAGTCCCAGTCTGGTCCTAGTGTCTCTTCCTAAGTCCAAATTTTGAGTTGCAATTTTTCTTGTCCATATTTTGATTTCTGATGTTTGTTTTCCTTTTTTTTTAGGGGAGACGGGGGAATCATAGTCGGATGGGCTGAGCCATTTTCAACTAGCCTGGGACACTTTTCTTTAAAGTCCCGTTGTGTTTTGTTCAAAGCTGCCCAATAGGTTAAGCGCCAAAAAATGTGGTTTCAAATGAAGTTGTGCCTTAAAGATATATTTTCAACAAAAAGAAAAACTCGCCACAAAATGTTTTCACTCTTAAGGACCATTCACAAGAGAGGACAAACTATTTACCTACGAACGAATATTCGCAAGTTTTGACAGTCCGTTCACATAAAAACTTTTCTAGGTGCCCCAGTCTCCCCTATTAATTTTGGTTGTCAAATTAGCGTCATTTATGACACAATCGATAGCACTTTCGATAACATTTAAAGCAATCGTAGATTGGTAGCACAGTTTTTATCTGGGCTAAAGCATAAGTCCCGATGATTATCCGGGCTAACGATTCGTATGGAAAGCTTGATAAGCCTATATAGGATTGCAAAAAAAAAAACACGCCTATATTAAACCGTTTTTTGTATGAAGAAAAATGTTTTGTTCATTAAATTTTCTAATTACTTAAAAACCAGTCAGTATCGCTATCATTGGTATTTGTCGTTTAACTAGAGGTTATATCGAATGATGTGTGCAAATGTCAGCCTTCCTCGTCAATTAGATCTTGAGATAGACCTAGGAATAAAATTGGCTTAGTCCTTAGTGGGTTCTGACAGACGGAACCTTAAAAAGCACCCTCTTCGTAACACTAAAAATCTTCCCAATTAACAAATATCTCGAATTACCATTATTAGATTTACTTCATTTAAACGAAACTAATTACCTACAAGTGACCAACCAGAGCACACTTCAATGCTGGGCAACTATGGGAACACAGCATAACCTAACCATATCATTAAATTGCATGTAATTACAAGGTGTACCCGTTTAACCTCTCAGTACTAATATGCCAATTATCTCTCAATAGTGTGATATGCAAGGTGTGGCAGGTGCAATGTTTATTAACATCAATCAAAAATGTTTTAAAAATGTTGTGTATGTTTTTTTTTCGACTGCATTATAAAAACATAATTAAGCAACATGTTGAAATGTTTTACTGTTCTTTCACGTATTAAAAGTGCGCCATGTAACATTTCCGTGTTTACAGCATTGTTGTCTTGGAATTCCATAGGCATTGGGAAGTTTTTTTTTTAAATTATATTGTTAAACCGGTGCTTTGTTAATTTTCCTGTTCCCACAGAAAATATAAGCGAATATATACGTTGTAAAGATGATATCGAAATATGTATAGTCATTGGAATGTACATAGTGTGTACTCTGTACTCACATCTAATGTCATATCAAACAATGCGTATTTGCCTGTTAATAAGCTGATTTATTTATTTGCACTTAATGTTACCGGTGCTAGTTCGTTGACTACATCAATTTAAGATATTAGTCTCAAAATCAATTGAAGGGTAATACAAGTAAATATTCAAAATCTGACGAAGTCATGTCAATTTTTGTGCAAAATTTTGTTGTGCTAAAATAGTACAAATAAAAAAATAATTGAACTGCAAATACATAATCGTTTATAAATATATAACAACTTATACATTTTTGAGTCATATTCTAGTACGAAAATATGTAAATTCTAATGTCAATCTTTCAAAATACATCGATATAACTTTTGTTTTCAATTGGAATAATGAAAAAAACTGACAATTCTAAAATTTTAAATTGCATTATCCACGTCATATATAGTAGTTATACGATACTCAGCAGACAAAGTTTTTACTACAATTTCAACTGAAGATCGCGTGCAAATACTGATTAATATTATACTACTTAATTGACGCGTCGCAGTCTGGAATTCACTTTCAGTAATCGGCATCACGGAGAGCTTATGTAATGTACCAGATGACGGAGTCTGATTTAAGATGAAAATACCTTAAAAACGACGCGACGCGCCGATTCAAACTAGGCCATTGTGTTTGCAGTATGAATTTTTAGTAATGCAACTGTTATACAGTGAAATCTGAGCCTTGCGAAGCAGGGAAGCACATAAATGTGCAATTATTTGGTATTGTAGTAACAAAGCAGTGGAATCTGATAAGCACCAAGACCAGGAAAGTCATAAAAATAAGCAAAAGCGAAAGTTGCCGTTTGAAGGTAGCCCGCCTATAGTATGGAGTGATTCAACTTGAAGCTACATTTTACACTTACATGGTGCAACAACGAGAATTTGATGAATGCGATTAGCTTACAGTTGAATACACTAATGGCAGGTGATATATTTTAGTTAATGGCCACAGTCCATTTGAAATTGCGAATACGATTTTTTTTGCATAAGCACCTACACATATCGTGTAGCGGTATTTAGATAAATTGTCATCATTATATATGACTAAAGTACCTTAAATAAAAATAAATAGTTGACGCAACAGGCGTGTAGACACCCTAGGCCTAGCTTCTTTACAAACATTCGTTTGTGTGGGTTTTTTAAGACGAATGGAAGGGACCTACATTTTTATCCTGAGTCCGAAATGCTGAATTGAGAAACCTTTTCAGGACAATTATACTCTCGGATGTTTGTCAGACATTTGCGAGAGGTGGCGCAGTGGAAAAAACCTTAAGATGTAATTTGTTTTTTCCGGGAATCGAACCTGGGACCCCTCGCAGCACACTAACCACTGAGCCACTGCGACTGAAGTACCTTTCTTACTACTTCGATGGCGCTAAAGTCCGGGGTGGACCTGGGCCTTAATCAACACACCTCTCCAGTTAGCACGATCTTTGGCTAACCGCCTCAAGTTGCGCACTCCAAGTTGGTTGAGGTCCCCTTCTACTTGTGCGCGCCACCTAAGGCGAGGTCTTCCTCTACTGCATTATCCCTCCGTGTTGGAGTCGAAGACTCTTCGGGTCGGAGCGTTGGTGTCGATTCGCTCTACTTGTCCTAGCCATCTTAGTCGACTGATACGTACTTTTCTGACCAGGACGATGTACAGCTCGTAGAGTTCGCTGTTAAATCTCCTCCTCCATAAACGGGACCGAAAATCACTCGAAGAATTTTGCGTTCATAGCGACCAAGCGACCATAAGGCATGACTGGGAAGATGAGGGTCTTATATAGAGTCTTCTTGGTGTTTCTCGATAAGGCCTTACTAATCAATTAGGCCAAAGTAACAGCGGTTGGCAAGTGTAATAATTCTTCGCTTGATTTATGATGTGATGTCATTTTCAGAGGATCATGATAGCGGATCCTAGGTAGACAAAGTCCATAACTACCTCAAAGTTATAACACAATTTTCTCAAGAATGATGTTGAAAAAGTCACATGACAGCGCATTACCTTGTCTAAATCGTTTTTTGACATCAAAGGTCTCACTGAGATTGTTTCAGCGAAGCAGCGAGCCTTCTCTGTCGTCATTTTGCACAATCTGACAAGTTTGGCAGGGATGCCAAAACTAGACATGGCTCTGTATAGCTCGTCCTTATAAATGCTGTCATATGCGTACTTAAAATTGATAAATAGATGTACAATGGTGAGTATCGATTTCCCTGGTTTTCTCCAGGATCTGCCGTAGTGTGAATATTTGGTCGGTTGTGGACTTACTGTGGCTAAAACCGCACTGATAGGGTCCAATCAGTTCGTTGACAAATGATTTCAGGCGGCTAAAGTACCTAATTTTATAAATAAAAAGGGTTTGTCCTGACTAATTGACGATCGGTGATTAACGACCAAACACATTTGCATTAGAGTGATTATTTGCGAATTCGAATGGTCCGTTCGATTTTCGAATATGAGCGCTGGCTAAAGAGTTATGAATCTTCCGAATTCGAACATTTTGATTGTAGAATCGAATTACATAGTTGGCCCCCAGGCTGTGTAGATTGCAGAAATCTCAAAAAATGTGAGTAAGAAGTTTGTTCATAACTTAATAAATATTGTTAAGAGTATTAAAATATAATTTAGACATAGGGAATGATCTAAATGTGCAAACACAAAGATATCTCAATTTGAGATTCTTGTTCAATACATGACAATGCATCCCGACTTATCTATAGGACTTATCCCGAATTCGCCTTAGCTCAATTTGATCATTGCAATCCTCATTTTCTTCGGTAAAAAATCAAATTGCGACACTGTCCATGTTGATTTATTACCTATTCACGATACACAGCAAATGATTATTCCGTTTTATTCAAAAGTCTGTCAAACACAATGCGAGACTCGTTCGAAAGTCGGAAATTGTTTGGGAAAAAGTTGGCATTACTTACATTCGATTCTAATTTCATACATAGTTCCGTTTGAAAGTAGAATCGGAACCAACTTTCGAATAGGATCGAAAGTAGAATCGAATTAAATAGTTGGCCCTCAGTAATAGAAACTAACATTTTGAAAATTTTGGGGTCTCTTATGGCCCCAGTATATGTGAGCACTAAAGCAATTAAAGGAAATTCGAACTCCAAAAGAGCTAAAAGGGGGGTAACATTTTTGTATGGGCAAATTCGTTATTTTTCATCCGATCCATTTCATATTTTCGTTCGACCTCAGGTTCAACCCCCGGAACTTTCTTGAAAATGCTTCTTAAATTTTGTTTCCTTTTGTTGAACTACTAGTCAGTCTGTCTAATAAATATACATATATTATTTGTAATATTATTTGAATGTTTTCGAGCCGAACTCCAAGAAGCTTTCTATTCAAGGCCTTGTCTAACCTGTGTACACCTCTTTGGGGACGATGGTCCTACTATATGGGAATAGTGGTCCTGCAATGCTATTCCCATATGGATATAGTGACTCCTAGAAAGCATTTTTGCATAATTTTTTATTTTTTTTTTACGGATGCGTCGGTCATTAATTTTTATTTTATATAGGAACAGCCGATGGATGGATTTGTCTTTGAAGATGTGATGAGCTGTGTCTTCTGTGCATTAAATACAACCATAAGTTTAATTTTTCCAAGGTTTATGCAGATTTTCCTTGCATCTTGATTGTTTCATGGAGTTAAATTTACAAGCAGAGTGTTCGAGATGGATGACATGAGAGTATCCTGTAACCAGCAATGTAAATTACTTACTTCTTATCGGGCTCCCGACCCTTGAAGAGTCTCTTCAGCTTTCCATCCTACAAACCCGGGCACGCTGCTTGTAGTTGACCAGACCCAGCGCTCTGGCATCCGCGACTGCTTGGGTCTTTGAAACGGAGGTTCGGTTTTCCTTGTCTTCTCGAACCTGGGGGCTGGGATTCGAAGGCCCTCTTAGCTGGAGCATTATTGTCCAATCGCTCGATGTGGCTGAGCCAATGTAATCGCTTTTTGGACTACATCCACATCTTGGTACAGCTCATAGAGTTCGCAGTTGTATCTTCTCCTCCATTCGCTCTCCTTGCACACAGGATCAAAAATCCCCCGAAGTATTTTTCTTTTGAAGGAGGTCTTCCTTCTTACTTATCCTCCAGCGATGGGCGCCATAAAGCAGAACTGGCAGGATAGGGGTTTTGTAGAGTGCGCACATTTCGTCCTTCGAGTGAGTTGGGTTCAAACAATTATTTTGCCAAACCAAAGTAGCAACGGTTTCCTAGGATAATTCTTCGCCGGATCCCCACTAGGGTGTCATTCGTGCAGTTCATGTAAAATCTAAGGTAGGTGAACTCCTTAAGCCTTAACTATCACGAAATTCTATACTACTTGTATTATTCGGTTTTCCCAGCAGGTCATTAATAAAATTGTGGTATTTCTACATTTATATAGCAATAGCAAAAGAAGCCATATCCCAGCTGTACTGTAACTTCAATAAGTCTGCCCCCACAATCTAATTTTATTTGATTAATAGGTCTCTTCGCTAGACCCGATTAATAGCATTTGAGATATCGAATCGAAGGCTCTGGATTCGCAATGTTGTTCAACAGGTTTCCAGTAGGTCGACTGCCTTTGTCTTATTAGTCGGTCGTCTCCTAGATATTTCAGCATATATTGCCTTTCTTTTTCATTACCTTTGGATAGCATGAAAAGTTAAGCTTTTGGATGGATAGTTTTGTGTCAAGTCCTCTCCCCTCTTTTTTAGAAATCGGTTTCAGAATCCGTTGAGCGAGTAATTTTCCAATAGGCAGAAACGTTTTCTGGGAATATAACATGTTAAACAGCTTGCATAGTATAGGTGCAAGTTCTGGTGCATAGTTTTTTGGTTTTTGAGTACTGTGGCTAGCATTCCGTCGGGCCCTGTTGTCTTTTTACAATTCAGTTTTTTTGGGATGTGTTGAATTACTTGTGGTCAAAATTTAACAACTGAAATCAGTGATACATTAAATCTGAATAATTCGCAATCAGCTGTGCAGAATCTAGAGTAGGTATAGAAATCTTGAAAAATATTGAAGCAAAAGTATTAGCTTTTCTTTAGGCATTTTTACCCTCCACAGGAAGGTATATTCACTTTGTCATTACTCATTAGCATTACATTTGTAACGCCAGTAAGGATTCATCGGATATCCTATAAAGTATATATATATTCTGAATCAGGATCACATTCTGAATCGATTTAGCCATGTCCGTCTGTCTGTCTGTTGAAAATACGATAGCGTCCAAACGAATTGACATAGGCGAAAAAAAATTTTGTGAGAGGACTTCTTTTTACCGTCGTCAGGTTGGTATTGAAAATGGGCTATGTCGGTCAAGTAGTTCTGTTACCTCCCATACAAAGCCACTGTCTGTCTGTCGATAGCGTCCAAACGAATCGACTTAGGTGAATGAAATTGTGAGAGGACTTGTTTTTACAGTTGTCAAGTTGGTATTAAAAATGGTCCATGTCGGTCAAGTAGTTCTGGTACCTCCCATACAAAACCAATATTAGACACACGCGTGTACCTATACAGTACATACAGAGTGGAGGGTATCAAAGCATCGGCCAGGCCGATGATAACACTTTTGTTGATAGTGCGATCTGTCTTCTATCACTAAAGAGGAGAAGGAATACCAATTGAATTTATTGCTTATTACATGTTTTAACGTTTAAGTCGTCCGGATGTAGTGGGTGGGTTTAGCAGTAGACGGCTTTTCACATCTGTTTTAAACGCCTTGTATTTATTCCAAAAATACTTTTACTCATACAAATTTTAAGTAAATGTTGATTTTCTATATAAAGATTCTAACGGACCTGGCAAGCGTTGTTTTGCCTGCTCATACATTTTCATTGTCCGTTAATTGTTATGTGGCCGTTTAATTTAACCGATGTGTCCGGACTGATTCTGGACTCCGGGTGCTTCGACCGATATTTCCTCAGATGTGTGCCCACGAATTATATTGTCTAGACAATTGAATTGTTGAATAATAATAGAAATAAAAATGTTAATTTTTTTAACGAGAGGTAGTACGCCCCTTTGCCAATTTTAATCAAACTTTTACAGAAACACTTTTCGGCCAATAACAATTATTTTCATAAAATTTTAGTGATTCGGTAGTTTTCTAGATACATAGATACCTATATGATTTTTTTGTTTTTGTTTTTTTTTTCGTATGGGAGGTGCTGTGCAACGCCTTTTTGTCCAACTTTCACCAAATGTAAATCTAAACCATGCTTGGAGCCACTCAAACACAATCACAAAATTATATCAAAATCGGTCCAGCCGTTTAGGTGGAGTTCAATTACAACACACGTACAGAAGAATTTATTATAAAGAAGATTAATACGATTGGGATAAACCTGTCGTACTTTTTTCTTCGTAAAGGTGCTAGTACACGATATGTCACGCTTCATATATATGTGGCTCTGACGTCAACAGAGAGTGCACAAAGAGAGCTTGTACACGGCATGTAGGTACCCATTGGGACCATTCGGTGACGTCAAAATGACGTCAGTGCTACATATATATGAGGCGTGCTACATATCGTGTACTAGCACTAGCACCTTAAGTACTCAACGGATCTGCATGATATGTTTATATAAAATGAAAGATAATCTCAGACAGATTAGCATAATGTATATTTTTTTTCCTTTTCATTGAATAGATAGAAGGTACTTTTTAAGGAATGGGTTAGGAGCGATAAATTCCGAAGACTAGTACCGTTCTTTATAATAGAAAATTCCGCCATTATGTGTCAGTAAAATTGTATCTGGGCACTAAAACTGGTATCGGGCATTTCCTACATAATAATAATGAGTATAATAAACCAAATCCACATCCAAAAAGAGGCTGCATCTGTTTTTGGTAGCAAGCAGTGTATACCTATTTATATTTCACTGATTTTCGTTCTTCTTTAGCTCCCACAATCACATTAGGTCCTAAATGTCAGTGTATAATAATACTTCATACATAATTTGAGACAATTTCAAACAGTAATTGGGTTACTGGTTAATGAAACGAGCAAGTAAATATCTCAAATTTTATATAGCTATAAACTATGTGCAATCAAAAACCTGAAACTTTACACAAAATTATACAGTTTCAGGCAAACAAACCGCTATACAAAATAAAACATCTTAAACAAAGGAATTATAACAGGATTTTTATCGTTTCAGACAAAATCGCTTAAACTAGGGTTGGCAAAATGAATATAAACAATGATGCATTGGGAAGATCCACTGTGGCGGATTGGTATGCAAATAAAAACATTCTTATCACTGGATCGACTGGTTTTATGGGCAAGGTTTTAGTTGAAAAATTGTTACGCAATTGTCAAGATATAAAATGCTTATATCTACTCATTCGCGAAAAAAGAGGAGTTAGTTCAGTGGCCCGAAAGGAGGAGTACTTTAAATGTATGGTAAGCAGTAATTTGATTAATATATAAAACAAAACATAATGTACATTATATGTATTATAAGTATTATTTGGTAATACCACATGGATGTGGTAGTTATAAGTAGAAAACTATAAACAATGATTTAAACTAATGTTTAAATAAATTATAAAAATGTTCTTTATTTATTATAATCATTATAGTTACTTTATCTTTAAATGTTGTGCAAAACCATTTACTTTTTGGAAATTGCTCTCTTTTTGTGGCAAAATAGAGGACGCTGGTCTTTTCTGATGAGTCTAAATTTAATTTGAAGAGACCTGACGCGGACGACTTTTGGGGAAAGGACGGAGGCCAAAAGGGGGACCGATTTATTCCCCGTTTCATGAGGGGCACAATTAAGCACTCTCTGGAGACTAGTTTCCAGTCAAGCTGTCGAACTAATTTCTAAAGTTAGAGTATAATGAAACGGTTCTTTACATATACATACCTCGAGATCTTCCCCTGCTGAAAAGAATAATATGCCATAATCTTTGAATATGACAATGATCCAAAACATACCACAGAACTTGTAAGGGATTGGCTTAAAGAGGCCGACAAAATCTCATAATCTCAAAACCTTAAAAAATGTATGCGGGGAATTGTAGATCAGCGAAAAGATTTACAGAATGCTCTAATATTGACATAAATCAAGAATTATTTATACAATTTTTGTGATTTTTTAAGTTATAATGTAGGTAGGTACTTCTTATTGGATTTCGAAAAGTTGACACTGTAAGTTTTCCCATTGCCAAAAAGAAGCAATAAGCGATTGAGACAAATAAATTGTTCATACAAAGAGGGGAAACGATTGAAAAAATAATTAAAAAATCGTTGAAATTTTAAATTGATCAAGTGACACTTGTGTTGTGCAATTGGAGGGAGTTAGACAAAACTGAATTTGCAATATAAATGACTCTGTTGGTGACAAATTGTTGGTATTGGCATTAATAAATCATTTATTTTTTCCATCAACGTTTTATCACAAAGGCAGGTGGTGATATCTAATATAATAATAATGATAATATTTGCGGGCGGAGCCGAGTGTCAAATGCTTGCCTTTAGAATAAGAGTCAGGAGCGATTTAAATGTTTTTTTTTTTTGTATGGGAGGTGCTACGCTCGTTGTCCAATGCACATACAATATAGGTTAGGTACATACTACATACCTACATCCAAGTAATGAATTTTGCAACTATAGCTGCAACAGGTACCATAATCGCTTTTTTGAACCAACATAATGCATTTGTCGTAATAAAGGTCACACGCTCCCTAATCCCAAGCACTTTGTACATATAGCGGATAAAGATTCTTGGGACGTATAAAAACCGTATAGATGTAGGTATTGCATTCACTCTTATACCCAAATTATAGATATGTGTGTAGAATTCTCTGCACAGCAAAATTGGAATTCTTATGTACATAAAATGCGTCGATATACAAGTAAATTCTGCACCCACAGGAGCACTGCAACCGGGTGCGAATATCCGACAATATTTCTTAGTTTTATATTTTGGAATTTCCGGTAAACCATTACATATTATGTACTTGAAGGGGAGTATCCTAATCACGGAACAACTTTGTGCGACCAACGCTATAAAATGTAGTTTGGTCGCTTCAAATCAAAGTTTGGTTTTTGTCGCGCCGTCTTTGATCATGTAAAATAGGATAAACGTGCGGAATATTATAAAAACAGATGTAGTGTGGGAAGTTGTCATTTTTGACACCCACCACCACCCACTACACCACTTTCCAATTATGACGCAGCCCTAATGAACTGGGGTAGTCGCGCGGTGGCGGTGGTGTTAACGAGCCTGGTCGCGTTTGTGAGCGACCGGTATTATCTCTGAATTGTCTTGGACCACCTTCGATAGTCTAAAATACATTTGAAATTTGAAAATTACTGTAATTACAATAGTCTGTAAATTGAAATTATTTCTACCGCTCACTTAAAACGTGCAGCTAGTTGGATTGAATTTTGTTCATATATCCTTCCTTATATTTACAAGCTCTTTTTTCTTGTTTTTCCCTTTGTATATACAAACTATAAAAAAAAATTGTCAGGACACATTTGTTAAAATAATAGTCATAACAAATTTGTTGTTGTAATTAACTGACAATTATGGCACCGGTCAATATTTTATGAAATTAAAATTTGTCAGACAAGTTTGACAAATTTGTAGAATTGTCATCAATGTTTATGAAATAGGGCCCTGGTGTGACTCGTAAAGATCGTATACCAAACACCAGAATACGAGAGAAACTCGAGCTTCTTCTCCGGAAGAAGCGATCGATACTTCGGTGGTTTGGTCATGTTAAACACATGTCCCCAACCAGGACCGCAAGACGTGCTATGGAATCCGTATCAGTGAGGCGTCCTCTATAAGAGATGAGGTGGTTAGATCAAGTCCATAATTTTACCTCTACCCGTATGGTAGTCGATGGCGGAGAATATAGGGTTATGCAGGTTCAACTTAAACAACTTACACCCTCGACCCACTTAATGGATTAGCGGGCTTTTGAAAATGAACAGATTTGGCAGCATTGAGGAAAAGTGAAACGGGAGTTATATTTGTTGTCTGGATTTTATTTTGGTAGTTTTTCCCGCATTGATATCCGATGCAAATTCTGCACTTCTGTATAGTACCGCTAGCGGTGAAGCTTGCCAGAGTTTCTGCACAGTGGTTTGGTCATCTATATATATAAAAATTGAGCCCTAAAATGTTTGTCGTCGATTCACGCCTTAACGCATTTACCGATTTTAACCAAACTTGCACACATCTTTGGTATTGGTCCCCATACAATTTCTGTGTTTGGTCAAAATTGGACAAATGGGCGTGGCACCGCCCATACAAAAAAAAACATTCAAAATCGTATATCTCGAAAACCACCTAATCGATTGAGCTCAAACTTACAGATGATCTTAGTTATTGGTCCTGGAGTGCTCCTGTGAAGCTTGGTCAAATTTGGTCAAAGAGGAGCGGCAATTTAGATACCAAAAAAATATTCAAAATCTTATACCTCCTATACAAAAAAACAGTTTTGGAATTAGAAGCCAAAGTTTGCGTTGATATAAATAATGAAAGTCAATAATATTGTCTAGGCAATGAGATTTCTGAAAAAAAAAAAAAAAAACAAAAAATATTGTGTACCACAGAGCATTACAATAGAAATAGTTTATCTATATTCATAATAAAAGACAAGAAGAAGAATATAACATCCTTAACTACATTAACTACTTTATTTACATCTTGTATGCAATCATGATTATACCTTTTAAATCGAAATTTTTCTGACGTATGTATGTAACACTGGGATTTCCACATGCAGATTAAAATCCCCCGCGGAATAATTATTTTTTTTAAAAACGAGACACGTTTATTTACATTTTAATTCGTGCATTTATTACAGAAAAACATTAATTATCATCGAATAATTACTGTCATTTGAGAAAAACATTACCGCATTGACTATTACCACATTTAACGCGCACCTCCCTTAAACTGACCAAGTCAATAGGTACTTGCTCATTCATAAATATGCATTTTATATATAATTACATACCTACAAGATTGCGGATAGATTGTCCGAATACATATCTAGTGAGCGTCAAAAGTGAGTCAAAACCAAAACCAATGTTGTTTTTATTTGTCTTTGGAGCTTAGCAACAATTTTTAGTTAAATATTTATAAAATAATATTTCATGCTATCGAAATTAAATATATGTTGTTAATGCCATTTTGTTATAAAACTGTTTATCAAATACCAAGCACAAATCTTGGATCTCCTACACGGGTATCATACGAAGGCCCAAACTTGATCAACAAATTGAGCTCAGAGTGGAAAGATGTCAAACGGAATTTGCCTTCGGCACCACGACAATTCATCCAGTTGGCGATTTCGCATGGTTTTAGACATCGTTCATCTTGATGATGGACAGTTAACTCCCATTTGGGCCGAAGGAAGCCAAGACGTACGGAGGTTTAACTTGTGAGATTTGGTTTATTTCTGGAATTATGCATCAGGTGCCTCATGGTTGGATGGCCCCATAATCGAAATCACAGGTCCGGTATCATATGTGGTGAAATCTGGTAGACCATAAGATAGGACGTCGACATGATCGATCAGATCAAACGTCGCGTTTCAATTTCAAATGACAAGCGCCTTTTAATGGAGATTCCTGCGCCCAAGGAACCCGCCGAGATTGCTGTAGAATCGACGTCGTCATCACACACCTCAACCCCTGACATGGTCACCCGCTACGGAAGATTGGTAAAACCACCCCAACGCTACGGAACGAATTAAAAAGGGAGGACTGTAGTAACTGCGACACCCTGTTCATATCTGTTACTTTTGACAATGGTGGTCAAATGACAGCCTTGAAAAAATTCACGTGCTAGATTCTTGTTTCGAAGCGGTGCCGAGAAGAAAAACTTTGAGGAAATAAAATACTTAAAACTAGAGACTTTAAAGACAACTTAAAAGAGCATCGGTGTTCAATCACTTTTGACGATCACTGTGTAATTAAAAAACCAACCGTTTTCATGTGCGCCCACAGCGCAAATGATTCTTGAAAGCGCGATTTCAATAATATTCACTTCTTAAGGTTGTCACGACTGACCAGACCACTGACTATAATTCATCCGTATTCGCATTACAAAAGCGAATCACTGTTTTCCGACGTTAATTACGCGTACATATTCAGCTTTGAAATGCCATCTTTTATACATATACTACGACTACCAGCAGTCTAATTAAAACGGGGTGGTAGAAATGATTTATCTCGACACAAGTTAGTAGTACTTGGCACTTTTACTTTCAACGCTATGTTGTGCAATTTCTAACGTGATTTCGCATAGGTATATGAGTATATGACTATGAGTAAAGAGTCATTATGGCGGGTTATTTACCTTATGACACACAACACTAACTAGGTATTATCTGTAATTTTAGGCTTTGTATGCGGTCTTGGGCTGGCTGTTTTTATCAGATGTTAACACGCTAATTACCATTTCAGATCTTTGATAAAATTTTGGACAAAAATCCCGATCTCGTGAATAAAATCAAAGTAATTAAAGGTGATGTACTTGAGGAACACCTTGGTATTTCCGAGAATGACATGAATGAACTAATCAGAAATGTAGACGTCATTTTTCATTGTGCGGCAAATGTGCGTTTCGATCAGCCCCTACGGCCAATGATTGAGATGAATGTAGGCGGCACGTATAAGCTGATGCAGCTTGCGGAAAAGATTGTCAATCTAAAGGCACTAGTTCATGTTTCAACGTCATACTGTCAATGCAACGAGAGTACATTGGAGGAAAGGGCATATGTGCCGCCGAATGATCCGTATGGGATTCTCGAAATGGTTCGTACTTTGGATGACCAATCATTGGAACTGATAACGCCTAGGTGAGTTTAATTTCATAATTCAAAGTTACACAGTTATAGGAAGTGTTTTTTTTTTATATTGTAGACTGCTTAACGGACTACCTAATACATACGCTTATAGCAAAGCTATAACAGAAGGACTAGTGACTACATATGGGAATAAATTGCCTATCGTTGTCTGCCGACCATCTATAGGTAAGCGAACGTTTTATAAAGTAATATAAGAGTGAAGAGAAGAATACCATAGGACTCTGAATTGGAGTAGATACTAGATACTATAGTTTTGGTGTGGCTTGGAATTATATGTCGTTTCCATTGTTGGATTTCTGGCCAATAGATCTTTTAGGTCGACGTGCATCCTAATGCTCCGGCAAGTCAGAATTCAAAAAAAAATGGTAGAAAATGGCAGAAGATCTGAGACATTTAGACAGGATAAAATGACAATAAAGTGGCCGACTTGCTCCACCTCAAGAAGTGGTTCTACGCATGAGCGTTACCTACGTGACTCGTCAGTTCGAATATCATTTCAGGAAACTTGGCTAGCTGATAAATAAAAGATGATAGGTATGCCTGGGGAACAGGGGCGAACGCAGGAAAACATGTGGGGATTTTGGAAAAAAAATGTTAAATATTAATAAACATTTTATTTTATTAATTTGATTAGCCTCTACTCAAAACCAGTAAAAGTGTTATGCTTTGATACCCTCCACTGTATGTACTGTATAGGTACACGCGTGTGTCTAATATTGGTTTCGTATGGGAGGTACCAGAACTACTTTACCGACATAGACAATTTTCAATATTAACCTGACAACGGTAAAAAGAAGTTCGCTCACAAAATTTCATTCGCCTAAGTCGATTCGTTTGGACGCTATCGTGTTTTCAACAGACAGACGGACATGGCTAAATCGATTCAGAATGTGATCCTGATTCAGAATATATATACTTTATAGGGTCTCCGGTGAATCCTTCTTGGCGTTACAAATGTAATGACAAAGTGAATATACCTTCCTGTGGAGGGTATAAAAATGCGTTTCGCCCTGAAGTGGTTCGTGGGCTCATAAGTAGACGACCATGATATTAATGGCTATAGTTGGATATGTGTCTGGGGATGGCAGGCCCTGATTGGCATCAACTTGGCGGTGCCCAATTACACGTCAATAGTACTCACCGTGATATAAACCGGCTACTGGTCTTGTTCATCTGGACGCGTGTATCGAAACCCTGCTTCAATACGTCCGCTCAGTCGTGAACATAGAAAAAGTATGATATTATATGAAAAATTGCTTCCACTACCTGTCTGTGTTCGCCCCTGCTGGAGAAAGCTGAAATAGCGGCACATATACTGCGTCAAACAGTTGATAAAACAGATCTCCTCCTATATACAAAACACAGATTCTATAGCGTTGAGAATTGGAATCGAAACTAGGGAAGAATTCTGGAGAAATCCAGAAAGTCCCTCTCTGCTAGAGAGACAACAAAGAACTTGGTATGGTCGTGTGCCTTGAATACCTCTCAAATGTAATAAAAAAATTAAACAAAAAAAAAATCGCCATATGGGCTAGTTCCCCGGCAGTTCTGTCCGGAGGGAGGGTACAAATTATTTTTTAATTAAAAAATTAACCCTGAGATATATCAATTTATTTATAGTATGTATGTACCTAAAATAATTTAATAAAAAATTTTAATGCTGAAAATGCACTTCTGGTTACATTTACGTGCCCATCACAAATCAATAGTTCACAAAAATAAGAGCTCAGATAAATAACGCCTATGACTGACTGTAAAATCCAGCACTGTACTCCTGCCTTGCCTAAATACCTATAGGGTCAGCTCAAAGCTCAACTATAGGGCTCAGTGTGAACTTAGTGCTATATTATATCGAACGCGTTAGGCTTTGGGCTAACCCAGTGCGACCTATAGTGGCTAGGGTTCACGTTAAACAAACCTAAATTAGTAATCGAAAACTTGTTTTTTTTTTTAATATTTACGATATAGAGTCAAGATGGGCGAAGCTTTAATATTTAGTGTTTAAAAAGGGAGTTGACCGAATCGAGCGTTGCGTTAACTAGGTTTTTAGTGTACCTAGTTAAATACAGTCCGCCCTGGAGATATCACGATCAATACCCTCTGTGCCTCACCACTACTTTTAGGTTAGATTCATTCATTCATTCATTTTCAATGGCCGCTCACTCATCATCGAGTTGGTCGCGGTTGTAGGTTGCTCAAGTGGGCCCTCCATAGCTCTCGAGAGATTATGAATTTGATCTAATCATCAGGTCTACCTAAAGGTTCGATAGCATGTCGTGGGATTCTGATTGGGGACATGCGTTAAACACGACCAAATTTCATTTTAATATAAAAATAACAATTTTCATTTATATTTCACAGTAACTGCCGCCCGAAAAGAACCCATACCCGGTTGGATTCAAGGTGTTAACGGACCTACTGGTCTTATGATTGGAGCTGCCAGAGGAGTTCTACGTTCGATGCACTGCAATCCTGACTTTCCAGCAACGATAATTCCCGTTGACACGGCTATAAACGCTCTTATCGCCGCTGGCTGGGATCGAGGAAACAAACTGTCAGATGGTGTAGACTTCATTAACGTTTGTCTGTCTAACAAGTTTCTTATGACATGGGGTGAGAGTATAGAAACAGGCAAACGTTTTTTCTATGAGACTCCACTGAGTTTTTCACTATGGTATCCCAATGGATCGATCAAGAAAAACTTCTACGAACATTTATTCTGCGTGATATTCTTTCATTACCTGCCCGCATATTTTCTTGACTTTTTTCTATTCATATTTGGACAAAAACCTTTGTAAGTCGTTGTTTTTTTTTCGATTTTGAACTTAATTTAAATAAAGTTTTCCATTACAGCTTAGTGAAGGTGCAGAAAAAACTGTCAGGCGGGCTAAGTCTTCTTCAGTATTACACCACAAAAACTTGGTTTTTCAAAAACGATCGCTTTTGTCAGCTGAGCTCCAAATTAAGTCCCATCGATCAGGAGATATTTGATATATGCGAAGAGCAGATAAATTGGGAGGAATACATTCGAACATACATCAATGGTATGAGAACCATTATGCTGGGCGAGAGTGCTGCAACTTTACCAGGGGCGAAGAAACTTTTACGGCGACTATACATTATCGATCAATTGGTTAAAATAGTTTTCTTTGGTCTAGTATTTGTGTTGCTCTGGACGAATATGGATAGCATGGTTGAAAGAGGAGATACATTTTTAAGACAATCATTAAATCTGATAGCTGGAAATATTAACGCGACATTAGTCGCCAGAGAATAAAATCTCAGTTAACTTAAAATTTGTACACATTTTTCATACTCACCTTACGTCATATTCCATGTATAATTATTATTATTGTAATATAGGGTAAACCACGCAATGATTGGCACCTTAGTAGTACTTGCGTCTTTATGTATGCGTAAATATAAAATAAAACATTCAAATAACTTTAAATCAATTCGTTTACCTTTGCTAGGGTATTTTTTTAATAAAAAACATAAAAAAACATAAAAATTCTTTAAAGACATAAACAAAAAAGCAGTAAAATAAAGCAAAGTACATTTTCACCAATTATTGGCACTTCTTTCCCAATGATGGGCAGTGTACTTTGTGCCAGTGATTGGCTCAACCCAATGATTGGCACAGTGCCCATAACCGGGTAATCGGCACTACAAATTGCCAACATTTGGAAATTTGTTGATTATATTTCCAATTGTTGGCACCATTAAAAACGTTATCTATACATATAATAAAACTGTAGGGATTTTTTTGGCTGTTAAAAACTCGAAAACTAATAACAGGAAAACTAAAAAACACCTAAAATTGTCAATTTCAAGAATAAAAACAGACACTTCATTTTCACTGTTACCCTTATAAAATCGTTAACGTTTGTGGCAAAAAGGCGGGAAAGATTTATGACAGCTTGTTAAATGTATTGAAGTAAGTACTTCCAACATAAAGAAATACAACGGTGCTGCCAGAATAACAAAATACATATGTTTAAGGAAAAATATTGTAAGCGAATTTGCCAATCAATACAATGGAGGGGTGCCAACAATAGGCTATTTTACCCTATTTTTATGTTCGAATAAAGAAAACTTTTGCGGTTAAATTAAAATACATCAGAATGCCAAGCATTTTTAAAGAGTACTTATGAACTTTTATAGGATATTTTTTTTTTAAATAAATCTTTACATAATAAATCCATAGGTATGTACATAATATTCGCTAGTGATGAATGATCAAACCGTCAGTGTTGTCGCAATTATGGGATCAGCAGTACACTGACCTCCACTATACCTAAATGACTGGTCAGATGCCAGATGAATTCGTCAAAACAAATCGATCGTTCAAACCAGTTTGATATTTTCTGAAGTATTTGCTACGGCAGACGATGGACACAATGACTGGCAAAATATTATTAAATCTTGTGTTTTTTTTTATTTAAAATTTAAAAGCAAGTCATCGCATCACAGGTATGTATCACAATAAAGATATCGAAGATATTAGAAGATACTACAGATTTAGCGTTACGCTTTTTAGCAACAGGTATAACCCTGGCCAATTTCCAGACTTCAGGAAATACCTACTGCTGACATTATACAAAAATTTACCAATTGTGTGAGATGTCCGATTATGTGCGGTAGAATCAATTTAATGAATTTCAGCGGTATCCCATCCTCACCAATTGCATTCGACTTTATCGATGCCATAACATAATGCCGATGACAACAGACTCATTTATAGAAACGAACTCTAGCTCTGGCGATGGATTCCTTGAACTGAAATGAGGGATATTGATATGACTCACTTGATCATCACCAGAGAGAAAGTGATCATTCAACGCATCAGGTTCAATCTCGCTAACAACACAATTGTCATTATTAATACCAAGCTCACGTACATTTTTCCAAAGAATCTTAGATGAAAGTGTAGCAGTGAGCTTAGCGCTGAAGTAGCGGCGTTTAGAATCACGGGTGACACTTGTTGCGTAATTACGGGCTACTTATTTATAGCCCGCACAAAGCACGATGTGAACAAAATCAATCGTATTTAATACCAATCTTTGTGCCTATAAAGAAAAACGAAATTGTCTATGAAAATGGAAAGCACAAACAGTAATGATAATTTGTTGGTGAACCTAGATTATAAGGTAATAAATGGTTTTAGCGACATAAATTTTAATGAACTTAAAAATATGGAATTTTGCTGCCTATGCTTTAATATAAGATCTATGCGAAAAAAACTGGGATACATTTTGTATTTATGTTAGACCCCTGTTAAGCTTTTTAAACATTATCGTTCTTCTTGAAATTAATATTAAAAAAGGAGAAAATGAATTTTACAAAATAGATGGATTTAATCACGAATTTATAAATAGAAGTAAGCGACGAGGTGGAGGAATTGCAATATACTTAAAAAACAATCTCCAATATGAATTTAAGGACTTAAATAGCACATCTTGTGAATCTCTCGAGATAAAAATTACAAAAGGAGCTAAGGCTGAATACATTTATGCAGTCGATAGACCACCAGGTTATAGTGTGAAAAAGTTTATAGGCGAACTTGAAACTTATCTTGAAAAAATCGCTAAAAAGAAAGATAGAGACATCATTGTGATGGGTGATATGAATATAAATGTCAAAGATGATCACAATAATTATGTGAAGAGTTATTTAGAAATGCTAGCATCTTATGGATTGATTAACGTTATTAAGGAAAATACTAGAGTTGATTTAAAAAGGGGAACTTCGACGTTAATAGATCACATTGCAGTAAATTTAACTAATAACCACATGTTCTCAGCAGTAATAGAGAGTGATATTTCTGACCATTATCCTGTTCTTTATGGCACCTTTGGCCCAACTCCCAACATATCCAGCGATAGCAACACGAAGTACATCAAAAACAGATTGGTGGATGTATTAATTCGATCTACAGAAACCTCATAAAACCTGGATCATTATAAAGGAAATTATGGGAAGAAACAAACCCAGCTTAGATGATGTTATCACCAAAAACTTTGCAGTAGAAAAAAATCATTTAGTCTTGTCCAATAAGTGTGCCGAACACTTTTCTGACCAAACGCTCCAGATAATACACAACTGTAACACACTTTTGTCAAATCACGCAAATGAAACTCGAACTAACTCCATTTTTATTAGCGACACGAGCGAAGACGAAGTTCTTTTAATCCTAAAATCTCTTAAACAGGACCAATCTGCAGGAATGGATGATATCAGACCTATCGACATGAAAACGCATGCAGAGATATTTGCTCCAATTGTTGCAAAGATTATTAATTTGAGTTTAAATCAAGCTAAAATTCCTGACATGTTAAAAAAGTCGGTAATAAGACCAGTATATAAAGGAGGTGTTAAAAGTGAAGTCTCTAATTACAGACCAATATCTATTCTACCAGTTATTGAGAAGTGCCTGGAAGAAGTAGTGGCAAGAAGATTAACAAACTTCATTGATAAGTATTCAATAATTCATGATAGACAGTACGGGTTCCAAAGAAACAAAAGTACGGGTAAGCTTCTTGGCGAATTTGCAAATATCATTAATGAAAGCCTTAATAAAAGCCACTATGTCCTGGTAGTTTTCTTGGACTTCAGTAAAGCATTTGATACGCTAGACCACTCCAAGCTATTGAATGCATTAAATAGGCTCGGCATCCGAGGCAAGCTTTCTGATTGGTTGCGTAACTACCTGTGTGGAAGATTCTTCAAAGTAAAAATTAAAGATGTCTTCAGCGACGAAAAAGTGGCTCCTTTTGGAGTACCTCAAGGATCGAAACTTGGACCGCTTCTGTTTATCCTCTTTTTAAATGAGCTACTCCGAGTATTCACGAACAGCCTTCCATTAGCAATAGTGGTAAGACATAGATGCCTTCAGACAGCGTTGAGTATAATGCAAGCAGAGTTTGACAAAGCAGTGAAATGGTGTCATGATAATGGTATCATTTTGAACGCTTCAAAAACAAAACTTATGCACATTCGTGGACCACATCACAAAGCAACAGACCAAGGAGTTATCATAAAAAGCAACATATGCCAAGCTAATCTTTCAGATCGTGTTATCGAGGTCGTCGAAACATACAAATATCTAGGAGTGACCATCGATAGCCATTTTCTTTGGGACAAACATATCTACAAACTTCGCTCTGATCTCAAGAAAGCCCTCTATTCGATATTCTACCTTGGACACCATTCAACGCCACAAGTCCAAAAACAAGTATACTACGCCCTCGTTGAGTCAAAGCTACGTTATGGAATACTTGCGTGGGGTAACTCGTCAAAAACCCATATAGATAAACTGCAAAAACTACAGAACTCTATAATAAAAAGGATAAACAACCGAAATTCTACCAATGCAGACGGAGGAAACAATTTTAAAGTACTAAAAGTCCAGCAAATCTATAAAATGACGGTAGCACTTGAATACTACGATGATGCGCGTTTTCGAAGGCAAATTGAACATCAGGTGAATACAAGAAGGCGAGCCCAAGGAATGCTACAAGTCCCCATGAGCAATAATACGTATGGTCGAAGACAACTACTTCACAGCGTACCAACTATTCTTAACGAACTTCCACAGACGCTCAGAACTATCCCAAATCCAAAGCCCGCAAGAATCTTATTAAAGAACTTTACCTTTCTATGTAAATTCCTGTTATACTCTTTGTTATATATGTATATATATATATAAAAAAAAATCTCATTGTAATTGAAAACTAAACTCGCAAGAAATATATGTAAATCTAAGATAAATAATCTTCCGCAGATAAGCCATAAGGCTTCGCGGATTAATGTAAATTAATGTAGAACTTTTGATATGAATAAACTTTGAATTGAAAATTGAAAAAATACGCATCCCAAGTAGGTAGGTTGCAAAGAGTAATGCTGGATTTCCACTTGTCGATTTGAAATTGACAATTGACGTATTTTTATGCCAAAATTGGCAAGCGGAAATAGCGAAAAATTGCTTGTCAATGAACTGACAAAGAAACCACTGGACAAGTGGAAATAGCTGAATTGTCAAACAAAATGTCACTTTGTCTATAATTGACAGAGAAAATTTAATTGGCATCGAGTTAAGTTGGTCAATCAACTGACAAACGATTTTTTGCCAATAATTGGCATAAGTGGAAATGAACTGACGTTGGTGTCGTTCAATGGCATAAACGCGAGGGCTGTCAAACTTTGTCAATCAACCGACATGTGGAAACCCACCTTAAATCATGCTCAAAAATACCATCGAGTGACAGTTCATCAAGGAGTAGACTTTAAGGATTGTCAGCAACAATGACTAGAGAGAGAGAGAAATGTGTCGCGTTTGAGTTAACAATCGACAGACCAATCGAGGAACAAAAATCAAGAATTTGATATGCACGAGGTTCAGGAGAAGTACTCCGATTAGGACAATACACGCAAGAGATTAAGCATTTTGTATAATTATCAGATATTTCCGCACTTACGTAATCGACCATAGATCCTTTTGAGATTACCAAAGGTTTGCAAGTTAAAGTGGACTTACAATAAATAACAACCCCACCACCAATTGTAGTTGTCACTCTGTCGCTTCTAAATAAATTGTAACTAGCGATTTTATAACAAAAAATTCACAAAAGAAATAAACTTAGAAAAATAAAAAAAATATTATCAATATTATGTTGCTAAGCTAAGATAGGGCTAAATTTTGACAGTGCGCTGTGGATATAAGGGTCACAAAAAACAGCTGTTCGTTGAAAATAACTCCCTTCAAAAATACATCGACGCGGAAAAGTGTTATATTTTCGTTGCACTTTGTTTTTTCCTTGTCTGCTATTCATTTATCTCAAATTTATCACTTTTAAAGGACTTCTCATCGAGGTATTCATTGAAAAACCGTACTTTTCCGCAACACCAACAGAAAAAAAACCAACATGATCTGTCAAAATTTAACTTAAAAAAAATGTGCCAAACCATTAATGGGCGCGCTAAATTGTGACAGATATGTGCAGTACAGTATAAATTGAATATTTGATTTTTTGTCTGAAGCAGCGCACCGCTCGGCTAAATGGATTCGCTTAAAAGTAAAAATGCGCTAGCTATAGATCCCCAAAAAAATACGCCTATTCATAAAATTCAAATTCGAAGAAATTCGTTCTTCGCGACTTGTACCGGCTTAATTAATTATACGTCTATAATTATAGGTTGCTCGTCTACGACACTTTAAATTCTATTAAGCGGTCTCATTCTTACGCCTTTAATGGCATCGACTTTGGAAAAGTATATTTCGTGGGTTTACAAGCAGAAGGCACTAAGTCATTTTTTAACGATTTTCATATTTTAATGCAAAATGATTCATATTGATGAGATCTTTATGAATCAAAAACCCAAAAAGTCGTAGCTAACGTCGTTGCTGAGTTATTTGAAGTGCGTTTTTGCACTAAGTCAACAAAATAATGAATAGTACAGCAAAAACGCACTAAGTTGCATTCTGCCTTTCATTCTAAGATAATATATACCTTTACTATGATAGAATAGCAAGAAAGCACTAAAGTAGGACTTAATGCCTTTTGCCTGTCATAGCAAGCAACATTTTGAAATATAAATATGACTTATACCGCCCATTTATATTAAAATTATCAACATATTCTGCTAAAATGCATTAAGTCAGCTTATTTTCCAGTTTTAGTCTAATATTTACTTATAAGTTTGTCAAAAACTAAAATATGCTGTAGGAGACTTATGTCAAAATACCAACAGTGTATTTCATTAAGATCAAACAACTTAAAACAGCATTTATCGAATTATTACGAGCATACAAATCTTGAATTTCAATTTACTCAAAACTATGTTTTTTGACTTAGTGCCTTCTGCTTGTATACCCACGATTTTTAACCATGGGTACAGATTTTCCCATAATATTTTTAGCAGTTCCACCTATGTGTAAACTCATGAAGTCTTCGTGTGTCTTCAGCTTCAAGTTGTTCAGAAAAATGGCTACCGGAAACAACACGTAGCCATCATTCTGAACTACTGGAAATGACAGAACATCGAGCTGGCTTTATGAAAAATCTGTCGCCATTCTGTCTTTCTTTCATCGTCGTCTGAAGTGATAGGACGCGTTGTATTTAATTTAAAATGGTGAGAAAATTATTCAATTTGTAGTTTATTTGATGTGTTTAAGAAAATCTTAACATACATATATTTTCCATTTAAATCAACTTGGAATTAGTAGTTTGCTTGTAAATAAGTGATTTGCTTTGATTTTGTGCCCGAATTTTTAAGAAATTCCACGTGTTCTTTGACCTAACCTTTCAAATAGTATTTTCAATAGATTTTAACAAATTTCTCGTGTCCTTTTTTAGTCTCATCGTAAATTTTCGGCGCCTCGCCATGGTTCCATGGCCTTCTACCCCAAGAAGAGGTCGACAAGGCACCGTGGTAAGGTGAAGGCTTTCCCCAAGGATGATGCCTCAAAGCCAGTGCATCTAACATGTTTCGTTGGCTACAAAGCTGGTATGACTCACATTGTTCGAGAAGCTGATCGTCCAGGATCAAGTAAGTGTCGTAAAATTTACGTAAATCAAATACTAAATCTGTTCTGATGATAAAAAGTTAAAAATTTATGGTTAGAAACAAATGATTCAACCGTGATTAAACTCAACTAGGGCGGACTGACTTTTATCACCTTAGAAACGATTTAATCATTTTGAAAGCAGTTAATTCACCACGTGCTTTATATCATTTATAGAGATCAACAAGAAGGAGGTCGTAGAGGCCGTCACTGTGTTGGAAACTCCACCAATGATGGTTGTTGGAGCTGTCGGCTACATCGAGACTCCATTCGGTCTGCGTGCTTTGGTCAATGTTTGGGCCCAGCATTTGTCAGAAGAGTGCCGTCGTCGCTTCTACAAGAACTGGTAAGCATTTCTTATTCATACTTTTCTTCCATTCCTATTACGTATGGTTGCACTTTTGCTTGAATTCCTAATGATGAAAGATGGTATCTGAGTCCTATGACGATACTCCCTGTACCATCTCTGCTGCCTTCCTTCTGATGCGAATCTAAAAGCAAATTGTGCATACCGCATTCCTATCACGTTTCATTTTGTTACCGTAACTAATGAGAATAACTAAAGCTCTTCGATCAATTTGAGAGGGCTTCTGCAACATGTAGTCGTGTGAGCGTGTAGTACTCATCTTTGAGATGTTGTGACTATTTCTTGCAATTAGCGAGCACGGCGTGGGAGTGTAATCTCCGCTCGTTGCACTCTGTGCAGCGATGAGGTTTGCTCCCTTTTCTCTCTTTTGTCGAACTCTAGCTTGCCTCTCAGACTGGAACACGTGTGGGGCCTTGTTCATTACATCAGAATTTATCAATTCGTATTGGACTCAAATTATGTACTTTCTTCGTGTGTTCGGAACAAATAGGTACAAGAGCAAGAAGAAGGCTTTCTCCAAGGCCAGTAAGAAGTGGACCGATGATGTTGGCAAGAAGAGCATTGAGAATGACTTCAGGAAGATGGTCCGTTACTGCAAGGTCATCCGCGTCATTGCTCATTCACAGGTGAGTTGTCAAACGAAAATTTGTAAAATAATGCGCGACGTCCTTGGCATTGCAAAACTCGGTAGTAGGCTCGACTCTTCGGAGATGGGCCGAACGCTTGTGGCGTGGTGACCTAAAAAACGGACACGCTGTGATTGTCAATGCACAGTTCTTCCGTAACGTCGTAGAGCAAATTGCCCTTCGGGTGGCGATTCTTGATATATTCCACTAACTGTGCGTAGCCTATCTGGCTATTATCGTACAGTTAAACCATATCACGGACAGATCTCTCCCAAAAAAAGTCGTTTGTTCATTTGATTTGCTAACTTGTATCTCTTCATCCTTAGATCCGTTTGATCAAGCAACGCCAAAAGAAGGCTCACATCATGGAAATCCAATTGAACGGTGGCAGCATTGAAGACAAAGTTAAATGGGTCAAGGAGCACTTGGAGCAAGCCGTCCCTGTATCCAATGTCTTCGGACAAGACGAAGTCATTGATTGCGTCGGCGTCACCAAGGGTAAGGGTTTCAAGGGTGTGACCAGCCGTTGGCACACAAAGAAACTGCCCCGCAAGACGCACAAGGGTCTGCGTAAGGTTGCTTGTATTGGAGCCTGGCATCCAAGTCGTGTGTCCTTCACTGTAGCACGTGCCGGTCAAAAGGGCTACCATCACCGTACCGAGATCAACAAGAAGATCTACCGCATCGGTGCTGGAATCCACACCAAGGATGGCAAGGTAAGCTTATCGCAACATTGCATTTTTTTATTTTCTGGTGTGATGATACACTATTCAAGAACCGACATCATAATTTTCAATATTTCTTTGATACCAACATGATATCTAAATGATAGGACTGACTACAGTTTTTCATTCAGAACATGTTTGAAGATGACCAGTTTTTTTAATGACATTCTATTTCTATTGCAGGTCATCAAGAACAACGCGTCAACTGAATACGATTTGACCGACAAGAGCATCACCCCAATGGGTGGCTTCCCACATTACGGAGAGGTTAACAATGACTTTGTTATGCTTAAGGGTTGCTGCATTGGATCCAAGAAACGCGTCATTACTTTGCGTAAGTCGCTGTTGGTGCACACCAGCCGTGTTGCTTTGGAACAAATCAAGCTGAAGTTCATCGATACATCATCCAAAATGGGTCATGGTCGTTTCCAGTCTGCCGCCGACAAGTTGGCTTTCATGGGACCACTCAAGAAGGATCGCATCAAGGAAGAGCAAGCTGCCACCACCACAGCTCCAGTTGTATAAATGCAGTTTTCTTCTGTGTTTTCAATGAATACATTTAAAATGTATAAAACATACGTTTAAATATAACAAGCTTAAAACTTAAAGGCATGTGTTTTTATTGAATTTTAGCAAAACTTGTTTCAGGTGCATGCCAAGTTCTCATCCGATTAAGGCAAATGATGGGTGGGTATAACTTTCGTCATCCGAAGTTCAAATGTCAACGTCTCACCTAAATTCATTGGACGTGCAATTCATTTGTACTTGGCACCTTTTCGAGATGTATGGCTGAATCAAGCAATTTAATTCATTTCCTTGCAAGGTCAATGTGAATGTGATCAACTTATTCAGTGCCCAGTGGAGCAAAGCTTACACCTGAGGCTATTCGATTGTAGCAGAGCTACTTAAGGATATAAGAGGATGTTTAAAAAGATGTCAAGGAACAGGAAATGGATTTTGACGGACAGTGTTGAGGGTGTTTAGTGTTTCTCAGTACGTGTGTGTGGTTTTTGCTCCCCACGCGTCCAAGCGTCTTCACTCTAGCATTTTATCTATGATATTTTTAAGAGAGAACTTATCTCCGATTCCTGGTGTTGTCTTTCCGCAGTCTACCTGCTGCATATGAAGAAAGTATAAAAAGCGTTGTCTTCTAGTGAGTCGCGGTACTGGCACGTCACATGGTCTACTTTCCGTATCCCTGTTTTGCTGCTACTTCTTCGGACGAAGCGGTCCATGCTTCGATTTAGTCGTTAACTGCAAGACGAGGATTCCAAGACGTGCTATTCGTACGATCTCTCTAGGTAGACCCAAAATGATGTATGTAGTTAAATCAAGTCCAAAATCCTACCTCTACCCGTATAGGGATTGCCTTGATGAATTTGATTCAATGGCGGAGAATCGAGAGTTATGGAGGGTCCACTTGAGCAACTTACACCCTCGAACCACTTAATGGATAAGCGGGGCATTGAAAATTAATGAATGTGTTTGGTTTTTAAGCAGACATCTACTTACTTACTTATCGGGCTCCCGACCCGTGAAGAGTCTCTGCCTGAGACACTGCAGCCTTCCATCCTCTACGATCCCGGGCACGCTGCTTCCAATTGTCCAGACCAAGCGCTCTGGTATCCGCGATGGCTTGGTCTTTGAAACGGAGGTTCGGTCTTCCTTGTCTTCTCGAACCTGGGGGCTGGGATTCGAAGACTCTCTTGGCTGGAGCATTATTGTCCATTCGCTTGATGTGGCCGAGCCAATGTAGTCGACGTGTTTTGGCTTTTTGGACTACATCCACATCTTGGTACAGCTCATAGAGTTCGCGGTTGTATCTTCTCCTCCATTCGCCCTCCTCGCACACAGGACCAAAAATCCCCCGAAGTATTTTTCTTTCGAAGGAGCCCAGTATCAGCTCTCCCTTCTTGCTTATCGTCCAGCACTCGGCACCATAAAACAGAACTGGCAGGATAAGGGTTTTGTAGAGCACACATTTCGTCCTTCGAGTTAGTAGTTTTGAGACCAATTGTTTTGCCAAACCGAAGTAGCAACGGTTTCCTAGGGTAATTCTTCGCCGGATCTCCACCAGGGTGTCTTTCATGGAGTTTACGTTTACTCCGAAGTAGGTGATCTCCTTAACTACCTCGAAATTATTGCTATCAATAGTGACGTTTTGTCCTAGGCGGTGGACAGATGCTTGTTTGTTTGTTGATAGCATGTACTTAGTCTTGTCCTCATTTACTACAAGTCTATCACGGCACGCTGGGAGCGACCGATGATGTCAATATCGTCCGCATAGCCAAGCAGCTGGACGGACCTGTTGAAGATAGTGCCTTCCGTGTTGACACCTGCCCTGCGCACTATCTGCTCCAGTACGAGATTGAAGAAGTCGCATGATAGAGCGTCTCCTTGCCGAAATCCGGTGCATGTTTAAAAAGTTCGGAAGAGCTGCTTCCAAACTGCAGCTGAATCAGTTTTGCCGGGATTCCGAATTCGGCCATCGCCATATAGAGCTCCTGACGATGTATACTATCATACGCGGCTTTGAAGTCGATGAATAGGTGGTGAGTTTCGACTTGAAATTCGTTGGTCTTTTTCAAGATTTGCATCAGTGTGAAAATTTGGTCTATAGTCGATCTGCCGGGCCGGTAGCCACACTGGTACGTGCCAATTAGTGTGTTGCAGAACGGTTTTAGACGTTCACACAGTACGTTGGATAGGATCTTGTATGCGACATTTAGCAAGTATATGCCTCGATAGTTCTTGCAAGACATAGGATTGCCTTTTTTGTAAATGGGGCATATGGAGCTGATAGTCCAGTCATCGGGCATGTTTTCTTCCACCCCTACCAAAACATCACCACCGTATTTAAAGAGCTCCGCTGGTAGTCCATCAGAGCCTGCGACCTTGTTGTTCTTAAGCTTTTTTATAGCTAAGCCAACTTCTTCTATATTAGGTGGTGGAACTAGTTCTTCATTGACTGGACGTGGGTTCTCTTCTTGCCCTATCACTCTCTCTACATGATGCCCATTAGGCAGATGCTGGAAATGCTGCTTAAGCACATCTACTATTCTCTGCGCTTCGGTGACTAGGTTTCCTTCGGTATCTCGAAGAGCCTGCGTTCCGGTTTTGTATCCAGCAGCCAGTTGCTTAGCTTTTTTATAAAACCTCCGCATTTTCCTGTACATGCATTCATCATCATACCACGGGCTCTTTCTCAGACATCTATGATTTCCTATTATCGAAATAAGTATTCTTAGGACCTGAAACTGTGTTGGGTTTGTCCGCACATCTTGCAAATGCTTTCATACGGACACAATCTCCATTTAGCACGTTAGACGACCGAGGCGTACTTCTCTGACCAGGTCGATGTCGCTGTCTCTCCTCCAAGGCTCGTCAACGCAAATGGGACCGAAAATCCGTCGAAGAATGATTCTGCGCCATACAGCAGGACTGGGATGATGAGGGTTTTATATAGAGTCTCCTTGGTGTTTATCGACAAGGCCTTACTAATCAATTGCGTTCTTAGGCCAAAGTAACAGCGGTTGGCAAGTGTAATAATTCTTTGCTTGATTTCTGATGTGATGTCATTTTCAGAGTTATTAGCGGAGCCGAGGTAGACAAAGTCGCTAACTACCTTAAAGTTATAGCAGCTGTCTATCGTGACGTTCTGTCCGATTCTATGATGTTGGGTGTCCCTTCTTGTTTACAGCATAATATTTTTTTTGCCCTCATTCACCAAAGACCATTTTTGCCTCTGTAATGCTCCTCGCAGGCACCAGGGAGTAGTGACAGCTCGCTGTGTTCTGCCAATGATGTCGATGTCGTCAGCGTATGCAAGTAGTTGCACAGACTTTTGAAAAATTGTGCCCCTGGTGTTGGCTTTCGAGTTTCGCACAATTTTCTCAAGATGATTTTGAAAAAGTCACATAACAGCGCACCATATTGTCTAAATCCTTTTTTGACATCAAAGGTCTCGGTGAGATTATTTCCGAACTTTATGGAACAGCGAGCGTTTTCCATCTTCAATCTGCACAATCTTTTGTTTGGCAGGGATGCCAAAACTAGACATGGCTCTATATAACTCGTCTCTATAAATATGCGGCCTTAAAATCGATAAAAAGTGGTGGGTATCGATTTGGAGTTCTTGGGTTTTCTCCAGGATCTGCCGTAGTGTGAATATTTGGTCGGTTGTGGACTTACCGGCCTAAAACCACACTGATAAGGTCCAATCAGTTCGTTGGCAAATGGTTTCATGCGTTTACATAGTACGATAGACGGGATCTTGTAAGCGATGTTGTAGTTGGCGCAGTTTAGAGCTTCTCCTTTCTTGTGGATCAGGCAAACAATGCTGAGGCTCCATTCATCACTCAAACTTTCCTCTGAACAAATCTTGGAGACGAGTTGGTGTATGTTTTCTACCAAGTCATCTCCCACTGCCTTGAAAAGCTCAGCATTTAAGCCGTCCAGTTCAGCAGCCTTGTTGGACTTTAGCTTTGATATTGCTATCTCCAGGTTGGCGGAAATCTTGGCTTCCATCGCCCGGGTTGAATGGTTCATTCTGCCTGACAGCTGTATTTGTGTCGCCGTTTAACAGCCTGTAGAAATGGTTCTTCCATATCCTCAGCACCAACTCGATTACAAGGTTTCTTTGTTCATCTCTATAGGTGCCACAAGCAACTGATTGAGTCAGTAGAATGAGAAGAAGCGCCCCGATTCTTAAATATTGATATGACGATTCAAACATATTTAAACAACAATAATTATGGTCTTGTCATAAAGAGGAATACATACTTTCATTGATAGTTTTCTTTTATTGTTCTATTAAATAAATAAAATGAAATATACACATTTTCTCGTTTTTTTTTTTTTTAATTCGTAGGTTGTACCATTTTGTATTTACTATTTTTTTTTAGTCATTTATCACAGGCAACACAACAGCAACATTTACTTATTCCATTAATCGTTTAGTTTCACAAAAATAAATATGTTTACTCTTTTGGGTTCAAGTTGGTTGAGGTGGTTTTACTACATTCAGTGTGGATGTTTGACTTTCAATTTATTTTCTTTATATAATATTTTTTTTTAATGTACGTTTATGTTACGGAATTTAAAATGAAGTATTTCCTACTAGTGGCCAATTGGTTTTTGAATGGTCAAACTGAAAATAAACATAAAAAAAAACACAAAAGGTAAAGTAAATGAAAACAAATAATAAACAAAACATGAGTGAGATGATTAATTAAAAAGTTGTACTAAAAACCTCTGGTCGAACATTTTTGTTTTTAATTGACTATTTAGAATTGTAGTATAACTTAAGCGTAGAAAAAAAAACAATTATTACTCTTCTTTCTTTTTATCGAAAAGATATTCCTTTGCCATGGCGTATGCGAGTCCAAGTGTCAAGGTACCGACCACAGTACCCTGAGCGGCAACACGAAGTTGCATTAGAAACACACTGGTGCTCATGGTACCACGGGTCTTGTATTTATATGCACCCCAGAGGCCCGCCGCAACAAAACCAGCCAAACCTGAAAAAATAAAAAGAATTAAGGTTACCAATCTGACGTGTATAAAAGAACATTAATAATATAATAATTAATGTAACGACCGTAGGGATAGTTTGGACAGTACCAAAGTCGGCTGAACATACTCTTTAGTTTTGAACGAAAATTGAGAGGTAGATGGATACCTAGTTGAATGTGTCTTCTAGAGGGATATGCAAGATCAGTAAAATCTTTTATCCTATTACAATTTACAAACTTAGTATGCCTACAAATTACGAACTCGGAGGAATGGCACAATTATTTCTCATTTAAATAAAAAAGGAGAGGACGATCTAAAAACCCTATTAAACAACAACAGGTTGAAAGTACAACTACCTGTGAAGTATCACGGAAGCTTTGGCCAAAATATGACCATCAAACTTCCACAGTTTAACAGGTCATCGCTGTCTAAGTTGGTAGGGGCTCTAACAGGTCATAACTTCCTAAGAAACCAAACAATGAAGCTAAATCTTAAGGATGTGGATATATGCAGAGGCCGCGGTGATGAAGAGGTGCATGAGGACACACCTCACTTCATCTGTCACTGCCCGAGTCTCTGACCCCTATTGTGAGTGTCAATAGTTAATCGTTGGTCGACAACTGTGATTGCGATTGATATTTGTCGATTTGACAGTTACTTGTAGTTGATTAAAAATGTCTGGTCGATGCTTCCTCTTGGAAGTGAAAAAACGTTGTGCGTACGAATAGCTAAATTCAATCGACAATTGTCGTGACGATCGCTGATCGACAATCACAATAAGGGCCTCTGTCACTTGAGGAAGAGGACACTTGGAAGTCATTACTTCTATGACCTACAAGAATGTCTCATTTTCTGATCTTTACAGGTTTCTGGGGATATCAGGATGGCTAGACGGGGTTAAGTAATCACTAGAAGAATGGACATGAGGCTAACCATACCTTACATCAACGGTAAACCCCCATCTAAAAGGGCGCCACAATGAGTCCTAAGTATGGTACAGCATCGTTTACCTTGCTCTGCCAACTCGTAAACCTAACCTAACCGGACTTACATCCAAACTTCATTAATAAGTCCATTTGACCAGAGCAGCGTTTATTTGAAGTTGCTCTTAAACAAATATTGTGCATTCCACTGGGATTTGGGGAATGATTCTTTTTTTGGCTACTCATGCAAGCCATTTGCTGCCATTTATAAAGCTAAGAAGAGGAGGAGACCATTCAACGAAAACCCCTTTTGGGAGCCTTCTATTACAATGATCTAAACGATCAACCAACCCAAGACATTCGTAGTCTCCTATGCTTTATTAGAAGCTCAAACTGGTTCAACGAGTAGGACGAAACTTTTAGATTCACGTGGTATCACAAGGGACCTTAAACGGTCTAAGTGTGTTGGCCTTTTGGCGGCAGCCACTTCAACCTAACCTAACCTAAAGCTAAGAATGTTAGCGGCGCTGGTGTTACCTAGATACTGATATCATTAAAAAAATAATTTCCCAAGTAATCTTTTCTTAAACTGGCTAAGGCAGGACATCTGCCTTACTCTGTAATGAGAAAGATTAACGACTTTCGAGATGCTAGATCTTTTAAGCCGCAGGAGCTCCTTAGATCCTTATGTATCCAGAGTTGGCCAGGTGAGCCCAGCAGTATCGCAGTGTCCTAGATGTTTCCATCTCTGAGTCGCTTTGCCTGCTGCATCCGCATGAATTATTATTTGTTTAGCGTAGGACAGTGGTGCATATGTATAGAATTATTGGTCTGATTACCGCGGTATAAAATCAGTGCATTATATTGGGAAGGCCCCATCTAACGAACTCGAGTTAAGTTCTATTGAGTGACGAAAGGTAGCTTAACTTTCCTGATGAATAAAAACAAAACTAGCTCTGTTTTCGTTGGGTTGCAGCTAAGACCACAAATTTTGGTCCAAGAGAATAGTTTACGGAGAGCAAGTTGTAAGATGTCAGAAAGTGAGGATACTTTCCCGAGGCGAGTATTTACTTTTGACTATTTTAGAGAGATGCACTACTATTTTCATGAACATAGCTGTACGTCGTCCGCGTAGGCTTCTACTTTGCACCCGGACCCGGACTTTTGACCAGCGTCGCAAGAACCGATTCACTCAGACCTCGAGCGAGGTATACAGTGGCGATGTCGTTCGCATTAGCTAAATTTTAAAGCAGTTTTTCTCCAAGGTTAGCAGTCATATATTCGTCAGTCAGTCCTTCGTTTTTCAAATACGGCAGTTATAGTACTCGGTCGTAAAATTGTCGTAAACCCATTCAATATCAAGGAGGCTTTCATTGTACATATATATTCATTGGTGGGAAATTTTTAGTAGAAATGATGGACTCATTACATAGTTCGGGTTTGGGAAGACCCCGCATTAGGTGGCGCAAACAAATCGATAAGAGGACCTCAACCAACTTGGAGTGTGCAACTGAAGGCAGTTGGGCAGGAAACATATCCCGATGCAAGTTAAATTCCATATAGGCCCAACGCTGGATGACCAAGAGAAAGCAGGCGAAGGCTGCTTATGACAATTACAAACGTCATCCTACTGTATGGATGTGAAATATTGGCAGATGCACTCAAACAAAAGAAATACATACATGAAACAGATGGCAGCAGTACAGAGACTCGGAGCCCTGTGCATCGGAAGTTCTTACCGCACGGTATTGAAATCAGCTGTTCTCGTCGTTTCAGAATTGACAACCATTGACCTCTACCGCAGAAGCAAAACAGCTCACAAACAAACTATGGCAACTGAAACAAGATGTAGATGCACTGCCAGGCTGATCAGAGACGTTGGTAAAAGTACAGAGTGAAAGCACGGACACGGATATTTTAATGCATACCTACGCTACACATGCTGCGGAAAGTAGACCATGCGACGTACCAGTAGTAAGGCGATTCACTGGTAGACAACATTTTTCCTACTTTTTTCACGTACAGCAGCTGGACTGTGGAAAAAAAGCACCAGTAATCGAAGATAGGTTACATCTCCACCGAACACATCATAGGGAAAAGCTCGAGAGTAAAGACACTTGGACTCGAGTATCAACTATAAAAAAAATGTTACAGATTTTGTATTACGATGTGTTTGTCGAAAAATGAATAGGAGGTTTGACTTCGAAAAGGCTTTTGACAGGATTGGGGCTCATATTATTTTGAAGAGACTAGTGGAATGGAACATCGGCCCCAAAATGTTCTACTTCATAAAAGCATTCTTAACAGCCAGAAAATGCCGGGTGTTATACAACGGTTGCTATTCCTCCATCTACCCATTGGGCCATTGCACAATGGCACGCCTCAAGGCTCACCTCTGTCTGTTGTTCTCTTTATGATTGCATTCAACGATATAAGTGATATTCTCTTAAAACACAAAACTATCAATCATTCCCTTTACGACGATGATTTAATAACCTTTACCAAATGTAAAGACATCAACATTGTCCCTAGAATTTTTTCTACTCTTCTAGATGCCATTAATACCTGGGCCAAGTCCTCGGGTGCAAAAGTGTCCATTGATAAATGTAAAATCCTACACATATGTAGGAAAACAAGTTGTACAAAGTATATTGCTATTAACCTTCTTGGCACTAGCATATGTAATGTAGATAATCTAAGTATTTTGGGTATTATTTTTGATAAAAGATTTAGCTTTAAGGACCATTGTGTTAATCTAAAAAAGAAATTATCTACCAGGCTTAACATTATTAAATACTTGAGTTCTAAAAATAGCTTTTGTCACGTAAATAGTTGAATTGATATCACCCGAGCAACTATCCTATCCAAAATAGACTACGGCCTAAGCATTTACGGAAAGTGTTCTAAATCATCGCTGAACCTAATACAACCAATCTACCATGCCGCGATACGGACCAGCCTAAAAGCCCTCAGATCCACCCCCATAAGAAACCTGCTTGCGGAATCTGGCCTTCCCCCGATCCATCAAAGAGTGAATATGATAACCTCAATGGCGACATTGAACATTATCGGAACACGAAATATGGCTACCCACAAGATCGCTACTAAGTTCAATGCGAACGCCAAGACACCCAAGCTTCCTTCAACCATCCAAAAGTCAATATTATCGGCAAAAACTATGGAAATCCCGTTAACAAAGCGCTGCATCTCCTCAAACACTGCCCCTTCCTGGGAATTAAAGGACGACAACATTATATTGGCACTTAACCCTCTCAATAAAAGCTCAACGGCGATTGAAGTCTACAAGCAAATGTTCGGTGAGTTAGCCGAAACGTACAAAGCAAACAACTGGAGACTCATATATACTGACGGATCGAAGTCGATGGGAACGGAATTACCCTAGCGAAAGGTTTACTCCCCGAATTCGGATCCTTTTTTTCAGCAGAAGCTACGGCCATCTTACTGGCATTGGGATTACCAACAAAACAAAAAACAATAATATGCACAGACAGCCTCTCCACTTTGACGGCTATTACTAATACCAACAACAACAAGCACATTATCGAAATCATTCGGGACAAATTAGTTAAAAACCCAGGCAAGACTTAACTTTTATGGGTCCCTGGACACGCAGGAATAAAGGGAAACGAAGACGCTGATGATGATAAATCCGTTGGGCTTGAAGTAAATGAGGACAAGACTAAGTACATGCTATCAACAAACAAACAAGCATCTGTCCACCGCCTAGGACAAAACGTCACTATTGATAGCAATAATTTCGAGGTAGTTGAACTCCTTCACCTACCTAGGAAACCGTTGCTACTTCGGTTTGGCAAAACAACTGGGTTCAAAACTCCTAACTCGAAGGACGAAATGTGTGCTCTACAAAACCCTTATCCTGCCAGTTCTGCTTTATGGCGCCGAGTGCTGGACTATAAGCAAGAAGGAAGAGCTGATACTGGGCTCCTTCGAAAGAAAAATACTTCGCGGATTTTTGGTCCTGTGTGCGAGGAGGGCGAATGGAGGAGAAGATACAACCGCGAACTCTATGAGCTGTATCAAGATGTGGATGTAGTCCAAAAAGCCAAAACACGTCGACTACATTGGCTCGGCCACATCGAGCGAATGGACAATAATGCTCCAGCCAAGAGGATCTTCGAATCCCAGCCCCCAGGTTCGAGAAGACAAGAAAGACCGAACCTCCGTTTCAAAGACCAAGCCATCGCGGATGCCAGAGCGCTTGGTCTGGACAATTGGAAGCAGCGTGCCCGGGATCGTAGAGGATGGAAGGCTGCAGTGTCTCAGGCAGAGACTCTTCACGGGTCGGGAGCCCGATAAGTAAGTAAGTAGAAGACCCTGATGCCGCAGCAAAGCACGCGGTTAATGAACCAGTTTTTACATACGCAATCCTTAACAAAAGATATACTAAAAAGCACATCCGAGCCTACGCTCACGAAATGGAAAAGCAATACTGGTCCACATACACGCACCACTATAAATCACTCAACCCGGAAGGAACTCCAGCAACTTACCGACATAATGCATCTAAATGCATGATCAAGCCATACGTCCGACTCAGATTAGGTCATACGCTTCTAACACACGGATACCTATTCACTAAAGACAACCGCCCACTATGCCACCTGTGTAATGCCAACGAAACACTGACCATTAAGCATTTAATCATCGAATGCACCACAATTCAAGCCGAAATTCGTAGTCTATCTTCCAATTCCCAATTATCACAACTTCTTTCCATTCCTACCCAACATCAAAACAGTTTATTCTCTACTATCCTCTTTAGATTTACTTAATAAATTATAATACTTTTAGATTTAGATAATATAAGTATGTACATATAGCCGAAAGCCCTGGTATCTAGCGCTGTAAGTTTTTGTATTAACTTTTAATTTATTATTAGTTAATAGTTTAATAAATAAAATAATAATAGGAGGTTGGTTACAGAAACACATTGCTATCAAAAATGTCTGGATTTCGAGAAAGAAGTGATAAATGCACAAACTTAAGTCCGTATTCCGACCGTAGTTCTACGATCACAGGTCGGGAATGAAAATTGAAAATAGATTAAGTTATGATAGCCCATTAATTTGGTAAGTCCACTAAGGAAGCTAGAAGATATTACTCACAAACCAAAAAACTTTTGTAAAAAAATATAAGAGTTGCTTGAAACAATGTCATCAATGTTATGTTTCAACTCTACCGATAGTTCAAGTTCACTAATTAATAAAATTAAGATACCCATCCCAATGATGAAATATACAACGAACCCTCTCGTAAGCTTATTAACATTAGCTCCAAAAATTAGCCATAACTCTTATGTGAATCTAATTTAATTAGAGCCAATTATTTATATGTATTTCACAATTTCACAAAATATAAAGCGTTTTCATGTTTTTGAACAAAATTTACATGAGTAGGTATTGTGTGTGGTTTTTTGCTCTCAATTCCGAAAGACTGAAAATATCAAGAAAATTGGAATCAGCACGAATTACCTGTGGATGAGGACACCCTACACTTTCTTTGCCATTGCCTAGCGATCCGCTACATAAGAAATATAATCTTTGGTAGTTACATTTCGAGGATGACCTACTTCAATTTGTAAATCCCTTGTTAACCATAACAAACTCGTAGGTGTTAATAGATTTTCATAGTGGGGAGCCATAAACTCCTAGGGCAGCTTAATGGATATTCTACGCTGATCTAAGTGTGGCAGGTACAGATTTCTCCTGTCTTGCTAACTCACTCACCTAACATAACCTAACCTAATCGCACGAGAGAAATACGTACGAAATCGTATCCATATTCTCACGACGCATTACCTACTTCCTGCCCACACAGCATGGGCGCTGTCGCGGTGGCATCGAACTATCATCAAGGTCGTCGGTGCTGCTGTACTGCAACAAATACAATGCCAAAATTACCATTTCGAAATCTATTTTCGAAATTTTATAATTTTTATTAGATACTCCGATGGGGAGCGGGCGGATGACATGCTTACGGATGACGACCGCGTAACATAATTTTTGGGACTTCATCATGTTACCCGAATGACCGTCTAACTTTAGCTTAAGTTCATGGACGATTGGAATGACCTACAAATTTATACCGAATCGACTAATCCAACATTTCCGAAAACCGTACGTATAACAGACATACGTTTCTATTTAAGCAACAATTTGTTCAGAACTGCTGCTCCATTTTATCAAGAAGTCTGATGGATAAAATAAATGTACCCATAGGTACAGAGTTTAGTTTATTAGACGTATGACTAATCGAAGTATGAAGCGTGTAAGCTGCATATTCTTAAAAACATAAAAGTTAAAAACAAAAAAATGTATCTATCTATCACGTATGCCACTGACTTATGCAATATTTTTCTTTTTGCAGATAACACAACTGACAACATGACACAAACACATAGTTATCTACGGATATGCATTTAAAACATGTTAAGGATATAATCAGCAGCCAATAGGCACTTAAATCAAGGTAAAAAAAAAAATCTTCTTTTTGAAGAAAAAAGCTGAACAAAATAATTGAAGCATTGAGTTATCCCACATGTGGGCCTGGGCACCAAAACAAATTTAAATACTTATATGTATGCAATTTATTCATCATTCTGCTTCTTTACTAATCACAAATGACGTAGTCAGTAAGGCGAAACAGCTGACAGAGAACAAAAGAAAAATTTTCCATTTTCAACGAACTGCTAATTTTTACGATTTCTTAAAATAGGTGATGAAGGCCAAAGTTTTAGGAGCCAAGTTTCCGTGAAATTGTTTGGATTTACATCTACCTAACTGACATGTACCCACTGAAAGGTCCTCAGACCTCATGAGCCATGTCTAATGAGTGTCATCATATGTGTAATGCTAACGAACGGCAAAGTACAATTATTTTCATACATAATATTGCAATTTCTTTTATGAATGCCCTCCATCTATTCCCAACAAAATTCTGCAAAGATTTCACAAGTTTAAAAATATTACGTCATATTTCTCACTTATTGCCTTCCGAACATACAGATAGCGAACTACCTTTTATTAGATAATCGAATAGATTTCGGGATGAAAGCTACCCAAAGCACTAGTCATAAGAACACGAGGAGCACCACAAAGGTCAAGGTTATGCGTCTTGTGATTCGTTTTCAATCGGTTCTTGATCTTGAACTTAATACATAGCACACGCGAATAAAACATTTGCGTTGGTGAATCTTTCAAATACACTTACCCATTACCATGAATGGCGAATCCTTGGCTTTTCTGGCAAGTTTCCCACCAGCCTCTTCAGGAACTTCGAAGTACGATTTGGAACTCATTTCTATGGAAATATGTAGTAATTCGTTATTGGTGTTTAATTTGGCAATTTCTTAATTGATTTATAACTAACTGAGGATTTAAAGATTGAACTTTCCAATTCGGGAAATTCTACGCGGACCAGCGCCAAAAGTGTTCTACACAGATGTTTCGCAAAATTCAGCGATTTTTGCAGACGTCAAGTAGTATGGTAAAAAGAAAGTGACCAATTCAAAATAGATTTAATACTTCAGGTTCAGACTTGTGACGTTTTAACTTAAAGTACAATCTGGTACTTTTTTATGCAACATTAAGGTAATAGACTTTCTTATTGTGGTTGTGTTCACAACCAAAATTGTTCGCAAATTGAGAAATGGAGGGTGTACCCTAGCGGCGACAATTTGAACCCTACTAGACATACAAATTTGACAGATCAGCGAAAAAAATATATGGAAAAGAAGCTAAGCGCCACTAAATAATTAAATATTGTGAATAATAAATACATTTTTCATGTAAAAACATAAAAATAAATGCCTAATTAGTTTACGCTAATGGAAACTAAAGAAAAAGTGTTGGATCGAGCGTCGCAATGTGGTGCAACTCATATAGACAAAATGGTTTAACCATTAACAAGATTCTTAGTTTGATTTCGTGGTGGTTTGAAGTCATCGAGGATGCATTTATGACCAGACCAGTTACCTCACTCTTTCCTGGATCTTGTATCACATAACCAGCCTTGACGAGCTCTTCCCCTTCCCAAATGGAGCGTTTTATGCCGCTAAAATATTCTGCAATATCGCAGATGGTTATCGAGAAAGTTTGAGATAAATCTCGGTTAGTTGGGTCCGCTATTGGTATTTGGAATAATGCTGCACAATAAATGGAATATTAACAATAATTTGAAGAACTTTAAACAGTTAAAAAAGAGTCTTATCCAAAAAACAAAATTGTTTACACGAAACCAAAACAAGTTTTTCATTCCACTTTTAAACAATTTAAACATAATTTTATGGACCCGGGATTATTTTATTTTTCATAAACAATACTTGAATTTTAGACCGACAAGGCGTTTACCTCGATTATAATAGTTTTTCATTTATAAAATAAATAAATTATCTGTACAAAAATACACGTACCGCTTACCGATGACAGATTTTTGTATGTCTGATAGGGTTCTTTTCTTCACTACCAGATATCGCAGGCCAACTTGTACATTTGTCAATTGACAATTGAAAAATAAAATAATCCCGGGTCCATAAAATTATGTTTAAATTGTTTAAAAGTGGAATGAAAAACTTGTTTTGGTTTCGTGTAAACAATTTAGTTTTTTGGATAAGACTCTTTTTTAACTGTTTAAAGTTCTTCAAATAATTGTTAATATTCCATTTATTGTGCAGCATTATCCCAAATACCAATAGCGGACCCAACTAACCGAGATTTATCTCAGACTTTCTCGATAACCATCTGCGATATTGCAGAATATTTTAGCGGCATAAAACGCTCCATTTGGGAAGGGGAAGAGCTCGTCAAGGCTGGTTGTGTGATACAAGATCCAGGAAAGAGTGAGGTAACTGGTCTGGTCATAAATGCATCCTCGATGACTTCAAACCCTCACGAAATCAAACTAAGAATCTTGTTAATGGTTAAACCATTTTGTCTATATGAGTTGCACCACATTGCGACGCTCGATCCAACACTTTTTCTTTAGTTTCCATTAGCGTAAACTAGTTAGGCATTTATTTTTATGTTTTTACATGAAAAATGTATTTATTATTCACAATATTTAATTATTTAGTGGCGCTTAGCTTCTTTTCCATATATTTTTTTCGCTGATCTGTCAAATTTGTATGTCTAGTAGGGTTCAAATTGTCGCCACTAGGGTACACCCTCCATTTCTCAATAGTTAAATGCGTTCCATGCGTATACAAGGAGTGAGAACTTGTTACATTCGTCTGGAAATCAATTTTTATTCTTCACTTAGTCGCTTTTATTACACTTTCATCGATTAGATATTACTGTAATATACTTTGATCTTAACAAAACAATACATATCAATTAAAACAATTTGTAGCCGTTTGAAATCAATAATTTTTAGTACATATTGGTTTAAGGACACAACTATATTTAATTTCACTTATCCCTATACATACATATATAAAAATCTATTAGCTATACCTAGGTACTTCAAGAAAATGCTAGCACAATCTCAGATTTCCGAAATGAATACGTTTTTAAAAAGTACTCAATACTGGAATTATAAATTATTTTAGCTGCCTTAAGAGCTCAATGTGTCGGTATTGATTTATGTTAGAGCCTGAGGCTAGAATTTTACAATCGTCTGCATATGAAACTAGGTTTATGCCTGCTGGAGGTGGTGGTAGCTTTGAGATGTAGTAGTTGAAGAGAAGTGTGGATAGTGCTTCGGCTGGGGGCACACCTCGTTTGGTTTTCCTGTGTCTTGAGTTGGAGTTTCGGAATTCCACGTATGTCTGTCTGCTGCTGAGATAATTTGCAAGCCAGCTTTTGATGGAATTTGGTACTGTTGTCTCAAGGATGTCCTGGAGCAGAATGACATGGCTCATAGTGTCGGAGGCTTTGGATAGATCTAGGGCTACTGCAATGGTCCTGTGACAAGGTCTTGGTTGATTTAACCCATTGCTGATTTGTCAGGTGATTTCATTTAAGGCTGATAGGAGAGCTTTGGTAGGAGAAGAAATCGCGGGTTTTCGCGACTGAAGAGAGTAGAGAAATTGGTGGATATTAGTTGCTTTGATCTGCTGGTTTTTTCGGTTTGAGCAGTGGGATTACTCTGCAGACTTTCCAGGACCCGGGGATTAATAGGCTTTGTATTGAGAGGTTGAGGATTGATGTTAAGTATTTTATTTCTGAGTCTCCTAGGTGTTTCAGCATTAGAGTTGATATCCCATCAGGTCCTAGGGCTTTGGATGGTTTTGCTCTTTGAATTGTTGCTGCTACTTAGTCCAGGGTTTAGTCGTCGCTGCCTTCTTCTGTGTGTAAGTGGTGGAGTTTACGTTGGATGGCTCTTTTATCTCGGTTGTTGGATGTTCGTTAAATTGTCGTCGGTTAAATAGTTTAGCGCACTTTATTGATTTATTCTCGGGTTTGCCATTGAAGTATATATGGCCATGTGTTGCTATCAGGGCCGTAGCCAGGATTTTGGTTCGGGGGGGGCTTGCTTCCAAGTCTTACGAAACAAAAAACTATGTATATTCCAATTCATTGATTTCTATTAGTCACATTTTTTCAAAGCAGAAAACGTCTTGATTTTTTTTTTGATATGAGATCAATGGGCCTCCGCACACGAGACTAATTCTGCCGGCAGAAAACTGTTTTTATACCATACTTCGAGCGCACACGGATGATTTCTGCCGGCAGAAAAATTATATATATGAACCCCTTTTTATTATGTAGTATTATTTTCACAATTGAAATATTTTGAAAGTTGTGTATGTATTAGTTTTATGCCTTGTTCAACCGCTCAAACTCGGCAAAACATTTTATTCCGTTTGTTTCCCCTCACTTCAGTCCCCTCTCCTACGAAATCAGTTTCATGCCGGCAGAATTAGTCTCGTGTGCGGAGGCCCAATCACCTTATCTGGATTCACAATAGTATCCGAATGAACAGATCATAGCAAGTGAACTTAACCTTGCATTCTCCATAATGCTTCGGTACATTGTTTCAATCTTTTTCATAGCTAATAAAAAATAAATAGGTGGCGCTACAGGCGGTAGACACCGTAGGCCTAGCTTCATAGCTGAAAGGGTTCTTTCAAAACTAGCTGTGGTCACTGGAAGCGTTGCTAAAACCGTAAGCAAGAAATTTATAAGTCTAAAGTAAGTCTTGTCACATAATCAAGCAATTTCAAAACTTCGGTAGAAGGGTCACTCGACGATTATTTTTCCCACCAAAGAATGTACTCAGCTTTCACAGCTGATAACGAAATTGCATTATCAAAGTAAAGTGTTAACTTTTCCAACTTTTCGCTCAGGCTAAACTGCAGCAAAACCTGGGAGAAGAGATTGAAACGATCGATGGTAGGACGTCTTCGTTGACCATGAATCTGTCCGTAAGATTTTGTATTAACGAATCTATGCAAGAAATCAGTATCGGCACTCTAAAATAGGCTTCAGAAGGAGAGGTTTCTGGATTGGAATGCGTTGTTTGTTTCAATGAAGTTCTTCAAATAAGTCCTCGGCAAGTAAGGATGCGGATTGAAAAGCCTCTCTGAAAAAATCTTCGGCATTTTCTCTGATGTCCTTAAGGGAATTCAGAACTTCTTTTGTGCGGTCGATTGCAGAAACGAAACCTAAGGATTTGTTCTGTAGGGAAACTGATAAGGGCAGCGCTAAACTGAAAAGTTGTTCGTATACAATGAGGCTTACTAGGCAATCGCATTTTTGGACCACTGCCAAAAGTGTTGATACTTTCGAAGACATCACCCACGTTCTGCTAGTTATTTTTTCAATACTTATTGAGATACATTTGAAGAGCTCTACAAAGGAACTAATACTGTCATTCCTTTCACAAAGGCGCAGAAGTCAAGTTTTTCGGCTCTCTGGTGTGTGTTTTTTGATGACAGTTTTGAAAGTTACATAATATGCATTTGAAAGGTTGCGGAAGAAATAAGCTATTTCACTAACTACACTAAGGCAATTGCGAATTGCAGGAGTTGACATTTCAGAGCCAGGTTAAAGCTATGGCTTGCACAGTGTACATACCTAGCGTTTGAATACTGTATGCCTACCGGGATTATCTCCTTATTTTTATAGATTTTAATTTATATTAAGCCCCATTACGGTCATTTCAGTTTCAGTTGCAAACAAGACACAGGTCACAACATTTTCTAGAAAAAAATGTTTCAACAGTTCCTCAGATCCAAATGGATGACCTATCAGGATCCCATACCCTATATCGCACGATCGGCGTCCGGTAAGTTGAGCTACCTATTTAGAGCAAAGAGGTACTTTAGCCCCAAACAACTTCTCCTGCTGTACAAAGCACAGGTTAGACCAGGCCTGGAATATTGCTCCCATATATGAAGCTCTTCCCCAAAACATTCACTTAACCTACTTGACAGCATACAGAGACGAGCAGTTCGACTTATTGGAAACCCATCACTCACATCGAATATACAACCGTTGGTGCACAGAAGACAAGTCGCTGACCTCTGCTTGTTCTATAGGTAGAGGTACTTCCCTGGTAGATGTTCCGAGGAACTCAAAGACATTGTCCCTCGAAATGCAACTTTTGGGCGCCCCACTAGACAGGCTGCTAATGCTTATGAGCATACAGTACACTTGACAACCCCGAGGACATAAACTTTCCAAAACTCCTTTTGTTACAGGACAAGCAAAATTTGAAACTAACAGACATCTGCAAGCATCTCGGGGCGCTGTTGAAGCGTTATAAGTCCGCCTTTCCCGGAAAAAAAGGTTGAGCTATCAGTTAGAAAATTTTAGTTTTTGCCTTTTGTTAAAGACTTTCGGGGGGGGCTTCAGCCCCTCAAGCCCCCCCCCCCCTGGCTACGTGCCTGGTTGCTATTGGTCTTGATTGCATTGGACAGGGCTTTTATGGTGGACCATAGCTGTTTGATAACCGTGCCAAGGTTGCAGTTTTCTAAGCAAAGGCAGGTATCCTGAGGGGCAGCTACCAACTGGGGGAATAAAGATGTTAGCGATCACAATTGTTGGTACGCATGATGTAATTCCGATGGTTTGCTGCTCGAGGGTTATGTCCGAGGTTACGGGCTGTGGGATGGGTGCATATTAAGCTCTCCCACGACGATTGGTTCTTCGTACCGCGGAACAACTCGTCGCTGGACCACCACGGCCTGGCCACAACCATAGATCGTCTACCCCCTCAGCACAATCGTCAACTTACTTACAATTGCTTGTACATGGTTGTTCCTACTTCTGGAAGTCACTAAAAGCATTGCACAATTGTAGGCGCATATTATATATAATATACACCCCAATCATGGAATCCGCCGGAGGGAATTGTTCGCGGAAAAGAATATTTTGGAATCGTCGAAATTGAACGGTTATTATGTCATATAGGTAGGTATATACATAATATTAACACATACTATTGGTAGGGTGTGGTTTTTTTTCCAGATTTCTGTTCACTTTTCGGATTCGACGATACCAAAATATTCTTTTCCGCGAACAATTCCCTCCGGCGGATTCCATGATTGGGGTGATAGGTTGCATAGTCCTTATGTACCTAATCAACAGTCACGCGATATAACAGTAGGCGTCTATATTTTCCAAGACATTTTTTAGGGTTTCGACTTTCGAGATTCGCATTCGTCTTATTATGGTTGCCAGATAATCGACAGAGAATATTATTGATCAAAATTATAGTTTAGAGGGGGAACAAGCCACGTCAATAAATGTACATACATTTATTTTTTACAATAATTTATTTTCTTTAATATTTGTTTTCTTCTATTACAATATGCCTTACTGGCTGGATGCTAATATTCGATGGAAACATTCTAGAGGCAGTAAGTTTCTACAGCCAATACTGTTGTAAAATACTTAAGTATTGATATAGACATCATAGTATAATATAAAATAAAATATTGTAGAATTGCAAGCTGCTTATACTGTGTGTAAGAAATAATTTTAATAAATAAATTAAATAATTGCACTAAGTTATTTGTTTTTTTTTTGTTGACTAGAAAGGGTGACTAAAGGCAAAACTCCTTAGTCTCGCATTGAAATTAACACAATTGTATGGAATGTTGTGGTACCTACAGCTTGTAACATGCCGTTTCAATTAAAATATCAATTCCACTGGATTGTCAAATGTTCTAGTAACCTTAATAAAATACATAAAAATAAATGATCCGCACAAACATATAAAACTGTCTTGAATAAAAATAGAAAATACATTTTAGAACTTAACCTAAGACGAGTGAGAATTCAGCAAAATAATTTGAGCTTTTAAAACAAAACTGTGTTTACTCTTCAGTCACAACAAACAATTGTTATATGTATAAAGTAGTTGAGCAGGTAGTGAGTCCACCCCATGTATTTGTACTTTAATCAAATCAATGCGTACCATCGACTTGAACTATTTCTACGATTAACTTATGCCTACGCTTCATGTGCGAAACCATGTTGTCCTTACGATTAAACACTTGCCTGCATTCAGGTAGTTCGCAAATATATTGCTCCTTACTATGTTTACTTCGCTTGTGCTTGTACAGAGCATTTGAGGTTCCGAATTCCGTTTGACATACGTCGCATATAAATCCCGCTTTGCCAAGGTGTAGCTTTTTGTGTTCTTCGAGATAACTACGACGTGTAAAGGATTTGTCACAAGTCATACACGGATGCTGTTTCAATTTTAAATGTGAATTTAAGTGCCTGGACAATTGTCCAACACTTTCATTACATATGGGACATGTTTTGCGGTTATTTCCGGTATGACTACGTTCGTGCTGTTTGAGATTACCTAACTGTCGGAAAACTTTTTCACAATTCTCGTATTTACATGGAAACAGTGGTTTAGACGAATGTGTATATATGTGGTCCTTGCAGTGGTCTTTCCGTGTAAATACTTTATCTGGAAGAATACTTGCGAATATTATGTACATTCGAATGAGAGCACACATAACATACCACACAGAGGACAAGCAAATTTTCCAGACAAATGGGCATCTCTTAAATGTTTCTTAAGTCTTTTATCGGTGGGAAATTGCTTGCTGCATTTTGAGCATACATGTGTAAAATGTTCATTCTCAATGTGATGCAGCAAATCAAATTCTGATTCGAATTTTCTAAAGCATTGGAAACATATCAACTCTGATTCCTCTTCAAATTTGATGTCTTCGGTGGTGCATTTTGAGTCGGTTTCTATTTCAAAACAATCTTCTTCAATCAAATCTGCAAATATGAAGATTATAATACGTAATACTATAATATATGTATTTTTCTTTATCAAATAACCAGAAAATTGTTCGTCCGGGACAATGTATTCCTCCATTTAACTTCGTAGTTCCTCGTTTTTCGCGAAGGATTTGTGTATTGTGTTTTTTCTGTTTACATCGATTTTTTTTTTCATTGGTAATTGACAGCTAACAATTGTCAAAGCGTGAAGTCACGGTGAAGAAGAAGAGTTTAAGTTCCAATTCACAATCATTCAATCTATAGCTCTCAAACCTTAAATAATAGTAAAAAAAAGCCGACTGTGTGTGTGCACTGTGCAGTGCCCGTCTGTACTTAATTTAATATTAGTAAGTACATACTAGGTACTCTCTTTGGCAAGTGCCACAATATGTTCCTTCCCATGTCTCGCCCGACACGAATTTTATGGGAAGGTATGTGTACCCCTGGGCTTATAAACAAACAGTGGGATGTTGACTGCGTTTATTTAAATTTACGTTTATTTACGTTTAATTAAAATACCGTCATTGAATTGGTAAAATAAAAGACCTCCAGACATTTACATCTATTACATTTTCTGTCATTGCAGGATATTTTTCATTATATTTTTCACTGAAAACAAGTCACTTGTCGTTTTTATGCTGAATAAATTCGGAATTCGTGGGATAAGGACTTCCTCTGCTTTAAATTTGCCCTTCATGATCGTGCGTCGCTTTGTCACATTGTTCATAAGTTTCTTGACGCACAACCGCGTACCGTTGCAAACCACATAGAATAGACCGTCGACTCCTCCCACATAACGGACTTTGCATACAAGCTGCCTGCGGGCCCGGGATTTTTATTGATGCTGTACAGAATTAAATGAATTCATTATATTTCGCGATTTCTACTCCACATATGTTTACCTTTCTTTAGCTTCTTATTTTCAATTATTTTTGGATTCCCACGCCTGTTACTTCTTAAGGTTACTGTGCAATGTACTATGTTTTTTCCTTTTATGTACTGTTGAAAGCTGAGAAGTCCGCGAAACAAAAGTAAATACTGAAATACTAATAATTGAAATTTTTACCAGTTTACACAGCAATGGTGTAACTTTCTGCAACTTGTCAGAAAGGCATAAGAGCAACTTAAGCACCTTATCATTTCCTCGTACCTCATTTTGTAAAGTGTATGGTAAAAAAATGGGGAGTACATTTACATAGTATAGAGGGTTCTTCAATTTATTCTTGACTTTAAAACTTTTTGGTATAGTACTAATTTCTTACATCATTCTTAAAACTCTAGCTTCTTCTCTTGAGTTCACTAAACAAAATCAAACTATTTCACAGATTCAAATGGACACTGATTATAATTCAAAAAATCCACACTGACTGAATCCAAAAATATAAATTTTGAAACCGTTATTATAAATTATAATATCTAATATGTTATTAAAAAAAGTCATAACAACAGTACGCGTAAAAGACGGCAGGCATTATATTTTCATAAAAAGGGTATTCACTTAATCTGATAAATTTATGCAGCTCGTAAATGTATACGTTTCTGGGGTGCTTTAAATGAACACCCGTCGGAAATGTTATTGCGTAAACCGCGTAAATCGACTGTAAATCTGGAATCAAACAAACAATTCATACGGGCTGTTTGACATTTGTGACTTGCGTAACTTTCAGCGGTTGGTTTCCGAACCTAAATCGTCGCGGAAAATTATGAGATCTGCGTAAACTATTCTCCATACAAAATCTGACAGTTCATTTACGAGGGTGTAAATTTCTACAGTTTAGGCAGTTTACGAGGCTTTTACGCGTTTAAGTGAATACCCCTAAAATATTTTTTTTTTCTTTGCCGTTTTTTCATTACTTTTAGAACGGGAAAACCGCTACAATAAATAACAACATGCAATTGGTCGTATTCACAAATCTGGTCAAGGCAAGTCGACTTGAATTGTTTGGATTCGAATTGACATAAATGCGAAAACTTAAGTTGGTTTTTTTTTTTCCTGCCGCCCCCAATGGAACATAAAATGACTACTTTTTTTTGCATTTGTGTTGGTGTGTTATTTTTATTTAACAGTCAGCTATTTTTTTTTGTAATTTATGTTTACAAATGCCTCTTCTATTGGGATTGGTGAAAGTATGTGTGAATCTCGATTTCCAAAAGTGATCTGAATTTTAAAAAAAGTGTTTTCTTTTTTTCCCGCCCAATGGAAGACGAATTTGACAGACAGCTGATTTCTATAGCAGAAAAACTGGTCTGAATCTGAAAAAAGTGCCTTTGCTTGCCCAATGGAAATCGTCATAACTTAAAGTGTCGGTATGCGACTTCTTAACAGCTGTGCTTTTTTTGTTTGTATAGAGGTATCCAGCATTGTTCGGTATGCAGAAAGAGCCTCAACTCAACGCAATGAAAATTATGAAGTAATTCCAATGTAGGTACCCACTCTCCAGACGTTTTCATTTCAAAACGAGCCGTACCGTACCTGTTTTGCGGTATGTAATGTTCTTTCCTACCAGGACAGTTTTCTTAGGGAGGTGTCACGACCCATTTTCCGATTGTGTTCACATTGCGCGAAGTGCTTTGTTTCAAGTTTTACAACTTTAGCTCTCCATAAGTGTCGAGAATGTGCGTTTTCAGTTATTTACTTTTTTGTATGGGAGCTGCCACGCCCCTTTGTCCAATTTTGACTAAACTTAACAGAAACACTTCCGGACTAATACCGATGTTTGTCCGAAAATTTGAGCTCAATCGTTTTGTTGGTTGTTATACCTATATAATATATATTACCTACATAACTTATATAAAGAATTTACATACTTGTATATTTTAAAAGTAAAAGGTTCTTTTGGATAAAGTAGAAATTGCTAAGCGAATATAAAATGTAGAAAAGAAACTAGTGTTTACCATTTGGATGGTCAGTAAACAGGAAAGTTGTTTATCTGCGGGAGATCGTTTCGACTACGCAAATAGTGCTGCTCATAAGGCGTTTTGCGAAATTTTGGATGTACTCGGAACATTTCTGCAAAATTACGTTGAATGGCCTTCAAGACCTTAATATGAAGAAATTTCTCAGGTAACTTACCATTGTTCTTTTTACACTTAAAAAGTAATAATACAACAATTAAATAGAGGCTTCCACAGAAAAGAGCGGTGGCTATACATTCCTGGTATTATTGGAGCCATTGACGGTTGCCACAGATCAAACAACCCGTGGCGAACACCACTGATTACTATAACCGAAAGAACACTCATTCTGTAATACTGTAAGGTAATTTTATTTATTATATATATTTAGTTAACAAGACATTAAACAATTCACTTGTTTCTTAGGAGTATGTGATCATCGTACGACATGTACGTAGGTGCACCAAATAGGCTGCATGATGCAAAAGTGTACAGAAACACCACTCTGTGAGCAGTTAGACACCATTGTACCAGCAGAGTTCCACCTGGTAGGAGATGCACCTTACGGCTTACCATTTGATGAGAAACCTCATTACTCCCTTTAGAGACAATGGCCATTTAACAAAAAAGCCGTCTCATTTCAACACGAGACTGAGCAGTGCAAGGGTTACCATCGAGAGAGCATTCGGACTATTGAAAGGACGCTTCCATAGACTGAAGTACTTAGATGTTGCAAACCCAATAATGGCGAACAAGGTTGTGACTGCATGCGTAATATTACACAAAATACATCACCCTCTACAACGAAAATGATACGAGCGGGGACGACTTTGTTGAAGAAAGTTTTCCCGAAGATCCTCCATTAGAGCAGCAACATCCAGTCCAACGTCAACAGCCTAGAAACCCGGGAATTTTAAAAAGAAATTATTTAATCACTCTCTTTTAAATATTTTTGTATTTTATTTTTTTATTAAAAACTAACTTAACCTATAAAGGAACATATTTACTTAAATCTAACTTATACTAAAAAATAATGTATAATAATTTACCTATACATACTTAAAAATAACTTATACTAAAAGGAAAAAAACAATTAAAAAATACTTTAAATAACAAGCCGTAGATAGGTACTTTTCTTATTAACTAACTTACTACTAATACCACACCGTGCTTTGGTGGCAGATTGTGCTATTTCAATTTCTGGAAAAATAAAATGCTTATTAATTATTAAATTTCAAACAATTGAATTGTAAGTACCTATGTGTACCTAACTTTTTGTTTTGGATTCCTCATATTTTTTCCTTTCAAACTCTAGCCTTTCCCTATTAAGGTCAAACTGCCTGCTCCGCATTTACCTTTCCCAACTACCCTGCCTCTCCCTAGCATCCGACAGTCTCCTTATTTCTTCCAACATCGCTGTCCCGATTTCCACCTTCCTGCGCTCAATGGGCAGGTCATTAATTCCTTCCGCGCAGTATTACAATTTGCGCGGCGTCTCGGAACCAATTCGTCCCTGTCACCCTCATCGCCCAATTCCGCCGAGCTTCTAGGTCGTGACCTAGACGCAGCGAACTTTCAACCACGGGCGCATGCGCATCAGCTATATTAAGCTCATGCTGACATATGGAGCACTGTGGACAAGATATTCGCCCGCGTCCTGTCCTTATCTTGACGTTGTTATTGTCCTTCACCTTGTTGTTGTCCTTAGCTTGGCCAATTTTTTGTCAAGTGTGGCCGAGCTGAAGGAATATCCATGAAGTCGCATTGCCGCTGCAATTTTGTCGAAAACATGCTTTCGGCGAACTTTGCAACTTCGTAGATTTTTCTTCAGCTTGATTCACTCGTCTAAGAACAATAGTGCAGCCTTGTGGTCGAAGGCAACGTCTAAAAAATAAAAAAAAAGACGCATTATAGTCTTAGAGCCGACAGCAAATTTTGGGAGTGGAGCTATAACCAAAATTAATTATCAGGTACATGTACATGTGTACACAATATACAAAATAAAAAAAAGACTGAAAGAAAACGTCTGGGACATATATTTTTGTAATCAAGAAAATTATTCTGATTTTTTGATGTATCACTCATGTGGCTATACCTCTGACATCAAAAGTTGATTTTCGTCCACTTAATGGGGCGTCTGGCAAAGGGAAAGCTGAAAGTAAAACGTCTGGGACCTAAATATTTGAAATCAGTACGCAATTATTTATTGTCTAAATATTAAAGTGGTTATACCTTACTTACTTACTTAGATGGCGCTACAGTCCGGGGTGGACCTGGGCCTCAACCAACACGCCTCTCCAGTTAGCACGATCTTTGGCTAACTGCCTCCAGTTGCGCACTCCAAGTTGGTTGAGGTCCCCTTCCACTTGTGCGCGCCACCTAAGGCGAGGTCTTCCTCTACTGCGTTGTCCCTCCGGGTTGAAATCGAAGACTCTTCGGGCCGGAGCGTTGCTGTCCATTCGCTCTACATGTCCTAGCCATCTTAGTCGACTGATACGTACTTTTCTGACCAAGTCGATGTCGCTGTACAGCTCGTAGAGTTCGCTGTTAAATCTTCTCCTCCAAAGCCCGTCAACGCAAACGGGACCGAAAATCACTCGAAGAATTTTGCGTTCGAAGCGCCCAAGGAGATCTTCATCCGCTTTTGACAACGTCCATGATTCTGCGCCATAAAGCGGGACTGGAATGATGAGGGTCTTACATAGAGTCTCCTTGGTGTTTCTCGACAAGGCCTTACTAATCAATTGCCTTCTTAGGCCAAAGTAACAGCGGTTGGCAAGTGTAATTCTTCGCCTGATTTCTGATGTGATGTCATTTTCAGAATTAATAGCGGAGCCGAGGTAGACAAAGTCCCGAACTACCTCAAAGTTATAGCTGTCTATCGTGACGTTCTGTCCGATTCGTCGATGTTGTGTGTCCCTTCTTGTTGACAGCATATATTTCGTTTTGCCCTCATTCACCACTAAACCCATTTTTGCCGCCTCTGTACTGATACTTGCAAACGCACCAGTGACAGCTCGCTGTGTTCTGCCAATGATGTCGATGTCGTCAGCGTATGCAAGTAGTTGCACAGACTTTTGGAAAATTGTGCCCCTGGTGTTGGCTTGCGAGTTTCGCACAATTTTCTCAAAAATGATGTTGAAAAAGTCACATGACAGCGCATCACCTTGTCTAAATCCTTTTTTGACATCAAAGGTCTCGGTGAGATTGTTTCCGACCTTTACGGAGCAGCGAGCGTTCTCCATCGTCATTCTGCACAACCTGACAAGTTTGGCAGGGATGCCAAAACTAGACATGGCTCTGTATAGCTCGTCTCTATAAATGCTGTCATATGCGGCTTTAAAATCGATAAATAGGTGATGAGTATCGATTTGGACTTCTTGGGTTTTCTCCAGGATCTGCCGTAGTGTGAATATTTGGTCGGTTGTGGACTTACCGGGCCTAAAACCGCACTGATAGGGTCCAATCAGTTCGTTGACAAATGGTTTCAGGCGTTCACACAGTACGGAAGACAGGATTTTGTAAGCGATGTTAAGGGGACTGATGTCTCTATATTTGGCGCAGTTTAGAGGGTCTCCTTTCTTATGGATCGGGCAAACAATGCTGAGGCTCCATCCATTCTTCAGGCATACTTTCCTCTGACCAAATTTTAGAAACGAGTTGGTGTATGCTCTCTATCAAGTCATCCCCCGCTGCCTTAAAAAGCTCGGCCGATAAACCGTCCGGTCCTGCAGCTTTGTTGGACTTCAGCTTGGATATTGCTATCCTTACCTCATTTTGGTCAGGTGGACGGAAGTCTTGGCTTTCATCGTCCAGGTTGAATGGTTCATTCTGCCTGACAGCGGAATTTGTGTCGTCTTCGCCGTTTAACAGTCTGTAGAAATGTTTTTTCCATGTCCTCAGCACCGACTGTGACTCTACCACAAGGTTTCCTTGTTCGTCTCTACAGGTCTCTGTTCGGGTCTTGTTCCCGTGACACGTTCTTTTTACCTTTTCGTAAAACTTCCGAACATTGGTCCTGGAGTAGCAGTAGCACCTCTCTATTTCCTCGATCGCGCGCTTCTCATGCTCTTTCATGCTCTTTCCTCCGGAGGAGCCGGTGTTCTTCCCTCCTTTTTTGCTCGTAGAGCTCACGAGCTGCTCTCGTCCTTCTCTGCAGCGCCGCTTTGTAGGCCAGTTGCTTTGCTGCATGTGCTTGCCGGCACTCTTCATCAAACCAGGGGTTTCGCGGTGGTGGTCGGGTGAAACCTAGCACATCAGTTGCGGCTTTTCTGATGGCTTCTTGGCATCGATGCCACTGGTCTTCAGCACTTTATGCTGGCTGCACAGGACTTCTCGAGAGGTTGAGGGAGACGCGATCGGCAAAAGTTCTGGCGGTTTGTTGCGTTTGTAGCCGTTCAACGTTGAATCTTCTCACAGTATTTCCTCGTTGTTGTGGTGTCTGGGATATCCGCATACGTACCTTGGCTACAACAAGGTAGTGATCCGAGTCTATGTTGGCCGCTCGGAAAGTTCGGACATCTAGAATACTGGAGGAGTGCCTTGCGTCGATCGCAACATGGTCAATTTGATTGACCGTTTGATGGTCAGGTGACCGCCATGTTCCTTTGTGAATGTTGAGGTGTGGAAACCGTGTGCTTGCTATAGTAGCATATCACCTAAGACGATTTTAACGTCGTATTTAGGACATTGCTCATATGTTTTGTCGAGGAGCTCATAGAAACATTCTTTGGTAACATCGTCCTTATCTTCTGTGGGGGCGTGAGCGCATATCAGGCTGATGTTGGCGAATTTAGCCTTGATGCGGATAGTTGTAAGGCACTCACTAACGTGTCGAAAGCTCAAGACTTCTTGCCTAAGTCTGCCGCTTACAACGAATCCGCATCCGAATAGACGCTGCTTCTGTTCTCTGTAGCAATCACCGTAATAGATGTCACAGTTTTTCATCCTTCTTTTGCCGGGCCCATCCCACCGCACTTCCTGGATGGCGGTGATATCTGCCTTGTAGCAGTCTAGGGCCTCCGCTAATTGTTCGGCTGCACGCGGTCTGTTCAGGGTTCGAACATTCCACGTGCAGATCCGAAAGTCATTGTCCTTTTTTCGTTTTGCAGGGTCGTCAACAGTAAATCCATCCATATCCGAGGCTTTTGGTTGCTTCGTAACTGGTGGTTATACCTCCTTCTTCATAATTCCTACCGAGCAGCCAACACGTAATCCTATTTTCATTAAAATAACACAAAATAAACTTTCGACATTTCGTTACGTGCCCGTGTCCCGAACATCGTGCGAATAGCAGCATCATTTTTTTTTTAATTTTTAAACGTTTACGTTAAAGCCGGAGAATAATTTGCGTTGTCAAACGTGAAATGACACAAATTTTGCTACAAATAGACGTCAACTTAGTAGTCCTAAGTCGAGAAATTCTTGACTAGATTTGCCCAATGAAAACTCAGCAACATGAATTTTGAGAGCTGTCAGACTTACTAAACTAGATTTGTGAATGCGGTCAATGCCAGCGGTTTGCTGAGACCATCGCCTAGCAGTGTGCTGGGACATTCCACAAAATGTTTTGTTTTCTACTGGAACAGTAGGTTTCATTGCGTATTTAATTCAATGAAAAACTTGACTGTAGTTGCCGCTTTGCGTTATAGAGCAAGAATGATAGAAAAAGAGACTGCCCTGTGCGCATGTCCGCCATTTTGGATATTTATTTTGACACATGTGTGACGTAACGTATGATGAGGTACCTACACTAATACAAATACAGCGCGAACCAGTTCACTTGGCCATTCTTTCTACTGCGCAGGTCTCTTCAACTTTCTCTGAGCATCTCTCAAATACTCAAAAATTACGTAATTTGCTGTAAAAATAGATCAACACGACGTACATACACCCATGCGTTGTTTTCATCATCACAGCCGTGATGGTGATCAGACTGAGGCACTGCTGCCAACTAAGGCCCTGACCCATAGAATCCGTCGCATCCGTTGCGTCGACGGATTGGCGTATTCGACGGAACGAACAGTATAGAATTCGTCGCATACGTTGACAGCCGATGACATATGAGAGTCAGTTTCTCTCATTATCTTATATTTCCACCAATGAAAATGCATACTCTCACGCTCTGCCAACTGTCAACGGTTCGACGGAGGACGGACAGAAAAGTAGAAAGTAAACCTACTTTATCCGTCGCATCCGGCACGTTCGTTGCTCATCATGGGTCACGTTCCATAAGCTACTGTGTATTCTATCAACCTGTCAGTCGAATACATTGCCGCAACTGATGTGACGGATTCTATGGGTCGGGGCCTTTAGGTACAGTTCTGCGCTGAAATTACATGAAAAACCTACAAAAAAGCGCTAGATTTAGCAAACTTGCGCTAGATTTTTGTTTTGCTAAATATATAGATAATAATGGGGTTTCATAAACTGCGTAAACTGCAGAAATTTACCAACAATTTTTTACAATTTATCGTTGTGTGTATTCAAGGGTCACTCGATAGAACATGCTTTATTAGCAGGAAAATGAAGTGCACCGTTGCCTGTTTATTGGACGTAGGGAAATCCTTCGACAGTGTTTGGAACGATGGTCTAATTTTTAAGTTATTACAAATCGAATACCCCAGGCATATAACAACCCTGTTGATCAGTTTCATTTCAGAGAGGTCATTCTTCATAAAAATTCCAAAAAGCAAATCCAATATAACAGCCATTGCCCACGATTGTAGACCTAGAAACAAAATTGGATTAGTGGGGGGTTAGGACAGATGGACGGACATCGTAGCGAAAACAATAAGGTTCCGTTTGGTCTCTATGGGAACGGAACCTTAAAAAAGGAAAATCAAGATTATTGAACTAAAGTCAGAATGCATCTGTTTTAGGAATGCTAGTGGGGCAGGCAAAGAAGAAGCTATACGAGAAAGTATTAATCACCAACCTTGGGTAAAAGTCAACTAAAATTAGCTTAAAACTACCTCAACCATTTAGCACTATAATAAGAATATCCACAATAAGATTTAACTGATAAAGCGTAGCATACTATGCATGCATATATATAACGTATCTCTAGGTTTTACTTTTTTTTTCTTATTTGATTAATTTCATAGCATTTAAATTATGTATATAGGTGACTCAGTTCGACCTCTTCGATTTTTTTTATACCGATGCGCTAGCTTCTTGTGTCCCGTATCACCTTCTCACCTGTTCTACGGAATATTCCTTCCCGGGTCTACTTCTTTATTCCTGGTTCGGATATCTTTTTAGGATTTACGAGGCGGTTGGCTGAAAGTCAACGAGGTCACTCGACGAGTCGCGCTTGATTCTAATGGCCAAGACTCTTGAATTGGTCTCTGACCGCCCGCCGGCCGGCCGCACACTTCTCCCTAACATAATTACATTGATTAATATAGTCTACTGTACAATCGTAAATTACGAATAACTTTTCCCTAACTCTTATTAGGACACATTTTGTCTGGGTTGGGGTTGAAATATTGTATGGTCAAAATACTGTATTTAAACATTCTGTATGAACATTTTATCTCGCCCCGTTTTGGAGAAAGAGGTAGTAAAAAAAAATAAAACTTCAAATGAAAATAAAATAATTAAAATCAATGGCAACACAAACAAAAAATTAGGTACCTACTATAGCATTTTTAATAGCCAGAAATCTGTTTTAAATTGTCTATAGAGCAAATCAGCGAAATTTTGTCTATAATTTGAAATTTTAGGCCAGAGACAATTGCTGAAGAGTGTTGTTGACATTGGGTAAACTAATATAATTTAAAGAATGTTTGCATATACTCAGCTTTGCACCCATCCCAAAATCTAACAGTGACCCCAAGTATGGGGGATTGCAGGGCGGGCATGCTGCATACACATTTCAAGGTGCAAAGGTAACAATTTGAATTCAAAGGACATATAAAAGTAATTTTAAATTTTCTCAAAAATTAGAAGACATAAATTAATCTGCTTTTCACTGTTCGATTAAGAATAATTGATTTAGGCATTTTCTCAATATTGAAAAATCAGCATATAACTTTTGTTTTTTTCTTTTTTTCATTTTTTCAAAAACTATTAATAGAAATAACTTGATTTAAAAATAATATAAAAGACAGATTTTTAAAAATCCTAGTCATTTATTGTTGCCATTATTTTTTAATATTTTATTTTCATTTTAAATTTTATTTTTATTTTTTTAAATTACTCCTCCCGCCTGAACGAAGCGAGACGAACAAAAAACCGTTATCAATTTTTGGCGCCTAAGTCATCGTACTCGTGCCCAATTTGTTGTTATCTTTATGTTTACTATGGTTTACTATTCATATTATTTCTTTTAAGTATTAAGTTTACTGTTAGAAAAGGCGCGCACCTAAGTGGTGAGCCAGTGGCATAGAAGTGGTGTGGCGATGGAATGGAGGAAAAGTGGTATGAAAGTGATTTAAGTGGCAAACAACATATTGTGCCACAGATTCATCAGTTCTTAAAATAACGTACTTGTTAATTCTTGGTCGTTTCGCAAAAATACGGTGTTAGCACAGGCATCGGCCCTCATTGAAGCTAAGCTCTGTGGGCCTCCGGGTATTGTAAAATAGCGTCAATGCAAATGGACAAACTAAACCCGTAAACATGCTGATTGAATAATTACAGAAACGTAAATATTCAATGTTCTTATATATAACCGTATTTATCAGGAACATAGGATGAAATATTGAAATTACGTCAAGTTCTAAATAAGTTCCATATTGCATATAGTTTTGATTTTTGATGTTGTTGTTGATTGCCGAATTCCACGTAATTTCATTACTATATCCTTCATTCTTACTTCATATTTCGGTGTCATTTTTAATTTTTAGTGTTTAGTTATTGTTTATTTGTCAAAATGTCTGAAAATAAAAATTTTTTTAAAATCGTTAATGCTTAAAGAGAAGTTGTTTCCTTCAAAAGGAAGTTGCTTCTTCGGATGTATAGTTCACCAGATTGGGGATATTGACCCGTTAGATCCACAGTTTGATTTAATATTCAGACAGCTTGGCTATCGCGCAACTACAGACTTGTTGGCGATTCAGTGTTGTTGGAAAACTGTAAAGTGAGTGAAAAATAAAAGTGAATAGCTATACTTCAGCCAGTATTAGACGATTATGTTGAATCAGCATACGTATGCTGAAAATTGTGTTCCAATCACAACATTTCGTGTTTCGTGTAAAAACAACTGTATGTCATCAAGGTATGCACGATTTGTTGTGATTGGAACACAATTTTCAGCAAACGTTTGCTGATTCAACGTATCGTCTGATATTAGCTTAAGCTTTAATATTAGATTAGAATTCGTTGATTATTTTTTGTTTCTTTTTAAATTTTTAACAGCGGGAGAGATAGACAAGGCTCTCTATTCAGATGTGCCCAAGTACATTATTTCAATTTGGGGGATTTAGACGTGGATACCTCTAATAAAGCCGGTAAATATACACGTAATTAATAAATATTTTTTCAACAATTTATTTCGTTAATTTATAGGCAATGCAAAAAGCCTGTTATTTAAATGGCGAAACTAAATTTATATTGGATAGATATTGTATGTATATGAACTGGGTGGGTCCATTAAAACGAAGAAACAAATCTGGGCAGCTCTTGCTGGACATCAATAAGGAATTTCGTACGCCTCAATCCTACTCAAGTAGAAAGTGCACCACTTTAAATGCAGAATTGTTTATTTTTATTATAATTATAAGACAATTATATAATAATATTATTGTGGGAGTGGGGCGACAGTGAAGTGGTCCCCAAGTGGCAGGTGGCACCACTAAAGCCTGTGTTAACAAATGTAGACGCGCGCATCAAAGTGGAATGACAGCGGCGGCGACGTGGAATTGTAGAGACGCATCCCCTGTAGATGGCACTAGAAATGAGTATTTTTGTTTACCCGGAAACGAAAACCATGCAAGATGACCAAGAGCTAAACATAGGGCGACTTTTTAAGAAGTAATGATTAATGAATCGGTGGATATAATTATAATAAACCTGAGAGAACGACAATAAACAAAAAACACCTCTCCTCCGTTCCGTTCTAATCACCAGCTGGCGGACTTGTACTCATCGCTCCGTTGGCGTATGTGGTAGTCACTTTGTCAATTATTGACAAAATCGAAATACAAGTTCATTTCCTGACAGAGGAATTATATATATATATATATGAAAACCTTGGCGGTAGTGTGACTAGATTACCCCGCGACATTTGAAACGCCTTGTGCCACGACTCAACGCTATTATTTGTCCGCGGAAGATTTTGTAAGGTAGTATTTTTGCAGTTCCACATTACTGGCAGAAATCTTGTAACACGACGAGAGCGACCATCCCAAGTATTTATAAAATAGTCTAAGAACAGTTGATGCACTTCAGAGTTTCCAAATTCTGCTATAAATCTATTTGCTAGATTTTCATAACGTTCTGCAATGTCTTCAAGATCAGAGAAGCATAAGGCCACAAACTTCTTCAAGCATGATAAGATAATTCTATGCCGTATCGAGTTTGCATCCAAGCTACTCTATTTTTCTGCGAACAGCTTGCGCAAAGTGGAAAAAACATCCATGAATGTGGTATGTGGCTTTGAGGTAAGACAGCTCTAATGGCATTTTCTTCGGCTTTTTCAAAGTCAATAATGGAAGTTAACGGCGTGAAGTTATTGAGCAGATCAGTGGCCAAAATGAGTCTTAATGCCCTTTTTATAAATTTCCTCTCTTTTGTTAGGGAGAAAAAAATACACTAACGGCAAGACTCTGTTTCTGAAGAAACACACAGAAGGGACAATGTACACAACAAAATTGCTTATCAGATTGGGTATCCGTACCTATATGAACTAGATTACTAGAACTTTATAATTGTTTTTTTTGATAAAATATTTTAATTAAAAAAAATAAATAGTCTAAATAAATAGACTAGACGCATAGCTTCTCGCAACCATTCGTCTGTGTGAGTTTCTATTTTCGGGACGAATGGAAGGGAAATGCCGAATGCCGAGTCCGAACGATGATGAGTGTAGGTACTTGGTAATGTATTTTTATAAATATTTGTCTATTTCCTTAATAATAAAATGTTATTTCGTCAAAATTTGTTGTTTTATAGACCATTTGCTATGTTATTTCTTTTGATTTGTCCCAAATGAAGAAGTACAGCATCTGATACAATTTGCTCCCCCTTCATATAAGACCTACTGTCCACGTAGCTACGCTTCATACGCAGGCTTCCTTAATGAATCCAGTCGCATGGGCTGCCTAAATCTCTGCTTAAGTAAACCAAAGCAGTTTTCAATTTTTATTTTCGTTTGGCAGTGCTTTTTTTTTGTATTTCCTTTGCCGAGGTGTCAGATTACCAAAATCTTTAAAGGAAGTGAGCAGATACTCTCTTAGCGGATATGCTGCAGCTGCATCTCCTAGAAGGTGGTATTGAGTTCCACAAATCGCCGGAATGTCTTTACAGTTTGTAAATTCGTGCATCGTGAATTTTGCTGGGTGCAATTAAAACGTCCATAAATCTCCTGTCTGCATCACAAATAATCGAAATTAATCCATGTTGATTAAAATATGTGGATCAAATTTTCCCGGCTGATTTTCGAATATTATATGTAGGACGTAGGATCCATCAATACACCAAATAACATTATTAATTCCTGCAATCTAAAATGCAAATAATGACTTTATTAGGTATACCTATATATTATCTGATAATTTGTTTTACCTGCGCAAATTCTCTCGCCTTTTAATTTTTTTCTTCATCAGTAGCTGGAAATTTAATCTGATCCTTTGGTATATCTAAAAGAAATTCCAAAAAAAGTGTTATTTGGGTGTGTGCACTTTGGAAAGGACACATTGAACAAGTTTGAAATCTCTCTGTAGGTGCTTTTATTGCCAGCAAACCTGTAACAACATTTTTAATTTATAAATCTTTCCTAATAAAATTCTTTATAAATACCACAAGAAAGCTAGGCACTGGGCTTCAGCTGTGATTGCTGTTCTTCCTCCATAGTTTAATTTTGTTTTATAATGCCGGGAATTTTTTGAACTGCTCCATCAATTTCAATGCAATGGAACTATAAGAACAGCATTACTAATTATTTAAATTAAATTAAAAAAATTAAATATTTTACACCAATAAATTCAATCGCGTTGTTTTCCGAATATATTTTCACCACGTCTTCCACCAAATTGCAAACCCGACGCTTTTTCTAATAACAAATAACAAATACATATGTATATATATAAAAAAATAACTAAAATCACATTTGAGTGTTCATATTATTTTCTAAAAAGGCTTTTAATAAACCAAATCAATTCAATTTGTTTTTTAATGAAAATTAATAGCAATACAAATTAAAAATAATTAAAAACATTTTCATGTTGAATAAAAAAAAAAAAAAAAATTATTTGAGGTTTCTTCTATAGCTTTGACATGCCTCACTGTTCGTCCATTGAATCTGTCTCATTGTTTGATTTTCATCATTTTAAAGAAAAAAATATTTACGTAAAAAACTGACAAGGCTATCGTAAATTTTTTCTTGTACAATTAAAGAACATAATAATAACAAGACAACAAAAAAAAAATTGGTTCACTTAGGTACCTGAATATTTGACGTTTCTACACAAAATTTAGAAACATACAAAAAAATACTTCTGCATTTTTTTTAGGTCCTTACATACTAAAAGCACACGCGCAACTGGTTGGTGTTTGGAATAGAAACAATAGGTGCAGAATGAAAAATAATCGGTACTGTCTTCATCGACATGTCTATGCGTGTTTCTGGAAAGCAAACAAATGGAATGTCACACTGTTCGGACAGTCTCAATGTTCCGACCTTTCCCCTCTGTCAAAAGCATACAAAATTATAGTTCTTTTCAATTGACACTCGGTCAATTTTCGTATGAAAATTTCTGTCTCAAAAATAAAAAAATTAAATTTAATAAGTAGAAACTGATATTTACCAAGTTTATTGCTAAATTTAAGAGAAGAAATATTTAAAAGTAAATATATACCTACTAAAAAGCAGCTATGAAAACAAGTCAATAAATAAATTTTGATTCTTTTAAATATGTTGTGGTCTAAGAAATGTAATTGTACCTGTCCGGTGCCTCGCAACATTTACTGTCTATAGTTCAAAGATGGTGTAACAAAGAAGGTCTTTCTGTAAATCCAAAAAAAGACGACTATCGCCCCTTTTACCAAAAGGAAAAAACTAGGTCTCATAACTCGCCCCACTATGTATGGTGAAACCATTAAATTTTCAAGGGAAGCCAAATACCTGGGAATAATCCTTGACAGTAAACTATTCTCGGTAAAACATCGTTAAAATTAACTCTCATCCCCCAACATAGCACAGGCGACCTAGCAGCAGCGCAGCTAACTCCATCGAGCGGCAATCCGGTTTGGCTGGCGTCAAGTTATCCACCGTTATGAGGAAGATGACCCGCCATCGGCTGGACTACAATGGGCTGTCCGAGAAGCGGAGAAAAAGAGGGCCGGATTTGTGTTAGGGTGTGACACTAATGCACACCAAGATCTATGGGGCAGTACAGTACAGACACTAACCCTGAGGTGAGTCTTTATTTCAATATTTAGTAGGAAATAATATAGTAGTATGTAACAGAGGAAATAGTCCTACTTTTATTGTTAAAAACAGGCAGGAAGTAATTGACGTTACTCTCGCCTCCCAACATCTTTACCCAGCTATATCAGACTGGATAGTATCGGATAGTCCCTCATTTTCAGACCACCGGTATATATCCTTCACTCTAAACTGTAGCTTCACCCCCCAGAAATCAGTTTATCGCAACCGGCGAAAAACAGACTGGGTTAAATATAACTCCATTCTATCTGCGAATTTAGCTCACTGTAGACACTCGCCACCCGGCGACCAGAGAGAGCTCGACTGGCTTAACAACGTGCTCACTTCCGCCCTGAATGGGGAATTCAGTGGATCCTGTCCCCTCAACAACATGAAGGAGGGCAAGAAACCACCGTGGTGGAATAAGCAACTAATTAAACTCCGCTGCGAGAGCAGAAAGGCATTCAACAAAGCCAAAACCTCGAAGCTAGACACGGACTGGGAGATCTCTAGCCTGAGGCTTTTCAAAAAAGAAGTTCGAAAGGCACAACGCAGATCCTGGCGTAACTTCTGCGAGAACATTAACAGCGTTAACGAAGGCTCCAGATTACGTAAGGTCCTATCCAAAACGTCCACTGTACCGAGTGTACTAAAAAACCCCAGTGGCCAATGAGCAGAATCAGAGGAACAATCACTGGATCTGCTCATGGACACTCATTTTCCTGGCTGCACGCCCTTCACCGGTAATCCTAACTTCAGAAATAGTACCCCTTACCCAGCATCTCCAACCACATTAACCGTTTGTGAGGAGAAGCTAAGGTGGGCCGTCAATAGCTTTGAACCGTACAAGTCACCTGGACCTGATAACATCTTCCCGGTGCAACTACAGAACGCCTTTGACATTGTCAAAGACATTCTCAGGCACATTATTGCAGGTTGCATAACGCTGGGTTGTATCCCATCATCCTGGACTGCGGTTAAGGTTGTTTTCATTCCAAAAGCAGGAAAGACCTCCCACATACACCCCAAGGACTTCAGACCAATTAGTCTGTCTTCCTTTCTTCTTAAAACTCTCAAGAGGATCATCGACCTCCACATCAAGGACACTGTTGACCGATCACTGTTTTCAAGATCTCAACATGCATACCAAAAGGGCAAGCCAACAGAAACTGCTCTTCACTCGATTGTTGGTTCGATAGAGAGGTCCCTCTCACTCAAGGAATATACAATGGCTGTCTTTCTTGACATACAGGGGGCCTTTAACAATATCAAAACACAATCGATCATCCAAGCCTTAAACAAGCTAAATATTGGCGAACAAATCTGCCGCGTAATAAGGTGGAGTGCTTTCTCCATTGTTATGGAACATAGTTCTTAACGAACTTCTGATCTCGTTGGAGAGCTCAGGGTGCAAAGTTGTGGCCTACGCGGATGACGTCGCCTTACTCGCTTCTGGAAAGTACGCACAGACACTTTCCGACATCCTGCAACTCGGTTTGCGTAAACTAGTCTCCTGGACCGACAGTTGCGGTCTTAGCGTCAACCCGACGAAAACGGAGTTAGTCTTATTCACAAGAAAGGTAAAGCTCTTCCCGCTGTCACTCCTCCAAATCTCAAAGGAAATCCACTCGAGTTCATTAGCAGCGCTAAATATCTGGGGCTGAGGCTGGACAGGAAGCTCTTATGGAGAGAAAATATTGCCGAACGCGCTAGGAAATCCCTAGTGGCTCTATACTCCTGCAAAAGGGCTGTAGGCTCTCGATGGGGCCTTCAACCCAATATAATGCACTGGCTTTATACTGCAGTCATAAGACCGATAATTCAATACGGCATCGTTGTGTGGTGGCCGGCCTTGAACAAAAGTTCCAATCTAAAGGTCTTAGAGAAGATTCAGCGCTTGGCATGTATGTGCATTACGGGAGCACTGAGGACATCTCCAACCGCCGCTCTGCAAACCATGCTTAACCTACTTCCACTAGACATCGTCAGTAAAGAATATGCCACCAACGTGGCGATCAGATTAAGGGAAGGGAAACACTGGAGAGGGCAACCAATTGGACACGCCAGCATCCTTCGACAGACGATCCCCCTGCCCACAAATACCGACTATCTGCCTACGAAAATCAATTTCGAAAGAGGCTTCACTCATGAAATACCGGACAGGAACCATTGGGATTCACAAAATGTCCTACACAAATCACTGTCAATATTCACAGACGGTTCTAAGACACCAGAGGGAGTGGGCGCCCGAGTCTTTTCAGAGGAATTGAACCTGGGCCTCTCCTTCAGTCTTCCGATACACTGCAGTGTTTTTCAGGCCGAAATTACAGCTATTCGTCAAGCTACAGCGTGGCTGTCGATTAATTCGGTATCGCAAAGGGATATCGTCATATACATTGATAGCCAGGCTGCAATCAATTCCCTAATATCCAGCGAAATAAGATCCAAGGCGGTGGAAGATTGCCGCATATCTCTAAACTAGATAGCTGGACAGTACAACCTCACCCTCTGCTGGGTTCCAGGTCACTGTGACATCCCAGGCGTGGAGAGCATAAGCGTGGAGAGCATAAGCCTGCACAACGTGTATGCACCGCTTTCCCACGCTAAACAAATAATTCATGCGGACGCAGTAATAAGTGCAGGCTTCAGATTGAAACATTTGGGATACTGCGATACTGCCAAGCTCACCTGGCCAGCTCTGGACGCAAAGCGATCCAAGGAGCTTCTTCGACTTAATAGATCTAGCATCTCGAAAGTTGTTAATGTGATCTCCGGGCACTGCGTATTAGGCAGACACGCGCAAAGGCTTGGTCTGCCATATAATTATTTCTGCAGAAGCTGTAGGGACGAGGAGGAGGACGAATCCGTCACTCACTTTCTTTGCAGCTGCCCTGCCCTAGCCAATCTAAGAAGGGCCTACTTAGGAAACCATTTTCTCAATGATCTCAGTGATCTAGGTAACATCAGCGCCGCTAACATTCTTGGCTTTATAACCGGCAGCAAATGGTTTACATGAGTAGCCAGTAAAGAAACAGCTCCCCAAATCCCAGTGGTATGCACAATGGGCCGAATAACGGCCTACGTGTTTCTCTCATCGAGAGCCACTTTAAACTAACTAACTAACTAAACTATCATGGAACCCACAAATATAACGTATCGCAAACAGAGCCACCAGATCTCTTTGGATCTGCCGTCGACTCTGCGGTAACAATTGGGGTATTAAGACACCAGATGATATATTAAGTATGTTCGCTTGTGGTTAGACCAGCGATCACATATGCTGGCCGTGGTCTGGGAAAACAAAGACTTACGAAGTCACCACAGTCAAAAACTAGAACGGATCCAACGTATGGCTGAAATCTGCATGACGGGCTGTCAACGTTCCAACCCGACCACTGCACTGAATGTCATCCTAGGCCTAGGACCTATTCAAGTACACATTCAAATGGAAGCAAGACTGAGTATTCATCGTCGAATAACATCGACCCCTATTCCTACCATGGAGGTCTGGTATCTCTGATTGACTTTATGGAGCCTGAAAAAGCATTCAGCATATTTCTAGACGACATGCTACCGGAATATGGCTTCCATAAAAACTTCTCTATCATCATCCCGCCAAGAAAAGACTTGGAAAAATACAAACCTAATCCATCCCGACTTGAGTCTGGTACACAAACTGTACCAAAATGGATTCAGGGACTGCAAATGGCCTTTATGGAGAATCGCCTCAAGCGAACTTTTCAGTCAGCCTAGGCAAGCACTCGTCCATATTCCAGGCTGAAAACTATATTTATCTTCTCAGACAGCGAAACTGCTCTTACAGCTCTGGATTCATCTGTTATAAAATCGGAGCTGGTCCTGGAAACTTACATGGCATCTACGAACTTGAAAAAATAAACCTAGTCATCCTGCACTGGATACAAGCCTTCAGAATCCTGACAGGTGTAATTACTGGCCATGAGCGACGAATCTTCTCTTCACATTCTAATGGAATGTCCGGCTCTCTTTCGTCTCAGAAAGACTGTCATTGGCATAACAGTAACTACTCTAATAGGTTTCTGATTGAAAGACTGGCTCAAATTTACTTAACAGCATTGGCGCCTGCAAGCATCGGTAGCTAAACCCTGTTTGGTCTTAAAACTACAATATGACCCTCAAGTGACTCAAGTATATGATATATATATCCCCCCTAACGCTAGATATATTAAGGATTTAATTATACCTCAACCATTATCCTTACGTACCCCGACTAATAAAAGGAAAGTTCTTTGCATAACCAGACGGAGTTTTGTTGTTCATTCAGCTCATTCACAGCTAACTAACATGTGTTTAGGGGTTGTCAACATCAGTATCCTGACGAGCGCGTCCTTGGAACATATGAGGGAGGTGCTTCTTGGTTGAGACTCACGTCTATCTTGGACTATTGCGTTCAACACAATACATTAGTACTTTTCTAAAGTAACAATGTGAATATTTCTAAAATAAATTATTTCCAAGGAGGTCGTATGGCGAGTTGTGGTTGGTATATCCTTTTCATAAATCAGCTTCCTTGGAAATTGTTCTATAGGAGTAGCATATACAAAAATCATCAATGCAAGCCCATTCATCAAAATTTTTCCACATAAATTTCAATCAGAATTCCCACAATCGTAACGAGCAAACTGAACATACAGGTCCTGCCTGAAGATTTCATCCTTATGTCCACATTGCGCTAAATAATGCCCAAGTGAGTAAAAACGTCAAAAAAAAGACCAACTGAAAAACCCAAACCGACATCCATCACAAGTAGATACACGTTAAAGGAGAAAGCAGGGCAAGGGCAAACTGAGCTGGGCGATAGAAAAACAGGATGATTGTCAACTGAATCTAAAAGCTTGGGTCGCACAGCACAGCACACTTCACGACACACTGCACACTTAACAACATCGCCAGACGACGACGATGACACAGGTGGGTACTACATCTATGCCCCTGCACATGTCCTGATATCAACGGAATGAATTTCCTACGTACAACCCAAACAAGGGGTGTGTGTGCAAATCCTTTGAGTGAGACAAATCCTTGAACAGCCACTGCAAGTGGGTATGTGTACTGTATACGAATACGAGCCACGAGGCGAATGGAATTGTTGGTGCAGGACGTGGAAACTTTTTATCCCTTGGTGGAAAACACATGCACTTGACGGCAAAATGTTTTCCCTTGCTCCACATCGCTTCTTGTTTTCTTTTCATTTGTGCTTTATTACATGCGATGAATATTTCAGGGCCTATAGAAAAACCCAGAGTCCCACACACATCGAGAACGAGATAGTGAGATAGAGAGGAAGAGTTCAGTGTAAACCAGAAAGAAACGAATGCACGACAAATATGCAAACCTCAAATGTAGTCGAGGGGTGCTTCAGAGGAAGCGTTACAAAACTTATCACGAGTGCCAGGCAACGCGACTGTCGGAGCATCTTGTGGGCGCACAGGTGAGATTGTAGGGTGTAATGTATGTTCCTAATTCTCAATGGAGACACATTTTTTCTCGCACTCCATTTCTGATGTTACCTATAGGTTTGGCTTGGTTTTGTTTACCTTAGTTCCGTTGGGGGTTGTCGCAAGTTTTTCTTCATAGCTTCGCTGGCGCAGAGAATGTTGCAATCTAATTTTCATGTTTATGCAAGTGGACGGTTATTTAATAAAATAGTTTTAATACGTTGGTTAAATGAATTTTGCAATTGTATAAAAGGATGTAGGTGCCTGTGTATCTGTATACACACGAGGGCGGGCAGTGTCCTCCAGCAAAAGGTTTCATTGTTGGAATTGGAATAAGGTAGTCAGGGTTTGCAGAAAACTTTTACTTATTTAATTATTTACTGTAGCAGCTATTGAAACAAGAAACTCACGTCTCTTAATCTTTAAAGAACAGTATGCACGTGAAATCTTTTAGATTAGGTTAGGTCAGGTTAGAGAAAGGTGTGTGGTGTGCTAGCGCCACTTCCACTTTGAGGAAATTGGAAATAAGGTAAGAAAAATAAAAATTCAAACTTGGATATTTTTTGCAGACTTTTTCAAATACATAATTTTATACTTCCATTCTTCCATATATCTTAAAATTGTCGGAAAAGAACACAAAATAATAACAGTCAAATGTCATATTATCGCTGTGATCTAGCTAGACGTCTAGCGGTCGTCAGTGGCATGCGGCCAATAAATTGTCAGGAATTTTCCCAGAATTGTCATCAATTGAATGAATTCTAACAGATTCCTAGTTCGTATACTACAATTTTGTTATGGGACAAGTATTGACAGTAAAGTGACAAGTACCTACGATTTAAAGATATTTCCTCATGTGAAAGAAATGAAGAATCTCAAATGCAATTTCGTGTATTCCGCACTTGATACTTTAACGAAACAATAAAGAGCAATTTTATTGCATTAAGTGATTTCCAATTTAGCGAACAATTTTGTGTCAGGAGAAAACAAAATTTGTTAATAAGTTGGTGGACATCTAAATCTAAACAGCATCCCACAAAAAGGAATGGCTCTCTTGATGCCAAGTTAGACCTACAACAAGTTTGTCAAAATATGCCAATGACTAAATTCTTTTGCAAAACATGACAAACAATGTGTCATAATTGGACAATGAATAAGCATGACAAATTGTTCGTTGTCTTTAACTGACAGTTATGTCACCATAGTCAATATATTATTAAATGAAAATTTGTCAGATAAGTTCGATAAACTTTTAGAATTGTCTCATGTCAAAGTTTATGAAAAAGGCCCATGGTGTTGGTCTCCATTAAAATTCTGTCATTTAGATTATTTCCGACATATAAATGGAGCAGCGAGGGTTCTTCAGTCGACTAAGATGGCTAGGACATGTAGAGCGAATGGACACCAACGCTCCGGCCCGAAGAGTCTTCGATTCCAACCCGAAGGGACAACGCAGTAGAGGAAGACCTCGCCTTAGGTGGCGCGCACAAGTGGAAGGGGACCTCAACCAACTTGGAGTGCGCAACTGGAGGCAGTTAGCCAAAGATCGTGCTAACTGGAGAGGCGTGTTGGTTGAGGCCCAGGTCCACCCCGGACTGTAGCGCCATCTAAGTAAGTAAGTAAGAGGGTTCTTCACCTTAATTTTCAACAGCTTGAAGAGTTTAGCAAGGATGCCAAAACTAGATGTGGTTATCTTTATAAATCGTGTATGGTTGCTGCTGCTTTCGAGTATGACAGCTCAGCGGATGTTGTGTATGAGCCAAGCAACTATGTTCAACTGGCCATAGTTCGTGGCTTGAAAAAATCTTGGAAGCAGCCAGAATTCTTCGATTTTAATACTCGAATGGACGCGGATACTCTGCATTCTATAATAAAGAAACTGCACAAAAGAGGTTATACCGTAGTAGCTATTGTCTCTGATTTGGGCGCTGGAAATCAAAGATTATGGAGAGAGCTTGGCATATCGGAGAGTAAGTTTCTTAAAGGAATTAATACAAAAGATAAATTTCATTTTTTTTTAGCAAAGACCTGGTTTAGCCATCCAGCAGATGAGAATTTGAAAATATTCGTTTTTTCGGATACACCACATCTAATAAAGTTGGTCCGTAATCACTATATCGACTCCGGATTAGTCATCAACGGAAACCGTTTGACGAAGACGACAGTCCAGCAGACAATTCGCCACTGTGCTAAGTCGGATGTGTCGATATTATACGATGCTATGCGTTGGGTTATGGCGTAGAGAACGCATGTGAAACTGCTGACCTTTTTAAAATTCTTAATGATTGGTTCAACGTCTTCAACTCAAAATTGTCAACATCAAATTCCATCGAATCGACGCAGCCTTTTATGGCAAACAAATCGAGATCCAACGAGGCATTTTGGCTAAAATGTCTGAGATTATGCGCGCGGAGATAGTTGGCAAAGCCCATAAGCTGCCCTAAGGGTGGTCCACATATATATGGCAAAAACATTTTTTTCAAGAAGAAGTCCCGCCACCCCATAATTTTGTTACACGTGCCAATTTCAGTCTTCTACCTTACGTAAAAGGGGGTGCTCATCGACCTTGAAATATGTTGATTCTACAAAAAAAACCCTAAAAAATTGAGAAATGAATAATGTAAGCTATCTTAAGAAAAACATTTTTTTTATTCAAAAATATTATTTAAATATGTACGTAAAAAATTATAGAAACGAAGCAAAACATAAATTAAAGTTATTACAGTTAAATTTTTTTCAATTTAAAACTAAATTTGTTAACGCTTTTTTTGAAGTCTCAGTAGAAACTATTTTCCGGTTTTGTTCCACAACATGAAGTATAAATTGTTTTTCTTCCTCATTTTTACTGAGTATCGTATTGTAATCTTCAAACAATTTTACACCTCTTTCCGCAGTATCGTTCACCACACGCAAACTTCTTATGCAACTTTTGCCTCGAAGGTAATCATCATTCTCACCCCAAGTCTCAGGTGGTAGCTTCAAGAACGAGTCTCTGATGTCTAGAGCTGCGAGTGTTTGCAATGTTCTTTCCGATGCAAAGACGTCCAAGGTGGTTTCTATTGATAGCTTAGAAGAGTTACCTCTTACTGAACGATGGCCGTCCTTAACATCCATTCTTTGAACAATAGCCTTTTTCTCATCACAGCACACCTTGTCGGAAAATAGAGCAAATGCTACTAGCTCATCGGATAAGTACCACAAATGACGCTCTAAAACAATCCTCGCTTCTGCACCAACTTCGGAATCAATTGCTTCATATGATTTCAATCTCTTCCAAAGTTGTAAGTCATTTATCGGTGCATCTGCTGCCAAAGGCGCTTCGATCCAAATCTTGGTGTAAATGAGTGCACCAAAAGTAACGAATCTAATAATTTGTTTTTCTTATCTTTTGGTCAGCTTAAATATGTCTGAATTACTCCGAAAAAGACAAATTTTTATAGCATACAGCAGTTTTGCCATCCAACGAGCACGATGTATTGGTCCCGGAGAACGCCAATGAATCTTCGCAGGTGACTTGTTCAGAACAATCATTGTGAGCTCTATCAGTTCGTTGTAATCATCCCGGACTTGTTTTTCTCCAGCTAAAGCAGTTGTAAGACTTTCAAGAGTACTTTCAGCAAACTGTTTCGTACTGGAACTGGAATGAAGGCAGTCGTAGTGATCTCGGGAAAATGTGTCCCAGGCATCTCTGAATCTCTTGAATAGCAGAATTTCGGGAGAGCTGGATGGCCCAAAGCAGAGTGTAAATATTTTTGAAAGCATTATTTCGAACATGTGATGCCGACAAGCAAGCCATAAAAGATCACGCCCTGTCTTCGCTTCTAGGAGAGCACATGCTCCTTTTTTAGCACCGGTGTTAGCCGCAGTAGTGTCAAAACTCATAGCTCGAACTTGATTTGTAACGTTCCATTGTTCCATGGCGTCGAAAACAGCATCAGACGTATTTTCCCCCGTCCCTGCAGTCAGTTTAGGTACACCTAACAATTTTTCGATACCATTTCCAGAGACAGGAATCGGTAGGCGGTCAACCTTCTTATTATCCGTAATATCAAGTAATATTTTTCCATCCCAATGTATTATTAGTGGATAAGATGGTTTGAATGTTTCTTTCAGATGTGCGCTGACTTCTATCCTAGCTTTTTTTCTGGCTCGTCGAATGGTGCTTCGTGAAATTGGGAGTGAAGCAGGATTGCAACCAAGTGCAGCGGACAACGGAATAATCAATCTTACTGCTTCCCGATCAGTTATTTTGTTACGATCAAGAGCGCTGGTAACATGTTGTGTAAAAATACCACTAGTGGATGGAAGACTGTCACTGGCACTGGTAGAGCTCTGGGTATTTTTTCGTAAGGTTGGAACAAACTCATCTTCTCGCTTATCCTTAGTATTAGTAGCGCTACTAGAAGTACTAGAAGTAAAGCTGGAATCAAGTACTAGTTCCTTAATTGACACTACGGAAGTTGCAGCATTATTTTCAGCAGCCTTTTGCCTTAATTCGTCAGTTCTTTGCTTTCGTTTTAGAGAACGTTCTTTAACCTTTTCTAGGTTCTTGTCGATTGATGTCATAATCATCTTGCGCTCGTCTCTGAATGGGCAATATCGAAAAGCTTATCCAGCTCTGCTGTGAACGAATTTTATCTGCTATTCTGTGCTTCTGAAGCTCTTGTTTTATTCTTCTTTAGAAGCAGCCAGTTTTTGTGTAGTTTAAGAAGTTTCTCAACGCAATGGTTTGATTGTCTTGTCGGAATCCCAGATTTTTCCCACACCTCTATTACTTCTTGAATGAGCAGAATTTTTTACATTTTTGGTTTCGCTCAAGAGCTGGTGAAAACGTAGTAAAACTTGCCGAAGAGTTGGAAGTTGATTTAATCTTAGCAGTGGCTCAAGGTCCCGGCATCCAAGTAAGAATATTTCATCTTGTTTACGTGTTGATAAACTCATTTTTTGCACTGGTTATATATATTATTGCCTGCACTGGCATAAGTTCTTTCTAACACTAATCCTGCTGATGAAGTTGTTCCTCTATTTATACCCCTGGTGGTATATGGCACATTCGCAGGTATATGATTTGCAGGTACTCCATACCTACTTTTCTGGGTTTTCTGCTCTTAATGACTTTATGGTTTTATTAGGGTCGTCGCCGTCGTTTAGCACTAATTGCTTATGCTCGCAGATGTTTTATTGCTGGTGTTTCCCAACGATCGGCGCTGTCTAGATTATTGTCTTGTTCTAGACAAAAGTAGAAAAGATAAATTTGACACTTGTAACAGACCTGTAAAAAAAATTAAGATCAAGTGTTTTTTTACAAAAAAATCAAAAATAGAATTCGATTGAGCACTCTCTTCCACTAAAGATAGCCAACTGAAATTTTACAGCATTAATACTTTAGGCACGTGTTACAAATCTACGGGGTGGCCAACCTGAAAAAAGGAAAAAAAGTTTTTTGGACCACCCTGTGCCCTTCCAAAAAGGCATATTAGTCAATAATGCATCCCTTGATGGTTTGTATGGCTATTTGTCAGAAAAGTACGAGATGCATTACATCTTAACAAGTCGTCTTAACCAAGTTATTGTTGAGAATTTTTTTGGCGCCATGCGGTCTAAAGGTGGACAGTTTGACCATCCAACTCCACTTCAATTTAAATATAGGTTAAGAAAATATATAGCAGGTAACACCAAATTAAAACATTCAATTAATAAATAATTGATTTCAGCAATACGAATTGTCAAATGTTAAGCTCTATGTTTGTGTTATGTTTTGTGATTTATGTTTATTTTTAATTATTAATAATTTCTTTTATTCAGCCAAGAATACTGAAATGATGTCTAACAATCAAAATGTTGATGAAGACAACTCCGATACTTGATTGAACCTAGACCTAAGTTCTCAAGCAGACCAAAGTGCAGACAATAAAGGAAACGAGCATGAAAATTTTGAACTAGATATCAGCATAGCAGCAGATTCTGAGCTAGACGAGTTGGCGGAGGATGCCATTGAATACTTAGGTGGCTACGTTGTTAAAAAATTGCACCTCTCCAATGAGTTTACCGAAAATTCGACATTCACCTATGTTGATGAGGTCTCGCATGGTGGTCTTATTAAACCGTCTGTGGAGTTCAAAGACAAACTCAAAGAGCTAGAAATAACATTTGTAAATATTGTTAAAGAACATTTTAACATAACAAAAAAAGTTTAAGAAAAATTGTTAATTTCTGCTAAACATGTAAATATTAATTTAGCTATAAAAACGTTTTATTTTAAAATTAGAATTTATTTTAGAATTAAGAGCCTTAACAAAAAAATTTGTATACAAAAACAAAAACAACGTTTAATTTCTAACTCTAAATTAATAGAAATTAGATTATAAACATATCTTCAACTCGTTTTATTATAATAGGCAACTTCAAACCAATTCCACTCCACTTAAAGGTTAATCAACATACTCATGAACATACTCTCTCTGCACACTCTATTGTCGTTTCACTTACACTTTCTACGCTGAACCCTTTCACACGCACTTATTACTAGTATAGTTAAGGGACTATTTTTGCCGACGAGACCACCTTATACTTATTCCATCATGGATGGAACAACAATTCCGGTTATACCATAACTTACAGCTTGTGGCTCGCAATTGACACTAAAAGGTCAAAGACCATAACATATTTTGTTAGAAATCAAAATGGAGTGCTCGTCGTCGCACCGGCGGGGGACAGCAATACTCTGCCACCGACCATAAAAGAGAAAGGAGTAATATTAGAGTTTCTCCACCACTACACCAAAAAGGGTTTCTGCTTGGTAGTACAATGGGAATGGACCGGGATTGGTCTGAGTGCTCCAGATTTCGAAAATTTCCTTACAAAAAACAAAAAAAAAGGGAAGAATGCAAGTTATCAAATTTACTTTTTTCTCAGTCATAATGTACATGAATCTATCATTAGATGCTGTTAACTATTTGTCTTTGTCTAACACCATAGAAAAGAATGAAAAGAAATGAGAAAGAATAATAATTCAAAAAGCATCGTTATTTTTCTGTGGCTCTCTTGCAAAGCATTTCGTACAAAAAAATTCATCTAAAAATTCATCTTTTTTTGTCAACTGAATAGGTAGAAATAATGAAATCATAAAAAACGGCCATTGGAATGAAATAAAACAAGTTTTCCTTATGAAATTATTTTATTTGTTAATTCTAGTAGTGTGTGTACTGCCACCTTTATTCATGATAACTTCACAAATCCGGTTTGGCATGGAATCATAAAGTGACTTTAACAAGTCCGCGAAATTTCTCTCCAGGCTAATTTAATAGCTGCAATTAGAGATTCTTTGTCTTCAAATTGGTGACCATACTCGTACACTTTTCGGGCTAACCATCCCCATACATTTACCATAAGGTTCATGTCCGGTGAGTATGGTGGCCACTACAGCAATCCCACATTTTGCTCCCTTATCCAGTGTTTAACTATCCGCGCGGTGTGGATAGGTGCGTTGTCCTGCTGGAAAGTTCAATTTATGGCTAAAAAAAAATTATTGAATTTAGGAAAATTTCTTTCCAATATTCCTTTATAAGTTGTCGCGGTCTATTTTTCTGTTTGGAATTCGAGTTTAACAGTTCCGTAATAGGTAACCACTCCCCACACCATGACACCGCCCTCTCGACTATGATGCCGGGCTGAACAACGTTCCCACTTTCTCACATCGTGAAAGTAGTAATTAAAGCTATCATGCCCATACAAATTAAACCTTTTTTCATCTGAAAAAAATAACGTAACGCCAAGTCCTTCTTCTTACCAAGTCCTATGGTGCCTAGAAAGATCCAAACGCATACACTTCCGCTGATGGTTTAACTGTTGTTTCTTCCGAAGTTTAAGCCGTTTTATATAATTGACACAGTTGATCACTCTTCTTACCGTCGAAACACTAGCACTAACACCCGATTTTTGCTTTATTTTCTGAGTCGCTGAAATTGGAAGCACATTGCCTTTCTATCAGCCATTGTTGAGGCCGTTTTAGAACCTCATTTCCCATTTTTTCCCGTACAGTTCTTTATTTCTCAACTCTCAAGTACGAATAGATCAAATTAAAGCCTCGTCCAATTTTAGTAGCTATAGCAAACTAGTATTTTCTTAGAAAATTCTTAATAAAAGCATTTACTGTATTTTATGCATACCAGCTAATGTTTCGACAATGAGCTTACAATAGCCAACTACCTTAAAACAAAAAATTGTGCGTTCAAACGGTTGTAAGATTTTGTTCTAAAGTCTTACAATTTTATTGTCAGATGCAGCGCCGGATTTACATTTTTTTGGCCCTAGGCCCTACAACAAATGGTGCCCTATTTTATATTTCCTTTTATTTATTATCTGGTAAATATTATCTATTGACAATGGACCTTACGAATAATCAGTTTTAATCATCAAGTTAAATATTTTGACGGCCACAATAGATAAATTTAAATGAAAATATTCACCATTCTGAATGCATGGACACTAAAAATGATTTTATTAGTATCGCGTAATGGTAAAGGCGCACGAAATGATGTCACGCTTCGCTACGTTCCACTAAATCTAAGCGTCGACTTTAAACCAAAAAAACAGTGACTGGGACACGTCAAATGTAACGCTTGGTTTATTGTTTAAGTTTATTGTGCAATTGTTTTTATTTAGGATTTAAAAAATGTGTAGGTCAGCGGTTGATTTAAAAGTTTGTTGGTAGATTATAACTTTGTCTGCATTACCCACTTTGAATATACAGGGTGTTTCGAAGTTCAATCTCAATACTTTGGGAAATGATTCGTAAGTATAATATAAGAAAAATAGTTCTACAGTCAGCGTCTATCTCCAATGTGAATATAATTTGTAAGAATTTAAGAAAAGGATTACATTGGTGTAGGCACCTTGACCCAAGATAACACAAAGAGTTCAGCAGTGTATAAATTAGTGACGAATATCTCACATATTCTTGTTTAAGACCAATGGATCCCAGTAAATTTGCAAACCGTTTTCGAATTCACATAAACTTTCTATAGATGTTCGCATTTTCTTCTGATTTTATTCCCTGATGATTCCTAGATTGACATTTGCATCTAAGCCAAGCATATTACACGATATGTACAGTACAGTACATAATGTGAGGTGTCGCTTGGGATTCTCTGATGAACTCGCCGGCGAACACAATCTTCTTCCTGGGAATTCGAAGCGAACGAAATGCGAACTGTAGCATTTTTGGGGTACAGTGATAGATATTAAAAAATATATTCAGAAATTGCGATAGATCCATTACATTGCGGCAGAAGTTACACACATAGGCGCATAGTCGCATAGTTTATGTCTATTTATAAAAAAAACCAAACCAAACGAAAACTGCAATCAAGGAACAGCAAACTATGTGAAAATGTATAGGCATTATTGTGAATGCCTATGACATTAATCTGTATTCAAATATTTAGAAGAATTTGGCGAAGTTTTTGCAAAAAAAAAAGGAAAATATAAGAGAACTTATTCCCTTTTTAAAACCCTCGATTTTTATAACCCACCGATTCTTCATTCGCTCTTCTATCTGCAGAGTTACCAACACAAACCAGTAAGAATAGACCGCCGACTTCCCGTACACCTACCCGATTCCCCCCGGAAAAAATTATCCTGTCTGTGAATACGTGTAAATGTTAAAATTAATGGCGGCAATGATTTTCCATGCATACCATGGGCCTAGGATTTTTCAAGTATGCGTGCGTTAATGGCGCTCCTTTGATTTTGTACAGCACCAATCCATGAAAAATCCTGGGCCCGCCGGCAGCTTGGTGGCAAAGTCCGTTATGTGGGAGGAGTCGACGGTCTATTCTTACTGGTTTGTGGTTATCAACGAAATGACCTACGGATTACCAAACCACAGAATATATTTTTTTTGACCCTATCTTGAACTTTCAAGAAGCTATTGGCATAATGTTTTAAAGAAAACTCTCATCAAAAGTCAGAAAGGTCTGGCTAGACCTCATAGTTGACAAAAGGTTTAAGTGATGAAGAATAGTAAGAATTAGAAGGATCGTCATGTAAATTCAATTTCAATTGTTGCGTTTGTTTTGCAGTTTTCGTGGTGCCCCATCTGTCGTGATGCCCTAGGCCTGAGAATAGTTGGCCTAAGGGTAAATCCAAGGCTGGTCAGATGGATGTCTTACAATGGTCTGACAATGACTTTTCTGACAACGTTGTAAGGTTAAAAATTGTGTGTTCACACGGCCGGCAGATATGTATTTGAATATGAAAAATTGGTCGATCTGTTGTCAGACATTGTCAGATAAATTCAAAGTCATGTGGGTTGTTTTTGGTAGTACGGATAATGGATCAAATTATTGCACTTGCGACTATTTTAACTGGCCTACGTGTTGGAAGACAGCGAGGATGATGAATTGCCTGAAAAACAATTGATTGATGGATTTCGTTGGCAGCTTGACCATAGACTTCTTGTTCCTGTACGTCTCTGTTGAATGTGGTGCGCAGATTGGTCCATTTGCCCTTACATTCAGAGCAAATTGAATCGCGTCGCCGACCTCGTGCCAGAAGGCTTCCTTGGGCAGTTTATATACTCTGCGCAGCTGACATCCCACAGACTGCGTCGCGTCTCGATTTCCTGGATCAATTTATGTATGCTATCGTGCGACCATTCACTCAGGCCTTTGTTTCTATAGGGTTTTTTTTTAAGTTTTTTTTTTTTACGTTGGCGACTTTTCCAATGCACGGTTGTTTGTATCGATTAAATTTATTTTTCATCGTGTATAAAAGTAAACTTCGATTTAGAGTCTATATTACTGGTTAAACTGTCTGTCAATAAAAAAATTGTAAGCTATTGTCAGCTTTCATAAACAATGACATCTGATAATTTCCAATGAGTCTTACAATGTCCTAATTGTCTGACAATAATAAAAATTGTATGTTCAGACGATCGTCAGCAACCTGACAATTTCATTGTCAGATGGATGTCTTACAATAGGTTCGTTTGACGTGGACCCTATGGAGCACTGGGTTAGCCCTGTCGCGTTCGATATAGCACTGAGTTCGCACCAGCGATGCCAACTCAAAAATGTGATTTAGAGCCAGAAATGTGATTTCAAGGCTAGTTCAGGGCCAGACCAAACGACTTTAGTATATATCTACACTGTTTTGACGTTTTTGACGTACAAAATACTGAAACAAAATTTAAGTTTTAAATAATTAACTACATTTTCACAGAAAAACAGTTTTACAGCAATAATTAAATGTGTAATGCTTGAAAATATAAATTAAACACAGTGCTAAAAGGCCAATTTACAGTGCTAGATCAAATGAAACAGTGCTAGAATTTCACAATTGGGCTAGGTTTGGCATCGCTGGTTCGCACTGACAATAAAAACCTGTGTTCGAGGTGAGCACTGGGGCACCCTAGTTGAGCACTGAGCTGACCCTAGGTATTCACTCAGGGCAAGAGTTCAGTGCTGGATTTGGCTGTCAATAGTAGCTGCCATTTGGGTAAAAACAAATTTTTGTGAATTACTGACTTGTGCAGCACTAGTCAATTTAATGTCATTGCTGGTGTTAAATCTGTATATTATACATTTTTTTTCTAGTGACAGATCTCAGGTTTACATTTCGTGTTCGACATGAAAGTACATTTCTGGGGTTTACTTGGGTTTTTTGGCAGCCACGATAATTCTCAGTGCGCACTAGGGCTGGCCACATCGAACACACCTAATATGGGCTGACAATGACATTTTTGACAATATTGTAGAACAAAATTGTAAGTTCAGACGGTTGTAAGACATTTCGGATACATTTTTCACTGACAGATCTGACAATCGTGATGTGTACTTAGCTTTAGTTATTTTGTTTTACCCATCGTTCTTCTAATTTAAAAACAAATTACAATTAAATAAATAAATTCACTCAGAAAACTTCAAAAATTGCTTAAATGGGAACACACATGAACAATGAGATAATGGGGACGTTCAAGTATCTAGTTTAGTAAGTCTGACAGCTGACTGACTTGATGTTTCTGAGTTCTTATTGGCTGAGATTCGTCACGTGAGCAGCTTTCTCTGTTGACGTTTATGGAGGGGTAGCCGACGAATCTAGTCACGAATTTCGTGACTGAGTACTAAGTTGACATTTCTATATGTCATCGGCGGAGAATTTGACATTTCAAATTTGCCTTGTGAGATCAGAAAGCTAGTGGATATACCTAACCAAAACAAACAAAACCAAAAAAATCTAAAAATGATAATATAAGTGACGATTTGTGGAGTGGACTACTCTTTAGATGCTCCCCCCGTCAAGATCTGACGTTCACGACCAATTAAGTTAGTTTTTGCGTTCAGGTTATACTTAGTCCAGATAAATCTAGTCGACTTAAGTCAACTAGGTACTTGAATGTGCCCAATGACTATGTACCTATTCAGTCGACGCATTTTTCCGTATGACATGCTTTGCAAGAGAGCCAGATAAGAAAATAACGGTGCTATTTGAAATATTTTTTCTCATATCTTTTGACAACATCACAGACATTCATGTACATTATGTGGAAATAATGAGCCACATAGATTTGAAAAAGCTTGTACCTACCTATTCAGTTGGAACGGAGTGTAAGTAAACAAATAACCAAAAAAATGGAAAGTGAAACCAGTAATAGTGAAATTTGTGCTTTGGAGTTCATACAAGGGCTCAGGAAAAATATTTGACAGTATACTGTATTTAAATGCTGAAAAACAATAATTGCATGTACAGAAAGAGATTGTATGTACCTACATAAAAAAAAGATATACGTGCTACATTAAAACTTGCAAGGCAACGCATACAATTGATTCTGAGTCTAATGAAATGAAATGAAATAATAATAATTCTGAGTCTAATGAAATAATAATAAAAACAAGCGATGCATTGCACCCACACGCTGACCACGAAGATGTGATGAAAAAAATTAAATTAATGAATTCGATTAAAAGTGATTGCTCGTCATTGAATGAAAGTGTAGCTAGCAACGGCAAAACAAATATTCGATGCAAAGCTATGGAAAATATCAGACTCAGCTCATTTGGTTCAATATTCCTTTAGCAAATGGAATATAAACAGAATAACAAGTGCCTCACTACCTAAATCACAACTTAATTTAAAGGAGGTTAAGGAAGCATTTTTTTAACGATAATATTTTGTAAGCACACAGTCTTAGAAAATCAATCAAGCACCAAAAATCGCCGAATTAATCGCAACGCTGCCTCAATCCAATTGACACTTTTTGACTGATGGCATGATTGATATTTTGCCATCCTGTGAATATAGGCAATTATTAATTGTATACATACCTCATGCCGAACATTCTCAAAAACAATTGAGAATTTGATTTGAATTCTCAAAAACAACGATTTCAGAAATAGACATGAGCAGCTATGTACCTACTGAGAAAAAGTATTAAATCGATGTTTTGAGAATTCGCTTTTATTTTTTCAGGATCCATTAAAACAGTTCTCTGATTATAACAGTTGTATGCGAAGCGAACTACAGAAGTAGAACAACACCAAAAAAACGGAACACTGAGAATCATCGGAACATACTTTAACAGCCTTGTTGTAATCATTGTAAGATGTGTAGTTGATGTTTCTCGAAGCTGAACGAAGATGCGATTGCACTTACAAATTAATTGTTATGTCCTTTCTGTCGACAAATTTTAAAAAAACACTTGTTTTATTTATTTGTAAAATGACCAAGTTCTGACGGTTTGTTGAAAATTCTTGTTTAATTTGTCTTAATTTTTTTTTCGTTGATTAAGTTTATCTTAAACTTATAAACATTAATAAAATGTAAAATACATATTTGCAATTGTTTAATTTTATTCGCATCATGAGGGACTACCCAGAACCACCTCCTATTATCTACTATCGATGGTAGATGGCATCAAGGCCATGTGAAACTTATCGCCTGCGATGATAAGATCTTGCGATATCTACAGACTTGCTATAAGTTGTGTTGCGATCTTACGAAGGATGTGACCTGAATACTACCTGCATGGACGAACACTTGGCATACTTGCATATGCACAGCTAGGTAAAGTCGGATGGGGCATGGTTCTTGCCCTAATGTAGCCAGACGCAGCAAACAACATTTGTTTTTATGCCAAGATTTTTAAGCCAAAAGACTTCCCTATCTAAACGGACGTACCCTACTATTTTATTTCCACTTATCCAGAGATTGTGCACAATAACCGAAGGGTTGTTGTTGTTATTGTTGCTGTTTGAAGGGGATACAATAATTCGGCCAAACTATCACTAGTACTAGGTTATCAAATTAAAACCTTATTAATCTTAGGCACTTTTTCGTTACTTTAAGAATTTTCAGTATGTATGGTAGGTAGGTAGATAACTTCTTTTTATATTTTAAGCTTTAATTTTTTTTACTTTTCTTTTTGTTCTCTTTTAAGTTTTAGGCATTAATTCAATATTTTAGAATTTTAATCTAGAAACTTTTACCTTTTTATGGCACTAACTATTCATAAACTATTTAAAAAAAATCGATTATAACTAAAAAAAAAACAAACAACCACAAAAACAAAAATTAAACACTTTCCCGCACGGCCATGCAACGATCAATTCCCCGTACCAATGACAATGTGATGAGCGCACACTTGCTGGCCCTGGCACACAACCGTTTTCCACAATCAGCACCAAAAGAACCATGGATTTGTCGGTGAGCCTATTGATTCGCTCCTTGATTGGGGGCTATCGGGTTTTTCTCTCGCTGACAATGTAGCTGTGCGATCGGTAGGATGCAGTTAGCGGGAAGTGTGAAAAGTCTCCGCTGGTTGTGTAGGCACAGGGCAGCAGGGGTCAGGTGGCGACGATGGATGATGATTTTCGTGTTCTTGCTGTCTGTGTATTGTAGAAAGTTACGAGCGCAATTAGCAAGATTTATTGTCTGATGTCTCGGTACGTAGGCGGTGCGTGGTGGGAAGGCTGCCAAAGAGTTTCTCTACACACGGAAGTGCGATGGAAGATTGGATCGCTTCGGTTTTGAAACAGCGGTCGTTTGATCGACGAAGAACAGCAAGAGTGTCCGAATGCTGGCGAGTGGGAGGAATGGTAGTGAAATTATGTTTCACCCACATGCATGCAAGAGCGAAACTCTTAGCTCTACCAAATTGGAGGGCTTACGGGGTGACTCCAAAATAACCTCAATTGGATTAATTAATCGACCTGCGATATGTATAAAAATAATGTTCAATTCAGTTAAAGTACGAGTAGGTGTTTAACAAATATTACATGAGAGGCACGGATGTCAAAATGAAATAAAACCTAATTGAAAACATCCGTAACAGTAGACTGGGTGAAGTTTGGCCAGGTGCAAAGCTTGAGGTCGTTGACAGGAAGAAAATTCCAAATAGACCGAGAACTCGTACCTGGATCCCAACCGAACCCTCTTCTACTGAAGAATTACTCGAAGTCATCACACTGAGCAGTCCATCACTCCCAACTCACAGCTGGTAAATCGTTTAGCTGGAAGAGCAAAAGGTCTGCTGCTTTGGTCACGACTCACGACTAAAGGTGTGATCAGTTTTGGCTCTGACCCACTCACATCGTGAGTCTACAAAAAAGAAGAAATCAATTCAGGCAAACTGCCTCCTTTCCCCGCTGGTTCTTGACCCTGGAGCATCGGTTGCATTTCCATCGTTGGATGGACGATGACTTCAGCACAACTATGCCCACCATGGATGTAGCATTCTAGCAAAAATGCTGCAACTACTTCAGATTAATCTCCACCACTCTATAGAGGCTTCGGCTGTCATCATTCTCCGCCTTTCTAGGGTAAAAAAGATATACAGAAACCATGGATTGATAACAGTGTGGTTCGCGGACTCAAACTCAAGACTCCTGAATACGAATCTCTATAATTATGTGACTGACAAAGGTAAACCCAGATCATGCATATTGCCGAAACGTATAGCCTGTACTTACTTATACTTCATATTTTCAGTGATCCAGATATAACTGCAGCTACACTAGTTACTGCTCAAAGCATATACGGGATGGTATCGGTATATCTGGCCCATGACTATACGTGGGCTCTGTCCCTGGAAAGAAACTGGAGAGACTGATCGCGGAAGCAGAGAGGGCCAAAATCAACCTTATCATTGGAGTTGATGCTAATATTGTCATCATTCTGTATGGGGAAGTACGGACATTAACGATGTAGGTAAGTCTCTTTTTGACTATATATATCTTAACCTTCAGTACTAACCTTATTGTGTGCATTGTGGAAAATGAACATACTTTTATAACAAAAAATCGTCACGAAGTATTACATATTACTCTTGTCTCCGATACCGTCCGTTAGTCAGATGATGACCAATTGGAAAGTATCAGCTGATGAGCTGAATACTGTTTTTCAGATCATCGTGGTATATCCAATTCAACCTAGCCGTTGACCATTCTCACCAACTTCCATTTAGAAATCCTAGCAAAACACACTGACTCAAATATAGGGATATACTGAAACAATCAGTTAACTTAGATTTTTAAGTCCCCCCTGTTCCTGTAAGACTGAGAGCTTAACCGCTCTTCTTCTTCTTGTCTTCTTCTCTTCTTACTTTACTGAGGGATAGAAAAACCCCACTGGTGGAATTCAGAATTGGGACTGGTCAAAACTACTTGCAGAAAACTTTTCAATCGTGTTAAATACACAAGAAAAGCGACAGACTAGGACCTCTACAAGGAATCCCTAAAAAATATTTAAGAAGGAATTAATGAAAGCTAAGCGAACATCCTGGAGACTCTTACTGCGGTAAAATAGAAGAGTCCTCTGAAGGATAAAGGCTAAGAAAAATACTCTCCACAAATCTTATTATGCCTAGCTGTTTGAAAAAGGCGGATGGCTCTTGGACGACTTCGCTTAGTCTGCTGCTCGAATGCTCGATATCAATTTCCCAGGCAGCTTCAGTTGTATTAGTCGCTCTAAGCCAAACTGATTAAAAGTGCGATTTACAAACTTCCAAGGCCTGATTACTAGAGACAAACTGCTTTGGCCAGTACGTAGCTCCAAACCCTACCAATCCCCAGGACCAGACGTCGTAATACCAGCCGAGTTACAAAACACCTTGGATATCATCCTGAAAGTGCAGGTAATCCTAAAGAGCTGTTTAGATCTGGTGTATATTCCCTTCTCTTGTTATGGGAGAGAAGTAATTTTATGATTTTAATACCCAAGGCAGGCAAATGCTCTCATGTTAGTTCGAAGGGCCCCGGGGCCTCCATCACAAGGAGTATACAATGGTTGCATTTCTTGACATTGAAGGCGGTTTTAACAACGTTGATTCATCAGAGTCTGTTTATTGCCACAGATATGATAGAGACATGGGTGATGAGGAGGTCCAATTCTTCACAGATGGATCGAAATCGTCGGATGGAGTGGGTGGTGGTGTCTTTTCTGATAGACTAAATTTCAGTTTCTCCTTCCGTCTCCCAGATCACTGTATCCAGGCGGAAATACCTAATGGCAATAAAGGAAGTCTTATCCTTGCTAAAATAAGAAGTGATATCCGCTAAATATATATCCGTATCTTCTCAGATATGCTGCAATTAAATGAATGGAATCAGTATACTTACTCTACTATAGCCCTAGACTTTCGCATGTCTCTCAGAGAGATGGCGAAGCTGTTCAACATTCAGCTCTGCTGGGTGCCGGGGCATAGGGACATTCCAGGTAACTGTAAGGCTGGTGAACTTGCCAAACTCAGAACAACACTACTTATCTTACCAAGCAAATGTAAGTTATAGAGGTATCCCGATCGCTACATTTAAACTCATAATAAAGCTGGATGCTATCCAGAATAAACCTTAGGTGCACAAGTGGCACGACATGTCTAGCGACAAAACAGATCTGGCCAAAGCTAGATCTTAAACGTTCTAAAAATGTAAACTCTTTTGAAGAAGGCATATCAGCGCTATAATAGGTGTCATTACAGGGGACTGCCTTAGGCAGGCATGCAAAGAGGCTTGGCTGTTTGGACGAAGAGGAGAAGGAGACCATTCATCACTTCCTCTGCACTTGTCCGGCTTTTTCCCGAAAACGGAAACTCCATTTGGAGCCCTTTTATTATAATGGTCTACTAAATGATCTAACAGACATTCGTATAGTCTTCTATGCTTCATTAGAAGCTCAAGCTTGGTACGACGAATAAGGCGAAACTTTTCCTAGATTCATTTGGTATCACAAGGGACCTTATAATGGTATAAGTGTGTCGGCTTTTTGTCGGCAACCACTGCAACCTAACCTAATTTAACCTATGCCCCATTTTTAACAAAAAAAAAAAAAAAAAAATGACATCATACGTCCCGAACTCAATTCGCGACTTATTGCCAAGTGGGACACATCTAAGTCCCGGAAAAAAATCGGGACTTGTCTCTGCGCCTGTAAACTGCCCTTCTAACCTAACCTAATACGTGAACTGCGAGTTTCTGATCCTGATGGCTTCTTGGAATCGATGCCAATGGTAGTGCTGCGCGAGTCAACGTAGGCATGCTTACGGAACGTCTGAGTAACTGAAAGAGTGCATTCTGTCTTGCAATACCATCAATAATGTTGACGATTTGACGATCTGATATATCTCTTTATGAATACTGAGGTCAGGAAACCGCGTGCTAGGGCACGAGTACGATAACTTAGGCGCCGAAAATTGATAACGATATTTTGTGGAGGGGTTAAATACAAGCATATATATACACGTTTGGTGACGGCATAGTTTCACTAGCGGACCAGTGAATTGACCTCCAAGATCGTGCGATTTAACGCCGCTTGACTAATTTCTGTGGGGATAAGTGAAGTCGCTAGTCTACGCCGATAAGCCCGAAACGATTGACCACTTGGAGGACAACATTCGCTGCGTTATTGCCGATATACGGCCATAAAAAGTCATCGAAATATGGACCTATGATCGAGCCAACCGTGGCGGTTATATGCCAGAAATCATATTTAAATTATAATGCCAGAAGATTGTCTTTCGAATAGAGTAAATTTCATGTAAATTTAAAGAAATCATATTTTTTTTATTTCATATGTATATGAATATGAAGCTCTACACCTCTAAAAAAAACACCCATTACTACCATTTGAAAAAAACGACTGTCCATTCTTTTCTCTATAATTCAATATCCTTGTGGGGCATCAACTTAGTACCATAAAGCATGCATACATATTTCCCAAGAGCGGAAAGTTCTCAACCAAAAGCATAATAAACATACCTCTTGCTTCAAATTCTCCACATTCCATAATATCTTAAGTATATATAGCTTGTTTGAGCTAAAAAGATATAAAAAAAAGTCATATTTACCCCATAAGAGCACTCAAAATATTTCTCCTGCAATCATTTTAAATAATGAGATGCATCTATGCTCATCGCATAAGGTGTGCTCAAAAATTATAACACAAGATACAACACTTTACCATTCCCAGCGCACACTTTAAAGCGGATAAAAATACGTTCGCTCCTTGCCAGAAGAAGTAAAAATATATTCTCTACGGTAGGACCACGCTAGGACTTGGAAGGAAGTTGATAAACTTTTAAGTTGCAACTACTTTGAAAGTGATCTTGCAAAAATAGACCATCGATGCATATACCTATGTTTGTGGCTACCTCTACGGTAGATGCCCTTTGCTATGCGGTATCTTAGAAAATTGTTTACTCTAAAGGTTTCGTATAATTTTAAAGAGCGCACATAAATCACGATTATTACTCTCTGTCTCGCATGGAAGCTGCTCGTGACGGTGGAGCCGGAGGGGAGCAATCAATTTATGGTTAACTCACCCGCATATACAATGCCTTTTTGTCCAACCCGACAACTATACGAAGGAGAAAGGATGTTTTTATTCAAAATAACCGGCTTCTTAACCGTATAGCTCTTAATGTCTCAATAATCTTATCTGGAAGCATCAGTAGCAACAACAATGGGTAAGGTAACAAGGACTAAAGATAAAATCACTTACATACAGGTGGTGGCTGTAGGATGGCCCTTGAAAAGAAGCCGACTCAGCAAAGCAGAAGCAGTAGCAGCATCATGTACTTCACCACAATGTAAACCGCATACGCCTCCCAAATGTTTTCATTTCGTGCTCGTGCTCGTGCCCACCCAATACAGGTGAGATTCTGTTTAAATGTGGGTGTGCTTCTGTATACCAGCCTCTTCCACTTGAATTCTATTCTTCTCGGGAATATTTTTGCCACATTAATCATTTTTTATTAAAAACTCAGGCGATGAGGATGCACTTTGGGTGCAAGTTTAGCTTTTAAGTTTTTATGTGCAACAGAGGTGGATGTAACAGAGCATATAGTTTTTACCCTAAGGACAGTGGGGGGAAAAGGAGAACCATCGCGCCAACATGAGACGACTGAAATTATTTACCAAAGGTATGGTGCGGAAAACAGCATCGAGCAGTTAACAGGTTGATGTGCTTGGGGATCTAGGATGCCATATAGTTGCTGCGAAGCTATTTAAACATTTAGAGCTCAACACTTATGCCGGAGTGCATAAACAAGGATTTTCAGATTTGTGCATTCAGGGAGATGTTGGGCGTATACATGGTATTCCGTTAAATTAATAGCTATAGTCTGGTTTGTTTTAAAATGTGTGTCTGAGCTTTTTAAGGGTGTCAGTGCTGTTTGTTAAAGGAGTCGACACGAGAAGGATAATCATTTATGTAAGCGTAATGCGTTTTTTTCATTAACAAGTGATCGGAATACCTAATGTAAGTTTGGGTGATGTAGTTACGTGTTAGGGAAGTTCATCGGTATCAAAGGTGAATGATAAACTGCTTCGTCATCTGTCTAAGGTTGTTATGGACTTTATAGAAATTGAATCGAAGATCTCAATCCGAGAAGATGTAGATACTTTTAGCGAACAATTTTACTCCCAGCCAAAATAAGATTTAATTAAAAAAAAAAATTGCACTGAAAGGAATCTATGCAAGCTTATTGGAAAAATGTTAAACGTTAAAAAAATTTAAGATAAGAATGAGACTGAGACAGTTGGGGTCTTTTTTTTTATGGCAAACGATGCCGAGACTGCCTTCACCAGCCATACATTGGATTTGAATTATAGGCCCCTATTGTAAGTGTCGATAGGTTATCGTTGATCGACAACTGTCGATCGATCAAGAACTGTGATTGTCGATTGCGATCGATATTTGTAGATTTGTCAGTCGCTTGTAGTCGATTACAAATGTCTGATCGATGCTTTCTCTTTGAAGTGAAAAAATGTCGTGCGTACAAATAGCTAAAATCAATCGACGCAATCGACAATTGTCGTGACGATCGCTGATCGAAAATCACAATAAGGGCCTAAATCAAATCATAGACATTTATTATGCTTCGTGCATTTGTAGAAGCTTTTGTCCTGGTGGAAACGTACCAATCCAGTGTACTGATAAGCTTTCTGGTGCTGGTTGGTTTTCGATCGTCATACAGTAGGCCGATCTTCAAATTCCATACAAAGAAAACATTCAAAACCAATTACATATTTCAAAAACCAAGAAATCGATTGAGCTGGAATTTTCAGACCATCTCAAGTATTCACCCGGGAGTGAAGTTTGGTCAAAATTGGACAAAGAAAAGGGGTGTTGTACTGCACCTCCCATACAAAAAAAAAAATTTTAAACGCTTTTCTTCGACACTTCGAAAAGTATAGTTGGATAAATGAGCTGAAACTTCCACAATATCTGTTATGAAGTGAAAATTGAACGTTTGTCAAAAGTTTTCAAGGAGAAAAGCACCGTCATCTCCGTATGTTCGTTATCTTGTGAAAAAAGTGAAAGAAACTGGCATCCTCATCGATAAACCAAAGCGTGAAAAGCCAAAAACAGTGCGTACACCCGAGAAAAAACTGTTTGGTGCGGATTTTGGTCCAGAGGCATAATTGGGCCATTTTTCTTCGAAAATGAGCAAGGAGTGGCCGTTACAGTCAATGGCGATCGTTATCGAGCCATGTTGAACGAATTTTTGTTCACAAAAATTGAAGAGGAGGATATTGGCAACATTTGGTTTCAACAGGACGGCGCTACGTGCCACACAGCCGAAGCTACACTCGATGTTTTGCGCCCTGTTTTTGAAGATTGCATTATCAGCCGCAGAGCTGATGTCGTTTGGCCACCGCGGAGCTGCGATTTGACACCGTTGGACTATTATTTGTGGGGTGCCGTAAAAGATAAGTGTTACGCCGACATGCCAGAGACAATTGACGGTTTAAAGGACAATATTCGTGAAGCCATTGGTGAAATACAGCTGCACACAATCGATAATGTGCTTAAAAATTGGACAGATCATGTAGGCTACTGCATGGCCAGCCGAGGTAGCAATTTGAATGAAATTATTTTCCATTATTAACCGGAAGGATTGTACTTTCAAATAAAAAAAGAAATTTGAGAAAATATTCAGCAGTTTTTTTTTATAGCATTTTCAAAAAGAAAAAGTTATTTGGCGGACCCTTTACATACTAAAATAACTTTGAAACAAACAAACACAGAAATCTAAAAAGAAAAGAAAAAAAACATAGATAGGTACCTACATAATGTAGGTATGTTGTATGTACTATGTACATGAATATTGTAGAGAAAAATACATAATTATTATGGCTTATTGCCCCAGGTTTCTTATGTATGTATCGATCCTTCCTTGTTTTTTGGGCTTGATTTTAGTGCTTTCTTTGATCAAATGTTCCCTTATGCGATGAACCTGGATAACATCTTGCGGTGTGCTTCCAGCACAACTGTGGTCTTTCAAAAATTGGCATAAATTTTCACTCGCCATTATGGCCGCTTCAATGGAAATTTTTGGGCCACGTACAGTATCGTTTGGATTTTTAGGTGTTTCTTCATCAGATTTTTCATCCTCATGTGGATTCAACAACATGTCAAACATTTTTGTTTGTTGGCGGACAAAATAGCATGTGTTGCAATATCCGCATCGCAATTCATCCAAACAGAAATTTGTTCAGAGTCAAGGTCATCAAGCTGCCCTATTAAGGGCAACAGCTCTTCAACGGCATCATGAATTCCTATAGGAAAAAATATCTTACATGAACTGAAAACCTTCGTTTAAATTTCTACTAAACTGATTCTTCTTCATTATCATAGAGAATATTGTTCCAAACGTTTTTTAGAACTGCACATGAATGTGCTATAGTCCATATAGCGTTTTTAATATTAAATGCCTTCAAGAAATCCGTCCTTGCCTGTCCTGGGCCAATCAGTTTTCTTACGATCTCTTTTCGATAGTGGCATTTAAGTGATCTGAAGACACCTTGATCCATTGGCTGGATCAGAGAAGTGCAGTTAGGGGGCAAATATCTCACCAATATGTTGTGTGCTTGAAACTCTGTGACATCTGGATGAGCTGGGCAGTTATCCGGTAATAAAAGAATCTTGCAATTTTTTTCAAGGCCAGGTTTTTGGGCATGTTCTCTGGCCTCAGGTACAAAATTGTTGTTAAACCACTCCATAAAAAGCTGTTTTGTTACCCAAGCTTTTTTGTTTGACTTATAAATAACTGGTAGCTCACCGGCGTTCTTAAAAGCACGGATGTTGTCAGACTGCGAATTCCGTGCCGATTCTTAAATTTGTCCAACTCCGTATTTTTGGGATATAATTTTCGCAGAAACACTTTTTTTTGAATATTAATTTGTAATGTCCACGTTTTCTTTAAATGACAAAACTTCCCTTGATCTTTTCATACCCGTACTACTTGTCGATGCATGCTAAGTATTGTTTGCAAGAATTAAAGAAAGTAATTCAAAATTCCCACGGATTATAGAGTGAATCCCGGATAATCGATTTCTAAATAAATAAATTGTTGAAAAAAAATTGACCGGTTAATAGGGTTCCCGGTTAATAGATAAAAAAAAAAAAAATAAATAGGTGGCGCAACAGGCGGGTGACACCCAAGGCCTAGCTTCTCGCAACCATTCGTTTTGTGTGAGTTTCTATTTTTGGGACGAATGGAAGGAACCTACAATTTTATGCCGAGTCCGAACGGCTAAAGTGAGAAGCCTTTTCATGACATTTATACTCTCGGATGTTTGTCAGACGTTCGCGAGAGGTGGCGCAGTAGAAAAAACTTTAAGATGTAATTTGTGTTTTCCGGGAATCGAACCTGGGATCAATCGCACAGTAGTCCAGCACACTAACCAAACGCTACTGCGCCCACTATTTATTTGTTTAAAGTAATTAAATTATCGGGACAAATAAAGGATGTCAAAGTCAAGTGATGCCAAAGGAAAAAAGATAACAATGTGACAGCTGACAGTTTGGGGTTAGTAAAAATGGAGCGCTATACGAAAGAACAACGCATTTTCATTGTTGATAAAAATAATGAAGGTGCAAACAAAATCGCTTCGCTAATCGTCAAACTTGTCGCATTTGTTTTAGATTTCGTAGCACAAAATCGTCTGATTCGATTTATTTGTGGTAAAAACAGATTTACTTCTAGCTGGCCTCTTTATTGTGAATTGTAAACAGTTGTAGCTATTGCTCAAAGGATTAATTTTTTTGAATTTATTTGAATTTATATTGTGTGATGTGAGTGCTCCTAGACTATTCCTGTTTATCTCTTAGAGCAGTTCACAGTTTTTCTTTATTACATTTCATTTTCAAATGGTCCGCTTTTCCAGTAAATGGGTGTCGCGGGTGTAGGTTGCTCAAGTGGACCCTCCATAGCTCTCGATCCTCCGCCATCAACTCCAAATCATCAAGAGCAATCCCCATACGGGTAGAGGAGAGATTATCGACTTGATCTAACCATCTTATCATAGGTCTACCTAGAGAATGCCTGCGTGATGGTACGGATTCCATAGCACGTCGTGGAATCCTGGTCGGGGACATGCGTTAAAACATGACCAAACCACCGAAGCATGGATCGCTCCGTCCGGAGACGGAGCTTGTATCGGCGATCTTATTCTGTCGGTCATTACCCAAACCTCATGTCATGACCAGACCATAGGTAAGAGTTGGAACAAATGCTGAATTATAGTCTGACAACTTAGTTTTGACACCAAGTTCAGTTCTCCTAATAACAGATTGACAAAGCTGTATCAAAATTGACCCAGCCTGACAAATCCTACAGGAAAACTCGGCATTGCTCCTTCCATCACTCGTGAATAAGACCCCGATATACTTAAACTTCTCCACCTGTTTCAATGGGACTCCACTAACATTCAGAGTGCATTGAACAGGCGTTCTGAAGACGACCATCACTTCAGATTTGTTCACGTTAACCTTCATCTCAGCTTCAACACAAACGGCTACAAACCGATCGAGTGCGCGCTGAAGTTCAGTCTGAGAGGACCCAAGGATGACCAAGTCATCAGCGAAGAGCAAATAACTTATCCTCAGATCTCCCAATTCGAGACGTTCTTCGCCAAGACTGCGCTGTAACATCCAATATATAAGTAAAGAAAAGGGGGGAGACAAAACGCAACCCTGTCTAATTCCAACGTCCACGGTGAAAGGTATTGATTTAACGCCGTTTACCCGAACACAGCTTTTACAGTTTATGTAGAGAGATTGAATGGCTCTCAAGAGAGAACTTTCAATTCCATATTCCTGTTCCTGTAATACACTCCAAAGTTTACATCGAGGGACTCGGTCATATGCTTTCTCCAAATCTACGTAGCATGCGTAAAGAGGTGTAGCCTTCTCAAGTACCATTCTGAGAGTGAATTAGTGGTCGGTTTCGGTTGTGCTTCTGCCGGGACGAAAACCGCACTGCTTATCTCCTAATCGTGACTCGACCACATCTCTGAAACGTGTTTCGTGCGTCTCGTGCGTTTAAAATGTCTGTAGAAATAGGAAAAAAGCAGGCATACATTGCAATTGCAGCGACACTGTAGCCCAAATTATAGCAATTATAATAAATACTTTTTTTTTACAATATACCTACTGTAGCTGAGTCTATAGCAAGAACGCCCTGTGTTCTCAAATTGCGTTTGTCTGATCAAACGTATAATGAGAACTCATACTGCGTTCAATTATCGTATGAAATAGGCATTTAATTGTAAGTGGATTTTAGCCCCAATCCCTAAGGTAAAAAAATACAGCCCCTATAGTCTATACAATGCTACAACCAAAAATCGTTTGGCAATTTCATACGTCCACCACTTGTTGGAGTATCGGTTTCTTCATTACGTTCACCCCCCGAAAATTCATTTCATATAGCAGGTCTACATCCACGCGCCTACATAATAGGTAGGTAAAGTACGAGGACCGACGAGCTCTAGTTGTCAACATAAATTTACCATCAATTTGCAATTAAAATAAATTCAACGCCAAACGCATTGACTTGGATAAAGTAAACATAACAATATTATCGGAACAAACATCGCTTTATCCGTATTGTTCCAGGGCAATAATTAAAACAGAGTGTTTTCATTTGGGGCTTTAATTACAAATGTTTTGCCATAGTACGCACATCAAAGACATATTCAATTAACCTATCAACTGCTTCAAATCAGTTAAGGGGGTGGCTGCTATGGGTGGTTGTGGGACACCATGTGTATATCTACTATATGGAACCCTGGTCATGTATTGGCGCTCCGGCTTCAAAGCCAGGAGTTATCTCAACGAAATAACGCAAATTCCATCCTTTAGGCCAACAGCAGAACATCACCCGATTGACCGGTAATTTTCCCTCAAAAGTTAATTTCATGCATTAATCTATGTATGTGTGTGTGTAAGTCCGCCATAGAAATAGAAATACCCCCATAGCTAAACGCATATGGTGAATAAACGGATTAAGGCTTCTATGGGTGGAACAAACAAACAACGCACTGATGAAATGTCTCGGTGTTTGGGATTTACTTTTCATTTATTTGTGCTCCATGTGTCTAGGATATTCTAATTAATGCCATTGGCGCGACTCTCAACTCCAGTCTGTCGAATGTATACAAATTGACTATCGGAAGGTGGTTACTAGATTAACATGATGTTCAATCGATCGACAGGCGGACGGTTTTCGCTTAATTAAAATCCACATATAGTGTTTACCTACTAGGACAACGATTCATTTCAGCGATAAGGAGCTTTGGCTCTATGTAGATACATTGCATAGATTGCGTGACTTTGCTTTTCATTTAAGGAGCTTATCGAAAGAAGTCACATATATATAATACTGTGACCTACGTATGTAGTTGAGGGCATCAGAGGCAATCGCTTGGGATAATAATTCAAAGGAGGTCTCAAATCGGTAGGGTGGTTGAATTTACTCTTGTAACTGGTGGCGAAGCTGTTCCAAGTTATTTTGACATTGAGCTTTTTTGCATCATCATTATACCGTCCGTGATATGACACAGATCGCTTTATGCTTGAGCAGTGTTTTTATATATGTACATATTGCCAAATTATATTAGAGCTTTATTGCCAACATTTTGCGAAATTTAAAAAGAAATTTCTGTCGAATGAAAGTAAACGTCTTGAGAGAAAGTCTAAATTCCCCAACATAATTATAGGCGGAGAGGCGACCGTCGGATTACTTAGCTCATCGAGTTAAAGATTCTTATGTCAGTTAGTCGACGAAAACGCACCCGGGTTGCCTAAAATATTTTGGTCGGATGACGTCTAAAACGGGTCACTTCCGGTGCGTTTTTTCGACCATAACTTAGTCCATCGAGTTAACGGTTAAAACTTCTCCAAATTGTAGAGCTCGACGAGACTAAGCGAAATATATGGGGTTGCCTAGTTCAAAATGGTCGGATGGGGTTGGCAACCCTTTTTTAAGGGACATGTTTTTCGACTATAAATGGCTAAGAAATATGGAACCAATGAAGCCAAAAACTTCGAACTTAAATCATTTACCAAGGTCATTAAAAAGGTCCAACTCAGCAAATCTCATCTCTATAGCATTAGTGGTTCTCAACATACAGGACTTCAAAAATCGCAAAAACCGTAACTGACTCACTCACACACTTAGATGATGATCATCAAAATTATGACGCACTTCCTGCCATCCTAAGATCGTGAAATTTGGCAGAATGCTAGATCCTGTGGTACAATCACTAGCAATAGTCCAAAACTTGAGATTTTCCGTTCAGGGGGCTTATTATACGTCGACTTTTAAAAATTGGTTATTATTTATTTGGGCCACTTTCCATTGCCGTAGAATGTTATAATTTGGTAGTGCGGTAAGACTTGCAGTCTACAGAAAGGAGAATATCAAACATTTTATATCCTCCATTAAGGGGGCGTGGTATACTCCCACTTTTGAAATCTATATATCTGGGCAACTTCCCATTGCCGTAGAATGTTGAAATTTGGTAGAGCGGTAGGACCTGCATTGTACAAAAGATGAAATATAAAAATTAAAAATTGTCCACTAAAGGGGCGTAGAATCTGCCCACTTAAAATACGAATAGAAGTTAATCTACCCGCTGAATATAATTTTAATGAATAGTTTATAAGAAAGAAAGCGTTGTTTGTGAAATCGAATCAAGAAAACTTCTCAAAAAGTAGTAAAAGCACGCCCAAAACATAAATGTAAAAAAACAAACAAGCTCTTTTATATAGAAAACAAAAATGTGTGTAACTAGTCAGCGACGAAAAGTAATGAGATCTAAATGTACGGCAAGTTCTTAGTTTAAGAAGGTTCAATGTTAAAAAAAATTGGTATAGGTTCACTGGTCAATTAAAACGTTTTAATGACCTTGGTAAATAATTTTTGAAGTTTTTGGCTTCATTGGTTTCATATTTCTTAGCCATTTATAGTCTAAAAACTAGGCAACCCTATATATTTCGGTTAGTCTCGTCGAGCTCTATAATTTGGCGAAGTTTCAACCGTTAACTCTATGAACTGCCAGTATTTTTATGATGTTTAAAAACAAAAATGTTATACTTTTTTATTTCTTTAAATGGGGTTGCCAAGGCCATCCGACCATTTTAAAGGTGGCAACCCTATATTTTTGTTAAACACATCGCCGTATCTTTCATTTGGCACTAATGGCAACCTTTAACTCGATGAGCTAAGTTGTAGTCGAAAAACAGGTCCCTTAAAAAGGGGTTGCCAACCCCATCCGACCTTTTTAAACTAGGCAACCCCATATATTTCGCTTAGTCTCGTCGAGCTCTACAATTTGGAGAAGTTTTAACCGTTAACTCGATGGACTAAGTTATGGTCGAAAAAACGCACCGGAAGTTTCCCGTTTTAGACGTCATCCGACCAAAATATTTTAGGCAACCCGGGTGCGTTTTCTTAGTCTCGAGTAGCTCTATCGACTAACTGGCATAAGAATCTTTAACTCGATGAGCTAAGTAATCCGACGGTCGCCGCTTGGACTATTATCATCACCAATGTTGAACGCCTTACACTGCCTGGGCGCGGCTTTCTTTTTTATGTGGCAACATGCTATTCGTAAAATAAAGCAGCAAACCATCAACAATTACAGCAACATTAGGTTGACCCTGCAAAGCCAGCAAAATTTCAATAAAATTATAATCCATACTCACAATCGGATGGTTATACTTTTCATAAAAATATTCTGCGGTGTGAAATTGTAAAAAGAATCCACAAGAAGGGCCTGGGGCCCACCTTTGCATCCAATCTTTTCAAACAGCCTGTCATAATAAATGTTTCCCTTTCGTAAGGTAATAGGAAGGGACAGATACAAGTCTCAAGTACAAAATGTTCTTACCCTATTATACACAATATTGAGCTTCTTTTAAGTGCATGAGTGCGGATTCCAATTTAATTTTCTTTAATGCAATTCAATTCCATTTGTATTGGCCCAAATTTCCCGGATAATACGATCTCCTCAAACTGCCATTTGGAAACATACAATTCAAACATAAACCTGTGAGTCAGGTACCTTCGCAGTTTAACATTTATTGGGGAACGTAACCTCTTTTTTTTTAAGAAAATTAAATTCCCCTCGTTACCAGCAAACGACAACAACAACAACGTCCCTAATCGCCCGTCATTTGTCCTGACGAAATCCCTGATTTGCTATTAACAGCAGCACACATGAAATAAATGTGAGCCATCTTCAAGGATTCGTTGCGGGTCCTTAAAGTCGTATTGATACAAATGGATTGTATTTTTAGCGAACCCATAAATTCAACCCTCTAACCGTAACCTTATAGAATGTTTTCATCTATACATATACACAAATTGATGGTTTTTTTTTTTTAAAACCCTTAGGTACTATGCCTACGAAGTTGGCGCGGTTGGGTTATGGGGTTGGAACTTGGAGTACATCATCGTGCCGAAGCGCTGCCACCACACCTGCCTATATGGGAAATTCAAATGAAACCAACCCCACGTGTCGTCGGCACCGCCAACGATAAAATCTTTTCATTTCGCCCAGTTGACAATCTGATAAATTGTAATGGCTTATGCCTGAAGCGAATCAATCAAGTTCGAATGTTAAAATCTCAGCTCGCACCCGGTCGCTTATGTCCTCAATTTTGAATTGCCCCCCACCCTATAGCCCGCAGAATCGCTTGGTAAACAGCAGGAGGTTAACGAGGAAATTTGGAGTAGTGATTTCGTAAATCGGTCAGGTTTAATGATATTCAGCCTGGCAGTGCGCAGAGACGTGTTGAAATTAATTTAAGGACATGCGATGGTGTAGCGTGTAGTAGGTACCTACTACTACCCCGAAAGCGAGGAAAGTGAAGACTAAAGACGGCCTGCGGCATTTAATAGGTACACTGGCACCATCGTGCCTATGGGTGCGTGGCAGTTCTAATGCCATTATAGTGGCAACCTTATCGAAGAACGAGTATCACAGTTTCGTGTAAGGATAATTGAAAGTTATTTGTAAAATGACGGGGCTTGGTGTGCTGGCTGTGTATATAGTGTTCGACTTTCCCGACTACAACAGCGGCGATATGTTTTCGTTTTTGCATATTAATTTTAATAACTGCTCTACCACTTAATGTTCAAATAAGGCGGGTGGGTTTGTGGGTAGGGTAGGGATCAGGGGTATAAGAATTACTTGTGTATGTAGGATAGTAATTGTGTCGTTTTACTTTTCTCTGAGAAAGGTATTTCCAGAAGTCGAGTCGAGAGCGAAGCGGGGCTAAGAGTATTGTAATGTCCTTGCGCACAGGCTAAGGACGAGTCTCGATGCTGAAACTGAAGGAATGAAAAGGCCTTGGAAGTTTTATGAAATTGTGAATAGTTTGCGATTGGGTATTGTGTGTATATCGTGTGTACACATTAATTGTGCGTACTTTTCCTATGAACCTGACTTTCTTAGCTAATCCTGTGCGAAAAACCAAAAGATAGGGATGGAAAATTTATTTATATTTGATCCACACTCAATTGCAAACCATTTCAATTATTTTTTGTCAATGGATCTGTAACATCCTATCCTACGCCGCCTACTCTCTGCTGTCTCTGTCGATCAAGTCACAATTTATATTTTATTTTATTATTTACTAGCGAACAACTGCGCACTTCGTAGTGCAAAATATGGGCAGTGCCACGCCCCTTTGTCCAATTTTGACCAAACTTAAGAGGAGCATTCCAGGGCCAACAATTAAGATTATCTATAAGTTTAAGTTCAATCGATTGGGTAAGTTTGGAGATATACGATTTTAAATGTACTTTTTGTATGGGAGGTGCCACGCCCCTTTTTCCAATTTTTTTGTATGGGCGCCCCTAGGTCCAATTTAGACCAATCTTCACAGGAATACTCCTGGGCCAATACTTAAGATTGTACTTAAATTTGAACTCAATCAATTTGGTGGTTCTCGAAATATAAGATTTTTAATGTTTTTTTTTTTGTATGGGAGGTCCCACGCCCCTATAACTCATGAACCAATACACCTACAAAGACCGTATATACTTACAAACCATGGTATTAACGTCACCTTTCATGGGAAATTTCCAGAATCAAAATAGATTTACGCATTACAGAACATTGGCGACAAACACAATACAACTTATTTTTTTTATATAGATTTGACTGACGTTTTACAATACAATTTGCTAGGATACTGCAGTATCTGAGACTTTGAAACCCTTAAAGTCTCCCTACAGTAGTTGCAACTGTAACATTGCATCGGATTTAGCCCAAGAAATAATGCAAAGTAATAGTTTCTGTTTTCACCAGATAGCTTCTGATCAATTATGTCCTTGTAAAACAAAAATATTTGCACCAGTGATCGTATCTCTGCTATACTTACTTACTTAGATGGCGCTACAGTCCGGGGTGGACCTGGGCCTCAACCAACACGCCTCTCCAGTTAGAACGATCTTTGGCTAACTGCCTCCAGTTGCGCACTCCAAGTTGGTTGAGGTCCCCTTCCACTTGTGCGCGCCACCTAAGGCGAGGTCTTCCTCTACTGCGTTGTCCCTCCGGGTTGGAATCGAAGACTCTTCGGGCCGGAGCGTTGGTGTTTATTCGCTCTACATGTCCTAGCCATCTTAGTCGACTGATACGTACTTTTCTGACAAGGTCGATGTCGCTGTACAGCTCGTAGAGTTCGCTGTTAAATCTCCTCCTCCAAAGCCCGTTAACGCAAACGGGACCGAAAATCACTCGAAGAATTTTGCGTTCGAGGCGCCCAAGGAGATCTTCATCCGCTTTTGACAACGTCCATGATTCTGCGCCATAAAGCAGGACTGGGATGATGAGGGTCTTATATAGAGTCTCCTTGGTGTTTCTCGACAAGGCCTTAATAATCAATTGCCTTCTTAGGCCAAAGTAACAGCGGTTGTAATTCTTCGCTTGATTTCTGATGTGATGTCATTTTCAGAATTAATAGCGGAGCCGAGGTAGACAAAGTCCCGAACTACCTCAAAGTTATAGCTGTCTATCGTGACGTTCTGTCCGATTCGTCGATGTTGTGTGTCCCTTCTCGTTGACAGCATATATTTTGTTTTGCCCTCATTCACCACTAAACCCATTTTTGCCGCCTCTGTACTGATACTTGCAAACGCACCAGTGACAGCTCGCTGTGTCCTGCCAATGATGTCGATGTCGTCAGCGTATGCAAGTAGTTGCACGGACTTCTGGAAAATTGTGCCCCTGGTGTTGGCTTGCGAGTTTCGCACAATTTTCTCAAGAATGATGAAAAAGTCACATGACAGCGCATCACCTTGTCTAAATCCTTTTTTGACATCAAATGTCTCAGTGAGATTGTTTTCGACCTTTACGGAGCAGCGAGCGTTCTCCATCGTCATTCTGCACAATCTGACAAGTTTGGCAGGGATGCCAAAACTAGACATGGCTCTGTATAGCTCGTCCCTATAAATGCTGTCATATGCGGCTTTAAAATCGATAAATAGGTGATGAATATAGATTTGGACTTCTTGGGTTTTCTCCAGGATCTGCCGTAGTGTGAATATTTGGTCTGTTTTGGACTTACCGGGCCTAAAACCGCACTGATAGGGTCCAATCAGTTCGTTGAGAAATGGTTTCAGGCGTTCACACAGTACGGCAGACAGAAATTTGTAAGCGATGTTAAGGAGACTGATGCCTCTATAGTTGGCGCAGTTTAGAGGGTCTCCTTTCTTATGGATCGGGCAAACAATGCTGAGGCTCCATTCATCAGGCATACTTTCCTCTGACCAGATTTTAGAAACGAGTTGGTGTATGCTCTCTACCAAGTCATCCCCTGCTGCCTTAAAAAGCTCGGCCGATAAACCGTCGGGTCCTGCAGCTTTGTTGGACTTCAGCTTGGATATTGCTATCCTTACCTCATTTTGGTCAGGTGGACGGAAGTCTTGGCTTTCATCGCCCAGGTTGAATGGTTCATTCTGCCTGACAGCGGAATTTGTGTCGTCTTCGCCGTTTAGCAGTCTGCAGAAATGGTTTTTCCATGTCCTCAGCACCGACTGTGACTCTACTACAAGGTTTCCTTGTTCGTCTCTACAGATCTCTGTTCGGGCCTTGTTCCTGTGACACGTTCTTTTTACCTTTTGGTAAAACTTCCGAACATTGTTCCTAGAGTAACACCTCTCTATTTCCTCGATCGCGCGCTTCTCATGCTCTTTCTTTTTCCTCCGGAGAAGCCGGTGTTCTTCCCTCCTTTTTTGCTCGTAGAGCTCACGAGCTGCTCTCGTCCTTCTCTGCAGCGCCGCCTTGTAGGCCAGTTGCTTTGCTGCATGTGCTTGCCGGCACTCTTCATCAAACCAGGGGTTTCGCGGTGGTGGTCGGGTGAAACCTAGCACATCAGTTGCGGCTTTTCTGATGGCTTCTTGGCATCGATGCCATTGGTCTTCAGCACTTGATGCTGGCTGTACAGGACTTGTCGAGAGGTTGAGGGAGACGCGATCGGCAAAAGTTCTGGCGGTTTGTTGCGTTTGTAGCGGTTCAACGTTGAATCTTCTCACAGTATTTCCTCGTTGTTGTGGTGTCTGGGATATCCGCATACGTACCTTGGCTACAACAAGGTAGTGATCCGAGTCTATGTTGGCCGCTCGGAAAGTTCGGACATCTAGAATACTGGAGGAGTGCCTTGCGTCGATCGCAACATGGTCAATTTGATTGACCGTTTGATGGTCTGGTAACCGCCATGTTCCTTTGTGAATGTTGAGGTGTGGAAACCGTGTACTTGCTATAGTAGCATTACGTCCCGCAGCAAAGTCAATTAGCCTAAGTCCGTTTCCAGACGTGGTGTCGTGTAGGCTGTGCTTTCCGATTGTGCTACCAAAGATGTCCTCCTTTCCTATTTTGGCGTTAAAATCACCTAAGACGATTTTAACGTCGTATTTAGGACATTGCTCATATGTTTTGTCGAGGAGCTCATAGAAACATTCTTTGGTAGCATCGTCCTTATCTTCTGTGGGGGCGTGAGCGCATATCAGGCTGATGTTGGCGAATTTAGCCTTGATGCGGATAGTTGTAAGGCGCTCACTAACGTGTCGAAAGCTCAAGACTTCTTGCCTAAGTCTGCCGCTTACAACGAATCCGCAATAGACGCTGCTTCTGTTCTCTGTAGCAATCACCGTAGTAGATGTCACAGTTTTTCATCCTTCTTTTGCCGGGCCCATCCCACCGCACTTCCTGGATGGCGGTGATATCTGCCTTGTAGCAGTCTAGGGCCTCCGCTAATTGTTCGGCTGCACGCGGTCTGTTCAGGGTTCGAACATTCCACGTGCAGATCCGAAAGTCATTGTCCTTTTTTCGTTTTGCAGGGTCTCTTGGTTGCTTCGTAACCATTAATTTTTCCGTGGTTGGGTAGTTAGCCCCACGCACAACCCCCAACCTGGAGGACCAAAGGATTCATCAGCACTCTGATTAGTCCTGAAAAATCTTCACGTACCTAACCTCCAAACATCTATGCCAGAGTTGCTCGCATTAGGTATCTGCATTTCTGCAATCTTGACATATTGATGACACTTTTGATTCTGTCTTTAGTGAATTCATCACCCGCCGTACGCCCTCCTTGTGAGGACCTCATGTTACAATTCTAAAAATTCTTCTTCTTTAGTCAATCGTAGTCAGAGCACTTTAGTATTGCTATTTTCTCGATGTTCACTAGTTTAGGAAGTCAAGTTCAGGTGGAGAAGACCAGTGACTACCACGGAGTTGGAAGACAAGCGCAATTGATGTGGGTACAAGAGACAGTTTAAACGACTGGCTCCAATCAGCATCTACCCTATTAAACACAAATGCGGGAACATTATCTAAGCGCCAGCAACGTACCAGACTTAATTAGCGGCCAGTTAAAAGAGAACCTCTCAAAATACTTTACAACGAACAAACTTTTTAACATCTTGCCCCTATGGGATCAGAAATAAAATTAAACCCCCATTTTGTTGTCCGACGCACTTACCCCTGGGTCACTGCTCCATATCGTATGCTATTATTTTTTACTGTATACTGTTATAAGTTAGAGTGTTCACTACCAATTTTATTTGCACTGCTTGTCTATGCTCATTTTGAAACCTCGTCTCAACTCCCAGGAGACACTCGGTCCCCTTGTGATGGAATTTAAGCCTTTATTGCTCTGCCAACTAGTATATACAATGTTGATAATGTACATATGGAGTATTATGTCGTTTACATATTTCTGTTGCTCTGACATTTAGCTACTGTCAAGGCATATCCGCTTTCCCATGTGGTATCATTTCAGTTGAAAATTTTTAATGAGGCAAAGTTGATGCGGAAGCAGTGATGAAAATCGACTTTTCTTAATTGTACTGAAAACTGAAACAAAATTGTACTGAATAGTACTCAAATTTCTTAAATGTATAAAACCAAACGAAAACATAAAAAATATAAATATTTTATTAAAAAAAAAAAAGGGTACCTATAAGTGTTATCATCGGCCAGTTTTTATAACCTCCCCAGCATTTAAGTCTTGCAAAATGTTAAGCATTTATGTGAGCTCGTAAGTATACACAAGTACGTGGCTCTTATAAAAGTTTTGCGCGTGCAGGGAGGTACCTGAACAAAGAAGTCCTCTCACAAAATTTCATTCGCCTAGGTCGATTCGTTGGTTGGACTCTGTTGTGTTTTTAAAAGACAGATAGACCGACGGACGGATAGACGTACATGGCTTAATCGTTTCAGACTTGCATCCTGATTCAGAATATTTATGGCTTATGGGGTATAGTATAGGGTGACTTCTGCTTAGCGTTAGAAATGTAAGTGAATACTTACACCTTCCAGTGGAGGGTGTTATAAAGGCGCATTTAGTTGAATCTAAGTTCGAGGAAATCTAAATTTTAGCTGCCCTCCAATTTTTCTCTACAAACATTACCTAAAATCCTAGCTAAATTTTGACATAGAGTGCGCTGTGAATATAAGTGTCACAGAAAACAGCTGCTCGTTGAAAATAACTTCCTTCAAAGATTCATCGACGCGAAAATGTGTTATATTTTCGTTGCACTTTCTTTTTTGCTATTCCTTGATATCAAATTTATCACTTTGAAAGGATTTCTCATCGAGGAATTCATTGAAAAAAACTTTACCCTTATTTACTTTTCCGCAACACAAAAGAACAGTAGAAAAAAAATATTATCTGTATAAATGTAGCTAGAAAAAATGTGCCGAACCATTAATGGGCGCGGTAAATTGTGACATATACATGCAGTATAGTCTGAAATGAAAATTTAATATTTTAGCTGAGGCAGAATACCGCTCGGCTAAATGGATTCGCTTAAATTTAGCTCAGATAAATTTTGGAGACAATTTTGTATGTGAGCTAAAATTTACCACCAGCAGCGTACTAAGCTTAAGGTAATATAAGTCTATAAGTTAAGACTAATCTTTGTATAGATAGTCGTGTTCAAAATCACTTGTCCAACGGTCGATTGAGCAAACCGTAGACTTTGTACAGAAAATCTACCATTGGCCAAGTGATTTGAACACGACTGTACAACATTCAGATAACAATCTACTATACAAGTTCTTCATTTTCAAGTTTATTTATTAAAGATCTGTTTTATTTATAGAGCTGTGGCAGCCTTAAACATAATAAGATGTTTAGGTTCTAATAGTGCAGACATTACGCCTGTATTCGATTCTTTAGCTTTTTTTTATAATAGCTATTTAGATAAGAAAACATTCTTTAAACGTTTGCGGAAGAATAAGAAGCAGTGCAAAAAGAACCCTGGACAATGCGGTGTAGGATCTGAAAATATGAACTCGTTGCATTCATTTTGCACAAGGCCTATTTCAGCCCAAAACACAGAAATAGAAGTATGTACCTATTTCTATCGTAGTCATTCATGATTGATAATTTCAATACTTTTTTGTTCACCAGGAAAAAAACCTTAAGACAAATTGGACGATTGAATTTACTTGATCATCCAAATGGTAGTTTGTGAAAAATGTTGTAATGAGTTCAAAAAAATGTCTTCGAAATCAAAGCGTTTTCCAACTCCTTCGAGGAATGCAGAAAATTTCAAAAGTTAATTTTTAAAGAAGTACGATGAGTCATGAATGCATTCAGAATTTTAAAACAAAGGAGTGCGTTCAGCTTATTTTTGTTTAATCCTTAGTATGTCTGATTTGAAAGATATAAAAATAAATTTTCAAAAATTAAACATAGTACAAATAGTACTGAAAATTGAGAAGTGGTACTTGCGTACTCGGGAAAGTGAAATTGTACTGAATTCAGTACAATAGTAAGCCTTTTTGCAACTATGTGCGGAAGTGTTGAGTTCGCTTCTCTTTTCCATAATATGCTTCTTTGAGCCAGCAGCAGGATGATTCGCTATTTTGTGCATATGAAGGTGTGTGTGTGTGTTTGATTTATCCTCTTGTTGTCGATGACGAAGCTTAAAGTTAATATATGGGAATTAAATGTAAAAGAGGTACTAATGCATCATGTCAGCTATTAAGCGTATCTTTTTTCAACTAATGGTTTTTCTTGCACTGCAAATTATGTTTAATGAGTAGGTAAATAGCTTTTACCGGGATGTGGCCGTAATGCTTGCATTTCAACGGCAAGCAAATAGCTGAAGTGATATCTATATAAGATTGTGCGGGTGTGTGTAACGCATTTCATTAAAATGCCGTTTTTCTGTCGATTCCCGTAATTGCAATTTAAGTGGCCGACTGACATTTAATTAATGGCCACATACTTTGCTCGTCTACCTGATATTATCCTGTACATGTTGGAGCCGAGCCGTCATTGAGTTCGTGTGCGGATGTATGTAGGTCGTAGGTGTATAGACCTGCACAAGTGAACTACAGGCGACTCCAAAGTCTGAAACTTTCTAATTAATTGTGTGACGCTTTGTTTCGGCCTAATTTGAATTGGATTGCATGGCATTGTGTATAGTCAGTGTGGAGGAGGTTTATTGTGCACACGCGTTTTTCACTGGCGACTTATTTGTTTAGAATGTTTGACGTAGTGATTTGTGGTATTTATTTAGGTGCCTGTGTAAGTGTGTGCCTTTGTGGTTATGGTAATGATAATGAGTTTAAGTTCGGCAGTCACCGGAGTAATTTGTTCAGAAACAATTTTGTTTTACCTTTGACCGCATGTAGGCAAGCTATATACCTGCAAGCCAGATTTTCACTCCTGATAATATAAAATGGGGTGTAACCACCCAGATGTCATAAGAATCTTGGAGAGGAGATGGAATGTTCTCTGCACTAATAACATTATGGAATCGAGAAACTACCGCCTCTTATTGTCGCGCTCTGTATCTATATAGGTTAAGCTATGAATACCCTTCCGTAGGAGCAGGGTGGAAATATTTATACCCATCAAGGCTGTCAAAAAATGTAGGTACTTCCGATCCAAAGTCATTCATACCAATAAGAGTCATCCTGATGTAAAATAATGACAATAAATATAGATAAACTCCTTGACAATCTGTGGGTTCTACACTCAAGTAGACGCCGCCGATGACCCAGGAATCATCATCAGAGGCAGTGATGATGAGGCGTGAAGCAACTCTATCGAATGTGATGCAAAATATCTTTATCTACACATAGTATAGGTACCTACGGAACTGATGTCAGCAAAAAGGAGCTGCGATAATCTTACTTTTATTTTAGATGGCGCTCACAGTCCGGGGTGGACCACGGCCTCAGCCAACAAGCCCCTCCAGCCAGCTCGGTACCTAGCTAGCTGCCTCCAGTTATGCACACCAAGTTGTTTGAGGTCGCTCTCCAATTGTGCGCGCCTGAGGTGGGGTCTTACTCAGCTTCGTTGTCCATCAGGGGTGGACTCAAAGACTCATCGGCCTGGGTCGTTGTTGTCCATACGCTCCACGTGACCCAGCCATCTCAGCCGCTGTATTTTGAGCTTTTTGACTAGGTAAACGTCGCTATATAGCCCGTAAAGTTCGTCGTTGAATCTCCTCCTCCACACTCCGTCGATACAAACTGGACCGAAAATCACTCGAAGAATCTTTCTCTCAAAGCGTGCCAAGAGGTTTTCATCAGCTTTCGATAAGGTCTATGCTTCTGCACCATGCAACAGGATCGGGACGATTAAAATCTTGTACCATATCTCCTTGGTTCTGCGAGAGGGCTTTACTTCTTAGATATGCCTTCTTAGCCCGAAGAAACAGCAATTGGCAAGAGTGATTCTTCGTTTGATTTCTACGCCGATCAGTGTTGTTATGGACTTTTTCTGAAAATCGTGTTTCTGGGGTTGTGAAAATCGTAATTATCGTATTTTGTAAAAATGTGTATAAGTTAGTAGAGGGTAGGGTACTTAAGGATACTTAGAAAGATGTACAATTATTCTAATCAACATTATAAGCGGACACGTGCAATTGCTAGGTATGCCCAAAGGCTGGCTCTGAGTATACCTACCCTTTTTGCAGAAGTCACCAAGTCCAGGAGCAAGCAGTCTAAACGGATGCCGGTCTTTTCGACAATATTCATTTCGCAAATTTTATTTCGCATTTATCGACTCGCATTTCGTTTATCTCGCAATATTTGTTTCACAAATTCTCATTCCGTCTTTGAATTATTTTGCAACGCGTTTTTAGTTCGCAATGTTTTTCCCGCGCTTTTCCATTTCGCTTATGATTACAGCATATTGTTGTTTTGAAAGAATTATGTTAATCCCCGTTATTTAGACAAATACAGGAGAATAAGGAATATTTTAGAAAAAAAAGATGACTATTTCGATCTTGGCACTTGCCTCTAATATAAAACTATTTTAATTTGTATTTATTATATATTTAATGTATGTATGGATATTCTTTATTTTTGTTAATAAATTTCATATGAATTCTGAACAAAAAGAGTAATTTTAAAATTTGTTTAAGTTGTATAGTTTTATATGTAGTACGCCATTTCATTATTTGTATCTTGCGTTGTGATTTGTTCGCATTTTGGTATTTCGCATTGTATTATTTCGGGAATTTTTTTGTTTTACAATCTATTACATGATTATAAATTTCGCCGCGAAATTTCTTATCATTTGCGAGATGAAAAATGCGAAATGATGTTTTTGCGATACGATTACAAAGTGAAATGAAAGATTACATAACAAAAATTGCGATTTGATGAAATTGAAATGCGAAATAAATTAAAAGCAAGACAACAAATTGCGAAATGATTATGGCGGAATGATAAATTGCCAAAATAATCCGCGAGATGACCCCTACCCAGTTTAAACACCTATATCTACTTTTCAATGGCACCACAATGGACCTATTCTTGTTTAAAGTGCACCTCGTCGAGTATCACATAAAACCAACCATAGCTTTTAGTACCTAACTAAAAACTTGTTTTCCATTACTCGGGTGCGAACCTTCTAAAGTATACAGTATTCTTATAAATTTCAACAACAGTAGTGGTACTGAAGCAACTACACTTGCCATAAATGTTCAAACTTAGTCCCAAAATTGCGAAATTGATATTTTTTGATATCGAATTCAAATAAGTCATCAGCGTTCTTGGACTCGATACACAAACGACCAGCAATTTAAAAACTGGGTTAATCCCACTTCCCCCATTCAAGGCGGTTATGTCCAGCAAGCATCTTTTTTTGTGAATTTTTAGAACAATAATTTAATAATAACTTCTTCGAGAGTGCGTCTACGATCATCTTTAACAGTATGCAAAACCTTAGGACTTGGGCCTTAATAATAATCATTTTAATCTCTCACCTTAAATATTCTGTAATTCTCAAGATATTTGGAAATTTCGCAATTTTGAGTTCGTAAAATCTAACACAATCCGTCTTTAAGATGATGGTGAAAATGCTAAAAGATAAAGAAGTGGAACACCAATTGCAGCAACTTGCAACATAACGATCAATAACCTGAAGCAGTTCTTATTATGAGTAGATAAGAGAAGTTCGCTATACTATGAAGTTTAGAGTCGGAGGGCTTAAAATGTAGTCCAACGTATGTTGTGTATATGTACATTTTGATACTGGTCTAAATTTGGAAACAGAAGACATACCCAAACAACTACAGAAAACCAAAACAAAATATGAGCAATATGAGCAATGTCGAAAGTCAATTCCTTATAGCGACAGTAAGTTGATTAAGAATAATTAATTAAAAAAGGGATTCCAATTCCTGGAGCGCTAACACTCAAATTCCATTCCATTATCTTATAAAGCAGAAACCAGTTTTTTTGTTGGTGAAATGGTAAAAAATGGCAACGAAAATTGAACAAAACTTTAATAAAAAAATGTAATCATTCTCATAACAGTTATCTATAATAACAAATAACTCAGCAATTAATGGTAGATACAAATTTTTTCCAGGGAATATTTTTTTTAAGATAATTATCTAGCACTAAACAACGGGAGCCGGCCAAAGCAGGGACCATTGGGACTTAGTTCAAGCCTTTCACCTTTCTGTAGGCATATATTCTGAGGAACTTAGTTATTCCTCGACATGCGACATATGTATTTTGAGACATTGTAACATATGAGATACCTAACTAATGCACTTCTCCTGAAACCTTGACAATCGCGAGGAAAGCATAAAACAAGCAAACTTTGTAACTAGCATACTGAAAACATATTTCCAGAAGACTTTAACTTACAACATATTAAGGCAAAACTAATGCTTTTCAGATTCTGTTCGCCTTTCCTGTTTCGAATTTTTCTTGATTTGCACATTTCATTTGGTCTTTAAGTTGTTTGATTTGTTTATACGTAGTTTAAAAATTCGGTAGGAAGTGGTTGTTTTTACACCAAGGTTTGTAATTTGTAATTTTGTAGAAGTCGTATTTGACTGCTTCTAAAATCGTAAATATCGGAACTAAAAATCAGCAAATCGTAGAAATCAGGCCAAATCAAGCAAAAATCGGAGCGTCGTATTTGCTTTCCAAAATCGTCACAAATACGATATTTACGACCGTATAACAACGCTGACGCCGATGTCGTTATGCGAGGTAATTGTAGAGCCCATCAGGTTGACAAAGTCTGTCTAATATCTGTCAACCGTGACACGTTTTGTCCGAGTCGCCGATGTTGAGAGTCCTTTCTCGATGACAGCATACACTTCGTTTTGTCCTCATTAACAGCCAGACCCATCTTTGCCGCCTCCGTTTCAATGCTTGCAAACGCGCCATTGACAGCTCGCTGAGTTCTTCCAATAATGTCAATATCATCTGCATATGCAAGTAGTTGAACGGACTTTTGAAACATTGTAACTCTGATGTTGGCTTGCGAGTTCCGTACAATTGCTTCAAGAATGATGTTAAAGAAGTTACATGATAGCGCGTCGCCTTGTCTTGTCTGCGATAATGTCATTCACAAGAAACAAACATTTTAACTTACAAATTAAATGTTTAAAGAAAGTAACGAATCTGGATATAACACTGGATCCCAAGCTGACTTGGAACGCCTACGTATAGCAAATACAATTTACAAGGTAACTGATATATTAGTTCAAAATTGATTTATTGAGCCGTCGCAAGTGTAGTGGAACAAGACAAATCAAATCTCGAAAATGATACTGTTGTGACAGCACAACAATAATATCATTTAATTATCATTATCTATTATTACACGCGCTGCATTATGATATTATCAAATAACATACTGCAACGCACACGCCATGCCATTCGCATTCTAATCATAAGTATTATATTCCGTATACTACTCTTGCAAAATGATCCGTCTGGGAAATTCTAGTTGTAAATTAAATTATAAGATAAGCATTATTTTAGTATATAAGATAGTTTGGAAAATAAAGACTGTGAGTTATTCTAGAAACTTCAACGAGTATACTCATTATTTATGTTGACATCCCCCCACCAGAGGTAAGGGTTCAATTAAGAATTTTAAGTTCCTCAACTTTTCAGATACAAAAACTGACATGCCCTGGTGTCACAGATGCCATGCGTTTCTGTCGAACTTCAGCCGTAGAGAAATTGTTCAACCTTTTTTAAATAGGTATACGACTTTAGTGCTATAAAACTTCACCACTCTAGAACTAGAACTATAAAATTTCACCACGTCCAAAAAGTCAAGCCACTATATCTTAAGGGTCACGCAAGGATCCTAAGATCAATAAATATTATATCAAACCGCAAGTAAGTCAATTTATGAAAAAAAAAAAAAAAACATCCCAGACCGGTCTATGTCAGAGAAAGTAGTGGCCTAAAGCTGAATAAATCGTACTCAGTATTTTACGATTCAAGGATATATTAGTTCTTCTTTGGGCAGAAAGCAAGAATTTTTCAAGCCGAAACCTATGCATTTAAATTCTGTGGCAGGGAGCGCTTAAAACGCAATCTCACAAAGAAAAATATCAGCATTCTGTCAGCGTCACAAATTATCTGACAGCTTATGCTGCCCACAATACTGTCACTCTTATGAGTTCTTACACATAGATTAAGGGACTCGAAGGCAAAGAAAGGGCTTATAAGTTTGCTCGCAAGGATACATCAACTGTAAAATCAAGGCAGAGTTGAGCTCTTGGAAGGTCCAAATGAGGTTCTCGATTTGGAACTCCACACAGATTCAGGCCAAAATGCTTGTCAGTTGTGCTAATGAGAAACGCACGCATAAGAACAAGTAAAAGTCTTATCATGGACCTTGCCGATGCTTTGATACCCTCCACTATATGTACTGTACAGGTACACGCCTGTGTCTAATTTTGGTTTTGTATGGGAGGTACCAGAACCAGAACTACTTGACCGACATGGACCATTTTTATTACGATCCTGACGAGCGTAAAAATAATACCACTCACAAAATTGAAGTGACCTAAGTCGATTCGTTTGGACGCTATCGTGATTTCAACAGACGAAAAGACACATGGGTCTAATAGTGGTTTACCTCCCATACAAGTACCCGAACTAGTTGACCGACATAGCCTATTTTCAATACCAACCCGATAACGGTAAAAATAAGTTCTCTCACAAAATTGCATTCGCTTACGTCAAGCCATTTGGACGCTATCGTGCTTTCAACAGACAGGCATGGCTAAATCGATTCAGAATGTGATCCTGATTCAGAATATACATTGTACATATAGAGGCCACCAGAACCAGAGTGGCCCAAAGCAAAAGTACATTTTGTGGATATGAGCCAAAATACTTTAAGTAATATTTTAGGTAAAGATAACAAAATAAAGTTGCATTACATATATAATTGAGTTCGCATAACAAATCATAGAAAATTACGAAGATTTTAATGACATAATAATACAAGAATATATTTTAGGTATTTCAATTTTTTTGTCAGATGGGCCACTATGGTACCAATCATGTTGGATGCATATAGAAACAAATGTATGAATAATAGGCCAATATGTACGAATAATAATATTATTATAAAGAAGAATTTTAAATCTAAACCAAATTTCGATCAATGACACTTACATTGAGTAGTCCAACGAAGTCATATATCTTGGAGTGATCCTGGATAAAAAAGCAACAAATAAAGCTTTCTGAGCCGGCCGCATCATGTATGGTATAACCTGGGGGATCACTCAAAAAATCACACACTGGATCTACACAGTCATGGTCAGACCAATTATAACATACGCTTCGAAAGTATGGTGGAACAAAGCCACAAAAAACAGCCATAAATAAGCTTCCGGAGCCATGCGTACCTGTCCCGCTGCGGCTATAGACGCCTTAATAGGACTAACACCCCTCCACATTTACATTAAAAATGTGGCAATAAGCAGCTCTGCAAGTCTGATACAAGCGAAAGAGTTACAAATTAGCGAACATCAAGAACTACTTTCCGAAATTCCAGAACTTGACATGGTCTGTGCGGTTACAGACCGCCTACCAAAGACACTAAGATAAGTCGTAACATAGTAGATGTACTGGAAAGATGCTTCAAAAAACACTTCTATACAGAAATCACAAATAGGGAAGCATGGGTTAGCAATAGCCCACTAAACTGCAAAGACGGCCTAAAGTGGTGGTATTCATGGGCCGAATCGAAATGTCTATATATGGGAAAAAGCCCCAGTGTATTTCAGGCAGAGCTCCATGTCATCAAAGAATGCGCAAACATCATATACAACTCAGGTATAAAAGGCGCAAACATCCATATATTCACGGACAGTCAATCAGCTATAAAAGCCCTTAGCTCATCCACTATTGACTCCCCGGCCACAAGGGGACCCACCATAACCATAGTCGACTCGCCGGAGTGCCGATCGCCGAAGACAAAACAGCTAAGCATATCATATGCGAATGCCCGGCCCTCTATGGTATTAGGAGGAAATCATGTTTCAGGGAAGGAATAAGTACCTACCGAAGAATTAAGTATCCTCTACTGAATGTATCATCAGCTACACTAAGAAAGTAGAGGCGCTACTAACCTTAATATAAACCTGACAATTTTTAGCAAAATAGATCTTTTAGATCAACGTGCATCTCATATCGCTCTGGTGAGTCAGCTCATAAAAAAAAATATTGCATATTAAAATTATTGGGCTTATTGAATTAAATGTAGGAGTGTCTACATAAAATTAACAAGTTATGTGGTTCCTTACCGGAGAAAACTGCGAAGATCTTTCTTTTCATCCGGGCTGATTTTTCTCCCATCTGGGTATAAAAACTTAAAGTTGAAACTGTCTTGAGATATCCTCTCTTGCTAAAAAAGAGCTTCTGAAATGTTGGAGTATTTGAAGAACATGGAGAATCGTGCATAGAAAATTAAAGAAATAGACCGTCAGCTTAGAGCGAAAAATATGCATTTTCTGCAGAATCGTAATATGTAAGGGTATTGATTTGTGGCAATATTTAAAGTAAATGGACACGCAAAACCGTTGTAAACTTTGTCAACATAGTTAAAAAATGTAGCCACTACGGGGCACGGGCTACTATATAGAAAAACTGAGAGCGCGCGAGAGAGGAATTTATTTAAAAATTCAAATTTGTAAAGTCAGAGTGGCCCAAATCACATGAGCTATAAATTAAAGCAAACTGGAAAAATGACATCAGACTCAAGTGACTTGGGCCACTGTAGTCTACTAATATTTCATACAAAATTACAATGCCAAAACTATTTTAATGGTGCCATTTGTGATAATATGAGAAGCCATTCTGGCTTTAAAAATATGAATTTTTTATAGGGATTGTTACAATAAACTCAAAATCACAAAATTGTCACTTGGGCCACTCTGGTTCTGGTGGCCTCTATATACTTTATGGTGTCTCCGGTGACTCCTTCTTGGCGTTACAAATGTAATTGCAAAGTGAATATACCTTCCTATGGAGGGTATAAAAACTGAAAACAAAAAACGTGTGTAGGATGCTTAATCAGACCCTCAATAACTCTCGATCTTCGGCCACCGACTGTAAATCATCAAGTGCAATCGCCATACTTGTAGAGGAGAAATTTAGAACTTGATGCAACACTCTCCACCTGGGGATACTAATAGCCTTTATTTGTGAAAATAGCAGTCAAATGGTTCCCTTATTAGCAATGTAAACCAGATTGCTGAATGGGAAATATTCCGGAGGAAATAAATTCCCACTTGCTGAATTGTTTTAACCAGCTATTGTTTTGTGACGGGGTTCAGACGAGTACCTACATTTTATTTAAAAAAAAAAATAAGTTTTAAGACAAATGTGAGCCATTTCTCTTTGGCTCGGAGCATTGAGCCAAAGTTTAATTACTTGAGTCAAATTACTCAATTGGGTACAGGGCTTCCAGAAATCATGATTTATCATGATTTTCATGCTTTTTGGACTCAAAATATGTTTTAATGTTTTCGTGTCCAAAATCATGTTTTTTTTATATTAAAAAAACAAAAATTTGTTCTTCATTCTAATCGCTTTGTAAAGCAACATTAACACCAAGTTCAACATGTTTAGCCTATTCTACACGAAAACGACTATACTATTTTAAAACAAACAGAACTAAAGTGTCGCTCTATCTCAAAAGAAGAGAAGATGAGCACTTTATTTTTTTAGATTATTGTTTCAGTAATATTAGCTTCGTTTTTTTCGTCCCGTCACGGCTATAGGATAAGTAAAATAAACAAATCCCTTGTTAAATACAACAAAGACTTAAACTGGATAATTATCGGAGTTAACAGCTTCACGGGGATAGGGAAAAGTGTAGCCAACACAAATTTGTGTATGTTATCGATAACTTGTGTGGAGATGTCATAAATGACATTTGACATGTTGACAAAAACTAAAAAAAAAAAAAAAAAATAAACAAGACAAAACAAATCAGAAAAAATTATTATTGGCATCTTTAAAACGCAGATTTTGTCCAAATAAAATAATTTTTTTTCTGATTTTCTGATCGGGCTGGACAATGCTTAAGAAGTACTGGAAGCTACCAGAAAGAAGCATTTCCAAGTTAAGGTAAGAGAAAAATTGCCATGCAAATTCTGCCCACTCCTTATATCCAGGTTGCAGTTCCTTCAAAAATTCAAAAAAACCTCCGAAGCGAATTCATTATCATCGCCAACAACGCAGGATTACTGCAAAAATTGTCAGTTGAAAAGTACAAGTCAAGAGCAAATTTCCAATTCCAAATTTTTTCCGCGAACGAAAACACCCTTTCTTTGGAATTGGAATTGAAAATTTCGTTATTTAAAGTCTTTTACAAATTGTTTTTTAATACAATTTGATCAATTAATTAATTATCTTATGATTAGAATAGTAAAATGTGGAATTTTCTCTTTATAAATGCATTAAAAGAACCTATTTAGAATTAGAAATTTGAATTTTCCACTCATAATATTTTTTAATTAAAATTTGACTGTCAATGTCAATTTTCCTATCAGATTGATGCGTTGCCAACTTATTTTTCATTCTTCGATGTTCGTTTATTTTCGGCAATCCTTGTTAGAAACGCTGATGGGGACCAAAGAAACGCATCAAGTCATTTTTATTTTATGGTATTTTTTTTTTCAATAAATAAAATTTAATTCCAAATAAGTTTTCTTATGATCTAAAAATTTCCGAAAAAGTAACTATTCATTTTTTGTATTTGTAAGTGCTTTTTTTTAAATGACAGAATATGTAAATAATATAGGTACTTTGAGCATATATAAGAATGTATTTTTGAATTTTATGAATTTATTTTAAGTTTATTCCTTCCGTTTTTGTGTTATTTTTTTTTTTATAAATAATATTAAGGTATGTACTTGTTTTACTTGTCACGATGCGGTTTCACCATTTCTATTGCAAATGTTCTCCTTTTTCTCTTTTTACCATTATCCAACTTTGAAATGGAAATCGTGCTTTTTGAACCTAAATCATGTTTCAAAACTATGATTTTTTAATTTTTTTAGTGGCAGCACTGATTGGGTACTTTAGCCCAACGCTGATGGTTGGGCATGCACTTTTAGGACGACTTACATTCGTACACTTTTCCATCGAATCCAAATAAAAGCCACCTCCTTTTTAGGTGCGACGTTGAAATTATGTGCTTTTTTGCCGATTAATAGATTTAATTGCGAGAATCTCCCCCATTTTTATAGACATCAAAACAATCCGGCAATTTTGAGTGTCATTTTTAGGAGTAGTTTTGAGTCGAGTCTTCTTTCCTTTCGATTTTTTAAAACTTCCGGTCTTGTTAGAAACTTGTACTGCATCGAAGTTCTGGAGTATAGGTAAGGTACACGATCTATACCTATTTTGTAACACGTCAATATTAAATGTTAAATTGTAGCCCGTAAATATAAAATGTAAAATTGTAACATGTCAAATGAAAATTGTAATACTTATTTAATGTAATATTAATGTAAAATTCTTCTATATTTATTTTTTTAATTCTTTAAACAATGTAACTTTTCACACAAAAAAAATGTATTGTAACTTGACAACCCTAAAAGAAAACAAAACAAAAGCACAAGCAAAAGTTTTCCTTAGATCAGCTATACTCGATGAAAAGCTTTTACTATTGAAAAGCTCAACTATGATCTTTAAAAAAAAAGTTTTCTATTGAAAAGCTCAAAGCAGCAGAGTATATAAGCCGAGCTTATTTCAAATGCAACTCACTCGAGTTTGGTATTTCGCAAGCGATAGTCGGGTTCCTCCACTATACAGGAAAAAATACCACACTTTGACTAGCCTCTTGTTTGCGCGCTTCTTACGACAGTCGGGTTTTATTTTTTTCCACTGTCTCTAAGCGTCCACATCTGATCGACACGATTTTTGGCTTGATATATATTTTGCTCCTCATTTTTTTTGCACTTGCTTTTGATTTTCATTTTTACTTACTTTTCTTTAATATTTTTTTTTTACTACTTCACTGCTTATTATTTTTTTTTTAATTACATTTTGATTTTCTTTTTCCTTGATTTTCTTACTTTTATTTTGTTTTTTTTTTGTTTGTTAATTTTAAGGCTAAGATTAATTTTGTTATAATAAAGATAAGAGCTGTAATTAAAATTCAAAAGTGTCAATTTTTTTATTTCTTTTCGAGGAGACAATTTTTTTTATTTTTTTTCTTATTCATTTGTTTTACTGCCTGCTGCAGTTTTCGAACAGCACAGAAAGCGGCAGAGAGTGGAACAAAGCTGCGTTGTTTCTTTTCTGAATCATCGGATTGAGTGTTGCTGAGGAGACTTGAGACTCAACGATCCTGAGGTGACGAAAGGGTCACGTTACAATTGTTAATAAAAAAGAAAGTTTTTTTGTTTCTAACACACATAAATACGTAAAGTATATAAAACACCATTTTTTTCAGAATCAACAAAAAATTCACATATATTTTGGCTCAAAGGAAAAGGTTCAAAAAACTTGAGACTGTGAGACTGCTATAGGCTAGATATGTCGTTTATAGCCACGTCCTGCATGGGGTCACTTCACTGTAGGATTTGGAGTGGGTGAATATAAAAAAAAACAAGTGAATAAGACCATTATTAGTGGAAAATATATTCTGTTTTATTCTATTCGTCTTTTTCTTTTAAATAGCTGAGCGCAATAAGAGGTTATGGCATTAATATATAAACCAACGCAGCGCTGCCAGAAATGTATTTTCGTGTTCAGTAGTCACCACGAACTAAGCTCACAAAGTTACAGCCTTGCTAAAATGACTTGAGAAAAATCGTTGCTAGCTCTTAGTCTAACATAAGTACACATATATACTTTGCTTCAAATGGATGTTTGTGGGCGAAGTGTGGGTGGGATTCCTGGGCACACGTCTGAGGAAATAACGGTCAAGGCACACGGAGTACAGAAACAGTCCAGTCCAGTCCAGACACATCTGTTAAATAAAACAGCCGCATAACAATTGACGGACAATGAAAATGTACGAGCAGGCAAAACAACGTTTGCCGGGACCGCTAGTCCATTTATAAATAAGTTGTTGGTTTCTGGACGCTTTCAAAACTCGAAAAGTTTTGTACCCGACTGAAAATCTTGGCTATTAATTCCAAAGAGTTTCTGTGAAGTTTGGTAAAAATTGGACAGAGTCATTCCAGCACCCACACAAAAAAAAAAAAAAAAAAAAAAACACGTTCAAAATCATATACCTACCTACATATCTCGAAAACACTAAACCGATTGAGCTCACATTTTTAGATAATCTTTGATATTGTCCCGATGGGTTGCTTGTGAAGATTGGTAAAAATTGGACAAAGGGGAATAGCCCCTCCCATTAAAAAACCAAATTTGCATAAACGCTATTTCTCAACACTCACGGGCCAAGCCGGGCGGGTACAACTGGATAAATATAAAAGATTAAACTAACTAACTGCAAGGCAATCTCTCAGTGTAAAATCCTACGGCTGTGCGAGCGAAGCCGCGGGCAAAAGCTAGTATATATACCTAAATTATTCACAGGTCACAGCTCTTAAAGTCTTAATTGTCAATTGTCTCCCGCCCTCCTATACTTTTCGAGACAATAGTCCCATGGTCCCTGAATGGCGATCACTCGAGTAATTTCACATTTTAGTCGTTTATCCACTGCTTTCCGTATGAATGGGGGCTTTGTCGTGCTGGCTGGTATGTTTATGTAACCCGTCGTCAAATATTCTAAAAATATGGAAACGTCTTTTGTAGGACAGTTTTATATAAATCGCTGTAAACTGTAGCTCAAAAATTTCTTTATGATATGTCTCCCATGCCATTATACCACCTGGGGTGGTGACGACTTAAAGCACAATCTTCCTTTCGGAGGTCGTGAAAGAAATAGTTGTAGCCATCAGCATCCGGCCTATCCAGGGCCATCATTTTTCGCGATCCCCAAATTGAACTTTTTTTATCGGAAAATTATGACAGTTTGCCACTCCTTGTTCCACGTCATATGCTCTCAAGCAAACCCAAGTTGTTCAGCTTCACGCACGTCATTGAGAGGTATTTTTGTTTTACTTTCGGTCTCTTCAAATGCTTGGTGGCACTCCGAATCTGAATAATGCGTTTAATATTTGCCAGTCTTGCATGACCACCGCAATCTTCCCTAATTTTACCAGCAGAACGGTGGTAATTTTTATACCCTACAAAAAATATCAAATGTCAAATACATATTTCTAATCAAGGTTCAAATTAATTTGACGTTTGCAGATTAGTACCTGAACGAACCTATAGTCTTACCTTCGTCATTTTTGATTGGTCGTCCAAAATCGTCCGCGTCCGGAAGAACTCTCCTATTCGGGATGCCAAACGAAGAAGCAAACAGAGCTTATTTTGGATCTGTTTGGACTGGGCGTTGATCACCAATCAGTCAAAACAAACAGTTTTATAGATACGTGGGTACAATTGGATAACCCGTTCGATATTGCTTTTCCTCAAGTCACTAAATTGGTTATACATACAAGCGGAATACATTTTTAAGGTCTTTCCACAAAGGAACTATTTATTTATTCAATAACAATATCTCGTTTAAAGGCCAGAAAAGTCGCCGTTCAATTAGTCTCACAAGTTAAACTTCAGTTTCCAGGAAACAATAATTTTTAACAAGAAACAAAAAAAAATCACGGAGCAACTCCCTTCGTATCCTTATACGGACATATATCATTGCTGTCCCACTAACAGAGAAATACCGGAAAAGTGTGTAAGCACTGTTCCATTTTTTTTCTCCCGTCCGCTTAACTTTTTCAACTCCAGCTACAATTGTGTGGCATTCGTGACTGTGAATTGATATTGCATCCTGTTCGCATCCTCTGGCTATGCATTTAAAAGAATGCAATTTTTGTTTTGTTTCTTTTCTAGCAATAAGAGTAAAATGGTAACATTGGAAATCCTGCGCCTTTAGGGGTCATCGTAAATACAATGGCGGTGATGAAATCAACACCGTTTTATTGAAATTCCCTTATTGCGTTTTATTTACTTACTGCCTGTCATCGACATCTACATTGTAATGTATTGTTAGAGCTCTTGCCGCGCATCGATATGTGGGCTTGTTATACCATCCGTGCGGTAATACTTTTAACGAAATGCACTGGACGGAATTTAGAGCCAGTGTCCTCGTTATTGCCATTCGTGGTAACTGAATGCATGCGAGTATATGAATGCATGGATGAGTATCATTCATTATGATTTTCGGTTATTTGATTTTTGCCATGGGCTTTTGGAGGGGGATTTTTTTTTTTCTGCCAAAGAGATTTTAAATCAATTGAAAGTCCATCTGGGCTTAGAAATAGGATATAGTTAAATTTAGATTTATTTATTTTCATTTCCAGATATCAATTTATTAAAAAATGTCAGATTGTAGTAAGTACATACTCACCATTGACGTTGCTGCACCAGCTGAAGTTGCAATGACTCAAAAGACTACATGTTGTCGAAGGCAGTAGTCATTTAAAGGGTCACCAATGGCAGGCAGGCTGATTTGAAGAATAAGGAACTAAGATCTGCCTAATTGATCCCTATTCTTATCCCAATCCTATCCAAAAACTGGTCTTTTATCTCTCTCTCTCTCTCTTATCCCATTCTTTCAACCCTGGGCTGGACTAAGGTGTCATACAACCCGTCCCGATGCCTGGCGACCTCTGGATTAACTAGCCTTATCTTCAAACAGGGGGTGAGTGCAGATTGACCCTTTCCTCCATAATGGGGGGACCACGCAATTAACATTGCAAATAATAAACAGAACAAAACAAACAATACAAACAAGACGGAAGAGACTACTGTGCAAGGATCGAGCACTTAAAGACTCTATTAACATCAATCCCCAGATGGACCAATTGACTGATAAAAAAGCAAATCTTGTACACAACCCTTTTGCCAATATTGGGATAGATAAAGCGCCGCATCTGACAGATTGTCAAGTTCTTCAAAAAGGAGCACTGGGACGAACTCGTTGCGGCAGAACGGAAACGACTACACAATGCACGTGCCTACCTGCAAGAGCAGCTACTGATTGGAGAATAAGCCATTAGCTTGTACAGCGGCAGAAGGTGCTCTCGCAGGGGAAACGTAGGCAGAGACGTCGATGAGGCCACCTACTTCAAAGATTGGTAGAGACCGTCTAAAGAAAAGGCCGACCTTATCACCATGTGCGACAAGGGACATTGGAGAAACGTCTAAATCTCACACCAAATGTTGCAGCTGTCCACTAGCCCGTTCGGGTACGGGTCCGGCCGGCGAAGCAGCAGCAGATGTTCTTTGTGAAAATGAAGACCTCCTCAACAAGTGAACCGATTGACTAAAATCAAGCCGGCAAGCCAGAGACTGTGTCTTTTTACCCGAAGACAAACCGATCACTGAAACCTACCAAATAGCTATCGCACTCACGAAGTGGAGAAGCGAGGAGGAACAACGATTTTCGCTATTAGGGTTTGACCCGGGCAATTTCTGTTGGGAAATTTTGTCAAATTTCAGGCTATGAATTATTGTTTTGAGAGAATAGCATTAAAAACAACTCGTAGACACAGTCACAGACTCACCAACCAAGCATTGCATCGGGCCACTTGCCTGTACGGACATGGGAAGTGAGAAGATAGTCCGCGGAAAGGAGAACGAGAAGGCAAGTATTTGCAAAACATTCAGGGCCATTAGCCTTAAATGCCAATCCTGAATCGAGCACTTCCCACTTCCCTTCAACCGGTTGATAGCAGGCAAGACACTTCACATGACTCGACTATAAAAAGCGTCCCGACACGGCAATTGAGGTGCTACCCAGCAGCTCATAAGGACATGGACAAGCGGCCACCGTCAATCGCAAAAGTGCAAAAGACAACATTTTGCGTACGGCAATCCTATACGGAAACTGTCACACGACCAATTTTAATTCATTGAGCTTCGAATTCTTGATGATGTTAATGAAGATATTATCAAAAATAAGGAACCTCTCCCGTTTTTTGGTACCCTCAATACCATCCATGTGAAGACGGTTGCACTGCCACATGGCGAAAAGACTTCACTGCCAAAACTATATCTCCCTGGTGGAATGAGGACGTTGTGATCGACAGGAAGGAAATATTACAACTAACTAGGCGCCAGACATTAGATTCCGAGAGATCGGATTGAGAGATATCTCAGATATCTCAATAGAGACCAACTGAGCGAAGCTTGGGAAGGTATATTTGTACTGTTAAGCCACAAATCCATCCCGTTGCTGAGAAAGATGTATGGTTTAAGGTTTGTGTGCATTCTTTTCTAGTGGTGGTGTGAGCATTTTTATGCAAAACGTGCCGAGGAATGAAAGACTGCGGGGCTTAGTTTGTCACTAACGAGTTCCTTCAGGGGTGCTACATCCAAATATTCTAGACGGAGCAAAATGTTCAGCCCCAGTGCCAAAAAATGCAAACAGCTACGCGTAGATAGGCACAAATTGCCCTTAGTCCTGGCGAAACCAGACAGCTCCTCAACAGAGCAGACCCTATAAAATCGACGACGAGTGCACCTGTTACAGGAGCACACGTTCGCATCAAGCAAAGAAGTCCTACTGTTTCGAGAAGACCCTCTGGGGCTGCTGCCAAGAAGGACTTTATGTCCAAAAGACCAAGGCCAACTTCAATTGAAGAAACTCCGATGAACTCAAAAAGGCGTTCAAAGACCGGTCAAAGACCGTTGTGCTTTATAGCGTCTGCGACAATAGTCACGACAAGGGCAAAATGAGCGGGGAGAATTGGTTTACCCTTAAAGCGACCCTAGCCGGAGAAGTCCTTAAATTCTTGGACGAGCACCCTTCGGCAGAGCCGCTGTCCTTTATGGATGGTGGGTATTACACTGACGGGGTCAAGCTCATCAAATGCAAAATCAGTAGTGCGGTCGACTTTCTTATAGCAACGATCCCGAAGATAAACCTCCTGTGGGTTAATGCCAAACTATGCAGCTACTGATGCACTGGAGCGATATTTCAGTTCGTCCAAGAGGACGCGTGTGGCTACCTGTCCCACCAAGGAAGCAGACATTCTTAGGCTAATTCGTCTGCAAAACCCCGATCCGTTGAACCGGAAGAGCAGTGAAGGCTGGTTTCTTTCCTCATGAACATTGAACAAGGAATCTCGTGACCTGCCAACCTAGTGTACCTCATGGAGGCTAAAGTAGACATGGATCTAACTCAAGAGCCCTGGATAGTCCGGTTGCAAAATTAGAGCGCTTGGTTCCAAAGGACTTGTACTGTTGGAAGCAAGACCTGTAGACACAAACAGTAAGATAAGAACTTTTATAGTGGTTAAGAAACAGGTCAATCTCTTTCTTCTATCTACTTACAGTGCAGACCACAACACTGATCCCAACATCGTGATATATGCCATACGATGCAACGGTAGGACCGCCGACTGTACTCACTAACCAATTGTTGTGATGATGATAACTCTCAACCCAGGAGGTAAGTCACTATTTGAGTTCTTTATTGAAAACAATTTTCTAGTAGCGAATAGTATAGGAATAGGCGGAAGTAATTGGCGTTACTCTAGTTAGTAAGTAATTCAAATATGTACAAGAACAAAAGACCAATGGAAGGTATTAAAGGAGGAAACATTCTCTGACCATAAAATCATTCAACTCCTAACAAACATCGAAAACCATTTTTTGGAAAACCAACTGGGATACTAGATACACTACCGATTTCCGATACAAAAATATAATTATGTATTTTCTGTAGATATGTAAAAATAAAACTTTTTTAGAGCGATTGTGTTGTATAATGTTCTCTGTATCTTAAAAGCTATACAATTGTAGCTCGGTTTTCATCCCTGGTGCTTACTGGCATGGGACTCGCCCAGTTTCTTGTGTTAGTTACCGCATTTCTCACTCAATGGTACCAACCTAACTTTCTCTGACAAAGCTAAATATTTGGGGCTTATCCTGGAGAAGCTTAGTTGGAAACTTAATATCCAAGAAAGAGTCAAGAAGGCTACAGTAGCACTCTTCTCTTGTAAAAAAGCTATTGGGAATAAATGGGGTCTAGAACCTCGAGTAACCCATTGGCTCTATATCTCAGTTATAAGACCGATACTCACCTATGGGATAATTGTCTGGTGGACAGCCTTGGAGAAGGCCACATACCGCGACCATATAAGCAAGGTCCAACACACAGCTTGTATGTGCATAAGCGGTGCATTACGCACAACACCCTCTGCGGCACTAGACATATTGTTCCATCTATTACCCCTTGACATATTCAGCAGCAAATGGCAGCGAGTGCAGCCATTCGCCATAAAGCCATCTCACAATGGTCAAGCAAAGACTTTGGCCACGCCTCTATTCTGAAAACTAAACTTTGACAAGAATTTTCTCGTCACAATCTCATCCAGAGCAACCTGGGATGAAGATACCTTCCCGGAAGATGAATCAGTTCACTTCTAGATATACTGACGGCTCAAAAACCAAAGATGGAGTTGGTGGGGGTGTTTTCTCCGAAAGACTTAATCTCAAGCTCTCCTTCCGTCTACCAAATTACTGTAGCGTGTTCCAGGCGGAAATTATGGCGATTAAAGAAGTCTTATCTTGGCTCAAGAAAAACGCCATATCTGTTAAGGATATCTACATATTTTCGGACAGCCAAGCAGCCATCAAATCCTTGGACTCGATCTCTATAACTTCTCTAGTAGCCCTCGACTGCCGATCGTCTCTTACGGAGATGGCCGAACAGTTCAACATTCACCTAATCTGGGTGCCGGGGCATAGAGACATTCCAGGGAATTGTAAGGCCGATGAACTCGCTAGAATAGGAACAACTCAACCCATTCTGTCTGATAAAGGCACCCTAGGGATACTAATCGCTACTCGTAAACAAAAATTGAAGCTGAATGCTATCGAGAGTACAAATCTTAGGTGGACAAGTTTAACCACTTGTCTAGCGACAAAACAAATTTGGCCTAAACTGGATTTGAAACGCTCTAAGAAATTGATCTCTCTCAACAGATTGCATATCGGCACCACAATAGGTGTCATTACTGGACACTGCCTGATAGGCAAACATGCCGCAAGGCTGGGCCTTTTCTCAAACGACTTTTGTAGAAGCTGCATGGATGAGGAAGAAGAGGAAACTATCCCTCACCTTCTTTGTTCCTGCCCAGCTCTCTCCCGCAGAAGGAAGCTTCACTTAGGGGCCTTCCATTACAACGACTTGGATGATCTGACAAGCATAGACATCAGAAGCCTCTTACGCTTTATAAAGAGCTCAAAATGGTTCAACTAGTAGGGAGATCTTAGATCCTTATTCGTGGCATCACAATAGACCTATACTGGTCTAAGTGTGTTGGCGTTTTTAGCTGACGGCCACTTTCAACCAACCAACCAACCAACCGCATTTCTCTGATGTATCGACCTACGTTGAGTCCAAGTTATCTGTGATTTTTTCCTTCGATATTTTGATTGGCATCTTTAGATTGTAGTTTAGTTAGAATTCACTTTGTTCATATTGTCCAAATAATTACTTTTCTGACCAAACAATATTCATAAACAATCTTCCTAATGACAAAGAGATACTTTATTATGCATGTCAATATAACTGACTAATATCACTGAAAAAAAGGACGTATATTAGCTCAGTTCGAAATAACTCTCCGCCAATTGAACACAATGGCAAGCAATAACGCAAATCGTATAGAAAAGGCTATCTACTATGTCTTTCAATACGCGACCTTCTGTGGAACGTGTAATTACTGCTACGATTTGCATCAACATAAACTAGTCCACTCACGAAAAATATTCATCTACTCCATTATTGTGAACCTTTCGCAGAGTATGCTAGTCCCCATTATACTGCTCCAGGACGTACAGCTTTCTGAAGTCGAAATGTTCGTCGCACAGCCAATAACAATCTACCTTAATTATGCTATAACGATTCTCAATATTGTGGCAACGGCGGTAAGTCTAATTAGGCAATGGACACACCGAACTCTCTGCCGGGACATATTCAACGACCTAAACAGCATACGAATAGACAACTTTGGTTCGTCCAAAAAGGGTGCTAAGCACTTACGAAAAGCTCAGAATCTTATCTGTGCTAAGATGATTTGGTCAACGATGGAAATTGCGGGGATATTTGCAACGATTTACTGTCAAAAAGAGGAACCTTCGATTTCTTACATAATGGCAGCGGTCTATATCGCTCTGCTGCATTGTGTCCTACTCATGGTGGAGAATCAATTCTGCTTCGGGATCCTCTATGCTGGGTATCTTTTCAAGTTGAACAAGTGTCGGCTGGCGCGAATAGTAAAGGATATGAATTTTATGTTGTGTAGCTACGGGACGCAACGTATTGTGAGGCAAAAGTCACGGTCGTTGTGCCAGGAGCTCACTCAAGTTGGAATAGTTCATATGAATTTGCATAAACTCACAATTGGAATTAAGAATTTATATCAGTTTCAGATTGTAGTTGTCCTGATAACAATTCTCACTGTACAGCTGTCGATGCTGTTTTATTTGTATGTGATTTTGAGTCATGTCCCTTTAGACATCAAGGGAACTGAGTTGGTATTGGCAACTGGAGGCGCGATAATGTCTATCGCCGACCTATGGATGGTGGTTTATATTTGCGACGATATGATTGAGGCGTGCAATATGTCAGGGGAGATTTTAAAAATGCTACCGCCACAAAATATCCTAAATCGAAAACTGGAAGAGAGAGTAAGCTGGCAATTTGAGAATTAATCTTGTTAATTGCTTTAACAATTCACTTTTGCAGATTGAAATGCTCTCATTTCAACTGATGTGTGAGAAAATGCGTTTGCCCATATGTGGCATGTTCGATTTGGAATGGAAGACTGGGTTTTTATTCACCCAGGCGTCTGTAATGCAGTTAATTTTACTGGTGCAGTTAGACTATAAAACTGTTTAATTTGTAATACAGTGGACCGAATAAAGGTAAATAAATAAACACAACTTAACTTGGCATGGTGATTTGTTTTTAGTGTCTGAAAAAAAAAGGAAAATAAACAACAGATAAAAAAACATGGCGCCGCTATGATCTGTCAAAATCTTCCCGATCTAATACATGTCGATTTCGGGCGCATGCCTTAAGGACCATTCACACAATTTTTTTCTTAATAAATTTTGATGGAATAATTAATTATCCTCATCTTTGAGTAGTAAAATGTGGAATTTTCTGTTTATAAATGCATAAAAAGTGGTTTGTTCGCATTTCATCAATTCGTTCGTTCGCTCCCATGTGAATGGTGCTTAACGCCCAGTGTCATAACGTCCTGGAGCGCTATGCTATAACACACATTTTTGTGTCATAAAGCCCTCGGGCGCTATGACATGTTCCCTTCGATTTCCATTGGGCTTTTACCGTTTTGCTATATGTATTTCCTGTCCAATAGAAGATGAAATGGGATTGGGGACACGATCCCGAAAATCCAAAATCCCTAAAATCTATAATCCGAAAAACTAATATCCCGAAAAGCCCAAATCCAGAAAAATGAATCCCGAAAACGAAATCCCGAAAAATTTATAAAATGGAAAATTTGTTTTGAATGTAAAATAGACAAGTGTTTGTCCATTCCATTTACCGTAATAATGTTTTGTAATGTAATGTTGCGCTGCAATTCGCAATGTGCATTCAGTTGTGCTGATCTCATTTAGTGTTACAGCTGACCGAATAGATTTTTGTTAGCCAGTGAACATCGTGAAGACTAATAAACAGCGTTAGAAACTGCTTATTGACGGCTATAGTTACCATGTCAACAAAAAATACAAGCATGCATATTACTGGGAGTGTGAGCAGTTGTGTGAGAACAACTCGCACAATATAAAACCAGTAAGACAATTATCTTCGACTATGCCGAAGCTCAAATACCCGGTACTAGTTATATTATTGTAAAAATAATAAAAAAATATTTCAGTATTAAAAAATTATATATTTGTATGGGAGGTATGGGTAATTTTTATTCGACCAAGATCATTTTTTGTCAAAACAAATTAAATATTATTAAAATAATATGTGCAAAGTTTGAACTTGCTATCTTTACTGTAGCTATTTAAATTTAATTTTTTTCTTAACATCGAAAATCTATATAAACCCTATATATTTTTGTATGGGAGGTAGCAGTAGTTTTCATCCGATCTTGCTCATCTTCGAACTTAGTTTGGTGGATAAAAGCTTACGAACCAAATTTGAAGTCGATAGCTCTTAATTTACGGCCGTAATCGTGCAGACAGACGGACATCAATAGATCGACTAAGAAAGTGATGCTGATCAATAATAAATAGTTTGTCATACCTATAACGCCTCCTTATGAGCGTTTCAAATGGAATGTTAAAGTGAATATACCCTCACCACAGTGTGGTACCGGGTATACAAATTCCCCACAGACCATTGCCACGACCCACGAGGCGTTATCGTACTCGAAAGCGATATAATATAACAAATGATTCTCTTTCGGTATTTTGGCCTTTCGGAATTTTGGATTTTCGGGATTGTGGCTTTTCGGGATTGTGGGTTTTCAGAATTTTGGATTTTCGGGATTTTGGGCTGTCGAGATTATATTTTTGGGAATTCTGTCCACGAAATGAGATAACTTTTTTTGTTCTTTTGTGTTGGTGTGTGATTTGACAGTCAGCTGTTAAATTCCAATTTGTGTTCATAAAATTTAATAGTCATTAGGATTGTTTCATTCTGAAGATAAATGGAAAATGCTTTATTAGATTATCTTCTTCGTTATTATCGTCGTTTTCTTCATCATCATGTAGTACCAGTTCAGACGAAGATTTGTTCGAGTTACATAAGTTATTATTTCATAAAACTGGAAGACATTCAGTGCAAAATTTTATTGAAGCTGTTGTCGCAAATTATACAGACGAGGAGGTGGGTGGTATTTTTTGTATAGTTTTAGAGTTTCCCGCACAACAGCAAAAACCATAACTGAGCTCCAGGCATTACAGACGAAGAGTTAATTGCGGAGGAAAAAAGGCCGCTAGATCGCAGTCTCAATGTCTATTATTTCTATAGTATTGTATTATAAAACAATAAAAATGTACCTCCCGGGAAGTTACAAAATTTGTCTCAGACGGCTCTTCTCAATTTTTTCAGCATTTCGACCCAGCACATTAAAATGACATAAACAACTACCTAAAAAAAAAAAACAAAACCAAGTAAGTAGAGAATTAGCAAAACCAAAAGTAAAGTACTATTATATTTATAAACCGAAAACTAAGATCCAATCATGGGCTGGATTACAGTGTCATCCGTACCGTGCCTATGATCAACCTGGCTGGGGGCCCAGAAAAAGTAGGAGCAGGAATCCAGACGAACCTTCCGCCAGCCATATAACAGCAGGACCTAAAACATCTGGACCGTCCTATAAGGGCGCAATAACCCAATGCAAGATCGCCATTATGCACGAAATGCATCAGCAAGTGAAAAGATGCCTACTGACTGAGGTGGACAAAGCCGACAACAACTGTCCCCTCAACTTTGTTGCATTCACACCAAGGGGTGGTTGGCTATCTACCTGCCGCGACACAGAAACCAAAGAATGGGGCTCGTATTGACGGTAAAGAAAATGAAGGCGTAGCCAGAAGCCAAACGTATAATTCAGGAAAGTGAAATGCCCAAATTATACGCTTGTGTTACCTCTCTCCCAGAAGATGAGAAAATTCGCAAGGAGGTCTTCCTGTCGCGGATTGCCAAACAAAACCCTGGCATTTCCACAGCAGGCTGGTGTATCCTTAGGGCCTCTAATGAAAGGAGCTAGTATGGCTATGGATACAAGCAGTTACGCATTTCAGGCCGAAATATACTTACAATAGAACTTTGCATTCGAGAGAATCTAAATAGAGCCATAACAAATAAGAACATTTACATTCTCTCAGATGATAGCAGGCCAGCTCTACTTGCAATTGACACCTTTGAAATAGCATAAAAACTGGTCTGGGACTGCCTTCAAATCCTTGCCACCACAAACAAGATTCACCTGATCTGGGTGCCAGGACACAGTGGATATGAAGGCAACGAAAAAGCAGACGAATTAGCCAGAAAAGGATCGGTATCCCAATTCATGATGCCAAGACCATTCTGCGGGCTACCAATTAACACTATAAAAAGTAGCGTGAAAACCTGGCTGAACGAAATGAAGTTCCATTTCTGGAGGATCACCGAAAGAAACAGGCAAGCCAAAAACTTCATGCCAAATAGTTCCCACAAAAAATGAAACAACTACTACAATTAAGTAGAAGTCAGATTCGATTAGTCACAGGACAGGGTAGTTCCGAGTCAAAAAACACCTGATGACCATGGGTACAGCACTAGACAACACTTGCAGACTGTGCAAAGAGGACGCAGAAACAGCAGAACACATATTATGTTTTATAGTATTGTTTAACCAAAACACTGCAACGTTATCTAGGTAAATTTTAGCTCGAAGCAGCGGACATAGCTGCCAGCACACCAAAAGAGCTAGCCGTACTTATGTAAACCGACACGGATTGATTTGAATTACCTTACAAGGTATATGTGATGCAGATAAGAAGTTTCTTGATGATTTTGGTGGAGCTACAAGCAAACATTCCAAGAATTTGCGGGGACAGGTACCACCTTCTGGGTGATGCTGCATACCGCATACAAGCATACTCCATGCACACAGTATTCTACAAATTCAACAAAAACATTGCCAAACCAGAGTGAAAATTGAAAATTGCTTCGGTTTGCAAGCAAGGCAGCTAATCCGGTTGAATTTGTATACCCTCCACCCTCCAGGAAAGTATATTCACATTTGTAACCCCAAGAAGGATTCTCTGGAGACCCTACAAAGTTTATAGTATTCTGAATCAGGATCACATTCTGAACCGATTTAGCCATGTTCGTCTGTCTATCTGTTGAAAGCAGGATAGCGTCCAATTGACCTTTGGTGAATGAAATTTTGTGAGAGGACTTGGTTTTCCGTTGTTAGGTTGGTATTAAAAATTTTCTATGTCGGTCAAGTAATTCTGGTACCTTCCATACAAAACAAATATTAAGGTGCTAGTACACGGTATGTAGCACGCCTCATATAGATGTAGTTGACGTTAGCGAATGGTCCCAATGGGTACATGCCGTGTACAAGATCTCTTTGTGCACTCTCTGTTGACGTCAGAGCCACATATATATGTAGCGTGCTACATACCATGTACTAACACCTTTAGATACATGCGTGTACCTGTACAGAACATATAGTGAAGGTTATCAAAGCATCGGCCGATGATAACACTTTTAATTGTTTTTTGCTGTGTTGCGAATGTCAAAGTTTTGTACTCGGGTGCTGTGTGTTACAAAACGTTTGCTTCGAGGAAGGCGATCTGTGGTTAGATGTCAACGACACTATTAACGCTGATGATGCAGATGGCCAAGGCGGTAGTACTGAACTAAAGGTGAAGGAGAAAGCTTGATTGAATCCATTTTGTTGCATAAGTGGCAACTTAAGCGAAAAAGTGTATCTGAAAGTCTGCAAAATTAAAATAATCAGGACTATCGTGAACAAAATTTCCCCCGAAACATTTCCCATTTTTCAAAAATAGGTATCGGCAATGAATTTTGAAAAAGGGAAAAAGTTTCCCCCGGAATAAATTGGTATCGTGAACAAAAATTCCCCCCGGAATTTGATTGAATTCCCCCCGGAATATTTACTTCGTAAATTTGCAGGTGGAAATGCAAAATGTAAGCAGTTTCTACAGGAATAGATTTAAAGTCAGTTGCATTTTTTTAATTTGTTTGATTTTAACAAAGGAAATAAAAGTGGCATAGGGTTGGTGTACTCAGTGTATAATTATTGAATAAAAAACGCGACATTGCCAAACGGTTTCACTACGAATAGGAACAAATAAGATGTAAAAGGATGTATAAAGGTTGAAATCTAAAGGAATATTAGAAAGGACTTCTGCGAATGCCGACTGTGCTAATTTAATCTCATGATTAGACTCCCGTCCGGTAACCACCTTCTGCAAGGAACGGCAGGCATGCACTTAGCTTGACGAACGATGGAAAGATTGGCGAATGTTTTTTTGGTCGTTGAGAGATTGTCCGAGAGATTGTCCGAGAGATAATCCAGCAAATATTTAAATATTGGTTTATTTTAACCTTAGTACTGGTGAAATGTAATAAATATCGAATGTGAATAATTATATTGCAACGCTATTTAACTTCTCCTAACAACGCAACGCCTGTGGTAACTTCAAGGGATTGGGTGTATCTCTTAAAATTTGCAAAAACTTCCAAATATGAGGTTAAATGACAACTGAATAAATCACAATTGACAACTGTCAATGCATTCGAACATATTTTCGAAAAATTCCGGGAGAAATAAATTCCGATGCAGATTTACGATAGGAGGAATATTTTCTAGGGAACAAAAAATGTGGAATTGCCGATAGCCCTGAATATTTATATATTTATTTTTAATTTTTTGTTTTTTTTTTATTGTTTCATTTTTTTTTGTTCAGGATTGTGGCCTTTATGTACCAATTGTTGAAGAAGCTTAATGTTTTGTTCATTCCTGTGTTGCTTCAGAAGCGACTACCCTTCGGGGTGCTTTTTGTTTTTTTGTGTTTAGCCTCTAGTCATGGCTTTTTCTTTGCTGCCCGCTGCTCTCTGCATGAGATACCTCTCCAACAGTTGTGAGGTTTTTCGGCTTCTGGGTCTAAGTGTGATGTCCACAGCATCGTCTTTTAGTTGAGAGCTCTCACACGTTTTCGGTGATGACGGAACTTCACATAATCTTTCTGGAGCATGTGAAACAGACGACACAGGGCGGAAGTTGTTGCCGGCTTCCGAGGCAAAGCATCTGCCTTGCTGTATAGTTGACCCTGAGACAATCCCGTGTCGATGCTTATTGAGTCGTCCTGCTGCATGATATCAAAAATATCGTCGTTGTACACCGCCTTTACGAGCACCGCCCACTGGTGTTGTTGTTATCAATGGTCTTTTTTGTGCGCTTGGTTATAGATTTAGATTCATTTGTACCGACCCTTCACTTGAATGGGACTTAGAAGGACACTAAATTTATTTAGCATCCCTCGTGCTATGTTGACCAACATTTTAATTTTTGGGCGTAGGAGTGCAGAACAAATTTGGTTTCTTTTTCGTGGAATGAAAAACTTGTGTTGGTTTCGTGTATGTAAACAATTTTGTGTTTTTTTTTAACTAGACTCTTTTTTAGCCGTTTAAAGTTCTTTAAATTATTGTTAATATTCTATTTATTGCGCAGGATTATCCCAAATACCAATGGCGGACCCAACTAACCGAGATTTATCTCAGACTTTGTCGATAACCATCTGTGATATTGCAGAATATTTTAGCGGCGTTGGGTCTATGATTTAGGTGTGATACCAGATTCAGCAAACATGATGCAACTGCTCTGGTCATAAATGCAACCTTGTTGACTTCAAAGTCTCACGAAATCAAACTAAGGCATCTTACAAAGTTTCGGAAGTTTTGAAAATGTATTTGCTCGTTCAAAGTTGGTGGAGGAAAAAAATGTAAGCACGGTAAAACTTTGTTTTTATTTTCCATTATTGTGAACTAGCTAGGAATTTGTTTTTATCTTTTTGCTTAACAAACGTATTTATTTTTCAACATATTGAATTCTTTAATGTCGCTTATCTTCTTTTCCGCATATTTTTTATATATAAAATAAATTGAATAATATTTAGGACAAAAATTACGTGATTACCTAACCAGTGTTGGAAGTAAGTCCTTTCCTTATGAATGGTATGAAAATAATTAAACTATTCTTTTATTTTGCGGGTTCATAGCTGAACAATTTTCGGGCAGAAAGGATGCTTAGCAATGCATACACCAGTGGAAGAATTTATTGTAAAAATACAAGATATGTCCCACGAAAGTGTAATTTATTTTCATTAATTGTGTTTAGAAGACGTAAAAAGTACCTACACTTTCGGGCCTGCCTCTGGAAAATTAGATAAGCTACAAGCCATTATTAATCTTTCTGAATTCGTTTTATTGTGTTGTAGCATCTGACAGGCTGAGAATAGAGTTCATAGAGCTCAGACGTTTTACATTCAGTTCCTACACAAAAGTACACAATTATCTTTTAGTTATACGCGCCGTGTGATTATGCCAAATTGGCGGGGCACCTAAAGCTCGGCTTAAAGTGAAGAATTTGGAAATAAAATTGAGCAAATGATATAATGTTCTAATGTGGAAAGCATAAATAAAATAAATGACAAAATTCCAAAAGTGCCGTGGGTCGTAAATGTTGTAGCCCATAGTGAAAGAAGGTTTAAATTAAAAAAAAAAGTTGATTCAATAGACGATCTTCTAAAAATCATAGAAATGCTGCTTAACAAAGGTGACTATAAGTTCATGTGTTTTAATGTAGTGGGTCCTACTCTACTAAATTTAATCAATTATTCGTTGACAAGTGGAATTTTCCCTAGTATATGGAAAATATTGGTTATACGTAATTCCTTTACAAAAATTTGTAAATTTCATAAGAAACAAACACTTTCGTTCAGTAAATATGTTTCCAATTCATGAGAGGATTTTGAAAAAGGCGGTGTATATTCAACTAGAAAAATACATTGAGGACAATAATATACTACTTGAAGGACAATTGGGATTCAGAAGGCAAAAAAAGCTATACTTTCGCGCCTGTTACTAAAAACTGAGTTTAGTTATAATTACTTATAGTCAAAATCGGTTATAATGACCTTCAAGGGACTGACGAATTTGGTCGTTATAAGCGGTAGGTCCCTGTAACCGATATCAAGGTGCAGACGTAAATTAATCTGTTTTCAAGTAGAGCTCCTTTTTTTTTATTATTTTCATAATTTGTATTTACTCCAGGCACATACATATATACATACAGTGTACCTACATTTACTGTTTATTAAAAAAGAAAGTAGAAATATCTGAATGTTTAGTTTTTGTTGTTATGCACCTTTTTTTCAATTGTTTTTGTTTTCATTAATAATAGGATTTTCTGTAAAATTATTGCCACCAAGATTATTAAATAAAAAAAATTTACATTAGCGCATCTTCCATTGTTGGCTGAAGAAATCCTATTTGTGGCAAAAATAAAAATAGTTTTTTTGTTATATTTTGACCAAAGAACATACTAAATTCAGTTACCTACCTTTTTCTTCGTCGCTTTCTTGAGTTGCATTATTTTGCACTATATTAACGATTTCTTCATCTGTCAAGGTCACAGCCTTTAAAATTTCGTCAACTTTCAGTACCTAACTCATCAAACGAACATGGGAGTAAATTTTCCATAGATAAAGCATTTTGAATCCACTGATGTAAGGGCCATTCATCCTCTTTCTCAATAATCTTCTCTTGTTTGAGCATTTTTCAACCCTGAATTTATGAAACAGTTTGCAATGGTTGAACAGGGAAGATAGGATGTTTGTCTCTCAGTCTGGTCACAATGACTTACATAAATCGGTTCCACTTTAAAGCTCTCGCAGGTTTGCCGTAATTTGTACGATAATTTGCCATTATTAGGTATATCTTCCAATTTAAAATAAAAATATTGCTGAACGAAATAAATTCCGTTTATCTTTTTCCGGTAAGATTATAGAAATAGGCGCGTTTAAGGGTATCCCCACCCCAGTAGGCCTAATCGCTTTAGTTTGTTTTCCAGCAAAAAATTAAAATTTTGTAAAAAAAAAAATCCAAATCTATGACGGAGCTGGGTTTCAGGAGTTCCAGGGTTCCATTTCTCGTACAAGTCAACGTTCATGTCCTCGTGGTAGCCTCGGGTTTTAAGCATAAAAGTCCTCCTTTGACAAAAACTGTAGAACTTCCAATATGGGTTACGGCTTGTACCCATTGGGACCATTCGCTGAAGTCAAAATGACGTTAGTGCTACATATATATGAGGCGTGCTACATATCGTGTACTAGCACCTTTATAATTAATCTCTTTCCTTTTCCAGATGGTGATCGCAGACCTGTTGACAATCCGCCTGTCGTGGTGTTGTAATAGTTGGGTCTATCCAAATTTTTTCTCGACTAAGTCCATCTTTGAGCCAATCAGTAAAATTGATTTTTCTTTTTTTTACTTTGCGTAAATATCTTCCCAAGAAATAATGTCACCTCTCTCCAACAACAAATTCTTTCGCTGATGTTTGATCTGCTTATTTTTGTTATACATATTTGCAATTTTTTTTTACTTTTAATAATATCTTGTCTATCATTGGAAGGTCATTATTTTATCCATAAAAAAAACTGATGGACTATCCGCCTAATGGCACATTTGTCAAAATCATCGACCTTGCTCTTGATACCGGAATTATTTTGCTCCTTTGGTGGTGAATTATGGTCTTTCATTGCTTTTTCCCTTAAAAGCTTGTATACAAGCTCGTTCCGTAACAGAAAAAACATTAGCTGCATTTCCTATGGCTTCCGATTTACTTTTAAAAAGGCCATAGAATTTTTCAGTTGCATCAACAATTTGTTGTTTCTTTTCTACACTCACATCTTTTGTAGCCATGTTTCTCTGTATTCATATGCACAATAAAGTTAACCATTTGCTTAGATGCACTATCCGCGATTGAGATAACATAACAGCCATTGTTTCCGCCTTCCGACTGAGCGACGAGTCGCTGAGCGACGCAAAAAAAATAAAACACATGAAATCGTATGGAGCATGGAGGTGGCCAGGGCCACATAAACGCTGAGCGACTGACCGATTTTTTAAGCGACAGAGCGACAACGCTCTGCAATCAACAAATCTGTTTTAATTTTTCAGTCGATCGCTGAGCGACGAAGTAATAAGATGGGCAAAATAAACACAGAAAGTTTAATTTCAGCTGCCCAGTGCTATGGCAGGACACCCACAAACACTTTAAAAATAAAAATGTCTACGATAAAGAGTTCCACTCTTTGGACAAATTTGTAATTATTCTGGTAAGTTTTTATTTATTTAATTTTTAAAAAAAATTGTGTTTTTTATTCAATGTACTAATTCCTAAAAATATTGTGTTCATTTCTTATATTCAACGCACTGCGTGTGCTTCTATTATAACGGGACTGTTTTTCTTGGGCGGCTGCATCTCATTATAGATCTAATATGAACGCGAGTTTCATCTAATAAGCTACGACGAAACGAACATGACGATGGCATTTTCCCAACTAATCGTTCAGCGACGTCGTTCAGTAAATGGCCACCCATCGCTCATTGCGTGGCCGGAGAGTAATAAACACAAACTGAAATGATTTTACTCGGTATGGTACTTTATAGGATCAGGCATGATGAAAAGAAAAGATTGCGACATTTATTACAGCTGCAACAAAAGGCTGCATGAATTAGGATGCGGATTCGTCGTGGGAAATCGGCTTAGGACAAAAGTTATTGACTTCAAGCCGATAAGTGATCGCCTTTCTGTGATCCGCATCAAAGCCACTTTCCAAAACATAAGCCTAATATGTGCACACGTCCCTACCGACGAGGCTGAAGATCCCATCAAGTAGGAGTTTTATGACCTCCTGGATGGAGCCTACGGAGCCTGTCCGGAGTATGATGTAAAAGTTGTACTCGGGGATTTCAATGCTAAAGTCTGAAAGGAAAACATCTTTGGCGGGTTAGTTGGTAAGCACAGAATCCACGAAACGACAACATCGTCAGGAGCTCTATATGGCGATGGCCGAATTTGGAATCCCGGCCAAACTGATTCAACTGTGTCGCGTGACGCTGGAAAACACGCGCTGCAACGTGCAGTTTGGAAGCAGCTCTTCCGAACTTTTTCAAATATGCACCGGATTTCGGCAAGGAGACGCTCTATCATTCGACTTCTTCAATCTCGTACTGGAGCAGATAGTGCGTAGGGCAGGTGCCAACACGGAAGGCACTATCTTCAACAGGTCCGTCCAGCTGCTTGGCTATGCGGACGATATTGACATCATCGGTCGCTCCCAGCGTGCCGTGATAGAAGCGTTCACGGCGATTGAAGAACAGGCGAAATCCGTTGGGCTTGAAGTAAATGAGGACAAGACTAAGTATACATGCTATCAACAAACAAACAAGCATCTGTCCACCGCCTAGGACAAAACGTCACTATTGATAGCTACAATTTCGAGGTAGGTAAGGAGTTCACCTACCTCGGAGTAAACGTAAACTCCACGAATGACACCCTAGTGGAGATCCGGCGAAGAATTACCCTAGGAAACCGTTGCTACTTCGGTTTGGCAAAACAACTGGGTTCAAAACTCCTAACTCGAAGGACGAAATGTGTGCTCTACAAAACCCTTATCCTGCCAGTTCTGCTTTATGGCGCCGAGTGCTGGACGATAAGCAAGAAGGGAGAGCTGATACTGGGCTCCTTCGAAAGAAAAATACTTCGGCGGATTTTTGGTCCTGTGTGCGAGGAGGGCGAATGGAGGAGAAGATACAACCGCGAACTCTATGAGCTGTACCAAGATGTGGATGTAGTCCAAAAAGCCAAAACACGTCGACTACATTGGCTCGGCCACATAGAGCGAATGGACAATAATGCTCCAGCCAAGAGGGTCTTCGAATCCCAGCCCCCAGGTTCGAGAAGACAAGGAAGACCGAACCTCCGTTTCAAAGACCAAGCCATCGCGGATGCCAGAGCGCTTGGTCTGGACAATTGGAAGCAGCATGCCCGGGATCGTAGAGGATGGAAGGCTGCAGTGTCTCAGGCAGAGACTCTTCACGGGTCGGGAGCCCGATAATGAATGAATGAATGGTACTTTATATTCCACATTGCATCAAAAAACTAACTTCAAATAAGCCCTGGTTTAACAAAAAATGCAAGCGAGTTACCGCAGCGAAAAAAGGGCTTTCCGTGAATGGCGGTCAGACCCTTCGGAGCAAAAAAGATCTGAATTTATAATTCTTCGAAATAGACCTTTTCACCTCTAGTAAAAGAAGATGGCACGCTAGCAACAACACCTAAAGAAAAGGCAGATCTTTTCGCTAGCATGTTTTCAGATAATTCCACCCTAGATTCTGCACAACTAGAGCCACCAAATATTCCGAGGGTGCATTTCACTTCTGCATGCCAGATTAATAAGCGACAGGCAATACGGATTTTGGAGCCGTCGTTCCACTGGAGACCTGTTAATCTACATAACGCACTTATGAACGTAAGTAATTGAACAACACGACGAATTCAGAGCCGTAGCCTTGGACATATCAAAGGCATTTGACCGAAGTCTGGCATAGAGCCCTATTAGCCAAGTTGGCGCCTTATGGATTACCACAACAACTCTGCGGATGGATGCAAAAATTTCTTCTGGGAAGATCGATCCAAGTTGTGGTAGATGGTGTATAATCTAATTCGTTTGCTATAAATCCAGGAGTGCCCCAAGGATCTATTCTTTCCCCAACTATATTTCTTCTCCACATCAATGATTTGCTTGGATCGACAAATAATAATATATACAGCTTTGCTGATGACAGCACTCTTATATCCTCTATCTCGAACAGTGGGCCTGTGAATGCGGCTACATCACAGTCAGAGATGTGAACAAATTAGTTCTCTAATTGATGATCTGGAAAAAATCTTAAAGTGGGAAAAAGACAACTAGGTTATATTTAATGCAAACAAGACACAGCTTACAACATTTTCTAGGGAAAATGCATCAACCGTTCCTCAGATCCATCCAATCCATCCCAAGGACTCAATGCACCTTCTAGGAGTCACAGTCAATTCAGGAATCACATTGCAGGACATATCCTAAATCGCAAGATCGGCGTCCGCTAAGTTGAGCTACCTATTTAGAGCAAAGAGCTATACTTTAGCCCCAAGCAACTTCTTCTTCTCTACACAGCACAGGTTAGAACAGGCCTGGAATATTGTTTCCATATATGGAAAGTGTGTTGAAATTGCGGGCCGAAGATTTTACTTTACTTCACTTCACTGAGATAGATGTTCAATAAAACAGGTCAATTGTCTACATTTAACCGTATCTACAAATGGCGCAAAATTACAAACCCTTTACCACGATTTTATTGTGTAGATAGGTAAGTGGCAGGAACGGTCCCAATGATCCAACCGTCCACCAGAGTTTCGCCTGCCTTAAAATGTTCCTATAGCAGCCTAGATCCAAGGCCTATACAATCAAAGCCAATCTAATAGAGAATCACTAATTTCCTCACTTTGAACTAATTGCATGTAAACAATTTCCAATAGACAACCATTTACGTCTCACCCGAATCCAAATCCCATCTAGATCTAACGATTGGAGCCTCACTTGCGTTTAACTTTTGCAATTCCGTCTCTGAGTTCGATAACCCATACAAACACACCGTTCGTTTTGCCCAAAATATCACGTCCGCGCTTCGTGTGTAAACAATCCTATGGCACAATGCGCCACAAAAGAACCTTTCCAAAGCGAATTGCCCGCAAAAGGCTCTTGTCGTTTCAAAATGGAAATTCCAATAGTCTATACGTCTGTCGTCCTGCGAGCGATCCGAAAACTACACAGCAACTGCTCAGTGCTCAGCTCACGCAATGTTAATACTCTCACGACCTCATTACAGTCGACCCGCCATTACACAGATTAACTCACTTCTGCGGTGTGGGCGGTGCGATGAAATTGCATGAATCCTTGCTGCTACCCACTTGATTGGGGGGACTGCTGGGAACAGGACCTCGTCCGATAACGTCCGCACTGAAAGTCATTGCAACTTAGAATGGATGAAATGAAATAAGCAAATTGTCGGTAGTAATTAGACGTTTAAGCATCCGTTCTCGTGTTTTCTGTTTTCCCACTCAAGTGAGACTGGGGCTGCGTCTGAGTGACGCTTAGGTCAGCTAAAAGCGTTTGTTGATTTATATGCACAAACAAAATGGGTTTTGTGTACAGCTATACAGATATGTTCAATAGATATAGCAATAGCGGGCGAGTGGCGAAATTGCAAATAGCTGGAATCATTTTGAGCACGTCCTCTGGCCTAAGGATGCAATAAACTTCACCAAGTGCCATGTGCGTTGATGTAAACGAAGAAAAATATTTTTCAATAAATGTAAGTGGATTGCTTCTGGTGAATGTTGCGACTAATGGTAAGGGTGATGCACATTTTATTTACTTGCACCACCCCATGTCGAATGACGGCTCAGTATTACCACCACCAATATATAGTAGTTGCAAACTGGTGTCCTTTCGCTGAAAGCAAATTATTCTCGGTTCTGAAGGAAATAGAACTGCGAATATGTGTGGCCGGGAGATGCATCTGTTTATTTCAATTGCTGATTGCGGGCATGTGGATTGTACAGAAAGCGAATTGAGTGTCATAATGCAGTTCCCTTGTTATTTCAACTTTGCCAGCGAGCTGTCCCTGTCTGTTTCTTTTTTTTTGTTTTATCATGAAAAAATTCTTTGCCTTTAGAGTATTGCTTTCAGTGAAATCTCATTCTTTAAAAAAAAAAAAAGAAAATTACAAGCGAATTGTGCGGAATTTCATACAGATGCGTCGATAAATCGAATGAGTTCCAGTAACTGGATACAAATTCTAGGAATAAAAGGAATGTTTTTCAATAAGAGCTTGTCGAAGTTGGAGTCTTATATTGAATGTATATTTATTTACTTTGCTGGGTCGCGGAAAGTGGATTTTGGATGCTTGTGATTCACCCATACTTAAAGGTTATCCGGCATCTGCTCAGAGAATGTCAGAACATTCCTCTAGTTACTGTAAGCAAATTGATTAACTTTTGTGAAATTAGTCCTCGGGACCTGACTGAGTTTTCCTTGACGAATGGAAAGACAGCGTCTGGTACTACTCCCCAAAGGGGACAAGCCACCGGAAGATCATCATCGTACTGCCCAGCCCACTGTGCATGCTAGAAACGGAAGGAAAAGATCTAAATCGAGTTGTTTCCAACAAATTTGAAGCAATACCAGCATGGTTTTTGGTAGACTGTCTCAACAGTAGTTAAAATAAAAGGGTTAAACAGGGTTAAAATAGCAAAAATTCCGATCGAAGGCAAGAGGTGTAAAGAAATACTGCTTAGCGATAACCCTGGATATCAAAAATACATTCAAGGCTGCAAACTGGGAGCATACACCTACAAGCACTCAGAGACTTACCAGCGTATCTTACACAAATCATGATGAAGTCGAAGTATGTAGGTAGAGTTTAAAACTACACCACATACAATGGTGCTAAGGAATATAATGTCACCGGTGGTGGTGGAGTACCACAGGTCTCGGTGCCAGCTTTTGAAGAGTCCCACAAATAAGAAGACCAAAATTATCGGTTTCGCCGACGATATTGCAGTTATCGTGGAAGAATTGAGCAACTCTACAATTGGGGGCAAAATGCTTAAAAGCCAAAAAGCTTGGAATGCAGTGGTGGAAGCTATTCAGCGTTAGCATTTCGTGTGATGGTCGTTGAGCCTAGGTAGGTATCTTCAAAAATAATTTCTGAGGATTCGCATTTTTCCCTCATATTCAAGTGACTTATAGGTCACTTCAGAATCTGCACACAGTCTGCCAATCTCAATCTTTAGGCATTTTTAATCAGTATTCTAAAAAGATTCCAACTATTGTTCATTTGGCTGTTTCCTACTTAGTTCATCTATATAATATTTGTCAAAATGTACCTATGGCGCCCTGTCCTCTCTAAAGGAGCCTATTGTGCCTTCCCTGGTGAGGTTCTAGAGCCTCCAGTATCTTCTCTAGGGGTATGTCAGCAAGATATGCTGAAGTAACTATTTCTCTCTCTCTGGGACGAAAAAGAGCTGGACATTCTATGAGAATGTAAAGAGAGGATTCGTCACTCTTCAGACATAGTCTACATGTGGAGCCCGGTGAAACTCCAATTAGGTGAAGATGTTTTCTCATAAGGCCATTGCCAGTAATTATATCTACCTGGCAGGATTCTTATGTCATTTTTGTCCAGATTAATAAGAAAATAGGATTTTCTTCAATCCAATGTATGATGACTGGGATTTTCTTTGCAAGTTCGTAAATGGCCGTGCAAGTTTCCAGGACGAGCTTCAATTTTATGACAGATCAGTCCAGAGCTTTAAGAGCTGTTTGGCTGTCTGAGAAAATAAATATAATGTTGCCACGTGTATTAGAACTTAAATTTAACGCAATGTTTAATGGCAAGGACTTCAGCTTGGAATATGCACGAGTATTTGCTGATAAAGTAGGCTGACTGAGTAGTTCGCTTGAGGCCATAAATGCAAGATCCAGTCCCTGACTCCATCTTAAAACCGTTTGTATAGATACCAGACTAGGTCAAGTCGCGATGGATTAGGTTTGCATTTTTCACAGTGTGTTGTTTAAGACTCCGAAGTATAGCTTTTTGGAAAGACATCAGATACAGAATTAACCAAAAATATTCCACATACGCCCTAGTATTAAAGCAGCAGATTTTGCGGATTCGTTTCTCTCCAAAGAAAAAAAAAAACACGCAGCTAAAGTCTTAAAAAATAATTAAACAAGTTCAGCAATGCGTATAATGGGACGTTATAAAAATGAGTGTCTGTATTTCGCCCACCTTCGTATTTCACGGAATTAAACTCTTTCGCCCCGAAAACCTGAAGCAAAATACAATTGCTCTAATTTTGTTATCAAAGTTATGACTTCTGCACCTTGGATGCTACTCAACTAATTTCCTTATTAAATATTAATGCAGCTGATTTTGTATTGTTTGTATTTTACCGTTGTTCCTGATGCTAGTCTTGGAGTATTTAATTTAAGAAACATGAAAGTAAGTTCATCCTATCATCGTAGATACTCATTGGTTTTATTAAATATTACCTTAAGGGCAGATTTTCAAACCAGCCATTCGTGGCGTTGTGGCTCAATTAAAACAGTTTGCTTAACTACAAATTCAATTAAACTTTTATCAAGTTCCAAGGTATTATAAAAATAAATAATCTGTCTTCAAGGCAAATAATTTAGTCAAAATAAATTGCACGCAGATGAGCAGCCATACCTATACTTTTGTCGACTAATATGTATGCGGCAAATAAATAACAAGGAGCAAAAGGAAGTTATTACGAACATCTTTCTTTTTTGTCTTCATATACTAGACTAAATAATTATTTGATGAGCTTAGCGTTGAGTGTTAGTACGAATGTTAGTTTTAGTGTATGTGAATATGTAAAGTAAGTGAACGAGAGAAATGCTGTATAAGAGATTATTGGTAAAATAACAAATACACAATACCGACGTTTTTGCATGATTTGAAATTGTTTATCCCCAGCCTAAGTGATGAATATTTTTTACTTTTAAGGACTTTTATTTTCTAACAAATTAAATACATACAAGTATAGGCTAACCCACATTTTTGTATTTTTTATAAAATTTAATTATAATTTTTTTAGTTTTAATTTCAATCTTTTGTTTTAAGTTTTAAAATTCAATTTAGTAATTTCTCATTAAAGTTTTAAAATTAGATTAACGCAAAATTATAGTCGCCTGCTATTAGGAGTCTTTAGTAGATACAAAGTAGCAGCACTCTAACTCCAAAACTGTTGCCTGACGTTTTATTTAAGGCTACATGAAATTTGACCCCAATGAAAAATGGCCCCAAACTAAAAATGAATCAACCCACAAATTTACATGAAAGGCAACAACAACCGAAAATTGCGTAAAATTCAGCGAATTGGGGTGACAATTCATATTTTGGGTCCTTTTTTCATTTTTCAATTTCATTTCATTTTCATACGAAAACGTATGCAACCCCCTTGCCTGGATTTACTGTCAGATTTGGGGCTTATTTAATTTTTTTTTGGGGCCTTATTTCCATTTTGAAATTGGGGTAATTTCTCATTATGAATGAGAGTTATTTTGGAGTGATTTTTCATTCTTAGTTTGGAGCCATTTTTCATTGGGGCCAACTTTTATGTAGCCTTTATTTAATTATAGACGCTTTTTTACAATCCTACAACTAGTATCCTAGGATAGACCTGACTCAAATTTTTATCAAACAGGCTCACAAATTCACAGTTTGAGAAGCCAAACTCAGTTTGGGGAGTTCTATTTCAACAAATTTTTATAAACTGACAAATAATGAGAGGACATTGAAGGGAGCCACGGTTAATGTAATGTCCGGCCATTATAGGTCCTACACTTTTTGCTGGCTATTTTATCTGAATGTGTGTGCAATCCTTGCGATTCTAAAAAAAAAAGTTGTTTTGTCTCGTTGTATTCTACAACAGATGACGTAAACTTAATGAAGTGAGGCAAAAGCGAAGCAATTCGTTTGGATTTTGATTTTTTTTTAATTTTTCTGACTGTTGCTTGTGACATTCCATGTAAAGCTCCTGAAATTTGTAAATGAAGAATACGCTCCTATATCAAATTGTCCGAGAATTCGAATTTTGCATTTTTGTAAAAGCTTAAATGAGGAAGCCAAATTCAAAATAGTAGATAAAATACAAACAGAAATATAACCCAATTTGGGAAACTGAGTTTTCCTGGCTTAAATTGTCGAAGGAAACTGTTTCAGCAAAATATGTCTTTGAACAACAAAAGGTCAAATTTAGACGTCGACTATAGAATATTTTCTAGCTTGATGGGGTTTTTCGTGCTGCAATTTTATATCGAGGCGAGGCCTGTCAACAGGTAAAAAAATTGTTTTAATTTTAATGATGAAAGACTGAAACCTCTGAGGTACGTAGATACAAAGTTAGTACCTACTGGACGGCAGTATACCCTCGATATTGCCTATTTTAAACTTGTTTCCTTTTTACGATGATGACAAAGGAAAACTTAATAGCCAATGAAGATGAACAATATTCCATGTTCATTAATATTAATGCATTTTTCTGTTTTGTTTAAATAATCGTCTTTATTAATTTTGTATTGTTTATGTTATGTTTTGTAATTTACCTTGGTTTTGTTTGAAAAAAAAAAAAAAAATAAATAAATAAATAAAAAATCTACTGCAAAAAAATTCAATCTACTGCATTTTTTTAGAGAATCTACTGCGAAAAAATAGTCAAACAGTGGTAACGCTGGTCACACCATGCAAGCAATGTGATTGCTGAGAGCGACTTTTTCCGAATAAACGCAAGCAAACTTGCTGCAATCGCTTTTCGGGTCGTCACAAAAGCGATTGCTGCAATTGCTTTTTGCAATTATTTTGAGACTGTGACTGTGAGTGAAGAGTGAGTTCAGTTTCATTTCATATTTCATCGAAAATTTACGCAAAATGGATCATATTGTATTTGAAGGAGAAGCTGAATATTTGGAAGCGAGGCAACTAATTATAGATCTCCACTATAATAGCAAAACGTATATTGCAGCATGTGAGGTAACGAAATGCAGCTAATCGAAGAGCTATTTAAGTGCGACCGTTCTGGGAACAACGTGCTGAAAATTCGTACTATTTGAAACAATTGACAAACACAAATCTCTATGTACACATAAATGTTATGTTGGTTTGTGTATGCTTTAAAAAATCGAAACGTTTTGCACCGATTGAGCTCCCATTTTCAGACAATCTTTGATATTGGCTCGTGAAGGTATGAGGTTAGGCACCTCCCATACAAAAAAAAAACTTTAAAAATCTTATTTCTCGAGAATCACTAAATTGATTGAGCTCAAATGTACAAATAATCCTAGATATTGGCCGTTAGGCATTTGCTAAAATATAGTTTTGCCAAATTTTCAGCACCGCAGCGCAATATAATTGCTCCTATACAGTAACAAATTTGGTCTGTATACGGGAAACAAAATCAATCCTCTTAAAGTCTCGAGGACTTTGCCGAATTGAAACATTTCCTACTATCTTTTCGCAGTTTTGCTAAGTGGTTGTTCCACCAGGGTGGTTCGTTGCCATTTTTGTGCCTGCTGATGGGGCAAGCTCTTCTCAAGGCGTCGTTCATGGATTTGGTAACCTTGTCCACTAAGAAATCTAGATCCGATAGTGAATTCGGTTGATTGGGTACGTGGCTTAGCTTCTGCGTGAGAAGAGAGTTATATGCCTGCCAGTTGACTCTTCTAGGATTCCTGAAGGGTACCATTGGAGGCATGCAGTGTTCAATTCTGAATTGAATATAACGGTGGTCCGAGAATGAAACCTCTTTCGATACCATCCAATTGCTGAGTTTAAGTTTAGGAGAGTTAGTGGCTAAAGTGATGTCTAGTACTTCCTGCCTAATACTATTGATAAAAGTAGGCTCTGAGCCTTTATTACACACAATGAGATTAGTTGTCATAAGGAAATCAAAAAGACACTCACCTCTGTTATTTATGTCACTGCTGCCCAAACGCTGTGGTGAGCGTTGGCATCTGCGCCCACCACAAGGGGAATAGAGTCCTTTTCGGCCGTTTCTATGGTTTTGCGTACGATGTTTGCGGGGACGGGCCCTATGTCGTCGTAGGCCATATATGCCGATGCTAGCCATAGCTTTTCGTTGCTGCCTCTGTCTAGTTGTACACAGACAAAATCTAGATCGCTGAAATTAGGTATAAGATGAGCTTTTAAACTTTTCTTTGCCAAGATGCATGATCTGCGTTTACCTTCGTTTTTTGTAAAGAGTATGTGGCCTTTTTGGTTAACCCATGGTTCCTGGATAAGGACGATGTCTTCTCCACCCGTTTGCAGGCGGAGCAATAAATTAGCCGAAGCTATTTTGGAGTGATGGAGGTTAATCTGTACTAGACGTAGTAGCATTGCTAACCGGTACAGACACCTCTATCACTGTTTTATTGCCATCCTCCGAATCAGATGATGGCTCGCTACTGACGTTTATTGTCAAGGGTTCCACGTTAGTCTTGGTGCCATCCGTAACAGCTGGCTGCCTGACTTCCGTCTGGCTGGTTTCTTTTTCCTGGGAGGAGGGTGAAAATGGCCCGGCATCCAGGCCAAGTTCCCCTAGCGAGGATACCACACCCGACAGAATTCTCTCATCCTTCTCCTGAACTCTGAGTACTAACTCGTCCATGCCGTAAGAGAAGCGGTAACCCCTCCTACTAAGCAGGTCTAGAGATTCCTTGTTCATGAGAAAAGAAACCAGCCTTCCCTTCTCTTCCGGTTCACCGGCTTTAATAATTTTCCAGTTGTTCACTGGGAGATCCGGGTTCTGCAGACGAATTAGTCTTAGGATGTCTGCTTCCTTGGTGGGACCCAGGGGTAACCACACGCGTCCTTTTGGACGAACTGGAATGTCGCTCCAGTGCGGAAGCTGCAATTTAGCATTTTTCCACAGGGGACTAATCTTTGGGATCGTTACTTTCAGGAAGTCGATCGCACTGCTATTTTTGCATTTTATTAGTTTTACCCCGTTTGTGTAGTAACCACCATCCATGAAGGACGGTGGCTCATCCAGTCTCATCCAGTTCTCCCCACTCATCTTGCCCTCGTCGTGACTGTTGTCGCAGATGCCGTAGAGCATATGGTCATTGACGACCTCATTAAAGAGTCTGAGCGCCGCATCAGCATTCTTCGCCTTCTTTGAGGTCATCGGAGTTTCTTCCAAAGAAGTTGGCCTTGGTCTTTTGGACGTGAAGTCCTTCTTGGCAGCTGTCACAGAGGGTCCTCCCGTACCAGTAGGACTTCTCTGTTTGCTACGAACGTTCTGTGCTCCTGTAGCAGGTGCACTCGTCGTCGGTTTGTTTGTCGGGTCAGTTCTGTTGTCCCAATATAAGAATGAACTAAAATCCAATAGTGGGACTTTGTTCTCTATGAACTAAGAACATATACCACTGTGCCTCCGGAAATTGATCTCCCATTAGATCTTCCATTGGGCACTATGGGATATGTATGGGGGGCAGCATGCCGCTCTTCTGCAACACTTCTGCTTGAGATCACTGTTGGATTTGGATTAAGTGCGATGTTGGGTGTATGTAAGAACAGAGCCGTAACTAGGCTTTTATGCGCCCTGTGCGAGCTTCTATATATGCGCCCTCGAAAAATATACTGATTTTTCGGATATCTAAATTTTTGTTTAGTTTACTTGTTATAATTAAAAATATATTAACTTTAGGCAAACAAAATGTACATACAGCTAAGTATAACAGACATAGAACACCAGTAAACATAAACAAAATAAGACTACTATTTACTTAAAGATTTAGCCGGCACTGACATTGAGGCTACAATCAATAAGCAATAACTGGCAATAGGAAACCAGCAATATTATCGCTCACAGTTAATTTACTTCGAATTGAATCAGAGCCAGAGGTCTCACATCAAAGCAACTCAATATCGCATTTACGAAAAATTTCGCTGATTGCGGCAATAATTATCGCTAACAATACACAGCGCATATTGAAAAGCAACAAGCTTCCTAGCAGCAATATTTGTCATTATTCACACTTTTGCGCTTACTAGGTTAGAAATTTCAGGCAATCTTTTTGCTTCGATGTGAGAATAGGTTAAAACAAAATTACGTATTGCTTATTGATAGTTGCTTAGTTGCTTAGTTACTTAGTTGCTTATGTACTTAGTTGCTTACTGCTTACTGAGTCGTGCTATGTCAGCTTCAATCGACAACATTGCCAGGCCAGATAACCTTTCCTGACTCCTTGTTGTGCGCAAGTATGCCTTTATCAGATTGAGTATACTGAATAAACTTTCTCAAAAAGCTACAGTCACTGGCATCGTTAAAAAATGCTTTTAGCTACTAATACGCTTGGAAACATTTCCTTTAAATCCAGTTGTACTATCCTCTTAAGGGACTTATGCTTGATTGACATTCGCATTTTTCAAAGTCGCTTCAATTTGATTCTTCAAAGTTCCTATTTCGGCCCAAAATTCTGTGGCATTTATGTCACATCAACTTCTACTACTTAACAATCTCTGATTTGAGTTTAAGTTCGAACGATTTTTTTATTTGATAGTTTGTGGAACGGGTCGTCGTGAATTTTGAATAAACTTGTGCCAATTTGTGACAATTTCCTTCCACAGTCCCAGTACCACAATTGCAATAACATCAAAAATATTCTGTTTTTTAACTTTTGCCGTATGCGTTTAATTAAAGTTGGGGAAAAAAATAGACAAACATTTACAATTTTCATTAGGTAGGTATCTCGTTCGTACCTATAAGAGGTTGCTGGTGCATTGGATATTGTGTGCGTGATTGTGATTGCGTAGTGTGTAGGTACCTACATAGATTCATGAGAGGTAGGAAAATGTAATTTCGGTTTCTCGACTGACGCGAAATGGATTGCATTTTAAATTAAAAAAAAATTAAATGTCATAAATACATGACAACCTTTTTATAGGTAATATTTTCATTAGTAAACTTATCTTATTTGGGTTTGTAATGTTATGAGACTTACGAGTATCAGATTTTAAAGATCTTTCAACGCGAATTACATAAAAGTTTGTCCTGGTAATTTTTGCGCCCTCCTGGGCCTACGCCCTGTGCCTGGGCACCGCTGGCAACGCCCTAGTTACGGCACTGTGTGTAAGAATTATTTATTCGTCGAAACAAGTTAAATTAACTTTTCTCAAATTGGAACTTAATTCATTGGGAATTTGTTCATAATGAATTACGAACTATATCCTAAACATCCATACTACTTATAAAATGCAACGTCCGTCTGTTCGTTTCTCCATAACTCGAGAACCATTCGTCCGATTTTCATGATTTTTTTTGTGAATTATAGATGTGTGACCAACTTAGGAGTAAAGGGTTCGCGGGGAGTAAGGGGGGTCCCAAGAACCCTTAGCCGTATGAACGTGAAAGTTTGTACGTTTATAGATAAGGCAAAATTATTACATGCCTCATTCATTGTTTTTGGAAATTCGTACTACAAGGGTTGAAAAAGATTTCAAACACACTTTTCTATTTCGCCCTTTTTACGCTTAACTTGCCATTATACTCATAAATTTATGTATATCAATTCAATTCTAATGTTTCTAACTTACGACTTTGATATTGGCAATAACACGGAAGTGTCTACATATACATATAGAGATTTTAAAAGAATTGATATATCTTCTCTTGAACAGCACATTAACTGTATTCCATGGAACCTTATCTACTGTATGCACTCTTCAGAAGACCAAACTAATTTTCTACAAAACAATATTAATATTCTTTTTGATTTGCACGTTCCATTAAGAACTGGAATCGTAAAAGATCAAACTAAAGCCTGGTAAACGAATGAAATTCGATAGTTAATGGCACAACGTGATGAGGCGTACCGACGATGGAAACATTTTCGGGTGGAAGAGCTTCATCTGGCTTATAAAAATCTACGAAATAGTGTTGTTCGTGAGATACGGAATGCTATGACACAATTTTATTCCAACCGACTAAGTCCCTCTACAGGTGGCCGTAAACTGTGGAATAACATTCGTGAATTAGGGATCGGTAAGCAGAAAGCTACCTATTCTACAGGCATCGACCCCAACGATCTAAATCGCATGTTTTTGTCAAACTCACTCTGTAGTGTCCCAACTGCTAACTATTCATTGGAAGATACTTCTCTACCGATTGATACTTCTTTTGCATTTAATAGGGTAGATGAATTGGACGTAGTAGAAAGTTTTCTGTCTGTTAAGTCTAACGCTGTAGGTGTCGATGAAATAAATCCGTTTTTTGTTAAAGCAATCTTGCCATCTTTGCTACCGTTTATAACTCATATCATTAATACTGTCTTTATGACTAGCATTTTTCCCAGTGAATGGAAAGTGGGAAAAATTATTCCAATACCCAAGAACTCTAAGGGTGAAGAATTCAGGCCGATTTCTATCTTGCCTTTTTTATCTAAGATATGTGAAAGAAATATGCATAAGCAACTTAATTATTTCCTAACTCGAAATAACTTGTTGCTTCAAGTACAGTCGGGATTGCGTGCTAAACATAGCTGTATAACTGCTTTGTTGAATGTAATTGAAGATATAAGAGATAAATTAGATAGGAACAATGTTACTTTTCTCGTACTTTTAGACTTTTCCAAAGCTTTTGATATGGTCAATCACTCGATTTTACTCAGCAAACTAAAACGCTTCTTTTCATTTTCCTCCAGTGCGATAAAATTAATATCATCCTATCTAAGTGAACGAAAACAGGCAGTGTTACTAAATGGAAACCTTTCCGATTTTCTTCCATTAAAGCAAGGAGTTCCTCAAGGTTCCATTCTTGGGCCTCTATTGTTCACCTTATATATCAACGACATTGCTTCTGTCATACTGAGCTCATCTAAACATATCTACGCCGATGATATACAAATTTATCAAAGTTGCTCCTTGGGCCTAATCGAAAATTGCGTAAGTGTTTTAAATAACGATCTGCGACAAATTTTCGATTGGTCATTCAAAAGCGGTTTAATACTTAACCCGACCAAGTGTAAATGCCTAGTTATTTCGAAAAATAAATTAGATCTCTCATATTTTCCTCATTTAATGATAAATGACTCTGAAATTCAATATGTCGAGTCTTCAAAAAATCTAGGTCTAGTCTTTAATAGAACACTAACGTGGAACAACCACATAAATATAACAGTAGGGAAAGCCTATGGCATTCTTCGAACCCTATGGACTGCTCAAAAGTTTACTCCTTTTGAAACAAGACTGTTACTTGCTAAAACATTAGTTATTCCCGTACTTATCTACGGATGTGAAATTTTTTATGGGTGTGATACTGAGAGTAGAAGGCGGCTGCAAGTGGCATTTAATGCTACTATTCGATATGTTTACTGTCTAAGAAGACATAATCACGTCTCTCATTTGGCAAAACACCTAATCAACATGTCTTTCTGTAATTATATAAAATTTCGAACATTAATACTTCTTTCCAACATACTTTTAAGTAGACAGCCCTCATATCTTTATGAAAAAATCCAGTTTCTGGCATCTAATAGGTCTTCTTGTTTAATACTTCCGCGGTTTTCATGTTTAACATCCGAAAGACAGTTTTTTGTTGCTGCTGTCCGCCTTTGGAACTCACTCCCACATAATCTGCGAGAGCTATCTGATACACGACGATTTAAAAATGAACTTCAAAATCTTCTTGAAAATTGAGCAACTAACTTTTCCCAACCCAATCCTTCTTCAAGCAACCTCAATTAAAACCAATTTAAGGATAAAATGGATAGATAAAAGTAAAAAGTCTGGTAAATTTTATACTATTCAACTCACTTTCATACATAATATGCATAAAACAAACTACATGTGCGTCTACGTAGTACATATATATAAGAAGTTTGTGATGCCTAAGTAGTTATAAATGTACACAATCGAAAATACATATGTATATTTGAGATCTTCAGCTATGGAAAGTGTTACGATATGATCGCGTAGTATAAATTATTGGATCATACCTGTGAGTTTTTATTTTTGTGAAATCTTATGTCCATTGACTCAGGACTTTCCGATCACTACAGGTTACGTAAGGACTAAGTTTTAGACGGGGGAGGGGTAAAGGGGGTAATAGGGACTAATTCTGGAACCATTTGGCCCATTTTAAGAATCGTTTTAACATTGTACTACATCCTCCGAATCAGTATAGGGAGAGCGAGAGGATATGGGACAAGGGAGTAGTTTGTGATGCGAATTTAGACAAACGCACAATGATAACTCAAATAAATTTAAATTGTATTTAAAAGAAAAGAAATCGGCGGGCGGAGCCGCGGTCATTGCTATAGTATAAACTAAATCTCTGTGCATATTTGGTGGGACTAAGTTCATTTGGCTAGTGGAATTTAGTTCCAGTTGGGAATTAGTTCGTAGGGCCCTTAATGCATTATACTCATTGCCACGCTCTATTCGAAACACCATACGTATACGGTATGTCGTATGTTTTGTATAATGCAAAAGTATCGTCGTTTGAGCGTATAGCCTTCGATGGAGAAATTAGCCTTGAAGTGAATTGTCATAAGACGTTCAAGTCGAACCGATAGCTCAACATGTATGTGAGAAGTATATAGGGCTTCTGCTAACAGAACAATCCATGTTTAGATCCGAAGATCATTGTCATTGTCATTATTTCGTTTTGCTGGGTTTTCAATTTTCAAACCGTTCTTTCAGTATTAGGCTTGTATTTTTGTTTCGCAACTATTTCATGTTTTCAGTGGTAGGGAAGTTAGCCCGACACATAACCTACAACCTGAGCTTGTATTTTTTAAAACTAAACCAGTATTTACAAAAATTGTCCAAGCCGACAGAATTACAAATTTATTCAAAATTTACAGTACAAAGTACATATATCTACCAGCTCTGAGATTAATTATATCAAAACTAAAAGATAAAAAAAATTTAAATTTTTCGATAAATGCTGACATCAACTTGGCACCACTGCCACAGTTTTCGAGCTAGGTCAATAATTCATACCTCAAACAAAGCGTCTATTTTTCCTCTTTCCAGAACTTTTTAAAGTGTCACTCTAGGTGTTACCAGCTCTGAGATATTGAAAAATTACCAAAACTAAAAGATAAAAAAAATTTAAATTTTTCGATAAATGCTGACATCAACTTGGCACCACTGCCACAGTTTTCGAGCTAGAGCAATCATTTATACCTCAAACCAGCTCTGAGATATTGAAAAATTACCAAAACTAAAAGTTAAAAAAAATTGAAAATTTTCGATAAATGCTGACATCAACTTGGCACCACTGCCACAGTTTTCGAGCTAGAGCAATCATTTACGCCTCAAACGAAGCGCCTATTTTTCTTCTTTCCAGAACTTTTTAAAGTGTCACTCTAGGTGGTAGATATATTTGTACGTATCTACAGTACAGCATAATTTATATAGATCTGTATGTTGTATGTAAGTGACACAACAAAGCATTGAAGCTTGCCAAAATCATAAAGCGTTTGTTTTTGACCACAACTGGCTCGGAAAGGACATGCTGCTATTAAACGAAGTGTAAAATACACCTAATATACAAACGAAGGTAGGTATCTAATCTATATAGAAGTTCTAAAAAGAAATACAACTTTTCACCTTTATCATATTAATTTTTGAGCGAGGACAAAGGATCTGCAGGCGAGTAAGATAACTTATTTCTTCCGCTTAAATGAACTTTCTTTCGAAAATGTATATTTTTTTTTTAGATTACGATAAAAAGAATCCGAAAAAGGAAATTCATAGCTGACATCCGAATGAGAAAGCGAACAAATTCTAAAGGATTCACCAAGTGAAAGTGAAACGGACATCAGTTGAGTAATTTATGACTTGGGAACGTCTCCTCAAGAGGACGGATACATTCTCTTATGAATACATATTTCAAAGGCGATCCCAACACATGCATTCATGAGAAAATAAAAAGAAATGTCTTCCTTGGTCAATTGAATCCCCTTTTTCTTGTCCTCAATTCTGTTTCCATGATAGCCCTTTTCTTTCTTTTCTTTGAGGCATCATTAAATGACTTTTTGGATTAGCCGTAGCAGTTTGTTCGTTAGTTTATCCCTCATCTTGTTATCCATTTTCATGGTGTGGATATAAGCCCTGAGAGACAGAGGGAACCTCTCTTCTTTCTCAAAATGTACATTTTGGGATGCAAAATGGAGCTAACAATATTTCTCGGTCCGTTGAACATAATGAATGAAAGGAGCGTAGCAAAGGGAAGACAAGCAGAAAACCGATATTGGTTATCGAACTTTAAGATAAAAGAAAATATTGGTATGTTGTGCCAGCGTCAATGGACTGAATTTGGGTGGTTTCCTCTTGGGACACTGTGTGCTGAGATTTAAATTATTAGGTTATATTTTCAGATCAGTTAATGTGTATGTTTCGAAAGTAGTTTTGGTAGAATGTAGTACATATATAATGAGAAAGTGCTTCGTAGAAGGAGAAGGTTGTTTTTCTTTTTATTTCATTTGAGAACTTCAAAAGAATGACCACAACCTAAAAAGAGCTCCAAGTCAATGAAATGATTATGTACTTATATAAAATTGAATGGCATTATACATCTGTCTATAAGCCACTTATATAGGTTTTTGGAATCTTTATTAAATCTTACGTCTATGTGCCGTCATAAAAATAAATAAATAGTTGGCGCAACAGACGACTATGCACCCTAGGCCTAGCTTCTCATTCTCAGTTCTCACAACCGCATTCTTTTGTGTGAGTTTTTTTTTGGCGAATGGAAGGGACCTACAATTTTATGCCGAGTCCGAACGGCTGAATTAAGAAGCTTTTTCAGGACTACATTTCCATAACAATGTCTCCACTCCACGTGCACTCGGTGCACGAATTTTTCGACAGCGCTGCTGCAGAAGACGGAATCTTTGGGAAGACCCGGGTTTTGGAAGCCCACGGGGGCTAGGACCTTTGCAGGATCATGCCGTTCAAGTGGAACCCTGACCCTAGCTACCGGTCTTTGGGGGATCGAACTCCGGTCCACGACATCGAGCTTGGCTCCTGGCCATACTTGGCTACCGATGGCTGTTCTGTCGACCGACCATTGGTCATCGCAGGCAATCAGTTTTACCGACTCCTGATGCCATTTTACATCTTTAAAAGTTAGCTGTTGCTGGTTGGTGAGAAGGTACTCACAGAGACAATTCATCATCAAATTCTCGATGATCTCCCATTTGTCGTAGGAGATTCTACCTTTCTCGTCTGAGAGGTTTACTATACTGCGGTTATCCGTGATCTAAAAAGAATTTGGAACTCTTTGTGGAGCTCTTATAGCCTTTTCAGAAGCGTTGGACACCTCATCGAGGGACTTGCGCCTTTTCTGACATCGCTCCAGTCGCCGTTGTTGGCATACGCCGGCAACGCTAGATGAGCTGTTGACTAGGGCGACTCTTTCGAGGTTTTTTATCCTTTTGTTAGGGATGGAGACCTTCGAAGTAGAGGGAAGGACTTTCCGGTTCCTTTTGAGTTCCAGTACCTAGGGCGTTACCCATGAGTAGGAATCTCTTTTCGACTCGCTCCAATCCTTTTTCGAATTCGATTGAGGACGGTTCAGGATGCGCAGAGCTTAAGTGACCTACTTTTAAGGTAAGCCAGAGTGGGTGTGGATGGACAGGGGTAGCTGCAAAAGACAACAGTTGATTTATCAGTGATTTCGTTCGAGAATATCAAACAATCACTTAGCATCATCTATGAAAAGTTCCTGCAGATGCTATGCAAACAAGGCTATTGTATAATGCAGAGAGCGCCCGGTATCTGGATACACCATTAGCGACCATGCTATTTTTGTTTAGACGTGGACCCACAGCTTGGCAGAGTGCAGACCATAGCCGCGGTCCTATTGACACCTGGATCAAAGTATCAGGTGTGCCCAGGAAGAGTGAGCGGATGAGAAAGGGGGGAAAGGGTGACGGGTTCTGATTACCTCTTACTTTGTAGAGCTGGTGGCTGTTGGCAGTGCGAATGGCGATTGCCATCCATGCCGGCCTACCAGCGATGCCAACTCAAAAATGTGATTTAGAGCCAGAAATGTGATATCAGGGCTAGTTCAGGGCCAGACCAAACGGTTCGTTCGGGTACTTTTTTGCAAATGTAAAATTATTAAAAATTTGCTAAGAAACTGTGCAAATGCGACCACGTACTGAGTAAATTGGAAAAAATGAGAGAGAAATCCATTTCCCCTCTTTTCATTTTTTTCGTAATTTTCTACTCGCCGAATTTCGACTTACTGAAAAATGAAAACTGTCATCTAAGTGACATCTCAAAAGTTTGACAAACAAAACCCCATTTATTTTCGTCAACGAATGTCGGAGAGGAAGTTATAATTGAATGTTCCTAGAACATTATCAGCGCATTCAAAAAAGTAGGTTTAATAGGTATTTTAGCTTTTAAAAAATTCAAATCCAACTTATTCTGTAAATTTTGCCGTTAACGTTCATTTTACGAATGTCGAAATGACATTTCGTAAACTTTTCGTAAGAAAACCGTTCAGGTACTTCTCTAGAAATTGAGAGACTTCTCTCTCGATTTTTGAGATTTGACATTTTTCATTTTTCACTGAAAGTACACGAACGAACCTATATATCTACACTGTTTTGACGTTTTTCACGTACAAAATACTGAAACAAAATTGAAGTTTTAAATAATTGACTAAATTTTCACAGAAAAAAAGTTTTGCAGCAATAATTAAATGTGTGATGCTTAAAAATATAAATTAAACACAGTGCTAAAAGGTCAATTTACAGTGCTAGATCGCATGAAACAGTGCTAGAATTTCACAATTGGGCTAGGTTTGGCATCGCTGCGGCCTACCATGAATTACTCTACTTACGCCTCCACCTTAACAGAGCTTTAATTAAAGGAAAGAGGCCTAAATGAAAACTGAATGAAATACAGAACAACAAAAAAAATGTACTTCGCTAGCGATGTAGGAATACTATGATCAAATTGTTATTCTAAAGCCACCCACTGAGCGATGAGCGACGATCAAATTTCCAAAGAACCTTTATTTGGCTCCCTGAAATTACGCCAAAAAGTGTTTTGGAAAAAAGACCAAAATAATTGCGGCGTAAAAAAGATAAAAAAAATAAAAAAGAAAATTCACCAGAATGCCAGGAAATTACGCCATATTTTTGGAAAAATAGCCAAAAAGTAAAATGGAAATTACGCCACAAAAAGTTTTTTTTTTTTTGGCATAATTTCCAAGTTTAGTTTGGAAATAAAACCAAAAAACTATTTTTTTTTCTGCCTTAATTTCCAAATTTAATATGGAAATTAGCTCCAAAACCGCCAGCCAACCGGCCAGCGCGCGGTCGAGGAGAATTGTCTTCTCCATCAGCCACTGACTGGGCTTGTAATTTGATGACATACCTTCATATGTTTGAATGCAACATTACAATGTTTGGGTGTAGCACTTGACAAATTACACATAAAACAACGGTTTCCAACTCTGCGCTTTTCGCCTGGTTTCCTACTTCGTCATCGTCATTATCATCCGAAAAATCTTCATCGTCTACAACGCCATCGGCGCAATCTTCACAAAAATAAAAAAGCAAATGTTTGTTATTATCGGACAGTTTATATTGGAGAATTAAATTTACCTTCGAAAATATCATCATATGATTCCATATCCGTACATATTCGATCGCAGACCATCCTATTTAAGAACATAATGCGGGTGTTTTTTGTTTGTCTTCCAATATTTTACTTGCTTCTGCGATTTTTGCATTGTTGTCCCTGTACTTTTTTTTAATAGCTCCCGCTGCACCACCGGTTTCAACCATGTTCATGAAATCACGGCTTTTAAAAAATTCTTCTTCACGAAGAACCTTGTAACGACATGTATTTTTAGTGGCGAAATAAAGAAACCAAATATGCAAAGAAAAGACACGACGTTCACAACGTTATAATAGGTTTATTTCGAATTATCAATTAGAAGTGATTGTACACTAAATTCGTACACTAATGACATTTATGTAATTTGTTTAATATTATAATATAAGGAATTTGTTGGTATATAATGTTTATTGTTTATAATGTGTAAATGTAAATTTTACTTAATATGTGTTGTCATTTGGTGTATTTGTTTCGTCTTCTGTCATCGATGATGAGCAGCTGTATGGATGGGTGTGGGCATTGTTAGTTTTGGAGATGTGCAATAATTGCATTCGCAACAAACCTTTATGAATTTAAAGAAATTGCCTTTTTGTTTTGAAGTAATCGACCAAGAACACCATTATACGCTTCAACAGCAAATGTCGTCCTCAGTTCCTGTTTAAAAACGGATATATCATTTGGTTTTTCCTAGAAAGAAGATAGTATTTTTGGGTACAAAATAAACAACACTGAGAATGTGAGTTTACCCTTTTCAGCCATTGTTTTTCAAAATAAACAACAAACTCGTTAAAAATAGTCATCTTATATGAATCTATTTCAGATTTCAAGATGTCGTAGGCTGATTTAATTGACTCGCTGGGCAGCAATGGCAAAGCCATCATTTTATAATATATTTTTAAGGCATCCTTATTTCTTCTTACATTAGAGAAAAAATTCTGAATTTTGGAGCATTTTTTCCTAATTGCCTGGCAATAATGGAACCAGCATGCTAGGTGAGCTGAGTTTGGAAATACTTTTTTTATGGCGTTTCGCATTCCACGCTCGTAATCCGTCATTATGGCATGAGGTTCAAATCGAAAAATAGTTTCGTTAATATATGAAAATAACCGAGTGTAACAGTTTTCCGTTTTCCTCGACATTAGTATAAATAGGAGTGGATAAATCTGCGAATATACATATTAAAGAGAGAAAAATCATTTTGTTAAATTAGGCTTAATAAAATTACAAATGCAATAAGAGTAAATTAAACTCACATGCTCGAAATAATATATATGGGCGATGAGAAGTTGTGTGAAGCAGCCAATTGGTACAGTTTTAAACGTTGCATCGATTATATATATGCGACTAAACGCAGGAATGTTTTCGTTTATCAGCCGCATTATAGTTTCGGATGCAAAAATGCAGAACTTCCAAGAAAAAATGGATGTGGTTGATCATGTTTGGTAATACTGGATTCCAAATCAACTCCTTTTGAAATGCTTCAATGACTTCTAATGCTGATTTCGGTGAGGCCACAAACATTTTATTCATTAGGTATCTTAAACCTCTTTCAATTTTTGGCAAGTGTATCGATTTACTTGCTTCTTGATTTCTAAAAATAGGGATTAAAGTAACACAAGTTAATTCAGAGTCACATTATTTCTAAAGTTATACCTTTCACAAACCGATCGAAAGGCGGTTCGTATACCGCTCATAGCATTTGTGTCGTTTAAGACTACGGCTGATTTTAAACACTCGTCTTTAATATAGCCGAGCACTTTGAATTCTTTGTATTGACTTTCTTGATCAGGATGATTGTGATCAATAAAGTTTTTTGCCTTCACACACAATCCATCATTGGTTGTTTTCATTTTAGAAGCACAGTTTTTTAAATAACAAATATAGAGAACATCTCCTTTATATTCGGACTTCTTTTTGTAAATTTGTTTTTGCAATACTACGTATAAAAGTTTACTATTTCGTTGTTTTCCACTTATTATTTCATAACTAAAACTTTCCATTTTATCACTTTGCACTCGAACGCGATTATACCACAAAACCATTCACTTTTATACTGATCACGCGTGATCACACGTGCTTCAAAAATGCTCTTGAAACTAGGTAAAAGCATGTAATGTTATGTTATTTTGCGAAAAAAAAACATACATAGAGGGAGTCAAAGAATGCAACCTTTTGGCGCTTTTTTCTTTTCTATTAAAAAAAAAACAACAACTTTTTGGGCGTTTTTTCCTTTTCAATTTTGGAAAAAATACCAAAAAGTTTTTTGGTGTTTTTTCCAAAAATGTTTTTTTTTGCGTTTTCTCAATTTTCTTAAATGGAAAAAAAACCCAAAAGAGTTTTGGAAAAAATGGCAAAATTAGCGGCACTTGTGTCAAAATTTGTATGGAGGTTTTTGGGCTCTCTTTCCATTTTATTTTTTTGGCGTAATTTCAGGGAGCCCTTTATTTGCAATTTTATCAATCAATTTTGGTTCAAATCGATTATACCAGTTTTTAGAAAAAATTAAAATTGCTAAAAGCCGTTATAAAGGAAAGTACCTATACCTGGGTCTAAAATGCGAATTAAAGAATGGCAAGCCCATCAACTCCAAGTATGGAGTTTGAAACCAATTCGTCCATCCGTTTTAATAGTTTAATACAGCAGGTAAATACATTTTTTGTTAATGCACAAATATAAATCATATACCCATCTATCTAATGTATCTATTATAGATAACTCAATTAATGCAACAAAAAAGTAACTCACAAGCCAATGTAAATAAAAGCATCCACCAGTTCTGTGATTAAAATAATCATATTGCTGTTATCAGAATTCACAAATCAAAAATCCATTATACAGAATATTGAACATCTGCAACCCAAAGAGACTTGAATTCATAAAATTATGCAAAATTTTCAATAAGTTTGAATTATTCACACAACCGCATTCGGCTTCACATGCGATACTGATCCCATGCAAGCGAAATTCGTCATGCAAATCATGTTATCATTGTTTTTCAATCAGTCTATACTCTATATGGTACAAAAACCACAGCTCTCACATTCGGATTCGACACTCCGACTCCAACCATCGGGAAACAAAATAAGCAAACATCCCACATCGACATCCACCACAACCATGCCAACCAGACATTATACTCTTCTATTATATAAAGAGAGACAAATATATCAGTTGCGACATGAATAATGACTGGCAACACATCACATCAGACCGTCATCTCGCAAATCAGAGATTTTCTCCTCAATTAGATTTATTTTGAAAACTCGCATTTAATTCTGGACGAGGCATGCGGGCGTTCCTGATATACCCACTGCCAGCCACTCCACCCACGCTTATCGGTCGATATTTAGTTGACAGAACTAATAGTACATCAATCAATGTCGAAGGCGAATGTAAATCATTATACCATTGTTTACAATTGCACACAGAGGTTCAATTGGGTGTGTTCGTATTCACGTATAGCACACACTAGAGGCAAAAGTATATTTGCCATCCGGTGGATCGACAGTTGTGCTGAATGAATTTGACTACCATAATCACATCCTGTGCGGGACAACTAATCATTAATTTGCGGGAGCATAATTGTTGTGTGCCACAGGGAAACTACTCCCACTCCCAGTTCCATTCCCACCCGCACGGTTGACAATTAGAGTTTTTTTTGTCATTGTCAGCCCATGTCAATGGTTCAATTGACATTTTATTGTACGAACTTAGTATCCTCCTTTGTAGCTATTTTTCCGCTGGCTCCAATATTACAACAAACTCATTAACAGGCATTTTTCCTGACATCCGTTGCACTGTAAATGTTGGTCCAATGAATTCCTATTGACAGTGTCAAAAACATATGCAGCAGAGAGCATTGTCATTGTAATAACGACTCCCGAATGACAATGTGTTTGGCAACTATGGAGATAAGTATGTGAGCGCGTAGTATCTGTAGGCTGTCAATTTACCAAACGATGACCATAAGTAATATACGGTACCTTTTCGCTGTTAACCCTCATCGTCATCCATTGGATGTATGTAGAACTTAAACTTGTTTTTATAAATAAGTAGGTACATGTTTGCGGAGTGAAGCGGCTGGCTGTGGCGGCGTGGTTTAAAACGCCCGGAGTTCAAAAAGCCATCAGATAGAAGAAGAAGGCTTAGGTGTGGATTCACTTTGGGGACTCACCTTATCGAAACCGGTACATTGAGGCGCGAAGTACTTGCAAATTGGCTGTTAAAGCAGCCAAGGAACAATCTTGGAAGGAGTTCGGCGAGAAATTAGACCGTGGGCACAGATTTGCAAGCAAGGTGTTCTGGCAGACCATCCGCGCGCCGTCTTAGAGGAAGGAAGTGGAACATTATTGAAGGAGTCAAATCCAAAGATGGTACACTTATTTCCAATGAGAAGGACATCTTGCGCAGTACATTGAGGATGACAGATCCATCACCTTAAGCAGTGCGGAAAATAGTCCCACGGTAGAGGAAGTCACTTTTGCGATCAAATCGCTAAAAGCGGGGTAACTCCCATAGATTGGCAGATTGGGGTGATTGTGTCCCTTTTTTAAAGAAAGGGGATAAAAGGGATTGCTCCAATTACAGGGGTAGGTATATCACTTTTAAGTCTCCCCGGAAAAGTCTTTGCCAAGGTGCTGGAAACTATTAGGAGATAAGCATTGCGGTTTTCGTCCCGGCAGAAGCACAACCGACCAGTTATTCACTCTCAGAATGGTACTTGAGAAGGCTTGGGTGTATGCTATACCTGTTAACGCATGCTTCGTAGATTTGGAGAAATCATATGACCGAGTCCCTCGAGGTAAACTCTGGAGTGTATTACAGGAGTATGGAGTTGACGGTTCTCTCTTGAGAGCCTTTCAATCTCTTTACACAAACTCTAAAAGCTGTGTTCGGGTAAACGGTGTTAAATCAATACCTTTCACCGTGGGCGTTGGACTTCGCCAGGGGTGCGTCTTGTCTCCTCCCCTTTTCATTACTTATATGAACTGGATGTTACAGCGCAGTCTTGGCGAAGAACGTTTCGAATTGGGAGATCTGAGGATAAGTCATTTGCTCTTCGCCGATGACTTGGTCGTTTTTGGGTCCTGTCAGACTGAACTTCAGCGCGTACTCGATCGATTTGCAGCCATTTGTGTTGAAGCTGAGATGAAGGTAAACGTGAACAAATCTGAAGTGATGGTAGTCTTCAGAACGCCTTTTCAATGCACTCTGAATGTTAGTGGAGTCCCATTGAAACAGGTGGAGAAGTTCAAGTATCTCGGGGTCTTATTCACGAGTGATGGAAGGAGCAATGCTGAGTTTTCCGGAGGTGGGTGAATTTTGAGACAGCTTGGTCATTCTGTTATCAGGAGGACTGAACTTGGTGTCAAAGCTAAGTTGTCAGTCTTTAATTCGGTGTTTGTTCCAACTCTTACCTATGGTCATGAGGTTTGGGTAATGACCGAAAGAATAAGATCGCGAATACAAGCTGCCGAAATGGGATTCCTCCGTTGTATTGCTGGTGTGACCCGTAGAGATCGCATAAGAAATACCAGAATATCTACGTGAGGAACTCAATGTCGAGCAGCTACTTCTCCGGACTGAGCGGGCCATGCTTCGGTGGTTTGGTCAATGGTCATGTTAAACGCATGTCCTTAACCAGGATCCCAAAACGTACTATGGAATCCTTACCATCAGGCCGGCGTCCTCTAGGTAGACCAAGGATGAAATGGTTAGATCAAATCTATAATATCTCCTATACCTGTATGGGGATTGGCCTTAATGATTTAGAGTCCATGGCGGAGAATCGATAGCTATGGAGGGTCCACTTAAGCAACCTACACCCGCAACCCACTTAAGCGGACCATTCAAAATGAATGAAGTAGGTACTATGGGAAAGATATTGCTCTCGTACAAATTTCAAACTCGAGTTAATAATCAATTCAGAAATTACCATCGCAATTCTGTCAGCGGTCTACATCAGCTGAAAAGTTTATTTTTTTGTTTTAAACTTCGTATAAGGCCAGACTATAGGTTTACACTTTCATCAAAATCAGAAAAAAAAGAACCCTTTGTGAGCGCGACCTAAATACAGTACTAAAACTCATTGACACTTGAAAGAAACAAAACTCAGCTAACGAATGATAGTAATGACAGATAATGCAGAAGAGATGGAAGAAGAAGTGATTTTTTATGACGGTGGTTAGAGACGATCGTATAAGTCGAATGGGAGTCGGTAGAGAACTTTAAATCGATAAGTAATTTAAGCATCACGTTTGTTATTAGTATTAAGAAATTGAAGTGAGTAAAGCAAATTCCAAAAAACCTTTAAAGGACCTGAAAAGTAATCTTACAAAAGAGAGACATTTTGGCGTCCACTAATAAAAAGAACTGCAATCAGCAAATGTCAACCGCTTTCCAGACCCCCTATAAAAGCCCAAGATGACCATTTTCCAGGAAGCAATTAAAAGTTTTCACGTAAAGGAATAGCTACTTGCTAACATTCTGAAATCTCTTTTTACAATTGCCCAGATGTCAATCATTCAGAATGTACTAAAGCAAACGGATAAATCGACAAAACTAAAATTTATGGATATCATTTATATTTCAGATAATAACTCGCTTTTGCATTTAGAACGAGGTTTTGAAATTGAGGTTTACATCAAATGCTATCGGCGAAAATGGGATACCAATGCGATTTGTAAAACTGATTTTACCCTGACACATATTATCAACCACTTCATTACCACCTCAACTTTCCCAAAATCTTGGAAAATATCTCGAGTTGTACCTGTTCCGAAAAAAAAAAACACTTCGACATCTGCTGCTGATTTCAGACCAATCAGAATTTTAGCGTGCCTGTCAAAAGACCTTGAGAAACTCATAGCAGGACAGGTTATTGAACACTTATCTCTTAATAGCCTCCTGTATGGAGTCAATCGGGTTTTAGGTCTAACCACAGTTGTTCATCTGCGATGGTTATTATTGTAGAAGACTTAAGAAAAGAGATTGATAATGGATGTGTGACGCTTGTCTGCTTGATTTCTCAAAGGCTTTTGACAAGGTTAACCATAAAATTGGTAACAGTGCGGTGAAACTTTTTGAAAACGTTCTTTCAAATAGATTTCAGAAAGTGCTAACTTCCGAATCGTCTTCCGCTCTTTCGCCAGTGAAGCAGGGTGTTCCACAAGGTTCAATACTTGGTCCCATTATCTTTTGTATGTTTATAAATGACCTGTTATCTGTCTGTAAACATACTTTGGTCCATCTCTATGGGGATGATGTTTAGCTCTACTTGGTCAGGCCATTTAATAATACAGCAGAACTTGTAGGCAACCTAAATGAAGACGTCTAGTATTTATTTATGGTCTGTATCTAATGGATTACTTTTAAATCCAGACAAGTCTCAAGTTATACCCATATTTAAAAAAAATACCCATCCAAACGTTACCTGATGTCATGCTCTCTGATTGGAAATTAAAGATTGTTCATACTGTTACTAGACTGGGATTTGTTATCGACTCAAACTTATAAGGATACGACCATATAAACCACTTAATAAGAAGTATTTATGGATGGCTAAGTAAACTGTGGTTAAGTGCAGATTTTGTCTCATATTAAATCATATCACCCGGCTGTGGAGACTTGCCCGAGTATAGTTGGTTTACAGAAGCTCTTCAGCACCAAAAAAAAACTACTTTTAGAATTCCATCCACTCCTAAACACCCATAAGTACTGAGAAATTCTCGTTATACTAGTTATCCTCGGTCCTAAACTTAACTGGCAAGAGCTCGACGAATAGAGCCTCACCAGCATTGCTTGCCCGATTCATAAGAAAGGAGACCCTCTAAACTGCAACAACTATAGAGGCAATAGTCTCCTTAACATCGCTTACAAGATCCTGTCTGCCGTACTGTGTGAACGCCTGAAACCATTTGTCAACGAACTGAGTGGACCCTATCAGTGCGGAGTTAGGCCCGGTAAGTCTACAACCGGCCAAATATTCATACCTACTACCGCCAGATCATGGAGAAAATCCAGGAAGTCCAAATCGATACTCACCATCTATTTATCGATTTTAAAGCCGCATATGACAGCATTTATACTGTTTATAGAGACGAGCTATACCTAAAGAGCCATGTCTAGTTTTGGCATCCCAAGCAGACACCAAGGAGACTCTATATAAGACACTCATCATCTCAGTAGTGCTTTATGGTACATAATCATGGACGTTATAAAAGGCGGATGAACATCTTGTTGGTCGCTTCAAACGAAAAATTCTTGGAGTGATTTTCGGTCGCGTTTGCGTTGACGGGCTTTGGAGGGGGATATTTAAAAGCGAACTCATCACTCGACTTAGATGGCCAGGATATGTAGAGCGAATGAACACCAACGCTGCGGCGCGAGTATTCGATTTTAACTCGGAGGTTTGGGACAAAGCAGTATAGAAGACCTCGCCATAAGTGTCGCGCAAGTGGAAGGGGATCTCAATCAACTTGGAGCGCGTAACTGGGTGCAGTTAGCCAAAGATCGCGATAACTGGAGCTGCGTACTGCGGTTGATGCCCAGGTCCACCCCGGACTGTAGCGCCATCTAAGTAAGTAAGTAACTGGCAATCTAGATCTAGAGTATAATATGGAAGGCCGCCACTTTTGTAGCAAACATTTTGTCAAAAAGTGGGGACTTCCACCAAAAATAGGTTAAATATCGGCTTATAATGTCGACAAAGTAAACACAAGTACAAAATTGGAACCACAGTCAATCAAGTCTAACCGAAGGCGCCTACGTACCCTCTGCGATCCAGCATCCAGGTTCTTCGATAACACTACGGAGTTATCAGGATTTCAAGAATATAAAGTAGATCTCCTGCACTTCATTAAGAGAACCAACTGGTTGCCAAGCCAGCGTTAGCGTTACGTGATGCGTCCCATATAAATCCCAGCAGCTCCTGTAAAAGTCTATGTAAGGATGGGGGCACAATGACATGTCCATGACCGCACAATTGACAGTGAGTAATCGGGTGTCAGTCGGAGTTGACACGATCGGAATTAACACCTACATGACGACCTTATGAGTCAATTCATCTGACGTCAGCATTTCAAGAATTGACCCGTTTCGTGACATGTGTAATCGTAGCTTTTAATCAAGAAGGCAGGCCATTACCAATTATTATTGAGAAACTATATTTGCTTCCAAAATGTTTGACGCAGTGTCTACTATTTTTTGCCACTATAAAAACATAAAAATTTCTAAAACACTCTACCATATTGGTTGCTGAATTTATTTCTCTTTCAGCCACCAGTTAAGAACTGCTAAGGACTACTGTTTGCTATCCCTAAATACAACCTCCTTGACCCAAATTTAACCTTTCATTCTGCATAAAACAGATTCCTGCATCTTCATGAGTTATGACGGTGTCATAATTTACGGCCAAACTCTACACAATACTAAATCGCATCCTCTCTAAGACGGGATAAAAAATGAGACACTCTCCCTTGAGCAAGCAATGAGTGATGCACTGCACAAAACCCCATAACACAGAAAGGATATGCATTTATAAAAATAGAACACGACACCAGTTTGAGTTCACCTATACACATTCTGCTTCAACACCTTCCATCAATGTCCGTCTATCTATTGCATCAATAATGACAACTCACCAGGAAGAGATAAAAGTGACCCATCCCCAAGGGCTAGTAGATATAAAACAGTTCGACGTCCAACAGATCAGAACAAAATGCCAGTAACAGGCCATCCAATCAACTTGCACGTGGATGCTACTACTATATCTGTCTATCTGGTCGTACGTACATACTTCAGGAGCTCAGTTTGATGGCGATATGGAGGATTAGTAACATATTTATGATATGCGACCCTGGAGCGAAATGCACAACCGAAGCACGTAATGGTGCCCTCTCGCAGTATATGTATAGGTATGTTAGTACTCTAACTCTATAGAGCCCATCATTTCAGCCTCTGGAAAGAAGAACGCTTGGTCCAGCTTTATTAAGTGCTTACCAGACCGTATACTACGTATAAGGCACAGAAAGAAAACACCCCTTCCGTGTTTACTCGCGTAATCCTTGCTATGATGGTACAAGAATGTGATTCGCATCCTTTTTTCGACAATCTGTTCTAAATTCCACCATGGCGTGTTTGTGTTTTTCTTTTGCAGGAACAAAAAAAAAAAAAAAAATGTAGGACAGGATGAGAAATGGTGTCGGATCACAGGTGTTGATTTATGTCCCGTTTAAACTTTCGCTGTATCAGGTGTCATGTTTTTCACGCAGTAAATCGAGCATCTTTCAAAAGTGCACTGAGAAATATTTTTATAAAATATGAATGTGTTCAATTCCTTACGGATGCATACGTGATAGGAACACAAACACACGACGAGGACCTGTAAAGATATTTCCCTTGTCAATCGATCTGCCTTAATTTTCCTTGTGTTTGTGTGTTGCGACGAGAAGTGTACGTACGTATCTACGTACATTTTCGATTAAATCACGTGTGTGTTGAAATAGATTTGAAGCGAAACGTTGTCGGGATTTTGGATTTTTTTTATGTTTCCTCTGATTCAGTTTCTGCTGCCCTTGTTTTAGGCATTCTTTTTAATTGAGTTTGGGATGTACACATTTTTGCAAAGAGCGCCTGGAATTGCTTTGTCTGTCCGGGTCTGCAGCTTTATTTGCAATTTATTTTCGAATGAAAGTTTAAAATATGTATATAGTGAACATAGTTTTTTTTTAAGGGGTTTTTATTTCCCTCACAGATTTCTGTGTAGAATTGGTAATGTAGGCGAAATAGTTATAGGCAGTTTTTAATAAATAAAACGCACGACCGGGTAAACGTACCCGAAGGGCGCAGCGCATGGAATTAGTTTTGCTTAATAATCCAATAACAAGAATTATGACTGCAAATTTGGTTCCTGTTAATTATATTTACTTACTTAGGTATTTACTTAATTACTTAGATGGCGCTACAGTCCGGGGTAGACCTGGACCCGCTTCCCCAGTTAGCACGATCATTGGCTAACTGCCTCCAGTTGTGCACTACAAGTTGATTGAGGTCCCCTTCCACTTGTGCGCGCCACCTAAGGCGAGGTCTTCCTCTATTGCGTTGTCCCTCCGGGTTTGAATCGAAGACTCTTCGGGCCGGAGAGTTGGTGTCCATTCGCTCTACATGTCCTAGCCATCTTAGTTGACTGATACGTACTTTTCTGACCAAGTCGATGTCGCTGTACAGCTCTTAGAGTTCGCTGTTAAATCTCCTCCTCCAAAGCCCGTCAACGCAAACGGGGCCGAAAATCACTCGAAGAATTTTGCGTTCGAAACGAATAAGAAGATTTTCATCCGCCTTTGTTTACTTCCACGCTTCTGCGGCCTAGCAGGACTGGGATGATGAATGTCTTATATAGAGTCTCCTTTTGTATTTCTTGACAAGGCCTTCGCCTTACTAGTCATTCGCCTTCTTAAACCAAAGAAGCAGTAGTTGGCAATCTTTTGTTTGATTTCTGATGTGATGTCATTTTCAGAATTAATAGCGGAGCCGAGGTAGACAAAGTCCCGAAATACCTCAAAGTTATAACTGTCTATCGTGACGTTCTGTCCGATTCGTCGATGTTGTGTGTCCCTTCTTGTTGACAGCATATATTTCGTTTTGCCCTCATTCACCACTAAACCCATTTTTGCCGCCTCTGTACTGAAACTTGCAAACGCACCAGTGACAGCTCGCTGTGTTCTGCCAATGATGTCGATGTCGTCAGCGTATGCAAGTAGTTGCACAGACTTTTGGAAAATTGTGCCCCTGGTGTTGGCTTTCGAGTTTTGCACAATTTTCTCAAGAATGATGTCGAAAAAGACAGTGCAGCACCTTGTCTAAATCCTTTTTTGACATCAAAGGTCTCGGTGAGATTGTTTCCGACCTTTACGGAACAGCGACCGTTCATCCTCCATTATCATTCTGCACAATCTGACAAGTTTGGCAGGGATGCCAAAACTAGACATTGCTCTGTATAGCTCGTCTCTGTAAATACTGTCATATGCGGCTTTGAAATCGATAAATAGGCGATGAGTATCGATTTGGACTTCATGGGTTTTCTCTATAGGATCTGCCGTAATGTGAATATTTACTTGGCCCAAAACCGCACTGATAAGGCCCAATCAGTTCGTTGACAAATGGTTTCAGGCGTTCACACAGTACGGCAGACAAGATCGATGTAATCGATGTTAAGGAGACTGATGCCTCTATAGTTGGCGCAGTTTAGAGGATATCATTTCGTATGGATCGGGCAAACAATGCTGTGGCTTGCGGTTTTTTTCCATGTCCTTAGTACCGACTGTGACTCCTCTAAGGTTTCCTTGTTCGTCTCTTCAGACCTCTTCAGTGCCTCTTGCGTCGATCGCAACATGGTCAATTTGATTGACGGTTCGATAATCTGGTGACCACCATGTTCCTTTAGGGATACTGAGTGCTGGCTGTAGTAACCTTACGCCCCGCAGCAAAATCGATTGGCCTAAAGTACACAGCATGTAGCAAACCACTTACGTAAGGATCAAGCAATGCTGGTCTAGCATCGCCGCATCGGATTTGTGAAAATAGATCTTTACTTGGTCATGCGTCATGCACATGCTCATTGCTCATGCAGTCATGCCCAAAGCCCAAAAGGTTGTGTTGCATTTGCAGCAACGTCAAGCAAAGGTGATGTAGTTAAGTTGTGATGAATCCTAAAAGTACACGGTATGTAGCAAGTCACATACGTGTGTAGCACTGACGTCTTTTTTACGTCAGCGAATGGTCCCAATAATGGGTACATGCCGCGTACAATCTCTCTTTGTGCACTCTCTGTTGACGTCAGAGCTACATACGTGTGTGGCTTGCTGGCTTAATAGTAGCGATACTCCTATTGCCGGTTTAGCGGGTTTTCTAATTTAATTTGGTGAACGTAAAATAACGAAAACAATGGGCAAGTCTAATTATACTGTGTTTTAGATTTGTAAAGAAAATACCACGTACTACAACGGATTCTGCTAATTCTAGCACTTCACATCAGGTGTTGAAGGAAATAGATTCGGTTCGGACTGAAGTAGTGCACATGAAAACTTGAAGATCGGTAGCATCGAGCGTTCAAATAGGTATAATTGGTAGTGAGAGCGACAGCCAGAAAGATTCTTGAAAATCAATGTTTGTAGCCGTATGATGGAAGACCATGATGAAGTAACCGATTGATGTTTTTATGTTGGATGTACATAAACAGGTGCTCATAAGCCAAAGAAATCATTTAGAAAAGCACGAGAAGACATCGAAACCCATTATAAAAATTCAAGACGCCAAGGAGATAGAAAAGATATCAAAATCATCTTCCTTAGCATAGCATAGCAGCGTTTTCCAAGCAGAGGTCCTGGCAGTGACAACAGCAGCCCGTGAGTCTGTGGTAAGGGCAATACCACCTGAAGGTATTACTTTCTTTATCCACAGCCAGGCAGCAATAAAAGCCATTACTGCACCAGAAATAAAATCGAAGCTTGTGAAGTGCTGTCGCGAAGAACTCAAGGCTCTTGGTACACAGCACAAGGTATCACTCTGCTGGGTTCCGGGACATGAAGGCATTTCAGGCAATGAGAAAGCAGACGAATTAGCAAGACAAGGTTCGACAGCTGTTTCAGAACAAGCTGATCCCTCTGTGGATATCCCGCCTTGCACATTAAAGCTTGAAGCAGGGAGGAAAGCCACAAGAGAGGCGAACGCAAGATAGGCCACCTTAAACACTTGTAACACCACAAGAATGCTACGGCCGTCCATCAACGAATCCAAAACCGAGAAGATAATGCGGAAGGATAGGAAATCCCTGTCCACCCTCGTAGGTATCATAACAGGACACAACACCCTGCGGTACCATATGAAGAAAATGGGTTTAACGGAAGAATAACTTTGCAGAGGCTGCGGTGATGAGGAAGCTCTTGAGGATACAACCCACTTCCTATGTCACTGCCCAAGTCTCCAACACACCAGGTACAAATTCCTAGGGAGTCACTTCTTCAACGACCTGGACGAGCTTTCCAGCACATCAATAGACAAGATAATGAACTTCGTCAAATCAACAAGATGGTTTGTATGTAGCAGCACAGAAAGTAATTTGAATGCAGGGTTATAATGGGTAAGGGACAACCTCTTTCCCCCTATGGGAATCACAATGGGTCAGTATTGACCTGAGTGTGGCACGGAGAAATCCTCGCCAGCCCACAAACCTAACCTAACCTAAAATCATCTTCCTTAGTGTCTACCGGACAGGTTCTACTTGACAAAATGGCGAGTCATGCACTTGGCACACTTCTATATTTCATTAAATTTAAAACAAGTAAAAGTTTTATCCTTTGATACCCTCTCCTACATACAAGCCATGCAAAATGTTTTCCGTGTGAGATAGTATTATTATGTACTCGCATGGATTTAATATTGGTTTTGTATAGGTGGCACTAGAACTACTTGACCGACATAGCCAATTTTCGTTTCAGAAAGTGATCCTGATTCAGAATATACATATATACTTTATAGGGTCTCCGGTGACTCCTTCTTGGCATTACAAATGTAATGACAAAGTGAATATTTTTTTTATTTTTTTTTTATAATAGACACGCACTAAAGAGATTATGACTACTCCTTTAATGTAGGTTGAACTACACAGCGCGGGCGTTAAGGAAATGAGGATAGATGTGATAGGAGAAACCGATGCACATTGGTTTTAAATGTCTGTAAATTGTAACAAGGAGGAAAAACAGAGTTTGGTAAAGCATTCCACATTCGTGATGTACGGCTTAGGAATGAATCTCTATATTTCATAGTACGTCCGAAGATAGGCTGCATGGTAAACTGATGAGCATTCCTAGCATGACGAGTATTGCGGTTGAATTGCTGGAGGGGTGGAATGCAGCTGGCAATTTCGTTTGAGCACTGTTTTTTAAAAAAGCGATAAAACAGCGAGAGGCACGTAACATTTCTGCGATGTTCAAGCGAATTAATAGAGTTCGCGATATTTATGTCACCGATAAGTTTTAACGCACGATTTTGGATCCTATCCAGTAGGCGCAATATGGTTTTGGGCGCACCAGACCAGATGTGAGAATTGTACTCAAGTTTTGGGCGAATGAACGCCTTGTATATTGTAGCCAGATCAGAAGGGCTACAAAGAAGGGGTAAAATATTTCTTGCACCGTTTGAGAAAACCTAGACATTTCGCAGCATTCTTGGCGACTTCGTGTATATGGTCATTCCAAAGAAGGTTGTCATGGACGCACATACCGAGAATGGAAAGTCTTTCGGTTTCGGTGATGCAAGTGCCATTCATGGATAATGGCTGTAGGTTCGGGTTTCGCTTAAGAGACAGCAGACAGCATTGTGTTTTTGAAGCATTAAATTCCACTCTATTGGCTGAACAACATTTTAAAATGCTATCAAGTTCGGAATTCAATGAGCTTAACATACGTTGCCGTTCCAGTTCTACGGCCGAAGAGCAGGGACGTAAGTCTTGGAAAGAATATGAGAAGCTAAGAGTGCTGTCATCAGCGAAGTAATGAATTGGATTAGTAGAAGTTGCAGATAAGAGATCATTGGGGAGCCTTGGGGAACACCAGCATTTATATGGTGAGTTTCAGACTTAAAACCATCCAAAACAACTTGAATTGAACGGCCAGAAAGGTAGTTTCTAATCCATTGAATAAGAGACGCATCGATGCCATAAGCACGCATTTTCGACAAAAGAGCTTGGTGCCAAACTCTGTCAAATGCCTTTGAAATATCAAGCGCAACAGTCTTCGTTTCACCGAAGTGATGGAGAGATTGGTTCCACTTCTCGGTGAGATAAGTCATCAAATCACCAGTGGACCTGTTGCCACGAAAACCGTACTGCCGGTCATTGAGGAGTTTCCGTGATTCAAGATATTTCATAAGCTGACGGTTTATCAGCGTTTCCATGACCTTAGAAAGAATGGACGTAAGTGCTATGGGTCGGTAATTGGTGGGAGAAGAAGATTCGCCTTTTTTAGGGACGGGCTGGACAAATGCTGTTTTCCACCTACTCGGAAAGAGTCCAGAAGAATAGGACAGATGAAAAAGCTTACGCAGTGGTTTTGCCAGCGTGGAAGAACACCTCTTCAGAACCATGGGGGAGATACAGTCTGGACCAACGGATTTATTTATGTTGAGATCTTAAAGTACTCTTGCGACTGTACGAGTGCGAAAATGGATTGGTCCCATGGTAAATTCGACGCACTCGAGTACAGGTGCAGACAAAGCGCAATCTGGGAGCATCGAACTAGCTGCGAAATGTGCAGCGAGCAGATTAGCTTTGTCTAAAGAGCTGACAGCTGGAGTGTCATTGTAAATGAGCGTTGGGATCGCTGATGAGGCCGAATTCTTAATATTTTTTACAAATGACCAAAAGTTTTTACTACCCTTGGGACATTGTAGTATTTTTTGCCTCAACTTTTGGTCATATGAGAATTTGACACGCTTTATAAGTGCATTGCAGTCATATCTGGCTCGTTTAAACTTCTTTCGGTTTTCCTCAGATGGATTGGATTTTGGTTTGATACTCTTTATCCTGTTAGGGATAAAGGATTTCATACCTAAGGTGATTGTTGAGAAACGGATTGTATATTATTTTATTTATTTGTTTGTTTAAAACGGACTTAATTCTGTTTATTATTATTATTTGTTTATGTTAAAATTTGTTTGAATCTTAAATCTAAAATTTGATACAAATAATTTCCTAAAATTAGTTTACCAAACATTACATATAGTTCCCTATTGTTCGATTAAAATGTACAATAAGTAACGTGATTGCTCTCACTAATTAGCTGGTGGTAATTCCGTTGTGCTTGCAATCATATTCGAATGCAGGTTGTGCTTATCATCTCTTGATGACAAACTCAACTGTATTCGCCTATGAGAGCAAATACTGGTTTTTTTTTGGAGATTTGCAAGCTGCACATTAGCAGCATTTTCGTCACTTTTGTAGCAACCACCGAGCAGAGCAGTCGTGTCGTGATCAAACTTTGCATCTACAGTCCGCTAATTAATCAAATTAAATTGTTGATAAAATTGCAATAAATTCAATATTATAACGTTTTGAATGTTGAGTTTAATTTGAACATTCGGCAATTTCATATCAAAATTGGTCCTTCGAGCCGGATTTTGTTCGCTTTCCGATATTCGTTTTCTTCGCTTGCTGGTGGTTGCTAGACTTTCTGAGGACTCCAAAAGGTAAAAATTGCATTTCATTTTACGAGTGCCTGTTCCTGCTGGTGTATGTTTGGATTGCTGTTGTTGTTGCTGCTAGGACTATTCGCTCTTGCCTATATAGGAGTCTGTTAAGACACACTAAATTGCTGTTTGTAGGTGTTAGATTGTGGTGTATCTAAAGCACGTGGTCGGTATTTCGGTGAATTCTGGTAGAAAGTAGCAAAAATGGAAGCACTAAAGCAGGTTCGTGGACACATCAAAGGTTCTATTACTCGGGTTTATAATTTTGCTCAAAATATTCCCGCCGATACTGAATCCACTGTTCTAGAGGTTCGATTGGAACGTCTGGAAGAGGCGTGGAAAGAATTTTGCCGAAACCAAACCGAACTCATTGAATTCCATGAGGAAGCAGGATATGTAGATCCTGAATCAGATTTCGAGGCTGTTGAAACCAAATATCTTTCGGCTAAATGTGTGATCGTGAAGGCCATTAAATGTGCCAGGCAGCTTCCCGCGCGTGATGAAGCTTTGACCTCTAAACTAGCGACTCAACAAGCTGCGCTTCTTGAACATTTGGGGAAGTCTGCTTCCACAAGCGCTGATAAAAAAACTGATTCCGAACTAGGTCTTCCAATACTGCGAATACCGCAATTCTCAGGTGATTATCGCGAGTGGCCGGGTTTTCGGGACATGTTTTTGAAAAATATAGACTGCAACAAGAATTTGTCCGGTGCAAGTAAATTTCAATATCTCAAATCGTACCTCGGTGTTGAACCGCTAAAGCTGCTTAATAATTTGACCATTTCCGATAGCATTTACGAGGAAGCATGGGAAAAACTTGAGCGTCGATATGACAAACCGTTGTCTATTATAAATGCTTACATCGAAAGCTTTCTGAAATTGCCTAACGTTTCATCAGGTGATTATGTCCAGTTACGCAAACTAGTGGACAGCGCTGATGAGGTTCTCCGTGGGTTATCTGCTTTGAAGGCTGAAGGCAGAGACCCGTGGCTCGTGTATTTGTTGCTCGGTAAGATAGATGTTGAATCGCGTCAGGCTTGGGCATTAGAAAATAAAGGCTCCGAAGACTCTACAATCAAATCCCTAATAACACTCTTAGAGGATAGGTGTGATGCATTAGAATCTAGTGAACCAAAAGCTCGCGCCAATAAAAACTCTCGTACCGTGAATCATTCGAATATTAAGAGCTTAAATACGGTCAAATCGGTGTGTCCCAAATGTAAGGAAAACCACTCCCTCCCCCAGTGTACAGTTTTCTTATCTATGTCTGTAAGTTCTCGTCGCACTTTCGCTCGCGATCAACGGTTGTGCTACAATTGTCTTGGTACTAACCACTCTTCGGTAAGATGTCGAGTTAAGGCTCGCTGTTCATTGTGTAACGCTCGTCATCACAGTTTGGTACACCCTGAGGACCATAATCGCCCTAATAATCGAGAGGAGGTTCCAGTCGAAGCTGAACCTAGTACATCAGCTCCCTCTCCGTCTGTTGTAAGTCATCATATCAGACATGATTCCCGTCCTTCTGGTATTTTACCTACTGTCGTCGTAAAGGTATTAGATGTTAGCGGATGTTATCATTTTGCTCGTGTTCTCCTCGATACCGGGTCACAAGTATCTTTCGTTACCGAAAACTTGGTGAAGAAGTTGGGCCTTCGTCGTCGACACGCGCGGTTACCTATCTCGGGAATCTCGTCGTTGGAAGCAGGTGTTACACAAGGTGCGGTAACCTTGACTTTAGGTTCTCGCTTTGAATATAACATAATTGATATTGATGCCTATATTTTGAAGACCATTACCTCGCTAACTCCTTCATTGCCCTTTGATTGTGGTCACCTATCATTTCTTACGTCTCTTCCTTTGGCTGATTCAGAATTTCATACTCCAGGCCCTGTTGATATTCTGCTGGGAGCAGATAAAGCCTGGAGTATTCTTCGAAATGGTCATCGTACTGATGAAAGTGGAAACGTTGTTGCTCATGAAACGATATTTGGTTGGGTGATTACTGGCAAAACACCAGATAAAGAAATAGTATCGCTGCATGTAGGAATTGATCTTGACGTCATGTTGAAGTCGTTTTGGGAAATAGAGGAACTGCCTCACAAACTTTCCCTATCGCATGAAGAGGATAAAGTAGATGCTCATTTTTCTCAAACCTTTGCTCGCGCATCTGACAATAAGTATATGGTTGAGCTTCCCTTTCGTCAGGAAAACATTTCGTTTGGCAACACTATCTCGGGTGCTTTGTCTATGTTGTATGCAATGGAGCGTCGCCTTTCGCGTAATGAAGATCTTCGGTTGGAATATTGCAAGTTTATGCAAACTTATGAGGAGTTGGGGCACATGGAACGCATCCCAGATGATGATATAGAACCAACGTCCGGCAGTGTGTTTTATTTGCCACACCATGCAGTTGTCACTAACAAGCTTCGTGTTGTTTTTAATGGTTCGCATAAGGATACAAATGGTGTTAGTCTCAATGACATGCTTCACATAGGGTCGCCACTTCAACGCAACTTGGTTAAGGTTTCGATTCGTTTTCGCTTGCATAAATATGTTTTCTGTGCGGACATAGTAAAGATGTTTCGCCAAATTTGGGTTCACCCAAAACACCGAAACTTCCAGCGAATAGTATGGAGAGCAAATCCACAAGACCCAGTTGTACATTACCGTTTATGCACCGTAACATACGGAACATCACCTGCTCCTTACCTGTCCATCAAAGTGGTTTACCAATTAGCGCATGACTACCGACACAAGTTTCCGCTCGCTTCGCAGGTAATTTTAGAAGAAATGTATGTAGATGATGTGCTGACGGGGTCAGATTCGATTGAACAAACCTTGGAGTTGCAAAGGCAGCTAGTGGATATGCTGGCATTAGGAGGATTAGAATTGAGCAAGTGGAGCTCCAACTGTTGGCAAATTTTACGTGAGACGGAGTGTCAGGAAAAGGTTTGCATGGATTTGAATAGTGCATCTCAGTGTACTAAGGTTCTCGGTCTGATGTGGAATCCTCACAGTGATACATTTACTTTTAAAGTTGACTTAGATGACCAGTTGTTGTTGCCTACCAAGCGGAAATTGTTATCCGAGGTCGCAAGGATTTTTGATCCTATGGGTTTCCTGGCTCCTTCTACCATTTTATTCAAAATGTTGTTTCAGGAGTTATGGGTTGCGGAAGCAAAGATCGGTTGGGATGATTTCCTGCCGAATGATATCGCAGCAAAATGGAAATCCTACCGGAGGGAACTATCCTATTTTGGAAAACTTAGAATTTCGAGGCGTTTTACCCTAAATTCTCAACGTTTTGAACTAATAGGATTCTCCGATGCGTCCGAAAAGGCTTATTCCGCTGTCGTTTACAGTCGTAGCTTCTCCGAAGATGGTAGTGTTGAGATTCAGCTGGTTGGGGCTAAAACTCGCGTCGCGCCGGTAAAGCAGCTGTCCATTCCCAGACTGGAGTTATGTGGGGCACTTCTTTTGTCTCGATTGATTGAGGTTATTCGGTCGTCGGTGGATATCGACCCAGTCAACATTTATGCCTTTTGTGACTCAAAAATTGTTTTGAATTGGTTTTCTTCTCCTCCCAGAAGATGGAACACTTTCGTCGCGAACCGCACTTCGGAAATTTTGGAATCATTGCCTCGGTCGTGCTGGCATCATGTTTGTTCAACCGAAAACCCTGCAGATTGCGCATCGAGGGGAGTCGAACCCAAAAAACTTTTGGAATTAGAGATTTGGTGGAAAGGTCCAGCTTGGTTACAACAGGACTTAGATCAGTGGCCGATAAATCGTTCGTTCGAGGTGGATAATGTTCCTGAAGAAAGAAAGGGGCCGATTGTTGTAAATTTTTCGTCTTCCACTGAACATTTTGTTGAGCGTTTAGCAGCTAAAACCTCGTCTTTGCTAACTCTGTTTAGAATTGTTGCATTTGTTCTTCGTTTTGTTAGAAACTGTCGATTTCCAAGTGATCGCACTTATGGGTATGTTCGGTTCGCAGAGTACCATGTCGCAAAGGAAACATGTTTGTTGTGGGCCCAGAGTGAGTTTAGAACGGAAATATATGCTTTGAAAGGTGGTCGTCATGTCCTAAAAGGATCCAAGCTTTCGTCGTTGTCACCTTTTCTTGATGATAAGGGCTTGTTGCGTGTTGGCGGCAGAATCGCTAATGCTAAGGATGTTCCATTTGGCATGAAACATCCCATCATTCTTCCAAAGGACCACCGCCTTACACAACTTATTCTGAAGGATGCTCATCGAAAGTTCTTGCACGTCGGCGTATCAGGACTTTTCGCATTAATTCGTCAAGAATATTGGATACTCGGTAGCAGAAATCTCATCCGCAAAATTGTGTTCGAATGTCCTGATTGCTTCGTTCTTAGACAGACAACAACATCCCAACTCATGGGAAATTTGCCGTCTTCTCGGGTGGACCCGTCTTATGCTTTTGCGCACACGGGTTGTGACTACGCGGGCCCCATAACTCTTCGGCTGTCTAAAGGTCGGAACCCAAAATATGTGAAAGGATATATCGCCCTATTTGTGTGCATGGCTACCAAGGCGATACACCTGGAGATGGTCAGCGATCTCACCACGGATGCGTTTTTGGCTGCTCTTAAGCGATTCGTAGCGAGACGTGGCAAATGTAGTGTGATACATTCAGATAACGGTACCAACTTCCAGGGAGCTGCTCGTGTTTTATCTGAATTATCGAAGCTGGTACGGTCAAAGGAGCATAACGAGAAGGTGGCGGAGACATTAGCCGCTGAGAGCATTAAATGGGAATTCATTCCACCACATAGTCCTCACTTTGGGGGGCTTTGGGAAGCCGGGGTAAAACTGGTAAAGCAGCATCTTCGTCGAGTTGTGGGGAATAACATTCTAACATTTGAAGAAATGTGCACTCTACTTGCCCAAATTGAAGCTTTATTAAATTCTAGGCCTCTTTGTGCTCTTTCTGATACTGATCTTAATCCTCTTACCCCTTCTCATTTCCTCATAGGCAGACCATACATGGCGATAGCTGAGCCAAGCTATCTGGAGATTTCACCAAACCGATTGAGTCGTTGGGAGCTAATCCAAAATATGATGCAGGGGTTTTGGCGTCGATGGCAAACCGACTACCTGACGTCCTTACAGCAACGCCCTAAGTGGAGAGAAGCTACCAGAGAATTTCGAGTTGGGGACCTGGTAGTCATTAAAGAACCAAATCTACCACCCTCCAAATGGTCCTTAGGTCGAGTTGAAGAGGTCCATCCAGGCAATGATGGTCATGTACGAGTGGTTACCCTTCGAACCAGTAGCGGAGTATTTAAGCGCCCTATCGTCAAATTAGCCATTTTGCCATGTTCCTGAAGTCCTTCAGGAGGGGCGGCATGTTGAGAAACGGATTGTATATTATTTTATTTATTTGTTTGTTTAAAACGGACTTAATTCTGTTTATTATTATTATTTGTTTATGTTAAAATTTGTTTGAATCTTAAATCTAAAATTTGATACAAATAATTTCCTAAAATTAGTTTACCAAACATTACATATAGTTCCCTATTGTTCGATTAAAATGTACAATAAGTAACGTGATTGCTCTCACTAATTAGCTGGTGGTAATTCCGTTGTGCTTGCAATCATATTCGAATGCAGGTTGTGCTTATCATCTCTTGATGACAAACTCAACTGTATTCGCCTATGAGAGCAAATACTGGTTTTTTTTTGGAGATTTGCAAGCTGCACATTAGCAGCATTTTCGTCACTTTTGTAGCAACCACCGAGCAGAGCAGTCGTGTCGTGATCAAACTTTGCATCTACAGTCCGCTAATTAATCAAATTAAATTGTTGATAAAATTGCAATAAATTCAATATTATAACGTTTTGAATGTTGAGTTTAATTTGAACATTCGGCAATTTCATATCAGTGATTATATTTGTTACCATATCAGCGGCGGCATCCACGTCGTTATCGAGGAAGCATAACGACCAGTTAAAACTCCTAAAAAAGCTGTTAAGTCCGCTCCAGTTGGCTTTCTCGTATTGCCATACGGTTCTTTTCGGAGTTTTTTCTTTAACTATGTGGTCGGAGTACGAGAAATTAGCTGATATGGTACAGTGGTCTGACGAGCCTAGAGGCGATAATACTTCAATAGAGTATTTATTAGGGTGGGAGGTGAGAAACAAGTCCAGTGTGTTGGCATTTTGACCGTCAATGTCTGGTACACGTGTTGGCGCATTTACAAGCTGGGTTAATTGGTTTACCTCAGCAAAGATCTGAACATAAATTCCTTCCTGTGGAGGGTATACCAAGATGACGGAATTACTTTCGTCTGAGGCTCGCGAGTGTAAAGAACGAATAAAATTTAAAATACAAAATAATCGTCTAACAATATTAATATGTAATTCGACCGGAACGATTGGATATCACGTGATACGTGAAGACTGTCCTGGCTTGAACAGTCTGTGGAATGTACATATGTAGGTATGTCGAGAGTTGTATACCTAAACTGGAGTGTAGTTGTGGATTGTGAGATTTCATGGGTGGATCCTGCTGCCACAATGATATAAAACGGAAGAGTTGTAAATCATCAATAATGAATCATTTTCGATTCATTGAAGTCACAAGAAAAACTTGTTAATATTGACTTAAATCATATGACTTCAATGTCATTCTTCAACTTCCAAATATTAAATCACCATTCACTTTGAAGTCAGTGATTGAGAATTCAATTGAGTGAAATAGAAAATTGCATTCAGTTGAACGGTCACATGTAGCTAATTGTAAAGCAATTACATAATCGGTTCACATTCATGTTTTGCGAAGCAGTAAAGATCTTTGCGTATACTTCGCTCAAAGTGGTCAATAAAGTTTCGTATATTGCCTGGTATCGCCAGCTATCGGTTCTGTAAATCATCTCCGGACAAGTGTTTTCAATAACCATTTTTATGTTATCTAGTTTCTTAATCAGATCCAAGAGACGAGAGACGCACGATCATTGTTTATGCGTAAGTTGAGACAGACTTTGGTAATAACTGTCGTCGATTGTTTTGCAAAATTTTGTCATCAAGTACCTAACTGTTTTCAGAAATCGTGTGTATAATTTTCGTTTAGGTAAAGTGAATGAAAATTAAATTGTTAGTAGTCTGCCGCTTTAGTGAGAATAAGTTTCAAATCGCGGTTGTTGTGAAGTGAAGTTTCGTCTGACGACGTTGCCCCCACGTTTTCTCCTAATTTGTCAATTGGGAAGAGATCTTTACCTGATTGTGATAACCTAATTGGCAGGGCTATAAAACGCCAAAGACGTGATTCCACATCGTCGTCCCTACCAGATGGAGTTGGGGATTCGAAAGAATTAATAAACAATACCCCGTCACCTTCTACATTACCGCCAGCACCAGGTCAGACTACGGAGCTTATTTATATCGAATACATAATATTTTCGTGGAAACTTTTCAAAATCATAAAACAGGCGAGTTTTGGTAATTTAATATTTTTTATGTTGGGAATTGTAGCGATATTGGAAGAATACAATTTTTCTGTCTTTTTGTATGAATTCATAAGAAAGACATTAAATAAATTGCAGGGCACAACTATTTAGCACCATTATAGAATTTATTTCTTATGTCAGATGAGCTATTAGAAGCACCTAATACTGCAAACACATCTGGAGAAAGCGAATATTTTGAATACTTTGCGAATACCTCCCCAGTATTGGAAATGTTGGATCAATTTCCAATAATTAAAAAAATATCCTTGAGGTATAACACACCTCTACCCTCATCCGCAGCGCCTGTTTTCATTCGCTGGGTTAGACATTGTCAGACACGAATTTTGAGAAATTGCTGCTTCTTAAGGCTTATAACTTTTACGATGTAAAAATAGAGGAATTCTGAGTGAGTATTATACAATAATATGAGTTGATTAATATTGCACGTTATTTCTTTCGAACTTCGCAGGGATGTGGGGTACGTTGCAGGCAAACTGGAGATTTATTTTGTTTATTTGTTTTATAAATAAAAATTAAATATTTTTTCTTACGCTACGACAATGTTTTTTTTTTAATTATTTTGTTTTATTATGTGATACTTAAATTTTTAAATAAAAATAGTGTAATAAACTTCTTTAACCCTAGAATGCATATGGGGTGCGTTTGCATGGTGCAGGGAAATAAGTCCCCGGGAACTAAGTCCACTGAGGTAATTAGTTCCCACCTAGTGGGAAATAAAACCACTTTTGCAAAGAGTCCATTTTTTAATGGGAACTTAGTACACATTTAACAGTTTAGTACGTCCTCAGTGGACTTAGTTCCCGGGAACTTATTTCCCTGCACCCGTTTGCACCCCACTCAAAAATGAAAACGGTTATATTTTTTAAAGTAAACGTAGTAATTTTTGAAGAGTGCTATGACTTTTATTTATTTCGTTATTATTTTACACCTGAAAGATGTTTAGTGCATTTCATTTCATCTGACTGTGGATATCGTGGTCACTGGGGTGTGCTGGCACCCCGCATGTGTTACTGTAATTTTATTTTGGAAAGACATGTGAATACTTTTTTTAACATTTTTGGAACTCTAGCAAGGTAAGTTAATGAATCATTTCAGAATTACATTACAAAATGTTCCACAATTGCAGTACCATCGAAAAAGTCATTCGAGAATCAATGGAAGGCGATCTACTCTACAGCATTGCGATGATATTTTATTAAGAGAACTTCAAAAGAAGATTCCAAAGCAGGGAAGGTGCCTTTTATGTCCTATGAGCAACGTTGCCGCAAAGAAAAAAAAAAGTGCGGGCATTTTGCAAATAGCTGGGGCCACATTTCATTAAAAAGAAAATTACCAATTCAACAAATTAAACTCAAATTTAGTAATAAGACAACATACAGGGTGTCCCAGTTAAGCGGTATAATCCTTTAAGGGAAGATTCCTGAAGTATTGCTGAACAAAATTGTGATGCAGGGGGGGGGGGGGGGGTTATTCTCACCCCATTTACAGTTATAGCCCCTCAAATTACGAGGTGTTACCACTTAAAACGCTATAACTTCTAAACTATTATAGGTCCATAAATTGTTTTGTACATTTTGAAGACAAGGCAATTTTAAACCCAAAATTTGAAAATGTTTTCTTTAATTTTTTTTACTTAAAATACTTTGTTTTCAAAATGTTGACTTAATAAATTTGTATTTCTCATGAAATGTTTATCCTTGAATAATTTCCTAAACACTATGTTAAGCAACTTTTTTTACGTACGATCAGAAGTTATAGTAAAAGCCATTTTTTGTCAGATAAAAATTGTCAAACAAAATTAAATCAGAATAACAAACTAGCGCCAGGATTCCCAATCTTTTTCAAACTGCGATTCCCTAGAAAGGTTGAAATATTTTTGCGACGCCCTTCTAAGAGCACAGATATGTGAAGCTGATTTTTCTGCAGATTCACTAGAGGGTTTTTAAATAAGGACTGGTAGACGTTGAAATATCGTCGTCACATATTTATGGCAATTTTGCTTATTCACATAGCCGCATTCGTCTAAAAATGCGCCTCGTCGCTAAAGATAATTTTTCGGCCAAAATCGAGGTCCTCTTCCAAACGCTCCGAAGCCAAGTCAGCGAACAAACGGTTTTGCCTATATGTTCATTAACTTTGAGCTCCTGGATTAGTTGCTATCTTGTACTGGCGTAGGCCCAAGTCCCGATGCAAAATTCGCCAAGATGGAATTTGCGAAAGGCCGATTTCTTATGCACGTCGAATTGACTGCCTCGAGTTCTCCTGTATACTCTCATGCACTACGGACATGCTTCCGACGAATCTGGCTGGCAACGACCCATACCAATTGAAAAACCCTTGAGTAACAGGCAAATATATGAATGACAGCCACGAAGCAAGTCTGACTGAAAATGCGGGAAACACAAACGCGCTTAATCTTCGACTAGCTATTGGAATTCGCTTCGACCTTGCTCTTAGTATTCGTAAAGAGAAATGCAATGCTTTTTCCTTTGTTCGGAGTCTTACAGCAGTGAAAAAATAAAACTTGCGGCGCCCTTATAATAGCGCTACGACGCCCCAGGGCGTCGCGACGCACAGTTAGGGAACTCCTGAACTAACGTATCTACCTATCAGCAGTGGTTGACCGTTAATTGTTGAATATGAAAAAAGAGCTTAACAGTGGCAACGCTGCCTATGAGTCGTGATAAAAAGATAAAAACGGCGTGCAGTACTTGCCAAATGCACATTTGCCAAGACCACCGCTGCGAAGTATGCCATAGCTGTCTACATATGTTGAAAAAAAAAGGATTAAAAATATGCTTGTAAGACTTACAAAATCAAAACTTTTTGCATATATTTATGTTGGCATTATATGTTTCCTTTCAGAAACAAGAAAAAAAATTGGAAGATTCAAGCCTAAAAAGCTACATTTTCTTGGATTTTTTGAAACACCATATGGTCACCTCACTTAATAACCTCTGTGTTTATTTTTTTTTAATTACTAAGGCCGTCAATGAACTGTAATTTTTTTTGATTTAGTTAATAAATACATTATTTCAAAATAATATAAATACATTTTATAATATTGTCTTATAAGTTGCTGGTATTTTCAACCTAAAAATACTGGGGTGCTCAGGAACCCCATAAGTGTTAACATTATTCAAAAACCCTTATGCATTCTAGGGTTAAGCGTTAATACATGGTTTTTATTTCAAATCAATTCAATTGAATCCAAAAGATCTCAAAATGACTTCAATAATTTCGTGACTTCAAAATGACTTCATAAAGACTTCAGTGACTCAATAAGTTTTTCCTTTCTCGGCGGTGAACACCAGGCATCTGGCTAAAAATTATTTAGACAGTGACGGAAAAAAGTTCCAGAAGATTTTAATTTGTCTAATAAGAAGTTTATTTTGAAAAAAAAAAAAACGTTCTTCCTCTTGAAAGGGTTTTTAATTTAATAAAGCTAAGTATACGTTCTCTCCAAATATGAGCTAAAATCCAAGCTAAATTTGGACATTATAATGAGTACGGAATGGTTGAATGGAGAATGGTTGTGAATACCTAAGTGTCAGAGAAAACAAATTCCTTGGAAAAATTCTTCGACGCTAAAAAGTGTTTTAATTTCAAAGACGTAAGGACGATATCAACATTTTCCCATTCAAGGTATTTTTCGTATAGGTATTGAAAAAAACTCATCCTCATTTTTCTTCCACAACGATACATGGAGTACAGTCCGAAACAAATATTATTTTGTTTTTTTTTTAGCTAGAAACATTTTGTAGAGAATTTTCTATTGGAGCAAACATTTAGCTCGAACAGGGTATACTAAGCATAATTAGACGAGTTTGTCTGATATTCCAGGAAGTATTAGGTGCGTTTTCAAGAGGCGTGTGAAATATACTTAGCGAATAAGAGATAGCACGAAATCAAACATTACAATTAAGTTCTGCATTTCAGCAGTTGAGCATATGTATGATACTACCGTACGTATAGCTTATAAGTCGGAAAATTTATGGGGTACCTGGATAGAAGGATATCCGCGAAACACGCGATACAATAGAAGTAAGTCAGGTTTATTTTGATGGAATTATTTTCAAAGATCAGGTTTAAAACCGCTTTATTCCATATACAAGACGACATGAAGGTGAAAACACCATAACACCAACTTTGATAACACCAACATTGATCAAACCAGTCCTGCAACTTCAACCGCTTAGTCAGATTCCTCACAGTGGTACCTTTTTACATATACCGGAAGGATCTAAACGCCCGTTTCAGGATGTTCTACAAGATCCTCTACAAATACGTCAGCTCCAACTTCCCATAGCGAAAAGAGCTCTTCGAATTTCGATCCAATTCCCAAGTTAAATCGCCATCAGGAAGTGTCGTACCCAACGGAGTGTCCGATAATGTAGTGGCCACGTGTAGTACTGCCTCAATTCCGATTGACAAACCACTTACTAGTGAGGTGGCTGTGAATATTCGCCAGCGATTGGACAGTGTTCCTAGTACGGACTGTACTCTTAAAATAGTTCCACCCCATTTTGCAGTGTTTTTATCACGGCTGGAATATGGTACCAAAAGCAGTGATATTTTAAACTACATTGCTACGAAGGCATTAATACTAGCAACATAAAATGCCATAGCCTGACACCGGATAACCTTCCAGATCGCCTAACATCTTCATTCAATCTTTTATGCCCTTTACCAACTGGAAAATTGCTGGGAGTCTAGCAAGTAACTTGATAATTTGTCTCAATCGAGGATAACACTAGTCAACAAAAAAAATATTTTTTTTTATATCGCAAATAATTTCATGTGATTCGTGTTCTATGTGCTAGAAATATTGCAGAAAGTCAAATAAAATATTTCTATCACGTCACAATTTTATGATATATCAATATTTATTTTCTTACTATTTTAACAATTTTTATATTTAAATTACTCATTTATTTTGGACTAAAAAAATTCCTTCTTCACTTTTTTCGTTTTTCGATGGTACTCTGTGGTTTGGGTTTCCCTAAATAATAACCAACAATAGTCTGCCAGCATCGCAGGGTTGCATTGTCCTTGATATCGTTTTTTAATGACAGCTATATCTTGAATCTTGGTGGAATCGCTCTCCGTGTTCTGTTTTTCATGATAGCTCCCATGAAATGCAACATGTCTTTGAAAATATGTTTTCTGCACTCGCACATATTATTATTTATTATTATTTAATATTTAAATTTCTTTATTTGTAGTTTTTGGAAAGAAATAAATAAATTTAAATAATAAAAAGTAATAAATAATAATGTAATGTATTTACTTTGTATAACACACAGATTAAATTTATTACCAATACCAATGTAATACATACTATTGATGAGACATCTTACTCTTTTAATAAAGTTCAGTTTATTGTTAACTCTCTACTGGTTCGGTCGTCCTTTCCTTTAATTAGTTGTTGCAACCAAATCATTTTGGCGACGAGAATTTTTAAAATCGAACGCACGTGGGTGAAATAATTGAGAATGTCTTTCATCGGGAATATTGAACCTTTCGATCAATCAAAGAATTCATTTGCAACATACGTAGAACGATTCGAACAAATCATTAAGGTAAATGGTATTTCGAATGAAAATAAGCTTCCTTTGTTCATAACATTAGTCGGAGGTGAAACGTACGAACTGCTAAAGAACTTGTGTGTTCCATCTGATCCATTATTGAAAGCGTATGATGGTTGTATTTCGCTTTTAAAGAATCATTATAATCCAGAGCCATTGGTAGTATTAGAGCGCTTTAAATTTAACAAGCGGGACCAAAAACCAAACGAAACTATAGCGGAATATATCGTTCAATTACGTCAGCAGGCAAGAACGTGTAAGTTTGATACGTTTTTAGATGAGGCACTACGAGATCGCTTTATATGTGGTATATCAAACGAAAGCATACAAAAAAAACTTTTGTCCGAAGGCACACTTACATTCGAAAAAGCAAGTAAAATTGCATTGGGAATGGAGATGGCGTCTGCCGAGACGAAGTTGTTACATGATACGTCATTAAAAGCAGATGACACTATTGGTAGAGTCAAACAATATAATAAACAGGGGGGTATCATGCAATCGCAGCCGCCGCAACGGTACTCTAATTGGAATGGAAAAAATCGTACAAATACACAGGTCAAAAATAACGCGTATTGCTCTCCTTCGTCATCTTCTCCGTGCTACCGCTGTGGTAGAGGACATAATCCAATGCATTGCCCCGCTGCTCAGTGGAAGTGTTACAGTTGTCTTCGTATGGGACACACTTCGGTTATGTGCAAAAACAATAACCTAAGCAACCGCAATGTGAATAATATGGAAAATGAAGAGAAAAGCGAAAGCAACAACGAAGAGGATTTTCTTAATTAGGGGTATCGCGAATAAATTCCGATGGAGTTTTTTCCCTTGTCAGCAATGTAAATCAAATTGCTGAATGGGAAATATTCCGGGGGAAATATTATTCGCGATAGGGGTGAATATGATTCGCATGCTAGCGGTTGTGGATACGCAGTCAGTTTCGAGTTATTCAGTCAGTCAGCAAGATAGTGTACCATGTTATTTAAATGTACGAGTAAATGACAAACTGGTGAATTTTGAGGTAGACACAGGTGCTGTAACAAGTGTAATGTCAAAGTCTGAATTCGATGAAAAATTTTATGGCACAGTACGGTTACACGAGACGAATAAAAATTATAAAGGCGTTGATGGTCACTTACTGTCGGTGGTAGGAAAGTTTGAAGCACAAGCGAGTTACAAGGGGAAGTCAGCGGATATCGAAATTTTGGTTATCAACAGAAAGGAACGGTTTGTCGCATTACTTGGTCGATCGGCATTGTGTACGCTGTTTGGGAATTGGAGGTCTATGTTTGATGGTGATGCGGAACGTGAAGAAGTCAATGTGAATGCGATAGCGGATGTTGTAGAGTCGTTAAAACGGGAATTTTCGCACAGTTTCAGTTCTACGCCCTCAACAATTATAGGTCACAAGGCAGGGGTTACAGTAAGAAATAATTGTAGTCCAATTTTTTGCAAATCATATACTGTACCATATGCCTTGCGAGAGAAAGTGGAACGGGAATTACGACGGCTAGTGAGTGAAGGGACTATATTTCCTATTCAAAGTAGCGACTGGGCGAGCCCAATTGTTGTTGTACCGAAGAAAAATGGGGAAATTCGACTATGCGTGGATTTTCGTGTGTCATTGAACAAGGTCGTGGAGAATGACCAGTATCCGCTACCAACGGCGGAGGACATATTTGCGACAATGTCTGGGAACCGAATTTTTACGGTGTTAGATATGAGTGGCGCATATCATATGGGACTGTTCCGGTTCCATAAGCTAACGTATGGATTGAAAACTGCTCCAGGTATGTTCCAAAAGGTAATGGATGAAATATTGAAGGGAATGCCGAACACGAAGTGTTACATTGATGATGTCATCATATGTGCCAGTGATCTAACAACACTCATCGAGAGAGTTCGCCAAGTGCTAAAACGTTTGGATGCCGTCAGAGTGCGAATCAATGTGAACAAATGTCATTTCTTCGTAGACAAGGTGGAATTCTTGGGATTTATGGTCTCAAGTGAAGGAATACGACCATCGCCAGCAAAAGTGGAGGCTATTCGAAATGCGCCTACCCCTACGAACATCAGTGAACTGAAATCATTTCTCGGACTCATTAATTTTTATAGGCAATTTGTGCCCATGCAATCGTCACTTTTGTCACCTCTTTACGAGTTAACGAAAACGGGTTGTGAGTTTCAGTGGACAGTGCAGTGTCAAAAAGCATTTGAGCAGAGCAAGTGCTCGATATCTGAGAAAAGCCTTTTGACATTCTACGACTCAACAAAGCCGGTCATATTGGCTTGTGACGCCAGTTGCAAGGGAGTAGGGGCAGTTCTGAGTCATTTGCAAACCAAAATGGAAGTTCCGATTGGATTTGCATCAATGACATTGAGTGCGGCAGAGAAGAACTACTCTCAAGTCGAGAAAGAAGCGTTGGCCATTATCTTTGGTGTCAAACGTTTTCACAAATACTTGTTCGGCAGGCGTTTCATTTTGTATACCGATAACCAGCCACTGCGTGCGATATTTGAGCCAAGCAAAAGAATACCGGTTTCAGCGTCATCGCGACTGCAACGATGGGCAATTATTTTGTCTGCCTATGACTATCAGATTATATATCGGAAAAGCGGCGATATGTCCAACTGTGATGCTCTATCCCGATTGCCACTATCGGTTACCGGAATTCATGATATCTCAACCAGCCTCATTAGTGATTTATCAGATGAAATTGTTGTACCATTCAACTATAAGGATGTGGCTGTAGCGACAAAAAAAGATGTGATTTTGCTAAAGGTGAGTCAATTGGTTATAAGTGGATGGCCAATGCAAGTAAAGGATGTTGCTCTACAACCATTTTTTATTCGTCGTAATTCTTTAACAATTGAGCAAAATTGTCTGGTGTGGGGTATACGCGTAATTATCCCAAGAAGCCTTCAGGCGTATGTACTAAACCAGCTACATAAAAATCATCCGGGAATAGTGAAAATCAAGATGCTCGCAAGATCTCTTTGTTGGTGGCCAAATATGGATAGCGATCTGGAATCCAAAGTCAAATCGTGTGTTGTGTGTCAACAAATGCAAAGCGCTAATCCGGTGGAAAAATATTTCGAGGGGTGGCCGCAGAGTGATATGCCCTGGACCAGGCTGCATGCAGATTTTTTCTACATTTACGGAAGAACAATTTTGTTGGTGGTGGACGCGACTTCTAAATGGATAGATTTGGGTATTATGAGAACGACGTCAGCGAAGGAAGTTATCGGGTTTTTCGAAAAATTATTCGCTATTTTTGGATTGCCTGAGATAGTCGTGACCGATAATGGACCGCCATTTAGCAGTACAGAGTTTCTTCGGTTTTTGGCGCATCTGGGAATTGAGTCTCAAAAGAGCCCTCCGTATTATCCTAGGGCAAATGGTTTAGCAGAGTCGGAGGTCCGAGTAGCGAAACAAGCGCTTAAAAAGGAAATCAAAGGTGAAGGACGTCTAGTATCAACCGATGAATTGGGACAGGCAATAGAAAAGTTTCTCTTCTACTATCGATCTACACCTAGTACTACAACATCGCGCAGTCCTGCCGATTTTCTATTGAAGTACTCGCCAAGGACTCTCCTCACGCAATTGCGTCCGAATTTTGGACAATCATCAATGGGTAACAGCAAAATATCTTTAAATAACCCCTTATATCTTCCAGAAAAGTTGTTCAGTGCCGGTGACAAGGTTTGGCTTAGATCTAATAATAATTGGGTGTTAGCTAAAGTCCTGCAGCTGTTATCGAAGAGTCGTTATTTGGTGAATTGTGATGGCCGAGTGAGGGTAGCCCATCGTCAACAATTGAGGTCGGCTGGTATCAACGTCGAAGACATCGAGCGAACTGCGAGGGATGCAGCCACTTCCTTGAACGAGAAGGTTTCTCTGCCTATGACACTGACCACTGAGAATGACGTAGAACCCCCTACGACAAATGAAGGAAGCAGTTCATCGCTTAGAAGATCTCAACGTAGTACACGAATAACCACGCCATTTCACTATGCTAAATTGGGAGAACCAACATATTAAAAGAGGGAAGAATGTAATGTATTTACTTTGTATAACACACAGATTAAATTTATTACCAATACCAATGTAATACATACTATTGATGAGACATCTTACTCTTTTAATAAAGTTCAGTTTATTGTTAACTCTCTACTGGTTCGGTCGTCCTTTCCTTTAATTAGTTGTTGCAACCAAATCAAATAATAATAAATATTTTCGGGGGAAAAAAATCTAAATGCGAGTGCAGAAAATTTATTTTCAAAGACATGTTGCATTTCATTTTATAAAAAGCTTGCAAATATTTGTCAACAAGGTCGAAATATTGCGGGGATTTATGATTCTCTAAAAAGTTTAAAAAGTTTTCAGTGACTGCAACAAACGATGCCCAGGCTTCCTTTTCTACGTCATTTAAGTATGAAGTTAATTCGGGATCTTTTATTACCAGGAAACGGATTTTGTTTATGTAAAAAATTAAAAAAAAGGCAAAACTAAGCTTTTCTTAAAGCCTTACAACCGTACAATCAGAAACATTTGGCAACGAACGCCTGTGATTGGCCCTCAGGAAAGCTTTGAAAGAGCTGAAGAGAGGACATGGGCACAGAGAAGAGGAGCCCAGTTAAAATACCTTTTGACATCGACTGCAATATTTGAAGCTAATTTTAAGTTTTCAGCGCCATTTAATACATTATTTCTTTATTTGATGGTCTTAAATCCTTCATTGCAGAAAAGGCGGCGTTCGCTTTCACCGCAACTTCAGCAGCTGATCCTTTTGCTTTTTGCAATTTCTCCTCGATCCCATTAAAAATATTTAAAATATCTCCAATCAATTGCACAGAATATAAGTCTAAAATGTACATCTACCATTAAATAAGTTTAAAAATATAAATTTTTCGGAATTCAATATTCTACCAGTTTTAGAGGTAGTATAAGAAAAATAATATTTTTGGGGTAATAGGAGTGAGTGTGCCTACAAAATGTACTACATACTTTTTACGATATTTTTTTGGTGTTGACTAGTGTAATCAATCGAGAATAATCGATTGAGACAAATTAGGTGCTGCCAGAGCTCGATTGTATCGACTGAACTCAATTGTATCAAGTTACGTGCTAGCCCCCCAGGTCAACCCGAGGTTTTGGCCTAAAGATATTCTGGTAAAAGAATTCGTGAACAGACCTAGCTCAAAGAAGACTCAATCAAAAAACGCTCCAAAAAACGTTCCAAAAAACTCAGACCTAAGGATTTAACTCCTACAGCCTTTAATCTTTATTACCAAAATACTGGTGGTCTAAGGACTAAACTTTGCTATGTCTTGCTCTTCTCTTCATCTGCTCAATACGATGTTATTGTATTCACTGAGACTTGGCTGACACAGAATCATAACAACGAGGAAATATTCAATAAGGACCAGTACGAAGTTTCAAGTGCCCTTGCACCGTTCTAACTGATTGCGAGAGAGGCGGAGTATTGGTTTCGGTTGGGGCCTCTTTACACAGTGATGAAATCGATCTACCTCCAACAGCAGCTGATTTATATGTCGACCAAATAGCAGTCTCAATCAAATGCATTTCTGGAACTGAAGTTATTGTTATTGCCAGTTATATACCACCAAGGAGTTCTTACCTGTTATATAAAGCACATATAGATAATTATTTCTTTATAATATATATATTTACCCTTACTGATTCTGTAACGCTCCTTACTTTTCTTATTTTTCTTATTTTAAATAAAAGTAGGCGGTGGGTATTTGAATAAATTTTCAATGTTTGTGTTTCCTCATTATTCAAATACGCACCGCCTATTTTTCATATATTTTAATTTTCTTCAAGGTTCAAACTCTACTATAGTAATGCTCGGGAAGTGTTTTCAAAATGAAATTGCCAAATAAAACCAACCCTTCTTAGGGTGTCAAAGTTTGTACGGGAACATTTTTATTTTTCATCCGATCGACTAAGAAATATTTAGGTATTTTGCTTTGGGCTCGAGTTATTGGCAATGATTTTAATGAGAACTTTTTCATAACTCACGAAGGAGTTTGTCGTATCAATATGAAACTTTGTACATTGATAATAAAGAAGTAAAAAGAAGTAAAATATTATTTATACTCATAAATCTAAATTCTAAATCAATAGATACAAAAAAAAAATAGAAACCGTTTTTAGGCAATATGTACTTTGCTACGAATTTTAAGATCACTGATTTACTAACTGCTCCTCAGGTACTTTAATAGGAAATTTTATTTCGCGATATTTAAATATAAAAGAGAAAACTAACTGATCGTGAAGGAATCTCTGTGGACAAAATCCTGAGGGCTATTAAAATATGAGTCTTCTCATTATTGCAAAATTGCCGCGGGTAGCAGAAATGTATGAAGACGACGTTGTTGAAATTCCCACGGAAATTATATTAACAGGAGACTTAATTAAGACAATTTTTGGCGATCTGCTGCAAAAGTCAATGCAGGAACTTTCAGAACGAGTCATTGCCGCGCTGACAAATGTGCAGACATTAGAAATGAATAGGAGCGATTCTGTTATCAGTGAAGACTGAAGATACAAATGATGCACCAAATTTCCCTGTTCAATTCCTCAATCAGCAAACTCCATCCAGCAAGCCACCTCATGTGCTGTACTTAAGCAAGGTGTCATCATCATGTTGCTGAAAAACTTGAACCCTAAAAAAGGACTGCAATGGAACTCGATTGATTGCGGAAGAGCCTGGACGAAATTTGATAAGAGCATGAATTACCACAATGATTCCATTTCCGATAAATTCTAGCATACGCTATAATAATAAACAAGGCTTAAGACCAGTCATTTGATCACGTTGGCATGCATTTGAAGACCGGAGTATTTTCACACGGCCAACTGTATGTGGCTTTATCACAATCAAGAGTTGCAAGACAAAAGAAGGTGTATATTGAATCTAATCCACAGCAAGGAAGATTATTAATTAACCAGAGACAATTTACACGCAATGTAGTTTTCAAAGAAGTTCTTTAAATAAAATCAATTTGTTTATCAAATATTACTTTGCATACCCAGCGAAGCGGGTACAACCAACTAGTCTTAAATAATTTAATAGGTCATCAGCACGTTATCCTTCTCGGAGACTTTAGCTTGCCAAAATTAATTTGGTCGTTTGATTGTGATGACTCTAGACTTCTCCCATTTAAAGTTAAGTTAGACTATGAGCGTCAAGCCCTTGATACTCTTGCCCAGCTTGACCTTTGTCAGATAAATAATTCTCGATTTGGTATTCGTGATTCCGAACTTGACATTAGTATCAACAACTCCATGATAATTTTTTTCGGCAAATAGTTTAAAAAACAGTTTGCTTTCTTTTTTCCAGACTATTGCAAATTCTAAAGTAGGTACGTACTAGGCTTGTAGAAGGGTGTTAGTTCTGCGCTTAAATGGCTGTAAGTTTTAGTCTTGCCTAACTTGTGCTTTATAGAGAAGGATTAGTTATATCTTTGCTTTAAATAAGTGACTAAAGTTTTAAGATGCTGATCTTGCGATATTGGATATGTTAGGTAGTCTTGCCACATTATTCTCTTATAATTGACAGTGACTCCAGTGAATGGATTGCTACCCTTTTCATTGTAAAATTGGTGAGCTGTGTTTTCTGATCATTCTTTTCCCATTTCAAGATTCGGGAAGGAAGATATAAGAATGCTGCCATTAACAGAGCTAAGAATATAATAGCTGTAATTGAAGTGAAAATAAAAGCCATTATGCTTTTTTATTTGAGAACTGATATAAGGCCTATTAGTCGTTCATACTATTGGCAGGTCACACGCCCTCCACATGCATCAAAACCAACGATTGCTGAGTTGTTTTGTAAAAGCATTATGTAACACGATGACATAAATATCCACTTCTCCCGAGGAACAGCAAAAATCCAGCCAATCACCTCCGAGAACCGACCATTTTGCTATAGGTAAAGTAGGTACCATTCCGTCAATGTAAGTGGCCGCAAAAAACAAGCAGCACCAAACGCATGCCTCTGGACTTTTTTCGAAAATTGTTTGCCATCAATCAACTATCGAGGTGATTTTTATATCAATTAAATTGCCGCTCATTAAAATCGTGTTTCCAATATGATCAAATTGTCTATATACCCATATAATCCCTTAATTGCTGTTTTAATTCAAAAACAAAAAAGAAACCCTAGACAGAATAAATTACAAATTCATTAAAATGTGCATTTGATTATATGACACTTGCATCTGTATTTCGCATTTTTTTATAAATCACAAAGCACACATAATTTTACAACAATTGATTAAAGTGATTAAATAAAAGTTAAGCCAAGCTATAGATACTGCCCGAAGGATTTCATTACTAAAAAAAAAACATCGCTTCTGCATTTTAAATAAATTAATCATTTCAAATCAAATATAGCTATACGAGTACACAGCAACGATAAACTTTTAATTCATCTAAAGCTTAGTGAGTAATATTCGATATTGATTTCCCAACTAACAAAAATACAGTTCAATTGCGAAAAACATTCCCCATCGCAGCTATGAGTTTGTATTAAACGACCATCCCACTTCAGAAGTTGTGAACCATGTGACAAAAAAAATCTGCCCATCAAGTGAATGGAATTAAGATTCGAATTTGAATTGAATTTTTAGTAAACGTATAAAATATAATATTGTGCTATGCAATTTTTACACTAACATAAAATAAGGGCAAAGTATTGGTTTCTTCTAATTCTATAGGTACTCCTGAAATCGTGCTCAAGTCCTGATCCCTTAAAACTAGTACATAGTAGGTAGATAGTGTAAAACTGTGAGTCACATTTCTGGTTTAAGGGTAGTGATGCGATTGTATGAGAACACAAACGTTCTCACTGCCCCTAGTACCTCGACATGAGATGGAGTAACCAACCCCTGTGGAAGATTGTTGGTGGCAGCGGACCAGAGAGTGGGTAGGTGTGTTTTCGCACTAAGGCACTTACTCTCAGGCGGCAGCGGAGAAATTCCCTAGATGGAATCAACGGTGGAGCCCACAGTTCCATTCAGGTCGAACTACTACGTGTAATTCCTATATGAGCTGCTTAGACATATTTGAAAACAACATGTTTATAGGGATTTCCAACAATGAGCCAGGGTGTTGGAAAAGAGTAGGCGGCGGACGAGCCCTCGATGGGTCAAGGGCAGCACTCATATCCCAAAATGGGTTACTGATATCGGTTTTTCGGGCCCGCTCTCCTAAAATCAAAACAAGGCCCTGACCCTCCAGGTAGGGGGTTGTGATGTCGGGATAACTTCCCGACCATGGAAAACACGACTAGTTATGAGAGAGACACAACGAGCCTCGGATGACAGAACTCAAATGGTAACAAGACCCGGAACGTCAATGGACTATGATTTAAGATTATATGTACCTGGAATGTGCGAACGCTCTATACCCCAGGTGCTACTCAAAATCTTGAGTCTGTCCTGACGCGGTATAAGGCAGATATAACCCGATCCAGGAGATACGATGTATAGGATTAGGTATAATGAAGAGAAAAAATTGCGACATTTATTACAGCTGCAACAAAAGATTGCATATATTAGGATGCGTAGTCGTGGGAAATCGGTTTAGTACAAAAGTCATTGACTTCAAGCCGATAATTAACCGCCTTTCTGTGATTCGCATTAAAGCTACTTTCCAAAACGTGAGCCTAATGTCACACGCCCCTACCGACGAGGCTGAAGATCCTATGAAGGAGGAGTTTTATGACCTCCTGGATGGAGCCTACGGAGCCTGTCCGGAGTATACTGTGAAAGTTGTATTCGGGGATTTCGGCTAAAGCCTGAAAGGAAAATATCTTGGGCGGGTTAGTTGGTAAGCACAGAATCCACGAAACGACAACAGACAACGGCTACCGACTAGTCGATTTTGCAGCAGCTCGTAATACGGTGATAAGTAGCACTAGGTTTCCAAGGCTAAGGATCCACACAGCTCTCCAACCAAATCGACCATGTGCTAATCGATGCGAGGAACGCTTCCAACATCCTCGACGTGCACACATTCCGAGGGACAAACGTCGACTCTGACCATATTCTTGTCGCGGCTAAATTCAGAGTTCGACTGTCCAACGAGAAGAAGCTGCGAACTGCCCAGAAGAAGAAGAAATTCGACGTTGGACGCCTTAGCACACCTGGAGTGACCAGAGCCTACAGCAAGCGCCTGAGTATGAAACTCTCCTCTGTGCACTCACCTACCACAGACGCCAACAATCAGTGGTGCCAGTATCGCGACATCATCAAGGAGGTAGTCGAAACCACTGTAGGGCACCAGCCACCCCAGAGAAACAGCCCGCGGTATGATGATGAATGTGTGTACAGGAAAAAGGTGACAGAAGATGCACACGACACAAGAAAGCGCTGCAGCGCAAAACAGGGGCAGCGAGAGAAGAGTATCGAGAAAGGAGAAGGGAGGAAAAGAAGATCCTGCGTAGAAAGAAGAGGGCTCACGCATAGCTTGCCAGCTCAAGGAGATCGGTGGTGATGATTTGGTAGGGAGCATGCACCGAATCATCAACCAAGTATGGGTGGAAGAAAACATGCCCGATGACTGGACTGTCCCATCTACAAAAAAGGCGATCCTATATCTTGCAAGAACTATCGAGGCATATCCGTCGTTCACAGTGGCTCGGCCACATCGAACGAATGGACAATAATGCTCCAGCTAAGAGGATCTTTGAATCCCAGCCCCCAGGTTCGAGAAGACAAGGAAGACCGTACCTCCGTTTCAAAGACCAAGCCATTGCGGATGCCAGAGCGCTCGACAACTGGAAGCAGCAGCAGCTCGCCCGAAATCGTAGAGGATGGAAGGCTGCAGTGTCTGAGGCAGAGACTCAACATGGGTCGGGGGCCCGATAAGTAAGTAAGCAAGTAAGTGCTCTTTCTGCCCATTATTCAAATTATGAGTTGGGTGAGGACGGGGATTTTGCAATGAAATTTCTTGCTCACATTTTTAGGGAGTTGGTGAGTAAAGGTATATGTACATAATTATGTATCGAATGTCCAAGTAGGCATAGGTCGACATTGAAACTGACGAGTGACGACGACGAACGTTAGGGAACCATACCTTAACTACGTATTTGTGCAAGCACTTGTACCAATTGTCTGGAACCTTCGGTGCGCGAGTGACAATCGCACTTGGCCGGTATATCTCACCATATTAGCTTCTCTTATTATAATGCCACTCGAATATTGGGGTATCTATACCTACGGAGCCAAACCCGAGACAAAAAGAAATATAAAAATGATGGCAACAAAAAAAAAACACATGTCTACGAAAAATGCTCCGCAAAATGGGGTGGCTATGGGAGGAGGGTTTAGTGGGTAAAAATTCCACACTGTTACTCAGTACCGTGCTAAGTTTCGTCTTTCGAAGATAACCTTTTCCAACGAGAAAAAAAACGGTAAAACCCAACTAGAAAACTGCCTATCAGTCACTTCTCGATTTTTTAAATGAGACGAGACATCCAAAATTATTTCTCCTGAATACAGCTATAATGATAAATATAATGATATAAAAAGACACCAAATACCCTTCATGTACTTTTCCAGATAATATGAATACAGAAACTATGCGATCCCTGACCCCAATTATCCGCTGCGCATTTGGGAATAACCCCCCAGTACAAGGCTCTGGAATCGATTTTCTTTTAAGTCTGATAGGTATGCTGCCCCCACTAAAATTAAGCCCCGTCCAAATGTAGGTACCTTCATTTTCCTTAGCTTAATTTTTACATCTCAAAGGGAAAGTATCGGTATTCACGTAGTAGCTTTAAATCAAAACAGGATACAGCCACAGGCTTCATAATTTTAAATCTTTACTAGCTGACTCGATAGTTGCTCTGTCTAAATTTTAATAACGCAAATCCACCGTTTAATTCGGGAGCTTATACAAAAAAAAAACACTTTCTGATTTTTTCCAAATTTTTCTTTCGTCAAAACCTTGTTATTTAGAACATGTCGTAGAAATGCTTCACACACTTATGTCGTTTTCCATTGGGCAAAAAGAAGCGTCCGGAATCAAGAAAATCACTTCTCAAACCGTTCCATTGGCACAAAAAATACTCTTCTGTTGATTCTGAGGAGAGAATTTCGCTTCTCGATTTCAAGTCAGAATCCACTCAAGAAGCACTAATACAAACATAGCTTTAATGTCAAATGAAAACGTCAGTGTCAATTCGTGTTTATATTTCCACCAGTGGCAGAGAAATTATTTTCAGGATTAAAACGAAAAGTGTAATAAAATATAAACAATTGTACAACAAAAACCAAAAAAAAGGAATTCTTAAATAAAATGGATTTATTTATGGCGCTAAGTGATCTTTTGTCATCATCCTCATCATCGTCTTCATCAGATGATGATGATGAATTAATAGTGCAACATCTTTTAAAAAAAAATAAATAAATAGGTGGCGCAACAGGCGGGTGACACCCAAGGCCTAGCTTCTCGCAACCATTCGTTTTGTGTGAGTTTCTATTTTTGGGACGAATGGAAGGGACCTACAATTTTATGCCGAGTCCGAACGGCTCAATTGAGAAGCTTTTTCATGACAGTCATACTCTCGGATGTTTGTCAGACGTTCGCGAGAGGTGGCGCAGTAGAAAAAACTTTTTGATGTAATTTGGGTTTTTCCGGGGATCGAACCTGGGATCCCTCGCACAGTAGTCCAACACACTAACCACTGCGCTACTGCGCCCACATCTTTTAGTAGCATCAAAAAGAAACCGGGTACAGAATTTTATTGATGTTGTGGAGTGCTATTTAGAATCAGAAGTATGTAATTTATTAAATGTGCTTATAAAAGATGTATTTTAAAAAATATTTCAGCTCACAGTTTGGTTAATAAGTACGAAAGCTCAGCTTATTTTAAAAGGAAGCACGGGGGTGGTGGTAGAAGAGAAATTCCTGCCAAATCCCAAAAATATGTATTTCTTTGTTAAAGCCTAGTATCCTGCTTGCGCTTAATTTTAGCGAGCGCTTTTCTCTCCACAGCACAGATAAATGTTCGCTAAATTCGTTGTACAGGATATAGATAGGACACACACCCATAGTTTATTGCCACATGTATTTTGATTTTTGTTGTTTTTTCACTTTTTTCCTACTCACTTACATCGTTTATCAAGTATTCAAAGAAATATTCAATTACAAAATTGTTTTGTTTCGAAAATGTCAAAATTTATCGCCGATTTAATGTACCAGACAATTCTTTCGCGAGCTAAATCAGTGGAGACATTTTCTTGGCCGAGTATAACAAAATTGTACGTAGTACGTATAACACTCAATATTGTTATACCGGACTGACATTGAATGTGTCCCATCTATATGAAAGTAAGAATTTAGCGTGCGGAACAGGATACTGCTTTGCTAAACTGCCTCGCTAAATTTTATCTCTGTAGACATTTTTGTATGGAAGATAAAATTTAGCGCGAGCAGGATACTGGGCTTAAGCGTTTAAATACAAAATAAAAGGATTTTTAAGCAAAACAAAATTGTTTGTTTTTTATTTTAAGGTTTGCTGGAAATAAGGACTCATACCGAGAAGTAGCCAATTTATTTGGTATATCTATATCCTCCACATACTGGATAATATCAAATGTGTTGGATTTTATTTTCGAGATTTCACCAAACTACATAAAGTTTCCTTCGACGGTAGAAGAAAAGCTTCTCATTTCAGCGAAATTTGAACAGGTAAGTTAGTTCATATATACTATATTATAAAACATACACCTAAGCTTGTTAATTTAAGATTTCAGGATTTCCAAATGTACTGGGATGCATCGATGGATGCTACATTTACGTTAGGAAACCAGCAAACAAAATCCGTTCAACATATATAAATTGGCACGATCGACCCTTCAGGGTATTTGCGACGCCGATACGAGATATGTTGACGTATTTGTTGGTGCACCTAGCAAAATACATGATGCTAGAATATTCCAGCTTTCTTTTATAAGTAAAAGCATACCACAAATTTGTGGATCCCAATACCACATATTGGGCGATTCTGCTTATCCCTTAAGGGACTTTTTGATGACACCATATAAAGACACGGGAAATATGACAACAAAGCGGCGGAATTATAATAAAAAGCTGAGCCAAACACGAGTAAAAATCGAAAACTCGTTTGCTTCTTTAAAAACCAGGTTCCGACAGATAATGCGATTGGATTTTCACACTGTAGAAAGAATTTGCAAATTCATTATGGCATGTTGCGTACTACACAATATGTGTATCGATGAAGGCGATCGGTGGAACATACAAGATGCAGAAATCAATGGCAACGCAAACAACGAGGAAGTGGAAAACGTAGAGCTGCAGCCTGATTTTCACTTGCAGCGGTTGGGGGAAGTTAAAAGAAATGCAATAGCGGATAGATTTTAATTAACAAAATTTACTTTAACAAAATTAACTAATAACAAAAATTAAATACATATTTGGGAATTCATCACAGATAAAAAAAAAGAAAATAAATAAATAAATAAATAAAGAAAGAAAAAGATATTTACATATAAATTCATGTTTTTTATGGTGCTTTCGGTTGTAGCACATTGGAAAGTAAATTGCCAAGTTCGAAAAACTTGGCCATTTTTTCTTGGTGCCGTCTTTCTTTTTGTTTCTCCTTTTCAGCAAATCGCACTTTTTTATCATCTATTAAACGGTCAACCATTTTTTCCACGAGGCACTTTTGCTTCCTTTTTGGAGTGCTGCTTACAGGCGCAACATCAGCTGGGGTGGAATCGGCTAAGGTGATAGTTGATTGTCGCTTTTTTGATTGTCGTTTTTGACTATCAACTCTTGTTTGCTCTGCGTAAAGCGATCACAAAAAACTGATTGATTATTGGCAGCACTTAGAGTTTTGAACGTCACTTCCTTGCCGACGCTGTCATTCCTAGCAGCTGATAGGTGCAAATATTCGAAGTGTTTCTGTTGTGAAAAATGTAAGTGAACTTTGAATACTAAAATGTTAACAAATTACAAAAAATTTGTTTCTTTTTTTAAGGTCTCAAGCAAATAAAGAGCAAATACGGATGCTCTCAACATTTATGGCACAAAATCCGGATCTGGCAAGATCATATAATGCTCTTTCAAGCACTGCCCGGACAACCCAGAGACAGCAATGGGAAACACTTGCGAGGACATTGAATACAAATGGACCGCCAACAAAAACTGTTGTTGAGTGGAAAAGAGTAAGTAATGAACATATACACACCAATTGCTAAGATTATAAATTTATAAAATCCTAATATAGATTTGGACGCTACGCAAATATAGCGCAAAAAAAAAAACTCACTCACAATAAAAATTCACTGAAAAAAACCGGTGGCGGTCCATTTGATTTAAAATCTTTAGACGAGACCGATGAGGCAATAGTTGCTGCCTGTGGTATGGAGGCATCCGTAAGCGGAATTAAGGACGCATTAAGTTTTGGCAACTTTGCAGAAGGTAGTAGATATACCTTAATATTTGTAAATACGTTTAATACATACCTATACCATTTTCATTACCTTAGAAGCAGTAACCAATGAAAACGCCTGTGATGTTAACGATGGCATTGAACAGCTCCTTGAGGACCTTAATGGAACGCCGGAGCAGAATATCTTGCAAGACTCCACAAATACTCCAACACCCAAGAGACGACAAAAAACCTTGAACGAAAAGCAAGATATTCTGCAACAGCAAATAGATCTCCAAAAAAAATTCTTTGACAATCAAATGGAAAACTCAAATAAAGCCAACAACACCTTACTGGAGATCCGAGATTGCTTAAGAAACTTGTGTGAGGCCAAAACCAGACAAACTGAATCGCAGAATTCGTTAAAAAAGGAAGAGCTTGAAGTGAGGCGCATGGAAATAGAGGTGGCTAAACTTGCCAACGATATAAAATTGATGGAACTCAACAACTCCAAGACCTAGTTATGTCTCATGAAAACAAAATCGTTGATCTCATCACTACCGTTATTGTAAGCCTGAGTTTTATTTTTTTATGTTATTTTGCAATATGTAGTACGATACGGTACATATCCTAAGCTTTAGAAAAGCAATGTAATATTTTTATAAGTTTGTTGAGTTTTTGTTGTGCGATTAAATAAAAATGTTTTTTGTTCAGAATTGTTATTGTTCGTGTAATTAAAAAAAAAAACATTTTACAGGAAGCCGATTAGTAATTTGCAAATAAATCATCTCTTATACTGTCGCGAATTCTTCTAGCTTCTCCACTATCGAGGGAATCTCCAGTTTGAGGTGTTTGCCGTGGGTAGTTTGGAGAAATACTATTTTCTCGTTCCGGATAGGGTACGTTGTAGGCGAGGCATATGTTGTGCAATGCAGCACAGACATTTATGATTTCGACAACTCTCATTGGACTATATCTACACTTCCGTTCTTCAAGTATTATACGCCATCGACCTAAACAAATGAAATTAGTATTTGAAGTTGTTCATAACATAAAAGAAGGACTTACCTTTTAAACGACCGATGCATCGTTCTACAATACTTCTGGCCTTCGAATGAACTGAGTTGAAGTGTGATTCAGGGGAATCTTCATTAACGCTTCTATACGGCGTCAGAAGGAAAGGCTCTAGTGGATAGCCGCTATCACCTTAAAAAAGATTTTGCAGTACTTAACAATTATTTATATATGAAATATTATATTACCAAGTAGCCATGATAAGCTCCTGCCTGCTATAAAATCTCTTTCTAAAGCGTTTCTTTCTTCACTTTGTCGCCAGACAAAACTGTCATGAGCACTTCCTCCATATCTAGCATTTATAGCTAAAATTTGTGTGTTTTCATCGCAAATCTGGAATATTTAATATGCATTTACGTATGTGGATTATTTTGCAAAACGATGTTTTAAGTTAAACTTACAACCATGGCATTTATACTATGCCTTCCTTTCCGACTGAAGAACATGTTCTCATTTTCAATTGGCCTTAAAATCATGATGTGAGTTCCATCAACGCACCCTATAACTGCAAAATGTAAAGAGCAATTAAAGGATTACTTAAGGTGGCGCTACAGTCCGGGGTGGACCTGGGCCTCAACCAACAAGCGTCTCCAGCCAGCGCGATCTTTGGCCAGCTGTCTCCAGTTTCGCACGCTAAGTTGATTAAGGTCCCCTTCCACTTGCGTGCGCCACCTGAGTCGCGGTCTTCCTCTACTGCGCCGTCCCTCGGGTGTGGATTCAGAGATCTTCCGGGCCGGAGCATTCACGTCCATTCGCTCTACATGACCCAGCCATCGCAGTCGTTGGACCTTCACTCTTCTGGCTAGGGCAATGTCGCTGTACAGCCCGTACAGTTCGTCGTTGTATCTCCTCCTCCATTCACCGTCTATGCAGACGGGACCGAAAATTACTCGAAGAATTTTCCTCTCGAAGCAACCAAGAGTAAGCTCATCCGCTTTTGATAGAGTCCATGCCTCTGCACCATAAAGTAGGACTGGGATGATTAAGGTCTTATAAAGGGTCACTTTAGTTGTTCGAGAGAGGGCTTTGCTACTCAATTGCTTTCTTAGCCCAAAGAAACAGCGATTGGCAAGAGTTATTCTTCGCTTAATCTCAGCGCTGGTGTCATTGTCTGAGTTAATAGCGGAGCCTAGGTAGACAAAGTCCTTTACCACCTCAAAGTTATATCTGTCTATAGTGACATTCTGTCCAAGACGTCGGTGTTGGGTGTCCTTTCTCGATGACAGCATATACTTTGTCTTGCCCTCATTGACCGCCAAACCCATCTTTGCCGCCTCCGTCTCAATGCTCACGAACGCGCCAGTGACATCACGCTGCGTTCTCCCGATTATGTCGATATCGTCGGCGTAGGCGAGTAGATGGACGGACTTTTGAAAGATAGTGCCTCTGGTGTTAGCGTTTGAGTTTTGCACTATTCTTTCAAGAACGATGTTAAAGAAGTCACATGACAGCGCATCGCCTTGTCTAAAACCTTTTTTGACATCGAAGGTCTCAGTGAGTTCTTTACCGACCTTGATGGAGCAGCGTGCATTCTCCATTGTCATCCTGCACAAACGGACGAGTTTGGCAGGGATGCCAAAACTAGACATTGCTCTGTATAGCTCGTCTCTATAAATGCTGTCATAGGCGGCCTTAAAATCGATGAAAAGGTGGTGGGTATCGATTTGAACTTCCTGGGTTTTCTCCAAGATCTGCCGCAGTGTGAATATTTGGTCGATGGTAGACTTTCCTGGCCTAAAGCCACACTGATAGGGACCAATCAGGTTGTTGACGAAAGGCTTCAGGCGTTCACACAACACGGCAGATAAGATCTTATAGGCGATGTTAAGAAGACTAATACCTCTGTAGTTGGCGCAGTTCAGAGGGTCTCCTTTCTTGAGGATCGGGCAAACAATGCTGAGGTTCCATTCATCGGGCATACTTTCCTCCGACCATATTTTACAGATGAGTTGGTGCATGCTCCTAACCAAGTCATCGCCTGCCGCTTTGAATAGCTCGGCGGTTAGGCCATCTGCCCCAGCGGCTTTGTTGGACTTAAGCTTAGATATGGCTATCTTCACTTCGTCCAGGTCGGGTGGACGGAATTGTTGGTCTTCATCGTCCAGGTTGAATGGTTCATTCTGCCTGACAGCGGGATTTAGTTCGTCATCACCGTTAAACAGTCTGCAGAAGTAGTTCTTCCATATCCCCAGCATCGACTGCGATTCTACTACGATGTTCCCTTGTTCGTCCTTGCAGGCTTCGGTTCGGGCTCTGTAGCCTTGGCAGGTTCTTTTTACCCTTTGGTAAAACTTCCGAACCTCATTCCTGCTGTAGCATCTCTCTATTTCCTCGATCGCGCGCTTCTCGTGCTCTTTCTTTTTTCTCCTGAGAAGCCGGTGTTCGTCTCTTCTTTTCTGCGCGTAGAGCTCACGAGCAGCTCTAGTCCTTCTTTGCAGCGCCGCTTTGTATGCCTCTTGTTTCGCTGCATGTGCTTGCCGGCACTCGTCGTCGAACCAGGGGTTTCGTTGTGGTGGTCGAGTGAAACCAAGCACATCAGAGGCGGCGTCTCTGATGGCTTTTTGGCAATGTTGCCACTGGTCCTCAATGCTTGATGCTGGCTGCATAGAACCTCTTGAGAGATTGAGAGAGACTCGATCGGAGAAGGATCTGGTGATCTCTTGCGATTTTAGCCGTCCGACGTCAAACTTCCTCACAGTATTTACTTGTCTTGGCGGTGTTCGGGATATCCGAAGGCGTACCTTGGCTACAACAAGGTAGTGGTCCGAGTCAATGTTGGCCCCTCGGAACGTTCGGACATCCATAATACTGGAGGAGTGCCTTGCGTCGATCGCAATGTGGTCAATCTGGTTGACGGTTGATTGATCGGGAGATCTCCAAGTGCCTTTATGAATATCGAGATGCGGGAACCGCGTACTTGATATGACAACATTTCGCCCCGCCGCGAAGTCGATCAGCCTAAATCCGTTATCGGAGGTGGTGTCGTGTAGGCTGTACCTCCCGACAGTACTACCAAAGATGCCCTCTCTTCCTATCTTTGCATTAAAATCACCTAGGACAATTTTAATGTCATAGTTAGGGCACTGCTCGTATGTCTTGTCCAAGAGCTCGTAGAACCTCTCTTTGGTATCGTCGTCTTTCTCCTCCGTGGGGGCATGGGCGCATATTAGGCTAATGTTGGCGAATTTAGCCTTGACGCGGATTGTCGTGAGGCGCTCGTTCACACAGTTGAAACTTAAGACTTCTTGCCTAAGTCTGCCTCCAACGACGAATCCACATCCAAATAAGCGCTGTTTTTGTTGCCGATAGCAGTCGCCATAATAAATATCGCAGTCTTTCATCCTCTTCTTGCCCGGTCCATCCCATCGCACCTCTTGGATGGCGGTTAGGTCTGCTTTAAAGCAGTTCAGGGCCTCCGCTAGTTGTTCGGCTGCACGTGGTCTGTTAAGGGACCTAACATTCCACGTGCAGATCCGAAATTCGTTGTCCTTTATTCGTTTGCCAGGTTCGTCAACAGTAAGATCATCCGTATCCGAGGCTTGTGGTAGTTTCGGAACTAAGTAATTTTTTCCGCAGTCGGGCAGTTACCCCGACGTACAACCCCCAACCTGGAGGGCCAGGCCCTTTGTTAGACCCCTTGGACGAAAGGGGCCGGATTCCTCCGGTGTCAGTAACCCACTTCGGGGATGTGAGAGCTGCCGTTGGCCCATAAAGGGTTCATCCGCCACCATCTCTGTTTCAGCACCCTGACTAGTCCTGAAAAATCCTCACTGACCTCAGCTCCAAATATGTCGAAGTAGCTCAAGTAAGGTAACTGTCGTATTGACTGTTGACGACACCGTTGATTCAGTCTAATGAATTCATCCGCCGTACGTCCTCTTTCTGAGGAGCTCATGTAAGACTTCTGAGACTCGTTCAGTCAGTCTTTCCGACAGAGCATTATAGTGTTGCTATTTTCTTCGTGTTCAACACTCGCACTTATAAGTTCAGCAAGTCACACCCGGATGGGCAGACCAGTACCCGGTGGTTACCACTGGGAGGTAAAATAAGCACAATTGATGTGTACGAAAGGTTACAACAGCTGGGCACCGCCAGGTTGATGCCGATCAGCGCCTACCCGATTCATACACACCCAACCACCAATTAAAGGATTAGTGTATTAAAATATAGCAAAAAAATGAACCTCCAGGAATTTTATATTTTTCAAAAAAAAATGATTTTGTTGAATCCTTAGGCACAAACTTAATCATAAGTGGGCAAAGTATTGACTGCATTTTTTTAATGACAGCAGCAGTAATTTCAGCCACCGTACTTTGACCCATTGGTGCAGCCCAGTCAGCCCCAACTTGTCTTTGATAGCCACCACCCCCAAGTAGATTCAAAGTTGCAGCCAATTGAAGAATGGGTGGAACATGCGTTGACCTTATTCCAGTTGGTAAATCAAGTAGTCCCAAAACAAACACAAATGCTTCTTTTGATAAGCGAAAGTTTTTCAAAAATCTAAAAGACACAATAATTATTAGTCTTACTTCAACAATGAATATTTATAAATATGCATTCTTACATCCGGTTTGGAAGGTCCATGATATTTGCTTTATTTCTTAGGTTTCTTCTTAATAGTTGAACATTTTTGTAATTGTTTCCTTCATTTTCCTCTCTGTTTGAGTTGGAAAAAAGTTCCAATGAAGTAAACATTTTCTTCAAATTCTTCACGAATTTTCAATTTCACTTGTTTTTTTTTTATTTTAATTTATTTAATATATTGTTTTATCACTTGGAGTAGAAGCTGAGGTGCATACCTGTGAAAATGACACAAATGTATGAAAGCGACACCTAAATAGCTGTCACATGAAATTGATCGCAAAAAAGCGATTGTCAATTTGATAATCACCTTACGTGGACGTAAAGCGATGATTTTGATTGTCAACTATCAACTATCACCTTAGCCGATTCCACCCCTGCATCCTCGACGTCAAAGTCAATCGATGGCAAAGTGTTCGGGGACATATTTTCAGCATCATGGCTTCTAGAGGGTGGCGAGTGGAGACTAACACATGCGCTTGTGGAGGGTGCTAATTCAAGGTTAGCACTTGCACTTGAACTAGACGATTTGTTGACATCCATCTGCAGGTTTGCCTGTTTTGTTATCATTTTATTTGGCCCCATACAAATTTCGGGAAACAACGAATCTTAATTTTTTATTATGTTGTTCATAATGTTTGAAAAGTATAGTTTTTCGTACTGCCCCGCTGGTTTGGTTGTTTTTGATAACTGATTTGGTTTTTTAAATAACCATCTTAAAGCGACCCTCCACTTGTTCAGGAGTCACTTTAACTCCAAGATGGATTGAAATCGCCTCCGAAATATATACCCACATATGCTTCTTAGTGCGGTATTTCTTCATGGGACCAATTTGTTTAAAATTGTCTTCGTATAACCCCAGAAGAAAATTTGTTTGATCAGTAGACCATTTAAATATTTCTGTAAATACAAAGTAATATTTGTTAAGGATGTCATACTCTTATTAATTGAACATAATCCTACCTGTGTGGTTCTCGGCCTCAACTTCCACACTTTCACGCCGCAAATTGTAAAAGATTTCCACATCTTCATAAGCCGCTGAAACCATTTCTTGAGCTGAAATGAAAATTTATGTTACTAAATTTAGTTCTTGGCAAGAAAGCACATATTATTACTCATTATGTGTTGCAAAACAACTTGTCCGTTGACTTGGCTAACTTGCCCACTTTCATCGACCACAAGTTTATAGTTTTCTAGTTCGGTGTATGCCATTTTTGGTTTTTCAACTCGTATGTTTGGTTTTAGCTATTTATTTTTTGTGTACAAACAAATAATGGCTGTTTGACGTTTGTTACCAACACAAAGACAAAACTTCAAAATTGAGTAGAAGCAGTTTTCTTGTTCCATTGGATTTCGGAATGAGTGAATCCCCGAGTGAAACCAATGGAAAACAACATTGTGTCGTGTGCGAACCGTCATTCACCTTTAAAACGAATAAGTCATGCACTTAATCATTGTTTTACATACTACTAACTATAATATCTTAAAATATCTCTCAATTTAGCAACCCAGACAGGCATATAAAGAACTCCCTTGTCTATATTAAGATCAATAAAATTCCATAAGAAGCTTTCAATATTTCAAAAATGTTCCCCAATAAAAAACTTTCCAACAAACAATATGAGAGGGATTCCAAAAAAAAATCTCACATTCTTTTACGTCTTGTTTTTTGTTTGTTCCATTAGAAAAGTTTCTGAAATGTATTACACCCCAACACCAGCCCAAGACTGAAACCGCCTTCAATTAAAAAATTCCACATGTTTGAATATGACAGCATGCGTTGATGGGTGTAATACGCATTACATCGTCGCATCCCATAATCCCTTCGACACCCATTCATCTCGACATCGGATTTCAATAAAATTACTCACTTCACTCGACGACGTCGACGTCTCGCTCGACACTCGCACCGACCTCCGTCTCGAGCTCCATTCCCTTTCCACATTTTTTGTTTGTTTTTGAACCCAAATGTCGAAACCAAAAGGATCAGGAAAGGGGTCGTGAGCGGGACAACGTGAAGAATGGAATCGTCTAAGTGGCGAGAGATAGTCTCAAGTTTGTCAAAAGGTTTTTGGGGAGATTTACAACCATTAAATGTCATCCTTTAAGTTTGCTGGCATTCAGAGAACATGACTTTGCAATTATGTTATTGTTCCGTGATGATTTATGCATTAGTTTGAAGTCCACAAGCACTTCTGGTGTTTCTCTTCGTGTGTGCTGGTGCTTCCAGATAAGGAAAGGGCTATAGCTTTTGAATCGGTCTACGTGGAAAGTATCCAGAGTCGTGTGAGATGAGAATGCGAAATGGAATGGTCATCAGGTAAAAGGTGGACTATGTATGGTATGCTGAGTGCCTCCCAACTTTTGCTATGCTTCTGGTTAAGGTTGGGAAGATTTCAATTCCTTCGATGGGAGCTCATGCAGGTGATACGTATGCAAATTTCATTCATTCATTCTCACTCTTCTTGGTTGGCTGAAGTAGGGTAACTATACATCGTCTCATCTTTTCCACAGTTTGTATTGAAAACCGACCTAAGAACATTATTGGATGGGATTGCAAAGTTCATTCAGACATATTGAAAGCTGTCTACCATAATCTCTGTTTGTTCGTTTTGAAAACGTCTTGTTGGGTTGGGAGTATATAATTCACTAGAACGGTCATCAATTATGAGCTTGAGGAGGGATACATAAGTACCTATATCTACCTACGCCAATTGTTCCCAGGGGAATTTAGTTGATCGTTTGTGGAGTCTTTATATCTTATTTGTTTACTCGGTGCAGTTAATAGATCTGGTGAACGGTATGACAGGCAGAAAGGCTTACACAATTTTCGACCTCAGTTGTCTTCTCAATCAATAAGTTGTATGTAGGTCGATCCCTTGTCAATTAGATCTAATTAAGATACCTACTTTTTGACTAGATGGGTCATCCAAGGCAGATATTACCAGCCGAAATCAAGGTGGATTTAAAAAAGGGGTTTAAGCCACTTTAATTGTTATTCATAGCTTTGGGTTGGATTGAGTGACTAAATGTCAAGTCTTATTGGTCGCTTCATTGATGGCTGAAAGGTTGGCAAACCCTTAGCAAATTTGAGACGTTTTCTGACTGGTCGATACCACACGTTTGTCCTCTTATGTTGAAACTTTACATCTTTTAAAAATATCATGGCGTGTCTCGGCCAAATATTGCATATAAGATTCTATATTCATACTACAATCCCAGATGAATGCAGTGTATAGTGGAAAGCAGCCGGATATTCCATGACTATGAGAAGACAGGATTCGCCACTTTCTAGACATAGTCCACATCGAGGGTCCGGTTAGACTCCAATTCTGTGAAGATGTTTTGTGTTTATGAGGCCATCGCCTCTAATAATACTTGCCATTGTCCTCAGTTTATTTTTGTCCAGATTAATGAGGTAATGGGCTTTTCTAATGAGTCTTTGATTCCAACCCGGAGGGACAACGCAGTAGAGGAAGACCTCGCCTTCGCCTCCTTAGGTGGCGCGCACAAGTGGAAGAGGACCTCAACCAACTTGGAGTGCGCAACTGGAGGCAGTTAGCCAAAGATCATGCTAACTGGAGAGGCGTGCTGGTTGGTCGCCAGATCTCCATCACTAGCAGTTTAAGTTAATGAAGGTCCAAAGCTAACTTCAAGACCAACGTTCAACCAATTACGCCTGTTCTTCAAACGTCAGGAAGTACCTTTCTGTTTTTTGGTCGATCTGAAAAACAGAAAGCCACTCTTCGATTAGAATGTTGCAGAACGGTTTAAGACGCTGAATGAATTTTGTATGCACATGATGTTGGAGTCACTCAAAAGGATGAGCCCAATCTTCAATATTATATAGAATGTAGTTCTCAATTACCTTCTGCCCCTAATAAGGAGCACATATTATCGTCTTAGATCGACAGGTATGGACGTTAACCAGATTTGTTAAAAAGTTGCCTTAAGGGCTTAGGGTTAGGGTACTCTTTCTAAGCTGAACAAAATACAACTTAGTGTTTAAGGCTGATGCTAGATACACATCGTATCCGGGGAGTAAATATTGACAGACTTGGTATGCAATACTTAGTTGAGGCCATCTTTTAATAACAAGTTCACATAGGACATTCAACACTATGCAAGAAATTGACTGTTTAATAGGCCGATACTTCTTTACCGCAACATTTTATGGTGGCTAGTCCTTATCAGTAGTTTTTATCGAAAGGGCTTGGAGAAGATTAAACATTTCCCTCGCTTCGTATACAAGAGTTGCACTGCTCCAACCGCGCGCCGCTCTGTAAAGCCAGACATGGTCAGTAAGGAATATGCTAGCAACGCAACAATTAGGCTCTGATGGAAGGACACATGGAGAGACCAGCGTACAGTTGAAGCTATTTATTATTTTTAATACACCGCTCTTCATCCAAAATCACTGAAGGAAAATCGACTTCGATGTGGGCTTTAAATATGAACTACCTACCGCGGAATAGAATCAAATTTTCAGATGGCTCGAAAAGGTGATGGAGTCTTCTTCGAAGATACTTAATAGTCTCAGCATATTCTTGTCCTTTCCAAACCATTGCATTGCCTTTCAGCTCGAATTCACAGCCATCCTTCAAGCCCCGGCCTGTCGATAAGTATATAAAATATAGCAGATGGTTATTTTCATCCACTTCAATAGCAGCACTGTCATTAAATACTTTGCATCCAGCATTGTAAGCTTGTCGCGTATCCTTAGCATTGATGTCCCATCTCAGCGAATTGTGGAAATGAACGAATATCTTAGGCCTTTCTCTGGCACTAATAGTAATAGCTCGTATGTAGTACTTAGTAGTAGTACGTACATGCTCAACCGTTCCAGTTTTAAGAAACCTTTCAGGCTGAAGCTGTAGGTAAATCAAGCCATAGATGGGCATAAATCTACGATAAATCTAGGAGAAGGCTAGTCAATTCTGGATCCAAAGAGATAAAAAAAAAACTCCTACGACTTAATACACCCAGCGTACCCAGGGTCGTTTCGTTAATGTCAAAAAAAGGAGCTGCATTTTCGGCAGACGTACGCGAAGACTTGGATCTGCAAAAATTGCAAAGAATACGATTAAGAGGAAGCCATTGACAACTTTCTCTGCACCGGCACTGCACTTGTCAATTTCACTAAGGTGAACGGTCTCAGTGATGGTACTACCAACCATCCTCCCATAATTGGCCGATCATCAGACTAAGTCGAGAGCCTTTTTAACATACACCTAGATACACTATCCTTGGCGAGGAAATCGTAACTTCAGCAAACCTTGCTGACATACCGCCAGAGAAGATCATTGTCTTCCTGACTGTCTCCGGAGTGAACAGATGGCTCTTAGACCTCACGGGAAGGCTCTTTTTCAAAGTGACCGCAGTACCAGAACCCGATGAAAGTTCTATCCGGACTTATAATCTATCTATCTAACTTTGGCCTCGCAAATGAAGTGGGTTCAATATTTATGATTTGAAAGTCGAAATGCATGCTTTAAGGAACTTTTATCTTCAGCATTGTATATTTGAGCATATTGCATTTGCGTCTTTAAGGCATAGTCTCTAGGCGTCATCTTCTGGAAGTGTTACCTTGTTGTCTTTTCATTTTTACTGCCATTTTCGGATTGTCTACATTTCAGACCAAATTTTCTGGAGCTTAGCTCTGGACCATTATTCGAGTATAGAATAAATATTTGCGGACTGATCTCTGATCTAGGATACTCTCCTCAGCAGTCAGCAAGAAACGCGCATAAATGTTGTCGAAAAGCTCTTAGAAACAGTCTTGCTCTTGGGCAGGATATTTTTTTTCTAATATTGGAGTACGAGCGTATATTAGTCTGAAGTTGGCAAATTCAGTCTTGATGCGAATTGGCATAGGTAAGACCTTTTCGACACGTCCGAACATTCTACCCGCAGATCCGTATAAACTTGAGAGCTTGTTCTTTGCTTGGAAACTAGGACAGTAGGACTGGTATTACATCAGTGGGGGGATTTTGAGAAGACATTTCTTTCCAGTCTTAAAGTGAACTAATTAATGAAAATGTATTGTCTCTACTTCTTTTGAATTCTTAGCGACATCCTGAAGAATCATTATGTGGAGGTGTGCATACAAATATATGTGAACAAAAGACAAATGTCATAATTTGGTATGTATGTATGTATGTGCGGACTAGCCTAATTGCCTCTCTAAAGTGAGTGTATAGATGTTTTCATTTGCGATGCTAACGGATTTCAATTCGTTAACCAATTTCAGTTTATATCTCGTCCCTTAAGGGTATATTTATACACAATGTGTAAAATGATAGAGGATTATTATTTTGCCTTAGTCCATGCTCTCGTGGTATCATTTTCTCTTTCAAAGCAATGAAGCTGCAAAATATTTAATGCACTTTAATGTCGTATACGCGTGTATCTGTATATGCGCTGCACACAGATTAAATTAATGATTTTCTGATGTTTTAAACAAGAAAATCCTTGGGCATGGGTAGTTCCTTGGGAGTAGTACTGCTTGCTTATGACATGGCGTAAATAGATTTTCAAAGTAATGGACGTTTAGTAATAGTGTTGCGCTATCCCGTGGATAATTTATTATTTTCGCTTCAAAAATAACAAGTTATAGTTTTGACATTATCGCGAAAGTTGTTAACAAGTCATGTGTTGCGGGGCGAAATTAAAGGCAAACAAGGAATATAGGAGGGCGTTTAAGAGTTTTGCTATAGCGAAGGGAAATATTCCAAGATTTAAGTTTTATTTTCGATCCAAATAACTATCTATAGTGACACGTCACCGAGTCAAATAGTGATACGTATTTGGGTTGATCCTTGATCATCTGTTAGGCTTTTGAAGAAAAACCTGCTTAATAATTGCAATCAGTTGACTGTCGGGGTTGGCTTTGCAACATACTATTCTAATTCTTATATGTAATTTTATTTTTTTTATTTTTTTTTTTAAATAAGTACTTCTCCCGGGAAAGGCAAACCTATAACGCTTCATCAGCGCCCCGAGATGCTTGCAGATGTATGTTAGTTCTGCACTTAAATTGCTGCAAATCTGGAAATATACTCCCAGGAAGCGAGTTCCAAGGTTTGCTTGTCCTGTAACAGAAGGAGTCTTGGAAAGTTGATGTCCTCGCGGTTGTCAAGTGTACCTACTGTATGGTCATGATCATGAGCATTAGCAGCCTGTCATGTGGGGCGCCCAAAAGTTGCATTTCGAGGGATAATGTCTTTGAGTTCCTCGGAATACACCTCGGAATATACCATGGAAGTATGTATACCTATAGAAGTATAGAACAAGCAGAGGTCAGCGACTTGTCTTCTGTGCACCAATGGTTGTAGATTCGATGTGAGTGAAGGGTCTCCAATAAGTCTTACTGCTCGTCTCTGTATGCTGTCAAGTAGGTTAAGTGAATGTTTTGGGGCCGAGCTCCATTTATGGTAGCAATATTCCAGGCCTGGTCTAACCTGTGCTTTGTAGAGAAGGAGAAGTTGCTTGGGGCTAAAGTACCTCTTTGCTCTAAATAGGTAGCTCAACTTAGCGGACGAAAGATCTTGCGATATAGGATATGTGGTCCTTCCATGCGATTCCTGAATTGACTGTGACTCCTAGAAGGTGCGTTGAGTCCTTGGGATGGATTGGATGGTCATCCATTTGGATCTGAGGAACTGTTGATGCATTTTTCCTGGAAAATGTTGTGAGCTGTGTCTTGTTTGCATTAAATACAACCAAGTTGTCTTTTCCCCACTTCAAGATTTTGTCCAGATCACCATTTAGAGAACTAATTTGTTCACATCTCTGACTGTGTGATGCAGCCGCATTTACAGGCCCACTGTTCGAGATAGAGGATATAAGAGTGCTGTCATCAGCAAAGCTGTAGATATTCACCCTTATTCCCGATGGCGTTTGTCGCATACGACTCAAGTGTCGTGTCGTCGTAAAAAAGGTAGTCAGATTTTTTTCCAACTTTTGTTAACGATTTTGCTTCTTTTTCTATGTGTTCACTGTAATTTCAAATCGTTTGTTTCAAAAAAGTTACAAACACTGACTTAAAACCGAAATCAAACATTAGGCGTTTACGACAAACGCCAACGGGAATAGGGGTGATTATTATTTCTCGATCCAAGCAAATCGTTGATGAGGAGAATGATGCTTGTTGTTACAGGACAAGCAAACTTTGGAACTCGCTTCCTGGGGATATATTTCCAGAAGACTACAATTTGCAGCAATTTAAGTGCAGAACTAACAGACATCTGCAAACATCCCGGGGCGCTGTTGAAGCATTATAGGTTCGCCTTTTCCGGGAGAAGTATTTAAAAAAAAAAAACAAAAAAAAAATGCAAAGGGAACTTTAGGCCCATTTTTTAGTGTTGCTATATTTTTCGAAGGCGTTTGACACCGTGGCTCATACAAACCTGTGTGATAAGCTGCGTCAGCTATTCAACTTCTCACACGATGCAGTCAAATTAGTTGCTTCGTATTCCTTTCAGGTAGTAGGCAAATTGTTTCGATTCCAAATGGTGTCCCTCAGGGATCCAATTTGGGCCAACTGATTTTTTCAATGTAGGGCAATTATCTGCTATCTATCAACCAGAGTAAGGTTCAGATGTATGCCGATGACGTGCAGTTGTACACTCAAGTTTTGATCTCGGTCTTAATGAACATGGTGCTGCCGGTGTTAATGAGGATCTTGAAAAATCTGCAAAATCTAAGTGTCTTGTCATCTCAAGAAATTCATTGGACTTGTCATACTTTCCTTCTGTGATCTTAGGCAATTCTCCTATTGAATATGTTGAGGCGGCCAAAAATCTTGGTATGGTTTTTAACCGGTAACTAACCTGGGATAACCACATACATTTTGCGACCGATAAAACCTATGCGGTTCTTCGAACACTTTGGGCAACTAAAGCTTTCACCCCCTTAAAAATTCGTCTTGTGGCTAGCCAAAACGCTAGTTATACCAAAATTGTTGTACGGGTGCGAAGTTTTTGCCGATTGCAGTTTCGTCAGCAAAAGAAAACTGCAGGTAGCTTACAAAAACACTGTTCGGTATGTTTTTGGACTAAAAAGGTACGACCGCGTGTTGCATTTCCCAAAGCGCCTTTTTAACATGTCGTTTGACAGCCTACTTCAGTTCCGCACTTTAACCTTTCTTTCAAACATCCTGATAACACGACAACCTCCCGGTCTTTACTAGAAACTGGTTATGTCTTTCTCAATCAGGTCTAGTCAGTTGATTTCTCCACTCGTTACTCTTCCCTTACGTCTGAGCGTCAATTTTTCATTAACTTTATTCGTTTATGGAAATCTTTACCGCGCCCTATTAGAAGAACTATACTTTTACTTTTTTAGGTACATCAAAAGCAACAAATTAAAACAATATTAGACGATAACTGAAATAAGTCGCAAAAATATTCACCAGCTCTTGGACTATTAGCACTAGTTCATAAGATACTATGTAGCAGGACCCGCCCAGCTTTGCCCGTGGGCAGGAATTGCTTGTCTTAGATAATAATAATCTTTCGTAAAATGCGAGAAATTAAAATAAATCGAGTTGCTGGAATTTTCTTTCTGCCTAAAATACAGCAATACGAACAAAACAAAAAAATCGGCCCAGTGGTTATCGATATATAACGTCATCGAGTTTCACCCCATAGAAGAAGTTTTTTTGTATATAGGTATAAGATTTTGAATGTTTTTTTTTCTTTACAGGAACATTCGAGGCCCAAAAACTTCACAGATTAGACTACGTGCCAAAAACAAAGATTTTCTCAAAAATTTAGCTCAATCGGTTTTATGGTTTTCGAGATATACCATTTTTGTATGGGTGGTGCCACGCCTCTTAGTCTAATTTTTTTTTGCATACAAACCTGCTACAAAAGAATACCTTTCCAGAAAAAAAAGAATCATCAAATTCGGTGTAGCCAAACTCGAGTTATAAGCGGACAAACATATTTTAAAATCATTTTCATATATAGGTATATAGATTTATATATTAAAGTGTATTGGCATTACAAAATAAGAATAAACGAAATGAAATAATTATGTCGTTGAAATCACCGAGGAAGATTAACGTCATACTTAGGACATTGCTGACAAATTTTTTTTGATGTAGTCATATAAAAAATCCTTGGTAGCATCAGCTTTTCCCTGTTTGGGTTGTGAACTTTCATGCGGATGTTGACAAATTCAGCCTTGATACGAATTGTCACAAGGCCATCTCCATTGTCATGTTAAAAGTGGATGACTTTTTGCCTAATTCTGCTAAAAAGCCGCCAATTCCTCGTGTACTTTCATCTCTAACGATAGCAGATCTTCCGCAGAAAAGCATCTCAGAAGACCAAATGAAAACAGTTCCTCGAATGCAAACTGCAATTCTTGGTTGAGCAAGGTCCATCTGGGAAGCCAAAATATCATAGGGAGAAATTGATTAAATTGTACTGCACAGTAAGCTCTTAAAGAGCAGCTGTCTCTGTGAACTATGATATAATATGTACAGGCTATTGTACACAAAATCGAATTTTTCGTCGTTTTATCCTTTTGAATAGCACTGAACTGTATAAGCCAGTGATTTACAACACATGCCTGCATTATACTGTCATGTTACTACTTTGAAGGACAGATGAAGTCTTGCCATGTCAAAATCGTAATGTGGCTCGGTTGATTACATGAATGAAATATTTGAATCCTTTCTGGCATATGGACAAGGGGCTTAAAACGAACAGCAAATCTGATGACATATCCACTTCACTTACTCGCCTTACGGCTATGTCAACGCAAAATATATAAAATAAAACACTGTAACAGCAAGAACAATAACATATCAAAAAACATCATCATCATCCAAGCTTAGCATATGTGTCGCTTGAGTTTGCCATATGAATGCAACACAGGCACGCGTTGGCCTAACCAGGACACCAGGTCCAGGGAAAGACAGCAGGGAGCATAAAGATTGTATCTGCCATAAAGTCAAAGGGTGCGGGCTGCCGCCTATTTATCATTGTGATATGACACTGTGTGGCACATCGCACATCTGATGTATTAAAATGATAATCGCTTTATGTGGTTATTTTTATTATTAAATGTTAAAGGGATGCCCATGCCCAAGCCCCAGCCCAAGCCCATGTCCATAAATAAATAAATCCCATGTTGTTGTGTGCCAGTCGGTTTTTTGGACGACCGAATCATTTCGAGATACAACTGCCAGCTAACCGAGTCCCCAGATCTGGGTAGGTACAATGCGCTGCGTAGGTATATGTGTGTCCAGTATACAGTGCTGGCGATTTTTCCGCAAAATAAATTGAATATCTATTATGGCCTTCATAAATCGTTACAGTGGTGGCAATATGATTGCCTACTTGCATACGCAGCTTTTACCGAGTGGCGAACAATAAAATTCTGTAGATGGAGTGATATGGCTGAACGTTTACTTTTTTTGGCCATTTTTTTGCTTTTATTGTTGGGCGAGGTTGGCGAAAATATAAATTTAAATGGACAATGCGATATATACTGCGATATGTGTGTTATTTTGCAGTGAAGCGAAACATAGTTGCATACTACATTACTGAATCAGCGGTGTCAATGCCGTTGTCATACACTCCTACCATGCAGACGATAATAAGCATTGAAATGTATCTGCTATTCAAGCAAAAATTGTACTCAGCTCTGTAGCTGGTTTTGATAGGCAGTAAAATGAGTTTGGGTGACTGGATCCATGGGTCTATATACTTTTATCCGTTACCGGTTAAGGTTGATTTTGGGATTTTAAGATTGAGACCGCTGAATCTGGGGAGCCTTGAATTGGCAGACCACAAGACGGAAGCAGTGTTTAAAATACAAGTACACGACGTGCGCATGCAACGATAATTGCTCGACATATGTATAATATGTCAAGTAATTTGACATCTTAATATTATCTTATTGACAAACATTTACAAAAATTAAAATGTGTATCTTTTTATACCCTCCACAGGAAGGTATATTCACTTTGTCATTACATTTGTAACGCCAAGAAGGAGTCACCAAAGACCCTATAAAGTATATATATTCTGAATCAGGATCACATTCTGAATCGATTTAGCCATGTCCGTCTGTCTGTCTGTCTGTCTGTCTGTTGAAAACACGATAGCGTCCAAACGAATCGACATAGGCGAATGCAATTTTGTGGAAAGACTTCTTTTTACCGTCGTCAGGTTGGTATTGAAAATGGGCTATGTCGGTCAAGTAGTCCTGGTACCTCCCATACAAAACCAATATTAGACACACGCGTGTACCTATACAGTACATACAGTGGAGGGTATCAAAGCATCGGCCAGGCCGATGATAACACTTTTACTTGTTTTATTTTTTGGTTGCGTCAATGGATGTGGTAATCTTCTAAAGATGCGGTAGCACGTGCTACCAATATTCACGATTCGCAAACCCGAATAATCGATGCCAGGAGTAGGTACTCTGCGTCCGCTATTTCGGCTCTTTTATGTAAGTCATTCAAGTTTCCTTAATTCGTCGTGTACACTCGTTATGAAGGAGCATTATGTATCTCCAGCCAGTCATCTTCTGAGCTCAACATAATGGCCTATTAGACTTCGGGGGTTTGGTGAGTTGCTCTTCCCCCTGCAAAGCGAATACTATGGAACATTACGTGCTCCATATCTTCTTCTTCGTTTGCGCATTCGGGACAAATCTGTGAAGCTTTTTCCGATAGCCGCCGTGTCCCGATAAGAACTGCGTAAAGTGGTAGTTGCCGATTGTTCTTTTTATCCAGACCTCAATGGTGGGCATCAATTTGTGAATCCATCTGCCTTTTGCTGTGTAATCCCAGTGTCATCGACGTTTCTCTCTCTTCTATAGGTAGGTAGGGACTTATTGCCGGTTGGCTGTTTGTCCAAGGTAGATCCTTTGCAAGTATGTCGATCCTCTTATTGTTCTTATTCCGCAGAGCTTGTGTGCTGAGAAGAGCTTTCTCCTTGTTTCCTCTGTTTTTAGAGCCCCCGCCCAGACCGATGCTGCGTATAGAAGTAGGTAAAGGGTTTTTGTTTTTAGAGGTATAGAACTTTAAGGGAACACTATTTTAACTGGCGGCCATTTTGTCAGCTGTTGAGTGATTTATTTTTAGTTTGGTTTGGCATTTCAACATTAATAGACTGACGCCTGAACAACGCTTCCAAATTATGCAAATTTATTTTGAAAATCATGGTTTTCTGTTCGAAATACGTATCGCGCACTACGTCCATTTTACTGTCAACATAATCGTCTCACTTTTGGTTGAATGGATACGTCAATAAACAAAACTGCCGTATTTAGAGTGATGATAATCCTCAAGTGTATTTTGAGACACCGTTACATCCACAAAAACTGACTGTTTGGTGTGCTTTATGGGTTTGGTGGAATAATTGGTTCGTACTTCTTCCAAAACGATGCTGGCCAGAACGTTACAGTCAATGGTGACCGCTATAGAGTCATGATTACTGACTTTTCCGTTCATCAATCGAACAATCATGATGTGCAGGAACTATGGTTTCAACAAAACGGCGCAACATGTCACACAGCTCGTGTCACAATTGATTTATTGAAGGAAACGTTTGGTAACCGCATAGTTTCACGTTGCGGATCCGTGAATTAGCCTCCAAGATCGTGTGACTTAGCGTCGCTTGACTATTTTCTGTGGAGATATGTAAAGTCGCTAGTCTACGCCGATAAGCTCGAAACGATTGACCACTTGGAGGACAACATTCGCTGCGTTATTGTCGATATACGGCCACAAATGTTGGACAAAGTCATCGAAAATTGGACATCCAGATTAGACTACGTTCGAGTTAGCCGTGGCGGTTATAAGCCAGAAATTATATTTAAATTATAATGCCAGAAGATTATACATTCGAATAAAGTAAATTTCATGTCAATTTAATAAAATCGTCTTTGCTTTATTCCATTTCAAAGTTCTATACCTCTAAAAAAACATCCTTTATTTAGCTGACTACTCGCTAGATAGCAGAATCCTCCTGGTATATCCAGGTTCACCGATGTTTGGCAGCATAGGGTAAAGAGCTGCTTGCATCTGTGAGGCCTTTCTGATGACGTATTGGATGTACGTTTTAAAGCTTATCGAGCATTACTCCTAGGTACATTAGAGACTCTTAAGACACCTAATGGTTTGGTTCCTAACCCGAAAATTTGCAAATTCCACGAAATTTCGGCTGGTTTTCGAGACAGCTTCGGTCTTATGGTCAGCCGTCAGCTAGTTCAAAGCCGGCAGACTCCAGCAATTTTTTGTATATTGTAATGCAAGTTCCAATTCCAATGTTAGGTCTGAGATATTATTAGCATGGTTCTGTAACCTGCAAACTGCTGGCGAAAACCACGAGAAAGTTTGGCGCTTTCTGCACCGCAAATTATTTTCAACTAACGAATTGGCAGAAAGCAATTAGTTGTAAATAAAAAATGTGATATATTTGTGCTAACCGAAACACACGTGACTGATGACATAAAGGATTGCAAATTAATATAGGTAGGTAAATACAAAGTTATTAGATGTAACACTGTATCTAGTCAGTAGTTGTAATGTATGTAAATAAATCTATTCGGATACTGAAAGGAAGTAGATATGTTAAAGCCGGTGAATTGTGGTGGTTACGAGTTTGTTTGCGTATCAGTGATTTTAATTTCGTGATTGCTGGTGTACATAGATAGATCCCCTCTCCCAACTAACATTTCAGCTTCGATAAGCTTCAATAGAGGATTACTTTTAGTTTCCAAAAGAATCCTATAAAACTTCGGTAAGATCCGAAAGGCGAACACTTATCGAAAGCATTTTATCTATAAAGCCTTTAAAACGATTTCTATTAGGACTCTAATAGCTCAATAATCGAAGCTTTACCGAAACTACGAATTTGTACAAAAAAAAAAGATGTTTCATTTCCATTCCATTCATTTTATTTATTTTTTCATTTGGTAATTATAGTAAAGTAGTATTAACTAACTATGAATATTCTTTTAGGCCTGGAATGAAACATGAAAAGACGTAACAAATTTATAGAACGAAAGAAAAAAACCCGAACTACCGCGGGATTCGAACCCAGACTTCTAAGTATCAGAAGTATCTTACTCATCATATGCGCTACCTGTAATATGCATTTTACAAACTTAAAACTTAACCAGTTCAAACTTTTCTCTATTATCAAAACCACAAACCAGAGAGAATAGACCACCAGCTTCGGCCAAAAATGAGAGTTTCATAGAGCCAGTTTTGAAATAAGTAGCTCCGCCTCTTTTTCTATCTGTGAATACGTGTGAATAAGCAAAAAAATATGGAATAAGACAATTGAATCCCAGATGGCTTTGAAATAATTCAAATAATTTGAATAATTGACCTCTATTGGGACGTGTTCAGCAAATGGTGTGTATGCTGTGGTGAATTAATTACCAACTTATATTTCATTAAAAAGCATAATATGTAATATACTATTTGGGTGATTAAAAATCTAATAATAAAATAATAATAAAATATCATTTTAAGCTGCAGAACTAAATTGCAAGCACGATGTAATTAGCTAAACGCGATTCTTTGCAATTTTTTTGACATACATTTTGAACTCTTTCTTCTTATATTTTAAAGAAAATTAATCTATTTTCGAATATATCGAATAATGATGAATGGATTTTGAATTAGGTAGGTATTATAAAGAATTGGTTGTTCAAAAATTAAATAGGTAGATACATTTGTCACTTTAAACATTGAATGCTTGTCATTTTTATACAAAACCTGATAGAAAACGTGTTTCAAAACAGAATAGGCGCTACGGAATGCGTAACGTAGCGTATACACGCCACCCTCAAATTTAAATAAAAAACTGTCATTTTTGATTGTTTCCATAAAAAAATGTCGTTTCCATAGTAACGCATAAACTAAAGCGAAAAGTGAGCTTTCAAAGTACATTATGTATGTACATTGTACTTAATATTTTAATTCAAAATACGTACTTATCTTAATTTTGCTGTCCACTTTCTGTTCTTTAAATGCTCCATGGTTTTGCTTTTTATGTAGGTATTCTTTTGTTTTTCACAATGAAATTATAATATAATTTAATAATCTACAAACTTTAAATAACATTTGTGTGTTTTTACTATTTTGATTCTAGTTTTGACATTCTGTTAGTATCCATTATTCTGTTATATTTCATTAACGAATTTTGAGTCATATTTTGTACAAATATTGGAAAGTAGTGGAAAATTAACGAATTAGCTAATACAAAAATATATAGGTACAGCAAGTTTTAAAAATTTGAATTGTATTAATAAATATTTCCTGAAATTCTCATATTTATGCATAAGTTAATAAATTCGTATTTACACCTGATACAGATTGCTCGTGATAAAAGCCGATATGATACGATTTAGTCTTCTGTAGTTCTGTGTGTCCAAAACGTATTTCTTTTTTAGAACGTAAAATTTGCTCAAATTCCGATGACCAACTAATTTATTTGTTTAAAATCAATTCGTCACATTTTCTTTAGTAGATGAAATAAAACAATAAACATAATTAAGCCAGAGTCCTGACAAAATAAATTTTTTCTACCTATCCTTTTTTTTTAATTATTTATTCCAAAACTCAGTAGGTACACTTTAATAAAATAAACAATTAAAGAAAATAAATAAATTTTCGTTAAAATATATAGACAAAGGCCTAAATTCATATCAGCAAAACTAAACGAATCGTGTTTGATGATTTTTTCCTGATGTGTGTCATGCATTTTAGTTTTGCAGCTTAAACTAATATTTTTTCGTAATAATGTCAAAGGAATTCACATTATTGCAGTAACTACCCATTTATATTTACATGCTTCTTAATGAAATATAAGTTGGTAATAATTTCCCCACACCGAACACACAATTTGCTTAACACGTCCCGATAACGGCCAATTTATTTGAATTATTTGAATTTTTTCAAAGTTACCACCGAGTAACTGTAAATGTTACTATGTGCCAGTGTATGCGTGACCAAATTCACCCTCCGTTGACTGTAACATTGCACGCATACTTAACCACACAGTAACTTTTTGAAACTGGCTCTATGAAACTCTCATTTTTGGCCGAAGCTGGTGGTCTATTCTCTCTGGTTTGTGATCAAAACAAGCTTTATTAAGAGTTCCATTCGCATTACATATTTACCTTCGGAAGCATTACATATTTATCTTCGGACCTTTAACCAAACTGAAGAAATGTTTGCCTACGATGTTTTATTCTTCCTCCCATCATCTCTATAAAGCTTCGCTAGTAAAATAATGCAAGCCACAAAGAAGTCTTCCGTAAAGTTTCGATTAATGACTCTTGGAAGTTTTATACAAGTTTACTTATAGAAGCTTGTGTAATAATATTTAATCGAAGCTTTATAGAACCTGTAAGTTCCTCTTCTTTCGATAACTACAATAAACGAAGCTATGAATTTAATTGCTCTTTAAAGCGTCATCTTATTTTTCTAAAAGGCCTTAATGAAGTTGTTATAGAAGTCAAGACTTCGGTAAAGAGTTTGCTTCTGCTAGAAGCTTTACAGAAGCTCTAAAGAAGCCTTGACCTGTCGGATCTGAAACATTTGTGCCTTAAGGAAATTGAAATGTTAGTTGGGCTAGCTCATCCACCAGATCGTATTGCCTTGAATTTGCTAACTTATTGGAAGATGCTTGTGATTTACAAAAGAACTTAATTATTGCTGGAGATTTCAATATTAATTGGTTCTCCTTCGATGACACTTAGGTACAGAAAGCAAGTTTCTAAAATAATAACTGATAACGCATGCCATCAATTGGTAAGTGATTATACAAGGATCACAAAAATGTACTAGAACTCTTGTGGACTATGTGGTTACCAACAACAAAGGCTTGAAAGTATCAGTTGAGAGTAATTTGAAAATAAGCGATCATGAAACAGAAGTCATTGGGTCTCCGCACACGAGACTAATTCTGCCGGCATAAAACCGATTTTGTTGGCGAGGGGACTGAAGTGAGGGGAAACAAACGGAATAAAATGTTCTGCCGAGTGTGAGCGGTTGAACAAGGCATAAAACTAATACATACACAACTTTCAAAACATTTCAATTGTGAAAAGAATACTACACAATGAAAAGAGGTTCATATATATCATTTTTCTGCCGGCAGAAATCATCACGTGTGCGCTCGAAGTATGGTATAAAAACGGTTTTCTACCGGGAGAATTAATCTCGTGTGCGGAGGCCCATTGAGATGATCATAAATAAGCTTAAAAATAAGGTGGAGTGTATTAAGTCACTTAAATATAATAAAAGTATGTTTATAAGTGAATTAAAAAGAAATCAAAGTTCAATTAATTGTGAAATATTGTGTATCTACAAATATGTTAGCTAATTCAATATGATGATAATTTAAATAAAGCAAGTTCAAAGTTTATAGTACAAATTAATAAAAAAATATAGTGAAAATGTCTGGTTCAACTGTTCTTTTAAATCTTTAAGAAAACAAAAAAATAATAAAGCGATCAAAAGCAATCATAAGTAATAGTGATGAAGACTGGAATAAATACACAATTGCTAGAAATAAATATAAAAAGGAGATTGTTAAAAGTAAACGTAAATATATTAAAACAAAAGTTGACAATTCATATAATCAAAAAGAAATGTGGCGCAATTTAAAAAAGTTTGTACTGAAAAAAGATGAAAGTGATATCCAGTCCATAGAATTCAATGGAACAAGTGTGAGTGATAGCAAGGTAATTGCGGATGAGTTTAATAAGTTTTTCGTGGTCAGCGTAACTGAATTAAATAAATCTATACCCTCATTGCCCTTCGTCGATCATATTAGCAACATGGACACAGTCTTCAAGTTTCGTAATGTTTCCTTAAATGATGTTCGCGACGCTATTAATCAGTTAAAAAACAAAAGAGACTAAACCCCTCTTTGTCCAAGTATTTACGTTGACAACTTTGAACTAATAGGAAATAACTAGGAAACAACTATTAAGTCCAGTAGAAAAAGTAAAAAATGCAATAAAATGTGAAGACTTTCGACCTGTAAACGCGTTACCAATATATGAAAAAATAATGGAGAAAATAGTGCATAAGCAACTTGAAGAGTATTTTGAGGCTAACGGCTTTATAATTGAATCGCAGTCTGGGTTCAGAAAAGCCCATTCATGTGCATTAAATTTCCTCCTCTCAACTTGCAAAGAGCACAATATTGCTAATAAAAAGTGCATACATAGTGCTTTTCTTGATCTCAAACGAGCTTTCGAAACAATAGATCATCAAATTCTATTGCATAAACTTAAAAAATATGGCATAAAGAACTCTGAGCTACAGTGGTTTAACTCATATCTAACAAATAGAGCTCAACGAGTTAAAGTAAATGGTGAACTGTCTAACCCAGGAGTTCACTAACTGTTCGTCGCGACGCACTGGGGCGTCGTGGGGCTATCCTAGGGGCGTCGCAAGACGATACGCACAGGTCGCCTACATACGACACGTTCCATCAGCTTGAGCTCGATTAAAAAAAAAAAATGTCGGGTCGGGTTCGTTCGATGTTGGCCATTATGTTTTGCCGTGCATAAAAATACCTATAAGTAGCTGTAGACTTCAACTTGGCGAATTTTGCGTCGTGACTTGGGCCTATACCCGTTCAAGATCCAACTGACCCAGGAGCTCAAAGTTAATGATAATGTAATGGCCATAGAAAAATCATCTTTAGCGACGGCCCGCATTTTTGAAAGAATTGCCAAATTGCCATATATTGGATGACGCCAGTCAACACGAGGTGGCAATGCATCCATAAAAAGCTGTTTGGTGCGCATTTTAAACCGGTGGCTCGCGGTGGCGTCATTGCTCCGTACTTTTTCATGACGTGTTGGTAAGGCCAATATCATCAACGGCGAGTACTACAGAACGATGCTGCTAACATGTGGTTCCAGCTAGAGGTGGCTACATGTCACTCAGCTGCAGGGTACGGTTTTCCGATCTCTATCAGAGGTGACGTGAATTGGTCACGAAGATTGTGCGAGTTAACCTCGCTAAATTTTTCTTGTGGCTCAATGCGAATAAACCGCAATCGACCGATGTCCTTAAACCCAAAATAACCTATGCCATCGCTCAAATTAAGCCGGATCTATGCGGCAGATTGGACCACTCGGATCCGTGACAACGTGAGAAGCTGCGGCGGACATTTGGGCGTGGTGTTATATTCCATACAATAATGGCATACATGGGATTCGTTAATACCTTGCACACAGCTTGTTTTATTCCATTTGAATGTCGACCAATCCTTATTGAAAACCCCTTTAGTGAATCTTCTGCCGGCATAAAACCGATTTTGTAGGCGAGGGGACTGAAGTGGGGGGAAACAAACGGAATAAAATGTTCTGCCGAGTTTGAGCGGTTGAACAAGGCATAAAACTAATACATACACAACTTTCAAAATATTTCAATTGTGAAAATAATACTACACAATGAAAAGGGGTTAGGTTAGGTTGAATAGGGTGTGAGTTCATCACATAGGACTAGGCACCATATTGGACCCATCGCCATTTCTGGGGAACCATAACGGTCAAATAACCTAAACCACTTCGCCCAAACAATTAATTTCCCTACAGAACCTGAAAATTGCCTCAATTTTATGAAAAGGGGTTCATATATATAATTTTTCTGCCGTCAGAAATCATCCCGTGTGCGCTCGAAGTATGGTATAAAAACGGTTTGCTGTCGGCAGAATTAATCTCGTGTGCGGAGGCCCATTGAACGTGTCGACGAGATAAAATATCTCGGTATAATTTTTGACTCAAGGCTGACTTTTGAAAGCCATGTTAATTATGTATGTAAGAAAATCGCCAAGAAAATTGGGTTCATGAAAAGATTATGAAAGGATGTAACAACTCTTACTGCAATTAAGATATACAACGTAATTGTAAAACCGCACTTCGAATATCGCTCGACTGTTTTGTTTTTATGTAGTGAAAGTTTAGTCTCCAGATTGCAAATGCTGCAAAATAAGGCAATGCGATGTATCTTAAAGTATGCAAAGGTTCACCGCGATAAGTTCTATGTTGAATTCGTTAATGTGGTTAAATGTTAAACAACGAATTTGTCTGAATATGTTAATGTTTGTTTTTAAAATAAGATATAGTCTAATGCCTAGGTATTTATCCGGATATATGTGCAATATGTTGGTGAAACTCGGGGGTGGGATTCTGTAAGATGAAAACGTTCAATCGTTTTCGTTTGCACGAACGGTTTGCTTCATGTAACTACAAAAACGAAAATAATTTTCGTTTGCGCGAAAGCAAAAAAACGAAAGCCATTTCGTTTACGTTTTCGTTTATTTTGCTTCATGTAACTCTAAAAACGCATGCCATTTTCGTTCCGTGCGTAAAGAAATCGACGACAGCTTATTCATTGACGTTTTTCAATTTATTTGATTATTTTAACAATTTAAGCGCATTTGCAGCTATTTCTAACAATTAATGTGTCAAAAGAAATAAACATTTTTGGAGCAGTGATGGTTTGTACTCTATATAAATGATGTGTGTCTTCAATATGGCGATGCGGCTCATGACTACTTTGTGTGGAAAGTAGTAGTTGGCTCAATTAAGCCAAAACAATCCTAATTGTGAATTACTGTTGAGGCAACTGCAATAACTTTTGGTAGGAATGATAGCTATTTCAAACTATACTATTCATCATCAGACTCAGTTTGAATTCTAACAGTCAACTCTCCGTACATGATCCACTTGGGGAGACATTTCTGCTTTCCCCAGTTAAAAAATGGACCCTTGCATTTGGATTTGTCGATTGACCATATAACTACTCCTTTCGGCAACTAAGCAATATGTCCGCCAACTGGTGATTAGAACAGAAGAGAAGACAAATCTCAGTGCTTTTGTTTATTGCCGTTCTCTCGCGTTTATTTGCCTTCCTTCTAATTGTAACCAAAAATGGAAGGAAACTATTTTAAAAAATAAATTATTATAATCAATATAGATTCAGAAAAGCAAAAGGCGCAAAAACATACATTTAGGTGCTGCTGTCAAAAATAAAAGTTTCTCAAACTGTAAAAATGACCCTAAATGTATGCAATTACTGCAATACACTGCTTCTTAAACGCTTGCGAAGAGAATGAAACAAACGAAAGGAGTTACATGAAGCAAACTTTCGCTTTCGAGTGATTTTTATCGTTTCTTGAAAAGCGAAAGCGTTTTTCGTTTCGTTTTTTACAGAATCCTACCCCAGCCTCATGCCCTAAGAAATATTAATAATTTTTCACTACCACAGCCAGAGCCCAGAATTCATTAGTTTTTAAAGGATTTAATATTTATAACCAACTACCTTTTGATGTAAAAAATGAATCAAACGTAAAAAGAAAAGCAGTTGAATTTGTTAAAATTTTAAATTTTAAATAAAGCTTTGAGATATACGTAAATTTAAGACAACAGTTTTAAGAAGTAATGTAAAATTGTAATCATTAGCTTTGAAAAATGCTAAATAAATCAATCAATCAATCAAAAAAAGAAGAAAACCAAATGAAAATATCGTGAAAGGAATTCTTAGGGTGCATGGAAGATCAAAAACAACAGCATTGACAGATGAAGCGATCAAAAGAAAACCGTGGATATCGGCGATATTGGTCATTATTTTGGCGCTGTATGCTCTTCCCAGAGTTGAAGAAAATAATGATAATAAAAATAATTCACAAAAAAGGTTTTTATCTTGACATTATTTGACAATACACCTTACAAATGCGTCGGTTTATTTCTATGGAATAAACGTAAATAGATTAATCTAGGTTTAACAAAAGTACAAAGGTGGGTAATGGGTAGGTATGCATTGGCTCTTCTTTAGTATTCTGATTATGTGCTGTATATCACAGTTAAGGTTGTTTTTCGACTAAAGGGGAGCGAGTGAAGGGCGCAAAATGTTTGTTACTGTAGATAATAGCAGCCGAACTATAATATTAAGCAGTCCATTTAATATGTCTCTAAATTGACAACTAAAGAGCTCACTGAATTCCGTTGATAGGAAGACTTCTAAGTTTCGGATCAAGCCTCAAAAAAAGTTCGTAAGAGCTCAACATTTATTTCCACTGTCGGACTACAGAAAGACCAAACGAGTTTGTGGAGCTTTGTTGTTTTCGCTAGCGAGAAAAGACTGTAGGCAACTTATAGTATGGCTGTTTTTATGCGATTACTTAGAAAGTCTTATAAGACGGAGTCATCTCTGTAATTTGCCTACTTTGCTTACTCATACTAATCCCCATGCCCCAAACAGTGAAGTGACGAATCTTACATTACATACATACAGCAGTTTTTGATGCTGATTGCTCCAGCCACTGTACAACGCTTCTCCGACAAAAAATAAATTCCATTGTTGAAATAACGCCCCACAAGTGCAAAAGTCCAAACCCTTTAAATGCGCTTCCTTTTTGTCTACATGAAGTGGAAAGTTACACAGCACTTTAAGTCATCTGCAAACATATATGGCAACTGTCATTAACATTTATAATACCCTACCCAGTCTCCTTAAATGTCTTTTGGAATTTTAGAAGGTTTCCCAATATGTATAATAAAACCTATTCATTCAAAGTATTCACACATAATATTACTGGCCGATTTGTATGAGCAGAAGACGAATACGACAAGGAGCTTATGGCATCAAAGACGCAATTTTAAGCACCCTTAATGGATTTTTGCACACTCAGATGCAGCACAGTCTAATCTAGTAATATTCCTCGAGCATCATTCGCCCAGCATTTTGAGGAAATTTAAACTTAAATTTGTTCCGTAATATCGTTTGACTTTGTCGGGGAAATCAACTTGCAAGGCATTATCATAGAAACGGTAGAAAAGGAGACGTTACGGTCTCAAAAGCATTAAGCAAAAGGATTATACACTTGGGTTTTCAATTTTTAATTCATTTTTTTTGTCATAGAATTAACAATGCATGTGAGCTTAAGTGCTACCACAGGCAATTGGAGTGACAATTATTTCTCCCTTAACAGGATAGGATACAAACTCGTATATAGGAATACCTATACTGCGACTTATAGAGTAGGTATACCTAATACCAGCTATAAGCTGAATCGAATAAGCAGGGTGACGCCTGCCTGGAGAATACTCATTCCATGGAGGTCCATGATATTTATCGACCTGTATACGTTTAAGGAAGGATATAAGTAAGTAGCTCTCATCTGCATATGCTCGTGAGGACTTAACATGAATAGGGGTGGGTTAAGGAACTTCGAAACCTTGATTAAAAATATGTGTAGTTTGATAGATATAGGTTTCGACGATGTACAAACAATTAGCATGGTATATTCAGTCATTCAGGGCAGGTATACTCAAGATGCGCTTGTCGCAAATTATTGGTCTAATAAGGGATTGTTTTGAAGGGTTTGACGAGTAACTTTGTGAAATAGGTCCCTGATAACCGGACTGAGCGGTCGCTTTCTAGCTGCCTCCATCAGTTACGCACACCAAGTTCGTTGAGGTCGCTCTCAAAACGCTCCACTTAAGGTGGTATCTTTCTCTTTCTCCTTATCTATTGTATTTTAAGCCTGTGGATCACAACAACATTGGTTTATAGGAGGTAAAGTTCGTCATTGTATTTGCACCTTCACACTCAATCGATATAAGCTGCATTGGATATCACAGGAGAAATTGGAGGTGGCTTTTACCCGCTTTCGACAAGGACAACCGGAATGATTAAGGCGTGTGTAAAATGTACTTGGTCATATGAGGGTGGGCTTAACTCCACCCCAAATAACAGCGATTGGAAAGACGGATTGATCTATGCATCAATGTCATAAATGTAGAGCCTACACCCAGAGAAAAACCTGTGTAAAATTGACCTAAATCGCGGTATAAGCCAACTTAGTCCTAAGGCCGTTTTCTAAGGTAACTTGCCTTAAATTCCTTAGGTAACCCAAGTTTTTGAAACATGTGCAAAATTAACCTAGTTTTCGGTAACGGTACGCAAGCTTGCCTAAGGCATTTTACCTTAAACCTAGGCTGAAATTAGCCTAACATTTTACCTTGGGATAATGTTAGCTTACCTATTTCAATTTCCTTAGCATGTGTAAAATCAACCTAGTTTTAGGTAACGGTATGCAAACTTGCCTTAGGCAATTTACCTTATACCTAGACAGAATTTTGTAATGAGAGCCTGGACTGGCTATGCATTAGCATAGTGGTGGTGAGTCCTTTGGTTTTGGTATCTGGTTGGCACGCAGGCGTAGGCTCGGCTTAGCTCGCCACGGTCGGGGATCTTGATACCTACTTCTCTCACTCAAAACAAAATTAAATCGTGCCATACAAAAAAAGTAATGCGGAAAGTACGCAAAATAAATAAAATATATAGATACAAATATGTATATATAACCACGAATATATAAATAGCGTATTGTATGCTTTCTCACCTTCTCTTAAATGCCTGATATGCATCTGCCGCCCAAATACATAACCAACGAGGGTTATAGGTTCATATACCCCTATCGTCTAGATGGCCCCGATGTAAAGTCCATCTTACCGGCTTACCCCACCCCGTATGACATTCTTTGGGAGCGTCACACCGCGTTATCTGCTTGCCGTCATACAAAAAATTAGCTGATAACCCCTTCATGATTATCCCGCTTCACCTCATCCACTCATCATTGATCTCACCTATTGTTCACTTAAAACATCATCACTGCTTCAATCTCCATATCAGTTAATAACACATACTAGTTTACACTTCATTTCAATATTCTTTAATTCATTTGGATAACTTTGTACATAATTCTAGCATCTCTATAGTAATAATTTTGGTTGTACTTCTTTCACGTACCTATACTTAACTAGTACGCCCTACACAAAATAATTCAATTAATTTCCTCGACGTTGATGTGCACATAAACCCCACTCGGATTACAAAACAAAAAAAAAATTTCTATTCTATTGACTTGCAAAATGACTTCAAAATTCAACTATCGAGATACTCTCTTTTAATTTATTCCTCCTTTTCTTTCTGTTATTCACTTTTAAGTTTACGTAGATAAATAGATTTTTTTTTTTTTATATAAGTGTAAATTAGCTTTAGGATAGGTATGAAATTTTATTTTTAAGTTTTAACGATTATAGTTTTCAATTCAGTAATTCCTTTACTATTTTTAATATGTTCTTATATCTTTCTTTATCTTTTAGCTTTCTGTCTTAATCAATTGTTCACCAATAAATAAATTCAATCACTTTTGTGCAATATTATGCAACTACTTGATAAGATGATCGCAATCAAAAAAACTTAATTCACCACACAAAAAGAATTTAAAACTATTTGTCATACATACATACGGTTTTACTTCGGTTTAGGCTGAGCAGGTAGACAATCAGACTGCACTTGTGCTGTGTGTCGCGAGAGGTGGATTTTCGGCGATCACAATTGATGACGGGCCCTGGCTTTTCCTGCGGCCGGACTAGCACTGTCTAATGGGTTTCGTCGCTTTAGCCGGGGAAGTATGATGCTAGTGGAATTTGCTGTGGTGTATATAGGTATGCTGGGACGGGGAAGAAAGCAGGAGTTGTTGCTGGACGCGGCGTTCAGTACTCGGTGTCGATCGTGCGGATATTTTTTTTTCTCTCGCTGATTAGATGGGGACGAAGAGGAGCGGTCGCCCTGGTGCTAATGCAAAGCAAAGCTTTTCACGGCAACGAATGAAGGGAGATGGGTCGCTATTCTGTCGGGATGACTATCATTCGTCGTTCTTTAAAGCAGTGGTTTTATCTGTTCCCTTTAATGCTAAACACGAGGTGCTAATTGCAGGGCGAGGAGTAAAGATAATGCCGATCAATTTCTGATATCAGCAGCTTACTTTGGTCACTCCCCGCGTTTTTAGCAAATAGCAGCAGCTGGATGAAGAAAACACAAACCTATTAGACACTAACCCGATAAAAAAATCTTACAGCAGTTACCTGAGGCCAAGGAGAATTTTTCTCACTTTGTAACTTTGTATGCGTATAATGCTCTTCTCTTAAGAGTTCCTTGGCTTCGGATCAATGATTGCTGATAAGGTTTAATGAAATAAAATTCGTTATAAAATAGTTTACAGAGAACTATTGTATTACCTTAGCTCGGCAGAATACCTTGCTCGATCGAAGCTCAAAATGGAAAGAGCACGAGTACGCGGAAATTGTTTGTAGCAGCGATCGTTTTAATGGTCGAATGGTATAAAAAGAAGGAAATCGGACACTTGACGAAAACTTTAGGGCCCTGGTTATACTTTTTTTGATTTGGGGTGGAAACACATTTTTTATTTTTTTTTTTTTTTGGCAGAATGATTTTATTAAAAATATTGTAAAACTTAGAACCAGCTGCACGTTACAATTTAGCCTAGCATTTTACCTAAGGAATGCGTAATTTAAACTATTTTTTTTTTAATACAGGTAAAATCGACCTAGTTTTTGGTAACGGTATGCCTGGTTACCTAAGGAATTTTACCTTAAACCTAGGCTGAATTTAGCCCAACGAAAGCGTGATTTTACCTATTTTAATTTTTTAATATATGTAAAATCAACCTAGTTCTTGGTAACAGTATGTAAGGTTACCTGAGGAATTTTGCCTTAAACCTAGGCTGAATTTAGCCTAAGGAATGCGTAATTTTACCTATTTTAATGTATTTAACATGAGTAAAATCAACCTAGTAAGGGAGGAGTATGCGAATTACTTGCCGAGCGGAACGCCTACCGCAGTAATTTCCTAGGGCCTTAGCTGGAAAAAATGAAGAGACTGCTAGCCTGGCGGGACGCACAGCGTAGTAGCTACCAAATTATCTGTAATGTATGGAGAAAACAGACATTAATAATTTTTAAACTTTTTACTTACCTCGCACAGTAGGTACACGTTTTTTTTTACATCAGTTGACAGGTTGTCTTCTTTCTATCAAGCCATAAAGTAACAAATTCTCTCAAAGGATGGCTACGATGTCAATGAATTAAAAAACGTCCAAGAAATCTTCAATTCAAACGATTTTTGTATTTTTTAAAATTTACATGCCATTCTGAGTCGGACACATGGGTGACAGGCGCACATCAACATATGTCAGCGTCAATAATATGTCGAGTACACGACATGCACCCTTTTGTGACAATTATTCTACGTAAAATTGACGTCAGACTGGCATACGTATGTCGTGTTTGGCATGTCGTGTACTGTACTCGTAACTTAAGGACAAACTATTACTTTGTTTTCTCTTTTGAGGAGACGTTTTCAAAATTTTAACGTTTTTCTTCAATTTTGGTCGCAAGTGGCAACCGTGGAACGAAAATTAAATGGTAGGTACTTTCCGTTGCAATATATGAAAATAAATTTTGAGGAAAAATCATTTTAGATATTGTAATTTACCTTAGACCTAAGGCAGACAGTCTTACATGGTTTATTAACATTTTGCCGAAATATTACCTTAGACTTTAGGCTCTTTAAGCCAGTAAATAAGGTGATTGGTGAAAAATCGAACAAAAAAAAAACATGCTTTGACGCTAAATTCTGTTGCAATAAATGAAAGTAGTTTGGAGGGAAAATCACCTTAGGTAATGTATAATTTACCTTAGCACTAAGGCGGTCTTACATGGCTTGTGAACGTTTTGTTGAAGTATTGCCTAGGCTTAATGTATATTTACCCAGTAACTAAGGTGCATGGTGGTGAACAGATGAAAATTACCTTAGAGATAAGGTATATAATACTTACGTATGTCCTTAGGTGAACTTCAACTTTTTGGGTGATTAGGTAAAAATACCTTACATACCGTACATAAATGAACGTATTTCTTGGCAGAAAAATGTGTAACCAAGAAATTTCATACAAAAATATTTACCTAAGGCGTTTAAGGCAATTTTACACAGTATTTTTCTCTGGGTGTAGGTAGACAAAGTCTTTCGAGACCCATCCTCTCAGCCTCCATTTCAATACTTGCAAACGAGCCACTGACAGTTTGCAGGTATGCCGAAATTCGACATAGATTTGTATAATTCTTACCTACATACGCGACTTTAAATGCGAGGTGCAGGTTCAACTAATCAAAAAGCCTAACAACGGGTTGTTGGCTGTCTCCACCATTATTTAGCAATCGGCAGAAGTGCTCTTCTAAATCCTTAAGATCGACAGTGGATCAACCACCGTATTCCTATACTTATATCTGCTTTTCCTTTGGCCTTTTATCCTTTAGAACAGGAGTTTCTGAACTGTGGTTTTCAATTGGCACGGATCGTTGCCAGCCATATTGGTCGGGAGGATTACCGCGCCCCATCAGAGTGTACATTTAATGACCATAGACAAAGCCGTTTGTTCGCTGACTTGGTGGAAGACCTCAATTTTGGCCGAAAAATCATCTTTAGCGACGATTCGCATTTTTAGATGGCGGCTATTTTAAGAACCAAAATTGCCATAAATATGGAACAAAGATATTTCAAAATCGAGCCGTCCCTATTAAAAAAAAAACACTTTAGTGAATCTTCAGTAAGATCAGCTTCTATTCAGATATCTGTGCTTTTGAAAGGACGTCGCAAAAATATTGCAACATCTCTAGGGAGTCGCTCCCCTCATTCAACCAAAGGTTTAGTGCGAGCGCTTGGTGACACCCAGCACATCGGAGCAGCAATTCCGATGGCACGTTGGCATAGTTTTGCTACTGATCATCTGCACCCTATGCCGATGATATGTTCGCCTTAGAAGATAAGTGATCCGCGATCGGCAAGCTATGTTATGCCGTAAAATCTTTTTTCAGCTTCCGTTGGGTCGGAATTTCGAATCCGTACTGTAGTTGTAATAGTACGGTAGTGATCTGAGCCTATGCTGGACGTTCGGGCATCCAAGACAATGAAAACATGCCGGGCGTCGATCGCAGCGTGATCAGTTTGATTGATAGTTATAACAATCCTTGACCTTATCTGGTTAGCCTATAGGGCCAATTTCATAGATGTTGTAGGTTAGGCTCTTTTCCGGTTCTGGCCTTAAAAGTTCCGAACAATAATCGTGCCGTCGTACTTTGGGCACTTCATGAGGTCGTAAGACGCTTCATCATACCCCTGGTTAGTGACTGCTGCTGATAGTACTGCTCGGTTCGGCGTTGGCTTTGCAATAAAATGGTTTAAAAATTACACTAAAATCCCCCTTATGTTGCCGCAGTTCAGCTTTATATCGCTGAGTCTTGGGCGGCAAGCAGAAAGGGTGATCTTGATCTTATACTAGGACTAGGCTCCTCGTTGAATTAATGTTCGTCCAGTGTGAGAAAAGGTCGAATCGCAAGAACTAGAAATTTATAAATGTAGTCCAAAATCCAAAAAAAAAAGACTCGACTCGAGCGAATGGACAATAATGCTCCAGCCAAGATGCTCTTTAAAATTTCCTTGGATAAACTAGCTCTACAAAAAAAAAAATGTAAATATGAGGAACAAAAATTTATGAAAACCGATGTAAGGCCAGATAATGCAGCAAATCTCTAAAATTACTTCATTCGAATGCTGAACGCAACCTTTTGTATTGCTATTGTCTGCAGCGTATGGCGCACTTATCCCATTACTGCCAAAAAAACATTGAACGCATTATACCCATAAGACTGTCACTATACGTACCTTGCTTGGTAAAAAAACGTTAGCAAAAGAACAGAATTGTGGAATTTCAACATAAATAATATACAAGGTCCAATGGGAGATGAAGTGGCGATCTGGCATCGGTCCCGGGTCCCGACATGTGAATTCACATGGCTGCCTCTGCTCTGTGTAAGTATAGATGAATGGTTAGGGCACCGGGGGTTGATGCTTTAGATTACTTACAAAAAGTAATTCCCTTATAGCATACCAGTCCATACTGATGTGGGAGCCGGATTGCACTTGCAGCTGGAATAACAACACCATCAAGAGCAGCAGAAAATCCTCCATTATGCATCATTTTTTTTCCCTATCCTGCTTTCCAGTTTGCACGCCTTGCTAGTTGCTGCCTAAGTATACCGGCAGTCTACCGCGACGCTTGTATATGTATATCCCTGCCGCATGTGTTATGAGCTCTTTTCCAAGTATACAGCTACCACTAAAACGCGCCACCAAGAATTTCCTTATCGGGAAAATTATGCTAATTTGCCATCATGGAGCGCTCGCTGGTCGGAATGGGAAACGAGTATGTATATATATCTACTCGTAAACGCTGGGTTGCGACGAAGAGGTCAGGCATAACAACCTAGTAGATGAAGGGAGTGGATTGAAATTACATGATTCAGTAGATAATTTAACCTTTGCCAGTGTCCCGAGCGTTTATGTGGTTTATGGGGCCATCAGACGGTTGAGTCTCCGCAATAGCTATACCAGCTATATAGCAGTGTTAAACCGTTGCTCGGGTCTTCTTCTGCTGGAGGTTTTTGTACATGGAGGTCCGTTCGTTGTACAAATAGTGCGAGCAATTAAAGTTTTTCCATTCAAATCCACCCTGCGCGTCGTTCCTCCTATATATAGCATCCGACAAGATATTTCTGTTTTGGGGCGAACATAGAATGGTACAAGTTTGCCCCCTTTTTAATGGTCGCGCATTCCTTGGTTGACTAGACCGACATGGTCGCAGATTGTGGATAATAGGGCGTTTGAGCATAAAAAACCAAAAGGAAAAACCACTTCGGTGTTGTGATAACGATGAAATAGGATGGGTCGCCTCGATATATTTTACGATCCACCAGGAAGATCCTAATGCGCGCCGATAATATCGCAGATGGGTCAAATAGCTACCCTCCTGTGGTGCGATGATGAATGCAGGTTCTCGGATATCCATACGAAATTGATTTTTTTGATATTCCGTAAGTGGGGCGTTTACAAGATGAGATAATGGAAAATTTAAGGTTAATTTATTACACTTGCATTCATTACAAGACATATTTAATTTTTTTGTTTTTATTCAGCGACATTTTCAAACTTTTTGGTCCTTAATTTGACAATCTGTCAGCAGGGCCGTAGCCAGGATTTTGGTTCGGGAAGGCTTGCTTCCAAGTTTTACGAAAAAAAAACTATGTATATTCCAATTGATTGATTTCTATTAGCCACATTTTTTCAAAGCAGAAAACGTTTTGATTTTTTTTGATATGAGATCAATCACCTTAGATATCTGGATTCACAATAATATCCGAATGAACAGATATCATAGCAAGTGAACTTAACCTTGCATTCTCCATAACGCTTCCGGACATTGTTTCAATCTTTTTCATAGCTAATAAAAAATAAATAGGTGGCGCTACAGGCGGTAGACACCGTAGGCCTAGCTTCATAGCTGAAAGGGTTCTTTCAAAACTAGCTAAGTCTAAAGTAAGTCTTGTCACATAATCAAGCAATTTCAAAACTTCGGTAGAAGGGTCACTCGACGATTTTTTTTTCGCACCAAAGAATGTACCTACTCAGCTTTCACAGCTGATAACGCAATTGCATTATCAAAGTAAAGTGTTAACTTTTCCAACTTTTCGTTCAGGCTAAACTGCAGCAAAACCTGGGAGGAGAGCTTGAAACGATCGATGGTAGGACGTCTTCGTTGACCATGAATCTGTCCGTAACATTTTTTATTAACGAATCTATGCAAGAAATCAGTATCGGCACTTTAAAATAGGCTTCAGAAGGAGAGGTTTCTGGATTGGGACGCGTTGTTTGTTTCAATGAAGGTCTTCAAATAAGTCCTCGGCAAGTAAGGATGCGGATTGAAAAGCCTCTCTGAAAAAATCTTCGGCATTTTCTCTGATGTCCTTAAGAGAATTCAGAACTTCTTTTGTGCGGTCGATTGCAGAAACGAAATCTAAGGATTTGTTCTGTAGGGAAACTGATAAGGGCAGCGCTAAACTGGGAGTTTTTCGTATACAATGAGGCTTACTAGGCAATCGCATTTTTGGACCATTGCCAAAAGTGTTGATACTTTCGAAGACATCACCCACGTTCTGCTAGTTTTTTTTTTCAATACTTATTGAGATGCATTTGAAGAGCTCTACAAAGGAATTAATACTGTCATGTCTTTTAATGAATTTTGTTTCACAAAGGCGCAGAAGTCGAGTTTTTCGGCTCTCTGGTGCGTTTTTTTTATGACAGTTTTGAAAGTTACATAATATGCATTTGAAAGGTTGCGGAAGAAATAAGCTATTTCACTAACTAAAATAAATAAATAAATAGGTGGCACAACAGGCGTGTAGACACCCTAGGCCTAGCTTCTCGCAACCATTCGTTTTGTGTGAGTTTCTATTTTTGGGACGAATGGAAGGGACCTACAATTTTATGCCGAGTCCGAACGGCTAAATTGAGAAGCTTTTTCATGACAGTTATACTCTCGGATGTTTGTCAGACGTTCGCGAGAGGTAGCGCAGTAGAAAAAACCTTAAGATGTAATTTGTGTTTTTCATCCCAAGGACTCATTGCACATTTGAGGAGTCACAGTCAATTCAGGAAGCACATGGCAGGATCAAATATCCTATATTGCACGATCGGCGTCTGCTAAGTTGAGCTACCTATTTAGAACAAAGAGGTACTTTAGCCCCAAGCAACTTCTCCTACTGTACAAAGCACAGGTTAGACCAGGCCCGGAATATTGCTCCCATATATGGAGCTTGGCCCCAAAACATTCACTTAACCTACTTGACAGCATACAGAGACGAGCAGTTCGACTTATTGGGGACCCTTCACTCACATCGAATCTACAACCCCTGGTGCACAGAAGACAAGTCGCTCACCTCTGCTTGTTCTATAGGTAGAGGTACTTCCATGGTAGATGTTCTGAGGAACTCAAAGACATTGTCCCTCGAAATGTAACTTTTGGGCGCCCCACAAGAAAGGCTGCTAATGCTCATGAGGATACAGTACACTTGACAACCGCGAGGGCATAAACTTTCCAAAACTCGTTTTGTTACAGGACAAGTAAAATTTGGAACTAGCAGACATCTGCAAGCATCTCGGAGCGCTGTTGAAGCGTTATAGGTCCGCCTTTCCCGGAAAAAGTATTAAAAAATTTTAGTTTTTGTCTTTTGTTCGGGGGGGGCTTCAGCCCCTCAAGCCCCCCCCCTGGCTACGTGCCTGTCTGTCAGAATGTTATACAAATTCAAGTTAATTTGCAATTTGCAGAAAATATTTGGGACCTATGATGATGGGAATAAGTATTTTGACAAAACTTAAAGTTAATTCTACTAATAATTTGAACTTGCTTTATGTAAATTTTGGCATCAATGGTCATTTAAATTCCGTTTGAATGATACAAAACGTTCCTTAATCCATTGAAAATTTAGAATTTTTGTGAAAGTCTACTTTTTAAGTTTTCCGTTTCCATAGGGACTCGGTCTCAAAAAATGTGTTGATGCAAAAAGTTCCTACAAACAATTCTTAGGCATGACGCTAGATGCTAAGCTTAAGTGTAAAGAGCATGTCAAAAAGAAAAAGAAGAGCTAGGCATTAAACTAAGAAATTTGCATTGGCTAATGAATAGGAGCTCCAAACTTTCAATTGAAAACAAACTCATGATTTATAAGCAGATCCTTAGACCCGTATGGACATATGGAATTCAGCTTTGGAGTTGTACGAAATAATCGAATCTGCAAATGAATCAAGCCTTTCAAAACAAAGTACTAAGAAGTATGGTTAATGCTCCATGGTACGTAGGAAATGACAATCTACACAGAGATCTAGGGGTAGTATATGTCAAAAATATATTAAGAAAATATGCGATCAAGCATTGTGACCTAATCCACGAAAATGTGAATATTGCAATACAGCACATGGTGGAAGAGAATAGAAATATAATACGAAGGCTTAAGAGACTGAACGACCCATTTTTTCTTTCCTTCTCAACTACACATCCTCAACCCTTGCAGCTTATTATTTACTAAATCGTGATAGTCGAACTACATAAATAAGAAAAATAAAGTAAATTTAAATAATTTCGGGACCAGCCAATGGGCTATATCCCACCAACCGTTTACAATATATATTAAAGTAGAATTTGCCAAATGGGCCTTACCAATAAACAATCACTAAACTCTAGTTTTACTAATTTCGAAGCTAACTTTAGTTTCGACTTTTAATTTTGCCCTATCAATAACCAATTTAATCGAAGGTTTACTAAACACGACTTTAGATTAGATTAGATTAGAATCAGGGTTGTAAGGAGAACCTTACAAAACACTAGGCACCTTAATGGGCCCATCGCGATCCCTGGGAGAACCATCATTTACAAAGATGGAAAAACCTAGTCACTTTCCCCAAAGCATTTTATTTCCCTGCAGAATTTAAATATCTTCGCTTGGTCGATAAGCCCTATCTCTTCTATGCTATTAAAGAAGTAATTTCCCAGGACTTTGAAAAGAGGACGTGCTATGCCATGACATTCACACAGTATGTGTGTGATGTCTTCCTCGACACCTATATCATTGCAGAATCTACACAGATCTGTGTCTGAAAGTCTTAGTCTTTTGGCATGCTTTCTAAGAAGACAGTGGCCGATATTTTCAGATTTGCCCTGCTAAGTTTAAGAATTTCTCTAGTCCATCTGTTGTCCGTTTCTGGCCACAGGGCCTTGGACACACGGTGTCCAGTAATGTTGGCCCATCTTCGGGCTGCTTGTTTCTGTATAGTACTTTTGATAGTTTCCTTGTAGGTACTCAATGGTGGGTTGACGTCAACTTGTTGATTTCTTGTCAATTCCCCGCCCTTTCTTGCCAATTCGTCGGCGAGTTCGTTTCCTTCTATGTTGCAGTGACCTGGGACCCAGCATAAGCTGACTTGGTTCTGTACACATAATGCCTTAAGTATTGTGCGACAATCCCTGACTTTACACGACTTTAGTACAAATTCTAGTACAATTGATGTCAAATCTTGTACGAATTTGGCAAAATTGTCAGATTTATTCGAGCCAAATCAGCTTTTCAATTTTTTTTTTGCTGAAATGCAATTATTTCACACAATTTCTTGGTAGGTATAAGAAGTCAGGACGCAAATATAAATACATCATCGGAAATAAATTGAGCAGAGATTTCTGGCTTGCTTCGTAGATTTGGAGAAAGCATATGACCGAGTCCCTCGAGGGAAACTCTGGAGTGTGTTACAGGAGTATGGAATTGATGGTTCTCTCTTGAGAGCCATTCAATCTCTTTACACAAACTGCAAAAGCTGTGTTCGGGTAAACGGCGTTAAATCAATACCTTTCACCGTGGGCGTTGGACTTCGTCAGGGGTGCGTCTTGTCTCTTCTCCTTTTCATTACTTATATGGACTGGATGTTACAGCGCAGTCTTGGCGAGGAAGGTTTCGAATTGGGAGATCTGAGGATAAGTCATTTGCTCTTCGCTGATGACTTGGTCATCCTTGGGTCCTCTCAGACTGAACTTCAGCGCGCACTCGATCGGTTTGTAGCCGTTTGTGTTGAAGCTGAGATGAAGGTAAACGTGAACAAATCTGAAGTGATGGTCGTCTCCAGAACGCCTGTTCAATGCACTCTGCGTGTTAGTGGAGTCCCATTGAAACAGGTGGAGAAGTTTAAGTATCTCGGGGTCTTATTCACGAGTGATGGAAGGAGCAATGCCGAGTTTTCCTGTAGGATTGGTCAGGCTGGGTCAATTTTGAGACAGCTTGGTCATTCTGTTATCAGGAGGACTGAACTTGGTGTCAAAGCTAAGTTGTCAGTCTTTAATTCGGTGTTTGTTCCAACTCTTACCTATGGTCATGAGGTTTGGGTAATGACCGAAAGAATAAGATCGCTAATACAAGCTGCCGAAATGAGATTTCTCCGTAGTATTGCTGGTGTGACCCGTCGAGATCGTATTAGAAATACTAGAATACGGGGAACTCAATGTCGAGCAGCTACTTCTCCGGACGGAGCGATCCATGCTTCGGTGGTTTGGTCATGTTAAACGCATGTCCGCGACCAGGATTCCACGACGTGCTATGGAATCCGTACCATCGGGTAGGCGTCCTCTAGGTAGACCAAGGATGAGATGGTTAGATCAAGTCCATAATCTCTCCTATAACCGTATGGGGATTGCCCTTGATGATTTAGAGTCGATGGCGGAGGATCGAGAGCTATGGAGGGTCCACTTGAGCAACCTACACCCGCGACCCACTTAATGGACAAGCGGACCATTGAAAATGAATGAAAAAATGAATGAATGAGATTTCTGGCCGCATAATGAAATGTACAAAACACATTTTTGGTTTGGGTAAACATTTTCACATAATTTAATGTATCCTATCAGGCCAAAATGATGAAAAATGTTCCGATGGTACCTAATCATAATCGCAGTCACCTTACAAAACAAAAACCACGAAATAAAAGAAACTATTAGGCTTGCTCGACAAATATTTGTCAATTTATTTAAGGAAAATAAAAATTCACTATTTCACAGGCCACTGCTAAATTTATTTTATATAAAACAATCACATCAAATTAAATCATAAAATTACTTATTAAAGAATTTTAAATGAAAAATAAAAATTATTCGACTGGAAAACATTCCACCTTTGAATGACACTACTACGATGACACATATATACTTAAACCATGAGTTAGATACGACTTTCTCAGGATCGAAAGTTAGAGTCGACATTAGGGTCAACTCGAGGATAAAGTGGTTATTGGTAGGTACGCAATATTTTTTAGTTTCGACTTTTGCATTAAAGTCGAGATTGATTGTTGGTAAGGCACAATGAGTTTAACTCAGTCGTAAATAAAAAGGGAGGTGGTTTTAGTGGGTGGCGGGTCCCACACTACTAGCTTCACTGGTGTCTTTCATGATTTCCACCGGCCCTCGGAAAAAAAAAAACAATTCTAATAGTCACTGCCAAAATTTTTTTCCAAAAATCTGTTCGCTAATATTTTTTATGATTTATGATTTTTTAAATGGGATGATCTCAGACAAATTTTGTATAAAAAGTAGGAAAAAGTGGCTAAAATAGTAATTTTTAGCAATTTTCAAAGAATTATAAAAAATAGATATAGCGAAGAGATTTTTGAAAAAATTGGAGAAACTTTTTGCATCAAAACATTTTTTGTTTGTGACCGAGGAAAACTGTCAAAAAAGTAGACTTTCACAAAAATTCTTAATTTTCAATGGGTAGGTACATACATATATAATGGGTTAAGCTTAGTTTTGTATCACTCAATTGGAATTGATTTCCATTTCCATTGATGCCAAAATTTACTTGAAGCAAGTTCAAATTATGAGCGGAATTTGCTTTAGTTTTGTCAAAATATATATTCCCACCTTTATTGGTTACCTATTTAGAAAAGGAGAGGCTTTAAATTAATGGCTGACTGCATTCTATGCAGTAAATATGTCACATCAGGATACTTTTGAGATTAAATTTAATAAAAACCTTTAAATGCTACCGCACATGCTTGCATTCAAGTGGACAGTGTGAGCTTAAGGACGGAATCCTTATGCTAAAGTGCGCGTCGCTGTAAACCAGAGAATGGCTGGAGAATTGGTGCCGAGAATCCCATCCATATAGGCACCACTTCCTTTGTGGTCTTTATGCCTTCAAAGAGGACGCGTGGTTTCTGCTGGATTCCGGGGAAATTTAAGAAGACCACTGAAGTGTTGGCGCGCTATTGCACATAGACTCCTGACCCCGACAGTAGCGGGTGGGTAGTCTACTCCCATAAACAGAGTAAGAATAGGAATAATGAGGAAGGTTCTTCTCTTATTGAGGATATGGATGAAAGCTCTGTTGATGTCATGAAATCTGTCTACGCCATGCGTCCTTTCCTGCACCTTGGAAGGATGAATATACCTACAAGAACCATGGGTGCGGAAAAAACGCATTTGTGGCTTTGAAGGTGTTAAGGTTACCGAAGTACTCTCTGACGAGCATTCTGAAAGACCGAGAGCTTGTCTAGCACTTCCTTAACTTCACCTTGTCGTCATGTTTAAAATGATTATTTGAGCGATATTTGGTACCAACCTTTCTCTCAGCGACCAAAAATTGGGCAATTCTGTTGTTGCAGCTATAAGCTACAAAACGAACGAAGAATGAACAATTTTCGTCGTTGCGTCAGCTTACTTTCCCTATGATTCGCTAATGCCTCCGCCCCCGAAGGCTGTTGTTGAACTCAGTATTGTGATTCACGGGAAATGGGATTACTCATATGAACGGAATGCAAATGCTCAGAACACAGTCTGGAGCAGCAGTAAATGCAATGTACGGGGAAACCTCCTCCTAGACTTTTTACTATCGCCCGACATGGTCATTAACAGGATCCCTACGTTATCCCCTTTTCCAAAATCCCTTATTGGACATAATCTCTTATTTTTTTTCTTATCTTTTTCCAAAGTATCCCGGGACGAGATCCCCTATGCCAAAATCTCTCACAAGCAAACTAAACCTTGCGCCTACTCCAAATCCTTCAGTGACCCCAAGCGGGGAGGTTGCATACGTATCTCACTTTTTAACACCATTTTTAGGTGTTGCGGCGACAGAATTAATAACACCAAATCTAAAAATGGGGGATTTTGTCCCTGGACCCTGGGGATTTCCTCTTAGGGTCTTTTGGAGCAAGGAATTTCAGCACGGGGGATTTTTCAAAGGGGATTTTGGAAAAGGAGATTTCACCACCAACCCTCATTAACAATGTTGGTTCTCAGCCAATCAGGAATACAGGAAGTGGTTGACTTGACGTTATCTAATCGGTACTTCAAGTCGATTACAAACTGAGAATTCCGCCGGAAGTATCCCTGTCGGTTCATATGGGATAGATACATCGCTTTCCAAATCAAATGAGGAACCATTGTTTTGCAGGAGAGAAGTTAGACAAGTCTGTCAAAACTCCCTCTAGATTCTAAAGAACGGAAGGTCGAGAATGCCACTCAGAAACTGACAGGTATCATCACCAGATGTTTTGAACTGGCAAGCATGCTCCTGTTTTTCAAGCGGCTATCTGGCTTCCGAATACAAGTTAACACAGGAAACACCTTTTCCTTTTTTCCTTCTTATTTTTTCCTCATTTTCTTACTGTTCCCATACTTCTCATTTTTTTATATTGTAATTTAAGTAGTCCGTGTAAATGTTTGGGAATTACGGTTCCCATGCATCTAATTTTTTATATTATCTACACGCTTCCGATGCACTGCAGCGTCAGCGTCTGATTCCTAGCCGTACGCAACGAATGCAGTGCAGCGTCAGCGTTTAATTCTCATGATCGGGTGTCATTCTGGGTGTCATATTGGGTGTTAATAAAAAGTTGTCTTCTTTTAGACGTCTAGCAAGTGTGTTTTATTTTGGTCCAAATTGGAAGTTAAAAATAATTGAACATAGTCCATAGCAACAAATAAAAATAATTTACATTGTCGAGAATAGATGGCGGGGTCGGAGTATTTGCGCCTGTAGCGACAGTTAGGCTGTGCTTTAGCCCTTGGTTTTGGAAGCGATTTTTAGCGTGTTTTTTGTGTCTATGTTTTTTTTAGACGTTTAGATAATAACACGTTTCTTGTCGCGTTTACTGACGTGTTTTTTGGGGCACTTTTAAATGCGTTTTTGGGGCGTGTTTTCGCGCGTTTTTAGATTCGGTTTTTAGATTTGGGTCGTTTTCTAGGCGATTTTTGTGAAGTTTTTTCCCGCTTTTTCTGTTGACTTTTTTTTGGAATTTTAAAGCGTTTTTTAAGCATTCTTTTGCCAGTTATCGGTGCGTCTTTTGGTGCATTTTTCTGATGCTTTTTTTTGTTTTTTTTTCTGTCATTTTTAGAGCGATAATGTCTAGTACCATTTTCTAAGACATGGTAACGAGTGACTACCTTCAGACTCTCCACTTAACGGACCAGTCTGTGATCCAGTCGTTTCTGTGGGTCGTAAACAGACACCGTAAGCCACGATTAAATGCTCAAATTGGGTCTCTCTGACATCATAATGATGTGAGAATCAGGTCGTGTAATCCTCAACACAAAACACTGTCAACACGTTTTGACGGTCGCGTTAAACCGATTTTTTTTGTCATTCCGTTGACCGTATATTCACCAGCATAGTGTAATCAGCAGTTGGAACGCGTTGACCTTTTTATTGGAAATGCTCGTCAGTGAGTGGGTCTCAAAGTACATAAATTGCGTTGGCTTGCAATCCAATCGTACCACCATGTTTGTTATGGATTTTGAACGAATCGAACGTATGTAGTGGTTAAAAGTGGTAAAAGCGAAACAATAATCATTCTCATAAGACAGCACAAGATTCTATACCCACAGCTGCTTGGGTGTATAGCTGGATATGCCCTATGTACTCGCACGCATTGTTAACAACATGCTCATCATGAAAAATAAACTGCGCAAAAAAAAAACTATCCTAACATGTTCATTATTTACCCTCATTAAAGTTAGTGCAATCCTGTTAATATTAAGCATTGCAGACACGTATCTTCTGTAGAGTAAAAATCTTGGTAATAAGTTTGTGCTTGGCCCACCCCCATCGCACTTTTCACAAAAAGCAGGCAGGTGAATGTTCTGTCACAATTTTCTACCTCAACTAACTTCGCAAACTTTGTAAAAGACAGCACAAGCACACTCGTCCACACACATACCAAAGTACCTACCTACACAGGTTAAAAAAATATAAACTAACAAAATGAAATGAGTCCGAACGCAAGGCGAAAGCATCATCAAGAGTGTTTGCGGTAGACGAAGGGTTAAATCTTTCAACTTGTACAAAAATCGTTTATGAAGGTGATCTGTCGTCAGCACCTGCTGTTGATAGGTTACCGCGGTACACATTATCTGCGAAAAGTTCTCACGGGGAGAAGGACTGATTTTTTTGAGCATATAATTGGATTTTGCTGTGTAGTGTATAGCATGTGAGATTTTGTAGGTACTATGTATATTTAGTGTAGTATAGTGTATTTTTTACAGTGCACATTATGTCGTGAATTTTTATTTTTAAAAAATTAAGTTTTCTTTTTTCTTCTCAGTTCTCATGGAGTTTCAAACTGTATAAGAGAAGGTTAAAGCTATTTTAAGGCACAGTACACATTACGCATCTGCATCTTTCATGGCGTACAATTGTGACCCGCGCGCATGTGTCATATGCCGGAAAAATGTGTGACCCTATGGTAAAACATGATTTTTTAACAGATGCTTGGAATATAAGACTTGGGAACTCTTTTTTCTTTTGTGGTAAAATAGAAGAATCTTCTGAAGAATCAAGGCTTAGAGAAATACTCTCCACAAATCCAATAATGTCAAGCTGTTTGAAAGAGACGGATGGCTCTTAGACGACTTCAAAGTTCAAACAAGGAATAGCTTAATCTGGTGCTCGATACCCATTTCCCATCAGCCAGCTCAATCAATTTGTGCTAGTCACCCAGAGCAAACGTGTAACTAACTAATTTCTGATTACTAGAGACAAACTGCTTTGGGCGCTACATAGCTTCAAACCGTACAAATCCGCGGACTCAGACGGCATAATACCAACAGAACTATACAACACACTTTAAATATAATTCTGAAAGTGCTAGAGATAATCCTAAAGAGGTATTTAGATCTGGTTTACATTCCTTTATTATGGGGAGAAGTAAAAAAAAAGTCCGAAGAAGATCAAACCTTTTAGTCTCTCATCATTCCTCTTAAAAACTTTAGAACGACTGACCGGAGTCCTCTACTACGCGAGAGCATAGACCCGAAACGTCTGTCTCTAAAAATGCTTACCGTCAAGGAGAATCCGTCGAAACAGCTCTAGCTACATACGCGTTAATACGTTCCGTCGAGGTTTCCCTTTGTCACAACTCACAAGGTGTAGGTATGCAATAGTTGCATTCCTTGATATATAAGCTCTTCACAACTTTGATTCATCTAAAATCGCTATTGCACTGTCATTGCTGAAAGTAGAAACCACACTTAGCGATTAATTTGATGCTAAATAGCCGGATTATCAACTCTAGTCTAGGTGGGACCTCTGCCAGAAGATCAGCCAGTATAGAGGAACCCCTAAAATCGGATTCCTATCTCCCCTTCTATAGAACTTAGTGGTCGAGCAACTGCTGGCAAACTTGGAAGCGCGGGAGTTTGCTATGGTGAAAAGTAGGAATACCAAAATTATAAAGGGTCCGCCATCTAACGTTTTTTTTCAACTAGTGCTTATTTCGCGAATGGTAACACTTAGTTCATGTCTGATTTGACAGATATAGTTTTATCCTTCCGCTGAACGAATATGGTTGTGTATACGCTTGAACAACGCTGGGAAATATTGCGACATTACTTATCATTACATATCATGGTAATGTTGCAGAATGTGTGCGAAAATTGCGTACGGATTTTGGAAGAAGAGAACCACCGTCAGCTCCGTATGTTCGTTATCTTGTGAAAAAAGTGAAAGAAACTGGCATCCTCATCGATAAACCAAAGCGTGAAAAGCCAAAAACAGTATGCGTACACCCGAGAAAATTGCTGCTGTGGCAGAAAGTGTGCGTGAAGCATAATTGGGTCATTTTTCTTCGAAAATGAGCAAGGAGTGGCCGTTACAGTCAATGGCGATCGTTATCGGGCCATGTTGAACGAATTTTTGTTCACAAAAATTGAAGAGGAGGATATTGAGAAAATTTGGTTTCAACAGGACGGCGCTACGTGCCACACAGCCGTAGCTGCACTCGACAATTGACAATTGACGCTTTAAAGGACAATATTCGTGAAGCCATTGGTGAAATACAGCTGCACACAATCGATAATGTGCTTAAAAATTGGACCGATCGTGTAGGCTACTGCATGGCCAGCCGAGGCAGCCATTTGAATGAAATCATTTTCCATTATTAACCGGAAGGATTGTACTTTCAAATAAAAAAAGAAATTTGAGAAAATATTCAGTAGGTAGTTTTTTTTATAGCATTTTCAAAAAAAAAAAAAGTTATTTGGCGGACCCTTTATAACTCCTACACAATACCTACGATGTTAAAAAGCTTTACGTCTCGATCATAAGGCCGAAAATTTCGTATACTGTGTCGATGTCTGGTGGACTCTTTGGAAAAAGCGATAAATCGCGATAAGCTATAGGCAAAGTCCAAAGAAAAGCGTGCTTCAGATTCAGATTCAGATACAGATACTATACACTTCACTATATTTATGATCTAAACAGATCTAAAATCGATCTAACGTCTGATGTCGCATTTGGATTTGTCGCGCGTATAAGCGCTACATTGTGGCCATAACTCCCTTTTCAGCTGTTTTGAGCATTTCGCATTGAATTCAATCTACTTGCTTCCGATAATACCGCAGATAAGCAATCACGGTTCGAAAATGCTTCCCAATACTGTTATTTGAATCCACAGTTCTTCTTCTTCTATCTGTTGGCTTTTTAAACTCTCGGCGCAGTTTGTGTTGTATTTTTATACCCTCCACAGAAAGGTATATTCACTTTGCCATTACATTTGTAACGCCAAGAAGGAGTCAATATGGAGACTCCATTAAGTATATATATATATTCTGAATCAGTATTACATTCAGAATCGATTTAGCTTTATGTCCGTCTGTCTGTCTGTTTTTGTCATTTTTCGGCCAAGTTCGAGTATCACTCGCGCACCGGCAAAGGTTGCGTATACTTGGCCCAGAGTTGGTGTCTTGAAAACGTTAGTGTGTCGGTTGTTCTTTGATTCGATAGACCTATACAAATTTAAACAAGTTTTTTGTATGACGGCAAATATTTTTTTCACCAAATTACTAATTAGCTACTCCAAAACCAGTCAAATTATCGCTGTTATTGGAATTATTCGTTTAACTAAGGGTTATACGACCTGATGTTGTGTGCAAATTTCAGCCTTCTACGTCTATTAGATAGACCTTTGTACAAAATTGGCTTAGTAGGTTTGGACAGACGGACATACATATCGTAGCGAAAACAATAAGGTTCCGTTTTGTCCCTCGTGCTTTTTATCCTAAAAATCATGGAAAAACGGGTTGAAAGAGACATAAGAGACATAGCATCATAGGAAGACAATGCTCAATGAAAGAGTAAACTAGACCCGCATTGATGATGTGGAACTCTTGGCGTTAACATTTAGAGGGTGTTATCAAGGTGTTTTCTCACCACTACTATGGTCGAGACTATGGTCCCTAGTCATTGACGACCTACTTCAATTCCTGTTAAATCAAGGGATCGATGCCGACGAGTTTATAAGTGACAAATTCGGAAGAACGGTTTCAGAAATACTGCAAAATGGATTATCGGTAGTTTAAAGAAGGTGTTTATTACACGGGACTTTCTGTAGGTCCAAAAAAGACGATTATCGTCCCTTTTACCAAACGTGGGAAATTGGATATCCTTATTCGCCCCACCATATTATGGCGAAACCTGGGAATCATTCTTGACAGTAGATAATCTCTTATATGGATCCCACAAATAGAACTTATCACAAACAGGGCCATCAGATCCCTTTGAGATCTGCCGTCGAGTCTGCGTTAACAATTGAGGAATATATTGTGGGTTATACGCGCTTGTGGTTAGACCAGGGATCGCCTATGCGGAAGTAGTCTGGTGGACAAAGACTAATAAAATCACTACAGTCAAAAAGCTAGAACCGGCCCAATCTATAGCTGGGATTTGCATGACGGGGTGTCTAGGCTCCACCCCGATCACTGCGCTGAATGTCATCCTAGGTCTATTACCACTTCAAATACATATTCAAATTGAGGCAAGACAGAGTATTCATCGTCTATGCCATTCGAACAACATTAACTCCTCACAATTTGTGTTGGCCTCGACTCCAGTAATGCGTTTCGCCCCGGTGTGGTGGGTGGGCTCATCAGTAGACGACCACCACATCTGATCTAGACGCACATTTTCACCGAAACTATGTGATTTTTCAATCAACAAGTGACTGTGAATCATACCTCAAGACGAATCTTTGGTTCAAAGACTATCGCCGAGAGGATTTGTTTTTTTGCCCAGGGCCTGGCTTGTCCATTTAACCAAACTACTTCCAATCATAAACATATTTATGAATGAATAAAGTTGGAGTGTACGATTGTCATCACAATTTGTGTTGGCAGTGACTCCTATTCCTATCATGGCGGTCATCTGCCTTTGCTTGACGCTATGGAGACGGAAAGCTCATTCAGTATGTTTCTAGGTGATATGCTACCGCCCGACCGGAATATGGCTTCCACAAAAACTTCTCTATCATCATCCCTCCAAGGGAGGACTGGGAATAACGCAAACTCAATTTATCACCACCTGGCCTTGTTTGGTACACAGACGGTTATAAGATGGAGTCAGGGACTGGATCTGGCATTAATGGAGAATTGCCTCAGGCGAACTATTCAGTCAGCCTTTGCAAAAACTCGTTTATATTCCCGGCTGAAGGCTTTGCCATTAACCATTACGCTAGAATAAATTTAAGTTCTAATACACGTGGTACAACTATATTCATCTTATCTTTATCTGAGCAGCTCTCAAAGCCCTTGAATCATCTATACATACATTTAATAAAACTGTAGGAATTTTCGTTGTCAGCTAAAAACTCGAAAACTACTGGACAGATTTCGATGAAACTTTTTTGAAAATGTTCCTTAAGACTGTGAGACTGCTATAGGCTATGTCGTTTATAGCCACGTCCTTAGGAATAGTTTTTAGTTTTTAAGTGAAAATATATGGTTGATATGAAGGTATGTATTATTATGATCATATGCCCGATACCGGATGGGAATAGGGTGCGGGCTGCAGTATGGCATGGGGTATATTAATACTCTTCATAAGAGAAGAGACGTATAATACAAAACAGGTTTCATATCAGAATTTCATTCTGATATGTGGTATGGTAACAGTGAAGAGTTGGGTATGTAGTTGCTCGAATTCCATAAACAAAGGAAAGGAAATGCAGAAATGCAAACTACTGGACATATTTCAATTAAACACTCAAATAAGAAAGAAACACTTGAACTTTTACTTAAAACACACTTTCCTGGATCAATAATTTTTGATTCTCTCACTGCAAACCTATCTCCTCGACTCGAGCGGAACTGCCTGCCGACGAGAGAAGACTGGAAAACTGCGAGACAAATATGCAAAACCGATGCCATAAAATGGGCCTTATCCTCACTTAAGCCGTACAAAGCAGCAGGAGATGATGGCATATTTCCGGCACTACTACAGAAGGGAGCTGACATGCTAGCACCCATCCTGGCCAAAATGTTTACTTGTAGCCTGACCTATGGTCATATAACGGAAGCCTGGCGAAAAGTAACAGTCAAATATTTACCCAAGACAGGAAGAAACTCTTATTCAAGTCCGAAATCCTATCGCCCCATCAGCCTCATGTCTTTTATCCTCAAAAGCATGGAGAAACTTATTGATAGACACATAAGAGAAAAAGCACTGCGAAACTTTCCGCTCAGCAAATCCCAACATGCCTATCAACCAGGTAAATCTACCGAGTCAGCACTCAATGACTTAGTAACTAAATTTGAGTACTCCATCAATCGAAAGGAAATCTGCCTTGTCGCTTTTCTGGATATTGAAGGAGCCTTTAATTACACATCCTTTGAGTCTACCAACAGGGCTCTCAACAACATGAATCTGTCCCCAATTATAGGGAGATGGATAATGGCTATGCTCAATAAAAGAGTAATTCAGGCCCGCATCGACGATGTGGAACTTTCGGCGTTAACGACCGCCACTCTTATGGTCCCTTGTCATTGACGATGACGACCTACTCCAATCCCTGGCCAATCTAGGGATTGATGCTATAGGATATGCCGACGACGTAGCAATCGTTGTCAGTGGCAAATTTGAAAGCACGATCTCAGAAATACTGCAGCATGTACTATCCATAGTTGAAAGATGGTGCAACAAAGAAGGTCTTTCTGTAAATCCTAAAAAGACGGCTATCGTACCTTTTACCAGACGGAGGAAACTAGATCTCCTAACTCACCCCACTATGTATGGCGAAACCATTGAATTTTCACGGGAAGCCAAATATCTGGGAATCACCCTTGACAGTAAACTATCATGGAATCCACAAATAGAACGCATCGCAAACAGAGCCACCAGATCTCTTTGGATCTGCCGTCGAGTCTGCGGCAACAATTGGGGTATAAAACCCCGGATGATGCACTGGCTATATTCGCTTGTGGTAAGACCAGCGATCACCTACGCTGCCGTGGTCTGGTGGACAAAGACTAACGAAGTCACTACAGTCAAAAAGCTAGAACAGATTCAACGTATAGCCGGAAACTGCATGACGGGCTGTCAACGCTCCACACCGACCACTGCACTGAATGTCATCCTAGGCTTATTATCTATCCAAGTACACAGTCAAATGGAAGCAAGACTAGGCATTCATCGCCTATTCCATTCGAATAATATCGACCCCTATTCCTATCATGGAGGTCACCTGTCTTTAATTGACACTATGGAGCCTGAAAGAGCGTTCAGCATGTTTCTAGACGACATGTTACCGGAATATGGCTTTCATAAAAACTTCTCTATCATCATCCCGCCAAGGGAAGAATGGGAAAAATACAAACCCAATCCATCGCGACTTGATCTAGTCTGGTACACAGTCGGTTCCAAGATGGATTCAGGGACTAGATTTGGCATTTTTGGAGAATCTCCTCAAGCGAACTTCTCAGTCAGGCTAGGCAGGTTCTCGTCCATATTCCAGGCTGAAGTCCTTGCCGTCAATCACTACGCTAGAATAAATTTATGTTCTAACACATGTGGTAGAACCATATTTATCTTCTCAGACAGTCAAGCTGCTCTTAAAGCTCTGAACTCATCTGTTATAAAATCGAAGCTGGTCCTAGAAACTTACATGGCCATCTACGAATTAGCAAAGAAAAACCTAGTCATCCTGCACTGGATTCCAGCCTACAGGGGATTTACTGGAAATGAAACGGCTGACTCTCTGGCCAAAGTCGGCGCGACAACGCCACTCGTCGGACCAGAACCCTTCTGCGGTGTCACTAAGGGATGCTTCAGGGAATACATTAGGAGCTTAGCTCAAATCGAATCTAATGAACTCTGGCTTAAAACACCTGGGCAGAACTGCACCAAACAGTTCTTCCCAAAATTCTCCCAACGAAAATCCTATTTTCTAACTAATCTGGGTAAAAACAACCTAAGAATCCTGACAGGAATTATTACTGGCCATGGTCTTATGAAAAAACATCTTCACCGAATCGGAGTCTCACCAGACCCCACATGCAGACTGTGCCTAGAGAATGATGAATCCTCTCTTCACATTCTCATGGAATGCCCGGCTCTCTTCCGCCGAAAAAATTTGGCGAAGAAATCTTTACCTCGGCAAATCTTGCTGAATTACCCCCAGAGAAGATCCTTGTCTTCCTGACTGTCTCCGGAGTAAAAAGATGGCTCTAGGACCCTACCAGGGATGGCACAATAGGCTCCTGTAGAGAGGCCGCAGTGCCAGGGCCGGTTAAGGCTCTCCCGATCAATCCAAATTTAAGTTTGTTTGTTTGCTAAAAGCGAGCGGCGCAAGGCGAGCACGGGTCAGCTAGTTTGTCATAAAATCGAAGCTGGTCTTGGAAACATATATGGCCTGACCATCTTGCGAACTTGCAAAAGAGAACATAGTCATTCTTCACTGGATTCCAGTCCACTTTGCTGGACACGAAATAGCAGATTCGCTGGTTAAAGTCGGCGCCGACAATGCCATTTATCGGACCTAAACAATTCTGTGCTCTCTGTAAAAAATTCAAATTCAACAAAGACTGGCTTAAAACATTTGGGCAAAACTGCACCAGATTAGCTATTGTTCTCAAAATTCTCCTCCAGAAAATAAATAATAATAATCATGACAGGTATAATTATTAGCGGCCATGGCCTCATGAAATAACGTCTTCACAAAATTTAAGTCGAACCGGCCGCCTATCCATGTAGACTATATGTCTAGAAAGTGACGAATTCTGTCTTCACATACTCATGGCATCACATACTTCGGCAAACCTTGCTGACATACCCCCAGAGAAGATCGTCGTCTTCCTAACTGTCTATGGAATGTAAAGAGGGTTCTAGGACCTCACCAGGGAAGGCACAATAGGTTCCTTGTTAAAGACCCATGGAGGCTCTCCCAAATCATAATGTATCTATATCTATCCCTATGGGAACGGGACCTTGAAAATGGCCTTAGAATACCACGACTCCTAGTATAATGTAATCGGTGTAGAGCAAAGGAATAGTTACGGGAAGCTTGATCTAGAAATGTAATATGGACCTACATTTTATATATGTATTTTTTAAAATAAAATCTCCTCACGAAATTGTATTTTTGCTGATTTATCTTCTCAGCCTACTGATGAACTATATATGCTCAGAGTCCAAGTCCACTGATAGGTAGACCCTCTTCCCTTTTAAAATCACCCACTGCAAAGGGAAGCGATATATTATTTCAGAGAGCGTATCCACCTACCCACTAGAAAGCCGATATAAATGGCATCCCACATGCGAATCATAACCACAAGAACCCGCAGATAATTAATGAATTGATCCTTAATTACAGCCTGGGTTATGAGAAGAGAACAAAATTCAGCCCATCTCACACTCTCAACCCAAAAAGTAAATAACTGGATCAAACCCATTCACAGAAGTACCTACCCATTTTTCACCTGCTCCCCAGGTGCTCATCCTTTCCGATATGGATGGGCTCGTGCTATAATATCTTCGGTCAGTCGAAATGGTTTTCGTTATTGATTTACGCAGTGGCCAAATAGGTCCAGCCATAGCCCAGGATGAGTTAAGAGTTAATGAATGTTTCCACTGTGTATGGAGTCTCGTATTAAACTATTCACCCCAGAGGACGACTACAAACCGCTATTGGTCAATGAATCTCTTGGAAGATTCAAAACCAACATTGATGTCAATAATAAGACTATTTAATTTCCCCCGAAGTAAATACTGAAAAAAAAAATTCCCAAAAACTTTACTATAATTTAACATCCTTCTGTTATGTTAAGCGAAAGTTCAACACAAAGTATGAACAAAAAAAGCAAATTCGATGAAAAGTTTTTTCTTTTCTTGCAAATTGCATGCATATACTATACAAAAGAAAACTTCGAGCAGAAGGACTACTTTCCATTCTAGGGGAACCATTTTTAAATTTGGGTCGATTGAGTTCACGCTTCAGTTTCAGTGAGTCACCCTTGGAATCATAACTTTCTCTGAACAAAGGGACAAAAAAAAAAAAAAAAACAAAACTGTCAACTTCAATTAATAGTACGTGCCGTACAGTGACAAATAATTGAAACAAAGGTAAGGGGCAACACGAAAATGGGAAATTTATTCACAGAATGCACAGCATAGGTCACTCAATTGTCCTTAGAAGCAGAGCGCACATTTTAATGAGAAATACTAGAGAAACTTTTTTGCTTTTTAATACGATTATGTTAAGCTTACGAGAGTAACCTTAACTTTGTTTCTACATAAATGTCGAGGAGTGAGGATTTAGCAGGAGATTTAGAGGACTCTTAACCTGCCTGAACATTTGCGGTGCATAATATTTTCTGTCGAATTTATGAGTTATTATTATTCATGGAACATTCCGGGAATGGAGCAATGTTTTTAAAATTCGGTTCAAAAGATAGATAGATACCTTTGCAATAGGTACGACGAATGATAATTTAAATGTGATTATTGTGTGGATTATCAGATTGCGAAGGATCTGTTAAAAGTTTTTTGAGATAAATAGGATCGTGACAGGTGGAGGGCGGCCCTTTCCATACTCCTGCCCGCATTCATTTGATTTATGTTATCTTCCAAAATGGGATGTATACAAAATGAAACCAAAACTACTTTTGCTTTGAATTGAGCTACTAAAAGTAAAGCTTCTCGTAAAACCTTATACAAAATCTCCCGGTTAAATGAACACACACAAGAAAAAGCATGGACAACTTTTTGTGGCCCTACAAACTAAGTCCCAATTTGAACTATCTCCCACTAGCCAAATGAACTAAGTCCCACTAAATATGCAGTGTAGCGTCGACGATTGGCGACAATTGGGTCAGTAGAGCAGATGGGGCGTGTCACGTGTGGACCTTAACCACTGTGCGGCCGCGCAGGATTTGCTGGCACAAACGACAAGGAACAAAGAGTAGATATTGCCCTAATTAGCGAGCCCTACAAATCTCTGGATGGTTGTAGCTGGACAGAAGATAGATCAAAGACGGCAGCGATATGGACCTGTGGAATCCACGCTATACAAAAAATCGGTGGGGCGGCGGACTACTTCGCATCCGCTAGGATTAATGGCACGCGCGAGGAAAACACCCAATGATTATTGCTGGTGATTTCAACGCATGGGCTACAGAATGGGGCAGCAGGACCACGAATGCAAGGGGACGAGCTCTCCTTGAAGCATTCGCAATACTGAACGTAAGTTTGGCGAACAACGGTGCAAAAAACACATTCCGGAAAGCGGGCAAGGGGTCTATCATAGATATCACCTTTATGAGTAACTCACTCCTGCGCAAAACGAAATGGCGAGTTAGCGAAGAATATACGCACAGCGACCACCAGGCGATCATATTTGTCTTGAACAAGGATAAGCCCAGGCAGCGTCCCAAGCTAACAGGGCCAAAGTGGAAAGACACGTACTTCGACAGAGATGCGTTCGAAGAAATGATGAACACTCATTATACATACAGCAGTGAAGAAGCGGAGACCTTGGCCCAACAACTGATGCAGCAAATAACCACAGCGTGCGATGCAGCAATGCCTAGAAGAACAACTAGTAAAAGGGGTGGACCTTGTTACTGGTGGAACGACGAAATCAGAACACTTAGAGCAACGTGTCTTAAGGCCCGACGCAGATCCCAGCGATCCAGGGGAAGGCCAGAATTCCAGGAACGATTAGCTACCTTCAGGCTAGCAAGACGGGATCTCGAAAAGGCCATTAAGGATAGCAAGGTGAGATGTTTTAAGGAACTATGCGACGGAGTAGACCTAAACCCCTGGGGGATGGCTTACAGGATTGTGACAAAAAAGCTGAAGGGTAGTAAGTCCCAACAAATATCCTGCCCGGCAATGCTGAGGAAAATAGTAGAGCACCTATTCCCACATAGGCCGTCTACTTCAATGACCATCATAAGGGAGATTACCCAAGAACGCATCCCTGCAATCACCACGAAGGAACTAAGCGATGCATGCAGGAATGTAGGCGACAACAAAGCGCCCGGACCCGATGGCATCCCTAATATGGTACTCAAAGCAGCTGTTCGAAAAAGACCAGACTTTTTATTGCAACGATGCAAAAGTGCCTTGAGGAGGGGGTTTTTCCTAAACCATGGAAACTTCAACACCTGGTTTTGCTACCAAAAGGAAAGAAGCCACCAGAAGAACCATCTTCGTATCGGCCAATATGTTTGCTGGATACAACGGGAAAAATCTTAGAACGTGTCATATACGGCAGACTGCTCGAGGTGGCCGAAGATAAAGGAGCTTTGTCAAATTACCAGTATGGATTCAGAAAATCGCGTTCTACCGTCGATGCCATAAAGGCGGTAGTAGACACAGCAGCTGAAGCAATACTTTGAAAAAGATGGAGAGGGGGGACAAAGGAATACTGTATACTGCGCGGTTGTGACGCTGGACGTTAAAAATGCCTTTAACTCGGCGAACTGGTCATGCATTAGGAGGTCGCTGGCCAAAATGGAAGCTCCGGTGTACCTGCGGAACATAATTGCAAATTACTTTACCGATAGAAAGTTAAGGTATCAGACTGATAATGGAGTTAAGTACTACAAAGTCACCGCGGGAGTACCACAAGGCTCCGTTCTTGGACCTCTATTGTGGAATATAATGTATGACGGGGTCCTGCGACTAACGCTGCCTCAAGGGGTTAAGGTGATCGGTTTTGCTGACGATATCGCCGTAGTAACGGTGGCCAAACACATCCACGAGATAGAGTCCGTTACGGATGAAGCAGTTGCCAAAATCAAAAAATGGCTGGAATCCGCCGGCTTAGAACTAGCTGACCACAAGACTGAGGCTGTCTTGATAACCAGCCGAAAGTCTGTGGAATTTGCAAATTTCCGGGTTGGGAATCAAACCATCAGGTCTAAGGAGTCTCTTATGTACTTAGGAGTAATGCTCGACAACAGGCTAAACTTTAAAACACACATCCAGTACGCCGGCAGGAAGGCCTCACAAATGCCAGCAGCTCTTTCCCGAATGCTGCCAAACATCGGTGGACCTGGATATATAATAAGGATTCTACTATCCAGAGTGGTCAGCTCAATACTTCTATACGCTGCACCTGTCTGGGCGGGGGCTCTAAAAACAAACGAAACCAGGAGAAAGCTCTCGTCAGCATACAGGCTATGCACAATACGAACAATAAGGGGATTTCGAACAATCTCGGATGAAGCAGCCTGCGTTATATCGGGAATGATCCCCATCGACATTCTTGCCAGCGAGATGCAAAGGATTTACCTTAGGCAAACAGCCAACCGGCAAGAGGTCCCTAATGGAAGGGTCAAACTAGAAGAGAGGGAAACATCGATGGCACTATGGCAAGCCAGGTGGGATAACACGGCAAAAGGCAGATGGACCCACAAACTGATCCCCACTATCGAGGTCTGGACAAAAAGAACAAACGGGGACTGCAACTACCACCTTACGCAGTTCTTATCGGGGCACGGCGGCTATCGGAAATACCTTCACAGATTTGGTCACGATAGCTCGCCTTTCTGTCCCGAATGCCCAGACGAAGAAGAATATACGGAGCACGCAATGTTCCATTGTAGGCGCTTTGCAGGGGGAAGAGCGAACTTACCAAACCCTCAAAATCTAATAAGCCATATGTTAAGGTCAGAAGATGACTGGCTGGAGGTATGCTCCTTTATAACGAGTGTACACGAAGAACTAAGGAGACTTGAAAGACTTAGAAGGGCCGAAATGGCGCACCCGGAGGATTTAGCATGAGTTGCCATCCCCGCGAAGTAATACCTAACGGCAGTCCCGCGGGGAGAGTGGTTGAAGGAGATAGGGTGTGGATTAGTACGTCAGGCGCACTCCTGGCATCGATTATTCGGGTTTGCGAATCGTGCATGTTGGTAGCACGGGCTACCGCATCTTTAGAAGATTACCACATCCATTGGCGCAACCAAAAAAAAAAAACGTGTGGACGTGCGACTCAATCCCTTATACACCTCTATTGGTGCAATAAAATGCTGCGTAGTAATTTCGATTTGGTTTTTTATTAAGTTAAATACTCTTACGACTATCAAAATATTAAATTTAATATTACGTCAACATTTTAATTCCTTAAAGGAATCTTCGCCCACAAATTTACAGTCCGTGGTCTGCAGTATTTGCTGAAGCGTTGATTACCAAAAAGGTCAGCTAAGGGGCAACAAAAGATCAGCCAAGAGTTTCGTGTTGTAACTTAACACGAGAGAAAAAACAACAAAAGTACATATTTTTACACTTTTAGTTTCTATATTTTATTTATTTATTTTTTTTTCTTTATTTCACATTTATTTTTTACAAAAACTTAATTTATTTTATTTTTTTTCATTTCCAAATTACTTATTTTAAACTGAGTTTTACTTTTAAATTTAAACATTACAACTTTAGAATTTCACTTTTACTTTTGATGGCCAAACTAAAACTGGTCCCATATCAACAGTCTTGGCTCATATTTATACTCGGTTGAGAACAGCAAAACAAAGTAAAGAATATATATATATGAGTAACTATATACCTAATATTAACACACAATAGCCCAACAATAGAAAATAAATCAATTGTTGTAAACAACATTATGTTGGTTGCTTACTGTTATACAGCTGCAGGCAGTGCATGCATTTTGGCAAACATTCTTACCACATTCGTCTAGTAGTTCGATGTGCTTGCCCTAGCTGTTATGCAGGTGCAGGCTTGTGCATCGACTTGGTAAACATGTTTACTTCATTTGTATAATAGTTCGGTTATTCGGCCGTGACTTGTGCTTAGATTTGGTAAATATGTTTACCACATTTGCTAAGTTCTGTTATACAGCTGCGTATGCTGATTTGCAGCTGCAGGCTGTGTGCAGAATTGGTAAACATGTTTACTACTTCTTTCTAATGGTTCGGTTATTCGGCCATGACTTTTGTTAGGCAGCCGCAAGCTGGGCTTGGATTTGGTAAACATGTACTTGCTATCCAATAACTCTGCTATCACGCGGCTTGCTCATGTTTCATAGCATTCATATTTTATGGATGTATAGGGAACATGTAACTCAAGGGGCAACAAAGGGGGTTGCAGGGGGGCAACATGCCCTCCATACTTATTCAACCGCTTATGCATTTCCACTTACTATTTTGGGCTTTACTGCTTGTCAAAAAAAGTAACACTGGAAAGGAAATATGTAACACCCAAAATGGCGACAAATTTGGCAACAACAAATTGTGGGTTTTTTTTTGGCACTATTTCCTTGGGCGTTATTGCCTTACGCCAACACCTAAACCTTGTACTTAATCCAAATTCAACAGTGATCCCAAGCAGGGGGTTGCAGGCGGGCAGCGTGCCCAAAAAAACATATTCCACTGTGACTAATGGGAGATCAAATGGAAGATCAATTTCCGTAGGCTCAGTGGTATATATATATGAATGGAGTGGAGAGGCATGCCGTGGCCCCGCAACCCCCTGCTTGGGATCACTGTTAGATTTGGAGTTTGGGAGTAAATTCATTTGAGACTTAGTCCATAAAGAACAAAGTCCCACTATTGGGTTTTAATTCATTTATATATTGGAAGTTTGTTCATTCTCAGTTGGCTCTTAGTTCCTAAAAATCATGGGAGTTAGTTCAATCCCAGATTTTATGCGACTTAGTTCGTTTTGGCTAGTGGGAGTTAGTTCCAGTTGAGACTTGTTGTTAGGGCCACTTTTTGTACTTACAGCTTTAATAAAATCAAAGACAAAGACACTTGTCAAATTGACATTTATTTCCAATATATTTTGTTTTTTTTTTTTTGGATGGGATCCGACAAGCCCCTTTGCCTAATTTTTCCGATATTCACAGGAATACCTACTCACGGGCCAATATCTAAGATTGTCTGTAAATTTGAACTTGTCGATTCAGTGGTTTTCGAGACCTAAGATTTTGAATGTCTTTTTTTTTGTATAGAGTACTTACGTGACGTCTGGTTTATGACTACTCCATTGCAATATTTGACCAACGGGGGCTATCCGATCCGATGATGTGCCATTAAGCACATCACCTGAGGTGGCATTGTAGATGGAGTTTGCTGATTGAGGAATTCAACAGGGAAATTTGGTACATCATTTGGCTCTTCAGTCTTCACTGACAACAAAATCGGCGCTAAAATAGATTTATGAGTTACTACCATTCAATCGATTGTCTTCCTATTCATTTCTAATGTCTGCGCATTTGTCAGCGCGGCAATGACTAGTTTTTAAAATTCCTGCATTGACATTTGCAGCAAGTCTCAATTGTCTTAATCAAGTCTCCAGTTAATAGAATTTCCGTGGGAATTTCAACAACGTCTTCTTCACACAGTTCTGCTAACCGCGGCAATTTTGCAATACTGAGAAAACTCAAATTTTAAAAGCCCTCAGGATTTTGTCCACAGAGATGCCTTCACGATCAGTTAGTTTTCTCTTTTATATTTTTTAAATATAGCGAAATAACCCTTCCTATTAAAGTACCAGAGGAGCAGTTAGTAGGTCAGTGATCTAAAAATTCGTAGCAAAGTATCTACATACACTCCCGCTCAACTGAATAGGTTCAACATTTTTATAAAAGTAAAAAAACAATATCTCCTTAACCAAATTGCCGATTTTAATGAAATGAATTTTTTTGTATAGAATAATAAATTGTTAATGAAACACGAAAGTGTGCTGCCTCTAACATACGTAATTTTTATTTTTATTTTTGGAAAAACATGTCAAAAAAATCCCATTTATTTTGGCTCATCAGAATAGGTTCATGGGCAATGAATCTAGTTTGTGATCTACAACGAAAGTAATTACAGCTGTTTTTTTTCTGAAATTGGTCGCGGAAAGCAATTAAACGACTTTGAAAAATGCCAAATAGAGGGATACTTCAAATTTAGTTTAAAGCCGAAGTCAAAATGTAGTTGGTAATTTTATTCAGAATGAATTAAGCTATAATATCAATATGAAAGGAGGGGCTCAATATGCTACAATATCAACAGCCAGAAGATTTATCATCTGCTTCAAATTCCCAACGTTCTGCTGCTAGAATCAAGGAAGAATGCGGTCCTAATGCAAGTCTGTCATCTGAAAAATGCATTATTCGAAGTGCCAATCATTTGAAGAGACTGAACGTAAAAAAGGAACACATCTCAATCAGCGTTGCCATTTTGGCTGCTTTCCAGTCAGATCTGACTGAATTGATATGCATTTAGCTGGAAGATTTTTTTAAAATCCAGCCGGCTGGTTTTTTAGCTGGATACGAATTTTGTTTGACTGTTTTTAAATGTTTCGTGTAATATCACTTTTCTATCAATATAAATTTTTAAATTCAAAGTGGAAATAGAAAAAAATAAAAAACGAACAAATATTGCTTAAATTTTACTATTTTTGTTGCACTGAGCTTGGAAGCATATCCCACTCATACAATGAACCAATTTATGTGTTTGCATTTGCACAAGTACTTGCCTTTGCACAGGATCAAGTTCTGAATTGATTCAGCCATGTCCGTCTGCCTGTCTGTCTTTCTGTTGAAAACACATTATAGCGTCAAAAGATCGACCTAGGCGAATAAAAGTCTGTCAGAGGACTTCTTTCTACCGTTCAGGTTGGTATTGAATATAGGCTATATCGGTCAAGTAGTTCTGGTTCTGGTACCCCTCACCTGACACCAAACCAACATTAGACCAATACCCATGCCTCACATGGATAACTTTTTGCATGACTTGTATGTTGTATAATGTATGCAGTGGAGGATATCAAAAGCAACGGCCAGACCATTGATAACACTTTTACTTGTATTTTTATTTTCTTTATGCTTTCATGACTGGATTTTTAGCTGGATTTTTCTTTGTATTTCTTTAACTGTTTTTTTGACTGGATTTTAGGTTTTTGACTGATTTTTTTCCAGTCAAATCTGACTGCATGACTTCAGTTTGCTCGAGAGCATATGACGTGGAACAAGAGGAGTGGCAGATTGTCGTGTTTTCTGATGAAAAGGCGTTCAACCTGGATGGACCGGTTGGCTAAAACTATTACATTCACGACCTGCGAAAGGATGAATGTGTTTTAGGTAGCCATCACACGTGCATCAGGGGCATTACGATGTTCCGCATAAATCATATTATGGGACTTGTGACTTTGTGAGCTGCAAAACTATACTAGAAAATGCTTTTCAAAATTTTTCGAATATTTTTGAACGGATTACATGGACATCGGCCCCATTCATACCTACTGGAGTGTTGTTAAACAGTGGATAAAGGATAAACATGTGAAATTGCTCGAGTGGTTGCCATACTCCCCGGACATAAATATTATTGAAAACGTTTGAGGTCTATTGTCCAAAAAAGTATATGAGGACAGGGGACAATTTGATAATCCTGCAAGCCTAATTGGCGCCATTAAAAAAGCCGGGTCAACAATTTCACTTGGAATTTTTGAAAAATATTATTAAGTATTTTCCAAATCGTATCTATGTAGTAATATTATTATACTTAAATATGTAGCTAAATGTTAAAAACAACCAAGGCTGTGTATAAGTACTTAATATAGATATATATATTTTTTTAATTTTCAATTTTTGAACCTATTCAGTTGAGCCAAAATAAATGGCCATTTTTCGATACATTTTTGGAATCATAAAGTTGGTTACAGAGATATCGTTACTTTACTTTTTAAATAATGTTGAACCTATTCAGTTGAGCGGGAGTGTATTGCCTAAAAATGGTTTTTAATTTTTTTGTATCTATTGATTTAGATTTATGAGTATAAATAATATTTTACTTCTTTATCAATGTACAAAGTTTCAAATTGATACGACGAACTTCTTCGTTAGTGTTATGAAAAAGTTCTCATTAAAATCATTGCCAATAACTCGAGCCCAAAACAAAATATGCACCTACATATTTCTTGTATAGAGTGCACAAATCGAGCTTGAAGTCGATCGGGTGAAAAATAAAAATGTTCAAGTACAAATTTTGACCCCCCATTTTACCCCTTTTAGGGTTTAATCTTGAAATATCCTTCCTTGTTGCTTGTAACTATGTATACATTTTAGAGGAAACCTCTGTGCAAAATTTCAGATTTCTAGGGCAAAGGGTTGGTTTTATTTGCCAATTATTGCCTTTTGAAAACACTTGCCGAGAATTAGTATCGTAGTGTTTGAACCATGAAGAAAATTTAAATATAAGAAAAGTATGACGGTGCGTATTTGAATAATGAGAAAACAAAATCATATAGAAAATTTATTCAAATACCCACCGCCTAATTTTATTTAAAATAAGAAAAGTAAGGAGCGTTACGGAGTCAGTACAGTACTGCTAAATATGTACATATATATGATGATAATGATATTCCCATCAAGCTGCGTGAGCTTAATCTAAGCAAAATTATCAAGTCAATACAAAAAGGAATACATTTTAAAATTATCTTACTTCAGGTTCTAAACAAAATTATTATAGCCTTTTCCAAGAAAAGAAAAAAATTAATGTTGAAACTTTCAATTCGGGAAATGAATGAAAAGTTATCCTCAACTTTATAGATACTTTTGGCGTGAAGCTAAAATAGATGCATCCACTTTTCCTGCACAAGGATAAGGTGTGAAATATTTGAAAGCGCCTTCAGGGCGGCAAGCGAAAATAAGCACGCCAAAAGAATGTATAGTTTAGCTTCAATAAACTTTGTTCGCCTAAAATTCGCTATCCTGTCGATGGCAGAAGCATTCGTTACTTAGCCACACCACATGAAAGATTTAACCGCCATGCCAGACCGAACCATGGTCCACGATCTGTGTGTATACATTCCTCGATGCTTTTATTCACAAAGAAAGTATAGTAAAAAAAAAAAAAACTTTTCCTCCTACAAATATTTATAAGAAAAAAAGTAAAGCCACTTTCCACTCGACTGGTTAAAGGAACCATGGAAGCGATTTTGCTTTGGACTTCCTATTGCTCAAATTACGAAGAGGAATTTATATATGAACCTATAATAGCTGCCTTATGTGAAAAGGGATAAAGACTTAAGTTGTGGATCTGGATGGTGAAAATGGAAACAAATAGTGGACGCATGTTAAAGACGTTTGTTGTTTCAAACGCGCATTCAGGTATGATGTGTATTTGCCTTGCCATCTGAATGCAAATGACGAAGATATATTCACGTGCAGGATAATTGAATAAAGTCTTTCAAGTAACTTCTTTGAATATTATACCATACCCTGTCGGTGAGGTTTCCAGTTAAGTGGAACTGATTTTCTGGCAATAAGATACAAATTCGTATGTCGGTATGGAGGTAAGTATACGAACGGAGCCATTTATATACTCTTAAGGGACCATTTGAATGCACAATGTTTCCAGTCAGCAAGTAGGGTTTAGTTAAATATTAATTTAGAAACATTATTCATGTGTAGTGTGGAAGGAATAAGAGCAACGAGTTTTCACTCTCAGAAAGAGCACATACGGTGGATGAATTCACTAGACTGAATTAACGGCGACGGCAACAGTCAATTTGGCAGATACCTTACTTGAGCTACTTCGATATATTTGGAGAGAGGTTTTTTCAGTCAGGGTCCTGAAACAGAGATGGTGGCGGATGAACCCTTTATTGGCCAACGGCAGTTCTCACATCCCCGAAGTGGGTTAGGAATCCGGACCCTTTCGAATAAGGGGTCCAACAAAGGCCCTCCAGGTTGGGGGTTGCACGCCGGGGTAACTGCCCGACTGCGGAAAACCAACCCAGTTCCCAAACGACAACAACGCTCGATACGGATGATTTTACTGCTGACGAATCTGGGCAAACGAATAAAGGACAACGAATTTCGTATCTGCAAGTGGAATGTTCGGTCCCCTAACAGGCCGCGTGCAGCCGAACAGCTAGCGGAGGCCCTGAACTGCAGACCCAACCGCCATCCAAGAAGTGCGATGGGATGGACCGGGCAAGAAGAGGGTGGAAAACTGCGATATTTATTATGGCGACTGCTATCGGCAACAAAAACAGCGCTTATTTGGATGTGGATTCGTCGTTGGCGGCAGACTTAGACAAGAAGTCTTAAGTTTCAAGTATGTGAACGAGCGCCTCACGACAATCCGCATCAAGCCTAATATGGGCCCATGCCTCCACGGAGGAGAAAGACGACCTTTTATTCCTGCAGCAGAATCTTTGGGAAAACCTGGGGACCAGTTTGCATTGCAATTAGTGCAATGAGAATCAACCAATCGGTAAAATTGAATTTGAACAAAACGGGTCATTCTACGATCCTACAGAAATATTTCGGCCATGTACCTGTCACGGACTACATTACGCCTTATCTAGAGTTTACAAGACCCTTCTCTAGCGCCTATCCCAGCAGGGAAGAATGGAGAGACGGACTTGTACCTAGCACACCAACCGTACGGATCAAAAATGGACACTGGGGTAGGGTCAGGTTTCTTCTCTGAATCGCTGGGTATATCAAAATCGATTCGCCTCCCCGACCATAGCAGCGTTTTCCAAGCAGAGGTCCTGGCAGTGACAACAGCAGCCCGTGAGTCTGTGGTAAGGGCAATATACCACCTGAAGGTATTACCTTCTTTATCGACAGCCAGGTAGAAATAAAAGCCATAACTGCACCAGAAATAAAATCGAAGCTTGTTAAGTGCTGTCGCGAAGAACTCAAGGCTCTTGGTACACAGCACAAGGTATCACTCTGCTGGGTTCCGGGACATGAAGGCATTTCAGGCAATGAGAAAGCAGACGAATTAGCAAGATAAGGTTCGACAGCTGTTACAGAAAAAGCTGATCCCTCTGTGGACATCCCGCCTTGCACACTCAAGCTTGAAGCAGGGAGGAAAGCCACAAGTGAGGCGAACGCAAGATGGGACACCTTAAACACTTGTAATACCACAAGAATGCTATGGCCGTCCTTCAATGAATCCAAAACCGAGAAGATAATGCGGAAGGATAGGAAATCCCTGTACGTACACCCTCGTAGGTATCATAACAGGGCACAACACCTTGCGGTACCATATGAAGAAAATGGGCTTAACGGAAGAAGAACTTTGCAGAGGCGGCGGTGATAAGGATTGAGGAAGCTCTTGAGGATACAACCCACTTCTTATGTCACTGCCCAAGTCTCCAACACACCCAGGTACAAATGCCTAGGGAGTAACTTCTTCAACGACCTAGACGAGCTTTCCAGCACATCAATAGACAAGATAATGAACTTCGTCAAATCAACAAGATGGTTTGTATGTAGCAGCACAGTAAGTAATTTGAATACAGGGTTATAATGGGTAAGGGATAACCTCTTTCCCCCTATGGAAATCACAATGTGGCACGGAAAAAATCCTCGCCAGCCCACAAACCTAACCTAACCTAAGACGACGACACCAAAGAGAGGTTACGAGCTCTTAGACAAGACACACGTGCAGTGCCCTAACTATGACATTAACATTGTCCTAGGTTATTTTAATGCAAAGATAGGAAGAGAGGGCATCCTTGGTAGTACTGTCGGCAAGTACAGCCTACATGACAAGACCTCCGATAACGGATTGAGGCTGATCGACTTCAGGGCGGGGCGAAATGGTATTTCAGCATAGCAAGTACCTACGCGGTTTCCGCATATCGACATTAATAAAGGCACATGAAGATCTGCCGATCAATCAACCGTCAATCCTATTGACCACATTGCGATCGACGCAAGGCACTCCTCCAGTATTATGGATGTCCGAACGTTGCGAGGGGCCAACATTGACTTGGATCACTACCTTGTTGTAGCCAAGGTATATGGCTTCGGATATCCCGAACTCGCAAAAGATCGCCAGATCCTTTTCCGATCGAGTCTGTCTCAATCTCTGTAGAGTGGAGAGGTCTTATGCAGCCAGCATAGAGTATTAAAGACCAGTGGCATCAGAAATGGCATCTGATGTGCTTGGTTTCATTCGACCACCACAACGAAAGCTCTGTTTCGCCGATGAGTGCGGTGCGGGCAAGCAAATGCTGCGAAACAAGAGGAATGCAACGCGGCGCTTCAAAGAAGGACCAGAGGCATAGCTGCTCGTGCGTGAGTTCGACGCGCAGAAGAGAAGAGAGGAACACCGACCGGCTTCATCGTAGAGTAGAAATGTTTGTCAGTTTTGTTTGTGGCACAATTAACCTATTATTATACTGCCATCCTAAGAAAAAAGGCAGCAAACGCCAAAATTCAAAAATTAATTTAGCGACATATTTCGAATCGTTAAACATTTTATTTTTGTGTGAAGCTTAAAGGGCACATTTTCAACTGAAAGTGGCTCAAAATCAGCAATGCAAATGGGCACATCTACCATGCTTAGCTCTATTGCTAAGAAATAAAGGCTTATCTGCCATTTACTATGTTAAAAAGGCCCATTTGCCTACATTTTCTGCTTATGTGACTTTTTTGCTTAGTGTCATATGAATTTTGTTGGTTAATGCGCCTTTTTTGCTACTTAACTACCATGTGCAAGTGCTGTGTACGAAGAGGTGTGTTTCAACAGGATCTCACGATTTGAATGAATTTTGTATCGCGCTGCTGCGTGAAATATGTAGTTTGACGAAATCTTTGAAGTGGATGGTAAGAGCAACTTATTGCTCTCGTTTTAACTAAAGGGAATATAGGAACGTTTCAGATTTACGTAAATACCGACTCGAAAACTGGTTTGTTTCGGTTACCCTCCATCTTTTTCCGAAGACAAACTGTCAGACTTTCGACGTCAATGTGTAGAGCATACTACTCCAAATACCCTTCTTTGACCTGTACCAGCCTCTCTCCTGGGCTATCAGAGGCTACTGACAGAGGATTAGACAGCTTTGGTGACTCCTTCGCCTTCCCCGAAGGCAAACTGCCAGCTGGAGGGCCACGATTTTTCATGTAATGGTTTCTGTACAAAATCAAAGGAGCACCATTAACATGGAAAATCATTGCCGCCATTGATTTTGACATTTCACATGTATTCACAGACAGGGGAATTAATTCCGGGGAGAATCGGGTAGGTGCACGGAAGTCGGCTGTCTAGTTCTATGTGGTTTGTTGTAATGACAAAGTGAATATACCTTCCTGTTTAGGGTGGATATAAAGAGGAATATAAAGTACCGTAGACAAATATTAATAGCAAGTGGCTATTGGCTGAAAGTGGTGAACAGAAATAGAAAGTGATATAAAAAATATAATTGTACGTGGTGGTTAGAGAAAACCACTTTATACGTCGTCGCGTCGTGGCGGGCAGTTTATTTTTTGTTTTTTTTTTTTTTGGGTGAAAACCCCCGAGGAGTCTGACCGAAATCTTTTTAACATTGTGTGTTCATAACATATCCCGAAAGTGTGAGAATGTGACCCAATTGACCTTCATCACATCGCCGCATAAACCATTCAAAGGTGTCAGAAAGTGAGCATGCTTTTCAGTTAAGTGGATAAGCCTTCGGTGGCAATGCTGAGAATACCGCAGAACCTTCTCAACCCCAGAGTGGACCTAAGCAATCTACCAAAAATCAATTAAAGTAACTTGAATAAGATTTAAATAAAAAGGCAAGAAGAAATGGCAAAAGAAAAAGTAGTAGAGAGAATAATGAAAATAATATTAAGGTAACTAGGTAGTTGTTGCTGGGTGTTATTGTATTATAAATACCGTAATGTGGCATTCTTAAACTTAATAGCTCTAATTTTTGTTCAGTTGGTAACGTCCTCCGCAAGTTCAATTGATCGTGGCAAGTAAGCCTGGGCATCGCCCAGTATAAAAACAAAAAGAGATATTCGAGCTGGGGTACCACTGTTAGTAACGCTCTAAATTTGTTCGATTTTATATCATGCATCTCGATTTGCTATCGATTACCTACATAAACAATGACATACTTATAATGCGCACTGATCTTTCACTAAAGCCAAAATACATTCAGAGCTTCTGACATAGTACCTCATGGTCCACTCTATCATAGTCAATTGATCCATATCATACTTCATTCTAATGTCATCCAGAATGTTTGCAACAGCTGTAGCACAACTGTGACGTACTCAAAAATCATTCTCTACGGACGACAGCATTACTGGAGTCGAGGCCAACACAAATTGTGATGACAGCAAACTATGCTGATCCAGATACCAGATAATCTGACATTTGCTCAACGGGGACCTTTCCCAAGATTTTTGATAGATTTGGTATAAGACTGATCAGGCGAAAATCAGTTGTTGTTATTGTTGAACCTGCAGTAATTGAAAAAAATTACAAAAACTTAATGATGAATATTCACCAGACCCAGATGGTATTCTCGCTTTATATTTCTTAAGAAGTGTTCCCATCGTTCTCTCCTACCCCCTTAGGCACCTCTTTTAGCTCTCGCTTTTCCAAAGCGACTTTTCTCCTCTTTTATAATTACCGATTCATAAAAAGGGATCACAGAGCAAAGTTACTAATTATCGCCCGATAGCTACCCAAACTCATTGAAAGAATTTTGTACGAATTCTTAAGCTTTCAATGCAAGTCCTTAATTTCCCCATACCAATATGGATTTTTTAAAGGTAGATCAACTACCACTAACCTCGCTGAATTCGTGTCTTCAGCGTCTGCTGCTATCGGCCTTAGAGAATGATAAAGCATCGGCCAGGCCGATGATAACACTTTTACTTGTTATAGTGTTCGCTTTAGGTCCGTCCTATCCGCCCCTTTTGTAGCAACCTCTGGTAAACCACAAGGGAGTCACCTAGATCCCCATCTCTTCATCTTAACTATAAACGATCTTGAAAGGGACATTTAACACTCCTCTATATCTCTCTCTTTATACCGACGATACCAATATTTTTAAACAGATATCAATATCACAAGATCCTTGCTTTCTTTTTGGTGTCTCAAAAACTGCCTAGAGTTCAATATTCCTAAATGCCAATCTATCACCTTATCACAAGTACACCAAAAATTGATCGCTCTACACCACTTTTGTCCGCCCCCTCCTCGAATACGCCCACCAAACGTAGTCACGCTTTTAGCAAAGTGCATGTAAGCAGTTCATGTATGGGCGCAGTAGCGAAGTGGTTAGTGTGCTGGACTACTGTGCGATGGATCCCAGGTTCGATTCCCGGAAAAACACAAATTACATCTTAAGGTTTTTTCTACTGCGCCACCTCTCGCGATCGTCTGACAAACATCCGAGAGTATGACTGTCCTGAAAAAGCTTCTCAATTCAGCCGTTCGGACTCGGAATAAAATTGTAGGTCCCTTCCATTCGTCCCAAAAATAGAAACACACACAAAACGAATGGTTGCGAGAAGATAGGCCAAGGGTGTCTACACGCCTGTTGCGCCAACTCGAATCGAAAACATACAGAGACGTTTTCTTCGGTTTATCCGCGATGCCCATCCCTCAGACATTCTCTTCAGTTTTCATTCATCGACGCCTAACAGGCTCTATTGATTGCCCGTCTCTTTACAACTCAATCTTCTTTGATACTATACAAAACCCCTCGTAATTTAAGATACACCCGCTTTTTCTATCATACCGCACGTCCTACGGCTCCAACGAACAAATTTCCCGTATATGTTTCGGAAGGTAAACTCAAACATTTCCATTTTGCGGATTTCACACGCCCCCCATTAAACTCAGCCTCCTTCAACCTTAGCCCTAGCTTTAATTCTCAATTCACAGTTTTAAGTCTTAGTTAGTCTAGTAAGTTGGGGCCCATTAAATGGATCCATTTTGCCCCCACCAAAATTTTATTAAAAATTGTTTAATTTTAACGAACGAATAACATTAAAGACGACAACTTCCGAAACGATTTCGAAGTCAAAATCAGACAAAAAAAAGCAGTTTATCTTTGGGAGTATACCTTAAACGAGAATTATTAATAGCACTTGTTAAAAAACTTGTAAGGTAACATCAGGGATGCTATCAGCAGCAGCCCTTTTTCCAACACCAATGGAAATATATACGTAGCTTCAAAGCTTTTGCGATTTTAGGTCAGTGTTCACTTTTGAATGGAAATATCTCTTCATCTAATTAAGGCAGATTATTACAAGCACGAAACAATTCCAATTAGACTTTGTTGGTCTTTGATTCCACCTTGAATATAGCTTGTTATTGTTACGAATCTTCATGCCATTTGTAACCTCAAGATATCTTATTTTGCATTTCAACCGTCTTAATAGGAATATCACCATTAAAGATGGACCTCTATACAAGGGATTATACATGATTTACTTTGTCGTTTATGGTTGGTATTTTTGATAGCATTGGACATTACTCATAATAATTTTTAACATTCAGCTTATGTTTTTTGTAGGTCGAATAAGATAATTTTAAATGGAAAAAAATCGCTACTGGTGAGATCGTAAAAATGATTATGCGCAATGACGCCACGGGAGCAAGCATTCATCAAAATGTAAGGCATTGTAATCTAATGAAGCATAATCTCTGAATTCAAACGTTGAAGGAGAGGGAGAAGGAGACATATCTACACCATCAGTATCTACAAATTATGAGATTGTAGTCATGTATCCCTGGCAGGGAAAGCTGATCTTAAAGGAACATAACAACATCAAGAAGACTGGGAGGGGGTATCAGGAACAAACTGAGTGGGGATACGAATTTACCATACGCATGAAATGCAGAAAATAAAATAAAGACAGCGATTTGTAAAAAAAGCACTATAAGTATAAGTAACGTGACCAACTCTTTGACAGGTCGGCGCTGTAAAACCGAGACCGAAAAACTGTATAAAAACTGTACCATCTTAACAGCGAATTATATGATTTTTGTTTACTTTTCAAGTAACATTTGTAACATTTCTATGACAAGGCGCGCACCGAAGTGGTGTAGCAGTGGCGTGGTGACCAAGTGGCAGGTGGCATAGGAGTGGTGTGGCGATGAAATGGTGGCGAAAAGGTACGAGAGTGATTTAACGCACAATGAAGAGGCAAACAACTTATATGGTGCTACCGATTCATCAGTTCTTAAAAAATGTCGTCGTATGTTTAATTCTTGGACGTTTGGCATGTTTTTAGTTTCCGGGTGAACAAAAATACGCAGTTTTAATGCCAAAACGTCGTCATCAGCCTCTACACCTGCCACTTGGACACCACGCCACTGACACACCACTTCGGTGCGGGCCTTGTATAATAATACTCGTCGAAACCAAACACACAAAATACAAATTCAAAGAAAAATATAGTTATATGAAAACAGTCGACCTCCAGTTCACTAAAGAAAGCATATTTCAGAACAATCATGAGTTAAGGAAAGGAATTTATTTGTATCCAAAACTTAGGTATGTGTTTTCGGCGATTTTATTATTTAAAATTTGCTGCGTTTTCTTATTACGTTGCACAACAGGCAAGTAAATTCGGTAGATACCTACCCAATATTCTTTCATGTGGAAAAACTGTATAAATGCTGTATTCTCATGTTTTCACTGTATATGGTTTTTTGACAATTTCGCGCTGTATCGACTGACTGAAAAACTGTAGTATACAGCGAAAAACTGTACAGTTGGTCACTTTAAGTATAAGCATTGAAAAGTTCTGTTAGAAAATTTGGTCAGCATTTATTACGGGAACGAAGTGCTACAAACAATAATATTCAATTCCCACATATTATGTTAGTAGCCAGTAGATATGTACTATAGAGATTAGAGATATGCAAAGAAATAGCTCTAAATTCTGAAATCGATTTCTTCGTAAATTAAATAAAAATGCTCCTTGGGCCACCCCAGTTAGTTGTCTTTTCTTTCTTACTTACTTACTTAGGCGGCTCTACAGTTCGGGGTGAACCGAGGCCTCAGCTAACACACCTCTTCAGTTAGCCCGGTCCTTAGCTAACTGCCTCCAGTTGCGCACCACTATTCGGTTGAGTACGCCTTCGACTTGCATGTCCTAGCCATCTGAAACGACTTACTCGCATTTTTTTGACCAGGTCGATGTCGCTTTACAGCTCGTATAGTTCGTCGTTGAATCTCCTTCTCCAAAGCCCGTCAACGCAAACGGGACCGAACATTTTAAGAAGAATCTTTCTCTCGAAGCGACCGATGATATCTTCATCCGCTTAAGATAGAGTCCAAGCTTCAGCGCCATAAAGCAGGTCTGGAATGATCAAGGTCTTTCACAGAATCTCCTTAGTTGTTCGGGATAGAGCTTGATGCAGCAGTGAGCATTCTCCATCCTCATCCTACACAATCGAACGAGTTTTGCAGAAATGCCAAAGCTAGAAATGGCTCTGTATAGCTCGTCTCTATATGGATGCTGTTGTATGTGGCCTTGGAATCGATGAAAAGATGATGGATATCTATTTGGACTTCTTGGGTTTTTTTTTCAGGATCTGCCTTAGTGTGAAAATTTAATCGACGGTGGACTTTTCTGGCCTAAAACCGCACTGATAGGGGCCAATCAGGTTATTTACAAAGGGTTTAAGGCGTTCACCGGAAAAACCCAAATTACATCTTAAAGTTTTTTCTACTGCGCCACCTCTCGCGAACGTCTGACAAACATCCGAGAGTATGCCTGTCATGAAAAAGCTTCTCAATTGAGCCGTTCGGACTCGGCATAAAATTGTAGGTCCCTTCCATTCGTCCCAAAAAATAGAAATTCACACAAAACGAATGGTTGCGAGAAGCTAGGCCTTGGGTGTCACCCGCCTGTTGCGCCACCTATTTATTTATTTATTTTTTAAGGCGTTCACACAATATGGCAGACATGATCGTTTATGCAATGTTAAGGAGGCTGATACCTGTGTAGTTGGCGCAGTTGAAGGGGTCTCCTTTCTTGTGGACCGGGCAAACGATGCTGAGATTCCATTCATCAGGCATACATTCATTTGACTAAATTTTGGAGATCAGTTGGTTCATGCTCTCTATAATCTCCAGCTGCTCTAAAAAGCTCGGCAGGTAAATCATCATACTCTGCAGCCTTGTTGTTCTTTAACTTGGATATTGCTATCCGTATTTCGCTTTGGTCAGGTGGACGGAAGTCTTGTCTATCATCGTCTATATTGAATGGAACGTTCTGCCTAACAGCGGGATTCTGGTCTTCGTCCAGAGTCTGCAGAAATAGTTTTTCCACATTCTCAGCACCGACTGTGACTCTACTACAAGGTTTCCTTCATTATATCTACAGGTTTCTGTACGGGATTTTCTGCCCTGGCACGTTCTTTTTACCTTTTGGTAAAACTTCCCTACATTGTTCCTGAAGTAGCATCTCTCAATTTCTTCGATCATACGCCTCTCGTGCTTTTTCTTTTTCTTTCTGAGGATCCGATGTTCCTCCCGTCTCTTTTGCTCGTAGAGCTCGCGAGCAGCTCTAGTCCTCTTTCGCAATGCCGCTTTATACGCTTCTTGTTTTGCTGCGTTTTCTAGTCGACATTGCTCATCAAACCAGAGGTTTCGTGGTATTGGTCGGGTGAAACCCAGCACTTCAGTCGCGGCCTTGATGATGGCTTTCTTTCAGTGTTGCCACTGGTCTTCTGCACTAGCTGTTGTTGCGATAGGGCTTATCGAGAGGCATCCGATCCGGGATACGTGATCGGCGAAGATTCTGGCCGTCTCATGCGAAGGCAGTTTTGCGACGCCATACTTTCTCGCAGTATTTCTCTGTTGGGGTATGTTGGATATCCGCATTCTTACCTTAGCTGCAGCAAAGGTAGTGATTCGAGTCAATATTGGATCCTCGGAAGGTTCAGACATCCAGTATATGAAATGGAATTCACACGTGAAAATGAAACGCAAAGAGCTTGAACTCAAATATAGAGAAATGTACTGGTTACTTGGAAAACATTCCCAGCTCAGTACCGAGAACAAACTGCTTTTATACAAGCAAGTGCTAAAGCCGGTGTGGACCTACGGTATACAACTTTGGGGTTGCACCAAGAAAACAAATGCCAATATTATACAATCTTTTCAAAATAAAGTGCTTCGAGAAATTGTAAAAGCACCGTGGTATATTAGAAACGACGATATCCACAGGGATCTCGGAATACCTACAATCGAAGCTGAAACGAGAAGCTTTGCGCGAAAGCATAGAAACCGACTAATCGGACACACCAACAATACAGTCCTACAAATTTTGGATGATAGCAATTTATTGCGCCGACTACAAAGAACAAAACCTTTCGACTTGGCGATATAGGGATTAACCGCGTCTAAATTGCGGAACATGCAGGATCTTTCATTGGAGAGTAACCTGCCAAAAGTTTTCATTTCGTGATAGAAAAATTGCTTGATAAGTTATATCTTAGTTGCAGTATCTACAATTTATATCGAAGGGTGGTGTTTTTAGTCAGTAAGAATCTGACACTACTATGAGCACGCGTTGTTCTCATAGTGTCTATGCAAGATTTTCACCTACCCTCGGAAAAAAAAAAAAAAAAAAAAAAAAAAAAAATCCAGTATACTGGAGGCGTGCCTTGCGTCGATCGCAATGTGATAGATTTGGCTGACAGTTTGGTGATCCGGAGACCGTCATGCCCCCTTATGGATATTAAGATGTGGAGACCTGGTGCTTGCTGTAACTATATTTCGCCCCGCACCAAAGTCAATTAGTCTAAGTCTGTTGCCAGACGTGATGTCACGTAGGCTATATTTGCCAACTGTCCTACCAAAGATGTTCTCCTTGTCTATTCTAGCGTTAAATTCACCTAGTACGGTTTTAACTTCGTGCTTGGGGCATTGCTTGTGGGTCTTTTCGAGGAGCTCGTAAAAACTGTCTTTGGTAGCGTCGTCCTTTTCTTCAGTGGGGGCATGAGCGCATATGAGGCTGATGTTTGAGAATTTTGCCTTGATGCAGATTGTCATAAGTCGTTCACTAACGTGCCGATAGCTCAAGACTTTTTGCCTAAGTCTGCCGCGTGTGACAACCAAAAGGACGCTGTCGCTGCTCTCTATAACAATCGCCGTGGTACTCGTATATGTCACAGTTTTTCATCCGTTTTTTGCCTGGCCCATCCCATCGCTCTTCCTGGATGGCGGTTATGTCAGTGTACGATGGCGGTTATGTCAGTGTACGAACATTCCACGTGCAGATCCGAAGGTCATTGTCCTAATTTCGTTTTCCAAGATCGTCACAGTAAATCCGTCCTTTTCCGAGGCATGTTGCTGTTTCATAACATGTCTTTTTTTTCCGTGGTAGGGAAGTTACCCCGACGCACAAACCCCAACCTGGAGGGACAGTTCCATATCATACCCCTAAGACGAGGGGCACCAGTAACCCACTTTGGGACTTGAGCGCTGGCGTTGTCCCATTAAGGGTTCGTCCCCCACAAACTCTTTTCCAATACCCTGGTGTAGTATTAGAGATCCCTATAGACCTTTCTGCTCACTGGAAATTGAGATGTTTTGCTAAGTCAAAGTAGTAAGCTAGACTAGACGCATAGATGGCGTGATCGGACAGCAGCATCGCTATCTTAGGGGTAGTTTAAACATCGGACAGCGAACTTTCAGGTGGGCAGGGAACTGCCAACTACAGCAACAGCGCCCCTCACTATGATGTATGTACGACCGATTATGAGGATATGAGATAAAGTAAGTATCGTTTTGTAGTTGGTTAGTACGAGCAGAGTGAAGCAAGAATGGTGAATAATGAAAACTATCTTTGAACACACTCTCATAAAAAACTCATGTAAACTATATCTATATGTCAACTTTAACTTAATGTCAACTTACAACAAGCTTGAAATATGTATATCTATTCTTCTATTTTCTAAACAACTCCGCCAGAACTTTTTTCTAACAAAGAAGCAAGCCATTCTGCCAAGCTAAGCGATGCTGAGTAAGCAAGTATGTATTCCAGTTCTTCGCACTCCACATGTGCCTGTTACTGTCAGCTTCCGTTCACCTCCATTTCTACTATCTGCTTCCTGTTTCTGGTCATCTCCAAATTTCGAACGGCCTCTATATCCGTTTACGAGCTCATTAACCAATTGTTTGCACATTGAACAGAATCACCGTGTAATCAATAAATATAGTAGTTATATACGACAACATTAATTGATTGCTAATTTATGCCAAACTCGCTCTTTTGAATTAATTTCTTGTTTGGATTTAATTCCGATTTTCAGCTCAATAAATTGACGGAAAAATGCCCATAGAATGCATTCACATGCATTTTAAATAAATAATGACTTCCTGCGATATATGAACGTCATCGTTGGGTTATCTGTAAAATGTGGAAAAACCATTTCCTAACCACACCGGGAAAAAAACTTAATATTGATAGCATAATTTCCTACGTGCGAGCAACCGCAAAACCTAATAATTTTAACAATAACGTCATAAAGTCGTTAAAAGCACACAAACGCCCATAGTCGTCATATATCACTTTAACCGTTTCTTTTTTTTGTGTTATCACATAGGATGGCAATTAATTGTTCTTTTTTTTTATAAAAAAAAAATGTTTATATTCAATAATAAAGCGAATGTGTTTTTACACATGTTTTGGAATTTCCTTCATGATTTTGCAATTGGGATTTTTATTTATTTAAAAATTAAAAATATTCACCCCTATTCCCGTTGGCGTTTGTCGAAACGACTCGTATTTCACTTCGTCTTTTAGTCCGTGTTTTCAACTTTTTTGAGACAAACGAATTGAAATAATGGTGAACACATAGAAAAGGAAATAAAATTGTTAACAAAAGTTTAAAAAAACAACTGGACATCGTTTTACAACGACACGACACATGAGTCGTATACGACAAACGCCAACGGGAATAAAGGTGAATAGGTATGAATGGGTATTGATTCATCAATTAAGATTGCGCTACACACATCTACGAGTAACTTGAAGCCGCAAAGAATGATTTGTGATTATCTGACTTAAAATATTCGAATTAAGGAGTTGGCGCCCAGTGCACCTGTACATGCGTGCTAATCGACTTGATTTCAGTCTTTTGGGGTAATCATTTCAGTGGACCAATTGTCATTATTTGATAGCATTCGCTAAGCCGACTTGTTAAGGGTGAGTATTGAATGCAACACTATAATGCTGACCAAATAAATCTAAAGAAGTCTTTTATGACTTCTGAGCCACCCAGAATGATTGAATCAACGGTGTAGTCAATATGGCGAATACTTTACGTGACCTACTCCGTCATATTTGGAATTGAGGGAATTATTTCGTTAATAGCCAGGGTACTGCAAAATATTTCAAAGAGGGTTACTGAGTGCTGAATATCCGCGCCCTCGACCAACTACTTGAACAATGGACCTGCCCACGCATAGTGAGATTATGCGTCGGCGTAACATCTTTACTATGGACAAAATATTCCTTACTATACAACGATATGGATGACTCTAATGCTGATCACTCCAGCCGACGAAATTAAGACAGACAACTTAGTACATCAGTACCTGAAACGTCAGATCCTCTTGCATGAATAATATTACAGCCATTCAGAAGTGAGATGGAATGTGGAAAGCGCAAGAATGATAATAGAAACAAAATTAGCTCCGTCGTGGGAATACTAACGGGACACTGTCTGATAGGCAGACATGCCCGCAGAATGGGAGTACCCAACGATTTTTGCAGATGCTTCATGGACGAGGAGGAAACGAAACCACCGTTCACCTCCCCCATTCCTGTCCAGCTCTCGCCAACTTGCGCATGACTTGTAGGGACTTATTTCTTTGAGGACCTAAGCGATCTGTCCCGTTTTCTGAAGACTAACCGCCAACAGGAAGGGCTGATGATCACGGCAGTCAATTTCACTTTCACACGCAGAACTTTCAGACTCCGTTAGAGGGGATAGGCGGTGGTTTAGACTGTTTTGGTCAACATTCGTCGCTCTCTCCTGCTGCAGTCTCTCTTGTCTGATCTGTACCAGACTTACTAACGGAATATCAAAGGCTACTAAAGGGGGGTAAGACTATAGCCTTTGTCTGTTTCTGAAGACTAACCGCCAACGGGAAGAGCTGATCACTTCAGTCAATTTTTACCTCCACACGTAGAACTTTCAGACTCCGTCAGAATGGATAGGCAGGAGGTTAGACTGTTAGACCTGTACCATCCACCCAACGGACTGTCAGAGGCTACCAGCGGGGGGATTAGACTGCTTCGGTCACCCTCTTTGCTCTCCCCGAAGACTAACCGCCAACTGGAGCAGCTGACTACACCAATCAAACCCATCTCGACAATTTGAGGACCCCGTCAGAGGCAACAGAAGGCGGGTTGGTATGCTACGGTCACCCCTCGCCTTTCACCGAAGACAAATCGCAACATCTACTTTCGGTCCCAAGCAGCAGGTTGGAGTGATTTAATCAAGCTTTTCCGCTCAGCACCAGTCTCTGTCATGTGGACTGATCCTGTTCCTGGCCGCACCTAGGTCGTGATTTAGTAGGTATGCCCATTGCCCAAACGATATTTTAGTGGTAATCTTGCTATCGCTTTAAATTGTTTAGGTTAGGTTAGGTTAACGGGTTGGAAGAACAAGGTGAACCATACTTTACCACACTTAGGTCCTCGTGTACCCATTGCGATGCCCTTTTTATGTGGTTTTAACCATTGATGTTACAGACGGTTGGCTTTATATTCTTCCTTCCTGTGTAACCCGACGCCTCTAAGTCATCCTGATAATTCGGAAAGATCGGAAAGTGACACATGAGAAAGTTAATGTAAGTCCTGGAAGTAATGACTTTTAAGTGTTCTGTTCCTCAAGTTACAGAGACTCGGGCAGTGACAGAGGAGTGAGGTGTGTTCTCATGGACCTCTTCGTCTTCGCAGCCTCTACATATATCTACATCTTTGAGATTTAGTTTCATTGTAGATTTAGTTTCATTTCCAAATTCTGTACTACGAATTTAGCGACCATTTATCTGGGCTGTGGAGAGAAGTGCGGTCGGTAAAATTAAGCGCGAGCAGAATACAATGATACTGGGCTTTATAAGCAAATCGGCAATAAATCCGGCTACTTCTATACAATAGATATTTTTAATCCTGCAAGCACCCTACCCTGCTAAGTAACAAACTCTTCAATACTATAGATACAGCCATAAATCGAGTTTCTGCTTAACCGAACACCAAAAGTCTTCTTTCGCTAAATGTAATTAAAACATCAGTCTTGTTTGTAAGTCTGCAAGGCAATTCAAATCTTTTTTGTCGCTTAAACGGACATTAATTTTGATTTATATCACTTGAGCAATATAATAATTTTTCCCAATCCAACCTGATCTGTCATGCCAACACCACCCTTTCCCACGCAAAGAGAAGGCCCATTTCCATTGGCCAAATGCAAGCATTCCAAGGACGAACGTCTACTGCTCAAGTTTTGATTTATATTCAACGCCCAACCTATCAAAATCATCTACATTTTATTGCCATCGATAACAGAACACCCCAACGAAATAATGACAAAAAGAGATTAAAACAGATACATTCACTGGATACTGGAAAATATTATAAATTGAACGAAATTAAAATTGTCCAATTTAATTCACACTCTGTGGTGGTGGCAATACTGTACGAAGAAGTGTAGACAGCAAACTTATTGTGCGAACCAACAGCGCGTACATTTCCTAATCGGATTCACTGCGAAGAAATCAAAAAGGGCGATTCTTTATGGGGCTCGTTAGTTCCGGCGCTAATAACATTTACCACGGAACATCAAACCCAGCCGGGCGATGTATGGAAGTGTCGGCCCGCTACATCAATTATTCCATAACAATGAAGACCACACCAAGCACCGAAGATCAAAGGACGCGGTTATCATTATGCCCAATGACGACGACCTCACCACTGCCCATATTTTAAAATTTTCATTGGCACGATGACAATTTAAAGGACCCGTTAAATTACGTACAAACAAAAAAAATCCAAAAAACAAAATCTGCGACCAACAAAATACCACGGACTCTCAATAATTATTTCATGAGCTCCATTTAGGGTAAGTTACCCTCAGAGAGTTAGCTGCATTCAATATGGTCCCCAATGGGGCTGGCGCGCGACCTTGGAAAAAGGTTCGAGTACCCAACAAATTGCAACAAAATTTCTGCAACAAATTTACAAAAAAGGAACAAATGTAATGTAAAAATCATGAAGGACGTTAATTGAAGGCCTCTCAACACACAGTGCGGCTTAATCAATTGCACGGAAATGAAAAAGTACACAACAGCGTGCCATTGCCTTGTTTAACCATGCTTTATGTATAGTACCGTCACACTGTTGTTGGTAGAGGCCAATTTCAACGGCCACCCAGGGATGGGTTCGCCCAGTTACCCACCATTGTAGATTTTCATTCTTAACCTAGCCCAAGGAAAAATCTGTACACTACTGAAAATCAATGGGGATAAAATGTTCCGCTCAGAAGGAAAGGACTTTTCCCTTGTGCTATGTGTCAGAGAATCGTGTAGTCTTTCGTTCTCCGATATTCTCATTTGAAACTTGAAAGGGGAAAGGCTGACTTTCTAAAGTTAGTAGCGACAAAGTTTTATCCAACGTTTTGCTATAGAAGTTCGGTAGGGAGGATCCTGCGCAGTGCGATTGGTGCTTTTGCATATCCCCAACTTCGAATACGAATACTGGGAAATTTTGAAAGCTGCATTTTGTTTTGATTGATAAAGAGTAATGTCTAAAATGAGCACATCTCAGATTAGGTGAGTACATATGACATTGGCATCTGCGCTACCCTTTTATAAAAGGCTATGAATTCTTTTGATACCTAGAATACATAAATATTTAGATTTTTTTTTTTGTCACTTTTTTTTATATGATAAGGAGAACAATATCTTCCCTCCCTACAATAATAGTGTTCAATCAGTCGAAATAATATTGACACAATTATTGTCGTTGGCATAGATACAATCTTGTTTATCAATATTTAGCTTTATTTTATTTATCTACTGTCTTCCCATCGGGCTCTGATGGTTGCCTTATGGTTCCCGAAGGGCCAGCCGCAAGCGTGCTCTGTATGCGTGTGGATTTCCGTACACGTTTTGCTTGTGCGCTATTGTTTTTGAAATATTGAATATCAAAGTGTGATGTCGAACTTAAGGCAATGGCTGAATTCTGGCTAAAAATGGCTTTAAAGAATAACAAATCTAATTTTAATTGTAGCGACAGTCGAACTGCGTATTGTTGTTGTTAAAAGATCCCACGACAACACCAGAATACCAAGAGGCATAAAGTGAATTTTAAGCTAAGCCCACGCCAAATAGAACAGAGACAAAAAAAAACACGTAGGACTATTGCTAACCCACTTCGAAAAAGGCAAACCAATAATATATGGTTTTTTAGATAATGCTTAATTTGGTGGATTGTATAAGAGTCCTACACAAACTGGAATAGGTACATGAAATACCAGTTGCGTTAAGGATGCTTTCAGACTGGGACGAAATTATGGCTATTCAAAATAATATTGTGTTGAGTGAAAAAGTTAAAGAATACTCGTATTGGACGCAACCTCTAAACTAAACCAAAGAAGGACAAGTGAAAATTTAACCATCAAATTTATTATTGAATTTCGCCTGGATGAAGAAACATTATTGAACTTCATAAAAATGAGTTTCTATGTATTCGATGAGAAGAAGATATGAATTACCGAAAATGTACCTAAAAGTCAATATGGCAGATACTTTACTTGATCTACTTTAACATATTTGGAGTTGAGGTCAGAGAGGATTTTTCTGGACTAGTTAGGGTGCTGAACTAGAGATGATGGCGAATGAATTCTTTATGGGCCAATGGCAGTTTTCATATTTTCGAAGTGGGTTACTAGCACTGGAATATCCGACCGCTTTTATACAAGGGGCTCAGTAAAGTGCCCGTGCGGGCAGGTTGAGGATTATGGGTCAAGGTAACTTTCCTGACGATACACTCACTAGCCTCGAATATGAATGATCCTAGTATTGAGGACCCTAGCAAACAAAAAACGGGCAACGAATTTCGAGTTGTACATGGAATTTCAATATCTTAAACCGACCCCGTGGAGCCAACCAATTGGTAAACCAGATACCCTGGACAGGGAGATGGGATAGCGAGATACCAAGAAAGGTGACGAACTGTGTGATCTACCACGGCGACTGCAAGGACAATATATAGATATTTGGAAAGGGATTCGTAATAAATGGAAGATTTAGGTAAAATGTTTCAGGTTTAAGCATCCCGCTGGTCGCAATTAACATTCATAATCTTCAATGGCCTGCTTAGCCATTAAGTGGGTCTCGAGTGAAGGTTGCTCAAGTAGATTCTCCATAGCTCCCGATTCTCCGTCTCTATCGACTCTAAATCATCAACGGCAATCCCCGTACGGGTAGAGGAGAGATTATGAGCTTGATCTAACCATCTCATCCTGGGTATACCTAGAGGCTAGAGGATGCCTGTCTGATGGTACGGATTGCATAGCACGTCGTGGGATCCTTTGGGACATGCGCTAAACCAAAGAAGCAAGGACTGCGGCGCCCGGAAAAGTAGCTGCTCGGCATTGAGTTCCTCACGTATTCTGATATTTCTAATGCGATCTCTACGGGTAACCACCAGCAATACTGAACTGAACCAGCAAGTTGCTCTAGTGCAGATGCATGCACCGAATCTGGAGTCGGAGTACGCAGCTTTCTTAGTTGACGTTGATGCAGTCCTTAAAAAGGTTGCAGATATGGATTATTATATTCTGATGGGTGACTTCAATGCTCACGTGGGTGTAGATTTCACGACATGGGGCAGATCGATTGGGAAACACGGTGACCCCGATCAAAACGCGAACGGAGAGAAGTTGTTGGACTGCTGTTTAAATGGAATGTTCATTATGAACATTTTCTTTCCAGACAAAGATATCCATAAATAGACATGGTACCGTCGAAGTCTTCAGCAAAAATCGTTGATAGATTTCTTTATACGCATACGGTGGAAGGGGCTACAGAACGATGAGATAGATGAGACGATTGAACAAATTTCAAATGTTCCATTGAATGTAAAGAAAGAATGGCAGTTGTTTTCAACAGCAGTCAACACTACAGCAGTCCTCCTAATAACAGAATAGACAAGCTGTCTCAAAATGTACAAAACCAGAAGCCCTGACCAATTTCACATTAAAACTCAGCATTGCTCCTTAAATCACTCGTCAATAAAACCCTCCGACTCCTTTGAACAGGCGTTCTGGAGATGACCATCACTTCACGTTTGTTCCCGTTTATTTTCATCTCAGCTTCAACACAAACGGCTACAAACCGATCGAGTGCGCCTTAAAGTTCAGTCTGAGAGGAAGTCATCAGCGAAGAGCAAATTTCTTATTCTCAGATTTCCTAATTCGAAGCGTTGGTCGTATGCTTTCTCCAAATCTACGAAGCATGCGTAAACAAGTGTAGCATACTCCCAAACCTTCTCGAGCACCATCCTGAGAGTGAATAATTGGTCGGTTGTGCTTCTGCCTGGGGCGAAAACCGCACTGCTCATCTCCTAATCGTGACTCGACCACAGCTCTGCAACGCGTTTCCAGCACCTTGGCAAAGACTTTTCCGGGGAGACTTAAAAGTAATATAACCCTGTAATTGGATCAATCCCTTTTATCCCCTTTCTTGAAAAGGGGCTCAATCACCCCAATCTGCCAATCGCCAATGACACGAGAGAGCCATTTAACCCTCTTCACCTAAGGCCTTGAGCATTTCTGGCCGGAATTCATCCACTCCGGCAGATTTGCCAGCTTTTACCGATTTTATCGCAAAAGTGACTTCCTCTGCCGTGGGACTATTTTCAACCCTGCTTAAGGCCAATGATCTGTCATCCTCATCTTTTCTCATCATCAGCCGCCACCCCGAGCCGCTTCACTCCACAAACATGTCCTGCAATGACTGCTGTTGAAAACAACTGCCATTCTTTCTTTACATTCAATGGAACATTTGACATTTGTTCAAATCTTTCAGATATGTACCTGCCGTTCAAATTCCTCCCCTATCTCATCGTTCTATAGCCCCTCCTACCGTATAAAAAAATCAAGACTTCGATGGTATCCACTCCAATACTCTGCTTGCCAGCTGGGGACTAGTGAGTCTGAGTATCGCCACTCCCGCCTTGAAGCTGCCACTCCCGACATGAAGAGTTTCCACCCATCCTCAAAGTCCACAGTTCCAGAACCCCTTTGCTTTTTTGATCTTCCTGAGAATATATAGATCAGATCAAGAAACGGTCAATTAAGTTGATCACATTGAAATTAAAGTCCAACAGAGTTTTAATGTAGAGATCTGATCAATAGCCAATTTTTGACGTCGAAAGAGTGACGTTAACAATCAAACAGAGGCTACAAAAATTGAACGTGAAACCGAGTAAAAGGGCGAAAACTTATAACTTCTAAAATATTCAAGAAAATTAAATACAGTAAATTTTGTTTTAAGTGTGGAAGTTTTTTTAATAAGATTGATCAAAAAAATAAATATAAAGACCTTTTATTTTCGTCCTTTGGTAAAACTTTTTTCTTTTTTAGGCAGTTTTGCTTATTAAAATTAAATTTAGCTAATTTTGGAAGTTTTGACTCTCAATAATGCATGTAAAATTAAGAAAGGAAGAGAAAAATTAAGTAAGGAAAAGTTTATTTTTATTTGAATTCATTAAAAATTATTTGACAGCGATAATAAAGAATATAAATAAAATAAATAAAATAATAACTATTTCATCATAAACGTATTCAAATAATAGTTCACAGCAATATTTTCTTTTCTTTTTATCATAGGAACTTTAGATACAAAGAACTAAACTAAACACAGCAGTACTGAGTTTCTTCGAGAAACTCAAAGACATCAGGTTGATCCTCAGAATCTTGCACAACATCTGCATCCATAATACCTTTATAAATTTGCAAGTTTTCGATTTCTCTCCATTTTTCACCACAATGATGCTTAAGGAGTTAGTCAACATCATTTTTTTAACTTCTGCAATAGGAACCCCTGAGGGCAATGATCTTAAATTCATCCGATCAATTCTTTGGCCAGGACGTATAACGGACCTTAAAACTCCAACGTCAGATTTTGTAGCTCATCTCGCCTCTAGTTTTTATAACGCCACAAACTCGTGTAAGGACAAACCGCTTAGTGGGCTTGAACTTGAAATGCCATTTATTAGTTGGCTTTAAGATTTCTTGGGCGGCCGCCTTCCAGTCCATTACTGGGCACTCTTCCGTTCCAAGTACACCTGTTTACCCTTGTTTCGTAGATTTGGAGAAAGCATACGACCGAGTCCATCGAGGGAAACTCTGGAGTGTATTACAGCAGTATGGAATTGATGGTTCTCTCTTGAGAGCCATTCAATCTCTTTACACAAACTGTAAAAGCTGTGTTCGGGTAAACGGCGTTAAATCAATACCTTTCACCGTGGGCGTTGGACTTCGCCAGGGGTGCGTCTTGTCGCCTCTCCTTTTCATTACTTATATGGACTGGATGTTACAGCGCAGTCTTGGCGAAGAACGTTTCGAATTGGGAGATCTGAGGATAAGTCATTTGCTCTTCGCTGATGACTTGATCATCCTTGGGTCCTCTCAGACGCCATACAATTGATAAACATAATGACCATACGTTACGTATACATATTATGTATTATAATATTATTTCAACATTTTGTTATACAGGGTGGCCCAGTTAAGAAGTATAATCCATTAAAGGGTGATTCCTGAAGACGTGCCGAACAAAAAATTGTATGGCATTGGGGGTCTATTTTCATCGCATTTCCCGTTATAGCCCATCAAAGTAGGTGACTTATAAACTTTTAAACTATTATGTAGGCGCAAAAATAGTTTTATACGTTTTGAAAAGACAATTTAGTAGCGCATAAAAGTCTTAAGCTTTTCGGGTACATCAGGTGTGCAGCTACCAGAAAGTTATGGCTCCTTAAACCCAAAATTTCAAAAAAATTTTTTATTATACCTATTATAATAGTTTAGAAGTTATTGCGTTTTAAGTGATAACACCTCCAAATTAGAGGTCATCCACTTTAACAGCCTATAACTGTAAATTGGGTGACTTACAGTTTTTTGTTCAGCGGAACTTCAGGAATCACCCCTTAAAGGATTAGGTATATACTTCTTAACATGGAACCCCCTACACCCACCCCACACCCTGTATAAGGTACTTACTAATAGTCTTCCAACATAGGTACCTACTACCTATACAAATCAGAAATCCTTCATTCCATAAATGATTTAATAAAAAAAAATCAATGCCAACCAGAATAGCATAAAAACCCTAATCGAGTTTGATATTTTTCGCAATGACCTTATTAGAATACCGAAAAAGGAAACTCCATTTCCACCTTAATAGGTATACGACTACGAGAATACAGCTCGCGCAGACTACAGATGGCACAGCCAGGAATGCTCCAAATGCAGGTCAGTAAGCAAACACAATTTTAATTAAATGGTCGATTGACTGTGTTTCTCCTGGCAAATAATTTGAAAGTCCATTTTGATTTCCCTCTTTTCATGAAAAAAGGAGGAAAAAATAAAAATGGATATCAAATCAATGCTCTTATGCATCCTTGATAACGTAATGGTCACAGGTATATAAACCAAAAGAATGGCCAAAAAGGGAACTGTACAAATGCAAAGTCCATTTGACGAAGTCAATTTTAGAGCCATTAACATTTCCGTTTCGTCGACGGAAGGACATTTGAGCGCGATTTCGAATTCGCACACTCGGATTCGGATGGACTATACCTATATATAGGTGGGTGATGAGGAAATGAGTGTCCTGATGTGGGTCGCACAAAAATCAATTGTTTAACCCAAGGGATAATAACATTTTATTACTGCACTTCGGTTAAGGTAATTCGCCAATAGAATTTTTTTTTCTCTGAAAATCGCCATCCGAATCGGAAGGATATTCTTTTTTCTATTGTTGAAAAATTTTATTGAAACTGTTAAAAAATTAAACTTTCAGTGAGACAAAAAAATGGGGTACTCGTAAAACTGAGTTTCTGTGGGGAAAATCGAACTTTTACGTAGACAATTTTCATTTATGCTAAGTGGGCAGTTGCTAAGTTATAGTATATTCTTTGATGGAATGGTATTGATAACGGAACTTGGAATCTGACGAATTTTATTTTATGCAGGGATCGTATTAAATGTGTGATATAAAAATATGTATTATTTTTTTTATGTCTTCTCTTTCAAACTTCCGCCTGCTTCCTTAACATTTGGTATAATGTTCTAACATAGCTTCAGTAAGTTGCGGGGGTAGTTATATCGCCTTAATCGTGCGCTTCTTTTATTGCGTACATTATTTTGTCTTGGTGTAATTCTCCAAACTCACAGTTGCACAATTTTTTACAAGTCTGTACAATTAGGTACTTGCCGAGCTGCAACAGAAGCGGCAAAAAATTGTATACAAAATAGTCATAAAAGAGGCAACATCAAGCAAATATCTGCTGTCAAGAAGAGGCACACACAACATCGACGAATCAGGCAGAACATCAAAAGACAGCTATAACTTTGAGACAGTTAAGCATTTTATCTATACCTCGGCTAAGGTATAAACTTTGAAAATACCATCACATCAGAAGTCAAGTGGAGAGTTGCACTTGCCAATCGCTTTCTGTGGCCCTAGAGGGCAGTTTAGTAGTAAGGCAATAAAAATACGAAATTCTATAATACCCTAATCATCCCAGTCCTGCTTTTTGGCGTAGAAGCTTCGAACGTTAGCGAAGGTGGATAAGGATAGCTATGGTTGGTTATTTTATACGCTTAATTATTTGAATGATTTTCGATCCCATTTGCATTGATCCGATTTGGTAATGGAGATTTAACAGCGAATCTTACGAACCGTACCACGACATCCACGTGATTAAACCGAATCACGTCAAAAAACGAGGTGCTGGCTACCACAAACTAGGCAGTAATTTCAATAAATGTCAAGTTTTTGAGAAGAAGTTTGGTCAATAAAGGGTTAGCAGCTCTATGAGTAAGTACTCCCCAGTTGTTTAAATAAGCGAAGGAACTTCTGTACTGATGTGGGGTTCTGTCATTCTGTGATAGGCGAATCGAGCATGCCAATATCGCTGTATCGTCATCCTCTCAACAAGCAGGACAGATGGTGGTGTTGCTCAAGGCCAACACATTTAAGTGTTTAGCAAAAGCTTTGAGCGTGTTTAGCCTACCGACCAAGTTCAGAGACCAAGTTACAGAGCTTACTTTCGCACGAGATTTTAAGACTTTTTTTTGTGTAACCTGAAATTGTGAAGACTGGTCGGAGAGTATTATACCTCTGGGACCGTACGAAAGTTTTATACCTGTACCTGTACTGCCAAAAAACTATAGATCGGTTAGGTTAGGTTGTGATACCATTTGAGTCTTATATTACTCCACGCCTATTTGTTAAAATCATTTTGAACTATTAAAGAAGCGTAATAAACTTGTAAAGAAGAAAGCTCCTAAGTAAAGTTTCCTTTTATGAGAGAGAGTATAGGGCAAAAGCAATTAGGGACAGTAGGTGAGGGACAGTTTCATCATAAGGTTTATGGCCTTATCTAGTACACTTCACCAAACAACCACTCCGTACGTAAGTATCGTTCTTAGGTATAACCGAAAAATGGAGTCATAATGAGTTAAACGAGGTTGCAAGCCTGTTACCAATGACATTTTTGCAAGAGAAAAGCGCGACAGTATAACTTTTTTTATTCTTTCTTGAATGTTGGATTTCCAATTTAGCTTCCTATCCAAAATAAGATCTAAATATTTAGATTCTTCAGAGAAAATTAAGTTAATGCCATTTAGAGAGGGGGATCAATTGGCGGAATTTTATATATCCTTGTGAAGAGTACCAGTTCCGTTTTCTGGGGGTTTACACTCAAACCACAATGTTCTGCCCTTGTCCATCTGGTAGGCTTATTTAAAACGTTTTGAAGGAGTTCTTTGAGAGTATTTAGGCGTTTTACAGAGATTGTTAAAAGGTTATTCTTTGCAAACGACTCTGGATAAATCAAAGGCAACGAGGAAAGAGAATTGAAATAAGAGAAGGAAGAAGGCTTTATGTAAGATTTAAGTTTAAAAACATATAAGATTCTCACCGCCAAACCGAAAGTCAAGAAACCACGCAAGTGAATGCCGCAGTCCAGGTCCTTCAAACCATCGTATACGATACCCAGTCACTTAAACGCAAGTATGTATTAAAGAAGCATTTAGAATAGCTTCTAAATGCTTCTAAAGTTTCTCAGCTCGCTGTTTATCCATATATTTTATAGCAGTGGATTATCATTTTTGGGCTGCAACTGGTGTCTCTGCAGGATTACCCTGGGTCTACTGGTGCGCTTTCGAACTTAGCTGCAATGTTTTAAAGGTTTTTCTCCTTCGGTTTTAAGGTACTTTGGCATTACCATTTCCTTTACATAATATACATAGCTATACTGCATTGTTTTGCAATCATTCTTCTTTTTCCCCAGGTTCACTTTTCTGCCGTTGATATCCATTTGATCTTCCAGCAATCGAGCTTCAGACTCAAAATCTGATAAGAGGTCCTCTTTGGTAGTGGCTCCAATTTTCAATTCACAAGGTGGAGACCCGAGATATGGTCACTCCTCCAAGGTAGTGGAGTCTTCTCTACTTCTGGAGCCAAAATTGAGCCAACAGCTGTGACCTTAGTCGACAATTGTACGATATTTTTGATTTTTTGCATAATCTTGTCTTTATATATGGTTATAGGGTGTAAGTTTTCACAATAGATTATGCACCATATCGGCCCATCGCCATCCCTGTAGAACTTTAACGATCAAAACCTAAACCTAAAATTATAAAAAATGGTTTCAATTTTGTGTTAGAGGCCAATCTTTTCATTTTAAGGAATAATTATGTACATTCTAAGATACTTCCTTAGATTGACCCTAGATCGAAAATTAAACTAGAATCTCAACATTAACGAAAGAACCAAAAAAGCAATGATAACGTTCTATGCCTGTAATAGAATATTCGGACGAACATGGAGTCCTAATCCTAAAATAGTCATGTGGTCTTACACCGGGGTTGTAAAGGTGGTAGTACTCGGCATGTAGCCATTGGGACTATAATATGCTGACGTAAAAATGACGTCAGTATGCGCTACATATGTATGTGGCTTTCTATATATGCCGTATGCTACCCCCCCTAAGACCGATACTGACGTTTGGTAATTTATTCTGGTGGCAAGCACTGTCAATCTTAGGCTAGAGACCTCTTATACCCCTAGACCTTTTCAACATTTTTGCTGCAAACAGCGCCCTTCGCCCAAGCCAGAACAAAAGCTGGAAACACAGCCTGAAGGGTCATGCACACACATTCTAAACAAATACACGGGCAATAATGTATCCACGGACTATACTACACCCCGACTAGATTTCACAATACCATTTACCACGTGTTTTCCCAGCAAGGACGAATGGTATGAAGCTCAGCCAATATCCATCGGATCAACCGTAAATATCTGTATGGATGGGTTAAAGATGGAGGTCTACATTGGTGCGGGCTTATACTCCGAACATCGACTACAGCAGCGTATTCCAAGCTGAGGTACTGGCCGTCAAAACAAGTTGCATTGATGGCAAAATCTTATGCAGATATTACCTTTTTCATTGACAGTCAAGCGGCAATAAAAGCGATCTCTGCCGTTGAGTTAAAATCCAAGCTTGTAAGTCGCTGATGAACTGCGGGTTCTGACAGACGATTGGAAACAAAATACTAATGGCGACAAAAGAAAGATGGAGCAAGCTCGACTCCTGCGGCATAACCCGGAAAATGTGGCCCATCTATAATAAACAGAAAACTGAGGGAATCTTACAATTGAACCACTGAGTAGAAAAAGGTACACATTCCACAATTATGAGAAATTAGACTGAGAATGTCAAAATGTATATATTTCTGTAGCGCACCGACTGAGTCAAAAAAGGAAAATTTTCCTATTGAATTAGACGTCTAAAATGAATCGAAAAAATGTCGGTTAGTGGAAAAAAGAAAACATTCCAGGAATATTTCCCTTTTTCCACTAACCGAAAATTTGTTCGATTTATTTTATGCGCCTACTTATTTGGGAAAATTTTCTTTTTTTGACTCAGTCGGTGCGCTACACAAATAGTATGAAAACTTTGGCACTGTTTATTTCATTTCTCATATTTGTGGAATGTGTACCTTTTTCTACTCAGTGGTTCAATTGAACAAAAAATCCTTGTCCTCGATTGTGGGTATTATCACCGGACACAATATGCTGAAATACAGGATGACCTGTGCAGCGCGCTCTTCCACGTAAGAAATAGAATCCTTGGTAGCTATTTTTTCGAGGATTTAGAGGAACTTCTTTCCAAGTAATAGCTTGACATTCACTGAAAAGATGAGTAATACCCTCTGCGACATGTAGGTCCTTGCAGTACCTGCCCGTGTAAGTATTGTGTAGTTAAACTAATCTCTTGGCGTGCTTCCTCAGAAGGCAATGCCCAGGGAGTATCCCTACTTTGCTATGCTGAGTTTTATCAATTTCACAGATCTTTTTCGATCTTACTTAGCCCACAAGGCGGCCTTTGAGACCCTGTGCCCTTTTAAATGTGACCATCTTATGTCGTCCTATTTTCAGTTTTTTTTTTTTTTCAATAGAATTCTATTGGCCACGGCAATTAGTGGTATTATGCCCTCAATTGTTTCAGGCCTTAGTGAATGAAGCGCAATCCACATGAGCTCTATCGACATCATTTACATCGCTGCTATGACCCTAAGTGTCCGGACATCGAAGAGACTCCCTTATCTGATGCCTGTGGTCTTAAGACATGAATCAATGATCAATGATTAGTAAGGTCTTGTTTTATTGTGGTATTCTGTCAACCCTATACCTCACCCTCTGGTTCCACTGCTTATACCACACACAAACGCAAACAGTCGAGTCTCTCTGAATCCAGAAGAATACTTTTACATCATCTAAGCGAACTCTACAAAATGCTATATTTCAAACAAGTACAGGTAAATGTATATGTATGTACTATACCTGGGTACAAACAAAATCAAATGGGATTAACATTTTATAGAAACGAGTCGTTAACGTGTTCCTTTTTGCCTCACAGAAAAGGTATACGTATTCCATAAATGTCATAAAATGAAACCCAAACAAGGACAAGGAGTAAAATGTACTCGGTTTTCTTTACAATAAGAAATCCTGTTCAGTTATTTCTTTACATAACCGAATGCCCTTCACCCTCATCCATCCAAACGGACCACTGTCAATATTATCACTTGTTTGCCTTCCCTGTATAGAGTGTAGAGGTTCACTTGTGGTAAAGGTACACCTGTAATACACAAACATTGCATTTATTTACCCGTCCCGCATCAAAGGACATATTTTTTCCTTTATCCAAAATTAGTTTTTTTTTTCCTTCCGTTCCATAATTTTTGTTTAGTTTTGTTTTTGCTTTTATTTTGCAGTGCTTTTGGAACGCCGTCAATATAAAATGAAGCTACAAACAAACGAAGTAGCAAAGGAAATAGTGCAAAGCTCAAGTACAATGACCAAGGACACAGAAAGAGAGGGCGAGCACAAAAAAAAAAAAAAAAAGAAAAACTTTGCGCACCTACCTAGAACTAGATGCCATTTGGCTGAGTGTATTCCAAAGGGAACGAATTTCAGAGTTCAAGCTTATAATAATAGTTCTTCCTTCCGTCTTTGTAAAGAGGAAATATCCTCCAACAGAAATGAGAAGAAATACCCTCTCTTATATACAGGAATTGAATTTAATGAAGTTCTTTGTCCCAGTTCATTTGCATGCTTCTCTGTTTCGTTACTGGCCTGGCGTTGAATCAAAAATTATCCTTTCTTTATGACAAACCGTGTCGAGGATGATTCTTTTGTCGCCTCTGTCTGTTTCGTCCGTTTTGCGTTTTCTGATGGTAGGTATATCACTGTTGTTGTTATTCTTGTAATGCAAATGTACAAAGGATAGCAATTAGGTTTGCGTAAACAATTTGTATTCGGACAAAGCATGGTTTGAAATGATTTCCGCATCAGGAACGAAGTGTTGGGCTTGAGGGAGGATGCTTCTCGTTACCTGTGATTTGTTGAATGTTTACGTTTGTCTGTCTTTATACGTAATATGTGGAGAGGAATGATTACCATTTTGGCATTTAGAAAAAAATACGCAACGAGAGAGCAAGCAAATTAGACGCAAATTGGTTTGTGGTACCTCAACATTCAAAAAGAAAGATAGGTAGCTGCTAGCTAATGAAAAAAAAACTTTATAAAGATCGATCATGTTGCAACCGACGTAAGGCACTCGTCCTGTAGTTTAGATGTCCGAATATACTGAGCTGCCAACATAGACTCGAACCATTGTATAGCCAAGATAGATACAACACAAGTGCGGATATCTCGGACTCAACAACAACAGAGAAATACTGTGAGAATATTTAACGTTTTTTGTCAACCTCTCAAACTATAGAACGCATATTATGGCATAAGTGCGCCGATGACTAATGGTATAGATGCCAAGAGAGGTCATCAGAGACCCCGCAACTGATGTTTCATCCGTTCACTCAAAAGAAACCCTTCTTACCAAAATGTAAAAAGAACGTGTCAAGGCAACAAAAGCCGTACCGATATCTCAAGCAAACCTTGTGATAAAGACACAGTCGGGGCTCCTTGAAATTACGCCAACAGAAATTACGCCAAAAAGTGTTTTGGAAGAAAGGCCAGAATAATTGCGGCGTAATGTTTTTGGCAAAAACGCCAAAAAATAAAAAAGAAAATTCATCAGAATGCCAGGAAATTACGCCATATTTTTGGAAAAATAGCCAAAATGTAAAATGGAAATTACACCACAAAATGTTTTTTTCTGGCTCCAAATTTCGTTGTAGAATAAATTACCTATCTGCGACAATTTCCCGACAGCACGGACATTTATAATTGTCTTCTCCATCAGCCACTGACTGGGCTTGTAATTTGATGTTGCACTCGGAACATACCTTCATATGTTTGCATGGCAACATTACAATATTTTGGGTTTAGCACTTAACAAACTACCCATAATATAACGCTTTCCAACTCTGCGCTTTTTGCCTGGTTTCCTTCATCCGGAAAATCTTCATCGTCTTTAACGCCATTGGCGTAATCTTCACAAAACTGTTTGTTATTATCGGAGAATTAAATTTACCTTCGGAAAGCCTATGATTCCATATCCGTTCATCGCAGACCTATTTAAGAACATAATGGGTGTTATTTGTTTGTCTTCCATCATTTTAATTGCTTCTTTACTTTCTTGCTTACAAATTTCTGGCACTTTTTTCTTTTCTATTAAAAAAAAACAACAACTTTTTCGGCGTTTTTTCTTTTTAAATTTTGAAAAAATACCAAAAAGTTTTGTGATGTTTCGAATGAAAATGAAATTTCGATTTATACGGATGGTTCCAAAACTAAGGAGGGTACAGGGTCAGGTATATACACTGGTCGGCATAAGTATTTTGACAAAACTAAAGCTAATTCTACTCATAATTTGAACTTACTTCATGTAAATGTTGATACCAATGGAAAATGGAATTTAAATTCGGTTTGAATGATATAAAACTTTCCTTAACCCATTAAGTACCCATTGAAAATTTGGAACTTTTGCAAAAGTCTACTTTTTTGACTTTTTTCCTCGGTTAAAAAAAAAATATTTTTATGCAAAAAGCTTCTTCAAACAATTCTAATAGTGACAGCAAAAAAAAATTTTCAAAAATCTCTTTGCTAATATTTTTTATGATTTTTTGATATTTGCTATCAAGTTAAGAATGACAATAGTACCTTAAAAATATTTAAAAAAAAATTTGTTTTTACCGTTTTCGAGAAAAAAACAATTTTCAAAACTGCCGTTGCTGCACTTTTTAGAGAAAAACTGGGTATGCAGTCACGTGAAGCATGCTTACATTAACTGAACTATCAATTTTGGTTCAAATCGTTAGAGCCGTTTTCGAAAAAATCTAAATTTAGGCATATTTCGTCATATTTCGTAAAATGTTTATATGGGAGGTACCGTTAATATTAGAGCTAGCTTAAAAAAAAAAACGTCCCGAGCGGGAAGCCTACAAACTCTAAATAAGAAGTTTGAAGCAAATCCGTCCAAGCGTTTAGATTCCCCAGGGGTGGGACAGACAGACATACGGACGGACAGAATTGCGAGACCCACTTTTTTGAGTTCCCCTATCATCGTAATATCAGAATTGATCAAAATCTCGAGTTCGAAATTTTGTACGAAAACAATATCTTTCTCTTACTACGTATACGAGAAAGTTAAAAAGATCTATTGTATCAAAGAGGGATATAGTTATTCTTAAGAGACGGAAGACCTTCCTACCGAAGGCCAATATACATAGTAGCGAGGTTCCTAAGCTCTGCTGGTGAACGTGTCTCCCTGCCAAAGACACGTTTTCTTAGTCGGCTCTCACATTGAGGCAACATTCAATAAGCAACTAGCAATAGAAAACACGCAATATTATCGCTTACAGTTATTTTACATAGAATTAAATTAGAGGTCTCACATCAAAGCAACTCAATATCGCTCGAACGAAAAATGTTGCTGGTTGCTACAATAATTATCGCTAGCGATACACAGCGCATGTTGAAAAGCAACATAATATTGCTTCCTACTAGCAATATTTGTCTTTATTGACACATTTGCGCATACTACGTTTCGGGGCTCATTCGATAACAGTTTTGAAATTGGGTGGGATGTGCTCTGAGTTCCTTAGCGCAAATATTTTTACCATGATTTATTAAATTAGTAAATGCAGGGTGCACCCAAACCCAATATTTCCTTTGCTTTTGTCTTTTTAACTTTCTCGTATACGTAACGTAGTATCTAAGAGAAAGATATTGTTTTCGTAAAAAATTTCGAACTCGAGATTTTGATCAATTCTGATATTACGATGATAGGGGAACTCAAAAAAGTGGGTCTCACAATTCTGTCCGTCCGTATGTCTGTCTGTCCCACCCCTGGGGAATCTAAACGCTTGGACGGATTTGCTTCAAACTTCGTATTTAGAGTTTGTAGGCTTCCCGCTCGGGACGTATTTTTTTTTAAGCTAGCCCTAATATTAACGGTACCTCCCATATAAAAATTTTACGAAATATGCCTAAATTTAGATTTTTTCGAAAACGGCTCTAACGATTTGAACCAAAATTGATAGTTGAGTTAATGTAAGCATGCTTAACATGACTGCATACCCAGTTTTTCGGTAAAAGGTCCAGCAACGGCAGTTTTGAAAATTGGCTTTTTCTCGAAAACGGCAAAAACGATTCTAAAAAAAAGTTTTTGTTAAGGTACTATTGTCATTCTTAACTTCATAGTAAACTCAGTTTTTCTCTAAAAAGAGTGCGTCTTTGATATCCACCCAAAACCCTAATAATAGTGATTTAAAAAACTGTTCATATCTCAAAAACGCCATTTTCGAAAATCATAAAAATGTTACTTTCAGGTAGCGCTTAAATCCGTAGTAATACCACTTGCTCAGTTTTGAGCTAAACAGTTGCAAAACAGTGTTTATAAACATTTTACGAAATATTAAACAATTAAGATTTTTTCGAAAACGGCTCTAACGATTTGAACCAAAATTGATCGTTGAGTTAAGGTTGGCATGCTTAACATGACTGCATATCCAGTTTTTCGCTAAAAAGTCCAGCAACGGCAGTTTTGAAAATTGGCTTTTTCTAGAAAACGGTAAAAACGATTTTTAAAAAAAAATTATTTTTAAGGTACTATTGCCATTCTTAACTTGATAGTAAACTCAGTTTTTCCCTAGAAAGACTACGTCCTTTGATATCCACCCAAATCCCTAATAAAAGTACTTTAAAAAACTGCTCATATCTCAAAAACGCCATTTTCGATTATAATAAAAATGTTACTATAAGGTAATGCTTAAATCCATAGTAATACCACTGGCTCAGTTTTGAGCTAAACAGTTGAAAAACAGTGTTTTTTGAACCATGAATGCGTCCTTCCCAATCGCTAAAACCGGTACTTTAAAAACTGCTCATATCTCGAAAACGCCATTTTCGATTTGGATGAAAATATATCTGCTAGATAAAGTTTATATCCTGAAGAATATGTCGTACTCAGTTTTCAGCTAAACAGTTTAATAACAGTGCTTTTCGAATCCAAATTGTAACATATTTGTCAGCATAATTTTACAAAAAACCGCTCTAACGATTTTGATCAAAATGCATATTTAAGACAACATAAGCATTCTTAACATGATCACGTACTTAGTTTTTCTCAGAAAACTCGAATATTGCCGTTTTATGAATTTTTCCCAAAAATGACTACTCAAATCTCGCTCTGTATTCACACACGGTATATTTTTGTAAAGTCCAAAACTTCAGTACATAGCAATAATTTGAAATTCATCGCCTACTTGCCTCCTTCAAGTGTCAGTTCGGGGTGAAATTTGAAAGTAATAAAGTGTTCTAGTTAATACGTAGGTTTATGTTTATGTAGTATGTATTTACGGTATTAATTACACCTTGAGTGGGTATGATTTTAAACGTAAAATTTGCTAAAATGACTCTGAGATTCTGCGAGATTCGCAATAAACGAGAAAGTTACGTGCGACCCAGTCGTGCACATTTTTTTTTTCTTAAATGGAACCACATCAGAAAAATCGAATCATCGGAGTCGTCGGATGACATGTTAGTTAGAAATTTCAGGCAATACTGTTGCTTCGATGTGAGAATAGGCTAAAATAAAGTTGCGTATTGTTTATTGCCAGTTGCTAGTTACTTAGTTGCTTATTGCTTGTTGCCTCAATCTGAGAGCCGCCTTAACCAATGAAGTGCCGGGTAATCACAGAGAATGTGTTCGGAGGATTCTACATCCTCAAGACAGAACCTACATTCTATCTCCGGGCACGAATTCATTTTGTTAAGATGATATCGCAAGCCACAATGGCCTGTGAGAAAGCCCAGCAGCTTTCTAATGCTTTTATTTATTAAGGCTGAGGATTTCCTTTTAGGAGTATTGAGTAACGTTTAATTATTCTTTTGGATTGTCTTAAATCCGGAACATTCTTCCAGTGGTTTAGACGAAGTTGTTTTTTCCAATCGTTAATAAGACCTAAAGCAGTAGCCCTATTGACTCTGCAATAAGGTTCTGGTCCATAGAACGCGGATTCAGATCCAGCCCTAGCTAGTTGGTCCACCGATTCGATACCCGCAATACCTTGATGACCAGGTACCCATCCAAGTTTACCTTGTTATGTTTGGATAGGGCTTGCAGCATTTTACTGTTTTTGAGTCCATTGCATTGAACGACAAAGCTTGTAAGGCGGCTTGACTCTCAGAGAAGATTTGTACAGTGGCGCCTTTGATACCCTTTTTGGAGTTTAAAACGGCGCAGATCTCAATGGCATGGATTGACACAATGGCATGGTGGGACACAATCCCATAGGTATCGAGTCCTTGGTGTTGGGTCCAAAGACACCAGCACCAATTCCAGACTCCATTTTCGATCCTTTGATATACCAAACCAAACTTGTTGGGTCCAGTGTCGGAACACCATTTGCCCATTTGGTGCGGTCCAGTATTTCTACATCAAATAATTTCCCAAAACTGTATTCTCTAAACATAATGCCGGGGATGAAACAGAACATGTCCATGTTTGGGATTGAGTTAAGTATTACCAGGTGCCCCACATGGTCAGCGAGTTTTAACTTACATTCAAGCACATCTAGCTGCCACCTTCCTAATAAATATAAATGTAGAGGTGAAAGCCCTATAATAGCTTCTAATGCTGTTGTAGTGCAGGTGCGCAACGCACCTGTAATACATAGACAGGCAACACGCTGTAGCTTTTGAAGCCTATTGGCCGTTGTCCGTTCAAGTACCTAGCAGTTCCATTTTTATCATAATCGAATATGGCGTTTTTTAGACATGAGCAGTTTTTTAAAGTACTATTATTAGGGATTTGGGTGGATATCAAAGGACGCAGTATTTTTGGAGAAAAATTGAGTTTGCTATTAAGTTAAGAATGACGATTTTGTCTTAAAAAAAGTTTTTTTTTAAATCGTTTGTACGGTTTTCGAGAAAAAGCCAATTTTGGACTTTTTAGCGAAAAACTGTGTATGCAGTCATGTTACATTGCCTACATTAACTCAACTATCAGTTTTTGTTCAAATCGTTGGAGCCGTTTTTGAAAAAATCTAAATTGTTTAATCTATCTTCTTCTATATATATAAAAATTGAGCCCTAAAATGTTTGTCGTCGATTCACGCCTTAACGCATTCACTGATATTAACCAAACTTGCCCACGAAATCGACTGAGCTCAAACTTTTAGAAGATCTTAGTTATTGTTCCTGGAGTGGTCCTGTGAAGTTTGGTCAAAATTGGACAAAGGGGAGTGGCACCGCCCATAACAAAAAAAAAACATTCAAAATCGTATATCTCGAAAACCACCACATCGATTGAGCTTAAACTTACAGATTATCTTAGTTACTGGCCCTGGAGTGGTCCTGTGAAGTTCAGTCAAAACTGGACAAAGGGCGTGGCACCGCCCATACAAAAAAAAAAAAACATTCAAAATCTTATACATATCTCGAAAACCACCAAATTGATTGGGTTCGAACTTACAGACGATCTTAGTTATTGGTCCTCAAAGTTGTACACCTCGAAAACCACCAAATCGAATGAGCTCTTAATTATTGGCCCTTGCTTCTGTGAAGATTGGTCAAATTTGGTCAAAGGGGAGCGACACTTCACATACAAAAAAAATATTCAAAATCTTATACCTCCTATACAAAAAACATCTTATATCGGGTGAAACTTGAGGACGTTATATTTATATCTCGATAACCGCTGGGCCGATTTTCATTATTCTTTTTTTTTGTTTTGTTCGTATTGCTGTATTTCAGGTTTAGGCAGAAAGAAAATTCCAGTAAATCGATTTATTCTCATTTCTCGCATTTTACGACAGAACGTTATTACCTAAGAACGACATAAGCAATACAATTCCTGTGCACGGGCAAAGCCGGGCGCGTACAGCTTCTTCGACAGTCTTGGAATTGAAAGCCAAAGTTTTTAAAATTTGTAACATTAATATAAATAATGAAAGCCAATAATATTGTCTAGGCAATACGATTTCTGAAAAAAAAAAAAAAACAAAAAATGTTGTGTACCACAGCACAGAGCATTATAATGAAAACAGTTTATCTCTTTAACTATTTTGCACTACGAAGTGTGCACGGGCTACGCTAGTATTTCGTAAAATTGTTATATGGGGAGTACCGTTAATATTTGAGCTAGAATAAAAACAAAACGCCTCCTAGCGGGGAGCCCATAAAATCTAAATACGAAGTTTGAAACAAATCTGCCCAAGCGTTTAGATTTGAGAGCTATGGGACAGACAGACATGCGGACGGACAGAATTGCGAGACCCACTTTTATGAGTTCCCCTATAACCGTAATATCAGTATTGATCAAAATCTCGAGTCGAAATTTTGTACAAAAACAATACATAATCATTCTTTTACTACGTATACGAGAAAGTTAATAAGACTCGTGAAAATCGGCCCAGCGGTTATCGAGATATAACGTCATCGAGTTTCACCAAATGGAAGATGTTTTTTGTATAGGAAGTGCCACGCCCCTTTGTCCAATTTTGGCCAATCTTTACAGGAGCACTCCAGGGCCGAAAGCTAAGATTATCTTTAAGTTTGAGCTCAATCGATTTGGTGGTTTTTAAGATATACCATGTTTTTTGTATGAGAGGTGCCACGCCCATTTGTCCAATTTGTTTTTTACATACGAACCTGCTACAAAAGAATACATTATCATCAAAAAAAGAATCATAAAATCCGGTGTTGTCAAAGTTGAGATATAAACGCTCAAACAAAGTTTAAACTCATGTTTATATATTAAGATATAGATTTGGTTCACTATATTGAGCGTCTACTGTATAATACAGCGAGGGTACCTAATACCTATATACATACTTCCAAAGAATGCCCATTTCACTTAAAGTCCGCTAAAATTCCTATCGTATTAAATTAAATGAGCTTGTTCTTCAATTCTCATCCCAATACACCGTACATTTTATTGTTCATGTAAAAAAAAAAATTATTGGAATAAAAAAATGTACAATTTCCTTCCGAAAACATTTTCCTTGTTCTCGATATTCAGCTCCAGGAGGTATAGGTAGCATGAATAAGTCAATATTTCATTCAATGGTCAGAGAAGTAAGAAATATTGACAGCTCTCCCCCAATAACATGATTACTTGTTATTGTTAGGTTGATTTACTGAATTTATTTCGCCATTGGATTGGATATTTTCAATAGATGTACATATTTACGTTTGGTTTGGTTTGAATTTACCTTCATAGCTTTTGCTTAAACATGGCATACCTTTCAATCAAATAATCATTATGGAAATGCTGGTTGGTATAAGTGTAAGTGTATGCATGGAACATAAATTATATTTATTCAAAAGAGACCCTTGTAGTGAATTTTTAAATACAATAGATATATGTATATATTTATAAGTACTGTACTGGATTTGGTCATATAAAAGACATAAGCAAACAAAGACAATCTAAGTCCGGATGATGAGAATACATGCTGCGAATACAAAATGTTGTGATTATTTTCTGACTACATAGCTTGGAGTTTTAAATTTGTGTGTTCAAGATTCTACAGTCATCCGCAGTAATTTTTATATGACCAGCATGGGAGAGGTGGGTAACTGCAAATGATTTTCGTTTTGCTACTTACTAAACTGCATATAGTTATGTACCTACGCTTTAAATTAGAAGACAATTAGGTGCGACCATAATAAAATAGCTATAAAAAGGGAAGAATTGTTCGAAACATGTAAGGGTATGAAGGAGTGAAGCAATATAAGGCTGCGAGAGTTAATGATATTCTAAAAATAGCTTTATAAAATGTTATTCAAAGGCTATCCACTTACTTCCAGAAATATTTAAAGCTTCTTTGCAGATGCAGATCCGAAACTAGATGGCTTTAAGTATTATAACATGGAGCCTGTCCTGAATTCTAAAAGGCTGCCTCATATTAGATACTACATATACATGGTGGGCCATCTAGTGGTTTTATTTTTAAATCATAGGTTATTTTGAAACTTACAGCTGGGAACTCAGCAATTAAAGGCGCACGACAATCCGCTTTGTAATCGCTTCGCAGTTTGGGCCTTAGAGCAGCTTGAATTGGACAACTATTTTGGGCGAAAAATCATCTTTTCTGACGAGGCGCATTTTTTTCTCGGCGGTCACGTTAACAAGCAAAATTGCCCCATCTGGGTCTCGGAAAACCCGCACGTTATTGTCGAGAAGCCAATGCATCCACATAGAGTGACAGTTTGGTGCGGATTGTGATTGGAGCTACGATTTGACTCCTTTTGGACTTTTTTTGTGGTTAACCGTGAGGGACAGATGTTATGCCAACAATCCGGAAACGTTTCAAGCACTTAAGGCCAATATCATCCAAGCAATCTGTGAACTACACCCGAAACCATCAAAAAAGTCTTGAAAAATTTGAGTGACAGGATACGCTACTGCGAAGCCAGCCGAGGCAGCCACTTGAACGACGTTTCCATAATTAATGGGAATGTTTGCTATCTTACTAATAAAGGCACATGGAAAAATTTAATTTTGTCATTTTATTGCATTTTTAAAAAGAAACTTGTATTTGGACCACCCTTTAGTGGCTGTTCTGGTTCTCAAGTAAAGCTCGTCTTTGCACCTAAAGCAAGTGAAACCAAGCACTCAACTTTAAAAGATCTATGATCGATAACAAAACTCCAGAGGAAATTATAGACATTTTCATTAAAAGCTTGGTCACAATGCTTTCCAAAAAGGCAAACCTTCTAAAACAGCTCCTGATTCAATTGTTATACTCGAAAGAAGCGTCGTCGGTTGACCTCATAAGCCAAGTCCGCATAAAGAGGTTGTTGCGATTTTTCTAAAAAATGCATCAACAGTTCCTCAGATCCAAATAGATGACCATCCAATCCATCCTAAGGACTCAATACACCTTCTAGGAGTCGAAGTCAATTCAGCAATCACATGGCAGGACCACATATCCCATGAAGAAAGATCGGCGTCCGCTAAGTTGAGCTATGCACTTATTTAAAGCAAAGAGGTACTTTAGTCCCAAGCAAATTCTCCTTTTCTATAAAGCACAGGTTAGACTAGGCCTGGAATATTGTTCCCATATATGGAGCTCGGCGCAGTAGCGCAGTGGTTAGTGTGCAGGACTACTGTGCGAGGGATCCCAGGTTCGATCCCCGGAAAACACAAATTATATCTCAAAGTTTGTTCTACTGCCCCACCTCTCTCGAACGTCTGACAAACATCCGATAGTATAACTGTCCTGAAAAAGCTTCTCAATTGTAGGTCCCTTCCATTCGTCCCAAAAATAGAAACTCACACAAACGAATGGTTGCGAGAAGCTAGGCCTAGAGTGTCTACCCGCCTGTTGCGCCAATTATTTATTTATTTTATTTATGTGGAGCTCGGCCCCAAAATATTAACTTTACCTACTTGACACTACACTTTACCTACATACAGAACCGAGCAGTTCGACTTATTATAGACGCTACACTCACATCGAATCTACAACCGTTGGTGCATAGAAGGACAAGTTGCTGACCTTTGCTTGTTAGGTACTTCCATTGTAGATGTTCCGAGGAACTCGAAGATATTATTCCTCGAAATGCAACTTCTGGGCGTGCCACAAGACAGGCAGCTAATGCTCATGAACATACAGTACACTTGACAACCGCGAGGACATCAATTTTCCAAAGCTCCTTCTGTTATAGGACTAGCAAACTTTGGAATTCGCTTATATATATTTCCAGAAGATTACAATTTGCAGCAATTTAAATGCAGAACTAACACACATCTGCAAGCATCTCGGGCGTTGATGAAACGTTATAGGTTCGCCTTTCCCGGGAGGAGTATTTAAAAAAAAAACTCATATTATGTATTCCAATAAATACCCGCAGATGTTAAGCAAATTGGTCAAGTGGACGGACAGCTGCCTTAACGCGACTAAGACTGGAAAGAAAATGCAAAATTCCAATATTCTCGTAAAAAGACGGTAGGCATTTCGTGGGCCATACAGAAGAAGAATATGCATGCATGGTTGTATTCTGTGTCTGTCCCCTTATATAGAGCAATGATTTGGATGGCCCAGGAAATGCCAATCTAAAACACATAAAAAACCCAACGAGCGGAGACATAATACGTCAGCATAAGAGATTAACTGGGATCCTATCTAATGGCAGCATTTCAAACCGTGCTTAAAGTTATTCCGACCGCGGTTGGCGGCAAAAAATTAGCTACCAACTCAGCGCTACGACTATGTGAGTTTCGATAATAGGAAAAACTAAATGTTGGTCATTCTAGAATAACCATGATGCTCAACATCTTCCCATTATTGCGGATCGGATCGGCTAGCCACCAACATTACTTTTATTATATGTTTTAAATGCTCTATACCGGACAGATTGGACGAAACGAAACGTTCTGTAGAACGGATCATTGCCAATGTTAACCGAGGGGTTAACACAACAGGATAGTGTCTTCTAGTAATACTTGGACATCCGCCTCTTTTTCGACCTCCTGAATTATTGCAGCGTCCAAACCGGAATCAACGTCATTCGACAATTTCTGAATTGTAAAGGGTTTTTCAATAAGGGCGAGTCGATGTTGAAATGGAATAAGATAAGCTGTGGGTAAGGCATTAACGAATTTCTTTTATTATTTAAAATGCCCATGCATCTCACCATGTATCGGATACAATTGCAACATCCTTCAAATATCTGCGGCGGCCTCTCACGGTAGCACAGGTCCGAGATGTTCAGTTTTCAATGATTCGGCCGCATAGACCCAGTTAAATTTTGTGGATGGCTTTAAGGGCTCCAATTCATTGTGGTATATTGACATAGACATGCGATTTCGGAAAAAAAATCCCACAAGAATAAGTATTGCAGTTGCGTTAATTGGACAACTATTCCAATGGACATCCGCATCATATCATTAAATTTGGGCCAAAAGAGTGCATCGTTCTGTAGATATCGCCGTTGACGGCATTAAAAACGTCCTTTTAATAAAAGTACGGACCAAATGACACCGCCGGCCCAAAATCCGCACCAATGAGTAACTTTTTGTGAATGCATTTTGCCACCCGGTGAACCTCGTGTGGTTGGCAATTTCGCTTGTTAACAGCTTGCCGCTGGCCGTTGCGAAAGATGATTTTTCGGTTAAAATTGGAGTCCCTTTCCAAACCCTTCGAAGCACGCAATCAGCGAACAAACGGCGTAGTCTATGGTCATTTACTTTGAGCTCCTGAGTCCTGATGGGATAATTGGATCTTGTACAATGAAAGTCCCCACAAAATTGAAGTCTTCGAAAGGACGACTTCTTGTACACGACGAGAATTTGACTGCCTTGGGTTTTTCTCTATATTTGCACGGACCACGGCAATATTCTCGGCCGATCTGGCAACATTATGTAAGACGCATACTAATAACATTTAACCATTGACACTCTGGCGTATACGAAATTTTTTTCATCCAAAATAACCCTCGCAATCTACTCTTCATTAAATTTAATTGGATACAACTTCATATCAGCTGCTGAGATAAAAAAAACACATCAACTGCACCTGCTGCCATCCTTCCTTCCTATCTTCTTCAAACACGTTAAGGTCCTAATTAAAATAACGTCACAAACCTAACTACATCAGTGGATAACCTGAAAATGAGCACTCACACGAAGTGTTCCACTTCACTCCGACTTCTCCATTATGCAGTAAAAGGCAATCTTCTAGATTGCGATGGTGCATGTGCAACAACCAAATGTCAAAAGTGCACACATGCATATAGACACGCGTATACGGATTGACGACCGTCCTCTTCAAAGGATTCGACGTGAGATATGATAATCGTATGCATACATATAAGTGCGACATACGATACAGAACAATTTCGGCGGCATATACGTGCATTGCAGTAATCTCAAGCAAATCACATCCCCACCACACGTACTAGCTGCATCACAGGGAATAGCATCGTCCTCACCTTCTTCTAAACACGCGTCACTCCCACATGCTGCTGATGCAACACACAAGACAAGGTAATCTGCATATCTAGGTGACGTCTGAAAAGTGGATCGTCGCGAAAGTCATTTTGTGAAAACCAAATTCGGTTCTTCGGTGCAGAGCAAGAAGCATACTCCTTGCAACGTGCAACCGGAATCTCAGCAGTATCTGGTTGGTTCATTTCGGTCGGCGCGGCGTTGGTGGCTATGAAAATGCAATGGAGTCGCCGTCGAAATGTACACATATCATTAGGCGTCGTCGTGCGTCCTTGATACCACTTCACTGTTATGCCGTACTCATTGTCATCAGAGTTGTGCATTTCTCTGAATACAATACCCGTAGCTTTTCCATTTAATTTTTATTTTCGTCATATGTGTGCTCTGTGCTTGTATATAGTACATATCTGTCTTTGTTCCAACAATGCAGCGCATATGACGACTTGAAGAAAGCATTAAAATGTTTACCATAGTTGTCATGAATTCCATAAGGGCCTGCTCTAGAAAATCCTCTTCGCTCTGAGCCGATGCTCTGCTGTGGTTGGCACCATAATGCTGGCTGGCTTCTTGTATGTATTCCCTTCATGCACACCGTACTTCAACTTTAAAATACGCCATCTTCTTTTCAATTCCCACAGTGACTTTTCATCATCTGAAAGGATCTTTTGTATGGTGAATTAAAACGCAATCCAATGCGGGGTGGCAGCCGAACTAGGGTTGAGGGAGTATGTGAGCTATGCAGTTTCATAGTGTGTGCCTGACGGCTTCCTTTTGTTGGGCAAAGGATCAAAGGCATACCATGAAATTAAACTGCATAAATGGTGACAAAGATTGACTGATGCTTATAATACAACATAAAAGGTGCAATAAGATGTATGGGCTTTCGCCCTTTTGCTGCGCTTGTCTGACATCACACAGCCAAACGTAAAAACAATTTTATGGCAGCAGACACAAACGGGTTATAAATCGCAACGAATTTGTTCAATGATTTAATTTGTTTCTGCTTTTGTGCTGTTTCGCGCTCTGTTGATCGTTTTTACTTTGTCAATCTGTACAATGAACGAGTGCGCGGACATTTTTATTTTTCGAGGAATTTGTTGTTTGACTATTCAATTTGTTGGGATATTCTTTTTTGTATTAAAGTGGAACTTTGTGTAAACAATAATGACTTTATTGTATTATAATATAATAAACTTTATGTAAATAATGATGTAGAATTATGGAGCGTAATATGTAAAGGGTGGTTAAATTTTAAGGGCCGATGTTGAATGTGAACCACACCTAAACGTCAAGTTTTTTTCTGCATTTCATTTGACATTTCTCAATTTCAGACTAACTCAATTTGAACCGCGGAAAGATACGCAATCGAGCAACGTGCTAAAGTTATTCAGGCTTATTATGAAAATGGGCATTCAAATCAAAATGCATATCGTGCACTTCGTGATTTTTTTGGTCAATTTAATCGTCAAATCGTAGAAAAATTTGAGCAAATCGGGTCTGTAGGAGATGTTAAAACACCAGTGCATGCTCGTACAGCTCGTACTGCAGAAAATATTGCTGTTGTTCGCGAAGAGCCGTCCACCTCAGCTCGGCAGTTACTGTGAATGGTGTTCGCTATCGTGAGATGTTAACGAACTTTTTATAGCTCGAATTGGAAGATATGCATGTGGACGATATGTGGTTTCAACAGGACGGTGCCACTTGCCACACAGCTAACGAAACAATGGCTCATTTGGGGGAGAAATTCAATGGCCGTGTTATCTCACGTCGTGGCGATGTTAAATGGCCGGCACGATCATGCGATTTGACACCGTTGGACTTCTTTCTTTGGGGTTATTTGAAAGAAAAGGTGTACATCGATAAGCCAGCAACAATTCAAGAGCTAAAGAATGAGATAATTCGGCACATTAACGGCATAGAACCTCAATTATGCCTCAGCGTCATCGAAAAATTGGATCATCGGATGGAGGCATGCCGCCGAGGTCGCGGCTGCCATTTGGCCGATATTTTGTTCCACACATAATTGAACCATACCAATTTTTATTATCATAATAAAAATAAATGACAATAATTTCCTAAATAATTTATGTTTTATTCAAAATCAACATCGGTCCTTAAAACTTAACCACCCTTTATATGAAGTTCTCACATAGTAGGAAACGAGTTCGCCGACGAAGTGGCTAAAAGGGCGGAGAAATGACAAAAAATCAACAAGTTGACGTCAACCGTTGAGTACCTTCAGAAGATACATACAAAAACAAGCAGCCTGAAGATAGGTCGAAACCATCGACCATCCTGTATCCAAGAACATGTGGTCAAAAAGTAACCACGAAAAGGAACTAAGGAAATTCATAAACTAAGAAGGACAAACCTGAGAATGGCAATATAAATCCTGACTGCCTTCCGAGAAAGCATGGCAAAAGACTGCGACTTTCAGACACAGATCTGTGTAGATTCTGTAATGACAGGTGTCGAAGAAAACACCGCACACATGACATAGTATGTCTTCGAATATCATTATGTGTGCTAATGTCATGGGGGATACGTACCAATTGCCGACAAAAAAAAATTTCGACTACTAATAATGTCGATTTTGCCACTCGCTAAAATCTCGACAAGATTTTTATCGACTTTTATGAATATCGAAAGTTTAAAACCTCGACACTTAAAAATATGTCGACTGTATTTCTCGACTGTCGGCCTTTCTTCTTGTAACTTCAATGTAACTTTAGCCAGAAAATTAAGTAAACAACATAATATAAACTTTGCATATACCCAATCTTGCACCCACTCGAAATCCTACAGTGACCACAAGCTGGGGGGTTGCAGGGGGGCAGCATGCCCCCCATACGTATTTCACTTTGGTCTTATTTCGACATTTTAAAATCGACATATTCTCTGTCGATATTTTTATTAGTCGAGATTTTTCTTAACCGATATATTTTTTTTTCGGTATTTTGTTGATCGATTTTGTACAGTCGATATTTTTAATATCTACTAATCGGACCCAACCCTGTCATGGTCATGGCATAGCACGTACGCAGTACAAAGTTTTGGGTGACTACTTCTTTAACAACATAGAAGAGATAGGGCTTATTGACAATAGGAAGACATATAAATAAATGCTTAAGGCAAAGTGCATCTCTTAATTGAGGTAGAGGTTCCGCAGGTAGAGTGATGCCAACCCTATTTTTTAAAATTCTGTAGATGAAAGATACAAATTCTGTAGAATTCTGTATTTAAGCTTGACGAATTTCTGTAGAAATCCAGACTTTTTTTTTAACATATTAAAGGTGTTTAAAACGTGAATTTTGGGTGCCATAAAACACCTTTTATAAATCAAAAATGACGTTAAGTTTAAAAACAGGCGCTATTTTGTGTGACAAATAATGAACGTATTGTAATAGTCTTTATTAGAAAAGCGAAAATTTACAACTGAATTACAACTATGTTCTTCTTGGTATCAACTTTGAGTGAGTTGAGTACATGCACAAAGTTAACACCAAAACAGGTGCTCTACATTTGCACTGCTATATGGCAAATTTCGAGACTATAGGACAAGCTAATTCGATCACCCTTTTCTAAATTTAATAAAGAAATATCTGGAAAAATTTACCACTTGTACCTTGTCCGCTGAAAATTATGGTAATGTCATTACATATTTTCCATTTTTCAATACTCTCCATTGTCTATCAAAAATGCAGTCACATTCATATCGTACCAAAATTGAGGTACATCTTTAGGAAGAGTGGCAAAGCAACGTAAATTTGACTTGTTGGAAATCGCTGAGTAGTTTTGCTACGATGGTTGTGCTTTGAATTTGGCATCAGTTTCTCGATTGGGAGTATTTTTGTTTGTCTCGCAATTTTTGCTTGTTGGAATGGAAGTGTTTTCTTCGACACAATCTTCATTAAACTCAACTCATTTTTAGTTATAATATAAGTAATGCGCTTATCCGAAAATTCAATAAATATTTTCCGATTTTTAACTTTCTCGTATACGTAGTATCTAAGAGAAAGATATTGTTTTCGTACAAAATTTCGAACTCGAGATTTTGATCAATTCTGATATTACGATGATAGGGGAACTCAAAAAAGTGGGTCTCGCAATTCTGTCCGTCCGTATGTCTGTCTGTCCCACTCCTGGGGAATCTAAACGCTTGGACGGATTTGCTTCAAACTTCGTATTTAGAGTTTGTAGGCTTCCCGCTCGAGACGTTTTTTTTTTTTAAGCTAGCCCTAATATTAACGGTACCTCCCATATAAAAATTTTACGAAATATGACGAAATATGCCTAAATTTAGATTTTTTCGAAAACGGCTCTAACGATTTGAACCAAAATTGATAGTTGAGTTAATGTAAGCATGCTTAACATGACTGCATACCCAGTTTTTCGGTAAAATGTCCAGCAACGGCAGTTTTGAAAATTGGCTTTTTCTCGAAAACGGTAAAAACGATTCTAAAAAAAATGTTTGTTAAGGTACTATTGCCATTCTTAACTTTATAGCAAACTCAGTTTTTCCCTAGAAAGACTACGTCCTTTGATATCCACCCAAATCCGTAATAATAGTACTTTAAAAAACTGCTCATATCTCAAAAACGCAATTTCGATTATAATAAAAATGTTACTTTCAGGTAATGCTTAAATCCATAGTAATACCACTGGCTCAGTTTTGAGCTAAACAGTTGAAAAACAGTGTTTTTTGAACCATGAATGCGTCCTTCCCAATCGCTAAAACCGGTACTTTAAAAACTGCTCATATCTCGAAAACGCCATTTTCGATTTGGATGAAAATATATCTAATAATGTAATGTTTATATCCTGAAGAATATGTCGTACTCAGTTTTCAGCTAAACAGTTTAATAACAGTGCTTTTCGAATCCAAATTGTAACATATTTGTCAGCATAATTTTACAAAAAACCGCTCTAACGATTTTGATCAAAATGCATATTTAAGACAACATAAGCATTCTTAACATGATCACGTACTTAGTTTTTCTCAGAAAACTCGAATATTGCCGTTTTATGAATTTTTCCCAAAAATGACTACTCAAATCTCGCTCTGTATTCACACACGGTATATTTTTGTAAAGTCCAAAACTTCAGTACATAGCAATAATTTGAAATTCATCGCCTACTTGCCTCCTTCAAGTGTCAGTTCGGGGTGAAATTTGAAAGTAATAAAGTGTTCTAGTTAATACGTAGGTTTATGTTTATGTAGTATGTATTTACGGTATTAATTACACCTTGAGTGGGTATGATTTTAAACGTAAAATTTGCTAAAATGACTCTGAGATTCTGCGAGATTCGCAATAAACGAGAAAGTTACGTGCGACCCAGTCGTGCACATTTTTTTAATCCGAATTATAAAATAAAGAACAGCATTGCATTTATTTTGGCATGTTGGCTTTTACTATCATTTTTTGAACGAATAAAGCATCATAAGCCATATTTCTCGTCTTGTACTTAATAATCCGATCCCCTATTTATATATTCCCTAATTTAATGGAATATCATCTGAAATGTCTTATATTTTCGTTTGATTTCTGTAGGAAAGGTAAAATTCTGTAGGGTTGGCATCCACCAGGTACAGCCAACGGGTCACGGAAATTATGCCAGAATTATTATTTGGAAAAAACGCCAGAACATTTTATTTAGTCAAAATTGGAAAAAGGACCAGAACATTGTTTGGAAATTACGCCAGAAACGTTGGAAATTAGGCCAGACAAGCGTGGAAAAAGAGCCATCAGAAAGTAAAATGGAAATTAGGCCAGAAAATAAATATATTCTATCCTAATTTCCAAATTTTTTTTTTTTTTTTGGAAAAAAGACCAGAATCAGAAATTCCTTTATTTTATTTTTTAACAAGATAGGTAATTTGTGAATGATAAGGTAAAACAAAAAATATTAGTGAGAATAATTTGATTACCGATCGTTTATTATTTGATTACCTAATTATTACTTTATTACTCAAACTGTAATGTTAAAAAAATTAACCATCTATTTAAATGTAAAACCACAAAAGGTTTTAATAACTTTGGCCTTTTCATTTGCCAAGTTGTATGTAACATACAATTACATATGTTACTAGCATAGCCCGTGCACACTTCGTAGTGCAAAACTATTTCTATTGTAATGCTCTGTGGTACACAATATTTTTTGTTTTTTTCCGAAATCGCATTGCCTAGACAATATTATTGACTTTCATTATTTATATCAAAGCTACAAATTTTAAAAACTTTGGCTTCTAATTCCAAGATTTTTTTGTTGTCTTTGTCTTTTTTGTTTTTTGTTTTGCACTCCAGGACCAATAACTAAGATCAACTGTCAGTTTGAGCTCAATCGATTTGGTGGTTTTCGAGATAATGCATTGTTTTTAATGATTTTTTTTTTGTATGGGCGGTGCCACGCCTTTTGTCCAGTTTTGACCGAACTGGCCGAACTCCAGAGCTAATAACTTAGATCATCCGTAAGTTTGAGCTCAATCGATTTGGTGGTTTTAGAGATATACCATTGTTAATGTTTTTTTGTATGGGCTGAGTCACGCCCCTTTGTCCAATTTCACAGAAATCGTATGGGGACCAATACCAAATGTGTTTGAAAGTTTGGTTAAAATCGGTAAATGCGTTAAGGCGTGAATCGACGACAAACATTTTAGGGCTCAATTTTTATATAAGATAGATAAATGTAAACTCGAAGTGTGTCTTCTACGATTTCCGGGCAGCATGGACATTTATAATTTTGTCGTTGCTTGTGCTTGCAACTTTATGTTGCACTCAGAGCATACTTTAATGTGTTTGCACGTAATATCATAATATTTGGTTGAAAAGCCTGACATATAGATATAACACATACCTAATATTATATCTGCTTCTGTGCCTCTGTGGTGTCTTATGAAAGTTTCTTCTTCGTCCGAATAATTGTTTGTGTCACTGTCAACATCATAGCAATCTCAAATATGCATTTAAATCATACTATGCGATTATTAATAAGGAAAAAAAAAAACTTCAAAAACGTCATCATATGATTCCAAGTCTATGTATGTATAATGTATATACATTTCATACACCATTCTATTAAGAAACATTATTGGTGTTATTTTTTTGTCTCTTAAAAGTTGGCTTGCTTCTTCTATTTTTGAATTTTTATCTTTATATTTTTTCTTCTTAATACATCCTGTTGCACCATTATTTTCTACCATATTAAAGAAGGGACATGTTTTAAAAAACTCCTCCTCCCGAAAAATTTTAACAAATTTAAAAAAGTTTCCCTTTCGTTGTATTAACCGCCCCAGGACACCATTATATCACAGATAATAGAGGAACTATAGTATCTGTGATTATATGCTTCCACAGCCGATGTTGTTTTTAAATCCTTTGCATACACAGATATATTTTCTGACTTTTCCTGTTATTGGAAATATAATAACGCCAAAACGTAATAACAGGTATAGAATATCTAATCTAAAAACCTTAACTTTTTATAATCAATTTCATACCTAAGAATGTCATATGCATATCTAATTAAATTGCCTGGTAGCAAAGGCAAAGCCAAAAACTTATGATAAACTTATGAAGTTCTTTAAAGGAACCAATGGGAACGATTTTAAATGTCGTATCTGTGATGATTACTCAATTAGAGGCAGGGATATTTTCTCGTATCAACTCCAGAATCATTTCCGATGCATAAATACAAAAAGCAAAAACTTTTTCCTCTATACACGACACACCTTAAAAAATGGACGAGGTTGATTCACGTGTTTTTTAACACCGTAATCATTCCAAATTTGCTCCTTCTGAAAAGCTTGAATAACTTCTACTGCTGACTTTGGCGATGAGACAAAGATTTTGCTGGTAAGGTATTTTAAATCTCTTTCAATTTTAGGAAAATATATTCCTGATGCAGCTTGTTGATTACTGGGAAATTGCATGTTATAAAAGAGTAATTGATTAATTGAGTTAATAAGGTTTTAAATATGTACCTAGGTGATCGATATGTACGTCTGATCCCGCTCATTTCACTGATGTCTTTTAATGCTATAGTATAGATTTCATACATTCACCTTTAATTAGATTGAGTACTTTTAAATCATATCATATAATTTTTTTTTGGTCTGAAACCGCGTCTCAATTAAAAAATTGCCCGAAGTGCAGGTGGCCACATTTATGTCTGTGCTAGGAGCTGATGCAGTGGACATTAATAATTCCTTCACACTCAAAGGGAAAGAAAGCAAAAACTTAGATAAAGACATTAAACGATTCGATGATCATTTTTCCCCAAAAGTTTGAAAGGTACGTGTTTGAGATTCAATTCAATATCTTAGTCTTATTTATTTTTTGTTATTTGTTTACCTTTTATATAAATTGTTCACTTTATTTAATCATGTTCATATAGTTTGCTTTAATTATTTTGTTGTTTTCTATTCAATATTATTGATATACCCTATATAGTTTTTCTTATTGTTCTCTATTACCAAAATTGTTTGCTTTTTTCTCTTAACATTGCTAACGGGCTTGCACTCTGCAATGCACCAAATTTCTATGTACCTACCTATGTTCCGTAATAGTAATTCGTAAAGCTCTCTTTTTTCTATATATTCATGATTGACTTGGGTCATCATGCGATGTAATTTTGAATTGTACTTTCTTCTCATTTGGATCGTCAAGCAGGAAACATCTTTGGTAACATCTATATTGTATCGAATAAACTCTTATCTCTGTTCTTACATTTTATGAATGTAGTTTGTGTTGGATTTGCTACTTCATTTGGATTCCCTTTCAATCAATTTGCTGCATTTTTGGTCGCTGTTTAATCATAGGCTGCATTAGAGGTTCCTGATCGATTGCTTTGCTGCTTTAATCAGAAACAGTACGTATTTAACAAAATGACCGCAAGTGATGACGATCATTTGGATGACTACTTCACAAAAATTAAAAACCAGGCTAAAAAGTGCGAGTGTGGTTCGCTGGAAAATTCACTTCTGCGCGATAAAATCGTCATAGGTATTCTAAGCGAAGCTATAAGAGAAAAGCTGTTGTCCAAAGCGGAACTTACAATGGACGAGACCATCCAAAGTAGGCTCGAGCGCGGGCAGTCAACTAAAAGAACTTTATAGAAATGAAGAAACGGTCAATACAGTAACATAGGTAATATCGCAACAAATACGACAAAAGGAAACCAGTAAATACTAGTTTCCAAAAAAAACGGCACCGAATTCAATTGCAGAAGATGCGGTAACACACACACACAAAGGAATTGTCCAGCATTCAACAAAATATGCTAAACATGCGGAAGAAAGGGACATCAAGCAGTGGTATTGGTGGTATGCAGATCAAAGCCAAGAAAACAAAACAGAAAAGTATACACAATTACTAAGGAAGTACGAAAGCACTACAAGTGAAGAGAGTGACAACGACAGCTTACTCGTACTGTCTGTCGATTTGTACCAACAAAGATGATAGCAAAAATTATATGGAAGAGATAAATATAGAAAATAAAAAAGTAAAAATTAAACTGGACAGTGGTGCACAGTGCAACATCAAAGTAGCTTTGGAAGTAATCAAAGTTTCCTTAGAGCCATTGGAGAAATGGGAGAGCCTTAAGTTGTATTTTTGGCGGCTTGATTGTCACATCTCTGCTTATGCTAGGCTGATTTTTATAAAAGTTGATTTCCGACGGAAAACACAAGAAATGAAGGTTTCCAATTTCGAGCTTTGAAAAGTCTTAGGTATACCCGATTTCACACTGCGAACTTAATTGCCGATCCAAGGATAAACGCAGGAGTAACACAAATTTGGTTTCCACAGTGCAGGTTTAACGATAAACTTCACTTAAATATTGGATTAAATTAAGCCACCAACTTCCGTGGCTTAAGTATCGCCACGTATAAGTATAATAAGATAATATTAATCCCAAAATACTTTGAAGAAAACCTAAATAAGCAACCATACCTATATTATGTTTGGCAATGCTGTTTAAACGAAATGTCAAATCAATTTTTTTAAAGAGGAAATGTCAAAAAGTAATGTCAAATTAATCTTGCTCAGTTGAAAACGAATCGAAGTGTTTCCCAATTTGCCTGTTTTACATAAATTTAATTAAAGTTAATCAAAAAAATGATAGACTCGGATCAGGAAAACATAAGCCACGAGGAAAACTATCTATTAGTTGTTGTGCGTATCCCAAGAGAAAGAGTTTTTCGAACGCGATCAAATCATTTTAACATCTGGGACGATGTCGACTTTTACAGAAGATTCCGAAAGTCTAAAGTTTCAGCTCTTCGTGTAGGTATTGGAGGAAATACGCCCTAACATTGAACATGCAACAACTTGGTACATATTAAAAAGAATATAAATTTACCGTTTTGACAAATATATACGTACTTTTTTTTGTTTAGGAATAGTTCTTTGAATCCAGAATGTATGCTACTGCTGGCATTGCGATTCTATGCGAGTGGAGGGATGCTGATATCCGCTGGAGACTTAAGTGGTGTCTCCGTATCATTAGCATGCAGAGCAGTAAAAAAGGTGTCACACAACACTACAAAGCTCTATTGCGAAGTCGCTACTTAAAATTTCCTTCAACAGTTGAAAAAATGAAGAAAAAGAATGCGGAATTTTATAGAATTGCTTATTTTCCACGCACACTCGCAGTTTTAGATTGCACACACATTCGCATACAGTAACCAGGTTTGTATATTCAATATTCTGCGTTTTGTTATTCTATCTGTTTACTATTAAAAAGCAGGCTAAACGGAGAAATATGCAGGAATCAAAAAGGATTTTTTCTACAATGTTCAAACCCTGTCCGATGCAGACTTAAAAATCGTGGATATAGTTGCGAGGTGGCCGGGATCATCACATGATTCAACAATTTTTAACAACTCTAGAATAAGAGCACGTTTCGAAAGTGGTGAATTTGGAAACAACATCATTATTGCTGACGGTGGATATCAATGCAGGAGCTATTTAATGACACCTTTAAGGAGTTGCAACCGACCAGAAGAGAATCGCTACAACCAATCGCTGATTCAAACGCGTAATTGTGTTGAACGGTCCTACGCGATCTGGAAGAGACGATTTCCAGTCCTCGCAACAGGTCTGCGACTAAAAAATCGAACAGTGCAGACGCAGAGCGTAATTGTAGCAACAGCAGTGCTTCACAACATTTGCTGCATGAATCGGGATGCAAAGCCGCCACCATTGGATGACCATTTGTTGGAGCGCATTGATTACATTAACAATGTCGAAGTTCCGCTGGCTGTTGGAGAAGGAAACACAGCTAGAAACGTTCTTCCTTCGCGTATGTGCTGGAAGTTGCTTTTTTCAGCGCTATTGTCCATGTCCATGCCTAAAATAATGTATAAAAAAAACTCTCATAATATGACTTTTAGATCAACAGTTGGATTTTAAATATTTGTTTGGGTTGGTTCCAAGAAGTCGGAGTCGTATATTGAGAGTAGCCCGTCCACTTGAGTCCCCAAAATCTCGTGCAGAGTCTAGTCCAAGTTATTTATATTTGATTGCTGTGGCGGGCCTCCTCCTGTCGCATACCTACAAATTTTTCTTCTGGTTCGCATATTTCTGTTTTGTTGTTTTTTTTTTTTTAATTTTCGTATTTTTTTTTTTTAGAACACTAGCCGTTCTACAGGTGTTTCCGGAAGTGCAGTTTAATTCCTTTTCTATTTCAAGCCAGGCAGCGGCTTTTTCGTTGGCAAAAACTCTGTCTGTCGATTTGTTTTCAATCACATCTCGGTGTTTTACAACAATTTGCAAAAGAATTTCCACCTCCGCAGGGTTAAAATTAGCACTTATTTTTTTCTCATTAATATCCATTACCTATTATTATTTTTGTCACACAAATCGAACTTTACGTTTAGAATTAAGGTAACAGTAATTTGGTTTGACATTTCGTGCTCAATCGCAATGACTTATTAACGTAAATGGTTCACAATGACACTCAATTAGTGGTTTAACTAAACCAAGTTTACATATGGACTGTGAAAACGAAAACTAGTTAAGCGAAGTTTATTTTCAATCCTACACTTAGCTAAGCCCAGGATTAAGCTGCCACTGTGAAATTGGGCATTAGAGTTGAATCTTATTAATATAATTTCATAATGTCAAGCTTGGTGTTATTGATTTGAATCATATGACTAATTTGATTTGATGCCGAGTCTGTTGTGAACATTTTTTTTTTTGTTAGGGGTTAATATTAAGGACACTTCTGCACATTCAATGGTTTTGTTTTTCTTTTGCTCTAAGCTGGTGCCTATTGGGAGTAGTTATATATAAATCCATTACTGAAAAGATGAAACCCTAGACTAGAATCCAAATATAAAGACCCATTTCCAAAACAGCATCCTTTATCAGAAAACAATTTCCAAGCTAAAGCTTGTCTCCCTGTTTGAAAATTCAATTTGGCTTAAAAAGCATTTGGCAACATCAATTAATGGCTTAGCCAAGTTAATATGTTCGAAAAAAATAAATTCAATGAAAACACACCCTTTATCTAAAGAGTCATCCGAGAATGCTGGTTTATTTTTATTTTTTTACATTTTCTCCTGTTATCCTTAATCTTGTTTCAGTCACATTAAGGGTTAATTTTCGTCTGCTTGGTTACCATTGTTTGTTTTTTAGTTCTCTGGAGGGAACCTTTTCCAAAATTTCCATCCGTCAATAAATCTTCCATTCGATTGTGAAAACAAAGGCAGATTTTAATTCTCCCATAGTGCTGCACTATATAGGCCCCTTTGGTCGCTTAATTCACAGTTGCCGTTTTCGGAAAGCAAAAGAAACCCATTTGCAATGGAGAAGAGTTCGATGTGGGTTTAATACTATGAAACAGATAAAAGCCATTGTTCCTTTTTTTTAGTTTTAAGGGCAGGAGTTGCAAATAAGTGGTCGTTATGTTATTTTAACTTTTTCGCTTTAGAGATTTGACTTTCTGTTGCCATAGAATGAACAGCGTCTGTGTTCCTTTGTTATCGACTAATTGACAATATTAAAAAATGTTGATGGTTTGTACTCAAATTATAAATTAAGGCTTAAAGTAGCAGAACGAAAGGCTCTATACTTTAATTGTCAGATTTCACACTCGAGTTTAGTAACTTATTTAAGCGCGCACTAAATTAACGTAGAATAATTATACGCTGGTAGGGTGATATGTGAAAATTGAGAAAATTAAGTTTCTAAGAGAATTTACAGATATGTACACATACAGTAGGTACAGTAAGTCCACTTCCACGGCAGCCTAAATGGTGGCGTCAGGCAAAATTGTTAAGTGTTATCGCTATACCAGTGAATACATACCTTCGTCGCTATGCCTCTGTAAATCAAATATTTATTTTTATTGTACCCTGACCCTCCACAGGTCGAAAAAGGTATATTCACTATTTAAGCCTTAAAACAAACTTTAGTTTCGACTTTTACGTTATCGAATCTCGGAGAATTGCGAAATTTGTATGAAAAATGCAGCTACTGTGACATTCTTATCTTTAGAGTCGACGCTAAAAATTGTTACCAATTTGTCATTACATTTGTAACTCCAAGAAGGAGTCACCGGGGACCCCATAAAGCATATTCTGAATCGATTTAGCCATATCCGCTTGTCGGTCTTACTGTCTGTAGGCTACCTGATTCTAAATATATAATATACTTTATAGGTTCTCTGATCACTCCTTCTTAGGTCTACAATTACAATGTAATGACAATGTGAATATACCTTCCTGGTGGCGGGTATAAAACCATCAATTTAGACAAGGCAGAATCGGAAAAGAGAGCCTTAACTACGCACGAAGAGTGAATAGAGAAGAACATTGGTTTCTTCAGAGGAAAAAGGAAGAGCACCAAAAGCACGCGGTCGAGGACATATAGGCAACGCTGCAGGAAGCAACATTCAACAGTATAAGGGTTTGGGTGGTGTCTTAGGTTGGGAAGTCTGAGCTTAGCTAAGTTTGTTAACTAGTCTAATAAAGGCGTGACTCCAGAAGTTTCATAAAGAAATCTATTTCTGAAGCCTGAAGATCTTCTGTATTTCCCCGTGCATTTTCTAAGTATGGTTCTTTCAAATCTTTGGAGTTCCTGGACGACTGTCGGTGATATTTGAAACCAGAGCAAAACCGTAAGCGGGCGGATAAGTGTTTTGTACATTAAGAGTTTGGTTTTGGCTTCAACGGAGGAGGAGTTAGGGATGGTTCTCAGTTTTGCACTTGCAGATTTACATTTGTTTAGGGACTTTCTGACATGATACTTAATTTTCCATCTTTCGTGAAGTAATAGACCCAAGTAGGTTATGGCCGTTTTCCTTGGAATGATAAATCCCTCCACAGTGATATGCAGCTGCTTACTTTCTCTCACAGAAAGATGATGACCTTTTGTGGATGCATTTCTGAAGCAAATAAGTTCGCATGGATATTTTTAGACTGATACCCCACGATTTAAAATAAGGAAGTATTATTTCGAGGTGTTTTTTGATGCCGTAGAGGGCAATATGAGGACTTTCGTGGGAGTCATATAATATGGTGTCATCAGCATAAATTATTGTATCGAGCTCGAGGTTTGAACACGTGACGGAAAGTCATGGAGGAAAATGTTAAAAAGTAGAGGGCCTAGTATAGAACCCTGGGGGACTCCTGAAAATACTGGTATGAAGGGGGATGTGTCAACTTCAAAGTGGATATAAAGGCAACGGTTTGCAAGAAAGCTGACGATTATTTTGGTGAAAAAAGTTGGAAAGTTCAGGGGAATTAATTTTGAAAGCAAGCCGTCATGCCAAACAAGATCAAAGGCTTTAGTCAGGTCTAAGGCGCACGCAACGGTGCATTTTTTTTTCCTGAGGTTATTGAAGATTATGTTCCGTATGTCTGAAAGGGCGTGTTCAGTGGAGTGTTTTTTTTTAAAGCCGTATTGTCTAAAGGGGATGTTGCTGTGCTCAGATATGAAATCTTCGATTTTAAGATAAAGTACTCTTTCCAGAATTTTCCCTATATTTGATATCGTAGAAATGGGTCTAAAGTTTGCTATGTCATTGGAATTAATTTTTTTTTAATCCGAATAAGTTTGGCTTTCTTCCAAAAAACAGGGAAGTAGCCATTATTTATACAGTCGTTGATGATAGGAGCTAGAAATTGAGGGATTGTAGGTAAGAATTTTTTAATTATAAAGTTTAAAATTTTGTCTGGTCCTGAAGATTTTTTGCTGTTGAAATTTAGGATAATGAATGCAATCAGTTCGATTGTGGCGAATTCTTTAGCGGATGTGGAGGATGAGTTATTGTTATGGGAGAATTCGGTTAATACGGTATTTGAATTCCACGCCAGGAATGAGCTATTGCGGGTTAGAACCTCCAAACAATGTTCAGAATTAAATTGAGGTATGTTCCGGGAGTACAGATTCGTGTACAATTTTTCAAAGGCTGTTCGTTTTTCTTGAGCACAATTCTGGATGGGACTAGAGAAAAGCTGAAACAATTGGTCAATTTCCACATTTTCAAGGTTTCTGTCAATTGGAATCTGGAGGGCACTGAGTATGTGAAAGATCATTGTTAAAAGACTCCCAGTTCGTATTTTTAGATGAATTTAAAAGTGGAGGATCTGATAGAAGAGGAGATATGTTACCAGTCTCTATTGCAAGGAAGACTGAAAAGTGGTCGGAGAAGGGGTCCAATGTAAGACAATTAATATTACGCGCAGCGTTCTGAGTGCACCACAGTAACATATATAAAAATTTGTAAAAAGCTCGCTAGGTACATTATCACATAAAAGTCGGTAGAATAAATGAAACTCTGTTGTTGTTAATGTAATTCTTTCAAACAATAATTCATAGACTAAAACTCTGTTTGGTTTCAGATTAATCGAGGGAAGACCATTGTTTTGCCAACCGATGAGCAATGAAAATTTTTTAGGCCTCTTTCCCCCAGCCGTCCAATAAATATCGGGAAACGCAATCCGATTAAAAATGTGTCAAAAAAACTTACTTATTTCATGTTCATCCACTAAACTAGACCAATTCTCTAGCCATCCAAAAAACTATACAAACTGAAAAGAAGGTGGTTCAAAAAGAGTCCCTTCGACTTTATATAAACTTTGGAATTGTTAACTTTATCAGTTTCCTATGAGACATTCACCTCATAATTTTAAAGAGCTTATGCATAAATCAGGATCAATGTGATACACAAATGTGATAAACAACGAAATGTGGTGGCAATAACATAATTTTTGTATAATAGAAAATTTCCAGTTTACTGCCAGTGAGCCCGCATTTCATTACCAAAGTCCCATAAAAGAGGAATTTTTAATTTGTAATTCGGTTGCTGGCATCGCTAACAAGCTAGAGAAACTTTAATGTCATCTTTAATAGTTTATGCGTTGAGTAAGTTCACTTTTGGCATCTAACTAACATGAGTCCACCAACATGCACAGCATTTGGCTACCGCATCAGCTAAAATCACCACTATCCCAGCAAACCACTTTTGCCACAACGTGGACATGGATAAGAATTTTGCATCCATTTTCAACTTGAACTTACTTCGCCCAACAATCTGGGTGTGTACGTGTTGTATGTGCATATAAATGCCCTTTATTTTGGTTCCGCTTTATCCTGGGCATCCCCCCACCGCATCATCCCTGATGGTAGTTTCTGATTAAGTATTTAGGAGGCTGGTCACGTACCGGACAGTGGACTTCATCGGGTATCGGATATGACAAGAGTGTTCTCTGAATTTCCCGGAAACTTTACTCGCTGCTCTACTTGTCGAGCGACAAAATTTAAGGAGCAACTTCCTTGCCCGGTTTTGTCACAGTTCTATGATTTTATTTTTATTATCCTCTTTCTTTTGTATTCCCAAAATGGGTTACACTTTTATAGAATAGCTTATGGTGTCGTGTGTCGTCCCGTTCAGCTCTTCAGTGGTGGGTCGTGCCTCGTCTACAAGTCCATAGAGGAATAGTGTCGCAGGTAATGAGTCGCGTGTTTTCACTTGGAGTTCTCAATTGTACTTGTATAATTTGATGCAGAATTTTATTGTGTCCTCAGCACAAGACTGCGAGGCACACGATAACCAAGTGTAAATGAGGTCGTGGTTTCTCGTTGGAGCTTAGTATATTCATATTGAGCATGTAGTACATTTTCAAAATGGTTTATTAAATTATTGCCAACAGCAAACAGAGTGGAGTGTGACTTTTCAGAGTTAAGTTAAGAGCTGTTGCATGTGTATCGTACGTAAAGCGGAAACTCTGTGCAAGATTAAATTGAATTATAGGGTTATTAACACCCCCATTGGATGATCGATAACGCTAAAGGTAAGTAAGGTGATTTATTACGTTTCCTTTTATTAGTAAATATGTCCGCTGAATTAATTAAAAAAAAACCTGCAGAACCTGCCATCGAATTTATTTATAGAGCCCGTCGCGTGGCACCCTTCAATTTGATTTTAATAATTTAGTACTTATTATTCGATATGTTTTAGGCAAAAATGTTATCGTCCATGACCATGGTCCACATACTAAAAACCAAGTGTAAGGCGTGGGAAATTAACCTTTTCGTGGGAATGTTGACGGTCAAAAACCATCGCATGGCAAAAAGGGAAAAAATTCGGCTCTTGTGCTATTTCGTGAAAAGTTATATCAACATAAAGAAGAACCAAGGTTAGGTTAGGTAAGGTGGCTGTCCCAAAGGGGACACACTTAGACCATAGTTTTGGTCCATTGTGATACCACAGAAGGGGGGGGGGGAAGCGGCCAGAACGGGCGTTACCCTGGGAATTCTTTTGTTACTTGCGAATTTGGGTTTCCTACCTAGTTGAGAGGTTTTGGGTAGTGACTGAGGCAGTCGGAGCTTTTGAAATTTTGCATCACCTGGTTACGGCTTGGTCTTTGGGTCAAGGTGGAGGGCAGCCGTAACGGTCTGCCCCCTGCCTATTGCCTCTGACGGGGTTCTCTAACTATAGAGGTGAGATTGGTTGGTGTGATCAGCTCATCCATTTGGCGGTTAGTCTTCAGAAACAGACAGAGAGTGACCGAAACAGTCTAACCCCCCGCTAGTAGCCTCTGACAGTCCGTTGCTAAGGAGGGTGGCTGGTGCAGATCAGATTAGTCTACCTACAGAAACACACGAAGATGGGTGAGATGTGTGTTGCTAATCAATGAAGCCAATTCGACTTTGTAACAAACTTGCTGATGCCGCAAATATCGGTACGGGACAAATCGCTCAGGTCCTCAAAGAAGTAAGCCCCTAAGGTAGTCATGCGTAAGGTGGCAAGAGCTGGGCAGGAGCAGAGGAGGTGAATGGTGGTCTCCTCTTCCTCCTCGTCCATGCAGCTTCTGCAGAAATCGTTGTAGGGTGCTCCCATTCTACGGGCATGTCTACCTATCAGACAGTGTCCTGTTAGTATTCCTACGACGGAGCTAATTTTGCTTCTATTAATACAAAGGAGTTGTTTAGTTCCTCTGACATCTAATTTTGGCCAGATTTGTCTGGATGTTATACAGGTGTTAATACTGTTCCATCTATTGTTGGTGATTTTTAATGCTTCCTCGAGGAGCAGGGTTTTTACTGATTGCAGTGGAGCGTGCGGTTCTTCGCTGTTATCAGTTATATTGAGGCCGCTGCCTTGTCTGGCTAATTCATCCGCCTTGCAGTTGCCGGGAATGTCACTGTGACCTGGAACTCAGCACAGGGTGACTGAACATCTATCCGCAATCTCGTTAAGAGATTCCCGGCATTGTTTTACCAACTTTGATCTGGTTGTTGGTGTAAGAAGAACCAATATTCACACAAATTTTACCCTTAGATCGTAGGCAAATATATAATTTTTTTTTTATTCCGATGGTTGTGGTCCTTTGTTCTTCGTTGGGCTTAGAGTTTCATTGTTTGTTGAACCAGGCTTTGTTCAAATCAAATGTTCCCGATAAATTGAGAATCAGATGGGAACCAGATGACAATACAATAGACACTCGATATAGTAAACAAATAAAAACCAGGCCTGTTCACTATATCGAAATTGTTCATTATTTCGAGTGGGAGTTTTTAAATGTTCAATTAATATAAATAAACATATACCTAAGTTTTTATTTCAAAACACTAAAATAACAAACAAAAAAAATTGTATTCGGTAATATTTAAAAAAACACAGAGATGAAAATATTTTTTTGAGGAACACAGGGATAAATAATACATGTATAATTTTTTTCAATAATGAAATTTTTAAAAAATAATTTGTCACCTTGATTTCTGTCTTATTCGCCTTCGTCGAAGACTAACCGCCACCTGTAGGAGCTGACTGCATCAGTCGACTTCATTTCGACAGTCGTCAGAGGCAATAGACGGGGGTTAAACTGTTTCGGTCACCCTTCGTCTTTTTCTCCCTGAGCGACAAACTCTAACCCTTTTTCGGTACCAAGCAGTATTGCTTCAATCAAGCTCTTCTGGTCAACACCAGTCTTTGCCTCGTGGACGGGTTGTCAAAGGAAATAAACGGGGGCAGAGTGCTACCATTACCCTCCATCCTTTTCTTCCAGTAGACACCCCTTCCACTGACTTTTGGTCAAGCAGAAGAACGGATTGATTCAAGCACCCATTTCTGCCATGCATCAGTCTCTCTCTCCTCAGTGGTTGATTGTCAGAGGAAATATACAGCGGGTAGACGGTTACCCTCCATCCATACCCGAAGACAAACCGCCAACAGGAGATGCTAAATGCAAACATTTTTAACCAACTGAGTTGACTGCTTTAGCCATCATTATGACCTCCTAGCACAGTATGATGCACGGAGATACCTACCTCTCTTTAAAAGAAATTCGTATGTAGCAATAGAGTTCCCATCCCACCTGTTATGTTCTGGCCACTTCCTGTGTTCTGTGTTTTGGACACCCACCTAACCTAACCTCCATAACTAAAGTAAAGGGTGATTTTTTAAGAGGTTTAGAACTTTTAAAAAAAAAAAAACACAAAAAATTCGAAAAAATGAATGAAATATTTATTTGAATCGATAGTTTGAACCTTGCAATTTAATGTTTAAAGATAATTTCATGCAAATGTTGACCGCGGCTGCGTCTCAGGTAGCCCATCCGCTGAGTCCAATTTTGGCATACTCTTTCACACATATCGGCCGGTATCTCACGAATGAATGCATGGATGTTGGCTTCCAGTGCGTCAATCGAAGCGGGCTTGTCCCTATACACATTAGCCTTGACATATCCCCACAAAAAATAATCTAATGGTGTCAAATCGCACGATCTAGGCGGCCAATTGACAGGCCCGAAACGTGAAATTAACTGTTCACCAAACTCGCCTCGCAATTGCGCCATTGTTTCGCGTGCTGTGTGGCATGTGGCACCGTCTTGTTGAAACCACATATCATGCAAGTCAAGAACTTCCATTTCGGGCAAAAAAAAGTTTGTTATCATCGCTCGGTAGCGTTCACCATTGACAGTAACGCTGCGATTCGCATCATCTTTGAAGAAATATGGCCCAATAATGCCGCCGGCCCATAAACCGCACCAAACAGTGGCTTTTGCGGGATGCATTGGTAGCTGTTGCAATGCTTCTGGCTGATCTGCACTCCAAATGCGGCAATTTTGCTTATTTACGTAGCCATTCAACCAAAAATGAGCCTCATCGCTGAACACAATTTTTCGATAAAAAAGCGGATCCTCGGCCAGCTTTCCAAGAGCCCATTCACCAAAAATTCGGCGTTGTGGTAGGTCGGCTGGCTTTAGTTCTTGCATCAGCTGTATCTTAAAAGGCTTTACGTCCAAATCCTTCCGCAAAATTTTCCACGTAGTGCTGTAACAAAGGCCTAACTGCTGGGAACGGCGCCGAATCGACATTTCGCGGTCTTCTGTCACACTAGCTGATACGGCCGCAATATTTTCTTCACTACGCACAGTACGTAAACGTTTTGGTGGTTTAATGTCCAACAAACCAAAGTAAATTTGGTGCGAAATTTGGTCACAATCTTCCGAATAGACTGCTCAGAAGGTCGAGAATGCCGATCATAAAATGGAAGCAGCGCGCGATGAACATTTCGAACCGAGCACGAATTTTGATAGTAAAATTCAATAATTTGCAAGCGTTGTTCATTTGTAAGACGATCCATGGTTAAATTGCAAACCAAACTGAAGCTGTTTGACAGTGACACAAGGTACTAAACACACGTCAGGTGTCAAAACCAGTGTTGCCAAAACCAAACCAGCTAAAAAATCACCCTTTATAAAAAAAAAGAAATGAACTGTAAATTGTTCTAAAAAATAGTTGACTTCTAGGGCGATTTGCAAAACTGGAACATTTTTCATCGAATTATGAGAAAAAAAGCTAGTTCACTATATCGAAATTTTCATAGTTCACTATTTAGGCCTTCCGCACACGACTCGTATCGTCATCGTCACATTATGAATTTGCCGTGCAGCTACGATAACGATAGGCGTATTAAAAGCAGGACTGGGGTATTCAGGGTCTTATATAGAGTCTTCGTAGTGTTTCTCGACAAGGTCTTACTAATCAATTTTCTTCTTCGCTTGATTTCTGATGTGATGTCATTTTCAGAGTTAATACCGGAGCCGAGGTAGACAAAGTCCCGAACTACTTCAAAGTCATAGCTGTCTATCGTGACGTTCTGTCCGATTCGTCGATGTTGTGTGTCGCTTCTTGTTGACAGCATATATTTTGTTTTGCCCTCATAGTGGTAAAACCCATTTTCGGCGTCTCTGTACTGTACCTCGCTGTGTTCTGCCAATGATGTCGATGTCGTCAGCGTATGCCAGTAGTTGCACAGACTTTTGGAAAATTGTGCCCCTGGTGTTGGCTTGCGAGTTTCGTACAATTTTCTCAAGAATGATATTGAAAAAGTCACATGACAGCATATCACCTTGTCTAAATCCTTTTTTGACATCAAAGGTCTCGGTGAGATTGTTTCCGACCTTCCGTTCTCCATCGTCATTCTGCACAATCTGACAAGTTTGGCAGGGATGCCAAAGCTAGACATGGCTCTGTATAGCTCGTCTCTGTAAATACTGTCATATGCGGCTTTAAAATCGATAAATAGGTGATGAATATCGATTTGGACTTCTTGGGTTTTCTCCAGGATCTGCCGTAGTGTGAATATTTGGTCGGTTGTGGACTTTCCGGACCTAAAACCGCACTGATAGGGTCCAATCAGTTCGTTGACAAATGGTTTCAGGCGTTCACTTCACATAGTACGGCAGACAAGATTTTGTAAGGAGACTGATGCCTCTATAGTTGGCGCAGTTTAGAGGGTCGCCTTTCTTATGGATCGGCAAACAATGCTGAGGATCCATTCATCAGGCATACTTTCCTCTGACCAAATTTTAGAAACGAGTTGGTGTACCTATATATAACCATAAATAGCCAAATCCCGCAATAGAATTTTACCTAAGTTATTCACATTAAACGGAAGCACCACGATGCATTAATGAAACAGCCATCAAACTGAGGAATACACTTGGCCCAAAGTACACCAATACCCCCTATATGAACGGCTCTAGCAAACAAGTTTCGATAGAGCACTTCACACTTGCATAGCATAGTCTGATAATAACGATCTCTTAATTTTCACATCTCCGCCTGGTATCGTATATGCGCGCAGACTTAAAATGACAGCGAAAACTTTCTTTCCCCCCGAGGCACTTTAATGCTTAACTCTTGCCAAGAAATAAAATCAAGTCTCACCGAACCCGTGAACAATAAAGAAAAGAGGTGAGGAAAGTTTATTTTTCTTGTTTTAAATAATGAAAGAGGAGTCATCTTAATCGTGCCTTTTTCACCGCCTCCAGTCGCCACCAAGGTTCATTCCAATAATGCCTTGCAACGACAAAAGATGCCACACATTTTTACTCTCACTACAGGATTTGAACTTTAAAAACGAATTCGAAGGAGCACACGTAAGTTAGATACGCGTATACCTACCTACCTACAAGATATAGCATATCTTTTGGGTAAACATTTTCAAGAAGTCGTTTGAGTACCATCTTCCCTTAGGCGTTAGGCCATAGTTCGCTACTCAGTACCCCTCTTCTTTAGAAACTTGAAACTGACACAAATTTCAAGAAAGCAAGAAAAAGGCTAAAGAAAATAAATACATCGGACAGGGGGAGGGAAGGCAACGAAATCTTTGAAATTCCAAGGATGTGGAAGTTAGATCTGGAGGAAAACTCTTCAACTTTAAATTTTGTGCACTTGAGGTGAAGCCAAGCCATTACTTGATTGAAATTTTCTTGAGAAAATTGTGTGTGCCACTGGTGCTAGTGGCTGTACTGAAAGTAAACTCTTTCAGTTCCAAGGTGTTCTTTAAAGGTTTATTTTTTCAGTGTGTTTTTCTCTTCTTACTTCCTTTTGGTTGTTCTAATTCGTATTTCTTCTGATGGAGCGGTTTCACTCGGATGCCTCCAAGTTGGACTGGAGAATTGAAATTGATTGCAAGTGTTCGTGGATCTTACCCTTAAGTATTTTGTGTACTTCTTTGGCGCTTGAACGGATTTTCATTCTTCTTTTTGGCTCAAACATGCGAGATGTGGTGCACGAGAAGAGGTTCACTCAGACGATTCGATGACCAGGTGCCCGCTGTATCTTGTAATGGATCAATAGTTGAGCATCCAGTTTGAAGCAGGTGACGTTCTTGGGATAGAAAAGAAACTTTTACGGTCAAGGGGAGAGATTTGTTGGAAAATTTGAGTGAATGAATGAGTCCTGAGATGGATAGATACTTGAAATGAAAAAAGTTTGATTTCAATCGATAGAGAGACGGACAGATTGCTACAGTAATCGTATGTTACCAAGATAAGTTGATTATCGAGCAAACAATAGTAGATAGGTAACTTTCAAGTATTTTTAACTTTTCTTATATGATTGCGGGTCTAGTCCATCAACATCATCAGTTTCAGTTGTAATCATTTTGAAAGGCTTTCGGTATGTAAAATATGTTTAATAATTTCGATGCTGTCAACAATTCGGCTAAGTGACAAAGTCGATACGATCTTTGATATGAAACAAGGCCATAAAAACATACCTAGTTCACAGGTGGTTCTAAAATGGAATGTGGGCTGCTTCTTAATAAAGCGACACCCAGACAAGATATGTAGGTATAGCTATATTCGTCGGCAGCTCGTTTCGACAACGTCTTCGTCAGAGAATCTTAAGGATGGCAGGAAGACACTTGCCCAGACTATAGTCGAGAAATAGCCACATATTTTTTTTTAAACTGGTGGTTTGTTCGACGTTAAAAAACAAGAAAAGTATAAACCCTGGTTTTCAAAAACTGAAAAACGTACGTTTATTTTACGGTCAACATAATCATCCATCTGAGCAAGGTATTCATAGCACGGTGAATCGTTTTCGCACCACGAACACTAGTGGATAAATATAATACGCATCCCCAAAGACGACAAACAGTGTGAACAGAAGACGTTATTGCATTTGTGGAGCGCATCAGTGTTGAGGAGAATCCAAATGCTGTGTCGTTGTGTACAGCAATTGGAACTATACTTTGTAGAATATTTTACAGAAAGATTTAGGCTTAAAAGCTTAAAAGATCCAGCTTGTGCAAGAGTTGAAACTGCGTTACCATTATACGCGTCGGCGTGGTTGGTTCGGTGAATAGGCCACAAACACGATGCAGCTTGATCCTCATTTCTAACGCCAAATTTTGTTCTCCGATGAGGCCCATTTTTGGTTAATTGGACATGTAAAATTAGAGTAGTGAAAACCCAGAAGCCTTTGTCGAGACGCTCTTTTATCCATTAAAACTCACTGTTCGGTCTGCTCTATGGGCTGGTAGAATTATCGGTCCATATTTCTTTAAGGTCGATGCCGGTCAGAATGTTATCGTCAATGGAGAACGCTATAGGAACATGATTTCTGACTTTTTCGTTCCTCAGTTGAATGATATTGACGTAACAGAGCTTTGGTTTCAACAAGACGGCGCAATTTATCATCATCAAATTTATTGCGCGTAATGGACCTGTGAACTGGCCTCAACGATCCTGTGATATCGCACCTTTAGATTAGATACTTTCTTTGCGATACGATTTGGAAGTCAACATTTGGGTTGCAGGAAATAATGCCCCAAATTTGGGGTGTTATTTTATAATGAAATAATACCCCAATTTTCATTAGAAAATATAGCCCCAAAAAAGGAAATAAGACCCCAAATTTTATTAATAACTAGCGGAGCCCGTGTATACACTTCGTAGTGCAAAATAGTTAAAAAGATGAACTGTTTTTATTGTAATGCTCTGTGGTACACACAATTTTTTGTTTTTCCTGAAATCGCATTGCCTAGACCTAGACAATATTATTGACTTTCAGGACAATGCATTATTCACATCAATGTTACAAATTTTGGAATTTTTCCAATTCCAAGACTGTCGAAGAAGCTGTACCCGCCCGGGTTTGCCCATGCACAGGAATTGCATTGTTTAGGTCTTAGGTAATAGTGTTGTTTTGTAAAATGCGAGAAATGAGAATAAATCGACTTGCTGGAATTTTCTATCTGCCCAAACCTGAAATAGAGCAATACGTACAAATCAAAAAAAGGGTAATGAAAATCGGCCTAGCGGTTATCGAGATATAACGTCATCGAGTTTCAGCCCATAGAAGATATTTTTTGTATGTATAAGATTTTTAATGTTTTTTTTTTTGTGTGGGAGGTGCCACGCCCCTTTGTCCAATTTTGAGCAAACTTCACAGGACCACTCCAGGGCCAATAACTAAGATCATCTGTATGATTGAACTGAATCAATTTGGTAGTTTTCGAGATATAAGATTTTGAATTTGTATACCCTCCACAGGAAGGTATATTCACATTGCCATTACGTTTGTAACGCCAAGAAGGATTCACCGGAGACCCTATAAAGTATATATGTATATTCTGAATCAGGATCATATTCTGAATCGATTTAGCCATGTCCGTCTGTCTGTCTGTCTGTCTGTTGAAAGCACGATAGCGTCCAAACGAATCGACTTAGGTGAATGAAACTTTGTGAAAGGACTATTTAAACCGTCGTCAGGTTAGTATTGAAAATTGTCTATGTCGGTAAAGTAGTTCGGCTGCCTACCATACAAAACTAATATTAGACACATACCTACTAACTCGCATGGCAAACATTTTGTATGACTTTTATGCAGTGGAGGGTATCAAATCATGATAACACTTTTACTAGTTTTTTGTATGGACGGTGCCACGCCCCTCTGTCCAATTTTGACCAAACTTCACAGAAACCGTATAGGAACCAACCAAAGATGTGTGAAAGTTTGGTTAAAAACGGTAAATGCGTTAAGGCGTGAATCGACGACAAACATTTTAGGGCTCAATTTTTATATATATAGAAGATCGTTGCTGTTGTTTCCTGTATAATTTGTTGGGGCTTTATTTATTTTTTTTGTTGGCCTTATTTTATTGGGGCCTTATTTCGCAGAGCCCAACATTCTATGTATATCCCCTAAAATGCTGATAAGGTGATCTTTCACACGGCCAAAACTACTGCGCACCTGTCCTTTTCATCTGGCCTCTTTTCGAACTGCATTTGTTCAGAGACTCTTCTTTACATACCAAGTCAACTATAGCTGGTGATTTGATGAAACGAAAATTGCTGCGCTTGATATTTCGAAAGTATTTTTGACAGAGTTTGGCATCAAGGTCTTTCGTCGAAAATGTGTGCCAATGGTATCGACGCGTTTCTTTATCATTTCTAATCCATTGAGATTAGAAACTACCTTTCTGCCTGTTTAATTCGATTCGATGTGTTGGACTGTTAGAAATGTGCAGTGCAGCATATAAATGCTGGCAGTCTCCAACGCAGTCTTTTGTCTCCGACACAATTTCCCATATTTATTACTCCAGAAGAATATTGCTATTTGTCAACCGACTGATTGTACTTAAATGGGACTGTGCATTTCAGATTTAGTCAGTTGATGTTACATAACGTGTTATCGTGGAAATACTTCCATCAAACATCTTGACCATTAAGCTACAGAAGACCTTCGACATGGGCTTGCTTTGACTTGAATTTAAAAGAAAGGTATAGTGGATAGTTAGCAATAATTATAGTTAAAACGTTCGTATGTTAAGTACAAAATGTGAATGTAAACTTTATGCGAATATGTAGATAGTAGATTTAAGCTATAACCACAAATCCAATTAATCATTATAAGTTTAAGCTAACTTAAACTGAATGGTCTTAATTTGAAAAGTCCTCGTCAACATTTGTATTTGAAATCCATAGCAAATTTTCGGACACAGAATAAATGCTTTTCTCTCGGGACTACTTTTGTCAGCCCATCTGCTGCCATCAGTTTGAAGATAAATTGATGTTAACTGCACCCTTTTCAATCGTCTGCCTGATGAAATGGCACTTATAATCCTTAGGCTTGGTTCGTGACTGCTTGTCCCATTATATTTCGCAATTTGTTGTGCACTCTGGTTGTCGCAATTAATTAACGTAATGTAACGCTTAGTCGTAGATCATCAATGTGCTTCATTGTAGATAGTGCAATATACTCCGCTTCTGCATTAGACTTTATCACAGTTTGCTGCTTTTTAGAGATTTAGTTAAGAGCAGTACTTGAAAACATAACACGGTTTGAGATTTGTTGTCATTCATAATCATCCGCCCTTTTAGCATCAACATAGCCTTTTGCAGGTCAATTCGATTTTTGATAGACTAATATCGCATCAAATCGAAAAGCATCAGCATTTGAATGCTTTGGAATTTGAGCAAAATGTTTTAGGTAAGCTCCTAAATCTGTAGGCAATGTCAGGTTGATTGAACACAGCAAGTTGCACCAAGGATCCAAATAATTCCTGGTACCGTCAAACTGCCTAACATTGACTGGGGGGGGGTAACTTTGACCAAAAGTAAACCAACTTTTTCTATTCACGTAAACGGCCTCTGGTATAAGTTAGAATTATAATTATGGTTTTATACTGAGCACTATTTGTTCACAGATGGCAGAAAAAAAGATTGAGAGAATAGGGACAATTCTCTCTATGTGGCAACTAATGCAATGAATGTCGTCTCTGTTGTACTTTTTGTGTACTCCAAACTTTAATTTTTTTCAGCCTTATAAGAATAGTTTTTCGTTTACATTTTAGGACTACTAAGTAGTTTAATATGTTTTCTTTCAAAAATATATAATTTTTGGGACAAATATCAAGCTGAATATTGTTTTTGAGATCAATTTGGAAATTATGTTAGAATTTATGAGTAAACGGCTAACTTTGACCGAGACCTTTCAAACTTTGACCGGGTGGTCAAAGTTAAACGAGCATAGTGGCTAACATTGACCACTTGTTTTTGCGCCGTTTTATAGGCTTATCCATATGTAAATAAATAAATAAATCGTTGGCGCAACAGGTCTAGCATCGTCCTAGGGCTAGCATCGCACAACTATTCGTTTGTGTAATTTTTTTTTTTATTTTTGGGACGAATGGAAGGCAACCACTATACAATACATCGTCCGTCTGTTGGTCCATCCATAACTCGAGAACCATTTATCCGATTTTTCAGAATTTTGACCGATTCATAGATTTGTTGCCCATTAGAACTAGAACTACTCTTGTCATAAAGACACCCTTCGGATCGCGACAGGTTGCGTAGGGAGGGGTAAGAGTAAAGCGGTGGCAGGGATCTCCGGCTCTATTCGGCCGATTTTTAACAAATTCCGGATCAATAGATGTTAATTTAGGAGGGTAAGTGGGGAGAGGTAAAGTGGCCGAGTGGTAGGACCTATCTGTGGAACTACTCGGCTGAAGTTAACATTTCTTTCAACTTTGATATGGCGACAACTACGGGTTCAGTATAGGTTACTTAAGGAGGGTGGTAAAGTGGGTAGGGTCTATCTGGATCTATTCTTCCAATTTTAAACATTCTTTCAGTGTTGTAATGGTGTCACCCACCGGAGCAGTACATGTATGTACCTATGTTACTTCAAGACGAAAAGGAGAAGTAAAGGGGGAATATGCTGATTTTAAAAATTATTTTACTTTAGTATTGTTTTAATCGACTCCAATGCCTAGAAGAAAATTGTTGCTTTATGAGTCTGAAGACTTTTTATTTTTTTTTAATTCAGTATTATGTAGATATGTGTTTTATAAATTATTTCCTAACTTAAGTTTATTTTTTATAACATTCTAACAAATTTAAAAGCTTTGTGAAATAATATCAGTTAATAAAATAAACTAAAGTTAAATAAAACTACTTCAACTTATGATTTTTGATCAACAATAAACATGCCGGTCAAAGTTACCCAAAACCAAGTCAAACATTGACCACCCTATTTTTGTTAAGAAACTACCTCTACGTTTTTATTTAAACATATTTAAGCTTTGGAATACTAAAGTACAAAGGTAAGCCCCTATTCTGGTGTACTTTATTTCCCGCTCATGCAAAAAACGTAAATAATACAGCTATTTGAAATTTAAAAGTGGTCAATGTTAGGCAGTTTGACGGTACTTATGTATCTCGCAATACCAACACTATACCTTCTGTGAAAATTGGTTCCTTTTCAAGCTATAGTTTGACTTCCGAGGGATTAAATTTGGTTTAGTGCTTTGGAAATTGTGTTTGATATTATAGCTGTGTTCCACCTATGTTGCGCGTGCCAAGAAATTGTATTGCTTAAAGATGTTTTCGACTTTACTTACTTACTTAATCGGCTCTACGTCTACAGTTCGGGGCGAACCGAGGCCTCAGGTAACAAGCCTGTCCATTTAGGCCGGTCCTTAGCTAACTGCCTCCAGTTGTGCACTTCTTGTCGGTTGAGGTCGCCTTCGATTTGCGCGCGCCACTTATAAGGCGAGGTCTTCCTCTACTGCGTTGTCCCTCTGGATTAGACTCAAAGACTCTACGGGCCGGAGCATTTGTTCCCTGTCCAAGCCATATTAATATTAAACGACTGACTCGCAATTTTTTTTTGTCGATGTCGCTGTACAGATCGTAGTTCGTCAAATCTGCTTCTCCAAAGCCCGTCAAAGCAAACGGGACCGAACATTTTACGAAGAATCTTTCTGTAGAATGGACCGAGGATATTTTCATCCGCTTAAGATAGGGTAACTTCGGGCATTATGGCGCAGGGGGCATTATGGCGAACCTTGTAAATACATAACATCCGATTCGCTCATAATAAATTAAACGATAAGAAAACTTTAGTCTTCGTCAATCGCACGCCGGGTCAGGTTGCTGGGTTTACGCAATTTTTTTTGTGCAAGTTAAAAAATAAAAATAAAAAAAATTTTTATTTTGTTAGCCGTTATATTTTTGCCTATTTTTCAATTGTGTGGTGCTTGGTAAGTATACATCGCAGGTGTTTCGTGTGTATGGTGAAGCGAAGAGAAATGTATCTATTTTCGTTTGGTGGCATTAATAAGTAACGCGAAATGAACAACGGACATTTTTTTTATGTCTTGTGCAAACGCGCATTTTTTGTTATATGGCGCACTTGCTGTAGGGGCATTATGGCAAGAATGCGCCATAATGCCCTTATGAAGTTTACATGTATAGTGTCCGCCATATTGCCCCAATTGAAAATCATTTAAGTACAGCAATATTTTACAGTCAACTACCAATATTTTATCTCTTATTCCCATAGAAATGCTTATATGGGTGAAAAATCTGCATATATGTATAAATAAAAATTTTTTTTTACTTGGCTAAAGGACCATTTCATTACAAGAAAGCCTATTGGTAAGGTTGTTCTTGTACTCGACGGCCACTCTTCACATACTAATATTGAAATGCTTGACTACGCAGCTCAAAACGACGTTATCCTTTTCTGTCTTCCACCGCATACAACACAATTTCTTCAACCTTTGGACAAAGCGTTTTTCAAACCGTTTAAATCGTATTTTTTTGAAGCTTGCAATTTGTTTATCAGAACAAATCCGGCGAAAAAAATTAATAGATTACAGTTCGGCTAGCTATTGTCAAGTGCTTGGTGTAAAGCAGCTTCATCAAAAAATGCAATTTCCGGTTTCAGTTCGACTGGTATTTTTCCGTTCAACCCTCAAGTAATACCAGAATATGCGTACATTGACCAGCATTGCGAGAACGAACTAGCCGTTTCGACTGTACCCCCACCAACTCCACCTCCATTTCAAGATTCTACGGATGCAAGCGGAAGTCAGAAAGGTGCAAGCGATATTACCCCAGGGAAAATGCTGCAAATTATTTCCCCACTTCTATCTTGTTCAAAACCAGTCTTCAACCCAAGAAAACGAAAGGCAAGGGTCTTGACTTCGGTTAAAAATAAAATAAACGTCAAAAAGTCAAAAAAATGCGTATTAGAGAAGGGCAGATCGAAAACAAAGAAAGATAGAAAGAAGCGCGACCTTAACTCTTCGACTTCTGATGATGACACCATTGAAATCCAGTTAGCCGACGAGTCCGATGGGCCCGAAGATTTCGAAGAAAATATTTGTGCAGGTTGTGGGGAAGACTACAATATAACAACAAAAAAAGATGAATGGATGCAGTGCATTATATGTAGTTTTTGGTCCCACGACTCTTGCACTCATTAAAAACACTTGTGATAGTTGTGGCAAATCCAACCGCAAGTAAGTCATCACGCCATATTGCCCACTAGGGTACGCCATATTGCCACATGCATAGGGCATTATGGTTTTTTATAAAACATTTTTAACTTAATTTGTTTCTTCCTATTTCCTTGAATTTGTAGTTTTATTTAATTTGTTTTGGTTCTATGTTTCCTATATTTAATAAATCGTTTTGTTTTTTGATAAAAAAACTGTTCGTGTTAAAGTTATTTGGGAAAGAAAAAAAGTGCGCCATAATGCCCGAAGTTACCCTAGAGTCCGAGCTTCAGCACCATAAAGCAGGACTGCAATGATCAAGGTCTTACTGTTATACAGAATTTCCTTAGCTGTTCGGGATAGGGCTCTACCACTCAATTGCCTTCTTAGCCCAAAGAAACAGCGGTTGGCAAGAGTTATTCTTCGTTTAATTTCTTCTAAGATTTTGTTGTCAGAATTTATAGAAGGCAAACAAAGTCCCTCACGTGGATTGCGAATAAACAATCCGCGCCAAAAGTGTTTTCGTTCGCGGCAAATTGGAAATTTCGTTAAGTAAGTATTTAAATTGTTTATAAACTTGTTTTTTAATTTTAATGGGATAAGTATTTTATTCGCATTTCATAAATTCGTTCGTTCGTTTCTTATTTGAATGGTCCTTTAAAGTTTTAACTAATGGGGATAATCAAAATTCAAAAAAATCAAAATTCAAAATATATTAAGAAGTTTATGAACAGTTTCAATAAAGAAATTTCGTTTTCCAAACTCTTTTCCGCGAACGAAACAAAAGTTTTTTCGCAATCCACATCATTAAGCCGCGTTCCACAAATAGAAAATAAAACATTCGTTCAAATTTAACCTCAAATTAGAAATGCTGACCGTTCTTTTTAAAATCGAATCGAAACTCGCTAAATTTTAAGGAGTTCAGTCGGCAAATAAATGCCGAAAATCCTTTTTAAAATCGAAACTCGGAGAAGGTACATAAAAATAAACAAAAATAAATTGGCATATCCGAAAGGTGGAACCTTTGAAAATGCCGACTTGTATACATTCACAAGTTTGAAAACTTATACCTAATGAAAATCCAAACTCACTTCTTATTTTTTAACATTTTGTTCCGAGGTAATTTTTGAAAATTGCTCGTTTTTGCGGATTTTTTTTAAGTTGCTTAAATTTTCAGGTCCCAGCGATAGCTGGGATCGCAGCAGTTCTTTAGTTTATTAATCTGCAGTTGCAGCGTATATTTTTTTTTTTTTTTTTTGTAATGGGAATTCGCTGGAAGGAAAAATCATCGAAAGACATTGCAGAGCTATTACGCGAGGGATGCTTCTGCAATAGTGAGGGACTTTAACCCGATCTAAAAAAAAACTCCCAAGGGGACTGACTTTCGTCATCCCGAATTGATTGCACCTTAGTCGAACTAAACGGCAATTTATTTTTGATTCATTTTAAAAAAATTTAGAGGATAAATCCGACGTTTGCCGAATTTCTATACTTTTTTAGTTGAAAGTATTACCTACTTTCTTGGTCTTAGCTAAGATCGAGAGGTTTTACCCGCCTTAATCTCCTGATAATATTGTCAGTATTTAAAAGTTCTGTTATTTCTATGTTAACATGGTTAAGAAGTCTACTTTTATGCCTTCGGGCAACTTTTTTAATCTCTTCCTCAACCATTTCAATGTTAAGATCTCTATGTAGATCAGCGTTGCGTATGAACCAAGGTGCATTGACTATGTTCCTTAGTACTTTATTTTGGAAAACCTGAATTTTTTGCAAATTTGTTTGGCATTTACATGCCCACAACTGGATCCCGTAGGTCCATACTGGTTTTAGAACTTGCTTGTATAGCAATAACTTATTGTAATTTGACAGAGATGAATATCTCCCAATAAGCCAATACATTTTGCTGTATCGCATGTTCAACTCGTCTCTTTTTTTCTTTACATGCGCTTTCCAACGCAGTTTAGCATCTAGAGTCATGCCTAGATATTTGGCTGTATTTGAGTATTCCACTACATTGTTGTTTATGTATACTGGAATATTTGGTACGTTTTTATACGTAAAATTAATATGGACTGACTTAAGGTCATTTAATCTAATCTGTCATTTTTTTGTCCAATCAGAGATATTGTCTATTGCCCTTTGAAGCTTTTTTGTTGCTACTTCGACAGTTGATCCCACAGCAAGGACAGCTGGTTCATCAGCAAAAGTAGCTATAGTGGTTTCCCCACTTTCAGGCAAATCGCTAGTGAATAGAAGGTATAAAACTGGACCTAGCACGCTGCCTTGTGGTACACCAGCTTTAATTTCTCTTAATGTTGAGTACTCTGTCTCTTGTTTAATTCTGAAGAATCGATCCGATATATATGACTCCAGATATATATAGATATATATACTTGCAGCGTATATAAGTGTCATTATAGCAAGACTTTGATGACAACCCCACCAGGTGGCTATGCACACCATAGTCTCAAAAGTACACTATATCTTGACATTTATGGCAGCCTTGCCATTTAGTAAATTAAACGTTTACTGTCTTTAGAAAGCATTTAATAAACTATGGTTGAGACCGGGCAAAAGTGGAGGGGGTACTTCTCAATTAAAAAATAATTTCCCAAACGTTATTCGTCGACAATCGTGCGAGATAATGTTTTAAACATACTAAGGCAAATTCTTGGGGAAGGGTAAAGCCGGGCGGGTACAACTAATAGCCGATAACAATAATTGTATTAATGTGAACGTAATACAAATTTTCATCAAAATATTCTTCATGTGAAAATGTAGTCTTTATTTTTCTTTTCCTTTAAGGTGCACGCAGTGACTCAGTGGTTAGTGTGCTGGACTACTGTCCGAGGGGTTCCATGTTCGATCCCCGGAAAAACAAAAATTACATCTTAAGGTTTTTTCTACTGCTCCACATCTCGGGAACGTACGACAAACAACCGAGGATTCGACTGTCCTGAAAAAGCTTCTCAATTCAGCCGTTCGGAATCGCCATAAAATTATAGGTCCCTTGCATTCGTCCCAAAAACAACAACTCACACACACACACAAAAGAGTGGTTGTATGAGAAGCTAGGCCCAGGGTTGTCTACACGCCGGTTGCCCCTTAGCTACAATCTTCTTTAAGTAGATACCACATTTGTTCACATCTAATTTCAAGGAACACTCAACTCATTTTTATCCACACCACTCAATGTCTCCATATTTGACACCTCAAAAGACCTTCTTCTTAGTTTGCTATGCTATACTGCTATCAACAACAGCAAATAAAATTTTGAACAAATCCACTTGTCGTGTCCCTTGATTATGTTGAAAATTTTCAAGGAAAGGCGGCAACCACTCAGTCTGTGATATTAATAAATAACAAAAGTCTAAATTCGAAACATTTCCAATCAAACCGCCAAAACATCGTACACCCCTTTTGGTCAGGAATCTCTCGTTATTTATATTGGCCGTGTCTTTTTTTTTTCCTGACGGTTTTCAATGGTACTTTTTTGCATTTTGGTCAAGACCAAGATTTACGAGCAACCGCCCTATATTTTATTGCCAGTTACTCTACCAATTTTACAGACATTAAAATCTCCCACAGTTATTCCTCTAAATTTCCCAAAAGCCACATAAATTCCATTTTTACCCACATAAATACCCATACATTATGGTGGCTGAATGGCGAGGTCACAGGACATGCCAGCCAACGGATACTACTGGTCCAAAGCACCTATACGCTATATCTAACGTTTCAAACAACCCTATACCCTATCCTTGATTTCGGTTTGCAGAAATATGATCGCCTACTCCAAATGGTCATGCAACGATTCTCCATCCGCACTCTGCTCCCATGGGATGCGGGTATAGTTTCTTCCCTTATGCGCGGGCTGTATAACAGTACCAGGAATGCTTTAATTACACATAGTAGGCTGCGGAACAGACGATGAATACCAAATGGAAATGTCGTTAGATGGAGCCACTTACAGCCGCGGTGCTTTGATGCCGCTGCCACTATGCTATTCATCGCTTCAGCCCTCACACCCCGGCCACCGTTGTATTACATCGAACAATGGATGTCGATGGGGTAAAAAGTCGTTTGCACAATTCTAGAAACGCTTCTAACACATTTGCATTGCGAGTGCTTGAACACTCTCCGCCAAATCCTCGGCATCAAGAGCACTCGCTTATCCATGTAAAACCTGGTAACCACGAGCACAAATGCTCCACGATGATGGTTACAAAAAAAAAAAAAAAAAAAATACAACACTAGGAAGAAAGAACCCTCGACGAGTGGTGTGCATCCTGCAAAATGCCACAGTAGTCTTAATTTATTTTGCATACACCACCCAGATCTCAACCGAATGTATAGATATGTGCGGGTTGGAGGTGGCAATGTCCTTAGGGTGTGCGCGCCATGTGAAACCATTTTTGCGATGATGAATTGCCGCCAACGAGCGTTCCACACCGGCTTGCTCTACACTATCCCTAGCCGTGTCTGACTCAAATCCTCCATTTTTCTCTTGCTCTCTGTATACTGTATACCACTGTAGACGATGCGGTGACGATAATTGAAATCAAACAATTATTGCGCCAAGGCAAGTGCACAAAGTGTGCGGTAGTTGGGCCGAATACTGTACCACGCAAGGAATGTTCCAAAGGATGTTGTTATGTACACGACTAAGTATCTATCTGACACATGCGGTCGGGGCACCGCAACGGTAACAATTATGCATACGATTTATACCGTTATTATCCAATTAGTAAGTCGATTGTTTGATCCTTCAAGGATCCTTTAACCCGGTGTACCTACACACAAAAAAAAAATAGAAAAAACTTTTTGAATAGAAATCTGAATTGTGTGGCCTATTGTGTTAAGGTTAACTCTTGTGGATTGCCACTCGAAAGTGGAAGTTTCTGCATTCATTGGCTCAAAGGGTGGATTGTTTGTGTAAGCAAAAAGAGCACACATCGTTGGCGTACCTATACAAGGCTTAAGAGACATGTTTTCCTTTTTTTTTTTTTTTCTTCTTGTTCTCAGGACTCAGAGTAAAGGTAATCCAGAAATGTGTGCACATGAATATTTTATTGGTGCATATTAGCACTTGTATGGCAGACGAATGTGTTTGAATGGCAATTTCGGGCTTTTGTATAGCAATTACCGTTCGACATAAGAGCCGCTGTGAAATTGGATGTGGCATAACTGGGCCATTGAGACGAAGAACGTGTAAAGTGATTGGTGATGATTAGACTGCTTTTATAATAATCTTTGGGAGCGATGGAATCTGACAATTCATATTTTCGTATGTGTACTAAGGTAGTTCCCGTCTCCGGCAGATTTTAAGGATAAAATGCTGTTCCCATAATCCCATAGAAATTGCCAGGGAAACTAATTTCCTGTGTAGCCGTAGATTACAAAAGTGATTTTGACGGACAGTGGACGGATGGCAGACGGAGTAGAATGAATACCTAACTATTTTTTTCCCGGCTGGATGGGTTGCTTGATTGCTATACATTGTTTTAGAGTTTAGCGAAGTATGTACCTATACCTACCTGCCTTTTGTACTTCCCTTGAAATCACTTGACTGATTTCACTAAGGTCCCGGAAGTAGCTAGTCGTTGCTTGTGAGTTTGTATAATAAGCCTCTCTTAAGGTGGTAAGTCTTCTTTGGGCAATTGACAGACATTCAAAGAGGATATTTGTTCCGCTCTTTCTTGATACTCTAGGTACCAGGGTTACCTCTGAAAATGTTTGTAAAATGTCCAAAAAGGTGTCCACGAGGTAAAAAAGTGTCCCATACAAATTTATATTGAAACAAAACGACATTAGAAAGAAAATTGTGTCTGATTATCTGATTCTAGTTTTTGGTATATTTTTTGAGTATGTCGGCCAAAGCCTGCGCTACAATGTCACTTGTCGGACATGAAGCATTCTGCGGTGTCAGTAAGAGTGAGTTGTTTCAGGAAACACATCAAGAACATAGCTCTAACCGAATCCAATGAAGTCTGGCTTAAAACACCTGGGCAGAACCGCACCAAACAATTCTTCCCAAAATGTTTCCTCAGGAAATCTTACTTTCTTACTAACCTGGATAAAAATACCCTAAGAATCCTAACAGGTATAATTACTCGCCATGGCCTTTTGAAAAAACATCTTCAACGAATTGGAGTCTCACCAGACCCCACATGTAGACTATGTCTGTAGAGCGACGAAATCTCTCTTCACATTCTCACGAAATGTCCGGCTCTCTTTCGCCTCAGAAAGAATGTCTTTGGTGAAGGAATCATCAACCCAGCAAATCTTGCTGAAATACCCTCAGAGAAGATACTTGTCTTCCTGACTTTCTCCAAAGTAAAAATATTGCTCTAGTACCCTACCAGGGAAGGCACAATAGGCCCTTTTAGAGAGGCCGCAGTGCCAAAACCTAATGAAGGCTCTCCCGACTTAATATCTAATCTAATCTAAGGTTACGACTTAAAATGATTTAGTAAGACCCAAGTTCCATCGAATTCGAACGAGCTAATATGTCGGAAATCAGTACCTACATAAATCCATGGAGAAAAACTTGCAGACCTTCGCTATGTGTGCGAACAAAGAACATTTTGGGAATTAAAATATGTACAAAGATACAAATCATGTCAAAGAGAAGAGAGAATTTTTTGAACAAATTATATGTTTATTATACAAAAGGTCTTAAATTCCAAAAAGGCGTCCAAAATCGGCTATTTTTAAAAAGAGGTGTCCTGGTGTCCGAGTGTTCGGAAAGGTGTCTAATTGACACTATGGTGTCCCAAAGGTAACCCTGCTAGGTACTTCGAGTGATTGTGTGAATATGGTGAACCCGGTGAGACAATCACTTAAGATGCTTGTATCACTTTGCTCATGAAGAGTATTTGAAGAGCATTTACGCGTCTTTTTAGCACATTTGATAAGCTATTTAGCATATATTGAGTTGCAGTCCAATAGACTTTCGATTTGCTTGTTTAACAGGTCACAAAAAGGTGTAGTGAAGAAAGTTGCTAAACGTTTGCGAGCTTAGCTCAGCAGACATTTTGTGTCGAATGCCCTGAAACATAAAATATATAGTGAATTTATTTGATTCCTTTTTGAAGAAAGGACATCCACCACCGATGTCTCGAACAGAATGTCACTATCAGTGTTGTCCTTGTCACTTCTACCACAATGTGGTAGATCTACCACAATTTCTTAATATTTGTTCAATCTACCACAGCTACCACTGCATCCACAAATTCTACCACGTTTTGTTATTCCAATGTTAAATATTTTATAGTTCTCTATGCTTTCATATCGATAAGAAAATGAAAGCGAGGCGCACTTTTGATGGATATTTTTATCATTCGTGTCGTCATTTACATCTTCAGTCTACAGTTTCATATCCCAGCAAAACAGGCAATTTCCATTTCGTTCGCTAAGAAGATTTTGTTCCTTAGCGATTTCGATTAAGAATTTCGAGCGATAGATTGACATTTGACGCCCTGGATATTGACGCCCTATGTTCGTGTCTCCAATTAGTTTTCACGCGCAGTTTTGTATCCTTTCAAGTAGGTGCAATCGTGCAATGTGGTTTTCGTCGCACCCGACAGATAATGAGAAGCTTATTCAAGTTTGGGGCGAATGAACGCCTTATAATATTGTTGATAGATCGAAGGGGTAAAATATTTCTTGCACCGTTTTAGGCAACCTAGACATTTCGCAGCGTTTTTGAAGACTTCGTGTATATGGTCGTTCTAACGACGTGTTTCATGGACACACATACCGAAAATTCGGTTTCGAAAATATAAGGGCCATTCATTGATGATGGCTGAATGGCGAAACCTTTTTTATAATGCTATCAAGGTCAGAATTTAATGAGCTTAACATATGTTGCCGTTTCACTTTTATGGCCGAAGAGCAAGTACGTGAGTCCTGGAATGAATATGATAAGGTAAGTCTGCTGTCATCAGCGAAGGAAAAAATTGGATTAGAAGTTGCAGACAAGAGATCATTTATGAAAATGAGAAAGGGAGTCGGAGACAGAGCGGAGACTTGGGGAACACCAGCATTTATATGGTGAGTTCCAGACGTGAAACGATCCAAAACAACTTGAATTGAGCGGTCATAAATGTAGTTTCTAAACCATTGAATAAAAGTCGCATCGATCACAATTTAAGCATTTTTGACAAAAGAGCTCGCCGTCAAACTCTGTCAAATGCTTTTAAAATATCAAGCGCAACAATCTTTATTTAACCAGAGTAGTGGAGAGATTGTTCCCGCTTTGCGGTGAGATAAGTCATCAAATCATCAGTGGATCTGTTGCCACGAAAACCGTACTACCGGTCATTGCGAAGTTTCCGTGACTCAAGATATTTCATAAGCTGACGATTTGTCAGCGTTTCTATGACTTTAGAAAAGAACGGACGTAAGTGCTATGGGCCGGTAATTGGTGGGAGAAGAAGAACCGCCTCTTTTAGGGACACGCTGGAGTTGTTTTCCACTTAGGCTCCGGCCACGCAATTAGCGACGAGCGACTGAGCAACGACGAAGACGCAAAAAAATTAAAACACATGAAATCGTATGGAAATGGAGGTGGCCACATAAACCCTGAGCGACTGAGCGATTTTTCAAGCGACAGAGCGACATTACTCTGCAATCAAATCTGTTTTAATTTTTCAGTCGATCGCTGAGCGACGAAGTAATAAGATGGACAAAATAAACAGAAAGTTTAGTTTTGGTCGAACTTTTTCCAACAGCAAATCAAAAGATGGTACTGAAATACAACAATATTGCCAAAATCGATCTGGAAATCTGCGAGAGATTTTGATATAAATGATGAAATTCGTGATGATTTATGGGCTGTACACCAAATCTACTTATTCTCGATCTTATTATAGATCTATAAATATGAACGCGACTTCAACTAATAAGCTACGACGAACCGCAATGGACGATAGCATTTTTCCAACCAATCGCTCAGCGACGTCGTTCATTAAATGGCCACTAGGGTGGAGTGAAAATTTTTTTTTCAAAATCTTTGAAGCCTATATGCGGAAAAGTTGAATTTGGGGCCCCAAAGGATGTGTGCAAAATTTTATTTATTTATGACGTCATCCTAGGGTTCCTTTATGACGTCATAGATCATCATTTTTATACCCTCCACAGGAAGGTATATTCATTTTGCCATTAAATTTGTAATGATAAAAAGAGTCACCGGAGATCCCATAAAGTATATATATTCTGAATCAGTATCAAATTCTTAATCGATTAAGCCATGTCCGTCTGTCTGTCTGTATGGTGAAAACACGATAGCGTCCAAACATATCGACCTAGGCGAATGAAATTTTGTGAGAGGACTTCTTTTTACCATCGTCAGGCTGGTATTGAAAATGGCTTATGTCGGTAAAGTAGTTCTGGTACCTCCCATACAAAACCAATATTAGACACATGTTTTGTGTATACATTTTAACTCACATGCCTAACATTTTGTATGACTTGTATGTATGCAGTGGAGGGTATGAAAGCATCGACCAGGCAGATGATAACACTTTTACTTGTTATAATTTAATTAACCGACCCGTTCTCGACTTACTTGGCCCTTTCATTATAGTAATTCACTGTCGAAATTTCAGCCCTTTAGATCCTGCGGTTTTGTTTGTGCGTTGTCTCTCAGTTAGTCAGGGAACTGTTTCATATATTGAGGAAAAAAAAACAAAAAAAATTTGAATAGGAAATATTGACAGTGATTTGAATATCTAGTTGTCATGGGCAAAATGTCTCATTCAAGATGGCTTACAACAGCTAATAGGATTCTGCGATTTTACGTAGCAACTGAAAAACCTTCAGCACAATTACTTATTTTAGCTACGTACACAATAAAATATATGCGTTTGCCTGGTTTCAAATTAGGACAAAACCCTCTTGTTTGAATGGGCCAAAGCATATTTTGGCTATTATAAAAGCCTCGAAATATCTCCCAAAAAACCTTAAAGCAGTAGTTCATCCGGTTATAGAGCGCAACTCATATTTTTGCCATCCAGAAAACATTTTACTGGCCATGTTAGCTGATAGCCGAAGACATGTTCGTGAATTAGGTTTGAGGAGGATCTTAAAAAGCAGAGAGGAGTTGGAAAAAAAGAAAATTAATGGAATCCGCCAATTTAAGATCCCAAAAATTAATTTCGAAGCCGATGACTATATCGACCTGATAAAATGGGCTACGGCGGCCGTCTCCGAACCTCCTTTAGCCAAAACCATATCAGATGACGACTTGCGCGCCATGGTTGAAAATGTCCCTGAGAATATAAAAAAAATTTTAGAGCTGTCGAAATATCCCTGTCACACTCAAGCAGTCGAAAGATGTGTTAAGCTGGTGACAGAAGCTTCTGCTTCAGTGTGTGGCCATGAATCAAGAGATGGATTCATCAAAGCTAGGATCTCATCTCGAAAAATCTTGCCACATTTTGAGACAAAGAAGGAATTTGTTAGTACCTACCCTCAACTAACATTTCGTATCTTATATAGGTAAATTTAATGTTACACTTTAAATATTCAGTTGCTTGATAAATTGATAATTCTAGGTTGATAACTGAAATGAGTTGTAGTCCTTGACTACACATTTCCACAGCCCACACCCGCAGCTTTTCATTAATATAATACTCCTACAAATTTGTAAGATATATTCAGGATTTTTTAAATTAATACAATAATTTTTTATAAACTTTCTATTATGATTTTCAGGGAATCGATTTTGATGGCGAAAGAAAAAAGTTGTTTATCAAATAATATTATATAACTACGATGTTTGGTCAAAAAGACATAAGTCCATTTTTTGTGAAATTGAGTTGAGTATGCAGAATTATTCAGAAAAAATCTATTTTCGTTTGGTCTTAACAGCATAAGTTTCAGCAAACCGAATCCAGAGTTATTAAGTGGTCCTAAAAACACATTAAAAGTATTTTAAACATTGTGTTTGGTCAAAATGACATTACTCCACATGTGTTGTTTTGACCCAATAGTGGCTTTAAATTTTTCAAATAATTTTGTTTGATCAAAAGGACATTACTCCACATGTGCTGTTTTGGCCGAACAGACATTTCAAATTTTTTAAATAATAACGTGGTCAAAACAACATATAACTCAACTGTTACTTCGTTCTCACACGTTTATCGTATACAATTATTTCGCTTTTCTGTATTAATATTGTTGTTAACAAAGTAGATAATCGTGACAATTATTGTGCATATTATTTTGCAGTATTTGGGGAAACCCATACATTATCAATTTTTCTTTTGATTTAGTTGTTAAATTTAAGTAAATGCCTTCGGTTTTTAACAAGTTTGTTATTAAATTTATTTCCAATCTGAAACTTACCTCAATCGGTTGGAAAAAAATCAAAATACCGTTTGGTCAAAACAACATATCTCCACTAAAACACCTTTTTGTTATAATTTTTCAAATTTTAGTAATTGATTATTGTACATTTAATAATTTATATTATTATTGCACTGGAATATTACTTTAATACATAAAACCGGATTTAGAATAAATTGTTGAACTTTAAAACGCGATTATCTCAAAACTTGTATTTTGGACTTATGTCGTTTTGATCATACTCCATAGAAAATAACTTAATATCCCTTTACTGTATTTAAATACATATCTAATATCTTATTAGTACATTTTTTTAATTAAACTGCTAGTTTCTTGAAATAGTTACATATTACATTATTATTCCCTATACTAAAATAATAATTACAAAAAAAAAAATAAAAATAAAAAAAGAACTTTTTTCTTTTTAAAAAAGGAACCCTAGGACCTAATTTTTTTTGCTAAAAACTTGTGCTAGCGTTAAGGAAAGATCAAATTCAACTTTTCTGACTATAGGCATTACAAAAAAGAAAAAAAAAATCTAAAATTCACTCCACCCTAATGGCCACCCATCGCTCAGATTCGTCGCTCATTGCGTGGCCGGAGCCTTACTCGGAAAGAGTCCAGAAGAATAGGACAGATGAGAGTTCTAGGAGAACTTATATGTATAAACCAGTGATTGCTGGGATCGCACATTACCTATACATATTTGCTGATTTTTCTGTGACTAATTGTAATGGTGCATATAAACTTCAAATCTACCACCCATTTCTTAAATCTACCACTCTTTTCTCCTTCCAATCTAACACATTTTTGAAATCCCAAATATACAGACAAATATATCTTTGAGGTGGTTAAGTACTTTGCCTACCTAGGCTTCACTATGAACTCAGGGCACAAACCAGTAAAAGAATAGACCGCCGACTTCCCGTACACCTACCCGATTCCCCCCGGAACAAATTACCGTGTCTGTGAATACGAGTAAATGTCAAAATCAATGGCGGCAATGATTTTCCATGCTATACCATGGGCCTAGGATTTTTCAAGTATGCGTGCGTTAATGTCGCTCCTTTGATTTTGTACAGCACCAATACATGAAAAATCCTGGGCCCGCCGGCAGCTTGTAGGCAATGTCCGTTTTGTGGGAGGAGTCGACGGTCTATTCTCACTGGTTTGTGACTCAGGGGCTAACTATGCACTTCGCCGCGAAGCGCATTTTTATTCGATTTCGCATTTTGGTACTATTCAGTTCGCCGGCGAAGACTATCGCACTTCGCTCTATTACATTCGCGCAACTATGCAAATGCGAACGTCATTTATCGACGTCAAATGCGATAGATGTTTTGATGGCGAATGAAGTTGTCATCAGCGATGCATTTGCATGGCAAAAAAAAAAAAACGACAGCGAAAAATATTGTGATTTCTTATATTTTCTTTGCATTTAGGCCAGGGCAGAAAAACAAACTACAACAACTAAACAGTTCATTTGCTTAGTTCAATTTATGAAAGAGCACGACCAGCTGGCGAAAGGTTTGTTGCGCCAGTCCGATGTGCATATCTTGCCCAACGCTCTTTTGATAAGATCCTTCAGCAAGAAATCGAAGCGTTGCTTCTAGTTTTACTATTATGGGCGTTGCAATACTTCTTCGCCTTGGAAATTAGTCTTTTATATTTTCCAGCACATATGTAAGAGTCTTTCGAAAGACGAAATAACTTAACAAATCTAAAAAAAAAAAAATTCTTATATATGCACTTTTACCCGTTTTCGAAACAAATTAATCTTACTCGTTGTGATGAAGATCCAGCGGGGATGAACCACTTCTTATTAATTTCCGTTGTACATTTAAATTCGAAGACACATCGACTTCATCCCTTTCAGTATTTAAATACACACCGATCGAAAACATTATTTGAACAAAATAATAACAACATTCGAAAGCATTTTGAAAGTTTGTGGAAATACCAAGGGAAATGTGGAAATGTCTTGGAAGGTCGACATTCCAAACAAACGTTTTGCATAGTTGCCAATGCCATGTCCGCCGCGAATCGAACCGAATGAATCGCAAATTATGCGATTCGCGGCGAAGTGCATAGTTAGCCCCCAGGCAATGACACCAGCGCTAAGATTAAACGAAGAATAACTAACTCTTGCCAATCGCTGTTTCTTTTGGGGTAAGCAAGCAATGAGTAGCAAAGCCTTCTCTCGGATAACTAAAGTGACCCCTTTTAAGACCCTAATCATCTCCGTCCTTCAAAAGGCATGGACTCTATCAAAAGCGGATGAGGTTACTCTTGGTTGTTTTGAGTGGAAAATTCTTCGAGCAATTTTAGGTCTTGTCTGCATATAGACGGTGGAATAGAGGAGGAACGATGAAATCTACCAGGCTATACAGCGACATCGACCTAGCCAAGAGAGTGAAGGTCCAACGACTGAGGTGGCTGGGTCATGTAGAGAATGGACCCGAATGCTCCGGGCTAAAAGATATTCAAACAGTTGTCGTAGTTCCAATGGAGGCTGAAATATTGGCCCACTGATCCCTGCCTAGTCAGAAGTTGGTTTTTTTTAAATGTCTGTGTACTAGGCAACAAGTGTCCAACATAATGACCAGTCCGGGATGGAAATTTTGTGTTGTCGAAGGAAGTTGACTTGTCAGTATACTTGACGTCATCAGTCACTGGATGGAAGGTATTAAGGGATCTAAAGTTGTATGCCGAATCCAATCGAGAGGTGGTGCAGTGGAAAATACCTTCACGTAATTTGTATTTGTTCCGGGGTGTTGAACCTGAGTTCCCTCGCTTTGGTTTAACATAATATGGAGGTTAAAATGTCTCCTACCTAAAATGGTAGTCATAGTTTCTGAGAGATTTACACCGAGTCCATCTTAGACACCAGCTCTGTCATCAAGTAAGACATTTAGCCCGAAACTTGTTAGAGTTGCTTCATGACTTAATGACGACTAATATAGGTCATTGGGAATAAAACGCTGAAGCTGGAAGCATGAAAGTTCTTCTCCTTGAGGGCATAACAGCTATAATTGTTGCAGATGTTAGTCCATGTTTGCAAGTGTTTAAAGTGGAATATAATGCAGGTGTAGCAGCAGCGGGTTTGTTGGCAATTTCTGCCCAGATGTTGAGCTTTAGGTTTTATATGTACCCTGGACGGTTGACATAAACTTAGAGATTCAGACAAAATTAAACCGTTTTTCTTTACAACACAAACGTATTCCCGGAGCAACTGAGGAGATGTAGACCGTTTATCTGTCATAACTACCCAGATTTGAGTATGAATCTCAGGAGTTCTCTAAGACACACGTTCTCAAGATCCCCCTTCCCCAGTTCATCAAAGAAGTAGCTGTTAAAAATCTTCAGACTGTTGTTTTTAAGGGGTGGACATTCGCAAAGTAGGTGATGAATAGATTCTATTGCTTCGACGTTCAAAGAGCTTCTGCAATCGTTCGTTATGCAGAATGTCAATCTGTTTCAAAGCTTTTAAGGGCGCTTGACTCTCAGAGAAGTTTTTATCGACATACTTCCTACTTAAGGTGGCGCTACAGTCCGGGGTGGACATGGGCCTCAACCAACAAGCGTCTCCAGTCAGCGCGATCTGTCTTCAGTGTCCATTTGCTCTACATGACCCAGCCACCTCAGTGGTTGGACTTTCACTCTTCTGGCTAGGTCGATATCGCTGTACACCTCGTAGAGTTCATCGTTGTATCTCCTCCTCCATTTACCGTCTAAGCAGACGGGGACCGAAAATTACTCAAGAATTTTTCTCTCGAAACAACCAAGGGTAACCTCATCTGCTTTTGATAGCGTCCATGCCTCTGCACCATAGAGAAGGTCTATAGGACTTGAATGATTAGGGTCTTTCAAAGGGTCACTTTAGTTTTGGATTTCTCCAAGACCTGCCGCAGTATGAATACTTGGTCGATGGTAGACTTTCCTTGCCTGAAGCCACGCTAATAGGGACCAATCAGGTTGTTGACGAAAGGCTTCAGGCGTTCACACAACACAGCAGATAAGATCTTGTATCTTGTTGGCAATGTTAAGAAGACTAATTCCCTGTAGTTGACGCATACTTCAGTTGGTCTAAGAATCGGGCAAACAATACTGAGGTTCCATAGTATCGCCATAGTAACGCTATTGAAGTCCTTCGCATCTTGTGTCTTATAGAAACTATCTCTGCCTGGAAGACACTATAGTCATCGCTGATTGTTAATCATTTTCCCATGATCCAGAGTTTTGCTAAAGATACCTACCTACCGTTCGCTTAGAGGGCTATCTCATTGTCATCTTCAATATTCAATATTCAGATTCAATACTACAATTCCTAATCTCGGAAGCAAATGGTAGAAATTTGCTTCCGTTATGAATTGTATTATTGAATCTCTTTTTAAAGACGTGAGTTGGGGCATGGGGATAGGCAGTCTATACCTATTCCTTATTTAATTCTTAAATGAAGAAGTCCATCAGACTCCTAGACTACTTGCGGTTTTGACAGCCTTACTGTAACAATGCAATGAACGATGATGCTGTTACAGTAGGTATATCTGCAAGATATCTTCGATATTTGGAGCTCCCACTAGTCCATCCATCTACGGTGAACTGAAGTCGGGGATCGAACTTTTTCTTGTAAATAGCAAGATTTCTGTTTTTGATAGACATACCCCCAAGTCCACGGTAAGCTACAGAAACAGATTAGTACGGCGCGTAACTGAGTGTCGATCAAGACGCAAGAGAATTTACTTAGGTACTTACTTAATTAGATGGCACTACAGTCCGGGGTGGACCTAGGCCTCAACCAACACGCTTCTCCAGTTAGCACGATCTTTGGCTAACCGCTTTCAGTTGCGCACTCCAAGTTTGTTGAGGTCCCCTTCCACTTGTGCGCGCCACCTAAGGTGAGGTCTTCCTCTACTGCGTTTTCCCTCCGGGTTGGAATCGAAGACTCTTCCGGTCGGAGCGTTGGTGTCGATTTGCTCTACATGTCCTAGCCATCTTAGTCGACTGATACGTACTTTTCTTTCGTAGAGTTTGCTGAATTTACTTCAAACAAAAATTACAAAAACTCGAATAATTGCAATCCCGCCCAAAATAACCAAAAGGTTTAAAAACCTTGTAAAGAGACCGCAACTTTCTTCCTGACATTCCAGTATACTCCTTTGAGCTTTATTTTGTCACTTCATATACACGAACAGAACATAATTAAAATGCTTTGAAATTTAATTTCGACGTAATCTTAACCCCGTAATTGCTGCCTTCCGCCTTTTGTTTGCGGCTTCGTATACCTACTTCCTTCTTATACATTCGCCTGTTTATGATACCTAATTCCCAGCACCTCTCATACCTACCGTCAAAGTTACATTTTCGTTTTCTGTCGCTTTCTACTCAGTTATTGTCAACTCTTCATCCATTCTCCACCATCCAAACCATCATCATTCGCTCCCAGTGTGTCCTGTTCAGACTTTTAATTAAATCCTGCATTGATGCCCTCAATATGTGATTTTTCCAACATTCACAGAGCTATACAGAGGATGAGGAAAAAAAAAAAAATTAAAACCAAGAAAATAATAATCCTAGCAAAGCTTGAGGAAAAAATTATACGCTTGCCGTTAAGGAGGGAAGAAAGAAATGAGAACACAAACCAGGGAAGAAAGCACAAGCACATAGTCCATAGGAAATTTTGTGCAATTAAATCGTTGAGTTGACTGAAAGCCAGTCCGACGCACATAAATCGTTGTTCCACTCTTGCTCCATAATTTAGCTTCACAGCACGACTGCTTTTCGCCCTTTTCGTTAGTTTCGTTCATTTGGTTCGTTTCGACGATAGCCCGTAAGCATAAGCAGTAGCAAGAAACGACATCAACAGCATTCTCAGTAGCACAGTGCTACCTCTATTCCAGTAGTTATCGCATCCTGTCCCTGGTATCCCCCGGAAACTAAAGGCGCACAGGAATTAAACAAAAAAAAAAAAAGAAGAAATGGCGTAAACGGCACTGCCAAAGGGAAAAGTAAAGCAGAAAATAACCTTCTACATCAATCCTTTCAAAGAAGGATTTCCTTCACTCCTACTTCTCCTATGTTGGGCCCTTTCGTCGTCGCAAGCGTCGACTTCTTGCTCCTGTTCCCGTTTTGCTTTCTGTACACCCCACACCCACACCCACACATATACCATATAACAGAAAGGACGCAATTGCATTCATTTCCTCCCTCAAAGTCCTTGTCATTATGTATTCAGCTGGCATATTAGGAGTCAGTGTTGATATGGAAGACGGAACTGGTTGGCAAGGTTGAGTGTTCAGGACGGGGAAGCTATACATGGACTCCTTACTGCAGGACTGCTGTGTACAGATCGGGGGAGGCAAATTGAATGCAATTCGTGTTTATACACTTTAATTCCTGGATATAGAATCATTCGAAAGGGTGGCAGTCGCGTAGACAACGCTACTGCCAGTCGAATGTGAGTTTCGTGGAAGAGCGGTACAGACCAACAAGGCAGGCGAGAGATTTAACTGGCTAAAGTAAAGTGTTGGCTTCATTAAAATGTTGCAATGGTTAATGTCAGTATACTTATTGTTGGGACTATGACTCGTTGAAATTTAAGGAAGGGACATATTAAATCAAAAAAATTTAAAATTTTAAAACAAAATGAAGTTCGGGGTGAACCTGGACCTCAACCGGTACCTTGGTCTTTGTCCAACTCCCTCCACATGTACACTCCAATCGGTTGAGGTCGTCTCCTGCTTCCTACTTGTGCTTCTTTGTTTTTCTTAAGCAAACTGCTTCGGATTCCTCTATACAGTTGGCTCAGTTAAATAGGTCTGAGCTTCCATTTATTTGGCATGCATTCATCTGACCAAATTTTGGAAAGAAGTTGGTACATGCTCTCTAGTAGGTCATCTGCAGGCTGCAGCTGATCTAAAAAAAATCAGCGGGTAAGCCCTTAATTCCAGCAACTTTGCTCGTCTTTAGCTTGGATATTGGTATCCTTACTTTGTTTTAGTCAGGTGAACAGAAGTTTCGTCTATATTGGTCTACATTGAATGATACTTTCTGCCTAATGGCGGTATTCTGGTCTTTTTGGCCATTATAGAGTTTGCAGAAATGACTTTTTAAAATTCTCATTACCGACTATGATTCTTCTGTTCAACTCCCACCACTCTGGCGAACATCTGACAAACTTCCGATAGTATAACTGTCTGAGAAAGTTTTTCAACTCAGCCGTTTTAATTTGGCATAAAATATGTAGATTTTCTTCCATTCGCAAAAAAAAAAAAAAAAAAACTCAAACGAATGCCTGTGGGAAGCTAAGCCTAAGGCCCTTAAGTAATTTTGACCAAAAAATTACTTTTTAAGGTCAACAGACTTACACTGTCTTTCGCCATTCCGAATCTATTGCTGATGAATCCAAAGACGATTTATCAAGAAAATTATTGGTCAAGCTATTCATGAAATACAGGCCCAAACCATGGAAAATGTAAGGAAAACTTAGGTTGGCGTGATGGTCTATGGCCAAGCAAGACGAGGTAGTCTGGTCATTTGATTGAGATAATATTTTACTCTTTTCTATAAAGTAACAATCTTTGAAAAATATTGAGCAATGTTTTTTATAGCCTTTTAAAGAAGCAACCAACCAAGAATCAAATCACCAGTGGACCTGTTGCCACGAAAACAGTACTGCCGGTCATTGAGGAGTTTCCGGGACTCAAGATATTTCATAAGCTGACGGTTTATCAGCGTTTCCATGACCTTAGAAAGAATTGACGTAAGTGCTATGGGTCGGTAATTAGTGGGAGAAGAAGATTCGCCTTTTTTAAGGACGGGCTGGACAAATGCTGTTTTCCACCTACTCGGAAAGAGTCCAGAAGAATAGGACAGATGAAAAAGCTTACGCAGTGGTTTTGCCAGCGTAGAAGAACACCTCTTCAGAACGATGGGGGAGATACAGTCTGGACCAGCGGATTTATTTATGCTGAGATCATAAAGTACTCTTGCAACTGTACGAGTGCGAAAATGGATTGGTCCCATGGTAAATTCGACGCACTTGAGTATACATGTGCAGACAAAGCGCAATCTGGAAGCATTGAGCTGGCTGCGAAATGTGCAGCGAGCTGATTAGCCTGGTCTAAAGCTAGGTTAGATTAGCCAGCATTTACAAGCTGGGTTAATAATTGGTTTACCTCAGCAAAGATCTGAAAATAAATTCCTTCGGGTGTTGTCTGTCCAGAATGTCGAAGCCATTCAGAATTGTGAATATTGAAATCACCCGCAATGACGATTTCAGTATGAGGGTACAGGGAAACAATTCTAGTTATGGAATCAGACAGCTGTCAAAATTAGGGCTTGTAATGAATTACTTGCCTACGGACATGGAATTTGAGCCATTTGAAACCTTTATAACGCTTTTCCCAAAAAGGTCTAAAAGTTTACCTTTTTTTATATGTCTCACTTGATTACGAACAGTAGCTAAATCAAACTGTTGCCATGTTTTAAATCAAATAATAGAATACTTCGATAATAAAGGAACTAAATTCAAGAAATAACTTAATACAATGCACAACTATGGGTAAAGGAAAGACATTAACCAAGGAGAAAATGATCCAAATTCGAGCTTACTGGGAGTAAGAAAAATGCATCCGTTTTATATATAGCCAGCAAGATTGGAAGAAGGGCAAAGAAAGAGTCAGCTAAGCGATAACATGTCAGGATCTGAAAAGGCCGACGATACTGAGAGCTGCTTAAAATTTAAGGCTCTCCGTAAGTAAAATTAAGGAAGAAACTGGAGTAACAGCTAGCAGATAGACCATTCATCGCGTGATACATTATGCCAGCCATATCCGCCAAGAAAAAATTAAGAGGAAACTACCATCGAAAGTGGCACGTAAGATCCAGCGGCTCATCAGAGGGAATCGAGAGTGTCCTTTTCTGATGAAAACAAATTTAATTTTGGTAGGCCTGAAGGATATAGCTGTTATTTCCATGATTTGAAAAAATAACAAATACCTCTTCAAAGGCGGCACTGCCATATTCACCCGCCCTGAACATCATGGAAAACGTTTGGGGTTGGCTTTCAAGAAAAGTCTACGAAGGAGGAATGCAATATGATGAAAGGGAAGAGATTATTAAAGCCATAAAAGGAGCATGGTCCGAAATTTCGCTAGATAATTTGATAAGACTCTAATCTCTACACAGCAGGCTACTTGAAGTGATTCAGCGATCAGGAGGTAGTACCCATTACTAAAAACTATTGCTATTCTTTAAATAAAACCAACATTTATTTGTACAAACAAATGTTTTTTAACATTTTAAGCTTCTAAAAGGTAGATTAAGCTACTGTTCGTAATCAAAGAGAGACTACCTTTTTTGGGAGAAGCGTCATAAAAGTTGGTTTTTTCCAGATTAGCCAGGGTTGCCAGAATTTTGTTTGCTTTAAGCGCCCAAAACTTAAAGAAATGTAGCCCAATATCGTTGTCTAGAAAGAAGCCCAAAAATCGTTGATAATTATTCGGTTCTTGTATGCACTTGGTGCTCCGCCATAAAAATTTAAGTGCTCCGCAAAAAGATAAGCGCAAAATATGAAAATTCCATCAGGCTAGCTAATGTTGTGCTTCTGGAACCTTGTCGTTTTGTTCGCAACAATATAATTCGTGTATTGATTACACAATACAAAATTGGTTAAAAATAAATCGTGTACTCCAGAACTTCCTAACTATTAAAATGAAAACGAATCAATGGCGTTGATAGCGAAGAGTTATGTTTTTCTACGAAGCTTGTTTTTGGGGAAATACAAGTTTCTAAGAAGACCGGAACTTTTGAGATTGGACGCAAAACTACTCCAAAGAAAGATTTGCCGTACAAGTAGAGCCAATCCATTTTTAATGTCCATTAAAATTAAGGAGATTGTTGCACCTAAACTCCATCAAGAACTCAGGGCGCTGTGTCGTAGAACAAAATCTTCGTGGATGCATATTCCACAAAAAACACACATTATGTCAACAAAAACCTAAGCAAGATCCGGAATTTCGAAAGACTCCACTTAAAAAAAACATTTGCAATTTTGGAAAAAAGTTCTTTGGAGTGCCAAATCCAGGTTTAATTTATTTGGACCCGACTACTCTGCGAGAGGTCACGGGTTCAATCCCCGGAAAAACACAAATTACGTCTTAAGGTTTTTCCACTGCGGCACCTCTCGCGAACGTCCGACAAACATCCGAGACTCTATGTCCTGAATCTGTCCTGAAAAGCTTTTTAAATCAGCCATTCATACTCGGCCTAAAAATTGAAAGTCCCTTGTATTCGTCCCTAAAAAAAACTTTAAAAAACGAATGGTTGTGAGAAGCTTGGCCTAGGGTGCCTATATGACCTGTTGCGCCAAATATGTCGGATTTTAGTGGAACATCTTCAAAAAACATTGACTGCCCTTATAAAAAAATAAAGGCTATTCCAGTAAATATTGGTAATTTTTATAATTTTTTTTTTTGAAAACTGGAATTTTCAAGGCTTTGTTTTTCTGTGGCCACCTCGAAAATGAGTTAAAAATGTTTCTGAATTCTTTTTTTTTTTTTTTTTAGTTTTTAAATATCTACTAGTTTAAATATTTGATAAAATGCTAAAAGTCACAGCACGTTACTTATTTCTTTAATATAATAAAATTAATAAGAAAACAACTAGAAATAGTTAGTTATGGTGTTTTCTATAACTACGAAAATGGGATACTGACAGCGAAGTGCTCCGCGAGAAATTTCTCTCCAGAAAAGTGCTCCGCGACCAAAAAAGATTGGGAACCGCTGTTCTACAGCATTGCTCACTGGAACTGTTAGCAATTGGGTTGCATGCAAATAAACTTAACTCCTTCAAAATTGCTTCATTCGATCCATTTCTTACGTTAGATAACACGTAAGCCCAAAAATGTTCAGGATTTTGGCTCTTGTCAAATAAAATTAGAGTGCGTGCAAGTTGAACGACTGTTCGATATTACTTGACTTCAAGAGTGCTGCCATTTTTTAAAAGTGAGGGTTTGTCCAAAATATTTATTTTTTTAGCTTTATGAAAGAGTAAAACAAATAAAATTAAAACAAAATCTGTAAAACGAACGATATATAGCCCAAAATTGTGTTGGGCGCTCATGAAAGCAATTTCTATCGTTTTTTAAGCAAAAAGATAGCCCAAAATACGACAAAGCGCCCAATCTGGCAACGATTAGCGCAGGCTTTGAAAAATATCGTAAAATTAAAACGAAAAAACTACCTGTTCCTTATAAAGTGAGACGTAGTGTATTTTTAGCGGCTGGTGGTGGGTTTCTCTTCTTGAATATAAAGGAGTGAACGAAACAGTCTACCTCGCACCTGTAGTCTCTGACACTGACAGTCCTATTCCCCGATTGACTGTTACCGAAAATTTGTGAGGTGTATATAAAGCATTCGCATCGTAGTGTTCGGGTGTTCGGACTCGGAGACCTCCGCCTAAAAACAAATAGCACAAAATAAAAAAAATGATTGACACTGTCAAGGTCCGCCTAAGGGAACTTTCGCTGTAGTTACACATACACACGCAGATGCATGCGACCCAGTCGTGGCCTTTAATTTTTATTCCATTCAAGAAATATGCATTGCTTTAGTACATTGGCAATGTAGGAAATCCCTTACGTGATTACGATACAAGTCCACAGATAGCGAATATAAACAAAACAGTTTTAAATGGTTGGCAATTACGTATGTGACGTCTCGATTCTTCGGCATGGAAAGATGCGAAGGAGTTCGAGTAGAAGGCGGTATGAAGTTTGGAGAAATTGTGCTGAAACTGAACCTTTATAGTGATTACGTGATTAGTGTCAAGAGATTTATTTCAGGTCTTTGGTTATAGCGCTACCCAAAGACATTTTTTAAGCCAGTGGCTGTTTTTCAAGAGAATTATTGTGAGGCCGGGCTTAATATATGTGCATAAGAATTTACCTAGTTGACCTTCTATTATTTAGGAACCCAAACACTTGCAATTGTGAAAAATCGAGCAATTATTGTAATCTATCCTTTTTTTGTTGTGGTGAGTAGGTAAAGGCTATTGTAATAGTCATTTGCTGCCAAAAAGCTCCAACGATGCATCTATACAGCTGATCCCATCCTCTATAACTTAATTGGAGTCCAAGAGTCCAAAATACGGAATCTATTTCCTGAATTTCTGTCATTTTGTAACGAAAGCATCAGTTCTAATTGCTAAATTTTTAATGCCATTGCTAAGACATATCCTATCTGCAGGGCTACGCAAACGTGCAATTCAATTTATGAAGTACCTACCTACTCTTAACCACTTTTGATGTTTACTTTAGGTGGAATGAAAAATATCCTTATTGTGAGCTCCTTATAGACTTTACATTTACAATATCACCCCTAGTAAACTATATACCTAACGTTCTTAGGTCTTATTTTCAGGTTTAGTTAAATTCACACTCATTGCTGGTAGGGATGTACCTATTTAGGGTATAAATAAACCAAATTCAATTCAAATTGACTGCATACTGCATGCAATTTACATCAAATTTTGCAGAGTTAGCTTCAAATTTCATTCGGATTACCTCAGTACAGTAGGAATATAATAGTTACGCAAAATTAATAAACCTACCTCCCCCGCATCGCTATCATGCACACCTGCTATTATGTCTTTAATTAATGTGAAAAACTGCGCCACAAATGAGGTAATAGTTAATTTGCCACCCACCTTCATCATAAATATGCCACACTCCAGTGTAACATGTAATTATGCATCCGTCTCCCCGTCAACTACATGAAATATGACGACGACGCTCGAGTACAATTCAAAGGAATTCATTAGGAGGCCACAAATTGCCGCCATGCATTCACGAAAACTCTACGAGCAGCAGTATGATTTAGGCTATATAAAGAGTCATGCCTCATTCTATGACCTGCTTCAAACTACCCTCGCCCTCCACCCTCAAGCAAAGTGTACCTATGTGTGTTCTTGCATACAATGGTTTCTTTTCTTCTGCTGGTACGAGAACATATGCATCGAAGTTTTGTGCTGATTTATGCTTCCTCCATAGTTTTCTTGTCATTAGATGCTGAAGCTTTCCCCCTGCTCCTATGTACCTGTTTCAATGTAAAGGACCTCATAAGTCTGCCCTATAGTGTATTCAAAAGATTGTGCCATATTGTCGGGCGCCATATATAGAAGCACAGTATTGAAGATGGGGAAGGGTAGTGTTCCGCACCCTATTCTTGTGTAGGTAAGGTACTATAATGTTGTTCCACTGCGCGCACACTTTTGCATTTTCCTTTGGAAGAATTTATTACTTCGCACAAAGGATATCCTGGTAGTTTCCTCCTGTGCATATAATTTAAGGATTAATTAGTACTCTCTGTTTTTTTTTTTGCCACCGTGCACCCTATCATAACCATTAACCATTCAAAGGACCCTCAACCTTAAACTTATTATGGCATCATTTATTTCAATAATTTTTTTTTTATTATACGAGTATTTCTGAGGGCTGCGAGAAAATGGAGCATCCTTTTTTTTATAAAGAAATAATATAGTATGTAGTGTGGAGAAGAGGTGTGACGTTTGAGTTTCTTTTCTTTTTTGTTTTTTTTTTTTTGTTTTCATTTACACATAACGACTTTTGATAAAGAATGAGGGGTGTGTGTGTGTGTGTGTGCTTTGGAGGTGAAGTTTTGGGATTGTGAAAGGTGTATCTATTGCTATTTGACACGATGTCATGTTTTGTAATTAACAAGTTTCCCAAAAGAATAGTGCTGATGGAAATCACCATAGAATGAACTGATGCTTCAACTTACGCTTAATTCAATTGTCCTCCAATTATAATTCGTAGAGCTACGATGTGGAGCTACATTATATATAGTGCCAAGGGCTAAGTAGGCTATAATTTATCACTACGTATTAGAAACAGGAGACTACAACTGCGGAACGAGTAATTATTACCATTTCAACTTACATAATGATAACAGACAAAGGACCGTCAAAAAGACAATGATTTGTATCATTAAATGTATAATGGTGTATAATTAGCCCGAATCATGATACAAAAACAAAACGTAATAACTTTTTTCTTATTTGCAGGTTACTGTTTAAATTTATTAAAATGAATGCTTGGGGATACCTAAAAGAGGATTTGGATAGCGCAGCGGTACCATGCTTTGCAGTACATCATTTCCGTCCAAAGGGAATTAAGGCGGGAGTTTGCCGGCACTTCCCCGACTAGATGGACCATTATAAGGCTGGTAAACATGTTTGCCGAAGTCAATTCGCAGGCAAATCCAAACGTTTCGACTCGAAACTTATCGGTGCAAATTGGAGTTAGCAGACGGTCGGTCATTACAACGGATAATTCATGATGACTTAAATTTGTTTCCGCACAAAGTCCAAATCACAAGCAAGTTAAACCTTCTGGATTTGCCAATTCGTCTTGAATTTTGCCAAAAATTGATTGAAATAGCCAAAGAAGACAACAGCTTGATAAATTGCTTGTTTATGTCTGATGAGGCCCATTATGATATGAACGGCAATATAAACAGTGTCACTCTGTGGTGCGCAATATCATCAAGGTGCATTGTAGGAACATACTTCAGTTATTTAAGACGTATCCAATAACAGCATTTGGTTCCAGCAAGATGGAGCACTGCACACATAGCCAGACCGGTTATGGCGGAGCTCCTACGAAAATTCCCAAAAAAATTAATATCCAGGAACTCCACTTTCCGCTGGCCTTGGGGGCCACCTGACCTGACTGCACCAGACTTTTTTTATGAGATTATGTCAAGCAAGAGGTTTGCAAAACAAAACCTACGATTTTGCCTGAATTGAAGCAGTCTATTAAACCAATAACTGAGGCGATCCCGACTTCAACCCTTCAGGCCGCAATGAACAATGTTCTGATCAGGGGTCTATAGCACAATACAACAAGTGCTTGTTAAACAAGTGAAATTCAACAACTGTTAAAAATTTGTGTAACACGTAATAGCTAGTCTGCGGGCACTTCAACAATTGTCTTAGAACATTTCAACAAGTGGGAAATTTGATAAATTCTACCATTTCTGTAACTGGAAACAACAAGTGTCTAAAGAAAAGAGAATGAATCTGTTAAAAAGTTGGTTAATTTTAACCGACGTTGATCGACTTGTTAGAATTAAACAAGTAAAAGTTAGGAAGAAAATATTAATAGAATCACATTGGTTTGGGACAGGATCTTAGTACCATGTTATAGGTGACGTTCACGGTGATAGTAAAATTATCCCAACTAAAAATAATTTAACTTGTATAAGGCCCAATTTGCTAAGCTTAATAAAATATACCTAGCTTCTATATACTTCGTCGTAAGGTTTATTTCGAGATGTTAGCCATTTTTCAAGATATGTTTTTAGTAACAGCTTCTTTAAGGCATTTGGGAAATAATTGCACAAGCTGCACAGAGAGGTGAGATATTCTTATTTAACAAGGTTAATATAAACTAAAAAAAAACTATATAATTGCAACGCATTCGCTCCCATAAGTTTGTCACGTCACAAACATTGCGAACTAACCAACTTCGGTGTAACTTCGAGTGCCGATAGGGGACAGCAATACTGACTGACTTGTTGAACTAATTGAAAAAAATCGAGGGAAATTTTCGGGTTTTAACAATTGTTACGGTTTTTATTGTGTTACGCCTTAAATCTACACTTGTTAAACAAACATAATTCTACAAGTGCCTGTTGACTTGTTGACTTGTTGTTCTGTGTTATAGGCCCCAGGTGTCGCATATGCGTGGAGGGCATTTACGGGCTATCATCTTCAAAAACAATTAGGTAGTAATATAAAATTAAATTCAATTTCCTATAAAATAAAAATAATAAATACATTGATTAAAAAAAAAAAATTCCTATTGTAGCACAATTGGTGCGCCACTCTGTATAATAGATATAAAACACTAGTATAAACGTAAACAAAAGAAGACAACTATTTACTTCAAGATTTACTCTACGAAGAGTCGTGCTATGTCACCTTCAATCGACAAAATTTCTAGGCCAGATAACCTTTCCTACACCATCGTCGAGCGTAAGTATGTCTTTTTCAGTTTGAGTTTACTGAATGATCTTTCACAAGAAGCTACACTGCTACAGTCATTTGCATCGTCAAAACAATTTTTTTACGCGACTAAGACTCGTTTGAAAACATTTTCTTTAAGTCCAGTTCTACTGTTCTCTTAGGAAGACTTAAGCTTGATTGACATTCGCATTTTTCAAAAAGAAGGAAGTCGCCTCAACTTGATTCTTCAAAGTTCATATTTTGGCCCAAAATTCGGTGGCATTTGTGTCTGTAGAATGGGATCATTTTTTATCTAGTTTGAGAGCTGAAATTTGAATAAAACATAAAATATGTTCTGTTTATCAAATAATTTATTCAAAACAACTACAAAATATCAAAATTTAACAAAACAAAGATAAGAGATAATTTATTATAACAAATTTATAATTTCAAAATTGGAATAAGTATAGATAAATACAACCAACTAAACAAAGCAAAAAACATATCAAAAAAACAAAAATACAAAATTACAAATTTGAATTATATGCAAGGCTTTTAAGGTAGCACAAAAATGTTTTTTTTTTCCTTTTCATCCAAAAATTTTTTTTTTTTTAATATTCCCGCCTAATTTTAGTTTGTTTACCCATCTCTTTTTTGCGCACTAGGCAAGTTGCTTGAATTGACTCATTAGCCAAAACTTCTATTAATTTATATAGGCCAATGTGCGGCCTTCCAACAATTAACAATTGTTACGGTTTTTATTGTGTTACGCCTTAAATCTACACTTGTTAAACAAACATAATTCTACAAGTGCCTGTTGACTTGTTGACTTGTTGTTCTGTGTTATAGGCCCCAGGTGTCGCATATGCGTGGAGGGCATTTACGGGCTATCATCTTCAAAAACAATTAGGTAGTAATATAAAATTAAATTCAATTTCCTATAAAATAAAAATAATAAATACATTGATTAAAAAAAAAAAATTCCTATTGTAGCACAATTGGTGCGCCACTCTGTATAATAGATATAAAACACTAGTATAAACGTAAACAAAAGAAGACAACTATTTACTTCAAGATTTACTCTACGAAGAGTCGTGCTATGTCACCTTCAATCGACAAAATTTCTAGGCCAGATAACCTTTCCTACACCATCGTCGAGCGTAAGTATGTCTTTTTCAGTTTGAGTTTACTGAATGATCTTTCACAAGAAGCTACACTGCTACAGTCATTTGCATCGTCAAAACAATTTTTTTACGCGACTAAGACTCGTTTGAAAACATTTTCTTTAAGTCCAGTTCTACTGTTCTCTTAGGAAGACTTAAGCTTGATTGACATTCGCATTTTTCAAAAAGAAGGAAGTCGCCTCAACTTGATTCTTCAAAGTTCATATTTTGGCCCAAAATTCGGTGGCATTTGTGTCTGTAGAATGGGATCATTTTTTATCTAGTTTGAGAGCTGAAATTTGAATAAAACATAAAATATGTTCTGTTTATCAAATAATTTATTCAAAACAACTACAAAATATCAAAATTTAACAAAACAAAGATAAGAGATAATTTATTATAACAAATTTATAATTTCAAAATTGGAATAAGTATAGATAAATACAACCAACTAAACAAAGCAAAAAACATATCAAAAAAACAAAAATACAAAATTACAAATTTGAATTATATGCAAGGCTTTTAAGGTAGCACAAAAATGTTTTTTTTTTCCTTTTCATCCAAAAATTTTTTTTTTTTTTAATATTCCCGCCTAATTTTAGTTTGTTTACCCATCTCTTTTTTGCGCACTAGGCAAGTTGCTTGAATTGACTCATTAGCCAAAACTTCTATTAATTTATATAGGCCAATGTGCGGCCTTCCAACTAAAACTTTAAACTTTTTAAGTTCTGGGTAAGCTTTGTTTTACTTGGTCAGCACATGACCAAAAAGACGGCAAATACATAGGTTTTGATTTTGATTGGTCGTACCAATATAATTTTTTTCGAACCATTTTCCTATTTTTTGACTACTTTCGCAGAATTGATTACTCAATGCGTTGAAGTAGTCACGAATTTCATCCGCAGGCATAAAAGCTAAACATTTTAGCATTCGCATTTGAATGCTGAATTTTTCATTTTTCCATATTTTTTTGCTAATCCTTCCTTTTGAATTCTACGATAGACAATTTGACCGAAATGGAAATAGCACCCCTTGCAATTAGCTTTAGGGAAAAAAACTGCGCCGACTTGTAGCTTGCCTTTAAAATAAAATATTTTTTTTTTATTTAACATTAATCACACACATGGTTTTTTATACACAAACGGGTAGGTATATAACAAATATTTATATACGAGCATGTATTTTTTTGTAACTAAAATATTTACCGTAATCGCTGTGGAATATTTATTTCACATATTTGAGTGGGCTCCTTTTCATTACAATTTCTAGCTCGATAAAATGTTTTTTTCTGCGACATCGGTTGGTAAACTCTACACTCAGCTGGGGTTTTTACTTTTGCCCCTCGAACAATTTGAGAAGGTGGATCATATATGTTGCCTTTCCTTTTGATTTGACTACTGAGTTACATACATACACTTGTTTTTTATATGCGATTGGTGTATGAACGTGATCGGATGGAGTTTTGACTACACTATGTTTTTCGCTACTGTAGTTACTCTAGCACAACAATGATGTGATTTATTTAGCTCGCAAAGCCAATAAAACTTGTATTTTTACGCACTTGCTTTGATGGTTAATAAATCCATCGATTTACGCTTACCATTGTCTCAAAAATTAATATTAATTCGAGATTTTTGCTTTCGAGATATCGTGGTAAACCCCTGTAGAATATTTAATACATACTTACTCAAATCAGCTGCATGTTTCTTTAATTGTTGAACTGATATACTTTTTATCGCCAAAAAATTTAACATACTTATCTTGTATGTTGAAGGTTTTCAAATCGCCATTTGAATTCAAAAGTTATTCTATCAATGACTTCATTTATCAGAATTTTGAATTTTTGCTGTTGGGAAATGTCGTAACCGGCTTTCGTAGTTTTCCAAGAAAATTATCCTCAATGTCGCATTCTTTACTAACTTTTTTAGCTTTTTTCGAAAACGTTGTCAACAGTCTCCCGAACATTTTGAATCTGCCTTGTCAATCCCTTGATTAATTCTGAGGCTTTGTCAATAGTTATGTTTTTCGACTGTAAAGCAGCATTATCTACTTTATCAACAGATTCTAAAACTTTATCCCAAATTTGCAGGGTACATATAAATTTAAAGTTTATTAGGTCCATTAAGTTTTTAGCTGTAGCAGTTATTTCCGTATTAAAATTGTTGGTAGTTAGAATCTTAAGTACGTGGTATTTACATGTTTAAAGCTTTGACAGCTCGAGCTTTAGAGGCCCATCTAGTGTTGGCATATTTTTTTTTTATAGAAATTTGCAAGTGTTTCATTTAAGTTTCCCATCTGACCGTAGAACTCGAGAAAAACAAAAATATTTTCTGGATTATTCCGAAAAAAGTTATGATATCGGGTGTCACACTAGCATCGTTTACGCCAGATAACTGCTTACCCGCTATGGGTTTTATCTTTGTCTTTGTTGGTGGCAACCCATTTTTGGATCGTGATGGATTCAGCATACTGAAGCTCATGTCTGAGCCAAAATTGTTGTAGTTCACCTGCTAACGGTTCATTCCAACCAATTTTTGCCTTCCAAATCCGGCTCGAAGGACCAAATTTTAAGAAGAAGCAAGTGAACAATTAGGTATATAATATACGTTCCAACTATTTTTCTTCTCTGAATGGTCAGCTCATCTTTTGTATCAGATGTAGGTACATTTTATCTGATTCTAGTGAATGGAAACCGCAACAACTACCGAAATTGAAGTGAGTCGACACCAAAAATATATTAAATAATGCACGTAGATGTAGAGGTAGGTAGTAGGCGGGTAGATGAGAGGGTATCGTATAGCTACTCCTTATCACATTAGGTTTTTCATCAGGCATTGTAATGGTTTCAACATTACAATGCCTGATGAAAATTTTGGGGTCAGTTTCCTATGCTGAGATTTCTTGTAGTTGCTTCATTGGTAAAATAAATTCTGCATGACAGTAGGACTTTGGTTGGTTTTTGCGCTTTAACTTTCGGCAAAAGTAGTTTTTTAGTGCAACCAAATTCAGAGCTCAACTCATCCAGACACTACTTTGGGTGCCATATACCTTATCGGCTAGTTCACCGAAAGGGCTCGTGATGATGAAAGAGTTCACGGGAAAAAGATGAAAGAAGATGCTTATATATAAAGACGCTGTAGCAAAAATCCAATGTCAGCGGGGAGGTAAGATTATCAAATCAGAACAAGTGAGGGGTTATTCAGTTTCGCAGCTGAAGGAAAAATTCTTGCGAAACTATATATCAAAGTTTTATAAGAAACCAAGCAACTAAATGCTGGCCGTCACTTCGGAACGTAGAATCTTCAAAACAGCTAGATCAATGAAGTTTCAGCTATAAGGATCAGTTTTGCCACCCTCCATATCGAAGCAAATCCCTGTTTAATGTCGCATACAATATCCTATTCTATTTCATTTGTTAAACCGTTCAAGGATATTTTTTGTAAAATACGAGCACTTACATGTATAATGAAAATTGTGACAAAAACTCTTGCTCACCACATTCCCGAAAATATCAATAAATGTTGCTGTGATGATGTAGATTGTAGACCATAACAACGAAATCTATTCACATTAATTAAATCACATCCCGCCGTTCTGAAAGGACACAAATTCGAAATTCAACTCTTATTGGTCAGCAATAACAATAAGAGTGACTTTCAGTTTCGCCAGCCCAAATTGAACAATCGCTCTATAAAATAAATAAATATTGATTCCGACTCATATTACTACATTCCAGAGCAATTCCATTTCATTTTAGAATACTTAGGAATACAAAAATAACATCCGCCACCCCGCACCCTCTGTATATATAGCACTTGGCCTTTATGTGGCTACCACATATGGGGGCGCAAGCCAGTTCAATAGTGTATTATGAATTCCAGGATAATAAAAACAAAATACCAGTTCATGTCCCTATAGTGTTTGAGTATGGTTGGGGTCAAGATTGAAATACAATGCCGTCGTGGAGGACGTTCAAATCTCCAAGCCCTTCAATGCTAAGTTAATAATTTTGCACCCCGCACCCAATATTTGGAATATATAAATGGAACGACTGAGATTCCTGTCCGGGTAGACAGACACTACTATCTTTCTGACATCAATTCCGACCACAGAAACAGATCAGAACCAAAGCAAACTGTGTTAGGACTGCTATTGACCTCGTGTTGTCGTCGCCCTTATACGAACCCGCTCCTCGAGGTGGCATTGAATATTTCATGGGCACCTATACCACCAATAGAAGTGAGAGACGATGATTTGAAAACTTTTCCAATGCCATACCAACACCATCCTCTGGGAGTGTTTCGCTTTTTTTGTACATTGTTTTGGTTTTGAACAGTGTTTCATGATGATGGTGTGGTGTGGACCATTGGCAGATGAGCATGAGACTGCTGAAAATTAAATATTAAAAGGGTTACACATACACATACACTGGGTAGCTTTGGTATTTGGGGCCAGAGCCAGATATTGGCTTCATTTTGAATTTCAATTCTGTGCGATATCTCTGTACGTGAGTGAATAACGATTAGATGCCGAGAAATGTGAGGGTAAACCAAGATCTATATAAATAAATTAAATTTTGGCTGAATATCTAAGGACGACCAAGTAAGCGGAATTATGAAGATTCCCCGCTGCTATTGTTTGCAATAAGACTCTTCTGGGACAGAGGGTGCCTTCAAGGTTACAATATGTCATGGCAATAATCTTAAAAGTGACACTGGAAGTGTATACGAATTGGACGTGACTTAAAATGAATTTGAAATCTGCTGCCACTTGTCAAACCAATATGAATAAGAGAGATTTTGTTTGAATAATTTAAATGGAAATGTAGCGCAAAATGAAGACGGTTATTTCGATCCTTGCAGATAGGTTTGTATTCAACGCATTTGGTGTCATTATTGGTTTGTATTCAGTTATCCTTCTCGGGTGATGGTAAATATGCAAAAGGCGCTATTTGAAAGATATGACCACCATCAAAATATTTTTTTTTTTTTTGGTTTTGAAGATGAAAATCGCGAAAGACACGTTGGGATTAAAAACCCAGAGTAGTGTGGGATTCTAACCCCACTAAAAACCCCTCCTTAATCATGACATGACCAATCAAAGAAAGATCGACAAATGATTTTAGTTTCAACTTTAAGTTGCAATTGAGAAAGTATTATAATTCAAATACAGGATCTCATACATATTTATACCCGGTACCACACTGTGGTGAGGGTATATTCACTTTGACATTCCATTTGTAACGCACATAAGGAGGCGTTGTAGGTATGACAAACTATATATATTATTGATCAGCACCACTTTCTTAGTAGATCTAGCGATGTCCGCCTGTCTGTCCGTCTGTCCGCACGATTACGGCCGTAATATAAGAGCTATCGACTTGAAATTTAGTACGTAAGCTTTTATCCACCAAACTGAGGCTAAGTTCGAAGATGAGCAAGATCGGATGAAAACTACTACTAACCTCCCATCCCATACAAAAATATCTGATTTATATAGCTTTTTGATGTTAACAATTTAATTTAAATAGCTAAAGTAAAGATAGCAAGTTTAAACTTTGCACATATTATTATAATAATATTTAAAATATATATAAAAATTGAGCCCTAAAATGTTTGTCGTCCATTCACGCCTTAACGCATTTACCGATTTTAACCAAACTTTCACAAATCTTTGGTATTAGTCCATATACGGTTTCTGTGAAGTTTGGTCAAAATTGGACAAAAGGGCGTGTCACCGCCCATAAAAAACAGAAGATCTTAATTTTTGGCCCTGGAGTGCTCCTGTGAATATTGGTCAAAATTGGACAAAGGGGCGTGGTACCGTCCATACAAAAAGACATTCAAAATTGTATATCTTGAAAACCACCAAATCGATTGAGCTCAAACTTACAGATGATCTTAGTTATTGGCCCTGGAGTGGTTCTTTGCAGTTCGGTCAAAACTGGACAAAGGGCGTTGCACCGCCGCGCCCATACAAAAAAAAAACATTAAAAATCGTATACATATTTTGAAAACCACCAAATTGTTTGAGGTCAAACTTACCTACAGATAATCTTAGTTATTGGTCCTGGAGTGGTCCTGTGCAGTTCGGTCAAAACTGGACAAAGAGGCGTGGCACCGCCCATACAAAAAGACATTCAAAATTGTATATCTTGAAAACCACCAAATCGATTGAGCTCAAACTTACAGATGATCTTAGTTAGCCCTGGAGTGCTCCTGTGAAGATTGGTCAAATTTGGTCAAAGGGGAGCGACACTTTACATACAAAAAAATATTCAAAATCTTATATGTACCTCATATACAAAAAAATGTTTCTATGGGGTGAAACTCGATGACGTTTTATTTCGATAAGCGCTGCGCCGATTTTCATTATTCTTTTTTTGTTTTGTTCGTATTGCCATTAATTGGCAATGGATAATGGATATACTCTGGTTAAAACGTTATAAATAATTTAATGTTCATTCAGATCAATCAAAAAACGAAAAGAATACCTACCGAATGGCTCGCTGGCTGGCTAGATCGCACAACTTGCTTTGGTGGCTGCTAAAATCGAAGTGGCCGATTAACACAAAGCTGCATTGCTAAGCAATCAACAGCAAAGGGGAAAAGTTAAGCGGTAATGCTCTCAGTAGCAAGCACTGTTGGTACAACTCAAATTCAATTGGGTGATACCAACGGCAATGGTATAAGAGATGACCATAACGGAGAAAATTAGATTTTAAGAAAATAAGAAATTACTGACGAACCACTAAGTTTGGTACCTAATTTACATTACAAAATAGAAAAAATAACAAATAAACAAAAATGAATAATAATAATAGTGTGTTTCTTAACAACCTCTCTTGTCGTTCTTCCTCTTCAGATTCCAAAAATAGAGCTATCGAATACATTATTGTTTTGAGCACTTTATTTTCTATTTAAATCACTTTTAATATAAACTTTTTTCATCTGCATATGCATTTAAATTTTTATTGACAAATAAAAGACAGCCGTTTGACAGTGACTGTGTCCCAAAAACATGTCGATGAGGAGACGTTTCCGGCGGATTCCACGATAGTAATGGAAAGTAAAAGGGAATCGAATAGGTGTAGTGCAACTCAGTTCTGGCGGATTCCACGATAGGTGTGATTTGATTGACTTAACAGTGTTTCTTATTTCATATGCTACATTCTGAAATTTATTTTTTTCACAATTTTCATGATCTACCGATTTATTAATAAATGAATGCTTATAAACAATTTGTTTCTTTTTACCGTAAATTGAATTACCTACATAATAATAAATCAGTCTATCATCATTATTGTATTTTATAACTTATACTGCAAGTTTGTAGCCAAATAATATACTTGAAGTGAAGTGATATGCACCTTTGTATAACTTAAAAAAATATTATATAACAAAGAAATGTTACTCGGGCCTTAAGCCAATAAGCAAACATAAAAATCTTGTACAAAATGTTAGCCGTAAGCCCTTGCAATTCATTTTTCCTAACATGACTTACTTGGCATTCGATATGGCTTGGTGCTTCATGATTTTTTTTGTTGTGGTGGATTTTGAACTGTCTTTTCACAAGAACAACCACTGTGCATTTTAATCGGCCGGTGCACTACGGCAGATAACCGGGGGGACTCTGTTAAATGTCTTTTGGTAAATATTTCTTATAGTTCTAAGAACATACTGTAAAAACAGATGATTAAAAGACGCATTTTCCTAGCAATCGAAGTGTGTATACCAAGGTATATAGTGACCATAATTTTTTAAAGACAATGCGGGACACAACTCAGATTTTGGATCTTCAAAAATGTTTGTAACACATATGGACTTCAACGGCTCAAATATTATTTCAACACACGTTCGATGCAGCAGGGCTATTTGGTCTTGTCGAACTGGAGCAATCTATTCACCCCTATCGTGGAATCCGCCGGGGGGAATTATTCACGGAAAATAATATTTTGGTATCGTTGAATCCGCAAAGTGAACAGTTCGGGAAAGATTCGATTTGAACGTTTTTAAGGATACAGTGAAACTTATTCACAGTACCTACCCAATCGAAGAACTGTTCACTTTGCGGATGCGACGCGACGATACCAAAATATTATTTTCCGGGAATAATTTCCCCCGGCGGATTCCACGATAGGGGTGATTATATTCGACCGGCGCATCGCGGCAAAATTCTTTTAATTTTTTTTCTCTAAAGGACGATTCACATGAGTGCGACCAACTAACCACGAACGCTCACTCTTCATGGTCGCGGCAGTTCGCGAATTTCAGGCAATCAGAATGTTTTATTCGCTTACATTTTGATGGGATAATAAATTATCGTAATCTTGGAATAGTTAAATGTGCAATTTTCAGTTCATAAATACATCAGAAGCGGTTCGTTCGTATTTCATCTATTCGCTCATTCGCTCTCATGTGAATGGTCCTTAACAGTGTAGTATATATCAAAATGAGAGTATATTTTCACAGTCATGTTTTCTATGTCCGGAAGCGAATTAGTAGTGGTTTGAATTGAACCGCATTGTGAATAATATCAATATGTGACGAGCAACCTACACCAATTATAGATTGCTTAAGTTTTCTATTTAGTCTATTGCCCCTTTGTGATAAGCCGCCAAAGTTCATAAAATTTGAAAAATATATTCACTTATCATCGGACGTTTTTGTATTTAAAATTTTGCGGAACTTTCCGGGACAAATCTGTAAATGAGGGACATTTTGCCGGCAAATTATGATGCGGGACAGCCATGTGAAATGCGGGACGTCTGGTCACTATACGCAAGGTATATAATATAACACATACTTGATACTCCGCGTTGAATCACAGAATAAGATAACAGAATCAGCTTTCACTTTTGAATGGAATAAATAAAAAGGAAAATATTTCAAAATTGCTCTTGCGCTACTTATATGAGTGAAATTTCTTAAATTTCTTAGTTGCCGATAAACAAATATTCAACGAAATATAAATATTTTGTTTTATTATTATGTGATGTCAATAATTTTGTTTTTTAAATTTTGTAATTTTATAAAAATTATAGTTGTTAGATTATAATCATAATTATAAAATAGTGGTTGTTTCCAATTCTTGAATAGACCTCTTACCATTATAACCAGTATATAATTTTTTGGGGCCAACAAAGTGTCGGTTTTTTGGTCATATAGGTATCTACTTATAGTGATCTCTGAATTTCTGCGTTTTTCATCAAATTGAAGACAACTTTAAGATGGCTGGGCTTAGGTATATCGCCCATATGGTCTTAAAGTTGACACGGCAGGAAGTGAATATTTTTTTTTAATAAGAAGCCCGTACGCTTTTAGACCACTTGCGTATATGGCAATTGCTTGCAACACATCGTCTACATATTTGCCACTTAACAAGCTTAGCTTTTTGCAAACGTTTCCTTTGTCCTGTCGTAAAGATTTTGTTTAGGTTAGGTTAGGTTTGTGGGCTGGCGAGGATTTTCTCTGTGCCACACTTAGGGCAATACTGACCCATTGTGATTCCCATAGGGGGAAAGCAGAGGTTATCCCTTACCCATTATAACCCTGTATTCAAATTACTTACTGTGCATTGTAACATACAAACCATCTTATTGCTTTGACGAAGTTCATTATCTTGTCTATTGATGTGCTGGCAAGCTCGTCTAGGTCGTTGAAGAAGTGACTCCCTAGGAATTTGTACCTGGTGTGTTGGAGACTTGGGCAGTGACATAAGAAGTGGGTTGTATCCTCAAGAGCTTCCTCATCACCGCAGCCTCTGCAAAGTTCTTCTTCCGTTAAGCCCATTTTCTTCATATGGTACCGCAAGGTGTTGTGCCCTGTTATGATACCTACGAGGGTGTACAGGTCTTTCCTATCCTTCCGCATTATCTTCTCGGTTTTGGATTCATTGAAGGATGGCCATAGCATTCTTGTGGTGTTACAAGTGTTTAAGGTGGCCCATCTTGCGTTCGCCTCATGGCTTTCCTCCCTGCTTCAAGCTTGAGTGTGCAAGGCGGGATGTCCACAGAGGGATCAGCTTGTTCTGAAACAGCTGTCGAACCTTGTCTTGCTAATTCGTCTGCTTTCTCATTGCCTGAAATGCCTTCATGTCCCGGAACCCAGCAGAGTGATACCTTGTGCTGTGTACCAAGGGCCTTGAGTTCTTTGCGACAGCACTTCACAAGTTTCGATTTTATTTCTGGTGCAGTTATGGCTTTTATTTCTGCCTGGCTGTCGATAAAGAAGGTAATACCTTCAGGTGGTATTGCCCTTACCACAGACTCACAGGCTACTGTTGTCACTGCCATGACCTCTGCTTGGAAAACGCTGCTATGGTCGGGGAGGCGAATCGATTTTGATATACCCAGCGATTCAGAGAAGACACCTGACCATACCCCAGTGTCCATTTTTGATCCGTCTGTGAATAGGGCTATGGTTGGTGTGCTAGGTACGTGTCCGTCTCTCCATTCTTCACTGGTGGGATAGGCGCTAGAGAAGGGTCTTGTAAACTCTAGGTAAGGCGTAATGTAGTCCGTGACAGGTAGAATGACCCGTTTCGTTCAAATTCCATTTTACCGATTGGCTGATTCTCATTGCGCTAATTGCGGCCGATAGTTGTATATGAATGTCTAGCGGACACAGGTTGAGGATAGCCTCAAGTCCTGCGGTTGGAATTGTCCTCATCGCACTGGTGGTGCCGATGAACGCTAGTCTTTGAACCTTCGTTAACGCTTTCAGGTAGGTGGCTTTATTGGTTGCCGGCCACCGTACGAGACTGCCGTAGGTCAGTATGGGGTCTTACTATAGCCGTGTACATCCAGAGCTTAATTTTGGGAGATGGTACCCAGGTTTTCCCAAAGATTCTGCTGCAGGAATAAAAGGCTATTGTGGCTTTTTTGATTCTTTCATTGGTGTTCAATTTCCAGTTTAGTTTTTTGTCTAGTATAAGTCCCAGGTACTTTGCGCTATCAGAGATTCTGAGGGGTGTGCCGCCAACAGAGGGTGAGCAAACTTTTATTTGTGAAAAGTACCAGATCAGTTTTCTGGGGATTGACTGTTAGACCGCAGTTGCCGGTCCAGGTGTCGAGGGTTCTTAGGGCGCTTTCAATTTGTTCCGACAGTGTTGGAAGGAATTTTCTCGTTGCCAACATTACGACGTCATCCGCATAAGCCGTTATGCTGATGCCATTGTTCTTAAGTTTTTTTTAAAGCATCATTTTCTGTTTTTAAAATGTAATTTTCGGCTAGAATACTCTTGTGTTCTAAGAGCAACTCTTCCAGGTTTGTTTGTGTCTTTAGAAGTCTAAATATATTTTAGGTATTTACGAAATTGAAAAGATCAACTGATCTTTCATAATCATCTTCTGTATTTGTTGATTTATTAATTTTCAGTGGTGTTGGCGTTGGGCCAATACACGGCTCAGGACTCTTGGGGCTATCAGGAACAATTTCGTCGGGAATTATATTATTATTCCTACAGAAGTAAGCATTTTATTTATTGCTTTATATGCATTTCAATAACCTTCAATAATTCTCGTAGGTATATGAGAGGTTTTCTATTGGTATAGCGTCTGTTTTAAGCTTTTTGCTACTTTTAGGCGAATAATTTAGGAGCTGGTGGTGGAGGTTACGATAATAACATTCGGGAGAAAAATGCTTTGAACACACTACAGCATATTTTGCATTTATTTTGTCTTTGCGACCACACTTGATTGTTTTGTTTTAATTCCGCGCTCAAAATTAGCAAACATGGCAGTATTAAAATGTCACAAGAATTGTCACTCAGTGACGTATTATGCGAAAGAGAGATATGTTGGGCCTCAACCAACAAGCGTCTCCAGCCAGCACGATCTTTGGCCAGCTGTCTCCAGTTTCGCACGCTAAGTTGGTTAAGGTCCCCTTCCACTTGCGTGCGCCACCTGAGTCGCGGTCTTCCTCTACTGCGCCGTCCCTCGGGTGGCGGGCCGGAGCATTCACGTCCATTCACTCTACATGACCCAGCCACCGCAGTCGTTGGACCTTCACTCTTCTGGCTAGGTCAATGTCGCTGTACAGCCCGTACAGTTCGTCGTTGTATCTCCTCCTCCATTCACCGTCTATGCAGACGGGACCGAAAATTACTCGAAGAATTTTCCTCTCGAAGCAACCAAGAGTAAGCTCATCCGCTTTTCATATAGTCCATGCCTCTGCACCATAAAGTAGGACTGGGATGATTAAGGTCTTATAAAAGGTCACTTTAGTTGTTCGAGAGAGGGCTTTGCTACTCAATTGCTTTCTTAGCCCAAAGAAACAGCGATTGGCAAGAGTTATTCTTCGCTTAATCTCAGCGCTGGTGTCTTTGTCTGAGTTTATAGCGGAGCCTAGGTAGACAAAGTCCCTTACCACCTCAAAGTTATATCTGTCTATAGTGACATTCTGTCAAAAACGTCGGTGTTGGGTGTCCTTTCTCGATGACAGCATATACTTCGTCTTGCCCTCATTGACCGCCAAACCCATCTTTGCCGCCTCCGTCTCAATGCTTACGAACGCGCCAGTGACATCACGCTGCGTTCTCCCGATTATGTCGATATGGTCGGCGTAGGCGAGTAGATGGACGGACTTTTGAAAGATAGTGCCTCGGGTGTTAGCGTTTGAGTTTTGCACTATTATTTCAAGAACGATGTTAAAGAAGTCACATGACAGCGCATCGCCTTGTCTAAATCCTTTTTTGACTTCGAAGGTCTCGGTGAGTTCTTTACCGACCTTGATGGAGCAGCGTGAGATATGATAACAACATGCGTAATATACCATGTATTCTGTATAATTTCTTCTTAGTGCCATTTGGCAGTATGTCACTTTATATCATAGGGCCAAATTTGGCATAATGTCGGAAACTAGTTTGTCCTTATGACGCTTTAACTAAGTGACAATATGCCAAATGTCCTTTTAAATGCGTCATTGTGCCAAATTTTTGTTCAGCTTTTTCAATTTGCCTTTCTAGCATGTAAATGCTAAGAGCAGATGGAAAGCAACGATTTCGACATCATATTACTAAGGATTGTCATAAAATGGTAATACTTACACACTTAGTATGTGCTACCTATATCGCTCGCCAAATAATAACGATCCGGCCATATTTTTACATAATTTAGCTGAAAATGTTTGCTGTGTATAGATATCCAAGTTATTATATTCGGCAACTTCAAAAACCAGAATACGAATTAGCCATGTGTATATCATTGGATTCCTTTGCTACGAAAGCAAGAGTTTCGCAAAGTTCTAATCAATAATCATTCCCCAGGCCTACATACGTGAGCGTCAGAAGTGAATGAAAACCAAAATCAGTAGCCAGCTTAAGTCGGCAAATTAAAATATTTATAGTTTTGCTGATGACAACACTCGTCGTACCTTCCTTCTGATTCTTTGAATGTTACTCTACATGACGCATCACAAAGATGGGAGCAAATTAGTTCGTTCTCTATTAAGCTCACCGAAAAACAGGCTTCGAATATTGCTCCCATATATGGAGCTCGGCTCCAAAATACGAATTTTAACTAGCGATAATAGATAGAGAAGAGATGCTCAATTAATGAAAGATTCTACAGTTCTACACCAATCTACAACCACTGGCGCACAGAAATTATTCTAAATGTGACATTAAAGCGCCATACAAGACAGACAACCAATGCACATCCCCTATCCAGTACCACTTCACAACCGCGGGGATATACCTAACTTTTCCAAAACTCGCCTTCAAGTACAGGACAAGTAAAAATAAATATCTGCAAACATCATGGGACGCCTTTCCCAAGAGAAGCAACACACAAGGGACTTTAAAAAAAATATCACTGAGCCTTTATATCTATTCTCCAGCAATAACTGCAAACTAGCGGCAACAATCAAATTCAAAAATGTTTGTTGTATACCTAGTATACCAAAATCCAAACACATTTTGGATTTAAAACCTTTACGAATAATCAAGTATCTAATATCTATCAGAGCATGTGGTCGTATATACTCACATACGTGTTCCCTTAGGCCCCTACTCACTGATTTCAACGATCGTAAAACAAAATTTATTGTAAAAAAAAACAAATTCCCACACAAACTTGTTTTCTTTGAGTCTCCCCGACTAGTTGGGCATTCGGAAGTAAACCTGCAAAAGGTTAAAAGCGTTCTTTGGATTAAGGTAAGTAGAAGCTTATATTATCATCACCGATTCCGAGTCGATGATTGATTCGAAATAGACTAGAAGTCTGCCCTGACTTGGATTTACTTAACAACCAACCGGATTTTTATCTAGTTCTTTATATTTTGTACAGTGTGTCACATCACGTCACACCCATCCGCTAAATCATCGAACATTATTAGCATAAGAACATAACTGCCAACGCCGGAAAAAACCTAATCTCTACGGAACGGGTTTGTATCATCATAAAAGTTGCCGTCTCCGAAAGGCTATATAAGCCACACGGTGGTGCGGCTAGTCGCACTTTAGATAAAACTCTGTTCTTTTGGATATTTTCGTGTTCTCAAATTTCTGAACTGAAATGAAGGTAAGGTTTAAGTAAGTTACATTGACTTTTTCATAAATTGTTTGTATCTGCGACAGGGCCTCGATTTAATCACAGCAGTTCTACTCTCCGCTCTGTTACACAGTAACGCAGATGTATCTGAGAGCAGAAACCTAAAGTTACCCTTTAACTCGTTCGGAAGGATACCGTCTCCATTGCAAACCTTAGTACCGCCGACGTTCGAAAACCCTATTAAGGATTATACGGTCGGATTAGTTCCCCCTCCAGTGGAGAGTCCTATTCAACAAGCGGCTTCCGGACCTGCGCATCTACATCATAATGTTCCAGTTCATTCGCACATTACAAACTATGACACAAGAGCCGTAAATCCTGTGGTGCAGTTAGGGTCAGTAGTTCAACCGAAATCAATTGGATCTGTGCCCACAATCCATCATCAGAAACATCATTCCGCAAAGCGGCTGCAACCTCAGACCGTAGTTTATCATCAGCAGTATCAGCGCACCAATTCCTATCATGATCTTCGTCATCATCATCAGCAGCTAAACACATATGGCACGCGATTCGAACAACCAGCCCTGCAGCACACACACCATCCGGAGCCCGTAACTCAGAGTGCAGTATATCATCAGCATTCCGCACATGCTTTGCATAGACAGCCGGCTTATGTACAGCAAGTTCACACAACAAGGGTCCAGCAACCAGCTATCTGGTCCCGGCCAGTGTCATCTTCCGGTGTGAGTAGAATTATCCAAACTTACCCTTCGGTGTCTTTCGAGGCAACAGTACCAAATGGCGGTTCAACGATACATTTGAGAAATGCCAAACTTGAACCGGAATTGGTTTCCATCATAACTGGTGTTCTGCAGAGACATAATTTCTGATTTAAAGAGAAAGAGAAATGAGGCGCCTCAATCAATTATTAATTGAACTGGTACCTAAGTATAGTGAACTTAAGTCTGCATTTTTATTTTGTATAGTATCTAAGCAATAAACTAGATTTTAATTAACAACAGTGAGTGTGGCCGTTTGCATTAATTAATTATTTATGCCACGATTATTGGAGTCTCGCGTGAGAGGTTTTAATTGTTTTTTTTTTTCTAATTTGTATGGTAGATATGTTGGCCACGTGCTCTGAAGAAGTTAAAAATAGAAACAAAAATCTTGAGGCTTTAAGATTTATTTAATTACGATATACTGGTGCTGAAAATGATAGAAACGAATGTTTACATAATGCTCAACCATCATTAACTGCATACAGACAAACTCTTTGTAAGTAGTATCATTCTTTTCTTACACAGAACTAAAAAAAATAGTTTAATGCAATTGTTGCAAACAACTCGTAGGTACTTACATGGCAGAGGTAATTTAATGTTTTTGGGATTCTTTTCAGGATTCGGGGTTGGCCCATTTTTCGTTATAAAGGATAAAATATGTGCCGTAGAAAACGTGGAAATCTTAAACACTGTTATGCTGTCATTTGCTGAAGAGGACATGCCTATTGAATGGGAGTTTATACAGGACAATGACCCCAAGTATGTACTCCTCAAAGAATGGCCAAAGAATGGTTTTATAAAAACAAAACCGATGTGGCCATCACAATCTTCTGATCTTAATCCGTTATAACAACCATAGAGCAGTCTTAAGCGCAGTATCGACTATCGGGCGGCGACTGCATTAGGCCCAAAAACAAAGAAGAGCTATGGTTAAATATTCAAAATGAATGGCAATCCTGTAAGGATTCGTTAGCCCGGATAATCATCAGGGCTTATGCTTGTGCTTTAAGCCCAGATAAACCAACCTACGATTGCTATAAAATGTTATCAAAAGTTCTATCGATCGTGTCATAAATGACATTAATTTGAAAACTAAAATTAATAGGGGAGACTGGGACACATTTAATCGTGAGGCTCATTTCAGCATTGCTAATAAGATAACATTTAAAAAATATTTAAAGTACATATTAAGCAAAAGTTTAACTTGGTAGTACCGTCTTCTTTAGTCGTCAACGATATTTTTTTTTATACAGTGGAAGCTCGGAAAAGTTGATCGAAATGTCCCAAAGCTTGTCAACTTTTCCGAAAAGTCAACTTTTCTGGACACTTCAATATCTGTAGAAAATTAGTAGATAGTTTGTCCCATTGTCCACCGGACAGCAAATAAAATAATTAAATGTGCGAATGGACAATACACGTAAGAAAAAGTCAGTAATAATCTAAATCTACTGTAACTGGCACGCAGCTGCCATGGGAACATACATTTCTTCGGAATGCGTAGCTACTGTGTTATGTATTTTACATCGTTTATTTAAATTTGATATATAAAAAACCGGATGCAAGTAAAAAAAAATTGTACGCTCTAAAAAGTTGACAAAAAATCATACAAGTTGACCAAAAGTAAATTTTTTAAGGTAACGTATGGTAGCTAAAATTTGGTCAACTTTTCTGTATAGTAAACTTTTCTGAGAGTCAACTTTTCCAAACTTCTACTGTATTTGTAAGAGTGTATCTATAAATTTTATGGTGAGTTTTTATTTTTGTTTAAGATATAATCTTTAAGACACAATTTACAATTATTTACCCCATGGAAACGTACGTTTTTTGACAAATATGAAAAATATAATTATTTAAGTACCTACATTTTTCTGTCGCTTGACCTAATGGGGCACGTTTGAACAATTAGTCTGTAAGTGGCATTGAAATAAAAGCTAAGCTACCACTACCAATCAACGCTTCAGGAACATCGGGAACACCGTAATTCCTGAACATCAAACTATTTCTGTTTTTATAAAGTAAAATAATTTGTGAATTTCAGAATTGCTGGCCATGGAGGCTTTACTAAATTTACGTAGTTATTTGGCCAATCCAAAGTTTAGGTATTTGCATTTCTCAAAGTGATGATACTTTACAGACCAAGACCAATAATTTAAACAAATAGGATTTTATAAGACTTCAAAGCAAAAAGTATTCCAAGGTACCCCAGTCTTCCCTAAAAAAAAAAAAAAAAAAAAACAAACAACAATCAAAATATGGACAATAAAGTTTGCAATTGCAACTCAAAATTTGGACTTAGGAAGAGACATTGGGACCAGACTGGGACTGGTGAAATGCTACAGTGCACGTAAGGAGTTTGTGCACTGCCACTGTGATTCGCTGCTGGAACTTGATCATCCCATAAAAGTGCAAACACATCCACTACGTCCTGCAAATCGCTGTTACTTTCTGTTAACCTGCTGTAAACCATCTGCTAAATGTATTTCTTTTCGTTTGTGAACTTGCTTGTACTCGTTATTTATAATTTGACAAACTAATTTACTACCTGGAATTTTTTTTGGTGGGGACAGAACTAAAACAGCTGAACAGTCAAATGTCAAGTAGCATAGTGCTGCCAAGTCACAGTAAGGCGTTTTTTTTTTGTGTTTTATCTAAGCGTATATAAGATTGCAAACAAAAAAAAACGCGCCGAAATGATACTCTTATTGAATAGGGTATAGCAAAACACACACATCGGATCGTCGCCTAATGACCAGACCAAGACCGTAACTTTTCGTAACTACCTACATAATTTAAAAACTATTTTTATTTATGGAAATGAGAGCCAATTAACTTTCCTCATTTTGCGTGAACAAATTTTATACTTTTATCCAAAACAGGTTTATTATTTATTTTTAGTTTATTTGTTTATTAAATTTAGTATGTAAAATCATATAAATAAAATACACTGTCGTAACTGTAGGTGTATTTTTAAATTTATAATGACTTCCGTGAATATTTTTGATGGATAAGTTATCTTTTGGGTTTAGCACCATAAAAAAAAAATAGCGATTTTATATGACCAGACACCAGAGCAGTGAAGAGTGATAAATGTTAATCAGTCTCTATTAATAATTGAAATGTTCAGATTTTACAAATATTTACTTTAAATAAAAACGACGATTTAAATTCTGCACTGTTTTCTTGCTGTATATTGCACTCTATAATAAACTTTTAAACAAATTTTCAACAAAACACTGCTGTAAAATAACTATTTTTTCTTACAACTTTTGTAGTGAAAAGTCCAAAAATTTGTCGTCCGGAACTACATAATATTTTGAGAGATAGAAGAATTAACTACTCAAACAGAGTGTCCCATGTAAGAAGAATGGATTTTTTAATATCGAATCCGAACGACTTAATTGAAAAGTTTAGGTACCTACCTACTAAGGAAATTTTTCCTCTCGGATATTGGCGACGCGACGCACGTTCCGAAAATATAGTGCAGTAGAAAATACCTTAAATTTGTAGCTTGTGCCCGAAAAATGGCTGTGAAGAGCTTGCCTTGCCTTAGGTACCTATACTACTACTACCTGTTGCGGCAACTACTATTATTTGTTTATTTAAATTGTTTTTCGAGGGTTGAACCTAACCCCTCACTCAAAGTCCACCTCCAGCTTACTAAATACTGGAACCACTGTACCCACATAATGACCGAAGTAGTTGACATAAATGAATTATTTATACGTTCAAATGACTAATTGTCAGATTGTTGAGTATATCTACACACGATTGTCAGATCTTATAATATTGTGACTTGTGAGATCTGTCAATAGTCTAAGAATGACAGGCAATGTGCTGACAATAGCCAACATTACAATGCAAAATGGTCTGTTCACACAGTTTAAGACTTTGTCCCAAAATCTGACAAATTCCATTGTCAGATGGAGGTGTGACACGTGACAATAATCTGATAACGACTTTTCTGGCGACGTTGTCAGGTTGAAATTTGTGTGTTCACACGATTGGCAGATGCTTAAATATGAGAAATTCGTCTATCACTTGTCAGACAAATAAAAAGTTTTGTTCATTTGGTTTGAACAAATTCCAAATGTTCCATTGAATGTAGAGGAAGAATGGCAGTTGTTTTCAACAGCAGTTATTGCCTGTGCCGGCTGGTGGTGAGAAAAGAACTACGTTGTCTAAAACGCCCGTAGTTCAAGAAGCCATCAGAGAGAAGAAAGACGCTTTCAAAGTGTGGCTTCACTAGGCAGACCTACCTTCTCGAAACCGGTACATAGAGGCGCGAAGAACTTGCAAATTGACTGTTAAAGCAGCCAAAGAACAATCTTGGAAGGAGTTCGGCGAGAAATTAGACCGTGATCAGTGATCACAGATTTGAAAGCAAGGTGTTCTGGCAGACCACTCGCCGTCTTAGAGGAATAAGGAAGTGGAACATTATTGAAGGAGTGAAATCCAAAGATGGTACACTTCTTTCCAATGAGGAGGACATCTTGCGCAGATGGAGCGAACACTTCTCTGAATTGCTCAATCCAATCCAGGGCATTGAGGATGACAGATCCATCGCCTTGAGCAGGGCGGAAAATAGTTCCACGGTAGAGGAAGTCAATCAAATCGCTAAAAGCTGGCAAATCTGCTGGAGCGGATAAAATCCGGCTAGAAATGCCTTAGGTGAAGAGGGAGTCACGTTCAAATGACTAATTGTCAGATTGTTGAGTATATCTACACACGATTGTCAGATCTTATAATATTGTGACTTGTGAGATCTGTCAATAGTCTAAGAATGACAGGCAATGTGCTGACAATAGCCAACATTACAATGCAAAATGGTCTGTTCACACAGTTTAAGACTTTGTCCCAAAATCTGACAAATTCCATTGTCAGATGGAGGTGTGACACGTGACAATAATCTGATAACGACTTTTCTGGCGACGTTGTCAGGTTGAAATTTGTGTGTTCACACGATTGGCAGATGCTTAAATATGAGAAATTCGTCTATCACTTGTCAGACAAATAAAAAGTTTTGTTCATTTGGTTTGAACAAATTCCAAATGTTCCATTGAATGTAGAGGAAGAATGGCAGTTGTTTTCAACAGCAGTTATTGCCTGTGCCGGCTGGTGGTGAGAAAAGAACTACGTTGTCTAAAACGCCCGTAGTTCAAGAAGCCATCAGAGAGAAGAAAGACGCTTTCAAAGTGTGGCTTCACTAGGCAGACCTACCTTCTCGAAACCGGTACATAGAGGCGCGAAGAACTTGCAAATTGACTGTTAAAGCAGCCAAAGAACAATCTTGGAAGGAGTTCGGCGAGAAATTAGACCGTGATCAGTGATCACAGATTTGAAAGCAAGGTGTTCTGGCAGACCACTCGCCGTCTTAGAGGAATAAGGAAGTGGAACATTATTGAAGGAGTGAAATCCAAAGATGGTACACTTCTTTCCAATGAGGAGGACATCTTGCGCAGATGGAGCGAACACTTCTCTGAATTGCTCAATCCAATCCAGGGCATTGAGGATGACAGATCCATCGCCTTGAGCAGGGCGGAAAATAGTTCCACGGTAGAGGAAGTCAATCAAATCGCTAAAAGCTGGCAAATCTGCTGGAGCGGATAAAATCCGGCTAGAAATGCCTTAGGTGAAGAGGGAGTCAAATGGCTCTCTCGTGTCATTAAAGCGGCCTGGGAATGTGGCGAAACTCCTAGCGATTAGCAGATTGGGGTGATTGTGACCCTTTTCAAAACAAAGGGATAAAAGGGATTTCTCCAATTACAGGAGGATATCACTTTTAAGTCTCCCCGGAAAAGTCTTTGACAAGGTGCTGGAAACGCGTTGCAGAGCTGTGGTCGAGTTACGATTAGGAGATGAGCAGTGCGGTTTTCGTGCCGGCAGAAGCACAACCGACCAGTTATTTATTCTCAGAATGGTACTTGAGAAGGCTTGGGAGTATTCTAATATCCAAGAAGAATATCGCTATCTGCATTGATAGCCAGGCTGAGCTAAAGGCGTTAGAGTCTTTTATCATATCAAATCTGAACTATAGTCAGGGGCTTCCGCCCAATGTTCAGAGCATTATGCGCGCAGAATCATGTCAGATTGTGTTGGGTACCCGGACACTGTAGCTGTGCCCTAAGCTAGATTGGAAAAAAATCTGTAGAATTTTTAAAGCTCAGCAGATAAAAGCTAGGAATGGAAATAGGGATACTGTCCGGGCACTGTCTTCTAAGGAAGCACGCTATGAGACTACGTTTAACGGATACGGATTGACGATAATATTAATAATCTTTAGTTTTGCCTATGACAACAGGCGAAATATGCCATTGCCAGAAATCAATATAAACCGGGGATGTGAGGAGGGCTGGTGATTGCCTCTAAAGAATTTCTTCCCTACACCTCTTCTTCAGTACCCAGACCAGGCGTAGTTCGTGCTGGACTACGAAGCGAGTGGTCTCATTTTGAATCCCTGAAAACCACAAATTACACCTCAATGTTCTACAGTGCAATGGGGAAGTCATTAAGGTTCAAAAAAGTACCTATCTTAGAATTAGAAAAAAGAAATGCGTTCCCTTTTTCCCTTAAATGGGTATGTACCGTAGGTACCTACCTAAAATACATTTCATAATATCTACAAAGAGTTCTTGCAGATTTTAGCATTTATTGTATCTATATAGTTAAATTTATAATATTAATCATCATTTGGATGTATAAATGTACTTCTCCCTTAATATGGCAAACAGACGATGCAATTTCATCGTCGTCGTCATATCTAATAACTATTCGCAGACAACAGAGGTATTCTCAAACACCAACAACCTACATCTACAATGCACAATTTTGGTCTTGAAGTCTCCTTGAAATTATTCACCCAGGATATCAAGAGAATCTAAAATTTTAATTAACAGTCAAGCATGCAAATATGACTACGGAAAAGTATCTACGGCTCTGTGTCTGTGCAGTTTCTACGCTTTTATGTTTATCTTTAATTTCATACTACAACATTTGAAATCTGGCTTAAGTTTTAGTGTTGTTAACTTTGTTAGTGTTTCTGTTATCACTCTGGGCGTCGTCGCTCTTTTTGCAATTTCAAAGCATCCAACGAGTGCACTAGAAGTTCCGCTCCAAAGATCAACCAACTCATTAGCATTGCCACTGCTAAGAGTCCCAAAGCCGGTATAAAGTGTTCCATGTCGACTGTTGTATCTTTTTCCGTCATCACTTGGTTGCATTGGGGTTTCTCGACCGACCACAACTTGTCGTTGTAGGACATTAGGCCAGTTTCGCGGAATCGTAAAGTTGCACTAGCAAAGTGCTCCTTATAGGGCGAACCATGCGGAACGGCTGAACATGATGCAAATGGGGGATCCATGGCAATTTCCTGGAGGTCACAGAACTGCGACTGGGTAAGCCGTTCTGAAAGAGTGAAAAATATTGACATAAGTACTTGAATTAATTCATAATAAAAATGTTATTAGTACAGCTGGATCCAAATGCTTGGATCCAAAGTCCTACAATATAGACGAATGACTTATGAATCGCTTTATAGTTTGCGTAGAAAGTGGATAGATTTTATGAGTTCTATTGGGAGATGATTCGAGACGTGCTAGCGCGAGGGCGCTGAGTATAGAATCGTCTATATAATGTAATTTGAAACAGCGATGTCATAGTCTAGAGCAAGGCAGGGCAATGAATTCAGTTAAAGTGTAGTAGATGTGGCCGTACAGATAATGCCTATTCAAAAGGTGTCCCGGTCAGGAATTGGCAATGTTTCGCAAGTAATAGGAGTGGCCATTTGGCAATCAAGGGTCGATTCCATTTCCATAGGACCATGGTAACTCAAATTGTTCTGTTGCTACAGTTCGTCAAAGAACCGTGCTCCTATAATATGCAAGAGAAGCGTCGTTCTTATGGAGGACTGATCAGTGACACAAGAAATGTTCTACCTATAGATTCTATTTCCTCATCATCCATGAAGCTATTGTACAAGTCATTTGTAAAAATGCTTAGGCTTTTTGGCGATGTTTGGTTATGACCCCGACGAGCACTCAGATTTGGTTTCTATCCCAGAGGGCTTTTTAGTGTTAATTGCGGGCCACAAGCTACGGGTTTTGGCACAACCGCAAGTATTGTTTTATCGTACTTCAGCCGAGTTGTCCCGAATGAGTCATTGTCAATGAAGCTCTTAGCTGAGTTGAAAACTAGGCGTAATTGTCCGTCTGCTCAATGTTCGTCCAATTCATAGACCAGCGTCTGGCCCGTGTGTCGTTCCCTTTCACCTCAACATGTCCAAAAACCCAGCACAGCAGTACATGTATGATGGTTCTCAATCTCGAAAGGCACTGACTTATGCAAATTACGAGATTGGAAATTACGAGATTGGAGTTGATCGCTTTAAGTGCAGCTTGACTGTTCACGCAAATGGTAATTACCAAAAGTGCAGGGAAATAAGTCCCCGGGAACTAAGTCCACTGAGGGACACTGTTATCTCAGAATCGAAAGTTAAAGTCGAAATTAAAGTTAGGTAACTCGACGATAGATTGATTATTGGTACCTACTCAATTTTTTTAGTTTCGATTTTTGCTTTAAAGTCTAGTCTGAATTTGGTTGTTGGTAAGGCCCATGTCCTGTCTATAGACGTTACAATGGTAGCCAGTTGCTAAGGGGAGCTTCTCTCTATCTCCCGCCACCGACTCCAAATGAAGTGTAATCTGGTATTATTAAACCCCAATCGGGTAGAGGCAAGAGATCTCGGACTTGCTCTAACTATCTCATCTCATACTTAGCCTAAGGACGCCTCCCCAATGCCACGCATTTCATAGCATGTCTTTGAATCCAAGTTAAAAATGAGTATAAATCGGAATGACCTAGCCCATAAGGCCCTAGTTATAGCTAACATTGAAATGCATCATTGGAACAAATCAGTGGAATGGTGGTTTCATTTTTTTGACAAGTCGGTTATAGCAATCATTGAAAAATTCCTGTCAGTGAAAGAACCTGTCAGTGACTTTTCAACAAACTAGTCTAGGTTTTGCTGTTTAGAGTTGATCATTGAAAGCAAAACTGACAGAATAGGAAGAGAATCGAACACATCAGTGAAATGATTGGGTTCCAAATTGGAGAAACGAGAATCAGCTGTTCATTGAAATCGATTTCGATCAGTGAAATAATAAAATTGAATTTAAATAAAAGTTCTAGTCAGAATTAAGTAATTTCTTTCGTAAAAAAATTCCACAATAAACGTAATCATTATTTTGATACCAACTAAAGCCAATATTTTTTGATTAATCGTATTAAAATAGGAAAACAAAATTGTTTAATGATGGATTTCAATTATAGCTATAACTAGGGCCTAAGTAACAAATCCTATATGTAGGTAAACTCTGCATTTCTCTTTAAAACTATCACGAATGAGACCCGAGTGCATATGCATACTGCATTGAACAGCAGTTTTGGAGATGACAATTACCTGCGTTAGATTTTTTCACATGTATGTCCTTATCCCATGTTTAACATACAAATTCCTCAAACTAGAAGACCTTACAGATGGCTGGTATGACACGGATAGAAGATGCGATCGGAATAAAGATCGAAGAGAAAATCGGAAAAATTAAGATGATGTTCGTCGCATCGACAAAGATTACCCTCACAACTAATTGTTTTTACAAGGTGGGCTAAAAGATGTCATCCAATGTTGTTTGACTCTCATTTTTTTCTAATTTAAAAACTTCCATTCTGTTTTGTGATTATGTTTATTTTAACCTTTAACAATAAACCAATAAATAAACATAATCAAAAAAAGAATCGAAGTTTTTCATTTAGAAAAAAAATGAGAGCCAATCAACATCGAATGAATTCTTTTGGCCCACCCTGTATGAATTGTATTTTTTAGGACCTATCTCATCTCTTGGAGAAACATTGTTTTTCTATCTGCCTCTACCAACTGCGCCATTTCGGCGATAAGCATTGGGCCACCAGAGAAGTTGACAACCTTAATTCATTTTTGTTGCTTATACGGTTTTGTCGGTCTCACTCGAGTAGGTAGATAAGCCTTACGTCAGGTTTTGTTCAGTGAAACTTAAGTTTGAGTAGGTACCTAGAAACGAATAGATAAGCGTCACTCATGTATATTTTGCGTTTCACAGTAGATTCACAATGCTTGCTCCAAATAGTATACCTAAACAACTTGGCAGCACTTAAAAAAATCTACATTTATTGTATTATATATGTATATGTTTTTAAAATACGTTGTAAACTACATTTAATAACCCCTAACTTTAGTGAACAGAGAATTATTTTGTTTAATTGAACTTGTAAAGTGAAGAAACGTAGGTACAAATGAACTTGTCAAATCGTTGACAGCTGAATAGCTTACCACCTGTTAAAGATGCGAGAAGGTAACACTTAATTGTCGAATATTGAGCACTTAAGTTCTAGTTCTAGTTCGAGTATGGTATTATCTATGGAACAAAAATCGACCTTTGGGTGGAATTTGAGGATGAATCGATACTTAGATGGTCACTGTGCAATTTTCGTACAAAGAAGAGACTTATAGTCAAAGACGGGTCAAAGCTCTATGGTTAGATAATAAATACTTATCTCTTCAAATTTAACCATTCATCATTAACTTTTGCAAACACTTAACAATCACTTTATTATAAACTTTTCACCAATAAACTCGGTAAAAACCTATCTCCCGCCATTTAACATTTCGTAAGTTTTTTTAGCTGTCATTTTGTTTTTTTTTTTTCCACATTGACACTGCCGTTTTCGACAACTACTTTATTCTCTCTATTGCAATGAAATAAAATTTAACAGGTAAAGTAATAGTGAAATAAAATACACAAACAAATTCTATGGTGGAGCGGCCGCCCTTTTCTTAACGTCAACGCAAATATCAAAATCTACCTGTCTCGCTGATCAATGATCGTGTGTCCATGAACAAAGGAAATCATATGTAGGGTAAAGGTGTCAACAGTGGATCAATTTTTACTTTTTGTGCCGTTGAGCTCGCATTTATAATAGTATAGCCATGAAATTTTTTCCACAGCTTTTCCAATGTTTTATCTTCATTTTGAGCACGAAATCTCAAAGCTTTATTAATGCTGAGATAGTGAATAAATTATTTGAAATTACCCTTGCCAAGTGATCCACTGTGTATATGGGGTGTACACTGTACACACTGAATCAGTGCATGGTCCACATTAAAACAAATAGCTGTATAAAAACCAAATACTATATTAATGATATAAGAATCATTGATTCACTGTGTACCTACCACTTTTAATTGATTCACTGTGTACTATGTTGTCATTTCAAAAAAACATGTCAATAATTTATAAAATATTTCACCAAAGTAAACAATTCGACAAAAATTATTAAGTCAATATAAGCAAAAGTACAAAAATTAAACTCAAATGAAATTACAATACACACTTTTTTTAATAAGATCAAAAATAAAGGAGAAAATGACTTGCCTATGCTAAAAACACAAACATACGAAGATAACCGACTTTGACAATGCGATCTCGCAGACTTATGGTTTGTTGCGAGGGGAAGTGAACATGTGTTATTTTCTCTTTTCCAGATTCATTTCAAAATAAAAAGTGAGATTATGAGAGCAAATTATTCACTGATGTGTACACTGATCCACTGTTGACACATTTACCCTATAGCAGCTTGGCGATATAAAAGATTCGCTGGCTTCAGCAATTGTCCAAATGAACTGCTGGATGGAGAGGTTTAAAATAGCATGACTAATATCAGAACATTTTATATACCCACTCGCACGTGGTTCAAAAGTTTGCGACATTAAAACCGTGGGTAGCAAACCGTCGAAGTTTAACGCGCTTACCAATGAACACACAATAATTGATTTAATTTATAAATGAAGATAAAAATGTTATACAATTTACTGAAAAATACCTTTACCTATACAAACTCCACTAATCAAATAATAATAAAAAAATGTAATAAATTTTCATTAATTTAATAAATAGTACATAACCTACGCACCAACATCGACTTTTGGTATTCCTACTAGTATAATAAATAGTTCAACATAAAGTGTATTTTTTTTTCTGCCCCAATGATAATGACAATGTTTACCTATTCATTCGGTTTTATGTAAGGAATAAATACAAAAAATTAAAAATTCATTAAATTGTGTACACAACCTTTTAATGTACGGTATGCCCTGACCAAAGCCACATGATATGCATAACCGCCTCTGCCGATCCGTTCCAATCCCTTCTCCAATGGCAATATATTCATCCGAGGATTTTTCATTATGCGATGGACATAAATATCCTTTGCCATTTGGTTCGATGTGTTGATGAAAAATTCATAATTATACGGAATGTCTTCCATTCCTACGTCCAAGCTACTGTTGAACAGCGCTGGCATATTGATGATGGTCCTTGGAACATCTGCCAGCAGAGAGCCCACAATGAATGCTGAGTAGAATTGATACAGCATCACGGCGAATATGCAAATTGAAATAATTAGCGTGCGAGTGGAAACCAATTGGAACATTTGGCTAGGCCCTTGAAGGAAGATCGCCTCCAGGATGATCAAAGTGAAAAAATCCAATTTATTCTCAGTACAGCCGGCACTCCCGAAACATTCACACTCGTGACGCATTGTAATTGCCATTAGGAGAATTCCAGTGGCGATGAACGCCAACACGGTATACCATACGGTCGAGGTAAAAGGCTGCAGGAATATATTGCGTATGGGCGATCTGCGTGGATGACGAAATAAAAATCGAATTCTGTGTGTTCAGGGGAGACAGAAAACCTTATGATAAAAAAAAAAAGCCGGCAATTCAATTATATAGATACACATACGTACATCTCCACATGCACTTCTGGCAGAAAACGTACAGCAAGGATGCGTTGTTGAGTAAACCTTAATGGCGCTAATGAAATAGCTACCTTTTTGTTAACAAGAAGACCCATGACACCTGTCCAATTGCTGTGCTGTTGAATGCCCCAGGTGTCGGCGATAACAACTTTTAATCTAGAAAATCAAAAGAGTTGGCAAAAAGAATTCAATTCCATTCTAAAATTAATAACCGTAGATATAACAGGTATGTAGGTATGCATATCTTCTTACCGAAAATTGTACAGGTCCTGTAACATTTTTAGTAGGTGGTAGGTTTTACGTTGCATTGCATCAAGGTGTCTGCTGTCAAAGCTCTCTATGTATTCAATTACTGGCGTATCCTTTGGCGCATCATTGATCTGCGAATTTAATATAGTACAAATACTGTTAATGCATAAATACATATATATTTATCTATTGTGTAATACACTCTTTTAATTTTTTTTTGAATATTGGTTTATTTGTTTTTACGATATTAATGTTGCTCTAGGACAGGTATTTCTGTTTACCACTTCGATGAACGGCTTTTCTTTCACATTTCTTTCGGTTCGGTTTTACTACTTCGGTTTGAACAACTGGGTTCAAAACTCCTAACTCGCAGGACCAAAATGTTCGCTCTACAAAACCCTTATCCTGCCAGTTCTACTTTATGACTCCGAGTGCTGGGCGATAAGCAAGAAGGGAGAGCTCATACTGCGCTCCTTTGAAAGAAAAATACCTCAGCGTTTTTTTTTTGATCTTATGTGGGAGGAAGGCGAATGGAGGAGTAGATACAACCGATATCTCTATGAGCTGTACCAAGATGTATACTGCCGTCCTAAGAAAAAAGGGCACAAACGCCAAAATTCAAAAATTGAGTTAGCGGCATATTTGGAATCGTTAAACAGTGCCTTATTTTTGTGCGAAGCTTAAAGGGCACATTTCCAACAGCAAATGGCTTAAAATCAGCAATGCAAATGGTCACATCTACCATGCTTAGCTCTATTGCTAAGTAATAAAGGCGTATCTGCCATTTACTACGTTAAAAAGGCCCATTTGCCTACATTTTCTGCTTATGTGACTTTTTTGCTTAGTGTCATACGATTTTTGTTGGTTAATGTGCCTTTTTTGCTACTTAACTGTCATGTGCAAGAGCTGTATACAAAGAGGCACGTTAAACAAGATCTCACGATTTGAAGGGATTTTATATTGCGCTACTGCGTGAAATTTGTAGTTTGACGAAATCTTTGAAGTGAATGGTAAGAGCAACTTATTGTCCTCGTTTTAAACAAAGGGATAGGGAATATAGGAAAATTTCAGATTTACGTAAAAACCGACTGACGGTTACCCTCCATCTTTTTGCCAAGGCAAACCGCCACTCTTTCGACGTCAAACTATAGAGCAGACTACTCCAAATACCCTTCTTTGACCTGTGCCTGCCACCCTCCTAAGAAGTGGACTGCCAGAGGCTACTAACGCGGGGTTAGACTGCTTCGGTAACCTTCACCGAAAGAAAAACGTTGGTAAAATCAAGCATGAACCTTATTTGATTTTGCGTCAACCAATGGGCATTGTCATTTCAACAAATGCGACATTGTCAATTTTTTATAAAAAAACATAACGGGTATTTTTGCATAAATCTATCACGCCATTGTCAATTTCGTGTTTAAATAACCACGCATAAGGTTATTCGTATTAAAGCAAGCACGGTAAGCGATTGATTAAGCACGATCATTGTTGATTAACAAATTCAAAATTGTACAATGGTCGTGTTTCTTTTAACACGTCCATGCTTACTTTATCACAGGGAAGCGATTGATCAAGCATGATCATTGTTAATCAACAACGAAAACATTGTACATGTACATTTTTCGTGATTCTTTTACAATGCTCACGCACTGGATAGTGTTTGATAATGCATAGCATGACCATTGTTCATCAGCAATGGAAACATTGTAATGGTTTTGTGCTTCTTTTAAAACGTCCATACTTTACCATTTTATTTCTACTCGCACCCAGCTGAAAATACTATTAAAAACTGAAAACTGATAGTAATCTACGCAAAATTACATTACATTTACATTAGTATTTATTGAACTTTAATATTACAGTTTGACTTAAGGCTAGTTAACAACATGGTGATAAATAATTAATATTTTAATATGTTGGCTCAACAACAAGGGCCCAACGAAGTACAATTTATATTTTATAAATAATTATAAATATTTACCTACATAAATTGTGAGTGTTGTCTCGTACCGTATGCACCGTTGGCTGGTGTTGACTTCAGGGTATTGAAATCCGGGTGTCGAATCTAAGGAAAATTTCAAAATTATGAGTGGTAAGAGTTTGCGAGAAAAGGACTTACTTTAGAAGGCGCTCACAATCCGGGGTAGACCACGGCCTCAACCAACAACCGGACTAAAAACCAAAACAAAAAACGTCACTATACACTACAAAGAAAAATACACTGTTGACACTCGCTCGTAACGTAATGAACCTAGTACTTGCACTTCTGACTGAATACTGAAGATTTTTCAAGAAAAAAGATGACCGACGCCAACGAGGCAAACTGACAAGACAAATTCCGTTAAGCATGTCGCGACTAAGATGTTTGTGGTTGGTTTAACAAGAAAACATGTAAATTAACTACATTCGTGATAGTTCTACAATGCTTGTGTTTCTTTAGCAATGTTTATGCTTGGCAGCATTATTATTTCAACATTTTCGTGATACATTTAACTGAAGTGTGATACTTTAACAACGTTTCTGATTGACCGCTTTACAACACGTCTTGGCAAGAATGTAGGGTGTTATAATGAGAAATATTTTTATAAAAACATGTCCGTAGATACTTTTAACATGTTCATGATACTTTAATAATAGTTAATACAATTTTACCTTGAAAATGTTTGTGTTTAATTGCACTGTAATCGTTGTACTCCAACTACGAATGTGTTTATTTTATAAGAAATATGGTTGATTTTAAATTTATTGACGACGTTTGTGTTTAATCAAAAACACTTATGGTCAAATTAATTGTAAAGTCCCTAAGTTGTAATTTCATCCTGTTTATTGTTGTTTAACAATGAAATCAACAATTAAATTGTAGGCTAACAATGTTACCATTTTTGAAACAACTACAAAAAAGTTCAAACTAAACATATCTGTGATACTCACGAGCATTTTAATCAACAACGCCAAAGTAGTTGTTTCAAACATGCAGCGTTGTTTGATATAATCACATACGTATTTGATTTGACAATTTTAAGCCCATTGTTAGCTAACAACGAAACATTTTTGATTCAACCAATGTTTTTTCTTTCGGTGTTTTTGCCTTCCCTGAAGACTAACTGCCAGCTGGAGGAACTGATTACATCAGTCAGCTTCATCTTGAGACAAACGTAGGCGGGGGTTAGATTGTTTCGGTAACCCTCCTTCTTTTTCCCCGAAGACAAACCGCAACCCACTTTTCTGTACCAAGCAGTAGGGTGGATTGCTTCAATCAAGCTTTTCGCACCAGTTTCTCTATTGCGGGCGCGTTTGTCAAAGGAAATTAAAGTTGGCAGATTGCTACATGTATACTTCGGCCCTTATTGTGATTGTCAAATCGACAAATATCGATCGCAATCGACAATCACAGTTCTCGATCTATCCACAGTTGTCGATCAACGATTAACAATCGACACTCACAATAGGGGCCTTCGTCTTTTTCGGGAACACAATCTGTCACAAAGACTTTCGGTGTCAAGCAGCAAAGATGATTTATTTATTCACCCATTTTTGCTACGCACCAGTCTAGCTTCTTGCGAATAGCAATAGCAGAGGCAGACTATATTACGGTCACCGTCCGTACTTCCCTAAAGACAAACCGCTACCAAGAAGTGGTAACTTTATTAATTTTAACCTATTGAGTTAACTGCTTCAGTTACCACACCACCAAGACCTCTTTACGAGGTAAGATACACAAATTTTTCTCTCTAAAGAAACAGATAGCCATAGAGTTCCCATTTGCAATATCAGGCCCATACATTTTTCTATCGACTTTCCCCTTCCCTTCCCTTCCCTTTCATGGGTATCAGCTATTAATATTGTCTTAGTGCATCCTTTTAGGAAAACCATCTAACCTAACCTAATTTAACTCAATGAAATAATTTATTTCAATTTCTTCTTCAAAAACATTAAAAAAAAGTTTATGAACTTATTGCAAAAACTCAGTTTTGTCAAAACTTCAAGCTATTTTTTTGAACTTATACTAAGAAAAAAAGTCGCATGTCCATTTTCTCAAAGTAATCGCCAAAATTACTGAAACTTACGGGCACGATAAAATTACATAATTTTTTTTATTAAGAAATCGTTTTTTTTAATTTTCAAAACCATTTAATTTGAAGGCGCGAAAACCAAAAACAGTAAATTGCATTTATCTCAAAACTACTAAAATGGAGATGCGCCCTTTCTTCTTACGACGGCAGTATAGATGTAGTTCAAAAGCCAAAACACGTCGACCACATTGGCTCGGCCACATCGAGCGAATGGACAACAATCCTCCAGCCAAGAGTATCTTCGAATCCCAGCCCCCAGGTTCAAGAAGACAAAGAAGACCGAAACTCCGTTTCTGAGACCAAGCCATCGCGGATGCCAGAGCGCAACTGGAAGCAGCGTGCCCGGGATCGTGGAAGGTGGAAGGCTGCAGTGTCTCAGGCAGAGACTCTTAACGGGTCGGCAGCCCGATAAGTACATATAAGTACGACTACAAATAGCCAGTATTATAGTCTAGATATCTGAGGAGAAGAGACTCACTCGATCTTGCGCTTATGCCGATGCCCTTAAGGGAGCATGAGTAGATTAGTTAGGAACTGAAGAGTATCTAGTGAGCTGTCATTGCTTGGCTATAAAATCATAATATTCTACTGAAGCAAACTGCCAAGTAATGGTAAGGAAATGGAATTGGTAACCAATCTAATTTTTCTATATGAAATCCCCCTCTAAAAGAGGAATGCTCAAGCAAGCTTGAAAAACTGCAAAACGAAATACGGTGATAAAAGATGACATCACAAGAAAAGGGGTAACAAAATATTTATCTAATGGTAGAGCGTAGAGCTATTGCTTTTCAAAGCTGAGATCCAAAACGCCAAAGCTACTGCAAAGCGGAGTGGATATTAGCATTTGCCAAAAAGTGACAACGTATAGAAGCCTGCTGACAGCTATAACGGAATATGAGTACCAAATCACTGGGAACAAGAGCAAATATCAGTTCATGTCAAGGAAGCCCCAGAGGTACTAAGTGGACTTTTACTTTTTCTCAACAATGCAAATATGTCAAGGCAATAAGGATTCTCAAAGCCTGGATGGATCAAGTGTGTAATAGATGTATAGGTTAGGTTCTAATATTTATTTACTATTTTTATATTATCATCGATCACAAATTTTCCGAGGCTGGGCACATTTTTCATTCAAAGATTATTTTCTATTAATTTGTAGATAATACTAATTTTAATCATATTATTCACATCAAAATATTGTAGTTGAACCTATAGGTTAAGATTGCGAATTATACACAATATCTTGAATCTCCAAAAGGCAAATTTGCGCTCTATATCTCTTTTTAATAAATTCACTCTTTAAGAGATCGAGCAGCTCTTTGGCGGTAAAAGAAAAAAGAATAATTCTATCATAAGTTTAAAGAGCTTGTCTAATTTTAAAACTGAAATAAAATTTATAACGAAGTGTGTGACAGTGTGACGACTACAGTTATTAGCACCCCCAATTTTTGACCTAACTATTATTGCATCCCATCATTCAACACAACAGTGATTTTCTCAATAAAATCGTCGAACCATTTGTTCGACTAAGTTAATTTATTTTTTATTTTGAATTTGCGCATTTTTCTCATATTTCTGTGTCATTAGTTTGGAGACATTCCTTTCGAGTTCTGTTTTATAAGTAAAATTAAAAATGGTCATTGCTTTGGTTAAGGACCTATAATTTTGTATTTTTTTTCACTACTTCCTTTTATGCTTTTTCATGAAAACTTTTTTTATTTACTATAGGAATGCATTGAATAAGTCGTTTGTAAATATATTTTGTTAAAAAAAGTTATTGTTTTATTAATAAAAAGGGGTGTCAATAATTGGGCCCAACAAAAACTGGGCTTCAATTATTGGCAGGGTGATGCCAATTGCCAATAATTGCATCCTATGTAGCTACAATTATTGGCACTGCCAATAGTTGTATCGTGCAACCGTTATTCATTGGTTTTTGTTATTAACCCTTCAATGCATACTGTAGCATTATCTGCATCATGCTCTTGAAAAACCCCTCTTAATAGGGTGATTGCAGATATCTCTTGAATTTGCTCATTATTTTACTTCCAATTAATTCCATTATGATATCTTGTCCTTGAAAATGTATTTAAATGCGTGATAATAATAATAATGTAATAAAATGGAACTTGAAGTCCAAATACATCCCATGTCCTCTTATAGTGGGTAAAACATGTGTGTTGAATTTAATATAAACATAAATAATGTATTTTAATGCATGTAAGTATTTTTTTATTGCTCTGTTATATGTATGTTCATTTTGATATCTGTGCAAAAAAAAGTTGCAAATATTGTACGAAACAGTTATTTTTGCGATATTTTGTCTATGATGCATATCTGCAATACCATGCATTTAGAGTATGATTTTGATTCATTGAAAATTCGTTGGATTCAGCACCTCCCATACAAAAAAAAACCAATGATCATCTTAGGCCAGGGCCACTTGCACCAAACTCATTTGACAGCAGTATTTATTCTTTTATTCACTGTTTAGCTCTATTCCGCTGATTAGGTAAAAATTGTGTTGCACATGTACACTTATTTATCTATCCGTGGATAAATTCATAAAATATGTATCCAGTCTCGAAAGGCTGGATAGTCGTGCATAAACGTCAAATAGTAAAACAAAATGTGAAGTAGGTACTTGGTAGTGTAAAAAATAAAATCAAGAAATAAAGAATGGTAATTTAATTTCCGACGACGACGATGAAGAAATTTTGGATTTTATAAATATGTAGCTATTGTAGCTACTTTTATAACCGAGGAATATTCTATAGAGAAAACCATTTCGTGATAGCTGAACTCAAACCAAAGATACATTTTCAGAAACAACAGAAAATGGCAACAAAATTTCTACAGCATGGCTAGCACCTAGATTTCTAAAATTTGGAGCCCTAGAGCGCTTTTAGGAATAGCTAACATTAATTTCATCTACTGCATGGGCTTATTTACCTACGCCTACGTCTGGGGCTTTTATTTGCCATTTATTCGACAGTTCAATGCATTTTTTTTGCGTTTTTAGTACTGAAAGTACAGTCAAATTTAAAATAATCGAAGGTTACTTATCCAGGCACAATTTTGCAATGGTGCAACACAAAGACGGGAAGTAACTATTTATTGGTTTATCTATGATTAGCTATTCAGAAGTTTATTTAGATATCCAATGATTTGGTGCAAGTGGCCCTTATTCTCAAAAACCTCCAAAGTCACTGAGTCCAAATTTTCAGCCAATCTTCCGTATTGGTCTGCGAGTGTTTTTGTGAAGTTTGGTCAAAATTTGACAAAGGGGCGTGGCATCTCCTATATAAAAAAAAAATTCAAAAACGCATACATATTTCGAAAACCTTAGAGTTCAAATTTCGGACAATCTTCCGTATTAGCCTGCAAGTGTTTTTACGAAGTTTGGTCCAAATTGGACAAAGGGGTATGGCACCTTCCATATTTATAATATCATAAATCTATTCCGTTAATGCATGGCGTTACAAATATGCATCATACTGAAAAATTCGAATATTTTTTTTTTATTTTTTTTCGAGTTTAGATAGCTCATTTACATAATAATACATTTAATTAAAAAAAAAATAAAAAATCATGCATTAAACAGTTAAAGTGTTTTTCTGCACCAATTTTATATCAAAACTAGTGGGATCCGATATGTGCGGTATAAAATGCTCAGGCTACCTAAGAGAATATCATATTAAGTATTTATGAGCACTTAGTTTCCCTTATCTTCCACTCTTGTAAGGTTTGTTCAGAGCAAAAAGATCTAACATCTACACACATATTGCTTAACGGTAAATTTAGGTTTCCTTTTATTTTAAATACATATCTCTTTTACTTTCTTGGATTTATTAAATTTTACAAAGATCTAAATAATAGTAAAAACTATTTTTTATTATTTTCTTTAAAAAATAATAGGTAGGTACGTATTTATTTAATTATCTAAATTAATTAAATTTCCAAAGAAGAAAATACTATTTTTTTTATTTCCTTTGTAAAAACATTCATGTATGTTTTAATTTATATTTTCTAGTTTTATGTAAAATATTTTGAAAACATATGTAAATAGAATAATATGAAAAATTTAACGTTATTCTGTTTTAAAGGGTGCCAATAATTGTAGTTTTTGAAGGAACGAGGAATTTAATAATTTATACTTCGGTATACAACAGATTCAAATCACTCTATAAATGAAAATGTTATAGTTGATCAAAGTTGAAATTTCCTTAGGGGAGCCATGCCAATAATTGTGGTCGTTACGCTACCTATTCTAAACTATTAGGATACAGTTCTATTAGGGAGAATAATTTAAGAATCATTCAGATTTTCGTAGATCCGTTTGTTTTGCAAATTTAGTGCGCCAAATTAAAATTTTCCAAAAACAAGCACATTCACAGTTTCATTTTCCTAGTTTCGTATTAAATTCTCCTTTTTGATTTTGAAGCATTATTCTATTTTATAATCTCCTCATATATAGCCCATCCCCTATATTTTGTATACATAGGTAATACATTTTTTTTATTTGACAAAAGGTGAAATATCATACAAAAACAATATTCACGTATCTAATGCCTCACCTCGATGAAAATCGATCCAAATATCACCTAACAATAAAAAGTAAATTTATGCCAAACCCAATTTGTTTTAACAATAAATCTACATCAATTCAATTTTAGCGGTCTGGCACCTATAAAAAAAGCATAACTCACCGCAATACCGCCACTCAGGGTTATTCCAGTGAAATTGCTTCTGCGTTGCACGGTAGATTGCCAAAAATATGGCACAATTTGCACGCCTTCACTTGGGCTCCAACTGCCTTTAACCGTCCTCTGCAACGCGGTGCCACACTGATGACACACTTTATACAAATCATACAACCGCAAACTGTCCTCCCTATGGAATGCAAAATTTGCAAGGACACACAAGGATGATAGAATTGAAATTTTGAAAACCTATTTCGTGCTAATTGAATTTTCTGCACATCTTACTTTGGCACTTTTATACCCAGCGTAATATCTGCATCGATATTTATCTCCATTTCCGCAAGAGCCTTCAGTACAGACGTTGTACTCTTGGCGAGTATGAACCATGCCTGCGATGAATTGAAAAAGTTTCTGTATGCCAAGAAACTGGCTGTCTCTGACTGACAGTCAATGTCAAGGGATAGCCCAACTCTAGGAGCATCGTGGTGGAATAGGTCCTTGAACGACAAAGCAATGTTCACTTCGGTTCGCGTTTGGTCAACACTAAAGTATGACAACCAGTAATGCTTCCTTGAAATTGCTTTGAGCTCCTCGTTGGGTAGGGTATCGTCATTGCACATTATAATGATGCCATGATTCAGGTGATTATAGTCAAGGAAATCACTAAAAGACTTAACGCGAAGAGAAGAAGACGACGACGCCGATGCTTCCCAGAACAATGTCGTGACGAACAAAAAAGCTACCAACAGCATTTTGGATGGTTTGTACATAAAAACGGTCGCGTCTCTACTTCGTTTCAAATGAATGGAATTTACGACTTGTGCAGAAGATTTATACTCCTTAGCGATGGGGGCAATTAATTTACCTACACCGTTTGTGTCAGCCGTCGACATTCTGACACATAATAGCTGGCAAAAAATGACACATTGGGTAATTTACATCGTGTAAAAATGTCAAGCGTCCAGACACTTTGCGGACGATTTTCTTTTCTGTTTTCTCTTGCGGCCAATTAAGGTGTCACGGTCTTGTACTGACTGAAATGGTGCAAGGATTTAAGGCGTTGTATTTGGTTGGTATGGATTAAAATGTTTTGTCATTGCTTTGGTATTGTTATTGGGACAGCGACAAAGCAATCTAAAATGCAAAGTAGAATGAAGTGAAATATGACAGGTAGACAGAATGTAATGTAATGTATTCCAAATAGAAAAGCTGTTGGAAATAATAATCTCATAGGTAGCTAGTCGGAAAACGCATCTACGCTTGTTGTATAAATAAAATGAAAATCTCTAAGAACACCAAGGCAGTGTAGGTCTTTTATTAAGTAATACTTTATACTTTTTGGAAACTTATTGAAATCACTGTGAATTACAGAACAATTTCGCTTTATGTGTATTTCTAACAATTGGGCTCAATAGTTTTAGCCTATAAAGATGTCTCGTTTCGAGAAATGTAATTTTCATTTTTTTTTATTATTTTGCTCCTTTTATTGTTCTTAGAAGAAAGAAAATGGGTCACTTTAACTAAAGTAAATTAAAAAAAAACATTTTACGAACAATGTAGGAACCACAATTAACGCCCACTAAGTAAGGCCGTCAAAGGGTAGTGATGCGAATATGCGATTATATGAGAACACAAGCGACACAAGCGTTCTCCCTACCAACACCTGTTTTTACCTCCAAGTTAGTGATAGTCGGGTACCTAACCTACTACAAATAGAGTTTGTTATCCAACTCCTTGGAAGGTCGTTTGGCAGCGGTAACAAGATTTTGGGGTGAGTGCTTTCTCACCAAGCAACCTCCTCTGGTTTCAGACTTGTGGTATTTGTGTATCGGGGTAACTTCCATGCAATGGATAAATCAATGGTTTCAAAAGTAAAACAATAATTTAAAAAAAAATACGAATTTATTGCAGATACTTTGAGCGCAAGAAGCGAGTAAAATAAAATAGTTGGCGCAAAAGGCGTGTAGACCTAAACAGTATCCTTCCTAGGCTTAGCTTCTCACAACCATTCGTTTGTGCTAGTTTTATTTTTTGCGACGAATGGAAGGGACCTACAGTTTTATACCGGTGCCATGAAATAAAATCTTATGCAAAAAGGTCCAAAACATAATTTTGGACTTTATTTAATTTTTGAAATTGCAATAAAGTCATTGGACATTATTGCACTCAGCTTTTTAAAAGAAAGACGAGCAGGGGGGTTGCATACATATTCTACTGTTTATGCATTGTGGATTTTATTTCCACTTCGATTAGGACTTTATTGCACTTTTGAATATGAAATAAAGTCAAAAAATCGTTTTGGACCTTATTGCAATTTCAGAAGTGCAATAAAGATCAAAATTACGTTTTGGACCTTTTTGCATAAGACTTTATTTCATGGCACCTTTTATATTGATTCCGAACGGTTGAAATGAGAAGCTTTTCAGGACAGTTATACTCTCGGATGTTTGTCAGACGTTCGCAGTCTGAGTGTCCTGTCACAAGTCGTTTAACAGAAAATATCGAAACAGTTGGCAAGAGTACCTATTGCTGACAGTCCAGGAACATCACTTCGGCAACGTAGTCAAGAATTGGGCATTTCAAGAAGCTTTCTACATCGAATTCTCACTAAAGACTTTAAGCTTCATGCTTACAAAGTTAAATTGACTCAAGAACTTTAGACTACAGACCATACAGCGCGAAGAGAGTTCGTTGACAAGTGGATGCTGATTTTTCCAACAAAATCATCTTCAGTTAAGAAGCTTATTTTCATCTTCATGCCTTCGTTAATCGTCAAAATTGTCGCATTTGGGATTCAGAAAACCCACGAGTAATTGTTCAGATGTTCAGAAACAAGAGCATCCACAACTTGTGACTGTTTGGTGCGGATTTTGGACTGGGGGCATTATCGGACCATTCTTCTTCGAAAATGTGGCTGGTCAGGCTGTAACAATTAATGGTGTTCGTTTTCGTGACATGATAACCCAGTTTTTAGTTACTAAATTGCAAGATATTGATGTGACCAACATGTGGTTTCAACAAGACGATGCCACATGCAATACTTACTTACTTACTTAGATGGCGCTACAGTCCGGGGTGGACCTGGGCCTCAACCAACACGCCTCTCCAGTTAGCACGATCTTTGGCTAACTGCCTCCAGTTGCGCACTCCAAGTTGGTTGAGGTCCCCTTCCACTTGTGCGCGCCACCTAAGGCGAGGTCTTCCTCTACTGCGTTGTCCCTCCGGGTTGGAATCGAAGACTCTTCGGGCCGGAGCGTTGGTGTCCATTCGCTCTACATGTCCTAGCCATCTTAGTCGACTGATACGCACTTTTCTGACCAGGTCGATGTCGCTGTACAGCTCGTAGAGTTCGCTGTTAAATCTCCTCCTCCAAAGCCCGTCAACGCAAACGGGACCGAAAATCACTCGAAGAATTTTGCGTTCGAAGCGCCCAAGGAGATCTTCATCCGCTTTTGTCAACGTCCATGATTCTGCGCCATAAAGCAGGACTGGGATGATGAGGGTCTTATATAGAGTCTCCTTGGTGTTTCTCGACAAGGCCTTACTAATCAATTGCCTTCTTAGGCCAAAGTAACAGCGGTTGGCAAGTCTAATTCTTCGCTTGATTTCTGATGTGATGTCATTTTCAGAATTAATAGCGGAGCCGAGATAGACAAAGTCCCGAACTACCTCAAAGTTATAGCTGTCTATCGTGACGTTCTGTCCGATTCGTCGATGTTGTGTGTCCCTTCTAGTTGACAGCATATATTTTGTTTTGCCCTCATTCACCACCAAACCCATTTTTGCCGCCTCTGTACTGATACTTGCAAACGCACCAGTGACAGCTCGCTGTGTCCTGCCAATGATGTCGATGTCGTCAGCGTATGCAAGTAGTTGCACAGACTTTTGGAAAATTGTGCCCCTGGTGTTGGCTTGCGAGTTTCGCACAATTTTCTCAAGAATGATGTTGAAAAAGTCACATGACAGCGCATCACCTTGTCTAAATACTTTTTTGACATCAAAGGTCTCGGTGAGACTCTTTCCGACCTTTACGGAGCAGCGAGCGTTCTCCATCGTCATTCTGCACAATCTGACAAGTTTGGCAGGGATGCCAAAACTAGACATGGCTCTGTATAGCTCGTCTCTATAAATGCTGTCATATGCGGCTTTAAATCGATAAATAGGTGATGAGTATCGATTTGGACTTCTTGGGTTTTCTCCAGGATCTGCCGTAGTGTGAATATTTGGTCGGTTGTGGACTTACCGGGCCTAAAACCGCACTGATAGGGTCCAATCAGTTCGTTGACAAATGGTTTCAGGCGTTCATACAGTACGGAAGACAGGATTTTGTAAGCGATGTTAAGGAGACTGATGCCTCTATAGTTGGCGCAGTTTAGAGGGTCTCCTTTCTTATGGATCCGGCAAACAATGCTGAGGCTCCATTCTTCAGGCATACTTTCCTCTGACCAAATTTTAGAAACGAGTTGGTGTATGCTCTCTACCAAGTCATCCCCCGCTGCCTTAAAAAGCTCGGCCGATAAACCGTCCGGTCCTGCAGCTTTGTTGGACTTCAGCTTGGATATTGCTATCCTTACCTCATTTTGGTCAGGTGGACGGAAGTCTTGGCTTTCACCGCCCAGGTTGAATGGTTCATTCTGCCTGACAGCGGAATTTGTGTCGTCTTCGCCGTTTAGCAGTCTGCAGAAATGGTTTTTCCATGTCCTCAGCACCGACTGTGACTCCACTACAAGGTTTCCTTGTTCGTCTCTACAGGTCTCTGTTCGGGTCTTGTTCCCGTGACACATTCTTTTTACCTTTTGGTAAAACTTCCGAACATTGTTCCTGGAGTAGCACCTCTCTATTTCCTCGATCGCGCGCTTCTCATGCTCTTTCTTTTTCGTCCGGAGAAGCCGGTGTTCTTCCCTCCTTTTTTGCTCGTAGAGCTCACGAGCTGCTCTCGTCCTTCTCTGCAGCGCCGCTTTGTAGGCCAGTTTCTTTGCTGCATGTGCTTGCCGGCACTCTTCATCAAACCAGGGGTTTCGCGGTGATGGTCGGGTGAAACCTAGCACATCAGTTGCGGCTTTTCTGATAGCTTCTTGGCATCGATTCCACTGGTCTTCAGCACTTGATGCTGGCTGTACAGGAATTCTCGAGAGGTTGAGGGTGACGCGATCGGCAAAAGTTCTGGCGGTTTGTTGCGTTTGTAGCCGTTCAACGTTGAATCTCCTCACAGTATTTCCTCGTTGTTGTGGTGTCTGGGATATCCGCATACGTACCTTGGCTACAACAAGGTAGTGATCCGAGTCTATGTTGGCCGCTCGGAAAGTTCGGACATCTAGAATACTGGTGGAGTGCCTTGCGTCGATCGCAACATGGTCAATTTGATTGACCGTTTGATAATCTGGTAACCGCCATGTTCCTTTGTGAATGTTGAGGTGTGGAAACCGTGTGCTTGCTATAGTAGCATTACGTCCTGCAGCAAAGTCAATTAGCCTAAGTCCGTTTCCAGACGTGGTGTCGTGTAGGCTGTGCTTTCCGATTGTGCTACCAAAGATGTACTACTTTCCTATTTTGGCGTTAAAATCACCTAAGACAATTTAAGACATGCAATACAGCCAGAGAAATAATTCAATACTGCATGAGTCCGCTTTTGCGATCCGAATTTGCCATCCAGATGTTGCGATTTAGGAAGAGGAAATTGGGTGGTGTATTAATGAAATTCAGCCACATTTATGTGAAACGGTCATAGAAAATTTACAATCGTACATACTTATATTTGAGATCTGCAGCTATGGAAAGTGTATAGGTAGGTACGCGTAGTAATATCAATCAAACCATACCTGTCGCGAATTTTCATTTATGTGAAATACATAGGTACCTATTATGTCCATTGACTTGGGACTTTGAAATTTTACATGCTGATGTTTCAGTTATGATGACAATACAATAAACTAATAGTAAAAAAAAGCTTTTGTAAGCATGTAGGTAGATATTAAACTGCACTAAAAAGCAAAAAATAAAATAATAGTTTAAAAAACTAAAAAAACGCTTTTATTAGTAGGTACCTGGTACTGCACTAAAAGCAAAAAAATAAAAATTTACCAATCTATTTTTAAGGTTTATGCTGGAAAGGGCTTAGTGTAAGCCATTTTTGTAGTTATGTATTGTATTATTTGAGTGTAAACTACACAAACATGGCTTACACTAAGCCCCTTCCAGCATAAACCTTAAAAATAGATTGGTAAATTTTTATTTTCTTGCTTTTAGTGCAGTACCAGGTACCTACTAATAAAAGCGTTTTTTTAGTTTTTTAAACTATTATTTTTTTTAACCCTTATAGGACGAATCGGTACAAAGTATCAATTAGGTATGTAATAGTTTTGACTTATCTATTGACATATAAAGTTTCAAGTTAATACGGCTAATGGATCATGTGTTATGAAAAAGCCTTCCTTAAAGGGGCAGGGGAAGTCGAAATCCAAAAATTCTTAATATATTAATATTGCATTGTCTTCACAACCCAACCAGCATGGAAAATTTCAAAGTTCTAAGTTTAGAGAAAGTGGTTCAAATTTGACTTGCAAGATTTTGACTCAACAAATTTTTCACGAAGTTAAGTAAAAGCCTTTAATAATTAATAATAAAAATTAATGAAAGCGAGGCGCACTTTTGATGGATATTTTTATCATTCGTGTCGTCATTAACATCTTCAGTCTACAGTTTCATATCCCAGCAAAACAGGCAATTACCATTTCGTTCGCTAAGAAGATTTTGTTCCTTAGTGAGTTCGATTAGGAATTTCGAGCGATAGATTGACATTTGACGCCCGGGGCCTGTACCACAAAACTACTATTTCACAATTTTACAGGCACTTGTTAGCAATGCCGATTTAACAAGTAACTATAATTTCTGTACCACAAAATAAAAACGCTTCACTTGTTAAATATCAAAATTTCCCTTGTTTGTACAAGTGCTTCCGCGACGGACAGACTATGCGCAGGCAAATCGTCTTAGCTGAAATCATATTAAATAAAATATGTTGTTAATATTTGTTGGTGCCATCAATTCACAAAACACTCAACGACACGATTTCCAGTTTCGCCAGTTTTAAAAATATTTTTATATTAAATATGTGTTTATTATTTTGTATGCGCCACCGTATACGATATCTATATCTATAAACTTAATCAGTTTATCAATTCTATCCGATCGAAACAAAAAATGTTTAAATTATAGTCACTGAGCGGGGCATACGAATGTGCATTAAACGCAAAAAGTTCGCAGAAAAATGTTCCCCCTTTTCCGATTAACTTGTGGAAATAAGGATTTCTTTTAAAAATTTGTCCTATACTAAGACTAGTTTAATATGGTTAATATTTTATCAAGACAAATGCTTCAAATTTCTTCTTAAAACCACATAAGATATGACTTGTAACGACTTAACAAATTTGAACTCACACGTTAAATTTTTTCAAGTTTATAACTATCGTTTGCAAAATGTTGTCTACACTTGTAGCTTTGTGGTACAGAAAGTGGGGAAATTTAGTATTTCCCAATTGTTAAGGTTTGCTTGTACAATTGTTAATTGTTAAATTGACATGTAGTTTTGTGGTACAGAAACCATTGTTAATTGTTAAAATTCGCCTGTTATACAAGACTTGTAGTTTTGTGGTACAGGCCCCTGGTCATTAACGCCTTATGTTCGTGTCTCCAATTAGTTTTCACCCGCGGTTTTGTATTCTTTCCAGTAGGTGCAATCGTGCAATGTGGTTTTCGGCGCACCCGACCAGATAATGAGAAGCGTACTTAAGTTTGGGGCGAATGAACGCCTTATATTTATATATTGTAGCTATATCAAAAGGGGTAAAATATTTCTTGCACCGTTTGAGGCAACCTATACATTTCGCAGCGTTCTTGAAGACTTCGTGTATATGGTCGTTCTAACGACGTGTTTCATGGACACACATACCGAAAATGGAAAGTCTTCGGTTTCGAAAATATAAGGGCCATTCATTGATAATGGCTGAAGGTTTGGTTTTTGCTTTAGGGATAGCAAACAGCATTGCGTTTTGGAAGCATTAAACTCCACCTTATTGGCTAAAACTTTTTTATAGTGCTATCAAGGTCAGAATTTAATGAGCTTAACATAATGTTGCCGTTCCACTTTTATGGCCGAAGAGCAAGTACGTGTGTCCTGGAATGAATATGAGAAGGTAAGTCTGCTGTCATCAGCGAAGGAAAAAATTGGATTAGAAGTTGCAGACAAGAGATCATTTATGAAAATGAGAAAGGGAGTCGGAGACAGAGCGGAGACTTGGGGAACACCAGCATTTATATGGTGAGTTCCAGACGTGAAACGATCCAAAACAACTTGAATTGAGCGGTCATAAATGTAGTTTCTAAACCATTGAATAAAAGTCGCATCGATCACAATTTAAGCATTTTTGACAAAAGAGCTCGCCGTCAAACTCTGTCAAATGCTTTTAAAATATCAAGCGCAAAATTCTTTATTTCACCAGAGTAATGGAGAGATTGTTCCCGCTTTGCGGTGAGATAAGTCATCAAATCATCAGTGGATCTGTTGCCACGAAAACCGTACTGCCGATCATTGAGAAGTTTCCGTGATTCAAGATATTTCATAAGCTGACGATTTGTCAGCGTTTCTAGAAAAGAACGGACGGGGAAGAAGAACCGCCTTTTTTAGGAACGCGCTTGAGTTGTTTTCCACTTACTCGGAAAGAGTCCAGAATAATAGGACAGATGATTATATTAATACCAGCTAATGAGAGTTCTGGGAGAACTTATCCGACCACTGATTGCTGGGATCGCACATATCCTACACATATTTGCTGATTTTTCTGTGACTAATTGTAATGGTGCACATAAACCTCAAATCTAACACTCACTTCTTAAATCTACCACTCTTTTTTCCTTCCAATCTACCACATTTTTGAAATACCAAGTGACAACACTGGTTGGGACAGTCAAAATTAAACCTATTTTTTGTTTACAATAAGTTAAGTCGCATCCTTGCTCTTCTTTATTCATACGTATAATTTTTGAAAGAAATATGTACAAGGTTTATAAAATTAGGGTTTACTTCGGTTTTTATTTGTATCTACAACGAAATACGATTTCTTAAGGCCGAACTCTGGTTGGACATCTCCTTAGTTAGAGTGAGTCAAGGAAAAAAGAAGTGTTAGGCATTGAAAATTGAATTTAATTAATGAATAAATGAATCTTTGAATTGAGTTGTTAAAAATCCCACGGGTCAAAAACCTAAGTCTTTAAAATAATAAGGAAGATTTTATGTGTCATCATGAACCATAATAGTAAATTGCTCTCACGTATAAAATGCAAAAATGTAAAATTAAAAAATGTCGCTTAATCCAACCTAACTACTCTGCACCAGTACCAGACCCTGGGCACCCTCGACTATTGCTACCGAAACCTGTATATGCATAACACGATGAGCTACTCAACACTGGCCCGCAAATCACGGAATAACACCCACTGCTGCACCGCATGATACAGGGTTAGAAGGATAGGGCACTCACTGCTTTTCAGTGAGTACTTTATTAAAGCAGTAACACCAGTAGCAGTGAAGGCAGCAGACATAGTTAGTATAGTTATCCTAGTCAAATGACAAAGGAATTACGACATTATCTACAGTCATCAAGTAGTGACGGGAGTACAGTCAAGAGAAAAGTAAATATAGGTCAAGGGATGGTGGAACATAGTAAGAGCATATGAACATATGTATACATAAGACTTGTTAGTATTCGGCAGTAGATATTCCTGTATGTCCAGAGTGATGTGTTCTAATTTGGGGACTGCGACAAGCTGCATGTTTGCGCCTAGCCTTAGGCCATGAGCGAATTTTAAGAGGCTGTTCAGCATGTGGGCCGTTGAAGATGGTAGTGAATGTCGCTCGAGAGACTAGAGTTGGCTATAGTTGTGTCTCTGCAAAACATATCTGGTGAGCACCTAGTTCTCGTCTTTCTGCGGGTGACGATGGAAGGTGATAAGATAATTTTAAGATTGCGAATAGTCTACCGCTTGCTTCTAAAAAATTGTAGGTGTTTATACCGAAATTTCGCTGTTGCGTAGGTCCTTTAATTCTTTTCCATTAGGTACCAACTTCGTCACCTAATAACCTATGTAAACCATATCCACTACTAGTTTTTTATTCTCACCCTATAAACCAGATGCTTTGGAATGAAAGTGATAAGAACGTCTGTCGAGATAAAGCAATCGCAAGTGTAGTTCTGTCAACATCAAAAATGGGTCTACCTCAAAATTGCTTGATAAGGGCTGTCCTGCCAATGCAAAAGGCAACTATTTAACTACTTACTATATTCATAAAGAGCAGCATGGTTTCCTGACGCATCACGGTTCAGTTCAGTTTCTAAATAAATGTATGGTACATCAGACAAACCTGATCTTATTGACACCTTGGAGAGCATTAGTTGCTACCAAGCACTTAAGTACAAGATTATCTTCTTACAAGCAACTACGTACTCCATAGCGATGGCCAAAAGGATTACTTGCAGTAAGGAAAAAGAAAAACCTCTTCAAAGATACGACCGATCCACTAGAATAACTCTCTCTTGTTAGCAATATTCACTTCGTGGCTCCACCTAAGTTATTATCCGCCCTCTGTGGTCGTCTGCAAACTGGAAACTTTTCTCTTCACTGAATAATTTATAGAAGTAAGGGCAGCATAAGTCCTAAAATTGCCCGAGTCTCGTCGTATTTGTACTCGTATTTAGACAAAGTTTTCGGATGAATTTCTTGCAGTGCGAATGCCACGAGTGGGTTCTCATTTATGTACTTCCTCCTTTGCAATGCAAGCAGCCCTTTCAAGCGATATTGAGTTATGTTCTAATTGGATAAGTACTGCTATGTATACGTATTTGTTCTAAGTTCATGCATTTTTGTATAGTGCACACTCGGGTGTATTTCCTTTAAATACAAGGAATTCATGTTTTTCTTTTGTATGTGTATTTGTCCTTCTCGAAAGTTGAGTGTGCTTTACGGTGTAACACGTTAAATGTAGACTTACAACCCGAGCAGCGAACAAAAGGATTAAGTGAAATTGCAGAGAAAATCAACCGCAAAAAGGACTTGTGCGGTTGGTGCTTTCTTTTTTTGCTATTGTGCTGAGAATGCTTTTGAAAATATCCGATTTAAAATTTATTGTCGTATCGATTGCTGCAGGTGAGAATGCGGTTGGAGTTTCGTGTCGATTTCATTGTGTTGTGGAGAATGAATGTAGGTTAGGTCACGATTCGGCCATCAATCGAATCATTGAATGATAAGAAAAATTTAGCTTTTAGTTTACAGAGTAGGTTGCCGTGAATGTTATCGTGTACATGCAACTGAACAGGTGGGCGAACTAATGTGGTGCATTTGTAATGCAGATATGTCATGAACGTGAGGACTGAGGACGGACTGCATCCGCTTTTTTAACATTGACGATCCAATTGACGACATTAACGATATTGACGACACCAACGAGTCGTGAAACAACACTGTTCGATTGGGACTTATAGTCCAGTTGTTCAATAAATCTTGACGTTGACGTTTTCTTGATAAGAAACATTTAAATCATTAGGTAGATATGCCTAAACACAGGGTGTCCCAGTTAAGAAGTACATATATACCTATGTATAATCGTTTAAGGGGTGATTCCTGAAGTTCCGCCGAACAAAAAATTCTATGGCAGGGCGGTCTATTCTTACCCCATTAACAGTTAATAGCCCATCAAAGTGGGTGATCTCTAATTTGGAGGTGTTACGGCTTAAAACGCTGTAATTTCTAAAATGGTATAGGCACAAAAATTGTTTGGTACATTTTGAAAAGACAATTTAGTAGCGCATACGATTTGGCTAAATTTTGTTCAATTGTTCGCAATTGCCAGGAGACGATTTTTACGACAGAAAATTTTTAGGAAAACCCTCCGGAAAAGTCGGGAATTTGAAAAAATCGAAAATAGATTTTTTTTACGGAATTTTGTGTGCAATTGTTTCGGAATAGCTTTTTGAATGGAAATACAGAAAATAGCTTAAAACTAGGAAAATTCCGGAAAAATGCGAAAAATTAAATGATTTAGGACAATGTAAAAGTGGAAAATTCGTTGTGAAACTTGGAAAATTTCGGATAATTGTGAAAATCATTGTGATAAAAGACAATTTGCATGCATTTTGGGTGGAGAAGTTAACGACTTAAATGGCGCCAGGTGTCCTATTCGCATTGTTATTTTCTATTGAGCAAATTTGCTATTTACTATCTGTGTTTTATTACCACTTTGGAGTTTATCTGAAGGCGTTAAATTGGGACAAAATGAAGTTCGCCGGGTACACTAGTAGAAATATGGGGTGGGATTCTGTAAGATGAAAACGTTCAATCGTTTTCGTTTGCACGAACGGTTTGCTTCATGTAACTACAAAAACGAAAAGAATTTTCGTTTGCGCGAAAGCAAAAAAACGAAAGCCATTTCGTGTACGTATTTGTTTATTTTGCTTCATAACTCTAAAAACGAATACCATTTTCGTTCCGTGCGAAAGGAAATCAACGACAGCTTATTCATTGACGTTTTTCAATTTATTTGATTATTTTAACAATTTAAGCGCATTTGCAGCTATTTCTAACAATTAATGTGTCAAAAGAAATAAACATTTCTGGAGCAGTGATGGTGTGAGGTGCTTTTTGTCGAGGCTGGGGTTAGCTCGCCGGATCGCCAAGATTCTTCCCAAAGAAACACTAACTTTGGTTTTGAAGTTTCCGTTTTATTACTTTTCTTATAGTCTACCTTATTAGGTTATCATATATACATAGGATTTCTTTATTTGGCTTACTATCTAGTTTACAATATTATGTTATAATATTCTCAATAATAACTTCGGCGGCGGTGATTTTTCCTCTCGGTATCCTCGGTGTTCGATCTTCTGGAGTCGGTGTCTCGGCTTACTGAGGCGGCTTGACTTTCGGACGGGTATTTTAGGATGCCCTGCGGCAGTTCGTATAGGTACACAGGTTCGTCTTGCGACAACCCTGGCGGGACACAGGTCCGTCTTGCGACAGTCCTGGCGGTACACAGGTCCGTCTTGCGACAGTCCTGGCGGTTCACAGGTCCGTCTTGCGACAGTCCTGGCGGGACACAGGTCCGTCTTGCGACAGTCCTGGCGGTACACAGGTCCGTCTTGCGACAGTCCTGGCGGGACACAGGTCCGTCTTGCGACAGTCCTGGCGGTTCACAGGTCCGTCTTGCGACAGTCCTGGCGGGACACAGGTCCGTCTTACGACAGTCCTGGCGGGACACAGGTCCGTCTTGCGACAGTCCTGGCGGGACACAGGTCCGTCTTGCGACAGTCCTGGCGGTTCACAGGTCCGTCTTGCGACAGTCCTGGCGGGACACAGGTCCGTCTTGCGACAGTCCTGGCGGGACACAGGTCCGTCTTACGACAGTCCTGGCGGGACACAGGTCCGTCTTGCGACAGTCCTGGCGGGACACAGGTCCGTCTTGCGACAGTCCTGGCGGTTCACAGGTCCGTCTTGCGACAGTCCTGGCGGGACACAGGTCCGTCTTGCGACAGTCCTGGCGGTACACAGGTCCGTCTTGCGACAGTCCTGGCGGGACACAGGTCCGTCTTGCGACAGTCCTGGCGGTTCACAGGTCCGTCTTGCGACAGTCCTGGCGGGACACAGGTCCGTCTTACGACAGTCCTGGCGGGACACAGGTCCGTCTTGCGACAGTCCTGGCGGGACACAGGTCCGTCTTGCGACAGTCCTGGCGGTACACAGGTCCGTCTTGCGACAGTCCTGGCGGTACACAGGTCCGTCTTGCGACAGTCCTGGCGGTTCACAGGTCCGTCTTGCGACAGTCCTGGCGGGACACAGGTCCGTCTTGCGACAGTCCTGGCGGGACACAGGTCCGTCTTACGACAGTCCTGGCGGGACACAGGTCCGTCTTGCGACAGTCCTGGCGGGACACAGGTCCGTCTTGCGACAGTCCTGGCGGTTCACAGGTCCGTCTTGCGACAGTCCTGGCGGGACACAGGTCCGTCTTGCGACAGTCCTGGCGGGACACAGGTCCGTCTTACGACAGTCCTGGCGGGACACAGGTCCGTCTTGCGACAGTCCTGGCGGGACACAGGTCCGTCTTGCGACAGTCCTGGCGGTTCACAGGTCCGTCTTGCGACAGTCCTGGCGGGACACAGGTCCGTCTTGCGACAGTCCTGGCGGTACACAGGTCCGTCTTGCGACAGTCCTGGCGGGACACAGGTCCGTCTTGCGACAGTCCTGGCGGTTCACAGGTCCGTCTTGCGACAGTCCTGGCGGGACACAGGTCCGTCTTACGACAGTCCTGGCGGGACACAGGTCCGTCTTGCGACAGTCCTGGCGGGACACAGGTCCGTCTTGCGACAGTCCTGGCGGGACACAGGTCCGTCTTGCGACAGTCCTGGCGGTACACAGGTCCGTCTTGCGACAGTCCTGGCGGGACACAGGTCCGTCTTGCGACAGTCCTGGCGGTACACAGGTCCGTCTTGCGACAGTCCTGGCGGGACACAGGTCCGTCTTGCGACAGTCCTGGCGGTTCACAGGTCCGTCTTGCGACAGTCCTGGCGGGACACAGGTCCGTCTTACGACAGTCCTGGCGGGACACAGGTCCGTCTTGCGACAGTCCTGGCGGGACACAGGTCCGTCTTGCGACAGTCCTGGCGGTACACAGGTCCGTCTTGCGACAGTCCTGGCGGGACACAGGTCCGTCTTGCGACAGTCCTGGCGGTACACAGGTCCGTCTTGCGACAGTCCTGGCGGTTCACAGGTCCGTCTTGCGACAGTCCTGGCGGGACACAGGTCCGTCTTGCGACAGTCCCGGCGGTTCACAGGTCCGTCTTGCGACAGTCCTGGCGGTACACAGGTCCGTCTTGCAATAACTCAGGTTCTTAGTACCAAAAATTACCAACAGCTAATATATAGCTATTTCGGGAACACTTTCAGCTGTACACCGGATTGGTACTTTGCCACTTCTGAATGTTGCTCGATCGTTTCGGAATTTTCTTCTCCTCTCATGTAATTTTGTCCAGAAAGCGAGTGTGACTTATATGGCTGAGAAAAATTATTTATTTGTTTACATCGCGTAATTCTCTCTCTCTCTCGGTGCATTACGTTGGTTACTGGTGTCTGATCGCTGTTGGCGATATTGTACCAGTGCGGTAGGGGGGGGAGGTATGTTTGGTGGTTTATTTGTTTATTATTTTCGGATGACTTCGAGAGTACTGTGGCTGGTACTAGACTAGTGCGGGGGGGTGTCTTCGGCATGTGACGAATGCTTCGTTACATGGTTTGTACTCTATATAAATGATGTGTGTCTTCAATATGGCGATGCGGCTCATGACTACTTTGTGTGGAAAGTAGTAGTTGGCTCTATTAAGCCAAAACAATCCTAATTATGAATTACTGTTGAGGCAACTGCAATAACTTTTGGTAGGAATGATAGCTATCTCAAACTATACTATTCATCATCAGACTCATCTTTAGTAAGTTGAATAGTTTGAATTCTAACAGTCAACTCTCCGTACATAATCCACTTGGGGAGACATAACTACTTCTTTCGGCAACTAAGCAATATGCCCGCCAACTGGTGATTAGAACAGAAGAGATGACAAATCTCAGTGCTTTTGTTTATTGCCGTTCTCTCGTGTTTATTTGCCTTCCTTCTAATTGTAACCAAAAATGGAAGGAAACTATTTTAAAAAATAAATTATTATAATCAATATAGATTCAGAAAAGCAGAAGGCTCAAAAACATACATTTAGGTGCTGCTGTCAAAAATAAAAGTTTCTCAATCTGTAAAAAAATGACCCTAAATGTATGCAATTTTAAATACACTGCTTCTTAAACGCTTGCGAAGAGAAAGAAACAAACGAAAGGAATTACATGAAGCAAACTTTCGCTTTCGTGTGATTTTTATCGTTTCTTGAAAAGCGAAAGCGTTTTTCGTTTCGTTTTTTACAGAATCGCACCCATGAATATTTTGTCGTCCTTAAAAGCGCTTTTTATTTTTTCATATAGATCAGGAGTTCCCTAACTGTGCGTCGCGACGCCCTGGGGCATCGTTGGGCTATCCTAGGGGCGTCGCAAGACGATACGCACAGGTCGCCTGCACACGACGTTCATGAGCTCGATTTGAAAAAAAATGTCGGGTCGGGTTCGTTCGATGTTGGCCATTGTGTTTTGCTGTGCACAAGAAGTATAAGAATTGTGCAGACTTCAACTCAGCGAATTTTGCGTCGAGAATTGGGCCTATACCCGTTCAAGACCAAACTGACCTAGGAGCTCAAAGTTAATGATAATGTAATGACCATAGAAAAATCATCTTTAGCGACGGGCCGCATTTTTAGATGAATGGCCAAATTGCCATATGTGGGATGACGCCAACCAACACGACGTGGCAATGCATCTATAAAAAGCTGTTTGGTGCGCATTTTAGACTGGCGGCGGTGGCGTCATTGCTCCGTACTTTTTCATGACGTTGCGTTGGTAAGGCCAATACCATCAACGGCGAGTACTACAGAACGATGCTGCTAACATGTGGTTCCAGCAAGAGGTGGCTATATGTCACTCAGCTGCAGAGTATGGTTATCTGATCTCTATCAGAGGTGACGTGAATTGGCCACCAAGATCGTGCGATTTAACCTCGCTAAATTTTTCTTGTGGCGTTGCCTGAAGTCGCAGCTCAATGCGAATAAACCGCAATCGACCGATGTCCTTAAATCCAACGCAACCAATGCCATCGCTCAAATTAAGCCGGATCTATGCGGCAGATTGGACCACTCCGATCCGTGACAGTATGAGAAGCTGCGGCGGACATTTGGGCCTGGTGTTATATTCCATACAATAATGGCATACATGGGATTCGTTAATACCTTGCACACAACTTGTTTTATTCCATTTCAATGTCGACCAATCCTCATTGAAAACCCCTTTAGTGAATCTTCAGTAACTTACTTACTTACTTACTTATCGGGCTCCCGACCCGTGAAGAGTCTCTGCCTGAGACACTGCAGCCTTCCATCCTCTACGATCCCGGGCACGCTGCTTCCAATTGTCCAGACCAAGCGCTCTGGCATCCGCGATGGCTTGGTCTTTGAAACGGAGGTTCGGTCTTCCTTGTCTTCTCGAACCTGGGGGCTGGGATTCGAAGACCCTCTTGGCTGGAGCATTATTGTCCATTCGCTCGATGTGGCCGAGCCAATGTAGTCGACGTGTTTTGGCTTTTTGGACTACATCCACATCTTGGTACAGCTCATAGAGTTCGCGGTTGTATCTTCTCCTCCATTCGCCCTCCTCGCACACAGGACCAAAAATCCGCCGAAGTGTTTTTCTTTCGAAGGAGCCCAGTAGCATCTCTCCCTTCTTGCTTATCGTCCAGCACTCGGCGCCATAAAGCAGAACTGGCAGGATGAGGGTTTTGTAGAGCACACATTTCCTTCGAGTTTAGGAGTTTTGAACCCAGTTGTTTTGCCAAACCGAAGTAGCAGCGGTTTCCTAGGGTAATTCTTCGTCGGATCTCCACTAGGGTGTCATTCGTGGAGTTTACGTTTACTCCGAGGTAGGTGAACTCCTTAACTACCTCGAAATTATTGCTATCAATAGTGACGTTTTGTCCTAGGCGGTGGACAGATGCTTGTTTGTTTGTTGATAGCATGTACTTAGTCTTGTCCTCATTTACTACAAGTCCAACGGATTTCGCCTGTTCTTCAATCGCCGTGAACGCTTCTATCACGGCACGCTGGGAGCGACCGATGATGTCAATATCGTCCGCATAGCCAAGCAGCTGGACGGACCTGTTGAAGATAGTGCCTTCCGTGTTGACACCTGCCCTGCGCACTATCTGCTCCAGTACGAGATTGAAGAAGTCGCATGATAGAGCGTCTCCTTGCCGAAATCCGGTGCATGTTTGAAATAGTTCGGAAGAGCTGCTTCCAAACTGCACGTTGCAGCGTGTGTTTTCCAGCGTCGCGCGACACAACTGAATCAGTTTTGCCAGGATTCCGAATTCGGCCATCGCCATAGAGAGCTCCTGACGATGTATGCTATCATACGCGGCTTTGAAGTCGATGAATAGGTGGTGGGTTTCGACTTGAAATTCGTTGGTCTTTTCCAAGATTTGCCTCAGTGTGAAAATTTGGTCTATAGTCGATCTGCCGGGCCGGAAGCCACACTGGTACGTGCCGATTAGTGTGTTGCAGAACGGTTTTAGACGTTCACACAGTACGTTGGATAGGATCTTGTATGCGACATTTAGCAGGGATATGCCTCGATAGTTCTTGCAAGACATAGGATCGCCTTTTTTGAAGATGGGGCATATGGAGCTGATAGTCCAGTCATCGGGCATGTTTTCTTCCACCCATACTTGGTTGATGATTCGGTGCCTGCTCCCTACCAAAACATCACCACCGTATTTAAAGAGCTCCGCTGGTAGACCATCAGACCCTGCGGCCTTGTTGTTCTTAAGCTTTTTTATAGCTAAGCCAACTTCTTCTATACTAGGTGGTGGAACTAGTTCTTCATTGACTGGACGTGGGTTCTCTTCTTGCCCTATCACTCTCTCTACATGATGCCCATTAAGCAGCTGCTGGAAATGCTGCTTAAACACATCTACTATTCCCTGCGCTTCGGTGACTAGGTTCCCTTCGCTATCTCGAAGAGCCTGCGTTCCGGTTTTGTAGCCAGCAGCCAGTTGCTTAGCTTTTTTATAAAACCTCCGGATGTTATTACGATCGCGCGACTCTTCGATCTCCTTGAGCTGGGAAGCTGCGTAAGCCCTCTTCTTTCTACGCAGGATCTTCTTTTCCTCCCTTCTCCTGGCTCGATACTCTTCTCTCGCTGCCCTTGTTTTGCGCTGCAGCGCTTTCTTGTGTGCATCTTCTGTCACCTTTTTCCTGTACACGCATTCATCATCATACCACGGGCTCTTTCTCTGGGGTGGCTGGTACCCTACGGTGGTTTCGGCTACCTCCTTGATGATGTCGCGATACTGGCACCACTGATTGTTGGCGTTTGTGGTAGGTGAGTGCACAGAGGAGAGTTTCATACTCAGGCGCTCGCTGTAGGCTCTGGCTACTCCAGGTGTGCTAAGGCGTCCAACGTCGAATTTCTTCTTCTGGGCAGTTCGCAGCTTCTTTTCGTTGGACAGTCGAGCTCTGAATTTAGCCGCAACAAGAAAATGGTCAGAGTCAGAGTCGACGTTTGCCCCTCGGAATGTGTGCACGTCGAGGATGTTGGATGCGTGCCTCGCATCGATTAGCACATGGTCGATTTGGTTGGCGGTTCGACCGTCTGGAGAGCGCCAGGTTGCTGTGTGGATCCTTAGCCTTGGAAACCTAGTGCTACTTATCACCGTATTACGAGCTGCTGCAAAATCGATTAGTCGGTAGCCGTTGTCTGTTGTCGTTTCGTGGATTCTGTGCTTACCAACTAATCCGCCAAAGATGGTTTCCTTTCCGACTTTAGCATTGAAATCCCCGAGTACAACTTTTACATCATACTCCGGACAGGCTCCGTAGGCTCCATCCAGGAGGTCATAGAACTCCTCCTTGATAGGATCTTCTGCCTCGTCGGTAGGGGCGTGTGCACATATTAGGCTTATGTTTTGGAAGGTAGCTTTGACGCGGATCACAGAAAGGCGATCACTTATCGGCTTGAAGTCAATGACTTTTGTCCTAAGCCGATTTCCCACGACGAATCCGCATCCTAATACATGCAATCTTTTGTTGCAGCTGTAATAAATGTCGCAATCTTTTCTTTTCATCATACCTGATCCTATCCATCGTATCTCCTGGATCGCGGTTATATCTGCCTTGTACCGCGTGAGGACAGACTCAAGTTTTTGAGTAGCACCTGGGGTGTAGAGCGTTCGTACATTCCAGGTACATACTCTCAGATCGTAGTCCATTGACGTTCCGGGTCTGGTTGCCATTTGAGGAGTTCCATTATCCGAGGCTGGTTGTGTCTCTCTCATAACTACTGGTTTTTTCCATGGTCGGGAAGTTACCCCGACGGCACAACCCCCAACCTGGAGGACCAGGCCCTTGTTTTGACCCTAGGACAGCGGGCCGGAAAAACCGATGCCAGTAACCCATTTTGGGATATGAGCGCTGCCGTTGACCCATATTGAGGGCTCCTCCGCCACCAACTCTTTTCCAACACCCTGGCTCAGTATTGGAGATCCCCATAGACCTGGTATCCAAATATGTCGAAGCAGCTCATACAGGGATTACACTTTAGTTCGACCTGACCGGAACTGTAGACTGTAGAATCTTCAGTAAGCTCAGCTTATATTCACATATCTGTGCTTTGTTCCGTTGTGTGCTTTTAGAAGGGGTCGCAAAAATATTATAACCTGTATAGGGAGTCGCAGTATGGAAAAGTTTGGGAACCCCCGATATAGATAATGCACACTTTTAATGCATTTAGGGCAATTACAATTAGGTCCGTGCTAAGATTTTTTTCAAGTTTAATACTAAATTAAAAAAATAAAAACTATAACGTCATTTTTATATTTTACTAACTGACTCGTCAAACATTTTTTCTGCAAAAAATAGTTATTTTCGATATTTCAAGATTTATTTTGATATTTTTGCTCAGCTATTTTTTTTTATTAGGAATTAATGCGGATAGCTTCCCTTCAGCGGTTCAGCGGCCATTATCGAACTTACATACGCACCAACGTTTTTTAAAAATATACATAGCTGTAGGTACCTAACCGCCCGGCTTTGCCCGTGCACAGGAATTGTATTGCTTGGGACATGACACCTGTCCCTTTGTCCAATTTTAACCAATCTAATTCCTAAGATTGTCCGTAAATTTGAACACAATCGGTTCGACGGTTTTTGAAATATACGCTTTTGAATGTTTTTTTTTTTGTATGGGGTGTGCCATGCCCTATTAAAAAAAGAAAGACAGGGTGAGTGTAGACTTAAAATAAGTTTTGCTGTTTTGCTATTGGCTTTTTTGGACTCTATCCTATATAATTTAAGTCGTACAACAGGAGGGTATCCACTTAGCGACCCATATAATGGATATAGATACGGGACAAATGAAAATTAATGAAGAAATTAATAATAAATTAAATTCGATACCCCTTGCTCAGTAGTTCACAATCACAACTCGACCTGGACCTCTGAAGCCACCTAAGTGACCACCATCATCATAATCATTATCTCAATATTTAACACTATATGCAAGTGCAACTACTTTGCAAATTGTTGCCTCGTCTTCAAAATATTCTGAGGAGCATATTACCAAGTAATATGTCTTGCAACTTGAGAATGTGGCAAAGAGTTTCTTCTCATCACAACACAAAGAGATCCACAGAGACCCATTAATCACATTCCAAACTTTCCTCATCAATTTAAATGACATTGTTCTCCAACCCACGGACAGGTATTCGAGCTGCATCCACCTTAAACTTTGTACATCTTCAGGTGTCTGCAAACCGAGCACAACAGATCCACAAAAAAAGCTCCTCGAACTCACCACGCTCGGATCCTAATTCTCTAACGCACAAATGACAAATTGAAGATTTCATTAATTTATTTCAAGATTCCTCGTTACCAAGGGTATAACTTGAAGTTGCAGGGATATCCCTGAATGGAAATGGATATTCCCCATCAGAGCGCCCAACTAAATTTTCAAACTTTTGCGGAACAACAATGTTTCGATGCTCCATTACTACGACAACAACAGCACATCCTCCAATACGAAATTAAGTTGTACACAACGTTCACGTTCCCAATAAAGTTTCAACAAAGTTTCCGACATCCAACAGTCCCTGGACCTCCTATATACTCGTAGCAAAGCAACCCTTTCTTGGATGGCCCACTTCGCAGATGTAAGTCACAAATTTTGTTGTGGGTGCAACGAACTTCATTCCGTTGAATGTGTTCACCCTTAGTACTGTAATTTAAATTAAAACCGGGACATTCAAGGACTCTAGCGTGCACTTGCACATAAAAGAAGGCTTGCTCCAACCATCCAGTATCGTTCTTTATCACATCCTTATTTTGCGGCGTTGCTCGCTTGCAGTATAAGGACGCTTGTAATGACTCTTCTCGGCGCGTTATGTCGAATCGAGAGAAACGGGAACCATTAACGAAATTATTAGTGCAGCAGGAATGGTGCATGTGCAAGTGCAAGCATGGATAGGTGGTGGTTGAACCTTTTTTTTACAACTTTGCACTTTATTAAAATATTTAACCACCTTACGCGCTCTTTATGCCCCCGTTAGCTGGAAGACTTTAACTTTTAATGCTCCATGATGCATACGATAGCTCTGGCCAGAATATAAAGTCTCTCAACAATGAAGTCGAAAGTGATAAAAAAGGTTACGTGCGAATATAGGCATCGAGGCATCGTGTGCGTTATGTAAAGGGGTATAGTCGGGTGACAGTTGCGACTTAAATGCCGTTAGTCAAATTAATAGTACCAAATATTTTATTACACAATATTTTAGTTTCAGTATTAAATAGTATCTAAGCTTTAAATTCTAATATTTTTAACTACATTAAGAGATAAAGAGATAACTTTATTTTACAACTACCTACTCGTTCTGTACATCGGTAAATATCCATTTCCATATACCTACCTAATATAAAAAAAAACTGCCGTCCGTCTGTGCACTCATAACTCGAGAAAGAATGGTCCAATTTCACTATTTTGGTCTTTATGGATTCGTATTGGCCCAAAGAAGGAGATAGGAAAAAAATTTGGACAATGAGGCGTGGCTTCTCCTATAAAAAACATACCTACAAAATCTTAGATCTCGAAAACAATTGAGCTCAAATTTTCAGACCATCAAGTCCAGCAGTTTTTTTCTGTAAAGTTTGGTCGAAATTGGATAACGGGGCGTGGCACCTCCCATATAAAAAAAACATTAAAAAACGCCTTTTCCCGATAATTCGAAAAGTAATAGGTCGATATTAAGCCTAAACTTACACAATATTGGTAAATGGTTAGGAAGTGAAAAGTGCACGTGGATTTAAAGTTTTCAAGTTTTTCGATAGATGGCGCTGAACACCCAAATGGGAGCGGGTCGAAATTCTGCTTTGCAAAATTCTGACTTTTAACACAAAAATTCTGCTCTTCAAAAGTCTGTTTTTTTCTGAAGTCTTACAAAATTCTGCTTTAAATAAATAAATTCTGACAGGCAATATTTTAAATAAATAAATTCTGATAATTCTGTTTTCTTTTTCGTATTTTCGAATTTAGAAAACAAATATTTTTCAAATTTGTCAACAAATTACAATATCTATATCTATATCTTCTATCTATATCTATACTATTATATAAAGACGTAACTGATCAAATTATGTTCGCAGTGTTCTCAGAAACTACTGAACGGATTTTGATTAAACCTTCACTAAAATATTCTTTAAGCACCTCTGCGTGCAGTAGGCTATATTTAATTCCGTTTTATTCCTTTAATTATCCATTCCATTACATTTATTTTACTTATTGTGGTATAGATTGGGGCAGACCTTCGGGAAAGTGTTTTCTCCCACGGGCAACTATACAATGAGCGTCAAAAGTGAGTGAACACCAAAGCGTTTTTTTTTTGGCTTTGGAGTTTGGATACAATTTTGTTTAAATATTTTTAGTATTTTTTTGCTGTCGACATGAAATTATTGATATTTCTTAATAAAAATTTTTACAGAATGTCTCCCCGGAAAAGTCTTTGCCAAGGTGCTGGAAACGCGTTGCAGAGCTGTGGTCGAGGCACGATTAGGAGATGAGCAGTGCGGCTTTCGTCCCGGCAGAAGCACAACCGACCAGTTATTCACTCTCAGAATGGTACTTGAGAAGGCATGGGAGTATGCTATACCTGTTTACGCTTGTTTCGTAGATTTGGAGAAAGCATACGACCGAGTCCCTCGAGGGAAACTCTGGAGTGTATTACAGGAGTATGGAATTGATGGTTCTCTCTTGAGAGCCATTCAATCTCTTACACAAACTGTAAAAGCTGTGTTTGGGTAAACGGCGTTAAATCAATACCTTTCACCGTGGGCGTTGGACTTCGTCAGGGGTTCGTCTTGTCTCCTCTCCTTTTCATTACTTATATGGACTGGATGTTACAGCGCAGTCTTGGCGAGGAACGTTTCGAATTGGGAGATCTGAGGATAAGTCATTTGCTTTTCGCTGATGACTTGGTCATCCTTGGATCCTCTCAGACTGAACTTCAGCGCGCACTCGATCGGTTCGTAACCGTTTGTGTTGAAGCTGAGATGAAGGTAAACGTGAACAAATCTGAAGTGATGGTTGTCTCCAGAACGCCTGTTCAATGCACTCTGCATGTTAGTGGAGTCCCATTAAAACAGGTGGAGAAGTTTAAGTATCTCGGGGTCTTATTCACGAGTGATGGAAGGAGCAATGCCGAGTTTTCCTGTAGGATTGGTCAGGCTGGGTCAATTTTGAGACAGCTTGGTCATTCTGTTATTAGGAGGACTGAACTTGGTGTCAAAGCTAAGTTGTCAGTCTTTAATTCGGTGTTTGTTCCAACTCTTACCTATGGTCATGAAGTTTGGGTAATGACCGAAAGAATAAGATCGCGGATACAAGCTGCCGAAATGAGATTTCTCCGTAGTATTGCTGGTGTGACCCGTAGAGATCGCATCAGAAATACCAGAATACGGGAGGAACTCAATGTCGAGCAGCTACTTCTCCGGACGGAGCGATCCATGCTTCGGTGGTTTGGTCATGTTAAACGCATGTCCCCGACCAGGATTCCACGACGTGCTATGGAATCCGTACCATCGGGTAGGCGTCCTCTAGGTAGACCAAGGATGAGATGGTTAGATCAAGTCCATAATCTCTCCTATACCCGTATGGGGATTGCCCTTGATGATTTAGAGTCGATGGCGGAGGATCGAGAGCTATGGAGGGTCCACTTGAGCAACCTACACCCGCGACCCGCTTAATGGACAGGCGGACCATTGAAAATGAATCAACAGAATGTTGGTTTTTTAGACACTAAAGAAAACTTAAAGATTCATCGGCGTTTACTCACTTTTGACGCCCAATGTACGTGGCAGTATCGCGCGTGGGTTCAAGATCTAATCAATACCTTCTTCTCCCGGATAATAACAAGACTTTAAAGGTTCTTTATCCCGAAGCTTTAATGTAAACTCTTAAAAATTTTAAGCAAGAAAAGTTGTCATTACTTTTAAGATTATTATTTCTTGGCACATGGACACCTGTAATAGGTATATCTACGCTGAAAACTGTATAAACTGAAAAACAATAAAGGCATGCAAATTCTATAGAACGAAAAGATGCACCCAGCACATCAGGTAAGCATAATGTCGCATTTCATTTCTTCTTGCTAACTTTTTTAACGTTCGTGTTGTCACTCAAAGCGTAATCTTAAATGGACCAAATATAAGTATGTTTGTTTGCTAAAGGCGAGCGACGCAAGGCGAGCACGGGCCAGCTAGTATTTTAGTATTTCATAAAGAAGGTAAACACGTGGGTAACAGGAACACACAAAAAATACATAATGCATCCACGCACAACTTATCTTTTCCTTTATTGGATTTAATTACAAATATGTATATTCATTTTCACTCTAGAAGCACACGTTCACAAGCGTATACTAACAGAGTATTTGTCTAAAACAAGAGATCAAACTTAAAACCAATAAAAAAACTCCTTTTACCTCTTTTTCTATAACAATTGAGTAGGTAGGTAGAATGTTTTATATAATTAATAAAAAATATTTGAAAAAGACAAATTTTGAAAAGAAGAATTCTGAAAAGCTGAATTTTTAAAACAGAATTTTGAAAGCAGAATTTTGAAAAAAAAAAATGTTGACCTCGCCAGAACTTCGATAAAATGTTTAATGATTTCAATTATTTTTTTTACAAACGTAAACATTAAACAATAAACCAACAATGTGGTACTAACAACTTTTTTTCCGAAACTTCAGGTGGTGTGAGCTAGCCAAAAGTTCATTAAAATCGCAGCTTTAATAGGTATTCTAAAGCCTAAGATCCCAATTCAACTTTTGACGGAGTGATGTGTAATGTGGATGTGACGAAGAAGTTTTCGGATTTATTCCAAAAGATGGTGGACAAAATGTGTGCCAGCACTCAGCAGGGAAATTCTCCGACCTTTTTTTTTAATTATTTTTTTTTATTTAGTTTGAATAATTATTCTTGATGTGTTTTTTTTGTTTCTTTATTACCTATTACCTATTATTATATTTAAATAATGCTACTGTACTGGCAACTGTTATCTAGTATTAAAAGTGAAATCTTTTATTTTGTAGTTAGGTTAGGTTAGGTTGGGTGGCAATTATCCGTTAATACGGAGTAATTCACTTAGACCAAGTAAGGTCCATTGTGATACCACATGCAGAGTCAGTTATTTCCGTTACTCTTGGAACCATTTCGAATTTTGGAGAAATTTCCGTATTTTGCTGATATCCGTTTCGGCAATATCAGCAAGCTCCCCAAAGAAGTACTCTCCTAGAGTCTGCTTTCTAATCGAGGATAGCGCCGGGCAGTCACATAGTAGGTGGAACGGAGTTTCCTCCTCCTCCTCATCCATGCAACTGCGACAGAAGTCATTAGCGATAACTCCGAGCCTTGCGGCATGTCTTCCTAGTATACAGTGGCCTGTTAGTACTCCGACAAGAGTTCCGATATGTGTTCTACTGACGTTTAACAGGACCTTTGTCCTGCGCCGATTTATTCGTGGCCAGGTCTGTTTTGCATGGTTGCAGGTGTCAAGTTCCCGCCATCTCTCACTAGCCTGTTGCAGTGCTAGTGTGGAGATGTTGTATCTTACCGTTTCAATTGGCACATGGGGTTCTCCTTTACCAGTAGAGAGTTCCATTTTCGTGCCGTTCCTTGCTAGTTCGTCTGCTTTACAGTTACCTGGTATATCTCTATGGCCAGGGACCCAGCACAGCGTTAACGTGCACCTATCCGCGATCTCATTTAAAGATTTGCGGCAGTGCCTGACCAATTTGGATCTTAATATTGGTGATTCGAGTGCTTTAATAGCTGCTTGACTGTCGGTATAGATGACGATATCCGAGTTCGATATCGATCTCACCTTCAGTAGTTCAGCGGCTTCGCGAATAGCCATAACTTCTGCTTGGAAGACACTACAGTTATTTGGTAGTCTGAAAGACTGGTTTAGGGAGAATGAAGCCGAGAAGATCCCGGCTCCTACTCCGTCCTCTGTCTTCGACCCATCTGTGTATACTTCTAGCGTATTTTTGTCTATAACCGTATTCTCTTCCCATTGCTGTCGGTCGGGAATACTGGTCTTGTATTTAATATTGAAGTCTAGGACCGTGGTTACGTAGTCTGTGACTTCCCTTTTAACATTATAAGTTTTTAGAATATTGGCATGCCCTATGTCACTGCTTTTCCACTGCAGTGATTCTCTCAGACGCAATGCCGATTTTGCCGCCATCTCCTTACCGTGTATGTCCAAGGGCAGAATGTGAAGCATGGTTTCCAGTGCCGCGGTTGGTGTTGTCCGTAGGGCACTGGTCACACAGACACATGCCACTCTTTGGATTCTATTTAGTAGAGAGAGGTAGCTTATTTTATCTAGTGCTGGCCACCAGACGATGATTCCGTACATGAGTATCGGTCTGACTACTGCTGTATACAGCCAGTGCATTATTTTTGGGCTGATGCCCCATCTGAGGCCCAGGATCCTTTTGCAGGAGTAAAGTGCAGTAGCGGCCTTCTTAACGCGTTCCTGCAGGTTTAGTTTCCAGCTCAGTTTCCTGTCCAGAACCACACCTAAGTATTTGGCGCTGTCAGAGAAGCTGAGGCGGATTCCCTTTAGTTTCGGTGGATCGATTTGAGGAATTCGGTGCTTCTTTGTGAATAGCACTAGCTCTGTTTTACCCGGGTTTATATCCAGGCCGCATTTGCTAACCCATTTGACCAGCGTTGCGAGGGCCGATTCCATCAAGTCCCGTAAAGTCGGGAGGTATTTCCCAGTAAATAAAATGGCGATATCGTCTGCGTAGGCTATGACTTTACCACCGTTAGACTTAGACTTGCGTCAATCTGCAGGTTTTCAAGTGCGTTAATTATCGCTCTCGGCTCTATATTGTTGAAAGCCCCTTCAATGTCTAGGAAGGCTACCATTGTAAATTCCTTGACGGCTAGTGATTTTTCCACGGTGCCGACAATGGAGTGCAGAGCTGTCTCTACCGATCTGCCCTTACAGTAGGCGTGTTGGGATTTTGAGAGAGTCCCTGCTTTGATGTTGTGGCGAATATGTAGATCTATCAGTCTCTCTAGTGTTTTCAGTAGAAAGGATGACAGACTAATAGGCCTGAAGTCCTTTGGAGTGGTGTGAGAGGCTTTTCCCGTCTTGGGTATAAAAACCACTTTCACCTCTCTCCATAATTTTGGTATGTAACCATGATCTAAACTTAAGGAGAACAGTAGAATCATCCAAGGTTTAAGAATGCCATAGGCATGTTGCATTTCTGCCGGGATGATTCCATCTGGTCCTGCCGATTTAAAAGGGAGGAAGCTATTAATCGCCCATGAAAGTTTGCGTTCGCTTATCACTTCCTTTGAAATGTAGTGAGTTTTGGGATGGGACCGTTCCTGAGTCTGGGTATCATCCCCTTGGACACTTCCTGGGAAGTGAGTGTCTAGAAGCAACTGAAGTGATTCTTGACTAGACTGCGTCTCCGTTCCATCGGGTTTCTTTATATAGCTAGGTATAGAGGGAGACTTTGACAGGATCTTCCTAACTCTACTAGCCTCATTGTTTTCTTCAATTTTGGAACAAAAACTCTGCCAGGAGTTTCTTTGTGCGATTTTTATTCCTTTTTTGTAGTCTTTAAGGCTTTTCTTATAACAGTCCCAATCTGTGGATGATCTTGTTCTTTTTGCCTTGTTAAAGAGTTTTCTACTTTCTCTTCTTAGTGAGCTTAGCTCTGTAGTCCACCACGGGGGTTTCTTACATTTAGTGTGTCTGCTTACAGGGCACGACTTTGCGAAGGATTTATTCATGGCAGAAGTAATCTTCGTCGTCAAGGAGTCAATGTCTTCGAACGATGAGATTGTATCAGTGGGTATGTTACCGAGAGCCCTTGTTAGGTTGGCTCGATAGCTGTCCCAATTAGTTTTCCTGGGGTTTCTAAACAACGCTACAGGAGGAGGGGTAATGTTAAGATTGTAGAAGATGTAACAGTGATCAGAGAATGAATTATTCTTGGATACTGCCCAGTTTTCTACGGAGATAATAGGAGAGTTAGTAACTAGCGTAATGTCTAACACTTCTTGTCTGTTTCTGGTAATAAATGTAGGTTCATTACCGATATTACATATTACGAGGTTAGTCTCAACAAGAAAAGTAAAAAGTGACTCACCTCTTTCGTTGATGTCGCTGCTGCCCCAGATGGAGTGGTGTGCATTAGCGTCGCATCCGAGTAAAATTGGGATTTTCCTCCGCTCTGACTCTCTGACTGCATGACGTATATTTGTAGATGGTACGGGCCCGATATCGTCGTAGGCCATATACGCCGATGCAAGCCAGAATTCCTCTTTGTCAGTGATCTCCAGTTTGGCCACTGCGAAATCAGGGTTGCTGAAGCTCTGTGAAAGGAAAAGTTTTAAGTTAGTTTTTGCTAAAATGCAGGCTCTTATTTTACCTTTACAATCAGCATGAAAAATTTCATAATTTTGTGTCCTCAACCCCGCTATGCTGTTGTCAACGAGCCACGGTTCTTGGATGAGGACTATGTCGTCCCCACTCGCTTGTAGGTGGAGAATAAGGTTGGCGGAGGCCACCTTACTGTGATGTAGGTTTATCTGGATTATCCGCAGCATTGTGGCTACTGGATAAACCGGAAACCTCCATCACAGTGATGTCCGTGTCCTCTGATTCAGAAGACCGCCCATGATCGGATCCCCGCCGTTTTGTGAAGGATGGAGGGACAGCGGGGTTAGCGCCCAATGCTTGTCTCCCATCCTGTTGGTAGACGTGCAGCCTTATGCGTTTGAAACAGTAGCTGATCTCATAATTCCTTTCTTTAAGTAGTGGAAGCGATTCTTTATCTAAAAGTATGGTGATAGACCTTGAATCTTTCACCACCTCCGATTTCACTACTGTCCACTTTTGTGTTGGGATGTCACGATTCTGGCTCTGTATCAGAAGCAGAATGTCTGCTGGGTCGCTTGGCACCATAGGGACCCAAGCGCGAGCTCTTGGCCTGAGCGGAATTTCATCCTTTTTCACGGCCTCCAGCTTAGCGCCCTGCCAAAGATCACCCGCGCCGGCGATTGCAGCCTTTATAAAAGTTACTGCATTTTCGTCGTCGCAGGCAATCAGCCTATAGCCTCCATGGAGCCAGCCCCTATCCCTATACGACGGCATCGGTTTGGAGGGGTCGATCTTGCACTGAGAGAGGAGATAAAGGTTTATCTTCGTCTCCACCTTCTCCCAGTTTTCACGACTGATCTTACACTCCTCATGGCCGCGGTCAATGATCGCCATGATCAGATGATCTCTCACAACCTCAGTTAGGAGCTTGGGTTCCGAATCGGTGCCCTTACTCTTCTTTGAGGTAGTGGGAGCGTCATCGTGAGACCGCTGTCTCTTGGATGCAAGATCCCTCTTTGCTTCGCTGCTTGTGGAGGGTCCCTTAAAGCTTTGTCTTTGTCATCCCATTTGTCTTTGCCCTTTTCCTCAAGTCGACTAAGACATAGGAATGCATTCCTTCTTTTTCTATAGGCTATTGTGCTTGCCCTAACGTGTTTCCTGGGAGGAAGCATCGCTGGAGCATTTGACGCGCTACCGTCGGTATCATCTGTAAGAGAGAGAGAAGAGTCAGAGCGCCGTTCGTTGACGATTCGCATCCTCCTCATCTTCCTCTCGACTTTGTCCGTTTTTGTTGTCTGTCCAGTCCTGTCAGTTTGTTTTGTTGGTCCTGTCTGGGAAGTACTTCCCGAAGACGTTGTTTCTTTTTGTTGTTTTGTTGGTTTCATTTTTTCTGTATTGTGGTCCCACGAGTAGCTAGGGAAAAAACCGTCCACCATGCCAGAGCCCCGCATACCATGGTAAGGCCACTACTTCCACCCTGAGGCGGCCTGGTATCAGGGAGGCGCCGTTAGAATACAGCCGATATACCCCCTGGCTGCAAACCTTCCAATGGGCACGGTGACGCATAACACCCTGGAATTAGGGGGGTTGGGCAGTTCTTAGTTCGTTACTCTTCAAAGCAGCCTGTCTGTCATGGGTGACCCTTCAGACGACTACCGCCTCCGACAGTATAGCCTGTTGAATCATTGCAACTTAAGCCTGCGCACCAACGTCAATTTGACGCAACGACAAGGTGACCGCCCCTCGCGCTAGGTATTTTGTAGTTAAATAAATTATATTTTCTGAAAACAACGAATTCAATAAGCTTTCTCGTTTTCACTGAGCGGAGCGGTATCGCGGTAATAGTCAGTGAACTCCTTTTCTACTACCATAAATAATTCATCATCCATATCATCGCTTTGTAAACATATACTCGTATAATTAAATACACGATCACAAAATCACCCCCAGGAAACCTCTGGTTTGATGAAGAGGTCCGGCAAGCACATGCAGCAAAACAACTGGCCTATAAAGCGGCTCTGCAGAGAAGGACGAGAGCAGTCCGTAAGCTCTGCGAACAAAAAAGGAGGGAAGAACACCGGCTTGTCCGGAGGAAAAAGATATAGCATGAGAAGAGCACGATCGAGGATATTGAGAGGTGTTACTCCAGGAACAATGTTCGGAAGTTTTACCAAAAGGTATAAAAAGAACGTGTCATGGCAACAAGACTCGAACAGATGCCTTTAGAAGTGGAGTCACAGTCGCTGCTGAGTACATGAAAAAACCATTTCTGCAGGCTGTAAAACGGCGAAGACGATATTAATTCCGCTGTCAAGCAGAGTGAACCATTTACCCTAGATGATGAAAGCCAAGGCTTCCGTCCACCTGTCCAAAATGAGGTAAGGATAGCTATGTCCACAAGCTGAAGTCCAACAAAGCTGATGCTGAGCTTTTTAAGGCAGATACATATATGGACAATGCAATATTAAGGCTAACGAAAGAGTCAAAAAACGCAACAGAGCTTCCGCAAAACGAAATAATCGGGGCATAAGACCACCAATGGCCGTGGCCAAGAGAACTATTATTGAGAAAACCAAAAATAGGACACAGGGTCTCAAAGGCCTTGTGATGGCCTGAGTTAGATCGGAAAAAAACTCGATAATTGTTAAAACTCAGAAGATCAAAGTTACGAGGATGTAGGTACTTTCTCAGCATTGTCTTCTGCTGAAGATTATTTTTAAAAAATACCGACACTTGCAGGTGTTTCGAGGAGCTCTACATGTCGAATATTACTCATCTTCTCTGGCTTCTCTATGAATGTCAAGCTATTGCTCGGAATCGGAACAAAAGGAGGCACTTTTGAAGGCATTTCTTCAACAATTTAGAGGAGGTTGGCGTTTCCAACAAGATTGAAGGTTCTGTAGGGAAATTTAGTGTTTAAAGGAATTGATTTGGGCTTTGACCATGAAGGCTCCCCAGAGATGGCGATGTGCCCACATAGGGTGGCTACTCTACTGTGATAAATAACCCTAACCTAACCTATATGCTATTTTTCTATAGAATCCCCCTGTTGACGATTGTATTAGGCCATCCAATAGTATGCTTCTCTCGCTCAAGGCTGCAATGCAATCATCAACGAAAATTGACACAAATAAAAAAATGAACTATGTATAATAACAAAAAGTAATTAAATCACGTATACATCAACGTCTGTAGAATTTCCATTTTACCATATTTCGTGTGTGTCATTTTCGAACACTGCAGGGCTTCATGTATCTGGAAACTGAAATGACAACCGCAGTCCGCAAAGCATTGATATTGTCGTCGGCTCGACTCGACATGCAACAGCCTTCGCAATGTTTTAATTTGTATTCCCAATCAAACAGTAGGTACAAGTACAAGTACCCAACCGACATCAGGTCTGGGTTATCAATGTATCCATAAGAATATCTACATATGTACAGTGCATACATACATAGGTATGTATATGCAGGAGCTCATTGATGTCGAAACAAATTGAAAATAATTAATCAATTTCCGTCAGCGTTGTTACCACCACCCTTCATTGGACGGTGGTAGTGGTATAGTCTTTTTGAAAACACAAAGGAGAACAGACAAAAAAAAAATACATCTACATAATAAAATGAAATCAAGACATGAATAATTTTAATTGCACTTCTCGTCACGTTATTAGCCCTCATTAATTTCACATCAGTAGCGAAAAATCAATTATGGAACGTATCGTCTGTCATAAAGCGTATAGATACCGTAATGCCACAGATGCAAAAGGATTCTGTTGAATCATTCGATTGGGCCTTCTTAGTGTAGGTATATCTACTCCTCTGTGGTCGTCTTTTGTCAAACGACCGAAATTTATGACAATATCTTGTCTAGACGAGGATTTTTTTTGTCGATTCTCCTAAGAGATGCTTTTTTGATAAATGTTTTTAGTATCTACAATCTACATACATGTGCTTTTATATTTTATTATTCAGATATATGTAGATACTCATATCCTATTCCGCTTTCATCCATTCCAGACAATTCTGCAATGAGGCACGAGAACGAGATTTCCTGATAGAATTTTAGAGAAGAAATTCCATTCTTTTCTCATCACAGTACGAGTGGATTCTTTTTCTCATTGAATATTATAGTGGTTTATATAAAATGGAGTAGCTACCTAGAGCTGGAGGAGCACGGCACGTGCATGATGCATGCATGAGTACCTAGACTATTATGTATGCTCTATCGCATAGAACACATTAATTCTGACACAATCTTTGCAGCACAGATGAGCAAGAAGAGCAGATCCACTAAAATAGCAACATGTGCATTGTTGAGTTTTTTCATGGAGCTATTTCCGTAATTAGCATACGGCATACCTAATTCCAAAATAATTATTTCTCGTCTCCTTGATCCGTTTCCAATGACAAATTATTTTGTTTTATTTTAACGCTTATATGAGACAATTTTGGGCTAGAGATCTAGCGACAGCGGCAAAGTGACCAATTTGGCTCAACTTTTTTTTTCAGTTGTCGACAAATAGAAAATTCTTAGTGGAAAACTAGGACTTGGAAAATTCCGGAAAACCCGAAAAATTTGAAATTTTTTTTAACGAAATTTTGCATTTTATCGCATATTTGATCATTTTGGACGAGGTAAAAGTGGAAGATCCTTAAATCTTCGTCTTTGTGGCGGCATGCCAAGGGGTTGAAATTGACCACGAACATGAGAGTCGCATTGCCAGAACGACCCATCTGCTCATGAACTCTCGGGACAACTGCTGGCGCTTGGCAATGGCCAAATTCCCATTAATGTTTCGACTGGATTGATATCGTTCCCAGCAAATTTTTGCGAGTTCACATCGTCGAAGAAGGAACTCATCACCAAAGTGTTCCCCGGCATTGCACAAAATTATTAACATCTCGATTGGATTAGGTAGTGGACGGGCAATACTAGCAGCGAAGAATAAGGATGTCGATAGCTTAAATTTGATTAAAAACTACAAATCCGTTGAGAGCGTGACCGACGAGGATGAAACGACTAACTATCCGACGGAATTTTTGAACTCGCTTGATGTGCCAGGAACTCCACCGCATAATTTACAGCTGAAGGTGGGATCGATCATAATCATGTTGCGGCATCTGAATCATTCCAAATTGTTCAACGGTACGTGATTGTCCGTCAAGAAATTAATGACGATGAGCAACGTGATTCAAGCGATCATCGAGGGCAAATTCAAAAAGGAGAAAGTTCTTATCCAATGAATTCCGATTATTCCAACTGATCTTCCTTTCCATTTCAAGCGGATTCAGCTCCCCGTTCGATTGGCTTTTGCGATGACAATCAATAAATCCCAAGGCCAATCGTTGGAAGTCTGTGTTGGCAAACCGTCTTCGTTGTTCGTTTTTGGGCCGGAAAACAAATCGAAAAAGATGGTTTATCACATCGCTCTTTAATGATTTCGATTTCATTCAAATAAATCACATTGAAATTTGAACTAAGTACATGTGTTTTACTATCACTCTAGAGTTTATCTGAAGTCTGAAGGCGATTGCAGCGAGACGAAGTTCGCCGGGTCCTCTAGTACAATATAGGTAATTTAAATAAACAAATACAATGTATATTAATTACATACAAGTATGAATTCCCATTTTAAACCAAATTGGAAATATTTCACTTCTCCACTTTTACTTTTATTTTGACAGTTCGTTATTTTTTTTCAATCTAGCAGTTCATTTTGCGCTAGATTGAAAAATGGCCCAAAAAGGATATTTCACAAAATGTGCTTAGTGCAAATGCTGAAATGTCAGTTTTTTTTATATGGAGTTTGACATGCCGCTAGTCATCTAGCGGTCAATGGAACGCGGCCATTGACAACTCGATTTAATGAGCGCCTTCAGTTTCAGTTTAATATCTCAGATTGACGGCTATCTAAGTTTGTTTTGGAATAGGTACCTGCTACTCGGTTACATTCCAAATTTACTTATGAATATCTACGATAGTTAAAGTGTCGAAGGTTGGTTCTTTCCATACGAAGTCGATTACGTGAGCTAAATGCGTGACTGTCGCAGGAAGTTACCTCATTCAGTCAGATAGTGCGGTCAAATGGGCCGAGCAAAGGCGGAATGAATAAAAGTGACATTTGCTATATGGTGTCTCCTAAAGGGTGTCCCATTGAGAAATGGCGGCTATACCCTACCGGCGAATATTTGAACCCTACTAGAATGGAGAATGGAGCGTTTTATGCTGATAAAATATTCTGGAATATCTCAGATGGTTACCGAGAAAGTCTGAGATAAATCTCGGTTAGTTGTGTGCTTTATGGGTTGGTGGAATAATTGGTCCGTACTTCTTTAAAAACGATTTTGGCCAGAACGCTACATTCAATGGTGACCGCTTTAGGGCAATGATTATTGACTTTTTCGTTCATCAATTGAACAACCATGATGTGCAGGAGCTGCGGTTTCAACAAGACGACGCAACATGTCACACAACTCATGCCGCAATTGATTTATTGAAGGAAACGCTTGGTAAGCCATAGTTTCACGTTGCGGACCCGTAAATTGGCCTCCAAGATCGTACGATTTAACGCCGCTTGACTATTTTCTGTGGGGATATGTGAGTTCGCTTGTCTACTCCTATAAGCCCGAATCGATTGACCACTTGGAGGACAACATTCGCCGCGCTATTGCCGATATACGGCCTCAAATGCTGGAAAAAGTCATCGAAAATTGGACATCCAGATTAGACTACGTCCGATCCAGCCGTTGCGGTCATATGCCAGAAATCATATTTAAGTTTTAATGCTAGAAGATTATCTTTAATAAAGTAAATTTCATGTCAATTTAAAATAATAAACTTTGTTTTATTCCATTTCAAAGTTCTATACCTCTAAAAAAAACCACCCTTTCTATGCAGCATTTGAATTCTTACAAACGGAGGCAAAAAACTTTGAATTTTTAAAAAACGACTTTTAATGTAGAGTCCATAGGTATTTAAAGACTTTTTATATATGTATATACATATTGGCAAGCAATGGATGAAAGAGGTAAAAAAATTATTGTTGTATAGCCATTAAGAAATCAAAAAATGATTGCTATGTACCTATGTAAGTACTTTAGGTATCACCACAAGCTTTTTCGGTTTTAAATGCGCCGTTGAAAACTTCAAGCGCTTTAGAGGGTTGTAATAGCCGTTTAAGTCGAAAGCTTGTAAAACACGAAAACTTTTTTAAAATTTGTTGATTGCTTACCTACTTGTATAAAATCAAGGGAGTTGGATATCTCCTTAGATGGGACTTTCAATATTTTTGAACCGTTTACAATAAAACCCGCTTAAGAGAAACCCGCTTATCTGAAACACTTTTTTTATACCCGAGTTTTTGTCGACCAATTACCTATAAAACACTCCGCTTAAGCGAAACTCGCTTAAGTGAAAAACCCGGATACCCGAAACATATTTTCAGTTATATTTTATATTTTTCATTGAAAAAAACTCTCTTAAGTGAAAATATTGAATCGAACAGAACAAAAAATTTCTCGAAAATGACATTTTAATTTCTAAAGAGCCTCCGAACCGAACATAAAATTGTATGACAGAGGGGGTCTATTCTTACCATATTTCCCGTTATAGCCCATCAAAGTAGGTGACCTCTAATTTGGAGGTGTTACAACTTAAAATACTATAACTTCTAAACTATTATAGGTACATTTTGAAAAGACAATTCAATAGCGCATATACAAGTCTTGAGCACTTCGGGGACATCTGTTAAGCTACAAAAAAGTTATGGCTCCTTAAACTAAAAATTTTGAAAATTTGTTGTTACTTTTTTTAAATGCTTTTTTCTCACTCAAAATTTTTACAACTTTTTCACATACGATCAACAGCAGTTGTAGTAAAAACCATTTTTTGTCAGACAAAGGTCAAACACAAAAATAAGTGAGAATAATAAACTAACGTACCTTTGAGCGCAATGGGAACAGTTCGTTCGTTGGCAAGATTGCAGTACCAACGACGATACCCAAATCGTAGAACACCATCTAGCCGGGTATTCAGCGCCTTGTTTATGCTGGGTCATCTCCTCCAAATAAAAGGGAACGACGCGAGACGGAGTGGCGGCAGAAGTTGAGGATGGGATTTTGCGTGCTGTGGAAGTTTAGCTTTCAGACAGGTCCGCAAAAGGCGAAGACTAGCTGTGCAGTTGGAACTTCCCAGAACCCGGAGTCACAGAAATCTACGGAGTAATAGATTACACCCTTTCCATTTAACACCGTACAGGATTTACTACCAGGAGATGCGCAAGGAAGAGTAGAATTTTGCCAATGCATACAGACAGAAGACAGGCACTTCCTCAAAAATATTCTGTGGACTGACGAAGCGAAATTCACAAGAGACGAGGTTACAAACTACCACAATTTGCACCATTGGTCAGACCCCAATATGCACAACATCCTTTCAAGAATTAAATTATTGTGAACAACTTCTTCATCAGAATATGTGCTTATTTCAAAGTAGGTAACACGTAAATGTTTGGTAACACTTTAGTAGGCCCACACGTTCCTCCATAAACAGTTAATTCCCATTACTGCATAGAATTTCTTAGAAAACGATTGCCGGAGCTCCTTGAAGATGTTCCTCTTGTTCAGAGGAGGCCGATGTTTTTTCAACAAGATGGAGCACCTTGTCATAGTAGCAGCGGATAACTCCATTCCTTGACCTAACACCCACGGATTTTTTCTTCTGGGGTTCTATAGAAGAAAAAGTTTATTTTAGAGAAATATCGAGTCTTTTTTTGACTATTTTTGTCTGAAAAAAAAAATGGCTTATACTACAACTTTTGATTGCACGTAAAAAAGTTGCTTAACATATTTTTCAGGATATTTCTTAGAGATAAAAATTTAATCCAAGAATTAAAATTTATTAATTTTGAGAAAAAAGCATTTTAGGTAAAAAATTGTAACAAATTTTAAAAATTTTGCGTTTAAGGAACCATAACTTTTTTGTAGCTCCACAGATGTACCCAAAGTGCAGTAGACTTGTATATGCTAAATAATACTAAATTGTCTTTTCAAAATGTACAAAACAATTTTTGTACCTATAATAATTTATAAGTTATAGCGTTTTAAGTTGTAATACCTACAAATTAGAGTTCACGTAATAAATATACGCTTAACGCAATTTTTAAACCCGCTTAAGTGACATTTTGTTTTCACTTAAACGAACCCCGCTTAAGTGAAAAAAAAAATTAAATTAAGCGGAGTCCGGATAAGTGAAAAACCCGTTTAAGTGAAAGAAAGACTGTGACATTTTGTTGTTTCTCTTAAGCGGGTTTTACTGTATATAAAAATAAATTTAAGGACAAGCAACTCAAAATTTAAATTGGTTTAAAAAAAATAAACTCCAAGAAAAGCTGACTCAATTGATGATTTCTTAAACCAGATGACGTACAAAAGTAATAACTTGTTGGAAGAAGAAATACTAACTTTGGAAAATTACTATGCAAAATACGATAATGAACTTGAACACTGTATCATAGTACAGACTTAGGGATTCGAAATGTACAAAATATAGACATAGATAGTATTCGGGTGGAAATTTGTCCACTCGAGAAATCGGGAAAATTCGATTTAATTCTCGGGAAAGTTCCCAGTTCAACAAAGAAAGTTTAATCGACGAAAAAAGCAACTTCTGCTGTGAAAAACTACAAAGCAAACTTGATTGTCGAACAACGAATGCCATTCCGATTTTTTTCTTCTCCTTTTATATTACATAAGTGTTAAGGATTACTACAATAACTTAAACATAGTGAAACTTGGTAAATGGCGGGAAATTAAAATTTTTATTTAAAGTTTTTGTATCATAGGATAAGATTAAAGCATTAGTGTTTTTACAATTAAAATTCGATAATTATTATAGCTGTTTTTTATATAAACAAAAGATAGATGTGACCCAACAGATACCTAGTGTTCTTTCGGTTATATGTTGTGAAAATGAACGTAAAATTCTGTTGTAGTCATGTAATCACTTCATACTTTGTTTAAATTGCTTTAGGCGTCTGTTGTAGCTTCAGTAAAATGCATCCGTAAAAAAATTGTTTCACTTTTTTGGAGCACTTAAACTTAATCGTTGAACTCAATCTTGGTCGCACTTTTCCGCGATAATTAAAAAAAAATCAGAAAAAAATTGCTTTATGTATGATGCACACGTTGTTATTAATGATAAATTTTCTTTTGTATGAATAAAGTTTATTATATAACAAAATTAATATTGAAAAATATTTATAAATTTTTTGAGAACCCTAGTTGCTGAGAACTAAAAAATTAAGTGAAGGTCCGTTCACTTCCAAGTATTTTATCGCAATGAAAAATGAAAATATTAAATTATATTATTATTTAATAACAGCTATCTCCGATTTGATTTAACTCAGTTGTTTCTTTTTTTCTGTTTACAACATTCTCCCCCACGGTGAGACTGCTGCCGCTGGTGCTGTCTCACCCTATTCAGTCCCCGTAATATCGAGCACTGCTAGTTTTACTGTAGGTCGTATATATGTTGCAGTAGATGTCTTCACGGTCGCCCTTCTTACTTGACCGTCTTTTGCCTTGATTGTGCTAACGACAACTCCTTTTGGCCAAGAATTTCTCGGCAGCTCATCATCTACAATAATGACAACATCGCCAACTTCCAGGGGTTTCATCTTTCCAAACCATTTACCTCTTCGAGTTAAAGTGGGCAAATATTCTCGCACCCACCTTTTCCAAAATATGTCCGAAAGACGTTGACATTTTTTCCAACTCTTTCGAAGCAACAAGTCTTTTTCGTCAAATTTCCCAGGTAATTTGCTTCCATTTGAAGTTCCCAAAATAAAATGATTTGGTGTGAGAGCTTCTTGATCATCGGGTTCTAGTGGAACGTATGTTAGAGGTCGAGAATTAATAATTGCTTCAACTTCGATTAGAAATGATTGAAGTGATTCATCATGGAGTTTCTGATTGTGTGTAACTACTTTGAGCACTCTTTTTACAGAACCAATCAATCTTTCCCAACTACCTCCCATATGCGGGGCTGCTGGTGGGTTGAAATTCCACTTAGTTTCAGTTGAGTTAAAGGTTTCTTCGATAGCTGTATTATCGATGGCTTGGAGTGCTTCTCGAAGTTCTCTTTCAGCTCCTTTGAAATTGGTTCCATTGTCTGAATAAAATTCCTTCGGCATTCCTCGCCTTCCGATGAAATTTCGAATACATATGATGCAGGAATCAGTTGAAAGATTATAGGCCATCTCCAAGTGTACTGCACGGATTGTTAAACAGGTAAAAAGTGCACACCATCGTTTTTCAGATCGTCGTCCAGAAGTTACAAGTATTGGACCAAAATAATCCACACCGACATAAGTAAACGGTCTGGTATATGCAGCAAGTCTTGCAGGTGGCAAAGGTGCCATTTCTGGATACGCTGGTTTTGCGGTATTTAGACGACATTGCTGACATTGCTTACGAACTGCTTTTAGTTGAGCTCGTAAACAAGCAATCCAAAAACGCTGTCGAATTTCATTGATAACTGTCTCATGACAGCAATGATGGTACAACCTGTGGTAGTAATCCAATATTAAAAAGGTAATGCGATGTTTTCTACTCATTAATATTGGGCGTTTCGTATCTTCTTCAACACAGTCAGCGTTGTCAATTCGCCCCTTCATCCGTAGAACTCCATCTTCATCTATGTACGGTGAACATTTGGCAAGTTCGCTGTACTTTGTCAAGCTTCCCCCGTTCAACAGTATTGCAATCTCATCACTGAACATGTCGTATTGCGAAATTTTTATCAACATTGTCTGAGCACGTTGAAGTTCTTCTGACTTGAGCATGCCACTTGATAGTGTTTCACATCTTTTTGCAATCCTCAGATTACTTACAAATCGTAGCACCCAAGCTGTTGTTCGCAGAAGTCGTTGCCATGAAGAAAATCTGTGTACCTCAATGACAGGTTCCTCACTCACCTTGTGTAAAAGTAGGAATCTCGGACGCATTTCCTCCTTATATTTAGCATCGGTCTGTAATGGTTCCACTGGCCACAAGCTTTCGTCCTCGTACAAAAATAAAGGTGCTTTGAACCATCTACTATTTTGATCAAAAGCTGGTGTCTTCGTCCACTTGGTAGCTTCGTCTGCAACGTTTTGTCTGGTTGGAATCCATTTCCATTCGCTAAGCTTAGTGTTTTGTTGCACTTCGCTTATCCGGTACATAACAAATTGCTTGTATTTCTTAGCATCAGATCGCAACCAACACAACGTTGGGCGCGAATCAGACCAGAATACTCTTTTCTGAATAAATATCTTGTGACCCTTTGTTATAGCATCAGCCAATCTAGTACCTATTACAGCAGCTTGAAGTTCCATTCGCGGGATAGACATAGGATGTTTCGGGGATACTTTTGTTTTTGCGCCAACTAGGGCGCAATCCACTGAAGAACCGTTACTTATTCTGAAGTATCCCACAGCTGCCATCGCGTTTTCGCTAGCGTCTACAAACACATGCAATTGTATGGAAATGTTATCTTCTGCTGTCATAGAGGAATAGCATCTTGGAATCCTCACGTCTTCCACAAGGGGCAATAAACGTAACCTTTTCCATTTGGTCTGCAAGTGGCCGGGAATAAGTTCATCCCAGTCTGTTCCAGACTTCCAAACCTCTTGAAGAAGTATCTTCAGGGCCACTAGATAATATGCCAAGAAACCCAGTGGGTCGAAGACGGACATCAATATTCTTAACAACTCGCGCTTAGTGGGCATCCTTGTTCCTGACAGTATTTCATTATGGATCTTCGTAAAACGCAAAGAAAATGTAAACATATCACAATCTGTCTTCCACCATAATCCCAAAACCTTTGACGTAGGCGAATCTGTCTGTATTTCCTTCTCGGCTCCGCATTTTTCGCCTAATGCCTCAACTACAGCGCTTGAACTGGATAGCCAATTTCGAATGTGAAATCCACCCTGCGAATGTATATATCGTACGTCCTTTGCCAATTGAATCGCCTCATCAATAGAGTCTACACTATCCAAAAGATCGTCCACATAATGGTTTTCTGTAATTGATGTGACAGCTCTTGGGAACTTGTTCGCAAAGCAATTTGCATTAGTATTCTTAACATACTGGGCTATACTTGGAGAGCATGATGCTCCAAATGTCAGTACCTGCATTTCATAGATGTCCGGAGTTCGTCCTACATCACCATTGCGCCACAAAAACCTTTGCGCATGCTGATCATCTTCACGAACACGTACTTGGTGAAACATTTCCTGAATGTCTCCGCAGATTGCAACTCGTCTTGTACGAAACGCATACAATACTGATGGTAAAGCTGCAAGTTGATCCGGTCCCTTCAGAAGCATTGTGTTCAAAGATTCCCCATGCGTCCTAGCTGCTGCATCCCAAACTAAACGGACCTTGTTCGGTTTGTTTGGATTCTTCACGATGAAGGTCGGCAAGTACCACGTACGGGCATGTTTCTGTTGTAGGTCCTTTTGGTCAAGTTTTCGTGCGTAGCCTTTGCTGACAAGATTGCTTATCTGACTGTCTAAGTTTAACAACAGCTCTGGTTCGTTGATCATTTTTCTTTCGAGACATTTTAACCTCATTAGTGCCATAGGATAACTATCTGGCATAGTGATATCATTATGCTTCCATAAAAGTCCACTTTCGTATCTTCCTTCCAAGCGCCTGGTTGTTGTTGTTAAAATTTGAATCGCTCTTTTTTCCTCGGATGTTTCGATAAAGGTTTTCTCGGAAAGCGAGTTATCCAAAGCAAAAAATCGATTTACATCTTCGTTATAGACTTTGGCTTACTTACTTATCAGGCTCTCGACCCGTGAAGAAGCAGGCATGCTGCTTCCAGTTGTCGAGAAGTCGATAAAGTAGTGAGTTTCGACTTGATTCGTTGGTCTTTTCCAGGATTTGTCTCAGTTTGCCACACTGGCTGGCACGTGCCAGTAAGTGTGTTGCAGAACGGTTTAAATCGTTCACACAATACGTTGGATAGGAATATGCCTCGATAGTTCTTGCAAGACATAGGATCGTCTTTTTTGCAGATGGAGCATATGGCTGATAGTCCAGTTACAGACTTTTACATCCCATAAATTAAGCAAAGAATTACACTTGCCAAGCGGTATTTCTTGGCGTTTGAGTATAATTTGGTGGTTACGGCTTGTCAAGAAAATCTAAGGAGACATTGTAGAACTAATATACACCACCGCTGTCTCAGACTCCATACCGGAAGGACAACTGAATAGAGGAAGATCCCTTACATGATATTCAATACGTATCCACATAAAGTCATAAATATTCTTATTATATCGCCTTGCAAATCGAATCACCAAGATTTTTTTCTATACCCTTCTTAATCATATCCTTCCTCTTTATATTTTGAGTAAAATTGGATTTTTACTACCCAAAAACGTTCCGATCTAAATACAAATGAATGTCCATACGATTATACCGTTATAAACCATCGTCATATAATTTCCACCCATAAGCATTTTTGAATAATAAACCAAAATCATCTATGGAATTTGACAGGACTACAAACTGGGTCGACCTAAATCCCCAACAAAAAGTATTTCGAAATCTTATTATGTGAGAAATTCCGAAAATATTTTACAGCCGCCATCGCACTCGCACATAGGCACGCTCTGTTCTTACTGGCTATAGGTATATGTATCGCCATAAATATGTACCGTAAATTTCTCTTCATAAATCGTCTCGATTCAATCCTTTAACCCCTTGGATGGTTCTTCTATATCCCGTAACAAATGAATAGCATATTGAAAATATCAAAACGCTGCCGATAAAATTTGATCCCGAAAAAAGCATTATGTACCTTACGTACTGCCACTAGTGTGTGCATGCATATACACATATAGCTTACATCAGTTCATAGGAATGGATACGTTCCGTTCATAGGTATGTTCTGCGAGGATGTGTTCTTCAGCAACAAGCAAATTGCACAACACTGCGTATCGATTATTTTTCCAATTCATATATGAACGAACATCACAATTCAGGCTCCAGGTCCTTCACCTTAAGAACCAAACTATGGGAAATAGTTTGCAAGGAAAGCAAGTTCACATCAGCTCAGCGATTTTAACGCAGATGTATGTATACATCTATAATACCAGGGGCTGGCAGAGGATACGAACGTTCAACTGAATCTTCGAATCCTTGTAATAGATACATGAACAAAAAATGTCTAACGCCTGGCCCAAGGCTTCAAAAGGATATTTGTCGGCATACATACGCACATACACCCAAAAAAAATGTTCGTAAAATGTACGAAATAGTTATTACTTTTTACGAAATCGTTTGTTCTTTTCAGCCGACGAACGCCTTTGTAAATATTACTTGTGACAGTTTGTACAATTTACGAATGAACAAACATTATATTTTACAAATACATTCGTTTATTTTACTAAGGTGCATTGGTAAATACGACTAAGTGGATTTGCAAAATGTACAAATACGTTCGTGATATATTTACGAATTCTTTTGTTTATAGTACATATGTATTTGTTCTATACACCAATGAACATTTGTAAATATTACGAATGCGTTTGTAAAATATAAAAATGCGTTCGTGATATATTTACGAATCCTTTAATTTATAGTACAAATGAATTTGTTCTATACACCAATGAAAATTTGTAAATATTACGAATGCGTTTGTAAAATATAAAAATGCGTTCATGATATATTTACGAATCCTTTAATTTATAGTACAAATGAATTTGTTCTATACACCAATGAAAATTAGTAAATATTACGAATGCGTTTGTAAAATATAAAAATGCGTTCGTGATATATTTACGAATACTTTAATTTATAGTACAAATGAATTTGTTCTATACACCAATGAAAATTTGTAAATATTACGAATGCGTTTGTAAAATATAAAAATGCGTTCATGATATATTTACGAATCCTTTAATTTATAGTACAAATGAATTTGTTCTATACACCAATGAAAATTTGTAAATATTACGAATGCGTTTGTAAAATATAAAAATGCGTTCGTGATATATTTACGAATACTTTAATTTATAGTACAAATGAATTTGTTCTATACACCAATGAAGATTTGTAAATATTACGAATGCGTTTGTAAAATATAAAAATGCGTTCGTGATATATTTACGAATACTTTAATTTATAGTACAAATGAATTTGTTCTATACACCAATGAAGATTTGTAAATATTACGAATGCGTTTGTAAAATATAAAAATGCGTTCGTGATATATTTACGAATACTTTAATTTATAGTACAAATGAATTTGTTCTATACACCAATGAAAATTTAAAGGTATTTCGCATGCGTTTGTAAATTGCAACGTAGGTATTCGTAGTATTAATGAATTTTCATTGGTACATAGAACAAATACATTTGTACAATAAATAACACATGGCCGCCATGAACAACCATTTTTATTTTAGGTACCTACTCTTCATTTTCATTTAAACATTTCCACTCAGTCTTTTGTTTGGCTTGTGACAATCCACAAAAATTGTCAAAAATTGTGTGGGCGACTTTAAAAATGTTTGGCCTGGGTTCTAACTGAGCACAAGTTCTAGAAAGAAAAAGCACGTCAAATGCACAAATAAGAGAGAAACTGTTGAAATTCGCATAAAAAAGTAGAACAAAGAAAAAATATTTTGCCGCCATTTGGCTCGTGCTATCATTATAATCTTAATCAAATCCAGTAAGTAGACTGTAGACTTAGCAGACTCAATAGGGCTTTTTGCAGTCCTCCGATTTGTTTTGTGCGTTGCAAATAGATTCATACCAAAGGCCTTCGTATCTCACCAGTCAGATAACTGACCTTAGCTAACCAGCATCCATTGAGGTAATATTTATCGGCAGCGGATCTATGCCATTAGCGCAAAACATTTTTAGTCCTCTGGAGCCGGCGCCAAATTATGAGCACCGAATCACCGAAATGAATTACAGCAAGCAGAATAAATTTAACGCACACAAACCAAAAGATGAACTGACCGCATAAAACCCCAGTAAAACCGAATGCAATTTCAAAAGAAATAAATAATTTTAATTATTGGCGGAAAAATATTAAAACCTTTAATTTAAATATCGTTGACATAATAATATAATAAAATAAAATATTAGATTATAATAAAAGCAAAATAAACTTACTAGAAATTTGCTTGTCTTGAAGTATATAATGATATAAGTACGTACTGCAATCAGAAAAGGATGCACGTCAAATGCACAAAAAAGAAAGAAACTGTTGAAATTTGTATAAAAAGTAGAACAAAGAAAAAACATTTTGCCGCCATTTGGCTTGTGCTTTCATTATAATCTTAATCAAATCCAGTAAGTAGACTGTAGACTTAGCGACTCAATAGGGCTTTTTGCAGTCCTTCGATTTGTTTTATGCGTTGCAAATAGATTCATACCAAAGGCCTTCGTATCTCACCAGTCAGATAACTGACCTTAGCTAACCAGCATCCATTGAGGTAATATTTATCGGCAGCGGATCTATGCCATTAGCGCAAAACATTTTTAGTCCTCTGGAGCCGGCGCCAAATTATGAGCACCGAATCACCGAAATGAATTACAGCAAGCAGAATAAATTTAACGCACACAAACCAAAAGATGAACTGACCGCATAAAACCCCAGTAAAACCGAATGCAATTTCAAAAGAAATAAATAATTTTAATTATTGGCGGAAAAATATTAAAACCTTTAATTTAAATATCGTTGACATAATAATATAATAAAATAAAATATTAGATTATAATAAAAGCAAAATAAACTTACTAGAAATTTGCTTGTCTTGAAGTGATATAATGATATAAGTACGTACTGCAATCAGAAAAGGATGCACGTCAAATGCACAAAAAAGAAAGAAACTGTTGAAATTTGTATAAAAAGTAGAACAAAGAAAAAACATTTTGCCGCCATTTGGCTTGTGCTTTCATTATAATCTTAATCAAATCCAGTAAGTAGACTGTAGACTTAGCGACTCAATAGGGCTTTTTGCAGTCCTTCGATTTGTTTTATGCGTTGCAAATAGATTCATACCAAAGGCCTTCGTATCTCACCAGTCAGATAACTGACCTTAGCTAACCAGCATCCATTGAGGTAATATTTATCGGCAGCGGATCTATGCCATTAGCGCAAAACATTTTTAGTCCTCTGGAGCCGGCGCCAAATTATGAGCACCGAATCACCGAAATGAATTACAGCAAGCAGAATAAATTTAACGCACACAAACCAAAAGATGAACTGACCGCATAAAACCCCAGTAAAACCGAATGCAATTTCAAAAGAAATAAATAATTTTAATTATTGGCGGAAAAATATTAAAACCTTTAATTTAAATATCGTTGACATAATAATATAATAAAATAAAATATTAGATTATAATAAAAGCAAAATAAACTTACTAGAAATTTGCTTGTCTTGAAGTGATATAATGATATAAGTACGTACTGCAATCAGAAAAGGATGCACGTCAAATGCACAAAAAAGAAAGAAACTGTTGAAATTTGTATAAAAAGTAGAACAAAGAAAAAACATTTTGCCGCCATTTGGCTTGTGCTTTCATTATAATCTTAATCAAATCCAGTAAGTAGACTGTAGACTTAGCGACTCAATAGGGCTTTTTGCAGTCCTTCGATTTGTTTTATGCGTTGCAAATAGATTCATACCAAAGGCCTTCGTATCTCACCAGTCAGATAACTGACCTTAGCTAACCAGCATCCATTGAGGTAATATTTATCGGCAGCGGATCTATGCCATTAGCGCAAAACATTTTTAGTCCTCTGGAGCCGGCGCCAAATTATGAGCACCGAATCACCGAAATGAATTACAGCAAGCAGAATAAATTTAACGCACACAAACCAAAAGATGAACTGACCGCATAAAACCCCAGTAAAACCGAATGCAATTTCAAAAGAAATAAATAATTTTAATTATTGGCGGAAAAATATTAAAACCTTTAATTTAAATATCGTTGACATAATAATATAATAAAATAAAATATTAGATTATAATAAAAGCAAAATAAACTTACTAGAAATTTGCTTGTCTTGAAGTGATATAATGATATAAGTACGTACTGCAATCAGAAAAGGATGCACGTCAAATGCACAAAAAAGAAAGAAACTGTTGAAATTTGTATAAAAAGTAGAACAAAGAAAAAACATTTTGCCGCCATTTGGCTTGTGCTTTCATTATAATCTTAATCAAATCCAGTAAGTAGACTGTAGACTTAGCGACTCAATAGGGCTTTTTGCAGTCCTTCGATTTGTTTTATGCGTTGCAAATAGATTCATACCAAAGGCCTTCGTATCTCACCAGTCAGATAACTGACCTTAGCTAACCAGCATCCATTGAGGTAATATTTATCGGCAGCGGATCTATGCCATTAGCGCAAAACATTTTTAGTCCTCTGGAGCCGGCGCCAAATTATGAGCACCGAATCACCGAAATGAATTACAGCAAGCAGAATAAATTTAACGCACACAAACCAAAAGATGAACTGACCGCATAAAACCCCAGTAAAACCGAATGCAATTTCAAAAGAAATAAATAATTTTAATTATTGGCGGAAAAATATTAAAACCTTTAATTTAAATATCGTTGACATAATAATATAATAAAATAAAATATTAGATTATAATAAAAGCAAAATAAACTTACTAGAAATTTGCTTGTCTTGAAGTGATATAATGATATAAGTACGTACTGCAATCAGAAAAGGATGCACGTCAAATGCACAAAAAAGAAAGAAACTGTTGAAATTTGTATAAAAAGTAGAACAAAGAAAAAACATTTTGCCGCCATTTGGCTTGTGCTTTCATTATAATCTTAATCAAATCCAGTAAGTAGACTGTAGACTTAGCGACTCAATAGGGCTTTTTGCAGTCCTTCGATTTGTTTTATGCGTTGCAAATAGATTCATACCAAAGGCCTTCGTATCTCACCAGTCAGATAACTGACCTTAGCTAACCAGCATCCATTGAGGTAATATTTATCGGCAGCGGATCTATGCCATTAGCGCAAAACATTTTTAGTCCTCTGGAGCCGGCGCCAAATTATGAGCACCGAATCACCGAAATGAATTACAGCAAGCAGAATAAATTTAACGCACACAAACCAAAAGATGAACTGACCGCATAAAACCCCAGTAAAACCGAATGCAATTTCAAAAGAAATAAATAATTTTAATTATTGGCGGAAAAATATTAAAACCTTTAATTTAAATATCGTTGACATAATAATATAATAAAATAAAATATTAGATTATAATAAAAGCAAAATAAACTTACTAGAAATTTGCTTGTCTTGAAGTGATATAATGATATAAGTACGTACTGCAATCAGAAAAGGATGCACGTCAAATGCACAAAAAAGAAAGAAACTGTTGAAATTTGTATAAAAAGTAGAACAAAGAAAAAACATTTTGCCGCCATTTGGCTTGTGCTTTCATTATAATCTTAATCAAATCCAGTAAGTAGACTGTAGACTTAGCGACTCAATAGGGCTTTTTGCAGTCCTTCGATTTGTTTTATGCGTTGCAAATAGATTCATACCAAAGGCCTTCGTATCTCACCAGTCAGATAACTGACCTTAGCTAACCAGCATCCATTGAGGTAATATTTATCGGCAGCGGATCTATGCCATTAGCGCAAAACATTTTTAGTCCTCTGGAGCCGGCGCCAAATTATGAGCACCGAATCACCGAAATGAATTACAGCAAGCAGAATAAATTTAACGCACACAAACCAAAAGATGAACTGACCGCATAAAACCCCAGTAAAACCGAATGCAATTTCAAAAGAAATAAATAATTTTAATTATTGGCGGAAAAATATTAAAACCTTTAATTTAAATATCGTTGACATAATAATATAATAAAATAAAATATTAGATTATAATAAAAGCAAAATAAACTTACTAGAAATTTGCTTGTCTTGAAGTGATATAATGATATAAGTACGTACTGCAATCAGAAAAGGATGCACGTCAAATGCACAAAAAAGAAAGAAACTGTTGAAATTTGTATAAAAAGTAGAACAAAGAAAAAACATTTTGCCGCCATTTGGCTTGTGCTTTCATTATAATCTTAATCAAATCCAGTAAGTAGACTGTAGACTTAGCGACTCAATAGGGCTTTTTGCAGTCCTTCGATTTGTTTTATGCGTTGCAAATAGATTCATACCAAAGGCCTTCGTATCTCACCAGTCAGATAACTGACCTTAGCTAACCAGCATCCATTGAGGTAATATTTATCGGCAGCGGATCTATGCCATTAGCGCAAAACATTTTTAGTCCTCTGGAGCCGGCGCCAAATTATGAGCACCGAATCACCGAAATGAATTACAGCAAGCAGAATAAATTTAACGCACACAAACCAAAAGATGAACTGACCGCATAAAACCCCAGTAAAACCGAATGCAATTTCAAAAGAAATAAATAATTTTAATTATTGGCGGAAAAATATTAAAACCTTTAATTTAAATATCGTTGACATAATAATATAATAAAATAAAATATTAGATTATAATAAAAGCAAAATAAACTTACTAGAAATTTGCTTGTCTTGAAGTGATATAATGATATAAGTACGTACTGCAATCAGAAAAGGATGCACGTCAAATGCACAAAAAAGAAAGAAACTGTTGAAATTTGTATAAAAAGTAGAACAAAGAAAAAACATTTTGCCGCCATTTGGCTTGTGCTTTCATTATAATCTTAATCAAATCCAGTAAGTAGACTGTAGACTTAGCGACTCAATAGGGCTTTTTGCAGTCCTTCGATTTGTTTTATGCGTTGCAAATAGATTCATACCAAAGGCCTTCGTATCTCACCAGTCAGATAACTGACCTTAGCTAACCAGCATCCATTGAGGTAATATTTATCGGCAGCGGAACTATGCCATTAGCGCAAAACATTTTTAGTCCTCTGGAGCCGGCGCCAAATTATGAGCACCGAATCACCGAAGTGAATTACAGCAAGCAGAATAAATTTAACGCACACAGACCAAAGATGAACTGAACGCAGAAAACTAGAAAATCGAATAGTTAAGATGATTAGAAAAACAAATAGAAGTGTTGTTATCGGCCGTCGCTTTGATACCCTCCACCGCAAACAAGTGGTGAAAAATGAATTTATATGTACATGGGTCTTAGAATGGTATTGTGTGGGTCGATTCATTTGGGCAGATAGACAGACGGACATGACTATATCGATTCGGAATTTTATCCTGATTCAGAATATATATACTTTATGGGGCCTCCGTTGACTTCGTACATAGTACAAACACCATTCCTACTTTTATAATATGGCGACAGCATGGTTAAAACAGTAAGTATAAAAATACAAATGAATTCTTTGTAAAAATACGAAAATACAGCCATTCGTAGAATATACAAAGGGATCGTACATATTACTAACGCTATTTGTACTTTTAAAAATTGCCTGAAAATTATTTAAAACAGTGTTAGTATAAAATACAAACGAAACCTTTGTAGAAATAAGGAACTACATCCATTCGTAGAATGTACAAAGTATTCGTACATAGTACATACGCTTTTCCTACTTTTGTAATATGGCGACAGCATGGTTAAAGCAGTAAGTATAAAAATACAAATGAATTCTTTGTAAAAATACGAAAATACAGCCATTCGTAGAATATACAAAGGGATCGTACATATTACTAACGCTATTTGTACTTTTAAAAATTGCCTGAAAATTAGTAAAACACTGTTAGTATAAAATACAAACGAAACCTTTGTAGAAATAAGGAACTACATCCATTCGTAGAATGTACAAAGTATTCGTACATAGTACATACGCTTTTCCTACTTTTGTAATATGGCGACAGCATGGTTAAAGCAGTAAGTATAAAAATACAAATGAATTCTTTGTAAAAATACGAAAATACAGCCATTCGTAGAATATACAAAGGGATCGTACATATTACTAACGCTATTTGTACTTTTAAAAATTGCCTGAAAATTAGTAAAACACTGTTAGTATAAAATACAAACGAAACCTTTGTAGAAATAAGGAACTACATCCATTCGTAGAATGTACAAAGTATTCGTACATAGTACATACGCTTTTCCTACTTTTGTAATATGGCGACAGCATGGTTAAAGCAGTAAGTATAAAAATACAAATGAATTCTTTGTAAAAATACGAAAATACAGCCATTCGTAGAATATGCAAAGGCTTCGTACTTAATACTATAACGCTATTTGTACTTTTGAAAATTGGAGCAAAAAACAATACTACGTATCTACTAAAATATATACATATAGCAGAAAAACTTACCGAATGGTACAGTCACAATTATATACAAAGGCATTGAAAATTGTCTATACGTTATGTAAGCAGTGCAAAAAAAAAAAAATCACGCTAGTCAAGACAAAAAACAAATTGCTCAAATACATAGTCACAAAAATGCATCGATGCACTGCAAACACAATAATAAACAAAAAGAACTTAAGTTTACATACATACATCTATTATTTATTAATTTCACAATTTAAAACTTTTAAAAAATCTTTTTACTGCGTAGATACACGTCGATCTCTGTTGAAATATTCAATCAAACTGATGCCGCAAATTCTTCAATCAAATCAAATACTTACTTATGCCGCCTTTTGCTGAGATATATTTAATATAATATGTATTTGTAATACATACCTATATGTATTTTATTTCTTCGAGGGCTTTTGTATTAATCATCTTAACTATGTCGCCGCCGTACGGCGAAAGTACGAACAGTGTTAGTACTATTTACGAATGCTTTGTACATTGTACGAATAGCAGTATTTTCCTATTTTTACAAAGAATTAATTTGTATTTTTATACTTACTGTCCTAACCATGCTGTCGCCATATTGCAAAAGTAGGAATATCGTTCGTACTATATACAAATGCTTTGTACATTTTACGAATGGCTGTAGTTCCTTATTTCTACAAAGGTTTCATTTGTATTTCATACTAAAACTGTTTTAACCAATTTTCCGCCAATTTTGAAAAATACAAACAGCGTTAGTAATATATACGAAGCTTTTGTACATTTTACCAATGGCTGTAGTTTCTTATTACTATGTACTATAAAGGTTTTATTTGTATTTCATATAGGGTTGCCAGAAAAATGTTTAAGAAAGTAGTTGTCGCATGAAAATCCCGGACTTTCCCGGACAAAATAGCATCTAAAAAAGAGTAAAAAACTAGGAAAAAAATGCACGCACTATTTATTACAAAAAGATACATTATTATTGGGGTAGGTTTTTCATGTTTTGAAGCCGTGTATCAATTGCGCTAAATGATTATCCCTGGATGACTTTTGACACTATCGTGACGGAAAACGAATGTTCAGCTGTCAAAAAAGTAACCGGCTCCGAGAGCAAGGTAATACAATTATTTTATAGACTAATTTTTGTATGTTTTCTTTTGCTAAAATGTTAAAGAGGAAAAAGACACAGAATTTCAGTTAATAATATCGTGAAATTTTATAAATCTCTGTTTTAATATTGGAATTTGGTGAACATCTCTTTTCAACCATTTCATAAATATCAGAAAATTAGCCGAGGATAATTATTTAGCGCTATTAACATATGGCCTTAATAACCCGCTTTTTCATGTATGTAAGTTAAAAAAAGATTTAAAAATCAAAATTGATTTTAGTCAGATACTCCACTTAAAAGGATTTGGCATGCACAAAACAGTTTGTCCTGACTGACTGACGCTGGGAGCTGAAAGCTGGAATTTTGGGGTTGCGGCTAAGAGTGAAGAGATAAAGAAATTCAATTTCTCGAATTTTGAAAATTTAGCTTGATGGGACCAGAGCTATTGGCGACTAAATATATTGCATATTACACAAACAAAAAGCTTGTCTTATAAATTACGTTCGATTGATTTCAAACTTTGTGTACGTACGTATGTACTCAGGAAATTGAAACTTGGCATTTACGGATTTTCAAAATATCGGATTCCAAGAAGGAGTCACCGGAGACCCTATAAAGTATATATATTCTGAATCAGGATCACATTCTGAGTCGATTTAGCCATGTCCGTCTGTCTGTCTGTATGTCTGTTGAAATCACGATAGCGTCCAAACGAACCGACATAGGCGAATGAAATTTTGTGAGATGTCTTCTTTTTACCGTCGTCAGGTTGGTATAGAAAATTGTCTATGTCGGTCAAGTAGTTCTGAAAACCAATATTAGTCACATGCGTGTACATGTACAGTACATCCTAACTGCCATGACAAACATTTTGCATGACTTTTATGCAGTGGAGCGTATCATAGCGCATCGTACTGGACGATGATAACACTTTTACTAGTCTTAACTTTTTTTAATATAATATTGTGTTTATAGAATTTAGAATTTAATGTTTATAGATGTTTAGAAACAAATGTCGTTCCACTACCGGGTGAAGGGAAAGCCGTTTCGTTTTTGAATGATATAAAAATGCCGTACCTATATTATGCACTGTCGAGCAATTTAGCAAAATATTTAATATTTTTAAAATTATTAAGTCGCATTATTCAGTTCTGGTAGACATACAACACCAATCATTTTCTCATTCTGTGTTTTCGAACCTTTGAAACAAAAAATGAAATATTTTGATATGACACAACATAACATAAAATAAGCAATATATAAAAAACAGAAGCAGGAAGTTACGAATCAAAATCACTACCAAAAAGCTGGAATAAAATTGAAACTTTTAATCTAATTTCATTTCGAATTGCCTTTTTTCAATTCTTGATTAAAACGAATAACGAAAACCCGCATAGGTGGTAACTCTTATTTCATACCTACTTTGTGTATGACGAACGGCATTCGTACAATGTCCAAGTCTTTGTATATTCAACGAATGTCTGTAGTTTCGTATTTTTTTTAGAAAAAATTCATTAGTATTTTTATACTAACTGTCTTATCTTAAACATGTCGACGCGAAATGGCGACAGCACGAACAACGTTCGTACTATGTACGAATGCTTTGTACATTTTACGAACAGCTGTAGATTCGTATATCTACGAATATTTTGTATATGTTTTTGTACTTATCGTCTTAACCGTTTTGTCGGTACTTTGTGTGTGACAAAAGGTGTTCGTACAATGTACGAAGCCTTTGTACATTTTACAAATGACTGTAGATTCGTATTTCTACGAATATTTTACAAGTATTTTTTGTACAAATAATCTTAACCATTCTGCCGCCAATTTGCAAATGTACGAACAACGTTTGTACTATGTACGAAGCCTTTGTACATTTTACGAACAGCTTTAGATTCGTATATCTACGAATATTTTATATATGTTTTTGTACTTATCGTCTTAACCGTTTTGTCGGTACTTTGTGTGTGACAAAAGGTGTTCGTACAATGTACGAAGCCTTTGTACATTTTACAAATGACTGTAGATTCGTATTTCTACGAATATTTTACAAGTATTTTTTGTACAAATAATCTTAACCATTCTGCCGCCAATTTGCAAATGTACGAACAACGTTTGTACTATGTACGAAGCCTTTGTACATTTTACGAACAGCTGTAGATTCGTATATCTACGAATATTTTGTATATGTTTTTGTACTTATCGTCTTAACCGTTTTGTCGGTACTTTGTGTGTGACAAACGGTGTTCGTACAATGTACGAAACCTTTGTACATTTTCCGAATGTTTGTTAATGTAAGAGCAGCATTCGTACTATATACCAAGCATTTGTATGTTCTACGAACCATGTTTGTACTTTCACTAAGTGCGGCGCCATTCTGGGTTTGAATAATTTTACAAACGTGAGTTCGTAAAATGTACAAATTCTACGAATCTAATAAATTTCATAAAACGGCCAATATTATTATTATGTACCAAACATTTGTATATTCCACAAATACTCGCTGTTCGTATTTCTACAAAGATTTCATTTGTATTTTTATACTAATCATTTTTTGAGTGTATACTCGCACCTTGCAAGCGTATATATAACATGTATATATATTTTTTAATAACAAACCATAAATAACGAAGCTAGCTGCCATATCTTCGCCTTCCGCAAGAGATTCCTCTCAATGGAGCGAAATGATAAATTACTCCTGGAGACTTTTCTGTTCCGGATCGCTGGGCATGCTTTCTGGATTTACCCCGGTATAGAAGTAATGGACATGCTACACTATAATAATCCAGCTATGTTGGGCTAGGCAGAGCGGAATGTTTTGTTTCTACTCCGAGGGTATATGTTTTCGTAGGATACGGTATAGGTATGGAAGTTGTATTTCTTCCCAGGGCCAATAAGTATGGTGTTTTAGTGGAGCTAACTTAATCGAGTTTAACATACCCTACGTTGGGGGAGAGGTGCAATAAATTACGCCCATTAAAATAAACGTAATCCTGTATAGCAGAAAATCTGTACTAATTGAAATGTAACAATTATTTGGTAGTTTGTTTTGTTTTTCTTCCTGTGATGGGACAATTACGTTGACGCAATTCTGTGACAAGGCATGCATTTTGTCATTTTGGTTTCAACAGTCTGATGGTTGCTATTGCTATTATCGTTTCAATTTATAGCTCGATACTTACTTACTTACTTAGCGGCGCTTAAGTTCGGAGTGGTCCAATTCCTTCACTAACAGATCGTTGCGTTGTAGCTATAAAATTGACAGCAGCTGTAAAGGCTGAGATTTTCAAAAATCTTTTCTGCCTTGAGTTTCGCGAGGCAGAAAACAACTGGTAGCTACAAAATATATTTAATGCGATCGCGATGCGGCTGTTATACTCTCTGTTATACTCAATACTAGTACCGCAAGGTTGGCATGGAAACAGAAAAATGACTTCCAATTCCAAGAGGAATTGGAGCGCCGAATTGACTGTCAGAGTTCGCCTGTTCAGTTCAATGAAATGTCGTTCTGATTGAGGCGTCTAAATTAGTGGTGTAGTTCCAAATGGCTATATAGTTCCAACTGAAGTGTTTGTAGAATTGTGATTGAACAACCCATCAATTCAATATAGTACGTTCAAAAATTCATTTTTATTGGACTAGAAGTCCATGGAACTGTTTGGTCATCGCAACTCGTCTGCAGAGCCAAGTCATCCATGGCCATAAAAAAAGAAAAGATCTTTAGAAGTGGTTGATATTGAAGATTGCTATACTGAGACAAGAAAGTTTGGAAGCTCTACCAAAAGGTAAAACGATCTTCCCAAGGATACAAAGCCCGAACAGAAGCTTGCAGGACTTAACATTTGAATACAGTGGTAGATTCACAGTCAGTAGGTTATGTAGGTAATAGGGATTTTGAAAGAGCGGCCCATATCAATGCGGTTAAGGCCGGGCAAGTCAACATTGGTCCAATTTTTCAAATTACGTCAAATTTTAGAAAAGATGCAGAAATTCCAGATTGACATAGGTATATACACACATCACCTGTTTAGCGACTGTGAGGTCGCATGTGATAGCCTATGTACCTAAAAATGAATTAAACAAAGCCATGTCAAATATCGGCCAAAATCGTCCGTCAGGGCAACATGAGGATGGAGAAATCTCGCTACTCCGAACCCTTTGTTATCGAAAAAGGTTCAAGACGTTGTTAGACGCTTAATTTTATATTATAATTCTTAAAGCAATTGTACGAAACTCACAAGCTAATATCGGATGTAGAATTTTTCAAAAGTCAGTCCAACTTCAACTGCTTGCAGGTGGTGATGATATTGACATTATCGTGAGAATGCGGCCGGTTGCTACTGGCGCGTTTTTCAATTTTTAAACGGAGGTGGCGAAAATGGGTCTGACCGTTGACGTGGACAAAACCAAATAATATAAGCGGTCATCGAAAAAGAAGTCTGAACATATTCGAGGTGGGAAAACTTCACAACGGACAGATATAACTTCGAAGGAGTTAATTACTTTGACTTAAATCAAACAAAGAATCACTTGCCAATCGCAGTTTCTTTGGGATAAAACTGCACATCCACCCACATCGCATAGAACCGGGAGAGAGTATACAAGTCTCTATAGTCATGGCAATTCTGATGTACAATATTGCAGAAGAATGAACCTTCTCGAAATCGGATCAAAACCTTTTGGGACGAATGGAAACTGATTGAGAGAAATGGAAACTGATTCCGCAAGTTAACGGGGAAGGGCTGAAAAGAACTTTCAAAATGGAAGTTGCAGCTTCGAATAAGTTTCGTTTAGATAGCTTAGCTATGGCCTTACCCTAGCAGAATGTCAAGCATTTCGTTGGATGCAGGATCGGGATCCCAAAGGCTCGGTTAATAAAATAATAAAAACTAAACGCACTATTTGCTCGATTTTCACCGAGACTATATGATTTTTTAATCAACAAGTGTTGATCAATATTCTCGATGAAAATCGAGTAAACAGTGCGTCTAGACACTTGTTGATTTAAAAATCATATAGTCTCGGTGAAAATCGAGCAAAGTGCGTCTAGATCAGATGTGGTGGTCGTCTACTGATGAGCCCACCCACCACATCGGGGCGAAACGCATTACTGGAGTCGAGGCCAACACTAATTGTGATAAAAACTAAAGTTTCTTCCATTAGCTCTCGAAGTACTTATCTCTTGCATCAAGCTTTGCTTAGTGCAGCCTTAACCGAACTCTTCGATAATGCTTCATACAAATTCGTATAGAAGTTCTTTACCTTTTTAAGTGAAGGAAGGAAAAACTTCATTAAAGCTTAATGGAAGCTGAAAGTTCGAGTTCTTTCCATAAGTAAGTGGGCGACTACTATGGGACATGCGAGGGGTACCAGGTTCGAAATGCTGATGAATGCTGATGAATTTCTAAACAAGTGAGGAAGTGCGTTTCCATTGGCAGTTCTAAAGACTTACACTGGCGATCACTAGGATAAGGCTATACATTTTGCAATCGATTTTCACTCTTTATACATGTTGAAAATGTTTTTCCCGGAAACTTTTACTACCGTGAACAGGTACATATGTTCCCAACAGTAAGTCATAAAATTAAAGGTTAAATAAAAAATTACGGCTGGAATCTCCTCAGATCAAACAATGAACTACCTGAAAAGCGTATATAAAAAGATGCGCCAGTAGGATAAGGCCATTGCGAATATTTTGTTGCAGGAGTGCACAGCAGCGTTTGTTTTTTTAAGTTTTGCTAAGAATATTTAAAAAAGCGTTAGAACTAGAGTCGAGGGCGAGGCCAACACAAATTGTGATGACAATCGTACACTCCAACGTTATTCAATTCATAAATATGTTTATGATTGAAAGTAATTTGATTAAATGAGAACTGTTTTTATTTAGTTCAAAAAAGAAAATGGGTTCCGGTCCGGAAAGACTTTGACAGCGACAGAAAGAGGAAAAATAGATGCTTTCAAGGAGTTAGGACTCTCAGGCCGAGAAATTGCAAGGAGGCTAAATAGAAGTAAGACTGTTGTAAACAATTATCTTGTGGATTCACAACACTATGGAAAAAATCAAAAAGGACGCACAGCAGAAGCGACAACATTGCGAGAAAAGCGATTAATTCTACGGCTTCCCTCAAATTCTACTCTTCCAGCGACTAAAATAAGAACCAACAGCGAAGTATCAGCCAGCACAGCAACGGTCCGAAGGATAATAAGAAAAAGTGGTACTATACAGAGAAGAAAACTTAAAAAGAAAACTGTTTTGAGGCAAATACACAAGGAGCATCGAACGAATTTTGCAAGAGAACGTGTCGCTTAGAGCAATGAATGGAAACGCGCTGTCTTTTCGGATGAAAAAAAGTTTAACCATGACAGCCCTGTTGGTTACAACTTTTATTTATATGATCTAAGAAAGGAGGAGCTTATTTTGGCAAAAGATCACAGCCGTACATCAGGTGTAGTGGTGTGGGGAGCTATTACCTACTATAGCACAATCGAGTTGGAGTTTGCTGGACTACAAATGTTTGTGCTGGAACGGTCATTTCCAAAAGTGAAAAACATTTTCGGACCCCTGCCTTGGATATTCCAACAAGACAATCCATACTCCATGGCTGCCCTTTTTACCGGACTTAAACATAATCGAAAATGATTGGGCATACAATTTGAAGACAAGGGCACTTTAATCGAAGCTATTCGTGATGCCTCGGACCAAATTTATCTTAATTATTAAAAAAAAAACTCTATGATTCTATTCCAAACCGTCTTATAGAGGTCTTATCGAAAAATGGCGGGCATACTCATTACATTATTAATGTAGACCCTGGTCCATACAGACATTTTGATTTCAAATTAGCATTAGGTACTCTTAATAAGTGATCCGATTTACTGCTTTTCGTTTTCAACGTGAATTGCTTTTGAGGAGATTCGGTCCTCTTCGTAAACTATGGCAGCATCCATATTTTACGTTTTGCCGGTCCTTAAATACCCTTACTTTGCAATTGTAATTTTTTTTGTATGAAAATCTCGGTCGTACAATACAACTGGTTTGCTCATTTAATCGCAAACATTACGCAAAAAAAAAATTAAAACCTCAAGTTGAATAAAGTGGATGCAGCACATATCGCTGCGCATTACAATGACTCCCCCCAACCATGGCGGGAAAAGAGTTTTCTCATTAAAAGCGAAATTCAAGTACGAGATTAGAAACCAACGAACAATGCATATACTTATTATTTGGTTTCCTCATTGTTGCGATTCTCTGTGGGGAGCTCTTGAGGTTCTTTATTCCACTGGCGCACAATATAACATATACGTCCGCCTTCGTGCGCCCCGTGTATAGAACTACTCCTTCTGCACGGCTGTGTCGGAGCGGAGCGTTCTAGAGTGGAAAATCAAACAATGATTCCTTGCGCACTCGTTTTTCCATGCATATGCATTCAAAAAAAGTGTTACTGAGGATGGTATTGCGAATGGATATTATTATGGCTTGAATATGCGGTTATTACGAATTCTTTACTTTAATGGTATAGCACTAATGTGTATGTTTGAAAATTGGTTTCTAGATACGGAGGGAACATTTAAAACCGGATCGTGAATTGGAACACTTGAGTATAATCCTCTTATATACCTATACCTATATCTACATAATATTGTGTAGGTGCATATGCATCTAATTCTCTCGTTTTTATCGCAACATTGTTCGAAGGTGTGAAGAATGGAATAAACATTATACCATACGAAGGACTGAAGGAGCCTTCTGAGTGAAATCGTTTGATGTAATGAAGAACAAGACTTATTCCTTATTATAGTGTTGCTGGTGGTTGATGGGAAGTGAAATAAAAAGAATTGATGTGTATGAGTACGATGCATGAGCATGTTGCAATAAATAGCTAATTTAACATATTCACACGGTTGCCAGATTGGGCGCTTTGTCGTATTTTGGGCTACCTTTTTGCTTAAAAAACGATAGAAATTTCTTCCATGAGCGCCCAACACAATTTTGGGCTACATATCGTTTTACTAATTTTGTCTTAATTTTGTTTGTTTTACTCTTTCCAAAACTAAAACAATAAATATTTCCAAACAAACCCGCATTTTTAACACTTGGCAGCACTCTTGCAGTCAAGTAACATCGAACAGTCGTTCAACTTGCACGCACTCTAATTTATTTTGCAGGCCTTTTGATTTGACTCAAGCCAAAATAATGAACATTTTTGGGCTAACGTGCTATCTAATGTAAGAACGGGTCCAATCAACCAATTTTTACGGAGTTAAGTTTATTTGAAATCCAATTGCCAACACAAGAACAGAATTATTTTCAACGATTTTTGGGCTTCTTTCTGGGCAACGATATTGGGCTACATTTTTTTAAGGTTTGGGCGCTTAAAGCAAACTAAATTCTGGCAACCCTGTGATATTCACCGAAAAGAACAAATTTTTTTTCAAGTCGTAATCGCGAAAAAGTTGCTAATTGTGGAAACTAAAAGATGTAAAAACAAGTAAAATTGATGCTTGGCCAATGCTTTGATACTGCATAAAAGTCATTCAAAATGTTTACTATACGAATGCGAGTTATAGTATGTACTGGGGTTCATCCAAAAACAGAACATAGGTAATTGGACTATAATACACTATGGGGATTTCGTTTTTTTTCATCAACGCAATGTAAATTAAAATTTTTTTAAGTTTTCGTATATACAAAATTTAGACAAATTTTAGGTTTTTTTTGCGACTTTAAAAATTTATTATAGATCGTTGTCCCAGTGGTGAGCCTGCAGGAATCGATTTTATGTTTGTCAAGCGTAAATATTACACGAAAAAAAATAAATTTCTTGAATTTATTCTTGACTTGAAACATTTTTGGTATTAAACTGCGCCAGGCCACGGGCAATTAATCCTATACGATTAAATCTTTGAGTTATGGTTCACAGTCACTTTGTGTTTGTGATTCCATATAGTCTCGGTAAACATAGAGTAAATAGTGCTCACGGTTGTGCACGGACAATTTAAATTAGTAATTAAAGCGAAAAATAGCAGGTAGACCATTTACGCCTGAGTCAACCCTCGCTGCCCTTGAATGTCTTTTAAAGAGAATTAAGGACGACTTGGGACCTACCTATGGAGCAAAAATACGACAAATGCTGGGACAATTCTCCGAAGAAGTTCCGAGAAATGTAAAAGAAGAAGAGCCAGAGGACGAAGCCGAAGAAGATGTTTTCATGGATTCCGAGGAAAGCCAAGGATCTACCACGGAAACATCAGAAGACGAAGATGAAATCAACTCGTCGCCCATTTCTGGACATAAGCGGGCTAGAAAGTCAACCAACTCATCGACCAAGAAGTCGAAAAGGGATCAGCAGGTTAAAGAGATAATCGCTGTAGCACCGGTATCAAAAGTCCAGCAACCGTCACCATTACCGACACCGGCAATACACCAAACGACAACAATTACACCAGCAAGTAATTTAATATCACCAACACCACAAGCACAAACTTCAACAGTGGCGCAGAAGAAGAAAAATGGAATGTCACCAATCATCTGCTTTTCCGGTAACATTGCCGAAATCAGCAGATTTGCCAAAGGACAAAAATAGACTATACCCTCAAGAATGTCAACATAACGAAGACGGTCATAAATGCTGCTAATCGGGAAGGTTTTGATGCCATCAAGAACTTTCTCAAGATGAGGATACAGCACCACTCATTTACACCACGAGAAGACCGACGGACGTTATTGATGCTCAAAGGGATCCACTTCTCGTACAGCACTGGTGAAATTGACGAGGAACTCAAAGCCGAAGGAGTACCTGTTATAAATGTTACGCTCTTCAAGTCGTCGAGAGCAAAAGGCAAGGCGTTTAACTGCTTCGTTGTAGAAGTCAACAAAGCGTTTGATGTCACCGAAGTCTGTAGGAAGACACTCCTGCTAAATCAACGGGTTCACTGGGAACGTCTCAAGAACAACTACATTGTGCAGTGCAAGAATTGTCAGCGATTCGGACACGTCACCACTAATTGCGGCATGGCATACGTTCTAGAGGCCAACCAAGTGTGAGAAAATCAATGTGAAAATCGAGAAGCAGTAATGCAAAATGGGAAATAAAATGATGTTGTCTGCGTTAGCCATGATGATGTAAAATTTATATACCTAATACTTCAAATTTATAATATTCACGAATTTCATAAGTCTTCTCATTGGTATACAAAAGTATGCCAAATGCCGACGATGAGTGCACAGGTTCATTGAACAAATCCGATGCATTTTTTAATAAATAGCCCACAATAGTTTCTTGGCTTTCTCTTTTACCAAATCCGTAAGAGTCCTTGTCATTTTTAATGTTTATGTTGAAACTATTGAATTTAGATAATTCAGGTTTGTATTCTGCTGATATCATTTCATTGAACCTTCGATGTAACTGCTGTAAAATTTGGTCTGGTTTTTTTATCAAACGTTTTATATATTGCATAGTGTTGGCGATTTACCAAAATATAACGACCCAGATGACGTCATAATAAATAACCAAGTTTCGATCGAGAAGAACACTAATAATGTCAATAATGTCAAAATTACAATCCACAATATTTATGTAAATAATGTAAATAGAAAAGTCATTTAATTCAATAAATACTTATATTATAACGTTTTGAATCGACACAAAGGAATAGCGTTTCACTTTTTTGTTCTATAAAATTCTATACATTATACGAATTTCTACTCTTGCAATTTTCAAGGTTAAGAGTTTTCAACCCAATACATTTTTTGGTCCATTCGATCCGTGAAATAAATTTAGCGAAGTGTGGTGTGTGTGTTGCGTTTTTAATTATAAAAAATCATCATCAATCATCCAGAAGAAGAATATTCAACCCAAGAAGTCCATCATAGCCGCATAGTGCTGTCCGCTCTTTTCGTTGAGGCCGCTAAAATTACTTGCAGGTGAGTGCTGCACAATTACATTTCGTTTGCCTAAAAGTACATTTACAATTAAATAAATTCCATAATAAATAAATCTATAACTATGTCGTATGGTAAATTGCAAATGAATATTCTTCAAAGTATGAAGAAAGACAAGGACAATTTCGCCAAAGCAGACAAAACAAGGTTAGCAAAAATTAATTACCTTAAGACTAGAATCGAAATGATGGACAAACAGTTGTCAGTAGCTCAGCAATATCATCAGCAGATTTTAGGCACTGGTAATATAGAAGCAGAGTTCAATTTGTCGGATTTAGAAAATGCATTTGAGGAGATCCGTGAATTGCATGCAGATTACAGGATTGAAGTGCTAGACGCCATGGACAAGTTGCTGCCCAAGGAAACGAAAGTCGCCACCAAATCAGAATGCAAATCGGGGGATAGTGACAGCAGTGGTAAAGCAAGTGAGTTGAAGCTGCCTGCGATAACTTTACCTACGTTTTCTGGAGGTTATGAGTCGTGGAGGTCGTTCCACGATATGTTCGTGTCATTAGTCCATACAAATGCAACACTATCCGAGATCCAGAAGCTGCACTTCCTGAAGTGTAATATCAGCGGCGATGCAGAAAGACTGCTTCAGCATCTGGCAATTGATAAAGGAAACTATGAACGCGCGTGGGAGATTTTAAAGGAGCGTTACGACCATAAAAGAGTGCTAGTCAACACGCAATTGAAGCTGTTTTTTGGGCAGGCGGCCATGAGTAACGAAACAGCAAATAATATAAAACGCATTTTAGATACCTCACAGGAAATCATTCATTCTTTGTCAAATTTAGGGGTACCAGTAATTCATTGGGATGCCATTTTAATTTGTGTTATCCTTCAAAAGCTATGCAGCACAACCCAACAGCAATGGGAGGAGAAGTTGGGTAGTAGTAAGGAACTGCCGAATATAAAAGTTTTTTTCGAGTTTCTGCAATGCCGTTTTAGGACGCTTGAAGCTGTGGAGCAACAATCGACCACAAAAGCAATAAAATCAAAACCTGCAACTCAAGTTTACCATTCTCGACAAGTGCAAAAAAGGCAACTTAGCTGCAAGGTTTGTCAAAAGGGTCAACATCGGTTGAAAGAATGTAAGCGATTTTTAGAAATGGACGTAGGCCAACGAAAACAAGTTGTCTTTGACATTAAGGTTTGTGAAAACTGCCTTGCCTACAGTCATTTCAAGAGCAGATGTCCAAGCTCAAAGTTTTGCTACCACTGCAATCAACGACACCACTCCTTACTACATCCCTTACCAGCTTTTAATACAAACGGTGAGCATCATGTTATTTTTAATCCAAATGCTCCTCAGTTCGTTCCCAACAATACCAACCAAACCCAAGGCCAAACCCGTACAACAAGCAACAACTACCACATCCATTCCACCCAAAATACCAATCCGAATGTCCCCCAAGTTCAAATGTACAACCCTAACCAGCCCGAGGTTCAAACACGAACTGATGACAATGTGCCGTCAACTAGTAACAGCTTTAGAGTTCACCATGCCTTCACTAACTCACATGTTTTACTGTCAACAGCTTTAGTAAAGGTGAAAGCGTCAAATGGCAGTTATTTAACTTTAAGAGCCTTGGTAGATACTGGGTCTGAGGCTTCTTTTATAACGGAAGCTGCAGTACAACGACTGAATTTGAAGACTAGGTGGGCATTAAGCAACATTAGTGGGTTGGGGGAGGTCCGCAGTGAAACTACAAATAAGATCGTCGATCTGCACATTACATCACGGACATCAAACTACGCGGGTGGAATGCGAGCTTTAGTGCTTAAAACACTGACTGGGCTCCTTCCGGCCCATCATACTAATTTTAATAAATGGTCTTACCTGGAGGGTTTGGAGTTGGCTGATCCTACCTTCAATATTCCTGCAAAGGTCGACATGTTGCTCGGAAGTGACATGTACGCAGAAATCATTCTCGGAGATGTTGTAAGGAGCAGTGAGTGCTTGGGCCCCATAGCACAGAGAACTCTTCTCGGATGGATTGTCATGGGTAAGGTGCCATCGACTGAAACAACCACTATTCGGACCTTCTTTAGTCAAGTCGATCTCAATACGACTTTGAAGAGTTTCTGGGAGATTGAGGAGGAACCTTTTGAGAAGTACGAGGCTGAGGAAGATAAGAAATGTGAGGAACATTTTAAGCAGTATACGAAACGCTTACCTGATGGCCGCTATCAAGTCCGTTTGCCTTTTAAAGATGGAGAATACCCGAGTATGGGCCCAACATACCAAGCAGCTGTCAGACGTTTTTTACAACTGGAGAAGAGACTCCAAGCCAACCCAATTTTGCTAAAGGAGTATGCCAAATGCATGGCCGAGTACTTCGACCTTGGGCATATGACTCTTGTAGAGGAGTCTAATGAAGTTCTGAGGTCTCCTTTTCATTTTTTTATACCACATCACGCTGTCATCAAGGAATCCAGTACCACCACTAAGTTGAGAGTCGTATTCGACGCAACTTTTAAACCATTTTTTGGCTCTTCCTTGAATGACAAGTTGATGGTGGGCCCTAAAATCCAAACAAATGTTATAGACATTATTTTGAGATGGCGTAAATACAAATTTACCTTCACTGGCGATGTTGAAAAGATGTATCGTCAGATCCGTGTCAATGAAGCAGATGCCAATTACCAGCTGATTTTATGGCGAGAAAGTCCTAGCCAGGATCTGAAGATTTATCGTCTGGAAACAGTGACTTTTGGAACTGCATCAGCCCCGTACTTAGCCATTCGAATTTTGTTGCAGTTAGCAGACGACGAAGCATCGAGGTTCCCATTGGCCACCACCGTCATCAAGGAGGAAACTTATGTCGACGACGTCATCAGTGGAGCTGATATGATTGAAGAATCCCAACACAAGCTCAGGGCTGTAAAGGAGCTTTTGGCTAGTGCTGGCTTTCATTTACGCAAACTGGTAAGCAACTCAGAAGAAGTTTTGCAGCACATTTCGTCGAATGAACGAGGCATAGATTTGTCGGTACCGTTTCAAGAAACTTGTGATGTCAAGACGCTGGGCATCAAGTGGCTACCAATTCCTGATGTGTTCGTGTTCCAGGTTACTGATTTCGACGATGGAGAAGTTACCAAGCGGTCTATTTTGTCATCCATAGCAAAGCTTTACGATCCAATGGGCTGGATCTCACCCTGCACAATCAAAGCTAAAATTATGATGCAGAAGTTATGGGGAAGAGGACTAGATTGGGATAAGCCCATACCACCTGAACTGGAGCGAGAATGGCGAGCTTTTCGTCAAGATTTGGCTGCTATCGAAAGGATCCAGATTCGTCGTTGGATTAATACCCACAAGGAAATCAAGAAATTGGAAGTCCATGGATTCAGCGATGCTTCGGAAAAGGCATACGCAGCAGCAGTTTACTTGCGCGTTTTAGATGGAGACGATCGGATCCATGTACATCTGTTAATGTCTAAGACGAAGGTTGCTTCATTGGAAACCATCACCCTTCCTAGACTGGAACTATGTGGAGCTGTACTGCTCTCGAAGTTACTTCACGAAACGGTGAAGATTCTGAAGTTGGAAGAAGTGGAAGTTTACGCGTGGACCGATTCAGTCATCACGTTATGCTGGATTAGAGCTCCTCCGTCAACTTGGAAAACTTTTAGCTGCAACCGGGTATCCCAAATACAGAAATACACCAGAAATGCTAATTGGAAGCATATTCCTTCGGAGCTGAACCCAGCTGATGTAGCGTCCCGTGGTATTTTTCCGTCTATGATTGTCGACAATAAACTGTGGTGGGAAGGTCCGGAGTTTCTGAGGAAGCAATGGAAGGCCATATTTCCGGAACAACCATCTTGTTTAGAGACTCGTCAAGAAGCCCGCGTTACAAAGGTTCATCATTGCAGGGAAGATCAAGGCATGAGTTGCATCAACCAAATTTTAAACAACTGTTCAACACTATTGAAAACCATGCGAGTAGTTGCGTACTGTTTGCGTATCAAACTCAAAAGGAGGCCTTCTCAACAGTACACGGACATACTGACGCCGCAGGAACTTGAGGGAGCACTTACGCGAATAGTACGACTGGCTCAGGAGGAGATGTTTGCGATGGAGGAAGAAGGAGAAAGAACAAAAGGCTACAAAACACTGACACCGTACAAAGACGCTGAGGGTATTTTGCGAGTTGGTGGTAGGTTATTTAACTCTAATCTTCCTTTTAGTAAAAAACACCCAATTCTTCTAAAGGCTAATCATCTTTTGTCAAAGCGTATCATTAGCGACGCTCACGAAAAAACGCTACATGGGGGTAATGAAAAAATGATTGCTTACATTCGCCAACGCTTTTGGATTTTCAACCTGAAAAATGCAGTTAAAAGGCACATTCATGACTGCAAAATTTGCTTCAAATTCAGAGCAAAGCCATTGGTTCAATTAATGGGTAATTTACCTGCAGCCCGAACGGCTATTTCGAGGCCATTCACATACACCGGAGTGGACTACGCAGGACCCATCGATGTGAAAACCTGGAGAGGTCGCAACGCCAAAACCCTTAAGGGATACTTTGCGATTTTTGTATGCATGGCCACAAAAGCTGTGCACATAGAGTTGGTCAGCGATATGACAACACAAGCGTTTTTAGCAGCGTACAAAAGGTTAACTGCAAGAAGGGGGCTTTGCAGAGAACTATTTAGCGATTGTGGAAGGAATTTTGTTGGCGGTAACGGCGAGTTACTAAGGCAACTCAAGGAAGCTCAGTTAGACTGGAGAAATGTGGCAGAGGTACTAGCCAACGAAGGTACCAAGTGGAATTTCATTCCCCCAGCTTCCCCACACTTTGGAGGTTTGTGGGAAGCGGGAGTGAAATCAGTGAAATTCCACCTCAAACGTGTAGCTGGAAACCAAATACTGACTTTTGAAGAGCTCACTACGCTTCTAGCGCAAATAGAAGCGTGCCTGAACTCTAGACCATTGTGTCCACAGTCAGATGACATTAATGATCTTCGAGTCTTAACACCCGGCCACTTTCTCGTGGGAGAACCTCTTATTGCACCACCACAACCAGAGTATCAACTGGAGAAAATCTCACACCTGGAGCGATGGAAGAGAGTGCAGACCCTCTCGCAATCATTTTGGAAGCAATGGAGTAACGAGTATCTCGCCCGTCTTCAACAGCGCCCGAAGTGGACGCAAACCGTCCACTCAAATATAAAGGTAGGGGATTTAGTTCTTATTAAAGACGAGCGACTTCCCCCACTTAAATGGAACCTAGCCCGTATTACAAAGTTACATCCCGGACCTGACAATCTGATTCGAGTAGTTACACTCAAAACTGAAAGCACCGAACTCAAACGCCCGATCTCTAAAATATGCCCTTTACCAAACAACACATCCGATAGAGACATACCTTCAACACAGCAATCGTAAACAATATACCTACAACACGAATTTCAATTAATCCAACACATTCAACGAACAAATCTAATTCAACACATATTACCTAAAAACAAAAAAAATATAATTGAAAATCCAACACCACAAGAAAACAAAATTCAACACTAAATAAATAAAAACACTCAATATTAACCAATAATATAATTTCAGCATGACTGAATAAAGAAAATAAAATAATCTGCACAGTTCCAAAAAAATTGCTGGCGATATATTTTCCGGCAAGACTGTGTCAGCTATCAACACTCGCATGAATAATATATCATGCCAAAAAACGCAAGGAAATCAACACAACAAAAACCAAAACAGTCCACTATACAACACAAATGCTAGTCAAAAAATAATATAAAAAAAATACTCGATTTCACACACACACACACACACACACACACACACACACACACACACAACGCGATCGCGAAAAACGGAAACTCAAAGCAAGCAAACCCAATAACAACAACAAATAAGAAAACCACCACTGAAATTAACAAAATGAAATATAAATGTATAAAAACAAATAACTCACTTGAAATTTCGCCAAACACAATACAAAAACACATTACATTAAAAATTAAACAATACAAAACACTGAATTACCTAAAATAAAACTAAACAAAACTCCAGCCACTTCCATCAATGAATCCGATTTACAACTCCCGTAGCGTATAATCATTCATCATAGGAAATCTGAAAGAGACCTTACCCGAAGAAAATCACTGGAAACAATGCCCACCATCATATCCTAAAGCGTAAATGGGACAGAAGATGATAATCATGTTTTCCATCATAACACTTATTTATGTCTTGTTTGTGTTTTATGTGGTTGTCATTGTCACTCTTTTGCATATCAGTTCAAATTACTAATGCTATTTGTCTTTTCATGTCTTAAGATGAAATGAGATAATATTATTCGACCACGATAGTGCATGACGTGCAGTAACCCAGGGATGTTTTTGAGGCAAACGAAACGCATTTTAATCCTACGAACCAAGGGACTGATTACATCACAGATCGAAAACTGCGTTTACGGCGGGGGAGAATGTTGGCGATTTACCAAAATATAACGACCCAGATGATGTCATAATAAATAACCAAGTTTCGATCGAGAAGAACACTAATAATGTCAATAATGTCAAAATTACAATCCACAATATTTATGTAAATAATGTAAATAGAAAAGTCATTTAATTCAATAAATACTTATATTATAACGTTTTGAATCGACACAAAGGAATAGCGTTTCACTTTTTTGTTTTATAAAATTCTATACATTATACGAATTTCTACTCTTGCAATTTTCAAGGTTAAGAGTTTTCAACCCAATACACATAGTTTTTAAACTTATAGGCTGAGAAGTTATCTAAAGAACCAAACTGCGTAATATATATCATCGTGAACAGAATCCTTAAGAACTACTACGCTGTACAGTAGAAAATGTCGAAACTCTGTTGCTTTCCACAGCGCAATATCTTCGAGTGTCCTGACAGTTCTGCTGAATTCTGATGGCACAACTTTACCCAATTCTCCTAGCTTTGCGTTAATCATTCGATTATTCACTGAGTTGAGTATATAAATAATTTTGTTTTTCGCCATTGCTGTTATCATTTTTTTTATAATTCCCAGATCCACCATCCACCAAGTGCATTGGATCCAAGGGAAATTGAAAAACCATTCCAACTCCACATTTTTCCAGAATGTTCTGGTCGTTTCGAAATTCAATTCGGTGGTGAACTAAATCATGTCGCTGTTGGAATGCTTCATCACTTCTTGCTTCTGCAATTTCTTTACTAAAATCTATCCTATAATTAAGATTATATTGCTTCCTGAATGCGTTTGGGGCAACTGCTTTTTCCCGTATGGTACTGAACTCCCGATATATAAGCTTTTGCTGGACTGTCACATGTAAATAATCTCACTTTAAACGCTTTCAGACTCGGACTATCTCCTACATGAACACCATTTATCTGCAGCTCAGAAATCTCCTGCGCAAACAGTTTGAGGTAATCATTAACGGAATTGGGTTTCTTAAAACCGGAATATCAGCGTAAGAGAAATGGAATTTCTGTTTTAAAACTTGAGACTGATCCAAGTATCGGCCATAACACTCGTCGGGAACCTTTAAAAACTTGCAGTCCATCGATTCCGACATCAATCAATACAGTTTTTTCCTTTGCAAGAAAAGTAAAATTTTGTGATTTTAAAAAGTTGTGTATATGAAAATGATAATATTCCCTGGGTTCCATTTTGATTACATTAATTGCAGCAGTTTCTGTGGCCAGTAATTTTCGAGCCGTATATGGCAAATTGTTCACACCCGATAGACTTAATGTTTTTAAAAGGTCATCAACTTGATTGTGGGGTACTTTGTTCCTTAGAACCCACTGTTTGAGATTTTTTTTAAAGTTGGTTCTACTTCTGAGTCAGAACTTGAAAGTGAAATTTCGTTATCGAATAAAGTATTTACTCTCGGATTGAAGCCTGAAATATCCAAACCTTACCCATCTGAACCTGACACGTTCTCTTCCATATCGCCACCGCTGCAACCTGCCTTTGGCTGATTTTCATCATCTCTACTCAAAGCAAATGTATTCAAATGTAACTAAAGTAATAGTTACATTTCTAACAAAAAGTCTACTTAATTTAGTGCCTACTGAACAATATAGATCCCTATAACTTGAAAACTAAAAGAAATAGAACAACACGGATTTCACCAAACGAAAGAGTGTTCCCAAATTAGTAAGACTGCATACATAACTCAATTTCGCCAAAAATGGTGTATTGGACAAGATAGAACTGAGCCGACGTTTTGTTTAAAATTGTTTAAATAAGCCAAAAATAACAACATCCATCACACCTGTGCAATGTTGCAACCTCAAGGAGAAGGTGCATATTATTTTGATAGTTTTTCGCTCTGTCGATTTACATGAGACATATCAGTTTTCAATAAAAGTTACATCCTTATTAATAAGTGCTTTATTTATTTTCTAAGTTGTGTTTTTCTTTTCCTTCTTCCAATATGGACAAAAATGGCCTCGGGGCGGAATTTAGAAAAAGGCGAAGGCAAAGCAAAAATTTCGTCAAAGTTTTAAAACGCAGCGAGGAATATACAAAAGTTATTCAGTGTTGTAAAATTTCTTGGTTCTCAATCATTAGCTTTTCGTGGTTCTTCTGATAAATTCTTTGAGTTCAATAATGGTAACTTTTTACAACTCGTATATAAGAAAAACTTCATTTGATTTCGTTTTAGGAAAGCACTTGAGGAGAAAAACAAATGCAAATCAAGAAACCCAAAATAATAATAATAATATTAATAATAGTATCGAATAGGTATCTTTGTCACAACCATTACCAGTAAAATAGTTTCAGTGTCTACTTAAAGGAGCAAAATAATGTTCAATATTTGTACCTATGTACGTAGGTATTGTAGACTACAAAAGATAAAAGTCGCGTAGAACAAGTTACTATTGTCGTTAGGTTTGTGCATAAGAATCAGAAAACATTTATAGTGCAAGAGCATTTCTTAGGGTTTCTGAAGGGGGCAGATAAGACCGGAATGGGACTGACACAGTTAATTTTAGACAAACTCGATTTGCATGGAGTTATAAAAAGGAATTGTCGAGGCCAAAGTTACGATAATCAATGGTTCCATTCCAATATGAAAGGAAAAGAAGCTGGTGTACAGAATCGAATTCGAACCCTGGGGCCCAATTCCGCAAGAGCAAATAATTGTGAAATGTGTACACTGGCTTGTTCCAATTCCGCAAGCGTGTGACCGAGTTTTTTTGACAGTTGTCGTGCGCACAATTGAACAAATTAATTCACTCTATTCTCGACTGTGAGTCAAGGTGGTCAAGTGGTGAAGAAAAAAAAATGGCTGAACGAAAAAAATGAAAAAAAAAACAAGAGATGAGCAGAAGGAGCATTTGTGACCTATATGGAAGAAAATATAGAGTTCGTTCGTAATAGGTTTGTTTATTTAAGCAATATTATATTTTATTTCATGCGTGTATTTAATTTTCTGTTTTAATGCCAGATTTGAATCAGCACATTTAAAATCTGCTAAATGGCAAATGCTTGCCGTCAATTCAAATTCTATAGGAGGTGCGTGGAAAGATGTCAACCAATGGCGCAAGTATTGGCGAGATCAAAAGTAAGTAAATCAAACTGTTTAATTTATGTGATGTTTTCTTTACTTTACATTTAGACTTAATGCTAAAGAGCGAAAAGCGCTTATAAAGGCTTCAACTTCATTATTATTCATAATTTTTTATCATGTTGTTCGCATTCTTTAAATTCAGTTTGTTTGTTGTTTGTTTGTATAATATTTTTTTCAAGTTCCACAACACGGTAGGATATTTATATAAAGTGCCAAATCTTACTTTGAAACTACTTTCCGAAACAAGGTGGGAGAGCAGGTTAAAGCCTTTAAAAACAAACTTGAAACATATATGAAGCCCTTATAGAAATACCTGCGAAATAGGAAGTCGGGGCAAAAAACATTGCAGAATCGTTAGGATATAATTGTTTGATTTTACATTTCTTTGTTGCCTGCTTATTTGGTTTGATATTTTAGAAATCATAAATAAAAGAAGGAAATATTTGCAAAGTTCATCCGTTAATCTGTCAACAGGCATAAAAGCCTTGGAAAACACGAAAAATAGTTTGATTGCAATGCAATGCGTTCCGATGAAAAATTTAATGATTTTGTTCAGTTAACTGAGTGTATTGCCAGTTCCCTTGAAATACCAAATATGTTTCCTAAGGCTTCATCATTGCGATCTCGACGCAGAAAAAGACTTTGTGCTGATGAATGTCCGGAAACTATATTAGACGCGAAACAAGATTTAAAGTTAATTTTTATTGCAAAATACTTGATCAAGCGATTTAAACAATTAGGTATCTACCTATACCTAGGTATAGAAAGATTTGAACAGCTTGACACATTATAGTATCAGTTTTTCATTTTTAAGTAACATAAGCGAATGTTTGAAAAATAAAAATATACGTTCTTCATGCCTTAATTTGCAGAATGATTTAACATTTGGTAGTTTTAAAGATTTAGATGAAGCAGATTTGTATTAACAGTTAACAGTCATTTCCCCGCTTGTTACACCACAAAGCTCGTGTTTAGATGTTTTAAATTTAATATTCAAGCCTTGAAGATCTTGCTACTAATTTCGTTATTGCTCTTCAAATTCTAAATACAATCCCCGTTAGAGTAGCTTTAAGAGAACGTGGTTTTTCTAAACTTAAAATTATTAAAAATTATCTCAGGAGAACTATGACTACGGTATATAGAAGAGAATTACTAAAATTGTTAGACTATGATGATCTTATAGCTGAACTTGCCAAAGCTTAGGCCAGAAAAATACGTTTCCAAGTTTAAACGTTTCCCCTCTGTACATTTCTTCGCTGCGTTTTAGTTAATGGTTTTACTTGAACTCTTTAATATTTTATTTAATTTTTAAATAGGTACCTATGTTTCCATTTAATATTGTTTTTAATTTTTTGTTTATGTAAATAAATTTACAATCATTTAATAATGATTTAATAACTAAACTGTAAAAAGGCATAAATGCCTTTTATTAAAAAGAAAAAAATGTTTTAAGCATTATAATAGCACTGTACAAGCGTATACACTTTAACATTTTCTGGCAACAAACGCCTGCAATTTCTCCATCAGGAGAGCTTTGAAAGAGCGGAAGGACATCTCCACATACGCAGAGACGAGTGGAGCCCAGTTAAAAGATGTCAATGTCAAGTCATCGACTGCAATATTTAAAGGAAGTTTGGAGTCAGCGCTATTCACAACAAAATTTATTGCTCTGATGGTATTGGGTACTTCGTCCTACAGAAAAGACGGCGTTAAACTTTTTCACCACAACTTTAGCACCTGGTAGGTAAGGTACTTTTGCTTTTTGCAATTTTTCATCGACCCCATTCAAAATATTTAAGCATCTCCAATCGGGCTTCCTAATATAACGATATGCATTAAAAAAAATAATTAAAATTAAAATGCAACACTTGAAATCACTTGCTTTTTGCATACTGTTGCGTTTTTTTTGTTCTGTGGGGAAGATTGTTAGCCAACCTTTGTTAAAGTTTTGTTCTTGTGGTTCCCGAGAGGATCCTTTTTTTTCTGACTTCTTTCTCGCGCTCTTTCTTTCTTGACAGCTCTTCTGTGCTAATCCATGTGGTTGCTTGACGTTTTGTGAGGTTTGACAGAAAAAGAAGGTGTGTTCCGTAGAAAAATAAAAAGGTCCGCTCTGTAGAGTAGGGGTATAATGCTGATTAGCGGCTTTGCAACAATACCTTAAAATATAATGTTCTTTCGAGTCCACTCAAAATCAAAAACTTGTTTGGATGTACCTACGCCAGCTTGGCCTGAACTGATTCATTGGAGATCAATTCAACTTGCACCTGCACCATCTTCCAGCTCATCAACGATTCATTTGATACGACTAAAATTCTGCGCGTAATACGATGCAGCATCCAGCCACGCAAGTCAACACCCGTATAAATTGAAAAAGCTTACTTAATGAAATCAAATTAAAAGGTGGTAGCGGCAGCTCACTTTTTTTAAATCTTTTGGAAAGGATACTTTCACAAACCCTATATGCCTACGCCATGAGGGACGCAAGTTACGTTATCATTTTGGAATATAGAACTCATAGCGGGTTTCCACTTTTCTTTATGTACGGGGCGGCGTTCGTAACAAATAATAAGATTTTTTTTCGCGCTTAAGTCCATCCAGCCACAGCAATCGCAGTGAATCGTCAAATAGTGTTGAGATTGTCGTCGCGTTTACCTTTTCTGAAACCTCAGAAGTCAGCAAGTATCCATATCCACGTCCATCCTAACGTAATGGCCGCCTATAATAACATTCCTTCCTATACGTTTGTCCGTGTCGTTTCATCTATTGACACGAATATGTTGTCGTCTCCCACTTCAGTACGGATTTGTTGAAGAACTTCGAAAGGGTAGATTCCTCTGAAATTTTCTTTTGTACAATACTTTTCCATACATGTTTTTCATGTCGCATGCCAACAACATTCGAGTGAGATCGGTTTGAAATTCATTTTTCTCGTTGCTACGAAAACGAAGGAAAGAGGTTATTGCTTGTGTTTTTTCTGCGTTCTTCAAGGCTACTGCTGGCTGGTGCTTAAATCGTTTTATGTGCTGCTCAACAAAGAACTTCTTTTCATGATTCACATTAACACTGCACAATTTAAAAAGGAGTACCTACTTCCCCATCGGTAGAAAGTCATATTTTCCTAACTTTACCACAAATTGTTCTAATTTAATTAACAATTTTTTAGGTCATTTTCACTTTTATTCACAAACAAAAATTGGGAAAGTTCAGAGAAAGTTCTTATTCTGACCAGACTGCGACGAAATATAAACCTACGTTAGGTATATGATAGCTTTCGCACTTACGAAAAATTATCTCACGGGTCACAGATGTCTAAAATGCGACATTCTAGTCGCATCAGAGCCCTCTATTGGCGAGGTATGTAATTGGTGCAAACTTGGGTGGTGTTTCGACGATTTTATTTCTTAAATTTTATAGTTAAGAAGAAAGTGCACATAAACTTTATAAATGTGGCAAAAAAAGGCAGAAAAAACTAATGTTGGTAAAAAAGGCAAGGTCAACAAAATCTGTTCCCTGTTTATAAGTGAAGAAAGTCCCACAAATCAAAATAAAGAAATAGTTGAATTTTATCTAAAGTCGTATGTGGCATACATGTTTAGTTTTAGTAGATAAAAAATAAATTAAAAGCTTTACAGACTGACCAAAACTTGTGTACCAATCGAAATAATCTTCAAGATACCTCTGATGTTTTACGTAATATTGTCGACCCTGTGATAAAACGGAATGTCTTTTTTGCTCATCCAGAACATTTTAATCTTAGCCATGGCACAAGACAATAGAAAGCACGTTGGAGAGCTCGGACTTCGACGAATTCTAAAGGCGTGGTAGGTATAGTTAGTATCAAAAAAGATAAACTAACAGAACATTCATGCCCTCAAAACTGAACTTCAAGGTTCAAGAACAAGAACACTCGAAAATAATAAACTGGATGGACTACGATTTATCTTCTCCCCCATTATTACCTAAAAGATATCAGTGACGATGAGATTAAATCACATATTCAAAGTGGTTCCGTCCCTTATTGGGATATACCTAACATTAAAGGCCTTTGCATTGCCAGTTCCCACACAAGCAGGTGAAGGATGTGTGAAACTCGTAACAGAACATTCATGAAAAGTTTGCACTCTGAGTCTAGGGTTGGTTTTATCAGAACAACTCAACTCTCAAGGTCAACCATGCCAATCTTCGCCCATAAATCACAAGGTACCTTGAGCTACGAATGAATGACGGAGATATTCAATTTTTCAACATGAGTTTCTTGGACTTGAAACTATTCACACAAAAATTTAGTTTTTAAATAAAAAAATTTTTAATGAATAAATATTGCTAATATAGTCAAAAATAATTAGTTTTAAACATTAAATCTTATATCCAATAAACAAAGCCAAAAATAATAACAGCAAGTGAGTATTTTTTTTTCTTGAACTTACTGTGATATGAACCGATTTTATTTATTTTGTTTACCGCTTTAAGTACCACAATTATCAACTTTTTCGCGATATAACTAGGTAGGTACTTGAAAATTCAATATTTTTTCGGCACACCCTAATATTTATACTACATACCTACTTTCCTGTAAATGAAATTACCTCAGTCAAGTACCTGAACATAGACCGATTTTGAACGTAATTTTTGGCGTAATTGAAGACAATTGAAGGCTATATCGTTGTTCGTTGAAACATCTGTAACAACGAGATCCTGATTGATGATAGGAACATCGTGATCCGCAGTCACTGCCCCATCACAAACGTTTAAAGATTCAGAGCGTACAGGTGCCTCATAACCATCTATATCCTCAAGCAAAATTCCAAGGGTTGGCTCTGTTCTGACCTTTGTACGTCGTTTTCGGACTGGTGATTCTTCAGAACCAAAACGCAGTTCTTTAAAACTGCTACAACAGACTCAGCTATATTGCACCGTACTTCATTACTATGTATTTATTTTGCCAATTGTTAGATACGGTAAACGTGAATGTAAACATTTCTTAAAACCAGCTAGCAATATGGTTTGGAGATACATTTTTTTTGTTCACGCTTTCTTCTATTCAGTTTTTTTTTAATAATACCGGAAATCCGTCTTTAGGGAGCGTTTGCGCCTGGTTACCGCGATTATCTTTCAATTCGTACAAAATTCGACGCCAAACTTTTTTAAGCGGTACAAAAAAGGCTACATCTATCGGTTGACAAATATGTGTGGAATTTGGAAATACGCAACCGGATGTTGTTTTCCTGAACAGCTGAAACGACGGCTGGGGAAAAGTGACTTGCCAAATTATTGTCTCCTAGAAGAAAGACAGGACCGCTTAACCCCCTCGTGTGCGTGGAAGGAAATGGTTTAAATTTAGTGTTTAGTCTCGTCATACCACCCCGACTTGCTCCAGTTGTATTTTGTTTTCGGAGGATATCCTAATAACCAAGATTCCCATACATTTTCCGCCTTATTAACCACATTATAGTAAAATCCTCTGCTGCGGATCCACAAAACTTTATCGATATGAAATTTTTTGAGCCAGGATCTCCCGAAAGGTTGTCTCATCATAATTGAAAATATTTTGAGGGGCTATGAAGTCATTTTCCAGGGTGAAATTATTTTTTAAATTGTTAAAAAAGTCGCTTACATGGTGATGACTTGACTTTAGATGGCTTTAAATTTTGTGATGCTGGGAACACAAATGGCCGGTGTCTTGAAAGGATCCGTATAAACCAGTTTCTGCTTGGCATATCTATTATTATTATTATTTTTTGCTTAAACAACGGAGTCTACCGATTGCTAGAATCGAGACAGTTTTTTGTGAGGCACCTCAAATTGTCCCCAGTAAAAGGAAAGCCCAACTCACTCACTGTTATTAATGGTGTAACGTGTAACTATCTCCTTCTCTTGCAAATCTGAGAGTACAGTTGGGCACCCGATTTTCTTCCCTCTCATTCTCTTAATTCAGTTCATTAATGTTCCCTTTGCTATTTTGTACTTTTTAGCGTATGCATTGATGCTGGGTGTTTCATATTTTATCTCTTTCAAAGCTAGCTCCACCTCCATATCTCTAGCTAAAGTGCTATTGTATATTGTAACGTCGCCTTTGGATTTTTTTTACATCCTGAATCAAAAATATTTGAAAAAAAAAAAAAACTGGTCAATGACTTGAAACCGTCTACAATATATAGGTATTTGCCCTAAAATTTACCGGCGGTCAATGTTAGAAATAACAAATAAAAATTAAGGTGTAATTTTTAATTGTCACTTCTAAGATAAATTAACTTTTTTAATACAATAACATTTTTTTTTATAATTAATTTTTGCTGCACCAATTATCTTAATAATATTATTATGATTAAAAGTTTCCCGCCCTTGAATTCTCACCTTTTTAACCGCGTTTACTTTTTACCGCCAAAAGATACATTTCTGCCCGAAAATCAGCTTAGTGCTCAGAATGCCATCTGGAGATCAAGGAAATAGACTTACTAAGAGCTAGCCACGTTTTTTTTTTCAAGTCATTTTAGCAAGGCTGTAACTTTGTGAGCTTAGTTCGGGGTGACTACTCAACACGAAAATATATTTCTGGCAGCGCTGCGTTGGTTCTCCTTCTTCTTCTCTGTGGGAGATGACAGGGATAAACAAGAGTGTAAGAAACTTTATTATCTCTGAAAATGTTCTACCTTATACCTCGTCTAGTCTCAATGAAGAATTCTGAGACTCGAAGACTTTCGTCTTGAAAAATGTTGCCAACTTAATAATCACAAAACCAAATTGTTAAAAAAAAGGTACCGACTCCTGATGACCATAGGGTTTTCCATTTTTGGATCGTTCTCTAAACTTTAAATAATCATAATAATATTATGCACTGAAAGATATAAGGGGATACATAAAATTCATAGACAAAAATCTGAATTCCTACTGCGCTTATAGTGATTGAACGTTAAATTTATTATCAAACTCTGTAGATACTCGTACTCCTTAACCTTTGCATTATTTTTAAATAAAATCGCGACAATGTGCCTTTGCGACACCGTCATGTTCTCATTTTTCTTTTGCTCCACACCAGCAAACGATGACCGAATTCATAATCCAAGAACCTTCTGTGGCACTTCCTTTCATATTCAGTTATAGCACAGCTTCACTTCACCCCCTCATCAGCCCTTATTATAAATTGTTGTTCCCTTTTCCTGCATCTGGAATTTCCTTTTCATTATACATTCACTTGGCACGTCCTGGATACAAAAACAAAAATGTAGAAAAAAAAATGAAACGCTTGAATTAAAAAAAAAAAAAAACAGAAAAAAAAGTGAAGTGAATTGTGAAAAAAAGAACCAAAGGACGGCAAGAGTGTATTAAGATTTGGGTCAGGTCGCTTGAGGTTAATATGGTTATGACTGCACACAATTTTCCAGAGTGATGGTGCTAATGGTTTCTGCAAATCGCGCAGCAGCAAAGCCAACCGTTCGCCGAAGCGAATGACACAAAAATCTTATGTGATACGGGAATGACGGGAATGGATTTAATTATGGAACTTATAATATTGACCTACTAAATACATGCAGTGTGGAATTAAAGTGAGAGTAAGCGCACTTTATTTTAGAGCATTCTACTTCCACATAAACTCTTTTATAATGCTATCGAATAAAATTATTGGATTTTGTAACTATCCTAGTGAGGGGGGTCACAAATCTAGCAATAAACAAAAGAGGAATAAGAAGAGATATTAGGCGAATATTTAAGTAATTTGACCAATAAACAGAGGTTGTTGATCTGAAAATGAAAAAATGCACCTAAATGTGAAGTCCTAAGTCTATCTCCCACACACCCCATCCATGTAGATGCAATAAAGCCATCTGTGGATTATTGAGTAAAACTTAAATGTCAGGTGTTTTGAAAAATTAATTTAATCATTTTCAATGGTCCGCTTATCCATTAAGGGGGTGGCGGGTGTAGGTTACTCAAGTGGACCCTCCATAGCTCTTGATTCTCCGCCATCGACTCTAAATCATCAAGGGCAATCCCCACGCGGGTAGAGGAAAGATTATGAACTTGATCTAACCATCTCATCCTGGGTCTACCTAAAGGGCGCCTGCCTGTTGGTATGGATTCCATACAGCACGTCGTGGGATCCTGCTCGAAGACACGCATGACCAAACCATCCAAGCATGGATAGCTCCGTCCAGAGAAGTAGCTGCTCGATATTGAGTTCCTCACGTATTCTGGTATTTTTGATGCGATCTCTACGGGTCATGCATGCAATGACAAATCTCATTTCGTCAGCTTGTATCCGCGCTTTTTTTCTTTCGGTCATTACTCAAACCTCATGACCATAGGTAAGAGTTGGAACAAACACCGAATTAAAGAGTGAAAACTTAGCTTTGACAATAAGTTCAGTTCTCTAAATAACAGAATGACCAAGCCGTCTCAAAATTGATTCAGCCTTAAACTTTTCCACCTGTTTCAATGGGACTCCACTAACATGCAGAGTACATTGAACAGGCGTTCTGAAGACGACCATCACTTCAGATTTGTTAACATTAACCTTCATCTCAGCTTCAACTTCAACACAAACGGCTACAAACCTATCGGGTGTGTGCTGAAGTTCAGTCTGAGAGGACCCAAGGATGATCAAGTCATTTGCGGAGAGCAAGTAACTTATCCTCAGATCTCCTAATTCGAAACGTTTTTCACCAAGACTGCGATGTAACATTCGGTCCATATAAATAATACAAATGAGAGGAGACAATACGCACCCCTGGCGAAGTCCAACGCCCACGATGAAAGGTATTGATTTAACGCCGTTTACCCGAACACAGTTTTTACAGTTTGTGTAAAGAGATTGAATGGCTCTCAAGAGACAACCGCCAATTCCATTCTCCTGTAATACACTCCAGGTCCAGAGTTTACCTCGAGGGACTCTCCAAACCTACGAAGCATACGTAAACATCAGGTGTAGCATACTCCCAAGCCTTCTCAAGTACCATTCTGAGAGTGAATAAATGGTCGGTTGTGCTTCTGCCGGGACGAAAACCGCACTTTTCATCCCCTAATCATGCCTCACAGCTCCGCAACGCGTTTCCAGCACCTTGGCAAAGACTTTTCTCTGTAATTGGAGCAATCCCTTTCATCCCCTTTCTTGAAAAGGGACACAATTACCATAATCTGCCAATCGCTGGGAGTTTCGCCCATCCCCAGGCCACTTTAATGACACAAGAGAACCATTGAACTCCCCTTCGCCTAAGGCCTTGAGCATTTCTGGCCGGATTTCATCCACTCCGGCAGATTTGACAGTTTTTAGCGATTTAATCGCAAAAGTGACTTCCTCTAACGTGAAACTATTTTCCGTCCTGCTCAAAGCGATGAATCTGGCATCCTCAATGCCCTGGATTGTATTGAGCAAATCAGAAAAGTGCTCGCTCCATTTGCGCAGGATATCCTTCTCATTGGAAAAGACTGTACCGTCTTCGGATTAGACTCTTTCAATAATGTTCCACCATTCTAAATTAGATGATGTGGGCAGGTACCTATTCAGTTTTTCTCAGAAAAAGCAAATAAAAGTATTTCCTATATATTATGTATAAATCAAAAATCACCACCTAAATGCCAGTCTGTGTACGTATATTTTCGTAGACTTTCATATCACAGCTCCAAAAAAAAAAATAGCTGCAACGAAGAACTTCTTGTAAACAAAATAACACCAACCTTCACCCCTCTTTCATCCTTATTACATACATACACTTTAATAAAATATAACTCCTACATCATTTGCGCTCACCCACACTTTCATCGCTTATCATAGGTACTACAGCTTTTCCTTGAAATGTAATTAACTCGTGCACGATATACCCCCGAAGTTAAAATTCCAAGAAACTCCTGATTACTGAAGAGTGTGCTATATTCAAACAAATCTGTTATTCTATAATTTTCTCAGATACTTATTTTGGTTTAGTTACGTAGATATTTAAGACTATATAGGTATACACAAATTTCCATAAAATCAGTTTTGAACATTCAGAAATTTAAAAACGTTAAGTTTAAACGGTTAATGTATCTCACTTAATTTTTCAATAATCCGTTTAAAGAATATCGTCACGGTAGTACCTTCTCCTGATGTACATATTAGTATATTGCAAAGGGTCATTCATTTAGACTTGTTTTTTTTCAATAGGTTCATAGTGTCAAGCATCCCGTCAAAACTCGTTCGATTGTGTAGGATGACGATGGAGAAAGCTCGCTGCTGCATCAAGGTCGGTAGCAACCTTACCGAAACATTTGATGTCAAACGAGGATTTAGACAAGGTGACGCGCTGTCGTGCGACTTTTTCAACATCATACTTGAAAGAATCGTCCGAAACTCACAGGCCAACACACAAGACACGATCTTTCAAAAGTCCAGATATTGACATAATTGGTAGAACACAGCGAGCTGTCACTGGTGCGTTTGCTTGTATAGAAACGGAAGCGGCTAAAATGGGTCTAGCGATCAACGAGGGCAAAACCAAGTATATGGATATGCTGTCAACAAGAAGGGACACCCAACATCGTAGAATCGGACAAAACGTCACCTCGGCTCTGCTATAAATTCTGACAACAACATCTCAGAAGAAATTAAACGAAGAATAACTCTTGCCAACCGCTGTTTCTTTGGGCTAAGAAGGCAAATGAGTAGTAGAACCCTATCCCGAGCAACTAAGGAGATTAATCATTTCAGTCCTGCTTTATGGCGCTGAAGCTTGGACTCTATCTAAAGCGGATGAAGATATCCTCGGTCGCTTCGAAAGAAAGATTCTTCGTAGAATTTTCGGTCCCGTTTGCGTTGACGGGTTGTGGAGAAGGAGATTCAACGACGAACTATACGCGAGCTGTACAGCGACATCGACCTGTTCAAAAAATTGCGAGTAAGTTGTCTAGAGAGAGGCATGTTAGCTGAGGCCTCGGTTCACCCCGAACTGTAGAGCCGCCTAGTAAGTAAGTAAGTCATAGTGTCAAGTCAATCTTTTTCAGTACTGTTTCCCAAATCATCATAGAAAGACTCCCACCCCAAAAATGCCCCCCCCCCCCCCCCCCCCTGGGTCCATCAAGACGCTGGCTACCACACATATACAGCGCGTATAACAATGGCTTTATTGGAGAAATAAATTTAGTGTAATTTCGTGTTTCGGAGGATTTGGAAGCAACCACCCATTATGGGTTGGGAGTTGGGTATGTTTGCCTGCAAACCAAAACCCCATTTCAAATGCCCGTTTCTAAAAGCCTGTATTTCAAAAGCCCGGAAAACAAAAGACAGTAATTGAGTGGATGGCATGCTGTCCCTCTGCATTTGGAATGAGTGCAAGCCCGTAAAAAATACGACCTATTTTGAAAGTGTTCATTTACGGGCTTCTGTGGACTCTTTCTTAAGTGCCTTATAAGATTTTTGAGTGAAAGTTTAGTGAGGCTTGTTGAGCTATCAAAGCATGTTTTTGTATTGAGTGCAATAGATTGGCAATTTTGAGTTAGGTGCGCCTATATGGTTGGAAGTAGAGACCGCGGAACGATAAGTTTGGCCGTAAAACTTTAGCCCGTATTCTATGAATACTATAGACTAAGAAACTGCGTACCGCTTTTTAATTTAAAATATATTGCTTTTATAAAGCTTTAATTTAGAGATAAGGTTTAACGGACACATGCATCAGGTATTGTAAGGACCTAGATGTCACATTGGATACTCCTATCTACTCTATCAATGCCAATCAATAGCTCGGTGCTAAATGAAAGACGAGCGATAAAACAAAAAAAAACCTGATTAAGAGCCATAAATTTGATTTCACAATTAGTCTAGGTTTGGCATCGCTCAAGCACCTCGGAATGTACTTCTTCGTAAATTTAGAGGAGGTTAGGTTCTTAACATAAATTCAACCCATTTTAATGTTCTGTAAGGTAATTGTGTGTTGGGCGAATTAGTTGAGGTTCTGACCGTGAATGTGACATAATGGACAACGATTGGCTCGCTGAGGTGCCAAGACTTATCTGATGAACTCAAAACTCTTTTAATTATAAGTTTAGCATTATTCATTTTTATCCAGAGCACGTTATTTCAATTTTACTTTTGTTTATTAAAAATTAAAAATTGCCCAAAACTATAGTAGGTACCTAGTATATTCAAAGTAAAACTTGGTTAAAACAGACCCGAACAGTCTTCGTTTCTCGAACAAGTAAAAGTGATATTTTCTGCGGAAAATGCATTACAGGTACTTTTATATTGAGAGGGATTGGTGGTAACGCAGATCTTACTTACTTACTTACTTAGATGGGGCTACAGTCCGAGGTGGACCTGGGCCTCAACCAGTAAGCCTCTCCAGTTAGCGCGATATTTGCTTAACTGCCTCCAGTTGCGCACTCCAAGTTGGTTAAGGTCCCCTTCCACTTGCGCGCTCCACCTAAGGCGAGGTATTTCTCTACTGGGTTATTCGTCCGACTACATGTCCAGACTGATGCATACTTTAAATGACTGCGGACTTTCGCCTACTTATTGTAGGAGCTTGCCGACTGTATAGAAATCATTAAAATCGGCCCAGCGGTTATCGAGTTATAACGTCATCAAATTTCACCCCATAGATGTTTTTTGTATGGGAGATGCCACGCCCCTTTGTCCAATTTTGACCAATTTTCACGGAAATACTACTGGGCTAATACCTACGATTATCTGTAAATTTGAACTCAATCGATTCGGTGGTGTTCGAGAAATAAGATTTTAAATGTTTTATTTGTAGGAAACCTGTCACCAGGTACGATACGCATACTATTTTTGTACAAAAAAAAAATATTTACCTAACGGGAACTAAAATGGTAGAGTGACGGATTCAGACGGTTAGCACGTTATAAAATACAGCCGCTCCGGTGGGTGAGGTGGTTCTTTGCCTGACAAACTCTATGGGTAAAATTCAATAGGTATAAGAAAATAAGACTTTTATAAATTGTCCGATGAAAAACCCCTATCAAAAAAGAAAAAATTTCCAAAATCAAAAACAATCAGCCTTATTGTGAGTTTCGCCCGAACAATATGCCATCCGAAAAAGTTGACATTTCATTTTTCGCTTATCATGAGTTCCGGGCGAAAAATTGTTGATGTTCGAAAAAATTTCCCTTATTGGCAGCACTGTTTCGGGCGGAATTATACTGCTATTTTCCACATACATTTTCCATTTTTTTTTTAGAGGCGAACAAGATAGAACATCAAGCATCACCATAAGTTATCTATTTATTTACTGTAGGCTAACAAATTGGAAATTTAAAAATTTTTTTTTATTTCAGGAGCAAAACAATCAACAAAAGGCAAAGCGATTTACTGCTCAACAAAATTATGGAAAAACCAGACATCGCAAGGGGATTCATCAAGGAGAATAAAGAAAAGGTAGCCGAGTTTTGGAAGCAGCTCACTTTTAAACTCAACAGCGCAGGACCACCAAACAAGAGCGAGTTTGAGTAGAAAAAGGTAAGAATAAAAACATATTCGTACTTCTGAAAAATATATTAGGTATGTATGTAGGTTTGGACCGATCAAAAACGTTACGTACGCAAAAAGGCTGCTACAAATAAGATGCACGAAAGGGGACAAAGAGGTGGACCGAACAAAACTCAAAAATTCTCCCCTACTGAAGAGGCAATTTTCCAGCTTGTTGGAATGAAGGAAGCAGTTGAGGGCGTCGGAATATCCAATTCCTTCGGACTGCCTCCTTCTGAGAAGAAAAGGAGAACAGACAGGGAATGGGAAAATGAAACCGTGGTGGAGGCTGAAGAATAAGAGGAAGAAGTTGCATTTAATTTAGATTCTGCTCGTCCTCAAATCGGCGCCGCGTCATGCAACAACGGCGACCAACCAACTTCCTCCGTAGCACAAAAAAAAAAACGATGGTAAACAGCCTACGAAGGAACCCATCATGGAGCAGCTGGAAACACAAAAGGAACTTTGTGTCAAAGTCGGCGAAGCTCTCTCCATAATGAAAGAGCATAATCAGGAAATGCAGAGCAGTGTCCGGAGGGTCTACCGATCATTGGATCGCCTAAATAATCAAAATAAGGAGCAGCTTAAAGAGCAAAAGCGGCACAATGCTGAAATGGAGAAGTTCAGGAAGATCGAAATAGAAAGTTTGATTGAAAAAAACCGTAGATTAATGGAGCTGGAAGAGCTTAAAGTGAATATTTTACAAGAAAAATGAAGTTATATTTGAATATTTTGTTTTTTGTTTTGTTAATTGAATTCTTTTGTTTTATGCTTGTTCTTGTTTATTTTTTTTCTTTTAGTTTAGTTTATTTGCTTTATTTTATTTAATTGATCAATGACTGAATTGAAACCAAATGTGATTAAAAGATATGCTAAATTAAGATAAATATGTCTTATTGGAATGTTGGCTTATCAAATTTAAAGAGTACTGGCAATGCTAGAGCGAATGCGCTGTCCTGCAGTTAAATAAATAGAACCTGATAGTGAAGTTTCTAATTTTTCAACTACGTTAATTTCAATACGACTGCTGAAGTCGTAGACTCGTAGTATTCGACAAATCAAAATCACTTTCATAGAAAATATTGTGCAGCGCTGCACAAACATTGATGATTTTGGGTGCGCGTAATACAGCTCTCTTACACTCAATAGACACCTCCATCCATGCCTCCATCTATTTTTAAAAACGCCGTTGGTTCTCTCAATAATATTTCGGCAACGTGGATGAACTCCATTAGAATTGTCTTCAATAGAACCGCGTTCAGGTGTTCTTGTTCTATAAGGCGTTAAAAGCCACGGCTCTAATGGGTAGGGTATCCAGCATCGCCTAAAAAAACCGAATAAACATTTAAATTCAAATAAAATGTTCAATAAATTACCCAACAGCCAAACGTTGGTGCCATCCTGCAGATAGTCTTGCACCGTTTTTAATCTTAGTTCACTCACATTCCATATGAAGGAATCGTAACAAGCTCCGGGGTGCTTAGCATTGAGATTGATGAAACGAATTCTCAATTCATTGTCACATACCTGTATAAGTACCTATAGGCAATTGTTTAATCATCAAGTAGTGATAAAAATGTTTTGACTTACCAGCAAAACATTTAAACTGCATTTACCTTTACTGCTACAAAATAAATGTTTATTTGCTGACGGCGAAATAATGTTGACATGCGTTCCATCAATGCACCCTATAACACTTGGCAGCCTGTATTTTGCCTAAAAGTGTTGAGCAATATAGCGTTGTTCGTTCGGTGTTGGCCAAGCTATCCACTGAGGGCAAAGCGCCTGCTAAAAAATATTGAGGACTTCGGATAGCACCAGGCTAAACGATGATTGCGCCAAACCAACTTCATGGTCCTTACCAACAACTTTTTGATATCCACCCTCTGCAAAAAAAACGCAAACAACCTGCTAGTTTCACAATGGGTGCAATCGCAATTTTTTGTTTCGACAGGGGCAAGGCGTTGGTAAGCACATCCAGCAAATGTTTAAACGCTGGTTTATTTATTCTATAATATTGATGAAATCTAAAAAAAAAATAGCATAATATAAATAAAAAATAAAAGAAACATAAAAAATTCAAGAAACGACTGATTCTTACAATGGTTCGCGCAACTCCAAAGAATTGGATGTATCTCAGGTGCATTCGAGTAACTCGTTCCAGATTATTTTGCTCCTCTTCCTCTTGTATTAACAGCCGCAGTGCAATGCTACGCATTTTTCTAATTATGCTTTAAAAATCTTACTACTTCTATTAAAATAATAAAAATTTTTAGACTTTTCTGTATTTTATTTTCCAAGTTGTCAAAACACATATTAGGTGTGTTCGACTGTGTTCGAAATGTCACTGTCGATTCGAAGTTTGTATTCGTTTGGGCGAAACTCGTAATAGCTTTTAAAATTTCGGGCGGACAGAATTTCGCCAGGTGAAAAATTTTACGGGCGAAACTCACAATAAGGCTGAATGTTTATTTTATTTTTTTCAGAATTAAATAGGTACATAGGTAATTTAAAGTTTTTGTAATATATTAATAAGTGAGTTAAATTTCGGATGGCTTTTATCGTAGTTCGTTTGTAGATATGTAACTTGAAAAAGTAGGTTTTGAATAAAAGTCCAAACCAAACTTGACGAAATGGGATATTGCAAATTAAACAAATTAAAAATCTTAAAACAAATATCGATGGCTGAAATTATACAGTTTTGTTTATATTTGATGCCATTGAAAAATACGACGATGTCCTTCGGTTCCGAAATTGTTCCGGTTATTATAATCAGTGGTTGAATGGGATTTTTTTTCTTTTTGCCTGCGGAGCATCTCTTCCTCACATGCCGTTACGGTTGATCAAACTAGGATGAAGCTTGCCTGCGAGTCGCGAATGGAAAAGTGTGTATGAGTTTTATTTGTTCCGCTGCTAACTACTAATTTAGCAGTCGGCACAAGTAGAGCATGCATCAAATAAAAAATTCCACAAGAGCGACCATCTGAAACAAAATAAAATATTTTTAAACCATTAGTATTGCAAATATGTATTTCATTTGTATAAGCTTTTTGTAAAACTACTCAATAACTAGGTTTAGGTAATTTTTACAAAAACAATTTGTAAGGCAAAGTTTAAGAATATTTTGTTTGGCCTTAAATGTTTATAATTTACGTTGTTATATTTCCGTCCTATCGGCCCCTTTCTTGGCAATCTCTGGTGTTCCGCAGTCATTTGGGTCCCCTTCACTTCATCCTTACTATAAACGATCTTGAAAATGTCATTAAACACTACTCCCTTTCTCTATACGCCGACGATACCAAATTCTTCAAACTCGTTTCTTCACCTCAAGACTCCCCTCTTCTGCAACAAGACCTTGATCGGTTTTCAACCTGGTGCCTTAAAATGAGTGCCAACTCATCACTCGACTTCGTTAAACGTTGGTTCTGCAACGCCCACGAGACTAAACACTAAATCACTCTACAACACCACTTTTGTTCGCCCCCTCGCGAATATCTAGCGATATTTTTAACTTACAGCCCAATCAGAAATTTGGAATAATACTCAGAGAACAGATTTTTCGTCATTTTCTTTTGACGGTGGGTGTTTAATATAGTATAAGAGATGATTAGGCGCTTAATTGGATTTTTTGACATTAATATAGCAATTAGCATTGAGCCTTACTTTCAGTTATTTATTGTGCTTATCCTTTATTTCGCTTAGTAGTATGCGGCTAGTTGGATCCTTTATCTGGTCATCAAAGAGAGGTACAATTTTTTTTTTTGAAAATTCATCGTAGCTTAAAATAAAGCTCTCAGCATAATGTTTTTAGGGGTATGGTAAAACTCGCGGAATTTTTCTTGCATTTTGTTATTTTGCTGCGATCATTTCGCATATCAACAACTCGCATTTTGTTGTTTCCATTTAATTCCATTTAACCTTGTAATTATTTGACCATCTGTGCTCAACAATGAGTCAGGAAAGGTTATCTGGCCTGGCATTGTTGTCGATTGAAGCTGACATAGCACGACTCCTGTCATATGATGACGTCATTAAGGACTTCGCTATGAGGAAAGCCCGTAAACGGAGAGTAAGGCGGCTCTCAGATTGAGGCAACAAGCAGTAAGCAACTAAGCAACTAACAACTATCAATAAGCAATGCACAATTTTGTTTTAACCTATTTTCACATCGAAGCAAAAAGATTGCCTGAAATTTCCACCTTCAACGAATTTTGTGTTGAAAACAGGATCGTCCGCCATATTTTCCAAAACTTTGTAGAACGTAGTAAGCGCAAAAGTGTGAGTAATCACAAATATTGCTACTAGGAAGCTTGCTGCTTTTCAATATGCGCTGTGTATCGCTAGCGATAATTATTGCCGCAATCTGCAAAATTGTTCGTAAATGCGAAATTGAGTTGATTTGATGTGAGACCTCTGATTCAATTCAAAGTAAATTAACTGTGAGCGATAATATTGCCAGTTGTTGCTTATTGATTGTTGCCTCAATGTGAGAGCCGACTAAATCTTTAAGTAAATATAGTAGTCCTATTTTGTTTATGTTTACTGGTGTTTTATGTTTGTTATATGTATTATTTTGGCAAATATATTTGTTTTGTTTGCCTAAAGTTAATATTATATTTTTAATTCTAACAAGTAAACTAAACAACAATTTAGATATCCGAAAAATCAGTATATTTTTCGACGGCGCAAATATAGAAGCTCGCACAGGGCGCATAAAAGCCTAGTTACGGCACTGAACATAAGATATTTAACATAATATTATCTCGCTATAACTTACTTTCATTTAATTTCGCATTGTTTTATATCGCGTTTCATTGTTTCGCATTTGCCAAATGAAATAATAACAAACCCTTTTAAGATTCTTAATTTTTAACTTTTTTTAATTTGTCTTTACAAAAGCTCCATAAAAATAGTAATATGCGAGGGGGCATGCTAAAAAGAAGAGCAAAAAATAGAAATGCTAAAAAATGTGAGTTAATCTTTCAGCGAGATGAATGCAAGTCGAAATGGCACTTTGCCACATGACTTTTGGAAAATAGTTTAAATATATTTAAACCGTCCAGAGATAACGGTTTGCGAATTAACAGGCACCCTGTTGTTAGCTCTGGTGATTTAGGCAAGTTGAAGAGCCTTACCAATTTAAAGCCCATAGGGTTCTTCTATTGCTTCCACTTAGCCAATATATCCGCTGTAGACTTCGAATTGATAACTTCAGCAAGTCTGAAGTTCTTTGAGGCCGCCCAATGTCTCTCCATTTCTGCCCAGGCACAGTTGGCCCTAATAATTTCCTTAATGCTTGAGGAAATATCTGTTTCTGCGGGATCTAAATTAAACGCATGTAAAAACAAATTATTGGTTTGAATGTAATAGCTCCTACCAAGGTTAAAGATTCGTTTATCCTGAGTTACTGAAAATTGTGCTAAGTAAGTCCTTTTTGCTATAATACCACTCTTTAAGCAACCGAGTGGCATTATAATATTTATCGTAAATCTTTCCCTATGGCTTTTTCCCGGCTTTTTTTGTATAATAATATCCCTAAAAATATTTTCATGTATTTCTTCTTGCTAGTTTTGATCTTAATTGTTCTAATTATATGCGGTCAATCGGTCATTAACAAATTGATTCAAATTCTTAAAGACAATTTATTATTAATAATATTTGACAACAGACTTTTTTTTCCGAAGGGCTAGTTTCAAAGGTTTCGGATAAAGTTTCGGATAGTTAAGCGACACTTAACGCTATCACCAGATAAAGGTTGCGATATTTTTTTCGATTTCATCGTTAAAGTCTATTTAGTCGTCTCTCACATTGAGGCAAGAGGCAACATTCAATAAGCAACTGTCAATAGGAAACACGCAATATTATCAAAATAAATAAATAAATAACTAGGACAGGCGGTAGACTCCCGAGCAGTGCTGCCAGATATTTTCACCAGAAATCGTAATTACTAGCTTTCAAAATCGTGGAAATACGATTTTGTTGGAAATAAAATAAAAAAACAAAACAAAAACTCAGAATAGCGTTATTATATTTCAATTCATTACAACATAAATTATTTTGGATAACATGAACATTTTTCGAAACATAACATTTTTTATCTATTAAAAAAGAAAAAAACTTATAGGTTTGTATGCATGTTAGTGGATGTTCTGCCTACGGAGCAATTTTTGCTGGCCTACACTGAATACTTCATAATTAATACGAATAGCGTTATATGCGTTCTTGACTTATGTAGGTCGCACATAAACACAAAACGTCTATTATAAGAATAATTTGGAAAAGTAGATTATAATTAATCAAATAAAAAAAAAAGTTTCTCTTAAGCAAACGCCTTTTCTCTGATCTAATACGTGTATAGGTCTATACAGAACAAAGCAAACACACTTAATTACAGCGGCTTTGGATGACATTGAAGAACGCCCACACGAAGTTATTTATAAGAGGATGGTCCTTGAAATCGCTCATATCATTTGCCCTTATTTATTTTGCTTATGTTTAGTTTAATCCATTCAGAATGTCAAAAGTCAATATTCATCCTGTCGTCCATCATCTGTCCTGTCAAGAATGTCGACAAATTTTTAATGCGAATCTTCGTTTATATGTACCTACTTGTTAGTCACATGTTTGACTTGTCATTATCCTGTGGGTTTGGCGACATAGACAAATCTATGTTCTTTGGTCTTGTTGTTCCTTGTTTCTCTTTTTTTTCCATGTAATTTTGGTCTTTCTGAGAATTTTTTTTTGCACCGTGCCAGGCCCACATGATACTTCGTCATTGGAATATGTATTTTTTTGCGCTGCTTTTTCTATTTGACGACTTGAGGATGTTGTTTGCCTCCCTTGGAATGACAAATTGCACAAATTCACTAATTCGCTGTAATGTCAGCGTATTTTTTTTTCTTCTTTGCTCTCGTATATCTATACGTAATGGATGACACGATAGAAACTCGAGCTAAGACGAGGAGACAAATATGAACCTATTAAGTGTATTAACAGGGGAAGTCATATATTTTGATAGATGCGAGAAAATTCGCTGTAGGGTAGGTATTATGATAGATTTGAGAAGTTAAGAGGCTGTTAAACGCACGTCAGGTGCTAGTTAGCTGAAAGTTGATACATAGGATGGAGGATGTTATGTAATAAAATCGGTTAGATTTGACAGCACGTAATTTGAGCGACTGAGAAGTTGTGTATAGGTATATAAAATTGCAAACAGGGGGAAATTACAGATTTAGAAAGCTGACTAGTTAAGCACTTAAATTGTTGCAAGGTGTATATGTATACGTTTGGAAATATGTCTTCAGGAGGTGGAAGGTTGTTTGTCCTTTAAGAAAGTTTCGATAAGTGAACTATAACGTTCTGTGCAATAATTGTCAAGGCCATGGTAGTAAGATATCAGATTTATTGTCAGCTGTCTGAAATATTGAAGAAAAATTTCAAGAAAATATACGTTAGAATAGCCAGAAGTCATCAGCGACTATAATACAATTCGAATGTGTCTGGTAGTCCATAATAAGTGATGTGTAGCCCTAAAAGTTCGTTGATGAATCTTCTCCTCGATCCTTGACTTCTCCTCGACTTCCACTCAAAGCACTCTAAGGGGCTTTTGACAAGGTCCGTGATTCAGATTTTCCTCAATAAATAGGATGATTAAAGCTTTCGTATATTATTTTCGTTCTATGAGAGGCGGATTTACTTTTTACACTTGTACATAATCGTGTCCATTTTTGGCATTCTGACGTCAATATGACGGCCGATTTTGTCTTAAAGCTGTGCGTAGTAGCCTAATTGGGCAAGGATGACTTTTCGCTTGACTTCTATACCGCCTCCTTTTCAAAACTTGCAAGCGCGTCAATGACAGCGTTCACCTATTATTGTCAATATCATCAGCATCACTATGTGTAGTGCATTTAGGTACATATAGTTGAACGGACTTTCGAACAATTTTTGTTACGTGAATTTTATACAATTGCCTCAAGAATAATGTTACATGATAGCGCGTCAGTTTGCCTCAAATAGTTTTCGACATTAAATGTGCTTCCGGGCACACAATGTTGAGGTTCCATTCATTGGGAACACATACGTTCGATCAAAATTTGCTAATCTGTTAGTGGAAGTGCATGGTTCTTACTAAGTCATGTCCCTCTGGCTGGTTGGATTTAAGTTTGAATATCGTTCGCTATCCTTACTTCGTTTTGGTAGGATAGCCCTCACATGGACGGAAATTTAAATGCACTTACATGGACAGTATATCTACCCAGGTGGATAAATAAAGTCTCACGCATTCTGTGTGAGTTTTTATTTTTTGATTGTTTGATTGTGCATATTTTCAAGATAACACCTTTACTTTCAAGCAGAGCGCTCCCATATTTGTATGCCACATACAATATACTTTAGTTTACTTTTAAGCTCTACTTGGTACACACATGCATTTTTGTATCGACATTTTGCATGCAAATTCAACTAATTTCTACCTGGGTAGATACTGTCCATGTAAGACAAAAAAAAAAAACTTAAAAAAATGTAAGAAAGGACATTCTCACAGCACGTTTTTTTAAATTATCTTCAATAAAACAATAATTTAGTCATTGATTCGAAACTGCATTAAAATCTAAAAAGAAACCAAAGAGATATTTAGAGATAAAAATCCAAATATCTACCCGGGTAGATACTGTCCTTGTGAGGGTTAAACGTCCAGGTTAATAAAGTTTATTGGGAATCGTGGCTGGCAATGATGACATTTCGCCCGCAGCAAAGTCCATTATTCTGCGAGTCCGTTACCGGATGTGTTACTGTGGACATTCCGACTGTAGAGTCAAAAATTACTACCTTTCCGATTCTGGTATTAAAGTCGCCTACAGCACTTATCGTACATGTTCTTGAGAAGATCTCTCTCTAGACAGCGTCATCACTTCACTTTGTGGGTTCAGATCTGCGTGATGTTTTAAAATATAGCCCAGATGCGGACTGAGCTGCTAAGTGATTGTAGTAAGATAGCTTATGGTGGGCTTCTGAGAGTCCAATTAACGCAGAAGCCCGCAACTTTCCAGTTGCCGAAATCAATTCGCACGACAGGATAATAGCACCCAAGAAAGTGCGCATTGCATGCTACAGCTGTTCTGAATAGTCTATTGCCCAAAAGATAAAATCTCTTCAATATAGATATTTTTCAATCAAATATTTTTTTTGATTTCGGACCTCTCAGACTTGATTACTCTATATCTATACCATTATAATAATTCCAAGGAGAAGCTATTTTCTTAATGCGCAATGGTGCAGAATCGCTGCACTATTCGTGTTTCATTATGGTCAGTTCGGGGGCCAAATACACGCTATAAACACTTCGCCATTTGAAGTGGACATCTAATCTCAAAAAAATAACGGGAGACCACAGACTACCTGGAAACCATGACGCATTACAAGTCAAGCTAAATCTACGATTACAATTGTCACGAACCGTGTTATTTCGCGACATGCTTTTTGTGGTCATTCTGTCCAATTGTCTTATGGGAGTGAAAGATACCACGTGCATGTCAAAGATTTACCACATCCCAACGCGTTATACTTTATGAGTGTCTACAGTCGTAATTGATACGTTTTCTTTGTTGTTGTTACTGCAGTTCGTGCGAATGAAATCTCGATTTTGGTTGTGCCGTGAAAAAGAGTGTATTTATAGTTAATAAAATGTGTATAGTTTAATAAACTAAAAAAAAATCAGCGATAGGAATAAGAATAGCTGCGACCAACTTCCATGCTAATGTTGTGTACTTTCTATCCATAAAGTAAAGGGTTTTTCAATAGGGACGCTACAAAGGTAGAGCGACAGGGACAGCAAACGACGAAGAATTTCTTGCAGCTCTTTTGACATTTCTCTCCAGTAAGGTTTGCCATTTCATAATGGAAAGATATATGAGCCAACAACGAGTCGAAATTATTAAAATTTACTACCGAAATTCGGAGTCGTTAAGAGCGCTAGGTCCAATTTATGATGAGACTCATTTCTAGCTGAATGGCTTCGTCAATAAACAAAATATGCGGTATTGGTCAGGCAGCAATCCACACGTACTCCATGAGTCATCACTGCATCCCGAAAAAATTACGGTTTGGTGTGGTTTATGGGCCGGCGGCGTCATTGGGCCGTACTTCTTCCGTGATGATCAAGACCGGCACGTTACTGTGAATGGGAATCGCTACCTTTCAATGATAACTACGCTGACCATACGTCCTTTATTTAAAAGAACAGTCCTTTCTTTTTTACTTCTGTCCTATATTTTTTTCTTTTTAATAAAGAACGGATTTTGTCCTTTATTTTTGAAACTGTCCTTTAAAACACTGACAAAAAATTGTATAGTATTAATTTTTGGGCAATTGAACTTACGAAGTATCGAAACATAAACTAAAATTTGACGAAACTCATGTGAACATTTTGCCAATAGAATTCTACATTTTCAGAAGTAGAAAAACTGAGAGATGGTCTCTTCGATGAAATATCGTATACCTATGTATTTGTCCTGACTTATTGTACATCAACGCCCAGCCCAAACGGTAAGAGTTAGGAAATACATAATTTTGAAACAAATTTAATTGTAGGTATGGCCTTCAAACGGGGGAAAACTCGATTTAAAACAATAATAATAATATAGTTTTCCTCATTTTGGAAATTTTGTCTGGGCCCGAGTTATTAGGGACGGGAAAAGGAGGATTCAGTTTGCATTAGGAACATTTTTGTTCGCCCTATATCCTATCAAGCGCGTAGCAAAACACACTTTTGTAACGGGGACTGGGACGAAGCCACGGATAAACGCCAGCTTGTAAATAAAACAGCGACATCTATCATATTTTATCAAATATTCGCACCTATTTAACAATTTGACACCAAACTCGTTTAGTAAAGTAAAGTAACCAACATCGTAGAGGCGTTGTAAGCCGGTTCTCACATTGAGCGATAATCAATAAGCAACTGGCAATAGGAAACATGCAATATTATAGCTCACAATTATTTTACTTTTAATTAAATGGCCACATTTTTTTCTTCTACAAATAAATAATATTTTTCAGAAAAAAAAATTGGAAAAGTCGGCAAAAATCGACAAAACGTCGGAAATTTAAGAGAAAATAAATAGAAATCATCAGAAAATCAGATATTGAAAACGTCTGAAACTATTTTAAAAACGTCTGAAAATAAAAATAGTAATCGTCTGAAATATATAAAAATCGTATCCGCGGTGCGATCGTAAATATAGAAGCCTAATGAAAACGTTATCATAAGTTTGAGTAAAAGGATGAATTTTGAGAATCAGCGCGCCTTGCGGTCTTTAATTGTTTAAAATATAATAATGCTGACGATTTATTCAGATTTTCAGATGAAATTTCAAATTTTTCAGACGAATAATTAAAAAAAGCTGACAAAAACTAGCAGATGAATATGAACAAATTAGAAGATGAAAATGATATCTTTTCAGACGAAAATGTTTTAACCTTAATTAAATTAGAGGTCTCACATCAAAGCAAGTCAATATTGGTCAAACGAAAATCGTTGCTGATTGTGGTCCGACAATATTTATCGCAGGCGATACACAACGCATATTGAAAGACAACAAATATTGCTTCGTAGAAATTTCTGGCAATACCTACTGTTGCTTCTGGAAGAGAGTAGGTTAAAATTAAGTTGCGTATTGCTTATTGAGAGTTGCTAGTTACTTAGTTGGTTATTGCTTGTTGCCTCAATGTGAGAGCCGCCTAAGGAAATCTGATATATACGGCTGTAAGTGAATGTCAATCGAGTACATTTTTGTTTGTATAAAACTATTATTAATGTTAATGTCTTATTATTGTTTTTTTATTTTCGTTTGTAAGCACAAAAATTATTGTCCTTTATTTTCCTTCGACAAATATGGTCACCGTAATGATAACCGAATATTTTTGGATGATATGGACTTGGAGAACAGGTGGTTCCAACAGGACGGCGCCACAAGCCACACAGCGAATGTCACAATCAATTTATTGGAAACCAAGTTTGGAGAACGTGTTATCTCACGAAATGGACATAAATTCCTTACATAATGGCATCGAACGTACTTTCACAGCAATAAAGAATTTCATTGATATCCAAAACCGTTCCTGTTTTATTTTAAAAAAATGTTGTAGCGCTCTTATTGAAAAACCCGTCCATCGTGTCAATTATGTCACCGTAGCATGGTGAAAGGTTATTCAGCGTCGACCATTGTTAACAGGCCGAAACAGAATGACACCCGCATGACTGCACGATTGACACTGTGTATTAGGCTGTCAATCAGCATATGCTCACGAATAACACTTACATGATGACCTAATGAGTACATTTCCTTGATGTCAGCATGTCAATAATAGACAGATTTCGTGGCATGTGTAATCGTAGCTTAAAACATGTATACCAGTTCTGGTTAAAGTCTGCAAAATTCTTTTATCCATTTGTTTTAAAAATTTCTGTGGACGGTCATTATTTTCAATAATTTGCACATCATTTTCGAAAAGCAACATTTTTCTAAAGGACAGAGAGAAAATTTAAAATTAATGTCACGTCCTTTTAACGTGTCATTTGCAATTGAATCATTTCCCCATTAATTCCGAAATCATCTCAATTTACAATTCTCTTCCCCTTTTACCAACAGGCAGATCACCAGAAGATTGAACCTTTAGCGCAGCGTATCGACTTTTCGAAAACAAAAGCCCTTTTGTCTCAGCACACTTCACTGTCATTTTTGTCTATAGTATAACTGGTACATTTTGCCTTCTTCCATGATGTTGCGTCGCTGTTTGACTCGCCAACAGCACTTCCTTTCATCATGACCATCACCGGTCATAATCTCCTTCAGCATTCTGCCAGCCAGCCATGGTGGTTTCCCTACAACCCGGACCCGACCCACTTTGAGCACTATAGCATTAGTGCCACCATGTTTAAGGCGGCGAGCGAAATTGCTCACTGAAGGGTTTTATGTGAATTAATGAAATTTGTATGCGCTTTGTTCGCGACGATGTTCATTCGTTGTATTTAATTAAAATATAACCACTTAAGAAACACAAAGAAATTTATGATTTTGCGAGATATAGCCATTTTCATGAAATAGGTAGATACCTATGCTAAAGAAAATTTCTACCCCTACTAGGTATACAATAAAACTTCCTAATTAGTCAGGTGGGGTTCGATGTGATGACTGAAGGATAGTTGGAAAAGTTTTTCTCTCTGGCCAAAGTTTTGAATGTGCACTACTTTGACGTTAATTAGCGAGAATTATTAGCCGTTGCTCTTTTTATCTTCTTCGGCATTTTAACGATTCTGAGCCCTTTGATGGAGTGAAAGAAATATAGCCTTCTATGCAAATAAAGGAGAAGTATACATGTAGGTATAACGACTGAGGCTAGCCATAAATCAAAGAATATTAGTCAGTTGTTAATGGGTATAGCTGGTTTAACCCATAGACAACTTTTGAATATGTATACTCTGTACTGTGATATTGCCGAGAGTGTTGGGACTTTGGAGCACACTGCCAGAATTCATTCGTTTATAACTTTGTCTTATATTTGCATGATTCAAAATTTCAAACTAAATCCTGCTGTTGCACACTTAAGTCCTTGTGGACCCATTGTGATGCCCTTTTAAATGGAGGTTAACCATTGATGTTGGGATGGTTAGCCTCTGGTCCTTCTTCTCGTGATTACTCGACGCCGTCCAGCCATCCCGATATCCTCAAAAACCTGTAAAGATCAGAAAGTGAGACATCAGAAAGTTCGTGTAGTAATGACTTCCAAGTGTTCTGTTCCTCAAGTGACAGAAATTTGGGGAGTGACAGAGGAAGTGAGGTGTGTATTCATGAACCTCTTCGTCTCCGTGGCCACTAAATATATCGTCATCTTTGAGATTTAGTTTCATTGTATTGTTTCCTAGGAAGTTATGACCCGTTTGAGCCCCAACCATTTTAGACAGCGATGGCCTGTCAAATTGTAAAAGTTTGATGGTCCAGCCACTATCGTATTTTGGCCAAAGCTTCCGTGATACTTGCCAGTTAGTCAGTCCTTTCCGCACCTGTTGTTGGTTTTCAAGCGAATCGTATTCTCCACTCTCCCTCTCTGAGATTACGGAGTTGTGACTTGATCCACTGTAGTGCTCGATCATAATCCATTGCGGACCATTTCTCGGCAGTTCATCGGCCCTCTCATTGCCGGCTTTGTCACTGTGATCAGGGACTCAGCAGAGGACAGTGGTGTTCTGCGAGCAAAGAACATTTAGTTCTTCGCGGCAGCAATGAATTAACTTGGATTTTATTTCAGTAGCAGAAACTGCTTTAATAGCCGCCTGGCTGTCAATGAAAATGGTAATATAATTTCTTGGGCTGGCCCCGCGATTGCCCGAACCTCTGCTTGGAAGACACTGCTGCTCTCAGACAGCCTCATTGAGCAGTTTATTGTGTATATTTAATCCCTCTTGGAATATACCGTCACCGGTTCCACAGTCCATCTTCGATCCATCTGTGAAGATGGATATCGATTTCCTTTTCGTGCGCTCATTTGTGTTCCATTTATTTCTACTCGGAAAAGAGCAGAAGAATGGTCTATAAAAGTTTAGATGCGAAATGTATTTCCCTAGATTCTGTGCGTGACCAAAATTGCACGGGTTTCAAGTACTAGTTTAACTAATCATGAAGGCAATTTTGGTACCAGATTCCTCCATTTATACATAGGCCTAGAGTAGTCAGGTTAAGAATTGCCTCTAGTTCAGCCGTAGCTGCTGCCGCTAGTCTTTGTATGTGTGTCATTGAGTTAAGATTGGTCGCTTTGCTACCAGACTCCGCTATCAATGTGAGTATACTGAATCTACAAAAAGTAGTGTCGCCCGACGAAATCTATGCAAACAACAGAAATGATGAACAGAGTTCTATGCGAAGCATACAAAAGGGCATGTTCTCTACGGACAATATAGAATAAGAAGTCTCCACCATGGTAGACAAAAGATCTCTTCAAAATCGGAAGGAGAACCAGAGCTCTTTTTAATTTGGCTAAGGCCACAAACTCCCAGTCAGACTGGGAACTGAAATTTATACAAAGCTGGCAAATTGAGATTCAAAAAGGCCGTAATTAGTGATAAACGCACTGCCTGGCACGGGTCTACCCCGATATGTAGTAAAATATAATACAGAAAACAATAATTTAGAAAAAAAAAATATCGAAAAAAAAACCTAGAATGAAAAAATCTCGAATAGCAAAAGTCTAGAAAAAAAATTTCGAAAGCAAAAATCTAGAATTAATAGTAATTTTTGAGACAATGGTAACAATTCGCGCGCGAGGATTTAGGCCCGAAACACAACATGCGATTTCAATCGCGCGTCTGTTTAGTCGCAAAAAATGAAGCACATACATTTCAATATGAATGTGCGCACATAAAATCCAAAATTATGTGCGCGCATTCACATTTTTTTTTGGATGCGCCAATGGATGTGGTTTTTTTTTTTTTTTTTTGGTTGCGCCAATGGATGTGGTAATCTTCTAAAGATGCGGTAGCCCGTGCTACCAACATGCACGATTCGCAAACCCGAATAATCGATGCCAGGAGTGCGCCTGACGTACTAATCCACACCCTATCTCCTTCAACCACTCTCCCCGCGGGACTGCCGTTAGGTATTACTTCGCGGGGCTGGTTAGCAACTCATGCTAAATCCTCCGGGTCCGCCATTTCGGCCCTTCTAAGTCTTTCAAGTCTCCTTAGTTCTTCGTGTACACTCGTTATAAAGGAGCATACCTCCAGCCAGTCATCTTCTGACCTTAACATATGGCTTATTAGACTTTGAGGGTTTGGTAAGTTCGCTCTTCCCCCTGCAAAGCGCCTACAATGGAACATTGCGTGCTCCGTATCTTCTTCTTCGTCTGGGCATTCGGGACAGAAAGGCGAGCTATCGTGACCAAATCTGTGAAGGTATTTCCGATAGCCGCCGTGCCCCGATAAGAACTGCGTAAGGTGGTAGTTGCAGTCCCCGTTTGTTCTTTTTGTCCAGACCTCGATAGTGGGGATCAGTTTGTGGGTCCATCTGCCTTTTGCCGTGTTATCCCACCTGGCTTGCCATAGTGCCATCGATGTTTCCCTCTCTTCTAGTTTGACCCTTCCATTAGGGACCTCTTGCCGGTTGGCTGTTTGCCTAAGGTAAATCCTTTGCATCTCGCTGGCAAGAATGTCGATGGGGATCATTCCCGATATAACGCATGCTGCTTCATCCGAGATTGTTCGAAATCCCCTTATTGTTCGTATTGTGCATAGCCTGTATGCTGACGAGAGCTTTCTCCTGGTTTCGTTTGTTTTTAGAGCCCCCGCCCAGACCGGTGCAGCGTATAGAAGTATTGAGCTGACCACTCTGGATAGTAGAATCCTTATTATATATCCAGGTCCACCTATGTTTGGCAGCATTCGGGAAAGAGCTGCTTGCATTTGTGAGGCCTTCCTGCCGGCGTACTGGATGTGTGTTTTAAAGTTTAGCCTGTTGTCGAGCATTACTCCTAGGTACATAAGAGACTCCTTAGACCTGATGGTTTGATTCCCAACCCGGAAATTTGCAAATTCCACAGACTTTCGGCTGGTTATCAAGACAGCCTCAGTCTTGTGGTCAGCTAGTTCTAAGCCGGCGGATTCCAGCCATTTTTTGATTTTGGCAACTGCTTCATCCGTAACGGACTCTATCTCGTGGATGTGTTTGGCCACCGTTACTACGGCGATATCGTCAGCAAAACCGATCACCTTAACCCCTTGAGGCAGCGTTAGTCGCAGGACCCCGTCATACATTATATTCCACAACAGAGGTCCAAGAACGGAGCCTTGTGGTACTCCCGCGGTGACTTTGTAGTACTTAACTCCATTATCAGTCTGATACCTTAACTTTCTATCGGTAAAGTAATTTGCAATTATGTTCCGCAGGTACACCGGCGCTTCCATTTTGGCCAGCGACCTCCTAATGCATGACCAGTTCGCCGAGTTAAAGGCATTTTTAACGTCCAGCGTCACAACCGCGCAGTATTCCTTTGTCCCGCCTCTCCACCTTTTTCCCAGTATTGCTTCAGCTGCTGTGTCTACTACCGCCTTTATGGCATCGACGGTAGAACGCGATTTTCTGAATCCATACTGGTAATTTGACAAAGCTCCTTTATCTTCGGCCACCTCGAGCAGTCTGCCGTATATGACACGTTCTAAGATTTTTCCCGTTGTATCCAGCAAACATATTGGCCGATACGAAGATGGTTCTTCTGGTGGCTTCTTTCCTTTTGGTAGCAAAACCAGGTGTTGAAGTTTCCATGGTTTAGGAAAAACCCCCTCCTCAAGGCACTTTTGCATCGTTGCAATAAAAAGGTCTGGTCTTTTTCGAACAGCTGCTTTGAGTACCATATTAGGGATGCCATCGGGTCCGGGCGCTTTGTTGTCGCCTACATTCCTGCATGCATCGCTTAGTTCCTTCGTGGTGATTGCAGGGATGCGTTCTTGGTTAATCTCCCTTATGATGGTCATTGAAGTAGACGGCCTATGTGGGAATAGGTGCTCTACTATTTTCCTCAGCATTGCCGGGCAGGATATTTGTTGGGACTTACTACCCTTCAGCTTTTTTGTCACAATCCTGTAAGCCATCCCCCAGGGGTTTAGGTCTGCTCCGTCGCATAGTTCCTTAAAACATCTCACCTTGCTGTCCTTAATGGCCTTTTCGAGATCCCGTCTTGCTAGCCTGAAGGTAGCTAATCGTTCCTGGAATTCTGGCCTTCCCCTGGATCGCTGGGATCTGCGTCGGGCCTTAAGACACGTTGCTCTAAGCGTTCTGATTTCGTCGTTCCACCAGTAACAAGGTCCACCCCTTTTACTAGTTGTTCTTCTAGGCATTGCTGCATCGCACGCTGTGGTGATTTGCTGCATCAGTTGTTGGGCCAAGGTCTCCGCTTCTTCACTGCTGTATGTATAATGAGTATTCATCATTTCTTCGAACGCATCTCTGTCGAAGTACGTGTCTTTCCACTTTGGCCCTGTTAGCTTGGGGCGCTGCCTGGGCTTATCCTTGTTCAAGACAAATATGATCGCCTGGTGGTCGCTGTGCGTATATTCTTCGCTAACTCGCCATTTCGTTTTGCGCAGGAGTGAGTTACTCATAAAGGTGATATCTATGATAGACCCCTTGCCCGCTTTCCGGAATGTGTTTTTTGCACCGTTGTTCGCCAAACTTACGTTCAGTATTGCGAATGCTTCAAGGAGAGCTCGTCCCCTTGCATTCGTGGTCCTGCTGCCCCATTCTGTAGCCCATGCGTTGAAATCACCAGCAATAATCATTGGGTGTTTTCCTCGCGCGTCCGCTACAATGTCGTCCAGGAGCTTCACATATTCCCCTTGTGTAAGACTGGGGGGTGCGTAGCAACTGTAGAAGTAGATGCCATTAATCCTAGCGGATGCGAAGTAGTCCGCCGTCCCACCGATTTTTTGTATAGCGTGGATTCCACAGGTCCATATCGCTGCCGTCTTTGATCTATCTTCTGTCCAGCTACAACCATCCAGAGATTTGTAGGGCTCGCTAATTAGGGCAATATCTACTCTTTGTTCCCTTGTCGTTTGTGCCAGCAAATCCTGCGCGGCCGCACAGTGGTTAAGGTTTATTTGGACGACCTTCATCATACTTTATTGGTTAGGGCCTTCTTGAATACCGAACATTGCCCACTGCCAGCCACGTGTCCCGCGTTCTCAGGCTTGTCCTCTTTACACCAGAAGCATAGCGGTTTCTTGGTGCAAATTTTGGCAATGTGCCCTTCTTCCCCGCATCTTCTACACTGTTTGGATCGATCATGAACGCTCTTGCAGTGGCGCGCCGTGTGCCCGAATTCTAAGCACCTAAAGCACTTTGTTAATGTTATCTGCACGCGAATGCGACAATTCACCCAACCAATCTTAATTCTGCGCGATTTTAGCATTTTGTTTGCGCTGTCCACCGGCAACCCGACCGTCGCGATTTGCGTGCCTCCGTAGGCCTTCCTTAAGCTCGATATGTTCGCTTCGCATACCTCTTTCAGCTGGAACTGCGATTTAATGGCCTCACAGATATCGCTCTTGGTGGTGACCTCGTCGATGTCTTTGATTTCTATCGTAGTTCGGTGTGTCAGCGTCCGGACCTCCGCATTAGTGCCGAGAGTTTCGCCGAGCATTCCCTTCAGCTGCTCGGTTTTTTCACCTGACTCCTTTAGCTGGAACAGCAGGTCGCCTTTTTGCGTTCGCCTAATCCTTGTTACGGATTCCCCGAAGGTACCAAGTTTGGGGTCGGCTTTAACTTGCGATAGTATTTGGGCATATGAGAGCTCTCCCTTGGCTGCTATCACAATTGCATCGGGTCGTGTATTCTCCTTTATTGTCCTTGGTTTCTTGGGCTCCTTTTTTTTATTAAGGACTTTTGACCAAGCGTTGTTGTCATCGCTCACTGCCTGGCCGCCCTTCGCGGTTTTGTCAGCCTTCGGGGGTATAGCTTTAGCACCTTTTTCAACTTTGCCATTATTTTGGCTATCCACTTTGCTCCGTGATGCCTTGTTCCTACTAGCCGATGGTGTTTTCTGTCGGCGCTTTGAACTCGGGGTTTCACCGTTGGGTTCCGGTCTTCTTTTTGAGTCCGCGACTACTGTTTTTAGCCATGGTGATGTCTGCGAGGCGTTGTTTTTTCGTATGACCTCTTTGGCTTTATCGTCGTGCATCTCAATTGCAGAGAGCTCGTAGAACGCCTTGATACGTTCAATGGCATCTCTCATTGGCTGGTGAATGGAACGCCTCTTACCGTCGTCTACCATTTCCACCAAAATTTTAATCTGTTCTCCCAGTTTTTGGAAGACAGACAGCTGGGTGGATGGTTGTGGTTCCGAAGTCACGTGTGTCGGTTGTGCCACGCCTTCCTCCGACATCCTCTGAGGCGTTGGCGCCTTTTCTATTGGTGACCTCTGCATCGTCGAACTTCTCTGGAAGGGGTTCACGCAATTATCTCCATTTACTCCTTTGAAATTATTATTATTTGTTGATGTAATCATGTTTGTTGGGTCCCCACTCAGATCCGTTATCAATATTCGAGTGTGTAGTCACCTTTTGATCCCATGGTTATCTATGCAAGCAGTGAGGCCATGCGAGGGTTGACACAAGCCCTTATGGGGTCTTTTGCCAGAGCCAGATCGGTGTTAAACAGGAATGTTACATCTGTACCTACACCACCAACTTAATGGCGACGAAATATTGAGCGTTCTCTGAGGCCTGCCAGGGTTTTAACGGGACGGGGGCGCTTGCAGCATTAGCCTGGAAGCCATTTCAACAGGATTTCACTCCTGCTTACTGAGGTAACAGAATACTACAAGCGTCAGCCCTCAAAGCTATCATTCATATTCGTTTTCCAGTATACCGTAATTAAGACCTTACTGGACTCAGTCTTAATGCAGAAAAAAAAGAAAAATGTACCGGTGTCAAGTGTTCAAGTGAAACGGTAAGGGTGTTAACATAGAACACGGTTGATCAGCCAGGGGCAGATACGTTTCTGTCTCCAAGATTAGATGTTTATATATCCCACGTTGTGGCGGGTACATCTGGGTCTCGCCAATTACATTAGTCTGTATCCATCGCAGCCACCTTGTAAGGTGGGGGGCACTTTGTTGAAGACGGTGCCTATACGTCTTGTCACAGAAAGTTCATAGGGGTTCCTGTGACCTTTTAAGCCACGCCCTCCTTTTCTGTCGCTCTTGGTCGGGGACTGCGTATTGGTTTTTCGCAGCTATAGCCTGCATATCTGCAGGCCGTTCACCATACGCCACATGTGTTCCCACAGTAGCCTATGCCCGACCATCCCATCCGTGTTGCACCGGCCCATCTGCCAAACTCCGAAACATAGTCAAGACTACTTCACGGAGCTTATAGCATGATGTGGTGGTATCTCACCGGGCGACAAGGGGATGGGTCCCTGTCTACCACCTATGCCAATGGATGTGGTAATCTTCTAAAGATGCGGTAGTCCGTGCTACCAACATGCACGATTCACAAACCCGAATAATCGATGCCGGGAGTGCGCCTAAACGTACTAATCCACACCCCACACACTTCAACCACTCTCCCCGCGGGACTGCCGTTAGGTATTACTTCGCGGGGTTGGTTAGCATTCAAGCTAATCGTGTTGTGTCACCTGCTTCTGGTGTTTCAGCGGCCTCTGAGGCTTCTGCTGTGGCTTTTCTTAGCCTTTCTATTCTCCGTAGCTCATTTTGTAGGATGGTTATAAAATTGCATAATTCCGCCCAGTTCTCTTCAGACTGCAACATGTGGTCGATGATGAGTGACGGGCTAGGCAAAGTATTTCTCCATGCCATGAAGCATGGGCAATAAAATACTGCGTGTTCCGTGTCTTCATCTTCATTTACGCATTCAGGGCAAAATGGTGAGCTGTCGTGCCCAAAACGGTGCAGATACTTGCGATAGCCACCGTGGCTTGACAGGAACTGTGTAAGGTTGTAGTTACAGTCTCCATGGTTACGTTCTATCCATTCCTGGATTGTCGGTATAAGTTTGTATGTCCATCTGCCTTTCGTTGTGCTATTCCAACGAGCTTGCCACATAGCTATAGCCTTTTCTTCAGTTTTAATTCTCTTGATTTCACTGGCATCGTATTGGTTTAAAACTCTTTTGTTATATATCCTCAACATTTCATCTGCAAGAATGTCGACGGGAACCATTCCAGCTATTACAAAGGCGGCCTCATCCGATATGGTTCGGAAGCCGCTGATTGTCCGTAGCGCGCAGAGCCTGTATATTGACAATAGTCTCCTTTTGGTCTCCTTCGTCCTCAGTGCTTGCGCCCAGACTGGGGCAGCATACAACAGGACTGATGTAACTACTCTGGAAAGTAGGATCCTTCTTGCGTATCCAGGACCACCAATGTTAGGCATTATGCGCGAGAGAGCTCCCTGCATTTGCGATGCTTTCTTGGTTAAATAGTCCACGTGTGTTTTGAACCGCAATCTATTGTCTAGCATTACTCCAAGGTATTTAACAGCTTCTTTGGACCTGATTATTTGGCTACCAACCTGAAAGTTGGCAAACTCTACAGTTTTTCGGCTGGTTATGAGGACAGCTTCTGTTTTATGATCAGCTAGTTCCAGGCTGGCGGTTGCTAGCCACTCCTTTACCCTGGCAATTGCTTCGTTTGTAACGGATTCAACTGTACGAATCTGTTTACCTACTGTCACAACGGCAATGTCATCGGCGAATCCAATTATCGTCACTCCCTCAGGCAGCGCCAATCGTAAGACTCCGTCGTACATGATATTCCACAATAACGGCCCTAAAACCGATCCCTGTGGAACTCCGGCAGTGACGTTGTAGTATTTATCACCTTCATCTGTATTATATCTCAGCTTTCTGTTGTTGAAGTAGCTCGTCAATATACGTAGCAAGTAGTACGGTGTATCCATCCTAGCGAGGGACCTTCTAATGAAAGACCAGTTCGCCGAGTTAAAAGCATTTTTAACGTCCAAAGTTACTACTGCGCAGTACTCCTTTGTTCCATAGCGCCATCTTTCTCCGTCGATGGCGTGCGCGCATTCACATTGAAATACCTATGTGTGTTTAATTGTTTGCGACTAAACAATCGCGCGATTGAAATCGCATGTGTGTTTCGGGCCTACTCATATGGAAAACTATTTGAATTGCATGTGTATGCAACAACAATTTGATTCACTGTTCCTGCAAGCAAATGAGTCAGCTAAAAAATAATAGGGGCCTATAATCCAACGCGGTTTATAACCATGTCTTACAAGAGTCTGTGTTGAATTTGTCATTCAACTTGTAACTTTGTGTTACAGAAAAGTGTAAAAGATTGTAGAAATTCACATACTTATTCTACAAGTAGGTACTCGTAGCGTTGTGTTATAGGTCCCAGGTGCCTTATTGACGTGCTCTTGTCAAAAAACCGCGTGGCCTGGCTCCGGCACTATAATGTTTACAAACGTTTGGATAAACACCCTTAATGAAACTAATCTGTAAATTTACTTTCTGTTGAATAGCTATAGTTATGGTTTCGAAGGAAAGTGTTTTGTTATGTTATGACTATTTGTTAAAAATTTGCTATTTTCAATAAAGAAGTTGCAAAATATTCATTTTAGACTTGTTTTTATTACTTTCGGAATAAATTTAATGAATTTTACAAATCTCTCTTGTCTTTCGAGATTTTTGTACTTTCTACATTTTGACCCATTCGAGATTTTTGCATTCGAAATTCATTTTCGAGATTTTGACCATTCTAGATTTTAGTCGTTCTACTAGACTAAGGAAAATCTTGTACAAAGAATACGCAGTTCCGGGACATCTCAAGGACACTAATGGAACCTGGGTACAATTCTGCGGAGAGACTCTCAGTCTGCTTCTAGACTCACTTTCCAGGATGCACTATACGAATTAGACAAAAAAGTCTAGATTTGAAAACGTATGAATGAACAATTGCCTAAAAACAATGTTCAATCTTGTTTGTACTGACTGATGAATGTTATGGTAAAGTAGTAAAAATAGTTTGCTACCTCATTTTTATCCCTTTCAGGGCGAATTTTTGATATCCCTTCTTTATGAGCGTCTTTAGTGTTCAGCGAAATATCATGAAAAATGTTAAGCTTTTAGGTCTAGCCGTTTAAGATAAAAAGCTATGTAGGCCTACCTATATGCCATATCTCTACGTTCAACGGTGTGAACTGGAGCGTGTCATGGATATATTTATTTAGGTATATAAATGTAGATTATGCTTTCTTCCAGACGTAACTCCCAGATGAACATTGTGAAATCAAAAACATTTTGTTCGCATAGATTATGTGAAGTGAATGTCCGGTACAGTTTTATGTCCGTCTCGAGTTCTTGGGTATTTACCGGAGTCTAACACCAAATAGATGCATGCCTCTAGGGAAAAATAAGTCCTCTTAGATATTTTATTACCACTCTAGTTTGTGTTTTCAAACAAACTGCTCAACTCCTTCTCCTTCGACAGTAAAAATAAGTTGGTGCGAAATTTAAAACTTTTAAAATATATATCTCGTCTTATCTTGTTCAAAACTAACTTTAATCTCTGAATCCGATTATGAATATGAACCCTCCTTGTTTTGAACAGAAGGTATAGACGTGTAGATACATACGTGGTCATAACATATAAGCACATAAACTTGCCGGAGATGAAAAATATCTTCGGCAATCATTATCAAAACTAAAGTGCCGTACCCAATTGTTGTACTGGTGAATTAATATTAAGCTTAGCATAGCACAACTACACGTTCGTACACTCAATAAAGTCTCGTTATAAAGATACACAAAATACCAGTTTCAGATTATAATTTGAGATATTCAAATTCTGTTTGGTTTAAGTACTAATTCCTTTGACGATGTGTAGGTATAGTGTCGTACCAAACGTACGAATAAATTTGGTTGTGTGCAAATATTTAAACTTCAAACATTGCAGCTTAGTACATCTTCCCTTCGTCGTCGTGTACAAGAAGTACCTACTGTATTTAAAAGAGGCATAGCAGACACACAGACACAACCTTCATTGGTAAGGACTAAGTTTTCATCGAAAAGTTTGATTACATTTCTGATAATACACAAATGGGAGCGGCCGTTGAAAGGTGGCGCATTAAGGTTTTTTTTTTTCTATATTCCATCAAACTCCTTAAGTTACCCCATCTAGAATGAATTAATGTTAAACAAAATACCTATTTTAAATTACAAGCAACCAGACCAGACAGCTGAATATAGGGTCAAGGGATGATGGGGTTATAAAATTCGGTTAGACGCGTTTGAGCGGCAATATTAATGTAATTTTTGGATATTTTCATCTACTAGCATGGAACTTGGAGAGGAAAGATTAATGGAAAAATTTAAGGAAATTGTACATCACTTGTCGGAAGTAGAATTAAGGAAAAAATAATTAAAATGGGATTACGTTTTCGGCTTGGGTATTATTTGTGCGGAAGTAATGCAATTACAATTTTAAGAGATTTTTGTATGTAAGAATATAAAGTTTGTTTTGTTGCTTTAAGAAGAGTATTTAATTAATGCAAATATATTATACATTTAATTTGATTGTTGCTGATAACAGGGTGCTTCATTTGGGAACCCAACCCCTTTAAAAAAAGTGCGGGTTATGGGTACATTTCCTCGCTGAAGAAATGGAACATTACCCGAAACAGTATCTATGAGTTCCTTGAAAATACCTACGACATTAAAATCGTACTAGACGACTAACGCAAACGCTAGAATAGGTAAGAAGAAGGTCTTTGATATAGGACAGTTGGTTAGCACAGCCTATACGCAATACCCCGCAATGACAACGGACACAACGTAATTACAGGTATATGTCAGTCAAATTGTTTGATTGCGATCGACACAAGGATGTCCAAACATTCTGGATGTTCATCCAAACACTTCGAGAGGCCAACATTGAATCGGATCAGAGATTGCCAGAGTCTTCATCGATCGCATATCTTGGTGAATCGCGATTAGTCCTAATCAGATCAGAGCAACAACTAGTTTTGTTGGAGAGTTTTTTATTCACTTCCGCTGTGGCTAGTATCTAAACTGCCATTGATTTGAAAAATGTAAGTATAGCATAATCGACGACATAAAAGAAAAAGACATCGAGTCATGCTGTTTATCTATATAAGGAGGCCCTTTCGTGAATTATGTCTCATAACCAGGAAACGGATTTTGTTGGCCTAAAAAATGGAAAAAAAGTTATTTATGTATTTCTTTGATGGTCTTGAGTCTTTCATTTGAAGAAAAGAACTTTCATGCCGAGTTCGAACGGCTGAATTCAGACGATTTTTCAGGACAGTTATACTCTCGGATGTTTGTCGGAAGTTCGCAAACAACGAGTGCAAGTAATGCTTCGGCGAAATTTTGTTTGAATTATACCTACAGTTAAGAAGAAAGTGCATATGAACTTCAACTTTGACCAAAAAATCCGTTCCCTGCTCATAACTATAGGCAAAAAGAAAACAAGAGCCTTTTCATATAGAGTCCTACGAATTATGCCGAAGTTGCGAAGGAGGAAGTAGAGTTAATTCAGCATCTAGGTCTACATGCGATCTAGGTTCTTCGTTAACACCTCAGAGTTAGATCCTGCATTTCATTTGGACCAGCAGCTGGTACCCAAGCCGGACTGAAAATTAACAAGAGTTGTTGAATTGCTTGCGCATTTGTATAACGGGTTAACTAAAACCGACACCACAACTAGGCCAAGAAACGTTGCTGAACCGAGCGCACTCATGCCACTTACAGACTACAAAAAACCAAGGTATGAATTTGACAAGAAATTTAAAGTCTATATACCGGACTCCGCCTTGTTACGGTAGTAGCATGCCGGTCCCAAGCCCGGATAAAGGAGGAGGGTCAGGGTTTGAGGTAACGGCTAGCATATCCTCAGTAAATCCCATTCACAGGAGCCAGTGGTTAACACTCAAATCTCGCTATGAATGGAGAAACTTACGGATTTGCCTACTCCAGGTGGTAATATAAACAGCCATAATCCATCTGTAGTCTTCTCGACTACGGCCGGGGCACGGATTCTGGAGGCCCCAACTTTCATACCCGAACCCACAAGCGACTCATGCGGCTCTATGTCTGATTCACTCGGCAGATTGAGCATGTGACACGCTGTGGCTCACTGCACTGCCACTGACGGTCAGGCTCGAGATACCTCCATGGTTGAAGGGGCTCCTGAAGAGGCGGGCCTTGAGCTGCGCCTGTCTAAGGGACAGCGGAAGAAGAAAAGGAAGAAGCTGATGGATTTGCAGCGCAAAGATGCTTTATTTGCTGAAGGCGCTAACACTTCTCTCAGCTCTTCGGCGGTGCCTGTGAAAAGGAACAGGTCTCACCAACCCCTTGGATCGGGCACTGCCTCCTCTTCTGCCGACCCGAAAAGCAAGAGGAAGCGGCCCAAGCTCGAAAAGAGAAAAAAACCCCCTCAAGTCCGTGTGTCTGCTCGTGCACCGTCTCCAAATGAAGCCGGTGCTACTACCAGCAATGGAAGTAGTACTGGCGGACGGAAACCGGACGTCGCGATCGCACCTACAGACGAGAGCTCCCATATGCTCTCCAATCGTTGGAGCTGCCCGTGCACTGGTAATAAATGATGCAGGTGCTGAAATCAACTCAGGTTGCATTACCAGCGGACAGAACTTTGTCGTCGCGGATGGCTCTGACGGTCAGAGAGAATATTTTGAACACAGAACAGCTGAGGCGCGAGATAAGAGGCCGTCCTATAAAGATGCCGCTGTCTCCTCTTTGGCAGTTCGTATAGGGAAAGCAGGCAATGACAATAGCATGAGTGATGCAGAGTGCAAACACTGCAAAGCCCATCTTTTAGAGCTTGCCTCGGCAACAAATGCCTGTATCCAGGTTGAGGGCTGTGAGTTCAAGGACGGAACCTTCATGGTGAAGACCTCCTCACAGCAAACCTCGGAATGGGTCAGCAGTATGGTGCCGAAGATCCCTCCTCACGGGACCACAATTTTTGAGGTCTACAAACCACCCAAGCTCACGCGAGCCGTCTGCTGGATCCCTGGGAAACTAGATAAATCGGCAGATGTGCTAAAGCGTTTGCACGCCCAAAATCCTGATCTCGACACAAAAGCCTGGATTGTACGTTCTCACAGACAGAGTAAAAACGCGCCACGATGAAGATGGTAGCTCTCTGGTTGTGGGCATAGACAGGGCTTCTGCCGAGGTTATCAAGTCTAGGTACGACATGCGACCCTATCTGCATCTTGGCAGGATTCTTTTACATTTCAATGCTAAGTGCTGCTAATAGTGGTCGTAACCCAGAGTTTACATCCATTTTGTTGACTCAGATCAATCTACAGCACTGCTAGGCTGCTACCGCTCTTCTAAGTAGGAGACTTGCTGTCAGTAGAACAAAAAACCGCATAACATCTATCGAGGAACCATGGGTGTGGAAAAATCGCATTTGTGGCCTTGGTGAATTAAGCGGTTCTCACCACGTTCTTTACGATAAACTGTCCGAGAGACCTAGGACATGTCTTGTTCTATCGAAATCCCTCACGGCAGTTAAAATCTAACGGTTTTGTGGCCGAGATTTGGTTGCTGCAACTATCACTTACAGTGCAAACGGCAATTGGGAAACCTTTGTCGTTGCATCGGCTTACTTTCCCTATGACTCACTAACTCCTCCACCACCAACGGCAGTTGTTGAGGTCATAGAGTACTGCGAGTCCAAAAAGATTGGTCTTATCCTATGTTGCGACGCTAATGCCCAAAACACTGTTTGGGGCAGCAGCAAATGTAATATACGTGGAGATCGTCTTCTGGACTTCATCCTCTCGTCTGACATCACCATCAACAATGTGGGTTGTCAACCTACTTTTGTTACAGCCAGGAGACAGCAAGTAATCGATATTACTCTGAGATTCTGAGATAGTACGCGGAGACTTTTAGTCTTCTGCTGGAGACTCACTTCCCGGGAAATCAGGTCACTACGCGTTCTTCAGTGGTACTGGCAACGGTGGCCACTACGGAACTGACATACTCCACGCGGCGGCCTAGCTGGTATATTGCATTCAGAGTGATGACGGATGACGCTATCAAATATGCAATTGCATCGTTTGACAGTTTCAAGTCACCTGGTCCGGAAGGAATCTACCCGGCTATGCTGAAACAAGGTTTTAGTCAGCTGATGCCGACGTTTTAACCGCAAGCTTGGCCTTGGTCTACATACCTTCCCTTTGGCGTATGGTTAAAGTCGTGTTCATACCAAAAATCGGTAAGACTGACTATACTCTCACCAAAAGTTTCAGACCCATAAGTCTGTCTTCCTTCCTGCTGAAAAGCTTGGAGAAACTGGTAGAGCTGCACATGCGCAATGCTGCTCTTCGATTGCATCCTCTTTCTGAGATGCAACATGCTTATCAGCGCGGAAAATCCTGTGAAACTGCGCTTCAGAACCTCGCTGGTAGGATCGAAAGTGCTCTTGATCGGAAGGAGAACGCGTTGGGTATTTTCGTCGATATTGAGGGTGCTTTTGATAATGCGACCTTTGATAGCATGTGTAATGCAGCCAGACATCACAGTATAGATGAAACATTGGTGTTGTGGATTTAAGCAATGCTAATGCACAGAACGTTGATTGCCGAAGCGGATTGTGGCAAATGCGTCATGACAGGGGTAAACAGGGGCTGCCCTCAAGGAAGTGTTTTGTCTCCCCTCTTATGGTGCATGGTAGTAGACTCTCTGCTGACGACTCTCAATCTTCCTGGAACCTATACACAAGCCTACGCGGACGATGTCGCCGTTCTGTCTGTCGGTTCAGACCTTGGGACTGTCTGCTCTCTGGCGCAGAGATCCTTGGGTTTGATCGATGATTGGTGCAAAATGAATGGGCTTTCAGTGAATCCTCTTAAAACTACGGTTGTTCTCTTTACGATAAGGAGGAATATCACTGGTCTGTCTCAACTTGTGCTAAAAGGTGTCACTATTCCGATCTCTGATGAAGTCAAATATCTGGGAGTAATCCTCGATAGAAAACTTCGTTGGTCCAAGCTGTCGACTTTCTGGCAGTGCAAAGGCGCTTTTGGGAAGACATGAGGCTTATCTCCTAAAAGGGTCCTTTGTATATATACGACAATGGTAAGACCACTTCTCTCATATGCATCGGTTGTGTGGTGGAACAGGCTTTCGCGGAAACGTGTTATGGCCTCTTTCGCTAAACTCCAAAGAACGGTTTGCCTTGTCTGCACAGGGGACTTCCCTAGCACTCCGGGCTCTGCTCTAGATAGTATGACCCGACCAAAATAAAATAAACATCTTATCATATCGCAAACAAGAGGCTTTGTCAACACTTGAAACGATTTGGCAGCGAACTGATTGGTACTTATCAGTGCGGTTCTAGGACTAAGAGCGCGTCTCGACATTGAGATACTCAAAAAAATTTCTCATCAAATTGTCTAAATTGGGTAGGACATATAGAGCAGAAGCAGAAGGACACTGGCGCTCTGGCTTCAGGAAAAACTGTATATAAAATATTCCAACATGTCTATTCAATCAAAATTGTGCAATTGGTTGGAACATCTGCGTATTCGAAACTTTCAGCTTTAGGTTCTTGTAAGATTTGGCTTACGGATATCGTAATCCTCTTCCAATTTGTAATCATACATACTTTGGAGTATAGTTTCGTTTACTACCGGCAACAACTGAGTATTTTATTTACACTTATATCCTCGTACCTATGCCTACATACTGTTTATTTTATAATTCCTTAAAGTTAAAGTAGATACACTTAGAAGGATAAGAATGTGAGACAGTAGCGAAAAATTCTTGTATTCCACTGGAACACACAACACACAAGAGGCAATTGGTGTGTTGGGTGTTTTTGGCTTTTGTTCACCTGAATGCTTTTTGTTTACATTGTTGATGGATGTTCATCCACCATGAAGCGGATGGGCGGATGGGCGGATGGGCGTTGATTGTTTGCCGAGCTGATAGCTGGGGGTGCTGTGCTGCTAGTCTCGGTTAGTGGTAGAGTATTCAATTTGTTAGGCTGCTTACTCACTGTAAATGTGATAAATGCTTTGTTACGCTGCTGCCGCTCTTGGCTATACATACTGTACGTAACGTACATCTTCGCAGCAGCTCGAATTTGGTTGTTCTCGCTTGGGTAATGGACCTGTACACAAAGGCAAATGACTTTTGCTTGAAGTTCACATTCGTCAAAATTAGAGCAGTTTTGGTGTACGTGTAGGTACACTTCAGGAAGAGATAAAGTGTAAATTCCGCAGGCATTTTCCAATTACCTTTGGACAGCCTATCGCCAAAATCGTCCCCAACCAGAGGTCTATAAATTATTCACTTAATAAATTCCACCACAGTTTGTGTGTGATGACAATTTGAATATAGCTGAAACAGCGCCCTGTAGATGTGGTTTGATGTCTATGAATAACGAATAGGAAAGTGAGTTAAGTTTAAAATAAATTTATTTCACCCGAAGACAGGTGCGGCAAAGAGACGAGAAATGAGACCACGAACGCGAACGAGGATGTTTTTTTGTTTTGTTTTTTTTTTTTTGTTTATTTTCTCATTTAAATGCAGATTGCGGTTGTCTGAAAAAAGAAAATTGCCCTTGTCAGATGTTTCAGATGGAAGAAATATCAGATAAGAGTGTATATCACTTCGTCAGTTGAGTGTAACTTTATTTTGCGATGATTGTGAAAAAAGAGAGATACGCACCCCGCATACTTAGCACAAACTGCTAGGTACTTGAGTAACTTCTACGTTTTGAGGGTCATGGGTCACATGATGAAAAAGTTTCAAAAAATGTATTTAAGATTTCGTAAGTTAAAAGGAAAGTTGAGAAGAATTGTATCGTTAAAAAAATGTCACTGATATGTCGACCCCGTTGTAAAATTGCTGGACGTAAGAGGTGGTAAAGGTCAGAAATGTCTTTTTCGGGTCATTAAATTAGTTATATCAAGAAAGACAAATAAAATGATAGAGGTACTTAAGGAGGCACATGCGAAAGTAAAATCCCTCCTACGCCCACCAACTTTCCGAAAAGGGTAGGGGTAAGGTTTCTTGAGACCCCATCTTACATCTTACATTATACTAGGTAAATTGTTAGTTGGTAGATGGTACTGAGATCCTGTCCCAAACCAATGCGTGGATATACATTTTTGCTTCCATACACAAAGCGCTTTGCCCTTATTGTAACTTTGGCTGAAACACGGCATTTTCCAACGAAAAAATTGGGATTTAGCTATTTCGAGGTCAATTGTTTTTGTAAATACTTTTTTATTTAGTAAATTCTTATTGTCACTATTTTCGATTCGATTCTATTCGATTCGGAACCAAGAAAACCCATTTTTAAAAGCAAGTTGTTGTTTGCTAAATACATTTTAAATTGCTATTCATGTCATGTCACCGTCGGTCGGTTAGAATTATTAAGTATTCAACTTTTTAACAAATCTATTGTCTTTTCCAAGCACTTGTTGTTTCCAGTTACAGAAACGGAAGAATTATAAAATGTCCCACTTGTTGAAAAATGTTCTAAAACAATTATTGTTGAAGTGTCCGCAGACTGGTTAGTTTTTAATGTGTTACACAAATTTTCAACAGTAGGTATTTGAATTTTAATTGGATAATTCTACAATTTCTTTAATTGTAAACAACAAGTATAGATACCTATACTTAAAGAAAAGAAAATGGATTTGTTAAAAAGTTTATTAATTCTAACTGACGTTGACCGGCTTTTTGTTCAATGTGGTTTGTGATAGGTGACGTTTGCGGTGATAGTAAAATGATTCCAACTAACAATTTAACTTGTATTAGTCCCAATTTTTTAAGCGCAAGTTGAGCGCAACCTTATCCGATATTGGGTTTGCTCCATGCCAGAACGAGCCTTGTCTTTATAAGCAAGACATTAAAGGTAATCTTTGTCTGATACTAATTTATGTAGATGATTTACTTATAGCGTGCCAGAACGAGACGGACCTTGTAAGAATCAAGTCAATGATTGCAATGAAATTCGAATGTGTCGACAAGGGTCCATTGAGTCAAACAGAACGCATTATTAACGCTGCGGTTAGATTATTTAACGCGGCGTTAAGATTATTTTGACGCGACGGTCTCAACGCCGCGTTAGACGACGTCAAACATATAGCTATTATCCAATTCTCTCAACATATCAAGCAGCTCTGATGACGAATTATAGATTTTATTTGCCGTGCTACGAAATTTTCGAAAAAGAAAAAAGAATGTGGGTGCGCGAACAACGACATAAATAACAAGTAAAAGTTTTATCATCGGCCTGGCCGATGCTTTGATACCCTCCACTGCATAAAAGTCATGCAAATTTTTTGCCATGCGAGTTAGTATGTTTCTAATATTAGTTTTGTATGGTAGGTACCAGAACTACTTGACCGACATAGCTCATTTTCAATACCAACCTGACGACGGTAAAAAGAAGTCGTCTTACAAAATTTCATTCGCCTAGGTCAATTCCTTTGGACGCTATCGTGCTTTCTCAACAGACAGACAGACAGACGGACAGACAGACAGACAGACAGACAGACGGACATGGCTAAATCGATTCAGAATGTGATCCTGATTCAGAATATATATACTTTATAGGGTCTCCGGTGAATCCTTCTTGGCGTTACAAACGTAATGGCAAAGTGAATATACCTTCCTGTGCGGAGGGTATAAAAAGAGAGAAGTCCGCGAATACCGTTCTTATTTAATTCCTTTGCAATTGTCTTCCATATCGCACCCTTTAAAACAATCGGCCCTAGCGAGGTATCCGTCGGAACGGAGAATTCTCCGCAACGCATATTCCGTCGGAGACTCAAATTACATTCGAGGTATACGCCTTCGGAAAGAATAATTAAAATGCGACGACGCATTGATTTGACATGATGTTGTTTCGTGGTTCATCGGGGTTTTCCTATTTAGCGCTTGTTTTTTTCGTTTGTTTTTACCCTGGAAACACAAATTTAAGCAACAAATACAACCAATTACTTTGCTAAAATGTTTTTTACTTTATTGCTTACATTTATCAACACTTAATGCAAATCGTAAACAAATTCCGTAACCAATTTCTGTCGGAGCATATCGGAAGAAAATTCGTATGCAGCTGTCAAAAATATCAGTAAAAACGCACTTGATCGCACTGAATCGCAAATCGCCAGTGTGTGTTGCATATTTGTCGGATCAAAGTTCCGAAAAGCTGTTCCGAGCTATACCTCGAAGCAGAAATCCTCCGATTCGAATGAAATCGGAGAATTTTCCGTTCCGACGGATACCTCGCTAGGGCCGAATATTTTTATACATTTCATCAACCATATCATAAAGACATGGCTAATTTTTTTTCAAATTCTATTAATATTTCCATTTGACACTACAAAAATGACTCTCACTGCTTCGCGTCAGAGAAATAATCTGTAATTTTTTACAAGAGGGCGTTTCACCGCCGCGTTTGAACGCCGCGATAAGTTCAATGCAATTATATATATATATATATTGTGTTGCAGTAGATTATAATGAGGCGGTGGAACGCAGCGGTGAAACGAGGAGTTAAAACGCGCTCTGTTTGACGGAGCCTTAAATTCGCACGAATTGCTCGATGACATTTGGGTGTTCTCGTTTTTCTTCGCCGTGAACCAAAAGAGCGAGTGCTTATCTTTGATTCAACGAAAAATTGGCAGCTAGCAGAGCAGTTAGCAATCCATGTATATAGTATGTCAATGGGCAACGTAAGATTAATTCTCCCGGCATAAAACCAGTTTTGTTGGCGCGGGGACTGATACTGGAAACTGATGTGAGCGGAAAGAAAGGGAAAAGGGTGTTTCTGTCGAGTTTGAGCGGTTGATAAAAAGCGGTTCAATAAAAAATATTTCAAAATATTCTAAAATATTTTTTAGGCCATTAATGATAAGTAAGTATAGTATTTACTGTGTAGCCACTTTATGGATTAATTTAATGGGGTTGTTACCCACATATTGACAATTTGAGACTTCTCTCCGGTAGTTGAAACAATGTACAAGAATTGTGAGGAAGCACACTTCTTCAAGAAAGACATGAAACTCAGCGTCAAGATTCAAAAAGTTCCCAAATTATGGAGTCATTTAAGAATATGGTACCTTAACTCGCTTAAGTTATAACGAGCTGAGGAAGAAACTATACGGAAGAAAATTAGAACTCGAAGTAATTTCAAGATTTACAACAAATGGGACCTCCACATCCTATGTTGCTGATAAATATGGTTATTTATGTAAGAACCTTGAATGTTTACGTCTCTGTAATTATTCAATCAACTTATTTACGGGTTAAGTTTGTCCATTTGTATTGGCGCTATTCTACGATACCCGGAGGCCCAGAGCTTAGCTTCAATGAGGGCCGAGGCCTGTGCTAATGTCTCTATTACATACATACTTTATGGATTAATTTATTGGAATTTATCTGGAAAACTGTTAGCCCCAAGCCCCAACCCAGGTAAAACTATATGTATATGGCAAGCTAGAAGGTAGAAAACATAATGATCAGATGAAAATTATGTAACTCGGAGCGTAGACGAAATTCGAAACATTGGTAGATCCAATATAAAATAGATTATAAAGGGTCCGCCATCTAACGTTTTTTTTTCAACCAGTGCTTATTTCGCGAATGGTAACACTTAGCTCATGTCTGATTTGACAGATAATTAGTTTTATCCTTCCGCTGAACGAAAATGGTTGTGTATACGCCTGAACAACACTGGGAAATATTGCGACATTACTTTGAAAATCATGGTAATATTGCAGAATGTGTGCGAAAATTGCGTACGGATTTTGGAAGAAGAGAAGCACCGTCAGCTCCGTATGTTCGTTATCTTGTGAAAAAAGTGAAAGAAATCCTCATCGATAAACCAAAGCGTGAAAAGCCAAAAACAGTGCGTACACCCGAGAAAATTGCTTTGGTGCGGATTTTGGTCCAGAGGCTTAATTGGGCCATTTTTCTTCGAAAATGAGCAAGGAGTGGCCGTTACAGTCAATGGCGATCGTTATCGGGCCATGTTGAACGAATTTTTTTTCACAAAAATTGAAGAGGAGGATATTGGCAACATTTAGTTTCAACAGGACGGCGCGGCGCTACGTGCCACACAGCCGAAGCTACACTCGATGTTTTGCGCCCTGTTTTTGAAGATCGCATTATCAGCCGCAGAGCTGATGTCGTTTGGCCACCGCGGAGCTGTTGACAACGTTGGACTAAATTATTTGTGGATTGTGGGGTGCCGTAAAGAGATAAGTGTTACGCCGACATGCCAGAGACAATTGACGCTTTAAAGGACAATATTCGTGAAGACTTGCAGCTTTCACCCAACAATAAATTTCCTAACTACGACTGCTAAAAGTAGGTACGTCGTATGTATGATTCATATCTCTTGACAGAAGACATACCAGCTCCACAATCATTACTGCATGGGCAAGCATACAACAAAGCATGAAGCATGACGTATTCTCAAACGATTTTCCAGGTCATTACTTTCTCTGAACTTGTCCGGCTCTCTCCCGAAAACATTCGTAATCTCCTATCCCTATGCTACATAAGAAGCTCAAACAGATTTAAAGAGTAGGACGAAACTTCTTCTAGATTCATGTGGTGTCACAAGACGGGCCCTTATAATGGTCTAAGTGTATCGGGCGCAGTAGCGCAGTGGTTAGTGTGCTGGACTACTGTGCGAGGGATCCCAGGTTCGATCCCCGGAAAAACCAAAATTACATCTTAAAGTTTTTTTCTACTGCGCCACCTCTCGCGAACGTCTGACAAACATCCGAGAGTATGACTGTCATGAAAAAGCTTCTCAATTCAGCCGTTCGGACTCGGCATAAAATTGTAGGTCCCTTCCATTCGTCCCAAAAATAGAAAGTCACACAAAACGAATGGTTGCGAGAAGCTAGGCCTTGGGTGTCACCCGCCTGTTGCGCCACCTATTTATTTTTTTTTTTTAAGTGTATCGGCCTTTTGTCGGCAGCCATTTCAACCCAGCCTAACCTAACCATGTATGAAATATTGGTTTTATTTATGGGATAGAATAGTTTGGGGACTTAGTCCCGAGCTATGCAATGCCCTATCATTTATAATCGCAAAATGTAAACATTTCGGTGTTCTAACTTGAAAAAGGTAGGTATGTACAATGTACATTGATGCTTTTTGTAAATCTACTCCCGTATTTTCCCATCTACTCCACTTTTTAAGCAATTCTACTCCAGAAATTTTTTCAGAAATGGCATCGCTGATTTCAATTGTAAGAATAATACTACCACAATGAAAAGGGGTTCATGTATATATATAATTTTTTCCTACCGGCAGAAAACATCCCGTGTGCGGAGGCCCAATGTACAATGTACACACGTGTGTCGCATACTGAGTCCGCTACAAAGCAGCGTTCTGTCATCATACAGAGTTATTGACATTCGGACAATCTTCTGCCTCAAGCTACCATCTATCCTTTTAGTACATTCCTCTAATTGCAAAACACAACTGATTGTTTTACGTATAGTTTTGACATAATTTCACCCGAAATTATCAAAATATTTTGATTTGATTTTCCTACACTGAAAAAATTATTCTTCGTAATGGTACGAATTTCGTTACGTTAACTTGTTTTTCGTTGATTCAATGAAAAATTCGTTGTCTCAACGAAAAATTTCATAAAAAGTATTTGTTGTTTGATGAATCTTTCGTTGGTTCAATGAAAGTTGATTCGTTAATTTTTTTCCTCTACGCCAAATTGATGAAATTATTTTAACGTAAGCTTTCGTAATTTAATGAACTTTGAACCAACGAATAAAATTTGTAAAATAATGAAAACCGTCATACCTTAATGTAAATTTCATTAACCCAAAGAAAAATTTCATTAAATAACAAATACTTTCGTTGATTAATGTAGGAAACGTTAATCAACGCATTATTAATAAAAGAACGCTCATCACGCCAACAAACAGTTTCGTTCAATGATGAAAATGTTTCATAGTTTAATGTAAAATTACATTACCCAACGAAGGATTTATTAATCTATTATCAAAATGCGTAGATTAACGATTAAAACGTTAAACAACGCATGATTTATAAAAAAAACGTTTGCCAAACCAACGAACTGTTTCGTTTAACTATGAATACTTTTCATAGCTTAACGTAAATTATCATTACCCAATGAAATATTAATTAACTAATGAACAAGATCCGTAAATTAACGTTTAAAACGTTCAACAACGCATGATTTATAAAATGCTTTTCATAGATTAACGTAAAATGTCAATACCCAACGAAATATTAATTAATTAACGAACAAGATTCGTAAATTAACGTTTAAAACGTTTAATAACGCATGATTTATAAAAAGAAACAGTATGCCATGCCAACGAATAGTTTCGTTTAACTATGAATACTTTTCATAGCTTTACGTAAATTGTCATTACCCAAAGAAATATTAATTAACTAATGAACAAGATCCGTAAATTAACGTTTAAAATGCATGCTTTTTTACTGGCACATATTTTCCGATAGCAATAAACGATTTTTTGCAAAACGTTTCATTTTTGTACTGTTTCGTGTACGCATTTTACTGATGGTTGTAACTAGTGCCTTAACGTGTGCTATGTCGTGTCGCTGAATGTGCACACTTGCGTGGTGTGCTGTGTTGAATTCAACATAGTTTTTTGTTTTGCTCTTTGAACACCGCTTTGGCGTTGTAAATATAATGAGACGAGTCATATGTACTCTTTCTCTCATATTGCGCAATTGTGTGGTGTGGCGCATTCGGAAGATGAGTCATTTCAACACAACACAACACATGGGTTAGGATATAATACCTAGTATGGAGAATTACGTTAGGTACTGTTTACATTTCATTAAAAACGTATTACACGTAGGTAGATGCCTGGTTATGTAAATTCAGTTTTGAACGAAAATATAATTTGTACTGTTGATAATATTTGATCCGCATATTCGAAAACCACACGAAACTCACAATATCGCAACAACAAATCACAAGCTAGGAACATATCGCTACCTAGTGAATGTTCAAAACAAAAACCATGTCGATTTAGGTATTTCATGTTCCACCAAATTCATTAAAATTGACACCAACTAAAGGATATTTATAAAAAAAATATATGAGTGGTTTTTAACCGTCGTATAACACGAATCACTCACAATAATCATGTAGCGCGCTTTTCTCTCTTAGCGCTATTTTTGTAAATACCTAAATTTTGTTTCCCAGAACCCTACTCTAATAGGTACTATACTGCTACATAAAACAAGTAAAAGTGTTATCATCGGCCTGGCCGATGCTTTGATACCCTCCACTGCTTAAAGTCATGCTTAATGTTTGCCATGCGAGTTAAGCTACGAGTACACGACATACGCATGCCACTCTGACGTCACGATAATTACTCGACATATTGTAGAATATGTCACGTTTTATTATATTGTGGCATGTGCGAAAAGTATGCCGAGTACACGGCATGCACGTTTTGTATCAAAGTTGGCATATTCGTATGTCGACGGTGACTGGCATGTGTTTTGCCGCCCCGGAGATGCATGTAATATGTTGTAATATGTAAGGTGTTGAACAGAAATATTATTTAACTAATATTAAAGCGTCAGTAAATGTCACGCACTTCCATCGCTATTGGCTATTTCGGAGAGCAAAAAATCGCCTCAATTGAAGATTTCTTAGACGTTTTTTAATCCATTGACATTGTAGCCATCGTTTGATAGAATTTGTTACTTTATGGCTTGATAGAAAGAAGACGAACCATATTTTGGGATATATACTCTATTTATTTCGAAATGTCACCAGAAAGTCATAAAATATTAAAAATTTTAGTGATTTATTTTCGCTTTTAGGGCTTTCTGGTGACATTTCGAAATAAATAGAGTATATATCCCAAAATATGGTTTGTCTTCTTTCTATCAAGCCATAAAGTAACAAATTCCATCAAAGGATGGCTACGATGTCAATGGATTTAAAAACGTCCAAAAAATCTTCAATTCAAACGATTTTTTTTTTATTCTCCGAAATTTACATGCCATTCTGAGTCGGACATATGGGTGACACGCATGCCAACATATGTTAGCGCCAATAATATGCCGAGTACACGACATGCACCCTTTTATGACATATTCTGACGTATTGAGGTTTTTCCAAATTTGCAAAATCGCTTCCACATTTGGGCAAAATATGATTCAAAACTATTGCGGGAGCACTAACTCCTGGTCAACTAATGTCGATTTCCATTGGGCTTTTGCCGTTTTGCTCTCAGATCTCAGATTTTTCCTGCCCCAATGGAACATGAAATGAGATTACTTTTTTTTGCATTTGGGTTGGTGTGTTGACAGTCAGCTATTTTTTTTATTGCAATTTGTGTTTACAAATGTCTCTTGTTTTGGTATTGGTGAAAGTATGTGTGAATCGAGATTCGCAAAAGTGATCAAAATCTTAAATAAAGTGCTTTTTTCCATCAAATGGAAAACGAATTTGACAGCTGATTTCTAGAGCAGAAAAACTGGTCTGAAACTGGAAAAAGTGATTTTTATTGCAAAATGGAAATCGACATTAAAAGCTTATGAAAATGTTGTAAATGTACTCGCTTTTTGATAATACCAACAACAAACACTTTCAATAAATGTAAACTTATTTTCATCAAAATATACAACAGAAAGCTTAAAACAGTAAAGTATGTACCAGGGAAATTACAATAAATAGTCTTTGCTGTATTTTTCAAGACTCATATCATAACACGAATTTCTGCTAAATATTTACAATTACTTATTATAACTATACCTAAGATGTCATGTCAAATTTATATCGGCAGTTTCATTTAATACTACCTAACAGTCTAAAAATTTAAGTAACCCATTAACATAAAATCGTAAACTGTTTTTAATACAATGTGAACCCCGCACAACTGAAAATGTGAACATCTACCGAACACAGCTCCAACCCACCATGAATATTGAACATCACCAGCCGCTGCAACTCACGATCAGCCATGTTTTTTAATCTTCGCCTTCTCTGCTTCGCGCCCATATGCTAAATTAACAAAAGAATTCATTCAATAATGTAAAAAGTAAGAGTCCTTTTATCATTTCGACGAAAGATTTAGTTTAATTATGTAAACTATTCGTAACTTTATGAAACAAAACGTTCAGCCAACGTAAAATTTAATAAAGGTACGAATAGTTTACATAATCAAATTAAATCTTTCGTCGAAACAATAAAAAGACGCTTACTTTTTACATTTTGTGCAGACGTTGTCCGAGTGTCCGACCATAATGACCATACGAGTCTCGCGCGTGTTTTTAGTGTGAAAAATAAATAAAAAAACTAGAAAAAAACAAAAAAATCAAAGAAAAGTGACGGTATTAATCCAATAATTAAAAAAAAGAAAATCCTCTGCTTCGCGTCCATGGATAAATTAACAAAAGATTTCATTCAATATTGTAAAAAGTAAGCGTTCTTTTATTGTTTCGACGAAAGATTTAATTTGATTATGTAAACTATTCGTACCTTTATTAAATTTTACGTTGGCTGAACGTTTTGTTTCATAAAGTTACGAATATTAAATTAAATCTTTCGTCGAAACAATAAAAGAACGCTTACTTTTTACATTATTCAATGAAATCCGAGTTAGACCAGACGTGTCTCGTGAGTGCAAAATAAATAGAAAAACTAAACAAAATTGGTGACTTGCAAAATCTAAAGGAAAATCAAAGGAGGAAAGTCGCTGCCGAAAATAAGAAAGCCTGGAAGTAAAAATGTAAGTCATAACATTTATATTACATTCTTAATTTTAGAGTACCTACAGTAAACTCTCATTGAGCTCAAAAATTTACTCTGCTGAAAAGGTAACTACATTAAGTCGACTTAAATGAATTTTTAACTGTTTTGCGCATTCGATTCTCCAATTCAATATACGCGTAGTTGTAGGTAATCTTCGTATACTATTTGCATAGTCGATAAAAATGCGTATCAGTATTTAGTAATTATTCCTAATAAGATGATATTATACAGTCGAAACCGGATAATCGCATAGCACCACTATCCTCAAGCGAAGCCAGTATTAGTTGTGTATTTTGTACAACTTTTTCTGGCAAAAATTCTTTTATTCGCACAAGGCTCAAAATCACATAAGCAATATGCGCGCTTACTTTTTACATTTTGTGCGTATGACTTGTGTGAAAAATAATTAGAAAAACTAGAAAAACTCAAGGAAAAGTGACGAAATTAATCCAATAATTAAAGGAAAGAAAATCGTCGTCTGAGAAAAAATTTACTCTGCTGAAAAGGTAACTACATTAAGTCGACTTAAATGAATTTTTAACAGTTTAGTGCATTCGATTCTCCAATTCAATATACGCGTAGTTGTAGGTAATCTTCGTATACTATTTGCATAGTCGATAAAAATGCGTATCAGTATTTAGTAATTATTCCTAATAAGATGATATTATACAGTCGAAACCGGATAATCGCATAGCACCACTATCCTCAAGCGAAGCCAGTATTAGTTGTGTATTTTGTACAACTTTTTCTGGCAAAAATTCTTTTATTCGCACAAGGCTCAAAATCACATAAGCAATATGCGCGCTTACTTTTTACATTTTGTGCGTATGACTTGTGTGAAAAATAATTAGAAAAACTAGAAAAACTCAAGGAAAAGTGACGAAATTAATCCAATAATTAAAGGAAAGAAAATCGTCGTCTGAGAAAAAATTTACTCTGCTGAAAAGGTAACTACATTAAGTCGACTTAAATGAATTTTTAACAGTTTAGTGCATTCGATTCTCCAATTCAATATACGCGTAGTTGTAGGTAATCTTCGTATACTATTTGCATAGTCGATAAAAATGCGTATCAGTATTTAGTAATTATTCCTAATAAGATGATATTATACAGTCGAAACCGGATAATCGCATAGCACCACTATCCTCAAGCGAAGCCAGTATTAGTTGTGTATTTTGTACAACTTTTTCTGGCAAAAATTCTTTTATTCGCACAAGGCTCAAAATCACATAAGCAATATGCGCGCTTACTTTTTACATTTTGTGCGTATGACTTGTGTGAAAAATAATTAGAAAAACTAGAAAAACTCAAGGAAAAGTGACGAAATTAATCCAATAATTAAAGGAAAGAAAATCGTCGTCTGAGAAAAAATTTACTCTGCTGAAAAGGTAACTACATTAAGTCGACTTAAATGAATTTTTAACAGTTTAGTGCATTCGATTCTCCAATTTTTCCTGAAAATCTATGAAAATAGATCTAAGACAGTTTACCTTTTCAGCAGACATTCAATTATTCTGTAATAGATTATGTACTCGGTGTTTACTCTATCATTAGATATTTGTATGTATTGAATATTTAGCAGTTCGTTCGTGCGAGCTGCAGCTACAGCACTCTTTGTGTTAAAGCAATTAACCGGTATTTTCAATTTCCTGAAATAAGCTGGGCCCTAATCAGCCCGATTAACCGAGAGTTTACTGTTGTTACACACAACTTTTACTGCAAATTACACCAAGAATATTTATTATTTCTTTTAGAACAAAATGATTTGTTTCTTATGTAAACAAGTTTTTTCCACAACGGACTATTTAATCACACATTTCAAAAGAAAACACGAACTCAAAACTAATAGTACATTTAGATGTATAGAAAGTTCTTGTTATCAGGTGTTTCACGATATTGCAAGCTTTAAAAGACATGCAAAGCGAAAGCATGAACCCAGAACTGCCGAAAATAAATCTATGTTATGTTTTAAAAATAAAAGTATCAAAGTATCAGAGCATACTGCAATAAAATCAGACTATACATTTTCCGAAGATTCTGGCAAAAGTAATGCTTTAAACATTGATGCATCCGAAATTATTTTTGAAGCAACAGACGAACCATGTACTGCCACACAGTCATTCAATGTATGTACTGTTAAGAGTTTTTTACAGTTCGCTGCTAAATTTTCGTTGGTGTTGCATGCCAATAATAATTTCACTAGAAAAGATGTATATGTAATTCAAGAACACATAAAGCAGTACATCACAGATCCACTCTTAGACATGTTTAAAGTATTTTCCACAAAAAAATTACAAATTGCTTGTCCAGAAATACATAATGAGTTTGTGGATTTGGTGACTGAGTGCAGAAGTCCATTTAAATTGTCTCAAACAGAATATCGTTTGTTTCAATGGCTAAAGGAAGAGCAGTATATGCAAAATGCACAGGAATTCACCATTGATCAATCAATAGGGGCCGTTCATCGCAGTGGTATATTAGCTTACGATGAAGAAAAGGTGACAGGCGTAATAATGCCAATGCGTTTTCAGTTTAGAAAAACATTTGAAAAAAAGGGTTTACTAATTGATGTACTCGAAAACATAAATGAGCTAACGAAATGTAGCCGCACCACAAATTTTGTTCAAGGAGAACTATGGAAACAAAAAGTGAATATGTATCCTGGCAAAAATCTAATCCCATATTTTTTATTTAACGACGATTTTGAAATTAATAACCCATTGGGTTCTCATAGCGGCCAACATTCAATAAGTAATGTATATTACTCATTTCCATGCTTGAGAAAAAAAGAATCAAAGCTAGAAAATATATATTTGGGAGCAGTTATTAAATCGAAGGATATTAAATCGTTTGGAAATGAAAAATGCTGGAAAGCCTTAATTGATGAGTTAATTCATTTAGAAGTAGATGGAATTGATATTTTAACAGAAAACGGTGTGCAGCATATTCATTTCATCTTGGGATTGGTGCTAGGAGATAACTTAGGCCTCAACACATTTCTTAATTTTAACAGATCATTTGTTAGTAACAGCTTTTGCAGATTATGTAAAATGCTGAAAACTGAAACCCATACAGCAAGTACTGAAAACGAAATTTTAATGCGGAATCGAATAAACTATGATAACGATATTGAAACCCAGCAATCTTCAGAAAGTGGAATCCGAGAAGTCTCATTATTAAATCGAATACCATCATTTCATGTAGTAGAAAACTATAGCGTCGATGTTATGCACGACTTATTTGAAGGAGTTTGCCACTATAATATGAGCCATATATTAAAATATTGTATTGAAACGGCGAAGTATTTCACTATAGAAACTTTGAATTCGAGAAAAAGGAATTTTGATTACGGATCAATTGAAATGGACAACATTTCAGGGGAAATAACAGCAGCTCATTTATCAATGAAACATTTTAAAATGTCAGCTCGGGAAATGAAAACATTTGTTTACTGCTTCCCAGTTATGGTTGGCGACATGGTGCATAAAGACGACGATGTTTGGGCTTTCCTTTTGAATTTTTTGGAATTAATAGATATGATCCTCTGCTGCGAGATCAATTCTGATTTTATTAATCTTTTAAGTACCAAGATAACTAAACACAACTCGGACTACACCCGCCTTTTTAATGACACACTTAAACCAAAGCATCATAATCTTATTCACTATCCAACAATTTTCAGAAAATCCGGACCATTGAAAACATTTTGGTGCTTTAAATACGAGGCGAAACATAGGCAATTCAAAGTATATTCCAGAGCTACAACATCACGAAAAAACATTTGCCTAACTTTAGCAATAAAGTATCAATTAAAATTTGCATATTCTTTAATGGATCTCAACTCTGAAGAGCATTCTTATTCATTTATTGAATCGGATCGAAAAATCAGCCCTTTTAATAACATTATATCCGAACTGTTACACATAGAGCATATGCTAATTAAATCATTTCACAAAATTAAATACAATGGGTATATATTCAAAGATGGATACTATGTAGCAACATACAAAAATGATATTAAGATATTTACAATTTTAAACATTTTTACTATTGATAATTTTTCAATTTTGCTATTTTGTCAACAAATTAACTCAATTCAATATCATCCACATTTTTTGGCTTACGATATAGAACCTGATGTCTTAGGAGAGTTTTCGGTATTAGATGTAAACGACCTTGTCGGGCCTCCTTTAACTTGCATTAAAACACCAAGAGGACGAACAATGATTAGAATCAAAGAACATTTCGCTGCAAATATATAAAAGTTGGGTTTATTTTGTTTTCAGTATCTCAACAGTATTAACTCACAAATATGGATATCAGGAATAGCGATATGAATTCTCAGGGGATGAACTTTAGTACTTCTTCCGAAAACGACAATATAAATTCGAACGAGGAGAACCCACTTAACATAGGAGTTGCACCATTACCACCTTATATCTCTGATGATGAGTTTTGTGACGAGCTACCCGAAACTGAGAGTGAACTCACTGACACTGGATTCAACTTGAACTCAGCTCAAACCTTTAATCCACAAGACCTCATTTTGATTGATGTACCAAGCGACGAAGCAGGCGTCATTATGCTGGATAGTGATGATAATTTTCAAATGGAATCAAAAAACGACAAACTACGGGACCTTCTGAAAAGTTGGAACTTAAGTGAGCTGGCAGATATCCTTATAGGTAAGAAATTGTTAAAGTCATTGCTACAGCATGAATTTAATTTCTTCTAACATTATTAAATACATTGTACTCCAGTTAAGAAGGCCAATCCGGTAAGTGTAGGCCACTGAAGTTCTATAGTAATGTTCTTTTGCACGCGATGCACTGTTTCTTGGTACCTGCGCAAAGAAATGGTTTTGCGAAGGACAAAGTCGTCAAAAAAACACGATTAAGTTCAGCATTAGGGATTCCCAGGAAGCATTTTTGTTCATTGGTAAAACATCGCAGCAGGTAGGGGATCATATTCTCCATTTGAAGCAAAAGTCAGAAAGTATTCAGCTCTTCCTAATAGGAATTGGGGATGAACTTACATTAATTAATGATTTTATTGTTTATTTTGACGGAGTTAAATTTAAATTTAAAACCTTCATTAGAGCAGTAGACATTCTGCTCAAAATATTTCATTTGTTTAACTTAGAATACCCCATTGCTTGTTCAAATTTGTTTAGATATTTAGGACTCTTCAGTCACAGCATTGATCTTCTTAACTGGGACACCATATTTTTAACAAATTACAGTATAATAAAAAACGTGCAAACGCATTTTAAATATGAACAAAATAGTGGACATAAAAGTCGCCCAAAGTCAAAACCTTTTTCAACGTTATTCGCAATGTTTATATTGCCAAATTTACTGCATTTCCGTTTTCAAAAATATACTATCTTGGTTTGCCGGATGCAGCCATGAACATATAAATAGCACAATTTCCAAAAAGAATATGAATAAATACATTTTAAAGCAACAACAACTTGAATTATGAAATCAAGTTATTAAAATACATTATCAGCCCAATTCTAAATATTCCCGGCGAAAAGAACTAGCCGGAAGATTCTTTCCCGGGAGTTAAATTCCCCAATTTCAAATTCCCGGGAGACAATTTGCTTTTTGCTTGTTGTTTTGAACCTAAAAAAAATCATTTCAATTTACCTCAATATTTAATTTGCAAAAAAAGAAAGGCTAACATTTTGTCATTAAACTCCCTAGCAAATGCGTGGGGAACAAACTCACGGCAAATTGCAGAATAATCTCCCTTTTGTTGACATTTGAAATGCCTACTTATTTTCCCGGAGTATTTTTCCCATTTTCGAATAGAATAGTTTATAAATAGTACGAGAAAAGGGAAAGCAAAGAAATTCCTCGGAAGTTTTTATTTAGAATAGGAGAAATGGGAAAAGGAAAAAAAATCCCCGGGAATTACCATTTAGAATTGGGCTGTATATGTTTTTGTACTATAAATATTGACCGCGTTGTAGATCACTACTTATGAACTACTGTTCTTTATATAAATTTTTACTGTATGATCATAGTAAACACTAGTGTCTATAAAATTTGATAATGCAATTTTAATTTTTCGCTATTTACGTCTCCGTGGTTTTGAAATCAAAAAATGATTATAATTTCTCTTTCTCATAGGAAAAAGGATATCCATTGATGTCTTAAGAAAAATGAAAAATTGCCACATTCCCCTTTACTTATCCGAAGTTCCCGATGGGCTAAAAATTTTATTTGAATTCGAGCTAGAAAAGTGGAAGGAGGAACATAACCGCATATATAGCAATGAGCATTTCTCACCGATAGTGTTACGAAAAGCAAGTTCATCCCGTTCATCCCCATATCCGTCTTCTTGTATTGGGTCACCTTGTGACAAATCTGAACAAACTGTTAATTTGTCAACTATTCTTAATAACACACTGAAAGGGAGGTTTTTGATAGAACATTATAATTCTAAGAAACAATTTGGTGATGAACAGAGGATCATGCTCATAGGCACTGTGGCAACCTATTTTGAGGAGAACAAAACAACATTGAGCTTAAAAGAAAGCTACAAAATCGAAAGAGAAATCCTCGAACGGTTTCCCACAGAGAAATTGGTAAATTAATAAAAGAGATAATTAATAATTCTGAAATTTTTCCTGTCTGACTTTCATTCGATTCGAATACTCATACCCGTATTCTTATAACTGAAAATACTAATTGGTTTGTATTTTTAAACACATAATGTACTCATTATAGACTAAGAGCTAGCAACGATTTTTCTCAAGTCATTTTAGCAAGGCTGTAACTTTGTTAGCTTAGTTGGGGGTGACTACTGAACACGAATTTTTAATGTCATAACCTCAAAAGGGCAAAAAATGTAGGTACCTCATTTTAGCAAACTTAAGATTTTGGTATGTGTTAATTTACGACCGATGTAGCCAGAAAATGCAATTGCCATATCAGTTTGCCGGTTTTAAAGTGCAAAAAAGGCAAAATTTAAGTCATAATAGCAAAGTTTAATTTTTGATATTATGTTAGAGATATTGTCATTCTACTAATTCCTCAAAGCTAAACCAAAAATCCGCTTTCATCATATACCAAAATCTTAAGTTTGCTAAAATAAGGTAAATTTCTTTCACTTTGAGGTTATGGCATTCCAATATAAACCAACGCAGCGCTGCCAGAAATGTATTTTCGTGTTCAGTAGTCACCACGAACTAAGCTCACAAAGTTACAGCCTTGCTAAAATGACTTGAGAAAAATCGTTGCTAGCTTTTACTCTATTATTTAATGTTTAGAATGTTTGAAAATCAGAATAAAGTTTACTAGAATTTAAAAAAAATCGTATGTGCTGGAACGGAAACTCAAAACAAGTGTGTCTGATTTCGATATTTTTCCAGGAATATTACAGAACGTCCACAAGGGGTCGACTTTATAACAAATATTGCAACATGAAAAGAGCGTTTGGGTCAGCGTGCTCCAGCCCCGTTCCCACTGAATCTCCAAGTTGTAGCCGTTCCGATAAAAAAATACTTGGTAAAAAAAACCTTATTATTATTTTATAGACACATTTTACTAAAATTGTCGTAATTATTAAGTCTCAGAAAGCAATGCTGAAGCTATTGTACGAACAATAAAATACGACAATCTCTCAGCAGACGAGTTTGACCATTATTGGCAGGGTTGCGCAAAATTTAGAATAAACCAAATTAGGGAATCCGTTTCAACTGCTGAGGCCTTGGACAAATGGCCTAACTATAAGCAGCCACTTGGTTTTCGATTGGTAATTTATAATTCTAATATTTTATATTAAAATAAATACACTAAACTTACGCACGCCTAAAAATACTCCTAGCGCAGCGCCGTGCAATGTATTTCAAGCGTATTCATTTTTATTCACTTAACATCTAATTATTGCGCAAAAGTATAAATAAAAAATGTATACCTATATGTCATCCACTTGCTTAATTAAGTCTCGAAAACATTTTTTCTTTCAAATATAGATCGACATGGACTTCAGGGTAATGCACAGCGGCGCTAAATCCCTCCTAGACAACTGGGATGAAGTATTTAAAAAAATACTACATTTTCTATCCGAAGACCGAAACATAAAAGAGCCAAGATTAAATGGGCTCCTTAATGATTTAAGGAACAACAAAATAACAGAAAGTAGGTTTAATATATTATATATTAACATAGATACATGACATTTTCTTTAAACTTTTACCCTCTTATTTATAAACTTTATACACTCTCTATAATAGCTCTAAACGCAAAAATCTAATATATACTTTTGTGATTTTATTTGTATTTTCAGCTGCTAGGGATGCTGTTCTATTGTACGCGATGCACGGTTTCTTGGTACCTACGCAAAAAACGGTGGCGAAGGACAAAGTCGGCAAGAAAAACACGATCAAGTTCACCATTAAGGATTCCCAGGAAGCGTTTTTGTTCATTGGTAAAACAGCGCAGCAGGTAGAGGAGCACATTCTACATTTGAAGCAAAGGTCAGAAAGTATTCAGCCCTTCCTAATAGGAATTGGGGATGAACTTACATTAATAAATGATTTTATTGTTTATTTTGACGGAGTTAAATTTAAATTTAAATCCTGCATTAGAGCAGTGGACATTCTGTTCAAAATATTTCATTTGTTTAACTTAGAATACCCCATTGCTTGTTCTAACTTTTGGGGTTTTGTACAACAGCATTTGTACCAAATACCATATTCAATAAAAAACTCTAAAATTAGCATCTTGGGTAGTGCACTTAGGTAAATGTGCAAATTTGTTAAAGTACATAATTATCTGTTTTTAATACCCAATTGAAATCAGTCTGACTTTACTTTTCAATTTTGTTACAATAAATTTTGTTACAATAAATTTTGTTGTTATACTGACTATTGAATGACATTAGTTTTCTTTCACAAATTTCTTTTACAGAATAGGTAATTCCAATTTCCCAGGTGATCCTGTAAGAATAAAGAACATATTTACTCAACGAAATAATTCGTTCAGGTAAGCAACAGGGTACACTAATTAACAAATAATATTCGTTGATTCAATGAAAACGGTACGTAAACTTATGAAAAGTATTGTTGATTCAACGAACACTTTTCGTTAACCAACAATCAATAAACGTTGTTTTAACGAAAATAAAACGTAATTTTATGAAAAAAATTCGTTAATCCAATGAAAGTGGGACATAGACCTATGAACGATATTCGTTGATTCAATGAAAACGGTACGTAAACTTATGAAAAGTATTGTTGATTCAACGAACACTTTTCGTTAACCAACAATCAATAAACGTTGTTTTAACGAAAATAAAACGTAATTTAATGAAAAAAATTCGTTAATCCAATGAAAGTGGGACATAGACCTATGAACGATATTCGTTGATTCAATGAAAACGGTACGTAAACTTATGAAAAGTATTGTTGATTCAACGAACACTTTTCGTTAACCAACAATCAATAAACGTTGTTTTAACGAAAATAAAACGTAATTTTATGAAAAAAATTCGTTAATCCAATGAAAGTGGGACATAGACCTATGAACGATATTCGTTGATTCAATGAAAATGGTACGTAAACTTATGAAAAGTATTGTTGATTCAACGAACACTTTTCGTTAACCAACAATCAATAAACGTTGTTTTAACGAAAATAAAACGTAATTTTATGAAAAAAATTCGTTAATCCAATGAAAGTGGGACATAGACCTATGAACGATATTCGTTGATTCAATGAAAACGGTACGTAAATTTATGAAAAATATTGTTGACTCGGTATAAGTTTTGCGTTGATCATTGAACAAAATTTCGTTAATCAATGAAAGAAATTCGTTGACTCAACGAATAAATCGTTAATCAACGAAGAATGTTATTGATGAAATAAAATGTTAATTTATGAACAGATTTCGTTAGTTTTATGAAAAATACGTTGCTTTATTAACAGCTTCGTTAATATATGAATTCCTATTCGTTGAGCCAACGAACGTTTTCATCGGCTGAATTTTAATGAAAAATTCGTTGAGACAACGAATTAATTCGTTGGATCTACGTATGTTTTTGGTTCAGTGTATATGTATATACTTAACTACAAAATGGAACAGATATCTACCATGCATTGTGCCCATAATCGAAGTTGACTTTCCTTTTGCCAGCCTGTAAGCACAGTTGATGGAATAGGGGTGAGCAAAATCCAACGAGAAAATAAACGTAATAATGATGCAATAAAAAGGACCAAGCAAGTGGTTAAATTCGCACATTAGAACCTCAAATTGCTAGAGCATCACCAACGACAAAAGTAACCAAACAATAACATAGAAATGCCACAATGCGGAATTGTCATCAAGGATCCACACCCTATCTACACTTCTATACCACTTCGACGAAGTTCGCTCTTTATTTCAGCTTTTATCAAAAACGACATTGCTTACGGCTGGGGTGATGGGTGAACAAATGACAATATTAGAGGAGAACTTTTATGACTACACTAACATTATCAAGATATTGCTTGCTCAAGGTAGAAACAATGGGCACCGGCAAGGAACAAAAGCAAAAAAAAAAAATAAATAACCAGTGATAGATACAACACACAACCTTACTCCTTCGGTAGGTATCTGGCATCGTGTATAGCTAGCCAGAGATATCAGAAAATAAATGGTTTTCGAAATCAAATTAAGGCATCCATTTTCGCATTAAATATTTGCAGGGATACAAGCTCCATAGGGATTCCATTTTGCAGCGCTCTCCTAACTACCAAGTGCTGAGCCAACTTCACGAATGTATACATTGGTGCTGCCGCCTGTATCTGATCGGATATCTAACGCAAGTTATTGCAATTTAGCGATTTGCACTTTTCATCGAAATTGAATTCCACTGAAATTCACACAATCCCTTGTGCGCAATGGATTTTTCGCAGTTTTATTTTATTTGGTATTTTTTTTTTACAACTAAACTTTGCATCAGTAACACTCCATCTAAGCCCGAATCGTAGTCAAGGGATTTTTGGATTCTAGTTATACCTAGATATATTTTTTTTCTGAGCGTTTCTGCATCGGTTTTCGTATACAAAGCCATTGGAATGTTGGACAATTAAGTTGAAAATCCTTTGATCATGGCTCGCATGCTGGAACAAAGTTATAAATGGCCTAGTGCGCTTCTTTGATAGGAAAAGGCTAACATGCCGATGTGTGTAGGATGAGGTGGTACTTAAAAATGCTCTTTTTCTATAGCGGAACGTGAAGAGCATATATCCAGAGGATGTTGTTGCAGCTTTTCATGCAAGCCATCGCCGTAAAAGCCAAATTACAATAGCAACGGCAGACTTGTTCCAGTGAATGGTCAGTTTTTTGTCGATTTTCGGCTGTAGATACAAGCATAAAGATAGTGGGCATAAACAAAAATTGAAAAGTTGACTAAAAATATCAGAAATACATTGTGCGTTTGAAGGGCAGCATTCTGTGAAATTGTTAGGCACATGTCCAGTCCGTCGTTTATGGAATCTGGAGATGCAGCTCGACAGTTTTGATTTTGTAATGCACGTACGTATATGATGTACGCCTCTGCCATTTGAAATCTTAAAACCCTGATTGAAAAGTTGTATATCTTTGGTTTACAATACCAGTCTGCGCTAAGTGCATTTTTTAAAGATTTTTAGATTTTTGAAAAATTTGTCTTTGATAAACTGTACTTCCGCCATAGTTTGTGATGGACCTGGACCTCGACCATCAGTATTCCTCATCACTTAACTCACTCCAAGTTTTACGTCCTTTTCTAAATGTGCGCCCTCTAAGTCAATGGTCTCCTCTTCTCTACTATACCTACGTTGTCCCTAAGAGCTAGGGTCTAGAGTTGAAGCCTATATGCCATCTTAGACAAATTATTGAGCAATTTCTTGACTAGGTCGATGTCGCTGTACAGACTGTATAGTTCGTCACTGAATCTTCTCCTTCAAAGCCCTTAATCAAACGGCGCCGAAAATTTTACGAATAATCTTTCTCTCGAAGCGAACCAGGATATCTTTAACCGTTTTATACCATTCAGGGCCATAGAGTAGGACTGCAATAATCAAGGTTTTATACAGAATTTTCTTAGTTGTTCGGGATATGGCTTAACTCCTCAATGGCTAAATTGCCTTTTCAGCCCAAAGAAGCAGCGATTGACAAGAGATATTTTAATTCATTGGATTTCTTCTGAGATGTTGTTGTTGACTCTATATAAAGGGTGATTTTTTTGCTGTTTGGTTTTCTGCCTGATTTTTTTAACAGTTCTCGTGTGATTCGTAACACGTGTTGAAATAAAAAATGCTCAGTTAGCAGGGCCATTTTACCATGGATAGATTTACGCCCGTACAACGAATTGCAAATTATTGAATTTTATTACCAAAAATCGTGCTCTGTAAAAAATGTGTTTAGAGCGCTAGATACGTTCATTTTATGATTGTCTCGTAATTGTCCTACTGAGCAGTCTACGTTAATAATAAAAATTGCCGTATATGGTTTGCTGAGCAACTAGAATCATTCCAAGAACTGCCAATCCACAAAAATCGACCGTTTGGTGAGATTTATGGGCCAGTGGCATCATTGGGCCATATTTCTTCAAAGATGATGATGACAACAACGTTACGGTCAAACAGGAAGAGCTGCGTTTAGTTGACACATAGGTAGTTTCAACAGAACGGCCCGACATGCCACGCGAATCCATGTACAAATTGCGAGGCGAATTTGGTAAACAATGATTCTTCTCACGTTTTGGATCTTAATTGGCCACCTAGATCGTGCGATTGGACCCCGCGGGCCTATTTTTTTGTGAGAATATGTGAAATCTCTCGTCCATACGGATAAGCCAGCAACTATTGTCGCCTTGGAAGACAACATAACTCGTGTTATTGGTGAGATACCTACCAATCGATATGTTGGTAAAAGTATTCCAAAATTGGACATTCTGGATGGACCACATGAAGCATACACATACACGAAATGATATTCAAAAAGTAAATGGCAAGAATTGATTTCACTCAATTTTGCTAAGTTTCGGTTCGGCTAGGGGTTTATGACCGCCATACTCTGGAAACCTATGAAAAACCTACGGATTGGTAAACCAAACCGTTTTATTTACAAATTTAAGTAAAGAATTTTGTTTCTTCTTTTTGGCAGAGTGACAAAGGAAGTGTGGGGTGTCCTCATGCACCTCCTCACCGCCGCATCCTCTGCAGAGGTCATCTGTACTAATTCCTATTTTCTTGGTATGGTATTTCAGCATGTTGTGTCCGGTGATAATACCTACAATCGAGGACAATGATTTCTTGTTCAATTGTAAGATTTTTTCAGTTTTGTGTTTGTTGTAGATTGGCCACATTTTCCTGGCTATGCCACAGGAGTCAAGCATGTTCCATCTTTCGTTTGTTGCCATTAGTATTTTGTTCCCAATCTTCTGTCTGAGATTACAGGCGGGAATCATTACTGAGGTGTCAGCCTGGATTAGTTCAAGGGAGGACCCTTTTCTTGACAGCTCATCTGCTTTTGCATTTCCAGGCACACATCTGTGCCCGGAAACCCAGCATAGTCTTACGTTGTGCTGCGCGCCAAAAACCCGTAGCTCTTCGCGACAGCGACTTACAAGCTTACATTTTAACTCAACGGCAGAGATCGCTTTTATTGCCGCTTGACTGTCAATGAAAAAGGTAATATCCGCATGAGGTATTGCCATCATTCCAACCTGTTTAGCAGCTTTTGTCACTGCCAGTACCTCAGCTTGGAATACGCTGCTGTAATCAGGATGCCTGATTGAACTGGATAGTCCGAGACGTTCCGAGTAGAAACCCGCGCCAACGCCAAGATCCATCCGTGTATATAGGTATGATTGATCCAATGGATGCTGGTTGATCTTCATGCATGCAAATCGTCCCTGCTGGAAAAACACGTGGTAAATGGCCGTGTAAAATCTAGCCGGGGAGTAGTGTAGTCCGTGCATACATTATTGCCCGTGTATTTGTTCAGAATTTGTGCATGACCCGTCAGGCTGTGTTTCCAGTTTTTGGTCTGTCTTAACCGGAGGGCAATATTTGCAGCTGATTCCTGTACAAAGAGGTTTAGGGGTTTAAGATTGAGTATGGCCTCTACCTACAGCCGAGATAAACCAAGTCTCCTACTACCTCAAAGTTATAGCAGTCGATTGCGACACGCTTTGTCAGTTCCTCGATGTTTGGTGTCCCTTCTTGATGACAGCATAGATATACTTACTAAGCCCAAGTATAATTTTGAAAAAGTCACATGACACCGCATCACCTTGTCTAAATAATTTTTTTCACATCAAAAGTCTCGGTGAGATTGTTTTCCATCGTCCTTCTGCACAATCTGACAAGTTTGCCAGGTATACCAAACCTAGACTTGTTCTGTATGTCTCTATAAATGCTGTCATATGCGGCCTTAGAATCGATAAACGGATGGTGAGTGTCTATCTCACATCTTTAGTTTTCTCCAGGATCTGACGTAGCGTCAATATTTGGTCGTTTGAGGACTTAGCGGGCCTAAAACCACACTACGATGCTGAGATTTCATTCATCGGCCACACTTTCTTCTGACCAAATCTAGGATAGGAGTTGGTGTATGCTCTCTGGTGTACAAATTCGTCTCCCCTTGCCTTCAATAAACCGGCTAGCTGGAGGTTTCTATCTGGCAACGGAATTCGGGTCGCTTTTGCTGTTGACCAATATGGAGAAGTGGTTTTTCCCCAACATCGACTGTGATTCTTAAAAGGTTCCCTTGTTCATCTCTAGGTCTGTATTCGGTTCTTGTTGCCGTGACACGTACTTTTTACCCATTGGTAAGACTTCCAAGCATTGCTGAGGAGAAGCTGAAATGTTTGCTCGTATAGGGCTTACCAGTTTCTATTGTCCTTCTCTTCAGCGGCGCTTCATTCTTATTTTATTTGGCAATTGTAGAATAAAGCCATTCCCTAGACTGTCATCTTAAAAATGATCGTGTAAGCGATATGTTTCGTATTAAGGTAACCCACTGTTTCACCCTACCACTAGTTTCCCTTGCAATTTATGATAAAGCAAGGTCTTTACGTTGTAGTATTAAATGACCTTTCATAAGTCTTCCCCAAAACCTATTCAAGAGAATAACTGTATTCAATTTGATTGCTGTTAAGGCTTTTTTTATTTACTAAAACAAAAAACCGAGACAAAGAACAAAACAGAATACTTTTCCAAGAATATAAAGTCTTTCATCTGTGTTCCGAAATGTCCCTTTCATTTGCATACTTGCAGACGAAAGGTAAACTTCCATTGTGAGGGTATATTAAACATTTTCAAGAAAGGGATATTCTGAGTTGGGTTCTTGGTCCTGGCGGTAATTATTTTCAATGCATTAACATCCTTTTTTGTGTTTGTCAAATTTCTAATTTCTCACAGTGCCTCTTAGTCCCTTTTCTTATTTTTAATTAAACTATTCATCGTTAAACAGTTGTTAGAAGGGTATCTTGTTCGTTTTACTTTTCAAAAAAGGGGAGGAGACAGAAACTCCCGGAGTGAACCCGTATATTTTAAAAAGGGTGTTGCCTTATTTTCAAAGGGAATATTGTGATTGAAAGGGAATATGTTAAAGAGTTTGTTGCTTGAAACCAATTGACGCCTTTGGTGCTTAATATCGATGGCATATGACTTTTATGTGGTCACTAGATATAGGCATTTATTTATGAGGTGGGTTTGGCTTAAACCTTTTATTGGGCGTACACATTTATCAAGGGTCAAAGCAAAGCATATACGCCCTACGACATTTATTAAAGTATAGGTTCGCAGGTTATAATAACCTGCAGCTCTCATTTCATATAATGACGATCTCTTTAACATCTGACCGCTAAAGGTACCTACCACCAGTCAATGCCGAAAAGAGCTGCAGATTCATCAGTGGTTTGGTCAAGCTAAAAGCATGTTCATGACTGGAATACGTAGCAGATGCAGGTGGAAATTGGATATGATGACATAGAAACGATGCGTGAAGATCGAGAACTATGAATGGAACCCTTGGGCATCCTACACACTTAATCCTTGTAATGTATAGGTATACAGATGGGGCATTGAGAATGATATGGACAAAGAAGTATTTCAAAGAGTGAGGGACGAAATAAGGTGTGTCCTCGTGGGTCTCTTCGTCAGTAAATATATCGTCATTCGTCATCTTTGAGATTTAGTTTCATTGTATGGTTCCTTAGGAAGTTATGACCCGTTGGAGCTCATACGAACTTAGACAGCGATGACCTGTCAAACTGTAGAGGTCCTTCCTCTGCTATATTCTAGCCAAACGTCCATGATATTTCACAGGTTTTTAGTCCTTTCCTTTCACCTCCGTTGCTGGTTTTTATACGAATCTCGTTGTCCACTTATCCCCTAAGATTAGTGGTGGCTTGATTGACTGAAGTGCTCGTGCTCGATCATGATCCATTTCTTGCCAGTTCGTCAGCTTTCTCATTAACGGCTTTATCTCTGTGTCCAGGGACCCAGGACCCAGCAGAGATTTGTGGTGTACATCCTGCGAGCAAATAACTTCGATCTCTTTGCGGCAGCGGTGAAGTAACTTGGATTTTTATTCACAGACTGCTACTTTGTGTTCGATTCATGTCTTTTTGGAAAAGAGCAAAAGAATGGTCTATCAAAGTTCAGATGGGGAGACAATAGAGTCAGAAGTAACGTTTTGTTGCCTTTAATTTGTGCATGGTCAAAATGACATGTGTGCTAGTTTGGCTGATCCTTACATTAATATTGGCAGCATTGATTCCTCCATGTATATGTCGAGTTATGTCCAATCGAAAAATGTCCCCAGTCCAGCTGTAGTTGTGTCCGCTGGTTACCTGTACATGCTAGTATTTGTTATTGTCATTGGCTTGAGACTGGTTGCCTTCTTCGCGGCTTGCCGTTGCCACCAGTCTACGCTGTCATTTGTGAGTACTGGCCATACGATTGCGGTGTACAGTACATCCACATTTTTATTCTGGGGATTGGTTCATTGGTCCCCATCAAGTTGCTTGCGTATTGGGTAGAAATCATTCGGCTTTGAATTAAGTCTTCTCTCGGGGATCTTTCCTATAGATTTCGCACTTTCTGCCACTTTAAGACCATGTAGTATTGCTTACAAGAGAAAAGTTTTTAACGACCATAAGCTTACGAAACTCACTTAAATTACTCAGTGTTAGTTACCACAAACCACATAGAACTAGACCGCCGACTTCCGTGCACCTACCCGAATATCCCCGGAATTAATTTCCCTTTCTGTGAATACGTGTGAAATGTCAAAATTAATGGCGGCAAATGAAAAGAGTTGATGGTCCGATCCCGATGTGAAGTCTCTTTCAGCTGTGGGATAAGAAAAAGTTTGGCAGTCAGAGTGGATAGTTGACATTGAGCGAGTTCATGAAAAAAAAAATTAAATAAAAATGAGACTAAAATTCTGACAGTATGGAAAAGAAAAAGTTTGTGGAAGTACTCGCAATTAATAGGAAGTGTGCGTAGTGCGGAGATATTTTTATTAATCAAACCAGAATCCAGTTGTCTCGTTAGAATTATTTGTGTTATCCGTTACATTTAATCCTATAGTATAATCTACGAGTTCTACAGTACTTGGAGGTTTTTCTTTCCCTTGTTGGAGTATCTATGGTCACCGAGACATCAGAGCCATAAGTTACTGGAACCAACAACCTAAGATATCGGATGCCGGTAAACGTAACCACTAAGCCAAGGGACAAAATAGCAACACGGACCACGACAACATTCAGATATGTCTAATTAGATTATACGAAAGGTAGATATAGATTAAAAACATAAGTGTTATACATGAGTGTGATAATATAAGCCACGTTTTATTATCGCTAATGATCCATAGCAATCAAATAGTGCACTATTCCCAAGCACTGTTGCCGTTCTAGTGTTGCTAGGTCTAGTGGATTTTTAAGATTCCCGGCGATTTTTAATAAAATGTTGTCGCTAAAATAAAATCTAGTGAATTCTAGGGTTTTTTTTCACTACAAAACCCTGGTACTACAAACACTGTCAAAAAATACTTGGTGATGAAATATCCTTTTCCAAAATTCCCTTTATAAAAACCACTGTTCCATAATCCTTGTGCTGAAATCTTTTACTCCAAAATACCCAAAAGAGGAAATCACCATGAAACAAAATCTCGAAACAAATTTTTTTGTTTTGTACTGACATTTCACTTACTTTCACTTACTTGGGTAATACAAAGTTTATAATTATACTCTTTGCTTAATTTTACCGCCAATTTTTTTAGTCACCATTATAGAAAATTGAATCACCACGCGCCATGTTGCTGCTGGGTGAAGTTAAATTTATGTTACAAGAAAAAAAAAAAAAAAACGGTTCTAAATTGTGCGAAAAGGGGATTTTAATGAGGAATTTAATAAGTAATTGTGATTGTGTAGGTAGGTGGGAGATTTCGTCCCAAAACATTTTGCAGAAAAAAAAGGATAGATTATGAGAATTTCGAAAACTTTCTGCTTTATTCCAAAAGGTTTTTTTTGTCTTTACTTGAATTGTTTTTTTTTTTTATAGATATCTTTAATCTGTTGATTGTTTTGTTTTTTCATTTATTTTATTCTATAATAATTTACTTTTAAATAGGAGTATGCATTTTTTAAGAACTTACTTTCAGCTTGATATTTTAGCGAATATTTTATTTTAGCGGATTTTTGCGATACAAAAACTAACATTTCTAGCGGATTTTAGGTTGTGATCTTTTTTCCTCTTAGCGGCAACACTGGCCCAAGTATGGCACGTTCTAACATCAGGATCCTTCAATGTCCAGGAATTCTTTGTTTTTAATAACAAAAAACCGACCTCATATGAAATACGGTTTTCCAATGCCAAAGCGAGGGGGGGCAAGGGGGTACAGGCCCCGAGCGGCAGTTTGCTAGGGGCGGCAATTTGGAGCGGATTCTTTTTTCAGTCCAACAGTAAGTAATCAGACATTCCTTGTGTTGCTTAACAACAAAATCCAATGAAGCAACTACAATTTATCAGAAATGACAACCCTGTACAGCACACACAAATTATAATACAGTAGACAGTACACAACAAAGACTGAGAGACATAAACCCCATAACAGAATTTATACCCTGCTCCAATCACTCTTTGAACTTGGTTTGTTTACATGCCGCTGCTGTTGAGCCAAATTCGGTCACTTTCATCGGTACCTTAGATTACTTACTTACTTAGATGGCGCTACAGTCCGGGGTGGACCTGGGCCTCAACCAACACGCCTCTCCAGTTAGCACGATCTTTGGCTAACTGCCTCCAGTTGCGCACTCCAAGTTGGTTGAGGTCCCCTTCCACTTGTGCGCGCCATCTAAGGCGAGGTCTTCCTCTACTGCGTTATCCCTCCGGGTTGGAATCGAAGACTCTTCGGGCCGGAGCGTTGGTGTTCATTCGCTCTACATGTCCTAGCCATCTTAGTCGACTGATACGTACTTTTCTGACAAGGTCGATGTCGCTGTACAGCTCGTAGAGTTCGCTGTTAAATCTCCTCCTCCAAAGCCCGTCAACGCAAACGGGACCGAAAATCACTCGAAGAATTTTGCGTTCGAAGCGACCAAGGAGATCTTCATCCGCTTTTGACAACGTCCATGATTCTGCGCCATAAAGCAGGACTGGGATGATGAGGGTCTTATATAGAGTCTCCTTAGTGTTTCTCGACAGGGCCTTACTAATCAATTGCCTTCTTAGGCCAAAGTAACAGCGGTTGGCAAGTGTAATTCTTCGCTTGATTTCTGATGTGATGTCATTTTCAGAATTAATAGCGGAGCCGAGATAGACAAAGTCCCGAACTACCTCAAAGTTATAGCTGTCTATCGTTCTGTCCGATTCGTCGATGTTGTGTGTCCCTTCTAGTTGACAGCATATATTTTGTTTTGCCCTCATTCACCACCAAACCCATTTTTGCCGCCTCTGTACTGATACTTGCAAACGCACCAGTGACAGCTCGCTGTGTCCTGCCAATGATGTCGATGTCGTCAGCGTATGCAAGTAGTTGCACAGACTTTTGGAAAATTGTGCCCCTGGTGTTGGCTTGCGAGTTTCGCACAATTTTCTCAAGAATGATGTTGAAAAAGTCACATGACAGCGCATCACCTTGTCTAAATCCTTTTTTGACATCAAAGGTCTCGGTGAGACTGTTTCCGACCTTTACGGAGCAGCGAGCGTTCTCCATCGTCATTCTGCACAATCTGACAAGTTTGGCAGGGATGCCAAAACTAGACATGGCTCTGTATAGCTCGTCTCTATAAATGCTGTCATATGCGGCTTTAAAATCGATAAATAGGTGATGAGTATCGATTTGGACTTCTTGGGTTTTCTCCAGGATCTGCCGTAGTGTGAATATTTGGTCGGTTGTGGACTTACCGGGCCTAAAACCGCACTGATAGGGTCCAATCAGTTCGTTGACAAATGGTTTTAGGCGTTCACACAGTACGGAAGACAGGATTTTGTAAGCGATGTTAAGGAGACTGATGCCTCTATAGTTGGCGCAGTTTAGAGGGTCTCCTTTCCTATGGATCGGGCAAACAATGCTGAGGCTCCATTCTTCAGGCATACTTTCCTCTGACCAAATTTTAGAAACGAGTTGGTGTATGCTCTCTACCAAGTCATCCCCCGCTGCCTTAAAAAGCTCGGCCGATAAACCGTCCGGTCCTGCAGCTTTGTTGGACTTCAGCTTGGATATTGCTATCCTTACCTCATTTTGGTCAGGTGGACGGAAGTCTTGGCTTTCATCGCCCAGGTTGAATGGTTCATTCTGCCTGACAGCGGAATTTGTGTCGTCTTCGCCGTTTAGCAGTCTGCAGAAATGGTTTTTCCATGTCATCAGCACCGACTGTGACTCTACTACAAGGTTTCCTTGTTCGTCTCTACAGGTCTCTGTTCGGGCCTTGTACCCGTGACACGTTCTTTTTACCTTTTGGTAAAACTTCCGAACATTGTTCCTGGAGTAACACCTCTCTATTTCCTCGATCGCGCGCTTCTCATGCTCTTTCTTTTTCGTCCGGAGAAGACGGTGTTCTTCCCTCCTTTTTTGCTCGTAGAGCTCACGAGCTGCTCTCGTCCTTCTCTGCAGCGCCGCTTTGTAGGCCAGTTGCTTTGCTGCATGTGCTTGCCGGCACTCTTCATCAAACCAGGGGTTTCGCGGTGGTGGTCGGGTGAAACCTAGCACATCAGTCGCGGCTTTTCTGATGGCTTCTTGGCATCGATGCCACTGGTCTTCAGCACTTGATGCTGGCTGCACAGGACTTCTCGAGAGGTTGAGGGAGACGCGATCGGCAAAAGTTCTGGCGGTTTGTTGCGTTTGTAGCCGTTCAACGTTGAATCTTCTCACAGTATTTCCTCGTTGTTGTGGTGTCTGGGATATCCGCATACGTACCTTGGCTACAACAAGGTAGTGATCCGAGTCTATGTTGGCCGCTCGGAAAGTTCGGACATCTAGAATACTGGAGGAGTGCCTTGCGTCGATCGCAACATGGTCAATTTGATTGACCGTTTGATGGTCTGGTGACCGCCATGTTCCTTTGTGAATGTTGAGGTGTGGAAACCGTGTGCTTGTTATAGTAGCATTACGTCCCGCAGCAAAGTCAATTAGCCTAAGTCCGTTTCCAGACGTGGTGTCGTGTAGGCTGTGCTTTCCGATTGTGCTACCAAAGATGTCCTCCTTTCCTATTTTGGCGTTAAAATCACATAAGACGATTTTAACGTCGTATTTAGGACATTGCTCATATGTTTTGTCGAGGAGCTCATAGAAACATTCTTTGGTAGCATCGTCCTTATCTTCTGTGGGGGCGTGAGCGCATATCAGGCTGATGTTGGCGAATTTAGCCTTGATGCGGATAGTTGTAAGGCGCTCACTAACGTGTCATAAGCTCAAGACTTCTTGCCTAAGTCTGCCGCTTACAACGAATCCGCATCCGAATAGACGCTGCTTCTGTTCTCTGTAGCAATCACCGTAGTAGATGTCACAGTTTTTCATCCTTCTTTTGCCGGGCCCATCCCACCGCACTTCCTGGATGGCGGTGATATCTGCCTTGTAGCAGTCTAGGGCCTCCGCTAATTGTTCGGCTGCACGCGGTCTGTTCAGGGTTCGAACATTCCACGTGCAGACCCGAACGTCATTGTCCTTTTTTCGTTTTGCAGGGTCGTCAACAGTGAATCCATCCGTATCCGAGGCTCTTGGTTGCTTCGTAACCATTAATTTTTCCGTGGTTGGGTAGTTAGCCCCACGCACAACCCCCAACCTGGAGGACCAGGCCCTAAGATAACCCTAGGACAGCGGGTCGGATACTCCGTTGTCAGTAACCCACTTCGGGGATATGAGTGCTGCCGTTGGCCCATAAAGGGTTCATCCGCCACCATCTCTATTTCAGCACCCTGACTAGTGCTGAAAATCCTTACAGACCTTTGCTCCAAATATGTCAGAGAAGCTCACGCAAGGTATCTGCCATCTCGATTAGAACGCATATATTAATTATTTTCCGTGTCCACACGCACCGCTGGGAAATTCAGCTTGCGGTACTCCAGTCCATGCAAAGCATTCAAGAGGCTGCAAGAAACAAGATGGGGTGCAAGAGCTGATTCAGTCGAGAATACTTGGAACCATTATGAGGGCATTTTTAATACCTTGGAAAAACTGACGGAGGTACACGAAAGCCTAAACACACGGACGAATGCACTAGCATTGTTAATAACATTCATTTCTTTATTTTTTATGCTTTTGTAAACCAATACTAAATGATGCCCAAATATACTTGCAAACAGAAGGAGTAAACCTTCATCAATATGCTCAAAAAATAAATGCATTATACAGATCTTCCTTAAAAATGATATCGATTCATTGACGGTTCTTTTACGTATATGCTAAAAATGTATGTCAAAAACTTGGAATTTAAATGCAACGCTACCTATGTCTTCTACAGGCAAAACAAAAAATGAACTCGCCAATAAAAGCACACTCGAACTATTAAAATAGTTTAGACTGAAAGTTAGGCTGCCTAACATAACAATCACCCCTATCGTGGAATCCGCCGGGGGAAATTATTCACGGAAAATAATATATTGGCATCGTTGAATCCGCAAAGTGAACAGATCCCCGTTCGGGAAAAATTCGATTTGAACTTTTTTAAGCATACAGTGAAACTTTTTCACAGCACCCACTCGGAGAACTGTTCACTTTGCGGATGCGACGATATCAAAATATTCTTTTCCGTGTATAATTCCCCCCGGCGAATTCCACGATAGGGGTGAATAATGCTTCGTCTTTTTATCACAATTGCAATAAGTAAAAAGTAATGCCGGCTGTGAGAGAAGTTTCTTAAAATTGAAGCTTAGTAAAAATTATTTAAGGTCCACAATGAGCACTATAAGGCTATCTAAGGGTTTCGTCGTTTGTTTGTCATTCAGATGATTGGGTAATCGAGCTGATGTCGGATACATAAATCCAGATGATGGTCATCTTGTGGTTGTGCCGACGTAGTGCGATATTCTGGAGGTAAAGGAGATATATCGTTTTCAGAATCAGAACTTATAACTGAATAGGTCGTTGAATAAATTGGCTGAAATCGTTCATCGAATTCTTTCAATTCAGTGTCTGCAAACAATTTTGCTAGCTCCAATTATATCATAATTTTATTTCTCTCTGAAAATTTTTTGAATGCATCAGCGTAGGTAGCTTTGAAAGTGATGGTCAACGGCATCAATTTCATTTTGTTTTTTCGTTTTGAGATAATCTTTTATTTTATATACTTTAATCAGGATTGTGACTTATTTTTGCGGGTCTCACAGCTGTGGGTGTACACACTGGCGGCGAAAACATGGTTAATGCACATACTGTAGGTTGGATTGGACGTGCTGAACACACCAATGGTGGTGAAGGAGAGTCGGTTTAACTATTGTTTGAGTAGGCACTGTGTCTAATGTTGTGTTTAGAGGCGTCTGTGGTACATTTGAAGATGTCGGACATAGTTATCCCTTAAGTTTTTCCATTTAGTTTTTAATGTTGCAGATGAAAATATAGAAACCAAAAACTTTATTTACGTTTTTTTCTTTCAGGTACTTAGCAACTGATGATTCTTATCAAACTATAGCATTTTCCGATAGGGTCGGTCGTTCAACGGTAGGAAGTATCGTAAGCCAAGCCTGCACTGAAATTTGGAACACTTTACAGCCAATATACTTGCCAATGCTAACACCCACGGAAGAAACATGGAAAAATCCAGAAATTGGCTTTAGGCAAATGTGGAACTTTCCCAATTGTGTTGGCAGTATGATGGAAAACATGTGGCTGTAAAATGCCCTCCGAAAAGTGGATCAAATTACTTCTGCTACAAAAACTTTTTTTCTGTCGTTTTGCTGGCTGTTGTTCATCCCTTTTATAAGTTTCTTGTTGTGGATATTGGTAGTTATGGACGGCAAAGTGGTAACGGAATATTTGAGGACTCCAAATTGTATGCAGAATTTTTAGACAATAAAACACTTTTGCCCTCAAAACCCTACCGGGAACCATTGATCCAGTGCCTCACGTGCTTATAGGTGATAAAGGGTTTGGCTTACAAACGTATTTGATGCGTCCTTATCCCAAAGCAGTATCAGTGGTAGATGAGAGAAAGAAAGCATTCAATAAAAAACGTTGTAGGGCACGACGTGTTGTCGAGAACACGTTTGGCATTATTGCACAAAGTGGAGAATCTTTTTAAGACCAATCGAAAGTGAAGTCGAAACGGCAGTACATGCATGTGCTCTTTACAATTACATCAAAACACAACAGGGAACAATTAGATAGATACTATTACGGATACGGAAAGTGAAAATGAGCCTATTCAAGCCCTGACAGCACGAAGGCCATTTAACCGAAGACCCACCACTGCAGCATTTCAAACACGTGAAAAATTTGTATCTTACTTAAACAATATACAAACAATGACCTTTTTTAAACTAATAAATAAATAAATTGCGCGACTGGTCGTATGAAATTTCTGTGTTTTGTGTTCTCCTTTACAGAAATTCCAAATTTGACCAAAATAAATGCAAACAAAAATATATGCTTATCTACCGTTCTCATTTAGGTAATTCTTTTCCAATGTTCTCCCATATCTCACCCTTTACGACAATGTTTTTGTACATTTCATCACCCATATCATAACGACATGGCTAATTACGCACGAGTTCGATTAATTTTTCCATTTATTTTTATTTTCCAAAAATTAAATTTACTTTCACCGCTCCGCGTTAGAATTGAATGATGAAATAATCTGTAATTTTTCACGCGCTCTGTATATCAGCATCAGGGGATATGTACTTCAGCAGTATACTACAACTACAACGCGGCGGTTGAACGCGGCGGTAAAACGCGCTCTGTTTGACGGAGCCTTAATCTGGGGGCCAACTATGTAATTCGATTCTACTTTCGATTCTATTCGAAAGTTGGTTCCGATTCTACTTTCAAACAGAACTACCTACGTATGAAATTAGAATCGAATGTAAGTAATGCCAACTTTTTACCAAACAAATTCCTACTTTCGAACGAGTCTCGCATTGTGTTTTACAAACTTTTGAATAAAACGAAATAATCATTTGTTGTGATTCGTGAATAGGTGCTAAATCAACATGGACAGTGTCCCAATTTGATTTTTTACCGAAGAAAATGAGGACTGCAATAATCAAATTGAGCCAAGGCGATTTCGGGATAAATCCTTTAGATAAGTCGGGATGCATTGTCATGTATTGAACAAGAATCTCAAATTGAGATGTCTTTGTGTTATCACATTTAGATGATTCCCTACCCTATGCATAAAGTTTATTTTAATACTCTAATAATATTTAATAAGTTATGAACAAATTTCTTACTCACATTTTTTGAGATTTCTGCAATCTACACAGCCTGTTCGCATAGTAATTATTTGCGAATTCGAATGGTTTTGGCATTTACTTTAGGATTAGATAGTACCAAAAAAAATAGACAATTCGAGGTCCGTTCGATTTTCGAATATGAGCGCATGCTATAGAGTTACACAGTACGTATCTTCCGAATTCGAACATTTTGATTGTAATCGAATTACATAGTTGGCCCCCTGAGTATCATGGTCATGGGTATAGAGTAGGAAATCACAGAGACCATCCATACTGAAAGAATAACAAGAGATTTTGCCATGATGAAAAGTAGGAAAATAAAATTTGAAAGAAGTTTCCTGTAAATAAATAAAAAGTTTCTTATAAAAAAAAATGTAATTACATTATGTACCTCCAGTATGTACCTACCTATAAAACTTTTTCCCCGTTTACTTTCATCCTTTCATTTTATAAATATTTTTTTTAAACCAATTTTAGTTGTGAAATTATTATATTTAAAAATTAAATTAATGCAATATCTAATTAAATGTAAATAAATTAAAAACAACAATTATTATAAAAGAGACAACATTGTGCTGAAAGAAAAGCCTAACCTAATATATAAATCAATGACGTATGTTACTGACTTCTCGGAGAGATTTACAAAATCGGACATATATGACAAAAATAAATATCAAATTGCACTTAAGACAACAAATACTTTACGACAACTATACAGCAATACAAAAACAAAACTAGACAAGCTTGATAAATCAAACCTGATTTACAAAATTCCCTGTAGTGGAGACGGGTCCAACTTATGCAACAAAGCATATGTTGGGACGACCAAAAACAAACTACGGACAAGAATAGCCTCACATCAATCTGACCAAAAAGCTCTGTCTACACCATTAGAACAAAAAACTGCGTTAGCTGCCCATTGCATAAAATTCGGACATTACCCTGACTTCGACAACGTTAAAATACTACAAGAAGAAACCAACTACATACGAAGGTATACAAAAGAAATGCTTCACATAATAAATGTACCATCACAACAACGACTCAACTATAAAATGGACACCGAAAAATGCGCACACATCTACAGACACCTGATAAACAAACAACACAAGAAGAAGATGACAACGATGACTCATATGTCATAATTCATGTTGTGTATTAGTCATAAGATATTGTGCAATGTATTAATTTATGTTCTATAAAAAAATTGTGTAAGTTTATTAATGTGCATATATGTTGATTGTTAATTTTATTGTCAAACATTTTTCTTGACAGTCCCAGAAGATGACTTTCGAAGAAAGTCGAAATATCGGACAAATTAATAAAGAAATTTAAAATACAAAACAAGAGTATTTTTAAACTATGACCTATAGCGCGTCATCAATACCTATATATTAAATTAAAAACATTTAAAAAAATTACAAAAAAAAAAATAAATAGGTAAATGGAAAATAAATTACAAAAAATAATCGAATCCTGTTTTTCTTAAGAATTTTAATATCATTAAAGGTGAATGGGAATTTCCGTTGTTTATTTGATATCCTGATAGCTAAGTAATTTTTATCCGCTTAGATATTAGGAAATCGGAAAGTAACCAATATGGGAAAATTTTAAAATTGCGACTTCATTTTTGCTTCACTTGCTTTCTAGCAAAGTATAATAGAATAAATAATAGTTGAAAGAGAGAAATTTTAGCAAGTTTATTGACATTACATAGTGTGTAGGTAAAACTGTTTGAAATCGTAGACAACGTTTTTTTTTTAATTTCTAGGGGCGGCATGATTTGGGCCTGTCCAGGGCGGCCCCAACCCACGCTACGTCACTGCGGTTTTCACACCCTTGCGCCCAAAACTATAAGAAGTTTTGCTTCCGTTAATATAGACTATAGCAATTGTCTAAAAGACTTCCGTTTTTCAATAGGTATATCATTTGCTTCTGTCTATTAAATTACTATGCACATCGCAGTCGACTGAACAAACTAATTTACCTTTAAAACTAAACGTAGGTTTATGTTTCAGTAAGTCCTTCATATTGCTTTTAATTTTCGAGCAGTATGGACAATGTCACAGGAGATTTCCCAATTTTAAATAGACTATTATAACCAATTTCCCTATTATGCATACTATCTTCGCATTAGAGCTACGTCCGTTTCCATTGAACCAATAATATTATTCTTTCAGGAATATTACGAAAGGGAATACTCGTGTGTGCTGTGCTATGCAATTTCAACATACCGATTGATTCAGATGTTATCACAATACCATATCACCTTAGGTACATAAAATATCGTCAATCCTTTTACATTGACTATAGTTTTATCCTTTCTATCATCGTTCGTTTGCAACGACTGCAAGCATGAGAATTTTTCCTTTTGGACTTCGTCGCGTCGTCTCTCAGTTTGAATGCTTCAAACTTCTATACAAACTTACTTGCATCAACTCGAGTACTAAACGAGTAGAGGGATGATATTGCAATTCTTTTCATGATTTCCCAAAGGAATTTTGTCCTTTATACCTCTTTGTCAGATTAGGTACAGTGATGTGAGAGTTGAATTGCCAATATCACGGATGCATAATGAATTCAGTGCATCCTTACAATAATTACTGTTTGAAGGAGTATGCATTAAATAAGAATAAACTCTCCATTTGAATTGGAAACTCAATCCTAAGATATCCTTTTAGTTAGAATTGCACAATAATAATAATATTCATATGTGAGCATAATTCCTGAAGCAGACAATGGTAAAACGATTGAAAATTTGGATCGGTTTTATTTAGTAACAGCTGTCAGTATTCATCGGAAGGAGCTATGCTCCGAATGTTCAGATTATTTTTCCTCTCTTGCGAAATGTCTGGAGAATATTGGAGTGAACATGTGTTTGAAATTATTTGATTGATAAATTTAAAAAAGAGAAATGCCGCTGGGAGTGTACTCCAAACTCCAAATATATACAAAAAGGCTGTAATATCAATGCGAAGTCAAATTTCCTTTCCTTTCCTGAAAACTACCGATATAACATCAAATACAACAATTGGCACTCATTCCGAATGTGGGAATTTGTTTGTTTGTATATAGTAGGTTTTCTGCTCATAAGGGAATTCCCATACGGCTAGAAGAGAGATTATGAACTTGATCTGACCATTTTCATCCCAGGTCTACCTAGAGGACGCCTACCCGATGGTATGGATACGTATGTGAATACTTTAGACAGTAATGTTACCCCATATTATGTTGAAGCAGAATAAGCGGCATTACCGTCATTATCCATGATATTTGTTAGTTATTAATAATTATTGAATTATATTATTGTACTGAATTATTGTATTGAATTACTAGTTAGTTCCATAATTACATTTAAATCTGGCGGTCAATTTATACCAGTCAGTAGATGAATTCGCCATAACATTTAAACTTTTAAAAAAATTTAACACATCTCTCTTACTAAAGTAAGAAACCGTTCACGCATTTTTGTATAAATAAGCACAGCGAAAAAAGCTCAAAAACTTTTTGTATTTGAAATCCTAAGGCGAAACACCTTTTATATTCGCTTTCGCTCTCCACTCGCCGTCGTAGCATCGGTTAACTTCAAGTGATCAGATCACCGTTCGGTGGAGGGGCAATGCTACGAGGCGTCAGTCAAAGAGCTAGCAAGAAACATTTTTGAATGACATCGACAAGTAAGAATTGGGAAGTAGTATTTTGTTTATTTTTGTGGGCTCAGTAGCGCAGTGGTTAGTCTGGCTGGACTACTGTGCGAGGGATCCCAGGTTCGATCCCCGGAAAAACACAAGTCTTAAAATTTTTTCTCCTGCGCCACCCCCCGCGAACGTCTGACAAACATCCGAGAGTAACTGTCTTGAAAAAGCTTCTCAATTCAACCGACTCGGCACAAAATTGTAGGTCCCTTCCATTCGTCCCAAAAATAGAAACTCTCACAAATGAATGGTTGCGAGAAGCTAGGCCTAGGGTGTCTACCCGCCTGTTGCGCCACCTATTTACTTATTTTTTTAACTTTCTCGTATACGTAGTAAGAGAAAGATATTGTTTTCGTACAAAATTTCGAACTCGAGATTTTGATCAATTCTGATATTACGATGAAAGGGGAAATCAAAAAAGTGGGTCTCGCAATTCTGTCCGTCCGTATGTCTGTTTGTCCCACCCCTGGGGAATCTAAACGCTTGGACGGATTTGTTTCAAACTTCGTACATATTTAGAGTTTGTAGGCTTCCCGCTCGGGACGTACGAAATACGTCTAAATTTAGATTTTTTCTAAAACGGCTCTAACGATTTGAACCAAAATTGATAGTTGAGTTAATGTAAGCATGCTTAACATGACTGCATACCCAGTTTTTCGCTAAAAAGTTTAGCAACGGCAGTTTTGAAAATTGGCTTTTTCTCGAAAACGGTAAAAACGATTTAAAATTTTTTTTTTTTTAAGGTACTATTGTCTTTCTTAACTTAATAGCAAACTCAGTTTTTTCTTAAAAAGACTGCGTCCTTTGATATCCACCCAAATCCCTAATAATAGTACTTTAAAAAACGGCTCATTTCTCAAAAACGCCATATTCGATTTTGATAGAAATGTTACTTTCAGGTAATGCTTAAATCGATAGTAATACCACTGGCATCAAGCTAAACAGTTGAAAAACAGTGTTTTTTGAACCATGAATGCGTCCTTCCCAATCGCTAAAACCGGTACTTTAAAAACTGCTCATATCTCGAAAACGCTATTTTCGATTTGGATGAAAATTATATCTGCTTACTTACTTACTTAAGGTGGCGCTACAGTCCGGGGTGGACCTGGGCCTCAACCAACAAGCGTCTCCAGCCAGCGCGATCTTTGGCCAGCTGTCTCCAGTTTCGCACGCTAAGTTGGTTAAGGTCCCCTTCCACTTGCGTGCGCCACCTGAGTCGCGGTCTTCCTCTACTGCGCCGTCCCTCGGGTGTGGATTCAGAGATCTTCCGGGCCGGAGCATTCACGTCCATTCGCTCTACATGACCCAGCCATCGCAGTCGTTGGACCTTCACTCTTCTGGCTAGGGCAATGTCGCTGTACAGCCCGTATAGTTCGTCGTTGTATCTCCTCCTCCATTCACCGTCTATGCAGACGGGACCGAAAATTACTCGAAGAATTTTCCTCTCGAAGCAACCAAGAGTAAGCTCATCCGCTTTTGATAGAGTCCATGCCTCTGCACCATAAAGTAGGACTGGGATGATTAAGGTCTTATAAAGGGTCACTTTAGTTGTTCGAGAGAGGGCTTTGCTACTCAATTGCTTTCTTAGCCCAAAGAAACAGCGATTGGCAAGAGTTATTCTTCGCTTAATCTCAGCGCTGGTGTCATTGTCTGAGTTAATAGCGGAGCCTAGGTAGACAAAGTCCTTTACCACCTCAAAGTTATATCTGTCTATAGTGACATTCTGTCCAAGACGTCGGTGTTGGGTGTCCTTTCTCGATGACAGCATATACTTTGTCTTGCCCTCATTGACCGCCAAACCCATCTTTGCCGCCTCCGTCTCAATGCTCACGAACGCGCCAGTGACATCACGCTGCGTTCTCCCGATTATGTCGATATCGTCGGCGTAGGCGAGTAGATGGACGGACTTTTGAAAGATAGTGCCTCTGGTGTTAGCGTTTGAGTTTTGCACTATTCTTTCAAGAACGATGTTAAAGAAGTCACATGACAGCGCATCGCCTTGTCTAAAACCTTTTTTGACATCGAAGGTCTCAGTGAGTTCTTTACCGACCTTGATGGAGCAGCGTGCATTCTCCATTGTCATCCTGCACAAACGGACGAGTTTGGCAGGGATGCCAAAACTAGACATTGCTCTGTATAGCTCGTCTCTATAAATGCTGTCATAGGCGGCCTTAAAATCGATGAAAAGGTGGTGGGTATCGATTTGAACTTCCTGGGTTTTCTCCAAGATCTGCCGCAGTGTGAATATTTGGTCGATGGTAGACTTTCCTGGCCTAAAGCCACACTGATAGGGACCAATCAGGTTGTTGACGAAAGGCTTCAGGCGTTCACACAACACGGCAGATAAGATCTTATAGGCGATGTTAAGAAGACTAATACCTCTGTAGTTGGCGCAGTTCAGAGGGTCTCCTTTCTTGAGGATCGGGCAAACAATGCTGAGGTTCCATTCATCGGGCATACTTTCCTCCGACCATATTTTACAGATGAGTTGGTGCATGCTCCTAACCAAGTCATCGCCTGCCGCTTTGAATAGCTCGGCGGTTAGGCCATCTGCCCCAGCGGCTTTGTTGGACTTAAGCTTAGATATGGCTATCTTCACTTCGTCCAGGTCGGGTGGACGGAATTGTTGGTCTTCATCGTCCAGGTTGAATGGTTCATTCTGCCTGACAGCGGGATTTAGTTCGTCATCGCCGTTAAACAGTCTGCAGAAGTAGTTCTTCCATATCCCCAGCATCGACTGCGATTCTACTACGATGTTCCCTTGTTCGTCCTTGCAGGCTTCGGTTCGGGCTCTGTAGCCTTGGCAGGTTCTTTTTACCCTTTGGTAAAACTTCCGAACCTCATTCCTGCTGTAGCATCTCTCTATTTCCTCGATCGCGCGCTTCTCGTGCTCTTTCTTTTTTCTCCTGAGAAGCCGGTGTTCGTCTCTTCTTTTCTGCGCGTAGAGCTCACGAGCAGCTCTAGTCCTTCTTTGCAGCGCCGCTTTGTATGCCTCTTGTTTCGCTGCATGTGCTTGCCGGCACTCGTCGTCGAACCAGGGGTTTCGTTGTGGTGGTCGAGTGAAACCAAGCACATCAGAGGCGGCGTCTCTGATGGCTTTTTGGCAATGTTGCCACTGGTCCTCAATGCTTGATGCTGGCTGCATAGAACCTCTTGAGAGATTGAGAGAGACTCGATCGGAGAAGGATCTGGTGATCTCTTGCGATTTTAGCCGTCCGACGTCAAACTTCCTCACAGTATTTACTTGTCTTGGCGGTGTTCGGGATATCCGAAGGCGTACCTTGGCTACAACAAGGTAGTGGTCCGAGTCAATGTTGGCCCCTCGGAACGTTCGGACATCCATAATACTGGAGGAGTGCCTTGCGTCGATCGCAATGTGGTCAATCTGGTTGACGGTTGATTGATCGGGAGATCTCCAAGTGCCTTTATGAATATCGAGATGCGGGAACCGCGTACTTGATATGACAACATTTCGCCCCGCCGCGAAGTCGATCAGCCTAAATCCGTTATCGGAGGTGGTGTCGTGTAGGCTGTACCTCCCGACAGTACTACCAAAGATGCCCTCTCTTCCTATCTTTGCATTAAAATCACCTAGGACAATTTTAATGTCATAGTTAGGGCACTGCTCGTATGTCTTGTCCAAGAGCTCGTAGAACCTCTCTTTGGTATCGTCGTCTTTCTCCTCCGTGGGGGCATGGGCGCATATTAGGCTAATGTTGGCGAATTTAGCCTTGACGCGGATTGTCGTGAGGCGCTCGTTCACACAGTTGAAACTTAAGACTTCTTGCCTAAGTCTGCCTCCAACGACGAATCCACATCCAAATAAGCGCTGTTTTTGTTGCCGATAGCAGTCGCCATAATAAATATCGCAGTCTTTCATCCTCTTCTTGCCCGGTCCATCCCATCGCACCTCTTGGATGGCGGTTAGGTCTGCTTTAAAGCAGTTCAGGGCCTCCGCTAGTTGTTCGGCTGCACGTGGTCTGTTAAGGGACCTAACATTCCACGTGCAGATCCGAAATTCGTTGTCCTTTATTCGTTTGCCAGGTTCGTCAACAGTAAGATCATCCGTATCCGAGGCTTGTGGTAGTTTCGGAACTAAGTAATTTTTTCCGCAGTCGGGCAGTTACCCCGACGTACAACCCCCAACCTGGAGGGCCAGGCCCTTTGTTAGACCCCTTGGACGAAAGGGGCCGGATTCCTCCGGTGTCAGTAACCCACTTCGGGGATGTGAGAGCTGCCGTTGGCCCATAAAGGGTTCATCCGCCACCATCTCTGTTTCAGCACCCTGACTAGTCCTGAAAAATCCTCACTGACCTCAGCTCCAAATATGTCGAAGTAGCTCAAGTAAGGTAACTGTCGTATTGACTGTTGACGACACCGTTGATTCAGTCTAATGAATTCATCCGCCGTACGTCCTCTTTCTGAGGAGCTCATGTAAGACTTCTGAGACTCGTTCAGTCAGTCTTTCCGACAGAGCATTATAGTGTTGCTATTTTCGTCGTGTTCAACACTCGCACTTATAAGTTCAGCAAGTCACACCCGGATGGGCAGACCAGTACCCGGTGGTTACCACTGGGAGGTAAAATAAGCACAATTGATGTGTACGAAAGGTTACAACAGCTGGGCACCGCCAGGTTGATGCCGATCAGCGCCTACCCGATTCATACACACCCAACCACCATTATATCTGCTAGGTAATGTTTATATCCTGAAGAATATGTCGTACTCAGTTTTCAGCTAAACAGTTTAATAACAGTGCTTTTCGAATCCAAATTGTAACATTTGTCAGCATAATTTTACAAAAAACCGCTCTAACGATTTTGATCAAAATACATATTTGAGACAACATAAGCATTTTAAACATGATCACGTACTTAGTTTTTCTCAGAAAACTCCAATATTGCCGTTTTATGAATATTTCTCAAAAATTACTACCCAAATCCCGACCATTGAGATCACTTTTTAATTTTTAAATAATAATGAAAAAAGAGAATTCGAAATTCATCGCCTCCTTGCCTCAGTTGATGTGAGATTCTGCGAGATTCGCAATAAACGAGAAAGTTTCGTGCGACCCAGTCGTGCACATTTTTTTATTTTGTTTATATTTTTGATTAACTAATACATATAGGTTTATACATATTAACAATTAGAATCCATAGTACTTATTTTTATATTAAAATATCAGAAAAATTGTTTATTTATTTAAATATAGTGGGGACTACTGTTCTGTAAACTCGAAAAAACCTTGTTCCATTTACGGGAAAGGTCAATTTTTATATCAAATGTTTTGAAAAATATGCATTCATACGCATATTCGTGTGTTACTTTTAAGCCCTCTCAATTATTAAATTAGGTTAGGGCATAATGTTACGTGTATATATGTAGATACGCTTGAAAAATGAATGCAGTATGTAAATACAAATGTTGAGAACAGCTCTTGGATTTTAGGTTAACAGCACACTTATTTAACGACAATATAATAACATTCTTAAGTTTAAAATGCTTGTTCCAGTATTACGGCGTTAAAACTATTAACCCAATCCGTGTGGATATTTCAGAGAGACGTCAAGAACCAACGTAAAAGAAATATAGGATTCACAAGGAATCACCACCGGTTCATTCAAAAAAAAAAAAAAAAGTATTTTTAAACTGTATACAACCCAGCAAGGAAAAAATGAATAAGTCGACTTTTTTTAGAAAAATATAAAAATTAGAAAAAGAAAATCTACTATGTAGGTCATGGTTTCAGCAAAATCACCAGTAAAAACCAAAGAAGGTAGCTGGACAACAAGCAGCCAAGAGAAAGCAAACACTTTTGCAGAGTATCTTCAAGACGTCTTAAAACCTTATGAAGATTATTAAGGTTATTAAGGGATCGAAGTAAGGTGTAAAGAAGATAGACCTATTCAGCCGGTAACAGCTAAATAACTAAAGAAATTAAAGAAGGCATAAATATAGAAAAGGCTACTGGGTTTGATTTGATTACAAGAGACATTTTGAAACAATTTCCACGAAAATGTCTAAAAAAAACTAGCGCAGATTATAAATACTGCACTTAAGTTGAGATATGTTCCAAGCATGTGGAAATTCGCGGAGGTAGCACAAGCTTTCGAAAAAGTCTGGTAGGAAGGTCTGATCTTCAAAGGCAACTGCCCAAGCAATATTCAACAATTCCGGAGTCATTTATACCAGATCGATTTGCCTGAAAGTGAGGAAACCACTATAGCTACTTTTGCAGATGACACAGCTGCCCTTGCTGTGGAAGCAACTGTCGAATTAGCAACAAAAAACCTTCAAAGGGCAATAGACAATATCTCAGATTGCAAAAAAAAAAAAAATGCCAAATTAGATTAAATGACCTTTAGTCAGTCCATATTAATTCCAGTCTACATTAACAACAATGTAGTAGAATTTTTAAACACCGCCAAATATCTCGGTATGACTCCAGACGCCAAACTGCACTGGAAAGCGCATACAAAGAAGACCAAAGAAGTATGTAATATTTTCAATCAAAAAAGTACAAAAAGCATAACGGGTGTCGTCTCATTTAATTAACGGCAGCTGAATGCAATCCATGGAACAATAGGACAGAATTTCATGACATAATTTTGAGGTGGTTAGGAAGAGGAACCGCTTGACAATGAATTCCACAGCATAAATCAACCGAAGAGTTACACTTGCCAGCCGCAGTTTCTTTGGCCTAAGAAGACAACTTGCCTAGCCAGTAAGGCCTTCTTATCCTCCCAGTCCTGCTCTGCTCTATGGCGCAAAATCATGGAAATTAACAAAGGCAGAATAAGATCTTCTTGATCGTTTTGGGCGAAGAGTCTTCGATTCCAACCCGGAGGGACAACGTAGTAGAGGAAGACCTCGCCTTAGGTGGCACGCTCAAGTCGAAGGGGACATCAACCAACTTGGAGTGCGCAACTGGAGGTGGCTAACTGCCTCTCGGGCTAACTGGAGAGACGCGTTTGTTGAGGCCTAGGTATACCCCGGTACTAAGCGCCATCTGAGGAAGCAAGCATTTACTTAAGCGAGACTAGACTTTATTTTTAATAGGTTTGCGATATACGAATCGAAATTAATCCGAAAATATATTTTACTTCAAATCGAATAACTTTTTCTAAAAATGTGCAATAGATTAAGGTGTGGGCAGCAGATCTATTGTAATCGCCGTAAAGTCTTAATCCATCGGACTACCAAGTGAGAGGTAGCTGGTTTAATACCACCAATCGCTTTAAAAATATACAGAACATACGACGTATACGACACGATCGGATAAACCAATTTTTGTGACATCAGTTGGATGACCGATTTTAATGACCGTCTGTCGATGTGTCGAATCGTAGCTTTGGTAGTAGCGTAGAAGCTTTTAGTTTTCAGCAGCATTTTGTATCGGAGTTAATAGATAGCAGAAATATCCTCCCATTCTACCCGACTACAGTTTCCGCGCTGCTTACCGCAAACCTGCAAACCTCTGTTTCAAGGAATACTATCATCCCTTATAAGAATATTTTTTTTCCAAAAGTGAACTGCATTAATTTACAATCCTTAAATAACAATTTATCCAAGACCAGAATAATCCGGCTGTATAAATAAAATGTATTCCCATACTGGCGCACAGACAGCAGAGAATGCATATTGCGTAAGTGGTAAGTTATATTATAAGCTTCGTTCAATCCACCCGTATTGCACGATTGAAAACCATCTCAATGCAAATATTATTTATATTATCTATAAAATTCGGTCTCCAAGCTTAATACCACACAAGAAGTAGTATATGAGTATATCGTGCCGGTACAGGAAGCCAATACAAATATTTGTCCTTCTTGTGTGCACTTATATTATCCTCAGATAAGCTTTCACCACAACCTCCCAACTTTTAAATAATTGCAGCTCATATATGGGCTGAGGTTCTGACTTTTCGTCGCCAATGGTCCATCCTTCTCTGCAATCTCTCGTAAATGAAGGACAGCACAGCAGCAGAGCAAACATTCTGACGACGAAGGTTTGACTATTATTTTTGCATGAAGTTCAGACAAAGTTCAAAGAACTTTAAAATACGCACATCGTAGTCGTAAGCAATTTCGTATCATCGTCAGTGCACTTAATCAAAGAATATCAAAACTACTCGCATTGACAAACCACATGCAATAGAAATTTCCTCATCGACCATAGTTAGGTTATAGTCACCTTTAAATTATATTTATCACTAGTTCATGTTTGCCTATGGATGGGCAAAGGCATTGCATTTCTTAGAAGGCTCGATGTGGTATGTGCTGCTCAGATACCTATATCCTATATGGGAACTCCTATCTGCAGCAATTTCAAGCTTGCAGTCTTTATGGCGAATGCAGTTGACATGAAAGGGAATACTGCAATTAATTTTGCCGCCTGAATGCACACGTTATAAGTTGGTGACATTGTGGCAAATATTTGCCATTGTCTGGAGATTTATTGATTTCAATCGACAATAACCATATCAAGGAGAATCTGCATCTGGTATGAGATTGTTTGTTCCTGGGGAACATTTGAATTCATTGCTGATTGTTCCATAGTCCTAATGGAAGTTGTTGGCTTTGATTGATGTGTGAAGTTGGGCCTTGCCAAATAATTTGAATTGGAGTCAAATAATATTGTTATACGGTATAATATTAATTAAATGCGTTAGTGCTCTGTACTTCCTATCCAATGATAAGCTTGCTACTCATCTTAATATAATGATAACTTGAAACGTTTCAGTCCTGACTATGAACTGATATACCGTGAAAGTATTGCAGATGGTCAGATATTGCAAACATCATACAACAATCCTGTGTTGCCATAAATCTGAATGAATGAAAAAAGAAAAAACAGTATAAATCGTTGGGCCTTATTTTTTGATGTGCTACAAAAACCGTTAATTCATTCATTCATTCATTTTCAAATGGTCCGCTTGTCCATTAAGTGGGTCGCGGGTGCAGGTTGCTCAAGTGGACCCTCCATAGCTCTCGATCCTCCGCCATCGACTCTAAATCATCAAGGGCAATCCCCATACGGGTATAGGAGAGATTATGGACTTGATCTAACCATCTCATCCTTGGTCTACTTAGAGGACGCCTACCCGATGGTACGGATTCCATAGCACGTCGTGGAATCCTGGTCGGGGACATGCGTTTAACATGACCAAACCACCGAAGCATGGATCGCTCCGTCCGGAGAAGTAGCTGCTCGACATTGAGTTCCTCACGTATTCTGATATTTCTGATGCGATCTCTACGGGTCACACCAGCAATACTACGGAGAAATCTCATTTCGGCAGCTTGTATCCGCGATCTTATTCTTTCGGTCATTACCCAAACCTCATGACCATAGGTGAGAGTTGGAACAAACACCGAATTAAAGACTGACAACTTAGCTTTGACGCCAAGTTCAGTCCTCCTAATAACAGAATGACCAAACTGTCTCAAAATTGATCCAGCCTGACCAATCCTACAGGAAAACTCAGCATTGCTTCTTCCATCACTTGTGAATAAGACCCCGATGTACTTAAACTACTCCACCTATTTCAATGGGACTACACTAACTTGCAGAGTGCATTGAAGAGACGTTCTGAATATGGCCATCACTTCAGAATTGTTCACGTTTATCTTCATTCAGCTTTTACACAAACGGCTACAAACCGATCTAGTGAGCGCTGAAGTTTAGTCTGAGAGGACACAAGGATGACAAAGTCATCTGACTTATCTTCAGACATCCAGTTCATATAAGCAATGAAAAGGAGAGGAGACAAGACGCACCCCTGGCGAAGTCAAACGCCGACGGTGAAAGGTATTGATTTAACGCCGTTTAGCCGAACACAGCTTTTACAGTTTGCGTAAGGGAGGGCGCTACTTTTTCAAAATCCCTTTAGCTACAGGACAAGGGACAAATGAACTTAGAAACACGTTTCCAAAGGACTATAGCTTACAACAACTTAAGTGCAAAATTAACAAGTACATTATGTTGTATGTAGGTATTCAAAAAAAAATACAATTATACAGAACTGACAGCACAAACCAATAAGAACTAGACTTCCCGTGCACCTACCCGATTCATGGGCCTAGGATTTTTCAAGTATGCGTGCGTTAATGGCGCTCCTTTGATTTTGTACAGCAGCAATACATGACAAATCCTGAGCCCGCAGGCAGCTTGTAGGCAAAGTCCGTTATGTGGGAGGAGTCGACGGTCTATTCTTACTGGTTCGTGACTGACAGCTTTAAGAAACTAATGCCAATAATATTATCAAACTGAATATGGTTTGTCTGGCTCCCGACCTCACGAGCATAAAGACCAAGTCTGCCAAGAAATTTAATAGTCACTTTGAAATAACACTAAACTTAAAATAGGTAGCCACAAGCCTCACCATCACATATCGATAGGTATACCGTATACATACATACATATTGTACGCACACAATAATCCAATTTCTACTGGTAGTGGCAGAATTGGTTTTGAGTATTAGATGCCATACGGAAGTACACAAATACAATTAGGCACGAGTATACATGATTGAGGAGCATGGAAGCGCGAATGCCACTTGCCTCAGTTGAGATTACCGGCCCACAAGGTCGTGTTAGAATGGATTATAGGGGAGAAACTTATTAAGATATATGGTACGGATCAAAAGGAAGTCTATAATAGTTTACCAACGCCTTTACCTCTGAGTAGTTATCCTGCACGGTGAGTCTTCGAGAACTGTATGTACCACATGATATCCTATGAGCTGGCTGAGGGTACAAACTTAGAAGCAAGCATTCAATTTTCTACACCGCTAAGCAAAGAAGTAGTTTGTGCTCCTCTTTCATCCTTTTTTTTCCTATTCCCGACTACTCATGGAAATCGTTATTTATCCATATACCTAGTATAAGAAACTCACTCCGATATTGACGACTGACGTTATACAAATTTTCTTTCCTATCCCATGGGGTTATATACCTATGCTCGTAAATCATTGAATATGTGATGTGCTTTCATCTCTTAAAAGGATTCATTAAGCTACAAAACGAATTAACTTCTCTTCCTCTCCGAACGTACAATGGACTTGGAGTTGGAAGGCAAAGAATTTTGTTTATTCTGTTCCCCAATCAATCTTTCATCTATATTAATTGTGGCTCATGGAAAATTTACCCCATAGTCATTAGATTCTTTATCAAGGCGGCGAGGATTAAGGTTTTTTTTTTGTTTCATTAAATTGCATGTCAAAGTTTTATTTCTGAGAGTTGTGTGAAGATTGCGGTGCCTTGTTGTAGAATGGACATTTAACCGTCCTCCCTTCGAAGTGTTTAAATAATCTATGAACTTTGCTTTGCAAGGACAGTAGGATGAGTCAGTGATTGGGGATGGCTGGAGCAGAACAGACAGGGTAAACATTTGCAAAATATTTCCATTAAGGGATTCCTCACTCATTTTTGTTTTCGTGGATAAATATTTGCGGAATGTGATGATGTGGCAAGTTGACAACTATAACGGTCGTTGAAAGAAAAAAGCCAACTAAAAGAGGAGAACGCGCGGAGTATAGGAACCTACGTAGATGTCAATATTCGATGGCATCAGTTGGTCCATGAAAGTAGAAAGTTGAATGTCAGCTTGGTGAAGTTTTTCCCTTTTTTTTTATATAGGACGATGTCAAAGTGATATGATACGGGTCAGTGACTCTGAATATCAAATCGTTGAATTTTCGTCTGGTTTCAGATAAACGAAATCACGTTGTATAGTAGATAGAAAATCTTAGATATGTATTTAGATTGATATTTAACTAGACTTTAGTTTAGAGCTGCCACTGCCAGATGTTTAACATTTTCGTAATCGTGTATTGAAGATTTCCGAAATACTGGCTACGGTTGCCTACAACGGGAAAGTATCTTTGCTCAGAAACTCTTTTCAAAATGATGGAACTATAACATAGAAAGTCTGCCTATTGTCTTTGAAGAATCCATTGTATTTCTGAGCGTTTTGGCGTTCTCTTTCGCGCGAAAGGAAAATTGAATTCGTTTGTTTTGGATCCTATTTCCCTTTCTTCTTTGTAGTTGTTTCGTAGATGAAGACTTAGTTTTATGCTAGCTTTCTTTATTCTTAGTCAAATACGAACGTTGATTCTGAGACGACCTTCAGACTGCTGAGCTAATTTTGTCCCATCCAAGTGATTGCGTTATTGTTTGATTTACAAGTTTGTGGAGACAAGAAGTTGTCTTAATGCCCAACTAACATTTCAACTTCCTTAAGGCACAAATGTTTCAGATTCGACAGGTCAAGGCTTCTTTAGAGCCTCTGTAAATCTTCTAACTGCAAACTTTTTACCGAAGACTTGACTTGTATTATCTACAACTTTATTAAGGCCTTTCATAAAAATAAGATGAAGCTTTAAAGAGCAATTAAATTCATAGCTTCGTTAGGTTAGTTATCGAAGCAAAAAGCTGCTAAAGCTTCAATTGAATATTGTCTTTCAAGCTTCGATATAACTTGTATAAGACTTTCAAGAGTCATTAATCGCAACTTTATGGAAGGCTTGTGTTTAGTATTCATATACGTTGCCTTATTTGTGACTTAATTTTTTGAATAAATTCAATATTTTTCATTTTTTATTATTTAAATTCTATGTTTTTTTTATTAATTACATCTTGCCAATAATTGATTACTTACCCTATGAAAAACAAGTGTTCGTTCTCTCTTTAAAAATTTCTTCCATAGAATTTGTTGGTGTCGAAAACTCAATAAACGAGTGCACGGCTCTTCTATTTTTGTTCGTCAACGAGGTAACAGCTTGTGTAAGAAGTTCAATAAATGTACTAGAAATTATCATTGAAGCATTTTCTGTTTTTTTTTTTGTTGTTCGTGATTAGCTTTCGTCGTCTCGTTCATAAATTCGCCATTCAACAACCAATAATTGCTCTTTAATCAAAAACAGCTTGTTTGTGGCTTGCATTTATTTTATTAACGAAACTTTATAGATAAAATATAAAGGAAGGAAGAAGTTGTTACGAAATTAATAATTGCATTCAAGTGTTATTTGCGATGTTTTGAGCGCACTATATTACCAAGTACTAAAAGTAATAATACGTATCTACCTTGCCTACATAAATCGACCGATTTAGCTTGAAAAAGAAATGTCAAAACAAGAAAGGAAATAAAAAGGAGTTAGAGAAAGCGTGGTTGCCAGCCAAAATCTCCCTGTGCTAACTTTCTTTCATTTTGTGACAATCGAAGGTGATAGATCGACAAGTTCCGATAAATTCCACAAGAGTCTGAAAGTGAAATATCCACATTATCTTTTTTAAAGTTTCGAAAACTTAACTTATAAAATAAAACAAAAAAAAGTGACTTGATTTTATCAATAATAAAAACTAAAATATTAATTCTGCTTAGCAAAAATCAACGTATGATCTAAGATCATATAGGGTAAAGTACCCAGTGACCGACACCCTTAAGAGAAATTTTGACTTTGAAAATTCATAACTTTTTCTCCGTTGCATCAATTTTAATGATGTTTATTTGAAATATAACTGTAAATAATTTCCTTTAAGAAAGTTCTAACAACAGATATGTAAGGAATTCCATAAAATAAGTAAAACAGGAAATTGTAATACCTTACCAGGTTTTTAGTTACGGACACCATTTTTTCAGTAGTCGACACCACAAAATATTAGTAATGGACACCCCGTTTTCTTAACAGGCCAGTGGTAAATTTTGGGCAAATAAAATATAATAAAAGGCAACATTCTCGGCCCAAAAAATAGACTAAGTTTTATTTAAACTAGCGGACCTGGCAAACGTTGATTTTCCTGCTCGTACATTTTGATTGTCCTTCAATTGATCTGCAGCCGTTCTATTTAACCGATGTGTCCGGACTGATTTAAATTTTTGTTGTTGAGTGTTTAATATTTGAAATTTTGTGCCGCTTACCGGGTCCAATTGTGAATCTACACCATTCTTGGACCCACTCAAACACACACACAAAATTTCATCAAAACCGGTCCAACCGTTTAGGAAGAGTTCAGTTACAACACACGTACAGAAGAATTATATGTATACACTAGATTATTTCAAAATAAATGCAAAGCTATACCTAAAAAAACTATCAACCTCAAAAGGGATTCTTAAAAAAAAAATTCCATACCGGACGCAGAAAATGTGAACATAACACTTTTCTTGGCGCATTTTTTTCAGAAATGTATAAACACTGTTGTGAATGTCTGCCTTTCGTCTTAGAAAACTGCTTTCATGATTTTAGGTTATCCAGTGAAGGATTTGCTGTTCTTCATCAGTGGTCAGTACAGTTTCCGGTCCAAAAGTTGGCTGGTATTTTTGTACCTACTTTCGGACAAGTTTTTTTGGCATTCTCAAATAAAAATTTTGGAATTTACAAATAAAGGCCTGAGAAATCGTTAGAGATTTTAAACTAACGGCTAAAAGGTATGCAAATACAAAGATAATATTGGTGGTGTCCATAACTAATATCCTTAAAAATGCCCATTTGCGCCAGTAATAGACACCTGTGTCGGTCACTAGATTTATTGAACATTTCATTTCAGTTACTGACACCCCACGTAAATTTAAATTTTTTTGTTATTTTAATAATAACTGACTAACAAATAGATCGGCTACTTAATTATTTTCATTAAAATTCACTGTTCACAGTGTTACTATACACGGTTATATTTTTAAAATAATGATCTGTACTTACGTGTTCCTTAAGGAAATCTCAAGTTTTCTGAAATTCCTAAAGGGTTCAAACCAAAGTCTATTATCACAGGGCACTGAACGACTACAAAATATAAAGAGAAGTCATTTCTTATGACATTTGAGCGCCTGAACACGTTAAAAATAGCTTCCGTAACATCCAACCACAGGAAACCTTACAAAAATGGAAAAACAGTGGCAGGTGTCCATAACTGAGAAGGTGTCGGTCACTAGGTAGTTTACCCTAGGTAAGTCCCTCTAAATTTTTTTCTCTGGCTTAACCTCACACTGTGACTCTTTAGTTAGGCATTGCTAATCAATCGCGTGGAGTTTTGATCGGTAGATTATTTTAATTCTACTTATCAGTCTCCACATCATTCATTGGGAACTGACCGTAAAAAAACTGAGGACTCCCCACTGTGCACGAACATAAAGTAAAATTGTTCCACAAATATCACGGTGTGTATTTTATTAAGCAACTGACGTCATCATCAAGAGCATTAATTGCTAAGGAAGAGTGTGATCGGCGTGCACCAGCTAATTCACAATATCCGCTAGTGTCGCTCTTAGCATCGCTCACGAAAGCAGCCGCACAATCAACACCTAATCAGCACACATATTTTACCAACCGTAAAAGTCTCCACGCCAAGCCTCCCTCACCTAAACTATACCACGTCCATCAGCAACATATTTTGTACCGTAAATCCACCTGCCTCTGCCTGCTGTACGATTAATCCAGTGACAGCACATGTTGCATGAAACCGATTAAGCCCCAGCAACTTTGTGACTTTGTACAGGCAGCGGTATCGGCTCTCGCAGTTTAGCCAAAGACAACAGAAGCTAGCTGATATTGGCCGAGGGTAGACTTATCTGCTGAGAAGAGCTTAGACTGGTAGTATTGTATTATATTGTTCTCGTAAGAAAAAAAAAAAAGAAAAATACACAATTTAGGTATATGCCAATGAAGGTATCATATGTGCATGTGCATGTTGATCATTATAGATTAAGGTAGTTTTAAGTATGAAAATTGATTATTTCTTTGAGTAAATTCATTCATTAATTTAATTTTAAATGAAATATTAGCCACTTAATTGAAAAGATAACAAAAAAAAAAGGTTTTGCATGTCATAGGTAAAAAAAAAGACTTATATCAACATATCAACTAAAATTTCTTCGTTTACATTCATACAGCTACCAAAGGAGGATTGTGCGCACAATGCTTCATCGTTAAGTTAACTCGTCGCAAATTGGAGTATATCACACTACACATACAAACAAACACACACAGCTACACGTATACACTTAATACACAAATTTTGATATCCATTAACGGATCCTAAAACGTAAGTCATTTTTTTGTTACCTAATTCTAAGACTGCACGAATACAAAGATGCAAACGTTGATGAATTAAAAGATACGAAACAAAACATAACAACGAAAGTAAATTGAATATAATTAATAGGATAGCTATATCTATGGTATATTTGAACTAAATTTGAAAGAATACCTACCTAAAAATTGGCTAATATTTTGTTTCATGAAGTCTCTATATAAATAATTAATAATTTTGTTTTTGTTTTGATAAATAATTTCCTATTTTGACTAGTTTGTTTTGCTTATTGAGTTGATTACAAGAGACTTTTTATAATAGAGAGAACACACATATGATGATCATAATACTTACCATATGAATTTTAACTACAAATCTTTACATTACCTTTAATGAATTCCTATTTTTGGTCTAATAAATCTGTTTAGTACGTATAAGTAAAATGAAGGTTTAATTTTATTTGCATGGGGGCTGGAAGCTATTTGATGTCCTATAACTTTCGTTAGACAAACCTAGGTAGTTAAATAAGGGGCAGCTATTTAAACTCAGGGTACTTTAGTTGCCAAAGGTGACTCACTTCCAGTGATAAGGGAGGGTAAAGTGTACCCGGTATGGCCAAAACATCTGCCATACCACAAAAGCGAGGATGTTGTCCGATTGCATGAATTGTCCGTCCGGTTTGAGTGTGCTAGGATTTCCTAGTTCAAGAAAAATCTTGGCATGATTAGTTTTCTTGGAGTTGCGATTGATGTTATCTACATTTGGGAACCCACCCACATCCGGCGAGTTAGTCCGTGCCTTGCCGCAAGCATGCCAAGTAGAATGCTATGTTAACATCATTTAAAAATATCTAAAACTACAATTCTCTAGATACGCAACAAAGTTTATAGTGGTTTCAAGTGAGTATAAAATAAATTACCGAAGCTTAGCTGTTGAAATGTGTTCACGTTTTGGCGCGAGTGAGAAATTAAGAAAATGGTCAATACAAGTAGGTACCTACCTACGTCACGTGGAAAAAAGTTTAAAAAAAAATCCGGAAATTATTGCAAACATATTAAAAAAGGAGCATGCACTTTTTCTCCAAAGAGCCCGGGAGTTTAATATTGTGTTTAAGAAAAAGAAAAGAAGTGCAGCGAATAAGCTCCAGGAATAGCAATCAAGGTGTTCCACTCGACCCAGTGACCTTATCTCACGACATTTCTGGCTGCATATATTCGTCCGAAGATTTGGGTGCATTGCTCTTTAAGATAAATAATTATACTTTAATAAAGCAAGAAAATAAATCTTTTCTTTCGCAGGTGCCGGAAAAAAAATTGCTTTGACGATTCGCAAAATCAAGAAAAATTTCTTTCGTTTGCATGAATCCGGCGTAGGTGATGATGACGTTAAAAAAATCAGAACCTTCGCTCGAATTTTAAAAAAATAGGCTATAGAGTACAACATTAATCACTCAACAATAAAATCTTAAATTAAAATTGTAAACAATCGTTTTAAGAGAGAGGTTCCAAGGTACTCATAGTCACTATTTTTCTTGGGTTGAGCATCCATGGTCCAGGGAAGTGGACGGGCATCCGAGGCTTCCATCAGCCTCCGGACCACCTCCGTGTAGCCTCACGGGTTCCAACAAAAAGGTTGTCGAGTTTAACAGGTCGGTCACAAGTCCTTTGGGCGGTAGGGAGATAACCATCGAGGTACAGTCGGGTGAGCCTGACAGGTCGTCAGGGGACTCCCACCGACACAATCAATATCGACGGGCGGTCGGAAGCAACAAAGAGTGGGGGAGGACGATCCCCTTAGGCGACACTCTAACGTCGGATCCGGATGAATAGACACAGCAAAACTGTATCTATGCAAAGTGTGTGGCGGACAGTCGACACAAAACCACAACGAACGTCACACACACGTATCCAAGTGACGACAAAGATTTGTTCGATGGGTGGAGGGACGGCGTCTCTTTTTGCAAATCACCCCACCGCCGCTGGGGAACTGCCCCAAATAAATAATAACCGATTTTCGAAACTGGGCGGATACAACGCCTCCTGATGAGAGAATTTTAAATGTTTGTTTTTGTTCTTTCTGTACCGAATTTGAGCATCAGGGCATCATATGGACATATTAAAAACAGAAAACAATACAACTAAATTTAAGATCAGCTTACTTACTGAATTAGGCGGCGCAACCGAGGTTTCAACTAAAAAGACTCTGCAGTTAGTCTGAGCCTGGGGTACCTATAGAACTCGAAGACACTACTTTACAACAATCTTCTTCGGGATATGACTCAACTTCTCAAAAGCCATTTCAAGCCAATGAAACAGCGGTCCAATTTTATCACTTCAGCATATGCAAGTAACTGGGCAGACTTTTAAAAGATCGGGGCTTGGGGGTTGGCCTGTGTGTTTCGGATAATTCTTTCATGAACGATGTTAAAAAGTCGCATGACAGCGCATCACCTTGTCAAAATGCTTTTTTGGCATCAAAGGTTTTAATAAGGTCGATACCGACCTTGATACAGCAGCGAGCTTTCGAGGCAAAGATGTTGAGTATCGATCTGGACTTCTAGAGCTTTTTCAAGGACTAGGTGGACTTTCTTAACCTAAGACCGTACCTACTTAAAGGAGCCAATCAGGATATTTACGAAGGGCTTAAGGTGTTGACAATAGATTTTCTATGCGACGCTAAGTACACTGATAGCTTCGTAGTTGGCACACCTGAAGGGGTCTCTTTTACCGTGAACCGAGCAAACGATGCTGAGATTCTATTTTTTGGGAAATTATTCAACTGAGTGATACCTAGTATAGGACGTATTTTCGGGATACGACATCAGTGAAAATCCTGGCAGTGTTTTGCGTTTTGAGCGGTAGGTACCTATATCTTTGTTAAGGTGAATTACATGCCCGCATTCTTTCCTTGGCTGCAACAAGTTATAGTAATCCTTGTTAATTTTGGCCGCTCGAAAGTTTCGGGTATATGTACTTTATTTGGATAAAGTACAGAACCATAACGCTGACTTTTTTTTGCTCAAATCAAAACATTTAAGAGTTCAAAACCAGCGACAAGGAACTACCCAAACTCATCTAACTGAATTTGATATGGTTTGGTTACCGCACACAACTTAAATTTTATTAATTTGAAGGAAATGTTAAAGGGAGAGGTTATTACGAATATAATAATGCTAAGCATGCCAATCACTAGCACTACCTACACAATTTGTGAACATTCTGTTCTGGCACTACCGACCGAAGAAATTTCAACTATTCCCCCAGCTGTTCTTCCTCAACTGCATAGTTGATATTAATTAGTAGATAACAACCGTAGTTCGTATTTGCCTTCAAATCAACCGCATATCGTTCTTGTAGGAAGTACATAGGAGGTACATAGGAATTGCTATAGTATTTTAACAACCAATACTTGCATGACTACTTATAGAAACTATACCAAGGAGTGAATAAAAACGTTCATAAACATTGCAGTCCAACAGCTGGAACTGTGCCCTAGGGAAGGGCTAACCTCAGAACAAGCTCATGCCCACGCACAAAACCACAACACAGCGAACACCAAAGTATTTCCTATCGGGTGGTGCTCCCGGAAGTCCTTATCTCTACCTAGAAATAATGTTTATTTCTTTTGACATGCAAAGTGGTTGCCTTTTATCTGTGGCGCACCTAGCTAAATGCAAAGTTTGCTTTTGAAGTTCGCCCGCTACCGCTGCCTTTTTGTTTTTTTTTTTTTTTTTGTTTTGTTGGCCCACTGTGTTTCAAGCAACAGAGCTCACCTTGCTGTCGACCAAAAAAAAAAGGATCAACAAACTGTTTTGTGTATCCACAAAGTGTTGTACTTTCCACCAAAAGAATTGCACTGCAACGATTTAAAATTTAGTAAACCCCATCCAACTAGCCAAATAAAAGAGGAACACGAAGATGCAAGGAAAAAACACCTTTCCTTGGACGGCTGACACCGATGTCGCAGGAAACATAGCAAATGCCTTAGCTGAACACTTTTTGCTGCAGCAATGAAGAACGAGAAGTTGCTGTTCAGGGATTTCCTGCATAATATTCGTTTACTCCTTTGTATTACTTTTTATGTTACTTTGTCCTTTATTGTAGACTACGACGATTTTATTTCTTTCGAAACATATAATGCAGTTTGGCCAAGTATACAGCAAACTAATAGAAGAGTCAGAGAAAAAAAAATAAGTAGGTAGCAGCAGCAGGTCAAAAGTAGAACCGTCTAAGTGTCAAGCAAACATTTATATCACACCGCACTACCACTGCCACAATGGACAAAGTGCAATCTGTAATCCTTTTTGCACTGAGATTTGTTTCAGCTTTTAAATCTTAAAATTGTATTCGCCTGGGAATTGGATATTGTATATGTATTTGTGGGTGGAGAATGGACAAATTCAAAATGCATGTACCTACGTTCTTTTTCTCTTTCCTTTTTTTTTTTACAGTTTGTCTGCTCTTTGTCTGAATAAGGGAATAAGTTTTAGCCCAAGAAATTTGTTTCATGTACCGGAATGGAAAACAGCAAATTGGATAAGGAAAACTTTGGCCGGGCCGTGAATGTAACATGGTATTTCCATTTTTGGATTTGAATTGAGAATTGCTGGGGAAAAGTTAAACATGTAGCAAAAGCAATAACGTATGTAATAGTTTTGGTCTTTACGGACTTTTACTGGGCGTTTGGTATTTCCTCAGATATTTTAAACTGTGATTTTTAAAACTTCCAAGTTTAAATAGGTATCTGGAATGGAAGTGTTTTCTATATCACAACCATACATATAGCTATGCAATAGACGTTTCGGCTTAAGCTTAATATAGATTATAGATGAATGAATGGCGGGAGGAAGAGGCGCAACCAGTGGCGTAGCTACAATGGGGCCAAAGGTGGCAGTGCCCTGGGGCAATATGTAGATATTCGGGGGGCAATAATAAAACTACCATTACAAGATATACGTCATGTAAGTGAAAGAATTTCCGTTCCTTATGAATTCCACAACCTTGATCGTTACTGATGACCAGGGAACGGATTTTATTGACCTAAAAAATCAAAAAAAGGCAAAAATTCCTTTTATTTAAAAAAAAAGGGGTTAAGCATAAGCAAGCCTTATAATGACACTATACGACATGGGCAGAGACAAGTGGGGACCATTTAAAACACGTCTTGTCATCGACTGCAATATTTAGAGGCAATTTTAACTTTTCAGCTCCATTTACTACATTATTTATTTCTTTGATGGTCTTGAGTCTTTCATTTGAAGAAAAGAACAACTTCAGCAGCTCGGTCCTTTTGCTGTTTGCAATTTCTCATCAAATATTGAAAGTACATAATATCTAAAATCAATTGCACACCAGGACACAAAAAAAAAGATAAATAAATAGCAGCAGGTTCGTATATAGGAACCCTAGGCCTAGCTGCTCACAACCATTCGTTTGTGTAAGTTTTTATTTTTGTAAGGAATGGAAAGGACCTACAATTTTCCTGCCGAGTTCGAACAGCTGAATTGAGATGATTTTTCAGGACAGTCATACATACTCTCGGATGTTTGTCGGAAGTTCGCAAACAACGTGTGCAAGTAATGCTTCGGCGATATTTTGTTTAAATTGTACCTACAGTTAAGAAAAAAGTTCACATGAACTTCAACTTTGACTAAAAAAGGCTGAAAAAGCCATGATGTTAGGAAAAAAGGTAAAAAAAGGCAATGTGAGTAAAAAAAGGCAAAAAAGGCAAGGTCAACAAAATCTATTCCCTGCTGATGATGTATAGACTATGTAGAGTCATTGAGCCCTCCCAGACTATTAGTCAAGGTTTCTATAGCTAAACATCCCTGTTGAAGCTGGAATAAATGTAAATTTAAAGAGTAGTTAGTGGTTAGGTTAGTCACTCAGCTCATTAAAAAAGCTCATTTTCTAAGTACCCCTATCTTAAATTGGCTAGGGCAGAGGCGCTGAATAGAAAAGTGGGTGATGGACCCTTCGTCATCTTCATCTCTGCAGCTTCTGCAAAAGTCATTGCATGGCAGACCAAGTCTTCCCGCTTCTCTGTAGTCTACCTGGAATTAACATTAACATCTAGAGGCAGTCAGGTGTCCAGTGTTTTTGAACCGTCTGTGAATATTGGCAGTGATCCGTCGTGTAGAACATTTCGTGAAATCCATTGGTTTCTGTTCGGTATTTCATTTGTGAAACCTTTTTCGAAGTTGTTTTACGTAGACAGGTATAATCAGTATTTTTGGGCAAAGGGCTGACATGTCCACTCGGTTGTCCTCTCCCAGTGCTGCCCTACCCTTAGTCTGATTGACACTTTTGTTTCGTATTATTTGTTGACGAAAAGGTTAAGGAAGCATACTTTGTAGAGCGATGGTTGAAGATGTTTTCAGTGTGTATCCGCGATGCACTAGCAGGCAAGTGGTGAGTCTTTTCTAAGATCTTTTGAATTTTGTCCAAAGCCGGTCAAAACAACGATGACATAATATAAAGTTATCGGTCCGGTTACCGCGTTGTAGAGCCAGTGCATTATACTGGGTTGAAGGCTTGAGCCGACGACAGGCCATTAGGGGTTTCGTAGCACGTTCGACATTATTTTCTCTCATCAACATCAACAGCTTTGAAAGAACTCAAGTGAAGATCCATTGAGTTCGGAAAGAGTGACGAAGGTTCTTTAATTTATTATCTGCAATACTGATTGCAGCATGGAGTACACCTACCTCTACACATACCTCTTGTAAGTTTTGTAGTACGTCCGAGTAAAAAAAACTTGTTCCCGTAACTCCAGTATGTCCGGTTGGGTAAATTACTGGAATATCGAAGTTAAATTTATTTTAGGGGACTATTAAGAACGATGTGGCTGTAAAGCTTTTGGAGTAATATTTTCTACCCAATGTTTTATTTTATTGTGTTTAGCTGCATATCTATATATGGTCTGCTTATGGTCGGGTTCTCTTAATCTAAGAGCTCCTTTTGTGTCAGAATCTTCGATGAACAAATCCAGGGCAAGAATATGAACAATACCTACTGATATCCAGTGTCAACGGCAGTAGATATACTTATACAATAACCAATGATCTCAAAATTCAAAAACCACCAAGCCGATTGAGCTCAAATTTCGAAAGAGTCTTTGTTCTTCAAAGAAGTCTCTGCGAAGTTTAGTAAAAATTGGACGAAGAGCGTTAAACCTCCCATATACTATATACAAATATTTTCAAGCATTCTTATGTATTGGGCCGAGAGTTTTTCTGTGAAGATTGGTCGCAGTATGGCCAATATTGCACATTTCAATGAAGTTGAAACGTTGATTGGGATTTATTATCGCTTATGAAGAGTACAAACAAATCAATTTTGGCTGGAACAAAACTCACCGGTAGCTCATGTATAATTTTTATTAAATATCGCCAAAAAGGATAAACTTATTACAAGTATCTAAGCAAAGATGGATTTTAGTTGGCTCTGCGAAATAAGGCCACAAAAAATTATACAGGAAACAGCAACAACGATTTTTAATACAATTTGGGGTGTTTTTTTTTTTTTCCTTTTTTGGGGCCTTATTTCCTAATGAAAATGTATTTCTTATTTCATTTCTTCTTTTGGGGTCTTATTTCATAATTTTCATTAGGAAATAAGGCCCCAAAAAAGGAAAAGTAGGGGAGACATGCTTCCCCCTGCAACCCCCCTGCTTGGGTTTACTCTCAGATTTGGGGCTTATTTAATTTTTTTGGGGGCATTATTTCATATGTGAAATTGGGGTAAGGTATTTCATTATGAAATAACACCCCAAATTTGGGGCCTTATTTCGTTTTCTGTTTTGGGGCCTTATTTCATTGGGGCCTTATTCCCTGCAGCCATTTTAGTTAGCCAAGGAACTAGCAATGAACAGCACGAAAATGGAACTCTCTACTAATAAAGGTGATCTCCATGTGCAATAGAAACGGCCGGCAAGTACAACATCCCCTCTTTAGTGCTGCAACTGGTTAATGAAAGATGGCGTGATCTTGACAGTAGTTGTTGTTCCATACAACAGACCTGGCCACAAATAAGGCAGCGCAGGACAAATAGCCTGTTAAATATCAGCAGAAGACATAATAGAAACTCTTGTTGGAGTATTAACAGGTCACTGAGGACTAGTGTGAAGCGAACACCATCAGCGATCATTTTCATGCATAAATCCTCTCATTCTGAGCAGGGTTCGGACTTGAGAAATTCATTTGTGCAGTAGATTTTTCAAAAAACAGCAGTAAAACCAATTTTTGCGCAGTGGATTTTTTGTTTGTATTGGAAACCTACAATTCATGTACATATATTTAAAAAGAAATTATTAGTTTTTCATAAATCGATCTGCTTGAATCTTTATTGATCACGAGAACATTTTTTTTATAGCGTTTTCGATTGAGCTCTTCAGATTCTTCTCCCAGATTTCAGATTTTGCCTGTGCAATCGAATTTTATTCACTGGATAAATGTTAAACTTATTCATTCATTCATTCATTCATTTTCAATGGTCCGCTTGTCCATTAAGTGGGTCGCGGGTGTAGGTTGCTCAAGTGGACCCTCCATAGGTCTCGATCCTCCGCCATCGACTCCAAATCATCAAGGGCAATCCCCATACGGGTAGAGGAGGGATTATGAATTTGATCTAACCATCTCATCCTGGGTCTACCTAGGGGACGCCTGCCCGATGGTACGGATTCCATAGCACGTCGTGGGATTCTGGTCGGGGACATACGTTTAATATGACCAAACCACCGAAGCATGGACCGCTCCGTCCGGAGAAGTAGCTGCTCGACATTTAGTTCCTCACGTATTCTAGTATTTCTAATCCGATCTCTACGGGTCACACCAGCAATACAAAGGAGAAATCTCATTTCGGCAGCTTGTATTCGCGATCTTATTCTTTCGGTCATTACCCAAACCTCATGACCATAGGTAAGAGTTGGAACAAACACCGAATTAAAGACTGACAACTTAGCTTTGACACCAAGTTCAGTCCTCCTGATAACAGAATGACCAAGCTGTCTCAAAATCGATCTAGCCTGACCAATCCTACAGGAAAACTCGGCATTGCTCCTTCCATCACTCGTGAATAAGACCCCGAGATACTTAAACTTCTCCACCTGTTTCAATGGGACTCCCACTCCACTAACATGCAGAGTGCATTGAACAGGCGTTCTAGAGACGACCATCACTTCAGATTTGTTCACATTTACTTTCATCTCAGCTTCAACACAAACGGCTACAAACCGATCGAGTGCGCGCTGAAGCTCAGTCTGTGAGGACCCAAGGATGACCAAGTCATCAGCGAAGAGCAAATGACTTATCCTCAGATCTCCCAATTCGAAACGTTCTTCGCCAAGACTGCGCTGTAACATCCAGTCCATATAAGTAATGAAAAGGAGAGGGGACAAGACGCACCCCTGGCGAAGTCCAACGCCCACGGTAAAAGGTATTGATTTAACGCCGTTCACCCGAACACAGCTTTTACAGTTTGTGTAAAGAGATTGAATGGCTCTCAAGAGAGAACCATCAATTCCATACTCCTGTAATACACTCCAGAGTTTCCCTCGAGGGACTCGGTCATATGCTTTCTCCAAATCTACGAAGCAAGCGTAAACAGGTGTAGCATACTCCCAAGCCTTCTCAAGTACCATTCTGAGAGTGAATAACTGGTCGGTTGTGCTTCTGCCGGGACGAAAGCCGCACTGCTCATCTCCTAATCGTGCCTCGACCACAGCTCTGCAACGCGTTTGCAGCACCTTGGCAAAGACTTTTCCGGGGAGACTTGTCATGCTCGGCAGTCGGCCGTGTTTAACCCGTAACGGCTACGAGCTTCCTATCACTGGTGTCGCAAACCATTATGGGGGTCAGAGGGTGGATGCGCTATGCAGCAATAGGGGCATAAGTGGACTTTCGGTTACTCGACAACGGCATCGACTTAGGATAGGCACCTGGAACATCTCTTCGCTCACGGGAAAAGACCTGGAGCTTCTTGGGGTGTTAAATATGGACCAGATATAGTTGGTGTTTCCTCAACAAAGCAAAGGGGTTCTAGAACTGTGGACCTTGCAGATGGGTGGAAACTCTTCATGTCGGGAGTAGCACCTTCAATGTCTGCTCAGGCGGGAGTGGGGATACTCACAAGTCCCAGGCTGGCAGGCAGAGTATTGTAGTGTATACCATTAGGAGGGAGAGTTGCGATCTTAAAGCTTAAGCTTGAAAGATCAACTCTGGCTCTAGTGCAGGTGTATGCACCGAATCTGGAGTCAGGGTACGCAGCTTTCTTAGATGAAGTTGATGCAGCCCTTGAAAAGGTTGCAGATATGGATTCTTATATCCTGATGGGTGATTTCAATGCTCACGTGGGTGCGGATTTCTCGACATGGGGCAGCGCGATTGGGAAACACGGTGACCCCGATCAGAACGCGAACGGAGAGAAGTTGTTGGACTTTTGTTGTTCAAATGGAATGTCGATTATGAACACTTTCTTTCCACACAAAGATATCCATAAATACAAATTGTGCAAATTGTATCTCAACGATCAAATACCTATCCTGCCAAAGCGTAAACCAAGAATGGTTACGCGCATACGGTGGGAGGGATTACAGAACGATGAGATACAAGAGGAATTTGCACGGCAGGTATCTGCAAGGTTTGAACAAATTCCAAATGTTCCATTGAATGTAGAGGAAGAATGGCAGTTGTTTTCAACAGCAGTTATTGCCTCTGCAGGACATGTTTGCGGAGTGAAGCGGCTCGGTGTGGCGGCTGGTGGTGAGAAAAGAACTGCGTGGTTTAAAACGCCCGGAGTTCAAGAAGCTATCAGAGAGAAGAAGAAGGCTTTCAAGGTGTGGATTCACTTGGAGGACTCTCCTTCTCGAAACCGGTACATTGAGGCGCGAAGAACTTGCAAATTGGCTGTTAAAGCAGCCAAAGAACAGTCTTGGAAGGAGTTCGGCGAAAAATTAGACCGTGATCACAGATCTGCAAGCAAGGTGTTCTGGCAGACCATCCGTCGTCTTAGAGGAAGGAAGTGGAACATTATCGAAGGAGTCAAATCCAAAGATGGTACTCTTCTTTCTAATGAGGAGGACATCTTGCGCAGATGGAGCGAGCACTTTTCCGAATTGCTCAATCCAATCCAGGGCATTGAGGATGACACATCCATCGCCTTAAGCAGGGCGGAAAATAGTCCCAAGGTAGAGCAAATCACTTTTGCGATCAAATTGCTAAAGGCTGGCAAATCTGCCGGAGTGGATGAAATCCGGCCAGAAATGCTAAAGGCCTTAGGTGAAGAGGGAGTCAAATGGCTCTCTCGTGTCATTAAAGTGGCCTGGGAATGCGGCGAAATACCCAGCGATTGGCAGATTGGCGTGATTGTGCCCCTTTTCAAGAAAGGGGATAAAAGGGATTGCTCCAATTACAGGGGTATATCACTTTTAAGTCTCCCCGAAAAAAAAAAAAAATGTTAGGTAAACTTAATTATTCGAAATGTGTCCTTAAATTGATTTATAAAAAATTGTAATTTGTAATCGGAAAAGTGCTCTCGATTCCAAAAAAAAGATTGATTTTTTTGTGTCAATCAAACAAAAAAGTGACCCAGAGCCAAAAAAATGTGATCTTTATTGAATAATCAAATGCGCCATTAGTTGTTGATGTACTCGTATAAGGAAGTAACCGACAAGTCTAGTCAAGAATGGAAGCGTTCAGTATGCTTAGAGCCTAGATTCGTAGATGACAGTTTCTCATTGAACGACTAACTGAAAAATGATAACTGCACTGCTACTCCTTCAGAAGCGAAATGTTTTTGAATTTTTTTTAAGATCATCAGGGGTGAGATTCTGTAAAAAAACGAAACGAAAACGGCTTTCGTTTTCACTAAACCTTTTTCTATCATACCTGTGGCAATAGATAGAGACTGCTATTGTGGAAACAACATCGTTCGATCGTTTTAATTTTACGCTATCTGGCCCCAGACATATCCATTCATTTATTTGTATGATACTTACCTTAAAAAAACCCATTTGGAAATCAAAGTTATTCCTTGAAGTTGCTTAATTCGAATGAAAAATAAAATCTCTTGGAAAATCCGAAAGTAATTCGATTTTAAAATTACAACAGCATATACGTAGCTAGACAATCCTACGAGTATCTTCCTAGAACCGCTGCGGAAAAACAATAGTAAGGGAAAATAATATCCCTACAGCTAGAAAAAGCAAGACGCCCAAACATTAAGGGTAAAGAAGAAACAACATTAAGATTCAAAATCGACTCAAGAGCATGAACAAGAACTGAACCACTCCTTTGTCATGTAAAATACTGTGACCAGCTTTTGCTGTCAGCTTCCGTTCTAACGAGTGTAAAAGTAAAAACAAAAAAGTATGTAACTCGTCCTTGGTTGATTATTCAGCCAGCATAGTGAAACCGCAATTTGTAGCACTCTATAGTAAAACTTCCAGTCAACTGATGATGTCATTCCCATTGCTGATTTAGCAGGAATTCTCGTGACATTCATTGCACATTATTTCCGTCGGACATGGAACAATTAAATTTCGTATGAATTTTCTATTGTTCTTCGTTTTGGTAATGGTCCTCTCTTCCAGAACCCCAAAAAGATGTGCGGCCACATGAAGAACTAAACAGATACTTTGCACTTTTGAATTTCATAAAATTTATTTTGTTTGAAGATCAATTGGGTCAGCATTTCCGTTTTGATGATTAAACAGCAATTTGAACACAACGTCATCTGTTGCGAATAGCAACATGAAAGACCACATCAAACAACAAAGTCATCGTCATACGATGCCACCAGACACCGTCTCATGTCAACAATAAAGAACACAATATTATGTTGTAGCTTTGACCCATCAACCCAAAAGCAAAGCTGCAGTTCCGACCCATTGCCATTAACCCAAATCAACACAATATTAAGTTGCAGTTCCGACCCACGGCCACTAACCCAAATTCAATATGACACTAAGTTGCAGACCGAAACCGATCACTACGAGCGCATGTCATAATCAGAACAACGGATCGAGTTGCATCGTGGCCCACTGCCATCACTTTGGGAACCATATGCAGCGCCCAAACAAACAATTAAATAATCAATTTGTCGCCCACTTGACACAATTGTTTCATTTATAAGGGCCAAACATAGAAGGCAGGCGACAGAAGAAGTTAGATACCAGATGGCAAGTTTGTACTCAATAATTGCTATCATCGGCGCTATTGGCGGCGGCGCATTCATAGTGAATGAAATATGGAAGGCGCTGACATGGTATAAGGTGCTTAATACCATTAAACTATACAACGTATGGGACTGGTGGTGACTGGTGATAAGGAGAAGCTGTATAAAAGGGCGGACGCAGAAACATAGCAGCACAGTCCACTTTTAACCGAAGACGCAGCGGAACAACCTTTAATTAACAGTTGTCTTAAACAATTAAATAGTATAACGTAGTAAACAACATTTGTAGTTTTATTTACTTGTACGAACTCCGCTCAATTCCGTTAAAGCAAGTTGCCGTGGCGCAACATTTGGTCCTTCGAGCCGGATACTTTCGGCAAGGATTGTGTATCGTGAACTATAAGTTAACAGTGTTGTGATCCAAAATCGGATCTCCTGCGTCAAGGATTGTGTTTGTGTATCGTGAAATAAAAGGTGTTGTGATCCAACATCGGGAAAGACAATCCCTGTGAACAATTTAATCAAAGTGAGACCTGAACATCAGAAGCAGCCATTTGACAACCACTGAAGAGGAAGCAGCTATTTTGACCACCGGCAGATACTGTGAAACCAAAGAGAAAATCAGGTGCGTTGGAACTTTTATTTTCTTTATTATATTAGAAAGCAAAGTAGAAAACTATTAAGGTCTCTAAATCAGGTAGAATAGGAAAATGAGTAAAACAAAATTGACTACGGCCTGCGGAACGGTCACAAATTTCTTAAGGGAAGTGAAAGGTGAATATGACAAATATGTCGAGACTAAGGTCACTCCTCAATCAAGGTTCGCTCTTCAAGCACGATTGGAGGAGCTGGAGGACATATTTGCCAGTGCCAAACGGCACCATATGCTCATTGTTGCATCCACTGAATCAAGTGAAGTTAAGACTTCCTATTTGGAACAAGAAATCTTCGGGACACTGAAAGAATTGTATTTTCAGTATATGGCTACATTAAAGGAGGCCCTTGATACCCTCAATGTGTCCAAGGAAACAGCGGGTCCCACCATTTCTAGCGATTTCAAGCTTCCAGCTATCAAAATACCATGTTTTGGTGGCAATTATGAGAGCTGGCCAGAATTCAGCAATTTATTTAAGAGCATCGTACATGATAATAACACATTATCGAAGGTGCAAAAACTGCACTACTTAAAGGCAAATGTCAGCGACGAAGCCGCACGGCTGCTGCAGCATTTGGTCATCAATGAGAAGAATTATGATTCTGCTTGGACAATTCTGACTACGCGATACGAGCACAAACGCTTGCTAGTCAATTGTCAACTGAGACTCTTCTGCAACCAAGCGAAGTTACACAACGAAGATGTGAAGGGTATTAAGGCGTTATTGGACACCACTAATGAATGCGTCCAATCGTTAAGGAATTTAGAAGTACCCGTGCATCAATGGGATGCTATAATTATACATCTAATGATACAGAAACTACCGTCGCAAACTCAGGGTCTTTGGGAAGAGCATCTTGGATCTTCCAAAGCACTACCTGATTTCGCGGATTTCACAGAGTTTCTTACAAACAGATACAGAACTCTGGAAGCCATTGGTCAGATTGCCAAAACTGGGCAAGGACCAAGCGCAAAGAAAATTTCCTTGCATACAAGGGAAAATGATTACTATTCGTGTGCCCTGTGTAACGGGTCCCACTCGATGCGTCGATGCAGCAAATTCTTGGCAGCCGATCCAAAAAAACGACAAGAAATTACACGTCAACATCATTTGTGTTTTAATTGCCTGGCAAGAGGGCATGATAGAAATAGTTGTCCCAGTCATTTCAAATGTGCTGAATGCCAAGGACAGCATCATACTTTATTACACATCCAAGCAAACAATGCCAGAGGGTCCAATACGTCATACCAGCCTAATAGGAATGGCCAACAAATGCAGAGACCAAGGGATCCTCAACCTTCGACATCACAGAACTGCAACGCATACGTGATGGAAGAAATTCAAATGACCACAGGAGGAAGACCGGAGAAGAAACAACCAACAGTTCTCTTGGCAACGATGCTGGTAAACGCGATGGATCAGTCAGGTAAATTAATCACACTGCGCGCGTTACTGGATCCTGGATCTGAAGCGTCGTACATAACCGAATCTGCAATTCAATTGTTGAAATTAAGGAAGACAAAACAAATAACCGAGATTGGAGGAATCGGCGGAGTGAATAGTTGTTGCTCAAAGGCGAGCGCTTTGGTTAGTCTACATTCGTTAATGAACCATGATTTTGACATTACTATTCAGGTTTTAGTATTGCCTAGATTAACAGCATGGCTTCCAAGCAAGAAAATGGATAAGTCAGAGTGGCCACATATATCCGGACTTGCACTAGCTGACCCCCAGTTTAATCAACCAAACAAAATTGACATATTGTTAGGAAGTGATGTATACCCAGAAATTTCGCTCCAAGGTTTAATTAAAGGAAAATGTGGTACACCCATGGCACAACAAACGGTATTTGGATGGGTACTGATCGGCCCAGTTTTTGAAGGCAACCGTGTTACGAATGCATTCTGTACACAGACAGAAAACGTGGAAGGGATCCTGCAAGGATTTTGGGAAATTGAACAGGACCCACAAAATTTGGTGTTTACCCGCGAGGAAGAAGACTGTGAGTCCCATTTCTGCGAAACACATGAACGCTTGTTAGACGGAAGATATAAGGTCTCACTGCCATTCAAGGAAGGACGTCGTCCACAAATGGGGAGATCATACAACTCAGCCTTAGCCAGATTTTTGCAACTTGAAAAACGTTTCAAAACAAATCCAGATTTCGCCCACAAATATAAACAGGGTATGGAAGAGTATTTTGAATTGGACCAGATCGAAGAAGTCCCTAACGTCCAATTGATTAACGCGCATCAACATTACTATTTACCACACCATGCTGTGATGAAGGAATCAAGTACAACGACAAAACTGCGCATTGTTTTCGATGCATCCTGTCCTACATCGGACGGATCATCGCTCAACGATCATTTGCTGACTGGTCCGAAGCAGCAAGACAACATCATTGATCACATACTACGTTTTCGCAAGCATCGAGTTGCGTTTGTGGCTGACATCAATAAAATGTATAGACAGATTTGGATAGCTAACCAAGACGCTATGTACCAATTAATCTTATGGAGAAGAAGAGAAGATCAAGAAGTAAAAACATTTCGTCTAAAGACAGTGACTTTTGGCACTGCAGCCGCGCCGTTCTTGGCAATAAGAACACTACGTCAACTGGCAGCAGACGAAGGGAACGATTTTCCATTGGCAGCAACCATTGCCGAAAATAATTTCTATGTGGATGACGTTATACACGGAGCAGATTCCATCCCCGAAGCAAATCGTATGAGAGAAGAATTGATGAGAATGATGTCGCTAGGAGGTTTTCCTCTACGCAAATGGGCCAGCAATTCCAACGAATTCTTAGAAGCCATTCCAGCTGAGTTCCGTGAATTAGAGTTGCCATTATCTTTCAACGAAAAGGACTGCATTAAAACTCTAGGGATCCAGTGGCACCCAGCACGGGATATTTTCACGTTCAAATTAAATCGGATTGAACACAAATCATGTACAAAACGTACAATTTTGTCAGACATAGCACGCATATATGATCCAATGGGTTGGATTTCACCTTGCATCATAAAAGCAAAAATGCTCATGCAAGAAATGTGGAAACAGCAAGTCGATTGGGATGACGAAGTCGATGCAGAGATTAAAGCAAAATGGGAAAGGTTTAGCACGGAACTTCGGGAGCTAGAGAACTTACAAATTCCACGATGGATCCACACAATTAAACAATCAGAGGTACAACTACATGGATTCAGTGACGCCTCCGAAAAGGGCTACGCCGCAGCAATCTATTTACGCACAAAGACCCACGGCATAGTAACAACAAGCCTCATAATCTCAAAAACGAAGGTGGCACCAGTTAAAAGGGAAACTTTGCCACGGCTGGAATTATGTGGCGCACTACTTCTAGCAAAACTAATGAGTCATGTGGTAAAGATGATTCAGTTGGAACAATTGCAAATATTTACCTGGACGGACTCACAGATTGTATTGGCATGGATAACACATGCACCTCATAAGCGTGAGACATTTGTCGCAAATAGAGTAGCAGAGATTCAACGTCTTACGAACGTACAGAATTGGAAGTATGTTCCATCAAAGGAAAACCCAGCTGACATCGCATCCAGGGGAGTTTTTCCGAGTCAACTAATGGAATGCCGGCAGTGGTGGGATGGACCATCATTCCTGGAAAATTTCAGTGCTCAAACGCACATCGACCAAGAAATTAGAGACACTGATCTGGGCACCAAAAAGACATTATTAAAACAGAGAACCGAAACTTCATATGTGAGTCATCTTAACAAATGCAATGCTAACCGAAATATATTTTCAGTCTGCATGTACATCCAAGGGACAAAAGATATAGCGTTAATGGATAGATTTTCATCACTCCAACGTTTACTTAGGGTAACCGCATATTGCTTTCGATTCAACAACAATTGCAAAAGGGGGATCCCGAAACTCTCCGGCAAGCTGACAATTAAGGAACTGGAAGGGGCAATGCTTCGAATCATCAAAATCGTGCAAAGGGAACATTTTGAGGAAGAAGTGAAACACTTAACGGACCAGAACACCCTGAATAAGAAGAGCACGTTAAAACGACTAAGTCCCTTTCTCGACGAGAATGGGGTGTTGCGAGTAGGTGGCCGGTTAGATAATGCAGACTTACCATATGATCAACGGCATCCAATTTTGTTACCCGCAACAAATCCGCTTACCACACTACTAATCAGAGATGCACACATGCGAACCATGCATGGAGGACAACAACAAATGATGGCCTATCTTCGGACAAGATTTTGGATTCAAAGAATGAAGACTGGAGTGAAGAAATGCATTCACGCTTGTATTACGTGCTTCAGAAACAAACCAACCATTGAGCAGCAACAAATGGGCCAATTACCCAGTGCGCGAGTGCAATTGGCTCGGCCATTTTACAACTCCGGTGTGGACTTCGCGGGGCCGATACAGGTCAAGGCATGGAAGGGACGATGTAACAAACTACTGAAGGCATACATCTCAATATTTATCTGTTTGTGTACCAAGGCTATTCACATTGAACTGGTAAGTGACTATAGCGCAGCTGCATTTCTAGCAGCATTCAAACGATTTGTAGCACGAAGAGGAATCTGTGCAAATATGTATAGCGATTGCGGAACCAACTTCGTAGGAGCTAAGAATATGATGACCGCCGAACTGAAGCAATTGACCAAGCAATGGAATACCGAAATTAACGATCAATTAATTGCGAATGGCACCACCTGGCATGTTAACCCGCCGTCAGCACCACACTTTGGAGGATTGTGGGAAGCAGGGGTAAAATCAATAAAGTTCCACTTGCATCGGATCATGGGGAATTATACGTTGACATTTGAAGAAATGTGCACGACGTTGACACAAATTGAAGCGTGTCTCAATTCACGACCATTATGTCCACTATCAGAGGACTGCGAGGACTTGCAGGTTCTAACTCCCGGACATTTCCTTATCGGATCGGCTCTAAACACAACGCCAGAGAAGGATTTCACTGAGTTTAAGGAAAACTCATTGACGCGGTGGCAGTTAATGCAGAAAATAATGCAAGATTTCTGGAAAATATGGAAAACTGAATATCTAGCACGACTACAGCAACGACCGAAGTGGCTGAACCCCTCAACGAATCTAAAAATCGGCGAATTGGTATTAATTAAGGACGATCAATCGCCTCCAACATTATGGCCTTTGGGACGAATCACCGAAACAAAACCTGGAGCGGATGGACTAATACGCGTAGTTACAGTGAAAACAGCCAAGGGGACCTATGTCCGACCAATCGCCAGGGTATGCAAACTACCAATCGAACCATGAAATATCACAGTACTCCTATACTATTTAGAGATTTTAAGTTAGTATATACACATAAGTCTTTCCTACAAAATATGTTCCAACACAATCCAACGCACTTGCATTTTTTATCTTTTCATGATCATCATCACCCTCGCGCCGCGGGGGGCAGGATGTTGCGAATAGCAACATGAAAGACCACATCAAACAACAAAGTCATCGTCATACGATGCCACCAGACACCGTCTCATGTCAACAATAAAGAACACAATATTATGTTGTAGCTTTGACCCATCAACCCAAAAGCAAAGCTGCAGTTCCGACCCATTGCCATTAACCCAAATCAACACAATATTAAGTTGCAGTTCCGACCCACGGCCACTAACCCAAATTCAATATGACACTAAGTTGCAGACCGAAACCGATCACTACGAGCGCATGTCATAATCAGAACAACGGATCGAGTTGCATCGTGGCCCACTGCCATCACTTTGGGAACCATATGCAGCGCCCAAACAAACAATTAAATAATCAATTTGTCGCCCACTTGACACAATTGTTTCATTTATAAGGGCCAAACATAGAAGGCAGGCGACAGAAGAAGTTAGATACCAGATGGCAAGTTTGTACTCAATAATTGCTATCATCGGCGCTATTGGCGGCGGCGCATTCATAGTGAATGAAATATGGAAGGCGCTGACATGGTATAAGGTGCTTAATACCATTAAACTATACAACGTATGGGACTGGTGGTGACTGGTGATAAGGAGAAGCTGTATAAAAGGGCGGACGCAGAAACATAGCAGCACAGTCCACTTTTAACCGAAGACGCAGCGGAACAACCTTTAATTAACAGTTGTCTTAAACAATTAAATAGTATAACGTAGTAAACAACATTTGTAGTTTTATTTACTTGTACGAACTCCGCTCAATTCCGTTAAAGCAAGTTGCCGTGGCGCAACATCATCCATTCCGGCGGATTTGTCTTAACTATGTGGGCTGGTAGCCAAGGAGCCATATTGAATACGTACATAGTAGGGATCTAACCTATATACGTATACCTATGTATGGCCAAAAATAGAAATAGTTGGAACGGGGACATTGGCTCTGGTACGCAGTGAATGAGCTCCAACAGCTGACATCATTATGGAAAGTATATTCATAGAACACGAGTAAGTGCTCCGCTGTATTGTCGTCCTCTCCACAAGCAGGACAGATAGTGGTGTGTGGTGTCACTCAATCCCAATACATTTAAGTGTTTGGCAAAAGCTTGGTGGCCCGAAAGGACGCCCACAAGCAGTCTGCAGTCGATTCTCCTGAGAGACAGAATGATAGACGCCGACCGTCGTATTCACGAGAAACCCAAGTATCAATGGATGACTTACCACGGATGCAGGCATACCCAAGGCAGGTTCAGGTCCTAAGAGAGCTTCTTCTGAGCCCAGCCTGGCAAACCCATCAGCGATCTCGTTTCTCTGGATACCAGTGTGACCTGGGACCTAAACATGTTTAACCGTGTTTAGCCTACCGACCAAGTTCAGAGAAAGCTTGAGTTCGAGCACTAACTTTGACGAGATAAGAGGGTTGAGAAGCGCTTTTAATGCAGCTTGGCTATCACTGCAAACGCATATGCTTCTAGAACCAGACCCCTGTCCGGTTTTAGAGCCATCCGTGAATACACGATGGCATTCCTTCCCTGGCTCCGAGTCTGGCCGAAGCCATTCCGTTGCCTGAGGAAAGTTGACGTGGTAGTTTTGTCGCAGTAGGATTTCTGGTGTCAATGCGTCATACGGCAAAGAATAATTCTCGCACAAGTTCTTCAAAATTCCAATGCGCATGGTACCAAAAGCCACCTCTCTTTAGCCGGGAGATGGTTTTCAACGTACACCCCATGATAAAAATATCAAGGGGAAGGGTTATCATTCCATCTAGAGCAGAACCCGAAGTGCTAGGGAAGGCCCCTGTGCGGCCAAGGCAAACCGTTCTTTGGAGTTTGGCGAAATAGGCAGTAACACGTTTCCGCGAAAGCCTGTTCCATCACACAACCGATGCATATGACAGAAGTGTTCTTACCATTGCCGTATAAATTCAAAGAACAATTTTAGGAGATAAGCCCCATGTCTTTCCAAAAGCGACGCAGTGTCGAAGACAGTGGTATTACTTAATCCTAGCACACTAAGATGCTTAGCAAAAGCAAAGTGCCCCGTAAGAACGCCAATAAGTTTTCTGCAGTAATTTCTACTGAGAAACAGCAGGAATGCCGCAGACTTCTTACTGACTTTCGGGAGCATGCGTTTAGTCTGTCGGCTTCCTGTAGAGCCTTGCCATATTAATTGTGTTCGTTTGAGACCCAATCGCCAATGGAAGCCCTGACCGAGGACGCAGGAAGACCCAGCACAGGTTCTGGTCCCGAGAAATTATCCTCTGAGCCTTGCCTAGCAATCTCATTGGATCTCATTTAGCAATTCCACTGTGACCTGGGACCCAAAGTCAAAGTCAAAGCCTTGCGACTGTATTCAAAGAGTTCTTGCATTCCCGAACTATTTTGAAACCGATTACAGGGTTGAGCAAGGCCTTAAGCGAAGCTTGGCTGTCGCTACAGACGCAGATACTCCGACCCCGCCAACTATTCCTAATAATATATTCGGCAACTATCCAGGATAGCATAGATTTTCGCTTGAAAAACAGAGGCATGCTGGCCTAACGAGTAGTGATGTTGTCGATTTCCACGAAGACACCAGCACCGGACCCTTGACTCGTTTTGGAGCCATCCGTGAAAATACGACTACGTCCCAAACCAGGCTCAGACTCTGACTGCAGCCAGTCCTGAACGCAGGGAACTCTAAATTCGCACGTCCCGAAGTTTTGGTGTCATTGCATCCATAGAACTTGGGTGTGGATTATATCAAAAACCACCCCGCCTGAGACGGTAGATTGCTTTGATGGTAACATCCTATATTATAGGTATCGAGGGGAGGTAAATCAAGCAGAGTATCTAGAGCAGAGCCCGGCGTATTCGGGAAAGCACCCGTGCAGCCGAGACAAACCGTTCTTTGGAGTTTTGTGCAGAAAGCAGTCACATATTTTTGCGAAACACTCTCCGCCAAACAACCGACACATAGGCTAGAAAAGGCCTTATCATAGCCTTATAGATCCAAAAGACCTTTTTGGGAAATAAGACCCACGTCTTACCGAAAGCACTCTTACGCTGTCTGAAAACTGAGAGCGCCTTGGATGTCTTCGACTTGACATGCTTTGCAGGAAGAAGTTTCTTATTCAGGATCACTCCAAGATATTTCGCTTCATCGGAGATCTGGATATTGACGCCTTTCAGCATTCGCTGAGTCAGAGCGGCTAAAATCCTCTGCCACGTGAAGAGAACCATCCTCAGTTTTCAAAGGATTGACCGAAAGCCCATTCCTAATGCACCATTAATCGATCATATCTGGAAAACATGATCCGACAGAAAGTAGGGCAACATCATCCGCGTAGGTATGCCTGAGCGTAGACGTTTGAAACGTTTAGCGTGTGCAACAGACACCACCTTGTGCACATGGGCAGCCTTTGTTTACCCCTGTCCTAACATGGCGTCCACAGTTCGCATCTACCACCGAAGTTCTATTGATAAGCATTGCCCTGATCTCATCTACACCTCGTGTTGTATCGAAAAAACACTACGTCTACGGCGCTTTGCCGATCGACTCAAAGACTATTAGACAACACGATATGCAGCCAGGTTAGGCCGGCCCTAGAGTAGACATTCTGCGCAGAATATCGCAGCAGTGGCTGAATATATCGCAGAGGACCCCGAACTATCGACTAGACGACGTCCCACGCAATTGGTTATCAATTGGCGGTTTTTACAGATAATTTTAGTGAAAGACTGTAAGATGTTTCCTTACTAGGTGTTTAGCCACAACCGAAATTCTGAGGGTTGTCTAATCTATTTTGGCGATTTGCAATATCCACCAGCAACTCGGCCAGTAAGATCGCCTGATTTAACCACTCCCAACTTTTTGTTCGGTTTTTTCAACAAGCCTCATAGTCTTGAAGAAATTTTGCATTTTATCGCATGATTTAAAGATTTTGGACGGTGTAAAGGTGGAAAATTCGTGTGAAGCTTGGAAAATTGCGGATAATTGTGAAATTCATTGTAATAAAAGACGTTTTGCGTGCATTTTGGGTGGAGAAGTTAAAGACATAAATAACAGATGGCACCAGATGTCCTTTTCGCATTGTCATTTTCTATTGAGCAAAAATGTGCTATTTTTCTTGCAATTCAATGCGATAATTATCAATTCAGGTTTTTTTTCAGAAAATAAGTTTTCGTGTAAAAAGGGAGGTTATCCAATTGGGTTGAGGGCATTCAAACTGGCTTGATGGGCCAGGAACCAGGAACTCCACCGCATAATTTACAGCTAAAGGTGGGATCGATCATAATCATGTTACGGAATCTGAATCATCCGAAATTGTGCAACGGTACGCGGTTGTCCGTCATGAAACTGATGAACAATGTGATTCAAGCGACGATCATCAAAGGCAAATTCAAAGGAGAGGAAGTCCTTATTCCACGAATTCCGATTATTCCAACTGATCTTCCATTCCATTTTCAGCTTCCCAATCAATCAATAAAACCCAAGGCCAATCGTTGGAAATCTGTGGGATTAATCTTGAATTTCCCTGTTTTTCGCACGGTTGGCAAACCGTCTTCGTTGTTTGTTTTTGCGCCGAAAAACAAATCGAAAAACATTGTTTTTCACATCTCTCTCTACTGATTTCGATTTTAAACATTCGCGATTATAACATTCTTAGAAAGCTTCTTAATTCAGCCGTTCGGTTCGGTCGGACTCGGCATAAAATTGAAGTCCCATTCGTTTTAAAAAAGCTAGGCTATAAGTGGCTTTAACATTGACTATATACAAATAAACCGCCAGGTTCCGTGAACCTACCATCTTATGTTTCTATCCGTGAAAAGTGAAGTCAATGATTTCCGAGCTACGCATCTAGATTCGCCAAGCTTTCTATTGCCTGGCATCCATAATTTGGCTACATAGCTCGACGGGTCTCCAGTATAACAACATCTTTAAAATCCATATTGCCTGCTGTTTATTAATCACATTTTCCTCTTCTATTATAGGTAGGTACCTTCGATAGCTTAAAGGATTTGGACTTTGGACCGTAGCAAGCATTTCATATATAGTATTAAGCTACAAGTTCTTGCATAATTTTATAGCTGAAATTCCGTCGGATTCGTGTCGGGTATTTGCCGATAAACGGGAGACCCCACTGCACAAACAGAGCTGTGCCAATCATTTCATTGAGGGCCAGCAAATAAAAACTGACAAAACTACCTTCATAATCGATTTTAAGGTTTTACTTATGTCCTGTCCTAAAGTAATCTATGCAATTTTACGCCCATATGCATTTTTCAAAACTATATTCGATGAACAAATATTAATAGCAAATTTATGTAGTTGATTTTTATTCACTGAATCAGGATAGAACTTAAGTTTACGTATTAAAATGAAAAAAAAAATTTTTGTTTGCCTTCCCAGATTGACCGCTTGCCGATATTGTTTGATTTTAAATTATACTTTATGCAAAACATGAAATTGCTATATAATTGCAGGCATTCTCTACCGCAAATTACTGTATTTTGCCACCAGCACCGCGACGTAGTTATTAATTCTTTAAATCCCATATCCCAATAGCAACTGAATGTGTGGTACAATTTTGAATGTAATTAATGACCGCTCGCCGGCTGCCCTATCTCGTTGTTCACATAATTACGAATATTCCCATACGGGTCGATTCAACAAATAAATACAAATAGCAGATAAAATAAAGGCAAGAGCTACAGATAGAGAACAATACAAAACCTAACTCATACCAACTCTTCCGGGTTATGTTAATTGTTGCATACAAGGATATCACCAAAGATCCACATCAATGAACGTCTACCACCCATGCCGCGCGCCGCCGCCGCCACACCGATACTGAAGTTTATGCAACAGTACATTCATTCATATAACTCGCGCTAGATGCTGGTCACTGGTGTCTAGCTGTAATTATGTTCCTGCATGCCTACATACGATATGATGCTGTCCTCACATGCTCTCATATTCACCGTACAGTTTGAGCGAATTCCGCAATTTAATTATAAAATTTCTGCTGACAGTTAAAATGCAATCCTGCCCTTAACATGGCATTTTTCTGTTTTTTGTTTCGAAAACATTTTCAGAATATAATTTTCTGCACTTGTGGTTTTGTTTGTACACTGATTACAAAAAAAAAAAATTGTGTACAAATGGCTGCTGTTTAAATAAGGACGAAATAAAAATATCCTCATGTGAAGAAGGACAAATTGTAGGTATATTGCATGAATAAAGGCGGCGACGCGACGCGACGACGGTAAACGTGGACAACTACACAAACCTAGAATAGCCGCAAGTCTTTCAACCGGATGGTAATGTTATTTTAACACGTAACTATAGACCCTTTTGGAAAGATTTTCCAAATGGCGACGATTGTCAATTCAGTTTTGACATTTGTGCAGCAAACTGAATTAGAATTTGTTTGTGAGTAAGAAATGAATTTTTTTTTTAAAATACTTTTCCCGGGAAAGGCGAACCTATAACGCGTCATCAACACCCCGAGATGCCTGCAGATGTATGTTAGTTCTGCACTTAAATTGGTGCAAATTGTAGTCTTCTGGAAATATATCCCCAGGAAGCGAGTTTGCTTGTCCTGTAACAGAAGGAGTTTTGGAAAGATGATGTCCTCGCGGTTGTCAAGTGTACTGTATGGTTATGAGCATTAGCAGCCTGTCTTGTGGGGCGCCCAAAAGTTGCATTTCGAGGGATAATGTCCTTGAGTTCCTCGGAACATCTACCATGGAAGTACCTATAGAACAAGCATAGGTCAGCGACTTGTCTTCTGTGCACCAAAGGTTGCAGATTGGATGTGAGTGTAGGGTCTCCAATAAGTCGAACTGCTCGTCTCTGTATGCTGTCAAGTATAGGTTAAGTGAATGTTTTTCCAGGCCTGGTCTAACCTGTGCTTTGTAGAGAAGGAGAAGTTGCTTGGGGCTAAAATACTTCTTTGCTCTAAATAGGTAGCTCAACTACGCGGACGCCGATCTTGCGATATAGGATATGTGGTCCTGCCATGTGATTCCTGAATTGACTGTGACTCCTAGAAGGTGCATTGAGTCCTTGGGATGGATTGGATGGTCATCCATTTGGATCTGAGGAACTGTTGCATTTTTCCTGGAAAATGTTGTGAGCTGTGTCTTCTTTGCATTGAATACAACCAAGTTGTTTTTTCCCCACTTCAAGACTTTGTCCAGATCATCATTTTAAGAACTAATTTGTTCACATCTCTGACTGTGTGATGTAGCCGCATTCACAGGCCCACTATGGATATAAGAGTGCTGTAATCAGCAAAGCTGTGGTGTGGATATTATTATTTTTCGATCCAAGCAAATTGTTGACGTGGAGAAGAAAAAGAATTGAAGAAAGAATAGATTATTGGGACACTCCTGCATTTATAGCAAACGAATTAGATGATACGCCATCTACAACAACTTGAATCGATCTTCCCAGAAGAAAATTTTGCATCCATCCACAAAATTGTTGTGGTAATCCATAAGACGCTAACTTGCCTAAGAGGACTCTATGCCAGACACAGTCAAATGCGTTTGATATGACCAAGGCTACAGCTCTGCATTCGCCGTGTTGTTCAATTGCTTGCGCGTGGACGCGTCCATAAGTGCGTTACGTGTTACGTCGCTTAACAGGTCTCTAGGGGAACGACGGCTCTGAAATCCGTATTGCCTGTCGCTTATTAATCGGCTGCCTTCTAGATATTTGATTATTTCGACATTTATTGCCTTTTCCATTACTTTTGAGAGCATTGAAAGTAACACTATTGGACGATAGTTTTGTGGCAGACATTTCCTCCCTTTCTTTGGAATAGTTTGAATGCGAGCGGTCTTCTAGCAAGAAAGAAACGTCTTCTGGTAGTACGACATGCTTAACATCTTACATACCTGGTACAGGTGCAAGTTCTGGTGCACTGTGCACAGCTCTTGAGTACTATAGCCGGGATCCAATTGCCTTATTCCAATCTAGTTCTTTAAGGATGCGTTGAATTATTCGAGGCCGAAATTTCATATCTGCCATCGATGTTTGCACCCTCGGTATATTTGGTGGCCCTAGTTGTGCAGAATATAGGGTGGAATTTTCTGAAAACATGGTACATATATATCTACTCCTGAAAAACGCAGAATTATTCTAAATAAATAGACGCTTGACGGACGGTCGTCTGATTTGGCGATTCATACTGACCCGCAGGATTACATGATTCGAGCGTTTCAGGTAGGTAATCTTATTGTCGCCTCCCCTTCAGTGTTTCCAGAATTTTAAAAATCAAAATGCTAAATCACAGATAAAATAATGCTAAAATGTATAAAGCAAAAAAAAAAATTCTAACCTAAAAAAATGTAGCTTTTCCTTCCCTCTTATTTAAGTTCTGTGATATTTTTGTTATAAAAAATATATAATTTTCCAGTAGTAAGGTAGTTTTACCATATCTCTGTAAATTGTGCAATAGTGCCTATGTGATGAACAATGTATCTTTCTGCTACAATAAAATGTTATGTTATGTTAAAAATTATTTTTTTTATTATAATATATTTCTTAGGTATCTATATAAAATAAAATATAACTACTCCATTTCCAAAAAAAAAAATACATATATGAAATTCCGATTTTTTTCCAAACATTTTATATCGATGCCCAGAAATAACTCAAAAAAAACAAAAAAAAAAAACTTTTTTAAACAACAAAATGAGCAAGTGCAATTTTTAATTAACAATAAATTATTATCAGTCTTCAGAAAAAGCAAAACAAAAAAGCAGAAGCAGTACAATATTTTTTTTTTTAGATTCACGCTAAAGTTTTGTAAGTAAAATACAAAAAAATATTTTTTAAATTATAGCTAGTACCTAAATACATAAAAAACAAAATTATATTGTATCAATTCATTTCCTAAAAACTTCATTAAATCAATCAATAAACTACGTATCTAAACAACAAAAATTCTAAATTGATATTTTACAGTCTTCATTAAAAAAAAACGGAGAAATCGTTGCATTTTATCACATAAATACATTAAATACACACTATATAAATAAAATACATTATATACGCACTATAAGTATACAAAAAATTATTTGGATATCATAAATTCAGCTATTTGAACTAATAAACATTTTCATGCAATAAGTCGGTATATTCTTTTTCAAGCATTTCCGAGCTCTCATTGTCATTATATTTAGCAGAACTTAATATTTGGTTAGCTATATCTTTTGACACATCGTAAGAAAAGCAACATTTCTCCTCTAATTTCAAACCTTCTCTGATTTGAATAATAGGTCCAATTTAAAAGTTTTAGACCTATTCTGTTTCTAAGTTTATATTTTATAATATTGGTTTGGCTAAAAAGCCGCTCTAACTTCTGCATTTGATATTGACAAAGAAAGCAATGACAAGACAAACCTTGCTAATTCCTCATAAACTTTTTTCCCAGCGGAATTTCGGAAGGAATTGACTTTAATCCAAAATGATTGGGTATCTAAATCCTTGTCCCAAGTTTGAAGTGAAATGTTCTGCCATTGCGTTTCAATAATAGATACAGTAAACGCTCGATATAGTGAACTAATAAAAACCAGGCCTGTTCACTATATCGAAATTGTTCACTATTTCGAGCGGGAGTTTTTAAATGTTTACCAAAGCTTAATTTGATATAAATATATTTTTTTCAATAATTAAAGAATGAATTAAATTTTTGAAAAATAATTCGTCACCTTCATTAATTTGTGTCTTCTTTAAATTTAATTCCACAGATTTTTCTTGTAAGCGTTTCACAACTAAAATATCAGAAAAACACACACATGAACGGTAAATTGTTCTGCAAAATATTTGACATTCAGGTGCATTGCAAAACTGGAAAATTGTTCGTGAATTTTACGAAAAAAAGTCTGAGTTCACTATATCAAGATTTCCATAGTTCACTATTTAGAGTAGTCTGTGTAAAATTTTGGTGGTTCACTATACATATTGGATATTTCACTATACAGAGGTTCACTATATCGAGCGTCTACTGTATTATTTTTACATCAAATTTAAAACCAGTTAAGATATGTGCAATTGAAGATTTGACCGGGTTAAGTGCATTATCTAAAGAGAAAGTTGAAATGTTTTCCAAAACTGTCAAATTTTTAGGCAGACGTTGCCTTAACTGAATAACAAGAGCCTTTAAAAAGTTTGCGCATTCTTACCTTATTGCGATCTCCTGCAGTTCACTTATTTTTCCGTAATTTTTTGACTTCAAACTCATACCCTAAATAAGGCATACTAATTGCAATTTGATCTAAATCGCAGCTCAATAAATCAATGTGATCATCGGTGACACAATATTTTCTTAGCCATTGACTTAACTAAAAAAAATATGCCTTTTAAGACTTTTGTTGGGTCGACGGAATTGGATTGAAGAATTTTGTTTATTTTTTGAACTTCATGTAAAATGTTTTTTTAAGAAAACAAAGTATAAATAGTTTATTTCCTCTTTGCACAATTTGTAGAGTACTTTTCGTTAGTACTTACGATACCAAAGTGAGCAGCGTTACCAGATTATTTTTTCCAAAAATGCTAAAGCGGAGGCGGAAAACTGCAAAAACTGCTAAATAAAATCGTAAAAAATGCTGAAAAAACTGCGATCGATTTCTCCACGAAAAATAATTGAATTTTTTACTTTTTAATGTAAATTTTAGTGAATTATTTTACATTTACAAAAAATTCATATTAGTGTACGTCAAACTTCCATAAGTCTAACTTCTTAGTCGAATTTTTCCATTTCGTTTTCAACCTTTGGCCTTCATTACTCGAAGTTTCTATAACTCGAGTTTATTTTCATTTTGAGACTTATGAAAGTTCGACTACATTTGTTATTAACGTTAGTGACATACATTTTTTTACGACCATATCAACTTCAATGACTATCTTCTATTCCAGAGAGATTTGGATAATTTTTTTGAATGGTGCAAACTGAACGATCTGCATCTTAATATCGACAAAAATGTGCTACTATGTCGTTTAATAGAATGCAAAATTCTCTAACGCCCGATTATCGTCTGGGAAAAAGAGTAATTAATATTGTAACAGAGTTTAAAGATCTTGGTGTTGTTTTTGATTGTAAACTCACTTTTGATCTCCATGTTAACAAATTATTGTCTAAAGCTAACTCCGCTCTTGGATTTCTAAAAAGAAATTCGACGGATTTCAACTTAAGGCCATTTATATAAGCATGGTTCGAACATGTCTGGAGTATTGCAGTGTTGTCTGGAACCCGTTCTCTTTGAAAAATGTTAAAAGAATAGAAAATGTTAAAAAAACTTTTTGCGCCTTGCATTGCGTCGTTTCTTTCTGAATGACAATGTCCACCATTCTTACCGCTCTAAATGTTTGCTGTTGGGTCTTGATACCCTCGAAGTTCGTTGTAAAATGTATTGTACTATGTTCATCAGAGATTTACTCTGTTCTTCCATTGATTGTCCTAATTTACTTTCCTTAATTTGTATTTATGCCACCCAAAGGGTTCTTAGGGCCAGACCACTGTTATTGGAAGTTCATCACTCCACTCCACACTCCACGGGGCTAATGAGCCTGTTACATTTTGCTGTAGACTATTTAATGCTGTATATGATCAACTTGATATTGTATTAGGTACCCAGAACTAGATTTAAGGAACTAGCATTGTTAGCATTAAGATAATTTATTGTAATTTATATATCTTTCATTTTTTTCTTGATCTGTTGATTGAATTTATCGTAGATCTAAATAAATCTAAATCTAAATGCGTTTTGAATGCTTCAAATATGCCTGTCGCGGTAGTATCTTCTTGATTTTATGTTTTGTTTCGCTAAAATATTTTATAACAACACCTAAGAGCTTGGTTACGCTTATGACCGTTGACTCATCAACGATCAGGCTATAATGGCTCAATGCTCCGAGCCAAAGACAAAATGGCTCACATTTGTCTTAAAACTTAAACAAAAAAATTAAAAGTTTAAATGTATGTATACTCGACTGAACTCCGTCACAAAACAATAGCTGGTTAAACCGACTCAGGAAGTGGGAATAATATTTCCTCCGAAATGTTTCCCATTCAGCAATCTGGTTTACATTGCTGACAAGGGAAACATTTCCACGGGCACAGAGTTAGACTTCTTAACCATAACTTATCGTCGCTCGGATAAATTAATGTCGTATGTTACATTTTACTACTTTTGGGAAAACGCAATCAAAGTTCAAACAATTTTTTCTCAAAAACCCTACGGTAGATTTTCTTAAAAATTAAATGACTTATGTAGAAAACATTTGTCAACTGAATAACGTTTAAATCAGATCAATATTCTAAATCAGTAAGAAATTAGAGTCAATGTTTCCCAAAATGCCGTTGTCGTATGTGACGTTTTCACCAAATGTGTTTGTCACTCAAACACATACGACAAAATGTTAACACATACGACAAACAAACAACAAATCGAATTTGAAATGAAACAAATAAAAATGTGTATGAATGTTTTGCCTTTCTGCGTCCGTAATAGAACTGGTGCAACCATAAAAGCATGATTGTGAACAAGTTGGTCCCATGGATCTTGCAGGTCTTGAGACTCCGTTTTGTGCTGTAAATTGCAAGCCTCGCTCTCGAAGATTTTTTCGCACATTTTGCTTCCATAACGACGGATTTCGTTTACAACAAATTATTAAAATTGAACAAAACTATTTCTAATATTTAAAATTTGAATTAAATTACAAGAGCTGCTATAGCATGATGGCAGATTTAAATCTACATTAGGAGGAGTAGGTAATATAATTTGATCTGCCGATTCATAATATGTTTTTAACGAGTTTTCTTTTAAAAATAAATAAATAAATAAATAGGTGGCGCAACAGGCGGTAGACACCCTAGACCTAGCTTCTCGCAACCTTTCGTTTGTGTGAGTTTCTATTTTTGAGACGAATGGAAGGGACCTACAATTTTATGCCAAGTCCGAACGGCTGAATTGAGAAGCTTTTACATGACAGTCATATTCTCGGATGTATGTCAGACGTTCGCGAGAGGTGGCGCAATAGAAAAAACCTTAAGATGTAATTTGTGTTTTTCTTTTGCCTTTGGCAAATGGTAGCTGGGATCATCGGCTTCATCATCCGGAAAAAAATCTTCATCACTACTTAGCTGCATATCAATAGCTTCTTCCCTAAGAAAGAATAGGATATTGTACACATAAAAATATTCTGTGTTAATAATATTATGTACTTGGAGTTCGCATTTGTGGAACCTGATGGTCCCGGAAGTAACTCGTCTCCGAATATTTCGTGGCGCATACTAAAGAAGTTAAATAAACACATTTGAATACTGCACTATAGCTTTAATAATTCAAATTACATACGCATAAAGCTCGTCCGATATAATCGGCGCAGGCGACGTGTCCAATCTCCAGGACATCTTGAATCACAAACCAGAGAGAATAGACCACCAGCTTCGGCTAAAAATGAGAGTTTCATAGAGCCAGTTTCAAAAAGTTACTGCGTGGTTAAGTATGCGTGCAATGTTAAAGTAAACGGAGGGTGAATTTGGTCACGCATACACTGGCACATAGTAACATTTACAGTTATTCGGTGGTAACTTTGACAAAATTCAAATAATTCAAATAAATTGGCTGTTATTGGGACGTGTTAAGCAAATTGTTTGTTCGGTGTGGGGAAATTATTACCAACTTATATTTCATTAAAAAGCATACAAATATAAATGGGTAGTTACTGTCATAATGGAACTCCTTTGACATTATAACGAAAAAAAAATATTAGTTTAAGCTGCAAAGCTAAAATGGATGATAAAAAAAATCATCAAACATGATTTTTTAGTTTTGCTGATATTTGGACCTATATTTATAAGAAAATTTATTTAATCTTCTTTGATTGTTTGTTTTATTAAATTGTACGTACTGAGTTTTGGAATAAATAATTAAAAAAAAAGAATGAGGACATTTGTTTTGTCCGGCTTAATATATTTATTGTTTTATTTACATCTACAAGAAAAATGTGATGAATTTATTTTAACCAACAAATAAATTGGTCATCGGAATTTAAGAAAAAATACGTTTTGGGCACATATAAGACCAAATCGTAAGTGTGCATTGTCATATCATATATCGGCTTATAACACAAGGAATCTGCATCAGGTGTAAATAAGAATTTATTAACATATAATATTACGCTTTCGCTAGGGCAAATATGCGAATTTCAGGAAATATTTTTTAATGCGAATTTTTTAAAACTGCCTGTATGTTTTCGTATTAGGTAATTCTCTAATTTTCCACAATTTTTGAATGTCAAAACTGCATAGAAACAAAATAGTAGAAACCGCGAATGTTGTTAGAAATTTATGGATTATTAAATTATGTTATAATTTCATTGTGAAAAACAAAAGAAACCTACACAAAAAGAAAAACTATAATAACATAACAAATAAGATAATTACGTGTTTTAAATTAAAATATTACGTAACTACACTTTTCAGTACAGTTTACTTTTCGCTTTAGTTTACGCGTTACTATGGAAACGAACTTTTGTTTTTCTGGAAAAATCAAAAATGACACTTTTTCATTTAAATTTGACGTGTATACGCTACGCTGTGCATTCCGTATCGCCTATGCAGTTTTAAAACACGTTTTCTAGCAGGTTTTGTATAAAAATGACAAGCAGTCCATGTTTTAAGTGACAACTGTTAATTTTTAATTTTTTTTGAACAGCCAATTCTTTATAATACCTAATTCAAAATAATTTATCATATTCTCCTCATAGAAAAATAAAACAATAAACATACCTATTATAGATGAACAAAATAGTTTTCGTTTAAGTTTTATAATTATTTATTCCTAAATATTAATAACACTTTAATAACAGACACACCCATCGAAAATAAAATTAAATTTCATTAAAATATAAGAAGAAAGAGCTCAAAATAGAATATTACATTATTATGCTTTTTAATGAAATATAAGTTGGTAATTTATTCACCACACCATACACACCATTTGCTTAACACGTCCCAATAGTGGTCAATTATTTAAATTATTTGAATTATTTCAAAGCCATCTCAGATTCAATTGTCTTATTTCTTATTTTTTTCCTTATTCACACGTATTCACACTTTCACAGATAGAAAAAGAGGCGGAGCTTCTTATTTCAAAACTGGCTCTATGAAACTCTCATTTTTGGCCGAAGCTGGTGGTCTATTCTCTCTGGTTTGTGTCTTGAATGCTACTGAGTACTGAAATTACACACGGCTCTGTATTATCTTATGGCACATACGACAAACATTTTCCCGAACCTGAGTAAACAATTGTTGTATGTGCAGTATAAAGTGCACATACGACATTAATTTCCCAAATGAAGAATACACACTTTTTGTATGAACTAATTGTTGTATGTGCAAAATGTTTGCACATACGACAAAAATACTACTGAAACGTTAGTGACCTTGCACATACGACAAAATGGTAGCTGGTTATCTTGAAAACTAAGATAGCTATCGAAAAACGGATTTCAGAAGATGAAAAATAAAAATTGTGAAAGCAAAACTGCATTTATAACTCAAAACCCCCAATTTTGCACATACGACATTAATTTATCCGAGCGACGTTATGTGATTTTCCATTGGACACATCAGATTCTTATTTCATATTTCAGTTTTTTCGTGGCAAATGAAACATGAAAGCAGATTGATCTGATTTTGTAAATGTATAAGTGCGCTATTTGACAGTACATCAGCTGTGCAAATTGGTTTCGTTTGCCGATGGAAACATACGAACTTTATATGCATATGTATAGCATAATGATATCGTTGAAAAACCGAAATCTACAGAAATGACCAGGAAAAAGAATAAAATGACAAAGATGAAAGCAATTGCAAAAGCAAAATTCTGTATGACAAAAATATCGAGATCTGCAAAAATTGATCCGGATCAAAAAAAAATATTGATTTGTTTGCCCAATGGCGGGTACAAATTTTTTTGAATTTTTTAAAATGAATGAAAAATAAATTGCCGATTAGTCGAACGACTAGGTGCAATGCAATCGGAATGACGAAAGTCAGCCCCATCGGATTTTTTTTAGATCGGTTTAAAGTCCTTCACTGTTGCAGAAGTATCCCTCGCATAGCAGCTCTGCAATGTCTTTCAATGATTTTTCCTTCGAGCAAACCTCAAAACAAAAAAATTTTTTTTTTTGAAAGAAATCACAATTCACAACACCTTAAGAATAACCCCCATCCTCTTTACCTAAAGTGGCTCAAACTTGTGTGAAATGGCTCGGAGAATGGCTCAACTCCAAAATTTCTTCGAAACAACGCTACTAGCGCCCCTCATTCTGCCTTGCTACCGTTTCCACTGGTGACGAAGTTAAAAACTTTATCACTGATGACGGTGGCACAAAAGAAGAGTTCTTTTTGTGTTTTGTTGATGCTTTATGCTGCTTCAGTATAGAAAGCTTCGACTGAATTTTACAGTGACAATATTTGCAACTAACGGTATCTGGAGAGTTTTTGTCTAGCTCGATCTAGTCCTTTAAATCGACATGATTGATCCAATTCTTTCGCTATTTCTGTTTTTTATACCCTCCACAGGAAGGTATATTCACTTTGCCATTACGTTTGTAACGCCAAGAAGGATTCACCGGAGACCCTATAAAGTATATATATTCTGAATCGATTTAGCCATGTCCGTCTGTCTGTCTGTCTGTCTGTCTGTCTGTCTGTCTGTCTGTCTGTCTGTTGAAAGCACGATAGCGTCCAAAGGAATTGACCTAGGCGAATGAATTTTTGTGAGACGACTTCTTTTTACCGTCGCCAGGTTGGTATTGAAAATGGGCTATGTCGGTCAAGTAGTTCTGGTACCTCCCATACAAAACCACTATTACACCCACGGTATCAAAGCATCGGCCAGGCCGATGATAACACTTTTACTTGTTTTTAGTATCTATTTAGTATTTTTTTTTTAAATTTATCGCTGTAAACGAGATAAGAACCTACGTTAATACTATTTCTCAGTGTTATGGTTTGCTGGTGCTGCTTATACAAAAAGGAAAAACTCTGTATGACGTATGAGGTCCCTTGTTATGTTCTTCTTCAATATCATTAATTAAATTAGCAAACTCATTAACAATATGATTTATGAATATCTACACGTTCACATATCTACTCAAATCAAAGCACAAAATACAAAACTACTCTAATAAATGAATAGGCGAAATGCAAAGTAAATACTTTATGACCGGCATAGTCCAATAAACATAAAGTGCGAAAACCAAGAAGGCATAAATAACCAACTTATTCATCCATCCCCCCGAAAGATACATGAAAATTCAAAAGTAAAATGCCAACACATTGGTTTGAATATTAATTCATATAAATGATAATACTATTTTCATGTCGCCACTGTCTGCGCGAAACCAACCGAAGGATAAAGCACCCGTGTCCCGTGTCCCCCGAACCCTGCAATCCTTCATTAGGGTGCTGTATGTGGCAAAGGCAGACTGTATGCATATGGAGAAACTCTCTGACTTTGGCAATGGCAACTGAACACCGAAGGCAGCTTTGCACTTGAGTTCACAATTATTATACGTTCTTCTTCGTCTTGCAGGAATATAAGAACTTTTCTCACACAGTCATTTGTCTTTGTTCTCTGTCGCTCCTGTATATGAGACATGGGTTGTTCCGTATGCGTCCCAATGATATTCGTAGTCGTATCTCCACATTTTTTCATCCATTAAACTTTACCGACATTTTTCCAGTTACGTTGGCAGCAAATTTATGATCGTCGCCGCACGTTTATGATTGGATATGATTTCATATGATAATAATGCCACAGGGGACCACAATCCACAACCCCTGATCCTTCGGTATAACCTTTTGCGTATGTATAACAATAGAAATTGGTAGTAGATTACAGACTGTTTATCTCACCACAAATCGCTCCATCAACTGCAGTAATAAGTGTTTCCTATTACATTATTTTTTTCTCCTTTTGCAAAACTCAATTTGTAGTAGAATGATATTCGCCCTAAGTATCCTTAAGTTCCTAAGTAATTAATTATCCCTGAACAAATGAAATATTCTCTGAAAGCTGCAGCAAACAAACAATAAGTTGCCAGTTGTTGGGCAATGGTGAATCAATTTCCTGTCGTTCTGTTTGAAGATTGATACATTTTCCACTTGCTCTGGCCAGCCTGTGGCACTCTCTCCAATGTGGTAACCTCTTCCCCTTGCTATGCACTTGAGAGTTGAGAAACATTTACTCCAAGTAAATAAATTATCAAAGTTATTGCGGCAAGCACCAAATGGAAGTCGGACGGTTTTCTGAGACTTGTATACTTTGATACATTGCCGAGGGTAGTTGTTGTTAAGATATTACAAAGAATTTCTACAATTTGTATTAGTTACGTCATGCGTAGGTGTACCTACCTATAAACTAGGATATTAGCTCTATTATATGGACGAACGTAGAACTCAAATTAATACTTCCAAAGGGTTCATATATGAAGTAGGACCCTAGGATGAGCTTCTCGCAATCAATATTCATTTGTATGAGTCTTTATTTTTGGGGTGAATCGCGAGTCCGAAGGGTTAAGTTTCCGGTAGCTCTGTAGTTCACACTCCATAAGCAAGTAAGTATGTGCAATAATCTAAAAATACGTTTTTTGGTAACGTATTGTTTTCATTCGGTGTAAAGGTGCTAGTACACGGCATGTAGCAAGCCACATACGGAAGTAGCACTGACGTCATTTTTACGTCAGCGTATACCTATGGTTCCAATGGCTACAGCTTTACGCGTATTTGGCTTGTTAGATGCCGTGTACTAGAACCTTAAAGAATGCAAAGCCATATGGGGATCGACGGTAACGAAAAGCGGACTACTGGCGGTGGATGGAGAACTATTTTCTTTAGTCGTCAAAGGAATGATAGAACAACTGATTGTAAAACCATCACAGCAGATCACTTGAGAAGCCGGTCAACCAAATCCGAATAAGACAACGCCACTCACTGGATACTGGCTGCGTTGAAACTCAATAGATACAACAAATCTCCTGTAAACTGATACTAGCGTTAAAGTTATTCATCGAAACCAGGAAGAACTGTGAAGAAATCCAAAGGGTCTCCACGCCACGGTTAAACAACGAAAGGGCTCCGATATGATGGTTTGATTTGAACATCGCTCAAAAACACATTTTTAAGCGCTTCTACAGTTCGGATTGAACCGAGATCTCAGCTAACGAGCCTCTGAAATTATCCCGGTTATTGCCTCCAGTTGCACACTACAAGCCGGTTAAGGTATTCTACTTGTAATAGAATCACTTAAGTCGAGGTCTATCCGTCTTAAACAACTGTTGAGCATTTTTTTACCCAAAATGATGTCGATGTACAGATTTTGCTTCGTCGTTAAATCTTTTCCTCCAAACGAATTGATTAAATAATTAATTAAAATAATTAAGGACACCCAACACCGACGATGGACAGAATGTCACTATAGACTTTGAGGTGCCAGATTTCATTTATATACTTTCATTCAACCACATTTTACAAATGATTTACAGAAATTTGATTATCATCATCATGCCCCCTCATGTAGCTGACCTCCCCGTGGTGGGGGGCGGGCAATATGTCTAGCTTAACGAAGCACACACCCAATGATGACAAAGCGAAGAAAGCGAGCCTCGGATATTGCCAAGCCTGTCAAAATAGGGCGCCCTTTGGAGCCAGGCCTGAAGGGTGGCAGTTTGCGAGCGTCTGGTGGTCGGCTTGTCACGCTCGGCAGTCGGCCGGGTTTAACCCGAAACGGCTACGAGCTTCCTGTCAATGGTCTCGCAAACCATTATGGGGGTCAGAGGGTGGATGCGCTATGCACCAATAGGGGCATAAGTGGACTTACGGTTACTCGACAACGGCATCGACTTAGGATAGGCACGTGGAACATCTCTTCGCTCACGGGAAAAGACCTAGAGCTTGTTGGGGAGGCTGTTAAATATCGACTAGATATAGTTGGTGTTTCCCCAACAAAGCAAAGGGGTTCTAGAACTGTGGACCTTGCAGATGGGTGGAAACTCTTCATGTCGGGAGTAGCACCTTCAATGTCTGCTCAGGCGGGAGTGGGGATACTCACAAGTCCCAGGCTGTCAGGCAGAGTATTGGAGTGGATTTCGTTAGGAGGGAGAGTTGCGATCTTAAAGCTTAAGCTTGAAAGATCAACTCTGGCTCTAGTGCAGGTGTATGCACCGAATCTGGAGTCAGGGTACGCAGCTTTCTTAGATGAAGTTGATGCAGCCCTTGAAAAGGTTGCAGATATGGATTCTTATATCCTGATGGGTGATTTCAATGCTCACGTGGGTGCGGATTTCTCGACATGGGGCAGCGCGATTGGGAAACACGGTGACCCCGATCAGAACGCGAACGGAGAGAAGTTGTTGGACTTTTGTTGTTCAAATGGAATGTCCATTATGAACACTTTCTTTCCACACAAAGATATCCATAAATACACATGGTACCGTCGAAGTCTTCAGCAGAAATCGCTGATAGATTTCTTTGTGGTACCATCGTGTATTAAAAGGATGGTTTGTGATGTTCGTGTGTTGAGAGGGGCTGAACTGTCAACTGATCACCACCTGGTGTTGTGCAAATTGTATCTCAACGATCAAATACCTATCCTGCCAAAGCGTAAACCAAGAATGGTTACGCGCATACGGTGGGAGGGGCTACAGAACGATGAGATACGGGAGGAATTTGCACGGCAGGTATCTGAAAGGTTTGAACAAATTCCAAATGTTCCATTGAATGTAGAGGAAGAATGGCAGTTGTTCTCAACAGCAGTTATTGCCTCTGCAGGACATGTTTGCGGAGTGAAGCGGCTCGGTGTGGCGGCTGGTGGTGAGAAAAGAACTGCGTGGTTTAAAACGCCCGGAGTTCAAGAAGCCATCAGAGAGAAGAAGAAGGCTTTCAAGGTGTGGATTCACTTGGGGGACTCTCCTTCTCGAAACCGGTACATTGAGGCGCGAAGAACTTGCAAATTGGCTGTTAAAGCAGCCAAAGAACATTCTTGGAAGGAGTTCGGCGAAAAATTGGACCGCGATCACAGATCTGCAAGCAAGGTGTTCTGGCAGACCATCCGCCGTCTTAGAGGAAGGAAGTGGAACATTATCGAAGGAGTCAAATCCAAAGATGGTACACTTCTTTCTAATGAGGAGGACATCTTGCGCAGATGGAGCGAGCACTTTTCCGAATTGCTCAATCCAATCCAGGGCATTGAGGATGACACATCTATCGCCTTAAGCAGGGCGGAAAATAGTCCCACGGTAGAGGAAGTCACTTTTGCGATCAAATCGCTAAAAGCTGGCAAATCTGCCGGAGTGGATGAAATCCGGCCAGAAATGCTAAAGGCCTTAGGTGAAGAGGGAGTCAAATGGCTCTCTCGTCTCATTAAAGTGGCCTGGGAATGCGGCGAAACACCCAGCGATTGGCAGATTGGGGTGATTGTGCCCCTTTTCAAGAAAGGGGATAAAAGGGATTGCTCCAATTACAGGGGTATATCACTTTTAAGTCTCCCCGGAAAAGTCTTTGCCAAGGTGCTGGAAACGCGTTGCAGAGCTGTGGTCGAGGCACGATTAGGAGATGAGCAGTGCGGCTTTCGTCCCGGCAGAAGACGATGATTATCATCATCGTTTGATAGTCTGGAGAAGGGGCGTCCTTCAAAATGCTCGGCACTGGCTGTCACTCTACTGTACAATGTTCCCTTCCTTTTTAAATTGTTGGTAACATTTTCAAACCTCATTTCTAGAGCTCCATGCATCACACTGTCGACTCAAATGCGCGCTCGCTGTGTTCCTTTTTTTTTCTCCTCGACCCTGGTTCTTAAAGCGATAAAAATTGCAAAGATTTTGCAAATTACACTTATCAATTTCAATTTATCACTTTTCAAATTGTATAGTTCTGAGGAACATAAAGTTTTGCAAATTGAAAAGTTAATACGTTGTTTTGTGGAATAGGGCCCTGGTCGGCATTGGTCATCGAACCATAATAATGTATTTTGGTCACCTGGTGCACATCAAAGACTACACTTTCGATGACTTCCTGCAAATGGAACTTTCTTCAGAGATTAAAAGAAACTAGGTCGGCAAAATGTCCCGGCGCCGGCAGCACCTTTCGTTCGACTTCGAAATCCTTCAGAGTGTTTTCTCATTTCCGAACTATTCAGGTTATCCGTAAATTGATCTCGGTAGCTGAAGTGGTCAGATTCGTTGGCACCTCTTAATGTGCGGACGTGTGAAATACTAGAGTCTGCTGTTGGTCGATCGCAATGTGATCAATCTGGGTTATCGTGATTTGATCAGGGGACAGCCACGTTTGCTTACGTTTGTTGAGATGTAAGAAAGGTGTGCTTGCTACCACCATAAAAGCTTTTGTCCGTTTCCGAATGTGGTGACATTATGGGGTATGCACTTATGCAGACCATCAGAGGCACAGATGCAAAAATAAATGATTAAAATAAGACCCGTGGTTGGATCAAAAAAATGTGTTGCAACAAACGCTTGTTAATTGTTACCCCATCAGACTGCCTGTAAGATCATAAAATGGAATTACATATATTGAATGCAGCTGAGAATATTTTTTAGCTACAGTAAATACAGACACAAACCCTGAAACACTGTATCTGCAATACACTTAAGAGTTAAGCAGTTAAATCCACACCAACCGCCAATTTTGCAAATGGCTTCTAACTGTCCGTTTGCAACTACTACTTATTGCATTAGCAAAACTACGCCCGATAGTCAGTCACATTAGGCTGTTCGCTCCATTAACTCGCGCCGCTCTATACTACAGTATATTTCAGAACAGACAATTTATCATTGAGCTCTAAAATGCAAACAAACTTCTCCTTCGTTGGGTCATTATTTTGCTTAGAATTGTATAGTGGTTCGAATGTCGACGCCCCTTGTTACACTCTGTCGCTTCCCCCCGAATGCATTCAGACCCTAAGGAATAAGGCGGTTGAATGTCGAAAGTTTTGCCAAAATGCACCGGCAACTAAAATAAATGTTAATTGGCAACCTGACCAAATGTAAAACCTTGTATTTGGTACCCGATTTTAATGCCGTCCTATTATTTACTTGTGGATGGATATTCCTTCCTAATTTTTGGGAATCGAATTACAAGTACGTCCTAAATCCGCATCGAAACAACGGAGGAGAGGGCATCACGGTAGCGAGCGAACGGAACGGACTTTGTGGCGTAGCCTCCATGGCGACCGGGTGTATAATTTATTAGCTCGCTCTGTAGATATAGGTGTCGACGTTGGTTATGGGCTTATAATTCTCTGAATGGATTGTTTGAGGGTGTGATTGTAAATTTTGTTTTGAATTAAGTGAAAATTAACTTGGGAATAGCGTTATTGAACTGAATTGGACTTTGATTGAGATGAAAATCGTTGCGAATAAAAGTGCTTGGAACATTGTAATAGAGAATTATTCGCTTTTCACATCATTTTATACCCTTGAATGCAGTTGTATAGGTACAGGTACATTCATAATTATTTCAGTGCATGGGGGATATTTGTTAATTATTAGGTAAGGTACCTATATGAATTTGTATGTTGGTATGTATGGATATGTTCAGTTCAAATTTAAATTCAAATCTTTATTTAATATCCTTTACACAGTAAGATACAATATCTTATTTAGTTGTGCAAGTTTCAGTGAAAAATTAAAATTAAAATATATTGTAGATATATTGTTATGTATGTATTATGACATGAGTGGAAAATTACTTGTTCATTTACAAAAATATAAAATTCAAAAATTTATTTCAAAGAACTGCTAGATAAATAACTATGTACTACATATTTATTTGCGCAGTAGCGCAGTGGTTAGTGTGCTGGACTACTGTGCGAGGGATCTCAGGTTCGATCCCCGGAAAAACACAAATTACATCTTAAAAGTTTTTTCTACTGCGCCACCTCTCGCGAACGTCTGACAAACATCCGAGAGTATGACTGTCATGAAAAAGCTTCTCAATTCAGCCGTTCGGACTCGGCATAAAATTGTAGGTCCCTTCCATTCGTCCCAAAAATAGAATCTCACACAAAACGAATGGTTGCGAGAAGCTAGGCCTTGGGTGTCTACCCGCCTGTTGCACCGCCTATTTATTTATTTTTTTTTTACATATTTATAAATTCCTAGAGATAAACGACAAAAACAAAAGAAAAAGAAAGAGATACCTAGGACTTAAACAACTAATCATCATCATCGAAGTGTTTGCAGGTATTGTTTGAGTTCCACCTTGAACAACGTTATACAGCTTATCAACCTTATATGTCGGGGAAGGGAATTCCATAGTCGAATCGCATGAATAAAGAATTGTCGTTCAGAGACCAAGAATTTGTAGCGCATTGGTATGAGGTCAAAAATTCTACTTGAACGCATAAAATGGATCTTGCTAAAGAGGTAAGGTGGTTGGCGCGTCTGTAATATATTGTAAAGTAAGATCAACGTTCTCATCTTAAAAAGGTCGTCAAGAGTGATGCCATGAATCGGTCTAGAAAAAGAGGAAATGTGGTCATATCTTCTTAGTCCATAAATATATCTTGCGATACTATTATAGGCCACATTGAGTTTCCGCTTGTGCTCATAATCACAGTTGCCAAAACGCTCACAACCAAACAACAGAATTGGAATAAGAAGCGTTTTGGCAAGGATTTTTCTTGTCTTCAGAGGTGTGACTCTTTGTGTAGCCCATAGCATCCGAAGACCTCCATAGACCCTGCCCAAAGCCAGTCTGTTGTGGTTGCTCCAAGTAAGCGATCGATTAAATGTAATACCAAGATTTTTGGCAGATTCGAAAAATTCAGTAGGGCTACCGTTGAGATATTATATTGTTGGGAAACATAGAGTATCAACCGGCTTCCTTGAAACAACCAAGCAATTTGACTTAGACGGGTTTAAACAGAGGTGATTAGCACATGACCAGGATAAAATCCTTTCCAGATCAGCATATACTTCACACGCGACATTATCTACAAAACCCAACGGAAAACTCTTTCGCACCTGGACGTCATCAGCATACATATCATTTGATGAGCTTACACTACATTCAGAAAGGTCATTTACGTACATGAAGAAAAATAGCGGACCCAAAATTGAGCCTTGGGGAACACCTGAACTGAGTGGAAGAAAATCTGACATTGAGTTATTAACCACTACTGCCTGGGATATTAGACGTAAGTAAGAGGCTACTAAATTTGTGGATGCAACTGAAAAGCTAAATCGAATTCGTGTCTTATTACAAAGTACGTTGTGATTTACCATATCAAATGCTTTGGAGAAATCGAGCAAGATAAAAAAAATATATTTCATCATTATCTATGGCTTGCCTGATCTCTTCAGTCACGTTTATCAATGCAGTAGTGTAAATATGTTTAGGTCGAAAGCCGGACTAATTATCGCAAAGTAAATTATTATTTTGTAGAAATCTTCGTATCTGAACACTAACAATCCTTTCGAATTCGAATACTTTAGAAAGAAATGGTAAAATCGCAATCGGCCAAAATTCAGGTACATAAGTATGTAGGTGTGGTGTTTGTCTTTACGAAATAAGGTGGTACATAAATGCTTTCTGATTTTTGGATGATTTGAAAACTAGACCAAGTTTCCGTAGATCCCAACGGCCGGCGGCGTTTTTTTTTTTATGGTTTTAATGTTCAATTTTAGACTTCCGAATTTACTATGTAAAAATTCTACTCATGGATATTATGCTGCATATGTAAATTTTAGGTACTTTTTATCACGTCTAGATGTTAACATCTTAAAATATTTAGTGTGCTGTGCTTTGACATGATTTTGTTCTTCCCAGTGAAGAATACAATAATTTCTATTATCGGCCTGTTTCGTATGGTGTTATTAAGAATTTCGGTCTGTTCTTGCTGAAAACGCCCTTCATGTCCAGGAACGAAGTATAGATTTGTTCAATACTAAGGACTTTAACGACATGCGAAGGCACCTAAGACGGCGGTCTACGGTCAACGCCATCAGACGCCCTCACAGTCCTTCTGCATCTTTAACATTTAGACCTGCACATCACCAACATCACAGCACACAGCGGGAATAGACTCAGAGAGTCGGGGTGCCGGTATGCGAGACCCTACGGACATAGGCAAGGCATAGCTATATTCTGCTTTCTCTCTCAATAGAGCTAGTACCAGCCTCAACCAGTGTTGTCACTTCTACCACAATGTGGTAGATCTACCACAATTTCTTAATATTTCTTCAATCTACCACAACTACCACTGCACCCAAAAATTCTACAACGTTTTGTTATTCCAGTGTTAAATATTTTATAGTTCTCTATGCTTTCATATCGATAAGAAAATGAAAGTGAGGCGCACTTTTGGTGAATATTTTTATCATTCGTGTCGTCATTAACATCTTCAGTCTACAGTTGCATATCCCAGCAAAACAGGCAATTTCCATTTCGTTCACTAAGAAGATTTTGTTCCTTAGCGAATTCGATTTAGATTTTCGAGCGATAGATTGACATTTGACGCCCTGGACATTGACGTCCTATGTTCGTGTCTCCAATTAGTTTTCACGCGCGGTTTTGTATCCTTTCCAGTAGGTGCAATCGTGCAATGTGGTTTTCTGTGCACCCGACCAGATAATGAGAATCGTACTCAAGTTTGGGGCGAATGAACGCCTTATATATTGTAGCTAGATCAAAAGGCGTAAAATATTTCTTGCACCGTTTGAGGGAACCTATATACATTTCGCAGCGTTCTTGAAGACTTCGTGCATATGGTCTTTCTAACGACGTGTTTCATGGACATACACATACCGAAAATGGAAAGTCTTTCGGTTTCGAAAATATAAGGGCCATTCATTGATAATGGCTGAAGGTTTGGTTTTTGGTTTAGGGATAGCAAACAGCATTGCGTTTTGAAAGCATTAAACTCCACCATATTGGCTAAACGTTTTGTACTATGCCATCAAGGTCAGAATTTAATGAGCCTTACATATTTTGCCGTTCTACTATTATGGCCGAAGAGCAAGTACGTGAGTCCTGGAATAAATATGAGAAGGTAAGTCTGCTGTCATCAGCGAAGGAAAAAATTGGATTAAGAAGTTGCAGACAAGAGATCATTTATGAAAATGATAAAGAGAGTCGGAGACAAAACAGAACCTTGGGAAACACCAGCGTTTATATGGTGAGTTTCAGACGTGAAACCATCCAAAACAACTTGAATTGAGCGGCCAGAAATGAAGTTTCTAATCCATTGAATAAAAGTTGCATCTACCCCATAGGCACGCATTTTTGACAAAAGAGCTTGGTGTCAAACTCTGTCAAATGCTTTTAAAATATCAAGCGCAACAATCTCTATTTCACCAGAGTAGTGTAGAGATTGTTCCCGCTTTCCGGTGAGATAAGTCATCAAATCATCAGTGGATCTGTTGCCATGAAAACCGTACTGCCGGTCATTGAGAAGTTTCCGTGAATCCAGATATTTCATAAGCTGACGATTTGTCAGCGTTTCTATGACTTTAGAAAAAAACGGACGTAAGTGCTTTGGGTCGGTAATTGGTGGGAGAAGTAGAACCGCCTCTTTTAGGGACGCGCTGAAGTTGTTTTCCACTTACTCGGAAAGAGTCCAGAAGAATAGGACAGATGATTATATGAATACCAGCTAATGAGAGTTCTAGTAGAACTTATCCGACCAGTGATTGCTGGGATCGCTTATTACCTATACATATTTGCTGATTTTTCTGTGACTAATTGTAATGATGGTGCATATAAACTTCAAATCTACCACTCATTTCTTAAATCTACCACTCTTTTTTCCTTCCAATCTACCACATTTTTGAATTCCCAAGTGACAACACTGGCCTCAACCTTTCCATTGATACCAAAATTTACATGAAGTAAGTTCAAATTATGAGTAGAATTAACTTTAGTTTTGTCAAAATACTTCTGCCGACCAGTGTAGGTAGAACGAAATTTTTCGTTCATGATTCCGTCATTTTTGTATGCGATTTTTCGTTCCGCAGCGACTTTAACTTTCAATGAAGATGCAGAAGTCAATAGTAGGTACCTGAAGGAAGTCCCTGAAGAGATGAAAAACATTAAACTCTCTTGCTCTTCTGCAGGTGCTGCAATTTATATTAAAACTTGACTCTAATTTATCTGTTGCCACATTTGTAAAATAAAATCGTACTCTTTGAGAAGTGAAAGGAATTTGATTTTTTTTTTGTTATAGTAAGTAATTACATATATTTGTGGAGAACATTTTTCTTTTTGTGGAGGACGGAAGACATCACCTTTCAAAGGAGGACGGGTGGCCAGCCTAGTGACGCCTGTCACCGAGGCAAAAGATATACATAATTCATTGAAAGCCAAGCTGCGATAAAGGCTATCGCCTCAGTCATTATAACCTCAAAACTAGTACTATTAGAATGTGGAGAGGAGTTGACCTCGCTGATCAGTTCAGGATTACCCTGATCTGGGTTCCAGGCCATAGCAACGTTTGTGGAAACGAAAAGACTGACGAGACGAGCTGGCCAGGCAAGGTTCAATCCTCCACTGCGGAATCGGTCCACATTCCAATACGAGCAGTCAAAGCAAATTTTTTCTCAGAATCCCTATTTAAAATCAATCTCAGATGGAGGAGGCTAACAAATTGCATCATATTCAGAAAGATGTGTCCAAATTATAGCAGTGGAAAAACAACCCGCTCCTCCTGAGTAAAACACGTAGAGATAAAGCCAGAATAACAGCGATTACAACGGGCCACTGGCCTATAGAAGATCATATGCATAGTCAGATTAGGTATCCCACACTGTCGCAGTTGTAAAGACACAACCGAAAAAGAAGCCCTCATTCACCACACGCTTGTCCGGCACTAGCTAGGACTGGACAGCGAGCTCTGGATATACCCTTCTTCGCATCCCTCGAGGAAGTCTCCAAGAATAGCATCAAAGAACTTATAATCTTTTTGAATTCCACAGGCTGGATCTAAACCACTCGTCGACATACTTACAACAACAAATGGCGTGAGTATAACAATTTTGCATGTAAAACCAAAAGTGAGTATACAAGTTTTGCATGTAAAATTAAAAGTGAGCTAACTATAGATTCTCAAAAAATACGCCTAAAGTCGAATGAGTATGTGGTAACAAAACGTCACATAGTGCTACTTGGGTTTATCTCAACCTACCTACCCATACCCAAGGACTTTAAGGCAATTTTAACTGACCTGCCTTTGCAGTGTAAATATTGGTCTGGCTGACAATAGCTAGATCTGCGTATTCACTGTGTAGGCTTAGCATCTCATTTCCCTCAAAACCAGATTTAAATAATCATCAATTTATTCCAGTCTATTGGCTCGGAAATTCGGCGAAATTTATAACCTCTCTGATGCCTAGATAGTAAATTCTGTCTATTTTTACCCGTATCCCTATTTTCCCATTGTTGCCGTGCTAATGGTTCAACGTTTGGCACTAGGACCCTTTGAACATCCAATGCAATATGATTAATTTGGTTTATACGGCTTGCTGATAGCGAGACGGTCATATTCACTTATGAATATTAAATAGTGCCATTCACAAACAAAGCCAATTACCCTAAGTCCGCCTTTAAATGTGGTGTCATGTTGGGTAGCTAATCAATAAGGATATCTACCCATTATATGGAATTCAATTAGGTCACGTACAAAGCATTCAATAATTGCATCATAATAAAAGTATTCCAACTACAGTATTCGTACTTTTCTAAATCCCTTGTCCTAGTGGACCACATTCAATGCAAAATAAACATACAGTCATACATCCCTGGGAGAGACCCTGAGCACGAAGAAATCCCCACAGGAATTTGATTAACACAAATATTTGGTAAACGTGACCAACCACTATTTATGCAATGCGAATGACTTCCGTACATATAGGTACGGGCTTATGGACGAACCTTATAATTTGCAACAATAAATTGTAAATTCAAATTTGAAAGTTTACTTTTACTATTCGTTTGGATTTTGTGTTGCGTTGATATTTGTAGACCGGATGCATTAAAACAGCCATGAAAGCCGATGCATTAAGAATTCAATCGATCGCCTGTTTCAAGTCTAATTGTTGCAACATACAATACGATAGAACAAAAAGTATTTGCGCAAATGGAAAATGGTATTGTGGATTTTAATTGAAATTAAAACGTAAAGGGACTAGCAAAATGCCCAATTTGCATTAAGAGCTCTGAAGTATTAACGTACAGTAGTGGAAATTTCCATAAAAACATTAAAAACACTTATTTTTTGGATGGTCAATCATCTGTAAGACCAAATTGAAGTAAACCGTTATGTTTTTCACTTTCTAAGTCAGCCCATATCATTAAAATACCTCTTTTTGCAAAGACATCTTCGCAAAAAGTAATTTTTAGGTGGAAATTCCCATAAAAACAGTCAAAGTATAACGTTATTAAATTGGCCATAATTATCAAAGCTGGTACGAAATAAATTGTTGTATATTTTTTATTGTTTTAAACATAAATTTACAGTTCGAAACCAAAGATGTCACGCGACAGAATTTTAAAAGCGGAAGAAGGGGCAAACATTGGGCAAAAATTACTTTATTCAAAGAATGTGGCATTTCTGACCGTGGAATTTCTAGAAAATTTACAGATAAACACAGTTGTACCCTATTCACACCAAGCCCAAAAATGGGTTTTAGAGAAAACAGTCGAAAACTTCATCGAAAACAGAAGTTTTCCCATACATATTGCAGTTTTCAAAACGAGTTGTTTGAGGTCGTTTTCCATGAAAACTCCACGAAAACGAGTACGACACACCTTTTGCAACATTCAGCGAGCTCAGCAAAACTGCTGACAGGATGTGAGAGACTGAGTGAGAGTGAGAGTGAGAGTTTTTTTGTTATCTTTGCTTGCACCATAAAGAGCAAACTACCTGCCAGCCTGCCACAACTAAATGGTATTTTCAGATGTTTTGATTTTGAATGTCGGTTATGTTAATTATTTAACCATAAGTTAACGATTATCGAGTAGCTTAAATAATTTTGTTTGTATATTATGTCAATACGTGCCAAGTTTAGTAACTAAAATAAAAGTCTAGTCGCCACAAACATTTCATAGCTAGTTTCACAGTTGAAACGTCAAACGAAAACGAGTTGGTGTTCGGTGTGCATGCATCTACGAGTTTTCTAAACTTTTTTGACGAAAACTCGGTTTTCGGCTTGGTGTGAATAGGGTATTATACACAACTTTTTAAGATTAGGTGAATATTAAAAAAAATTGTTAACCATGCGCATAATAAAAAGCTTACAAATCGCTAGGTGCGATTGATATCCGATGAATCATGCAAAAAAAATCTGTTTGCTTCCTAAATAAAGGCCAAACTTAATTTGTCTGTTTCAAGCAGCAATCTTAAAAGCTAACCCTAACGTTGTGTACAAAAAAAGATGCAAGAAGCCACTGTTAAATGAAGAATATAACGCAGGCAGCAATTCTGATTTTTTGTTAAATTGCGACTCATTCTCACATATTCTTGCAACCGTTTGTCATGCCAGTATGAATAAAATCAATTCACAGGTAGCACTAAATCAATTTTTAACGATTTTCATAATTTGAATGCAAAATGATTCATAATTATGATATCTTTATAAATCAAAAACCCCAAAAGTCGTAGTAACGCAAAATAATTGTGAAATAAAGCTACGATTACACGGCCATTTTTTCGAGTCATTTAAATGGCGCTCTGACGTAAAAATCGCCTCACAAAGCAGTCATTTAAATGTCGTTCTGTGTGATCGCCATTTTTGGGATAACATTTTCGGCGTCATTTAAATGACTAGAAAAAATGTAGGACCAAATGACATGTATTCAGTGCCATATAAATGACCGTGTGATCGCTCTTTAATGACGCCTTGGACAAACGACTGAACTTTTTGACTGTTGGCATCCCAACGGAAAATTCTAAATGACTCGCAGTGTCCGTGTTTTGATTTTGGGGCACAAATGACGATGATAGTCATTTCGTGTGATCGCCATTTTTCCAATGACGAATCGTAGCTTAAATATCGCTCTACTGAGACATTTTTTCCTGACGTCACAGCGGCATTTAAATGATCCAAAAAATAGCCGTGTAATCGTAGCTTAAGTAACTGAACATCAATGCTTTTCACATTTTTTGAGTGTCTTGAAACACGCCTACAAAATCAAAAATTGAAATTAAAAATTAACTTTGTAAAAAGTTTTAAAACAAAATAACAATAACAAACCGTTTTTTATTTTGACAGCATAAAAGGCTTTATAGATATTAAAAAAAAATCCTTTCAAACTACAAAATGAAAACTGAATTAGTGTTCACTTACTTTTGATGCTAACTGTACCTACATAGGTGACGGGATTTATCATTAGTACATTTTAGTACACATTTGACAGCAGTCTATCATGAGTTCGAGAATCGCATTAGGTGTCGTCGTAAAGTGATTAAATAAAAAACTAAAACATATCGGGAATTGACCAACAGTCCCAACTAAAGCATCCTTTACAGATCGCTGTTCGTGCTCTTTGTCCAATGTTGTGCTTTTAATGCCACTTTTGCTCCTTGGCATAGTTGTTTAAGATAATATTTGAAATTGCATGGAGCAAATCCATAGAACAACAAGTGTTTTTGCATGTTTGTTAGTTTTTCCTTGCCCCAAATAATCCAAGAACGAGTGCATTTTATCCAACACATCATCATCTAGTACTATTTATATGCCTTCAAAAATAATGAGTTTGGAAAGCCTCGAGATACACACACACTTGTACAAAAATATATCGAAAATATGTAGGTAATTTTTTTACTAAACAAACTTGCTGGTCGAAAAAGGATACAAAATGCCTTGCCATACATAATACGAAACTAATTCTATGATCTGTGTGTGCTGCGGTTGTAAATTCTTTTTCTCTATACAACCCTCTATACACCTGGATTCTTTATTGCTCAATTGCAAAGTACAATCCGTTAAATTGTTTTATTTTTTCTCTTTTTTTTTTTTCATACAAGTGTATCCGCCACTTCACTGCATCTAATATGTACCTACCCAACTTACCCCTTGGGAAAAGCATACAGGAAACAAGAAAAATGGTTACTATCATCCGACCACGATCGCTATTACGTGATTTGCAATTTTCCAATACGTTTCGTTCGACTATCATGAAGCCATAAATACTGTCGAATTGAAAGAAACATTTTCCGTGAGGTATACCTACATATACGTACCCGTATTGCAACAAGGGGGTTAGGTTAGTTGGCATGGCTGCAGTCTCACTCTCAATGCTGTATTACATTTCCTGCCAAAGAACATCGTCGTCTTCTGTATCGTTGATGCGGTTTCAGAGTTCAGGACGATTTTTCACCACAATCGAACGACGCGACGTGGGTTTTCGTCGACCGCGAAAAGATGTATTATGTACGATCAAGCTTTGTGCAGCAACCATAATTCACTCACAGACCTTTTACGAGGTTGATACATTTATTTCTAGTTCTTTTATTTTTCTCCGTGGCTGACACAATTCATAGCTCTGCGTCTGCACCTTCTTAAGAAGTCCTACTTAGAACAGGGAAACACAATTATTCATTGTGGAGCTTAAAAAGATTGAGTGAGTGTTAATGGCTACTAAGTGCGCTAAAGTGGTTAAATTTTATATGTACCTACTTAAACTGCAGCAGTTAAGATTGAGAACATAATAGCAACATAATTTTTGTTCTCGTTGCATTGTAAGCAGAGCAATTAAGTTCTCCATCAGCTGTGGACGCTTTGTTATAAAATTAGTTATTAGGTGATTTGCTTTGTCCAACACGTATTTGAATGAGGACACAATGATGCACAACTAGGTCGCTCTTCTAATTGGTCTGTTGTATGTGTACACATTTTCAAAACATAGTAGATAACTAAGGTCCTAGTAAACCTATTATTGAAGCCAATATACGTATACGTAACGTATACTACCTATACTAGACCTATGCTATGCTAAGTACAGATATGTCAAATGTACACTCCCGCTCATCTGAATAGGTTCAACATTTTTTAAAAAGTAAAATAACGATATCTCTGTAACCAACTTGCCGATTTTAATGAAATCAATTTTCTTATATAGAATTTTCTTATACAGAATAACGAAACAGGACAGTTTGCGGCCTCTAACACACGTATTTATATTTTTATGTTTATTTTTTTTTTAAAAACGTATCGAAAAATGACCATTTATTTTGGCTCAACTGAATAGGTTCAAAAATTTGTTACGAAAATGTCTTAACACCAAACCAAACTGCATAATACTATTTCCACATAGTGACCCTTGGACTGCATTGCCGACAACTTGTTTGTTGGACACATCCCGCGCCCATTTGCTCAGTGTGTTGCTCAGTTAGCTAACAGGAAGATGAGTCGGGAGAACTCAATTATATCGGCCCGATAGTGTTCTTTTCTATCGAGCATTCATTGAGGACGGACATAATTCCTGCACTTTCAAGTCCAGTTAATTAATTAAGCAAGGTATTTCCAGATCTCTACTAGATATTAAATAATTTACTGAGTGCTTACACGTACATATCCTCATTTTAGTGGACGTCGATTTGCCCCAAAAAGTATAAGCTAATTCCGTCACCCATACCAAATTTTTATATCGCAGTTGATTGCATCGACAAAAAAAAAAAAAAAGATCAATCATCCAACTCAAGCTGCGATAATCGGCAAGCTTTGGCAACTCCTCCAAATTAGTTGCACTCACTGAAATAAAAGTGATAAGCGCTCAGCAAAGTCCCGTACCTTCCCCTCGCATAAATCCGGAGCATCCAGCTGGAATTTTACAGCTCGATCGGCACCACATCATCAGCCACCAAATACACACTTGCTGCAACAAACAGTAGAAGACATCCCTACCCTATCAGTTGTTAGTAATCGGTTCGGTCAGCAGCGTGTCTCCGGAAAAGCTCCGCAGAAGTACGTATATATATGTAAAACGTATTTACCTACATATATGTACGTACCAAATTACTTATAGCGGTCAAAAGTACATCACCACGTGCATTTCGGTCAACGTTCACTTCAAAAGAAGTTCCTGGTAAAAAAAAAAAAAGAAAAAAAAAACAAGTACCCTACCTTAACCTATTGTAAATTTTCCTAATTACTAACAAAAAAAAAAAAAGCTAAAAGTTTAATTAATTGCCTAAGTGTGTTTGTAAGTGTGTACGCGTAGAAAAAAACTTAAGCTAGAAAAGAAATAGAAAAAAAAAACATTAATTGCAAAATACCTATTAATTTAAAAAAAACGAATAAAAAAAAATGTGCATAGTTTGGCAGGGAAGTGAAAATTAAAAAAAAAAAAAAAAAACAAAACAAAAATTACTATATACATCATAGGGTTCATTGAATACACATATACACATAGCATGCAAAATATCAAACAACACCTATCAACGAAACAGAAACATCGGATTTTGTGCGCACAACATCTGGATTAACTAAACATCAAGTAAGTCATTCATAACCCTAATATACACCTAAATTTCTTATGCCATTCTATAAATCTAATTTAAAAATTTTCATTATATACATACTATTTGCATTAATCCTTGTCTGAAAATTTGATACATACTACCTATACATAATTTTCATTAAACACCTAATTTTCTACCTAAATATAATATTTGCCATTTACTACACACACACATACACAAACGAGATTACGGTTCCGACAGGTTGTAACTACATAAATTACACACTTGATTCATAGTTTTTTTTTACTTTTTTTTGAAATTAAATAATCTGATCCTACGGAACATGTACAGTGAGTCATTTAATTATAATTGCACTTTGTAATCGAAACTATGCTAAGATCTTTGATAGTTTTACTTATTTAATAAATTGTTAATGAATTTGAAATGAACAGAGACTAAATAGTTTAATTGGGGTTTGCGATGGGTGAAACAACTTATGGATTGTTGTGCATGAGTATGCTTTAGGGTTTGATTGGTTTTTCAGACATGGGACAGTTTTATAGAAATTCCGGATGCATAAACTGTCATAGGCGTTCACTCAGGTGATTGGGAGGGAAAAGTGCATCCTACCGGCTAACATCAGCCGAAGGGAAACAAGTAGGAAAGTACCAGTGCAAATTGAATCTCTTTTGTCCGATTCCCAAATTCTTGGCATGAATAATTTTTTTTTTTATCCGTTGCCTATATCAGCGTAAGGGAAGTGAACACTCACCCCAATCCGGCGAGCTAAGCTGAGCCTTGCCGCAAGCATGCCAAGTCCTGCTTCCTTTGGTGGTATTAATTAGAAAAGCGGCAACAATAAAAGAATGGCGCCCAACTTGCAGGCCTTCTGCCTAATATAACTGATAGATTAATTTAGGTTTTTACTTTGACTATTGTCTCGGTTATTGAAGATTTGACAATCCTCTACTGTATTGCTGGTTACCGGTGAATTCCTATTCTTATTAGTTTTCTGAAGCATTAAGTCACGACAAATACTAGCTAAGTGTTTTCGTTTGCGAATGTTTAAATTATAACAATTTTAACTTCAACTTTATTTTCGATTTTGCAATTTTTTTTTACAAATGCAGTAAGTCCTTGAACATTTGACATTTGACAGGTTTTGAGTGTTTTCGTTGCGACTGCAATGTCAAATAAATATTTATATCGTATAGTCCGATCTTCTCTTCAGATATTTGAGAGACCGTTGCATACGAATACCCTTTTTAAATTTTTTTTTTATATTAACAATTACAAGAACCTTTTGCATTGGTACCTATTTGTTTCAATCCGTCCGTTTAATTAAATCGAAATCAAGCCAACATCCATATTGTTAGAGTAACCCATCAAAAACCCCAGATGAAAGATAAAATACAAAATAATTTGTTAGGCAAATTTGAGAAAAAAAAAATAGTAAGTTTGTTTTGAAGAAGTATGCAAAATAATTTCCCAAACACACGTTCAAGAGGAGCTTATAATTCATTTAGAGGTCGTGCCTCTTTAACCAAAAATACAAGTTTGTCGAAATCCTTGAATCAGGCCTCCGGAACTTCTAAAATTATGACTTCAAGGCCAAGAGTTGATCGTACTCCTCCAAGTGCAAGTCATATCGCACATACAAACCAAACCTCTAATACGACAGAACAGCAAGACCTGCATTTAGTACCTCGGCTCGAAAGCAGCTTACACTCAAACTCAGAGGCTGGTCCAAGTAATGCGAATGAACCTCAAGCGTTCCTTCCAACCCCGTCGGATGCTACAGATGTACAGAGTTTAACAGCATCATTCCAACGAATTCTTGAAGCAAACCAAAGGGTTTACTTAAATGAAATTAAATCCATCAGGGACACGCTGCTTAATCGATTTGACAATTTAAATAATTCTAATGAGATTCAGTCTGAAGTTCGTCCTGACCGTAACATTCCTCAAAACCCACCTACAGATTTTGAGCAATTTCTTAATTCATTTAGCGCACACAATCAACCTAATCAGATAGTTAATCAGGAAAGGTTAAGTGCAAGTACTAGCAACTCGTCAAACTCCACCTGTAAGATCGAGAAGTGGCAAATTTCGTTCGATGGAACTGAAAACGTGAATGATTTTTTGTTTAAAGTGGAAACACTTAAAGAAAGATCACGCTGTGACTGGAATCACGTTCTTGCCAATTTTCACGTTCTCTTGAAAGGAAAGGCTGAGTCGTGGTTCTGGTTCTTCTTGCAGATGAATCGAGGTGCAGTATCATATGAAAATTTGAAAGCTGCAATAAAAAAAGAGTTTGGGAAGTTTGAAAATGACCAAGATCAGATCCTTAGAATGATAGCACGTCACCAAGGGTATAATGAGCCTTTTGATGATTATTATACAGACCTTCTTCGTATGAATGCTAGAATGCGAGAACCTCTAAGCGACAACAAATTATTGGATTTGATGAAGAAGAATGTGAAAGAAAGTTTAGGTCCACTTCTTTTCCCATATCAAGTTACTGGCTTAGAACATTTGAGAGACGTTGCAAGACACGCCGAAAGGTTTTTGCAACATCAACGCTCACAAAAATACACTAGCTTCAAACGAACTGTAAGTGAAGTTGAACATGCTGAGGAGCAGCAAGAAATTGCAGCTTATGGCATTAGCAATCGGGACGGTCAAAGGCATGCGTTAGATACTTCTAAATTTAAATGCTGGAACTGTGACCAGGTTGGTCATTCATTTTATGATTGCCCCTCTGAAACACGGCAGATATTCTGTTTCCGTTGTGGTGAAAAGGGCGTGACGACACCAATGTGTCAAAAACACTCGGGAAACCGCAATTCGAGCGAGATGGCTACTGGGGACTCTCGTTCCAGGAATCAAACCCCAGGCTACTAAATAAAATCAAAAGCTCTTCAGAACGTCATAGACAATCTGAAGATGCCAAACCCTCTGACTTACAACCTCTTAAGACCATATTACCAAAACCAAAATTGCAGAAAGTAGAAGTTTCCATACAAACCGACCCTAATTCAACCCATTTGTCGTTCCATGATCGCATGCTACGATACCAACGGGCCAAACAGAGAATTTTTAGCACCCTCGGAAAACCAGTTTCAAAGCAAATCGTAAACTGCAGAAATCGCTATCAGCAACGAAAATTATACCGAAAAACTTTAGAATCAGCTTTGCTCCATGATTCCACTGATATGCGACCTTTTGTTTACGTAACACTGGGTAACGAAAAGGTCTATGCATTGTTGGATTCTGGCGCATCAGTAAGCGTGCTTGGTAAAGATAGTTTTGCGTTTTTGGAACGGAACAGTGTTCAGTTCAAACCTATAACATCTAATATTCATACGGCTGACGGAAGTAAACAAAGCATCAAAGGGTACTGCAAAATTCCTGTTGAGTACAACAACATTTCCAAGCTAGTTGACTTTTACATCGTACCAACTCTGCAACAACATGTTTACCTCGGTGTCAATTTCTGGAAAGATTTCAACATCGCCTCACATATTATTTCTGAACTTTCTGCGCTCAATAATCAAACATCAGTTTCGAACATTCACAACTTAACAAGTGTTCAAAGTCGTGATTTGGAAAGGGTCATTGACCTTTTCCCTTCCTTTTCTAAATTGGGACTGGGCCTCACCGATAAAGAAGAACACTGTATAGACACAGGCGATTCTGTTCCTATTAAATCAAAACACTTTCCACTCTCACCTCCAAGACAAGCGGAAGCATATGCTGAGCTCGACCGCATGTTAGAATTGGGGGTGATAGAGGAAAGTAATAGTCCATGGAGTTCTCCCATAGTATTAGTGCGCAAGCCAGGTAAGGTTAGGTTGTGCTTAGACTTCAGAAAGGTAAATAATGTCACAAAAAAGGATGCTTATCCTCTGCCGCACATCGGGGGATTGCTAAGTAGATTGAGGGACACTCATTTCATAAGCGGAATAGATCTTAAAGACGCCTTTTGGCAAATTCCTCTCGAAATGAAGTCAAGAGAGAAGACGGCATTTGCTGTGCCCGGTCGGCCCCTGTACCAGTTTACAGTCATGCCGTTCGGGCTATGCAATGCCCCACAGACAATGAGCCGCCTTATGGATCGAGTCATTCCGTCTCGTATTCGAGAGAATGTTTTCATCTACTTAGACGATCTCCTGGTGTGCTCGGCAACCTTCGAGGAGCATTTAGTTTTGTTAGCGGAAGTAGCAAAATGGTTGTCCGCCGCAAAATTGACCATTAACGTTGAAAAGAGTAAGTTTTGTCAAACGGAGATAAAATACCTTGGCTATATCGTTGGTCAAGGATGTTTGAAGACAGATCCATCCAAAGTCGAAGCTATTTCACAGTTTCCGGCACCAAAAACTGCTCGACAAATACGTCGGTTCATTGGCATGACTGGATGGTATCGGCAATTCATTCCCAATTTTGCAGACCTGGCTGCTCCACTAACCGATTGCCTTCGTAAAACAAAGGAGTTTACCATAACAGAAGCCGCATTATCTGCTTTTAATAAGTTGAAGGAGACTTTGATTTCTGCACCCGTTTTGGCCCAACCAGATTTCACTAAACCATTCGTAGTTCAGTGCGATGCGTCAAGCACTGGAGTCGGTGGAGTTCTTTACCAGTTAAATGAAGAAGGGAAAGAACGACCAATCGCGTTTGTTTCCCAAAAGTTAAACAAAGCTCAAAGAATCTACACTGTGTCCGAGATGGAGTGTTTGGCAGCGATTTTATGTGTGAAGAAATTTCGGCCTTATATTGAAGGTCTCCCCTTTAAAATTGTTACAGACCACTCGAGCCTTAAGTGGCTCATGTCGCAAAAGGACTTGAGTGGTAGGCTCGCAAGGTGGAGTTTGAAGCTTCAGGCCTTCGATTTTGAAATTGAACACCGTAAGGGATCACTAAATGTCGTGCCAGATGCACTTTCCAGATCGGACATGGAAGAGTTGAGAGCTGAGTTTCCTAAGGAAATCGACCTGAAATCCAAGTACTTCACTACAGGTGACTATCAAAATATAAAAAGTTATGTACTTGCCAATCGTGATGTGCTACCTGATGTGCGTATTTCGGATGATTTCGTATACAAGCGAGTGAAGTTTCGAAGAGGTTTAGAAGATGAAGAAGATCTTTGGAGATTGTGGGTTCCCCAAGAATTAACCTTGCAAGCAATACAAAACGCACACGATTCTACTTCAGGATGTCATGGAGGTTTTGTCAAAACCCTTCATCGTGTGAGACAAAAGTATTACTGGCCTGGCATGGTCAAGCAAATAAAGTTGTTCGTCAACGCATGTGATATATGCAAAAGCGTAAAACCTCCCAATGCCACCCTGCGACCCCTAATGGGTCAACAGATAGTAACCGATCGGCCAATACAAAGATTGTATATCGATCTTCTTGGACCTTATCCAAGAACTAAAATGGGTAACAGTACAATATTTATTGCTATAGACCACTTCACAAAATTTGTATTCCTGAAACCACTTCCCAAGGCTTGTTCTACTTCCATTTGTAAATTCCTGGAACAGGACGTCTTTCACTTATTCGGCGTTCCTCAAGTTATCCATAGTGATAACGGACGGCAATTTGTTTCCAAGGAATTTATGAAATTTCTCAATACATACAATGTAAAACACGTCAAAACTGGTTTATATGCTCCCCAATCCAACGCATCGGAGAGAGCAAACCGAGAGATTTTATCGAAGCTTAGAATATTCATTAAAGACCACCACAACGAATGGGATAAATACATATCTCTTATTTCCGCCATCCTGCGTAGCGATTACCATTCCTCAATCCAATGCACACCTTATTTTGCTCTTTTTGGACAGAATATGATCCTTAACGCTTCTGAGTATGATATTTTGGCCAAATTGCGATGTCTAAATGAAGGCGATATGCGAACAATTCCTCCGGAGGATCGTATGGCTCTCATTAAAAACAATATTAAAGAAAATTTACATCTAGCACACTTAAAAAGTCAGAAAACGTATAACCTTCGTGCACGGAACATTCGATATAATATTGGTCAAGAAGTGTTTCGGCGGAATTTTGAACAAAGTTCCTTTGTCAAGGACAGAAACGCAAAATTCGCCCCAAAATTTATCAAATGCCGAGTAAGAGATGTCGTAGGAAACTGTCTTTATCTCCTGGAAGATATGAGAGGAAAGTTGGTAGGAAAATATCATGCCAAAGACATCAGGCAATGAAGCCTGAATTGAATCCGTTCTGACCAGACAATTTCTGGTTTCCTTTTTGTTCATCTCAATGAATAGAGATTAACAAAGCAGGTTTGTTACGAAAATGTCTTAACACCAAACCAAACTGCATAATACTATTTCCACATAGTGACCCTTGGACTGCATTGCCGACAACTTGTTTGTTGGACACATCCCGCGCCCATTTGCTCAGTGTGTTGCTCAGTTAGCTAACAGGAAGATGAGTCGGGAGAACTCAATTATATCGGCCCGATAGTGTTCTTTTCTATCGAGCATTCATTGAGGACGGACATAATTCCTGCACTTTCAAGTCCAGTTAATTAATTAAGCAAGGTATTTCCAGATCTCTACTAGATATTAAATAATTTACTGAGTGCTTACACGTACATATCCTCATTTTAGTGGACGTCGATTTGCCCCAAAAAGTATAAGCTAATTCCGTCACCCATACCAAATTTTTATATCGCAGTTGATTGCATCGACAAAAAAAAAAAAAAAGATCAATCATCCAACTCAAGCTGCGATAATCGGCAAGCTTTGGCAACTCCTCCAAATTAGTTGCACTCACTGAAATAAAAGTGATAAGCGCTCAGCAAAGTCCCGTACCTTCGCCTCGCATAAATCCGGAGCATCCAGCTGGAATTTTACAGCTCGATCGGCACCACATCATCAGCCACCAAATACACACTTGCTGCACCAAACAGTAGAAGACATCCCTACCCTATCAGTTGTTAGTAATCGGTTCGGTCAGCAGCGTGTCTCCGGAAAAGCTCCGCAGAAGTACGTATATATATGTAAAACGTATTTACCTACATATATGTACGTACCAAATTACTTATAGCGGTCAAAAGTACATCACCACGTGCATTTCGGTCAACGTTCACTTCAAAAGAAGTTCCTGGTAAAAAAAAAAAAAGAAAAAAAAAACAAGTACCCTACCTTAACCTATTGTAAATTTTCCTAATTACTAACAAAAAAAAAAAAAGCTAAAAGTTTAATTAATTGCCTAAGTGTGTTTGTAAGTGTGTACGCGTAGAAAAAAACTTAAGCTAGAAAAGAAATAGAAAAAAAAAACATTAATTGCAAAATACCTATTAATTTAAAAAAAACGAATAAAAAAAAATGTGCATAGTTTGGCAGGGAAGTGAAAATTAAAAAAAAAAAAAAAAAACAAAACAAAAATTACTATATACATCATAGGGTTCATTGAATACACATATACACATAGCATGCAAAATATCAAACAACACCTATCAACGAAACAGAAACATCGGATTTTGTGCGCACAACATCTGGATTAACTAAACATCAAGTAAGTCATTCATAACCCTAATATACACCTAAATTTCTTATGCCATTCTATAAATCTAATTTAAAAATTTTCATTATATACATACTATTTGCATTAATCCTTGTCTGAAAATTTGATACATACTACCTATACATAATTTTCATTAAACACCTAATTTTCTACCTAAATATAATATTTGCCATTTACTACACACACACATACACAAACGAGATTACGGTTCCGACAGGTTGTAACTACATAAATTACACACTTGATTCATAGTTTTTTTTTACTTTTTTTTGAAATTAAATAATCTGATCCTACGGAACATGTACAGTGAGTCATTTAATTATAATTGCACTTTGTAATCGAAACTATGCTAAGATCTTTGATAGTTTTACTTATTTAATAAATTGTTAATGAATTTGAAATGAACAGAGACTAAATAGTTTAATTGGGGTTTGCGATGGGTGAAACAACTTATGGATTGTTGTGCATGAGTATGCTTTAGGGTTTGATTGGTTTTTCAGACATGGGACAGTTTTATAGAAATTCCGGATGCATAAACTGTCATAGGCGTTCACTCAGGTGATTGGGAGGGAAAAGTGCATCCTACCGGCTAACATCAGCCGAAGGGAAACAAGTAGGAAAGTACCAGTGCAAATTGAATCTCTTTTGTCCGATTCCCAAATTCTTGGCATGAATAATTTTTTTTTTTATCCGTTGCCTATATCAGCGTAAGGGAAGTGAACACTCACCCCAATCCGGCGAGCTAAGCTGAGCCTTGCCGCAAGCATGCCAAGTCCTGCTTCCTTTGGTGGTATTAATTAGAAAAGCGGCAACAAATTAAAAATTAAAAAAAAATTCTATTAAGTATTAATTCACAGCTTTGGTTGTTTTTAACATTTAGCAACATATTTAAGTATAATTAGTATGTATTACTATCTCCTTTGTTCAATATTAGTACATAGACACGATTTGGAAAATACTTATAATATTTTTCAAAAATTCCAAGTGAAATTGTTGACCCGGCTTTTTTAATGGCGCCAATTAGGCTTGCAGGATTGTCAAATTGTCCCCTGTCCTCATATACTTTTTTGGACAATAGACCCCAAACGTTTTCAATAATATTTATGTCCAGGGAGTATGGTAACCACTCGAGCAATTTCACATTTTGATCCTCTATCCAATGTTTAACAACACACGTAGGTAGGTATGAATGGGGCCGTTGTCCATGGAATCCGTTCAAAAATTTTCGAAAAATTTGGAAAAAACATTTTCTAGTATAGTTTTGTATACATTCGCGTTAATTTTCGATGTAACAAATTGCAGCTCACAAAGTCACAAGTCCCATAATATGATTTATGCAGAACATCGTAATGCCCCTGATGCACAGGTGTGGTGACTATATACCTAAAACACATTCATCCTTTCGCAGGTCGTGAATGTTTTAGCCAACCGGTCCTTCCAGGTTGAACTTCTTTTCATCAGAAAACCCGACAATCTGGCACTCCTTGTTCCACGTCATATGCTCTCGGGCAAACTGAAGTCGTGCAGCTTTGCGCACATTATTGAAATGTGTATTGTGTTCTTTTCTTACGTTCAGTCTCTTCATTCTGAATAAAATTACCAACTTCGGCAAATCTTCTAAGCGATTTGGTCCGGCTTCAAACCAAATTTGAAGTATCCCTTTATTTGGCCTTTTTCAGAGTCGTTAAATTGCTTTCCGCGACCAATTTTAGAAAAAAAACGGCTGTAGTTACTTTGAATTTAAAAAAGCAAAATAATTGACGTCGTTACATAATCGTTGTAGATCACAAACTAGAGTCATTGCCCTTGAACCTATTCTGATGAGCCAAAATAAATAGAATTTTTTTGACATGTTTTTCCAAAAATACAAATAAAAATATATATACGTATGTTAGAGACCGCAAACTTTCGTGTTTCATTAACAATCGATTTTTCTATACAAAAAAATTGATTTTATTAAAAATGTTGAACCTATTCAGTTGAGCGGGAGTGTAAGTACTAAGTATATCTTCAGACGTATTAACCATTATATAAAAAAATTAGGGTAGGTTAGGCTGAGAACGATTATAAAGACATAAGTTGTTATAAGGGTGATTGGGAGTGTATGAATCGGGTAGGCGCTGATTGGCATCTACTTGGCGGTGCTCAGCTGTTTCATACACATCAATTGTTTCACCTCCTAGTCCTGAAACAGAGATTGTGGCAAGTGAACCCTTTATGGGCCAACGGCAGCTCTGACAACCCCCAAGGTGGGTTACTGACACCGAAGGAATCCGGCCCCTTTCGTCCAAGGGGTCCAGCAAAGGGTCTGGCTCCCCAGGTTGGGGATTGTACGCAGGGGTAACTGCCCGACTGCGGAAAAATTACTCAGTTCCGAAACGACCACAAGCCTCGGATACGGATGATCTTACTGTTGAGGAAAGAACGACAACGAATTTCGGATCTGTACGTACGTGGAATGTTAGATCCCTTAAAGGACCATTCACATGGGAGCGAACGAACGAATTGATGAAATGCGAACAAACCACATTTTATGCATTTATAAACAGAAAATTCCACATTTTATTATTCCAAGATATCCTCCTCTTGCAATAAGGTTAAGTTCGAACGAATTTTTTATTCGCTACTTTGTGGAACGCGAATAGACTGATAATTCGCGGCAGGGTGTTTTCGTTCGCTGCAAAAAATTTGGATTTCAAAATTTCGTTATTTAAACTGTTAATAAACTTGTTTTCTTAATTATACTCATCTTGAAGTAGTAAAATGTGCAATTTTCAATTCGTTCGTTCGCTCCCATGTGAATGGTCCTTAACAGACCGCGTGCAGCCGAACAACTAGCGGAGGCCCTGAACTGCTATAAAGCAGACCTAACCGCCATCCAAAAAGTGCGATGGGATGGACCGGGCAAGAAGAGGTTGAAAAACTGCAATATTTATTATGGCGACATCTATCGGCAACAAAAACAGCGCTTATTTGGATGTGGATTCGTCGTTGGTGGCAGACTTAGGCAAGAAGTCTTAAGTTTCAAGTATGTGAATGAGCGCCTCACGACAATCAACAATTCGCCAACATTAGCCTAATATGCGCCAAGCCCCCACGGAGGAGAAAGATGACGACACCAAAGAGAGGTTTTACGAGCCCTTAGACAAGACATACGAGCAGTGCCCTAACTATGACATTAAAATTGTCCTAAGTGATCTTAATGCAAATATAAGACGAGAGAGCATCTTTGGTAGTACTGTCGGAAGGTACAGCCTACACGACAGCACCTCCGATAACGGATTTATGCTGATAGACCTTGCGGCGGGACGAAATGGTGTCATAGCAAGTACTCTTTCTAACTTTATAAAACGAGTCGAACGCAAGATGAGATCCTAATGACAACTAATAATAGGAGAAATAACTTTACTATATGTGATATACTTATAAAGGGAGGTGGCCAAAATACGATGAAGATAACACCAGCAAAAACCTACGAAATGATAGAAAATCGGTGTCTGTTGCTTGATGAGCAGAACACTAAGAACCCACTACTTCTATGACCTACAAGAAATATCTGGATGTCTCATTTTACAATCTCTCCAGGTTTACGATGGTCGCAGTCCCAGTAGCAGTAAAGAACAACTACGAAGAAGCCCTTACCTCCATCGGGCATCAGAATGATTTCACAAGGAGTTACTCCCCGTCATTAACCCACCCACATACCTACAATTCAATACAGGCCATTTCAGCTCTACGAAAAAATGCCTCTAAATGTTATAATCCCATTATAAAGCTTTGGAAGGTACAACGTCTGGCATGTCTTGATCTATCCGCAACCATGCCTACCGAAAGCTTCTTAAATAACTCATAATAGGACTAACACCTCTTCACATACTTATGCAGTATACATTATACAGATAAGCAAAAGTAATTGCTTAAGCAATTGCCAAAACGGAATAAAGTGTTATTCAGCGGATTGTTCCACAATGGCATCGGGTGTGGAAGCAAATATTCACGGATCAAACCACAAACAAGACCGGTGGGGAAAAGCCATTCGGTGTTCCAGGCAGCCCTCCACGCCATTTAAGAATGCTTCAACGGCAACCAGATCAAAAAAAAAAAAAAACTGACATCAAAGGCCTTCACATCCATTATATTCATACCGCCAGTTAATCAGCTATAAATGCTATTACCTCTCCTACCATTGACTGTTTTAACGCCCTTTAAAGCGAAAAAGTAGACAAGTTAGTAAAAAGAGGCTAAGAAACCCCTAAGAAACATGGGGCTTATTCCCAAATCCCGGCGGATAGCTTTTCATAGCGGATTTATATTTTTGTAACTTCAAAAGCGATTCGCTCCATTCAAAAGCGATAGCTGATGTTTAGGTAGATGACGAATTAGTGGCGGATTGTTTGCGAATAAAAAATAAATTAAATTCTTGTGCATTTAAAGAGCTTTGCAACTTTTGGGTACAAAAATTGGAAAATTGGAAGTGAGAATGAATAAAGCTGGAAATATCAGTTGCTTGCAATAAAACTTCTGCTATACTACCAAGTCCGCTGTAAATTTTACCGTTTATATAGTTGGCAACATATGAAATGAATCTCACCAGGTCTAATTACGCCCAAACAATATACCCAGCTCTTCAATAACAATGCCAGCTTGATCTTAAATCTGGTCAAGCTTGATATTAGATACAGAAGAATTCCTCACAGGACCTAAATATACCCGCTGAGTGCCGACTATGTCCTGAAGTAAACGGAATTGCTGAACACATTATAGGTATGCGAATCTCCATCGGGCCTACTTATAATTAGAAGGAAGATGTTCTTCAGTGCCCCAAAGTATCTGCTAGTAATAAAGGGTCCACCATCTAACGTTTTTTTTTTTCAACTAGTGCTTATTAGCTCATGTCTGATTTGACAGATAATTAGTTTTATCCTTCCGCTGAACGAATATACGAATATATACGCTTGAACAACGCTGGGAAATATTGCGACATTAGTTTGAAAATCATGGTAATGTGGACCTGCGATCGACTTAGAAAAGATGCCGATTTTGCCAAAAAATCATCCTTTCAGATGAAGCTCATTTTGATCTTGGCGGGTATGTAAACAAGCAAAGTTGTCGCATTTGGGGCACAGAAAACCCACACGCATACATTGAAAAGCCGATATACCCAAAAGGAGTCACTGTTTGGTTCGGATTTTGGTCCAGAGGCATAATTGGGCCATTTTTCTTCGAAAATGAGCAAAGGGTGGCCGTTACAGTCAATGGCGATCGTTATCGGGCCATGTTGAACGAATTTTTGTTCACAAAAATTGAAGAGGAGGATATTGGCAACATTTGGTTTCAACAGGACGGCGCTACGTGCCACACAGCCGAAGCTACACTCGATGTTTTGCTCCCTGTTTTTGAAGATTGCATTTCAGCCGCAGAGCTGATGTCGTTTGGCCACCGCGGAGCTGCGATTTGACACCGTTGGACTATTATTTGTGGGGCGCCGTAAAACATTAGTGTTACGCCGACATGCCAGAGACAATTGACGCTTTAAAGGACAATATTCGTGAAGCCATTGGTGAAATACAGCTGCACACAATCGATAATGTGCTTAAAAATTGGACCGATCGTGTAGGCTACTGCATGGCCAGCCGAGGCAGCCATTTGAATGAAATTATTTTCCATTATTAACCGGAAGGATTGTACTTTCAAATAAAAAAAGAAATTTGAGAAAATATTCAGTAGTTTTTTTTATAGCATTTTCAAAAAAAAAAGTTATTTGGCGGACCCTTTATTATATATCGATGATGCTGTGATATTGTGTCATTAGCCATTGCTCTAAAAAGTGCACCGTGTTTCTCAATTTTACTGTTGATATTGCTGTGCCAATCTGTTCTCAAGATTATTATGACGTTCTATCGGATAAAAACCGGGACTACATATACTTCGCCTTTCTATATAATGTAAATCAAGTCAACCAACTTTAAATAATCGGAATTTGGTGGCAAAACTCTCAGGATTAACCATAATGTGATACACCACCCAAATTACCTTGGTCCTCTTAACACTTTATGATGGAAATATAAAATCCCTAAGTCTCAATGCTGTTTAGTAAACCACACTGAAACTGGAGATTTTATGTTGTCAACAAAAGTTAATACACATTTCATGTGGATAACTTAACAAATTGACATAAAACTCCCATTAAATTCCAGAGATTGATTACTCGGAAGAACAAGCCTTTTAAAAACCCCTTAACATCAAACAAAAGTACTCAATTAAAGTTTGATTACCTTATCCGAAAGAGTGTTACGATTTTACAGTAAATTTTATTAAAATTGTTTGTGTCGCTGTCGACAAAGTCACAGTTAATACCTGAATTCATTTGAAGGATCTTCCACATCACTTCTAAGGGTTAGTTCTTCAAAGGATGTTTATGGTTTATGCCCCCTCGCAGTAAAAGGGGGCGATAAAAACAATTCTATTTTCTGCTAGTTTTAACTATGTTTTTCTCGTCGCAAGTTTTCCGGGATCCTTGGTTACTGAGCTGTATACCTTCATTGAAAAGTGTGTGTTTACCTACCATGTAATACGGTTATGTTCGGAAGGCGTGTAAACACAAAAAAATAAGCTCAAGACATACACAACTTGGATATGGGTATACCTAGTACTAGTACCTACTGCCAAGAACTTTCTTTAACGTATTGCTTTTGTTTTGCGTGTTTTTCCTTTTTTTCTCAATACTTTCTGTTGTAATGACATTACATCCGTTAAAGGCCAAAGAACTCAGCAAGGATGACAGCAAACACATACGTCGAGTATGTCTTTGAAAGAAGTTTATTTTATATAAATTTTCAACAGGGCATATTAAATTTCAATCACTGGTTTTCAAGAGAGTAAGGTAGTGCTCAAATTCAATTCAATTCTCGTCCTGGTAAATAGTTCGCTAGAGCGCCTTAAGGATGGCTGTGGGGGCGGGTGCCCATCTGTGGTCTTTATAAAAAAGAGAACATTTTGTTCAAAAAGACATAAAAATAGAGAACATTCGTAAACAAAATAGAGGACAAAAAAAAAGAACACACAAAATAAAAAATTACACTTACAAAAACTTCAAAAATATATTTTGTAGCAACCACCTATTTATTTTATTTTATATTCATTTTGTGTGCATTAAATTATTATTGAATTAAAACTAAGCCCTTCTGGCAATGCTTTAAAATATTATTATATTGTAAGATCTGGCAATGCTGTATGTGAATTAAATAAAGAAAGCTCTGAAAGCTTAACCACAGCCGATCACAGCAAAGAATAAAAGCTCTGTCACCACTAGTATATAAGGCAATGAAAATTTTTAATAAAACGAGTTGAACTTGCGAAGTGGGCAGCACGGTCGAGCGCCTCAGCTTCTGTCTCACTAACAAGAACGACTTTTTAGCAACAATAAAACAAGTGTCAGCGTATTTGATTTTTTTCTTTTCCCAGACTCTGCGTAGCGAAGTAACCCAGGCATCGCCCCCTCGTTGCTTTCACCAGCCTTCTCTTATACCTGCAGCACTGTAGAGCACCTCCGCCTCTGCAGTGTGTAAGTCGAGAAGCGTCTAACGACGAAGCAGCGACAGCGATTTCGACCCTTTGCACTATCCCAAATCACTCTCTACCTCTACAATTTTAATTAACATACAAAATACGAATTCATTATTAAAAAAAAATAAAACAAGTAAAAGTGTTATCATCGGCCTTGCCGATGCTTTGATACCCTCCACTGAATAAAAGTCCTGCAAAATGTTTGCACGCGAGTTAGTATGTGTCTAACATTAGTTTTGTATGGGAGGTAGCAGAACTACTTTACCGACATAGACAATTTTCAATACCAACCTGACGACGGTTAAAAAAAGTCCTTTCATAAAATTTCATTCACCTAAGTCGATTCCTTTGGACGCTAAGGTGTTTTCAACAGACAGAGAGATACATGATTCGAATATTGGCTTTGTATGGGAGGTAGCAGAACTACTTGACCGACATGGATCATTTTTAATACCAACCTGACAACCGTAAAAATAAGACCTGTCACTCAATTTCAGTCGCCTAGGTCGATTCGTTTGGACGCTATCGTGATTTCAACAGGCAGAGAGACACATGGGTCTACTAATGGTTTTGTATGGGAGGTACCAGAACTACTTGACCGACATAGCCCATTTTCAATACCAACCTGACGACGGTAAAAAGAAGTCCTCTCACCAAATTTCAATCGCCCAGGTCAATTCGTTTGGACGCTATCGTCCTTTCAACAGACAGACAGACAGACAGACGGACAGACAGACAGACAGACAGACAGACAGACGGACATGGCTAAATCGATTCAAAATGTGATCCTGATTCAGAATATACATACTTTATAGGGTCTCCGGTGAATCCTTCTTGGCGTTACAAACGTAATGGCAAAGTGAATATACCTTCCTGTGGAGGGTATAAAAATAAAACAAATCAAGTTATAAAAAGTACTAATAATATAACATGTTCACACCGACATATTGTCATATTGTCAGATAAGTTCCCAAAGCAAGAAGTAAGCAATAAAAGGGCATTTTGGCCCGAAAAAGACTAGTTCTTCCTCCTAGAACTTTGGAAAAAAATGGAGATGAAAATGACAGAAATGTCAAAATAAAATACGAAATACGGTGGGAACGTTTTTCGTAATTATAAATCACTTTGGCTAGTCACGATGATAATAATATGGTAACAGTTGAAATTTTTAATCTATTTCTCTCTTGTGTCCTCTATTGGGCCCAATCAAATAAATAAATAAATAAATAGGTGGCGCAACAGGCGGGTGACACCCAAGGCCTAGCTTCTCGCAACCATTCGTTTTGTGTGAGTTTCTATTTTTGGGACGAATGGAAGGGACCTACAACTTTATGAGTCCGAACGGCTGAATTGAGAAGCTTTTTCATGACAGTCATACTCTCTGATGTTTGTCAGACGATCGCGAGAGGTGGCGCAGTAGAAAAAACTTTAAGATGTAATTTGTGTTTTTCCGGGGATCGAACCTGGGATCATTCGCACAGTAGTCCAGCACACTAGGTTAGGTTAGGTTAGGTTAAAAAGGGGTATGAGATGTCTCATACAACGCTAGGCACCATAAGGGCCCATCGCGATCCCTAGGGGGAACCAATTGCAGTGACCTACAATGGAAAAACACCTAAACACTTGCCCTTGAGAAAGCCCCAATTTCCCTGCAAAAACCAAGTAGTCCCTTGAAGTTGGTATTGTCTATCTCCCCTAAATGTTGGAAGAAGTACCTGCCCAAAAATTTTCTTCTACTGCGACATATTGCCTCACATTCGCACAGTATATGTGTTATGTCCTCTTCGGCTTGCAGGTCATTGCAGAATCTGCAAGTGTCCGAGTCTGCTAGCCCTAGTCTTTTAGCATGTTTTCTAAGAAGACAGTGCCCTGGTAATATGCCGATCAGTGTCCTAAGCTGTTCCCTGCCTAGTTTGAGGATTTCCCTAGATCTTTTACGGTCGTATTGCGGCCAAAGTGCCTTAGATACTGCGTGACCAGTGAGTACCTCCCACCTCCGGTCGGCTTCCTTATTTATTTTATTCCTAATATCGCTTTTTATGACACAAGGAGGTGGTTTAATATCCACATCTCCTCCGTCTTGCAATTCCCCGCCTATCCTCGCAAGCTCATCCGCTTGCTCATTTCCAGCTATACCGCAGTGTCCTGGTGGTACCCAGCACAGTCTCACTCGGTTCTGACTGCATAATGCCTTAAGCATTGTGCGACAGGTCCTGACTATCAGAATTGATGTTAGTAGATTCCAGTGCCTTGAGTGCAGCCTGGCTATCGATGTAGATGGCTATATCCTTTCCAGATATAGATCTCATCCGCATTAGCTCTGCCGCTTTCAGAACAGCCAGAACTTCTGATTGGAAGACACTGCTTGTATCCGGTAGTCGTATAGACACTTTTAGATCTGGATCTAGGCAATAGATTCCAGCACCCGTTCCTTCCGCTGTTTTTGAGCCGTCCGTGTAGACCGCTATTTCGCAGTGCTTAATTACTTTATCCCTTTGCCATTCATATCTTTCCGGGTATGACACTTCGTACGGAGTGTCGAAGTCGACCAAAGGGTGTATTTCATCAGTTTGCACCTGTACACCCGGGAGTAACTCCGCTAGTATTGTACGGTGTCCAAAACTGCCCTCTCTAAAGTAGCCCAAGGTTGTGAGCCGTAGCGCACTATTCTCCGCAAGTTGCTTTATGTGCAACTCAAGTGGCGTAAGGTGTAGAAAGGTGTCCAGCGCTGCCGTAGGGGTGCTGCGAAGTGCACCCGTTATTGCTACGTTGGACGCCCTCTGCACCGACGCTAGTTTGCCGATTGTTGTTTTCTTCTTTGTCGCCGTCCACCATACTAGTGCGCCATATGTAAGTATGGGTCTAACCACTACTGTATATAGCCAGTGCACCATAGCTGGTTTTAGGCCCCAAGTCCTGCCTACTATTTTCTTACAAATGAAAAGAGCGTTATACGCCCTTCTAATTCTTTCCTCTACATTTGCATTCCAGTTCAGTTTCCTGTCCAGAATAACCCCAAGATACTTTGCCTTGTCAGACAAAGGCAATTCCACTCCTTCCAGTTTAGGGAGGTTAAAGTGTGGTATCTTGTGCTTTCTGGTGAAGAGTACCAGTTCCGTTTTGGAGGGGTTGACGTTAAGTCCACAGCCCTTTGCCCATAAATTGACTTTTCTTAAGGCACTGTCCATAATCTCACTTAGAGTGTTTAAAAACTTTCCCTGAATGATAATAACTAGGTCATCAGCATATGCTCTGGCACTTATTCCCCCGGAGCTCAGTTTCTTTAAAATGTCATCCATAACAAGCACCCAAAGGAAAGGTGAAAGGACTCCCCCCTGTGGTGTTCCCCTGGTCACCGACATTCTAATGGAACTTTGTCCCAGGGAGCAGTCCAGCACACTAACCACTGCGCTACTGCGCCCACAATCAGAAAGATTTATATTCTTTCGACATTAGCCGTTTTTTATTATCAGCGTGATCTGATCCGGATAAGATCATGAAAATAAAACAAACTGGATCATTGAAAGATTTTACATTTAAGTTGTGGCAACAGTTGTTTTTCACATATAAAATTCAATACCAATTATGACAAATTTCGTATTGCCACCAGCCATAATGCAGCCACACGGTACAATGTGACGTCACAACGCGATGATTTCTCCATTGTACTTGCTCATATTTGAGTTTGACATTTCGCTTGTTGTGTCGGGGGTGTTACCATATGAATACAAATCTGCATACATTTTGCACTCAATATTTTTTTGTGGGAAACTATGTTTAAAAGTTATGTTCAAATATGCATCATAATTAACGGTATTGTGCTGATAATATTTCCATTTATATTTCTGTATTATATAGCGAAACAAAACATCTCGAAAGTCGGAGTAGTGACTTATTCGAATTTGAAAAAAATGCTAATTGGTTTTATGTGTTGTTAATTGTGTTCCATATTTTGGTCTGGCAACATTACTGTATGGGTATAATTTACAGGGACACCAACATTTAGTGAATGAAATAAACAACGCCACGAAACAACAACGAGAAATAGTTGAATTAATTTTCAGATCATATTTCGTGATCTCGATGAAAAGTAGGATCACATGTTGTTGTTGTTAGTGCATGTAAATCGATGATCTATATGGATCACAGTTGATAATAAAAAACGGCTATTGGAATTCTGCTCAGTGATTGTACATATTACATATTTAGAATAGTTCAGTATTTGAAAAAACACTTTTGTGGCGAACGCAATTCATCAAAATTATTTTTATTTGAGTTTTCTAAGTTTTTAAACTCTTAAAAACTTCAAACTTTTGCTATCATTTATACATACATATTTACTTTTTTAGAATTAAGATAAACGATGGAATCTTCGACATCCATCCAATTGAAATTATTATTAATTTTCATTAAAGTATAACTTAAAAACTCTTTACAGATAAATTCTAAATTGTGCGAAGAGGGGATTTTAACGAGGGATTTATTAAGTATGTACGTAGGTGGGAGATTTTGGCATAGAGGATTTCGTCCCGACAGATTTTGGAAAAAGAGATAAAAAAATGAGAGATTATGTCCAATAAGTTATGTATTTTGGAAAAGGAGATAACAAACAAAAAAGATAGTGTAAAAAAGATCGGACCAAAAAAAGAGAACATGTTTTTTTATATAGAGATACGATGGACACCATATGTGGGTCACATTTGACACTGCCAGGCAACTCTCGGGAGGAAACCCTCAAGTGCACACAGTCTTGAAAGTACCTCCTGGAGTCTGGAGCGCTGACTTTTAACTCTCGAAATTTGAACTTCTTGGGATTCACTCGCAAGTGGACATGTCTTTTGATTACTACCGGGCATTAGCTCGCTGAACTCCAACACGGTTCGTATTTTTCCTATAACTGTGGAGAGTCGAAATTACAATACAGTGGACATCGGAGCAAACAAAATCAATAGAAACAATTTGAGTTCAAACTTTCAAACAGATAAACCAATCTCTTGTATAACAAAGTGGAAAAAACTGTTTCCCCCTGTCGCTCATAATTTTCAACCAATTTAGTTGATTTTTTTTTTAAATGTCGGTAATTACGATGATCGTCCGATATGCTAAACAAATTGAAAATCAGACAAAGGGGCTTGGCGCCGCCCATACAAAAGAAAATATTCAAAATCGTATATCTCGAAATTACCGAATCCATTGAGTTCAAACTTACAGATAATCTTAGGTATAAACCTTAGAGTGCTCCTGTGAAGATTGGTCAAAATCTGACAAAGGGGCGTAACACCGCCCATACAAAAAAATAAACATTTAAAATCGTATATACATATCTCGAAAACCACAAAATCGACAAAGCTCAAACTTACAGATAATCTTAGGTATTGGGCCTAGAGTGCTCCAAAGATATTAGTCAAAGTTGGACAAAGGGCACACATCCAATACAACAAAAATTAAACAATTGTCTCCCATAATTTTCAACCAATTTAGTTAAAATAAATGGTCATCCTTGGATCCTCTCAGAATGAACTTCAGCGTGCAATCGATCGGTTTGTAGCCGTTTGTGCTGAAGCTGAGATGAAGGTAAACGTTAACAAATCTGAAGTAACGGTCGTCTCCAGAAAGTCGTTTAGATCTTGAAAGAAAACACTCTCGCCCGCTCAACTCGGATTTTTGCGATCAATCCCCCAGGCCACATTTTGTTGGTTTATTTAATGGGCTAAGAGACCGCATTCCTACTCGGCCCACTACATTATTTACAACTGAGAATATATCTGAATCATTAAGAAATCATTGCTCAAAATAGGTAACTTTTCTTTGAAGACCCTGATGATATTGGAAAAGTCTTTCTGCCCATGTTATTCACGAATTTAAAGCGACTCTATGCATCTATTTTCTCGGGATTTAGGGCTTAGTGGTTCAGTTTAATTGCTGCTGCAGTTGATGAATTTTTCTGACAAAGTATGATGTCTTTAAATGCTACCCCTAATTTAAAATAAATTTTACCTAGAATTGGAATTTAACCGAATTAATAACAAGATGGAAACAGATTATTTCGAAAGAAATATAATATGCGCCTAGTCTGACTGTTTTAATATCCCTGTCTAGTTTTCAAGTTTAATTGACTACTTATCTATTAATACCCAATAGTCAAACAATCAGCTCCTAGAAACTACTCCATAAATATCTACATTCCTTACTTGCGTTGTTCGTGTTCCACATTTCTTGAGTACATTAAAGCCCGAATAAGAGTTATCTTCCTGATTTTTGCGGGTCTTGGCCCATCACTTAACTTTTCGACAAAACATAAAGGCAAGCAATAAAACAACAACAAGAACTATTTCGGTCAGGATGTGCTCAAGCGTCGGCAATTACTATTCCAATGCCTCTCTCACATAAACATTCTCAGAGGAAACTTTAATTAACCCAAAAATTATCGTTAGGATAGGACCCCTCTTCCCTATTGCTCCGCGTTTCATCGCTTAGTTTTGTTGGATTTGATGCTGATGCTTTTGGGCATAGAAAACCACTAGGCACAGGCATATACGAAAACGGATATAATTACGTTGATAATGGTACGGGTGAAACTTCTTTTTGTTCGTTCGGTATCCCTGCGCCGTTGGAGTGTATCTTAATTTGGGACAACAAAACATCTGTGTGTATGAAGTTTTTGTTGCTCTGCGTTGTTTCTCTGCAGATTTTATTGCTGTTCTTGTGCCTTTTCGTTGTCTTTGGGCCTAATTAAAAAGTTTCGAGGTGAGTATTTGCTCTTTTTCATTCCTGAATAAGCCTAAGAAAGGATTTTGGCGAGGAATCATTGTTTTCTCGTTTCACCTTGCGCACTACTGGCTACGAATGTTGTTGATTGTTAGCAAGGTGAATATTAAGTGAGAAAACTTTTGCACAAGTAAAGAGGATGAATGTTAATAAGCATCAGGGTTGCCTCCCCATAGTGAGGACTACGTATATGTTCTAAAGGAAGTATTATCACGGATAATGAATTTCATCATCATCAGTTCTAAACACGTGTTCATGCTGTATTTGGTTAAATATAGTATCTACTAGTTATTTTCACATCACATTTAATTTTAACTTTGTATTATCCAATATCTTTAGAAAAGTGATAAGTTGCGTCTCAATCCCAACAAAACTAGCGCTCACGGATCTGAAATGAAGAAAGTGCGTCTTTACAGAAACTAGGTACCTACTTGAATGCATTAAAAACCAGCACACAAGATATGCTGTTCACAGCGACATACAAAATTTACCAAACGAACCAATCCGCGGCATACTACCTACTCAACGCGTCAGAAAACGAGAACTGTCAAAATTGATCATCATGGCGGTCGATGAAGAAAGTAGACCTCCATTCAACGCATACAGCATACTACATAGCCACAAGATATCAAAAGCTTTATGGGAAGAACAAGCAAATCATTTTCATACAATTGATTAGAGTATTAGACTATATACTTCCTTCTGTAGTATCTTGAGACATGCATCTATAGTTGGCAAATTAAGTTTTAGTTAGTTTAGTCTACAAAACTGTTTTTGTCGACAATAATTTGGTATCCGGGGAGACTTAAGAGTGATATACCCCTGTAATTGGAGCAATCCCTTTTATCCCCTTTCTTGAAAAGGGGCACAATCACCCCAATCTGCCAATCGCTGGGAGTTTCGCCGCATTCCCAGGCCACTTTAATGACACGAGCGAGCCATTTGACTCCCTCTTCACCTAAGGCCTTTAGCATTTCTGGCCGGATTTCATCCACTCCTGCAGATTTGCCAGCTTTTAGCGATTTGATCGCAAAAGTGACTTCCTCTACCGTGGGACTATTTTCCGCCCTGCTTAAGGCGATAGATGTGTCATCCTCGATGCCCTGGATTGGATTGAGCAATTCGGAAAAGTGCTCGCTCCATCTGCGCAAGATGTCCTCCTCATTAGAAAGAAGTGTACCATCTTTGGATTTGACTCCTTCGATAATGTTCCACTTCCTTCCTCTAAGACGGCGGATGGTCTGCCAGAACACCTTGCTTGCAGATCTGTGATCGCGGTCCAATTTTTCGCCGAACTCCTTCCAAGAATGTTCTTTGGCTGCTTTAACAGCCAATTTGCAAGTTCTTCGCGCCTCAATGTACCGGTTTCGAGAAGGAGAGTCCCCCAAGTGAATCCACACCTTGAAAGCCTTCTTCTTCTCTCTGATAGCTTCTTGAACTCCGGCCGTTTTAAACCACGCAGTTCTTTTCTCACCACCAGCCGCCACACCGAGCCGCTTCACTCCGCAAACATGTCCTGCAGAGGCAATAACTGCTGTTGAAAACAACTGCCATTCTTCCTCTACATTCAATGGAACATTTGGAATTTGTTCAAACCTTTCAGATACCTGCCGTGCAAATTCCTCCCGTATCTCATCGTTCTGTAGCCCACCTCACCTTTTAAGTCTCCCCGGAAAAGTCTTTGCCAAGGTGCTGGAAACGCGTTGCAGAGCTGTGGTCGAGGCACGATTAGGAGATGAGCAGTGCGGCTTTCGTCCCGGCAGAAGCACAACCGACCAGTTATTCACTCTCAGATTGGTACTTGAGAAGGCTTGGGAGTATGCTACACCTGTTTACGCTTGCTTCGTAGATTTGGAGAAAGCATATGACCGAGTCCCTCGAGGGAAACTCTGGAGTGTATTACAGCAGTATGGAATTGATGGTTCTCTCTTGAGAGCCATTCAATCTCTTTACACAAACTGTAAAAGCTGTGTTCGGGTAAACGGCGTTAAATCAATACCTTTCACCGTGGGCGTTGGACTTCGCCAGGGGTGCGTCTTGTCGCCTCTCCTTTTCATTACTTATATGGACTGGATGTTACAGCGCAGTCTTGGCGAGGAACGTTTCGAATTGGGAGATCTGAGGATAAGTCATTTGCTCTTCGCTGATGACTTGGTCATCCTTGGGTCCTCTCAGACTGAACTTCAGCGCGCACTCGATCGGTTTGTAGCCGTTTGTGTTGAAGCTGAGATGAGGGTAAATGTGAACAAATCTGAAGTGATGGTCGTCTCCAGAACGCCTGTTCAATGCACTCTGCATGTTAGTGGAGTCCCATTGAAACAGGTGGAGAAGTTTAAGTATCTCGGGGTCTTATTCACGAGTGATGGAAGGAGCAATGCCGAGTTTTCCTGTAGGATTGGTCAGGCTGGATCGATTTTGAGACAGCTTGGTCATTCTGTTATCAGGAGGACTGAACTTGGTGTTAAAGCTAAGTTGTCAGTCTTTAATTCGGTGTTTGTTCCAACTCTTACCTTTGGTCATGAGGTTTGGGTAATGACCGAAAGAATAAGATCGCAAATACAAGCTGTCGAAATGAGATTTCTTCGTAGTATTGCTGGTGTGACCCGTAGAGATCGCATCAGAAATACCAGAATACGTGAGGAACTCAATGTCGAGCAGCTACTTCTCCGGACGGAGCGATCCATGCTTCGGTGGTTTGGTCATGTTAAACGCATGTCCCCGACCAGGATTCCACGACGTGCTATGGAATCCGTACCATCGGGCAGGCGTCCCCTAGGTAGACCCAGGATGAGATGGTTAGATCAAATTCATAATCTTTCCTCTACCCGTATGGGGATTGCCCTTGATGATTTAGAGTCGATGGCGGAGGATCGAGAGCTATGGAGGGTCCACTAGTGCATGGCAAAATATTCGATACACAAAATTAAAGCTAAGGCTTTTCATGAAATGCTCCAAAAGCCATCCATTGAAACCTTTAAATTTTCATTCGACTGCCAATAATTCAGCCAGAATAATACATATAAGCAAATATTTTCAAAATATGGACTGGTAAAAACCGTTGTGGAAGATGTGCCCATATTCGACTTCAAATCTATTATAATTAATAATATTATAAAACCACCCGGTCAACTGGATTTTCCTTTTGCTTCCGCAAAACGCATTATGCTCATGAAGCAAAATAAAAATATTCTGGTAAAAGGGGAAGTCAATTATAAGATTGATACAGGAAGCTTTAAGTCGATCACTAAAAGAGGGAAGATCTTGATATTAATCAGACCTGATTTGCTTGAGTGCGAGGTCCCAGTGAAAAACTACAAGAATTTGATGACAACGATGAAAATATTCCGCCAGAAGAACAAGAAATTTTTACAATTTAAGAAAGTTATGACTTATTTAACAACTATTAATTATTGTATATAAATCTTATTTATAAATTACCTAACCAATATCAAACAAAAACAATATTTTTCAGTAATAAATAATAAAACGTATTGTTGTGTTTTTATCAGCAAAACTCTTTATATCCTACATTTTGTGTTTTTATTGGTTTCAAACTGATCCACACATTTGTAGCAAAACTGTTCATATCCCAATTTAATTGTTAAATAACTTCTAAACGGAGATATAAATACATTTTTCCTTTTAATTACAACATAACGACTTAAAAATCTTTATATAGATACAAAAAAATGTTTTCTAAGTACTCTCATTTAGCCGAGGTAACTGTTAAGTTTTTATCAATTTGCACAAAACGAAAATTTGGGATATGGCTAGTTTTGGTTCTTATCTATACCTACTCCTATTACCGTGATATTACCTTTAATTATGTGTACTGTGGGCATTCCTAACAATAATGACTTGTCTGGTGATGAAAACGAATGGGCAGATGACGGATTGGATGAACAGATTTTTTTTATAATTAACACGCGCTAAAGAGGTTATGACTACTCTAATAATGTAATGTGATTTACACAGCGCGGGCATTAAGGATATTGGGATAGAGAAGATAGGAGATTCCGAAGCACATTGATTTAAAATATCTCCTCTCGTAGAGCCAGGGAGATATTGTACAAGAACAAGACCTTAATCATCCCGGTCCTGTTGTATGGTGCGAGCATGGACCTGTTACTTTATTGAATGCTAGACAAGAACTGATCTTTATTAGTTGAATATAAAGTGTACATGGGTGATTATATAATGATTATATAATGATGGTATACACATACTATAACATCTCCCTTTCTTAAAAATATAAATTACTCCAAATATTTAAGATTTTCATTGATTACTACCATTATGTATAAATTCAATTCATAATTCAAGTTCAAAACTACATGTATTTTAATAATAAAAGGTCTTATCTGGTTAATGATATACTAAACGATCAGGCTGTTTCTTTTCACGAGTTGAACGTCTAAGGTCATCGGTCTTATCCTGAACATGTGTCTCTGTTATTTCATTTCTTTCAGAATGCGAGCTGTTAGACGTTTCGATGCTGGGTTGTGATTCGGTTGTTTCGGCGGAGTGTTGAGGATTTTCTGCGATGCGCTGTTGATTGCTTTCCGGATATATTAACTCACTATAGGGTTTGATATGCTGTCTGTTCCGCAGGTAGTCTTGTCCATTAACTCGAACGAGTGCATTTCGATCAGACGGTACGTCTACCACTTCACCCTGACTCCAACGTGCGTTACGCTCCCTAGGCCTCAGTTGTACATAAACATCCTGTCCAAACTCTAGTGCAGGTAGATCTCGTGCACCTCTATCATGGTATTTTTTACTTAGCTGGCGTTGTTTCTCAATTTTATCTCGAACATCACTGGGAACTTGTGGTTTCAATTGGTCGTTTGTAACTGGAACAGCTGACCGCAGGCGCCTACTCATTAACCTTTGCGCCGGACTTGAATCCATCTTATTTGCTGTTGTCCTCCATTCCAGCAGATATTTCCAAAAATTCTGTTTTGCATGTTTGGCTTTGTTGAATAACTTTTTGACGATCTTTACAGCAGCTTCTGCCTTACCGTTGCCTTGTTGATGATATGGTGTACTGCGTGTGTGGCAAAATTCCCATTGTTTTGCAAAGTTTACGAAATCCTCATTCACAAACGGAGTCCCACCATCAGTAACTACAATTTCTGGTATGCCATACCGACTAAAGTTCTTCTTGCAACAGCTCACTATGGTTTTAGCATTCGCTTCCTTGAGTTCATCCACTTCGATAAAATCCGAGTAGTAGTCCACTGTAACCAGAAGAATTTTCTTTTTGTTCGCTTCTTCTACCTCGCACAAATCCATGCCGATACGTTGGAAAGGATAGTTCGGCAATATTGGACACTGTAACGGCATTTTAGTTTGGGCATTGGAATTCTGCAAGCAAAGAGAACAGTTAGAACATAATTGTTTAATATGATTTGATATATTTGGCCAAAAAACTGTGTCGCGAGCTCTCCTTAAGCACGCTTCTATACCCTGGTGACTGCTGTGCAGTCTCTGCAAAATATCCTGGCGTAGGCTTTGTGGAACAAGTATTTGCGATCCTTTTAGAATGAGTCCGTCCGAAATGGTCAGCTCGTCTCTATAGTTCCAGTATAGTTTTTCTGTTTCATCTAGAAAAGACTTGGTATTCGGCCATCCTCTAAATATACGGTCTCTGAGTACTGTTAATTCCTTGTCTTTAATTGTTTCCTCCCTAATACATTGTAATCGCGAATCCTTTATACGCAAGTTATGAAGAGGATTTACTTCAGAAATTTGTAATAGGATTTTTTCAATTTCTTGCATTCGATACACTTCATCCTCAGACTCCTCATGCTTTTCCGGAACTCCTATTGGTGCTCTTGATAGTACATCCGATATATGCATTTCTGCTCCCTTTTTATACATGACATTTAAGTTGTAGCGTTGTAAACTGAGCTGCATTCGTTGTATTCTTTTAGGTGCATGAAGCAACGATTTTTTAAATATAGATTGCAGAGGAAGATGGTCCGTCTCTACTAAAATTTGATTTTTTCCGCATATATATTGATCAAAACGTTTACACGCAAAGACAATGGCAAGGCACTCTTTCTCTATTTGAGCATACTTTTTTTCCGTCTGAGTCAAAACCCTCGAAGCATAGGCCACAGGATGCCCTTCTTGTTTAAGGACAGCTCCCAGTCCAATACTGCTTGCATCGCATTCAATAACAGTGTCTTTTTTAAAATCGAAGTACTTCAGAACAGGAGCATCTACTATCATTTCTTTCAGTTTAAAGAAGGCCACTTCTTGAGCCTGCTCCCAACGCCACTCGCCGTCTTTTCGACATATTCGTCTTAATGGTTCCGCAACTTCTGAAATTTTGGGCACAAATCTCGACAAATATGTGCATAAACCTAGGAACCTTTGTGTTTCTTTGACATCTTTCGGCCGTTCCATGTTCACAATAGCGTTCACCTTATTTTTGTCCACTTTCAGTCCGTCCGCTGATAACGTAAATCCATAAAAAGATACCTCCCTCAGTCCAATTCTAGCTTTTTCAGGATTTAATTTCAAATTCGCCTCTCGTAGTCTTATCAGCAGGTTTTCCAAATTTCGATTGTGATCTTTTACCGCCTCTTCCATTGTGTCACCGCGTCCGTAAATTAAGTAATCGTCTACAAGAACTTCTACTCCCTCCAGTCCGCTTACAACCTCTTGCTGTTTCTGCTGCCAGATTTCCGGTGCCGGCTTTATTCCAAAGGGCATTCTTAGCCAACAATACCTGCCGAAAGGTGTCCAAAATGTTGTTAAAATACTACTATCTTGATCTAATACCACTTGCCAAAATCCATTCTTAGCGTCCAGCGTTGTGAAAACTTTTGCGTTAGCTAGACTCGGTAACATTTCTTCCAGGGTATTCGTTTGTAAATTTCTTCTTTTCAGCGCCTTGTTCAAATCTTGGGGATCTAGACATATTCTCAATTTATTATTTCGTTTTACAATAATTAAATTACTTATCCACTCCGTATGATGATTTACCTTCTTAATAATATTTCGTTTTTCTAATTCTTCTAGCTTTAATTTCAGATCTTCTCTTAGAGATATCGGAATGCGTCGTGGTGATTGTTGTGTTGGAATCGTTGTCGTATCAATTTCTAATTTAACGCTTCCTTCGAGCAGCCCATCTCCTATAAAAATATCACTATATTTCTCCATAATTTGTTCAGCATTAACTTCAATATTGTTGTTTATTAAATTTAAAGATTTTACCTCAATTATCTCAAATAATTTCGATGCGTGTGCTGATAGAATCGGGTAACACTTCTCCTTTACTAGTTGAAATGTTAGTTGTTTTTTTATATGGCCATATTGGCCAAAAAGGCTTCCAGAACCAACAGGTTTTATTATATTTCCACCAAATGCTTTTAATCTTATTTTGCTCTCACTTAATTCATATTTTCTTTTCACTATTTCTTTGAAATCGTTTAAATTCATTATGTTGCACGACGAGCCTGTGTCAATAATGCACTGCATTAATTTTGGTTTACTGTTGACATCCAAAGAAAATTTAATTTTTCTTAAAATCATTCCCTCGCTTTTCTTCTCTTCTCCTATCTGTGCGACATACAAAATTTCTTCTTCTTCACTTTCCGTTTCCTCTAGATTATTTACTGCCTTCCCCTTTTTGCATAATTTGCTGAAGTGATTCTTTCTTTTACATAGGTGGCATATTTTTCCATATGCTGGACAGTTACCTTTCTGATGTGTATTACCACAGTAACCACAGCAGCTATCGTTTGACTTATTCGCTCTGTATTGCAGTTTTCTATTTTGCCTTGTTCGATCTCTTGTACTATCTTCTCGGTATTCCCTTTTTAGCATATATGTCTCATTTTCGCTGAATTCCCGTACGTTACTATTTGTTGTGTGTGTAATCGTTCGCATTCTTTCAGCTGTTTGTTGTGCTAATGAGCATGATTTCTGTGCTTTGTCTAACGTGAGCTCAGCGTTCCCACTTCAATACTAGGAAAGCGTAGTGCCGAGATGAAAAAAACGTAGTGTTTCGAGCTAAATCGTAGTGAAATATGTTTTAGTTTTAAGCCTAGTACGACTATACGAAGCAATACAATGAACTGGGGGTCGATTCTCGTTCCATGATACTGATGTAAAGTGAAAACAGTTTTCTATGACTCACAATGGAAAAGAAAAATTAGCGCGGACAAAGGGATTCAGAAACCCAAAATATGTACATAATTTAATCGAATATCTGGAGAATAGCCCCGATTTGGCCAATGAGAAGTATTCTACCTTCAAAATAAATAAACCTGGGAAATTGCAAATTAAATTACATTATTTATCACTTCATATAGTATCACAGACCAGGAATCGACCCCTTGTAACTACCATTATTGCGCTGAAAAGTGAATGTGTTCAATTAATCGCCTTGTTGTGAATGCGTTCAGATAACTTTTCCAAGGGAAAAGGAATTTTATACAAGAAATATATGGATGCGAAGGCAAACGGAAAATCGTAGTGTTTCCAAATTTTTCGTAGTGACGTAATGATTTTGCTGAACTGAGGTAAAATCGTAGTGAAACATTACGATCGTAGTGAAAGTGGGAACGCTGCGTGAGCTCTTCTTCCATCAATAATCTCCTTCGCATTTCATTGCACTTAATTCCTGGTATGAGTCGATCGCATATATAGTCGTCTTCGTATTCTGGTGGATAACCGCAAGTTTTAATAAGATCTCTCAATCTGCATATGTATGCTTCCACGCTCTCCGACTCTTGTTGGATGGCTGTATTAAATATATAACGTTCATATCGTATATTTTTTGTGGGTGCAAAAAATTTTTCCAGGGCGTTTAGGATTCCTTTCGTAGTTTTTTCATCTGCCGCTGATAATTTTAGTTTATCTAAAATTCTAAAACATTCGTCCCCTATGCATGCTTTTAAAATAGCTACTCTTACCCCATCCGTTCGTTTGTTGAGTTCTGCCGCTATTTCGTAGTTTTCCCATTGTTTTTTAAACAGTTTGAAATGTTCCAAAGCGTTGTCTCGGACAATAATTGGACGAGGAGGGGGAATATTAAAAAATGACGCGTTTTGTGACGTTTCACCTTCACCATCACCGGTTGCCATTTTTTGCGTGTACTTATTTCGGTTTTTTTTTTTTTTTTAATTTTAAAAAAGCACTTCTGACACCATGTTACTTTATTGAATGCTAGACAAGAACTGATCTTTATTAGTTGAATATAAAGTGTACATGGGTGATTATATAATGATTATATAATGATGGTATACACATACTATAACAGGACCTTATCGAAAATTGATGAACACCTCTTGGCACGCCTGGAGAGAAAGATTTTTCGAGTGATTTTCGGTCCAGTTTGTATCGACGGAGTGTGGAGGAGGAGATTCAATGACGAACTCTACGGTCTAAATAGCGACGTTGACCTAGTCAAAAAGCTCAAAATACAGCGGCTGAGAGGGCTGGGTCACATGGAGCGTATGGACAACAACGCACCAACCCGACGAATCTTTGAGTCCAGGGACCGGACCAACGCAGCGCTGCCAGATATATGTTTTCGTGTTCAGTAGTCACCCCGAACTAAGCTCACAAAGTTACAATCTGGCTAAAATGACTTGAGTTGAGAAAAAACGTTGCTAGCTCTTAGTCTATTTCGTAGCATTCTTGTGGACTTCGTGAATATGGTCATGCCAACGAAGGAACGAGGTTCGTGTTTCGCTTTAGAAATCGCAGACAGCATTGTGTTTTAGAAGCATTAAATTCCACACTATTGGCTAAACCCCATTGTAAAATGAGGTCAGAATTTAATGAGCTTAACATACGTTGCCTTTCCAGTTCTACGGCCGAAGAGCAGGGACAGTGAGTCCTGGAAAGAATATGAGAAGCTAAGAGTTCTATCATGAGCGAAGGAATGAATTGAATTAGAAGTTGCAGACAAGAGATCATTTATGAAAATAAGAAAGAGATTCGGAGAAAGAACTGAGCATTGGGGAACACCAACATTTATATGGTGAGATTCATACTTGAAACCATCCAAAACAACTTGAAATGAACGGCCAGAAAGGTAGTTTCTAATCCATTGACTATAAGAGACGCATCGATTCCATAAGTATGCATTTTCGACAAAAGAGCTTGGTGCCAAGCTCTGCCAAATGCTTTTGAAATATCAAACGCAACAAGCCTCGATTCACCGAAGTGATGGAGAGATTGGTTCCACTTCTCGATGAGAAAAGTCATCAAATCACCAGTGGATCTGTTGCCACGAAAACCATGCTGCCGGTCATTGAGGAGTTCCCGCGATTCATAAGCTGACGATTTATCAGCGTTTCCATGATCTTAGAAAGAATGGACGTAAGTGCTTTTAGGGACGGGCTGGACAAATGCTGTTATCCAGCGGATTTATTTATGTTGAGATCATATAGTATACTCTTGCAACAGTGCGAGTGCGAAAATGGATTGGTCTCATGGTAAATTCGACGCTCTCGAGCACTGGTGGGGACAAAGCGCAATCTGGGATCATCGAGCTGGCTGCAAAATGTTCAGAAAACAGATTAGATTTGTCTAAAGAGCTGACAGCTGGAGTGTCATTGTAAATGAGAGTGGGGATCGATGGTGCGGCCGAAATCTTAACATTTTTTACAAGTGACCAAAAGTTTTTATTACCCTTGGGACATTGTTGTATTTTTTGCCTTAGCTTTTGATCATATAAGAATTTGAAACATTGCAGTCATTTCTGGGTCGTTTCAACTTATTTTAGCTTATCTCAGAAGGGTTGGCCTTATAAGTCCGAAGACTTAACTCCTTTAATCTAATAGCCTCCTTACAACTCAAGTCGTACCATGCGTTTTTTTTTTGGTTTAATACCCTTTATTTTTTTTAGGGATAAAGGATTTCAGCGGCGGCATCTACGTCGTTATCGAGGAAGCATAACCACCAGTTAAAGCCCCTAAAGAAGCTGTTAAGTCCGCCCCAGTTGATGATTGATGAAAATCAAATATCACAACGCGTGAGAAACCAGTTACGCCATAATTGGATGATGGGGCGATTTTTGACGCATTTCTGAATAATGAAGAGCTGGAAGTATCTGTTCTTGGAGCTACTGGAATTCCAGTTCCTGATTTTGGTACGTCAATGCAAATACGGGAAGAATGCTGTAAGTATAAGGACATTGTTACTGACATAACTTCCAATAATTTTGATAGAGGTCTTTGGAAAAAAGGAAGCTTTCAATTGTATGAAGAGCAAATTTCTTTTCTTGGGAGCTCTAAATTGGAACCAAAGTTACCTACTCATTTTGCAAATAGTTTTTCTCAGATGAGCTAATGGCGAAAATAATTGATAAACCATTCATTACGCAGAAGTTGAAAAGAGCAATCAAAATTTTTTTCTCGATACCTTGGAATTTGGTAAATACGTTGGCATTATTTATTACATGTCTTATCACAAACTTCCATGTGTGAAAGACTATTGGAATAATAAGATTTGAGAAGATTAGGGAGCACCTCCACTCCATTTAAACAACAACGATGAGTACGATGCCGAAAATCCTGATCTATTATTCAAAGTCAGGCCAATGGTGAATTCCCTTAACGACCGTTTTCAATTGATTCCCATGCTGCCTTGTTTGTCGATAGATGAGCAGATGTGCTCCACAAAAGTTGGGTATTATATTAAGAAATATCTCCCACCCAAATAAACCGAAGAAATGGGGATTCAAATTCTTTGCCATTTGCGATACTATGCCAGTTTCATGTAGATACAATTTCGAAATTTACACTGGAGAAGAAGGACATCCTTTATTGCCAGGAGATCCTGATTTGAAAGCGTCTGCTAATATTGTAGTAAACGTATGAGGCATGACCCCTGAAGTTCCTCGTTTTGAAAATTACATCGTATATAATGGATAATTATTACACGTCCATTCCATTACTGATTTATCTGCGCAGCAGACCCTAGGTAGGTATTCACAGCATTGGAACGTCTAAAGATTGGGTTAAAAAGCCGAAAATGGTACATTAAAATATTCTACTATTCACTCGATATTTGCATGCTAAATCCATTGCTAATTTTTAAAAGAGCAAACCCTTCAATTTCGATATCCAAAAACGCGTTCCGTTTGGAGGTATCCTACGTGATGAGAAATATGACAGAAAGAGAAAGAAATGTAGTCGGCCAGACGTTTGTCAGTCCCTCGAGCCCCGACAGAACATGATGTGGTGAAAGCAAGCAAGTGAACAACCGTTCCATTTTTAAATCCGCAAAGTGTAGATAATGTTCATTTGTGCTTGAACGATAAATGCAATTGTTTCATAGATTACATATCAAACTAAGACGTATTAATATACATAGGCACGTATGTATAATAAACTAATAGATATACATAATCGGCCTTACTAATAATCAAACCCTAATTCCGACTATTAGTTGGCTGCCAGGTTTAAATAAAATGTATAGCTTTATTGAAATGGTACCAATAAACATTTTGATCTCCACATTTACTAGTGCGACAACTTTATTGGGATATATTACATTTTCTGTCATTGCAGGACTCAAATTCCATAATTTGGTTTCGCCGAAACAAGACCACTGATCATGTTTATGCCGAATAAATTATTCTAAACGAATTTAAACCCAAATTACAATTAAATTCGCCCATCAGATTTCGTCCAAAGGCAAATTGTCAGCTGTTTTGTCAAATTCATACGAAAATTAGTAATGCCGTATCATACAAATAGGGTATATTTTTAGTACTATTTACAATACAATAGGAAAACTATGCATTTCGGAACTTTTGTATTAATTTCGAAAATTGAGAGCTGTTCTAATAAAAGTCATTTCAGATTATTGAATAATAATAAGAACACAATTTTTTAATTATTCGTAGGCTATTGATGCAAAATGAAATTTGTCTTGTAGTATACGAATCACAATTACAATGTTACAAATAGAAAAACTACTGAAACATCACATGAATATGTGAACATATGTAGGTACTTTTTACCGATTTCATGGAACGTTGTTTATTTTGTACCTACATTTACAAAAAAAATCACACTGATACATATATAAAATATAATTTATATGATCCAGACTGTTGACTTCGTTTTTTAACTTTCAGAATGAAAGCGACACCAAATAAAATATAACAGCATTCTTCATTAGATTATAATTTAATCTGTTAATTATCAGTGTCTTAGCTAACTCGAAACTGTCATTTTAATTAAGAATTAAAAAAAGTTCATTCATAAAACGCCATTATGATTTAAGCAAATTGTATTACGCAGTTGTCATGAGATTTTTTTTTACAGAATTTTGTTATTTAAATTTGGATAACACTGTTTTTTGTTGTGCTAATGCACAAATCAATAACTATATATAAGATATTTGGTAGTGAACTAATAATATAATAATTATTATATGCCAAGATTTGAATCAACGAACAATTTAATTCAGAGTTAATTTGCTACTGAATGCCTATTTCGGCATTTAAATTTTTGACACTTGATTAAATGAAAACTGACTTTGAAAAAAGATTATGAATAACGTTTTCTGCAATTAAACCAACATAAACCTTAAATCAGATTTAACTAAGTGTTATGAATAAGGCTGTAAGTGTATAAGCCATTACATTCTATAAACTACTGCTTGTAGTTAAAAAAAAAACTTTGCTTTGACAGGTAGGTAATTTAAAATGTTAACCAAATGTTCTTAATTAAAGACATCGACAGAAAAGATCCTTTTTGTTTTTTTATTGTGTTTAGGAATGGAATATTCTATTATTTGGTGTGTATTTCAATGATTTTGCTCAATTTCAATTTCAGGCTCAGCAAACATTTGAATTGTTTTATCACAACCAATAAATTAAGGAATCATGTTACACAATTACCAAAGTTAATTAATATATACAAATGATCTGTACAGGCAGATCAGATGCAGGGTATTAAAATACACTCCTATTACAATTTTTGATACTCTAATTTTGATTGCATAGGCAACACTCCTCTTGAAAATGACATAAGGGTAGACCTATTTAGCTAATGGCCGAGATAAACATGACTTTCTCAACATTAACATTTAACCCTACAGCTAACGATATTCTGGCAACTAAATTTGTTTATTGGTATGAGCATTTTGGAAAGTGTGTAGTCTTTGTGTTAGCTGCCAGACTAAAGTTGATTATTGGTAAGGCGGAATATGTATTAATATCTAATAATTATAATTATACTAAAAATTACTCACATTTTTATTTTCATTCATTCACTATTTTTTCTAAATATTTTAATAAATTAATTAATTAAAAATAAAAACATAATTTTAACACATATTTTTGATTTTGTGGTTTTCTAAATATGCGTAAATTATAAAAGTACCATATTATGATACCCATTACAAATCTTCCTTTTTTCTCTTTTCCAGGAAAATGGTGCATTTTCTAGAAAAATTAAACGGTTTTACCTACATTAGATTGGCTTGGTTTCTAATACTGGTTGCTAACCTCATACATTTTAGGGTTGAACGTCAAAAAAACTTGTTGCAAAACAAAAGAATCTTTATATGGCGTGAGATAGGTTTTACTTAGTTTTTTTTTTTTTTGTGAAAAGTTTTTAAGAAAGTGCGAAATATAAAGTTAAACGATTTCTGAATTAAAATTGAGTGTTTGCTTAAGGCTGGGTGTTCGAGGGTATATGATTTTTCGCCCCGATGGGGCTTGCAGGGCTTAAGAGATAATTGATTGCAGTAAACGGCTTTCGACAGTAAATAAATAGACGCTGTTAGTGACCGTCTTAGAATTTTTATTTTTTGACTTTTATGTACCGTAAAGTCCCAAAAACGTCATTTTTTGGGTGTTTTTTTTTTCGCCCCGGTGGGGCAATATCTAAATGCAACTTTTTTATTTTTTTTATGATTTTATTTTATAGTTAATGGGTTTAATTAGTTAGTGACCGTCTTCGAATTTTGATTTTTTGAGTTTAACTATTATAATCTGCAAATTAAGGTGACCAAAAGGAAACAGTGTTTGTAAAGCAACCAGAACTTATTTTTGTCAGCTTTTCAAAACAGAATAACATTCAAACATTTATGTATCCGTTCATTGAATACAAATTAAAAATTTAGTTTATAAAATAGTTAAAATTGCATTTTGAAAAGTTAACAATTTAACAGCAGTTTCGTTTTTGTTTCAGAACTCACGCTCACATATGCAATGTAGTTCACAAAATATCCGACACAGCGCTAATCGTTTTCTCTATAATTTTGCTCTCTCGCGAGAGTCTGTAATTTGCAGATTGTTGTTTTGCCGCATTCGTTGCCACTGGGATATGGAGAAAACAAGTTTGGATCCTTTTTTTGGTTTTCTGATAGATACATACTAATTACTTAATAATATTATTGTTGTTGTTTGAAGTCAATCGAGCACAGGCTTACCTCTGAAAATTTTAGGAAGGAGTCAAAAAAAGGAGTCCTAGCTGAAAAAAGGAGTCCCATCAAAACTTCAAATAAAACATCAAAATTTATCACCGTTATAATTCAACATGGTTTATTTAAAAATAAATTAACAAAAAGCTTCCCTTTTAAACAAAACAATAAATAAATATTTCTATTTCATAGAAAACCAACTCCAACTTGAAAAAAATTTTACATGTAATGTCAATTTTTTTAGTAGATATTAGTTAATCTAAAAAAAAAAATAATAATAAACACAGTTTCTGTTTTAAACAAAACAAAACTCTTAATATTGTATATAATATTACATACCAAATATCACAAATAGTACCTACCTATTTAGTACTATTTATTAGGAACATCGTTTCTATATGTTTGAATTAAGATTGAATCAGGAATCCAGTCTTCTACTTGCTTATCATCTAATAAATTAAGTGCAGAAAGCATTGAATTGCACGTTTCAACTTTTAGGCGGTTTGTAAGTTTATTTTTAATGAGAGTCAATTTAGAAAAAATTCTTTCTGCGCAAGCGCTGCTATGGGGCAATATTAAAATCTTTATTACAAAGTCATATAAATTTTTAAACAAAAACTCTTCCAATTGGTTTTTTAAATTGCCCACTTCAAACCAAAACTTTTCAATGTCATTCATTTCAAAATAGATTTTAAAACTGCTATCTTGGGCTTTGATTTCTAGTAACTTATATTCTTCAATAACTTTTTCTGGATGAAGAGTAAAGTTGGGATATTCAGATATAAAGCAAAAATAGTTAAAATCTTTTTGCATCTTAATTACCTTTGGATCTAAATATTTTAGAACTGAAAGCTTGTTATCATCGAAATTAAAACGCGAGATTATTTGATCACAAATAATTTGGTAATATTTAAGAGCATTACTTTTAATATTTTTTTCTTCATCCGCAGAAATGTTTTCACTTTTAATAGCATTGTGAGCCGTATGCCCAAGGTAGATGTCGTTTAAGGTTTTAATATTGGACAAGGTTTTGTAATCCACTTTGTGGTGTTCAATATTTAAAAAAAACTCTTTTTTGACAAAATTTTGAAAAATTATCGAGAGAACATCTTTTACTGACGAATGAAGATGTATAATTTGAGATGACTCGCTCTGAAAATTTTTATTTAATTTATTCATAACATTTAAGACATATGACAGGAAGTGGAGGTAAACGAAATTGATGCTGTTTAATGAATCTTGTATTTTTGAAATTTTGGCAGAACTATCTTCGAATTGAGCTCTTAAAAAAAAATGTCGGAGAGGAACCCATTGCTCAATTATTCTTTTTGTAACTGCTTCAAAGGATAGCCAACGCGTTCCGCTCAATTGAAGGATTTTATGTTCGGGAACATAAAATAATTTCTGCAAATCTTTGAACTCTTTTAATCTTTTTGTGCTAAGCTTAAAATGATTGTAAATATCTCTACATAATTCTTCCACATTACTTGGAATTGATTTAGCAGCTGCATTGTTTATTAGATCAATGGAATGGCTGGTACAGCCTAAATAAAATGTAGTAGGAAAACGCCTTTTTAATAATCCCACCACACCACTCCTCACACCCATCATAACAGATGCGTTGTCCGCTGCAAATCCAATAAAATTTTCATATGGAATTTGGTTGTTATCTAATATATCAATTAAACAGTTAAAAATAGCTGCGGCAGTTCCATTTTCTGGTTCAACTAATTTTAAAAAACGATCCTGTGTCTTACCAACCTTCCTGTCATATAATCTACATAAAATAACCAAGCATTTGTTTGTTGCGATGTCGGTGGTTTCATCTATAATTAAACTGAATTCGTTGCTCTTCATTTTATTATTGAGAATTTGGCTGCCATGTTCTCCCAGAAATTCAATGATCCGCTTAGCTTTCGTTCTTCCACAGGTTACCTGAAATGAATTATTATTGTTCTTAATACCGATACCGTATAATTGCGCAATCGCAAGAAATGGAAGAAGGCAAAAATTGGAAAAAAACAAAAACAAAAAAGTGATTGAAAACACTTGATATGATTTAATAACAACTAAAAGATTTACAAATTTCTCACCTTTTTTGCTATTTCAGAATCCGTAAAAATGGAAGCGTTGAATTGACAAATCCTTGCCATCGAGTTTAATGATTGGTTTTGCACAATCATTCGCAAAACTAATTTGATTTCAGCCATGGCGGCTTTATTATTTAAAACATTTTTAGATACAAAGCTGTTCTGAATAATCATTTTTGCTGATTCTTTAGCATCTTTAAGTTTGTCGTTATGTTTTTTGGTTTGTATGTGACGTTCTAAATTGTGTCTTTGGTTTGAAAGCAATTGCTTGCAGGCTTTGCAAAAAGGCCGGCCGGTTTCTTCGTCCCTTTGAATAAATTTGTATTCATTTTGCCAAATATAATTGAACTTTCTAAGCTTTTTGGCTTTTGAAATTGTCCCTGGCTCAGTGTCAGTGCCTGCATATGAAATTTCAGAATCCGAACCAGATTCATATTCAGACCCCGTCGACGTTGATGATTCTTGTACATCTCGGATTTGGCGTTTTGAAGACGTTGCCACCACCGCAGGCGGCGGCACCGATAGATTCGATTTTTCGATGCGTGTTACAAACCTAATAATAAAACAAATTAGTTTATCCACAGAAAGTCGATAATTTTGAATAAATTTTACTCACTTATCCATTATTATAAAATGATTATTAAGAAAATCATTTATTCACCCGCATAGCTACATCACAAAACACAAAACGTAAAACCGACAAACTGAAAACAAGAATTAAAAACTGACACATTGCAAAGAAAAATAAGAAGAGTCGAAACAATTTCCAATAGCCTTCCAGTGTATTTTACTAATACAGGTGTAAAAAAACTATTATTTATGGTATCTCTGCTCTGCTTGAGAGAAAGAGGTAACACACAGACACAGAACCCAGAATGATCGCGTTCAACTTGGGTGCGCTTTTGGTGTCAAGTGAATTGAAGTGAGCTTCAAGCGATTTTGAACGCGTTCATATCATAAAATTCAATAAATATTTGTGCGTTTATGAAAAAGAGTCCCAACTTTTTAAATGGAGTCAAATTTCAATGATTTTTGAAAAGAGGAGTCCTGGAGTCCGAGCGTTTAAAAGGAGTCAAAAGGACTCTAAAGAGTCCCGAAGGTAAGCCAGATCGAGCATTGTGATTGTGAGGCATAGAGGCAGATTGGATAAATATCATCGTAGACGTTACCTACAAAACGGTACACGCACGTAACATAATTATGAATATGATAGGGAAATCAAATCAAAATGAAAAATTATATTGAGAGCGGAATATTTTTAAGGGATGATGAATGATGATTGATATGGATTGAGGGCTTCAGAAGATTTGAGAATATGTATGGGAGTGGGAGATGGGAGGTGAATGATGATTTTTTTTATTATGAGTTGAGTTCAAATCAAACTACCTAAATGCAATTTTGGGTCATCGTAAATAAAATACCTACTGTATGAGGAAAGGGGTTGGTTGCTTTGATGTTCCCTATTTTAGGCCGAACTTTTCAAAATAGATTAGTGGTTGTGTGTTTTAATATTTTGAAAATTATTGTGTGTAGTTTAAGTATATAGATATACACAACATCCGCTTTTATTGGTGATATTGAAATGGTCATCTATTCATAAATCATAATGATTGGTCAATGTTTTGCATGACCAATCTGCAGAAGAATTGTTAATTTGTGTTGAGGTTCAAATTTCTAGACACAACAATAAAATGTGTTCCTGTGGGCAAACTCATTGTTTGTTATTACAAAATTTGAAGGCAAATTAGTATATAGAACTGGGTAATGTTTTGTTGCACTTTAAACGTTGTCCAGGTAACTCATTCACGATATAAAAACAATGTTCTACAGGATGCTATTTTTGTATTTCATGCCGCATGTGGTTGGTTTGTAAGGCGGCCCTAGATTAGGTGCAGCTTTGAAGCTCCTCTAAAAAATATTTTTAGGGGTTACGGGTTACCCAACCTTTTAAATGCCTACCGACTTCACAGTGTTTAAAATACTTAAAATGATAGTACATACTCAATATCTATCTACGTACTAGCATGGCATTCACACCCGGCTTCGTTCATGTTATTTTTTTTTTTTTCGCATGATGCTGCTGTATATCTACAAAATTGATCTCATTATATATAGTCATGTCTCTGTAGAGTGAAGATAATTACAATAAGTAATTTTTCTCTCCTAAAGGGAGTAGGGGGATAATTTAAAAAAATTCCAAAAAGCCAAAAACTATTATTAATTTTTTTAAACACTATTTGGGAGTAGTACAATATATGTACATATAGGACATACATATGTATATCCATCCATCAATCGGATGGAAAGTAGGTATGAATTTTCCTATATAAACTTTGATGAAACTTTAAGTTTTCTGGCTCTTACCATTTGGGCTAGGCCCTAGGCGTCCCCAATCAATCAGGACAAACTTTTTATTAAATTAGATAATCCATACCTACATCCATAAATGGTGCGAGCAGGGCTGCAGCCGTTTGTTTTTGGATAGGATTTATATCCTATATAAATATATAATATGTATACTAAAAAGGAACCCAAACCCACAAAACAAAGCAATAATTACAAACTAGCCCTAACAGGTTTTTATAAACAGCCAGCATAGAATACCAAAAAATAAAAGCCAAGGTCAGGATTCAGGAATGAAAATTTGTATAATATGGATTTTGGATATTCATATTATTGCTATGTACCTATTTCGATTTGTGCTTACGAATGCGATTGTACGTCGCTATGGCGAAAGCCATATTCATAAGTGTGCGTTAGGAAATTCTATATCACACACACTTTTGGCTTCAGTGTATTAGATAAACAACGTTTGCGGCAACAGGACCAACAGGCAACAGCAAGCACAGCTTGTCCCTTTCCCTTCCCTTTGGTTGTTTTGATTTATTTTGTTGTGCAGACAATTTTGTATTATTTTTATTAATTGAGCTGAGCGAGTCTGCACTCTGCAGTCACAATTGTGATCTTGGTAAGGGAGGGTGTGCTCGGCTATTTTAAATTCTGTGCACTAATACATGTAAACACGTTTACTTGAGCACGGAGTTCGTAGCTGAGCGAGACCCACCCTTAAAGTGTTCGTTAAAGTTAAAAATTTTAAATTTGTGGGGATTGTGCACAAAAATCCAAAATAAATTCTTATTATCACGCAAAATTGGCGACAAAGGTTACCATTTTAAACCTTTATTATCCATTAAATTAAAACTAAATATGTACACAGTTTCGTTATAATAATAATATTTTAATATATATTTTTAAGGTATAATACATAATATAACTCACTGAATAACTTTTCTTTGGTATATAGAAATGGAGCTATCAGCTAACTGCTAAAAAAAGGCCTTGATGCGCTCATTAAAGGCCGCTATATACAAAATTCTGAAAGGTCGGGAAAACCCCTTACTTATTATCGTTATATAAAGAACTTCCTTAGGAATATTAAATTTACTTCAATTTTCGGTGTAGACTGAGAACAATAGTCAGAGCATCACCAAAGGCCAAGATCCTTTTGAAGCCGGATGCCTAAAAGATGTTAACATCAATACAGGGAAAAGTAATTAAAACACACGAATGGGATGACAAGGGTTTAATACCTGTATTTTCTTATGTCAAGGTTCTTCATTCACAACATCTCGAGACTTGGGTGTTGATAGATTTAAATGGTGAAATCGAATCAGTTCACTGCAAGTTTAAAGCTGGCCCTTTTGAAACATGTTCTCGTGTTAGCAGAGTGCTTTTTGCACTAAAAATCATTTATAGGGGCCATATTGCTAATCCCGTGTTTTGTTTTATTAAGCATGTACACAAAACAAAGCTCAGACAAGATTACACAGAACATAATATATTTTTGCTTTTGTAAACATAATTCCATAATCTGCTACTTTCCAGCTTTCGATAACAGATGGAGCGCACGGCTTCTCTCCTATTAATATCAGCTGCATTAAAAAATCTAAACTAATTCCAAATAAGCATCAAATTCAAGCTCTGTTATGCAAAATTAATAAGAAAAAAATGGAAATTCTTCAATCTTTAAAGGACGATGTTAATCCCGCAGCTATAATCCCATTTAGGGAGTTCATAGTCGACAATAGCCAAGGGAATGATGCATTAAACATTTTTATTTTTCAAGTTTATTCGCACAACAATATACGAACTGTTCAAGACAACATTTAGGGCCACTTGCACCAAACTCATTTGACAGCAGTATTTATACTTTTATTCACTGTTTAGCTCTATTCCGCTGATTAGGTAAAAATTGTGTTGCACATATACACTTATTTATCTAACCGTGGATAAATTCATAAAATATTTATCCAGTCTCGAAAGGCTGGATAGTCGCGCCCAAACGTAAATAGTAAAAGAAAGTGTCAAGTACTTGGTAGTGTGAAAAATAAAATCAACACAAAGAATGGATATTAGTTTAATTTCCCAAGATTGTGGTTTTATAAATATGTAGCTACTTTTATAACCGTGGAATATTCGAAAAAAAAAAAACCAATTCGATGTCAGCGAATAAAATGCGGTGATATGATAAGAGTGCATTAATCGTATCGACAGCATGTCGTATAATCCTTAGGATTACTCGCATGCGGCATGCAATAGCTAAACTCTGACCAAAATACTTACTTTAGATTTTCAGAAACAACAGCAGAACAACAGATAAAGTTGCATCAAATGTCTATAGCATTCCACGATTACATAGATATCTAAAATTTGGAGCCCTATAGCGCTATTGGAATTATCTGACATTAATTTCATCCACTGCACGAGTTTATTTACCTACGTCTGTAGCTTTTATTTGCCATTTATTCGACAGTTCAATGTATTTTTTGCGTTTTTAGTATTGGTAGTACTGTCAAATTTAAAATAATCGAAGGTTACTTATCCAGGCATAATTTTGCAATGGTGCAACACGAAGACGGGAAGTAACTATTTATTGGTTTATCTTTGGGTAGCTATTCAGAAGTTTATCTAGATATCCAATGATTTGGTGCAAGTGGCCCTTAGAGAGCATACCACGAAATTTGAATTATGAATAGGGACAACACAAACCGACGTTGCAAAAAAAAATATCTGATGCAGAGTCGCTCACCTGCTGAAGTTTGGCAAAAGATTCGAATTGGGAGAATCACTGCTTCCATAGTCAAAGAAGTAGCCCGTACTAAAAAGAGCAGTCATTCCATGAGCTCGTTGAACATAATTTCCAAACCGAAAACATTTTCAACTTCAACAAGCAACCAGTTAAATTTCTGAAATAGTTTTTAAAGAAGAATCATGTAAGTAAGTTGCAAAATGATGTCTTCCGGAATCTTCATAAACGAAGTGAAATGTTTTTACGCTGCTACGTCAGATTCTATGTATTTTTGAATGTAGCTGCTGTGGTCATGCCCAAGTAGAGGTAAAGTGTCTATTTAACTTAAGAAATGGTGAAGATGTTGACACAACACTTAATGAACAAAAGTGTTGCATTTTGAAAGAAATATACCTATACGAAAATCATTCTTATTATTTTCAATTAGTCGAAATCTTTTCAAAAATCGAACTTTGCCTACTCTTGTATTTGTTCCCCTCTAAAAAAATTTGTTATTAAAGTTTCGCTCAACATTCCTTTTGTTGAAAGAAATATTGAACCATGCGATAGGTACTTAGGTACTTTTTCCAAATATTAATCCCCGAATTATTAGGTTCATATTACAGTTCAAATGAAATAAAACATTATCTTGTGTTTCATTATACCAATTGGTCACAGTCACACACACTCTTCTTTAATTGTTTACTAAACAGATAATTCATATATTTACTTATAAACTTATTTATTTTAAACAAATATGAATCGTAAACAAAAGCATATCCATCCATGAATGCTGTATATTATTTTGCAACATCCAATTGTTTAATTAATTAGAATTAATAAAAAGTTTAAGTACCTAATAGTTTTCAATGAAATATAATAATCTTAATTTTGTAAAGTAGATCTTACAACGGACGGACTTAAATTTACCAATGCGCAGCATGTGCGCACTATTGCGTCGATGTAAATTTCATCACTAGAATTTTGTTTGGAAATACAGGTTATAGCTTTCGTGTTGGTAAAGTATTAAGTGCATTTAACGCAACGTCCCAATTACTCTCTCCACATGAATCCTTTCTTACTCTTTAAAAGTGGCTTAAGTCGATTTTTCACATTTTTCAGGAGAGTCGTTTTAAACGTTAAAAAATTATTCTAACAAAACTGCATTGAGTAGAAGGCTGCAATTTTATTCATATATCAGTCAAGAGACGCCGCTTTTCGAATCGTATTCGGTTTTTTCAAAATCTTTTCAGATTTAGGATTTATTAACAAAAAACTGACTTAAGCCGTTTTGACTTTTATCTTAATCTCATTTAAATTTTCTTAAGTCACTTAAGCCGTTTTTGCACTTTTGTTTGTATGCTTACCTTTAACTTATGTGTACATAAACCACTTTTCCAGAAATTAAATGTTAACATTATCATGACTTAGTTCTCTTTTCTTTCTTTATTAACTCAACGAATTCAATATTATTATAGTAATGGTACACAGTTTTTTTTTTAAGTAGATAATATAAAAAATAACAATTTTATAAATAGATAGAAGATACTGACATATAAAGCTTCTTCCTAAAAAGCTTCTTCTTCAGCTTCTTCGGTTAAATCAGGATGAAAATCTGGCTTAGATTCTGTACAAAGGTTTCTGTAAAAGTCGTGAAACTGCTCATCGATCAAAGGAAGTAGATTTAGCAAGTCTTGTTTTTTTGCTTCACTTATTTTATTTGGTCCATCGTAAAGCAACTCAAGGCAATCTTCATATACTTGGTTGCATCCTCGTTGTTGAATATTAATATTTTTAAAGGGTTCTTTGTCATCCAACGAATTCTTGTAATAAATAATAAATGGAGTTTCTTTCGAAAATCGGAGCCATCTTATATTTATCCAATTAACCTTATTATTTTCGTCATCAACCTTACGGAAAATAAATTTGTTTTTTACAGTTGACCCATAGTTTAAGAAAGTGGTTCGAGACATCTATTTTACCAAGAAGTTTTGTTTGGATCCAACTCCCCTTATGAATTGGTACCAATCTCTTGGATGGTGAATTTTGAAAGCAGATTTTTTTTTCTTTCTCTCAATAATAGAATGGTCAATGTCGCATTCCATGTGTGTGTGACCGGGGACAAGAAATTTGTGGTCTATGTACTTCAGGGTGTTGTTCTCGCATCATCACTGCAACCATCTTGTTTTTGTTTTGCCCAAAACAACTGTCGCTATAAAAAACGACATGCTCAGTAGTGGGCGATAAAGCTAATAAGTAATAAAGGTGTTGGGATAAGCAAGATGCAACTTCATTGCCTCCTCTATTTCCTACACCTTCATGCCACATATAACAATGTGGGGTTCCTTCGATACAATCATGTACTGTTAAATTGAATGTATACAACTGTCTTATAAAAAGAAATAGATGATTGGAGATAAGGCGTAGGAAGGCACTGCTGCATATCAAAGGCAAATACCTTCAAAGTGGTGTTTTCTTTTCCTCTATAGAAATCTGTCCAGATACAAAAGCCAACTTTAGATTGTAATTTCCCAGCTCCCAATATTGTTTGAAAATTGTTTCCTGCTCCTCTACTGAGATTTTTTCTTTGCATTTACGTTTGCAATCAGTTAGAGGCTTCATTGATCTTGCAGCAATATCTTTTCCAGTTTTAGTTCTGTATGCTTTACCTAAATTAGTTTTTTGGGTCCTTCCTTTTCGTGTTTATTTTGTTGTAATGCTTTCAGAATTAATACGAGTCCTTTCTTCGTCCCTACTTTCTGAAGAAATATTTCGTTCTACCTGCATGGCCAATTCTTCAATTTTAGATTCAGAAAAGTTGTCTGCGGATCCATCATGCATTTTCATATCTGGGTCCTTAACACTATCATCGCTATCTTCATAGAAAGATTCGTCCGACATAACATTTAGTTCTGTTGCGTTCTTCAGGCTATAAACGATTATTTCAGAAAAACCATTTACGAAGCTTGAAGATGTTTCGTTAGCAACAACCGGCATAAAGATGTCATTTCCTGAATCTGTTATTATTTTAATATGTAATATAATTTTACGAATATATATATATAAATTTGTGTATTTTACCAATTAATTCGCCATGTAAAGTAGTCTTGATTATATTATCTCTAGAGCAGCTTGCAGTTGAGATATACTTCTATCATCTGTGGTACAGTTTTGTTAGTTTATTGTGTAAATAACTCCGTATGTCTAGCATTTTACCAAACCTGACATGCTTTTTGCTTGTGTAAGACAATCAGAAATGCAAGTATATTTTTTTTGTTTACTTCTTTTGTTTTATCTACTTCTTTTAATTCCACAATTATTGTGGAATAGTAATAAGGTATTGGTTGCGTATAGTTACGATAGAAATTGTTTGTGTAGGCCTAATGAAAAAAAAATAAAAGTCAAACTACGATAGCCTAGAACTTCAATCTATTTCTGTAGTGCAACAATATTATACGTAAAGGTATACCAGTGCGTGAATAAAATCGAAAAAAAAGAACAAAATAAAAAGAAAAACCATTAAAAGAACAGATAAGTGAGTTTTATTAATTCACTGAGTATCTCTTTGCTGTTGTACTTTGTATCTAGGTAGATTATTGGTAATATTGATTAGTAAATCTTTTCATTTATGAATTCTCAAATAAGAGGCTAGAAATCATTCATTTATTTTATTATGTCCACTCAAGGATGTGTGCTCTCCTGCTTTGGGTGTTAGGATTCATTTAATACGAAGATGTGCGTGTTCCTGCTTCGTATCTACGGATTTTATTTAGGTCGAAGATGTGCGTTCTCCTGCTTCGACTAATAAGATTCCTTCCATATAAAGATGTGTGCTCTCCTGCTTTATATGTTGCGATTTAACACGAAGATGTGCGATCTCCTGCTTCGGTGTTAGAATCGATTTCGTATGAAGATGTGCGCTCTCCTGCTTCATACATTTCACTCGAAGATGTGCGATCTCCTGCTTTGGGTGCTACGGCTCATAAAATACGAAGATGTGCGTGTTCCTGCTTCGTATCTACGGATTTTATTTAGGTCGAAGATGTGCGTTCTCCTGCTTCGACTAATAAGATTCCTTCCGTATAAAGATGTGTGCTCTCCTGCTTTATATGTTGCGATTTAACACGAAGATGTGCGATCTCCTGCTTCGGTGTTAGAATCGATTTCGTATGAAGATGTGCGCTCTCCTGCTTCATACATTTCACTCGAAGATGTGCGATCTCCTGCTTCGGGTGCTACGGCTCATAAAATACGAAGATGTGCGTGTTCCTGCTTCGTATCTACGGATTTTATTTAGGTCGAAGATGTGCGTTCTCCTGCTTCGACTAATAAGATTCCTTCCATATAAAGATGTGTGCTCTCCTGCTTTATATGTTGCGATTTAACACGAAGATGTGCGATCTCCTGCTTCGGTGTTAGAATCGATTTCGTATGAAGATGTGCGTTCTCCTGCTTCATATAATCTACTCAAAGATGTGTATTCTCCTGCTTTGGGTATTAGGGCTAATTTTATATAAAGATATGGCTTATCCGACTTCGTTAAATTATTTAAAAATATTTTTATTTCATTGAGCTTAGGATACTCATGAGTTGTTTTATTTTCTTTTTATCATTTGCAGAAAATAGATTCAGAATCCGAAGAGAACAATTCCCACGACCATGGACCAAATCTAAAAACATATTTTAATACCTAAATTTAATATTACTTATACTAATAAATAAATGGTTAACGTTTTTAACAAAATAAATAATATATATATTTAATTTTCTTTATAATTCAGAAGTGAGATAACTGGTCGTGGAAGAATGTGATCTTTGGATAACTGGAAAGCATTAGATATGTAGAAATTGTCAACATAATACAATAATATATTATACCTACCTAAATACGAGTACATACATAATTATTATCAAATTTTTGTTTGTTTGATATACTTATTACCATTAATATAGGATGGTTCATTTTTAATAGCATTTCACTTGATGTACTGATAACTATTTTTTTTTTATTGGGCTCTTCATGATTTGGTAGAAACAAAAATACTTGAGAAATAAAATGGGTAAACACAGACGTCATCATATTAGTAGAAAGCGAAGAGATTCCAGTGGCGAATCGTCTACAGAAAAAAGAAAACGTCGACGTGAAAATAAGTCCAGATCAAGGCAGAGGGATGAAAATTCTGCTCATTCCTCATTAACATCAATGGATCGTTTTACAGACGTAGTTAAAGAGTTGTTAGTTAGAACAAACAAAGAAAATCATGGGAATGGAAAGGGTGATGCAGTTCCTGAGTTTGATCCTGAAAATGAGAACCAGACCGTACATAAGTGGTGTGATCAGGTTGATGAGCTTAAAGAAATTTATGGTTGGTCAGAGCAGGCAACTATTTACAATTCATTGTCCAAGTTAAGAGGATTAGCAAAAATTTGGTATAAGGGTCTACCAACTTTGAAGTTTTCATGGGGGGAATGGAAAATTAAACTGCAGGAGTCGTTCCCGGGAGAACGTGACTTTTACGAGCAACTTTGCGAGATTAGTCGTCGACGTAAAAAACCAAGCGAAAGCTATATGAAATATTACCATGAAATGTTGTCCCTGTTAAATGCCTGCGATATAACGGGTAAAAAGGCGGTAGCATGTCTTATTGGCGGAATTGATGATAGGGTAGTAAAATCAGGCGCAAGAGCTGGACGGTTCGACACACCTGAAGACCTTTATTTATATTTGAGCCAACACAACGATGAGCAGTGGAGACATCCTCTAAATCAAAACTTCACAAAACAACCTCGATACCTAAAGCCGACCGTAAGGAAAGTGGGACATTCTGTTAAAGCCGAACAAAGTTGTGATAATGTCGTCTGCTTCAAGTGTGGATTAAAAGGACACTATGCTAACAGGTGCAACGCAAATCCGGACAAACGATGTGATTCATGTAGGAGTCTCCATCATGACACTTCAATTTGTCCAAGGAAAATCGAACGGGGAAAAGTTGTTGCATTGTTAGAAGGAATATCTTCCAATTCTAGTAACCAAAAATACTACAAAGATATTGAGTTGAATGGGACAAAAATCAAAGCGTTTATAGATTTAGGTAGTTCGTGTACGTTAATTAGGGAAAAAGAAGCGTCACGACTCGATCTTAAAGTAAATTGGAAGGACAAAATGGCACTACATGGTTATGGCAAGGGTCTCGTGGTGAGTCTTGGCTCGGTTAAAGTACTTTTAAGAATTGACGATGTTGAAGAAACAGTTTTGGTACGTATTGTGGGAGATGAATACCAAAATGTTCCGATATTGGTTGGGCAGTCGTTTACGGAGCTTCCCGATATTATCGCTATTAAAACGGACAAGTCGCTGTATTTCTCCCGCAAAGCAATTAATGAACTGCCTCAATTCGCAGTTACTCCGGATGAGTGTAAAATTGTTTTACGATCGATTGAACAAACTTTCATAGCACCGAGAACCCTTCGCATGATACCTGTAAAAGCCAATCACGAAAATTTAGACGTATTTGTAGAATCGGCAATACGACCACCGGAGGGATTAGAGAGTTGTATTCCTCGAGGAATACTTCATATAGACGAAAACGGAGCAACTAATATCGCAATTTGTAATCTTTCGGACCGAGATATAGAAATTCGAGAAAACACAGTACTCGCCAGGGGCCATCGATGTGTTGAAGAACAGACTACATATGAAAATATTTTAAATATCAACAAAAAAGAACTTCCTCCGATAACCATGGATATGATATCTGTTGGACCTGTTAATGAATCACAAAAACACGAACTGTTGCAGACTCTGAATGACTTTCGGGATTGCATTGCTTTAGATGTCAGCGAATTGGGATGTGCTAAGTTGACAGAGATGCAAATAAAACTCGACGATGAAAAACCATTTTCCTTTCGCCCATACCGAATGGCAGTAAAAGAGCAGGAAGTTGTTCAAGAAATTGTTCAAGAACTTTTGGACAACGACATAGTACGAGAGTCACAATCTGACTACGCTTCACCAATTTTGTTGGTAACAAAAAAAAATGGAGAGAAAAGATTATGCGTGGACTTTAGAAAACTGAATTCGAAGACTATCAAAGACTGTCACCCGTTACCACGCATCGACGATCAGGTTGATAAATTACATGGAGGGGTTTGGTTTACTAGTTTGGATTTACGGTCAGGCTATTATCAAATACCCATGGATGAAAGAAGCAAGCGCTTTACGGCATTTGTTACAGCAAGTGGTCAGTACGAATTCCAAAGAATGCCATTTGGGCTATGCAACGCTCCAAGAGTTTTTCAACGATTCATGAATCGCATCCTTAATCCACTGCATGACGTTGCTGCATTTTATCTCGATGACATTCTGCTGCACAACAAAACAGTAACTGATGCTTTACGGGGACTAAGACGGACGTTAGATATACTGCGAACTCAAGGATTGACTCTTAATTTAAAAAAATGTGCATTTCTCATGGACAAAGCCGACTTTCTGGGGTTCGAGGTTATGCAGGGTAAAGTGAAACCAGGTACAGGAAAATCTAGGGCCATTCGCGAATTTCCCGCAATAAAAACCGTTCACCAGGTGAGGCAGTTCCTTGGATTAACGGGGTATTTTCGCCATTTCGTTGAAAAGTATGCCATAATTTCAAAACCATTAACCAACCTTTTGAAAAAGTCAACAACATGGAACTGGACGGAAACAGAAGAGAACGCGTTTTTGCAATTAAAGCAAAAACTTAGTGAACGACCCATATTAGCCATCTACGAACCTGGAGCTAAAACTGAGGTACACACTGATGCTAGCTCTATTGGATTGGCCGGTATACTTATGCAATATCAACCCGATGGGCGACTGCACCCGGTAGTATATTATAGTCGACAAACACGGCCGCCTGAGCAAAAGTATCATTCGTATGAGCTGGAGACTTTAGCAGCAGTCGAATCAATAAAAAAGTTCCGCACGTATCTTTTAGGCCATCAGTTTACATTGGTAACGGATTGCAATGCTCTAAAGGCAACCAAAGATAAGAAGGAGTTATTACCACGAATTGCGCGATGGTGGTTGCAACTTATGGAGTACGACTTTGAAGTTAAATATAGACCTGGTCAACGTATGAAACATGTCGATGCTCTCAGCCGAAACCCTATTAACAGCGGCAACTCCGAGGTAATAATGCGAATTGAACCAGCCGATTGGGTACTAGCCGGGCAGTTGACAGACCGAAAAATTGTGCGCATACGCGACATCTTGCAAAAGACGCCGTGTACAGAAGAAGAAAATGAAACACATAGAAAATATTCACTGAACGGTGGACGGCTATACCGCATAACAACGCACGGCAAGCAATGGGTAGTTCCTGGAGGTATGAGGCATCAAGTGGTCCGCGCCGCACATGACGAACTAGGACATTTCGCCGTAGAGAAAACTTTGAATAAACTATGTAATCACTACTGGTTTCCAAATATGCGGCAGTATGTAGAGAAATATATAGCATGTTGTATTCAATGCCTATTCAATAAACAAAAAGGAGGCAGAGGTGAAGGCTATCTACATCCCATACCAAAATGTAGCGTACCAATGAAAACTGTGCATGTAGACCACTTAGGCCCTTTTCCTAAAAGTAAACGAGGCAACCTTTACGTAATTGCAGCCGTTGATGCTTTCACTAAATTTACCTTCGTACGTGCCGTTAAAAGTACTGCAACGAAACTGGTTATCGAATTCTTTAAGGATATTTTTAGTGTGCACGGTATCCCAATAACCATCATTTCGGACCAGGGTAGCGCTTTCACATCCAAAGAATTTGGACGTTTCTGTGAGAACAATAACATAAGACATATTTTAAACGCAGTAGCAACACCCAGAGCAAATGGACAAGTGGAGCGCCTAAATCGATCTATTCTTAGCGCGCTTTTGACCACTACGCTGGAGGAAAGCTTGTGGGATCTTAATATACGTCAGGTCCAATTTGCCATTAACAATGTCATAAACAAAAGTACGGGAAAAACTCCGAGTCAACTAATGTTTGGAGTTGAGCCAAGAGGCGGAACTGACGCAATATTAAGAGATGAAGTTACCCAGATAGCGGAATTGATTGTTGACTTGGAAGCTGAAAGGCAACGAGCATCAGAAAAAAATAAACAAGCCCAGCAGATACAAAAGAGCTATTACGACAAGCGACGTAAGCAACCAAAAAAGTACCAGGAAGGCGATTTAGTTGTTATTAGAAAGCAAGAGATGACGATGGGGACTAGTAGGAAGCTTGCACCACCATTCAAGGGACCATTTGTGGTTAAAAAGGTGTATCCAAACGATAGATATCGCGTTTCAGACATTGAGAACTCACAAAGAAGAACCAGAAGTACGAGCTACGAGAACATTATTGCTGTGGATCGAATGAAGCCATGGTGTAATTATGAAGAGCTGTCTGAATGTTCTGAAAACGAGGGTCAGCTGGACGAGGAAGAACTCGAGACGAGTTCTTGTCAGGATGGACGAATGTAAGACAATCAGAAATGCAAGTATATTTTTTTTGTTTACTTCTTTTGTTTTATCTACTTCTTTTAATTCCACAATTATTGTGGAATAGTAATAAGGTATTGGTTGCGTATAGTTACGATAGAAATTGTTTGTGTAGGCCTAATGAAAAAAAAAATAAAAGTCAAACTACGATAGCCTAGAACTTCAATCTATTTCTGTAGTGCAACAATATTATACGTAAAGGTATACCAGTGCGTGAATAAAATCGAAAAAAAAGAACAAAATAAAAAGAAAAACCATTAAAAGAACAGATAAGTGAGTTTTATTAATTCACTGAGTATCTCTTTGCTGTTGTACTTTGTATCTAGGTAGATTATTGGTAATATTGATTAGTAAATCTTTTCATTTATGAATTCTCAAATAAGAGGCTAGAAATCATTCATTTATTTTATTATGTCCACTCAAGGATGTGTGCTCTCCTGCTTTGGGTGTTAGGATTCATTTAATACGAAGATGTGCGTGTTCCTGCTTCGTATCTACGGATTTTATTTAGGTCGAAGATGTGCGTTCTCCTGCTTCGACTAATAAGATTCCTTCCATATAAAGATGTGTGCTCTCCTGCTTTATATGTTGCGATTTAACACGAAGATGTGCGATCTCCTGCTTCGGTGTTAGAATCGATTTCGTATGAAGATGTGCGCTCTCCTGCTTCATACATTTCACTCGAAGATGTGCGATCTCCTGCTTTGGGTGCTACGGCTCATAAAATACGAAGATGTGCGTGTTCCTGCTTCGTATCTACGGATTTTATTTAGGTCGAAGATGTGCGTTCTCCTGCTTCGACTAATAAGATTCCTTCCGTATAAAGATGTGTGCTCTCCTGCTTTATATGTTGCGATTTAACACGAAGATGTGCGATCTCCTGCTTCGGTGTTAGAATCGATTTCGTATGAAGATGTGCGCTCTCCTGCTTCATACATTTCACTCGAAGATGTGCGATCTCCTGCTTCGGGTGCTACGGCTCATAAAATACGAAGATGTGCGTGTTCCTGCTTCGTATCTACGGATTTTATTTAGGTCGAAGATGTGCGTTCTCCTGCTTCGACTAATAAGATTCCTTCCATATAAAGATGTGTGCTCTCCTGCTTTATATGTTGCGATTTAACACGAAGATGTGCGATCTCCTGCTTCGGTGTTAGAATCGATTTCGTATGAAGATGTGCGTTCTCCTGCTTCATATAATCTACTCAAAGATGTGTATTCTCCTGCTTTGGGTATTAGGGCTAATTTTATATAAAGATATGGCTTATCCGACTTCGTTAAATTATTTAAAAATATTTTTATTTCATTGAGCTTAGGATACTCATGAGTTGTTTTATTTTCTTTTTATCATTTGCAGAAAATAGATTCAGAATCCGAAGAGAACAATTCCCACGACCATGGACCAAATCTAAAAACATATTTTAATACCTAAATTTAATATTACTTATACTAATAAATAAATGGTTAACGTTTTTAACAAAATAAATAATATATATATTTAATTTTCTTTATACTTGTTTCAAATGAACATATTTTAAGTAATTTGTAAACTTTATATAAGTCCGTTATAATAATAGCCTATTAATATAATATTTATAATGAAATCAAATTTGAAGTAGTAGTAAAGTTATGTCATGAAATGGTAATTTGCATAGGTATAATATTATTTGTACGCAAAAACTACGCATGAAATGGATATACACTACACACCGGTAATTTTATACTCATTTTTCTGATCGGGAACATCATTTTTTACACTTTTTAACAGTGCAAGCTTCAGCATTTGCCTTGCTCTGTTCATATCGCTCTTTTTTATTTTGTTTTTCTAAAGTGTATTTTTAAGAGTAATCCTTCTCTGGACAAAAAAGTTGCTAACTTAACACAAACACTGCAATTTCAATGTGTAGGTAATTAATTTTCAAATAACTTCTTTTATTTTTCAGTTTTTTTAATTAACAATATCACAATCACTTTTATCAGCTTTAAGTACCTAAATATTGTTTTGAAAAAATGATTTTCTTTCCTTTTTCTGGCTAGACCGTCTCGGAAACTTTTACAACTCAAATGATTTTATAAATAATATTGGGGCTTAAATCGACTTTGGGCGTTTTTTATTTTTTTAATTTTTATGCGGAATATGATTTTTGCACAGGGAAGAAGGGCTTATTCATACTTAACACTAAATTAGTTTAGAAAAACCGTTTGGTAAAGTGGCTTATGTCCACTAAGCTCATATTCAAAAACAGATATAACCCATATTAATACTTTTTTGATTTGGAATACCTACTGGCTTATGTCGAAGTAATTCAAATAAAACGGAATATTTTAGTTTAGAAAAATGGCTTAAGTCAATTTAATCTAAATTTAGTGATGGAAAAACGGCTTAAGTCGAAATAAAATTTAATTCTATGAACAAATTTATTTTGGAAAAGTGGCTTAATTCAACTTAGTTCTCTTTTCATTTTCAAGAAATTGTGATTCTAAAAATAACAAAAATGGCTTAAGTATACTTAAGATATAAATGTCTGGCACTGCAATAATACTTGAGAGTTAAGACTTTATTCCAAATGCAGTGTTTTCACTTTCATGGAGTTAAGTCGTTGTAACAGAAGAAAAAACAGTTTTCCAAGATAGGTAGAAACAAGCTGATTACACCAAACTGTAGCTATTTTTTTTCTCATTTCAAATATTTAAAAAAATGTTTTCGGCTTAAATCGACTTAAGCCACTTTACCTTTTGAGTAAAGAATTTAAATTGGAAGAATGTCGAAGATTCCATTGCTTATCTTATTTCTAAAAATAAAAAATATTTATGTATAAATGATAGCAAAAGTTTTCACGTTTTTGCAAGTTGCAAACCACAGATGGACACCCTACATAAAGGGAACCTCTGTGCAAAATTTCAGTCTTCTAGAGCAAAGGGTTTAGGCTGGGCGTTGATGATCAGTGAGTCGGAATTTTTATTTTTTTATATAGATGAAGTTGAGATGTTTGTTAGACGTTTAAGAAGGCTGGCGCAGGGTAAGAGAGCTAAGAGTGTACCTAGTCTTTATTTTCCGGAGTTTGAATTGCTAACTCCAACCCATTAACCACAGAGCCCACAATCATCAGTATGCGTTTGCAGGGTGAAACACATTTTTGGAGAAAATGTTTTAAAATTTGTTTTTGTATGCTCTGCAAAAAACGAGCAGCATTATCCCTTCACAATCATTAGCTCTGAGTCCCAGTCATTATGTAATAAATTTAAAAAATGCTGACAATGTTGTCAATAAATGTACCAATTTTGTATGGACTATGCAACTTACCTAAATACATTCGAATAATACTATTTCAATGGTTTTATTTAATGAATTTATATATTAATTTTATTATTATTGTTAATGAAGTGAGCACATGATATTATTTCATTGGCATTTATTTTTTACACTTGGAATTGGAATCGATTTCTGATAAACCTACCTAACACTGTTTAACAATAATAAAAACGCTATTTATGCACAGGCAGACTTTATCGACGGAGCAAATACCAACAAATGTGGTAATTGAAACATCAGCGTTGGATCACATAATATAAGCATAAATGTTATTTGTATTGTAGAAATAAAACAGAAACAATAGGCAGTGGACAACACAATGCAGCATGGAATGGAAATTACTTCTGTTATGACCACAATTTCCACACCTAACTATATCGTCTGCCACATGTGATAAAATAATTAAGTTTTTCAATTAACCCCATTTTACAATAAATGGCTAATCAAATAAATCCAATTCACTAGTTCGCTTTGTATGTTAATTCAACAGACTACATAGCGAGGACAACACAATCCGTTTGCAACCACATTTTGCAAAAAAAAAAATAAATAAATAAATTCACCCGTGTGTTGTGTCTGTATAATATAAACACCGTCAGGTGAAACCATAAAAAGAAAATTTAGCAAAAAAATTATTTCAAATTATTTTCAACAGAATGAGAGCAAATTACTCGAATATTAGATATTTAGTTTGCACCTACCTACCTATAATGAATTTTAGAATACGAACGAATTCAAATTTAATTAGTTTCTATTGCCAGTGAATTAGATGCTTCAAACACATTAAATTGAGTGTCCTAACTTAGTTCAATTAATTGCGAGCATGTTTGTATTTGTTAGTTAATTATATTGTATAGATGGATGATATAATTATGCGGAGTTGTCCTCGCTAGAATATTAGATGCATAATACGCTCCAATTTGATTCGTTGCGACTTACCATTTTTACTATAAGTTCTTGTCCAAAGTTGTATCGAGAACAAAACGCGACCCACAACCATTCGTTTGTCTGAAGTTTTTTTTAGACTAATTAAAAAGGTCTAACATTTTTATTTGAGAAGCTTTCTCAGGACAGTTTTACTGCTGTTAGTCAAACGTGCGACAGGTCGACCCATGTGATGTGTACGTACCTACTAACTAACATTTCTAACATTTTGCATGCATTGTATGCAGTGGAGGGTATCAAAGCATTGGCCAGACAGACACTGATTACCATCATTGGCTTTCTTTCTTATAAACTATTCATTAAAATTTCATTCAGTAGGTAGATTTATTTCTATTCATGTTTTTATGCCACGTCCTTTAAATGGAATTTTTATTCTTTCGTACAATGCAGGTCCTACAGCTCTGCCAAAATGTCAACATTCTACGGCAATCGAAAATGGCCCCATTAAATAACCGATTTCCGAAAGTGGCATTACGCCCCCTGAATGGAGGATATAAAATGTTTGATTTTCTCCTTCCGAACAATGCAAATCCTAGTACCTCTCTATCAAATTTCAACATTCTACGGCAATGGGTAATGGCCCAAATAAATAATAATAGATTTTTAAAAGTGTACGGATACCACGCCCCCTGAAAAGAAAATCTCAAGTTTTGTAATTTTTCCAGTGGCCGAAAGTGCTTCATAATTTTGATGTTCATCATCTAAGTGAGCGAGTGAGTCAGTGAGACGGTTTTTGCTATTTTTGAAGTCCTGTATGTTGAGAACAAGAACAAAGATGGAATTTGGTGAGGTGGACCATTTTAATGAACTTGGTTTAGTTTTTAGGTTAATTATTATTTTTATCAAAGATGGTACTCAAATTTGTCCCTCGGATTCGGAAGAATTTTGAAAGCGGAAGAAGGGAAGAAGAAGTGAGCGCATAATCATCCAGATGTTGGCGAATTTAGCCTTGATGCGGATAGTTGTAAGGCGCTCACTTACGTGTCGAAAGCTCAAGACTTCTTGCCTAAGTCTGCCACTAACAACGAACCCGCATCCAAATAGACGCTGCTTATGTTCTCTGTAGCAATCACCGTAGTAGAAGTCACAGGTTTTCATCATTCTTTTGCCTGGCCCATCCCACCGCACCTCCTGAATGGCGGTGATATCTGCCTTATAACAGTCTAGGGCCTCCACTAATTGTTTGGCTGCACGCGGTCTGCTCAGAGTTCGAACATTCCACGTGCAGATCCGAACGTCATTGTCCTTTTTTCGTTTTGCAGGGTCGTCAACAGTAAATCCATCCGTATCCGAGGGTTTTGGTTGCTTCGTAACCATCAATTTTTTCCGTGGTTGGGTAGTTAGCCCCACGCACAACCCCCAACCTGGAGGACCAGGCCCTAAGATGACCCTGGGACAGCGGGTCGTATACTCCGTTGTCAGTAACCCACTTCGAGGATATGAGTGCTGCCGTTGGCCCATTAAGGGTTCATCCGCCACCATATCTATTTCAGCACCCTGACTAGTGCTGAAAATCCTTACAGACCTTTGCTCCAAATATGTCAGAGAAGCTCACGCAAGGTATCTGCCACCTCGACTGTTCACAACACCGTTGATTTACTCTTGTGTATTCATCCGCTGTATGTCCTCTTTCTGAGGGGCTCATGTAAGACCTCTGACAGAGCATTATAGTGTTGCTATTTTCTTCGTGTTCAACACTCGCGCTTATAAGTTTAACAAGCCAAGCCCGGTTGACCGAGACCAGTACCCGGTGGTTACCACGCGGAGGTAAAATAAGCACAATTGATGTGTTGCAACAGCTGGGCACCGCCAAGTTGATGCCAATCAGCGCCTACCCGATTCATAGACACCCAACCACCGAAAGCCACATTAGATGTATAAAATAAGGAATTTTAATGATATGGACTGATTTAGAAAGTGAAAAACTTCAATTTGGTCTTACAGATGAAAAATAAAAGTAGCTATTCCCAGGTCTGTAGTGTTTGCAATACATTATATGTGAAATACTATGGTGTTTTTATGGGAATTTCCACTACTGTACCTTATCGGAAATAAACGAAAACTTAATACGTTGTAAGCATTTGCTTTGAAGCTACATACGCTCCGCGCCACTTGATGACTTGAATAGGTCGGATTTCTATCGCCCACTGCTCCCAAACCAAGCGCCAGCATCCTAGAGACAAATTTTTTTTTTAATTGTTGTGATTTGACCAGAATGAAGATTTAAAACTAAAGCTTTAAGTATTAACAAAAAATCATTAACTAAAAACCGGCAAAATGTGGGGTCCTAATTTTGCGCCACTTGAATAGAACAAGTAAACGAAAAAAAAAAAGATTTTAGAGTACCTATTCTGCTTCTTTTTAACGGAGATATCATTTAAATTTAAGGTAATTGGAGTATTTTAGATTTAAAAAATGTTTAATTGTGTTTTGAGCCACACCTCCCCGAATTGGAAGGAATGCATGCGAAATCGAGCTAATTTGACCACTTGGATTAGTTTAGATATAAGTAGTTGAACATTGTTATCTAGATCCATAGATTTGACGTGTCAATAGGGTGTCCATCTGTGGTCTTTATAAAAAGAGAACATTTTGATCCCAAAGACATAAAAATAGAGAACATTCGTAAAAAAATAGAGGACAAAAAAGAGAACAGTCAAAATAAAAAATACACCACAGACTCTTCAAAAATATATTTTAATAAACATACAAAATACGAATTCTTTATTTAAAAAAACAAGAAAAACAAAACAAGTTATAAAAAATACTAATAATATAACATGATCCCACCAACATATTGCCATATTGTCAGAAATGTTGCCAAAGAATGAAGTAAGCAATAACATGGCATTTTGGCAAAAAAAAGACTAGTTCTTCCTACTGGAACTTTGAAAAAAAAAAAGTTTCAGCAAATGACAGAAATGTCAAAATAAAATATGGAAAATTCGGTGGGAACGTTTTTCGCAATTATAAATCAATTTGGCTAGTCACGATGGTAACATGGTAACAGTTGACATTTTTAATCTATTTCTCTCTTGTGTCCAATGGGTCCAATCAGAAAGAATATATTCTTTCGACATTGGTATTCTGCTCAGTGATTGTATTACATATTTAGGATATTTCAGTCTTTAAAAAAACACTTTTGTGACGAACGCAATTCATCAAACTTACTTTTATTTGAATTTTCTAAGTTTTGCAGCTAGCAAAAACGTCAAAACTTTTGCTATCATTTATACATACATATATACTTTTTTAGAATTAAGATAAACGATGCAATCTTCGACATCCTTCCAATTTAAATTATTATTAAGTTTCATCAAAGTAGAACTTGAACGCGCTCCCCCTTTCGAAATACTAACGGTTTTTGGTAGCATTTGAAACAGTCCGCTAACTGAATAACTGATTACTTTTGTTGACAGTTCAGTTTTCAAAAGCCTATTTACAATAGTTTTTACTTTTATTTTTAAGAAAAGCATTGTCATTCTGTTTTCTTAGTATCAGCAAATATTTTGGAAAATTAAATAAAAATTATGAACCTAACCAATCAATGCATGATTTTTTATTTTTTTAAAAATTAAATGTTTTATTATGTAAATAAGCTATCTTAACTCAAAAAAAAAAAAAAAAAAAAAAAAATATAAAAACAATTTCGGTTAAAGGCTTTTCTTGAAAACCGAGTCTTTCACTATGCTGCCCAACTAACATTTCAACTTCCTTAAGGCACAAATGTTTCAGATCCGACAGATTCATTCATAGTTAGTTAATACTACTTTACTATAATTACCAAATAAATGAAAAAAAAAAAAAAAAAAAAAAAATGAATGGAAATGAAAAATCTTTTTTTTTTTACAAATTCGTATAGTTTCGGTAAAGCTTCGATTATTGAGCTAGTAGAGTCCTAATAGAAATCGTTTTAGAGGCTTTATAGATAAAATGCTTTCGATAAGTGTTCGCCTTTCAGACCTTACCGAAGTTTTATAGGATTCTTTTGGAAACTAAAAGTAATCCTATATTGAAGCTTATCAAAGCTGAAATGTTAGTTGGGTGTATATTTGCAACGCCATGCATTGACGTTATATAATTTATGATATTATAAATATGGGAGGTGCACCTCCTTTGTCCAATTTGGACCAAAACAGAAACACTTGCAGGCTATAATACAGAAGATTGTCTGAAAATTTGAACTTAGTTTTCTTTTGTATAGGAGATGCCGCGTCCCTTTGTCAAATTTTGCCAAACTTCACAAAAACACTCGCAGGCCAATACGGAAGATTGGCTGAAAATTTGAACTCAGTGACTTGAAAGTTTTTGAGAATAAGATGGACAATGGTTTTTTTGTATGGGAAGTGCTGAATCCAACGAGTTTTCAATGAATCAATCAGATATTACAATTAACATATAACAAACTATAAAAAAAAAACTTACATTAAAACACATAGTTATTTGTGTTTATACTAAATTCAGCACACATGTTTTACCCATTATAAGAGGACATGGTATTTTGACTTCAAGTTCCATTTTATTACATACATAATATACGTTTATAAATAAATTTTGAAGGACAAGATATCATCACGGAATTAATTGGAAATAAAAAGGTGACTAAATCCAAGAGATATCTGCACTAACCCTATTAAGAGGGTTTTTTTTTAAAGAGTATGATGCAGATATGCTACAGTATGCAATTAATAAAAAAAGAGAACAAAAATAGATCCACGACAAAAAAGATAGTGTAAAAAAGATCGGACCAAAAAGAGAACATGTTCTCTTTTATAGAGACACGATGGACACCATACGTGTCAACCATCCCCAAATATTATCGATGATATTTAAATCCGGTGAGTAGGCTGGTCAGCTTAAAAGCTCCAAATGTTGGCTCTCTTTATACGTTTTAACAACTCGGGGCCCGGGCTGTATTTATTGGCGCATTATCATGTTGATACATGCATGCCAGAGGTTCAAAGAGGTTATGAAAGTATGGAAAGGCCTCTTTTAATATACCATAGTAAAACAACGTATTAATTGTGGTTGACAAAAATTTTAATTTGCAGATGCCATAATATCTACGAAATGGCAACAATCAACTCTGGTATGTAGCCGGTCCAAATGATGAGTTTCATTGAGGAGTTTATGGAAATAGTAGCTATAGCCAATGGCCAAATTAATTTTGAACACAATGCCACTATTTAGTGCAGGTCACATGTGCGCGACAAAAACGGAGGCGTTGCGCAAAATTTCGTCTAAAAAATTCAAGTTTTTCCGGAATTTTGTATTTTTATATTCGAAAAGCCATTCCGGAACAATTGCACACAAAATTCCATACAAAAAATTTATTTTCGATTTTTCCGATTTCCCGACTTTTCCGGGAGATTTTCGCAAAATTTTCTTCCGTAAAAACCTTCTCCTGGCAAATAAGAAGAACTGAAAAAAAATTTGAGACAAATCGGCCCAGCCGTTCTCAATATTGATGAATTACTAGATACGAGCTTCACGAAGTGCCGCACTTGGCCCTAGCAAAACGCCTTTTGGCGCCAACTAATTATTTACTTATTGAGCATTGTAATGTCCGAATTTATTAATATGTTGATGATGAGCTCGAAATTCTGGGCGAAAACTTTTATCCTTCTTTTACTATGTACCTATATATACAAAAGTTTCAAGAAGTTAAAAAGTAAAGCAACCTTGGCGTGACGAATTTTTACGAGCTTAGCTGCAGACTGCGACACACAGTGCATAAGTTTTGTATGTGTAGGTTATGTATATATGCATCTATTTGGAAAATTAAGAGCTTAAACACTTTTATTTAATAATCCTCCGAGAATTTCGCAACGCGCGCTATTAGGACTGACATAAAGAGAAAATAAACTCATTCGACGTTAGTCAGTAAGACGAAGGGTATACGAACTGTACACAAAACGGATAATTGCCACCAAGTGCAGTTATATGTGTTTAGCTTCTTTTCGCAGCTGCACATACATATATCCAAAAAACTGCACGAGGAAGTAAAGTAAAGTAACGTTTCGCAATATGTACAAAACTTTTAAGCGGAACTATTTTATTTTCTTCCTTTCTAAGCAATTAGTTTTCTTGCAAATATTAAGGGTACCTATTTCGTATTGCATACTTTTGTTGTGTGCAGATGTATTTCGTTTTCGTGACTTAAATTGCTTTACAAATGAAACGATTCAGCGACAATAAATTTTTGTGTTATACCTACATAACATACACATACCTATGCATACACATATCACCTTAATTTACAGTTTGTTACTTTTAAAAAAGTTAATTATAAAGGCACTATAATAAATAAGGAGTTCTGTTCTCTGTACGCTAGCCTCTATCATATAAAAAAAATTCTAAGCCTGGTAGTTCTTTAGGAATTTGATAGTCATACACATCAATTATTGTGCTTATTTGACCTTCTCGTATAGTAGACACCGGAAACTGGTCTTACCTTGCCCATCTGGGCTCGACTTGGTAAACTCATATAGCACGGAAAAAATAGCAACACTATGCTATGTTGGAAAGACTGACTGATCGAGTCTCAGAAGTTCATGAACTTACCTGAGCTACTACTTGGAGTTGGTCAGTGAGAACTTTTTAGGGGGATCATGACGTTAACTAGAACGACTAAAATCTAGAATGGTCAAAATCTCGAAAATGCATTTGATAAATCTCGAATGGGTCAAAATCTAGATAGAACAAAAATTTCGAAAGACTCTATCTCAAAAAAAATCTAGAAAATAAAACTGCTTTCGAGATTTTTATAATTCCTTTAGTTTTACTCCGAAAGTAATGAAAACAAGTCTAAAATGAATACTTTGTAACTTCTTTATTGAAAATAATAAATTTTTAACAAATAGTCATAACAAAACACATTCCTTCGAAACCATAACTATGACTATTCGACAAAAAATAAGTTTACATATTAGTTTCATTAACGGTGTGTAATGAAACACCCCATTCATTACATGTCCACCATATATATTGCACCCGCCACCAAATAAAGAAATATTCCCGACGCCACTGTACCCCCCCCCCCCCCAGAACTAGAATCCACGCCGCCACTGCATATTCCAACTTGGGAACACCATCAGCCCACCAAAACAACAATCACATTCACTATAATACTGGGCTGATATACAACAACAACGATCATACAGTTTTTCACTTCGTTATTAGAAGTCACACTGTGTTTCTGTTGGGAAATACACTAGTAGCCAGGTACAAATGGCAGTCGGAGAGAATCTTGTCAGTTGAAAAGGTACCAATCTGGTGTACAGGCAAAGACTCCCACTGCATTAAATTGATTCTGATCAATTATCAGTGAATTTTTAAAGGTGAACACTCCGCCAGAGGTAGTAACCTAATAGCCCCGGCCCCCCTTGTTCGACGCTCACGCTTTGCCGTAGAGCGCGCAATCTCAACCCGTAATCCGACGCTCACGCTTGCCGTAGAGCTCGCTCTGTCAAACCCGCCCGCCGTCGCTCACGCTTTGCCGTAGAGCGCGCAATCTCAACCCGTACTCCGACGCTCACGCTTGCCGTAGAGCTCGTTCTGTCAAACCCGCCCGCCGTCGCTCACGCTTTGCCGTAGAGCGCGCAATCCCAACCCGTACTCCGACGCTCACGCTTGCCGTAGAGCTCGTTCTGTCAGACCCGCCCGCCGTCGCTCACGCTTTGCCGTAGAGCGCGCAATCTCAACCCGTACTCCGACGCTCACGCTTGCCGTAGAGCTCGTTCTGTTAAAAACCCGCCCGCCGTCGCTCACGCTTTGCCGTAGAGCGCGCAATCTCAACCCGTACTCCGACGCTCACGCTTGCCGTAGAGCTCGTTCTGTTAAAAACCCGCCCGCCGTCGCTCACGCTTTGCCGTAGAGCGCGCAATCTCAACCCGAACTCCGACGCTCACGCTTGCCGTAGAGCTCGTTCTGTCAAACCCATCCGCCGTCGCTCACGCTTTGCTTTAGAGCGCGCAATCTCAACCCGCACTCCGAGGCTCACGCTTGCCGTAGAGCTCGTTCTGTCAAACCCGCCCGCCGACGCTCACGCTTTGCCGTAGAGCTCGCAATCTCAACCCGTACTCCGACGCTCACGCTTGCCGTAGAGCTCGTTCTGCCCCTCTAGATTGTAAGTTTAAGCATCGCTTCATTGTTAAGGTAGTATTAAGTATAATAGGATGAAAACGTTGAATAAATTGTACCTCTTCTCCAAAGTTTGTGTTTCTTTGGAAAGACTCTGGATCCGACGAGTTATACCTCAGCCTTTGACAAAAAGCACATCACAGTGTTTGCCCAAACGTATGTCAATATAATAGTGTCGGAGCTAAGCCACGCGGTGTCTTGACAATAGCACGTCAATAAGGTTTTAGAAGACCTGGGTCCTATAATACAACGCTACGAGTACTTGTAGAATTTCTACAATCTTTTACACATTTCTGTAACACAAAGTTACAAGTTCAATGCTGATCTTATGATGATCACGTGCGCGGACAAATTCAACACAGGCTCTTGTAAGACTTGGTGATATGCCGCGTTGTGTTATAGGCCCCCATAATTTTTTAGCTGACTTATTTGCTTGCAGGAACAGTGAGTGAATCAAATTGTTGTTGCATCCCTTTTTAGGACTAGTCAGGGTGCTGAAATTGAGATTGTGGAAAATCTCACATCCCCGAAGTGGACAGCTGTGAATATAATGCTCCTCAAGTATTCTAAATTTTCGAACCTTCTGAGCATAATACTCGGACCACTAGCTTGTTGTAGCCAAGGGATATCCCAAATGCCACAACAGAGGGAAACGAGAAGCGCACGATCAATACGGTGACCATCCGTCTCGTATTTCGCGACATGTTCCAGCAATGGTCTGGTAAACTCGCGACTTCACGGTAGATTTCCGTTCACAAAACAAATTTGTTGAAATTTAGATAGGGCAACCATCCCCCAAAATCAAGCTCTGGATGTACACGGCTATAGTAACCGCTATACTGGGGGCCAACTATGTAATTCGATTCTACTTTCGATTTTATTCGAAAGTTAGTTCCGATTATACTTTTAAACGGAATTATGTATGAAATTAGAATCGAATGTAAGTAATGCCAACTTTTTCCCAAACAATTTCCGACTTTCGAACGAGTCTCGCATTGTGTTTGACAGACTTTTGAATAAAACGAAATAATCATTTGTTGTGATTCGTGAATAGGTGCTAAATCAACGGACAGTGTCGCAATTTGATTTTTTACCGAAGAAAATAAGGATTGCAATGATCAAATTGAGCCAAGGCGAATTCGGGATAAATCCTTTAGATAAGTCGGGATGCATTGTCATGTATTGTGTCTTTGTGTTTGCACATTTAGATGATTCCCTATGCATAAAGTATATTTTAATATTCTAAATAATATTTAATAAGTTATGAACAAATTTCTTACTCACATTTTTTGAGATTTCTGCAATCTAAACAGCCAGTTCGCAAACACATTTGCATTAGAATGATTATTTGCGAATTCGAATGGTTTTGGCATTTACTTTAGGATTAGGTAGTACCAAAAAAATAGACAATTCGATTTTCGAATTTGAGCGCTGGCTATAGAGTTACAGAGTACGAATCTTCCGAATTCGAACATTTTGATTGTAGAATCGAATTACATAGTTGGCCCCCCTGACTTATATGGCAGTCTCGTATGGTGGCCAGTAACCAATAAAACCAAATATACCATTTTATTTGAACATTTTTCTTTACTTCAATGTGCGATGGTATACTTTCTATATACAGTCGACGACGGATATAAGAAACATCTGGAATCCAAAAAAAAAATGTTTCCTATATCCGAGTTGTTCTTATATGCGAACTTGTAAAGGGTCCGGCAGAAAACCTTTTTTTTTTGAAAATGCTATACAAAAAAACTACTGAATATTTTCTCAAATTTCTTTTTTTATTTGAAAGTACAATCCTTCCGGTTAATAATGGAAAATAATTTCATTCAAATGGTTGCCTCGGCTGGCCATGCAGTAGCCTACACGATCGGTCCAATTTTTAAACACATTATCGATTGTGTGCAACTGTATTTCACCAATGGCTTCACGAATATTGTCCTTTAAAGCGTCAATTGTCTCTGGCATGTCGGCGTAACACTTATCTTTTACGGCACCCCACAAATAATAGTATCGGTGCAAAATTCGTCTCAATGATGTCTCGGAAATGTTCAATTGTTGAACGACGGCCACAGCAGCAATTTTCTCGGGTGTACGCACTGTTTTTGACTTTTCATGCTTTGCTTTATCGATGAGGATGCCAGTTTCTTTCACTTTTTTCACAAGATAACGAACATACGGAGCTGACGGTGCTTCTCTTCTTCCAAAATCCGTACGCAATTTTCGCACACATTCTGTAACATTACCATGATTTTCAAAGTAATGTCGCAATATTTCCCAGCGTTGTTCAAGCGTATGCACAACCATATTCGTTCAGCGGAAGGATAAAACTAATTATCTGTCAAATCAGACATGAGCTTAGTGTTACCATTCGCGAAATAAGCACTAGTTGAAAAAAAAAACGTTAGATGGCGGACCCTTTATATAAGAAACAAAGTTTCACGGTGTTTCCACATGCGTTTCTTATAAGCGATGGGTTCTTATATGAGTTTTTCTTATACCTATCCGTCGTGGACTATGTACCACTTTTCTATGTAAAATTGAGCTTGTTTTTTTAAAGAAAAAACAAATCCGATGGAGGAGTGGGATGAATATATTACATTTTGAGGTATTTCGAGAGGACCATCTTTAGTTGTCAATATTACTAAAAACTTATTTTATAAAAATATATACATATAGGTAAGGACATTATACTTCTGCGAGCATTTTTAGTATAAATAAAACCAAAAAAGTAGTTTAAAAAGTATACCACTACACAAATACACTGTTCGTTGGCCGTGGCGGCTTATAAAAAAAAGTTTTTGTGTGACAAGGTTAGAACTTCAGTTTACTTGTAATCAAAGTTTTTTTTTCATATTAGCATATTTAACAGAATTCTTGTTATTATGGCTAGTAAGAAACTAAAAGCAAAAGCAACAAAATAATAGTGAAAGTATTGACTTAGCAGAGATTCCATCAGATGAGGATTCTATAGTTCAGGGGTTCAAACTTTTCCATACTGCGACTCCCTATACAGGTTATAATATTTTTGCGACGCCCTTCTAAAAGCACATAACGGAACAAAGCACAGATATGTGAATAGAAGCTGTGCTTACTGGAGATTCACTAAAGGGGTTTTCTATGAGGATTGACCGGCATTGAAAAGGAATAAAACCGTGTGAAATTTATTAACGAATGCCATGTATGATATTATTGTATGGAATATAACACCATGACCAAATGTCCACCGCAGCCGCAGATCTCACGTTGTCACGGATCCGAGTGGTCCAATCTGCCACATAGACCCCGCTTAATTTGAGCGATGGCATTGGTTATGTTGGGTTTAAGGACATCGGTCGATTGCGGTTTATTCGCATTGAGCTGCGATTTTAGGCAACGCCACAAGAAAAATTTTGCGATGTTAAATCGCACGATCTTGGTGGCCAATTCACGTCACTTCTGATAGAGATCAGATAGCCATACCCTGCAGCTGAGTGACGCGTAGCCACCTCTTGCTGGAACCACATGTCCACATGAACCACATGGATGCATTGGCAATTTGGCTTGTTAAAATAGCCATTCATCCAAAAATGCGACCCGTCACTAAAGATGATTTTTTTTCTATGGTCATTACATTATCATTAACTTTGAGCTTCTGTGTCAGTTGGATTTGGATCGTGAATGGGTATAGGCCCAAGTCCCGACGTAAAATTCGCCAAATTGAAGTCTGAAAAATACCTACCTATATATACTTCTTGTGCACGGCAAAACACAATGACCAACATCGAATGAACCCTACCCCAGGGCGTCGCGACGCACAGCTAGGGAAAGTTAAGTAAAACAGTCAAAATGTCTGGCAAATGATTCTGCGCCATAAAGCAGGACTGGGATGATGAGGGTCTTATATAGAGTCTCCTTGGTGTTTCTCGACAAGGCCTTACTAATCAATTGCCTTCTTAGGCCAAAGTAACAGCGGTTGGCAAGTGTAATTCTTCGTTTGATTTCTGATGTGATGTCATTTTCAGAATTAATAGCGGAGCCGAGGTAGACAAAGTCCCGAACTACCTCAAAGTTATAGCTGTCTATCGTGACGTTCTGTCCGATTCGTCGATGTTGTGTGTCCCTTCTCGTTGACAGCATATATTTTGTTTTGCCCTCATTCACCACTAAACCCATTTTTGCCGCCTCTGTACTGATACTTGCAAACGCACCAGTGACAGCTCGCTGTGTTCTGCCAATGATGTCGATGTCGTCAGCGTATGCAAGTAGTTGCACGGACTTTTGGAAAATTGTGCCCCTGGTGTTGGCTTGCGAGTTTCGCACAATTTTCTCAAGAATGATGTTAAAAAAGTCACATGACAGCTCATCACCTTGTCTAAAACCTTTTCTGACATTAAAGGTCTCGGTGAGACTGTTTCCGACCTTTACGGAGCAGCGAGCGCTTTCCATCGTCATTCTGCACAATCTCACAAGTTTGGCAGGGATGCCAAAGATAGACATGGCTCTGTATAGCTCGTCTCTATAAATGCTGTCATATGCGGCTTTAAAATCAATAAATAGGTGATGACTGATGATCTGCCGTAGTGTGAATATTTGGTCGGTTGTGGACTTACCGGGCCTAAAACCGCACTGATAGGGTCCAATCAGTTCGTTGACAAATGGTTTCAGGCGTTCACACAGTACGGCAGACAGGATCTTGTAAACGATGTTAAGGAGACTGATGCCTCTGTAGTTGGCGCAGTTGAAGGGGTCTCCTTTCTTATGGATCGGGCAAACAATGCTGAGGCTCCATTCATCAGGCATACTTTCCTCTGACCAAATTTTAGAAACGAGTTGGTGTATGCTCTCTACCAAGTCATCTCCCGCTGCCTTAAAAAGGTCGGCCGATAAACCGTCCGGTCCTGCAGCTTTGTTGGACTTCAGCTTGGATATTGCTATCCTTACCTCATTTTGGTCAGGTGGACGGAAGTCTTGGCTTTCATCGCCCAAGGTGAATGGTTCATTCTGCCTGACAGTGGAATTTGTGTCGTCTTCGCCGTTTAACAGTCTGCAGAAATGGGTTTTCCATGTCCTCAGCACCGACTGTGACTCTACTACAAGGTTTCCTTGTTCGTCTCTACAGATCTCTGTTCGGGTCTTGTTCCCGTGACACGTTCTTCATACCTTTTGGTAAAACTTCCGAACATTGGTCCTGGAGTAGCACCTCTCTATTTCCTCGATCGCGCGCTTCTCATGCTCTTTCTTTTTCCTCCGGAGAAGCCGGAAAATAATACCTAATAATAATAAATAATTTTCATCCAGTCCCTTGACAATGGGATTCCCTAAGGAAAATGATACTTGATTCGTAAACTGAAGTGCAGAGGTATGTGGGAGTTATAGTGATGGATTTGGGCGACTGTTTTCTTTTGACAGGTACTGGGTTGAGGCTCCTGGTCGAAGAAACGGCTCAAAAAATCTGCGTTTTTTTTGTATCGACGCCTGCTTCGAAATTGGCTGCTGCTATCCTAAATAAAACGGTTTCAAATTATCCACTAAAAAAGCGAACCTTACTATAGTCGCCACAAGAAGTTTCCGTAGGAATAGCGGACAAGGCAAATGCAGTTATCGAGTCGGCAACAGTCTCAAGCAAGCACCGTAATATCATCTGCCAAAGGAATTACAGAAGTATTTTTTTTTATTCGCTTTCGCTTCGGTTCACATCATCGGGTGCTCCACAGCCAGGACGATAAAGGTCACCGTGAAAAAATGCACTGCCCTGACCATGACCCTGAAGCGAGCCCTGAAGAAAGAAATTGCGCGACCCACATTTAAGTCGTCAAAGCAAAGGAACAATTTTTTATTTAAAACTTTATTTTTGCTTTTATCGTGTCTACTTCGCTTTTTATTTTTTTGCATTTGATTCTTGTTCACGTAAATTTTTTTCTGATTGGGTTTTCTTACGGGTCTGTTTTTATTTAACGGTGGCGGGTAGTTTTTAGGATTTTTCCCAATCAAGGTGCTGTCGACGATTCTTCCAAGTGCTGCGGCCAGGACGACGAGGAATCCTTACCACCCAGGAAAGCAAGCCGTAAGTCGTTTTTTTTATCGTTTGAATTGAAAACTAGTTTGTAAGGTAATTACCTATAGGTATATTTAAGAACAAAGATTCCCATAATTTTTTTTTTTGGCAAAGCATTTAATTTTAGTGGTTTAGACTGAATTTTCTTTCCTATTATTTATTTTTAGATTTAGTAGTTTTTTTTTTGTTTCCTTCGCATGAACAATAACCGATTGATTTGTATCTCATGAGTAAACATTTTGCATTGTCTGAATGTGGACAGTTCAAAGTGATGTGGTGTGTTGATAACTGGGAAGGAAGACAATTATGTGACGGGGAGTAACGTAAAAACGACTTAGACAAGTACTAGATAGACAATTGACTGAATCCTGGCGTTCAAGGGGTTATCTTCGTTTTCTTGCCCAGAAAGATAGCCAAGGATATGCCGCTCTAGCCATGGGATGGCCACGCTGGTTTCGCCGACAACATTCATGTCCGGAGGATACGGTGGATTAGCAATGGAAAACTGGAAAGATACAAAGGAATAGATTAGGCTAGATGTAACTAAGATAGGTTAGTTTAGCGTTTATATTTCTGTTTTGCGTGAAATAGGATTAGCTTAGGATATTTTAGGACTAGTTTCTGATGCATCTGAGACTTTCCATCCTTGTTCTTCAGTATAGGCACAGGATCTATTGAGCATTTCCGCTCCCCTTTCATATTTCTCTTTTTTCTTTGATTTTTTTTTGTCCGTCCGCGCGCCGTCAAATAGAATTAGATCTCCTCCTATTTGTCTTTATTTTTTTTTTTTTGCAGAATTTTTTTTTATGTAGAGTAGGGGGTTGGTGTGAGGGGAGACGGGAACTACCCCGTCCGACAAGTTTAGCCGTGTAACCGCGAGCGTGCCACAGTCCTACTCCTCCATGCCAAAGATGCCTCTGTGGCCTAACCTGAGCTCATTACAGACGTCAACTTAGAATAGCACTTCAGGGTCGAGAAATAGAATAAGACAAAATAAGAAATTCAATTTCGGAATCAATTGTGTCGATATTGATTCCAAACAGCAAAACTTTTTGCGTTTCAATGAAGCAGTCGTATAACTTACCTTAACAGTATACTCGCAAATTTGGAATTCATTCTTCTTTTTATCACAGACCTTCGTATAGAATGCGTCACTTCGCAACCAAAATTCTATTAACCCCTCCTCCATCATAATATTGTGAGCGGATTCGAAAGACTATGTTGAAGTAAAATGATTTATTTCGTCATCAGACATGGTTGCAGCAGCTATATGCAAGATATCAAAATCCTCGAAAGAGGATTAAATAGAACAGAGTTTAAGTTGCCAGCTATAAGCCATAGGTAATAGCTGAAAACTCTACCATGGGTTTGACTTCTATACGCTTCAAAATGGACTGCTGTGGTTAGGGCAATTAGTGTCACTGTCACAGCACTGTTTCAATTCGGCAGTGGATGTTGATATAGGTACCTGCCGTTCATAGCAAAAACAATATAGCGTACTTTAAAATCCTTTATTCAGTTTTGAGACTCACAGGATGTCATCGCGATAAATAGGGTGTTTTCAAGTTAAATGTCAATAGCTACTTTGGGAAATTGTTCTACAGTAAGGATCTATCTTCTCTTCAATGTGATCACCATTTATAAAGAATTTAAGAAAATAAAGGGTCCGCCAAATAACTTTTTTTTTTTTGAAAATGAAAAAAAAACTACTGAATATTTTCTCAAATTTCTTTTTTTATTTGAAAGTACAATCCTTCCGGTTAATAAGGGAAAATAATTTCATTCAAATGGCTGCCTCGGCTAGCCATGCAGTAGCCTACACGATCGGTCCAATTTTTAAGCACATTATCGATTGTGTGCAGCTGTATTTCACCAATGGCTTCACGAATATTGTCCTTTAAAGCGTCAATTGTCTCTGGCATGTCGGCGTAACACTTATCTCTTACGGCACCCCACAAATAATAGTCCAACGGTGTCAAATCGCAGCTCCGCGGTGGCCAAACGACATCAGCTCTGCGGCTGATAATGCGATCTTCAAAAACAGGGCGCAAAACATCGAGTGTAGCTTCGGCTGTGTGGCACGTAGCGCCGTCCTGTTGAAACGATATGTTGCTAATATCCTCCTCTTCAATTTTTATGAGCAAAAATTCGTTCAACATGGCCCGATAACGATCGCCATTGACTGTAACGGCCACTCCTTGCTCATTTTCGAAGAAAAATGGCCCAATTAAGCCTCTGGACCAAAATCCGCACCAAAGCAATTTTCTCGGGTGTACGCACTGTTTTTGGCTTTTCACGCTTTGGTTTATCGATGAGGATGCCAGTTTCTTTCACTTTTTTCACAAGATAACGAACATACGGAGCTGACGGTGCTTCTCTTCTTCCAAAATCCGTACTCAATTTTCGCACACATTCTGTAACATTACCATGATTTTCAAAGTAATGTCGCAATTTTTCCCAGCGTTGTTCAAGCGTATACACAACCATATTCGTTCAGCGGAAGGATAAAACTAATTATCTGTCAAATCAGACATGAGCTAAGTGTTACCATTCGCGAAATAAGCACTAGTTGCAAAAAAAAAAAAACGTTAGATGGCGGACCCTTTACTTACTTTGGTATACCTTGATTCATGCTTTCGCAAATAGTAGTTTCACTAATACTTTGTATAAACTTTGTTTAGGGCTTTAATTTAAAAATAAATTACATTTCTTTTAAGTGCGTTTAAATAATATCGAAACTATCATGATAATTGCAAGTTTTGTTGCTGTTTTATAACAGATAAGATAAGATAATTATTATCGCAAATTCCCATGATGTTTCAAAGTGTTGACATTTAACTTCGAAACACCCTGTTACACAGTATACAGTAAGCAGCTTGTAACGGGTATTACAGGGGTTCAATTGGTGAGGTGCTTATTGTCCGGAAAATTCAAAACTTTGAATTAGTCCACATTCCTACTACATGGTAATCATCAAAGTATTGGATTGTTAGAGGAAAATACTTAAGGACTGTAAAGAAAATGCTGGAATAATTAAGAAGATCCTCTCCAGGTCTGTCTCTTCATACTGATGACGGAATTGAAACAAATCTGCAGGAAGAGATGGAATCATCTCGGCGAGTTTAGAGATGCTTAATATTCTCAAGCTTTTAATGATTACTTATACTGTGTTCATCAAGTCAACATAGAACCTGGATATATACCAAAACTATGGCGAGAGATGGAAAAACCCTCTCACATGGTATACCAAAGGACTTCATCGACAATATGTTTGTCCCTCGTTCTCTTCCGCAATTTAAGTTGAACAAAAATCAAAAACCATATCCTCTTTTGTGGACTTTAAGGTAGACTTCGACACCGTAAATCACTGTTCTACACAATCTAAGAAACTAGCCGTCTCGACATTTTGTCCGAGTTATTGGATGATTTATCAACAAAGATCAGTATACACTTACTACGACAGAAAACGGTCTGAAAAGATAAAAGTAGAAAAGTATCTAGTAAGGCAAGACTGTGATCTAAGCCCTCTGCTATTTGTTTTTGTTTTGCATGATTTAGTTGAGTGCTTGCCATGTGGGGTTGTCATTAATGTCGCTTGTGGCAGATAATGATGATCCGTCAGGTAGTCTTAGTCAGTTTCTAGTTAGTCAAATATATGAGTGAACAACAGGCACACCTGTTGCTGTTGGGGGAGGTTTGACAACTTATCACCGTCCCGGCTATTCAAAGAAATATGAAACAGAGAAGGCGGAAATGTGGTAAAATTGGCAGGTAGGTCCGAAGGAATTTCACTCCCATGATGACACTGAACGAACTAGATATTTTGATTGATGATTGTAGCACACATCTTGAAAACTTAATCGCTATACTTTGCTAGCAACATTATTATGGTTGCGTTTATTTTGTAAAAGATATACGACTGAACACGTCTCAAATAACCGCTGCACCTATTTCCCAAATTCCACCAACTTAACAGCGATTAAGCTTAATTTCCAGTGGTATAGATACCTCGCCAACAAAATGGCCAGTTCTCTTTTGATTTTGGCGGTGGGAACAATTAAAAAGTAGTGATCGTCGTTTTCGGCATTGTAACAAAAAAGTTTTATTTTTTCAATTTTGTGTGGGTATACTGGAACTTAGGTAGTGCCGTTAAAGTTTAACGTGTGAAAAAAAATCTGCAAAGTTAATCAAACGAATTAAGAAAGTTCAAGTGCGTTCAACCCTAACTGAAAATATACGCAGCTCACTACGTATATATTCCTACGTAGGTACATCTTTTCTTTTGTGCCAGTAAGAGTTATTAAAAACTCCGTCAAAGGAGTAAGCGGCCTAAATCCTGGCAGAAATTGCGAAGGTAACCTAAACATTAATTTTATTACAAGCTGATTATAGCACGTGCATAAATTTATTTCAGCGATCCCTCCTCGATACTTTACTATTTGTTTATAATTTTTTTATAATTAAAGTTAATATACTTACCTGCGACTGTACAAAAAAAAAGGTACATATTGATCTCTTTCTTTCTAAAGGGGTTTTTGTTAAAAGAATGACCTAAGTAATTTCTTTCATTTGGTGATAGGGAACTAATCGGAGAGATTCCTTTAGCGTAATCAAATATTAAGGGCTGCCATCAAAATGCATCGATACATGGTAGCCAAAGTAGCCATTGACCTATGGACAATGAATTAAGGGTGAGTTCCGCCGAAGGATGATTTGCAATCATCCCCTATCAGCAATATCTGATAGTTTTATGTTTCCCCTTGTCTCGTGTTATCATCCCCTTTTTTTAGCGGTAATGTTGTTTGATGCCCGTCTTTTTGTAGTCATGAGTTACATCACATCTTTTAGAGTAGGTCAGCGGAACAACTTATTACAAATCATACCAAACATTACAGAAACAAAAATACAAAAAAACTTTTCGGTACGATGATTTTTTTATTTTGTGGACCAAGAAAGAACATCACCCCCACCGACGAGTTCATTGCCGGAGCATTACGGAGCAAGCGTGCCGACACTCTGCCCAGGAGATGGAAATTTGTTTCCATGACATCTTCTCTCCTCCCAGTCCTATGTAAGATGCGAAAAGCTTTATTGCCACATGATGACGATGAGTTTCCTTGTGTGTGGAGTCAAGTCACCGCTGAGTCCGTAACTGGTATGTAACCCGAGTTGCCAACCGGTTTAGTTCCAGTTGTTTCGTGTGCAATGGGCCTTAGAGTCGCGTTTCGACAGTTAGTGGCTGACCACTGACCACTGATGAACTCTTCGGATTACTGTATAATGTAGGCGTAGGATCATCGGGTTGCTATAAGTTAGATATTTTTACGCGTTGAAGAGAAAAAAAAACAAATCGTATTTTACTTTGGGACTACTGTCCAAGTGTCCACTTTATTGTGCCAAATAGAACTAAACTTAATTTCTGGTTTACATTATATTTCTGGTTGCCATCAAATACGACAAGTTGTTGATTCGGCAGCTTGGGTTGGATTATTATTTCGGAGAACTGCAGGTGAATCAGATGTGAGCATCCATGGATTTTCATTGCAGCGAGCGTGTGAACCTTCGGTGCTTCAAGTGAGACGAGTGTGGGAAGCTATGAGTGAATGTAGCGGAAATAGGGGCACTTTTGTCGTGTTAATTTATATGTGGCGGAGTCATCGGCAAAAAGGCAGTAGACCCAACCTGTGAAAGTAGGAGGAAACTAGCAATTTATGAATGCAGTTGTTCATCATTAGGTATAGCTAGCGAGTTACCGTCTGGATTTGTGTTACTGAATGTTGCATTTGCGGTCTTCAATTCTTCAATGCTTCTGACTGTGGCACCGATATCTAAGAGAAATGTAGGTTCGTTAGGAGGCGGTGGGCGTACTTTCGAAGTATGCCTCTAACGCGGGTGGTAGTTTCAGTATTGGTATTCATTTTGTCTGTCATTTTTGGACCTTTTCTGATAATTCGGTTAATTGGTTTAAAAATATCTGTGCCGCTGCCGGGCCTTATGTCTTGCAGCACCTTCTGCATCTGAACATCGTGTTAGTGTTGTACTGCGCTCTTGAGCATAGTGCAGTTTAGTTCATTCGGAATGGCCTGATCAGTGATCATAGCTGTTATACTAGTCACGATTGGCAATTTTTAGTGTGAAATGGGGTGACATTTGATGCAGTTGCAGTGGTTGTCTTACCAATTTTCACTGTAAATACAGTGCATGTGCAGCGGTTTGGTTTTTATTTATAAAGTAGTGTCTTTAGTTTAAAGGGCGTATGCGGTATGCGGTATGCCACAATTGACAATTTGCGACAAGTGACACGTCACAGATGACAATTCGTAAACTGACAACTGGACAATAATTGTCAAATTTCTGTTTTATAAATAAATTAGGAAGTTAAGTAAAATGATGGCCAAAAATAAACTACAATTATCAAGTTTTCGTTTCATAAAAAAATCTCATGGCAATCAATAAAATTCAAATAACGCTAAAACTTGAAAATGTCTTTCAAGAGCGGTTAATCAAACAACCGCACAATATATAATAGAAACAGGAAATAACATCCTAGCCGGTAAATAGCATGATGTGAGACATCCTGTACACTTACACCTTTTACCTTCTTACGAACATCCAAAAAGGATTCTAACGCACTCATCCATAAATTATCCACATATCCCCAGTGCCAGTACGGTAATGGGTATTATAGTCTGTGCGTAGAGTAGGTAGACTTCCGATGCCCCCTGCTTTTATCGGGCTGGTGTTTTAGTAGTTAACGTTTTTTTTTTTTAAGATGCGATAAATGCCTTGTCTACCACACTGAGACCGCTCTTCCTCAGCACACCTAGAAGTAGGTACGGAAATGTTCTATTAAAACATCCACACGCGACGACAAGCCCCTCATACACATATCCGATTTATGTGTTTTATAAAGCAAATATGAAGGAATATTCACCCCTGCGGTGTGTGTACCTACTGTGTACATCCTCACTTTATAAGCAATGTAAATTAGTTTTAGAAATTTTCACCGTGCATCTTTTGCTCGCCCTCCCTTGTGGGCTGGGCGTCGGTTGGTAATTGGATTTTAATTATCCGTTTCGTGCAAAAGCATAACAATGGTGTTGGTGGCTTGGCGGCAGCGAGCGATGGTCGTAATAAAATTATCCTACGCGCGCAACCAATTACGTATTCATGAAGCAGGTGGAATTATAGATTAATGGGGATCGTGTATGTAATTGGCGCCTGATTTAAATATTTTCAAGTGATTCTGTATCGCTTGGAAGATGTTAGGGCTCCTTGTTTGTCTAGTAATGGCTTAGATTTGTGCTATCGAAATTTGTCGCCAAATTGTGGAAGAGGTTATCTTCGCAATATAAAAACGACTTGCAATCGAAAGTTAATGGAAAATAAATTCAGATTGATTTTTGGGAGGGAACAAGCTCACAGAAAGAACTTGTTCAAAAATACAGACATACAAACACAATATTCGGTAAACATTGAAATATTTTGCCAAATTGCTTTCTGCCTTTAGTCTAGTTTATTTGCGGGCCTGCCTGTCTGTCTGCCTATGTGCGACGGTGCGTTGTCTTTGAACAGACAATCAAATTATGCAAATTGCTAGTTGATTGCAAATAAATTGAGAATGGAATGTTGAGAGGATTCTTGGATTGTGGATAGGAGCTTGAATATGGAACTGTGATTATTTGTCAATCGTTTCCTAGCATATTTTTTTTTATTTATAATTTTGCTGGGCAAAGTGATTTAAGACCTGGTTTACTGACTAAAGCAGGTGCGAACGATTTATTTTCTTGGTTAAAACAAAAACATATTTTATGATTTCGTAAGTACCTAAGGATCATTGTAATGGAAAGGCTGTCAAATTGATGATTATACGACGGATCCCCTTTTTTTGTCGACGACGTACAGTCAGAAATCTGGGAGGAGCAACCGTGGCTCCGCGTTAATGATACGTTCTTAGATTCGCAACAAATTTAATTAAATATATGTAAATGATTTTAGATACCTACCAATACCATTAATTAGCCACCAACAACCAGTATCAATTGTAGGTAAGCGAACTCTGTGAACACTTAGCAGACCTTCCTTTCATTGACAATTTAAGAAGTAGGTATATCTACCAGCCAGAATACTAGAGGAGACCGGTCACAAAAGTTACACGTCATGAAAGTAACAAGCCCATTTACAATGTGAAATTCCTTGTATTCAACAAATCAACTCTTCTCTTAACTAATCTGTTGTTGTCGAGCGGTGATGAGCACATACCACATTAAAAAAAAATAAAGAAAAAAGTCCATAATTTGAAATTGTTTTGGCTGCCGGTTATTTCAATAAAAAAAAGCATAAAAACTTGATATTTTAGGGTAAGTTTTTTCTTAGGCTTTATCAATTTAACATATTGTTTCTCATTTAACATATCCCTGCTCATCATTTTAAATAAACTTAAAAATCTGAGTGAATTATTTAGTTTTTTTCCGAAAAATGAAGACATGTGAACAAAAGTAACACTAGACCAAAGATACCAACGTAACATGTTACTTTTGTCCACAAGAAGTTTATACATTTTTTATGGAAAAGTTATTCTTTGTTTTACATAAGAATGCCTCGTACTCGAGTAAGAAGAACTAATCGGGGAACGATTGACACATTCTGTTTATAAACATGCCGCTGAAGAAGTTCGCGAAAAAAAGGTTGCTCTTTGCCACGTACCTACATAAATTTTCAACAGGTAATCCGTTGGTAATACTGTTGGCTATCGAAGCATAAGAAGGCCGTTTTCTTAAAAGAAAGAAAAAGAACACCGGTACCTATCTATTTTTTACCTTAAGAAGTTTTTCCTTTTCCTAAAGGTGGACCAAGGCTCAATATCCAAGAAGACTTCAGAGAGCGACACTTCTTCAAGTGACGATAAAAACGATTGTTTATGATTGGTATGTTAGAGTGGTTTAGTAGAAGTTGTGGAGGTGAAAAATGGGTTCAATGCGCAATGTCATGAATGTAAGGGTTGGGCCCATGAAGTGAGTGAAGTGAAGTGATATGCTTTTTACATGAGTGTCATTACAACTGTCTTTTGGAATGAAAGACTTCTTATTTCAAAGCATTTAGCTGTTTTTTTTTACTAAAGTATGAATTTGAAGTTCTTTTTTTTTTTGTTATTTCTTCTCTCTTGAAGAAAAATTCGTATTCTGAAATGATCTCATGTTTATGTATATATGAGATGAACTAAAAATAATTATGTTTTTATGTTACTCGCAAAACGAGTATCCTTCTATTTTGTAGAATTTTTTTATGTTTACTCGATTATTTTTATTTCGTTGTCCAAAAAAAAAATGATATTGTAATGTTCCTAAAGCTACGATTACACGGCCATTTTTTTGAGTCATTTAAATGGCGATCACACAGAGCGACATTTAAATGACTGCTTTGTGACGGGATTTTTACGTGAGAGCACAATTTAAATGACTCGAAAAAATGGCCATGTAATCGTAGCTTAAGTTAAAAAAAAATATTTAGCAGTTTAATAAATAATATAAATGAATAATTTCATTATTTTGCTTAACTATGTTTTTAATTATTGTGATACTTTTGGTCCCAAAGCATGTTAGATACTTTCGTCTTGGACATAAAGGACGAAAGTAAAAACAGCAGAGTCTTAGAACATTTATTACAGCTATTTACATTTTTGTTATCATCATCAGGTAAAATAAATTGATACTAAGGCTTTAGCTTTAAGTAATATTTGTGTTTTTCTGATGACAGTGACGTTACTCCAAAAGGAACGAGGAAAACACCAAGGAAACCAGAACTGTGAAAAAGACACATAAGGAAAGTACTAGGAGAATCGGGGTAGGAGTATTGTAATATAAGTGGAAAATCCATGCCAGCAAGAAATATAAAGAAATCATGGAAGCACAACATTGTTTCTATTTTTGTACACAAAATACAACGAATTCGTAATTCATTTTGGAACTTAACTGATACCCAGAAACCGTTTTTTTGATGGTAAATTCTAGTGCTCTTGATTTTACCCGGGTAATACCCATCTGAACAACTACCCGGGTACCCGGGTACCTGGTAAATGCGGGTATTACCCAAGTTCGCGGGTACCCGGTAGTTTCGGGTAATGGGTACCCGGTAATTCCGGGTAATGGATATCCTAAATTCAGAAGTACCTGGAATTGAATATCGAGGTGTTATGAATGTTTTTCGAGCTACATCCAGTGCCGGCTTTAGGTCTTTAGGCTAATTTTGGTATTGAATTATTTGTGGAAGTCCAGAGAAGGTTTAAAAGGTGAGAAATTGGACAAAGGGGGGTGGCACCTCCCATAACATTCAAAATCTTATATCTCGAAAACCACTGAATCAATTGAGTTTAAATTTACGTACAATCTTAGGTATGAGCCCAGGAGTATTCCTGTGAAATTGGTCAAAATTAGACAAAGGGGCGTGGCACCTCCCATACAAAAAAAAACATTCAAAATCGTATATCTCAAAAGCCGCCGAATCGATTGAGTTTAAATTTACAGACAATCTTAGGTATTAGCCCAGGAGTGTTGCTGTGAAGATTGGTCAAAATTGGACAAAGGGGGGTGGCACCTCCCATAACATTCAAAATCTTATATCTCGAAAACCACTGAATCAATTGAGTTTAAATTTACGTACAATCTTAGGTATGAGCCCAGGAGTATTCCTGTGAAATTGGTCAAAATTAGACAAAGGGGCGTGGCACCTCCCATACAAAAAAAAACATTCAAAATCGTATATCTCAAAAGCCGCCGAATCGATTGAGTTTAAATTTACAGACAATCTTAGGTATTAGCCCAGGAGTGTTGCTGTGAAGATTGGTCAAAATTGGACAAAGGGGGGTGGCACCTCCCATAACATTCAAAATCTTATATCTCGAAAACCACTGAATCAATTGAGTTTAAATTTACGTACAATCTTAGGTATGAGCCCAGGAGTATTCCTGTGAAATTGGTCAAAATTAGACAAAGGGGCGTGGCACCTCCCATACAAAAACAACATTCAAAATCTTATATCTCGAAAACCGCCGAATTGATTGTGTTGAAACTTACAGACAATCTTAGGTATTGGCCCAGGAGTATTGCTGTGAAGATTGGTCAAAATTGGACAAAAGGGCTCGGCACCGCCAATACAACAAAAACATTAAATATCCATTAGTTCGACCACCACCTAATCGATTGAGTTACAATTTTTGGACAATCTTAGGTGTTGGCCTGGGAGTGTTCACTTTTTTTTCGACAGTCATGGCCATGCGAGACCAACTTTTTTGAGTTCCCCCATCAGCGTAATATCAGAATTGATTAAAATCGCGAGTTCGAAATTTTGTACGAAAAGAATACATAGGTACCTACATGTAGGTATCTATCTTTCTCTTAATACGTAAGTATAGGAGAAAGTTATAGAATTTACTAGCGTAGCCCGTGCACACTTCGTGGTGCACAATTATGGGCAGTGCCACGCCCCTTTTTCCAATTTAGATCAAACCATCATTACAACCATCTCGAGCCAATATCAAAGATTCTCTGAAAATTTGAGCTAAATCGGTGCAAAACTTTTCGAGTTTTTGAAGCATACACAAACCAACATAACATTTTTATATAAGTAGCTATGCATATTTGTTTTAAATTTAAGTATATATGCACGCATATTTGGACCAACATACGCAATTGCGGGACACACTTTTTTAGACTTCTGACTGCGGTATACGAAAATGCTAAAAATACGTACGAAAATGTTATTTGTAAACGTGCTTGGAGATAAAAAAAAAACTATGCGGGTACCCGAAAAATCGTGGGTACCCGAAAAGGAGCGGGTACAAAACGGGTACCCGGAGTAATCGGGTACCCGAAATTTTGGTACCCGGGAAATACCCGCAAATCTCGGGTACCCGGGTACCTGGGTAGAACCCGGGTATGCGGGTATCAAGAGCTCTAGTAAATTCGTCAAGAAAAACACTGCCCAAAGGCGAAGAGCTAAAAAATCGATTGTTAAAAAAGATTCATATTAGTTCATTCTTCAGTCTAAGACAAAAACGAGTCCTACAATGGCCGAAATAAGTGAGTTTAACAAACACAAAACTAAAAAGACATCCATGAAGGCTGAGAGAGATATTGATCTTCAAAACATTGACCAAAAACATGCAATAGTATGTGTCGACCTACAAAGTGACTATTCCCTGCCAAAAGGCAGATTTTTTTATAAATTTTTTTTATAAAAGAAAACTAAATGTTTTTATGGCGGCAACATTTTGCCTACCGCAAAAACCAAAAGTATAGCGGACAATATGGCAAGCTCAATTTCAAAAATGTTAAGCCAAATCTTATATCCGAATATCAGGGTAATATTGAGACCTGAACACTTTGGAGTGATTCTTCACTCATGAGTCCCCCAAAATAGGAACAAGAGGTGATGTCAACAACTGCATTATTGTATCTTCTACAAAGTATGCTACTTCATTGAAGGCAATAGATATAGAGTAAACATTTTCCGAACCTGGACATTTCTAAATTCAGGAAGTAGATTGTATAGCTTCATTGACAGATATCTAAAAAAATTAGAAATATAGAGCCTAATATAGAGAACTGAATAGTTAGAAATAGCTATCATTCCTACCAAAGTCACTGTGTCTACGAGTTATTGTTAATGTTTATCTCTCAAACAATAATTCATAGACTGAAATTCGACAAAATTTCCCAACAGAAATTGTCAGGGTCAATCCCAAGCCCAACTAACGAGAATCGTTGTAACTCCTCGACTCCTCACTCAGTAATAGAGAACTTTGTTAGTTACTCGGAAAATATTCCAAGCTTAACCTCAAGAATAAGCTAGCAACGTTTTTTCTAAAGTCATTTTAGCAAGGCTCTGATTTGTGACCTTAGTTCGGGGTGACTACTGAACACGAAAATATATTTCTGGCAGCGCTGCGTTGGTTTATATATTAATGCCATAATTTATATATAAAAGTCATGCAAAATATTTGCCATGCAAGCTAGTAGGTATGTACTGTACACGCATGGGTCTAATATTGATTTTGTATATGAGGTACCAGAACTACATATTTTACCGACATAAATAATTTTTAATACCAACCTGACGACGGTAACAATAAATCCTTTCAGTAAATTTCGTTCACATAAGTCGATTCGCTTGGAAGCTATCGCGTGATTTCAAATCGATTCAGAATATGATGCTGATTCAGAATCGCACATCCAGTAAAACAATGACGTAAGTGCAAAAATATCAGTTTTGAGATACAATTCTTAAAATTATTAAAGTTAGTTGTAACATAAAGAAAATTTGACACACATTCTGGTGTAGTACCTAATTCAATTTTAAGAAAAAAAAAAATATTTAAGAAAATAAAATTTTTGCACCTAGGTCGTTGTTTTACTAGAGGTGCGATATATACTTTATGTGGTCTGAGGTGACTCCTTCTTTGTGTTACAAATGTAATATAATCTGCACCACTGACTGCTTCCTTTTACCTGGAACTGTCATTTGACCACCTGGCTTTAATGTGACCCAGTCCTAATTTGATGCTGCCAGATTTTTACGTCAGGGCGTCAAATGAACTTCCATCGATGGTGATGGTGACCTTCGTATCGAGGTCACGATTCTGTCGAATCAGTTTCAGCAGTGCTCGAGTTGTCATCGTCGAGGTATGGGATTTCAATCGTTTTGCGCTTAATTTCGTTTGTCACTGACCAATAGAGACATTAGTTAAATCACTCTTTAACCTTAAAGTTGATAGGAAAAATACTATGAAGCTTAAAGGTTAGGCGTATATAGTCTCAAAAAGTATGAAATATGAACGGAATTATTCATTTCCCTATTCCGCAATGCTGGCATTATATAAAAACTTGATTAGATTATACAATAGGCAAAAATCATTCAAATAAACTCCTACACTTATAAGAGCAAACTAAAATACTCAATAGCTAGCAAATTATTTCCCTTCATTTGTGATATTGGAAGAAACAGAAAATCAAATCAAATCAAAATCAAAAAAGAAAAAGAAATCACGCAATCGTAACATCCCGAAATGATACTACATATTTTCAATCTCAATAATATTCTGCCAATTTATACCATCAATCTGATTTCAGCTGTTCAATTTACCGCCAGATTTCATCCATTTTATCATCCTTCGGCATCATATGTTCGACAAGTGATGGCAAAAATATACTTCTTATCGACCGTGTCTATATGTACAGATGTGTATTCGTGTATAATTGAATGGCATTGGTTGCTCTAAAACGCTTCAAGGATATTAAAAAAAAATAGCACGGCATCGTTTCTACGTACATCCACTAGGATTACTCCTATGTATGAAATAATCAGCCATCTACATTTATTCATAATTTTTTTTTTCACTTCTCATGTCCCACCCGACTCACCCCATCCTAATGGAATTGTATTAAAAATTAGCCCACATTTTTTCGAGAAATTTTTTCCCAACGAAATTTTCTTCCGAACAGACGGGTTTTCGACAAGTTTCTAATTTTTTGCCATCTTTTTCAATCCCGCTGCGCTGCAATGAAAAATTTGCATTTTTGTTATGAGTCCTCGTTATTGGGAAAAGAAACGAAATGAAAAATGGATACGAATTTGCTTGCAACTAGACTAGATGTGTACATGGATATAGAATTCATTTCGCATTTAACAGCTCAAGGATAATGCCATCAAAATGCTTGTGTTGGTCTATCTCTGTGTCGGATGGAGGTACAACATAATGTACACTAGCGTGTGAATTGTTTGTGTAGAAAAAGCGCACCAACGCAACGCAGTGTATAGAGAGATAGCCGAAAGTTTTGATTTTTGTTAACGGATTTTTGTGTGTGTCCTTGAAGAGTGTCATGACTTATGAGTGGCAGAGTGGAAAGAAGTTTTGATTAAAATTATATGCTCACAATGTTGTGTCTTTGTACGGTCCAATTGAATATACAAGTGTCGTGGAGTGTCCAAATCTGGATCTGTGTGTTTTCAGTTCGACTTAATTATAGCCGAAAGTTTCTTTTTGGATTCTTGAAAGGATTGTCAGCGGCTTTGCTTTTGTTAATGTCATGTGCTACTTATAGTATTGTAGGTACAATATCGCTAAGATTTATTTAGCTGAAGAGTACATAAGTACTAAAGTGTGACCTTGCAATCATATTGCATTCGACTGAGTTTGAATATTACAAAGCCAAAAAATGGAGTTGTTTTATCGGAGTTCGCGCCGGCCGGCCGTGGACAGTGCTGATTGACGTTGATCCTTTTAACTGGGATACAAAAGTGTTCGACATTAGGCAAGGCACGCGCCAAAGTGGTGTGGCAGTGGTGTTGCAGTGGCTTGTCATTGGAGTAGTGCCCAAGTGGACAGGTAGCCTCGCTAAATCGTACGTAAACGTATATAAATATGGTCGTACGAATCGAGTGCGCGTACTGATTTTCTTAGTTAAATAGACAGTGCCCGGTGTCCCATCCTACCCCCTTTTGTGTCCATAAACATCCACTTTTAATGTTTCAACGCACGAACGTGTTTTAAAATCTCAACATGTTGAGATTGTATTCGGACGTTGGAACGGACATAAGTTATATATACGACGAATTTGCATCCAGTGTGCGCGCTCCCATACTACTTGGAAGGTCGGGATTATTCCTGCGTGTGCGTATATGTTCGCACGAGATAAATTCGTACGAAATCGTATCCAATGTGCGGGTAGCCTAAAGGGGTCTACCCCGATATGTAAAAAATAAATAAATAAATAGGTGGCGCAACAGGCGGGTGACACACAAGGCTTAGCTTCTCGCAACCATTCGTTTTGTGTGAGTGTCTATTTTTGGGACGAATGGAAGGGACCTACAATTTTATGCCAAGTTCGAACGGCTGAATTGAGAAGCTTTTTCATGACAGTCATACTCTCGGATGTTTGTCAGACGTTCGCGAGAGGTGGCGCAGTAGAAAAAACTTTAAGATGTAATTTGTGTGTTTTCCGGGGATCGAACCTGGAATCTCTCGCACAGTAGTCTAGCACACTAACCACTGCGCTACTGCCCCCACACCCCGATATGTAGAAACATATAATACAGAAAACCATAATTTAAAAAAAAAATATCGAAAAAAAAATATAGAATGAAAAAATCTCGAAACCAAAATCTCGAAAACAAAAATCTAGAAAAAAAATCTCGAAAGCAAAAATCTTGAATTAATATTAACGGCAGCTGCACTAATATTAATTCAAGATTTACTCATATGGAAAACTATTTGAATTGCATGTGTATGCAAGCACAATTTGATTCACTGTTCATGCAAACAAATGAGTCAGCTAAAAAACAACAGGTCTTTTTAAACCCTATTGACGTGCTATTGTCAAAACACCGCGTGGCTTAACTCCGACACTACTTATATATTTTTTCCATGTAGGTACGTATAGTGTCAAAGAGTGGGATAAATGAAAATGAAAGTTAATCAAATTATGATCATGTTCACACAGCTTTGGCATATAAAAAAGTGTCTACAAAGCGAATGCTCAAATAAAATCAAACGCTAAAGAAACATGCGACCAAATTGTTTTGAAATCTAAGGTGAAAACTTCACCTCAGTGTAGAGTATATTTACCCTTTGGTATCACTTGAAAAAGAACCCACCACACTTAACCAAATTAATATACCTACCTGACCGATTAAGGTTAGTATTTTATTGTTTACGCTTTTTGTAGTGCAGCTGCCGCTCAATGTTTAAATTCCGTACAAGCTGTCCATTAAGTAAAAACATACATAGCACATAAATACATGTATGAATATACTTATACGTACAATTAAGTATTTCAACTAATATTTTCAGATAATATTGATGGGGAACTTTTCATTTTGTCGGAAATGGAGTACGATGGCAATAAACTTATCATTCTGGGTACAATTATTCAATTATTGCAAACACTGTGAGCTTCAAAAGTCTGGTTAAATGGACGGTACTTTTGAGGTTGTTCCATGTATAATGCGACAACTTTTTTGGGTTGGGTACGAAAACCCCAAAATTAAAATCCCCAAACTGAAATCCCCAAGTCAATATCCCCAAACCCAAAATACCCAAATCCGAAATCCCCAAAACCAAAATACCCAAATCGATTTCGAGTGTATTCACAATCCATTAACAGTAAAATAGGTATCGGGGGGCATGCTGCCCCCCTGCAACCCCCCTGCCTGGGGTCACTGTTGGATTTGGAGTGGGCGCAAGGTTAGGTATTCGACAATTTGTTTAAATATTTTGAATTAACATTTTGGGGATTTTTTTATTTGGGGATTTTGCATTTATGGATTTTGTACTTGGAGATAGTCAATTCGGGTATTTTTCAAAAAGTGGGGATATTAGGGATTGGGGATTTTGCACTTGCGTATTATGTAGGTATCCCAACTTTTTTCCCTACATTGTTTGGTTGGAGATGAAACTGTGCCTGCAGTTTTTTGTATAATGAGTTCAAAGTCCAGAAATGTGTATGATATTTTCTTTAATGAACTACGCCGATTACCTTATGAAAATTCCATAACTTTAAATCCGTCTTTAAGAGGCCTCTACCCAGAAATCGAGGAAAAGTGCGAAAAATGGCATTTTGTTTCCCTCCTAGAGAAGTCAATACTGAAGCGATCGAAATGATATTGGATGCATTGGAAAGAACAGAATATGTCCTTTGAAAGCTTTGAAGCACTTTTTTAAAGCGACATCTCGTTTTTCTTTTATTGAAAGAATTCCCAGCTGTGTTTGGGAAATTTGGCCTAAAACCGACTTTTTGTTTGCCAACGCATGATATGATAGAGTTCGAAACAGTCTAAGATAACTTGTCCATCTTAAGAGGCCTCTACCCAGAAATCGAGGAAAAGTGCGAAAAATGGCATTTTGTTTCCCTCCTAGAGAAGTCAATACTGAAGCGATCGAAATGATATTGGATGCATTGGAAAGAACAGAATATGTCCTTTGAAAGCTTTGAAGCACTTTTTTAAAGCGACATCTCGTTTTTCTTTTATTGAAAGAATTCCCAGCTGTGTTTGGGAAAATTGGCCTAAAACCGACTTTTTGTTTGCCAACGCATGATATGATAGAGTTCGAAACAGTCTAAGATAACTTGTCCATCTTAAAGGTCATATGCAAAACACAAATGGGTTTAAAATAAATCTTAGAATTTCATCCTGGTTTTAAAAAAACAGGTGTTTTAAAACAAACAATTTTTTGAATTAAAGAACAACGTTTTTCCTGTATATATTGATTTATACTTGATGCAATTTTTACTCAAAACAACAAAGTATCATACCAGCTATCGGATGCAAAAAAAAAATTATGTATTTACATGTATTTTGTTGCAAAATACAGAGTTTAAATTTTATATATTTTTCAAGAAAAATACACTCCATGTGTCATAGTTGTTGCACATTCTCAGAAAAAAGTTCCAAGTTTCTCATTTAGATGGCGGTAGTTCTGTCGTCTGATTTGATTAGCCAATCAGAATGAATCCCAAGCTATAAGGGGTAAATGTGTAGTTTGTCAACTGCATTGAGAGGTGTGTTATAAATGAAACAGGTTTGGCCTGAAGTGTGATCGAAATGGAATCAAGGATGCGTGTGTTGATATGTGTGTAAGCAGGTGGGGATTCTTTATTCAAAGTGATTTTTGCTTCATGGGGATTCAAAGTAATTTTTGCTTCTTGAATAAAAATGAAAATGAGAGAGGGGAAGCACTTTTCAATATGTTGCTATATTTAATAAATTCTTATTGAAAATGCATTTATTTGTTTAAACAAAATTGCTTAAACTTCATAACAAAAATTATAAATTAATTTAAACGATGAATGTACTCAGATTTTTAGAAATTCTTTATATTTCATTTATAGCAAATTTGTATCTTGAAAAGTGCTTGCCGGTCACACCGTGATCAGGTGTAAAGCAGATAATGGTTTGGTTTGTGTTGGTAGGAAAAGAGACGAAACGGAGAGGGTGAAATGGTGGGTTAGGCTGAAAGAGGTATAATTGAAAACAAATTGTAGTATGAACCAGCAGCATTGCGCTGTTGCCATTTACAAGGAAAGATTATGCAATTTTGTTTGCGCTGTTGCCATTATCTTACCTACCTTTTATGAGCTATGGTAGGGTAGGTGTTTGGTTTTTCGTATGAAGAGGGGGACAGAGGAAAGAATTTGCAACATTATGAAGATCACCAAGGTAAGTAGCAAAAGCTACATTGGGATTGTGAGAGGGGATGATGCAAGGGGTATTCAAGTGTGGCTTAGTTGGGAAGGAATTGTGGGTTCTGCTAAAGAGAATATTACCATTGTATATAGACACTATAGTACTATCACTTCGCATTTATGCACTAGCGCCACCAACCACCTCTGAGACCAACTACTCACATCGAACATGGTAGTTGTATTGGATTATTTGAAACGAAATTATATGATGCCTTCTTCTTTTCTTATTCGTCTCATTGACAACATGCAGATGAAAGAGAAAGAACAATTAGTATTTTTGTTGTCTTTTATTCTCCACCGATTGCATTGTAAGGAGTGGAAGTGGAATGAAATGAATGATCGGGTACTTTTCGCATATACGATATATACCTATCCTCGTAAATAGTTAGTAGTGGTGGTGTGTAGGTTAGGCGAAGTGTACTTTTAGCATTTATGAGAATAACAATATGAAAAGAAGGAATATGAAATGAAAGATCGGATCGATTTATACTTTTCGCATATAGTGGTGGTGTGTGGGGAGAGTACTTTTAGCATGATGATGAGTGTGATGCTGATGACGATTGGAATTGATATTTAAGAGGATAACAATGTGGAAAGGAGAAATATGAAATCATAGATCGGATTTTTAACAATACATATTTTGTATTTCTTGGATTTATGGGCAGCAGCAGCAGTGGTGTCATGATCGTGGCTTTTGGACTTAGGTGTAAAGGGTAGGTTATGATATGATGATTTGAAAATTATGGGGTGGGTGAGCATGTGAGGTGCGCTAGTGGGGAAGTTTGATTGGATCTTAGCAAATAAAATCACGTACTTAGGTACATAGATCGATTCAAATTTTCAATTTTCTCAAATTGTAGGTAGTGTGAGAAAGATATTGTTTTAAGTCCAAATTTGTAGATTAATTAATTATGATATTACGATGATAGTAGCTACAGCTCAAAAACTGAGTCTCGCAATTCTGTTGTCTGCCTGTTTGTCTGCGTGGTGGTAGGTAGCTGTATTCTTAACGACAGGACGGATTCCTTTGTACCTCTAGTAGTTTGTTTTAAACTGTGCATATATAGGTATGCGATTTATAGGCTGACAGTTTGAGTTCATTTCTTTATTTTAATTTTAAACCCAAAATTAACCTTTTGTATTTAGATACAATTATTTTAGGACCAGCTTTACGCAGGTCGCAGTGCTACTATGAATGCAGCAATCATCCCTATACATTTTAAATATGGATTATTGTAGTATGTAGGAAATTGATGAATAGGTAGGTATTTATTTAGAAACTTGCAGTTCAGATTAGATTCTTACTATGAAATTAACGGTCAATTTCTTCACATGAGTACTAGTACCCGGTCTAGCTAGACCTGATACTCGGTACTAACGAAAACTTAGTACTTGTGTATTTCTTCACATTGCTAGTACCGGAGCTAAATTTATCAACCGTACTAACGACTATAATACGTCTAAAAACTGGTCTAGTACCCATTTTTGACTGAAATGTCATAACGGTGACATTTTTATGCTCATTGGGCGTCAAATATTTTGCAGGATATTTCCATACGCCAATTTTGCCGAGAATCGGAACTATTCGCAGTGCATCGAGTCGCCAAATAGCCTGTGTTCTTCAGAACTCGCCGGCCTCAAATCGCGCGCGTAAATTCGATTGACGGAAAATTGTTTTGCGTGAAAAAGTTATGCTAGATATAAGATGGTGCAATGGCTGAATACCTACTTAGGGCGAAGAATCTTTGGTCTGATCCCCGGAAAGCACAAATTATATCTTAAGATATTGCCACTGCGATACCTTTCGCGAATATCTGACAAATATCTGAGACAATTCAGCCGTTCGGATTAACTATAGAATTATAGGCCCCTTCCATTCGCCTCAAACAAATTAAATTGGTTGGAAAAAATAGGCCTACGGTTCTGATGCACCAAATTATATATTTACCAGATAAGAGGTTCACTTCAAAAACCGTTCAATTCCCAAATGGCAGCTTCAGTTTGCAATGTTTGGATATTCCGAAAACTGGGGGAGTGCATTAGTGGTTTAATGATATGGCGGAAGCCATGTTCCATTGTTTTCTTTACTGTCAATTAGCTTACAAATTTGTCCATACATGGTATCTAGCATCCAGGTAGGCTATGTTTTCCAGCTTTGCTGCCAAAAAAGTCTTCCTCTTTTATTATGGGCGAAAAATTTGATGATTCTTTTTTTTTCTATAAAGGTACATATATTCTTCTGTAGCAGGTTTGTATGTAAAAAAAAATTGGACAAAGGGGCGTGGCACCGTCCATTTAAAAATCGTGGTAGGTATATGAACTCACATTTTGATAAAATGATAAAATCTTTGTACGAAGGCTATTCTGGTCAAAATTGGACAAAGGAATGTGGCGCTATTCTTCGACAATCACGGGAGCCAAAGTTTGTAAAATTTGTAACATTGGTATGCATTGTGCTGATAGACAAGAATACTATCTATGCAATACGATTCCTGGAAAACCCAAAAATGTGTACCATGGAGCATTACAATAAAAGCTCTTTATCACTTATTTAAATGAATTTGAAACTGATATTTTTATTTTTCTATTTTGCACTACGAAGTGCATGATAATCAAACTTAGAACTTCTCCTAAATACATAGTAGTGCCTACACTGTTAGAAAAACATACTTTTATTTAAATAGTTCCGCATAAATCCCCTGAATATGTTCCTATGTACATATGTATCTACTCTTTAGATTTAATTCCCTATATTAGTTTTATCAAAATGATTATGTATTAGTGGTTATGGGAAATGGACAATAATTGCACTACATTACATATAAAGATAACCGGCTTTGCACGTGCCTAGGAATTGTATCTATACTATTGCATAGATATATTTTTGTCCATCAGCACAATGCATATCAATGTTACAAATTTTACAAACTGTTGAGGAATAGCGTTTGAAATTTTTTGTTTGTAGGTATTGTCTAATTTTCCACACTTCACAGAAATACCTACCTTTGGGTTTGGTTCGGTGGTTTTCGAGTTTTGCGATCATTAGCGGTGTACTTATACCTATTCCCATAAAAAATGGAAATTCAGGTTTTTTGCAATTTTTCGGCTTTTCATTTGGGGGTTTCCGATTTTTTTTTTGCCAAACCCTGATTCAAGACGAACAAAACAAAAAAAAGAATCATCCAAATCGGTCTAGCATCTAGCCTTTCTCGAGTTTTGCGAATTGCGAGACTAACGCACAACAATTATTGATTTTTATATAGAGAGAGATGTAGAAAGTAGATACCTATAATAGTTGCTCGTTTTACCGACATAAAATGCTTCTACATTATAAACCTCATAAAGTAGACACATGCCTATAATATTTTAGAATCAATAAAAAAATGAATCACTTAAATCGATGCATATTTGACAAAAATATAGGCAAAATAGTGTGAGTCTAACATACATTAGGGGTATTCATGCAACGTCGTAAACTCGTCGTAAACGTCGTAAACGTCGTAAGTTTACGACGTGGTAAATGAACTGTCAAAATTTGTATGGAAAATCATTTACGACGAGATGGTAAACTTACTACGCGAATTGGTGTGGAAAACCGAGATGGTAAACTTACGACGAGGTCAAAGTGACATTTCACACTTGAAATAAAGGCGCGAAATCAGGAAAAAAATACTTTGCATGCATTTATAATACTTTTGATGCATTTATAAATAGAAATTGCACATTTTACTATTCCAAGTGTAGGATAATTAATTAATACATCAAATTGTATTAAAAGCAAGTTTTAAAATAGTTTCAATAACGAAAATTTCAATTCCAAACAAAAGGATGTTCTCGTTCGCGGCAAAAAGTTTGGAATTGGAAATTTCTTTATTTAAACCTTTTCAAAACTTGATTTCTTGATACAATTTGTTAGACTAACTAATTATTCTACACTAGGAATAGTAAAATGTGCAATTTTATCTTTATAATTGCATCAGAAGTGGTTTGTTCGTATTTTATCAATTCATTCGTTCACTCTCATGTGAAACAGCTGACTGGTTTACCATCATTTACGAAGGCAGCTATTTGGGGCCTTCATGAAACGTGCGTCGTAAACTTACCATTTTACGCGAATGGTAAACTTACGACGTTGCATGAATACCCTTATTATTTTATGCCCAATCCTCAAATCTTCTGCAACGACAGAAAGGAAACCAAATTCAGTTTTTATTCAATTTGTCTTTCCCAACTGATCACCCCGCATCGTGCACCCCTCTCCACCCAACACACAAATCCTCCACCACCACCATCCTATCCTACACCACAATGCTGTTGATTTATATTTGCTCTTGCTCATATTATTGCACCTCCTTCCTTTCCTCTATTCTCCTCTCCGTTCGCTAAGAAAAACCAAACCAGTTGCAGTTCTCTACCCTACCCTGTTACATCACATCAGAAATAATTTTATACCCACTGATGATGATGGATGGAAATGGCGATATGAATGAAGAAAGAGAAGAGGCATACCAGTTTGACTTTGTTTTGTTTATTTTGGTTTTCTCTATACACATTTCCCCAATGCTCGGAGTTGGCTGGCAGTGTACAAACTAAATCAACTGAAGCGCCACCTGGATCGTCGAAGACGCGTAATTCAATGCGATGGGATGAGAGTACCATTGTATATAGACACTATAGTACTATCACTTCGCATTTATGCACTAGCGCCACCAACCACCTCTGAGACCAACTACTCACATCGAACATGGTAGTTGTATTGGATTATTTGAAACGAAATTATATGATGCCTTCTTCTTTTCTTATTCGTCTCATTGACAACATGCAGATGAAAGAGAAAGAACAATTAGTATTTTTGTTGTCTTTTATTCTCCACCGATTGCATTGTAAGGAGTGGAAGTGGAATGAAATGAATGATCGGGTACTTTTCGCATATACGATATATACCTATCCTCGTAAATAGTTAGTAGTGGTGGTGTGTAGGTTAGGCGAAGTGTACTTTTAGCATTTATGAGAATAACAATATGAAAAGAAGGAATATGAAATGAAAGATCGGATCGATTTATACTTTTCGCATATAGTGGTGGTGTGTGGGGAGAGTACTTTTAGCATGATGATGAGTGTGATGCTGATGACGATTGGAATTGATATTTAAGAGGATAACAATGTGGAAAGGAGAAATATGAAATCATAGATCGGATTTTTAACAATACATATTTTGTATTTCTTGGATTTATGGGCAGCAGCAGCAGTGGTGTCATGATCGTGGCTTTTGGACTTAGGTGTAAAGGGTAGGTTATGATATGATGATTTGAAAATTATGGGGTGGGTGAGCATGTGAGGTGCGCTAGTGGGGAAGTTTGATTGGATCTTAGCAAATAAAATCACGTACTTAGGTACATAGATCGATTCAAATTTTCAATTTTCTCAAATTGTAGGTAGTGTGAGAAAGATATTGTTTTAAGTCCAAATTTGTAGATTAATTAATTATGATATTACGATGATAGTAGCTACAGCTCAAAAACTGAGTCTCGCAATTCTGTTGTCTGCCTGTTTGTCTGCGTGGTGGTAGGTAGCTGTATTCTTAACGACAGGACGGATTCCTTTGTACCTCTAGTAGTTTGTTTTAAACTGTGCATATATAGGTATGCGATTTATAGGCTGACAGTTTGAGTTCATTTCTTTATTTTAATTTTAAACCCAAAATTAACCTTTTGTATTTAGATACAATTATTTTAGGACCAGCTTTACGCAGGTCGCAGTGCTACTATGAATGCAGCAATCATCCCTATACATTTTAAATATGGATTATTGTAGTATGTAGGAAATTGATGAATAGGTAGGTATTTATTTAGAAACTTGCAGTTCAGATTAGATTCTTACTATGAAATTAACGGTCAATTTCTTCACATGAGTACTAGTACCCGGTCTAGCTAGACCTGATACTCGGTACTAACGAAAACTTAGTACTTGTGTATTTCTTCACATTGCTAGTACCGGAGTTAAATTTATCAACCGTACTAACGACTAATACGTCTAAAAACTGGTCTAGTACCCATTTTTGACTGAAATGTCATAACGGTGACATTTTTATGCTCATTGGGCGTCAAAGATTTTACAGGATATTTCCATACGCCAATTTTGCCGAGAATCGGAACTATTCGCAGTGCATCGAGTCGCCAAATAGCCTGTGTTCTTCAGAACATTATTACTATTATTATATGCACTACGAAGTGCATAATAATAAAACTTAGAACTTCTTATAAATACCTACATAGTAGTGCCTACATTGTTAGAAAAACATACTTTTATTTAAATAGTTCCGCATAAATCCCCTGAATATGTTCCTATGTACATATGTATCTACTCTTTAGATTTAATTCCCTATATTAGTTTTATCAAAATGATTATGTATTAGTGGTTATGGGAAATGGACAATAATTGCACTACATTACATATAAAGATAACCGGCTTTGCACGTGCCTAGGAATTGTATCTATACTATTGCATAGATATATTTTTGTCCATCAGCACAATGCATATCAATGTTACAAATTTTACAAACTGTTGAGGAATAGCGTTTGAAATTTTTTGTTTGTAGGTATTGTCTAATTTTCCACACTTCACAGAAATACCTACCTTTGGGTTTGGTTCGGTGGTTTTCGAGTTTTGCGATCATTAGTGGTGTATACTTATACCTATTCTCATAAAAAATGGAAATTCAGATTTTTTGCAATTTTTCGGCTTTTCATTTTGGGGGTTTCCAATTTTTTTTTGCCAAACCCTGATTCAAGACGAAGAAAACAAAAAAAAGAATCATCCAAATCGGTCTAGCATCTAGCCTTTCTCGAGTTTTGCGAATTGCGAGACTAACGCACAACAATTATTGATTTTTATATAGAGAGAGATGTAGAATGTAGATACCTATAATAGTTGCTCGTTTTACCGACATAAAATGCTTCTACATTATAAACCTCATAAAGTAGACAAATGCCTATAATATTTTAGAATCAATTAAAAAAAGAATCACTTAAATCGATGCATATTTGACAAAAATATAGGCAAAATAGTGAGAGTCTAGCATACATTATTTTATGCCCAATCCTCAAATCTTCTGCAACGACAGAAAGGAAGCCCAATTCAGTTTTTATTCAATTTGTCTTTCCCAACTGATCACCCCTTGCATCGTGCACCCCTCTCCAAACACACAAATCCTCCACCACCACTATCCTATCCTACACCACCATGCTGTTGATTTATACTTGCTCCTGTTCATAATATTGCACCTCCTTTCCTCTATTCTCCTCTCCTCGCACTAAGAAAAACCAAACCAGTTGCAGTTCTCTACCCTACCCTGTTACATCACATCAGAAATAATTTTATACCTACTGATGATGATGGATGGAAATGGCGATATGAATGAAGAAAGAGAAGAGGCATACCAGTTTGACTTTGCTTTGTTTATTTTGGTTTCCTCTATACACATTTCCCCAATGCTCGGAGTTGGCTGGCAGTGTACAAACTAAATCAACTGAAGCGCCACCTGGATCGTCGAAGACGCGTAATTCAATGCGATGGGATGAGAGTACTATAGTGTGTATATACAATGATATTACTGAATGCAAATTTATACATATACCTGTGCACATTCACTCGATAATATGCAGGATCCAATAAAAAGATTTATGTGTATTGGGAATTTGTTGACTTGTGGGAGCGATTTTATTTTTCTACCCGCAATTACCTAACACAATAGTACATTTACTACCTCACCTGCTCCCCTCTTATACCATTAAAATCTTAAAACTACCCTTACAAAAAAACCCAATGGATCACAGAAATACAAAATCCTATTGCAAAGTATCCGATCTGCATTTTCACATTCTTTCTCTTCACGTTGTTATCCTTTATCATCATCAACCTTGCCATGCTGAAAATACCCTACCGCACACACCATCTATATATATATATGCGAAGAATACCTACCCCATCGTTGGTTTAATTTTCCCTTGCACATTCAAAGTCATTATACCTATGTAATGTAATCAGTGGAGAATGGATTCTTTGTCTTATGCTTATCTACATTTTCCTCTCACTCCAACATTCATTTGGATGCAATTCTCAGCAAGAAAAATAAAACATCCCCCACACACGATCAATAAATGACACAAAACCAGTTTTCATATCCAAGTATTATATAATATCCCACCAATTTTGCAATCCAAAAATAAGTTCCGCCTCCTGAATTGATTTCAAAAGTGAAATGAATGACGAGAGTGGTTTCACACCATGATAAGAGCTTCGCAAATCAAAAATAGATGGCGCTTTGAGTTCCACTTTATGTTCTACAATATGGGTAGAGGCTTTGAGTTCCACTTTATGTTCTACAATATGGGTAGAGGCCTCTTAAGAGGCCTCTACCCATATTGTAGAACATAATGTGGAACTCAAAACGCCATCTATTTTTGATTTGCGAAGCTCTTATCATGGTGTGAAACCACTTCTCGTCATTCATTTCACTTTTGAAATCAATTCAGGAGGCGGAACTTATTTTTGGATTGCAAAATTGGTGGGATATTATATAATACTTGGATATGAAAACTGGTTTTGTGTCATTTATTGATCGTGTGTGGGGGATGTTTTATTTTTCTTGCTGAGAATTGCATCCAAATGAATGTTGGAGTGAGAGGAAAATGTAGATAAGCATAAGACAAAGAATCCATTCTCCACTGATTACATTACATAGGTATAATGACTTTGAATGTGCAAGGGAAAATTAAACCAACGATGGGGTAGGTATTCTTCGCATATATATATATAGATGGTGTGTGCGGTAGGGTATTTTCAGCATGGCAAGGTTGATGATGATAAAGGATAACAACGTGAAGAGAAAGAATGTGAAAATGCAGATCGGATATTTTGCATTAGGTAGGTATGTATTTTGTATTTCTGTGATCCATTGAGTTTTTTAAAGAGTAGTTTTAAGATTTTAATGGTATAAGGGGAGCAGGTGAGGTAGTAAATGTACTACATATTGGGTTAAGTAATGGCGGGTAGAAAATAAAATCGTTCCCACAAGTCAACAAACCCCCAATACACATAAATCCTTTTATTGGATCCTGCATATTATCGAGTGAATGTGCACAGGTATATGTATAATTTTGCATTCAGTAATATTCTCTTTAGCAGAACCCACAATTCCTTCCCAACTAAGCCCCACTTGAATACCCCTTGCATCATCCCCTCTCACAATCCTGGTGTAGCTTTTGCTACTTATCTTGGTGATCTTCATAATGTTGCAAATTCTTTCCTCTGTCCCCCTCTTCATACGAAAAACCAAACACCTACCCTACCATAGCTCATAAAAGGTAAGATAATGGCAACAGCGCTAACAAAATTGCATAATATTTCCTTGTAAATGGCAACAGCGCAATGCTGCTGGTGCATAATACAATTTGCTTTCAATTATATCTCTTTCAGCCTAACCCACCGTTTCACCCTCTCCGTTTCGTCTCTTTTCCTACCAACACAAACCAAACCATTATCTGCTTTACACCTGATCACGGTGTGACCGGCAAGCACTTTTCAAGATACAAATTTGCTATACATAAAATATATAGAATTTCTAAAAATCTGAGTACATTCATCGTTTAAATTTATTTATAATTTTTGTTATGAAGTTTAAGCAATTTTGTTTAAACAAATAAATGCATTTTCAATAAGAATTTATTAAATATAGCAACATATTGAAAAGTGCTTCTGTCGACCCCTCTCTCATTTTCATTTTTATTCAAGAAGCAAAAATGACTTTGAATCCCCATGAAGCAAAAATCACTTTGAATAAAGAATCCCCACCTGCTTACACACATATCAACACACGCATCCTTGATTCCATTTCGATCACACTTCACGCCAAACCTGTTTTATTTATAACACACCTCTTAATGCCGTTGACAAACTACACATTTATCCCTTATAGCTTGGGTGTCATTCTGATTGGCTAATCAAATCAGACGACAGAATTACCGCCATCTAAATGAGAAACTTGGAACTTTTTTCTGAGAATGTGCAACAACTATGACACATGCAGTGTATTTTTCTTGAAAAATATATAAAATTTAAACTCAGTATTTTGCAACAAAATACATGTAAATACATAATTTTTTTTTTGCATCCGATAGCTGGTATGATACTTTGTTGTTTTGAGTAAAAATTGCATCAAGTATAAATCAATATATACAGGAAAAACGTTGTTCTTTAATTCAAAAAATTGTTTGTTTTAAAACACCTGTTTTTTTAAAACCAGGATGAAATTTTAAGATTTATTTTAAACTCATTTGTGTTTTGCATATGACCTTTAAGATGGACAAGTTATCTTAGACTGTTTCGAACTCTATCATATCATGCGTTGGCAAACAAAATGTCGGTTTTAGGCCAATTTTCCCAAACACAGCTGGGAATTCTTTCAATAAAAGAAAAACGAGATGTCGCTTTAAAAAAATGCTTCAGAGCTTTCAAAGGACATATTTTGTTCTTTCCAATGCATCCAATATCATTTCGATCGCTTCAGTATTGACTTCTCTAGGAGGGAAACAAAATGCCATTTTTTGCACTTTTCCTCGATTTCTGGGTAGAGGCCTCTTAATGTATCTTGCATACTTCAATCCATAGAGAGTGGTCAACAAGAAGTGAAGAAAACAAGACGAGAGTACTATTCAAAGGAGAAAAATATATTAAAAATTATGAATGAAAAAGAAGAAAGAAGTTTTATGGGATAATTTAAGAGGCATTGCCTACAACTTGAGCTTGTAAACATATCAGTAGATAATCACTTTTTTTTGTATTTTTTTGTATAGGTAGGTATTTGTACATATTTGCTATTGATAAATGAGTTTGTTTACGTTTGGATAATCAATCTAATACTATGTAAATTTATTTTCTGTTGAACAGTTATAGTTATAGTTTCAAAATAATGTATTTTGTTATGAGTGTTTGTTAAAATTTATTATTTTCAATAAAAAAGCTGCAGTATATTAATTTTAGACTTGTTTTCATTACTTTCGGGGTGAATTTAAGGAATTATAAAAATCTCGAAAGCGTTTTTATTTTCTAGATTTTTTTCGAGACAGAGTCTTTTGAGATTATTGTACTTTTTAGATTTTGACCCATTCGAGATTTTTGCATTCGAGATTTATCAAATTCATTTTCGAGATTTTGTCCATTCTAAATTTTAGTCGTTCTAGTTAACGTCATGATCCCAGCCTAAAGCCTATGTCAACAAAAATAGACGCGCGCATCAAAGCTGATTGGCGGGGACGTGTCATTTTTCAGGTAGCGTGGTGCCAGTCTTGTGCCAATTGTCTCCAACAAGTTTAATTTTCGAGTGGCAAGAGGTTGGTGACGAGGTCGAATTGTAGAGGCATATCCCTCGTAGACGCATATCATTCATCATCATTGTAGAGGCTGGTGACGACACGTTTGTTTACCCGAAAACTAAAGCATGCGAGACGACCAAGAAATCAACATAGGACGATATTTTAAGAACTGATCATTCGGCAGCACCAAGCGTTGGTTGCCACTTCAGTGCGCGTTATATCACTTTGATGCCACTTCGCCGCCATTAAATCACCATAATTATTCTCAATCAGGATCAAATTTCGAAATGGGAATAAGAAGAAAATCGCTGCAATTAAAATCATGGATTTGAGTAAATTTGTCGGATATGGACTGACTCTATAAACCCTAAGATACACCGTAAGATGAAACTGCATTCAGCTCTATAGTCAGCATGGTAAAACATTAGCACTGTAAGGGTCAATAGTAGGTATTGGGACGGTTTAAACTGGGAATTCGGCGCTAGAAAGAGACAGAAAATGTGCGAGAGAGCGATAAAGCGAGATGGAAGATTGGCTGTGGCTGGGTGCCTGTGGCTATGCGTAGGTGGTAGGTAATGAGTTGTTGATTTTGTTGGTTTTTTTTTTGTTTTGCTGTAAGCTGTGTTGGTGTTTTTTTTTTTTAGTTTTGGCTGTGAGTTCTGTTGGTTTTTTTTTTTTAGTTTTGGCTGTGAGTTGTGTTGGTTGTTTTTTTTTTGAACCACGACGTAGCGAAAGCAAAATTCTTATCTTTGCGAACACATAATGCAGTCCATGGTTGGACGACGTAGTGATTTATCATTGTCATGGGCGAATGTAGAACAACAAACATAAATGCGTAATCAATAATGCGCAGGCTGGTCGGTGGATTTATTTTGTTTATTATTATTGCGAAATCAATACCTAATGCGCTGGCTGGCGGGATCGATAGTTGGTGGATCTATTTTTTAGATTCGTGGTGGTCGGTTTACTTGGGAGATAAGGCAATTAATTTTGTCACATTTAGTTGTGCGGTTGGTTATTGTTTAAATTTGATGGTTTGTTTACGGGATGCGGGCAAGGGGAGAAAGATTCATATGCAGTGAGGTTGAGATGGCAAAATTGTTATCTTTGCGAACACATAATCCAGTCCATGGTTGGACGACGTAGCGATAGTCTCATCTTTATCAAGGTCATGGGCGAATGTAGAACAACAAACATAAATGCGTAATCAATAATGCACTGGTTGGTGGGATCGGTAGTTGGTGGATCTATTTTTAGATTTGTGAGGGTGGTCGGTTTACTTGGGAGATAAGGGAATTTATTTTGTTGTATTTAGTTGTGCGGTTAGTTATTGTTTTGGTTGAGGTTTAAGTTTGATGGTTTGTTTACGGGATGCTGACAAGGGGGATAGAGATTCATATTTGGGAGATAAGGGAATCTATTTGATGCATTTAGTTGTACGGTTAGTTATTGTTTTGGCTAAAGTTTAAGTTTCATGGTTTGTTTGCGGTAATCTGGCAAGGGGAGAGAGATTCATATGCGGTGAGGATCGATGGTGAGGTTGAGATTTTGAGTGTTCTCTTGATTTAAATAAAACTGAAATAAGAAGGAAAAAGAGTTCACACTATAAGAAACATTTAAAAATCGATCGATGAAGTTCAGGTTTACACTAAGGCCAGTGGGTATATTTTGTTGTCGACTTGTAGGAGAAGGAACAATTGAATTATGTTTTGGTGTGAGATGTTAAAAGAGGGTGAAAACCTGTGTAGGTACTTGTGAAGTTGGTTGGACACTAATAAAATTCTCGGATGTAATGATGAATAGATCGAATTTCGAACTCTATGCCACACCTGAAGATGGATCCAAGTATTTGGTTTTTCGTTTGAAAAATGGAGAATGTATAAGTTCTATTGCAAACTTTGCAATAAATCTTCAAGCTTTTCAACATGTTAAACTGCGGGATTTCGGTGGCGACATAAGGTGAGGTTATACAGAAAGGTAGAAGGAAAACTAATATTTTTGGTGATGTTGAAACATTAAAATTGAGAGCAAAAAGTAAGTACGTTTCTCTGTATTACACATTTCCAAGTTTAAAGTTGTTAATTTATGTTTCGTTTGTTTTGTTACAGTACTTTATTTTCAGAGGAAAATGCTGCCGACTCTATGGATCATTATATTATTATACCGCAAATTTTAAGTCTATTAAGGAATCAGTACTTAATGCTGAAAACTCATATTGTAATATAATGAATAAAAAACGAAAGAAAACTACATTAAAATAGGATTTTATTTATTGACATCAATTTCTTAATTCTAATTAATTTGCTTTCTGCCAATATACGCAATCTTCTTGACTTAGATTTGGGCTGAGTACCTATAACAAAATTGTACGTAGTACGGACCGATTGTTGATCTTGGGGAACGACCGGAACTCCTTTCGAACTCCTTCCGAACTTGTCAACACTCATTTGATATATTGTTTAGAAAGATATTAATAAATGATGTTTGATTCACGCAGTTCTTCCACTATAGAATTTATTTCATTCTGAAGATTATTATTGCCCGCTTCTTGGGATGCGATCAAAAGTCTTAGTCTATCAACTAGTTCATTGGCATTATCCCAATAGACATAATCGACGGGATTATTGGAGTACACAGAGTATGATTTTCCAACTTTCTTTATAACTTTCTCTGTTTGACGCTTTAGTAGAGGTTGAATAACATGCTTGTACTTGTATCCTTTATTTCCGTTGACTTGTAGAGTACTATCATGGTTTCTTAAATGGGCTTTTGTTTTTTGTAATATCCTAAGATATTCATTTAAGTCTAAATCGGTATACCTATCTTTTTTAGGTTTCTGTCGAAAAATTAGTTCCTTAAGTCCATCTGTTCCAGAGAAAATTTCATCATCGATAACGAAATCCGCTTGTTCGTTAATTGAAAAGTTTGCACTACCTAATTTCACAGAGTTTGACTGTATATCGAAATATGGGCCATAGATTTTGTCATGATTAGATTCCGAGTATGGCGATTGGTTGAATGGGGTACTTTGGTTGGTTGGTGTGCTAAATGAAACATCTTCTCCTGGTAGAGTTGATTCTGGAGATGAAAATTCCAAACTCTTTTTTACACTATGAAGTTTGGCTGAGGGACTTTGAAATTGTAATTGACGTTTGACAGTCTCTTTTACATCTTCCACTATATCATTATTTTTATTATTGATTACCTCAGTCTTAATGCTTTCAGCAAATAAATTCAGTGGTTCAATTATGGGCTTAAAAGTATCTTCAAATTCGGTTTTTCTCATAATTTTTTCCGCCTTTAGGAGCATGTACTTTTTCTTTAAGGCCTTCTTTGTTTTTATAAGATTTTTCAATAATTTTTCATCTATATTCATATTTGAGCAGGATTCTTTGACAGGTAAACAGAACCGGTATAATCCCAAAAAGGGCTGTTGTATTTTCAAACGGGCTATTACACTTTCAAAACGGGGCTGTTGCAGTTCCAAGTAGAGCGATTACGGTTTAGGTTTTATTCGCTTAGACGGATGCTTGACGACTGAGCAGTACAATTGCTTCAAATTATTTCTTATACTTTCCTTTAGCAATACTCAAACTCATTATTCTAAATCGAATACCTTTTTGGTAAATTTTTTTTTAACGCGACCTCAATGAAGCTCACATTCTACTTCAAGAACTGCCTTGAGCTCTCCTTATGGCTATTCTTTCGCAGATGTCGAGACCAATTTCTTTCATCAATATCTTCATTGCATACAATGACAAATAAACATTACCCACAACCAAACTTCTATTGCTTTTGCAATTTTCTACTCAGCGCCTGCGTTATCATTTTCAGCACACTATTCAGCTTAAATATGCGAAAGGTAAAGACTGACGTTCAAACTGCTTCTCCCGGTCCAAATTATGATTGCAACTAGTTGGATGGATTTTCAGGTGCAAGGTGCAGTGACGTCACCCGCTAGTACTGGTAGATGTTTGAGTTAGATAGCGCTATGTTCTTTACCTTCTACTTATCAACCACTTTCTTGGATGGAGTTTGTTTCGGAATGCTGAAAAAGAGTATCTTGTACAAGCCTTAGATAAGCCATCCACTAAGCCACCACGAGTTATTAAAGATTAGTTTCTAATATATGAATAAAACCACATTCCCTATGAGATTTGTAAAAAACGAAAGCATTGACGCTGATGTAACAAGCAGATTAACTTTGCACCGGCCGGTCGGCGCGCTTGATGACAATAATATGATCTAATAATAGAATCTAGGATGGAATCAATATGATCATATGGATTTTGGATTGTTGGTTTATTCGCTGGAGGAGGAGAACTCATGTTTAACATGCTGGAAAGATATCTATGGATTCCTGGTTATTGATAAGGATTCAAGTATTGATAAAGGAAGGTATAATAAATCATTTATGCAATTGCAGTGCTAAGGCGTCAAGCATCCCCCTAAGCGAATAGAATCTAAACCGTAACCGCTCTACTTGGAACTGCAACAGACCCGTTTGAAAGTGCAACAGCCCCATTTAAAAGTGCAACAGCTCTGTTTGGAGTTGTATCAGTTCTGTTTGAAACTGTACCAGTTAAATCAACAGCCAATCCAGCGCACATGAATGGTTGACCCCCTCTCCAGCAACAAAGTGCAAGGTTTACAACCTCCTCTCCTCTTTGTCAGCATCCCGCAAATATAATCAAACTCTCAACAGTTAGCACATATGAATTCCTCTCGTCCATTCCACTCTTTAGTAAAATAAACCTTCACTTGCCCATCCAAACAATGACTCATCGCACAAGTCGCAGCTAAAACAGAAAAAAAACAACAAAAAATATTAGCTTGCATTGATCAACAGTATACATATTTCATATCTCAATCCAAAATCCATATGATCATATTGATTCCATCCTAGATTCTATTATTAGATCATATTATTGTCATCAAGCGCGCCGACCGGCCGGTGCAAAGTTAATCTGCTTGTTACATCAGCGTCAATGCTTTCGTTTTTTACAAATCTCATAGGGAATGTGGTTTTATTCATATATTAGAAACTAATCTTTAATAACTCGTGGTGGCTTAGTGGATGGCTTATCTAAGGCTTGTACAAGATACTCTTTTTCAGCATTCCGAAACAAACTCCATCCAAGAAAGTGGTTGATAAGTAGAAGGTAAAGAACATAGCGCTATCTAACTCAAACATCTACCAGTACTAGCGGGTGACGTCACTGCACCTTGCACCTGAAAATCCATCCAACTAGTTGCAATCATAATTTGGACCGGGAGAAGCAGTTTGAACGTCAGTCTTTACCTTTCGCATATTTAAGCTGAATAGTGTGCTGAAAATGATAACGCAGGCGCTGAGTAGAAAATTGCAAAAGCAATAGAAGTTTGGTTGTGGGTAATGTTTATTTGTCATTGTATGCAATGAAGATATTGATGAAAGAAATTGGTCTCGACATCTGCGAAAGAATAGCCATAAGGAGAGCTCAAGGCAGTTCTTGAAGTAGAATGTGAGCTTCATTGAGGTCGCGTTAAAAAAAAATTTACCAAAAAGGTATTCGATTTAGAATAATGAGTTTGAGTATTGCTAAAGGAAAGTATAAGAAATAATTTGAAGCAATTGTACTGCTCAGTCGTCAAGCATCCGTCTAAGCGAATAAAACCTAAACCGTAATCGCTCTACTTGGAACTGCAACAGCCCCGTTTTGAAAGTGTAATAGCCCGTTTGAAAATACAACAGCCCTTTTTGGGATTATACCGGTTCTGTTTACCTGTCAAAGAATCCTGCTCAAATATGAATATAGATGAAAAATTATTGAAAAATCTTATAAAAACAAAGAAGGCCTTAAAGAAAAAGTACATGCTCCTAAAGGCGGAAAAAATTATGAGAAAAACCGAATTTGAAGATACTTTTAAGCCCATAATTGAACCACTGAATTTATTTGCTGAAAGCATTAAGACTGAGGTAATCAATAATAAAAATAATGATATAGTGGAAGATGTAAAAGAGACTGTCAAACGTCAATTACAATTTCAAAGTCCCTCAGCCAAACTTCATAGTGTAAAAAAGAGTTTGGAATTTTCATCTCCAGAATCAACTCTACCAGGAGAAGATGTTTCATTTAGCACACCAACCAACCAAAGTACCCCATTCAACCAATCGCCATACTCGGAATCTAATCATGACAAAATCTATGGCCCATATTTCGATATACAGTCAAACTCTGTGAAATTAGGTAGTGCAAACTTTTCAATTAACGAACAAGCGGATTTCGTTATCGATGATGAAATTTTCTCTGGAACAGATGGACTTAAGGAACTAATTTTTCGACAGAAACCTAAAAAAGATAGATATACCGATTTAGACTTAAATGAATATCTTAGGATATTACAAAAAACAAAAGCCCATTTAAGAAACCATGATAGTACTCTACAAGTCAACGGAAATAAAGGATACAAGTACAAGCATGTTATTCAACCTCTACTAAAGCGTCAAACAGAGAAAGTTATAAAGAAAGTTGGAAAATCATACTCTGTGTACTCCAATAATCCCGTCGATTATGTCTATTGGGATAATGCCAATGAACTAGTTGATAGACTAAGACTTTTGATCGCATCCCAAGAAGCGGGCAATAATAATCTTCAGAATGAAATAAATTCTATAGTGGAAGAACTGCGTGAATCAAACATCATTTATTAATATCTTTCTAAACAATATATCAAATGAGTGTTGACAAGTTCGGAAGGAGTTCGAAAGGAGTTCCGGTCGTTCCCCAAGATCAACAATCGGTCCGTACTACGTACAATTTTGTTATAGGTACTCAGCCCAAATCTAAGTCAAGAAGATTGCGTATATTGGCAGAAAGCAAATTAATTAGAATTAAGAAATTGATGTCAATAAATAAAATCCTATTTTAATGTAGTTTTCTTTCGTTTTTTATTCATTATATTACAATATGAGTTTTCAGCATTAAGTACTGATTCCTTAATAGACTTAAAATTTGCGGTATAATAATATAATGATCCATAGAGTCGGCAGCATTTTCCTCTGAAAATAAAGTACTGTAACAAAACAAACGAAACATAAATTAACAACTTTAAACTTGGAAATGTGTAATACAGAGAAACGTACTTACTTTTTGCTCTCAATTTTAATGTTTCAACATCACCAAAAATATTAGTTTTCCTTCTACCTTTCTGTATAACCTCACCTTATGTCGCCACCGAAATCCCGCAGTTTAACATGTTGAAAAGCTTGAAGATTTATTGCAAAGTTTGCAATAGAACTTATACATTCTCCATTTTTCAAACGAAAAACCAAATACTTGGATCCATCTTCAGGTGTGGCATAGAGTTCGAAATTCGATCTATTCATCATTACATCCGAGAATTTTATTAGTGTCCAACCAACTTCACAAGTACCTACACAGGTTTTCACCCTCTTTTAACATCTCACACCAAAACATAATTCAATTGTTCCTTCTCCTACAAGTCGACAACAAAATATACCCACTGGCCTTAGTGTAAACCTGAACTTCATCGATCGATTTTTAAATGTTTCTTATAGTGTGAACTCTTTTTCCTTCTTATTTCAGTTTTATTTAAATCAAGAGAACACTCAAAATCTCAACCTCACCATCGATCCTCACCGCATATGAATCTCTCTCCCCTTGCCAGATTACCGCAAACAAACCATGAAACTTAAACTTTAGCCAAAACAATAACTAACCGTACAACTAAATGCATCAAATAGATTCCCTTATCTCCCAAATATGAATCTCTATCCCCCTTGTCAGCATCCCGTAAACAAACCATCAAACTTAAACCTCAACCAAAACAATAACTAACCGCACAACTAAATACAACAAAATAAATTCCCTTATCTCCCAAGTAAACCGACCACCCTCACAAATCTAAAAATAGATCCACCAACTACCGATCCCACCAACCAGTGCATTATTGATTACGCATTTATGTTTGTTGTTCTACATTCGCCCATGACCTTGATAAAGATGAGACTATCGCTACGTCGTCCAACCATGGACTGGATTATGTGTTCGCAAAGATAACAATTTTGCCATCTCAACCTCACTGCATATGAATCTTTCTCCCCTTGCCCGCATCCCGTAAACAAACCATCAAATTTAAACAATAACCAACCGCACAACTAAATGTGACAAAATTAATTGCCTTATCTCCCAAGTAAACCGACCACCACGAATCTAAAAAATAGATCCACCAACTATCGATCCCGCCAGCCAGCGCATTAGGTATTGATTTCGCAATAATAATAAACAAAATAAATCCACCGACCAGCCTGCGCATTATTGATTACGCATTTATGTTTGTTGTTCTACATTCGCCCATGACAATGATAAATCACTACGTCGTCCAACCATGGACTGCATTATGTGTTCGCAAAGATAAGAATTTTGCTTTCGCTACGTCGTGGTTCAAAAAAAAAACAACCAACACAACTCACAGCCAAAACTAAAAAAAAAAAACCAACAGAACTCACAGCCAAAACTAAAAAAAAAAAACACCAACACAGCTTACAGCAAAACAAAAAAAAAACCAACAAAATCAACAACTCATTACCTACCACCTACGCATAGCCACAGGCACCCAGCCACAGCCAATCTTCCATCTCGCTTTATCGCTCTCTCGCACATTTTCTGTCTCTTTCTAGCGCCGAATTCCCAGTTTAAACCGTCCCAATACCTACTGTCAATAGAGACTGATAAGAGGTTGAAATGGTTGTTTTTTCCCAGAATTACACTGCAACAAAAATTCCGAAGTAAGCTGATTTGCTTTGGCCGCCAAACGGAACATTTTTAAATTATGTACACTACACAGATATCTTTGAAAATACCTAACTCATAATAAATAAATTATATAAGTTAAAAAAAGTTCTTTGACTTTCTTAATATGTCTAGCAATTTCCATCAGCGACTTTGTAATTGTCTTTCTAAATTACTTTCGAAACCAACCACTTGTACTTTTATATTTACTTTTGTTGTTTGGTTTTAAAACCAATCCAAATGGACCTCCATTCCTTTTTTGAAAGGTTTCATTCGGCTGCTCGTGCAACTAATTTGATGTCTCTGCTACAGAAAATTCGATTAGCATGTTTATCCAGACTTGAGGCTAATTTAATAACTAATTACATTACTTGTATTGTTTTAGTCAAAAGGGACAAGATAAGCCCCAAAGCCAATTTTATCGATTAGAAGAACACCAGAGGTGGATTTACTTGTATATCAAAAGTACATACACATAGAGAGTGGCTTTTGTTTTATTGAACACGCGCAACACTACGTATTATACTGTATCGCATCATTCGATTCTACATTCGATTCTACATTCGAAAACCTTTGACAAGCACACCACTGCCAAGGTGCAAGGTCCCAATCCCAAGTAATCAGAAGTGAGAGATTGGGATGTGGATTGTGGATACTCGTATACCCTTAGAATATGAAGTACAGGAAGGGGTATATCGAGGAAACAGTGGAGATGGCTTTCTCTTTACCCGGCAGTGGAACGACTATTGCTTATGTTAGAAACAATGTAAAAATATTTCAAATATGTCAAAAATCCACCGAAAATATGAAATTTTGTTTGTGTTGTTTATGCGAGAGGGCTTTCTTTTAATTAGAAAAACATTTTCCAATATTTTGAAAATCCGTGAATGCCAGCAAATTCACGCACAATCTTTTTCCAAAATCCCAGAAATTGAAATTGATTTTTTTATCTCTTCCACAGAGGAAACTAAGGAAATATCTCTAGATATTTTAAGATTTGAGTTTAGTGAACTTCTTTCTTCGAAACATTCATATGCGTCAGAAATTCAGCCGAGAATAATTATTCAGCGCAATTGGCACACGGCCCTAAAACATGTATCCCACCGCAATGAAAACGAGAAAGTTCAAATATTTTTGTAACAAATAGTACGCGCATTTTAGTCCTAATTTTGTACTCTTTTTTATATCCAATTTTGTCTGGGATTTTCATGCTCGATAACTACTTTCTTCAAAAGATTTCTGGTAACCCTAACCTAGGCTAATTGCGTATGTCATTCTGCTGTCAGTTTTAACTGTTATTGTCGAATGGAATTACGCAAAGTGCTTCTTCGAAAATTGGTATACATAGATTAGATATATATACAGGGTGGGCCATCTAGTGGTTTCTTTTTAAATCATAGGCTATTTTGACACTGACAGCTGTTTCCCGCGGAACGAAATGGGTCGCTTTACGCTTGAACAACGTTGGAAAATATTGAAAACTTATTTTCAAAGTGAGTGCTGCTGTGTAGCCCAAACAATTCGTTTTTCAAAAGAAGTTGTGGCCTGCTGGACGGAAGTTTGTGCAAAAAGTTTGTGAGACTGGTATGCCAGTGGACAGCTTTCATGGTCGTCGTGTCATCGTACCGTGCGCACAGACAGAGAGTGCCAATTTGGTGCAGATTGTGGAGTGGTATGGGGTGCAGGGAAATAAGTCCCCGGGAACTAAGTCCACTGATGGACTTAGTTCCCACCTAGTGGGAAATAAAACCACTTTCGTGAAGTGGACTTAGTTCGCTGACCTAATACAGTTAACTTTTAAATGTGAACCTACAATTTTTAACAACTCTTTTAGTTTTCGAGACTTCAAGAATGTCAACCAAAGTATGTTAGAGGATAATCTTAGATCAATCGAATGGTTTAGTGTATATGCTATGCCCTCAGTAGATGACCAATTAACCTTTATTGAAACCAATATTCGCAATCTCTTCAATATCCACGTTCCACTCATCACCATATCCAAAGTCAGTAATCCATGTTGGTTTACACATGCAATCAAGTGTTTAATCAGCAAGCGTGACCAGGCTTACAAACGCTGGAGGCGTTTTCGTCTAGATGTACTCCACGGTGTTTATCGATCTCTTAGAAATAAGATGACTTGTGAAATACGTGAAGCAAAAAGACGTTTCTATGCTCCACGACTGGATCCCTCGCAGGCAAAGCATAAGCTTTGGAAAAACATCAAAAGTATTGGAGTAGGAAAACAAATAAATAGTAGTCTGGAAAGCATTGATCCGAATGATCTCAATTTAAAATTTACCTCTCTTCCTACCCCTACCCTTAACGATCCCTTATTATCTGCACCAAGTCCTAATAGATTAAATAATATTGCTTCACCTCCTAGCTTTAACTTTACACCTGTTGATGAATCCGATGTCTTAGAAAGCTGTATTTCAATTAAATCAAATTCGGTTGGATTTGATGAAATTAATCCGGTTTTTGCCAAAGCCATCCTTCCTTACATTTTAAAATCAATAACACATCTGTTCAATACCATCATCATGACGGGAGTTTTTCCCACAACCTGGAAGAATGTAAAAATTATACCTGTTCCCAAAAATCAAAATGAGTTTCGGCCAATCGCTATTCTACCATTTTTTTCCAAAGTTTTAGAAAAAATTTTAAAATCTCAAATACAAAGACATCTAAAATACAACAACCTGCCCTGTGAAAATCAATCTGGTTTTCGTCCTAAGCATAGCTGTACAACTGCACTAATTAATGTTGTTGAAGACATAAGGCAAGCTGTTGACAATGATAATGTAACTTTTCTCGTTTTATTAGATTTCTCTAAGGCATTCGACACAGTGGACCACACTGTCTTATGTAACAAGCTAAGGAATGAATTCAACTTTTCGTCTTTTTCCCTGAATCTGGTATCCTCTTACCTGAACAACAGATATCAGGCGGTTGTGTCAAACAACAGTATTTCCCGATTTTTGCCACTGTGTAAAGGCGTTCCACAAGGCTCCATATTGGGCCCATTGTTCTTCACAATGTACATAAACGATCTCCCCTTGTGTGCAGTTAGCTCTTTGGTCGACATGTATGCTGATGACGTTCAGGTGCGAAAAAGTTTTCCTTTGGGCCTAGTGGAAAATGCAGCTTATGAAGTGAACGAAGATCTAAACAGAATTATGTGCTGGTCCCGATCTAATGGGCTCTGTCTAAATCCCACTAAGTCAAAATGTTTGGTTATTTCAAGAAGATCCATTGATACCTCCTGTTTTCCTAATTTATACCTGAACAACTCGCCGATTGAATTTGTTGTTTCAGCGAAAATCTGTGTATAACTTTCAATAATACTCTCTCTTGAAATGACCATATTAGACTAACAGTTGGAAAGGTTTATGGAACCCTACGTATGCTATGGGCAAGTCAAAAAATAACACCTCTGAAAACTATAGAATTATTTTAGCGAAAACACTAGTCATACCAATAATGCTATTCGGTTGTGAAATTTTTAGCAATTGCGATAACGAACATAAAAAAAAACTGAATGTGGCATATAATAGTATTGCGCGTTATATCTATGGATTGAGAAAACATGATCACATATCTCACTTCTCTAAGCAAATTAATGGTATAACGCTTGATAACCTTTTTAAATTTAAGACATTGGCCTTGCTTCATAATGTTATGCAAACACATCAACCTGTGAACCTTTATAATAAGATTTGTATGCCGCGCTTTAATAGATCATGTAACCTGGTACCATTTCGCTGTATGTACCTGGTATCAACCCGACAATTCTTTGTGTTCGCAGTCCGATTGTGGAATTCCCTCCCCCTTTCTGTTCGATTTATAAGTTGTGAAGCTCTTTTCAGGATAGAACTAAGACAGTATTTCAACACGCTTTATTGATGATGATGACGAAATTCTGTATGTATAACTTAACTTGTTACCTTTTATTTCCTTCTACTAAATTCCTTTTGTATTTTTAGTTTACTTTTTTGCTCAATGAGATGAATTAAAAAATTGTAGTTATTAAACATTTTATAATGAATTCATATTGTTTCTTACCATCTGAGTCAACTAAATCAAAATATTTATTGAAGCTTACGCTATTTTATAAGATATTGTATCTTAATGTATAATGCCATTAAATGAAATAAATGAAATGAAATGAAAAATGAAAAAATAATTGGCCGCCTCGAAGCTGCGATTTGACCTCTTTGGACTTCTTTTTTTGTGGGGAACAGTAAGGGACCGATGTTATGCCAACAATCCAGAAACGATTCAACACTTAAGGGCAATATCAGCAATCCGTGAGCTACTGTCCTAAACCATCAACAAAGTCTTGGAAAATTTGAATGACAGAATGCACTACTGCGAATCCAGCCTAGGCAGCCACTTGAACACCGTTGTATTCCATAATTAATGGGAAAGTTTGTTCTTACTAATAAAGCCACAATACATGGAAAACATTTAATTTTGTTCATTTTATTGCATTGTTAAAAAGAAATTTGTATTTGGCCCAGCTTGTATACTACAGGATAAAAGTTGATTTAACAGCATACACAAAGACTTAGTGCAGTGTCAAAACAGTTCAGCGCCTTAGATCTTTTTCAATTGTCAGCGGTAGTATTAACATTGATATTACGCTTTCAGTGTAAAGTTAAAACGAGCAATCGTTAATTGTTTCATACCGGCAGAGTTTTTGAAAGCAGCGGAATTTTTTTTGTGTTTGAAGGTTCACTGTAACAAGAATTACGCTGTTTGTCGGATTTCTATACTTTTTTGTTTGAAAATATTAGATACATACTTTATTGGTCTTAGCTAACTCTTATAGATCAAGCGGTTTTACCCGCATTAATCTCCTGATTATACATTGTCAGTATTTAATAGTTCGATTATTTCTCTGTTAACGTGATTGAGAAGCTTACTTCTGTGGTTTTGAGCAACTTTTTAACTTCAACTTCAACCATTTCAATATTTAGATCTGAATGCAGAATGGACTGACTTTATGTCATTTAATTTAATCTGTCATTTTGTTGTCCATTCAGAGATGTTTATTGCAATTTGAAGCTTTTTTGTTGCTATTTCAACAGTTGCTCCTACAGCCAGTACAGCAGATCGCTAGTGAGTAAAAGGTATAGCACTGGACCTGACACACTGCCTTGTGGTACACCAGCACAAACCACATAGAACTAGACCGCCGGCCGACTTCTGTACACCTACCCGATTCTCCCCGGAATTAATTCCCCTGACTGTGAATACGTGTGAAATGTCAAAATCAATGTCGGCAAGATTTGACATGCTATACCATGGCCCTAGGATTTTTCAAGTATGCATGCGTTAATGGCGGTCCTTCGATTTTGTACAGCACCAATACATAAAAAATCTTACGCCCGTAGGCAGCTTGTAGGCAAAGTCCGTTATGTGGTAGGAGTCGACGACGATCTAGTTCTATGTGATTTGTGTAGGTACACCAGCTTTAATTTCTCTAAGACTAACTGTTGAGTACTCCGTCTCCTGTTTAATTCTGAAGAATTGATCTAATATATTTATATATGACTCCAGAATTATCGAATACTGCCTCGGCAGATGCTTTTGTAATTTGTGGTTCGATCCTTTGTATCAATTATCAAAAGCTTGTGGTATGTCGAGAAATATTGTAGAGCACACATTTTTCTCTTTAAATGCTTTTCGATTATACCTATCTATGGTTCTATGCACCTGATCAATGGTAAGTTGCTTAATTCTAAATTCAAATTGGTGATTTGGGACCAGTTTTACAACTTCATCTGTGATTAAATCGATCCCTAATTTGTAATACTGGGAAGATATGTTTCCAAAGACTGATTATTAAATTCTCTTATAGATTTTTTAGCTTATTAGTTAAAATTCCTTAGTATGATTGTGTCGCTTGGCGGCCTTGTTTGATTCCAGTGTTTTTTAACTTTCCTCTTTTTAGCAGTAATTTCACAGATTTCGCGAGGATAACGATTTTCTTGAAATTTGTTTGTTGTTTTGGGAGTTGCAGCCCATGCAGCTTTTTGAATATTCAGTGCAAATATTTGCCCAGCAACAGGTCCCTAGACATATCATCTTATAACCATTCGGTTGTGTGAGTTTTCATTTTTTGATTAATGGAAATACAATTTTAAGGCCAGTCCAAATGGCCAAATTGAGAAGCTTTTCTATGACATTTATAATCTCGATTTCTCAAATGTTTGTCAGAGATTTGCAAGAGCACTGACCCTGAAGCAAATCTTAGGAAAACAGAAACACACGGAGGAAATATATCAGGTTTTCGGCATTTCTGAAACAAGTTCGTTTTTGAGCAATCGACAAAAACTAAAGAAATCTTCTTTCTCGAACAAGGCTTAAAATAAAGCCACTCGAGTAACAGAGATACCATCGAATATCATCCCCATTATCAACACTCCAAAGTCGGTATCCATCCAGATACCAAATTCAGAATTTCGAAAGAATCACATCAGACTAAACAAAACGGTTGACATAAACATCCGAAGGAAGCCAACCCGCACCACCAAACCAATAAAGATAAGATAAATGCGGCACCATAGGAACGCATTAATAGTACCATAGCTTTAAGTTTAAGTCAGTTCTCATTCTCATTCGATATTCAATAAAGAAAGGATCGCCAAAATCACTGTTGAAAAAGTTCGACTTGTTATTCGTTTCCTCCTCGTTTTTGGAGAATATATTTTTTTTTAAATCCCAGAGGACTTAGTTTTAACTCGCGCTATTATTGGATGTCCGAAACTTTGAAGTGAACACCAGAGGTGACTTGTTTCAAAGTCCGTTAAACTACTTGCACGTGCTTATGTTATTGATATTATCGCGAGAATGCTGCGAGCTCTCAGTGGTGCTATAAATTGTCATATTAAAACGTGGCCGGCAAAATGGAGTCTGGCTTGGTTTCTAATGAGCAGAAATCGAAGTACGCACGCTATTATTGAAAAAGGGTTCCCCACATCGGCTAATCGGTTAAGACGTTGAAATGGTTTTGTACATGCATCTTCAAGGTAGTTAAAGACTTTGGCATACTACCACCTCGCGAAAAAAACATTCCTGCATAGATCCCACAAAGAATCAACCTTGCGAATTTCTATTTCTTTCGGGCTAAGAAGATGTAAGCACTCTTCGTAAGTCAGCGACCGGGCTTAGTAAGGAGCTCGAACTGTTGGCTCCATTTAAAGTAAAGTAAAGTAGGCAAAATTACATCTTAAGGTTTTTTCTACTGCGCCACCTCTCGCGAACGTCTGACAAACATCCGAGAGTATGACTGGGCTGTCCTGCAAAAGCTTCTCAATTCAGCCGTTCGGACTCGGCATAAAATTGTAGGTCCCTTCCATTCGTCCCAAAAATAGAAAACTCACACAAACGAAAGGTTGCTAGGCCTAAGGTGTCTTTCGCCTGTTGCGCCATCTAGTCAATAAAAATAGTCAGTCCTATGAATGACTACTTTTACTAGTTGCATTTCTCTGACTTCCTTATTCTTAAAAAATTATTTTGGAGAGATTGTTGAGGGTGGCCCGGGTTCGGTACTCAATTGGGCATTTGTTCCTTTTAGACAGAAAAGTCTGAATATAGTGCGTTTGATTTGAATATGCGGTTTAACAAAATAGCAAAATATTATTTCCATATTTAGAGCTGTTCCTCAACCGATATTATAAACTAGAAAAGCCTGTCAATTGCAAGGTTATCCTATTCGGTGTCAAAATCATTTATATTATCCTGTAGGAACTTTATGGACTTCCCACATACACCAATTATTTCAATTCAAACTTTTCCTCTTATAGTCCACTAATGTATAGTCCAACGAAGGATTTACCAAAATAAGTCAAAACACCCATTAAAATGCCTCAGGATAAAATTCCTTTCAGCTTAGATAAAATTATTCAAAAACTATTTCATGCCAAAAACCCTTGCAAAAAAAAAATATCCTGTTTATGGACATGGAAATTATGATGCTTGAAAGTGTTGGTAAGCCGCTTAGCCCAGCGGTAAATTTATTCGAAACCAGATTAAGGTAAGGTACCTGTGGAGAGATTTTTAAAATTTATTCTGTGAATGATAGAATACGAACACTGTGCCAAATATGGAGCCAAGAGTATAAGGAAATTGAGTTCACATATTTTATTCGAAGCCAAAAAAGAGATTATCTAAATGGACTTCTCGTTTGCATTTGTAATGTCGAATCAAGTGGTTTTACCATAGTGACCTGACCAAAGCCCTAAGAGTAAGCATTTGAATCTTACTTGTTTATTTTGTTTGGCAGATTGATTTTTTATTTTTCAATATTTTTTTTTTTTTGGAAAGGCGAAGCTATAATGCTTTAACAGCGCCCAGAGACGTTTACAGATAGGTGTTAGTTCTGCATCTAAATTTTACTGTAAACTGTAATCCTCTGGAAATAAATCCACAGGAAACGAGTTTCAAAGTTTACTTTTCCCGTAGCTAAGGGGTTTTGGAATAATTTCGCTAATCTCATCTGAATATAAAGGGTGCTTTTTTTAGAGGCATAGAACTTTTAGTTGGCAACACTATTTTCACTGATTTATTTTTACTTTGGTTTGGCATTTCAACATGAATAGACTGGCGCCTGAACAACGCTTCCAAATTGTGGAAATTTTTTTTTTTTTAAATCATGGTTCTGTTCGAAATACGTATCGCGCCCTACGTCCATTTTACAGTTAACATAATCGTCTCACTTTGGGTTGAATTGAAACATAAATAAACAACAGTCAATGGTGACCGCTATAGAGCCACGATTACTGACTTTTTCGTTCAACAATTGAATAACCCTGATGTGCACTGTGCAGGAGCTGTGGTTTCAACAAGACGGCACAACATGTCACACAGCTCGTGCCACAATTGATTTATTGAAGGAAACGTTTGGTAACCGCATAGTTTCACGTTGCGGACTCGTGAATTGACCTCCAAGATCGAGCGATTTAACGCCGTTTGACTATTTTCTGAGGGGATATGTGAAGTCGCTAGTCTACGCCGATAAGCCCGAAACGATTGACCAATTGGAGGACAACATTCGCCGCATACGGCCACAAATGTTGGAAACATTCATCGAAAATTGGACCTCCAGATTAGACTATGTCCGAGGCGTTGGGCAATAACGCCCAAGGAAGTAGCGCCCAAATCGATTTTGAAATAACGCCCAAAATGAGAATGTGAACTACTTACCGACGACGTTGAAGTTGTGGAATAAGTCTTGTAAAATGAAATGCCTCAAATAACGACAAACGTAACGTCGTGAAAATAAAACGCCACTCAGAAATTGGAATAATGGTGACTGTAAAATAACACCAGCAAATTAGGTTATAGTACGGGTAGGTCCCTTCAGAGAAGCCCATGAGTGAAGTCGGAACGGAACCATACTTGTGTGGTGTGTTGTGAGTACCTACTTTAAAGCTAACCAATCTGGCTATCTTGTCTGCTGAGCAAGAGTTGTGTGATGCTATAGACATTTTGCAACATGTACGGTACACAATAATGATGGACTGTTCTTGCCGAAAAGTTCTTTAGAATAATACTAGTAGACCTTAACGATCTATAGGCGCCCTGGCGAGTCATGCATTTGGCGCTCTTTTATAATTATTTAAAATTAAAACAAAAAAAAAAGTTTTCAATTGTTTACCATATTTATTATTAAATTAATTGAAAGTTATGTCAGTTAGTCACGAAACATTTAGTGAAAAAAACACAAGTAAAAAACAACTAAAGCCTTATTTTTCTATCTTCTTTTGTCAGCAAATTCTGTGATAAGACTGTAACAATCTTGGTGATAGTGAGGCGAAATTAATTAATCTTGGTTGGGACATTGTAATGTACCTAGATGTAGACCGCAAGTGCGTTTTCATTACCTTTATTTAGAAAAACAGCGTTCGCCACTTGCAACAGTCACTGGTATTGTTAACAGAATACGGAGCGATATCCGTTGTGGGAGCTTTTGGTAAAATTTAGGCACACTAATAATCGAAAGTGATTCGATTTCAGCCATCAAGTGATATTCTAACTTTCGGTGGAGATTCGTATTGTTCATTTCTCCCACATTCTCTGTTTCAATTTTATCGAGATAAATGTCAAATTTTATTCAAAAAATAATAAAAGGTAAATGATCGCAGTTCGCAATCAAAATGGAAACAACAATAATGCTGCCTTATTAAGCCGGAAACTTGCAACAAGCGACATGACAAATACAAACCTATATTTCGTCGGGCGCATTAAGTGGATTAGATTTGTCTCGTAGATAGTATTAGTACCTTCCTACTTTCCGGTTCAATTTGATCGTTCCTTCCTCCAAGAATACATAAATGTCATCTTTACTCAAATTAAAACCAAAAACAATTGAGAATCGGACTGCTACATATTTATACAGCTGATTTCGAAAATAAAATTGATGAAACTTTGTAAGGGAATTTATTTTTACCGTTGTCAGATTTGTATTGGAAAATGGTTATGTCATGTCGGTCAAGTAGTTTCTCATACAAAACCAATATTAGGCAACATTAGACCGCCCCGGTCGCTGCCTCCAAAAGCCGGCACTCTGTAGGTATATGAGGGCGGCAACATTTTCTCCCGCCCTGGGCCCGGCGGCTGACCCCCACGCTACGCTACTGGCTGGGAAAATTGTTGACCTTTGGCCTTTCGGGAATTTTATCTATATAGCAAAGAAATCCAAGGATATGATATTTTGAGAAATTTTTTTTATTGAAGGCCCCCAAAGAAAAACGAACCTTGGAGCTCACAATACCAATCCATTTTACCGGATGTGTTGTTATTGTAAAGTAGTTTCTTTCAACTGGAGTGTACAGTGGTGTCTATCAGAGGCTATGTGCATTTGTATAAAGATCGTATCTGTGACAGATTTGTAACGTATCGTTACATACCCTACGTCCTCCAGATGGCATCTGCTATTGTCCTTAGTCAATCGCTCTTGGGCCCGCAGTATGGTGCGAAAATCCGTTAGCTGGATATTGGTTGGTGGCGTTGCTTTATTTGTACTCCCTTTGCCAGGGCCTCTCCGCAGTGGGGTAGTGCGACCACTTTATTAGGTAGGTTTGGTCGGCGAGTGGTGAACTATGCCACCTCTTTGAGAGGCTTTTAACTTTATTACTTCTTGTGAGCTCGTATAATGTATTCATGATTATTCGAGGAAGGAGGCGGGTTCCCGTAGTGGCTGATGGCTGGGAGGTAACATATAGTTAAAAATGCATTTTGAATAACTATTGGAGTCATGTTGTTGCCCATGGTAAATTCCGGGAAGTCTCGTCTAGGCGTCAGCGTAAAGTATCAAGCTTTATTTTAGGCTTGCATGCAACGCAAACTAAGGTATTCTCAAGGTAGCTCAAACTAATAAAATATATTTACTTCTTCCATGTCCAGCTAGTTCATGGAATCTACGGTTTTATTGAAAATCCAGAATATTCCTATTCCCTATACCCCAACCCCCAACAAAGGTTTGTAATAAACTACTCTGCTCTCTCGCAATTAAGAGAGATGAACAGTACTCTATACTATAACTAACTAATAAAATATCAATAGATAGATACTCAACTATAAGCTGTTAGCGGAACTGATTAGCTCTGAATTAAATTTATATTTTTAATGAACCGTCTTATTCGCAATGTCATGACTCCGAGTTTCTGTACATTTTTATTATATTCCTATTTTAAATAACCGCCCATCCCTACTTATTGTATAACATAACTAATTGTGTATTAGCATTTAAATTGAGAGAGTATTTGTTAAATGATGGCATTTTCTATCAAGCAATAATTGCTTCCTAATGGTTAGTGAATTACGAGGCTATCATTAATAAGGCCTCAGTTACACCTGTCCCATAAATTCTTCGATTGCGTGTGCCAAACAAAAACTCGCCAGCAGGTTATTCCTTTGACCGAATAGGCGTTAATATTTAATCAATTAGAACTTTATGTAAGAAGAGCTGAAGGGAAATCATTCCTTGCACTTTAGCCACTTCCCCAAACTCATTCTCTATCGTTTCATTCTATACCTATCTATGCAAGTAGCTAATTGAAGTGGGATATGACAAATAAACAAAAGACCATAATACATATCTACCTGTCTCACCCCAACAATACTGCTATGGTAGATCGTTTGCACTAAAACCGAGAAGCAGTAATAAAGTTTTGTAAAATTTATGACTTTCCAGCAGGAGCAGATACATACTCCTAGATATTTATTACCAACCTTTTGCTGAAGAAGGAAGATACGCCTCGATTCCACTTTCCGCACCTTGTTGTCAGAAATCTGATAACCTCCGCCAACTATATGTACCATCAATTCCCAAAGTAGCAAAATATCCTGTTGTGAAACAACCAGCTCCAACTGCCACTACCATCTCTGGCATTTCATTAACTCGCCAAAGTATCCTACAAAGTGTAACACTTCTCTTGTCCGTCCACAAGTTCAAGCATAAACGTCAATTCCGGGACACACTCACCAAATCGGGGGGGAAGTCATACGGGATGTGATAATAACTGTGCAGGTGTGAAGGTTTCCATGTTATTACACTTCTGAGAGAAAAGTTTGATGAATACGAAGAGCATAAGCAAATTAGAATAGTTTCTCTGCTTTACGGTGTAATGGTATGTAGATATAGAGTAGCTGTATTGACGCGGCGCGGAGACCCTAAAACTATTCAACACCAACGAGTTCCAAGTTTCATATATTTATGTGAAATTATTCACAGACGAACGGTAGGAGTGACATCAGCCATTCCCATAAGGTGTTGGGTTGAGTCTTCTGACATAAAACCGGGCATCTACTCCAAATTGGACTACAAAGTTTCGGGTGAGCAAGAAATCAATTTATTTTATTTAGATGGGCGGAGGGTTGTTTTAAGTTTATGACTTAATTAAAATAAAGATACATTTGAAGAATGAATTGAGCTGTTAGCTATTTCACTGTAAGAGTCTGCGTCGGGATGATTTCCTGGCCCTACAGCAAAATGTATCGAAGAATAGTTTGAATTACCGCAAGTTATTACGATTTTATCGATGCTGTCAAATAAGGCCAAGTGAAATAAAACCAACTGTCAAAAATGGTCCTCACTTCGTTTTTGAACACGGTATATAATAAAGGCAAATATTGGAAGTTGATGGGTCTTAGGTATATTGGGAATGTTAAATAAGACCATTGCAAGTTATAAGGATTCTGAAACTTCATAGATACAAACTAAAACTATGTAGGTTCCGCATAGTCAAAGACCACATTTAGGTGTAAATCAAGAGAAATTATGATTTCTTTTCATTATTTTTGTGGTTGTAGCTATCCCTTCGGGAATATGTTTACAGAAATAGTAGATATCAACCCTTTTGCCGTGGTATTGCGGTGGGCAGGGTCAGGGTGTAACAGTTAGAGCAGTATTCCTAAACATTTTTTGGTGACCGCTCTTTCTTGGACAAATTGAAACAAATTTTGGTTTCAAAGTCGATAGGTATCGTCGCAATGCGAATTTTAAAAGATTCGCTTTTTGGACTTGTTTTCAATCAATGCTAAGATTCAAAATTCATCGAACCATGAAGATGCAAAGTATTAATGAGCGGTTTTTTTCTGTTGTTGCCAAAATTTGATGTTTTGCAAATTAGAAATGAGTGTTGATTTATAATGAATGATATATGAAAGCGAATTAAACTAGATATTAAAAGAGATTTGATGGTCGTCAATGGTGCTAATCATTGAGTCTGGTTTTTTTTTCGGCTGAGATTCAAAAAAAAAAAAATTAAACAAAAATGTAAGTTTTTGGTTGAAACGAATTTATTTATGTTCGTATTATTTTATTTTATAATCGTAGATATTATTTCTTATATTCATATCAAAACCGCCGACAAGCAGAGATGGCTCGTTTTTAATTTGCTTGGGCATCTTTTATGTAGAATTTTTCAACCTGGATATAGCTACTTAACAAAATATTCCTAAATTGGTCAGGATCTGCTCTAAAATTTAAGCAAGAAACGTTATTAGTCCAATTGGATAAATTGTTATTAAATCATTCAGAGTTATTAAATTTTGCCTACTCACCTTCCTGTTACAAACGTGCATTAAAGCATACTACTTATATGTGTTATGTTTATCTAAAAATTTTAATTCTGAAAGCTCATTAACTAAATAATATATATAATGTCGAATATATTTTCGCATTGAACACACAGAAAATTATTTACCTCATTGTACCTAATCCGCTTTTAGAAAATTAATTTTGAATTTTCATTAAATTGATTTTGTGACAAAGGATTCAAAATCGATAGATTAAATCAAATTTGCGATTCATTGTGGTCATGCAAAATCGGATTTAGCCGCATTTACCTTCAGCTTTAGGCTCTTCACTTATCAAAACTAAACCTGATTTCCCACGATACATTTCATCGTTAAATTGACGGGAGTTACTAGACCTCTTTAAAAGCCAGTTTGAATGGATCAATGATTATTCCGGTAAACATTAAAGTAATAATCAACGGAGGCGATTTCCTTTTGCAAATTAGCGTGGAGTTACACCTGTAACGTGACCCTTCCGGCAATTCAGGATCGTTGAGTCGCGAAAGTCCTCGCAGCAACACCCATAATCCGATGATTCTCTCACACAAAACAACGCAGCTTTGTTTTACTCTCTGCCGCTTTCTGTGCTGTCCGAAAACTGCAGCAGACGCTGAACAGGCAGTCGAACAAATGAAAAAATTAAAAGTTGCCTCCTCAAACCTATGAAAGGAAAAACAAATTTACGCTTTCGAATTTTCGTTGTAGCTTAAAGTTTTTAGCTTTATTATAATAATGAAAAAAATAATCCTAGTCTTAAAGTAAAGAAAGGAAAAACAAATTTACGCTTTCGAATTTTCGTTGTAGCTTAAAGTTTTTAGCTTTATTATAATAATGAAAAAATTAATCCTAGTCTTAAAGTAAATAAAATATGAAACAAGTTAAAAGTATGAAAAGTAAAAATAGAAAATCAAAATATGTAATTCAAAAAAAGTAGTAAGCAGGTAAAAAGTAATTAAATATTAAAGAAAAGTAATTACCTAAGTATTAAAGTTTAAAGAAAAGAAAATTAAAAGCAAAGGTATTATGGAGAAAATGAGTAGCAAACGTATTACATATATAAATAAAAGGAGCAAAAACAATCGTGTCGATCGAGTGCGAGCGCTTTAGAACTGGAGAACCCGACCGTATCGTATGAACCGCACAAACTAGAGACTCTAGAAATCAAGTGTAGTACTTTTCCTAAGTAGTGGAAGAAACCCGTTCAATGTTTGCGAAGTACCAAACTCGAGTGAAGTGCAATTGTTATAAGCTCGGTTTATATACACTTCTGCTGGGTATGCAAATGAGCTTTTTAATAGAAATACTTTTCATATATCACACTTTAGCTTTTCAGTAGCAAGAGCTTTTCATCGATCATAGCTGAACTTTTAACGAAAACTTGTTGCTTATGCTTTTCTTTTGTTTTGTTTTTAGGGTTACCAAGTTACAGATTTTTTGTGAAAAAGTAAATATATAATTTGAAAAAATAAATATTAAAATAAAATAAATAAGTAGAATAACTTAAAATTTTAAAATTATAACTTTTTATTAAATGAAAAAAATTTCAATCAGCCCAAAAGTAGTTAATGGGCTAACAGACTGGAACTATTTCAGACAGAAGTTGGAAGAAAGTATTCAACTATCATCGGCTATTCAAAAAGAAGATCAACTAGAAAAAGCAGTCCAAAAAATAACACTCAATATACAGAAAGCTTAAACAAAACTCTTATCCTCACGAAATATGTGAAATTATTACAGCAAAGACTAAAGCTAGAAAACGTTGGCAGCAAACAAGGGCGCCACGCGACAAGACTACGCTGAACAACTTAAATAACAATCTTAGAAAATCGATTAGAGAATTCAATAACGAATTTTTAAAAACTTACCTCAACAGCCTTACAAATCAAGCTAGTACTGACTACTCACTCTGGAAGGCAACAAACAGGCCAATAGCTCATATTCCCCAAGTAAAAATGGAGAAGGTAACTGGGCGAAAAGCAACCAAGAAAAGGAAAACACTTTTACAGAGTATCTTGAAGACGTATTTAAACCTTATGAAGACAAAGGTTTTAAAGGACTCGAAGTAAGGTACGAAGAAGATAGATATATTCGGTCGGTATGGAAGGAAAGAAGGCATAAATATATAAAAAAAGCCCCAGAGTTTGATTTGATTATAGGAGAAATTTTGAAACAATTTCCACGAAAATGTCTGAAAAAACTGGCGCAGATTTAATGCTGCATTTAAGTTGAGATATGTTCCAAGCATGTGGAAAGTCGCGGAGGTAATAATGATACCAAAACGGGGCAAGCCACCTAACGAGGTAACCTCATATCGTCCAATATCTATACTACCAATGTTGTCAAAGTTATTCGAGAAAATGGTGGTAAAACATCTGCAAAATATAATTGACGAAAAATCGTTAGTCCCAAATCACCAATTTGGATTTATAAATAAGCACTCTACAATTGATCAGGTGCATAGAATGACAGATAAAATCGAAAAAGCATTCGAAGGGAAAAAAGTGTGCTCTACTATTTATTGATATAGCACAAGCTTTCGATAAAGTCTGGCACAAAGGTTTAATCCACAAACTACAAAGGCAACTGCCAAAACAATAATCGACAATTCGGGAGTCATATATATCAGATCGATTCTTCAGAATTAAACAAGAGACAGAGTACTCAACATTAAGTGAAATTAAAGCTGGTGTACCACAGGGCAGCGTGCTTAGTCCAGTTTTATACCTTCTATTAACTAGCGATTTGCCTGAAGGTGGGGAAACCACTATAGCTAATTTTGCTGATGACACAGCTGTCCTTGCTGTGGGAGCAACTGTCGAAGTAGCAACAAAAAAGCTTCAAAGGGCAATAGACAATATTTCTTATTGGACAAAAAAAAAAGGCAGATTAGATTAAATTACCTTAAGTCAGTCCATAATAATTTAACGTTTAAGAACGTACCATATATTCCAGTATACATAAACAACAATGTAGTGGAATACTCAAATACAGCCAAATATCTAGGCATGACTCTAGATACCAAACTGCGTTGGAAAGCGCATGTAAAAAAAAAAGAGATGAGTTGGGAGATATTCATTTCTGCCCAATTACAATAAGTTATTGCCGTACAAACAAGTTCTACAACCAGTATGGACCTACGGGATCCAGTTGTGGGCTTGCACATGCCAAACTAATTAGCAAAAAATTCAAGTTTTCCAAATAAAGTACTAAGGAACATAGTCATTGCACCTTGGTACAGGTACGCAACGCTGATCTACATAGAGATCTTAGCATTAAAATGATTGAGGAAGAAGTTAAAAAAGTTGCCTAAGGGTACAGAAGTAGACTTCTTAACCATGTTAACAAAGAAATAACAGAGCTTTTAAATAGGTACTAACCAAGAAAGTAGGTAATATTTTCAATCAAAAAAGTATAGAAATCCGACAAAACGGCGGTTTTATCCTCTAAAATGTTTAAAATGCAATCCAATTCGGGATGACGAAAGTCAGTCCCCTTTGGAGTTTTTTTTAGATCGGGTTAAAGTCCTTCACTATTGCAGAAGCATCCCTCGCGTAATAGCTCTGCAATGTCTTTCGATGATTTTTCCTTCCAGCTAATTCTCAACACAAACAAAAAAACCACATCGACGAGTCGGACAGAGCGTCACGATAGACAGCTTTAATTTTGAGGTGGTTAGGGACTTTATCTACCTCGGCTCCGCTATAAAATCTGATAATGACACCACAGCAAATTTTCAACGTAGAGTTACACTTGCAAACCGCTGTTTCTTTAGCCTAAGAAGGCAACTGACTAGTAAGGCCTTGTCAAGAAACACTAAGGGGACTTTATATAAGACCCTCATCAGCCCAGTCCTACTCTATGGCGCAGATGCATGGACGTTAACAAAGGCGAATGAAGATCTTCCTGGTCGTTTCGAACGCAAAATTTTTCTAATGATTTTCGGCCCCGTTTGCGTTGACAGAGGGAGAAGATTTAAGAGCGAACTCTACGATCTGTACAGCGACATCAACCTGATCAAAAAAGTATGTACCACTCGAACTAGACTAAGATGGCTAGGACATGTGGAGCAAATGGAGACCAACGCTTCGGCCCGAAGAATCTTCGATTCCAACTCGGAGGCACAACACCTTTCTTTAGGTGGCGCACACGAGTGGAAAGGGACCTCAATCATCTTGGCCCAGCCCAGGTCCACCCCGGACTGTGGCGCCATTTAAGTAAGTAAGTAATTTATTTTGTTAAATGATTTAGTTTTAACGACCTCCAATTATATTAATATATAGGTATGTTTGCGTTAAATGTCATTCAAAACAAATGGATAAAAATTAAGAACTTTACTAATATGGACAAAAACACTTTCATGGACATTTTAAACTTCTGCATAAAAGAGAACAGATATTTTAAACATAACGACGCCATTTACACACAACAAAGAGGAATGCCCATGGGATCGCCGGCATCACCAGTGATAGCGGACATAATTATTGACGAGCTGGAAACTAAACCGAGATTGGTAACATGTAGATGACCTTTTCGCGATAATTAAAATTGATCAAATAAACGAAACTTTAAATAAATTGAATGCATTCCATCGACACATTAAATTCACTAAAGAAGAAGAAACCGACGGAAAATTACCATACCTGGACACACTTATCATACGCAAAGGAAACAAATTAACAATTGACTGGTATCAGAAACCTATGGCCTCAGGACGACTCATAAATTTCTGTTCGAAGCATCCTAAACGAAATATATTCAATACTGCAAACAATTTTGTTAGAAGAGTACTTGTACTAGACATCAGTGACAAACAATTTCATAAGGACAACATTAAGAAGATAACCACAATACTAAACAAAAATGGATTTCCAAATAAGACTACGAGGGATTTAATCAACAATTATTATAAAAGAGACAACATTGTGCTGAAAGAAAAGCCTAACATAATATATAAATCAATGACATATGTTACTAACTTCTCGGAGAGATTTACAAAATCGGACATATATGACAAAAATAAATATCAAATTGCACTTAAGACAACAAATACTTTACGACAACTATACAGCAATACAAAAACAAAACTAGACAAGCTTGATAAATCAAACCTGATTTACAAAATTCCCTGTAGTGGAGACGGGTCCATTGGTCCAACTTATGCAACAAAGCATACCTATGTTGGGACGACCAAAAATAAACTACGGACAAGAATCGCCTCACACAAATCTGACCAAAAAGCTCTGTCTACACCATTAGAACAAAAAACTGCGTTAGCTGCCCATTGCATAAAATTCGGACATTACCCTGACTTCGACAACGTTAAAATACTGCAAGAAGATACCAACTACATACGAAGATATACAAAAGAAATGCTTTATATAATAAATGTACCATTACAACAACGACTCAACTATAAAATGGACACCGAAAAATGCGCACACATCTACAGACACCTGATAAACAAACAACAGAAGAAGAAGATGACAGTGATGACTCATACGTCATACGTCATAATTAATGTTTTGTATTAGTCATAAAATATTGTGCAATGTATTAATTTAAGTTCTATAGAAAAATTGTGTAAGTTTATTAATGTGCATAGGTATATGTTGATTGTTTATTTAATTGTTAAAACATTTTTCTTGACAGTCCCAGAAGAGGACTTTCGAAGAAAGTCGAAATATTGGACAAATTAATAAAGAAATGTAAAATACAAAACAAGAGTATTTTTAAATTATGACCTATAGCCCGTCAGCAAACATACCTATATATTAATATAATTGGAGGTCGTTAAAACTAAATCATTTGACAAATAAAATATTTAAGTCGTATACATTTAAAATGATTATATGTACAAAACAAGAGTATTTTTAAATTATGACCTATAGCCCGTCAGCAAACATACCTATATATTAATATAATTGGAGGTCGTTAAAACTAAATCATTTGACAAATAAAATATTTAAGTCGTATACATTTAAAATGATTATATGCATTGAATATTTTAAAAGAATCTTGCACTTGCATATACAATATACATTATTATATTAATCCAGTATCCAGTCTGATCTAGAAAGCTCAATTAAGGTGGCAACTCTGGTCGTGCATTATGAAATTCTTTGGTACTCTCACCATCACCATCAACACACCGACCGCCCGCTTCTGGTTCGCTTAGCTAAAACCACTTTCTTGTTGGATTGTCGTTTCAGTACGAGAACAGTTCTCGCCGGTAGCAGCGACAGTTGATAGATAGTATCTAAGGTACGGTTTGTTGTGCATATTAAAACGAATTAGTAATTTCGAACAAGTGTATCAATCTTAAATCATGGAAGACGTCGGTTTCCTGCAAATATGTAAAATGACCTTTAAGTGAGTAACCTACACACAAAATTAAATAATTATGCATCACAGTATGACACTTAGTAATAAGAATTTAATTATCTTTGCAAGTTTTGTTTTGATTTCGATTTTTAAGTAACAATTTCGTATTATTAGGAATATATTTTTTCATTTAATGATTTTCACCACAATTACTTTTAATTTTGGTTTTACTTTGCCATACCTATCTTTCTTTCGCTGGGGCTCTTATAGGTACTATCTTTTATGTTTAATCATCGCATGCGTTTGTTACTTGTTTGCTTTTATGATTTGCACTTTGATTTGCATTTGAACGATGACTCTGATGAGCATTCAAAATAAAATTAAAACTGCTTTATCGCCTTTTGACTGTGATATCGTAACCTTATCATGCGCTGCAGTTGACTAAAAATGACAAAAGGTGTTTTTATCGTTACAAGGTGTTTTTGTTGCTAAGTTTTTGCCGTTGGATTTGAATGATTGCTATTACATACTAAGAAAATGGCTGCTTTTGTGAAATTGATATGATGATCAATTGTATGGCAGCATGTTTTATTTGTACGCATAGATAAATGTTTCGACGACAAAATGCCTATTATCAACTGCATGGACAGACGATTGTACAAAAATATAATTTTCTATCTGATAGGTGGGTAATGGTATTGTAAGATAAGCTTATGACATGAAGTGTATCAAAAGGTGTATGTACCGAATCGAAATGTTTATACAAAATCGATCACTGTAGCCTTAAGGGCAGTATAATGAAGACATCTAATTTCAACAGTTTGTATCCGGTGCTATTCTTTCGGTCAGTACTTTCACGTAAGAGTTAGAAAAAACAACGAGTGGATAACCGATAACTATAAGCTTTGACCAAGTTTGGTCTGCCTGATTAAGCTAGCAGTTTCACTGATAAACTGACCAATCTGGCCACCGTCGTTCTATCTATCGCTGGTGAATAAAACCCAAAACCCAAAATTCAGATTTGGTTACATTTAACTTCATCGCAGCTTGCTTCACAGAAGGATAGACTAGCAGCGGAGTCTGCGAAGATGACCATGACCAATGGCCAAGTTACCAAAGCAAATTTCTAATTTTTAGGTCTTTTAATTCGAACCGTTTTTCGCCGTCTTTCGCCACGGCTGTTCTATGATATCTGTAGAATATGGCGCAGCTCTAAGTCCAACGCCCATGTTAAGAGGTGTCGGTTTAATACAGCGCCGTTTATCTGAACACAGCTTTTCCGGTATACGTATCTGTATATATATTGAATAAGAATTAAGACTGCAACGCTTGATATGATAATTTTGTAATGTGCCTTTACTATGAAGAGAGGGAGCTAGGAGTAGGAAAATGGCAGGAAGCAAAGATAGATAGGGGGTCATAGGATGGGATGTGAACAAAAGGGGGAAGGAGTTAAGAGTGCCTGCCGAGTGTGATGACCGTGACATGCTTGTTGAGCCATGCTATGTATAGGTAGTTTAGCAAGTTGCAAAAAAATAGTTGCAAAAAACTACTTGACTATGAAAGAAATTTTAAGGCTAGATCAATAGGCACTATGTTATTTACATAAAAGCAAAGACTGGCCGATGCGCACTTGACAATTTTCAAAAATTTAAATGTCAACTTATATCTGAAAACGTCGAATTCTGCGTTCACCTATGCAATAAAGCTTTGTACGCTGCTCGAGCTAAATTTTAGCTCCCATACAAAATTCTCTTCAAAATTTAGCTGAGCCTAAAAAATCTAATTTTCGTTTTTGACTGTACTGCACGCTTCTGCAACAATTTATCCCGCCCATTTATGGTTCGGGACATTTTTTCAAGCTAAATTTTTACAGATCATGTTAGTTTTTTTGCTGTTCTGTTTTTGTGTTGCGGAAAAGTAAATAAGGATGAGTTTTTTTAATGAATACCTCGATGAGAAATCATTTGAAAGTGAAAATTTTGAGATCAAAGAATACCAGACAAGGAAAAAAGAAGGTGCAACGAAAATTATAACACTTTTTCGCGTCGATGAATTTTTGAAGGAATTTATTTTCAACGAATAGCTGTTTTCTGTGACACTTATATCCACAGCGCATTCTATGTCAAAATTTAGTTGGGGTTTTAAGTAAGTTTGGAGAAATTGGGGAGCCGCTAAAATTTAGTTTCGCTCGAGCAGCGTACTTAGCTTAAGTTTTAAATATGTGCATTGTGCAATCTCGTATAAAATTTATACTAAATACCACTATATTTACAGGGTTTTTCAGTACAAATTGCAGCAGAGTTTTCTGAAAACAAACGAAACAGTTCAAATTCAAACTGACAAAGGACTTATTAAGGGCGTAAAACGCAACTCAGTTTACGGAGAACCTTATTATAGCTTCGAGAAGATACCCTTTGCCAAACCGCCCTTGGGAGAACTTCGCTTTAAGGCACCAATACCTATTGAGCCATGGACAGATATAAAAGACTGCACTCAATCCTGCGAAATACCTCTTCAGGAGAGTGCAATATTCAAAAAGCACAGAGGGTCTGAAGATTGCTTGTATCTAAATGTGTTCTCTAGGAACGTAAGTAGCAACCGTAGAAACATCGAACGATCGAACCTCAAAATTGATACATTTCATTCTAGTTGAACCCAGAAAAACCAGTGCCTGTAATGGTTTGGATCTATGGCGGTGGTTTTAAATTTGGAGAAGCTACAAGAGACATGTATGGACCAGAGTATTTCATGTCAAAGGATGTCGTTTTTGTATCACTTACTTACAGGGTTGGTCCATTCGGTAAATTTTGAGTTATATTTATTCACATTGCCTTAATAACGGAATTGATTTTTGTCAGGTTTCCTCAGCCTGAAGGATCCAAAGTTGAACATTCCAGGAAATGCTGGGCTTAAGGACCAAATTTTAGGACTTCGCTGGGTTAAGGAGAACATTTCCCAGTTTGGTGGTGACCCCAACAATATAACCCTCTTTGGAGAAAGTGCTGGTGGTGCTTCTACACACATTTTAATGATATCCCATCAAACTAAAGGTCTATTCCATAAGGCAATTGCACAGTCTGGTAGTGTCCTATGTCATTGGACAATGCCACCAACGAACAATTGGTCTTACCGTTTAGCTGTTTTAGTAGGCTACACAGGCGCGGACGAAGACCAGAGTGTCTATGAGTATCTAGCAAAGGCTAGCGGTCCAGATATTGTAATGGCATCCGCAAAAATAATATCTGAGGATGAGAAAAAAAAACATATTCTATTTGCATTTGGTCCTGTAGTTGAACCATATTTAACTGATGAGTGTGTCCTTCCAAAAGAGCCACTGGAAATGATGAAAATCACTTGGAGTAATGATATCCCTCTGATGATTGGAGCAAACTCTGATGAAGGATTACTATTCGTTCGAGGTAAATTAATGCAATGGACTTTAGGCCTTGAAGACAATAAATTTTGTGCTAGTCGATGGAAGTTGGGAAAAGATTAAGCTGGAAATTTCTAATTGTTAGCGAGAACAACAATTTTGTTTATAAACAGATCCACGTCGCGGTCGGTTGGAATTAAAGCTATTGGTACCTATTTCGAAATACACCACCAAATCGGCATTCGATTCGCCGCCAATTGTGATCGTCCTTTGGGGATTTTCTATTTTCACAGTCATTCAGTAGATAGTAGGTCTATGAACAACTATAGCACATTGTAAAAGTGTATTTTGTTATTGTTTAGTTTGGCCTTTCCGCAAGAAGAGTCGGTTCTTTTTTGTGAGAGACCACTTGTCTTTGATGGCGAGGAGAATTCTATGCAAATGTAAGGCCTTCTGGGGCCTATAACACAACATGACAAGTCGACAAGTCTAAATTCACTTGTCTAACAAGTATAAATTAAGTCTGCACCTGTTACAGTACAGTAACGTAAACCGTTGCACTTGTCAAAAGAATTAAATTTCTTTGACTTCCCTTGACTTCTTCGACAAGTGTTTGACATGTGAAGATGGCAAAACAAAGAAATTATATTTTAACTAAAATAAGAGAGGAAAAGGTATCCTTTTTGATGCTTTCAGTGATGTTCTCGTAACAAAAGAAAATAAATGTACAAAATGAATGGAAACAGACAGCCTGGCAAAAAGCCTAAACGTAGTTCCGCAAAATAATAATTGGATGTAGGGGACGTATTTTGGCAAAATGATAAGAAACGCGCAGTTGCGAGTACTCACTAAATAAATAACATAAGAATTTATTCGAAAATGATTTTTTTAGAAATAATTGTATAATTCCAGAAGTACAAAAAAGACCAATTACACTCGATGAAGTCAAGGATTGTGAGAACCTGGTTCCTCGAGATCTAAATCTTGACAGAGAAAGTGACAAATGCAAAAAATACGGCCTTCGAATAAAGCAAGCACATTTTGGAGACAAAGAATGTTCACAGGACACATCTATGCAATACTTTGATGTAAGTTTCTAATCTATTATGATCTCTCAATTAATTAGTAATAGTTTTAATATTACAATATTTTCAGCTCCTTTCATGCAAAATGTTTTGGCATGGCGCACATCGCACGGTGCTGTCACGTTTGGAACATAGTACAGCTCCAACATACCTCTATCGGTTTGCATTTGATTCGGCATTCTTTAATGGGATCCGTAACTTATTTTGTGGCAATGGATATCGAGGAGCATGCCATGGAGACGATCTGAGCTATCTGTTTTATAACATATTCTCACAAAAGTTACCAAAGGATTCTCCAGAGTATAAGACAATCGAGCGAATGATTGACATCTGGACGAGCTTTGCTGCAACTAGCAACCCGAACTGTGACACTATTAGTGATATTAACATTAAGCCTTTGGCTAAGAGTGACATTGTTTTCAAATGTTTCAATATTTCAAACGATGTAAAGATTATTGATTTACCAGAGGCCAACAAATTGGCTATATGGGACAGCATGTATGATAGAGACCAATTGTATTAAAACTTATAGCTGATGGGAATTAAGGGATACCTGGGTCTGACTACCTCAACATTATTTAGTATTGTTGGATATTTTTAAGTATTTTAGTGAAGAAAGCTTGTTTGGAATGTTTTTTTTTTGTTGTTTTTTGTTTGGTAGTATTTCAGCAATAATATCACAAATCAACAGAAGAATTATTCCTGCCAATTCCTGTTTCTACTGATAAAGGAATTTGGCAGTAAATAAATCCATTCGCAAGTGCGGAGATGTTGTATGTCTTATGCCGCAGGATAATGGGCCTGCCAAACTCCAGAAGCAGTGTAAAAAAAGACCTCAGTTGTTTGGAGCGGACAATCCGCAGTGTGATATTCAGTCCAGTGATAGAGAATGATTTAAGGAAAAGACACAAAGTAAGAACTGTACGGGTTGTTCAGAGTTACAGACCTAATCAAGAAGCTTATATTTTAAATATAAAACAAATATATAAAGCTGTGGTTGGGTGTGTATGAATCGGGTAGGCGCTGATTGGCATCAACTTGGCGGTGCCCAGCTGTTGCAACTTTTTCATACACATCAATTGTGCTTATTTTACCTCCGCGTGGTAACCACCGGGTACTGGTCTCGCTCAACCGGGCTTGGCTTGCTAAACTTATAAGCGCGAGTGTTGAACACGAAGAAAATAGCAACACTATAATGCTCTGTCGGAATGACTGACTGAACGAGTCTCAGAGGTCTTACATGAGCCCCTCAGAAAGAGGACATACAGCGGATGAATACACAAGATTGAATCAACGGTGTTGTCAACAGTCGAGATGGCAGATACCTTGCGTGAGCTTCTCTGACATATTTGGAGCAAAGGTCTGTAAGGATTTTCAGCACTAGTCAGGGTGCTGAAATAGAGATGGTGGCGGATGAACCCTTTATGGGCCAACGGCAGCACTCATATCCCCGAAGTGGGTTACTGACAACGGAGTATCCGACCCGCTGTCCTAGGGTTATCTTAGGGCCTGGTCCTCCAGGTTGGGGGTTGTGCGTGGGGCTAACTACCCAACCACGGAAAAAAAATAATGGTTACGAAGCAACCAAGAGCCTCGGATACGGATGGATTCACTGTTGACGACCCTGCAAAACGAAAAAAGGACAATGACTTTCGGATCTGCACGTGGAATGTTCGAACCCTGAAAAGACCGCGTGCAGCCGAACAATTAGCGGAGGCCCTAGACTGTTACAAGGCAGATATCACCGCCATTCAGGAGGTGCGGTGGGATGGGCCAGGCAAAAGAAGGATGAAAACCTGTGACATCTACTACGGTGATTGCTACAGAGAGCAGAAGCAGCGTCTATTTGGATGCGGATTCGTTGTAAGCGGCAGACTTAGGCAAGAAGTCTTGAGCTTTCGACACGTAAGTGAGCGCCTTGCAACTATCCGCATCAAGGCTAAATTCGCCAACATCAGCCTGATATGCGCTCACGCCCCCACAGAAGATAAAGACGACGCTACCAAAGAATGTTTCTATGAGCTCCTCGACAAAACATATGAGCAATGTCCTAAATACGACGTTAAAATTGTCTTAGGTGATTTTAACGCCAAAATAGGAAAGGAGGACATCTTTGGTAGCACAATCGGAAAGCACAGCCTACACGACACCACGTCTGGAAACGGACTTAGGCTAATTGACTTTGCTGCGGGACGTAATGTTACTATAGCAAGCACACGGTTTCCACACCTCAACATTCACAAAGGAACATGGCGGTCACCAGACCATCAAACGGTCAATCAAATTGACCATGTTGCGATCGACGCAAGGCACTCCTCCAGTATTCTAGATGTCCGAACTTTCCGAGCGGCCAACATAGACTCGGATCACTACCTTGTTGTAGCCAAGGTACGTATGCGGATATCCCAGACACCACAACAACGAGGAAATACTGTGAGGAGATTTAACGTTGAACGGCTACAAACGCAACAAACCGCCAGAACTTTTGCCGATTGCGTCTCCCTCAACCTCTCGAGAATTCCTGTACAGCCAGCATCAAGTGCTGAAGACCAGTGGCATCGATGCCAAGAAGCCATCAGAAAAGCCGCAACTGATGTGCTAGGTTTCACCCGACCACCACCGCGAAACCCCTGGTTTGATGAAGAGTGCCGGCAAGCACATGCAGCAAAGCAACTGGCATACAAAGCGGCGCTGCAGAGAAGGACGAGAGCAGCTCGTGAGCTCTACGAGAAAAAAAGGAGGGAAGAACACCGGCTTCTCCGGAGGAAAAAGAAAGAGCATGAGAAGCGCGCGATCGAGGAAATAGAGAGGTGCTACTCCAGGAACAATGTTCGGAAGTTTTACCAAAAGGTAAAAAGAACGTGTCACGGGAACAAGACCCGAACAGAGACCTGTAGAGACGAACAAGGAAACCTTGTGGTAGAGTCACAGTCGGTGCTGAGGACATGGAAAAACCATTTCTGTAGACTGTTAAACGGCGAAGACGACACAAATTCCGCTGTCAGGCAGAATGAACCATTCAACCTGGGCGATGAAAGCCAAGACTTCCGTCCACCTGACCAAAATGAGGTACGGATAGCAATATCGAAGCTAAAGTCCAACAAAGCTGCAGGACCGGACGGTTTATCGGCCGAGCTTTTTAAGGCAGCGGGGGATGACTTGGTAGAGAGCATACACCAACTCGTTTCTAAAATTTGGTCAGAGGAAAGTATGCCTGAAGAATGGAGCCTCAGCATTGTTTGCCCGATCCATAAGAAAGGAGACCCTCTAAACTGCGCCAACTATAGAGGCATCAGTCTCCTTAACATCGCTTACAAAATCCTGTCTTCCGTACTGTGTGAACGCCTGAAACCATTTGTCAACGAACTGATTGGACCCTATCAGTGCGGTTTTAGGCCCGGTAAGTCCACAACCGACCAAATATTCACACTACGGCAGATCCTGGAGAAAACCCAAGAAGTCCAAATCGATACTCATCACCTATTTATCGATTTTAAAGCCGCATATGACAGCATTTATAGAGACGAGCTATACAGAGCCATGTCTAGTTTTGGCATCCCTGCCAAACTTGTCAGATTGTGCAGAATGACGATGGAGAACGCTCGCTGCTCCGTAAAGGTCGGAAACAGTCTCACCGAGACCTTTGATGTCAAAAAAGGATTTAGACAAGGTGATGCGCTGTCATGTGACTTTTTCAACATCATTCTTGAGAAAATTGTGCGAAACTCGCAAGCCAACACCAGGGGCACAATTTTCCAAAAGTCTGTGCAACTACTTGCATACGCTGACGACATCGACATCATTGGCAGAACACAGCGAGCTGTCACTGGTGCGTTTGCAAGTATCAGTACAGAGGCGGCAAAAATGGGTTTAGTGGTGAATGAGGGCAAAACAAAATATATGCTGTCAACGAGAAGGGACACACAACATCGACGAATCGGACAGAACGTCACGATAGACAGCTATAACTTTGAGGTAGTTCGGGACTTTGTCTACCTCGGCTCCGCTATTAATTCTGAAAATGACATCACATCAGAAATCAAGCGAAGAATTACACTTGCCAACCGCTGTTACTTTGGCCTAAGAAGGCAATTGATTAGTAAGGCCTTGTCGAGAAACACCAAGGAGACTCTATATAAGACCCTCATCATCCCAGTCCTGCTTTATGGCGCAGAATCATGGACGTTGTCAAAAGCGGATGAAGATCTCCTTGGTCGCTTCGAACGCAAAATTCTTCGAGTGATTTTCGGTCCCGTTTGCGTTGACGGGCTTTGGAGGAGGAGATTTAACAGCGAACTCTACGAGCTGTACAGCGACATCGACCTTGTCAGAAAAGTACGTATCAGTCGACTAAGATGGCTAGGACATGTAGAGCGAATGAACACCAACGCTCCGGCCCGAAGAGTCTTCGATTCCAACCCGGAGGGACAACGCAGTAGAGGAAGACCTCGCCTTAGGTGGCGCGCACAAGTGGAAGGGGACCTCAACCAACTTGGAGTGCGCAACTGGAGGCAGTTAGCCAAAGATCGTGCTAACTGGAGAGGCGTGTTGGTTGAGGCCCAGGTCCACCCCGGACTGTAGCGCCATCTAAGTAAGTAAGTAAAGCTGTGCACAGTAATACGTTTCATTTGCACGGGGGATGTATCAATTTAAAAAAAAATGCTGTTAAGGCACTGGCAGAATGTGTTTTTTTCAAAATGGATCAAATAAATTTACGGCGAAGCTGAAAATCGTCGGGCAAACATTTTTTTAAGGGGTGGAATTCCAGGGATAATATAGGTTGTCCGGATAGAACTTACTTACTTAGGGCCCTATTACCGTTCGCGAGTCGAATATTTCGCGCAAGTCGACTTGATTGGCGAAAAAAACGCCACTTAGTATTATGGTTGGCGAATTAAATTATTCGCTTTTAAATCACTGCTGCCACAGCAAAAAAAAAACAAAATATTTAGCAAATGTCAAGTAAACAGAAAGTCAGAACTAATTTTAACTCATAACAGATATATTTGTGGTGACAAAAAAAATGATTAGCAGTGCCGAACTATTTTTTGAAGATGAAAATGATAGTGGGAGAAATACAACTTATATGTGTAGGCTACGGAAAAGCATTCGCGATAGTTCTAATCCTTTAGAATTGCCGGAACGTATGTAAGTTACAACACATTATATGACAAATTATGGAACTTTGAAATTGAAAATATATATTCCTACTTTTGCAGATTTGTTTCATATTTTAGACTTAACAAGCAAACCTTCTTAATTGTGTTGGATAAAATCAAGCATAAATTGCAGTCTACCCGCACATCAGCGATTCCTCCTATATTAAAACTTGCTTGTGTTTTACGATTTTTCGCTGATGGTAGTTATCAAAAAGGAGTGGGAAACGAATTTGATTTGGGTCTTGCTCAACCCACAGTATCAGTTGTTTTATCAGAGGTTTTAAATATTTTTGAAACCGAGTTATGCCCAATATGGATTAGAACTGAGTTAACGGAAAACGAGAAACAAGAAGCAAGAAGATATTTTTTTACAAGGACCAGAATACCAGGAATTATCGGTTGTGTTGATGGTACACATATTGGCATTGTTGCCCCGGCTCAATTGCCGCACCAGTATTTGAACAGAAAAGGCTTTTACAGCTTAAATACGATGATAGTAAGTATGTTAACAGAGCGCATACATATTTTGTAACATGTTATTTATCTGCAGGCTTGTGATCACAATATGGTGATACGGTATGTTGATGGTCGATATCCCGGATCTACACATGATTCCTTCGTATGGAATTGTAGTGAATTGAAGTCGATATTGGAAAGATTGTATAGAAATAGCGAAGGAAGTTCAATGTATCTTGGTATGTAGATGTACCTTAAATACTTTAAAAACTTGTTAATTGGAAATAATGTGACAACATTTTAGGAGACTCTGGATATCCTTTACTTCCGTATTTATTAACACCATTTCGAAATACAACTTCTGGCAGTAGAGAAGCATTGTTAACAACATGCCAAGGCAAGGAATATAGTCGAAAGAACTATTGGTGTGCTCAAAAGCCGGTTCCGGTGCCTCCTAAATGAACGCAAATTGCACTATGCTCCAAAAAAAGCCACGAAAATCATCAACGCTTGTTGTGTATTGCATAACATCTGTAAAAACTACAATGTATCTGAGCCAGAGTTGATATACCCTATTGAAGTGGCAATTGCAAATGAAACGGCAGAAAGTGGGACTAACAACAATACACAGGAAGGCGATCTACGACGAATCGAAATTTTGAATTCACTCTAATTTATTTATTCATTTCAGTCTTGATTAAAATATAAACAGAAACTTATAAAAGAAATGTTAAACGGCATACCTATATACATAAAAAAAGAGAAACATAAGCAAAAACTAAATGAACAACTAAAAACTAAACCATTGTACTATTTACAGATACGTTGAGATAAGTATCTTTAAATCGAGTGAGTTATGTTGCACCATATTTGAATGCCTTTATTTCCAGTGTGCGAAGCTTGATGTCCAGATTTTCCTTGTGTTGAAGATTTTTGTCATGGTTTTCCCTTTCCTTTCTTTCCTCCTTTGCTTTTAGCAAAACCAATTCTTCACGTTTCAGGTCAAACGTTTTCCTGGTGTATCTCGCTATTTCTTTTAAATTTTTTTCAATTTCTTTCGCGGTCTTCAGTAGCTCTTCCTGATTTGAAGTCTGCTTCTTCAAAATACTCAACCGTTCGTCCTCCTTCACAGTAGAGTTTATCCCCGTTGGCGTGTTTCTGGTGCGTAAAGGAGTTTCCTGCACATGCACAGTGATGGGGTCGTCCGCACTTTGAGACTCGTTCATCACTTCTTCGAGCAAATTATCGATAGTAGATCCATTTTCTCTTCTTCTTTCCGCCGGACCGAAGAATGAGCCGCTGGGATGGACAGCTTGTTGGAGGCTTAGTAGAGCATCGACTGACTGCTCCAGCGGGGACAAAGAGAGTTGAAGATATGGTCCACCACCGGTACCAACTACTTCTGTTTTGTTGTTTGCTATCTTCTTCTTCAACTTCAGTTTGTAATCCAACCAAACCTTAAAACGTTTAGATATTATTATAAACGTACTTTTTGTATTTCGGGTTGCACTTACCTTAAGCCATTCTTGACCTCGGCGTATTGGTGGTCCAAGTATATTAAGCTCCACTGCGAATTGATCCCAATACTCACGTATGTTGCTCCTTGAGGATCCAAATTTTGCCAACCCCTTTGCAATGTCTGGGTTGCCCTCCATTAATTCAACCAGTTTTTCAAACTGGCTAATGTTTGTCCGCTTGATACTACAAATAAAAAAAACGTTATTTTTATTCTTTCAAAATGTGTATTTCTTACCATTTCTTTTCAGTTGCACTCATTTTCAAAAAAGATTCTCACCGGATAAAATTCGCCTTCGAACTCACAGAGAAAAATGATTCGCGTGAATTTGAAGTTTAAGGCGAAGGACATTTTCGAATTCTCCAACCACAATATAGTGACTTTACATTCGCCGGATGTTTGACAATTCCAGCGAATTTTTTTTTGTTTTTTCGCAAACCATATTACTAAATAGTCACATTCGCCAGATTTTTCATTCGACTCGCGAACGCTAATAGGGCCCTTAGATGGCGCTACAGTCCGGGGTGGACCTGGGCCTCAACCAACACGCCTCTTTAGTTAGCACGCACTCGAAGTTGGTTGAGGTCCCCTTCCACTTGTGCGCACCACCTAAGACGAGGTCTTCCTCTACTGCGTTGTACCTCCGGGTTGGAATCGAAGACTCTTCGGGCCGGAGCGTTGGTGTCCAATCGCTCTACATGTCATAGCCATCTTATTTGACTTTTCTGACCAGGTCGATGTCGCTGTACAGCTCGTAGAGTTCGCTGTTAAATCTCCTCCTCCAAAGCCCGTCAACGCAAATGGGACCGAAAATCAATCAATGGTTTAATATACACCAGGTGTATTACACCTCCTCTCTATCTAAAAATTCCCCGCCTCTTCTCGTAAGCTAAACAGCTTACTCATTTCCAGCTATACCGCAATGTGCTGGAACCCAGCAGAGTCTCACTCGTTTCTGGCTGCATAATACTTTAAGCATGCGACAGTTCCTGACTATTTCAGAACTGATGTTTTGTAGATTCCAGTGCCTTGAGTGCAGCCTGGCTGTCGATATAGATGGCTATATCCCTTCCAGATATAGATCCCATCCGAAATAGCTCTACCGTTTTCAGAACAGCCAGAACTTTTGATTGGAAGACCTGCTTATATCCGGTAGTCGTATAGACATTTTCAGGTTTGGATCTATAAGGATTAGATTCCAGTTCCAGTGCCTTTCGCTGTTTTTGAGCCGTCTTTATAGACTGCTATTTCGCAAAGACAATATTAAAGTGAAATCCAGGGATTTATTAGAGAGATGTTTAACAAAACGCATGCTAAAACCAGAAATATTGTTGAACGTACAATAGGTGTTTTAAGGAACCGGCTTAGATGCTTATAGGTACTTAAACTCTTGAGAATTGCTTACTTCTTGAAAGGCTACGCAATGTATCAAATAGTAATTTCGAAACAAAATTCGAAGAACTCTGTAGCCTTTACATTTGGAGAATAATTTGAAGTTTGTATTTAGGTAGATACACGGTACAGAAAAGTCCTTTAATAACTGTTTAAAGTCTTAAAATTATTTTTTACTTCTAAAAGTCGAGTGTTGCGTGCTGGTAATCTTTCTTATAAATGAATGTGTTTGCCTATAATCTCGGTCCATTGTACTACCAAGCAGAAACCCCTTTTTTGGTGTAGTGGTGTGGAGAAACTCTGATATTATTCGTTTCTCTTTATGGTCGGTGGCAGAGTATTGCTGTCCCCCGTCGCGGTCGGGGCTCGAACCAACGCCGCTCGGGTCTCAAGCAATGATTCTAACCACTACACCATGACCACCACTGTGTAAATACATACTTGTGAAATTGCTTGTGATAAACAAAGTATATTTTCTGCTACAATAAAATGTTATTACGTTACTAAGAGAACTATATCTAGTAAAGTAAAATATTTTTTAACAAATGGATAAAAGGATAGAATAAGAAATTAATAATTAAAAAGTATAATATGGGTGTAAAAAAGGTCCAACTAATATCTACATTAGTCGCAAAACGGTAGCACTGACTAGTCTCTTCTGGATTCTGGTTTCGATCTTCGATAATGCCATGAACTTAACCGTCCGCGTCAGCTTATGTTAATGATCATTTATGTACAAAATATCTCCATTCTCTTAAACGCGGCCAGGCCAGCTATGGTGGGCAAGGCACTGCTCGCAGTCGCAGCGCAGCTCACCGCCAGCCACGCGCCACATGTAGCGCTCTCCGACTCACTTTGCGCAACGAGCTTACTTTTTAACGAATGTTTTGCATTTGCATCGGATCGGACGGAATTGAAGCGAAGCAATAGTGACAGTTTGTGTGTACACGTGCTAGTGATAGTGTTATAAATATTCGTGTAATCTAATAGCGTTGCCGCTGTTGCTGTATATTATGATCGTTTGAATGAATAACTAAACTACACACACTACCGTATACTTAAGTTAAAATGTTAGCCGAAACAGAAGTGAATTACAAGTTGTTGTAATTCATCAATCGGTTTCCATGCACCTTTTGTCGCATTTCGTAAACCTACATTTTCACAGCTGTTTCTGGTCACTATCTTAAAAAAAAAAAACATTCACTCAAGATAAAGATTTCAATGTAGAGTAGCTAGCGTAATTTTGTATTTACCTTTTTTTCAAGTTTGTCGTGGTGTCTGGTGTCGTCGTGTCGGGCGCATGTAACTCTTACCGCTTCGCTTAACTCAATCCACTTTCTCGTTAGCTTGTCGCTTCAGTTCGCGACGGAGCTTAAGCAAAGTGACAGGCATTAGCCACAGAACGGACTGCTGCATTGAAACGATCTATTAACTTCGAATTAGTTAAGTGTAACGATCTTATTATTAATATCCGTGCGACAACAAGTAAATAAAATTATGGCGCACCTAAGTTTCCTGGATATGTTCAAAATGACCTTTAAGTGAGTAACCTGCACAGTGCAATACGAGGTTAATAATTATACACCACATTATCATAGATACACCAATAAGAAGTGTTTTGTTTTGATTTCTTTTTCAGTGTGTTGTGTTAATAATAGTTTCTTTCTCGACACGTTTTCAACGGAAAATTTCATATGTGTAAATTTTAATATTACTTTGCGTGTCTTTCTTTTGCTATGGGGAGTCTTAAACTCTTTTTTTTTCTTCTATGTTTAATTATCGTATCCGTTGATATTTTCTTTGTTGTTTGTTTTTTATGTTTCGTGTTTTGATTTGAGTTTGGGCGGGATCGCGTTGTTGTAAATAGTAAAAAAAAAACGAAAGCAATTGGATAACCCATATGTGATGGATCTGATGAGCATTCAAAATAAAGCTAAAATAAAAGCGACGCGATTGGTAATACTGGTTTATTGTTTTTGTTTCTTTTTTTTCGGCTTTGATAACGTAACCTAATCACGCATTTACTTTGGCTAGTGTGAATAGGTGTTTTTATTGTGGATAGATATTTTTTGTTGCCGAGTCTTTGGCAATGGATTTGAATGATTGTTATTATTGTGAAAATGGTGACTTTTGTGCAATCGATATTATGACACAGCAAATTTTATTTATATGCACAGATAAGTGTTTCGCTGTAAAAGTATTATAATTTGTGGTTGGCCAAAGGTCAAAACCTATTGGCTTTGCGGTGACCAGAGATTATAATATTAAATTTTCTGCATGATAAGTGGGTACCCATGTTGAGGTATATGGAAATAAGCTTAAAATATTAGGTGGATCTTATTGTTTTCGTAAAAAAAAATTTCCAAACCCAATTGTATTTTAATTAAAACTGAAAGTATTTACCTACCTTACCCACATACCTCCATTGACTGCGCATTCATAGGCCTCTATCCGCCGATCTTCGTATAGCCATTCAGTTTTTTAAACAAGGTGATAAGTGGAAGGTAGGTAGCATAGGAGAAGTAAAACATGACATACAAAACTGCCCGCCCGGTTTTATTTTAAATTATGTAGGTACATTGACGTAGTTACCCGGACATAATTTCCACTTAGAAAAAAACGGACACCAGTAGAAAGATGCCTAACTCTTGAACAACTAATATTCGAAATATCATCATCATAATCACTTTGAAAATTCTACACCCTAGTGGTATAGATAGGGGGAGGATCAGTTAACCAGTTAGAGGCACAACTGAACTTACTTGGATTCTCAAATAAGCACACTCAAGAACAAGAATACATATTAAAGTTACAGTCAGACAATATTTTAGGTATTTTCTTGAAAATAAATACGGAAACCTCTTACTGCTGAAACAACTTCTCGAAATATTAGATTCCTTTTAATTTTTAACGTTTTCCAATACAATGGTGTGTAGCAGTGCCGTAAATAGCTTTTAGGATATGACTTAGTACACAATTCCATAATTGCTTCTTATAAAGTTTATTTTGACTTTCAATGAATATTACAATTTCGAACGAATTAGGTTTGCTTTAGGCGTTTACAGTTTAACCTTGCAGTCTTAAAATTGACTCAGTAGGTATTTTCAATTAACTTTCAAACACTTCTGACTTGTCCACACTTATTTTCACCTCGTTTGCAACACAGGCAGTTAGAAGTTCAATTCTATGAACTTATGTATCCCAATTCCCAAAATTATCCGCCACGTATGCACTGTAGTGTATTATCGAGTTCATATAAGAAAGTTTTGAAAAATAGGGGAGACAAATACACGTCTAACAAAGTGTAAAGCCCCTTTGTGAAAGGTATTGATAAATAATGACGTTTAACCGAAAACAGATAATACAATTTCCATTAAGAGATTCATATGAGCTTGCATCCACTTGCTGCATGTGCCTTTTATGCGCTTACCAGTACCCGGATAGTTACAGCAATTCAAATGTAGGTATGTACATACAAACAAAGTCCATAACTATAGCCATCCAGCTAGTTATGCGTATTAGGTCATGATTAGGTACAATGTTAAGCTTTATAATAATAGATGAATTAAGTACTTCATTTCTTTATGATCAATTCTTATTTATTATCAAATAAACCACTTACATAAAAAAAACTGTTATTTGCAAATGAATGTGACGTCCGAGTATTATTATTTTCTATTTAATTTTAATCGGCTTGGGACTTTTTTTTTCATATAATAATTTCCCTTTTTATCTATAGACCAGACTACAACAAATTCCTTTTTTATAAAAAAAACCGCCTGAACCCTCTCCGGCTTCGACACGCCTTTTTTTGCTTTTTAAAGCTTTATTATTTTGGCCTTTCAATTGATCACCGCACCGTAATTACAGACATTTAAAAAAAATCGACTAAATTGGTTGAAAATTACGGGCGACAGAGGGAAACGTAAAGTTTTTGCCACTTTGTTTTATATACTATATAGAGATATATAGAGAAGAGATGACCATAATAAAATATTTGTTTTATGAATACATAGTTAGACAATTTTGCAGAATCGTCGAAAAAAGTGGACAATTGTCTGTTAAATTTCCGCCATTAATTTTGACATTTACACGTATTCACAGACAGGGAAATTTTTTCCTGGGGGAATCGGGTAGGTGTACGGGAAGTCGGCGGTCTATTCTTAGTGGTTTGTGTCCGACAGTGTCAAGTAGGTATTGATGAATTGATAGGTATATGTTCGATTAAAATGTTAAACATTATTTCTTCAAGTAAATTTATAAAGGAGCTTAGATAAAAATGTAATTTCGTTTTCGTGTATTACGAACTTGTCACTTTAAAGGAACAATAAACTATATTTTTATTACTCTAAGTTATTTCCAATTTAATGACATATTTTATGCCGGGGAAAACAGCAGCAGAATATACTTTTGTTAACAAAAAAAAAATGGTGCGGACGTTTACCTAAATGTTAACAGCATCCCACAAGAAGGAATCACTCTCTCGATGCTAAGCAGATCTACGACAAGTTTATCAAAATATGACAACATTTTCACAACAAATTTTTTGTCATTGTATTTAACTGACAATTATTGTCAGATAAGTCGAAAAATTTGTGGAACTGTCATCTGTCAATGTTTATGAAATAGGGCTCCAGTGTTGCCATTAAAACATTTCGACAAATCTGCAATTATGAAGAAAAATATATCTGCAATGCAGATTTCTATGGAAAAAATTCTGGATTCGCAAAATATTGCGATGTCAACAAATTTAATTTTGACATCTGAGAGCTAGACACATTCAGTACAGCCTCATAAGACCAGAACTGCGACAGTTTTAGACAGCATTTCTACTTATAAAGCGCAAAAACCTCTATTTTCTTGTTCTCTTCTGTGCAGGGTGCAGCTCAGAATTTCTAAACAAACCAATACATAAATGCAGATTTTGGGATTTTAAAAGTCTGGATCCGTGCTGAAAATATGCAAAATGCAGACAAATCTGCACTGGGCCCAGTGCATATGTTTTGATGTTTGTCGTAAATGTTCGCGAGATGCAGTCGCAGAGGGAAAGAACACTTAAGGTGTGATTTGTATTGTAGAAAATTAAGCACTCTTTTCTGCCCTAAAATGTTCACAATATTGTTTACCAGGTTAACCCTTAAACAATATCCACCCCTGGAGAAACATTATGACTTCTAACCAGAAAACCCCAAAATAATTTTGTTCTTGTTTCAAAATTGGCACACAGCCAAGCCATGTTCGACGAAAAGGGAATTTCGGCACATGACACATCCGATTTTCGTCTTCTGTTGGCCAAGTAAATCTTTCTTTCATTTTTGGCGTGATGTCTCGATATGGAGTGTTTTTTTTTATGGAAAATGCGTTTTTTAAAGTCGATTTGATGACAATTTAAGTATAACATTAGGAACTTTATACCCACTATATTCAGCATACTAAAAAATTCTTCCATTATAGGTAATTTTTTTTTCTTTTATAGTTTAATATAAAAGAGGGAAATTGTTTGTTTGGTGTACAGTATGACAATAAATGAAACTCTTTAGTAAAACAAAAATATATTGTAGTAGTCGTACCCTAGAGTCCAGGAGACCCAGAAGTTGTTACACATGCGACTGCTTCGAACGCGCAGTTTAAAGCTTACTAATGTTTTATGCATAATATTAGCTGTCATCGTGCGTTTTGTAATTTAAAAAAATTCACCAAAGTTTACATTGTGCATCGCACATTCGCACTTGACCTCCAGCGTAGGGTTTGAGAGCAATAAGATATGGCTTGGCTTTACCTATCGGATTTTACTTCTCTGCTGATTTTTTGATGATACTTTCAAAGACAAACTTCACAATCTTCTTTATGCACAAATCTGACAAAATCTTTCACAAATATTAGCCATTATTTATGGGGTCGCTACACGGCTGAGAGCTCGGATAGGACTGCGAAAATAAGTTTGTAAGTATAATGCCGTTGATAACGTAAGTTCATAAGATTTTGATTTTTTTTAACATAGATTGAACCTTCTTAAACTAAGAACTTGGCGTAAATTTAGATCTCATTACATTTCGTGGCTGACTAGTTAATAGTTACGCACTTATTTTTGTTTTCTACATAAAAGAACTTGGCTGTTTACATTTATGTTTTTAGTGTGATTTCACTAGTACTTTTTGCGAAGTTTTTGTTTTATTAGATTTGACAAACAACGTTGAAACGTCTTCGCTTTGTAATAATATGTCAACAGACACTGACTATCATCACTTTGGCTTTATTTCTGGTAAACTATTCATTAAAATTATATTCAGCGTGTAGATTAACTTCTATTCATATTTTAACTTAACTTCTATGCAGATTCCACGCCTCTTAAATGAACAATTTTTAATTTTTGATATTATTAATCCTTTCGTACACTACAAGTTCTATCGCTCTACCAAATTTCAGCATTCTACGGCAATGGGAAGTGGCCCAAATAAATAATCACCCATTTTCAAAAGTGGGCGGATACCACGCCTCCTGAATGGAGAATATAACATTTTTTTTCTTACTGGGGCCAGATCGCGTAAAATAAAAACGATCGAACGACATCGTTTTCACTAAAGCTGTCTCTATCATATATGTGACAATAGACAGAGACTGCTAGTATCGAAACGACGTCGTTCGATCGTTTTCATTTTACGTGATCTGCGCCCTGTACAGGTACACTGCAATTCCTATTGCTCTACCATATTTTAACATTCTACGGCAATGGGAAGTGACCCAAATAAATAATAACCAATTTTCAAAAGTAGGCGTATATCAGGCCCCCTGAATGGACTTTTTTGGGTTTTGGACATTTCCCAGTGTATGCACCAAAGGATAATGCTTGATAATTTTGATGATCATCATCTAAGCGAGTGAGTGAGTCAGTCAGTTACAGTTTTTGCGATTTTTGAAGTATGTTGAGAACCACTAATGCTATAGAGTTAGGTGAGGTGGACATTTTTAATGACCTTGGTAAATTGTTCAAGTTTAAAGTTTTTGGCTTAATAGATTCTGAAGTTAGAGGGGGATCGAAAACAGTCGGAGTTTATTCATGTAAAAAGGATTAGTGCCTTTACATTACATTTTTAAATGCAATATTAAGTTTTCTCTTGGTTCCAGCTGAACAATTGCAGAGGATTTCACAACCAAAGTTTATAATAGGAACAAGAGTGATTTAGCAGCATCAATTTATTTACTTATTGGTGTCAGTCAAGTGTTGCATAAAATTTCTTAAACATTCATATACCTTTGCAGTCATAGTGCTAAAGGTAATCCCATCATAATCTGGAATTTAACCAAATTCCCAGATTATTCGATTCATTTGAAAATTCAATTACAACTGTATCCATAACCTTTTAAAATATAACTAAGCATTTTGATTTCTTATAAGGAATTTCTTTCAGAGCAAAGGATACAAATATCACGGTCTTCAATGGCACTTGCATTCTCAATGAACTCCAACTTACCTACAGCTTAGATACATTTTCGCATTGTTTTATTTCGAGTTTCCTTACTTCACTTTATTCTTTGGTTTTTTGCTTTTTCAATTTTGTTGGCATTTCATTTTAAGGAATTTCGCTGGATAAATTGGCAGTTTTCCATTGTTTCCCTCTACGTAGAACTCAGTAAACCAATACATTATTGGCATTGCCTCTGCAGGCATTTCTTCTTTTATAAGTGTTTACTAAAGGCCAAAGAAGTGCGATTTGGAGACAAAAAAGAAAGTGCGCTTTTCTGCCAAAATGTCAATCACAATTCAGGGTTAAATCTGTACTTACTTGGTGAGACTTTTAAATATTTATATTAAGTTTTAAAACATACGCCATAGGGTATGCCTTTAAAGTTTAAACTTTCGTCAACATCACAATGTGTTGTATAGAATTTGATAAAAAAAAGAGTTAACCAGTTTAAATGTACCATCCATCATCCAAATACCCACTTTAAATTATGTATACCGTTGTAATTAATCCGTATCAATCTTTATATCGTCTACAATAAAAATATCCTTATCTATATAACGAACTTTATCTGGTATTGTGAAGTCAATAGTCGTTTGCTCAGTCATCAAGTCCGTTACCTTTTTCGTCTCACGCCTAATAAGTTTTTGTACGGCTGTCTTTGAAAGAAGCTTGCTTGAAATTTACCCCTAATAGATTTAAATATACAGCAAACTTTTTCTGTACCTACTTTGGGTATCATCCATTATTTTCCAGTATAAACTGATTTTAACAACCGCGCGTTCGCTTTAAACTTCTTCAGCTGCAGGCAATCGCAAGAACACTGCTTGTAAAACAAGAGAAAGTGACACAATAATGCATGTCTAAATTAACAAACATGCACGAAGCGAAAAATGGCTTACAAGTTTAGCAAAAGCAAAACACCAAAAGCCAATTGAAAGAAGAGCAACACAAAGAAATGCGGAACAAGAAATCTGAGTTTATCATACAGCTATTCGCAAGGCGAAATAGCAATAATAACAACTTGTAACAAGACCTTTGCGGAAAAGAGAAAATATGTTAAGATAGTCGCGAGATAGTAATTTGCAAAATAAAAGCAGTGAATTGACAGTCTTCCGTTACATGTAGGTATTCTCCGGGGTTTAAATCTGAGATCATTTGATCAACACAACACACTAACCATTGCTCTAAAAATTCACCAGTTACCATTTCTTTATTAGAGATTAATGCTTTAAACACTGTTTTGATTCTGCGTAATGTTGTCGAACATTAATATTGAATTCCATTTTATTTCCAGGGTTATCGAATATAAATTCCAGCAGAGTTTTCTGACCACAAACGAAACAGTTCAAATTCAAACCAACAAAGGACCCATTAAGGGTGTTAAACGCAACTCAGTTTACGGAGAACCTTATTATAGCTTTGAGAAGATACCCTTTGCCAAACCGCCCTTGGGAGAACTTCGTTTTAAGGCACCAATACCACCTGATCCATGGACAGATATAAAAGACTGCACCCAACCCTGCGAAAAACCACTCCAGGGTAATGTAATATTCAAAAAGTATAAAGGGTCTGAAGATTGTTTGTATCTAAATGTGTTCTCCAGAAACGTAAGTAGCCACTGTTGCGACATTGAACCTCAAAATTGATAAATTTCATTCTAGTTGAACCCAGAAAAGCCAGTGCCTGTAATGGTTTGGATATACGGTGGTGGTTTTCAGATAGGAGAAGCTACACGGGACTTGTATGGACCAGATTATTTCATGTCTAAGGATGTAGTGATTGTATCACTCACTTATCGGCTTGGTGCATTCGGTATGTTTCGAGTATTATTAATACATTCGCTTAATAACATAATCAATTATTATTTTTGTCAGGTTTCCTTAGTCTTAAAGATCCGAAGTTGAACATTCCGGGAAACGCTGGGCTTAAGGACCAAATTCTAGGACTTCGCTGGGTTAAGGAGAATATATCGCAGTTTGGTGGTGACCCCAACAATATTACATTGTTTGGAGAAAGTGCTGGCGGTTCCTCTACTCATCTTTTAATGATATCCCATCAAACTGAGGGTCTATTCCAGAAAGCCATTGTGCAGTCTGGTAGTGCTTTATGCCATTGGACAATGCCACCAATGAACAATTGGCCTTACCGTTTAGCTGTTTTACTAGGCTACACAGGCGCCGATGAGGATCAGAGAGTTTATGAGTTTCTAGCAAAGGCGAGCGGTCCAGATATTGTTAAAGTGTCCCCAAAGATAACCTCCAAGGATGAGAAACGAAACCGAATTCTATTTGCGTTTGCTCCTGTAGTTGAACCATATATAACTGACGAGTGTGTCCTTCCAAAAGAACCATTGGAGATGATGAGAACAACATGGAGTAACAATATCCCTCTTATGATTGGTGGGAACTCTGATGAGGGATTACTCTTCGTTCCAGGTATAAATGAATTCAAGTGAAAGATGGAGTTTGACTAAATTGGTCTTTAAGGAATATTATTAGTCCTGACATTGCGAGAGCAATACACATTGTCCAAGGGACACTAGTTCCACTTGTATACTTACTCCATTACAGCAAGCAAAATGCATTGCGGTTTCTATGATTTTTGTAAAGTTAAGTTACTTAAACAAATACATAACGGGCAAGTTTCATCTATTAGCCGTTATTATGAGTTGCTTTCTGAAAATCCATTCGTCTTACTTTACCCACAACCCACCGCGGTCTATGCTTGAACCTTTTTAATTAAAACATTTATTCGGAAATGATTTCATAAGTAATTCTATCATTTTCAGAAATAAAAAGAAGACCTATTACTCTTGATGAAGTCAAGGATTGTGAGTACCTGGTTCCTCTCGATCTAAACCTTAATAGAGAAAGTGATAAATGTAAAGAATACGGCCTTCGAATAAAGCAAGCACATTTTGGTGATAAAGAATGTGAACAAAACACATCCATGCAGTACCTTGAAGTAAGCTTATGATCTCCCAAATATTAACAGTTTAAAAATTATAACTTTTTTCAGCTCCTTTCCTACAAAATGTTCTGGCATGGCATACAACGAACGGCTTTGTCCCGCTTGGAATACAGTAACGCCCCAACATATCTATATCGCTTTGCATTCGATTCCCCATTCTTTAATTTACTCCGTGACTTAATTTGCGGCCCTGGATACCGAGGAGCATGCCACGCAGACGAGCTGTGTTACCTGTTTCATAATACATTCTCACGAAAGTTACCAAAGGAATCCCTAGAGTATAAGACACTAGAGCGGATGATTGACATCTGGACGAGCTTTGCTGCAAGTAGCAACCCCAACTGTGATGCTATTAGTGATGTTACCATTAAGCCTTTGATGAAGAGTGACGCTGTCTTAAAATGTTTCAACATTTCAAACGATGTTCAGGTTATCGATTTACCAGAGGCACACAAATTAACTGTATGGGATAGTATGTATGATAAAGAACGATTATATGGGAAACAGAAACTATAGGTGATGAGATGAGTATTAATAGATAGTATCTGGGTCAGGCTACCTCAATGTTTATTTATTGTATTAGTTGTTGTTGGATATTTTTAGAGAAATTAGAGAATAAAGCCACTTGTCTGGAATGTTTTGTTTAATGAAGAATTTTGATTCATATTTTTTTCATTTGAATCCACTGCGATGGATGTTATGGATTACGTTATTCTTTATTATCAAATCAAAAAAGGGAACGTGTCAATAATTATTGGGATTAAACATAAAATATGTGTGCTTTTCATAAAGCGTCTTAGTGGTTTTCAACATACCAAAAATCGCAAAAACCGTAACTGACTGACACTCACTCACTCATTCACTCACTCACTTAGATGATCATCAAAATTATGAAGCACTTCCGGCCATCCTATAATCGTGAAATTTGGTGAATGCTAGATTAGAAATAATATTAAAAATTAAAAATTGTCCACATAAGAGGCTTAAAATATGAATAGGTAGAAGTTAATCTACCTGTTGAATATAATTTTAATGAATAGTGGTTTATAAGAAAGTAAGCCAAAGTGACGGTAGTTAGTGTCTGTTGACATTTTAAAAAGCGAAGACGTTTCAACGTTGTGTGTGAAGTTCTTAGTTTAAGAAGGTTAAATGTTAAAAAATGTTGTAGGTTTACTTGGCAATTTTTTTATTTATAACTTCATTATATTGTACAACATATTAGAATTTGAAAACTTGACGAAGTACTAGTCTTGCCAATACCTGTTTCTAAAGAAGCAAAATTTCGCGACGCAGCAAACGTTAGACCGAACTGGCTATAGAGGTATGTTAGCAGGAGCCCCTTGGCTATGCATGGGCGGAGAAGGAGTAGTTCTCAAATTGGACCATGTTTGTACAAATATCTTTAATAAGTAGCACTGCCAAACGACTAAAATCAGTTTCTCTATTTTCGGACACAACTGTAGCGGTCAAAATTGCAACCTGGATGTTGCTATTATTTTTCTGTACTGTCTACAAAAAGTTTCGGTTCCCATTCAAGAGATAGAACAAAGTTTTCTTGAATCGGGCCGCCTAACCCTACTTCAATACGTCCCCTCAGTTGTGACGAACTCGATGTAGCAACAGCACATAAGGGGACCCACTGGAGTAGGCTTTCCGTGAGATATTCGCCTGCAATCGAGTTCGTCACGAATAAGAGAACGTATTGAAGTAGGGTTTCAATATACGCAAAAGTACCACTCCATGATGAATGGAGCCACAAAATGTACTCCTACTCCTGGCTAAATAAATTTCATCGTTCCTAAAGAGGAAAAAAGAATAATATGCAACATAAAGTTACCGAGCAAAAGTTTAACAAATTCCTTGACATTAACTATACTAACTTTTAAAAATATAAATGTTGATACCTACAGGCGAAACGAAAGTGAAAAGTCTTAAGCTTTGCAAAAGTTCTCCAGGTAGGTATACGACCATCATCGCCTCTATTCAACTAACTATCTATAACAATTGTCATTGATAGAGGAAGTTCTAAAAATGCCTAAATAGAAACACCTTGCAATGAGCCGCTGCCCAATGTCGTCCCAATAAAAGAGACGTTGCATTTGTGTGAAAACATGATGCAATGAGTAATTAAAGAAGAATTTTATGAATGGTACAAATGACTTCCAGTATACCCATACTTCTCTTAAAAAACCGTAATCCAGATGCAGCAGCAGCATTTAAAATAGAAACGATAAAGAGAAATAAAACTTTTTCAAAAGTTTGCATTTATTTTTAATACCATATTTTCCTTAATTGCTATTTTTCTTTTTTTATGCTTTCCATATATGCTATAGCCAGTTCCAAAATATTTTATTTGTCAATGGCTACACATGGTTCCTCCTACATGCAAAACCTAGGATCCTGCAATTAGATGTACTTTTGGATTTTTAATATTGACAACCAAATTCAAATGCAAATAATATGTATGTCAAAACCAAAAAAATAACTTAGGGAGTTTTCATCAAACGACGACGACTATGGATACATAGTAGGTGTGCTTGAAAAGTGCATACTTTGTGTAGGTACCTACAGATAAATACAAAAATTTGTTGACACAATTCTCTGTCTTAAAAATTAACATAGAGATAGAGGTATGCTTTGCCTTCTCCTTTTAGAATAAATAAAACATATTTCAAGACCTGTAGGTACTGCAGTTGATACTACCCATTGAATTCAATTAATTTTCAAGAAACTACTGTTTCCCGCAGAACGTTTACTTTAAAATTATCACAAAATGGAAATTTAATGTCATTCTTGCTCAAAACACTAAAGATACCTACTTAAGAAGAAGATGTTAATTTGTATTTTCAAGTTTCGTTTAGAGAACTGAATTTACAGTACATGATAATTCTGTGCAAAAGCTCACATTTTTAATTAGAAAGGTAGAAAGGCAGTAGCATTGAAGATGGTTATAAGGGAGCTTTAAATATAGAAGCTACAAATACAAATCCGTGTAGTCTATTCTCTAACTCTGATATGTATACAATATTATATATATACCTTTGGTATTAGGAATACGGTTGCAAAATCGTATACGATCGTATGTATCTTTGATGCAAGTAATAACCATATTTGACATTTTGACTCTGTTTTAAGTTGACAAAAAAAGATTGTGTGAACATGGAAATAATTTGGAATTTTTGTTACTTAATTATTTAAAGAAAATTACTCAAAAGCAACAAAACTGGTGTGGGATTCTGTAAGATGTCGTTTGCAGGAATGTTTTGCTTCATTCAGCTTAAAACTAAAGGAATTTTCGTTTACGCGGAAGTAAAAAACACGAAAGCTAGTTCATTGAAATTTTCGGTTTCGATAATATATAATATAAATAAATATAAATAGGGCTCTGATCATGGCTAATTTTTTGTGGAAAGACTGCACAATTAAAATAAGCCTAATTGTAACCAACGAAATCGACTTTGCAAAATAAATTATTTACAAATTACGTGACACACTTTATCAAAAGAATATAGATTCGGAGAAGTAAAAGCCGCAAAAATATTCTTTTAGGTAGTGCTTTCAAAAACAAAAGTTTCTCGAACTTTGAAAATTACCCTAAAAGTACATAAACTATAGGTACTACTCTCTTTATAGTCGGAGAGCTGGTGAATTTTTTTAAAGATTATTTCGTCAACAAAATTTTACTTTTTTTTTCGCTTATCGTGGACGCATGTCATAAAAGTTTAACTCTGCCGAACCTGCAGCCAGCAGTTTGGGGTCGGGAGCTCTAAAGTTGTAAAAAATCATTCAATAAAAAATTATAGTGTCAGATCTGAATTTTTGCATGATGAATCTACAGACCGAAATATGCAATGTGGTTTAATTGCCATAGCGATATGACATGGAAAATAATTTCAAATTTAAAGTTATTTTATCAATTTTGAAATTTGTGTATATCATGGTCATGGTCATGATCATGACAGAACATCTCGGCAGAGCCTGTCGAACTGTATTTTGCGTAGAGTTCTTTACAGGGGAAAGTGCAGAGAAATTATTCATACATCTCCAAAAGTTCGTATTTAAACGATTGTAATAAATGTACATGATTTTAAAAGCTTATTCAATGATTTTTAAAACTATGTATAAAGTTTTATCGTAGCGCTTACACTTCTGTAAATATTCTGCTTTCAATAAGAATATTTTTACCCGACCTAACAACATTTGAAACGTTCATGGTTACTAACTTAACACCTAAAGTAGCTTACCAGTAGGTATAGATTTTTCCTTACTAACCAAATATCAGCATAGTTTGTATAAGCAATATAATAGCTTCTCAAAAGATAAGGTCGATTTATTATAGATAAGTATCTAATTTTTAATTGAAATAATTCTTCTGCACTGTTTTACATTTTTTCTTTATTATAAACTGTTTCTTCAAGTTCTTCCATACAAAGATCTTCTTCATCATTATACTCTTTGTCGCTAGAATAGTTCAAGTCTAGAATGTAAAGTTTTAAGTTATGATTTGTAATATTCATATTAGTAAAAGTGTAATTGAAGCATATAGGTAGGTGTAGGTACTTAATTCGCATTCTCGCTCATTTGATGGTTGAATAATGAATTCATTTGAAAATATTGGCAGTTGATCGCCTTCGAATTAATCGAAATTATATCGCCCATTTTTTTCTAACCATCCGTTCTGCTTTGGTGTCAAAGTTGTACGATTTTTTGAAAAAGCATTTGTCCAGATACTAGTAACGTAATGGCGCGTAAGAGCTGTAACCGTAGTTCAGCTTGAGAAGTCAGCAAACTTAAATCATTGAAATATTTGAATCTGACATCAAATGATTTATTCAGATTTATTCACCTTATATGTATGTGTTCTTGAACAATTCAAATCTTGCGTCGTCAACAATTACTCTTGTGAAGACTACAAGGAAGTAGATACTAAAATAATGACCACACAAGCAAAATGAGTTATGGATCGACTATTTTAGTAAGATGTTCTGATACAGGTGACCTTGTAGTATAATTTTTTTGAATGATCCATCCCCCAAACTGCTCGCAGTAGGTTCGGCATCGGCAGAGTTACACTTTAATGACATATGCGTCCACGACAACCAAAAAAAAGTTAAAAAGTAAAATTTCGTTGACGAAATAATATCGAAAAAAGTTCACTAGCTCTTGGACTATTATTAAACGTTTGCGAAGAGTAAGAAAAAAAAACTGAAGGAGTAACATGAAGCAACATTTTTTCGATTTTCGTTTCGGTTTGGAGAATACCACTCCTGATGTTACAAAAAGTTCTTAGTGGCTTTTTAATTTAAGTTCTATGTGGATCCATTCTAAAAGTGAAGAAGTGATCAGTTCTCCTTTTCCGGATGAAAATTGCACTGCGCTCATTCCTCAATTAATAATTTTTTTACAATAAAACCAATTTGGTATACGAGTAACTAGATACTGAATGATTGTTCTAATTTTTTATTTTTTTTTTTTTGGTTTTAAATATCTATTTAATTAAACGAAATACATATATGTATAGAGAAATGGGAGAAAATTCTTCGTCTGGACAACTGAAACCATCAAAAGTATGTATTCCACAATGACGTTATTTTTAATTTTTAATAATCAAGGCCAAGAGTAACATTTGAAACAGGAACACATCGAATTTCCCAAAATCGCTTGTCAGTGCTCACTGTGGCCTTAAAAGGAAATTTGTTTCAAAATTTTAGTTTACTGGCTTTTATCGAGGACTGGTAGTTAATCATCAATCACTAATCAGGTAAGGACGAGCTAGGCATTTTTTTTTAAATAAAAAATTTAGTTGCTATAATATTTCCTTTCAAAAAACGTTAGAATAGAAAGGAATTTAATTCGTCATAAAAATCTGATCAAAAAGGCATGGATAAGTTTCTAAATTCTGTCGAAGGTCAATTTGACATTAGTTCTGATAAATAGATTTGAGGTGTACCTAGAGTAATGCCAAGGGAGGTACAATAGTCCAATATGTCGGCAGCTTATTGTAAATGTGTCTTAAAATATTGCCGTATCACCAGCGTATATCGAACACTTTAAATTCGTATTTCTTTTGAGTAAGTGGATTATGATGAAATGAAAACTACCTATGTGTAGGTACCTCAATTAAAAACTATACTGTCTCTATGGATGACTGAGGAATCCATATCTACGGATCGGGTGAGTAGTTCAATAAATTCAGCCATACTACCTAATAGGTAACCATTTTTAGTGTACGCTATAAGCACGGCCCATTGTTTTTGTGTAATTTTGTTAATTTATTAAAACTTACATTTGCATAAACTTAGAGTTAAAGATAATCAGCCTTAGGTTTATTGTTTCGATGAAAAAAAGAGCAAGTTAAAATTGGCCTTTAGATAAATTGTACCTACTTACTTTTTCTACGACTTGCACTCAGTTGCAGAGTATAAAAGGATAGTGAACAGAATTATGCCAGAAACTAATACAATTCCTCCCTCGTGTATAGACTATCCCAAATTGTAAGTTTTTTGGATTCGGGCAAATCAATGATTTCCACGTCATTAGAAATATTCAAACATTTGTGAACTTGTGCGTCCTTTAAAACTGGTTTTAAATTAACTTCACAGATTTCGTCACAGTTAGGATCTCCTGTCGCCGCGAAGCTGGTCCAAATTCCAACCATTCGTTGGATTGTTTTGTACTCTGGACTGTCTTCTGGAAGTCTACTACCAAATATACTGTAGAACAGATAACTAACATCATCAGCATGGGAAACACCTCGGAACTTGTTCCCAACTCGTAGTGTTCGCATATGATTGAAAAAGGCTGAATCAAAGTCAAAACGGTACAGATAAGTCGGCTTCTGACTATATTCTAATCTACCCATCACGGTTCGGTGAATGGGATGCCAAATTATCTTATAGCTTAGGTACTGCAATATAAAGATATTCACTATTAAACGATCTATAATAAAAACTATACTTACATCCAAGTACTCCATAATGGTTTCGCTGTTTAGCTTCTTATCAACGAAATGAGTGTTTAAAAGCTTTAGGCTGATATCTTTACATCTCTGGCTGTTTCGGTCAGCGATAATCTCTTGTGGGGCAAGATATAAATATTCATCAGGGTTAATTATCGCATCTCTATTAGCCATTATATCTTAAGGAATATTCAAATCAGAAATCGGATAGTTGGAAAATAAATCAATAGATTTACCTGGGTAAAAATATAGTCCTTCAAATGAGTTTCCTCCGATAAGAAGAGCAATTTCATTACTCCATGAATTCTTTAAACAATTCTTAGGATCTTCAGAAATAACACATTGGTCTGTGATATATGGCTCCACGACTGGACCAAACGCATATTGAATTGAATTGCGAAGCTCATCAACTGTTGGTGTTTTGACAGCAGCTTTAGTGATGCTTGCCCCGCTAGTTTTGGATAAGAATTTGTATATATCAGCGTCATTGTCATCGCCTTTATATCCGAGAATTTTTGACATTCTGTATGCCCAGTTTAAGTTTGGCTGGCAGGCCCATGGACACAATGCACTGCCCGAGCTTATAATAGCTTTGTGGAATAGTCCCTTAGCTCTGGGGCACATCATGAGCAGATGAACAGATGATCCTCCGGCACTCTCACCGAATAAAGTGATATTATCTGCATCGCCACCAAATCTTGCGCAGTTCTCCTTCACCCATTGCAGAGCCAATATCTGATCTTTCAGTCCCGCATTGCCTGGTATGTTTAATTCTTTGTCCATAAAACTCAAGAAACCTATAAATATAACAAACAAAATATATTTACTTCCATTTTCGAATGCACCTTCAATATACCAAAAGCTCCGAGTCTGTAATTCACAGTAATCAGTACAATATCTTTTGACATCAAATAGTCTGGGGCATGAAGATCGCGGCCTGCATCACCAATCTGAAATCCTCCGCCGAAAATCCAAACCATAACTGGAAGTGGTTTAGTTGGATTCAGCTTAAAAAATAGACATACAAATTAGACCCTTTAAGCTAAAGCTTAAGCTTAAGGTGAGCTGGATTACATTTTTTGTGTAAACGTTTAAATATAAGCAATCTTCAGTTCCCTTGTATGCGCTGAATATAAAATTTTGTTGCAGTGGTGTTTCACACATCTTCGTACAGTCCTTGACCTCAGTCCATGGATCGGGCGCGACAGGAGCTCTAAATCGTAGTTCGCCTAAGGGTGGCTTTGCGAAGGGTATCCTTTCAAAACTGTAATAAGATTCGTCGTATAGGGAAATCCATTTGGCTCCTTTTATTGGTCCTTTATCAGTTTCAATAACAATCGTTTCATTTGTTTTTAGCTGTTTTTGACGAGCTCGGTACTGCGTTACCCTGAAAGATCACAGAAAAATTTGTACTTAATTTTGACTTAAGGATTTGTATACAAGTAATCTAAGACTGCCTTAGGGCAATTGGGAAGCGGGAGGATAAAAGTGCGACCAACTCATACAAATTTGTGCTATAATGAGGAAGGAGGGTGGGAGTGGGATGATGAGTGCTAGGCGTGTGTAGTTCACGAACGAACTAGTTCAATGAACTAGTTCATTTAGTTCACGGTTATTATTTTCAATTGGGCGTACCAATAATCATTTTTAACCTTCAAATTACTATATTAAATTATATTTCGATGGTCACAATAGGTAATTTTATATGGAAATTTTCTTGACTTCGTAAAATTTATCTTGGACACTAAAAATGATTATTAGTACCTACTGCGCAATGCTTTTCATACAAACGGAATAAACTAAAGCTAAGCACACATGATTGTCAGATCTGTCAATCCTCTGACAATGACTGACAATAAGCCTACAATAGCCAACTATTTTACAATACAAAATTGTCCGTTCACATTCTGATAACGTTGTCAGGTTGAAAATTGTATGTTCACACGGTTGTCAGATATTTGAATATGAAAAATTGGTCTATCCGTTGTCAGACATTTTCAGACAAATAAAAATGTATGGTGCTTGGTTTTTGCAGTACGGCGATAATGGAACAAAATATTGCACTTGCGACTATTTTCACTCTACGTGTTAGAAGACTGCGAGGATGATGAATTGACATAAAAACGACGTAGTGTTTGGACGAAGGAGTGCAGGTGGCCCGTTGTCAGCAGGAAGGATTCTACTCCAAATTCAAAGCTGAGGAGACGGGACTTTATCAAAATTTTTTGCGAATGGACTCAACACAAGTCGAAGGAATTTTGGCTTTGATGACTCCACAGTCCACACATCAAGATGCCAGTATAGGTACGCGAGCATCAAGGGTACTCATTCCATAAAATTTAAGACGACAGTCGTCCAAGCAAGTAGCACGAGATCGTCTTTTATTTGCTTCACGTAACTCTACCACCATCATTTATTTTGAACAAAGTTTGAGAACTTTCGGAACCTTTCAGGAGCTCACAAACAGTAGTTGAAAAAATTACTAGACGTCATCGTTATTGTCATAAATGACACTTGACAAATAACAATGAGTTATTATGTAATTTAAATCGTAAACAAATCTGAATTCAATTGCTCGCTTTAAAATTCCTGTAAAAAGCTTAAAATTGTATGCAAAATAAACAAATCAATACTTGACGATACCTAATTTAATTAGTTATCGTGCAAACTCTATCGTCTGGACGATAGTGCTCTGTCGATTATTGAGCTACAAGAAGAAAATGTTGGATCGTAGAAACGATGTCGTGGAGACGATAGCAATTTTCAATGTTACGTGATGCAAAGCTATCGTCGAAACGGTATCGTCATGCGATTATTGACTTACGGAATGAGTGCCCAAGAAATCGATACGGTTTCATTGGCAGCTTGACCCCACTATGTTTCTGTATTTGTCGAGGTGGCTTTTTAATGTGAACCGCGTCGGCGACATCTTACCACAGACAGGGCTTCTTTGGGTACTTTATACTCTGCATCCAACAACCCCATGAACTAAATTGAACTAAAATGAGCGAATTAGTTCAGTAGCGTGATATGAACTAAATTGATCGATCACTCAAATGAACTAAATTGCCCAACTCTTGATGACCAATTGCATGAGGGCTGCGTTTGTCAACAACGCCATCGCATCGATTTGGTTTTTTAAAAATGTGTAAATGTGCAGTTGATTTGGGTTTATGCAATAGATGAATTGAAGACCTTAATGTCCAAAACACATGTGCATAAATTCTGAACGCTTCACTGCAAACAGTACTGCAGATGAAACAGATGTGCAGAACTCGATTTGCATCGGTTGCTGTCAATGCGGGGAAAAATATGAGAGTGGAACACAGACGACAAATAATTCCCGTCTCTCTTTTCCTCGTATGCATCAGTAGCTGAATTTAAAAATTCGATGCTGCCAAGTCTATTTTTAATTTAATTCACTGCGCTGCTATGCAGTGTATTTAGAAATAGAGACATGTTGCAGTGCTGCGGAATTTACATTTGTATTACCATATAAGAATATTGCTGCACAGTGAATTTCGGCCTATTAAATTTAAATCAAGCAGGTTCGAGTATTTATTATTTTTAGAGACCCTACTAAAGCATCAAGAGAAATCGTACCTAATTTATTTGTTTTTATTTTTTTTTTTTGTAGTAGTTACATAGCGGCAAAAATATTGAAACACTTATTAAATTGCACAACTTATAAATTGAAGTGTAGGCACTAAAAAACTTTGTGAGTTCTAACCATTTGCAGAATAGATGATACAAAATTAGATATATTAAGTACTTTTTGGATCAGAATATCTACTACTAAATTAATTATTTTACTTCGCGCAGTTCATAAAGTTGTTATTAAATACAAAACCAAAAATACTTACGATTGGATTAGAAACTGCTTAATAGAATTGTTACTCATTTTGACAGCTAAGTATAGGTATATAGAACCGAAATTTATATTTAAATAATTTTATAATTTGTAAGACAACAAAGTCCAGATTCTGTGCCCACTGAAGTTTAGTATTCTGCTTTTTATTTATTTAATGCAATGCACTTCTCAAACCTTGTGGCGAACTAAAGTCACAAAATGAAGAGTTTAATTTTCACAACTTGTACGAGCTTTGATTTTTTTGCACTGTTAAATTGACTGTAAGGGTGTAAGGTAAAGGTTGAATTTTTTGTTGATAAACATTAACCGAATCCGTACGAATTTAAAAACACTATAAAAACACTAATAGACCCGGCTCATAGTGTATTTTATAAAACAACGAAATATTTGCAAATATTTGAGCAGCTATGAGTTTTTAAGAATAGGTAAATTTTATCGATCGATCTAACACATCAGTGGATGTAATGTTTTGTTGACCCTTTTTTTGTTCCTTGCCTTATCACTCAGTTGTCTGACCGAGTAACTAACTGTGATGCGATATTTATATCAAATGGCTGGCTAGCCAATAATTATTTGTTTGAATGATTATAATTATTCAATCAAATTCAAAATTTCAAAGTAACAGAAAAAAGAAGAAGAAAATTGATGCTAAGCTATTGAATGCGTTCTCAAGACTGGGCCCATGAATTTCCCAGTCATATATAAGTCATCAAGTTTGACTATGCTTTGCTTCGGATATAATGATAATGAATATACGAATGAAACATAAGTACTTTCCAGTTACGAAGTTCTTTTAACTGTAAACGGTTTTTCCAGATATTATGCTACAATATTATTTTTTCATTTGATGATATCATACGTTTTAGTATTTACAACAATTTAATTGCTATATTGTAGGCGCATGGCAGTGATACTTCAACGTAAATACGTCTGACGTAAATTGCATAGAAAGTTTAAGCCTGGTATTGTCAAGCGGGCTCCCCCAAAGCCCCGTATCCAATGGATGGTTTTTTCTAATGTCGGGTATTTTATAACTGGTCAGAATCACAAAGAAATATGCGGTTTTTGCATTTTTGTTTGTCTGCACAACTGTGTGGTTTGAATGGAAACAGCAATTGACGCGACTTTGATTGAAATCCCTATACGTTGTACTTGTACTGGTTGGTAGGATTTAGTATACTGCGCTTGGTGATTTTTTTCTCAAATCAAACCGAAACCATCACAATGCTTCTTATTTAAAAAATCTTTCCAAAAAGCACTTCATAAGGCATATAAGTACATAATTACCCTTAATATGAAAGGCGTTATTCTTACAGCTCGGTCTCTATTTAAAGCGGATGAAGATATATCCGAGAGAAAGATCTTTCGTAAGATGTTCGGTCCAATTTGCGTTGAAGGGCTTTTGAGGAGGAGACTCCCAACCTAAGCTGACCAGCGACATCGACCTAATTAAAAACTTACATATCCGTCAATTACATGTAGATCGAATTGAGGCTAGCGTTCTAGCCCAAAGAGTCTTTAACGCCAAGATGGACGCAGTATTAGAAAACCTTTAGGTGGCGCGCACAAGTAGAAGGGGACCTCAACCAACTTGGAATGTGCAACTAGAAACAGTTAGTTAAACACCGAGCTAACTGAGCTAACCGGCGTATGGGCTGAGACCCAGGTAAATCGCGGACTGTAGAGCTACCTAAGTAAGTAGGTCATAAATATGAAATTGTACTTCAACTTTTACGACGTTTGTCTTTATTTGAGGCGTTTTATTTTAAAAGAGCTATTCCATAACATTGAAGACAGATTATGACGTTATCGCTGAATTTAAGTAGTTCACATCCCACATACGACTCAAGCCAGATGATCTACGGCCCTGAGAGATAAATGACGGAATAGGTATCAGTTTTTTGTTATTCATCTTTTTCGAAGGAAGTTGTTAAGCTACGATTACACGGCCATTTTTTGCGAGTCATTTAAGTGGCGCTCTGACGTAAAAATCCTGTCACAAAGCAGTCATTTAAACGTCGCTCTGTATGTGATCGCCATTTTTGGCAGCGTCATTTAAATGACTAGGAAAATGGCGCGCCAAATGACATGAATTAAGTGCCATTTAAATGGCGGAAAAAAATGGCCGTGTGATCGCTCTTCAATGACGCCTAGGACAAATGACTAAACTTTTTGACTTTTGTCCCAACGGATAATTCTAAATGGCTCGCAATGTCCGTCATTTAATTTTGGGACGCAAATGACGATGATAGTCATTTAGTTTGATCGCCATTTTTTCCTGACGTCACAGCGCCATTTAAATGACTCAAAAAAATGGCCGTAGCTTTAGTATATATGTTAAAATTATTGTAGCAATGTTTTGGTGTATTAATGAACACGAGGACATATAAGGCAAACTGATCTCATTCGCAGCCGGGAACGGATAACGACGAAATGAAATGCAATCCGTTTTCTCTATACTAAATAAAATAGGTGTGTTTTTCTGAAACCTCGCCTGGCAGTAATTGCTAAAATAAAACAACAACCTGCTGGCCACTGCTGGTTTCAACTCTTGACTTTCTTCGCAGCAGGAGAGCTACTGGCTGGCAGCTGGCTAGGAATTCACAAACAAGTACCGCAGAAAGCAACAAGTAGCTTAGAAGGCAGTTGGTGTCATTGCGAAATTTCACGGACACTTGCACAATGGAGAACAACGCATAAAATTCATTGACACATGATCTTAGGCATGACTTTCATTACCATGAAATTTTGTATGGCGGGGGATAGGTTTTATCTATTTTATTGATTAAATGCTTATAACAAAGTGCGAAATACATGTTGAAAAAATTGCAGAAGTTTTTTATACCAGTACCTACCTGCCAAATTGTATTTCATTGGAACGACCCCTTGCTTTTGGGTTTGACGATATCGTAAATGGGAACGAAAGTCATGCCCATGATTGTGTGTCCGTGCACAAAGGAAATCATGTGTTGTGTACCAACTTCGCGATATAAAGGTTCGGCTGGCTTCAGCTTGCTGGTAATGGTAAAAATTAACTACTGGTTGGCGAGTTTCAGGAAAATACATCCAATGTCGGTAAAAGTACAAACATTTCATGCATTCATTCATTTTCTATGGCCCGGTTATCCATTAAAGAGTCCCGGGTCCAAACTACCGACTTCCATGCACTTACCTGATTCTCCCCGGATCCCCCGTCTGTGAATACGTGTGTAAAAATGTCAAAATTAATGCCGGCAATGATTTTCCATGCTATACCATGGGCCTACGATTTTTCAAGTATGCGTGCGTTAATGGCGCACCTTTGATTTTGTACAGCACCAATACATGCAAAATCCTGAGCCCGCAGGCAGTTCTGGTTTGTGGTCCCGGGTGTAGGTTGCTCGATTGGACCCTCCATAGCTCTCGATTCTCCGCCATTAACTCTAAATCATCAAGGGCAAGAGATTATGGACTTGATCTAATCATCTCATCCTGGGTATACCTAGAAGACGCTTGCCTGATGGTAAGTATTTCATAGCACGTCCTGGGATCCTGGTAGGAGACATGCGATTAACATGACTAAACATTTACAACATTCACTTGAAAATCTCAATTTAAAAAATAATATTTCAGGTCAAAATAGTTTTTTAAAATGTCTATGGAAATCTATATATTTAATGGATAAAGTAAAAGATGAACTCACAGAAGGTACCTACATAACTTTCTGTCAATCTTTTCTAGGCTATTAAGGCTTATCCGCTTATAGCTAAGCTATGCAGTTTGATCTTGGCGTAAACATTTAAGACACCCCTTTTAAAAGCCCCTTTCTAAAAAAAACTCTTATACTGCTTGTTATTTCTAACCCTTGAAAATAATCTATGTAATTTAGTTTGGATAGATAGTAATTTGAAGATTTTAACAATTCAAGAAAAGTTAAACAACGTTTAACAACGACACTGTAGGTTGCAAGAAGGGGCGGAAGAAACTACTCGGCCACGCCACAAAATATGCTCGAAAACAGTTTTCTTTAAAAGACTCAAAATGCGCCCAAAAATGCACTTCAAAATACCACAAAAACAGTTTTTTTATAAATTCAAGATCTTACAAAAACAATGTACCTCTATAATTAGATCTAGAATCACCATAAGAATTAATAGGATACACAAATTGGTAAGTAAGCTTTATTAATCAAACAAAAATGTTATAATTAGCTCGAGCTTTCGATAATACTCTTTTTTTTATGAGAATAAGAGAATAAAATGGACGCATTCAGTGGCTTAGGTACAATTACACGCACAAAAACATATTAATACCTATTAAAATCTATTATAAAAAAATGTTTGCGAAAAAAATTTAGGTAACAATAACAATCATCTGTTGGATGTATGGCGTATACGCAATATTTTCACAATTTTTGCTTTTACTCTCTTACTCATGGATTTTAAGAGATTTCGCTTTAAATAAAAGCGAAAATGATCGGAAATTTAAAGCAATATATCTACAATTCTACAATACATCTATCTATGGTCGTCGTTTTTGCTTTTAATTTCGTTTTCTGTGGTTTTAGGTCTATACAATTGTTTGCCTTGACGCTAAATAGAAGAGTTATTTGTGAATATTATATTGCAGCTGCTCCAGATGTAAATGTGTAGCTTTGGTCAGAAGATCTTCCGCTGATGTTAGTGATGATGTTGAAGTGGGCGGTAGTGTAGTAAAACTTTACATTTGATTAGATGCTGGCGCTGGAATTTTTGGGAGTTTTGATATGCAACTCATTTTCAAGATAAGGCTTTAAGAGAGTAGTGATCATTCTTTTCGTGGACTGGACATCAGTAAGAAGCAAATTTCCGATAGTCTATCACAGATACTGTGGTATCGTTATGCGGGTCACGAACGATTAACCAACTTGTGTCACTTTCTTCCACTGAGACTTAATTGAGATATCGATAGATGCACTTTAAGTGATTAGTACGAAGAAATCGTGAATCATCAAAACTACTGCCACCATACACTTTACTTTGGTTCAGCAGGATCCCCTAACGCTCGGTCGACCACCCGGGCTTAGCACTACTTTTTTAAATTTGGTATCTGCAGTAGACGGGTGTTCAGTTCATAAGTCAATAATAATGAAGCAATCATTTTCGACAAATTTTTTAATTGGCTAATGCAATAAACAGCAAAAAAACGACCATCAGATCTTTAATAACACTCCATAAAAGAAATTCATCGGCAAGGCGTTAAAAGGCGCGTTAAAGGTGAATCTCTGGGTTCTAAGTGATCAATTTTGGCAAGAACTACAATATTCTCACAAACTTTTATATACCAGCTGCGCCGTATTTGCGCATTATTTCGATAGAAGCTCCACAATTTTTCGAAAACACACCTGTCCATGTTGTTCAAAGCGTAAATCGATCTAGATACCGCGAAAGCATAAGACTGAGTTTCCGTCAATTTACGTCAGAATAAGAATTTTTTGGAAGCTTTATCCAAGGATTCGGTTATTATTATTTGGATAGTAAAACTTAATAGAAGAGGCTAATAGTTAGAGGACTTACAAAAGAGTCTTCAGTCTACATCACATTTTTTGTTAACCGAATAATAAATTCAGAATCCGACGGAATGCAAAACATTCCACCAACGAACAAGCGTAGCTATAACTACAGGAAACTTATTCGCAGCTGAAATTTTCAATTTTGAATGTTCTTTTATGCATAAATATATCAAGGTGGCCATGGTGTAGTGGTTAGAGTCATTGCTTGTGACCCCGAGCGGCGTTGGTTCGAGCCCCGGTGGGGGCCAGCAATACTCTGCCACCGACCATAAGAGAAACGAATAATATCAGAGTTTCTCCACCACTACACCAAAAAAGGGGTTTCTGCTTGTGCTTGGTAGTACAATGGACCGAGATTCGTCTGAGTGCTCCAGGATTTGGAATCCCCTTTCATTACAAAAATAAAATCAAAAAAAAAATAATGCATGAATATACCTTTCCTGTGGAGGATATAACAACCACCCACGACCGACCGACGCACCGACGCCCTCTTTACAACTCATGTCCAAAACCGTATAGGAGTTAGTGCCCTACTCTGAGTTTTTTTTTCGTTTCGTTGCACTTTGAACACTTACATTTCACAAGAATCGCATAAATTCGATAAATACACTCTGTTAATTTGTCAGCATAATAATCATATGATATCCAGTAGTGAAGTGGTTAGAGTCATTGCTTGTGACCCCGAGCGGCATTGGTTCGAGGGGGACAGCAATACTCTGCCACCATAAGGAGAAATAAATAATATCAGAGTTTCTCCACCACTACACACACCAAAAGGGGTTTCTGCTGGCAGTACAATGGACCGGGATTGGTCAGAGTACTCCAAAATTTGGAAAATTCCCGTATTAAAAAAAACCAGTAAGACAATTATCTTCGACTATGCCGAAGCTCAAATACCCGGTACTGTATTATTGTAAAAATAAAAAAAATATTTAAGTATTAAAAAATGATATATTTGTATGGGAGGTATGGGTAGTTTTAATTCGACCAAGCTCATTTTTTTGTCAAAAAATTTTAAATATTATTAAAACAATATGTGCAAAGTTTAAACTTGCTATCTTTAATGTAGCTATTTAAATTTAATTTTTAACATCATATATAAATCCGATATTTTTGTATGGGAGGTAGTAGTAGTTTTCATCCGATCTTGCTCATCTTCGAACTTAGCCTCAGATTGGTGGATAAAAGCTTACGTACCAAATTTCAAGTCGATAGCTCTTAAATTACGGCCGTAATCGTGCGGACGGACAGACGGACAGACGGACAGACAGACGGACATCGCTAGATCGACTAAGAAAGTGATGCTGATCAATAATATATATAGTTTGTCATACCTATAACGCCTCCTTATGTGCGTTACAAATGGAATGTCAAAGTGAATATACCCTCGCCACAGTGTGGTACCGGGTATAAAAATGACTTAAAAGTCGGGCGCTCCATGCCGGCTAAATAAAAAAGTTTTAAATTTAAACGCATTGCACGCTGCAGTGCCTGGATTTAATTAGGACAATAGTGTAGAAGCGGGTTTTAATTCTGGATTTCAAAATTTTGTATGGACAAAATACTGTAGGTAACTAAAATGTATATCCAAAATGTTGTAGATACATATATCCAAAATGCTTGTACCTACATGTATCCCAAATTCTGTAAGTGCAAAATTCTATTTTTCGCTGCTTGTGCCCCAATTCTATAACTTGCATAACAAAAAGCAATCTTTCACAATAATTTTTAAAATTTATTGAGAAAAAATGATGTAGGTATCTATGTACTTACTAAAATCAAAAAATTTAAATTCATTGGGCCTCCGCACACGAGACTAATTCTGCCGGCAGAAAACCGTTTTTATACCATACTTCGAGCGCACACGGGATAATTTCTGCCGGCAGAAAAATTATATATATTATTAACCCCTTATCATTGTGTAGTATTATTTTCACAATTGAAATATTTTTAAAGTTGTGTATGTAGATATCAGTTTTATGCCTTGTTCAATCTCTCAAACTCGGCAGAACATTTTATTCCGTTTTTTCCCCTCACTTCAGTCCCCTCGCCTACTAAATCGGTTTTATGCCGGCAGAATTTGTCTCGTTTGCGGAGGCCCATTTACATCATTTAAAAAAAAAACTATAAGAGTAAACTTAATAGCTACTTTAAATAAGTAGCGTTGTTGCCTCTTTCGCACAATGCGTCGAATTCTCTTGTATTTATGAATTGCTTTTTATGCTCCCCATTCCATACTCTTTGCGCTTGTGTTTTTGTAAAAAAGTTAGTTTTTCAGGACGTTTTTCCTCCCAATCAAGACTTTTAATTGGCGATGCCATGCCTCAGCGCCGTTTTGTTTAATCGGGAGTACTTCGATTCCTCGCTTTGAACTTTCAAAGACAGATCAAAAATTATGTTTATTTTTTAAGTAGATAACATCTGAAGGTTAATTTGGTTGTTATAAATATATGTAGTGCAAAATATATACTTATATAAAAAAAAAAACAATTTCAAATTCAAGTGATTTACATTGTAATACTCTGTGGTACATTTGTGGGCGCAGTAGCGCAGTGGTTAGTGTGCTGGACCAGCGGTCAGGGGCGTAGCGTGGGTTCGAGCCGTGGGGGGGTGACTTTCATTGAAATGCCGACTTATTTCAGGAACTTGCCGACTGTATCGGGCCAGCGGTTATCGAGTTATAACGTCATCGAGTTTCACCCCATAGAAGATGTTTTTTGTATGGGAGGTGCCACGCCCCCTTTGTCCAATTTTGACCAATTTTCACAGGAACAATCCCTGGCCAATGTCTCAAAATTTGAGACCAATCAGTTCAGTGGTTTTCGAGATATAGGTTTTGAATTTTTTTTTATGGTAGGCGCCACGCCCCTTTTTGTCAATTTTGATCAATCTTAACACGAACACTCTTGGGCCAATACCTAATACTACCTTTAAATTGGATCTCAATCGATTTGGTGGTCTTCGAGATATCTAAATGTGGGGCTACAGCGCCACCTGTTGAGAATTTTCCGACTTTTTTTTTCCTAAACCTTCGCGTAGCAATTACGAACAAACCCGCAGAAGTAAGTATCCAATTTGGTCAAGTCGTTTTCAAGTTTTACGAATCCGAACACAAACAACGATCCATTTTCAGTCGGCAAATCCACCGATGCCGACAATCTTTTTTTAAATGGAATCGAAACTCGCTAAATTTTAATGTGTTCAGTCGGCAAATTCACCGATGCTGACCGTCATTTTTAAAATCGAAACTCGGAAAAGGTACATATAGTCAAAAAAATATAAATTCGCATTTCCGAAAGGTGGAACCTTTGAAAATGCCGTCTTGTATACATTTAAGAGTTTGAAAACATATACCTAATGAAAATCCAAACTCAATTCTTATTTTTTAACATTTGTTCCGAGTCAAATTTTAAAATTTTTTTAAATTTTTTTTTAAATTTTTTTATTTTTTATTTTTAAATTTTTAGAATTTTTTTTTTAGCTGCTCAAGTTAAAATGTTACTTCCTTGATTTGCCTACTCTTAAAAACGGTGGGGGGTGTCGCACCCCCCCACACCCCCCCTCGTTACGCCCCTGCCAGCGGTTCTTAAACTTATTAACCTGCGGAACCCTAAAGAAGGCCCAAATATATTTCGGAACCCCAACTCTTATGCCGATTTCGATTACAAAAAAAAAAACACTTTTTCTGGCCCCAGATTACTTTTTGCGTTCGTTTGGTACAAAACAAGCTATCTTTTCAGATTCGATAGCACTTTTGCGAATCTAGATTTTTTTCTCAGAGTTCTAGAGATTTACCAACTTACATAATTATGATTTGTCATTTGGAATTTGTTTGTTTACGGTTTACGAAAAGTATTTATGTAAAATAAATAAACCAAAATATGGATAAATATGGAACAAATAATAGATATGCTATTTGCATCGCTTATAAGAAACACATGTGGAAACACCGTAAAACATTGTTTCTTATATGTATACGCAACTCAAATATAAAAAACATTTTTTTTTTTGGATTTTAGAGGTTTCTTATAAGAATCGAAAACATGTTTTGATGAAAAAGAACTCTGCAGATCTATATATAAGAGACTCGTTTTCCGGAATGTTTACGGCGTTATTATTCATTATTAAGTGAGTTTAACCCAAAAATTAAGCCCAAGTCCATATCTAATATTTAGTCTTTAAACCCGATAATAAACCTATTTTTAAACAGCGTTTGAATTTAAACTGCACTTCGTAGACCAACTTCTTAAGTATTTTAACCCGTGTTAAAAATTGTTCTATTAAAAAACAAATGTATTAATATTTTTGTACCCGAGTCCACTCATTTCACATTGGACACAAAAACAAGTGAAATTCACCAAATGCTGATGTCTCAACAAATCAAATCAATCTCCAATATTATGCAAAAACAACAAAAAACAAATGTCGTTTTATGTGAAATTTGAATTTGAAATTTTATACATTGGTTTAAAACGGGTTAAAATCGGTTGAAACTGTTTTAAATCTGTTTTTAATTCAGCGGGTTTAATGCGTGTTTTTGAGTGAATATTATGGATGTAGGTTTTAATTGTATTGTTTAAAAAAATGCAGATTAATGATCGGGTGTCAAATCAACTTAAACCTGATTTACATCCGGAGTGAATAATTTGGCCGTTGGTGTCTTAGCTCGTAGGGTGGGTTTCATTCGGACTATATTTTCATTCTTTGTCAGATATTATGCAGAAACTTTACAAAAACTGTGCATGAACTATACCCACTCGCATGAATTTTTGTGTAAAGTTCATTCTTTGTAAGATAAGATGTAAGACCTACCTCATAAAAGCTATTCGCGAACTATGTATACTCAAACGCGTTCATACATATGGATTGTTGCTCGTAAATTTCTTTGGAACGTGAATGTTGCTGTACCATTTTTGTTAGCTTTTAAAGGTTCCCTTCTAAGAGGGACAAAACGGAAGTTAAATAAAATGAAAATATAATGGTCAACAATTTTTTGCGCAAAAATGTTTCTAATTGCATACTTACAAAAATAATTTTTGCGTTTTACTACCGATTTTTAATCAAGAAAGTCACGGAACCCTGAAAATAGTTCCACGAAACCCCAGGGTAACTCTCGCGAACGTCTGACAAATATCCAAGAGTATGACAGTCCTGAAAAAGCTTCTCTCATCTATCATGAGGATAGATAAGATAGGATACACCGTTGCACATGGCTTTAAATGTCTGAAAATTGTAACAAGAAGGAAAAACAGAGTTTGGTAAAGAATCCCCGCAGAATTCTACAAATACAGCACAGACGAACTTTTAATTTCCCTATAACATCGGTCTTTAATAATATATTTGACTCTGGTGATGTCCTGGAGAGCTTGAAACAAGCGATTATATTCCCAATCTTCAAGAAAGGCGACTCGTTACGTCAGACCCATATAATTACCGTGGTATCTCACTCTTAAATGCTTCTACAAAAATATTCAGCGTTTTATAAAGTCGTTTAATGCGCTGGGTTCAGGAAAACGCACATCTGGGGAGTCCAAGCAGGTTTTCGTCAGGGCTACTCCACGGGAGACCATATATCATATAGCATATCTTTCTTCTACGCAGCATAGCAGGGTTTTTCATTGAACGGAAACAGAAGCTTTACTACCTCCCAGGAGGGATTTCATATGCGGGTACCCACATTAAGGCTCTCCTGTATGCTGACGATGTTTTCCTACTAGCAAGTTCACCAGAAACCCTGCAACTCATGATAAACCAAACCGAGTTTATAATTACAGTGTGCTGTGGAGTTTACAAATTAATTTGAACAAATCAAAAGTGATGATTTTCAGAAGAGGTGGAGGAAGACAGGCAAGGGGGGAAAGGTGGACTCTTAACGCCGTTGCTATTGAAACAGTCAAGCAATATAAATACCTTGGAGTCACAATTTCCAGTTACATGAATATGGAACCACATTTGGCTGAAAAACTTCTGTAATCTAAAAGTGTAATTAGAGAAACTGTTTCCAAAACCGCAGGATAACTCAAAGTGTGAAATATCAAGTTTTCGAAGCAGTCTCAAAATCGACAAATGTTTTCGACAAAAATGTATCGAGGAAGTGAGGGCGTCGACGCATATGGAAATCTATAAGGCACTTTAGTTTAACCTTGGGTCGCTGGATACATCTCTACAATCTTCCGCGCAAGGGGGGAGTTATTGCCATTAAACTTCGTGCCACCATTAAACTTCGTGCCACCTACCGGTTTTATGCTCATTGTGTTACATGTTTGAGAGGGAAAATATCATGCACTTTATAGGGATTTGTCCTATTTTCCGCGATATCAGAAGGTTCTGCTTTGGGATATTCATCTTTTCAACCGAAGAAATACAGGAAAACCTAAACGGGTCCAATTCAGGGCCGTAGCCAGGATTTTGGTTCGGGGGGGGCTTGATCCAAATCTTATGAAGCAAAAAACTAAGAATATTCCAATTCATTGATTCGTATTAGTTTTTAAATCGTATGTACTTAAACGAACACATGTACTTAAATAATAATTTTACACACATTTTTTGAAGCAGAAGACAAAACATCGTAGGCAAACATTTCTTCAGTTTGGTTAAAGGTCCGAAGATAAATATGTAATGCTTCCGAAGGTAAATATGTAATGCGAATTAGAAATGAAATATTGAGCTATTAGAGTCCTAATAGGAATCGTTTTAGAGGCTTTATAGATAAAATGCTTTCGATAAGTGTTCGCCTTTCGGACCTTACCGAAGTTTTATAGGATTCTTTTGGTAACTAAATGTAATCCTCTATTGAAGCTTATCGAAGCTGAAATGTTAGTTGGGATCTTGATTTTTTTTTAACATGAGATCAATCACCTTATTTAGATCCACAATAATATCCGAATGAACAGATATCATAGCAAGTTACCTTAACCTTGCATTCTCTATAACGCTTTGGGACATTGTTTTAATCCTTTTCATAGCTGAAAGGGTTTTTTCAACACTAGCTAGCTGTGGTCACTGGAAGCGTTGCTAAAACTGTAAGCAAGAAATTTATACCTCTAAAGTAAGTCTTGTCACATATATCAAGCAATTTCAAAACTTCGGTAGAAGTATCACTCGACGATTTTTTTTTCGCACCAAAGAATGTATATTCAGCTTTCACAGCTGACAACGAAATTGCATTATCAAAGTAACGGGTTAGCCTGTTAGCTTTTCCATTTCGTTCACTCGCTCAACTGCAGCAAAACCAGCAAATAGGCTTCAGTAGAAAGGTTTCTGGATTGGAACGCGCAATGAAGTTCTTGGAGCTCTTAATTTAACTTCAAATAAGTCCTCTGCAAGTTGGGATGCGGATTGAAAAGTCTCTCTGAAAAAATCTTCGGTATTTTCTCTGATGTTCTTAAGAGAATTCAGAACTTCTTTTGTGCGGTCGATTGCAGAAACGAAATCTAAGGAAAATTGATAAGGGCAGCGTTAAACTGAACAGATTTTCGCATGTAATGAGGCTTACTAGGAAATTACCTTTTTGGACCGCTGGCGCTGCCAAAAGTGTTGATGCTTTCGAAGACATCGTTCTGCTCGTTATTTCTTCAAGACTTATTGAGATGTATTTTCAATGAATCTTGTTTCACAAAGGCGTAAAAGTCGAGTTTTTTAGCTCTCTGGTGCGTGCTTTGTAATGACATTTTTGAAAGTTATAATATAATTAATTTGAGCAGTTGCGGAAGAAATTTCACTAACAGGCGTATTTTTTTTAGAATCTAAAGCTAGGTCACTTTTACTCTTCCATGCAAAACTTTTCTACTCTCTTTTGGTTTTGTTATACTCACTTCCCCAAAAATACGCCAAATTACACAAAGGCAAGTGCGAATTGGCAGAACCAGGTCAAAGATATGGCTTGCACAGTGTACAATGTACATACCTAGCGTTTGAATACTGTATACCTACCGGGATTGTCTTATTTTTATAGATTTAAATTTAGGGCTTAAAGCGGTATTTTGACAATCATTTCAGTTTCAGTTTTAGTTGAGCTATCAGTTAACCTTCAGTTAAACAGACATCAGTCTAGTATTCAGTTGAGCTTTCAATTTACTCGTGATTAGCCGAAGGTTAGAAGATTTATCTACTAAAACTTCTGAAAACTTATGGGAATTCCATCAGTTTTAGTTTTAGTTAAACGCTTTCATTTTTGCATTTAGTCATCAGTTTAACGGCCGATTTCTTCTGATACTCGGTACTAACGAGAACTTAGTACTTGTGTATTTCTTCACATTGCTAGTACCGGAGCTAAATTTATCAACCGTACTACGACTAATACGTCTAGTACCCATTTTTGACTGAAATGTCATAACGGTGACATTTTTATGATCATTGGGCGTCAATCATTTTACAGGATGACTGATTTTTATTCATAAGAGCAAGTATTTTTTTTAATATTTTTGTTGCTTTCCTGCTGTAAAATAGTGTGTGTTTAGGGGTATCCAGCATTGGATAGCATATGATAGCGTATATGATTGGTTTTTTTGTTTTTTTTTTCTATTATTGCACATTATGGAACTGAACTAACCAATTCGGTGTTTGCAATTTAACATGCGAGTGCGGTAGGTTGCACTGATTGTTCGTGGAGACTATGCAAAGCGATAAAATGCAGCAGCGGCCACCTCCTGTTCTTCCAATGTTGCTGACATTTGAATAAATTTGTCCAAATGTCTAGGCCATACATCATATTTTTGGCAGTGTGCGACATACACTAGCGGCTGCTACGCAAATGACGTCGGCAACCACTATACATCGAATCGATCCACTTGTCATGAATCGTAGAGTGATCTGATCAGCAATTGCTGCTCAGGCAATATCTAACGATTACTGGTAAAATCGTGAATAAAAACGATTACCGACTAAAACTGAAAGTATATAAAATATGTTAACCGTACTGCAATTCGTCCACGTTCGAACGTAAAAAACGTTACTCTGGACAACTGAAATCGCCAAAAAAATCCACATCGTTCTTAGTATTTACTGTTTTCCATTGTAGCATAGTATGGTAGATGCGCCGCTCAGATCAACGAGTTGCCACCCCTTCTTCACCATTCTCATTCTCAATGTCGAAATCCATTTTCTAATCAACTTCATTAGACTTAAACCTACGATGTATTTACTTTTTGACAAAAATAGGCAAGAGCGAAAGCAATGAAATCGATCTAATTCAGGTACTAACGACGTTAGACTGCCGATTTTGAGGGTCAAGCTCATACCGAGTACTAATTAATACTTGGTACCAAATTCATCTTAGTACTTCGTGAAGAAATGACCTGATACCTAGGTATTTGAGTATCAACTTTTGGTCTAATACCGGTACTAGCGCTAGTACTTTGTGAAGAAATCGGCTGTAACAAGCTTAACTGATAACTCAACTAAAACTGAAACTGAAACGATAGTCTTAAATTCGGCTTTAGAAAATTTTAGTTTTTTGTCTAGACTTTCGGGGGGGGCTTCAGCCCCTCAAGCCCCCCCCCCTGGCTACGTGCCTGGTCCAATTGGAAAGCACTTACATTATATTGTGATACAATACAACTTTAGCTTACCGGAAAAGAATTTTGGAGGAAGATTTTTAAATGAAATGTAAAAATTGTGTTGATAGTCTTTGGCAGACGGCTTTTTGCCATGTCATTTAAGATAGATTTAATATTTCTCTTTTTTTTGTAACTGAAATGAAATGAATAAAATCTAATTTAAACTTATAAAACTTAAACTTAGTTTGGTAAAGCATTCCACATTCGTGCTGTACGGCTTATGAATGAATCTTATGATATTTCAAAGTACGACCGAAGATAGGCTGAGTGGTAAATTGATGAGCATTCCTATAGGCGAGTATTGCGGTTGAATTGCTGAAGGGGTGGAATGCAGCTGGAAATTTCGTTTGACCACTGTTTGTTAAAAAAGCGTTAAAACGGCAAAGGACAAGTAACATTTCTGCTATGTTCAAGTGAATTATTAGAATTTACGACATTCATGTCTCCGATAAGCTTTAACGCATGATTTTGGATCATATCCAGTAGGCGCAATATGGTTTTGGGCGCACCAGACCAGATATGAGAATTGTACTCAAGTTTTGGCGAATGAACGCCTTATATATTGTAGCCAGATCAGAAGGGGTGAAATATTTCTTGCATCGTTTGCGAAAATCTAGACATTTTGCAGCATTCTTGGTGACTTCGTGTAAATGGTCATTCCAACGAAGGTTGTCATGAACGCACATACCGAGAATGGAAAGTCTTTCGGTTTCGGTGATGTAAGTTTCATTCATGGATATAGGCTGTAGATTCGGGTTTTGCTTTAGAGACAGCTAATAGCATTGTGTTTTTGAAGCTTTAAATTCCACTCTATTGGCTCAGTCCCGTTTTAAAATGCTGTCAAGGTCGGAAATTAATGAGCTTAACATACGTTGCCATTCCAGTTCTACGGCCGAAGAGCAGGGGCGTGAGTCTTGGAAAGAGTATGAAAAGCTAAGAGCGCTGTCATCAGCCAAGGAATTAATTGGATTTAAAGTTGCAGATCATTTAAAAAAATGAGAAACTTTGCTTCCCATGACTGTCGAAGTATAGCGCCCCTTTGTCCAATTTTGACCAATCTGCACAGGAATACTCCTGGGCCAATACCTAAAGGTGCCTGTCCATTTGAGAGTACTTTCGCTAGTAAACTCTCGAGAGTTACTCTCGGGTGGCTGTCCATTTGAGAGTAATTTCGAGATTTTAATCTCGCGAGTTCTTTGATAACATTTTGAGAGTAGATTCCCTGAGAGTACTCTCATAACCGTGCCCTCTTGATATATTTTGTCTGCTAGTTACCAGTTAAAATGTATTCTTAAAAGCAAAAGGTTGCCAATGCGTTAATAATTATTAGGACTGTTCTTAACGAAAAGAATAAAGCAAAAAAGAAATGCTGGATTAAGGCCATGGGTTGGGTAGATCGTGTCATCGGCATCTCGGTGAATGGTCTGCTCTTGCAAGAGAGCTTCAAATTGAAAATGCTCATCAGGAGTTCAGGGATTTTAACCGTTTGACCACAAGTAATAATAATTCAATTTTAATTTAATCTGTTGGACCAAATATTTTTAAAAAGGATACCAAATTAAGGGATGCCATGGTATTGCTTGTGAGTGTGTATTGGTAATACTATGAGTTGATTTATTTCCTCCGATAACCATTGTTTTGCCATGTCGACTCTCGACAGCTGCTCCCAAAATACGAACCATGTTGGAATTTTGAGAGCTAATCTCCGATAGTGACCAGAACATGTGTCCACTTGCGAGTGACTTTCAAAAGGCTCGAATCTCAGTAAAAAGTTAACTCTCCGCGAACTACCCTCAAGACAGGGCCGTAGCCAGGATTTTGGTTCGGGGGGGGCTTGCTTCCAAGTCTTACGAAACAAAAAACTATGTATATTCCAATTCATTGATTTCTATTAGTCACATTTTTTCAAAGCAGAAGACGTTTTGATTTTTTTTGATATGAGATCAATCACCTTATCTGGATTCACAATAATATCCTAATGAACAGATATCATAGCAAGTGAACCTAACCTTGCATTCTCCATAACGTTTCGGGGCATTATTTTAATCTTTTTCATAGCTGAAAGGGTTCTTTCAAAACTTGCTGTGGTCACTGGAAGCGTTGCTAAAACCGTAAGCAAGAAATTTATAAGTCTAAAGTCACATATATCAAGCAATTTCAAAACTTCGGTAGAAGGATCACTCGACGATTTTTTTTTCGCACCAAAGAATGTACTCAGCTTTCACAGCTGATAACGAAATTGCATTATCAAAGTAAAGTGTTAACTTTTCCAACTTTTCGCTCAGGCTCAACTGCAGCAAAACCTGGGAGAAGAGCTTGAAACGATTGTAGAACTTCTTCGTTGACCATGAATCTGTCCGTAAGATTTTGTATTAACGAATGTATGCAAGAAATCAGTATCGGCACTCTAAAATATAGGCTTCAGAAGGAGAGGTTTCTGGATTGGAACGCGTTGTTTGTTTCAATGAAGTTCTTCAAATAAGTCCTCGGCAAGTTAGGATGCGGATTGAAAAGCCTCTCTGAAAAAATCTTCGGCATTTTCTCTGATGTCCTTAAGAGAATTCAGAACTTCTTTTGTGCGGTCGATTGAAGAAACGAAATCTAAGGATTTGTTCTGTAGGGAAACTGATAAGGGGAGCGCTAAACTGAATAGTTTTTCGTATACAATGAGGCTTACTAGGTAATAACTTTTTTGGACCGCTTCCAAAAGTGTTGATAGTTTCGAAGACATCACCCACGATCTGCTCGTTATTTTTTCAATACTTATTGAGATGCATTTGAAGAGCTCTACAAAGGAATTAACACTGTCATGCCTTTCAATGAATTTTGTTTTACAAAGGCGTAGAAGTCGAGTTTTTCGGCTCTCTGGTGCGTGTTTTTTAATGACAGTTTTGAAAGTTACATAATATGCATTTGAAAAGTTGCGGAAGAAATTAGCTATTTCACTAACTACACTAAGGCTCTTGCGAATTGCAGGAGTTGACATGGCAGAGCAAGGTTAAAGCTATGGCTTGCACAGTGTACATACCTAGCGTTTGAATACTCTATACCTACCGGGATAGTCTCCTTATTTTTATAGTTTTGAATTTATATTAAGCCCTATGACCGTAATTTCAGTTTCAGTTGCAAACAAGACACAGCTCACAACATTTTCTAGGAAAAATGCTTCAACAGTTCCTCAGATCCAAATGGGTGACCATCCAATCCTTCCTAAGGACTCAGTGCACATTTTAGGAGACACAGTCAATTCAGGAATCACATGGCAGGATCACAATCCTATATTGCACGATCGGCGTCTGCTAAGTTGAGCTACATATTCAGAACAAGGAGGTACTTTAGCCCCTAGCAACTTCTCCTACTGTACAAAGCACAGGTTAGACCAGGCCCGGAATATTGCTCCCATATATGGAGCTCGGCCCCAAAACATTCACTTAGCCTACTTGACAGAATACAGAGACGAGCAGTTCGACTTATTGGGGACCCTTCACTCACATCGAATCTACAACCCTTGGTGCACAGAAGACAAGTCGCTGACCTCTGCTTGTTCTACAGGTTGAGGTACTTCCATGGCAGATGTTCCGAGGAACTCAAAGACATTGTTCCTCGAAATGCAACTTTTGGGCGCTCCATAAGACAGGCTGCTAATGCTCATGAGCATACAGTACACTTGACAACCGCGAGGGCATAAACTTTCCAAAACTCCTTTTGTTACAGGACAAGCAAAATTTGGAACTAACAGACATCTGCAAGCGTCTCGGGGCGCTGTTGAAGCGTTATAGGTTCGCCTTTTCCAGAAAAATTAAAAAAAAAAAAACAAAAGTTGAGCTATCAGTTAGAAGTTAGCTTCAGCCCCTCAAGCCCCCCCCCCTGGCTACGTGCCTGCCTCAAGACTATGTCCGCTTGCGAGTTTGCTCTCGAGACCTGCTTGAGAGCTGCTCGCAGCATTTTTACTCTCAAATGGACAGGCACCTTAAGATTACCCGAAAATTTGAACTCAATCGATTCGGTGTTTTCGAAAAATAAAATGTTTAATGTATTTTTTGTATAGGCGGTGTTACGCCCTTTGTCCAATTTTGAACAATCTTTACATGAATACTCAATACCTAAGATTGTATGTAAATTTGAACTCAATCAATTTAGTGGTTTTCGAAATATAATATTTTGAATGTATTTTTTGTATGGGAGGCTCCACGCCCCAATAACTTATGAACCAATACACATACAAAGACCGTATAAACTTATATTAACCTTTCATGGGGAATTTTCAGAATCAAAATCGGTTCACGTATTACAGAGAACATTAATTACAAACATAATACAACTTATTTTTTAAGAATAAGAACTCTCTTTTTAAAATACATGTAATTATGTATTATGAAAACTGAATTATGACCATACAACGCGTGCGGGGAAGTTCTTTCCTACAGAATGTTAATTGCATTCGGACAAGGACAAGTCCAACAGAAGTTGGGCACACGCACGCTTTTTCTGGGAGAGAAACCAAGCCTTTGTTCTGTATCATTCTTGATTATACTGAATGCAGAGTACATACAACACATAGGTACCTGCAAGGTTTTTCGAGATTGCGGTGCCCATTCAGATTCGATTTGTTTGTTGAGGTCTGTCTTCAAGGTTTGTTTTTTTGCCACTGGCAAAAAGTGGCATGCTAATGCAGGGAACTTGTGCTTGAAAATAGATAACTTATTTTATATTGGAGGTGCCCATTCCCAAGCATATCTAATAAGGTCAATGCACAACTACTTATGTGAGCGAGTGATTGTTATTCCCGGAACAAAATGCTCCTTCCTATAGTTCAGTATTTACCCTGTGAATCTGTGATCCCTCGCCACACATGGGCGCGGTCTAGAAATGTATTAGTTCTATAGCTTCCTGGTCGCCTGACAGGAATATCTTACCCCCTGAGGGCAGAGCATAGTTTATTTTATTTTATTTAATGCTTTGCAATTGCATTTCAAACTAGGGCATATTTTTTGGTGATTTTATTTTTATGTATAAATATTTATGTATACCTAATTACAATTCGAAGAATTTTTTAAGCAAATAGTTTCAAAGCTTTTTATTTTTGCATTCGAAATTAATTATCTGCATGAAAGTTGAACTTTGTTCTTGGCTTTGTTTTAATTACTCTTCTCTTTGAAAGAAAATCTCATACCTACACAAAACATTTTTGTGCGAATAAAGTCGGTTGAACAACTTATTTTCAGGTTTTTTCTGCTGGCATTACTTTGCTCGATTAAACAATACACCAGCGCCAATGAATACTTTAGTGAACCTAGTATGAGTAGGTATATCTGCCCGGGCCCCTTGGAACGCAAGCCATTCAATTTACATGCGTGTATTTAAGTTTGTAGGTGGGTATATACCTACGTATCCCAGGGCTTTATACTCATACGAAAGCTTGGACTTGAACTATTGACAAAAATTTATAAGGTAAACCGAAGTTGTGCTCATCAACTTTGTTGGCTGTGCTCATCGGCCAATCAGTCAGCCTTATTGCTTAGTATAGTGAAGTGACTTCTGATTTACTTCGTTTGTTTTTGAAATGCAACTTTTGTTTCTCGTATTTTCTCTTACAATAATTCTTTCAACAAAATTGGTTTCATCTGATCTGAAAGGTATGGATACAAAAAAGTTCGATACATTAAAATTGATGGCTTTAAATATCGTGTTCCGATAAGTGGCTTAAAATCAAAAGCTTCATTCGTAAGTTCAATAGTTATAAACAAAGATTGTGACATTATGCAATGTGGTTAGATTTGACTGACTAGACCGAGGACTAGACTCTGTACTTTGGGTTAAATTTAGAGGGTCTCGAATAGTTAACTTCATTCCTTTGTCCCGCGATAATACATTAAGGATTCAGCACAAGATGACAGAATTCATTCAAACTGTAGTTAACGATACGAAAGCTAATGGTTGGATGTGAAGACATGAAGACATGAGCTTCCTCTTTATACTACGGGTTGCATTACGATACAAAAACAATATTCTAATAGCACGTTGGTTTGGTGCTTTTGAGCTTCGAAGCAAGTGTAAGCAGTGTTTTTGTACAAAGCAAACCCGACAAGGTAGAAATTAATTGAAAAGTTCACTTTAATTGACTCTTAAACATTCAAAGATGAACTATACTGCAACTCACCGGGTTAGAAGTTAGTTAGACTTGTTTCAGAAATAAAATATTCACTTTTCGCTCTACATTATGCATGCTCATGTTTGAAAGAAAATGTTATTTACTTAACGGTATCACGACCTGAGAAGAGTGTCTGCCTGAGACACTATAGCTTTTCAACTGCGATCCCATCCGAAACGTTGCATCCAGTTGCCCAAAACCAAGCCTTCTAGTATCTGGGATGGCTTGTTCGAACCCTTCGTTTGGTCTATCTTGTCGGCCGGTTTTTTCCGGAAGAGTTTCATGCTCAATCATTCTTCTTGATCACAGTAGTAATGTAGGGAATGAAAATATAGTATAGTTACAATGGTTATAGAGTTTTTATCCAAGACTCTTATCTACTTTAAAACAAAATTAATCAAACTTAATTGTCAAAGCGATTAATGTCTTGAATCTTGGTCTAAAACGGTCAAACTTCAAAAGTATCTAATCTACACAAATAAACACAACTTACGATACACCGGCACGATCATAGACATCTCCAATTGAGTTTTAGCTTTGTAGTGGGCTTATGAAGAGTGTCTTGTCTTCCTCTGCGTCTGATGCAGTATCTCGAATTACCTCTCTATAATAACAAGTAGTAACAATCGAAAGCTTCTTACACCGCCGCACTCTTCGCTTCAGCACAAGAGTTTTTCGAAAATATTGCTGTTATTGTATGATGTTGAGCTTTCAATAACATAAATGCGGCCGGTACCAAGACCGGTAAAGCTCGTTCTATTTCTGTTATTTTCAATAGCAGATTTAGCAAGATACGTACGTAAGTTTGTATCTTCAGCTGTTTTGAACTTTACAATACGTTGGGCTTGGATTGGCAGTGCCGGTACCGGCAGATGTTTGTTTATTTCTTGCGCGGAAATTGTTTATCAATCAATAGAGACTTTTTTTTCGCAGCAGGTAGGTACCAGTACAAGTGACACCGAACTGGTCACCCAACATAAATCTCCTTCTCATGTATAAAAATGGAAACCGTCCGGCTTAAATATATAAGAGGAATCTAACTGACTGTGGAAGAATCTCTGTGTACAAAATTCTGAGGCTGCGCCAGCGAAGCCGCGGGTAAAAGCTAGTGTTCGATAAAATCCACGTCATGATATTGGAAGAACGGGGGAAAGTACGATAACTTAGGCGCCAAAAATGTATAACGGTTTTTTGTAGAGGGCAACAATAAAAGACTACATATATCAATTTTGAAAGCCCGGAGTCTGTTCTTTCCTAGTATCAAGTTATTTCTATTTTTTTTTTGTTTATGGGCAGTGCCACGCCCCCGGCCCAATTTTTAACAATCTTCACAGAGATATTCCTCAACTAAATGGATTGTGTGGTTCTCGAGATAGTATATCTATAAATTTTGAATATATTTTTTGTATTGGGGGTGCCATGCGCCATGCCCCTCTGTCAAATTTTGACCTTCACATAACTTCTGGGCCGTTACCTAAGATTTTCGGGAAATTTAAACGCAATCGATTTGGTGGTTTTCGAGATATACGATTTTGAATGCATTTTTGTATGGGAGGTGCCAAGCCCCTATAACTCATGTACCAATACACGAACAAAGACCGTATACACTTATAAACCATGGTATTAACGTCACCTTTTATTGTAAATTTCCAGAATCAAAATCGGTTCACGAATTACAGAGAACATTAGCGACAAACACAATACAACTTATTTGTATATATATAGAAGATAGAAGAGAAGATAAAGAAGATTATAGATGAACCCCAAAATACTAAATTTTATGTTAAAACTACATATATTTCTAATCTTGATAAATAAACTAAAAATAATACCAACATCTATACTTATTTCAATTAGGAACTGCATGCACCGACAGAAATGGTTTAGTTGGCACTTGTCAGAGTATTGGCGACGAAAACTGTAGTCATGTCTTGCAACTGAAACTTCAGGGTTTGAGATACGTCAAATGTGGCTTGCAAGATTATCAAGAAATTGTATGCTGTGCACGGCGGTCTGCAATAAAACCCTTTTCAGATCCCGACCCTGAGAAGAGATACGTACAAGGTAAGATTTAACATAATAAACATGAATAGTAGGTTTTATTTACTAAAGATTACCTACTTATACATTGTACTAATTTACCGAATTGACTTCGACTTGGACTTGACTTCGCAACTGGAGGCAGTTAGCCAAAAGCCGTGCTAACTGGAGAGGCGTGTTGGTTGAGGCCATCTATGTAAGTAAGTAAGACCTCGGCTTCGTGAATTTGGGATTTCCGAATAAAACAGGGAGGGGAGGCAGAAGGCATAGACTTGTAAAAAGTGGTGGGGTGACATAATGTCCATTGACATAATGTCCATAATATCCATAATATTCATTTGGACTTTATGTCCGTTTCAAAAAGACACAATATCCATTCTGAATTTAAAGAAGACATAATGTCTGTTTGGACATGTTCAACAAACGTTCGCGTGTTTATCATTGATTTGTGAAGATGAAGAAGAAGTAAGAAGAAGAAGAAGATACAAAATATTAATATAATTGAAGAAGTAAGTTTCCAGTTTATTCCGGGTCTGAGAAAGAGCATGTAAGTACTAGCTACTCATATGTGATCGTGAATATTATGTACCTAATATAGGATCAAGATTTCTGATATTAATATTTGTAGTGACCGCGTAGGCGCGGGAGGGAGGGGCGGCGGGCGCCCCTTTTAACTCCTACATACAGTGGCGAACGCAGGTAGGGGTTTACATATTTCCTCTCTTGGAGTAAACGCATTTGCCATATGTTGCCGAATTTATCTGGAACTGGATTGTTATAAGACGTTCACTAACGTGTTGATATTATAGATCAATACTTCTTGCCTAAATATGCCGCTTACTGCTCTCACCAGTTCTCGTAATAATATATTTTACTAAATAATAAATATTGTCCAGGCCATGCCATCTTACCTTACTTCCTGAATGACAAGACAATAATTATTATGTCTGCTCTCAATCTGTATCAGGCGAGGGTTTGTGCTAATCGGCTACTCGCGGCATGTTTAGAGTCTGAACACTTCGGTGTCATTAACCTATTTCACTCTGACTAGTACAGACTACAGATAAATCCTTATAGAACTTAGCTCCCAATTTGTTAGAGTAGGCCAAGTATGTATAAGGTATCTGTCCTGTCATCTTGACTATTGACGAGACCGCTGCTTCAATCTAGAGATTTTACCCTTCGTACGTCCTCCTTCTGAACGGCTCATGTTAGATTTCTAAGACTCATTCAGTTGGTCAATTCCAACAGAGCATCATAGTCCTGCTATTCCCTTCGTGTTCAACACTCGCGTTTATAAGTACATATACTATATAAATATCATTAGACATCAAGCAAACATCAGTGCGTCTAAGATGTGTTGGTCGTCTACGTAACTTATGAGTCCACCCACAAAGGGGTACATGGTACAAACACATTAAAAAGTAAATAGTTGGCGCAGCAGTTCCGAATAGCCATTCTAGGCCTTAGTTTCTGCGAGTTTTTATTTTTGCAATCTTCTACGTGTAGGAACTTTTATTTTTAGTACCTATGTAAATATTTCGATGTAATTAAAGACCTACAGTATATTTTTCTTTTTTCAGAATGTGAAGGATATAAAAAAAGTATGTTCGACAAAGAACTTACATTCATTAGACCAACCGCTGGTGCAATTCCGACAACCATCACTAGATCGAATTGTTCTCAATACACATTTCCTTTGGTCGTGGATGGCGAGAATGCTCTTCCCAAGGAATTCCCTCATATGGCGCTCTTAGGATGCAAGAACGAAAAAGGAGAGTATAAGTGGAAATGTGGAGGGAGCCTCATAAGCCTGAATTATGTTCTTACAGCTGCTCATTGCTTTGAATTTCCAGACAGTGATTGGTAATATGTCTTATGGTTTATAAATAGCTTAAACTCTTATGATACAAACCACATAGAACTAGACCGCAGACTTCCGTGCACCTACCCGATTCTCCCCGAAATTAATTCCCCTGTCTGTGAATACGTGTAAAATGTTAAAATCAATGGCGGCAATGATTTTCCATGCTATACCATGGGCCTAGGATTTTTCAAGTATGTGTGCGTTAATGGCGCTCCTTTGATTTTGTACAGCACCAACACATGAAAAATCTTAGGCTCGCGGGCACCTAGCAAAGTCCGTTATGTGAAAGGAGTCGCCGGTCTAGATCTGTGTGGTTTGTGATACTGTCCAGGTTCCCGTGTGAGTTTTTAAGTTCGCAGATATTATCGTATCATTGTTGTTTGTAATTCTTTTGTTTTTCTCAAATGTAGTAACCTTCCAAATTAGTTGTTTCCAGTGAGCGTCAAAAGTAAGTGAACACCAATTATTGCTATTCGTTGAAATTCTTATCACTATCCTTAATAGTGGTATTATCCATCGCTCAAAAAAGTGTTTTCAAAAGATGATTCCCAGTGGCAAAGAATCGTAAAAATACCAAGCGCTGGTTAATGTTTGCAATAGAATTGTTTTTAGAGAATAAATATTTACTATAGCTAGTTTTTCACCATAAATTCAGGCATTAGAATAGCACTTAGTAATTTATGTGCAACTTAAATCCTTACAATGCCTCTCTGTCAATGGTAAAAGGGAAATTCATATACCTACCTACGCACAAAAAAGATTCATTAAGTTCAAATGACGTGGTCGCTTACTGCTATAGGTATTCCATTAACCAAAACGCATTAGAGAGGGAACCTGGCCCTTTATGTACCTTTACCCTGTTTTTATTTTCAAATGCTAATTCTGTTGTTTGCATTATCTTTTCAGCGAAGACATTACACTTGTTCGCCTTGGCGACTTAAATATAAAAACGGAAAGTGATGATGCTCAACCTATGGACTTTAACATAGTACAACCTCATATACCTCATCCAGAATACAACAGTTCCATTAAATATAATGACATTGCACTAGTCAAGCTGGATAAAAACGTTACAATGAACTCATACATACGTCCGGCATGTTTGCCTTATCAAAATTACAACAATATCAGTCAATTAATCATCACAGGCTGGGGGCACAAACAGTTCGCTGGATCTTTTGCAGATCATCTTCAAAAGGCCAATATTGAGCAATTCTCACATGACCAATGTAGTGAAGTACATAGTGAGAGTAAAAAGCTACCCGTCGGCGTAAAAGCTAGAACTCAGATATGTGCTGGTTCTAATCAAAGCAATAAGGACACATGTCAGGGTGACTCCGGTGGTCCACTGCAGACGATACATGAGAAATATCCTTGTATGTATACAATAATTGGTGTAACGTCTTCTGGACAGGGCTGTGGTAATAAAGGCGTACCCGCGGTATATACACGGGTATTCTACTATAACGATTGGATTGAGTCGGTGGTTTGGAAATAATTCTCATTAGGCCTTGATACCTTCGATTTGGTATAATTTAGTAATTGTTAGCTGCAATATTTTCAGGTATTGAATTTGTGCATACTCATAAAAAAAATATTGCTGTGTGGTGATATGTTCTTATATAGTCAGTTTCATGCGCATTAGAAATTAAAATAAATTATGTAGACAATGTAATTGCTTTTAGATTTGTAATAACATTTTAAGTGCAGTTAAAATCTTAGTGGGGTTTTGTTGCTAAATATAAAGTGAGGGTGAAACATTACGTTGCTGTTTCATTTCTAAATACATATTACGAAAATGCAGCGTAAGTTTGTAGCTAAAGAATGCATCTATTTGAATCTACCTACACGCATAGACAATGCACGGTAGTAATAATTCACTACATGCTAGTGAAAGTACCCGTAACTGAGCGATTTGTTTTTCCTATATCACGTCGATGCTGACAGCAAACCCAAGATTTTGCGTGGATTTTTGAAAGATATGTATTAGCGAGGGCGTTGCCTACATACTTCTTTTTACCGCAATATTGAAGCAACTCCATGACAGTGGATCACCTTGTCTTACCCCACAGATTATTTGAAGTTTGCAGTGAAATCCTTAAAAATGATTGTCGCACATCAACATTCTTATCAAATGCAACGTTCTTTTCTATTCACACTGTCATACGCAGCTTTAAGATCGGATAATGGGCATTGATATTGAATGGTAATAGACTTTCTAGGCCTGAAGCCGCATCCATACTACTTATAAAATACAACGTCCGTCTGTTCGTTTCTTCATAACTCGAGAACTACCAGATCTGTGGCCAACTTAGTCCGTAGGGTGGGTAAAAGTTGTTCATGTGTAAAGGGGTCGCGGGGAATAAGAGGGGTCTCACGAACCGTTAGCCGTATGAACTTAAAACTTTGTGTGTCGATAGATAAGTCAAAATTATTACATGCCTCATTCATCGTCTTTCAAAATTCGTCCTATAAGGGTTGAAAAAATGGGATGCACACTTTTCTATTTCGACATTTCTACGCTTAACTTGCCATTATACTTATACATCTATGTACAGTGGCCGGCATAAGTATTTTGACAAAACTAAAGTTAATTCTGCTCATAATTTAAAACTGACTTCATGTAAATTTTGGCATCAATGGAAAGTTCATTTAAATTCCGTTTGAATGATACAAAACTTTCCTTAACCCATTTAGTACCCATTTAAAAATTTCAGAATTTAGAATTTTTGTCAAGGTCTACTTTTTTGACTTTTTTTCCTCGGTATCAAAAAAAAAATGTTTTGATGCAAAAAGTTTCCCCAAACAATTCTAATAGTGACTGCAAAAAATTTTTTCAAAAATCTCTTCGCTAATATTTTTTATGATTTTTTGAAAATTGCTAAAAATGACTATTTTAGTCACTTTTTCCTCCTTTTCATACAAAATTTTTCTGAGATCATCCCATTAAAAAAATCATAAAAAATATTAGCGAAGAGATTTTTGCAGTCACTATTAGAATTGCTTGGGGAAACTTTTTGCATCAAAACATTTTTTTTTTGGAACCGAGGAAAAAAGTCAAAAAAGTAGACTTTTACAAAAGTTCCAAATTTTCAATAGGTACTTAATCGGTTAAGGAAAGTTTTGTATGATTCAAACGGAATTTAAATGACCTTTCCATTGATGCCAAAATTTACATGAAGTAAGTTCAAATTATGAGCAGAATTAACTTTAGTTTTTTCAAAATACTTATGCCGGCCACTGTATGCTAAATCAAGAAATGCTTTTAATTGTTAGTCAATACTTCAGCGAGTATTTTGGGCTAAAATTCATCTTTCTGGTCTATTCAGAGGGTGAGATATAATAAATTGAAAATAGATCTTATTTGGTGCGAAAAAAATAGCTTTCTCGATTGCAGTTGTGCTTAGGGGTAGTTTTATATTGCGTTCCAAAAATAGAATATTATTTGATGTAGGGAATTGATATGTACAAAACAAACTATGTATATATGTTATGGATCCGGATCAGTATAAGTTTGTTAGGGTGCTGATTGGTGAAGGGGAAAAGGGGGTTTAGGGGCGCCCATTAAATAAATAACATTTAGGTATAGTTTATGAAAAGGCATAGCGATAAAATATTTTGTAAGCTTAAAAAATAGGACAAAATATAAGCAAACGTGCATTTATATGATAACATAAATAAATTTGAATTTATTTTAAAAGAAAAGAAACCAGCGGGTGGAGCCGCGGGCTAGTTGTTAATAAATAACCGATCATCAGTCAATGGATTTAAATGTAGACACATGAAAAGCTGGATGGAAGTTTTATAAGGATAAGACTTATGCCGGCGGTAGTTGGTTTGGTGCAGAATTTGCAATTCGATGGTACTTGGGCTTGGCCTCCAATTGGCCGGCGGGCGGGTGCATTCATTCCATTGAGCATACATTAAAGATGAGTGAGTATATGTTATTGTCAGTTCATCTCCTTCTCCTTTGTTAAAAATCTCTGCTGGTGTTATTTTTAGAGGTATAGAACTTTAAGTTGGCAACACTATTTTAACTGGTGGCCATTTTGTCAGCTGTCAAGTGATTTATTTTTACGTTTGGTTCGGCATTTCAACTTGAATAGACTGGCGCCTGAAATACGTATCGCATCGCCCACTACGTCAATTTTACGGTCAACATAATTGTCCCACTTTTGGTTGAATGGATACGTCAATAAACAAAACTGCCATATTTGGAGTGATGATAATCCTCAAGTGTATGTTGAGACATCGTTACATTAACAAAAACTGACTGTTTGGTGTGCTTTATGGGTTGGTGGAATATTTGGTCCATACTTCTTTAAAAACGATGCTGGACAGAACGATACAGTCAATGGCGACCGCTATAGAGAGGTTAATGTGAAGTCGCTAGTCTACGCCGATAAACCTGAAATGATTGACCACTTGGAGGACAACATTCGCCGCGTTATTGCCGATATACGGCCACAAATGTTGGAAAAAGTCATCGAAAATTGCACCTCCAGATTAGACTACGTCCGAGCCAGCGGTGGCGGTCATATGCCAGAAATCATATTTAAATTTTAATTATCTTTCGAATAAAGTAAATTCCATCCATGTCAATTTAAAAAAAATCATCTCTGTTTTATTCCATTTCAAAGCTCTATACCTCTAAAAAAAAAACACCCTCTACCATACTATAAATGCGAAAGTAACTCTGTCTGTCTGTTTGTTACACATTACACGACTAAACTTCTGAATTTGTAATGTAATGTAATTTGACAGAGAGAGTGACCTAAGAATCCCATAGGCAACTCGCTAAATGAGGGATCTTAAAACGGGGAGTGGCACCAATCATATAAAGAAAATATTGCAAACTATACCCATATTTTCTCCACACTCATGGAAGCTAAAGTAAGCTGTAAATTTGAAAAAGGGAGACTTTCGATATAAATAGGTACCTACCAGTATCGAAAATTTCTGTCGAAAATAAATTTTTAAGTTATGAACATATTTTGAAAACATACGTTTTGCTTCAAGTATTTATAAGTAGGTATGTATTTGTCAAAATGGTAGTGAAAGAAAATCCATACATTACCCCACATACCTATATTTATTTTGCTTTGAGTCGTTATAGCAATTTAAAAAAAAATAAACTTTTTCTTAGATATTTGAATAAATAGGGACGAAGAACCTACCGTCGATATTGGGGCTAAAATAGAAAAGGAAAAAAAATGCCAAACCGTAACCCGCTCCAAATACGAAGTTTGAAACTAATCTGTGGAGTCGCTTAGGCTGTAGGATTTATTAGCAGGCAACAAAATTACGAGACTTTCATTCATTCATTTTCAATGGTCCGCTTGTCCATTAAGTGGGTCGCGGGTGTAGGTTGCTCAAGTGGACCCTCCATAGCTCTCGATTCTCCGCCATCGACTCTAAATCATCAAGGGCATAATAGAGGAGAGATTATGGACTTAATCTAACCATCTCATCCTTGGTCTACCTAGAGGACCGGACGCCTGCCTGATTGTACGGATTCCATAGCACGTCGTGGAATCCTGGTCGGGGCCATGCATTTAACATGACCAAACCACCGAAGCATGGACCGCTTCGCCCGGGGAAGTAGTTGCTCGACATTGGGTTCCCCATACTTATTCTGGTATTTCTAATGCTATCTCTACGGGTCACACCAGCAATACAACGGAGGAATCTCATTTCGGCAGCTTGTGTCCACGATCTTATCCATCCATACTACTTATAAAATGCAACGTCCGTCTGTTCGTTTCTTCATAACTCGAGAACCATTCGTTCGATTTTCATGATTCTTTTTCTGATCTATAGATGTGTGGCCAACTTAGTCCGTAGGGTGGGTGAGAATTGCTCAGGAGTAAAGGGGTTGCGGGGAATAAAGGGGGTCTCACGAACCGTTAGCCGTATGAACTTGAAAGTTTGTGTGTTGATAGATAAATCAAAATAATTACATGCCCCATTCATCGTTTTTCAAGATTCGACCTATAAGGGTTGAAAAACGTTTGCACCCTACTTTTCTATTTCGACCTTACTACGCTCAACTTGCCATTATACTCATAAATCTACGTATGTCATTTCAAGAAATGCTTTTATTTGTTAGCCAATACTTCACCGAGTATTTTGATCTAAAAATCATCTTTCTGGTCCATCCAGAGGGTGAGATATAATAAATTGAAAAAAGATCTTAATTGGTCAAGTGCGAAAAAATGATTTCTCGATTGCAGTTGTGCTTAGGGGTAGTTTTATATTGCGTTCCCAAAATAGAATATGATTACTCGCTCGACTGGCATTCAGAATGCACATTGTACGTACATTACTCATGTATGGCGTAGTTGAATTTGATGTAGGCAATGGATATGCATAAAACAAACTAAATATGTATATATGTACATCTACGTACATATAAGAGGTTTGTGGTGCGTAAGTGATGGATACATATATCTACATATATGGATTTGAGATCTGCAGCTATGGAAAGTGTAACGATATGATCGCGTAGTATGAATAATTAGATTACACCTGTGACGAGTTTTTATTTATGTGAAATCTTATGTCAATTGACTTAGGACTTTCGGATCAGTATAGGTTACGTAAGGACTAAGTTGACGACGGGGGAGGGGTGCAGGGGTGGTAGAGGGACTAACTCTGGAACTATTTGGCCGAATTTTTTCAAGATTGTGCCGACTACATCTTCCGGATCAGTATAGGTTAGTTGGAGTGTGGATGGGCGAAGGGGAAAAAGGGGTATAGGGGTTTTATTCAGAACTACTCGGCCATTGCCAGAGTTGACCTCCGACAGCCACGTCTTTTACATGGATAGCTATATATTGACTGTTCGCGTGTGAGCTGTAGGCGTAATATGTTTATAGCTACTTGCGCCCGTTAAATAAATAAAATGTAGGTAAAGTTTATGAAAAGGCATAGCGATCAAATATTTTGTAAGCTTAAAAAGAAGACAAAATATAAACAAGTAAAAGTGTTACCATCGGCCTGGCCGATGCTTTGATACCCTCCACTGTATCTACTGGTACAGGTACACGCATGTGTCTAATATTGGCTTTGTATGGGAGGTAATAGAACTACTTGACCGATATGGACCATTTTTAACAAAAACCTGAAGACCTCTCATTAAATTTTAGTTGCCTAAGTCGATTCGTTCGGACGCTATCGTGATTTCAACAGACAGAGAGAGAGACGTGGATCTAATAGTGATTTTGTATGGAAGGTACCAGAACTACTTGACCGACGTAGCCCATTTTACATACTGGCGACAGTAAAAAGAAGTCGTTTAACAAAATTTGATTCGCCTAGGTCAATTCGTTTGGACGCTATCCTGCTTTCAACAGACAGACGGACGGACATGGCTAAATCGATTCAGAATGTTATCCTGATTCAGAATAGTATATACTTTATAGGGTCTCCGGTGAATCCTTCTTGGCGTTACAAACGTAATGACAAAGTGAATATACCTTCCTGTGAAGGGTATAATAAACGTGCATTGATAGCTGAAATAAATTTGAATTTAATTTAATAGAGAAGAAACCAGCGGGCGGAGCCGCGGGCGTTGCTAGTTCTTTATATATTTAATTACGAGACTTGATTTTTCGAATTTCTATATCATCATCACAGTGTCAGAATTGATCAACATCTCGAATTCGATTTTTTGTACAAATATATTGTATAGGTGGGTACATTGTACCAATTGTACCTACAAAATCGTTTTCTTGCAAAGTACCTACATATACTTAGGAGAAAGTTAAGAATTAAGATATGCAATATTATTATGTTGTGTCTATTCAAATGATCCTATTTAACCCCATAGAAATAAATCCAATTGATGAGCCCACCCACCACATCGGGGCGAAACGCATTCGGAGTTGAGGCCACTTAAATGTTTTAATGAAATCCAATTATGCTATAAATAACATGATCGATAGGGTGTCAATAATTCTGATCACTAAAACAAAAGGGAACATACATTACCAGGAAATGTCTCGTGCAGTAGTTAAAATGTTTCTTAGGCCATACCGCACCGTTTAGTTGAAGCAATATGTTGTCACCCACGTCAATATAATGTAATTCAATTTAAGCAGAATGAATTCGGTTATCATGTCGCGACATTCGAGGGCAATTAATTAATAGTTGACCAGTCTCATTTTCGATGAATCGATGTTTTTGGATCTGGACTGGACTCTCACCAACAGTCTCATGAACTTTTTTGACATTACAACTTGAACGGATACTTTTTGGATGGCAGTCGATCCATTCTCCCTGAATTTTAAATTACTCTTTTCACAGTACCATTTAGTTCAAAATTTGCGAACTGAGGGCGTTAAAGAATCTAGTTTAATAAGTCTGACAGGGTCTATATCTTCACGTTGTTGAGTCTTCATTGGGCTAGACCGATCGCGTGAATAGTTTTCTCAGTTGACAACTCAATTCGAATCTTATACTTGCATTTTAGGACAACAGGCAAAATTTCATTGAGGGCGTTAAAGAATCTAGTTTAATAAGTCTGACAGGGTCTATATCTTCACGTTGTTGAGTCTTCATTGGGCTAGACCGATCGCGTGAATAGTTTTCTCAGTTGACAACTCAATTCGAATCTTATACTTGCATTTTAGGACAATTATGCACCAACATAACACATTGTAAGCCAAGTAGTCCTCCAATAGAAAGATTTTCTGCTGTGTAGACTGTAGGTACTGTACAGTATGTTCAATTTAATGACCACCTCCACCAGTACTTTACTTTTGTATAATTGTTCCATACAAAAATGTTCCAGCGAATTATATAGATGAGGTATCTAATCTAATCTAATCGAACTACCAACTACTTACAGCTGGCATTCCGATATACGCGTCAATTGTGATGTGATGACGGAACAATCAAAGGCAATCGGAAGAAATAAAATTTAGTCACTTCAACTTGAAAATAAAAAAAAAATTAAACCGGTTTTTAGACTTCGCGTCAGTGGGTTCTGTTAGTTGTATTATACAACACAGATAGGTATATTTGACTTAGAGCAAAAATTAACCTTCAACTTCAATCATAAGATTGCTTACCTCACGGATGGAACAATTTGCTGTCGGTATTCTGCATGCATAAGTGAGTTGTCAATAACCTTTCGGCAAGGCTGATTTTAAATTGCTATAATGTGAATGGGAGAGCAATGACTTTAACTATTGTTATTCAATTAACGCTGTTTAGACGAAAGGGTTGTGATTTGTGAATTTTTTTAGAAATAAATAGGTAGATAGGTATATTGTGTTTGAAATAGCAGCCAGCTGTGACATTTTTTAATTTCCTCCTATATCTTGAGGAATTAATTTGAGTTTTGAATAAAAGCAAATCACGTACACTCTAAAAAAAAATCGTGTAATTTTGCTATCATTAAGCGAGGAATCTACTCGCCTACCTTAATTGCAGTATTTTTACGCACGTATCAATTTTAAATATTTAATGCGTAAATCTTACATCTTTGTTGTGTAAATTTAAACACATATTTTAAATATAAACGCGTATTTCTACACTTAAGATGCTCAAATTAAATGTACATCTACATAATTAGTGTTTAAAATCCAACAGAATTTTAGAAAGAAATGCTTATAAATCAACATAAAATGTGTAAATTTAAACCTTTTATGTTTAAATTTGTAGCAAAATTCGACATACAATGTGTAAAATCCAACAAAATTGTGTATGAAGACGCTCAAAATTAGACTTTTTTGGTGTAATTTTGCTTAAGTTTGGTATCTAGTTTCAATATAAATGCGTATTTCTACACTTAAAATGTTCAAATTAAGTGTACATCTACATAATTAATATTTAAAATTCAACAGAATTTTCGAAAGAAATGTTTAAAGATCAACATAAAATGTGTAAATTCAAATCTTAATTTTACACGCATTTTTTAGAGTGTATATAATTGTGTTGCCTATGGGTTAGTTTAGGCTCAAACTACAGTTAAGGTAGATAAATCCCCGAAACGTAGTACCAGTCAACCTGTGGCCACAAAGAAAAACGACTAATGTCGAGTTAAAACGAAATTGAGTTTTAGATACCATTAGATTTAGCTTTTTATCTTCAAATTTGAAGGAAAATGACTCAAAAACAAAACAACTAAAGTAAAATTTTTACATTGCCGTTAAGGCAAAACAACTTACCTACAATTTCTTAAGTCGACTTAAGAGAAATGCATTTTTGTTTCCCACATTGATAAACAAAGCTATGTCTCATTTCAGAATCAATGCCAAACTCATTTGTCTGTGCCCGCATGAAGGAATCTCGCTTGTCTTTCAAAATCTGAACGAACACCACCCAACACTTTGATGTCGAAAATAGTTTAACCCAAGTTAACGCCCTAACATAATTATCTTATTTAACATCATTCTTCGAGGAATTGTATGAAACTCACAACTCACAAGTCGAAATCAGAGCACAACTTTTCAAAGTCCGCTGTACCTACTACTTGCGTAATGATGATGAGTGATGACTGATGACATTGACATTACCGAGAGAACACAGCGATCTGTCAGTGGCGCGTTAGGAAGTTTCTTTTAACACGGAGGCGGTAAAGATGGGTCTGGTTAGAAGTCAAACCAAGTCATGTAAAATCAACCATGTGATGGAAATCTAATGATTAGCACCCAAATCCATTAGATTACTATGGAAGGAGTTGGCAAATGTATGAAGGTGTTGGAGCGAATGGATGTCACTCAAAACGTCAGCATAAACTTGAGCGAGAATCAAAAAAAATGCGTAGATGCTTAAAATAATAACGTAGGTAGGTACCGGATATAATAATCTTCCAGGAGGATGTGACTAAAACTTGGTTACAATGTACGAAATTTCAATTGGTTGATTGGCCACCACCATTCCCTGATCTCAACTCGATTGAACATCTGTGGGTAAGGTCAAACGTGCAATTTGTGAAATTTCAAGCGCATGGCCAAATTTGAGCGATTTGTGAAATCGAACATAAACTACTTAGCACATAATCTAAAACCTAGCTAGTAGGACGGTTCCATTCGTCCCAAAACATTGAAACTCACACAAAACGAATGGTTGCGAGAAGCTAGGCCTTGGGTGTCAACCGCCTGTTGCGCCACCTATTTATTTATTTATTTTTTTTAGTAGGACGGTTGTGAAATCGACGCCAACGGGAATTCAAGCGGTTCTTGATCAAAGGAATATTGATCAAGTACCTGTCCCATATTTTTGATGAAATTTAAAAATAATCCAAAATGTTATTTCTATATGAAATTACATTGAATTTTCTTTAAAAATAAAAAAAGTTTTTCTTTCGTTTCACGTGATCAAACTATACTAGTGTATAGTATAAGCTGTACCCGTCCGTCCGTATTTGCGCGTGGCTAGGAATTGTATTTACTTAATATTATCTTGCCTATTAGGACAATGCATTGATGATCCAAATTGTATATGAGTTGTTAGAAATAGCGTTTTCAGTATTTTATTGGAAGGTGTCACGCCCATTCATCAAATTCCGGCCATATTTTATAAAATGTTATAAACAGGCAATAAACGCCACCGATGTTGGTGTCGAACCAACCTTTATAACGAGGAATAGGCGTGAGGTCATGCAGTAAGCGACGAGCGATTGAGTGACGATTCTGAGCGACCGACGCGACGTTTCGGGTGGCCATTCACTAAGCGTCATCGCTGAGCGATTAGTTTCAAACATTGTCTAATGTCAAGTGCTGTTTGTCGTTCTTAGCTTTCTACTTGTAAGTCGTGCTCAGATTTCTATAGACTTGTTCTATCCAGAAAACGAAAATTTGGTAAACACCCTATATATAAAGAAAGGTCAGCTGTGAATTTTATTACTTAGGTACTCCTAGAAATGTTCGCAAATATCGTGATCGATTTTGGCAATATCTTAACCTTCGTCAACGTCAATCTCGAATCTCCGAGCGGCTACGTAACAAAATGGGATGGCAGTACAGCAATAAAGAATATAAAAATAAGTTAAAGTGTTATCATCGGCCTGGCCGATGCGTTGATACCCTCCACTGTACAGGTACACGCCATATGTGTCTAATATTCGTTTAGTATGGGAGGTAACAGAACTACTTGACCGACGTGGACCATTTTTAATACTAACTTGACGACCGTAAAAATAAGACCTCTCACAAAATTTCAGTTGCCTAAGTCGATTCGTTCGGAAGCTATCGTGCTTTCAACAGACAGAGAGATACCTATATGGGTCAAATATTGGACTTGTATGGGAGGTAACATAACTACTTGACCGACATGGACCATTTTTAATACAAACTTGAAGGCCATAAATATAAGACCTCTCATAAAATTTTAGTTGCCTAAGTCGATTGGTTCGGACGCTATCGTGATTGCAACAGGCAGAGAGAAAGACGTGGGTCTAATAGTGGTTTCGTTTGGGAGGTACCAGAACTACTTGACCGACATAGCCGATTTTCAATACCAACCTGGCGACGGTAAAAAGAAGTCTCACAAAATTTCATTCGGTCAATTCGTTTGGACGCTATTATGCTTTCAACATACAGACAGACAGACAGACAGACAGACATGGCTAAATCGATTCAGAATGTGATCCTGATTCAGAATATATATACTTTATAGGATCTCCGGTGAATCCTTCTTGGCGTTGCAAACGGTGGCAATGACAAAGTGAATATACCTTCCTGTGGAGGGTATAATAAAAATGTTACCATAAGAAACAGTGGGATCAAATTAAACCAGTCGCTATTCTGGACAAATTGGTTTCCTTTATTTTGTTAATTTTGGTCGAACTTTCTCCAGCAGCAAATTAAATGATGATACTGACCTGACATACTTACGAAGCATTGCCCAAATCGGTTTTATATAAGTGTTTAAATTCAGCACAAGCTGACTTTCAAGTAGAAAGCTACGATGAAAAGCACTTTACAATGGCATAGGCATTTTCGCAACTAATCGCTCAGCGGTGATGCTCAGTAAATGGCCATCCCACGCGTTGCTCAATCGCTCGTCGCCATCGCCACGCCCCTTTTTTAATTCCGATCCCGAATGCATTTCGGGAAGTGCTTTATTCGGACAGTGTACAGAAATTTGTTTTTTACTTCCACGACAAAAACGTTTCTCCACTTTCTTTTTTCGTAAATATTCTTTTTAAAAAGGTGCTTATGGCATATGTCCTTCTTTAGTTGCCAGACAGAATTACTATTGCATTCGATAGTGTAGATAGTACGAGTACCTATGTCTATTTAGACGCGACGCCTGCGATGAAATATCGAGGCTAAAATGCGCTCAGTTTGCCGAGATATTTATTTTGTGCCCGGCCCTCTGATGTAACTTATCTAATCAGCTTTGAAATTGCACAGTTTTTGACAACTTAATGCATACAAGCTCTAAATGGTATTTGAAGCTTGAACGAGCATTAACATAATCACTGCTAATAAACAGTTTAGAAACCACTCAGGATCTTTGAATGTTATCGTCCATTCGCTTTCGTAACGATGACTACTTCCGTTTTATGATCTATGAGTTGCAAACCCTCGCTAGCTGGCCATCTACATACTTTAACAATATTCTCATTGCATTGCAACTAACAGTACGGACTTCGTATGCAGAATTCGGTACGCGGTATTCATAGGTTTTCGGAATACCTAATGCTCCACAACAAGAGAGTTTAGAACTCTGAGCCATAGGTTAGCTACACATTGGACGCGTTTTCGTATGGAAATGACTTGCGTGAATGCGTACGAACATGCACGAACAATCCCGACCTTCATAGTACTATTTTTAAACACGTTCATCCTTTTATGGGAGAAAATCGTATTTAGTGCGCGCACTCAATACGTACGATCCTATTTACACGTTTACGTACGAAACAAATTCGTGTCCAATGTGCGGCTAGCCTTACCTATAGTTCACCGCCTATTAGGTACTTGATAATCTTTTATTCCCCTGAAGGCGTTTGCTGGTTCAAGCCCTTCTTGCCGCATACAATAAATCCTCATATAGAAAAGCATAACAAATTATCCTGATCAATTCCCGCTCTCACCTTCTTTCAAGTTAAGCCTTAATCTTGTAGTCCTACTGACTGCGACCCAAGTCCACTATCTCCATCTAAGTAAATAAGTCAAATCAAACAGTTTTTTGTTAAAATTTTAATAATCTTTAATGTTCCATTTAGAAAAAATATATGATTCATTACAATACATAAATACGCTCACTGCACGTGCTACATGCAGTCACATCTCAAAAGACTAGTTCATAAAAATAAATATTTATATGGCTATCTAGATATGTATGTACCAGCATAGCATATCAATTCACAAATGTATTAACAAAATATATATATTTATAGCAAAACATACAATAAATAGAGTTCTTTTATGGTTACAATATATATTATATACATATACTATGTGTAAACAATTTATTTTTTTATAATCTAAAAAATAATTTAAATTACATACATAGTTTAGATTTAGATTTACCATTTAACTATACAGTATTCTATCCGTTTGTATACGCAAGGACAAGGATGACCTTCAATCACTTACTCTCTCTATCCTACACTAAACTCCAATGACAAACTTGTGGTGATTCTGATTATTCTTCTTCGATCTTGATTTTTTGTAAAGCTCTAATTTTATTTCACTTAAATCTAACAATGTATGTACCACCTGTGGTATTTTAGCATCTCTTAGTGAATGCAAAAAAATGTGCAAATTTTGCGTGCATAAGAAAAATATTAATACCACCACTATAGCACTAACTAACATGTGTATACATTATATCCACTATCTACTATCACGCTGGCTGGGTCTCCTCAAAGCAATTCATTTTCCGGGAAGAAGCTCTCCCACACCTGTAATTTGTGCACCTCGGGTAAATCTATAACTGTCAAGCTATCCGCTATATTAAGGCACTTGAGGCTTTTCTCATCCGCACGAACTGGTTCCCATTTAAATGTAGCCGCTGAATCAAAATTTGGATTGCTATCTGCAGCAAAATGTGTCCACAATCCAACCAGTCTTTCAATGGTCTTATACTCAATGGTGTGTTTCTTTAGTTTCTTTGCGACAGAGTTGTAGAACAAATAAGAAAGATCATCACCGTGGCAGGTGCCGCGTACTTTCTTGCCACAGCTAAGAATGCGTAGATGATTAAAGTGTTTCGAATCAAAGTCAAAACGATACATGTAGGTTGGAGCCGAAGCATACTTCAGACGAGACAATACTGTGCGGTAAATTGGGAACCAGAAATACTCATGTGATACCATCTGGAAGAAAGGTTCGAAATTAGCCAAAATAATTAGCAGTGTTGTTAATAGTTTAAGCTTACGTTCAGGTACTCGTACAGGGTTTCGATGCTAGGCTCTTTATCTCCATAATAGGTCTTTTTCAGGCGTAAGCCGTACTCGTTGCAAAGTTCACTGTCACGATCCATTCCCAATTCTATGGGTACTACAAATCGGCAATTGCCGAGCTCGTTGAGAAGTTTCGGATTCCGTTTTGTGTCTGTTAAATAAAAAGGAAAATTTGTTAAGTGTGGAATGTAAATGATTAGGAAGTCCCCAAAATATGTCTATTTATATTTCTATGATACTAGTACCATTACTAAAAAATAGCCAAGGGTTTAGGTTTCGGCTTAAAGATAAGATGTAGCTTTGTGTTTTGGAAGCATTAAATATTAAATTCCGTTCTATTGTTTGTACATACACGCTACACCTTCTGATAATTCTATCACACCAAAAACATAAATGTAAAAAAAGAGCCAAGTTCTCTTATATAGAAAAGCAAAGTCAGCCACGAAAAGTAATGAAAACTAGTTTAAGAATGTTAAACGTTAAAAAAATTGGTAGGTTTACTTGTCATTCCACGCCTCTTAAATGGACAATTTTTAATTTTTGAAATTTCTCCTTTCGTACAATGCAGGTCCTACAGCTGTACCGAATTTCAACATTCTACGACAACTGAAAGTGGCGCAAATAAATAATAACCGATTTTCAAAAGTGGGTGGATACCACGCCTCCTGAAGGGAGAATATAAAATTTTAAATTTTAAATAGAGTCCTACCGCTCTATTAAATTTCATCATTCTACGTCAATGAGAAGTGGTCCAAATAAATAATAACCAATTTTCGAAAGTGGGCGTATACCACGACCCCTGAATGGAAAATCTAAAGTTTTGGAGTTTTCCCAGTGTATGTAGGATGGCCGGAAGTGCTTCATAATTTCGATCTAAGTGAGTCAGTGAGTGAGTGAGTCAGTTACGGTTTTTGCGATTTTTGAAGTCTTGTATGTTGAGAACCACTAAAAGCTATTAGAGCAGGGGTTCCCAAACTTTTTTTATACTGCGACTCTCTAGAGAGGTTGAACAATTTTTGCGACGCCCTTCTAAAAGCACAGATATGTGAATAGAAGCTGGTCTTACTGAAGATTATCACTAAAGGGTTTTTCAATAAGGACTAATCGACGACATTAAAATATCTTCGTCCCATATTTATGAAAATTTTGTGTCTTAACATACCCGCATTCATTTAAAAATGCGTCTCGTCGCTAAAGATGAATTTTAGGTCAAAATTGAGTCAGCGAAAAAACGGTTTTGTCTATGATCGTTAACGTTGACATCCTGGATTACTTGGACATTGTAGGGGCGTAAGCCCAAGTCCCGATGCAAAATTCGTCAAGTTGGAATCTGCGAAAGGCCGATTTCTTGTGAACGGCGAGGAATTGATATTGAATACCTCGGGTTCTTCAGTAAACTCTCATGGAGAGCGGTAATCCTCCAAATCTGGCTGGCTACGACCCGTGCCAATTAAAAACCCTTTAGTATTCAACTTTGAGTGCGAGACAAACATAATGAGTGCCAGACAAATACATGAGTGCCAGCCATGAAGTAAGTAAATGCGGGAAACACAAAAGCGCTTAATCTTCGACTGTAATGTATCTATTGGATTTCACTTCGACCTTGCTCTTGGTATTTGTAAAGAGAAACGTAATGCTTTTAGTTTGTTCGGAGTCTTACAGCAGTGAAAAATAGAACTAGTCCCAGGGCGTCACGACGCACAGTTAGGATTAAATTTGGTGAGGTTTACCTTTTTAATGAGCTTGGTAAATGTTTTAAGTTTGAAATTTCTGACTCAATTGGTTCCGAACGTTGCCGTTCCAGTTCCACGGCTGAACATCAGGAACGTGTGTCATGAAACGAGTAAAAAACTGGGGGTGCTATCATCAGTGAGAGAGTCTATTAGATTAGAAGTTGTAGACAATAGATTAATTATATGAAAATGAGAAAAAAAAGTCGGAGACAGAACCAGCATTTATACAGTGCATACTTAAAATTGTTAGGTACATCGTACATATTTCAAAATCTTGTTTTCAAAATTTTTCTCCCGCAATAGCAAAATCTTTAATTATTGAAATCTCTCAATATTAAAAACTTGCAAATCAAAATCTCGAATATGTATGCAGAAAGCCCCTGCTTGGGCTTACTGTTGGAGATTTTGATAATGCGAGATTTTGTTATTCAGAATTTATCTAAAAAATCCGAGATTTCTTTATTAGAGATTTTGGTTTGGGGGCAATCACACCGCTCCCGACTAAAAACTTTTCAACAGAGGTCCGATTGGATTGACAGAAAGTTCGTTCCTAACCCATTGAAGAAGAGACCCGTCGATCCCATAGGCATGCATTTTCAACAAAAGAGCTTGTTGCCAAACTCTGTCAAATGGTTTTAAAATATCAAGCGCATTATTCTTCGTTTCACCAAAGTGGTGGAGAGATTGGTTCCACTTTTCGGTGAGATAAGTTATCAAATCACCAATCGATCTACTGACACGAAAATCGTATTACCGGTCTTTTAGAGAGAAGTCTTCGTGATTTAAGATATTGCGTGCTGACGATTTATCAACGTTTCCATTATCTTGAAAAGAATGGACGTAAATGGAATGGGTCAGTAGTTGGTAAGCATCGTGACCACAAACCACATAGAACTAGATCGCCGACTTCCGTGCACCTACCCGATTCTCTCCAGATAATCCCCTGTCTGTGAATACGTGTGAAATGTCAAAATCAATGGCGGCAATGATGTTCCATGCTATACCCAGGGGCCTAGGATTTTTCAAGTATGACGCTCCTTTGATTTTGTACAGCATCAATGCATGAAAAATGCCAGTGGACCCAGGATTTTTCGGGTGCGTGTCATAACGCCCAGCATTATGACACTGAGCGTTATGACATGTACCCGAAAAATCCTGGCTCCACAGGCAGCTTATAGGCAAAGTCCGTTATGTGGGAGAAGTCGACGGTCTATTCTATGTGGTTTGTGATCATGACCGTAAGTGAGTTTAGTGATTGGACACTTCAACGGTTGTGCAAGTCAAGCAAATTTAAAGGACATTATTATCAGCTACCAACATCGGATCTGGTATAGTATCCTATTCACTAAATTAGTCTCTTACTAATTATTCAGGACATATCAATTAAAGTTGTATAATAGGGTTCCTTTGCTTTGAACTCAGGAGACTTAACGATCTATACCCAACTCCATTTCTACTCCATATCAATGACCGCCTGGGATTGACAAATAATAATATTTATATTGTGGCTCAGACCATACAGAGACGTACAGTTTGAGATAGGAGATCCAAGATCCTATAATAACATTAAGTCCACAGCTATCCAGCATAAAATCTCAATCTCAAATGACACTGACAAATTGAAGTATCAGGATACAGCAATTCAAATATGTATACAGAGTAGAGTACCATGACGCTATCAGAAGTTCAGCCCTCACTTAACTCGACTCACCATTCCAAAGTCCATACTAAGAAAAATTTCAAATTTCTGTGACGAATGACTTCAAGCAATGACGCAATGACTAGCCGTTGAAAAGTTCCTCCGAGGTAAAACGAGAAGCACGCGATTGAGTTGATAGGTAGACAAACATCATTCTAGGAATGAGGTTGAAATGTTTTATGAAAATGTAAAAAGTTCATGTAGAGGCTTTACAGCCCAATCAGAAGCTTGCAAATATAGTAGAAGTCAATGCAGGGAATTTTAGAGAGGTAAATTCTGCGAGATTGCCAAACTTCGATAATGACGAAGATCCCGCTGTCAGGTAAAATGAGCCAAAAGGATGCGAGTAGCCATATATCTAAACTTTTACTAAAATTATTGCTATGTAAGCTGATGGCTTGGCCGCTAAACTTTTTAAAGGTATAGGTAGAGAAGATGATCTTAAGGTCCGATTAAATACACTCAGTTACTTCGAGCGAAAAGTTCTCCATAATATATGATCTTTGATTTGTATTACGAGGGTACATAGTGAAGAAGTACATGTACAGTGCTATACAGTGCTTCGGCCTGGAAAATCTTTATCTCTAATGAATCCAGAGGAACAACGCAGGTCTCGACCAACAAAGCCAGTATGCAACTTGAGGCGATAGATTGAGCTGGCTGGAGAGGCATATTGGTTGAGTCACAGGTAGGCCCCGGACTGATGGAGCGGCATCAAAAGTGAAAGTAAGTAAGGTTACAGTTCTTGAGATGAGGAACGTAAAATTTGAAGCCGAATCCGAATGGCTGAATTCAGAAGCTTCCTCTGGACCCTTATATACCTACTTACGAAAGCTACTCAGATATTCGGGAGGGGTGATGCAGTTAAAAAAAAATATATGGTACTTTGTGTCTTACTGCGGGTTGAACTTGTGATCCCTCAGCCCATAATCCAGTGAGCCAAAGCGCCTGATATTAAAACAGATATTTTAAATGGAAATAGTCTAAGGGCCAGTTTCAAAGGTTCTGGATAAAGTTTCGGATAGTTAGTCGACACATAACGCTTTCCACCAGATAAAAGCTGCTGAAATTTTTTTTCTGGTTCATCGTCAAAGTCCCGGATAAACTAACTTGCGGAAAAATTTATCAGGCGCTTAGTTTGTTCTAGACACATGTCATTTGTTTTGTATTTTTTTGTTTCATGTTTTCTAATAGTTTTTGTGGTTTTAAGTAAACCAAAAGAACAAAGACCTTGGAAAATTTAACGGAAGAAAAAATTGAAGCTCCAAAAATCCAAAAAAGAATTATAACAGAGGAGCTTAAGCAGGTATTCGATTACTCCTTTTGTGGCTGAGCTTGGGCCACCGACCAGGCTGATTATCAGCACGGGTCGTATGACACCTTCGGCCAGCACAGGGGAAAGAGGTATAAGTTAGGATAAGAAATAGAGAGAATAGTGATTTGCGGATATAAGTAGGAGAAGAAGGGGGAAGTAGATAAGCTCTCCAGTCTTATCGAGTACTCTAACTAAGAGCTTTTGGGTAGTTCTTAGTTCGTTATTTATCAAAACAGCCTGTCTGTCATGGGTGACCCTACTGGGGACTAAAGCCGCCGACAGCCACCTCCACACCACCAACGTGCTGAAAGAACGCAACGGCAAGGTGACCGCACCTTCGTGGTAGAAATGTTAGGAAAAAAGTGAATACAATTTTCTTTTTAAATTCGCTTTGGACCTTGGCCGATATACTCTGTTCCTACGGGGTAATCTACGCTCGTCAACGAAAAAATGCTCTGAAACTATATTTTTTCCAGCCACTTCAAATAAATATTTTGTTTATTTTCTGGATATAGGATTTAACAGCCACTTGAACCGGCTATGATACTCTATCCGCGACTATATCTGTCACATATCACTATACGAAAGAAACCTTTGAAGCCAAAAGTTGAATTTTAGTCGACAGATAAGTTCCGGATAGTCTATCCGAGACTTTATCAGTTAGTCTTGAAACTGGCCCTAAATGTAAATAGTTTTTTCATAGCTGTACATTTTATGTAGGTACTGTTGTTATATTATCTCGATAAGATTTCAATGCCACACCCTCGATTGAACTCACCTGAATACAGTAAAAGTCCCTCATTAGAAACACCTCCAATTATCATCGGTATGCTGTTACTCCAAGTGGTACGCATCATTTCAATTGGTTTCGTTGGCACTACGCATTCTTCTGTAATATATGGTTCAATAACCGGACCAAAGGAGAAACCAATTCGTTCACGTTTCTCAGCATCTGTACAGAGATCCTCGTTGGCTTTAACAATATCTGAACCCTTAGCTGTTAAAAGGAACTGATATACATCACGATCGTTGTCTTCGCCGGTATAGCCAGCTGTCACAGCCAATCTGTATGGCCAATTTCGCTGTGGCGTCACCGCCCACGGTGAGAGAGCATTGCCCGACATGGAAATCGCCTTATGAAATAAGCCGTTCGTCTGATCAGTTATCATCATAAAATGAACGGATGCACCACCAGCGCTATCACCAAACAGTGTTATGTTATCACTATCGCCACCAAAACGTGCGCAATTCTCTTTCACCCATCTAAGGGCCATTACTTGATCCTTTAGGCCAGCATTGCCGGGAATTCCAAAACTAGAATCCTCCATACAAAGAAAGCCTGCATAATAAATAAATGAAAATTTTAAAAAAATCATTTCTACTGTCATTATAAGGGTTGTGTGTCCTACCAAAAGGTCCCAAACGATATGTTATCGATATCACAACGACATCCTCCCTTAGCAAATAATCAGGACTATAGAGGTCACGGGAAGCCTCTCCAAACTGAAAACCACCGCCATATATCCACACCATAACAGGTAGTGGCTTACTAGGATGAAGCTGAGAAAGAATATGGGCTTGGTATAAAAGGTGCTGCTGTTTTTTTTTTTAACATAATACCTACATTTTTTGTATAAACATTTAGGTACAAGCAATCTTCTGATCCATCTGTCATTTGAAATACGAAATGCTTTTGTAAAGGCTTCGGGCCCATGGATGTACAACTCTTCACCTCTGTCCATGGTTCTGGCGGCTGTGGGGCTTTGTATCGCAAGTCCCCAAGTGGAGGCTTGGCGAATGGGATTTTCTCAAAACTGTAGTATTGCTCTCCATAAATGGACTTGCGTTTGACACCCTTAACGGGTCCATATATTGTGTTGACGATGGTCTTTTCACTTGTGCGGTACCGGCGCTGTTGGACCTTAAAATCGACCATCCTAAAAATGAAAGAAAACAAAAAATCATAAGTTCCTTCATTGCATCATTTACTTTTTAATCTATAAATATTCACGAGGTACATAATGTATGAGGTTATAATCTAACATAGAGAGGCGTGTGACTACTGCCAACGGAAAGACGTCGTGTTTTGACGCCAAGATAAGAAAGGTCGCACACACTGCCGTTCATTAGTAGCATTTCTTATTAAATCTCATTTAGGTATATTATTTGGTTAGTTGCTGATAACGAGCCGTAATAATTATATGACCGCAATGATCCCAATAATATATACGGGACGCATAAGTAGGCATATATTTACGACACTCCCGTGGATTTCGATAATGCTGGTCTTAATCAGTCTTACATTATCGTGGCTATAACACCTGATCATATACGTCAAGAGATTGTTAACATGTTTCAGATCGGATTTAAGCCATATAGATAACGTTTCCATAGAATAATGGCCTTCAGGCTGGAAATAGCATCAAAATTGGATTTAGACAGGGCCTGTGTATGGTTTTATGAGAAGATTCTTTTAGTTTTTAAGATTGTATGTAGAAATATTTGGTACCAACGATACTATACTAGAAAACCACTCGATTTAGGAATATCCGGGTTAACCTCTGCAAGTGTAGTTCGAAAAACTATCAGCAGAGCGTAATCATTGAAATTTTGAAAATCCAGCATTTGGTATGTGCGTACAAATGGAACGGATGATGCCCATAAAATAAATTTCACTCAAAAAGTACAGATAGTGCGTCTGGCCTTGATCGGCGAAATTTAATCTACAAATGGCCACAATAGATAGTGGCAGATGTTTACACAAATAGACCAATTTGCGGCTATTATATGGAACAACAAGTTTCGGGTCAACATAATATCTACGATTACATGTCACGAATCGTTCCATTCTGTGATATGCTGGAGTCACTATATCTATATGACGTCCGAGTTACCATTCTGTGTGATCGCTTTTCATGCAACGTGTCATGTATAATTGATGCAAATTGAATGTCACGACCAAATGACTGATTTGAATGAATGTAATTGAATGTTGTTGTTACTGAATGACCAACTTTCTGTGACATTAAGTCATACATTTACAACGTCCCACGGGTGACACTTGACACTGCATGACTTTCTACAGGGCCGTATATGACACGTTACCAGCAGTGCCTATAAACTACAAACGTGTCACCGTAAGGCGCTGTGTGATAACATGCAGTGTTTCAGTAACTCGTTTCTGCCAATTAGCCATGTCACAGCAAGACAAAGGAGACTGATACCTCTATATAGTTCGCATATCATTACATTAATTTTTTTATTGAACTTTTATTATATACAATTTGACTTAAGGCTAGTTTACAAGTGCTGATGAATATTTTGTGTGTTGGCTCAACAACAGGCGCTCAACGGTTTACAATGATTTTTTTTAAATAATTAGATTTACATAAATAAATTGTGATTGTTTTCTCAGATTCATACTCGTAGTATGCATCGTTGTCAGGGTTGACCTCAGGGTGTTCAAATCCGGCTGTCGATGTCCTTGTGGTGGTAGAGAGGGTTGTTCATCTTGGTATTATCCTCGATGGTGGGTTGTCTCGGTCAAATCGTAGAAGGGTATAGTTGCCCTGTCGGTGTCTCTTGCGAATAGGTCCTCGATTTTTATACCCTCCACAGGAAGGTATATTCACTTTGCCATTACGTTTGTAACGCCAAGAAGGATTCACCGGAGACCCTATAAAGTATATATATTCTGAATCAGGATCACATTCTGAATCGATTTAGCCATGTCCGTCTGTCTGTCTGTCTGTCTGTCTGTCTGTCTGTCCGTCTGTCTGTCTGTCTGTTGAAAGCACGATAGCGTCCAAAGGAATTGACCTAGGCAAATGAAATTTTGTGAGACGACTTCTTTTTACCGTCGCCAGGTTGGTATTGAAAATGGGCTATGTCGGTGAAGTAGTTCTGGTACCTCCCATACAAAACCACTATTAGACCCACGTCTCTCTCTGTCTGTTGAAATCACGATAGCGTCCGAAAGAATCGACTTAGGCAACTGAAATTTTATGAGAGGTCTTATATTTATGGCCTTCAAGTTTGTATTAAAAATGGTCCATGTCGGTCAAGTAGTTTTGTTACCTCCCATACAAAAGCCAATATTTGACCCATATATCTGTGTTTGTTGAAAGCACGATAGCGTCCAAACGAATCGACTTAGGTGAATAAAATTTTGTGAGAGGATTTTTTGTAATCGTCGTCAGGTTGGTATTGAATATTGTCTATGTCGGTAAAGTAGTTCTGCTACCTACCATACTAACTCGCAATGCAAACATTTTGCATGACTTTTATGCAGTGGAGGGTATCAAAGCATCGGCCAGGCCGATGATAACACTTTTACTTGTTGGACTTAATTTCATTTTAAAAAGTGCAGTAAAGTCCAAATCGAAGTGGAAATAAAATCCACAATGAATAAACAGTAGAATCTTTTTGCATAAGACTTTATTTCATGGCACCGGAGGTAGCGATGCTCTGAGATGTGTTGGGTTTTGGCGATCCTTCGGACTAGAGGGTTTGGATGGTTGGATGCGTTCCCGAGTTCTCTGGAAAAGTATGACCATGTACTTTTCCATGGGGGTGATGCTGGCTTCTTCGTTGAGTCTTGAACTTCAGACGTTTTTCTTTCGGATTAGATCGTAGTGTAGTCCTGTGCAGATCATGTACGTCTTGAAAATGGTGTACCAAATGGGAAAACCGTACGTTACTACCGGCCTTATAAGCTGTTTGTAAGTTCGCATATCTGAGGCGGTCTCCTTTCTTATGGTGACCGAGCAAACTATGCTGAGATTCCATTCATCGCAGAAATGAGTTGCTATGTGCTCGTTCTACCATGCAGTCCTGTCCAGTTCCTCCTCTAAAAAGGTAGTCGTGTGTGTAAGGAAGTTTTATAACTTTTTTTTTTAGTGTGGATTTGGATATTGCCACTTAGGTAACTATAGTTCGTTTTGGTGCGGTGGGCAAGTTTTGTCTATCGTCGGCTATATGATGCATTTTAAGTTCAGCTTGACAGCGGGATTCTAGGTCTTTGTCGTAGTTATAGAGTCTGCAGAAATAGATTTTTCGGATTCAAGAATACAAGATTTTCTTTGTCATCTCTATAGCTTTCTGTATGGGATTTCCGACTTAAGCACGTTCCCTTTACCTTAAAAGTTGCGTACATCGTCCCTGAAGTAACATCTCTGAGTTTCTTCGAACACACGCTACTCGTGCCCTGTTTCTTTCATGTATTTGGGTTGTAGAGATCGCTAGCAACTCTGTCCAATGTCCTCTATTGAAGCGCCACTCTCGTTACTCAACATTTTGTATCCTACCAGGGATTTCGTGGTGGTGGTCAAGTGAAACCCAGCACACTAGTTGCGGTATTGCTGTTAGCCCTCTAGCTTCCGACAGCGATGTCACTGGTCTCATATGCGAGCCATTGGTGTACGCGATCAGCGAAGATTTTGGCAATCTTTTGCAATTGCATTGTACACATCATCTTGTTGCTTTAGAAGTGTATCGAATGTATTCGCACTCATATTCATAACTTTTCTGTAACAAAGTATAGTGATCCGATTCATTGCTGGCATCCAAAATACTGGACGCGTGACTTGCATCGATCACAATATGGTTCACATTGCTGAAGAGAACACCAAACGTTCTCTTGACATCCATGTTCCCTTATGAATATTTAAATGTAAAAACGTCGTTCTTGATTAATTTTTACAGATAAGTGGGTACATATGGTAAGCGCCTTGGGTCAGTTGCTATCGTGGCGAACTACTAAGTCAGTGATCTCAGGTTCGACCCTGGTTAGAAACACAAATTACAAAATTCTCGCAGATATCTGACATGGGAATATCCGAAAATAAGAAAGCTTCTCAATTTAGCTGTTGGGGCTCCATTCTAAAAACCTTCCGTTTGTCCTAAAAATAAGAAATCACTCAAAGGAATTATTATGAGAATTTATTCCTTTGATGAACCTATTGGACAAGTCACTTATCAACAAGTTGTGTGCACCTTCATCTCTACCGGCTTTAAAACCTTGACTTGTATCCTCAATTCGTGGTCATATTGTAAAGTTAAAACAAGTAGATATTTATTTAGACTAGTAATGGATAAAGTGCAACAAGACTTTATTTGGCTTTGTCAAAGTGAAATAAGACGGAACACTGATATTTGGCCAAAGTTCGCAAAGTAAACGAACCCAAAATCCAAGTACTTATACATCACTTCAAATAACGAGGCAACATTCTGTCTACCGCCCAAAGCTAAACATAAACTTCGAAGTAGGTACTATACTTCCACCTAAAACTCGAAGAACTCCCAGGTGATTCTAAATCTACATCCCCCTAGGCTAGGCATATAATGTTATAGTTTGCATATAACTTTGTTTCATTTGCATTGTCTGTAATTGCCAACCAGTTATTATATTAAATGGGGATAACATGCATACCTAACCTCTGTACACTGGATATTTTGACATCCTACACTAGCCCGAGGTCTGAGGAAGTTATGAGATAATTATTACGGTTCGCTTATCACGAACACACAGTGTTTTTCAGTTTATTAACTGCGTTACTTTATGTGTGCTAAGAGTCACATCTATAGACTACTTCAGCCTTTTCCAGAAGATTTGTTGTAAGTCATATCCACTTTCCTATTATCATCGCATATATGCCTTGCCTATGTCATCACAAAGTTTTTCTGTTTATAGGGCCATCACGTAATCTCCAGATTACATAACAAAATGACAACAGAGACACTTCCTACTATAACTCTATCCAACGTTGGGTGTAGACAACTTCAGAATTTTATTACGACAAAAAAAAAAATCATAGAATGACTTCATTTGAAAACAACAAGAAGTCACTCAGTCAAGTCACGCCTAGTTGAACCATATATGCCTCATTGAGGTAATCACTATTTCCATAGAATAGATAGATACTACCTACAAAATACTCAAAATGATGTTTAAAAAAAAATAGCTACATTCACACAGATACAATAAATAATCGTCGAGATGTTATTAAATTAGCATTTCAATTCATTTTATCGTAATTCATCAAAGCCCAAGCTAATAAATTTCGAAGCTGAATTTCCATTTTTAATAAAACATCAATTTATAGGTATATCACCGAATGTGATCTCATCTCAGCGTCAATTTCAGTATAGGTACCTAACGTACCGACAAACCACCACGTTACATATGGGCATTCAGTTTTAGAATTTCAATCTTTCCCAATTATCTCAATTTAAATCAATTCTAGGCTAACGAGCGAACGATGAAATGCGCGAATGTTGTACATTATTAATAAAAGACTTTAATTTTTCAATTAGGTATAGTTTGTATCACGTTAGGAATTAATGTTATTTGAAAAAAAAAAACACATTTTTGCTTATTGCTTTCAATTAGGCGACTGTAAAAAGCTCTGAAGTTCACGTATAGAGAGAATTGTTCAAACTCTTTGAATCATTAATATTATTAGAATGCTTTGGGTTGGCATTGGCACAGTGAATGATATTCAAGCTGGACACTCAGACATGCAATGTTTGTCTTCACGCCCACGTAAGTAGGTAAGTTTCCCAGAGGACACACTATTGACCTAACTTTTGTTTTATACATATACGTTTTTTTATCACGCACAACTCATATTAAATACACGACTGGAGTTGGAGTCTAGTCCTGAAAATCGATTATGCAAATTAATTGAGATTTGTTTTTGATCCGTATTCGCTCTGCGACTTATAGCCATCTATACGTCACAGCTCAAGGCTTTGATAAGCGAAAAATGATTTCTGGTAAACAAGTGGAGCCAGTGGGAGAGAACTTATGGTTGCTTATGGGTTTTCTTAACACTATTCGTCTGGAATACCATAACATTAACTGTCAATACGTATACAATCGTATAGATTTACCAACAACTAAGTGCCACTCAATTCAGCCGTTCGGACTCGGAATAAAATTGTAGGTTCCTTCCATTCGTCCCAAACTAAAAAACTCACACAAAACGAATGGTTGTGCGAAGCAAGGCCTAGGGTGCCTTACGGACCTGTTGAGTTAACTATTTAGGTATTTATTTATTTCAAGTGACACATAGGTTTGTTCCTCTTTTTACTGATGTCTATATACCTATGGACAAATCTTTGTTAAGGTATTTCTTGTTAAGGGAAATCTTATACGTACTTAAAAAAAAAACTGATATTTTTGGGCTGACTAAGAACGGTATTGGGAATCCAGGTACCTTCCTACAGTACAGAGGACCGACCAGTTTTTTACTATTAAATCGGTTCTTGAGAATGCTGCTGCCTGTGGTTAGTATGTCACACTTATATAGATATCTACATAATTTATTTATTTATTTCGTCTACCGAATGCAAGATTCTTACAGACTACACTAAACCTAAGGTTAGGTTAGGTTAGGTAAGGTGGCTGTCCCGAAGGGGACACACTTAGACCAGAATTTTGGTCCATTGTGATACCACGAGAGGGGGAGGGGGGAGGAAGTGGCATAAGCAGTTTCTTTGTGCCGGGCATTACCTTTGGAATTCTGTTGCAATTTGCGAGATGTGGGTATCCTACCTGAGAGGTAAATTTTTATAACTTTCTTTCCTGGTTACGGCTTAGTCTTCGGGTCATGGCACCGAAAGTAGATGTCGCGATTCGTCTTTGGTAAGAAGGGGTGACCGTCTATAGCCTCTGACGGGGTCCTCTAATTTTCGAGTTGGGGTTGATTGGTGTATCCAGCTACTTCTGTTGGCGGTTAGTCTTCGGGAGAGCAGAGGGGTGACCGAAACAGTCTAACCCCCCGCTGGTAGCCGCTGACAGTCCGTTAGTAAGAAGTGGGCTTTTACGAATCAACTAAGGAGACTGCGGTAGAAGAGATCGACGAAGGATGACCGAAACAGTCTAATCCCCGACCTTCTCCTCTAACGGAGTCTGAAAGTTCTACGTGTGAAGGTGAAATTGACTGACTTGGTCAGCTCCTCCCGTTGGCGGTTAGTCTTCAGACAGGCCGGCAAAGGGTGACCGAAATAGTCTAACCCCCCGCTGGTATCCTCTGACAGTCCGTTAGTAAGGAGGGTGGCCGGCACAGATCAGTTAAGAAGACTGCGGTAGGAGAGAGCGACGAGGGGTGACCGAAACAGTCTAACCCCCCACCTATCCCCTCTAACGGAGTCTGAAAGTTGTACGCGTGAAGGTGAACTTGACTGACTTGGTCAGCTCCTCCTGTTGGCGGTTAGTCTTCAGAAAACAGACAGAGAGTGACCGAAACAGTCTAACCCCCTACTGGTAGCCTCTGACAGTCCGTTAGAAAGGAGGGTAGCTGATGCAGATCAGATAGAAAGACTGCGGCAGGGGAGGCAGACGAAGGGTGACCGTAGCAGTCTAACCTCCCGCCTGTCCCCCTGACGGGGTCTGATAGTTCTACGTGTGAGGCGGTGAAGTCGGTTGACATATTCAGCTCTTTCCGCTGGAGGTTTAGTTTACCGAAGCAGACAGAGATTGGTGAGTTGCGTGTTGACTTTCATTGAAGCCAATTGGACTTTGTAACGAACTTGCTGATGCAGAAAATGTCGCTGCGAGCCAGATCGCTTAGGTCCTCAAAGAAATAAGCCCCTAAGGTAGCCTTGCGCAAGGTGGCAAGAGCAGGGCAGGAGCAGAGGAGATGAACGGTGGTTTCTTCTTCCTCCTCGTCCCTGCAACTTCTACAGAAGTCGTTATGAGGTACACCCATTCTACGGGCGTGTTTCCCTATGAGGCAGTGTCCCGTTAATATTCCCACTATGGAGCTGATTTTGTTTCTGTTGATACAAAGAAGATTCCTAGTTCTTTTGCCGTCTAATATCGGCCAGATTTGTTTGGATGCTATGCAAGTGTTAATGCTGTTCCATCTGTTGTTGGTGGTTTTTAATGCTTCCTCGAGGAGCAGAGTTTTTACTGATTGCAATGGAACGTGCGGTTCTTCGCTAATACCAGTTATTTGGCGGCCGCTGCCTTGCCTAGCTAGTTCATCCGCCTTGCAGTTGCCAGTAATGTCACTGTGACCTGGAACCCAGCACAGGGTAACTGAACATCTATCCGCAATCTCGTAAAGAGATTCCCGGCATTGTTTTACCAACTTAGATCTGATTGTTGGTGTATTCAAGGCTTTTATGGCTGCCTGACTGTCTATGTAAAAAGTGATAGCTTTACCATCTATCTCATACAAGGCAAGTCGGCATGCTGCTTCGCGAATGGCCATGATTTCCGCCTGAAAGACACTACAGTGGTCAGGGAGGCGTAGGGCGAGGTTGAGTGCAGGTGACCGGGAGAAAACTCCCACACCCGTGCCTTCTGCCATTTTAGATCCATCTGTATAGATTTCGATTGCGGAGTTGTTGCTTATCTTGCCGTTGTCCCATTCGGATCGATTTGGTATTCTTGTATTATACTTTATATTAAAGTCTTCAAAAGGGACTATATAGTCCGTTTTGTTTGGAATTGAGTTGGGTAAAATGCCCATATGACCAACCTGAGAGTTGGTCCATTTTTGAGATTCTCTAAGTCTTAGAGCTGATTTAGACGCAACAAGTTTCCCGTAAATGTCGACGGGAAGTAGGTGCAGTATTGTATCTAAGGCAGCCGTTGGGGTGGATCTGAGGGCCCCTGTGATGCATATACTCGCTGATCTTTGTATGCGTTCTATGGATTTGATGTTGCATTTTTTCTCTAGCGCTGGCCACCAGACCATGATACCGAAGAGTAGAATTGGTCTGACCACCGCTGTATAGAGCCAGTTTGTTATTTTAGGTTGCAGACCCCATCTAGGGCCTAAAGCTTTTTTGCAAGCATACATGGCTATAGTTGCCTTTTTTGCACGTTCCTGGATGTTTAGTTTCCAGCTTAGTTTGCTGTCTAGAATTATACCTAAATATTTGGCGTGTTTTGTGAATTTTAGCTCTTGATCTCTAAGTTTAGGTGGAGCTATGTTAGGAATTTTGTATTTCTTTGTGAAAAGCATTAGTTCTGTCTTGGAGGGGTTGACATCGAGTCCAACCGTATCCGTCCATTTTACTAGTATTTTGAGAGCTGATTCCATGAGATCTCTTATTGTGTTTGGAAATTTGCCAGAAATAGCAATGGCAATGTCGTCCGCATATGCTATAACTTTGCACCCCACCTTCTCCAGGGTGGTAAGTACCTCGTCCACTACCAAAATCCAAAGCAGTGGAGAAAGTACGCCTCCCTGGGGTGTGCCCCTGCACACTGACCTCTTGGTTTGATAGCTCCCCAGCTCGGACAGAATCATTCTGCTGTTTAGCATATTTTCTATCCACAAGCGTAGGCAGTCATCAACTTCCAGTCTGCGGAGTGCATTAGAAATAGCATCTGTTTTGACATTGTTGAAGGCGCCTTCGATATCTAAAAAGGATACCATCGAGAATTGCTTGTTATCGAGCGATTTTTCAATATTGCCTACACTAAACCTAAAGTACAATAATAACCTATATCTAAATAAAATTTGAACGCACAATATTATTAAATTGTTTTTTTTTACCGCACCTCTGGTATCGGATAAATTTATTACATTACAAACACGGAATTGCAGCAACGAGATATTGGCTCCTTTTGACAGTGAGTGAATTTCTAGATTTTTCCGTTTAACAAAAAAACATTTTTAAATCGATGAGAAAACATCTTTGCTTATAAGAGGGTAAAATTTGATCTTACAGGTGTGTAGACCAATATCTTTTGCGAAACTGGCCACAATTTGAACTGAAAGATTCACAATTCATTTGAAAGGCATGAATAATTTTTTTTCTGTGTTTTTCGGTTTATTTTTTTTATTTTGCAGGTTACTATTTAAATTTATTAAAATGAATGCTTGGGATACCGAAAAGAGAATTTCGATAGTGCAGCGGTACCATGCTTTGCAGTCCATCATTTCCGTCCAAAAGGAATTTAGGCGGGAGTTTGGCGGCACTCCCCCGAGTAGATGGACCATTATGTAGCTTGTAAACATGTTTGCCGAATCTGGAAGCATTGCACGAAGACCGTAACATCGTGATCCCTATATGCGGGTTCAAGACATAATCGTGGCTGTTGCATCATAAATCCAAGCGTTTCGACTCGAAAATTATCGGCGCAAATTGGAGTTAGCAGACAGTCATTACAACAGATCATAATTCATGATGACTTAAACTTGTTTCCGTACAAAGTCCAAATCACAAGCAAGTTAAACCCTCCGGATTTGCCTATTCGTCTTGAATTTTGCCAAAAACTGATTGAAATGGGCAAACAAAAAAACAGCTTGATAAATTGCTTGTTTATGTCTGATGAAGCCCATTTTGATATGAACGGCAATGTAAACAAGCAAAATTGCCGTATATGGAGTGAATATAATCCACAAATACTCCATAAGACAGAACTGCACCCAGAACGAGTCACTGTGTGATGCGCAATATCATCAAGGTGCATTGTAGGGCCATACTTCTTTGAAGAAAACAGACACTGTCAATGGGGACCGTTATTTAAAGATGTTGAGGGAGTTTTTTTTTACCCAGGACTGCGCCGAAGACGTATCCGTTTCAACAGCATTTGGTTCGACCAAGATGGAGCAACTGCACACATAGCCAGACCGGTTATGGCGGAGCTCCAACGAAAATTCCCAAACAAATTAATATGTAGGAACTCCACTTTCCGTTGGCCCCCAAGGTCACCTGACCTGACTGCACCAGACTTTTTTTAGGGTTATGTCAAGTAAGAGGTGTACAAAACAAAACCCAGGAATTTGTCTGAATTGAAGCAGTCTATTAGGCCGCAATGAACAATGTTCGGATCAGGTGTCGCGTATGCGTGGATGAGCGTGGAGGGCATTTACGGTCTATCATCTTCAAAAACAATTAGTAATATAAAATTAAATTGAATTTCCTATACTACAATAAAAAAAATAAATGAAATACATTGATTGAATTTCTTATTGTAGCACAATTGGTGCGCCACCCTGTACTTCGACCGTTGCGTTATTTCACTGGTAGGTAGGTACAGGAACATTCAATACTAAATATGTTGACTCGATTCTGCTCTAGAATGCAGGGACTTTCTAGTAAGACGATTTTTAAGACCTAAAATTGAACTAAGTGAACATCGAACTTCACCATATTAAAATTATAAGACTTGACTGACGTTTTGATATCTATTCACATAGATCATAAATAAATTGTATGTGCGTTTGTATTAATATACAAAACTGTTATGTCCATATTGTTTCACGAATAGATTGAGGACAATAGATGCTGATTTGGTCACAATGGGACTACTCACCCGCTTAGCCCTGCCATCCGATCCTAATCTAACCCAACTATATTTTTGATCTGCAGCATATTTTTGTATGAAATGTGACTAGGTATACGTATACCTCTTACACTATTTTATCAGCTTATTATATTTTGTTCAGTTCACGAGTCATCTCATCACAATCACTTTCTATGAATCATTTGCTTCATCTGTGCCGAAGATATTTTATTTTTAAAACAATGATCATTTACCAACACTTTAAAGCAGCTAAAAACAAAATTTGCAGTACAGAGCTTTCTAAAAGAAAATGTTTACCCAAACATGAAGGGATTTTCAAAATGACTTTGACAATGAAATAGAAGATATTTTGCATTTAATGATTTCATCTTCTCTACCGGATGTGAGTAGAAGTAGTTTAAATAAATAAATAGATTGTGGTTTCTCGCAGCCATTCTTGGCACCAACATTCGGTACATAGGTATTAGGTATAGTATGACAAATTTGAAAGAATGTATTGACAATTATTATACTGTCATGTTTTAAAGACACTCGATGGTTATGATAATAAGAAAAACTTTCTTAAATTATAATTGGAATCACAAAAAAATTAAATAAGCAGCGTTGCCATAAGTGCAGCTGAAAACTTTTAAAATCCAGATATATCTGTGTCGCAGATTTTTTTTGGGTTTGCTAATTCTGAGCTGCACAGAAGAGAACATAAAAGTATAGCATTTTCGTTGACTATCCAAATTGTTCTACTTCCTTCTTATTCAGACTCGCAATTAGTGTAAATTCAGTAAATTCAGTTGCCTTTTGAAATTAAGTAGTAAAAATTGAGGTAATTTTGCCAGCAAATTTTGAGTTGCTCTTTACAGATCTACTTTTAAAGTTAATGCAATCACCTTCCTTAAAGCAATATGTTTGCTATTGTCAACACCATTTTTGTTTGTTATTTTTCTCATTAAAAAGACCTTTAAAAATGCCTTTGCTATCGAACTCCTACAAATGATTGTGTAGAAAAAATTTGTCGCATCAATAGATACAAATTGGTCTTTTGTGTTCCGACAGTTTTCATTAACTGGTTTTCTGTTGTCTAGTCCGGTTTTGGTCCTGTTTTTTCGTTTGTTCCTCCTAATAAAAACACTCTCAGTAATTATATATACCAGCTTTTAATTCAAAGCTCCGTCCGCAAATGTTAATAATACGGGCATCAAATTAATAGAAGTTCTTAATACGTTTTACCTCCCATCGATAAAAGATTGAAAGATAAATGAATATAAATACCAATAGAAATAAAGTCGTTTAATTTACAAATCCAGTTTTGTTTCACTTCCTAAATAGTATTTACCTCACTTTACATATTCCTTCTCTTTGGCAATGGGAACAGCGGAAATGGTAAGAATATAATATCAACAAACAACGATACTAAATCGAATTTCCGCAGTCTCTTGCCTCCTTCTGTTACTAGTTATATGGAAAAGGTTTGGCGTAAGGCCTTAAATTGTCAACTTTTCGAACTTCCCGGTAAGAAGTAAGTAGTACACATAAGCTCAAAAATCACAAAAATAGAATAAATGGTTCCTGAATTATGAAGGAACAAATAACTTGTGCTGATCCAAATGGTATCTTTTTCATGACAGCTGTGAAATAATTTTTAAAATCATTTACCTCTACCACCTCTCTAAAACATAAATAGACAAGAAATCTATAAAGCAGAAAAGGGGTCTTGAAAATCGGATAAATTGGTCTGTTTATATTATAGTAGATAAAATTGATATTTAAATTGACACAATAAACTGTCAAAATATTTATTTTTTTTTATTTTTTTTTTGATTTCGCAATGGTCGCGTTCCACTGACCGATATATGACTAGTAGCATGTAATTTTCCATATACAGTGGACGTCCAAAAGTGAGTAAACACCGATGCTTTTTTCAGTTTTCTTTGGGGTCTAAAAACATGTCTAAAAATCAAACAATCTGCAAAAAGTTTGACAACGAAATAACAATAACAAAACGTATTTCATTTTTACAACATACAATAATAATTTTGCATAGGTAAGTAAGGTATTTAAAAAAATTGCTTCAAAATTTTCCCTTTTAAGCCCAGTATCCTGCTCGCGCTAAATTTTATCTTCCATACAAAAATGTCTACAGAGATAAAATTTAGCGAGGCAGTTTAGCAAAGCAGTATCCTGTTCCGCACGCTAAATTCTTACTTTCATATAGATGGGACACACTCAATGTCAGTCCGGTATAACAATATTGAGTGTTATACGTACTACGTACAATTTTGTTATACTCGGCCAAGAAAATGTCTCCACTGATTTAGCTCGCGAAAGAATTGCCTGGTACATTAAATCGGCGATAAATTTTGACATTTTCGAAACAAAACAATTTTTTAATTGAATATTTCTTTGAATACTTGATAATCGATATAAGTGAGTAGGAAAAAAGTGAAAAAATAACAAAAATCAAAATACATGTGGCAATAAAATTTGGGTGTGTGTCCTATCTATATCCTGTACAACGAATTTAGCGAGCATTTATCTGTGCTGTGGAGAGAAAAGCGCTCGCTAAAATTAAGCGCGAGCAGGATACTAGGCTTTAGGGTACAAAAAAATGACATTTCACCATTTGCGCTAGAGCTCTTGCACATACCTAGTACCTATAAAATATCCATTTCAGGAAAAATTTATAGTTTGTATCAGTATCTTCTAGAATTGACAAGTTGTTTATCAATTTAGATGTCCCTTTGCGGTGTATAAGAGTATACAAAAACAAATACTTAAATACTTACCCTATAAGTGGGCAAATTTACAAATAATGTCAGTTTCATACAAATGGTAGGCAAGTAGGTAAGTCCTGCTTAAATTTTTTTCACCTTTCACCTTTAACAATTGAAATTATTTATACTGTCGGTATACGATCGCATATAAGCCCAGTATCCTGCTCGCGCTAAATTTTATCTCCCATACAAAAATGTCTACAGAGATAAAATTAAGCGAGGCAGTTTAGCAAAGCAGTATCCTGTTCCGCACGCTAAATTCTTACTTTCATATAGATGGGACACACTAATTGTCAGTCGAGTATAACAATATTATGTGTTATACGTACTGCGTACAATTTTGTTATACTCGGCCAAGAAAATGTCTCCACTGATTTAGCTCGCGAAAGAATTGCCTGGTACATTAAATCGGCGATAAATTTTGACATTTTCGAAACAAAACAAATTTTCAATTGACTATTTCGTGGAATACTTGATAATCGATGTAAGTGAGTAGGAAAAAAGTGAAAAAATAACAAAAATCAAAATACATGTGGCAAAAAAATGTGGGTGTGTGTCCTATCTATATCCTGTACAACGAATTTAGCGAGCATTTATCTGTGCTGTGGAGAGAAAAGAGCTCGCTAAAATTAAGCGCGAGCAGGATACTAGGCTATACGGTGAAAGTTCTTAATCATAAATCTATATATATAAAAATGAAGTATCCGGCTGACAGATGATCAACGCCCAGCCTAACCATTTGCTCTATAAAGCCCAGTATCCTGCTCGCGCTAAATTTGATCTTCCATACAAAAATGTCTACAGAGATAAAATTTAGCGAGGCAGTTTAGCAAAGCAGTATCCTGTTCCGCACGCTAAATTCTTACTTTCATATAGATGGGACACGCCCAATGTCAGTCCGGTATAACAATATTGAGTGTTATACGTACTACGTACAATTTTGTTATACTCGGGCAATAAAATGTCTCCACTGATTTAGCTCGCGAAAGAATTGCCTGGCACATTAAATCGGCGATAAATTTTGACATTTTCGAAACAAAACAATTTTTTAATTGAATATTTCTTTGAATACTTGATAATCGATGTAAGTGAGTAGGAAAAAAGTGAAAAAATAACAAAAATCAAAATACATGTGGCAAAAAAATTTGGGTGTGTGTCCTATCTATATCCTGTACAACGAATTTAGCGAGCATTTATCTGTGCTGTGGAGAGAAAAGAGCTCGCTAAAATTAAGCGCGAGCAGGATACTAGGCTTAAAGCTGAAATTTTGCACAGAGGTTTTTTTATGATGTATACAACCACTAAGGAAGTATTTTTTGAAATTCGACCCCTAAAGGGGTAAAAGGGGGGTCAAAGTTTGTATGGGAAGATTTTTAATTTTCATCCGATTGACTTCAAACTCAGTTTATGTACACTCTATGGAAAATAAAGAAAACTAATTTATCAGATTTTGCAAAATTCTACCCTTAAAGGAGTAAAAGGGGGGTCAAAGTTTGTATGGAAAATTTTTATTTTTTATCGGATCGACTTCAAACTGGATTGCATTTCTCCGATTTTGGAAATTCGACTCTTAAAGGGGTAAAAATGGGGGTCAAAGTTTGTATGGGGAAATTTTATATTTCATCCGATTGACTTTTTTGACTCTAAATGATAAAGAAAACTTCTTTCTCTAATTTTGGAAATTCAACTCTTAAAAGGGTAAGAGGGGGGGTCAAAGTTTATTTTTCATCCGATCGACTTCAAACTTAGTTTGTGCGATATATAAATATAAAAGAGGGAACTAAGTGACTGTGAAGGAATATCTGTGTACCAAATCCTGAGGACTGCGCGACCGAAGCCGCAGGTGTTTGCTAGGCGGCATTATAACAATAAAATACTCGTAGAAATAATCAACAAATTACACAGCACCCCGTATTTAGGTAACTAGCTACTTCACTCATTGCAATCAGTTGCATACAATAATAATCATAATGTGTCATATTTTTGTTAAAAAAGCGAAGCTATAACGCGCCCCTAACATCTTATCTATATTTCTATAGCTATGTCCATGTATTATAAACAATGCTATGCATATGATTGGGTCGGCACCGCGTCCACGATCAAATTGAGCTACTTACTCGTATACTATATATATACGAGGTATACTCGGGCAATAAAAGTATTTTGTTGGGGTTCTTTTTTTCTATTTTTATATTTCGCTGAAGAGATAAAATTTAATTTTGTTGATAAGTGGATAGTTCGGAAATTGATTTGAAATTATGTCAGCAATTGTACATGTAGGTAGAGCGTAGAGGTAGCAGTGGTAGCACTGGGTTGTTGTTTTTTTTTTTTTGTGTTCTTCTCAGGAAGGAAAAGTTATGTGCAACACAAAAACTTCTCAGAAATTGTTGTGGGTAACTAAGTGGAAGTCGTTGTTAGTTGAGTTCTAAATTCCCAACACGGAAATAACAAAATAAAAAAGAGGAAAATAACTAATGAATTGACCTTTAGATGACCGGTGGGGGCAGCACGTCTTTTACAGACGAAAGTTCAACTGAAAACTTATATAAAGATACTAGATATACAAAGACAATGGGACAATAACATGAATTTTGTTTTTTTAGTTTAGAAATCAGAGCAGAGCCTGAACTGTCGAAAACAAATTCGTGTTTCTTTTTTAACCCTGAATTGGAATTCTTTTTTCGTTGAGAGAATGACCAGAGTGCACTCTATTAGAGCTCAGAATAAATTTAACGATCAGACTTAAGTAAAAATCTGAGCAAAGCTTATTGACAGCCAAGCATAGATCGGCGACCCAGGAACTCGAATGCGGTTACATAAAATTGAAGTAGATTGTAAAAAATAATTGTAACAGACTTAACAAATAGAATGGAAACAAACAACTCGGTTTTTATTTGCTTTCCATTAATACAAACAATTTTACTATAAAATTGGGCATACATTATAATTAATATCCACAGCCGTTGAGCAACACTTACGAGCATGAGGACATTTTGATGAATTTATAAATCAAGTTCATATTGGATAAAAAAAGAAAAAGATTAATTCTCTATACGTCTATACTCGATCGCTACCTTTCCACCTATTTCTTTTTCTAAAATAAAAAGAATGTATTTGCTGACCTTCTCAAAACGTCTAAATGGAGATTGTTGTATGTCGTATAACCTGTTCAATGAGTATGCTATGACGATTATACTGCTATCTTCTATGACATACACAATTAAAAGGTGACGAAATAGAAATAATGCTGATCTAGAAATTTTAATAATATTTATGATGACGCACAACTTACCGCTCTTAGACGATATTTACTAACTCATCCGTCCCCAAATTTGTTATGGTAATCCATAACAGGCTAATTTGCTTATAGGGGTTCTATGTCAGAACCAATTGCAAAAGCCTTTGGAGTGTCCAAAAAATATTCTTTTGATAAACACAATTTCACCCAAAGTATAAAAAATTATCTAATAGTTGTGGACAGAATATACAACAAAAGAAGTTACAAAAAAGTTTCTCATCTTCGAATATTCAAAGTTATGTTGCAAAACACGAGCTGTAAATAAGGCAATGAGTAAATGGTTTGAATAAATGTCGCGGAAGAAGGAAAGATGTAATAAGGCTCAATAATTTGCAATTGAACATCATAGATTTTGAAGGCAATGAAAAAATCGGAAAGGAGAGGATATCCTTGGCTAAACAGTCGGGAAGCTCGGCCTGCACAACAACACCCTGCCCACTTTGCTGCTGGACGAAAAGTCATAATTGCCAGCACACAATTTCCACACTTCAATATACACCAGGGGACTTGGCGGGCTCTAGATCCAATGTTCCGAAGTTCTACAAGAGACTAGAAGGATATTCACAAGGATAAAAGACCCGAACAAAAGCCTACAGAGATGGAAATAAGAATACGGTTTTAAATTCCTAGTAGGTACTGAATTTCGAACATTATAGAATAAACTTACATGAAACGAACTGAACTTCTATATATATATAAAGAAAGAAATGAATGAATGTCGCCTATACGATTCTTTCGGATCTGTTACGTGAACTCTTAGAACCTTTCGCTAATATTTTGATAGCTCATATCAGTAAATTTTTGGACCAGATCACACTCATTGGAGTTAGAAAAAAAGCAGATGAATTTCAGATTGATACACATCACCATAATCTTTATTGACGTCAAGACTGTCTAATAGAATTTGTAGAGTCAAGTAATACAAAACCTGATAAAATCTTTCGTCTGTTTAGAATGAGTGAAAACGAAGTATTATGCTGTCAATGAAAAAAGGAGTCTCTGCATCGACGACTGGGACAAAACGTCACGATGGACAGATACAACTTCGAAGTAATTGAAGATTTTGATTACCTGGGCTCCACAGTATCGCCTTGCAAAATTACATCAGCGTAGAGATCAAACTAAGAATCACTCTTGCCAATCGCTGTTTCTTCGGGCTAAAAAGGCATTTAAGAAGAAAACCCCTTCCTCATAGGACCAAGGTGACACTGAACTGAAAATCTTCCCGGTCCTGCTGTATGGTGCAATAAAGCATGGACTCTATCAAAATCGGATGAATACCTCCTGGGATGTTTTGAGAGAAAGATTCTTCTAACAGTATTCGGTCCGGTTTGTATCGCAGGGGTGTGGAGGAGAAGATGAGCTTTATGGGATATACAGCAACGTTGACGTGGTTAAAAAGCTGAATATATAACGGCTGAGGAGGGGCACGTGTGGAGCGTATGGACGGCAATAGACCAGCCCAACGAGCCTTTGAGTCCACCCCTGAGGAACAACGTAGCAAAGGAAGATGCATCCATAAGTGGCGCGCAATTTGAGTCGACTTCAACCAACTTGCGGTGTGCGTATTTGAAGGCAGATAGCTAGTGACCGAGGTGGCTGGAGGGGCTTGTTGGTTGAGGCCATGGTCCACCCCGGACTGTAAGCGCCCCAAAAGTACCTATACTCTAAACTAAATGGTTGGTACAAACATCGGTCCATTTCACATACTCGTATCTGTAGTAGAAGTAAACAATTTTTTTTTCTTCTCTCCGTGGTTTTCAGATAAGAAATTTCGTTTCTTATACACTGTGTAGTTCGCATGGGAAAATTAACTCGGATACAAGAAACAAATTTTCTACTTTTAAGGCATTTTGTATATCGCTATTAGGAAGTATTTTTTTTTAGAAGAACCTGAGACCTCTCGGTTATTAGTCAGGCAGTCCAGCAAATAAATCACTGCGCCCATACACACATGACATAACATACCTACGCAATTCATATGTTTAATATTAGCATAGACATTTAGATTTATTTTGGCGCCTTAACACAACTGTCAGCTTATCGCAAAACATTCCCAAATCTATGAAAGCTCAGCAGTCTACATTAGCCAGTAAAATAGTTCGTCAAGGTATGGGTTGTTTTTGTTTGCCTTCAAAGTCTAAAAGTTGGATATAAGAAATAAGATACACATAGAACCACTATTTAAATTATGCCTATTTGCCTATACACTATAAAAAAGCTCCAAGTCTCCATAATGGTATGTATACTACCTACTTCCAATCAACACACCGGTAACCTTCAAAATCGTAGATTGGTATGTATGTAGACCTGGGGTAGGTACCTACCGTGCAAAATATTTGCCTCATATCCAAAATTAACAAATAGATATCTACTTGGTATTCGAAAATTAGCCAATTAAACTATCTCATCACGCAAGTCCGAAATTATCTATGGACAAAAATAGATATGGAAATTACTTTCAATTTCTTGAATAAAAGCAATTCCCAACGAAGCGCAAAGCGACCAACGATTGACCGTTTTTGTAGTACTACGAGTGTATGCACGCATACGCTATTTGCTCTTGTTTAGATACATAAAATTCGAAACAAAAATAATAAAATGGCATTTCGGTAATTAATAACTTTGACCGTTCACTATTATTTATCTGCTTATCTACTATTAACGATCACTTGATATAAAAGGAAGTAAGTATGACTAATTGGTCTCGTGAGCAGTCTAATTGATTTTACTAGTATTTATTGAATTTTTTCTCATTCACAAGTTATATAATTATCACTCCAGTATCTATAATTTACTTGCTGGTGTTTGGGCGACGACTTTCCATGAGTCATCAGTCTGACAATAACGTTTTCGCTGACGTCAAATTTGCAGACAATTTGGGTGTGAAACAAAGGTTTTTAACTTTGATACCGGTTATAGCTGTTATGGGGATTTATAATGATCACTTGTGAACTTGACGGTTAATGGAAAATCGAGTTTTTTTTTTTTAACTTTTCTAGTTGCTAACGGTGTTGCTAACGGTGTTACTAACATATCTACCTTATAGTAGTTAGTCTACCATTAGTTGTTTCAGTCTTAATTATTTCATAGAATTCTTGAATTTGCAATGCTTTTGACATGTTTGGTACAACTTTCAGAAATTGTTGATTGCATTATTGTAACTTGACTTGCCGCAATTTTTCTAGAGATATGATACAGTCAACACTTTGGGCATTAAACATAATAAATAATTTCAAGGACAACTAAAGACAATCGATAACTATTGCATTTTTGTTTCAAATGCCAACACCTTGTCATTAATATAGGTACTGTGGTAGATTAGCTATCAAGTATAGCCAGGACTTTGTAGGTAGGACTTTTATCCAAACCTGCTTTTATAAATTCCAAATATGACAAGAACCATCTTATAAATATGTAGGTACATGTAAGTTACATAAAAAAAATTCAACCTTATAATTTACCTAATGCTAAGAAGAAAAAAAATCGTTTTTGTCTTTAAAAAGTGCTTCTTTTTTGTTTTGTTGACAGTTTGAAAAAATAAGCGATTATTGACGAAAAAATCATTAATTTGAATGAATAAGTAAGTTAATTTGAAGAAAAACGATGTGTAAAATTGAAGAATATTTATTCAATATCAGTAAAGTGAAGTGTTGAAATGAAGAATTGAAAGAATACGTAAAAATGAAGCAAAATGTCGTTAATTTAAAGTGCACGATGCGTCGAATTGAAGAATGTATTTTCAATTTGAAAAATAGATATTTTCATAAAATGAAGAACATGACAGAATTAAACAGTATTTCTCCAAAATGACAATATTTCTTAAATATAAAAAAATATTTGTCAAAACAACAACCTTATATTGATCACCATTTCTTCAAGTCTACCTACTTTTTTGTCAATATCACAATATCTCGCAGAAGTTTCTTCCGGTAGAGTTTACATTGTCATAATATGAATTCTTGCAATTTCTTCTGCAATATATATCGGGTAAGAAATTCGCGCATCATATTGTCGCAATTTACTGCAGATGTATTTACACAGGAGAGCCGTTAATGTCGCAAGAAATTTGGTAAGTTACCGAAAATTGTGAAATCATGGCGATAAGACGGCTGAGCGAAATAAGGCTCCAATGAAATAAGGCAAAAAAACAAAATGAAATAAGCCTCTAAAAAATTATAGAGGAAACAACAACGATTTTTCATAAAATTTGGGGTGTTATTTCCTTGCCTTATTTCCTAATGAAAATTGGGGTCTTATTTCATAATGAAAAGAAGAAATGGAATAAAAACTCAAACCAAAAACGAAAACGTGTGCTACCCCCTGCAACCCCCTGCTTGAATTTACTGTCAGATTTGGGTACTTATTTCATCGTAGTGGGGCCTTATTTCATTTTCTCTTTTGGGGCCTTATTTCCTACAGCCTATAAGACGTCAACGTTTAGCACATGCAAATACCACTTTATTGTTTACAAAGAAAAAAAGATGAACTTGTGTTCGCGATTGGATTTTAAGAAGACGGAAAGCTGGTGCCTTCTATTATCGCGAGGCAATGCAATTAATTGCACTCGCAAAAAGTTAGGCAAGAACTGTCGCGATCGAACTTGTTTCGCAGTTTCCACTTGCAAGTCACTGTCGAACAGACTGTCAGACGTTTTCAGAAGTTTTCTTGCAAATGGAAAAGCGGCCATTGAAAAGCGATCCATTAACTTAAGGCAGGGGCGTAGCGAGGGTTCGAGCCGTGGGGGGGTGACTTTCATTGAAATGCCGACTTATTTCAGGAACTTGCCGACTGTATCGGGCCAGCGGTTATCGAGTTTCACCCCATAGAAGATGTTTTTTGTATGGGAGGTGCCACGCCCACTTGTCCAATTTTGACCAATTTTCACAGGAACAATCCCTGGCCAATACCTAAAATTGCCTCAAAATTTGAGACCAATCAGTTCAGTGGTTTTCGAGATATAGGATTTTGAATGTTTTTTTTTTTGTGTGGGAGGCGCCACGCCCCTTTGTCCAATTTTGATCAATCTTAACACGAACACTCTTGGGCCAATACCTAATACTACATGTAAATTGGAGCTCAATCGATTTGCTAAATTTTAATATGTTCGGTCGGCAAATTCACCGATGCCGACAATCTTTTTTTTAAATCGAATAGAAACTCGCTAAATTTTAATGTTTTCAGTCGGCAAATTCACCGATGCCGACAATGTTTTTTAAAATCGAATCGAAACTCGCTAAATTTTAAGGATTTCAGTCGGCAAATTCACCGATGCCGACAATCTTTTCTTAAATCGAATAGAAACTCGCTAAATTTTAATGTTTTCAGTCGGCAAATTCAGCGATGCCGACAATGTTTTTTAAAATCGAATCGAAACTCGCTAAATTTTAAGGATTTCAGTCGGCATATTCACCGATGCCGACCGTCATTTTTAAGATCGAAACTAGGAAAAGGTACATACAGTCAAAAAAATATAAATTCGCATTTCCGAAAGTTGGAACCTTTGAAAATGCTGTCTTGTATACATCTACGAGTTTGAAAACATATACCTAATGAAAATCAAAACTCACTTCTTTAAAATTTTTTTAATTTTTTTTTTTGAAATTCTTTGAATTTTTTTTTTTAGCTACTCAAGTTAAAATGTTACTTCCTTGATTTGCCGACTCTTAAAAACGATGGGGGGGTGTCGCACCCCCCACACCCCCCCCTCGCTACGCCCCTGACTTAAGGCCATAGTACACGGCATGTAGAAAGCCACATCTGTCTGTGTCTATATCTTTGTAACACTCACATTATGGTACACAAACGTACGTATGTGTGTGGCACTATCTACTATCTATCTATCTATCTAACGCTACACATGACTCTGAGACTTTCGGGCACTTGCAATGTTTTTTTTCTTGCAGTGGATACTCATTTATAATTTACGCTGGTTAGGCCGTAATTATGCATTTGGCAAATATTTTTGAAAATGTTTAGGTCTTAAAAGAATTATCTATTTAAGTAAATAGAGAAGTTATATAGGCAAAATATCTATGCTGACAACAGCCAACAAGTTAATACATGATGACTTTACGAATTTCGTGTTTTAGATCAGTGGCTCTCAAACTTGTTAAGCTGTGGAACCCTAAACAAGGCCCAAATATATTTTGGAAACCCAACGCTTAACGATATGAAAAACAAAACACATTTCAAAATCAATTTTTATATTTTTGAGATAATTTTTTTTTTCAGGGTTAGATAGTGTGAAACTGTTTCATTGTTTGATGTATAATTTTTTTTGTAATTGACTTTTGTCTCCGAAAACAGTATTCCCATATCTGGGGCAGCATCCAATCTCGATCTGTATATTAAGTCTTTGCATAAGTATATGCTGAAAAGCCTGCTTAACAGCGATACGTTGTGATTGTGACAAAAGGGAGCAAATTAAATATTCGTTCAATGATGCAGATTTAAATACATGTTTTGATGAAGAATAACTCTGAAGGTCTATAAGAGACTGGTCCGGAATGCTTACGGGCATATTATTCACTCACTTTCATCCGGATTAAAGTTTAAAGTTAACTCAAAAATTAAACCCAAGTCCATAACATTCATTTGTTTAACTCGATAATAAACCCGTTTTTTTTAAACCTTGTCTGTCAGTAGTCTAAATCTCATCTTGTCATCGTCAAAGTTCGTGTGTTCACGCACATAATATTAGAAGGATCTGTGGATAACATTGAGCGACCACAGTTATGTTCCCAAAGCTACATTCCGCTGGACGAAATGAATGGGATTTCCATAGGGAATTTTATTTTGTTCCCTTATATCCATCCATTAATGTTAAAATACCCATAATTTTCCCACATCGTTCTGTTGGAAAGTTATATAAGTTAAGTTAAATAAGTTTGAAATTCGGAGGCATTGTATGTTGTTAGTGATATTGTGCCCATGAACCGCAGACTTCGAAGAGCTCGGTTAAATTATGACATTAAATCGCAGAAAAGCCGAGTGAATTGGTCACAGAGATCATGGAAGTTGACGCCATTCGAATAATTTTTGTGGGGCTCTGTAAAGTCACATTTCCGATACACCGCGAGCTATTCAGGGCTAAGAAAATTTTTTTCAGCGCGTTATTGGGAAGAGGTCGGGCTCAACATTGCACTACGCTCGCAATTGCTTTTTAAACGTAGGTACTAGTTGAATATTTGTATGATAAAACATTTTTAATACTTAAATCATTTAAACAATTTTGAAACAGCAACTTAGTTAAAAAAAAGTTTTAAAATGGGTTCTCCTTATTGGAACCTTACGAAAACTAATTAAAAAGAAAATAATTGTATAAAATTAAAAATAATCAACCTTTTAATTTTGTGAACTCAAAACCATCGTTAAGGGGCTCAGTATTTACTGGGGGGTTTTACCCCATTAGGTTCACAATATTGAACATTATAATGGAATTCATCGATAATACCACTATTGAAAGTGGACTCTAAAATCGATTATTAATATTAAGGGAAACACTTATCATTGTATATTAACAATTTTGTCATACAAATCGCTTTGTGGGTAGACTTCAAAAGGAATTATTTTCCAATTACATTATTCAACATAATCACTTGTTATCCTACTAACTGAATATTAGAACAGTGGCTCTTATTCAAAACAAAACAAAGTAACAAAGTTATCTGTGGTACCGGCAAAAATGCTCACTTTTCACGCACAATTTCCCATCAGTTCAACAAATTGGCATAACTTATGTGAAAATTTGATAATTTAAACAATTATCTAATCGGCCAAGCGCGCATTTATCTGTACTAAAACAGATACCCTATTAATTCGTTATTTCCATTTTTACTGATTTTTAATGATTTAGGCGTAGGTACTGCGTTTTTCTAGGTATCATAAATCACCTTTTAATATTTTTTGTTTTGGTCAAATTGGAAGGGCAGAAAGGTGTAATCATACCGACGTTGTTGGTAGAGTTTGCAATAAGTTTGTCAGGTGGCGATACGATAAGTTCTTATTACGATAAGTTCTTTTAGAATTGATAAAGTAAGCCTTATGAACGGTTCTGTGGCCAAGATTTGGTTGCTGCACATATCACTTACCATGCAAACGGCAACTGGGAAACCTTTGTTGTTGCATCGGCTTACTTTCCCTATGACTCTCTAACTCCTCCACCACCAAAGGCAGTTGTTGAGCTCATAGAGTACTGCGAGTCTAAAAAGATTGGTCTTATCCTATGTTGCGACGCTAATGCCCAAAACACTGTTTGGGGCAGCAGCAAATGTAATATACGTGGAGATCGTCTTCTGGACTTCATCCTCTCGTCTGACATCACCATCAACAATGTGGGTTGTCGACCTACATTTGTTACAGCCAGGAGACAGCAAGTAATTGATATTACTCTGTCCAACAGGCACTCCAAGTCTATCAAAAATTGGAGGTTATCGCCAGATAGCACTTTGTCAGATCATCGATACATCGAATTTCAAATCTACTGTGAAGTTTCGCCTTCGCAAGAGAGGAGAAATCCGAGAAAAACGAACTGGGCACGGTTTAGGGAGGAACTTGGCAACTCTGTTAAAGTTCCACTTAAATTAAGATCAATACAAAGGGTAGAGAGGTCTGCTCAGGAGCTGAACAGCGTCCTTATCCGTTGTTTTGAACAAGCGTGTCCGGTTACAAAAAACTCCTGTAGAAAACCGGTACCTTGGTGGAATACCGAACTACAGTGTATTCGTAGAGAAACCAGGAAGCTTCTAAATCGGTCTTTAAAAACCAACTTGGAGGAAGACTGGAATCTCTATCGATCGAAGCAAAAAGAATTTAAGAGACTTATTCGAAAATCGAAAAATGACTCTTATAGGAAATTTTGTGAGGAGGTCGAATCACTAAGTGCAACCAGTAGGCTTGTTAAAGTCCTCAAAAGGGACGGACCAAGCAAACTGGAATCGCTCCAAAAATCTGATGGCACCTACACTGAGACAAAGGCGGAGACTTTTAGTCTTCTGCTGGAGACTCACTTCCCGGGAAATCAGATCACTACGCATTCTTCAGTGGTACCGGCAACGGTGGCCACTACGGAGCTGACAAACTCCACGCGGCGTAGCTGGTATATTGCATCCAGAGTGGTGACGGATGACGCTATCAAATATGCAATTGCATCGTTTGACAGTTTCAAGTCACCTGGTCCGGATGGAATTTACCCGGCTATGCTGAAACAAGGTTTTAGTCAGCTGATGCCGACGTTGAAAAGAATTTTCACCGCTAGCTTGGCCTTGGCCTACATACCTTCCCTTTGGCGTATGGTTAAAGTCGTGTTCATACCAAAAATCGGTAAGACTGACTATACTCTCGCCAAAAGTTTCAGACCCATAAGTCTGTCTTCCTTCTTGCTGAAAAGCTTGGAGAGACTGGTTGAGCTGCACATGCGCAATGTTGCTCTTCGATTGCATCCTCTTTCTGAGACGCAACATGCTTATCAACGCGGAAAATCCTGTGAAACTGCGCTTCAGAACCTCGTTGGTAGGATCGAAAGTGCTCTAGATCGGAAGGAGTACGCGTTGGGTATTTTCGTCGATATTGAGGGTGCTTTTGATAATGCGACCTTTGATAGCATGTGTAATGCAGCCAGACATCACGGTATAGATGAAACGTTGGTGTTGTGGATTAAAGCAATGCTAATGCACAGAACGTTGATTGCCGAAGCGGATTGTGGCAAATGCGTCATGACAGGGGTAAACAGGGGCTGCCCTCAAGGTGGTGTTTTGTCTCCCCTCTTATGGTGCATGGTAGTAGACTCTCTGCTGACGACTCTCAATCTTCCTGGAACCTATACACAAGCATACGCGGACGATGTCGCCGTTCTGTCTGTCGGTTCAGACCTTGGGACTGTCTGCTGTCTGGCGCAGAGATCCTTGGGTTTGATCGATGATTGGTGCACAATGAATGGGCTTTCAGTGAACCCTCTTAAAACTACGGTTGTTCTCTTCACGAGAAGGAGGAATATCACTGGTCTGTCTCAACTTGTGCTAAAAGGTGTCACTATTCCGATTTCTGATGAAGTCAAATATCTGGGAGTAATCCTCGATAGAAAACTTCTTTGGTCCAAGCATGTTGAATCAAAAACCGATAAAGCGCTGTCGACTTTCTGGCAGTGCAAAGGCGCTTTTGGGAAGACATGGGGCTTATCTCCTAAAAGGGTCCTATGGATCTATACGGTAATGGTAAGACCACTTCTCTCATATGCATCGGTTGTGTGGTGGAACAGGCTTTCGCGGAAACGTGTTATGGCCTCTTTCGCCAAACTCCAAAGAACGGTTTGCCTTGGCTGCACAGGGGCCTTCCCCAGCACTCCGGGCTCTGCTCTAGATGCTTTGATGAACCTCCCCCCCCTTGATATTTTTATCATGGGGTGTACGCTGAAAACCATCTCCCGGTTAAAGAGAGGTGGCTTTTGGTACCACGCGCATTGGAGTTTTGATGAACTTGTGCGAGAATTATCCTTTGACCCCTGTCTTATGGATATGCCGTCTGACGCAATGACACCAGAAATCCTACTGCGACAAAACTACCACGTCAACTTTCCTCAGGCAACTGAATGGCTTTTGCCAGACTCAGAGCCAGGGAAGGAATGCCATCGTGTTTTCACGGATGGCTCAAAAACCGGACAGGGGTCTGGTTCTGGAGTCTTCGTGGAAAGCGAGAACATTAGACTACACTACCCCTTGGGTAACCATGCGACTGTCTTCCAGGCGGAGATTTTCGCTATCCTTATGGCTATGCGCTATATTGTGACAAACAGGTGGAGGGCTAGAAGCATATGCGTTTGCAGTGATAGCCAAGCTGCTTTAAAAGCGCTGCTCAACCCTCTTACCTCGTCCAAGTTAGTGCTCGAACTCAAGCTTTCTCTGAACTTGGTCGGTAGGCTAAACACGGTCAAACTTGTTTGGGTCCCAGGTCACACTGGTATCCAGGGAAACGAGATCGCTGATGAGCTGGCCAGGTTGGGTTCAGAAGAAGATTTCTTAGGACCTGAACCTGCGTTGGGTTTGCCTGCATCTGTGGTTAGGTCATCCATTGATACTTGGGTTTCTCGTGAACACGAGCGTCGTTGGCGTGACTGTGCTGGGTGTAGACAGACCAAACGACTGCGTCCGGACATCTGCAAGAGGTCCTCGTCTTTCCTTCTGTCTCTCAGGAGAATCGACTGCAGACTTCTTGTGGGCGTTCTTTCGGGCCACCAAGCTTTTGCCAAACATTTAAATGTGTTGGGCTTGAGCAACACCACCATCTGTCCTGCTTGTGGAGAGGATGACGATACAGCGGAGCACTTCCTCTGTAGTTGTCCTGCCTTTGCTCGCATCAGGTGGCGGATCTTTGGGGCTGACGTGGTGAGTGCCGAACATCTAAGCTCTTCATCACTGAAGCTCCTTCTCATCTTTCTTCGAAAGACGGGAAAACTAAGTACAGCAATGTAAGGTGTCTGTTTGGCAGTACAATGGACCAGTAGTTGTGTCTGAGTGCTCCATCGGATAGTAACAACCTCCGACAAAAGAAAAAAAAAAAAAAAAAAAAAAAAGCCTTGTGACTCATATGGTTTCGTGGGAACTTTAATTGTTTTTTTTTTTTATATCTATCAACTTATCTTCACGTGAGTTGCAATTTATCAGCATGCTTAAGCAAACAAAAATCGTATCAATGACTTGATACTATTGCCATGAATCACGGTCTTGGTTGATAATTTAATTTTCGCTGACGTAAAATTTAGGTGCGAAAGTAACGATTTTATATCGATACCGGTGTTGACTGAAATTGAACGATCGCATGTTGAAAAAAAAATGTCAGTCGGCTCCCACATTGAGGCAACAATCAATAAGCAACTGGGCAATAGGAAACACGCAAAATTATCGCTCACAATTATTTTACATTCAATTAAATTAGAGGTCTCACATCAAAGCAACTAAATATCGCTCGAACGAAAAATGTTGCTGATTGTTTATTGGCAGTTGCTATAGTAACTATAGTTGCTAATTGCTTGTTGCCTCAATCTGAGAGCCGCCTTAGGCGCCTTAATTTTTTAAAAATTTAATTATTAAAAAAAAATGATAATTTCTTCAAAAAAATATCTTCATCTTTGTGTTTTTTAAAGATTGATACATTCATTCATTCATTTTCAATGGTCTGCTTGTCCATTAAGTGGGTCGCGGGTGTAGGTTGCTCAAGTGGACCCTCCATAGCTCTCGATCCTCCGCCATCGACTCCAAATCGACAAGATTGATACATATTTTTTTTTTTTTTTTTTAATAAAAACTTAGGTACATATATTTTTTTTATATCAAATTAAGCTTACTTGAACGTTTAAAAAGCTCCCGCTCGATATAGTGAACAAATTCGATGTATTGATAGTGAACAGGCCTGGTTTTTATTAGCTCACTATATATCGAGCGTTTACTGTATAGGAATATAATAGTAGTTACTGATACTCATTATCGTGACGCTATAGATTTGCTTCATTGAACATAAACCATAGTGAAGGATTTGTTAAATGATTACTAAAACTATCCAGATTTACGTGTTCTGAACGGGCTGATTATGCCCCAGCCTAAAAGACTACGAACATTATTTTTTAGTGACATAGCATACCTAGGTATATACTTTCACTATTTGGCTTATGTCTACGGCATTTGCTGTTGTATAATGAGATATCATTAACGTATGAAGGAAACAAGTCCACCGAAGGCATCTCTAAGAAAAACTGTGGACAATTATTTAAAAGACGATGTTTCAAAGTTATCTCATCGGCAGCATACTTACTGAGCGGACAGATCCATAGAAAACTCCTGTAGTGTAGCAGATAACTGAGATTATCCAAAGCGCTCTTGACCCAAAAGAGATAGTATTGTGTGCAATCTCTTACATGGAATGGACATTCGATAACAAATCGCATTAAGCAATTGTAGGAGCTCCACTCCAGATAGATAGGAGTAAATGAAACCGTACCAAAGTGTATGTATCAACTTTTGAAATCAACGCAGCCACGCACAGAGAGCTCTAATTGACTTTAGTCAATGGCGCAAAATTATAGCCGCCTTGTATTAAGGGAGCTTAGTAGGCACTAAGTAGCGGCACGGTAGCTCCAAAACTGTCGCCTAACTTTTTATTTAATTATAGACGCCTTTTTATCGTCCTACAACTAGTACTAGCTTTAGTGTAGACCTGACACAAGTTGTCGTCAAACAGGCCAACAAATTCACAGTTTGAGAAACAAACCACAGTTTGGTGAATCATATTGCAACAACATTTTCAAAAAAATTAAACAAAATTCAAAATAAAAATTCGTAATGGAATTCAAAATGTTCCCAATAGCTCAAAGTCATATAAATTAAAATCTTTTAAAATATTAAACCTCCATCCTCGGAAAACATTTCGTTTAATGTCGCGTTAAAATTCTCTAAACAAATTTTAAATTTTGCCCTCAAATTGACGGATGACAAATTATTTAGTCCGGTTTTAAGTTTAATACCAGCATCAGGTGACAATGATAAAGTGGGCTTTATGTTGACTGTAAGTATACTTTATTCATTCATTCATTCATTTTCAATGGTCCTCTTGTCCATTAAGTGGGTCGCGGGTGTTGGTTGCTCAAGTGGACCCTCCATAGCTCTCGATCCTCCGCCATCGACTCTAAATCATCAAGGGCAATCCCCATACGGGTAGAGGAGAGATTATGAATTTGATCTAACCATCTCATCCTGGGTCTACCTAGGGGACGCCTGCCCGATGGTAGGTACGGATTCCATAGCACGTCGTGGAATCCTGGTCGGGGACATGCGTTTAACATGACCAAACCACCGAAGCATGGATCGCTCCGTCCGGAGAAGTAGCTGCTCGACATTGAGTTCCTCACGTATTCTAGTATTTCTAATGCGATCTCTACGGGTCACACCAGCAATACTACGGAGAAATCTCATTTCGGCAGCTTGTATTCGCGATCTTATTCTTTCGGTCATTACCCAAACCTCATGACCATAGGTAAGAGTTGGAGCAAAAACCGAATTAAAGACTGACAACTTAGCTTTGACACCAAGTTCAGTCCTCCTGATAACAGAATGACCAAGCTGTCTCAAAATCGATCCAGCCTGACCAATCCTACAGGAAAACTCGGCATTGCTCCTTCCATCACTCGTGAATAAGACCCCGAGATACTTAAACTTCTCCACCTGTTTCAATGGGACTCCACTAACATGCAGAGTGCATTGAACAGGCGTTCTAGAGACGACCATCACTTCAGATTTGTTCACATTTACTTTCATTTCAGCTTCAACACAAACGGCTACAAACCGATCGAGTGCGCGTTGAAGTTCAGTCTGAGAGGACCCAAGGATAACCAAGTCATCAGCGAAGAGCAAATGACTTATCCTCAGATCTCCCAATTCGAAACGTTCTTCGCCAAGACTGCGCTGTAACATCCAGTCCATATAAGTAATGAAAAGTAGAGGCGACAAGACGCACCCCTGGCGAAGTCCAACGCCCACGGTGAAAGGTATTGATTTAACGCCTTTTACCCGAACACAGCTTTTACAGTTTGTGTAAAGAGATTGAATGGCTCTCAAGAGAGAACCATCAATTCCATACTGCTGTAATACACTCCAGAGTTTCCCTCGAGGGACTCGGTCATCTGCTTTCTCCAAATCTACGAAGCAAGCGTAAACAGGTGTAGCATACTCCCAAGCCTTCTCAAGTACCATTCTGAGAGTGAATAACTGGTCGGTTGTGCTTCTGCCGGGACGAAAGCCGCACTGCTCATCTCCTAATCGTGCCTCGACCACAGCTCTGCAACGCGTTTCCAGCACCTTGGCAAAGACTTTTCCGGGGAGACTTAAAAGTGATATACCCCTGTAATTGGAGCAATCCCTTTTATCCCCTTTCTTAACAAGGGGCACAATCACCCCAATCTGCCAATCGCTGGGAGTTTCGCCGCATTCCCAGGCCACTTTAATGACACGAGAGAGCCATTTGACTCCCTCTTCACCTAAGGCCTTTAGCATTTCTGGCCGGATTTCATCCACTCCGGCAGATTTGCCAGCTTTTAGCGATTTGATCGCAAAAGTGACTTCCTCTACCGTGGGACTATTTTCCGCCCTGCTTAAGGCGATGGATGTGTCATCCTCAATGCCCTGGATTGGATTGAGCAATTCGGAAAAGTGCTCGCTCCATCTGCGCAAGATGTCCTCCTCATTAGAAAGAAGTGTACCATCTTTGGATTTGACTCCTTCGATAATGTTCCACTTCCTTCTTTATATACTTTATACTTTATTTGACTATAATTTTGCGCCAATATTTCTAATTTTTCCGCATAGGCTAAAATATTAATTATCTTTTCTGTAAAGATACTTTTAGGACTCTTTTGCCCGGAAGAAGGCAAGTAGTGGCCAAAAGATTCCTACTTTTGTAATTTGTAATTTTCCTACAGAACCAGGTCCAATTGCTGAGTTTACCATTCTGCAATGACAATGATGCATGTTTTCGATCGAGCTTATGACGAACTCTGTTAACTGTTAAATAGTCTAGAGATCTTTAATTACTGAGTCGGTTTTTATTTAATTAAAATCGCCCTCGATATCGACAAACGCTTCCACTGTGTTGTACTCTTTATACTCCAAAGAACGCTCAAGATAAGAGTATACGATAACGAATTCTTAAGAAAAAAATCTTATTTATCATACGATCGATACTGTGATCGAGTTCCAAGATTTTTGTTTTTATTTTTTCAGATTTTTCGCATAGATACCTATATCATAATATATAACCCCAAAATTTAAGGGGCGGGTTTACAATGTAGAAAATGGGCTAAATATTTTTCTGCCTTCAAATGGCCTAAAAGACATAAATAAATATTTTTTTTTGTTTTTGAGGAATGAACAAGCATTTATAATATTTTTAATTGTTTTGTAAACCTTTTACAATTTTTTTTTTCATAAAAACCCCCATACACTTAAACCCCTTATAGTTGTCTAGATCGGAAAAAATCTGTAGAATTATTAAAACTAAGCAGATCAAAACTACGAATACTCTCCGGGCACTATGTCTTCTAAGGAAGCACGGATATTAGGTTTAATAAATATCTACGGACATGTGCAGGTATTGCGAAGACTTACATGTCACCCATCTTCTTTGTGAATGTCGAGCTATTGTTCGGTACGGAGAAAACACCTTGGAAGGTACTTCTTTGACAATTTGGAGGAGGTTGGCCTCACAAACAAAGTTGAAACAATTTTTAGGTTTTGTAGAGAAATAAATTGCTTGGGCGCATTGGTTTAGGTTTTGACCGTGGTGAAGGTTCCTCAGGGATGGTAATGGGCCCAATATTGTACTTAGTCCACTGTGATGAACTCAGCTAGTTAGCTAAAACCCTATACAACCTAACCTTATCTAACTTATGGTCACTATAGGATTTGGAGTAAGTGCGAAGTTGGGTAGGTAGGTAAGGTATCTATATCTTTGTATACAAATTAGGGCGTCATTTTACATATAAAAAACAAAAAATTTCCTTTCAAAAATGTTTACCCTGTATGTATAGGTATCATATCTATAATAAACCATTTTAAATAAATAAATAAAAAGTGATTTTAAGTAATTTCATGTATTGTAAATCTCGGGCAAATTTAAGCCCCCATTAGCCCCAGCCAATATATATTTTATTTTTTTAATGAAAAAAAAAAAAAAACAAAAAAAAATTTTTTTTTTCGAATTTTGTTCACTCTACTTCGATACCCAAACATAACTAAACATAATTCTGTCGATCAGGTTATGAGTTGAAGTCGCACACATTTAATTTAGCTGCACTTCTACTTGTTGCTTATCAAGTTTATATAATTTCCCAGTATAGCGTAGGTATATGTGAATCATAAACATTCGTCTTCCAATTCCCTTCCATTCATACGTCCCAACAAATTAAATTCCCTCAAACGAATAGTAGCCAGTGCTAGGCCTTCGGTCATATTCATATATAGACCTGTTGCGTCAACAATTAATTTCATTTTGACTTCATGTTGAGGTAAATAACGTAAAATTCAATATGATAGTGTTAAAAAAACACAGGATTTAAATGGAAAAGATGAAAGAAAGCAATCTATTTTGTTGACATTTTTACTTTACGCTAACATAAAATTAAAATAAATATAATGTCGCAGATTGAAGAACAGATTATGAGAGAATATATTTACTTCCGTTCTTATAAATATGAATATAAGTAGGGGGAAAGCGGGAGACTTGAACATATGGGAGACTTGAGACACTCTCAATAACTCGCTTAAATTCCATTCAAATCCAATGAATTTAAATGTATGTGATGCAGAAACTGACGCGCTACTTGCATACAAAAGGAGTTCTAAATCGTTCGTTCACTTTGTTTGGTAGAGGAGAAAATGTGTTTTTCAATATGAAAACTTAAAAAAAAAAAAAATTTTATTTTCTCCATAAAATTTATGTGCAACATTGTTAGTACATAATATTGATGTTACCTAATAATATTGATATTTGACTTTGTAAATACTAGCATAAAACTATGCTGGCATGTACGTAACAAAAATTATAAATGTTATTTTGTTAAAAAATGTGAACGGGAGACTTGAGACAGTTGCTGAGGGGAGAGTTGATCAGTGGCTTATTGTCTAAGTGATATGGCAATTTATAAAAAATTAAATTATTTATTAATTTTTGTTTTGTTTCGGAAGTTCATTTAGTTTTTTTTAACTCTATTTTATGTTTGAAAACTGAATTACTTATTTTATATAATATGTATAAACGTTTGTAACATTTTATTATAAGTCTTTAATATTTTTATTTTAAAACATTAAACATAACTTTTTGTTTGTAGATAATGCCACAAAATTAATAAAAATTAATTTTATTCAGATTAATAGTTGTTATGTTATTTGTTTTATTGTTTTGCTTATAGAATTTGAGTATGTTCAAGTCTCCCCAAAGGGGTGTTCAAGTCTCCCTGCGGTAGGGGAGACTTGAGCCGAAAATCTGTTTTCAAACATTTGCCATTTGTCGAAAATCTCTGGTGTTTATTTTAAGTTGATTGGACTTTTCTTAAAATAGATTTATGTAGCTAGAAAAAAATGCATTTAATAGGTGGCTGCGGTCAATAAAAAAAAATTTTATTAACGATTTAACAAAAAGTGGCTCAAGTCTCCCGCATTCCCCCTACCTACCTATCTACTGTGAAAACAGAACAATTAAGGTGCAAAGTAGGTGAACTGAGAATCATCCCCAGATAAGAGCTATCTACCCCTTTTTTTGTAAAATCCATAATTGAGACGAGAGCAACGAGTAAAGCATCCCCTAACCAAAAGCTTCATTCATAGACCGAGTAACAATTTGCCGCTACCTACACCTACCACATTCAGATGGGATAAAAGCTCTGAAAACAGCTGTAGAGCGGGGGAGTGTAGCGGGAAAGCATCCATCATTGAGAAGAAACATAAAACAAAAACAATGTTAACGAGAAGGAAAAATGTGTACAAAAAATGCAAGGTTGTTATACTGACATAATATATTTGACCTCCATTCAGTTCCCAACTTCAAAATATACCGACAAATGCAATCATAAAAATTGTACACATTTAGGAAACCTACCAGCAATACGGAAATCCTTAATTGTCAGTCCTCATTGACAAGGTAACACACAGAAACATATTGGTCATTAAATTCCCCTATTTTTGGTGAATGACCATTCATTATTAGATATATTTATGCGAAATAAATAAAAACATACTTCTCTCCCTCGACGACCGACGGATGCGACGTGAAAATCAAATATAGATTTTTCTGAAGAGTTTTCATTGGAACTCGTCCAAAGCGGAAAAATAGAATATCATTCAGTAATTAAGTCCCAAAAGAGAAACACTCAAGCACATACTGCACAGCATATTGTTCTCACATTTGGTCCTCATCATGATGACCATGACTGGCAAAATGAAATATTAAGTATGTACGTACTCGTTATTTTTCTTATTGTATGTATATACAGAGATTAGGCAGTTTAAGGATGGAGAACCATTTTCATTGAAAATATCCTGTTCAATTCATAACCTCAAATAATATTCATAGGTAGCTTGTAAACCAAATAAATGACAGCAACTTACTTTAGTCCCAGCTTCAGTTGGTCAAATGCTGGCATATTTGAAGTCATCTTGTCGGTGGGTGCAGGAGCAGGTTTGTTGTTGTTGTTATTTTATGTTCTGCAAGGCCGAAGGTATTTTTCACTTGTTTGCTACACTTACACAATATTGTACACTTTTAAATTACAAAGGACACAATTTCGATTCAATTTTTAACAATAAATTCTTTTGCACAATATATTCACACTCACACACATTTAGAACGGTCGGGTCCTTCTCTTGCACAATATTTTTAATTTCAGAATAAAACTGAAAATAATTCTCTCTGTTTTACCCGCCCGCTACACTCAGAGACGACAACACCGCAACTGATGTCGAAAAAAAAAACTTCATTAGCCGTTTGCGTACTGTGCAAAATTGAGCTTTACTTCTTATGTGCCCTAGCTATCTGACGGCCAAAGCCAGAAATCGAACAAATTTTGTGTATGTCTCGCCTCGATTGTATCTAGAACCTGGGTAGCGGGTAGTTTCCTAACTTTACGAGATAGCTACATACGTTTCACAATGTGAGCTTTTTTTCGTCATGCTATCACTGCTTAAGCTCTGGGCCTGGGGTGACAACTGACAACATACTAACAAGTAGTGCTTTATGTGTAAATAGAGGCATTTTACATTAATGTGATGAATGAATAGGTAGATGCAGATGAAAACGTGCACGAATTGGATGATTTATACGGCGGATGCATTCGAAATGTTTACGAATGATGATGTAGGTCAATAAGATAGTTTTGGAACTGATTTTATAAAAAATGACAATTATGACAGGTGGCAGATGACAGTTTGTAAACTGACAAACTGGACAATTGTCATAGATCTGTTACATAAATAGGTATAATTAGACAATTTCATAGAATTGTCAGAAAATAGCCGCCGATTGTCAAGTTTGGGTTTCATAAACAAATTGCCAGAAATTTTATGAGAATTGTCATAATTTTTCTGACAAATGCATATCTATACCTACTGACATTTTTTTATTTGAAATATATAAATAAATATCGGTCCCTAGCTAGCTGCCTCCAGTAATGCACGCCAAGTTAGTTGAGAATTAGATCGCCCTTCAATTGTGCAGACTCGTCGGGCTGGTGCGTTGCTGCCCATACGCTCCGCGTGCTTCAGCCATCTCAGCCGATATATCTTCAGCTTTTTGACCAGGTCAACGTCGCTGGTATAGCCTATAAAGCTCGTCGTTAAATCTTCTCCTTCACACTCCATCGATACAAACTGGACCGAATACTGACAGAAGAATCTTTCTCTCAAAACATCCCAGGAGGTATTCATCCGATTTTGACAGAGGCCATGCTTCTGCACCATATAACAGGACCGGGATGATTAGAGAGAGGGCTTTATATTCTTAGATGCCTTCTCAGCCCAAATAAACAGCAATTGGCAAGGCAAGAGTGATTTTTCGTTTGATCTCAGCGCTGATGTCATTTTGCGAGGTGATAGTGGAGCGCAGATAGACAAAGTCTTTAACTACTTCGAAGTTGTGTCAGTCCATCGTGATATTTTGTCCGAGTCGTCGATGCTGAGACTCCTTACTTGTTGACAGCATATACTTCGTTTTGTCCTCATTTACAACCAGATCCATCTTCGCCGCCTCCGTTTCAATACTTGAAAATGCGCCACTAACAACTCGGTGTGATCTTCCAAAATCTCAAATTGTCAGCATAATGCAAGTATTTGAACAGACTTCTGAAAAATTGTACCTCTGATGTTGGCTTGTGAGTTTCGTACAATTGCTTCAAGGATGATGTTAAAAAAGTTACACGATAGCGCATCAGCTTGTCTCAAACCTTTTTCTACTATAATCGAGAATATTTAGCCAGACATAAAATAGTTTTTACGAGAGTTTTTATTTTATTTTAAGAAGATACAAAATAAATAGTCGGTTGAAAGCTAATTTGTAATTGTGTTTGCTAAACTTAACAGCAGAATATAATTTTGTTCCAAATTTGTCAAAATATTTATAAGTACATAATATAATAATGGCAACATTTTCAACACACATTTTACAAAATATGACAATGACAAAATAGTCATAATTGCAAATTAAATGTTATTGTATTTAACTAACAATTGTATAACCTTTCAATAGGTACATAAAAAAATTAAAATTTGTCAGGCAAGCGCGACAAATTTGTAGAATTGTCAATGTTTATAAAATAGGGATCTCCATCATAAGAAACCTATAGACCTGGGTTTCCCAAAGTGTGCTCCGCGATGAATCTGCAAATGCTCCGCGGAAAGATTGAAAAAAACATGAAAATTCATATGAATTAAGTGGATTTGGATTAAGTGCGAGGTTGGGTGTATGTATGATTTATTTTTTCGTCGAGACAAGTTAAATGAACTAACTTCAACTTTTCTCAAATTGGGACTTAATTCATTGGGAATTTGTTCATAATGAACTACTACCTACTATTGGGTAGTGGGAGTTAGTTCCAGTTGGGACTTAGTTCGTAGGGCCTTCGAAAAGTAATCGTTCAGAGCTATAAAAATTGGAAGCCATTGCGTTGATAGCAAAAAGATTTGTTTGTTGTTCGAAGCTTGTTTTCGGCTTGCTTTCGGTTTTTAAGAAGACTGGAAGATTTGAGAATCTCAAAATTTGTGCACCTCAAATCCATCATCAGGAACACTTGGCCAGAGCTATTAGGCGCGGGCCGTCTCGTAGATAGAACAAATTCTTCAGGGATGCATAGCCTGAAAAAAAACGATTGTGTCAAGAAGGAACCTAAGGAAAGAGGCGGCCTTTAAAAAAACTGCATTACAAAACCAATTGGAATTTTCAAAACAAATTTATATGGAATGACACATCCAAGTTCTCCAATGGAAAAGTGTTTATAAATGTAAGACGTCCCTAAACAAAGAATTGCACGCTAAGTACAGACTTAAGGCCATAAATCATTGATGAGGGAGCTATAAAAAGATCCAGGGTGCGTTCTCTTGGTTCGGTGTTGGTCCATTATTTCGTATGGGAGGTCATCAAGCGAAAGAATATTAGAAAACACTATGGAACTGTTTTTGCCACTAACATTATTTGATTTTCAACACGCCAACGATACTTCCCGGATAGTGAAGCAATAGCTTACAGTTTACAGATAACAAAATAAATATTTTAGAATGGCCCGCGCAAATTACTGATTTAAAACCAATTGAAAACTTATGGGCAGACGCGACATCGAAAGTAGTTTGAAACCTTAAGAATCGAGAAATTCTGGTGATCTTTCGAAAACATTCATTAGGAATATAGCTACATACCACCATTAATATGCGATATACCTACCGTATTTTTGTGGAAAGTCTACAGAAAATATTGGCTGTTGTTTTAAAAAAATAAAGTCTTAATAGCGATTTGGTGGTTTTTTTATGCAACGAATATTCATTGAAATCAGTCGTCTACTGATGAGCCCACCCACCACATCGGGGCGAAACGCATTTTTGGAGTTGAGGAGAACTCAAATTTAAAATTTTGTGATGTCAATATCAATTATTTTTTAAGTGAACATTTTTTTTAGTTTAAGCCATTTTAGGTCAAAATAAAAGAGTTTATTTTGTTCACTATACGTACTGTCTATGTCTGTAAAAATGTTTGCCCGGAGACAGAATGTAGGTTCTGTCTTGAGGATGTAGAATCCTCCGAACACATTCTCTGTGATTGCCCGGCACTTCATTGGTTAAGAAAACGTGTCTTCAACAAAGAGATACTTTTACCAGCAGAGCTCAGAGCTTTCACTAGGGAAGTCACACGTCTCTTAGAATAACCTTATCCCTTTCTATAGAATATATCTTTTAGGTCGCAGTGTCAGCCAAATGGGCAGGGAATTAAAAAAAAAATATCAAACAACACGTGAAAAAAATGGATCTGGATTTGCATGATAAGATAAATATAATAGATATTTATATAAATTGCTTACAAACATAACACGTAAAAGACTTAAGGACCATTCACATGGGAGCGAACGAACGAATTGATAAAATGCGAACAAACCACTTTTTATGCATTTATAAACAGAAAATTGTAATTGTGAATGGTCCTTTACTGTTACTGTTAGCTTATCATGCAAATATTAGGTCTATTTATCGACCTGATGATTCTCATAGACATGACCGAAACGTAGGACACGAAATAAATTGCATTTTGTCCTGAAGGTGGGCCAAAACCCAACCCAACAATTTATACCCAAAAAGGTCACATAACTTGCATTGTTACTTATATCTTCAATTTTATAAAATGAAATCTAAAAACAATAAATGCGTTTACTATGACTGCAAAAAAAAGGCATACGGGCAACGAAGTGCTCTTGGAAGAATTTGTGTCCTTTAAAGTGCTCCTCGACCAAACAAGATTGGGAACCGCTGCTATAGGAATAACGAATGAAGTATTGTATAGAATCACAATCGGTGTTGATAATGCGGACAAATTATATCTCTTATCGGCAATAACCAAACCAAATCATTTGATTTCAATAAAGGATGACGCGCTTTAAGAAATTGTGCGAAATTCACAGACCAACATGCAAGACCCGATCTTTCAAAAGCTATATCAAAAATTTGCAGCAAAAATAGAAGCGGCTAACACTGCAAGAATTGTAAAAAAACGTCGATTAATCGGACATAAGGTCAAAAGGTAGTAAGTTGGTTTGTCTACCTCGGCCTTGTCTTAGGCTAAGAATGCAATTCAATAGCAGAGTTCTGTCTGGAATAACTGAGGGAATTCTATATAAAACCTCGACCCTCCCAGTCCTGCTTTATGGCAATGACGCTTGGACATGGACTCTAAAGCGGAGCCTTGTTCGTTATAGAAAAGAAAAAATTTAAATAAAATGTTCGGTCCCGTTCGCTTTAACAGGCCTTAGAAAAGAAGATTCAACGAGGTTGTATACGAGCTCTACAGCGACCTCAACCTGGTCAACCAATTTTGCACATCTTCGACTTCTAAGGTGGCTATTACGTGTGGATGGGCACAAGTTCTGCGGTCTGTAGAGTTTTCGAAGCGCGTGCGAAAGTAGAAAGCGACATCAACCTACTTTAAGTTTGAAACAAACCACTGAAACTGAAAGTGCTAAATTTAGGCCGCACGAATGCGCACTAACTCGTAGAGTTCGCTATTAAATCTCCTTTTTCAAAGCGATCCTTATTAGTGGGATCATACTTCTCGCAGAATTTTATGTTCATCAAAAGAGTGCAGCTAGTGAAGTTAAAATTAAAAGCCATACCTATACGCTATGCCTTATATATAAATATCTAGAGATATAATGTAGGTAGGTATGTATGAACTTACATTTTCTGTCGACATTCGAAGTTAATACATTATTGAGACCAAAGGTGGTTTGACTATAACATGCCCACCGGGGAGGTCAGCACGGGATAAAAATATATGCCTTTCCATTTCTACCACGTACATAGTGTAATCTGTAGCGAGCTGAACACCGTAGGTAATACAAAGGGTGACCCGTATTTATTTTGAGAAACGAAAAAAAAAAAATTGCACAGACATCTACTCAGGGGTGAGTCTTGAACTGAGTGTGTCGTTTCGTTACGCTCTTAAAAATCGAATAGTTTTGCGTCATTATAATATCTACATTATGTGCCTAGACGCTAGACCTACATCAAATTTATAGAAAAACAAAATTAAACTTTCCTATTGACCTAACGACAGGACGCACCTTCTACTTGATACAGAGGTAAACTTTTTTCCACTTGTCGATGGGCTATTTTAAATCGTACCATTTTTACACCACCCTATATGTGTAGTGTATCTTTATAAAGCTGTAATATAGCTACTCGTACACAGGCAGCAACAGATTCGTAGCGAGAGCAACAAGAATTCTACGAAAATTTATGAAGTGGCCTTGACTGAGACCGAATTGTGTGCGCTTGATATCGTTATCGCTATATGTACAGAATTTTGATTGAGGAGTGTCGTGTGCGTGTCGGTCAGTAGCCAGCAGAAGCACACAAGGTATTGGTATGGGATTATGTTTATGAATGAAAATCATCGTTGTTGGCAACAATGTGAGTGATTTATAGCTACTTTGGAAAGCCTTACCTATAGTGAAGTGCTGTTCTATTGTATCTCGCATGCAGTTAAGTTTAAAGTCAATTGAATTGATGTGATGCAATGCATTGGACAGTATGTGTGGGAAGAAGGAACACATTTTAAAATTAATTATAATAAAAGCCTTGAACAAGACTTTTGCAATTCATACCTAGTTGTTGCTATGTGCTTGTTTCGTAGGTACTGGTTTAAGTACAATATTTTGCATTGTTCCATAATCGGAGAGAATGCGAAATTAACGTGGGATAATGAGGGGGAGTCACGGAAACTGGTGCGTTGAGTTTGATTGGTGATTTCTTTCGAAAAGCTCATTTTAGGACCTTGAATTTTGTGGCCGCATGATCACCGTTTTTCTTCATAATAGATAATTTTTTAAAGTACCTACTATAACAAGCTGAGACTATAGGTAACATTCCGAGTGTATGCTTGTAGCTTGTTGAAGTTTATGTATCGGCATTCAATGTTAGCAGTATTGTTAGTCATTGTATACATACCTACCTAAGATAGTCTCTAACTATAGTTCTTTTGAGTCACTGTAATAAAAAAAATAATTCCTTTTCTTTGACATTGACAGTGGCTCAGTGGTTAGTGTGCTGGACTACAATTATGGTGGGCATAAGTATTTTGACAAAACTAAAGTTAATTCTATTCATAATTTGAACTTACTTCATGTACTTTTCCGGGCACTGCATATTAGGCAGACACGCGCAAAGGCTCGTTCTGCCATACAATGATTTCTGCAGAAGCTGTAGAGACGAAGAGGAGGACGAGTTCGTCACTCACTTTCTTTGCAGCTGCCCTGCCCGGGCCAATCTAAGAAAGGCCCACTTAGGAAACTATTTTCTGAATGATCTCAGTGATCTAGGTAACACCAGCGGCCTAAGTGTTTCTCTCATCGAACGCCACTTTAACTAGCTAACTACTTCATGTAAATTTTGGCATCAATGGAAAGGTCATATAAATTCCGTTTGAATGATATAAAACTTTCCTTAACCCATTAAGTACCCATTGAAAATTTAGAATTTTTGTGAAGACCTACCTTTTCTAAAAAGACCATACCAATTGGGTAAGTAGTTCTTACGTGATAGGTGGACAAAGAAAAAATGGGAAGCCCTACAACTCTAATTATTGTATTATGATACAAATTGTACCTATAAAAAAAATCAAAAAATTATCAAATATGTAGCATGTAAAATAGTCCACCAAACATAATGTAAATCTGCAGAAATTCACAAAAAATGTTATGCCAATGTTGGTATCAAACTTTAATTTGACATCGACAGCATACTAGATACTGTTGTGCTTTTTTTCGGCTACATCCGTTTAACATATTTATCTAAGTATATTATTTTTTATCATTTTCTGGCGGAAGACCTACAAATTATATGCTATACAAATCGCACTTAACTTAATAACACTATAATGTAGGCACATGGTAGGTAGTTAGGTACTGTACAGCAGGAACAGGAAAAACAATAAAAAAAACACTTGCTTCTGTACATGTTCATTGTTCATGTTTATTCGGCAAGTTCATTAATTTATCAAGGTACATAGCTACATTTAGATATCTATGTATAGGAATGTGTTAGGCGTACCTAAACGTACCGCACGATAAACGGAATATACAGTGTACCTACTCGAGATTTACTGATTATACTGAATTTATTTATCAGTTATTTTTTACAAGCTCACGCCGATAGGGTAGGCTAGAAAGGAACATTATTATGGCGGTGCCACAGTAATCGTCATACTGACAGCTTTGACCAAATAATTCATGGGGATGACTAGCTTTTGTTTAAGTAAAACATTGCGGTTCATTTGAATAGAAGCACCAAAGTTCAGCGTTAGATCTTGATTTGTTTCGTATTATGTTGAAAGAAAATGTGTAATTAGTAAAAAAATACACATTTACCCCATTAAGACCCGAAATTTTTTTTTCTAAATACAAACATTTTTCAAAATCGTTTCTGGTCTTTTCTAAAGATTTCGAAAAACAACGTCAAATATTTGTGTTTTTAACAATCGGCAGCTTTGAAATTGAAAAAATTCCTCTAGTTTAAACGGCAGACTACTATCGTTTAAGGCCTTGAATGAAAAATACCTTCTCGTGAGACATCTCGTCATCATTGATAAACTGTTAAAATAGTAATAGCTAAGCCTACTAAAATGAATGCCGCTGTTTAGACCTTTTCTCTAAAAATGTGGTTCTTGCCATCATATCTTGATTGACAAGTCCTTATCAAAACGATCCACTTTTGAAAGTTCGTGTACATGAAATCCATTACGGGTCCTATTTTGACAGTTCTGTCATGTTTATTTGTAGCTGCTAAAGCATTGTTTTGAAAATTACACTTTTTATTGATGAATAGATACTGGTTTCTGCTAAAAGCCTCGTCTATGACAATTTTACTCCTAGATCGTCTTCTTTGGACCGATAGCATATTTGACTTGGAAAAGTAGGCACCTATAATATCCCGAAAATAAAATATTTCAGACTACTTATAAATAATGTAGCTACAGCTTTATGACGTGGCGCCGCTTCATATTAAGACATTGCTATTATAACTCTTCCATGTCTTAAATGGTGGCGGTTTAAAAATAAAAATGTTTTCCTTATAGAATAGAAATCATGAAGATAATAGTAATAGTCATCAAGACCATCCAGTTAAACTTCTGTTTATCCGAAATTGGGTTCATTAGACCAATGTATAGTCCACATTGGTCTAATGAACCCAATTGAATCCTTCCAAATTCAGGACGCTGTTGCTGCGTTTGTAGTATTGTAGCTCTAAGTACTTAGCAACTCACAAAATTCTCTGGTGCGTCTATTCACATTAACCGCACTGTACTTCTATTTGCTGAAGCTAAATAAAACTTGTCATTTCCCTTTACCTTTTAATGGCACACTTTGGACTCTAACCTAAGCACAATGACATTCAGATATAGTGATGGAAAAAATAATAGAAACAAGCTTGTTCTTCATCGCTTATCGAAAAAAAAAAGATAATTTAAACCCAAACTAATACGTAGTTTTGAAACAATGTAATGAAGAAATGTACCTAACATAAAGTTTTTCATAACAAAAGAAGAGAAATCTATATATATAAAGATGAATTGCTGTTCGTTAGTCTCGCTAAAACTCGAGAACGGCTGGACCGATTTGGCTAATTTTGGTCTTGAATTATTTGTGGAAGTCCAGAGAAGGTTTAAAAGGTGAATAAATATGAAAGTTGTTAAACAAAGGTTCGATCCCCGAAAAACCAAAATTACATCTTAAAGTTTTTTTTGTACTGCGCCACCTCTCGCGAACGTCTGACAAACATCCGAGAGTATGACTGTCATGAACAAGCTTCTCAATTCAGCCGTTCTGACTCGGCATAAAATTGTAGGTCCCTTCCATTCGTCCCAAAAATATAAACTCACACAAAACGAATGGTTGCGAGAAGCTAGGCCTTGGGTGTCACCCGCCTGTTGCGCCACCTATTTTTTTTTTTTTTGTTAAACAAAGGGGCGTAGTACCGCCCATACAAAAAAAAACATTCAAAATCGTATATCTCGCAAACCACCAAATCGATTGAGCTCAAACTTACAGATAATATTACTTATTGGCCCTGGAGTTATCCTGTCAAGTTTGGTCAAAATCGGACAAAGGGGCGTGGCACCGACCATACAAAAAAAAAAAAAACATTCAAAATCGTATACATACCTGATACAAAAAACATCTTCTATTGGGTGAGACTCGATGACGTTTTATCTCGATAAGCGCTGAGCCGATTTTCATTATTCTTTTTATGTTTTGTTCGTATTGCTGTATTTCAGGTTTAGGCAGAAAGAAAATTCCATTTAATCGATTTATTTTCATTTCTCGCACGGGCAAAGCCGGGCGTTGTCGAATCTGGTTTTCCTTAATTTTGGCCTGGAAAAACTAATAGAAACAAATTAGTTTTTTTTTTTTTTGCTAGGAATTAATTTACAGTAAAGGTGTTTCATATCCTTTTAATACTTGGTCGTTGCGCCCTTATTTTTAATAACTGCTTCACATCTTCGTCCCATGGAATGAACCATCTTGGCACAGGTTTCGGGAGTTATAGAGTGCCATGTAGGTATGTATTTTGAATAATAATTGACTACAGTTCTTCCTTGTTTATGGCTTTGAAGCCGTAGAGCTGCGCTTAAAAACGCCCCATAGATGTTCTATCGGGTTAAGTTCAGAAGATTGTGATGGCCACTCCATAACATTGATTTTGTTCTTATGAAACCATTCTTCGGCCAACTTTGAGGAGTGCTTCGGGTCACTTTACTGTATAAACTCCCATTTAATAGGCATGCCCCCCTCAGCAAATGGCATCGTAATAGAGTTTAAGATTTCAACGCAGTCTACGGCACAAGTTTTTATCCTTTATCATGAAAAGTGGACCCTCCCCAGATGCTGAAGAGCACCCCCAAATCATTAAATTTCCTCCGCGATGTTTAACTACCTATATATCTTCTTTGTGTATTTAGCCAACTGCCAAAAACTTTTTTACCTGAAAACAACATTAACAGGCGAGGCAGAAAAGCTCATCAGACATTTTACTACGTCTGATACCAACTATAATGCAGCATGGCAAGTAATTACCGATCGGTATGACAACCCACGACTATTAGTAACTGCGCAGGTGAATAAGTTACTAAACCAACCTGCAATCCAGAATGAAGGTTCCAATGCAATCAAAATAATGCACGACACGACAAAGGAGTGCCTGCTTAGCTTAAAAGGTCTAAAAATTGACACTAACAATTGGGACCCTCTTCTACTGAGTATTCTGCTCAAAAAATTAGATAGGAGTACACTGACACTTTGGGAACAATCACTTAAACAACCAAAGGCCTTACCTTCATTAGCGGACTTCCTATCCTTTCTAGAGGTTCGATTTCAGTCATTAGAAGCACTGGGAATCCGGAGTCCTAAGGCATCAAAATATGTGCTGTTAGGAACAGCTATGATAAACATACTAAATCGGGCTAAAATCGCCATTCCGGCAAGAGCATTACTGGATTCTGGCTCTCAAATGAGTTTCATAACCGAGAAACTAGCTAAAAAACTGCAGCTCTTTACGGAGTATGAACCCTTTGAAATCTCAGGAATGGGCAACAGGCCACTTAAAATAAGCAAATGGGTCAATATTTGTCTACAATCTCAAGTAACTGGCTATAAAACACAGGTTCAAGCTTTTGTACTTGATAAAATAACAACGCCGCAACCCAATCAGTTCATCGATACCAGCCAATGGGAAATGCCTGAGAATATCCAGTTAGCAGATAAGGGTTTTATTCAACCTCAAGAGATCGATGTTCTTATTGGAGCCGAGCTATATCCCGAACTACTTTCGGTAGGCCAAATTAAGATAAATCAAACTGGGCCTACTTTACAAAATACCTTACTCGGATGGGTCGTGATTGGAAAAACTATCATTGGAACTTCCTCTTCACTATTTTGCGGAATTGGTACATCCTCTAACCACTTGGATAATTTGGTTGAACGATTTTGGAACTTAGAAGAAAATCTAGCTTCCCCATCCCAAAAAAGTTCCAAACCTTTAACTAAAGAAGAACAACAGTGTGAGGACATTTATGTAAAAACTACCTCAAGGTCTCAATTTGGACGGTACGTCGTAGCTCTACCGTTTTCGAATGACCCAACAAGTCTGGGAGAATCAAGAGAAATAGCTGTTCGAAGATTCCTCAACCTGGAAAAAAAGCTTCAGAGGAACCCAGAAATTCAGAGGCAATACATTGACTTCATGCGGGATTACATTGCCTTAAATCACATGGAAGAAATCAAATACAATTCAATCTCCTCCAAGGAACCACAATATTTTCTTCCTCATCATTGTGTTCTGCGCCCAGAAAGTTCTTCAACAAAACTACGGGTGGTATTTGATGGATCATCAAAGACATCCTCAAATATATCACTCAACGACATTCTGCACACCGGACCAGCCCTACAAAATGATTTATTTTCAATTTTACTACGCTTCCGGACTCACAAGTATGTATTCACGGCTGATATCTCCAAGATGTATCGTCAGATACAGGTGGATGAGTATAGTAAACGGTTCCAGCGCATCGTATGGCGAGAATCTATCACCGAACCGCTGAAAACATATCAACTGAACACCGTGACTTATGGTACAAAACCTGCACCTTACCTCGCTATCAGATGTCTTCACGATTTAGCGAAAAGAGCAGACAACCAGAATTCACTAGGAGCTACCATCATTCTTCACGATATCCACATGGATGATATACTAACAGGTAGCAACAGTCTCAAGAACGCTTCACAAATGCAATCAGAGCTGAAAAACCTTCTGGGTCAAGGGATGTTTCAACTCCGAAAATGGTGCGCCAATGCACCAGCTCTTCTCGAGGGAATACCAAAACAAGATTGTGAAACTGAAACTGTTCTTCACGATCACGATGAAGGATCCATCAAGACATTGGGGTTGACTTGGCTACCAGCATCAGACCAATTTCTTTTAAAAACAAATTGGAATGAAACAAAAAAGGTAACTAAACGAAGCATATTATCAGATACTGCCCACATTTTCGATCCACTGGGAATTATTAGTCCCGTAATAGTTTTGGCTAAAATATTCATCCAAGAACTATGGGCTTTAAAACTGGATTGGGACGCAGCATTACCTATGAACATGAATACGAAATGGGCAGCTTTCCGAAAAGACCTTGTGAAGTTAAACAATCTTAAAATTCCTCGCCACATGATAATGAAAGATGCAAACAACATCGAGCTTCATGCCTTCTCAGACGCCTCAGAACGAGCCTATGGTGCCGTGGTATATTTAAAGTCAACTAATAAAAAGGGAGAAGTCAACGTTCACTTGGTGTGTGCCAAAACTCGAGTCGCACCAATTAAACAGCAAACCATTCCCCGTCTAGAACTCTGTGCTGCCAAACTCATGGTACAATTAGTAAAACTAATAAAGGAAAGCCTATGCATAAAAGTCACACAAATAACGTACTGGACAGACTCACAAATTGTATTGGCCTGGATACATACAAAGTCGCCACTTAAAACCTTTGTAGCCAATCGCATTACATTAATCCAGGACGAAACATCAAAATCACATTGGAAGTTCATTCAATCAGAACTGAATCCAGCCGATCTACTATCCCGAGGAGTTCCCACAGCAGTTGTTAAACTCAAAAGTTTGGTTTCAAGGCCCAGAATTCCTAAGGAAACCACAATCAGAATGGCCAAACCAACCATTAAGGGAACATCAAGAGGAAGTCCCAGAAATAAAAGTTATTAAAACCATACTACTAGCCGTACCCCAGGATCATTTTCTTAAACAAATCAATCATAAAAACTCGATTAAGCTTCTACAACGGGTCACGGCATATGTTATACGATTCATCAGTAATCTTAAAAGAGCAAAAAATTACAGACTTCTAGAGAAGGGGCTATCTCCACTGGAACTTAAAGCAGCAACAACAACTATTGTAAGACATGTTCAAGAAACCGCTTTTCCAGAAGATTTAGCATCCCTAACTAAATCTGGTTGTGTTCTTCAAAGCAGCCATTTAAATTCACTCACACCATTTCTTGATGATAGAAATGTGATTAGAGTCGGAGGACGATTAGAAGCCTCTAAACTACCATACGAGGCAAAGCACCAGATGATCCTTCCAAATTCACATGTCTTTACGCGATTGCTGGTGACTGAGGTGCACAACGAAAACAAGCATGCCGGACCCCAAGCCTTACTGGCAATTTTAAGGCAAAATTACTGGATTCTGCGAGGTAAACGGCTATCCCAAACAATAGTAAACAGCTGCGTCAGATGCTTTAAGGCAAAACCAAAAAGCATTCAAAAATTAATGGGGAATTTACCACCAGAACGTGTACAACCTACAAGACCGTTTATAAATGTTGGTGTAGACTTTTTGGGGCCAGTACAAATTCACTATCGAATCCGGGGTAAACAAATCGAATTCGGGATTCTTTGGTCGTCTGACGTACATTTTGCCATCGGAACCAAACAAATTGACATCGGTTTCATCCGACCATAAGACGTTATTCCAATTAACACGGTGGAGGTGTGGCGAAACATGGCGAAACTTAGTCTCTGTGTAATATTTTGTTTTGCTCAAGTAGGTATGGAATGGAACTTTTCTGGGACTTCTTCCAGGAAGACCTGCTTCCTTTAATCTACTCCTTATTGTACGACTTGTAACTGGTGCGTTTAACTCATTTTTAGAAAAAAATTGTTTCTTCCTGTATGGTCGTATTAGCAGTTTGGCAAATCGTGCAGTCGTTTTTCGTTTTCTGCCTCTGGTTTCGTCTTTGGGACTTGAAAGGATAGCTGTATATACTTTTTTTATAACTTTTTTTTAGAACACTTTATGACCTAAGCTATTTCATCATTGTTTTGCAGTGTTTTCTTAGCTTTTTTATCACCTTACCAACTCCAAGACCCATTTTAACAAAATGTTAATTTCACTATTTTATTTCCCAAAAAACACTATCGGAAAAATCTTATATAATATTTTTTTTTTTTTGACGAAAATTTGCATTTTATCGCATAATTTGATGATTTTGGACGATGTGGAAAATCCTGAAATCTTCGTCTTTGTGGCGCCATGTCAATGGGTTAAAATAGACCACGAACATGAGAGTCGCATTGCAGAACGACCCCTCTACTCCTGAATTCTCGGGACAACTGCTGACGCTTGGCAATGGCCAAATTCCCGTTAATGTTTCGACTGGATTGATATCGTTCCCGGCAAATTTTTGCGAGTTCAATGTGATTCAAGCGACGATCATCAAGAGGGCAAATTCAAAGGAGAGGAAGTCCTTATCCCACGAATTCCGCCGGAAAACAAATCAAAAAACATTGTTTATCACATCGCTCTCTACTGATTTCGATTCCATTCAAATAAATCACAATTAGAACTACATACATAGCTATCCGTGTTTTATTACCACTCTGGAGTTTATCTGAAGGCCTTAAATTAGGGCGAGACGAGGTCCGCCGGGTCCGCTAGTAAAATAAAAATTTGTTTACAAAAACCGATTAGATCGGAATTGCATTTTTCCCTTTCGCTCTTTCATACATAAAAAGCTAACTACAATAATCATTGCATACTTTTAGAGGTTTTCTAATACATAAACAATATTGTGGCATACTTTTGGTATAGTATATATTTAATATTCCAAACTATACACGGCTTCAAACTGCTGGCGATGCGTCGTGTACCTACTAAAACAATCTCATTCACAATTAGGGGTATCGCGAATAAATTCCGATGGAATTTTTTCCCTTGTCAGCAATGTAAATCAAATTGCTGAATGGGAAACATTCCGGGGGAAATATTATTCGCGATAGGGGTGAATAATTCATTATATTGCTTTATTTACCTTCCCGTGGTACCTATCCACTGAGACTAATGTCGGTTTCGGTTGGTCGTCCAGAACCGTCTGGAAATCCAGAAAATCGTTTTGGACTTTATTCCAATTTCAGAAGTGCAATAAAGTCCAAAATTACGTTTTGGACCTTTTTGCAAAACACTTTATTTCATGGCACCTGTCGGAACTATCAACAAGATACTAGCCGCGTTTTATTATCCCCAATGATCCATAATGGATCATCGATTTACCCGCACCACAACAAATCTACGAGATCCTGTGTTCTATCGGGTTCAATTTTCATGATCCAGATAGCCAATCCCAAAACCCAAAGATTTAAGTAATTTTTACTTCTGAATGTTTCCACTTCTGATCTGTGCTAACAAGTACGGAGTTGCCGCATCGTAAAATGGCAGAATAAAAATTTGCTATTACGAATTTAATGTGCTTAAACGAAAATTCTCCAAATCTAAATATGCCATCTATATTAGTGTAGTTTTTAGCAATTCTGTAGCAAATTAAAAGAAAATAACCGTAGTTTGATGTTGTTCGAAATTTCTAAAGATTGAATAAAACAAGAAAAAACTCACGAATGGCAGCGCCATTAAAAAGTAAATACAGAGAAACAGCTGTGTGCAAAATGTCATCAAAAATCCAAATAAAACAGCAAGCAATGAATATAAATACAAATAAATAGGTAGCAAATGTAAAATGTCGTTTTACGCATTAAAAATATTTTTAAGACAAACAAGAGTATGGACGAGGGATGAAACAATCGCTTTCCTCCATTCCTATTCAACGTACATCAATTACAGCTGGAGTTATGTTTACTATTTGCTCCGTAGGTATGTCGAAAAATAATCAGGGGTGCCAAACTTGCAAAGTAATATTTTTTCATGATCTGGATCGTTTTATTATCAGGGGATGATCCATATATGGATCAAAGTCCCTCATGGACCTTTCTTTTACCTCTTTTTAATCTAAAAGTAGCATAACCTAACCTATTGTGTGGGTTATGATATGATGATGATAATTCCCATCAAAAGGAATAAATCCCACGATATAACAACACGGGAACCAAGACCACCTTCAAGTGTCTGACTGAAACAGTATTCTGGGAATAGTGGAAATGACAAAACCTAGAACACTCCTTCCAGAAAGTTCACAAACCACCAGATGAGCCGGTAATACGGGAGTAGCGTATTACCGGCTCATCTGGTGGTTTGTGAACTTTCTGGAAGGAGTGTTCTAGGTTTTGTCATTTCCACTATTCCCAGAATACTGTTTCAGTCAGACACTTGAAGGTGGTCTTGGTTCCCGTGTTGTTATATCGTGGGATTTATTCCTTTTGATGGGAATTTCGATGTCCGAGAATTCTTCCGTGGGATAAAGGGAAAAAGCACCAAAATCGTGGGAATTTCAGGAAACTGCAAAATAAACGTTAAAACAAAATTTTTGTGAAATTTCAGCAAAACTATTACAATTCACAACAATTATCAGCACAAATATAAACACCCCTTTTAAAAGCCTCTTAACAAAACATTTTAGTACAAAAATCTGACGGCGCAGCGGCAGTGCGCGTAACTAGACCTCTAGCGCCAGAGGCAAAGTGACAGTGAACCAATGGTATGGTTGCGCCAACTATTTATTTATTTAGTTAATTTTGCGCTAGATTGAAACATTTCGCATAAAATGATATTTCACAGTATGTACTAGAGATCTAATGCAAATGCTGAATTTTTTGATTTTCTGTTAATAGGTATAATAAAAATGAATTAAACAATTCCTAGTCTATTGGTTGCTCTGTATCTGGTCCAGCAATTATCATTGGTTTTCGACCTAAGGCATCATTTACTTTTTGCCCAATAACTTTATGAACTCTTCACTCTCGGCTTGGCGGTGCTTAACTTTATCATACCATTTGTAACGCCAATGTCGGTCAAGTAGTTCTGGTAGGTCCCATACAAAACCAATATTAGACCCATGTGTATCTACGTGTACTAACTCACATGACACATTTTGCATGAATTGTATGCAGTGGTAAATGGACGGTAACAAAACACCGGCCAGACCGATGATAGTACTTTTACTTATAAAAATATATACAGGGTGTCCCAGTTAAGAAGTATAATCCTTTAAGGGGTGATTCCTGAAGTTTCGCCGAACAAAAAAGTGTATGGCAGGGGGGGGGGGAGGTCTGTCCTCACCCAATTTTCAGTTATAATAGCCCATTAAAGTGGGTGACCTCTAATTTGGAGAGCACTCCGCGTAACTCCGGGGGGTAAAATTTAAATTTAATTCTTTTTCTCAACTGTTTTATTATAAAAAAATCTATGGTAATATTATTTATCACTTTCTTGAGCCCACAACCTTGAGGTTCAATGAAAAAGAAATACATATCAATACATATTTTCAAAATGCATAGGCAGCAAATACTACATAATTTAGGCAACGTTTTCTCCCTTCCTTATGGAAATCATTTTTTTCCATTAGTACAACAACTCCTTGGAATACAAACTGTCCCATAATTCCAGTTTTTCTGTCTCCGGCAAGTCAATCACTTCCAATTCGTCTGATATATTCAAACACTTAAACCTTTGGGAATTTTTGGCAACTGGTTGCAAAGTTGTTTCGCTTTTGTGACTTATATTTGGATTTCCTGTATTGGCAAACTTCGTTACCATCGATATCATCGTGCGTATCGTCTTGTATTCTCGACTACGTTGCTTCTGCTTCTTCGCAATGCCATTGTAGAAAAGGTAAGACAGGTCATCCCCATGGCAGGTGCCTCGGATCTTTCGCCCACAACTCAATATTCGGATGAGATTAAAATGCTTCGAATCGAAATCGAAGCGGTAAAGGTACGTTGGTGCGCTGGCGTATTCGGCACGTGAGAGCAGCGTCCGATGGATACCGTGCCAGAAGTATTTGTACGAAAAAAGCTGAAATTTTAAGTGCATTATGAAATGGAAAATGATCACAGAAACCGTATTTTTTGTTTTGTTCTTACATCACTATACTGAAGAAGGGTTTCAAAAGTGGGCTCACTGTCGCCAAAGTGTGCTTCCTTTAACTTGAGACCAAACTCTTTGCGTTCCTCTGCTGTGATTTGCAGTTCCAATGGGACAACTTTCTCGCAATTACCCAGCTCATTAATCATATCGGGGAATTTTCGAACTTCTGTGTAGGTAATGGGGAAAAGGGGAAATTTAGGAAAACAATTTGGTCACACGGGAATCTCTCTTAACTTACCTGAGAACAAGAGCAAACCCTCAGAGGAAGCACCACCTATCATCATTGGTATCGCATTACTCCAAGATTCTCGCATCATTTCGATTGGATTTTTTGGAATCACACATTCGTCACTAACATATGGCTCAACTGCTGGTCCAAAGCAGTACGGTATCCTCTCGTGTCGTTCTTCCTTTGTAAGTAATTCTTCAGTGTGTTTGTACATTGTGCTTGGCTTTAGTTTGGTTAAAAAGTCGCAGACGTCTTTGTCGTTGTTTGATCCCGTATAACCGGCGGCTTTGGCAAGCCTTTTGCTCCAATTGTTTGCTGGAATATTACCCCATGGTGCAGCGGCACTGCCAGACATAACAATTCCCTTGTGGAAAAGACCTCTTGTCTGGTCTGTCAGCATCATATAATGTGTGGAACAACCACCAGCACTTTGGCCAAAAACTGTTATATTATTGGGATCACCTCCGAAGTATGAGCAATTATTTTTAACCCACTTGAGAGCCAGAACCTGATCTTTTAGACCAGCATTTCCGGGAACCCCCACCTCTGGTTCAGAAAACGACATGAAACCTGTATCGTAGACCATGATTAGAAAAGTCCAGTCTTTAGAAAATCTATTATTGCTACTTGCCCATTGGCCCCAAACGGTAGGCGATGGAAATCAACACCACATCTTCTTTCATGAAATAATCCGGACTGTACATATCCCTTGAGGCTTCTCCAATTTGAAATGCTCCACCATATATCCACACAAGCACAGGTAGTGGTTTTGAAGGGCTTATCTGAAATGTATTCGTAATAGATTTTTTATATCCGTAAAATAATCAAAGGTATGCACAACTCACATCTTTAGTGTATACGTTTAAGTAGAGGCAGTCTTCACTGCCCTGAACCTTATCAAGTATAAAATTGTATTGTACAGGTTTCTCCTGCACTCGGGTACATCGCTTAACATCTGACCACGGTTCTGGTTCTTGTGGCGCCCGAAAGCGAAGCTCTCCAACAGGCGGCTTGGCATATGGAATCCCTTCAAAACTAATGTATTCGTCTCCGTATACTGAGAACCATTTTACTCCACGAACTCTGCCATAGACGGTTTCAGCGACAACTTTTTCGCTGGTACGTAGTCGGTTCTGTCTGGACCTAAACTTTACATATCTGTTGGAGAAAATACGTTGGTTATTATTATTCTGACCTTATGATCGCTATTATTAGTTAGGCAAGTATGATAGCTATTGCTATACCCTCAATTAAATGTAAAAATATCCTTATCTGCTGACGTAAGGAATTAGACAAATGCGTCGCTCGGTCTTATTCGAACTGATAATTGTATGCACGCAGTTCTTAAAAGACGCGTAAATGGGTCTGGTTTTTATGTATATGAAAGTCAATAATAAAAGCCAGAAGGTTACTACAAAATATAAGAAATATTAGATCTGTCTCTCAATAAGCAGTTTAAAATTAGCATCTCAAGTGCTTGAGTAATCTTCTGAAGCGAAAACAGTATTAATGACGTCGCGGTATAGGAATATATGGGTATTCAGCTTGCAATCTTGTACTTTTTAGGATTTATGATGGCCTTGCGTCATTGCCTGAAGATTAGAAGGAGTGTCCGGTTCAAATGGTTATCGTGCAGACAGAATAAATTGACTGGAATTTTTATTTTGCATTTTAATGTGGAATTAAATACGTCTTCCAAGGTATTATTGTGTTAGTGATATATTGTGAACAAGTGGTAGCCAATTAAACAAAAATTTGTCCCAATTGATAACACTTGTAGGTCAAAATGTTTTATATTGTTATAATAAACAGTGAATGACCTGTTCGCGGGGGGTACCAGATGGGAAGTGTTTATATTATACTATTCATCTGATACGTAATTTGGAGCTAATAATACGGTTATTAGCAACTTAGCTATATTGATATGTAAATATAAAATCATTTACATGATGACCGCTTTCCCGGTTAAGCATTCCTCATGTGAATGGTCCTTTAAGATATGGTGGACAGACAATCGTATGGGTGAGAATCACCTATTTTAAGCCTTAAGCGTCTGCCTTTGCCTTACCGCTTTTACTTTTGATAATGGCTAACAGGAACGTCACCGACCTGCTTTTTTGCCAACAAAAATCTCTAGATACTCAGATCGATAATATATCTACTATGCCACACTTTCCAACTGAGGGCGATGATTTCGTAAAGGGGTCTAGCCACATCAGCTGATAATTCGCATCTTCTCGACATGGTTGTACATAGTTCTTAATTGCTACATCTTCGCCAAATTCCTTCGACACAAACGTTTTTGAGCCGGGCCCAAGATTCAAAAAGGGCAACTGATGGTTCGTATATAGGACCCTAGGCCTACCTTCTCACAATGATTTGTTTGTGCGATTTTTTAATTTTTGGACAAATGGAATGAACCTCTAATTTGATGTCAATTTAGAACGCCTGAATTGAGCCGCTTTGTCAGGACAGGACACTTATTGTCTCGAATATTTGTTAGTCGTTCGCGAGAGGTGACGCAGTGGAAAAAAAATGTAAGTTGAGTTTTTCCGGGGATCGAACGGAGGTATGTAAGATCCTCGCTCAGTAGTCCAACCATCTAACCACTGAGGCACTGTGCCCTCAACAATAATAGTTTTATATTAAGTTACTAGCTGGACCCGTGTTCGCCTTGCCCGCTCTCACAAAATTATATTTGGTTCATTTAAAATTACACTTTGAGTGTTTCATTGAAATCTGTCCAGTAGTTTTCGCGCTTTTAGTAGAAAAAGAAAATTCCTCCCTCTCCTAGATCTTGCTACATATTTGTAACTAGCTGAACCCCCGCCAGCTTCGCCAGGCCTTTTGTTGCTTTTTTATTTTTTTATTTTATTTTATTCATTTTCGGGCGACGATGTTTTAATTTTTTTTTGGATTGGAGATGCCACGCCCCTTTATCCAACTTTGACAAATCTTCACAGAAGCACTCTAGGGCCAATACCTAAGATTATCCGTAAGTTTGATCTCAATCTATTCGGTGGTTTTCAAAATATACGATTTTGAATGTTTTTTCTGTATGGGCGGTGCCACGCCCCTTTGTCCAATCACCGTAATTGCCGACATTTAAAAAAAAATCAACAAAATCGGTTGAAGATTCAGAAATTCAGAAATGAAATCTGTTTTGTATTATACATCTCTTCTCTTATGAAAATTAAGACTATTAATACTGCAGCTCGCACCCCATTCCCATCCTGCATCGGTTATGCGATCATAATACATACAACTGACCATAGCAGATAGCAGTCACTGCGAAAATAAATCAACCCTTTTCTAATGTGTAGTATACTGATCTGATTTTGTTAAATGTATAAGTGCGCTATTTGACAGTACATCAGCTGTGCAAATTGTTTTCGTTTGCCGATTGAAACATACGAACTTAAATGGATATCTAATGATATCGTTGAAAAACCGAAATCCACAGATGACGAGGAAGAAGAATAAGATGACGAAGATGATAGCAATTGCTCCAAAATTAAGTCCATGTCCATTATTTACGTTTTTTCTCTGAATAATTGCTTTTCAAGAGGCTTTTCATAATTTTGTTTTGAAAACAAATTCTGAATGACGTAAAACAACTATATTGGTATTAGTGAGAAAATTTGTAGGTAAATCTGGAAAAATATCGAGATCTGCAAAAAGTGATCCGGATAAAAAAAAAAGATAAAAAATGTTCTGAATTTTTTTTAAAATGAATCAAAAATAAATTGCCGATTAGTCGAACGACTACAAAGGTCAGTGCCATCGGAATATTTTTTTTTAGATCGGTTTAAAGTCCCTCACTGTTGCGGAAGTATCCATTGCATAATAGCTCTGCAATGTCTTTCGATGATTTTTAAAGTGGCTCGGAGAATGGCTCAACTCCAAAATTTCTCCGGAACAACACTGCCAGCGAACATTTTAGTGTTTTCAAGACTGAGAATTTGACAAGAGCAGAAGGATTCTAAAGGCTGGACGGATTCATGTTCGGGACAGAACAAATAACTTCAATCCTCCTTATTGGACAGTGATAGGGATTTTGGGAGAATTGAAAAGGAGTTAGGAAAAGATGAAATAAGTTTAAGCAAAGGAAACACTGTCCTCGTTAACATGGAAAACAATTTCACTCATTCAGTGATTTTCAGGTAAAACTGAATGTTCGTATAATTATTCTTTAAAATATGTCTTGATGGAAACTATCAATTTCAAACAAAAAGTGCTAAGTGGATATCTATACGCGTATTTAAATATGGATCATATTTGTACAAGGAATGTTATGGAGAAAAAGCTCCATTCAATGAAATACTTTCAAGTAAAAAAGTTAAGAATTTGAAAGATCAAATGCAATAATTCATCCCCTTGGAACATCTTTGGTTCTACGAAAACCACTTTCAGCGATTCATAATGCTGGAAACTCTTATCATGTTATTTTTATGATTAACTAGCTGGACCCGGCGAATTTCGTCCCGCCAAAAATAATTTTTTTAATTGAAATAGCTAATTTCAAGCATTCATGATTCCAAGCAAATTGATTTTGATTGAACATTCGCGATCGATAACAGATGACATCAATCGAATTTAAATTATTGATTAAATTAACAACTTTTCGAATTCTCTCAGGGGTTTGATTTTCACAGCGATTCGCTAATATTCGTGCATTGCGGCTGCGTGAGCGAATGTTTGATTTTCTGATCGGCCAGCGTTGTTTCCCGAAGACCAAAAATACAATTACATTACATTTTTCATCCTCGAAGCTATAGGTATTATTTGATTCACAATGGCACTAAAATCTATGTTTCCAAATTGTGTCTGTATGTACCTAATACGACAACAGCCTTTACGTGTCAACAGGTTATTGTTTATTTCGCAACAGGTTTAAAAAATATTAATCATCTTAACGCTTAACCTGACTATGATTGTTCAATCAGTCGTTATTATAACAATTTAGATATTCAGATTCGAATAACAAATTTATTACTGAGCTACCTGGCTTTAAGACTTTTATTTAATGTAAATAGTGTGTAAGTGTAAATATACACGAGTATAAATCAGTCGCTTTTTGATGTAGGACGTAGGTGCAGTTGCTTAATAGGTAGCTTACTCGACTGCTGGGCAACTGAGCGGATCATTTACTGCCGGCCGCACCTCTCTCTAAAACTCTATACTACTTGTTCACAAATAAGTATACATACATTCCTGAAAAGAATGATAGTTATAGATACCTATCTATCTATCTATCTATCTGTCTAGTATCTATAGACACTATCTACTATTATAGTAAAATATCGTGCATCACAGCTGAAGAAAAAACGAAGTAGCTAAGACTTCTTTCTAAGTTGAAGTATAGCGATACAAATGTCATAGGCATAGTGCACAACATATCTATGCGAATATAATAAAATTGTAGAATTTTTTTTGGTCCAATTTCACGTAAGAACTACTAACCCGATAGTAATGGTCGTTTTGGAAAAGGTAGGCTCCCTATAGGCTTTATTTGGTCAAAATTGGACAAAGGGGCGTGGCACCGCCCATAAAAAAAAAATGCATTCAAAATCTTATACATATATCGAAAACCGCAGAATCGATTGAGTTGAAACGTTACAAAGACTCCCATAGGTTTTGGCCCAGGAGTGTAGCTGTGAAGATTGGTGAAAATTGGACAAACGGGCGTGAAACTTCCCATACAAAAAACACATTCAAAATATTAGTCTCAAAAACCGGGCGGGTACAGCTAGCATTGTAACCTAACCTACAGTAGACGCTCGATATAGTAAACTAATAGAAACCAGGCCTATGCATGTTTCTGTTTTAGCATCACTCAACAGGCCACATTCTTTTCTATGTTGTCGAAAGAACAATTTATACAGCTTCAATTTCCACATGAAGATGTTTTTATTTTTCAAATGCCACAATAAGTTGGAATCGCCTAAGCTGTGATATATTTTATTATTTTTTTTTATTACAGGTTTGGGTACTCCATATTATATCTTTAAAAATGTTATTTTAATACAAACATCTTAAACTTAAGGGTAACAAATTTATATATTATCTGCCGACAAATTCTTTAGTATCTAATTCAGTTTTTTCAAGCAATGTTTAAAATGCTTCCGAGATATTTTTTTTATTTTAAAATGCGCAATATATCGAACCTCTTACCGCACTCAAAATTAGAGCACAAATAAGGATATTATGGCAACCTACATTATGCATAGCGATGATGCAGATACATTTACATAACACACACTATTGAACAGTAAAAATATCGATGAACAGATATAAAAAATTCAATTTAATTCAAAAAAATCTACATGGTGTAGACGTATTGTAACATAAATATTGTCGACAAAATGTGTGTTCACTATATGGAGGCTTTTATTGTTCACTGTTTAAAGAAAATTGTATCAGATTGTTTGTGTTCACTATATAAATACATAGTATAATACTCTACCGAGATTAACTATATCGAGCGTTTATTATATACTAGCTGACCTGTGCTCGCCTTGCGCCGCTCGCCTTTAGCAAACAAACAAAATTATATTTGGTCCATTTAAGATTTCACTTTAAGTGTTTCATTGAAATATGTCCAGTAGTTTTCGAGCTTTTAGGAGACAAAGAAAATTCCTACAGTTTTATTATAAGTAGGTATAGATATAGAACTACAGCCTTATTTATAAACTTTTTACGCTCTCTATAATAGGTCTAAACGCAAAAATATTATATTAGATTTTTGCCTTTAGAGTTATTATAGAGAGTGTATAAAGTTTATAAATAAGGCTGTTAATGTGCACCCTCTGCATCGCCCTCCCTCTCAATGATCGTGCTACTTGTAGGTACGTATTTATAATACTGCATTTCCTTTCCTTCGTTTCCCTCTTCCTATTGAATTCAAACAACTACCTACCCCAACCCTACACTGTTACCATACCACATATCAGAATGAAATTCTGAAATGAAACCGGTTTTGTATTATACGCCTCTTCTCTTATGAAGATTATAAATGTACCCCAACCGTAACCCAATGCCATACTGCAGCACGCAACCCATCCGGTATCGGGCATACGATCATAGTATACATACATATTATACAACTGACCATAGCACTCACTGCGAAAACAAATCAACCCTTTTTGCATGAGAGGTATACGTATGCTTCTGTGGTTTTGTTTTTGTTTGTCGTGTCGCACGATCGTAAAAGTATAAACATCCGTTTGTAGCAAAGTATATGTGTATGTACATATTTTCACTTAAAAAAAAACTGTTCCTGGACGTGGCTATAAACGACATACCCTATAGCAGTCTCACAGTCTTGAGGAACATTTTAAAAAAAGTTTCATCGAAATCTGTCCAGTAGTTTTCGAATTTTTAACTGACAACTAAAATTCCTACAGTTTTAATATATGTATAGATGAAGGTACCATTAAAATTTCACCCCACCTTTAACCCAAATATAGGCGAGCATATGGCTCGAATGTGCCTTAGGCCTACTGTCCACGACAGCGTCATTTGTATGTTGCATCCAAGCTGCAAATGACGATAGTCGTATTCTGTATCTAAGCACTGTACACGAAACGTCATACAAGCTTGATGCTACAAGTTAGAGTTGGGCAATTTAGTTCATTTGAGTGATCGATCAATTTAGTACAAATCACGCTATTGAACTAGTTCGTATTTTAGTTAAATTTAGTTCAAAATAGTCAAATTCACAGAAAATACAAAAAAAAAAAAAAAAAAATCGTGGAATATTATAAAAAAATATAAGTGAGTTAGCTGAGCTGTTCTCTCATGACGCTTCTGTTTCTGTATTCGTAGTCTGAAGAAGAACTCATGGACTGTTACTCATAATCATTCTTAGTGTCCAAAGTAAATTTTACGAAGTCACGAAAATTTCCATATAAAATTACCTATTGTGACCGTTAAAATATAATTTGATGTAAAAATTTGCGCGATGAGCCCATGAAAGAGCACAGTCCACCAAATACATCTAGGACAACAACAGCATAGACTTCATTTCGAATAAATTACATTATTTAAGAATTTCTACATCTCAACTATATGCCCCATCGACCATCGTATTGACCGCGATGCTGAATGCTCACTGACACTGTGCATTGTGCAACCTGCACGTAAATGGAGACATCTTACATTTTATTGGAATCTTTGTTAAGCTATACGTAAATACAACTTGTAGAATCGTAGCCAAATTATAAAACGAACATTTCAAGTTTCTGCCGCATGTTTTAAAAACTTTGTAGGAATACTGTAAAGTGAAATCAGTCTTTAGTATCTATAGTGTATGAGTTAATCTTAACGCTTGAACTTAAAGCCGATTAAACAAAGTTTACAGCTCTAAAACCCACATAAAATTACTAATGCCGGGTGCCCCCAAATGTAATTATATACAGATACACTATAAAATACTTTTTACAATTTTTATTGATACAAAACTGACACATTCCTGTTATTCACATAATATGAAAAGAATTATTGCAACCGTCTTGAAACCACATTTCCTTTGCCCAAGGTCATTGATTAGAAAGCGTGTTCGGGTCATTTGGTTATCAGCCAGACACATAAGTCGAACTTTGATTTGTTTAGTTTGTTTAACAAAGCACTGATGACTCATTTAGCTTCTAATTTATCGCTCTGATAACAATTTTTCCGGTCATACACATACCCAACCCATAAATGTAACTACTTTAAGTTTAAGCTATCTTCAGCGTGTCTTTAATTAAATGATTTAATTTATTTAAAGTATGTGTGGGTTGGGTACATAGGTACTTTCACTTAATGTCAAGCCACTTGATGGACATTGTTTACTTAGCCAGGGATTGGATATGGATGAATAACTCTACGGAAAAGTTGAAACGAATAATGCCGATTTACAACTTACGATTATACTAACCGCCTTTAGTCTAAAATACTAAGGGCCAGTTTCAAGACTAGCTGATAAAGTCTCGGATAGCCTATCCGGAATTTATATGTCAGATAAACGTAATATTTCGGTTTCAAAGGTTTCGGATAGTAATAGCTGACAGATAAAGTCTCGGATAGTTTATCAGCCAGTTCAACCGGCTGTTAAAGCCTCTATCCGGAAGATTTAAACAAAATATTTATTTGACGTGGCTGGAAAAAATATAGTTTCAGAGCATTCTTTTGTTGACGGGTGTAGACAGCAGTCAGAAGTGTTATATCATGCATTTATTTGAATTCTTAAATGTCGAATTAGATGAATATTCCAACCGTATTACAGGGCCCCGTAGGAACAGAGTATTTCGAATTATTTTTAGAAACCCTCGACGATGAAGATTTCTGAATTTTCACTATTTTGTTTATCTATATCCATGCCCAGTCAATACCTTTCACCGTGGGCGTTCAATGCGCACTCCATCCGTTTGTAGTCGCTTATGTGGAAGCTGAGATTAAAGTAAACGTAAACAAATCTCAAGTGATGGTCGTCTCCAGAACGACTGTTTAATGTATACTCACGAGTGAAGGACCAAGAGCAATGCTAAGTTTATCTGTAGAATTGGTCAGGTTGGTCAATTTTGAAACAGCTCGGTTATTCTGTTATTATAAGAGAACTGAACTTGGTGTCAAAGCTAAATTGTTAAGTTGTCAGTCGTTAATTCGGAGTTTGTTCCAACTCTTACCTATTTGGGTATAATGACCGAAAGAATAAGATCCCGGATACAAGCTGCCGAAATGAGATTCCTCAGTTGTATTGCTGGTGTGACCCGTATAGAGATGGTAGAAACACCAGAATACGTGAGGGACTCAATGTCGAGCAGCTACTGCTCCGGACGCAGCGGTGGATTAGTCATTTTAAAACGCATGTCCCCAACCATGATCTTACGACGTGCTATGGAATCCGTACAATCGGGCAAGCGTTCTCTAGGTAGACCCAGGATGAGATGGTTAGATCAAGTCCATAATATCTCCCTTACACGTATGGGGATTGCCTTTTATGATTTACAGTCGATGGCTATGGACGGTGCACTTGGACTTGCGCAACCTACACCCGCGACCCACTTAAGGGATAAGCGGGGTATCGAAAATGAGTGAATAAATGAATTTATCCATGCTAAATTAAAAAAAACTAGAACAACACAATTCACTTAAAAATGTGATAAACGATAAAAAACATCATTTCCATTCCTGTCAAACAATTAGTGCCTGATAAATTTTTCTTCCGGATAGTTTATCAGAGACTTTGACGATGAAACAGAAAAAAAATATCAGCTACTTTTATCTGGTGGAAAGCGTTATGTGTCGGCTAACTATCCGAAACTTTATCCGGAACATTTGAAACTGGCCCTAAGTATATCAATTTTACATTTGGTGAAGAAAAGAACTTGACATCGACACACTGAAATCTGTCTTAGTTAATACAGATATCAAAATATTATGATCAACTTATGGTCAGTAGGTAACCGCTCCACAAAATTAATAAAATTAAAAATTGCAATTCTTATGATCAAATGTTCGAAGAAGGTCAAATGAATATAAATCACTTTTACGAGTTGGGAGTTCAATATTATATTTCTCAATTAATAAACGATTACATAAAGAACAATTTATTGATAGACAATCGGATTGATGATTGTGTTTCAAGGCAAAATCTCGTTCTACAATGTATAATGTGCACGTTATCACATCAGCATATGCTACCATGTTAATTAAATTACGAATCGGATAATGGTCCACAGGTTTGTAGCCATCTGTGTTGAATCTGGGATGAAGGTAAACGTGAACAAACTTGAAGTGATGGTGATGGTCGTCTCCAGAATACCTGTCCATCAATGCAGTCTGCATGTGGATGTGTTCCCATCTCGTATTCCACAAAGCGCTATGGAAATCTATAGACATACCACGGATCAGATGGTTAGATCTAGTTTGACATATCTACTATACCTGTATGTGAATGGCTCTGCGAAATAAGGCCCCAATGAAATGAGGCCCCAAAACAAAAATGAAATAAGGCCCCAAAAAATTATACAGGAAACAACAACAACGATTTTTAATAAAATTTGGGGTGTTATTTCCTTTTTTGGGGCCTAATTTCCTTATGAAAATTGGGGTTTTATTTCTTTATGAAATAAGACCCAAAAGAAGGAATGAAATAACACCCCAAATTTGGGGCCTTATTTCATTTTCTCTTTTGGGGCCTTATTTCCTGCAGCCTATGTGAATAACCCCTGATAATTAGGAATTGAGCACCTATAAACGGAACTTTTGAAAATTATTGAATGAATCGGATACTGGCTGGAGAACCAACTGAAACACTGCGTTCTGATTTGGTATCTTGCTTTATTTTAAATTTGATTTGTTTTGCACTAGCTATAACTGCACGAAAAAAAAACCTTTGAGCACTTGCAAATTACAAAAAAGAAAACGGCTAAAGCATTGGACTACTGAGCGAGAGATTCGACGTTTAACCCCGGAAAAATATGACGCGAGAGTACCATAGGGAACAAGAAAGACACATAACTCATCCATTTGGAAACTCAAGGTCATTTATATTCTTTCCAAAAATTAAACTCACATTCAAGTGTAGTTCCTTCAATTGGGCCTAAAGTCATATGACTGGTTCGACCAATGTTATTGTCATGGAAAATTTTGCACTTGACAAGCGCTTCCAAATATTGGACATCTATTTCAGATATCAATGTGGGGTATGAGTATGAACGATATGAAGGATAAGTTAGGTAACCGATCAAATGTGCAACATATTATATTGCAATGCGTTATTAAAGATTATGGACAATACTATTATATTCCGTTTTGTTGTGGGACTTAGTACCCCTAAACTACCGTTTTAATGTCCTCGTGTTATAGATGTCATGAATCTGGGATTCGAAGGTAATTCGGTTAAATCATGATGTCGATTGCCAATTATATCCTTGCCCTCAGGGTGGGGTCTACTTGTCAATCGAAAACAAAATCTGATGCTGTAAATATGGTCAACTTTATTTTTGTCGTTGTTTATAGAATGTTCTTCCCATTGTCATAAGGTGTTTTTCGACGGCTATAGTTCATATAAGCTCTCCTAAGGGATGGAGTTTGTTGGAAGTTTTTGTCCTTTCTGCTTAACAGAGCTAATATGGAATACTTAAATCAACAAATAACAGATTTGGAAGCTCTAAAGTGTCTAGTGAAATGAGTTAACTAGATATAATAAACTGAATACCCGCACGGCTTTGCCCGTGCACAGGAATTGTATTGCTTAGGTCCTAGATAATAATGTTCTTTCGTAAAATGCGAGAAATGAGAATAAATCGATTTGCTGGAACTTTCTTTCTGCCTAAACCTGAAATACAGCATGAAAATCGGCCCATCGATTATCGAGATATAACGCCATCGAGTTTCACCCCATAGATGTTTTGTGTATAGAAGGTATAAAATTTTAAATGTTTTTTTTTTTTGTATGAGAGGCGCCACGCCTTTTTGTCCGATGTTGACCAATCTTCACAGCAACACTCCTGGGCCAATACCTAAGATTGTCTGTAAGTTTCAACTCAATTGATTCTGCGGTTTTCGAGATAATGTTTCTTTTTTGTAGGGGCCACCGCCCCATCGCCTTTGTCCAATTCTGATTAAATAAAGCCATTGTTAAGGCCTACCTTTTCCAAAAAAATCCATACCAATCGGGTTAGTAGTTCTTACGTGATAGTGTAACAAACAAAAAGTCTACAATTTTATTATTATAGATAGATTAGAGATTAGAGCTTCTAAGACAAGATAGGTCAAAATAGTCAAAGCAGCTAGCTAATGAGAACAAGTGAATGCTTAATTTTCTATAGTATTCCAGTTTAATCTAAAAATAGTATAAAGTAAATAAAATAAACAACTTAAAACAAAATTAGACAGCACTTTGACCATTTGTTGTCTTATCAATAAGCAGAATTAGTTCGTAGTTTTCCTGATATTCTGATCTTTTATAACATAGTATCTACTATTTAGTCTGTAAATTAAAAGTACATAATATTATATTATGTAGGTATCTATACTTTTATTGCAATCAGTCGACTTCGTTTTGATTGCCAAATCATCATTGATAAACAAGCAATTTTCTGCTGATAAGTATTATTAACCAGACAAATAAGTTTAGTACCTACAGGGTGTATCATTGAGTTTTGTGCTTTTAAAAAAAAATCCAAAAATCGTTAGTAAATGATACACCGACCTTTTTTTAATAACACCCATATACATATTGGAAATCTGGTTTTTAAAAATATGTCCACCTTCACGTCTTTGACATGTTCGTACTATGCATTTGATTATTTTGGCGCCGATGATGTAGTATGCGCTGGATTTCTGCTTTCCATTGCGAATATTATTCTTAGCTTAAAACATAGTGAACGGCTTATTTTCATATACATATTCGACTCTTCAGAAGTAAAGTTTGGGCTCATCAGACCTAGAGGTCTGAGGCTATGCAACATTTCTTTTCAAATTCGTAAAAATTGCATCAAAATTGATACTTTTTAAATGAGTAGGTAAACACAAAATCAATTAGAAAACAAAATGAAACGGCGAACGATTAAATTGCTTTGTCAGGTTTTACCTAATGTACAAGAAAACTGCACACACCTACCTGCCTATCTATAGTGAAGAGCTCCAATATTGTTTTTCATACTTTTCAGGCTTAAAAACATAAAATTCACTATACCAGATCAATTATAATCAATGTTTATTAGTTCATACGTGCCTTAAAATTCAAATCTAAAGCCTCAATTATCTGACCACTTCAAAGAAACTCATCGATATTACATAGCGTACAGCGTTAGATATATTCGAAGCAATGACATAAATAAGGAAGAACTATGAATACTATACCTACATATATACGACATACCTGAAGTGCCAATTATCTTGATGGCATTATTACTCACAATACATGGGGGAGGGTTTGGAAACACCACACAATATTAATTGGGAAAAGTGGTAAAGTAATTAACTAACCGACCACAGGACAAGCGTTTATTTCTTTTCGGTGTGTCAGTGCGGTTAAAAATACCATCGCAACTTCCCCGAGGAGTATGCAACAAGTGGAAGGTTTTTATAAATTAAAGCCGGAAAAATATACCAAAGGGATTACATTTTGCGGTGAGACTACACTGACTACAGTCTTCAAATATGCACTGCAAGTAAATTTACTGCAGCAGCCGTCGTCCGCAGTACTAGAAGGATAGTATAATGATCAGAAAATTATTAAGTTCAAATACATACCATCTACTATCTATATTATTATGTCGAACATAAGAGTAAGTTGATTATGTTCCACTTCAAACTTCAAATTGGCATTCCATGGATATTGGTTGTGTACTCAAGGTGCTCAATAGGATCGAATTAAAAAAAAATCACAATAAAATTTATTTTTTTTTTTTATTTATAGGTAAGAAAAAAAATCGTAACCCCAGTTCCACACTGGAAATTTAAACAAAAGTTCAACTGAACTCGTCCAATTTCACAATAAAATCTAAACTTCAGTTCAATTGAACTGAGTTCAATTTAACTCAGTTCAACTAAAATTAATGAATACCTAGATTTTGGTAATATTGTACCTACACTTGTACATTATTTATACTTATATTTATAAGGCTCATAATGCTATCTTCATCTGTAAGAGAACAACAGGAAAAAAGTGGGGATTTAGTCCAACAATGATGCACTGGTTGTACATCATGGGGGTTAGGCCCATCCTTACCTCTGGCTCTTATGGGGCTCTTGTTTGGTGGAGAGCCACAAATAAGTTTTATATACGGGATATGTTGACCAGGGTACAAAGAACAGCCTGCACTGCCATCACTGGTGCTTTATGCACTACATCCACAGCAGCACTTGAGGCGTTTATGTATCTTTTACCACAGGACATACAAATAAAACTTCAAGCAGGTGCGCTTCGGCTAACTAACGCAGGGTTCTTCAAAACCAGACATGTATAGGACATAGCTCCATACTAAGGGAATCCTTCTCCAATATCCCTGATAAAACGGATGAAAGCTTAGGTGAAATTGACTTCGACACTCCGTATACGAAGTACAGTACCTACACGTATCATTAAGACTTCCGGATACATACAGTGTATTCCAGGCAGAGGTTCTGGCCGTGCTCAAAGCCGCGGATCTACTTGATATTTGATCAATATCCAACAAGAATATGGCTATCTACATTGACAGTCAGGCTGCGCTAAAGGCGCTAGAGTCCTTCATCATCAAATCTGAACTAGTCAGGAGCTGCCGCATAACGCTTAAAGAATTATGCGCGCAGAACCAATTATTATTCTCGAGAAAATTAATAATAGGGCAGATCAGAGATGGGTGGATATAGTAGGGCACAGGGTCTCAAAGGCTCTGTGGCCTAAGCTAGATCGGAAAAAAATCTGTAGAATTACTAAAGCTTAGCAGATCAAAGATACGAATAGGAATAGAGATACTCTCTGAACACTGTCTTCTAAGGAAGCACGCTATGAGATTAGGTTTAACAGACACGGACACATGCAGGTACTGCGAAAACTTACATGTCGCAGAGGATATAACTCATCTCCTCTATGAATGTCAAGCTATTGCTCCGGTACAGGGGGAAAAACATTAGATTAGAAGGTAGTCAAGGTACTTCTTCGGCAGGAGGAGGTTGGCCTCGCAAACAAAATTGAAACAGTTTTCAGGTTTTGTGGGGAAATTAATTGCTTGGGCAAAGTGGTTTAGGATTAAAAATTTCAAAAATTTCCATCTTCTATATATATAAAAATGAATGTTTGTCTGTCTGTCTGTATGTCCTTTATAGAATCGTAAACTATGCATTTGATCATGTGATGATCTTTAGCAAAGTTGTTGTGCATGAGCCCATGCATGTTGGTTTGGTCAAAATTAGACAAAGAGGCGTGAAGTAGGCTTGCCACCCGTCCTCCTTTGAGGAGGACAGTCCTCCTTTGTAAGGTGATGTCCTCCGTCCTCCACAAACATAATTACTTTAACAAAAATCTAATTCCTTTCACTTCTCAAAGAGTACGATTTTGTTTTACAAATGTGGCAATAGATACATTAGAGTCAAGTTTTATTATAAATTGCAGAGCCTGCAGAAGAGCAAGAAGGTTGAATATTTTTCATCTCTTCAGGGAATTCAGATACTATTGACTTCTGCGTCTGCATTGCACATGAAAGAAGCTGCGGATTGAAACATCGCATACAAAAATGATACGACGAAATCATTAACGAAAAATTTCGCTCTAGCTGCCTAATTTCAGATTTGCAGTGCGCTGCTGCTGCGAAATGATGACAAAAAGTGGTTAATTGTAGTAGATTTGGCTAGATTTTACTTTATTTTTAAAATTTTTCGACGAAATTTTGCATTTTATTGCACGATTTGATGATTTTGGATGATGCAAAGGTGAAAAATTTGTTGTGAAGCTTTGAAAATTTCGGATAATTGTAAAATTCATTGTGATAAAAGACAATTTACGTGCATTTTGGGTGCGGAGAAGTTACCGATATAAATAATAGATTGCGCTGTGCTTCGATCAATGCCACAACCCGATAGATGGCGTTATATGTAAACTTAGGCTATTCGCAATTTGACAGGTGTCCTTTTCGCATTGTCATTTTCTATTGAGCAAATGTGTTTTTACTTTCAGTGTTTTATTATCACTCTGGAGTTTATCCGAAGACATTAAATTGGGGCGAGAAGGAGTTCACCGGGTCAGCTAGTATTAAATAAATGCATAGTTAACTAATAAAAAAAGTTTCATCAAAATCGGATCTAAAAAACCGAAGATATAAAAATAAAAAAATAAATAAATAGGCGTGTAGACACCCTTGGACTAGCTTCTCACAACCATTCTCGTTTGTGTGAGTTTCTATTTTTGCGACGAATGGAAGCGACCTATTTTATGCCGAGACCGAATGGCTGTGTTTTTCGGAGGATCGAACATTTCGAACCTGGGATACCTCGCACAGCAGTCCAGCACACTAACAACTGCGCTACTGCGCCCACACCGAAGATATAAGGTAGTTTTAAAAATGCGTATTTTTTGGCGGTAAAATTAGTCAAGCAACATAACATAAACATTGCATATACAGGGTTTTTCAATAAGAGCGCTACAAAAGTTTTTTTTAAATAAAACAAAAACGGTTTTGGATATCAATGAAATTCTTTATTCCTGTGAAAGTACGTTCGATGCCATTATGTATGGAACTCGATTTCTTTTGCATGGCCACCACGGGCACGTTTGCAGAAGTCCAGACGCTGAACCCAATTTTCGACGGTTTTCAAGCATAAATCGGCCGATACTGCTGCAATTTCACGTTCGATATTCGTACGAAGTTCATCATTTGGGCTTTCTTCAACTGAAGCCTCACCGGCAGCAATATTCTCGACACTACGTGCACTTCTTTGTCAAACTGGCACGGGAACATTTTGTACTGTGCCTGTGGATTCAAATTTTTCCACTAGACGCTCAATTGTTGATCTGCTAGGACGATTATGACGACCATAAATTGGACGTAGCGCTCTTAACGTTGAGGCCACTGACTCCGAATTTCGGTAGTAAATTTTAATAATTTCGACTCGTTGTTGGCTCGTATATCTTTCCATCATGAAATGGCAAACCTTACTGAAGAGAAATGTCAAAAGAGCGGCAAGAAATTCGGCGTCGTTTGCTGTCCCTGTCGCTCTACCTTTGTAGCGTCCCTATTGAAAAACCCTGTAGGTACCCAACCTTGCACCTACTCGAAATCCTATAGTGACCACAAGCAGAGAGATTGCACGGGGGCAGCATGCCCCGATAAGTATTATACAGTTTCTGCGTTTTTTGTAGAAAAAAATAAGATAAGTCAGTAAAAATGTTTAAATACAAAATATTAGCCCGTGCTAATTTTATACAAAAATAGTGGTTAAAATGTTACTTTTTTTAATAAGGTAGGTACCTCATATTTTTTGTCTTTATGTTTAAAAAGTTTTATTTTTTAAGTCCTCCACGAGATTTTCTAAAAGGTGGCAAGCCTACGTGAAAGTCATCAAGTAAACTTTATGTAAATATTTAACGTTTTCTCGATTTAGGACTAAGAAAAGATATCTTATGATTTTGTATTCATTTGGTGTTAGGAACCTGCTGCAATTATTGTCAATTCGAGTTTTGGATAATTATTACCTTTAACTAGGTATTAGGCAGGTTCCTAACACCAAATGAATACAAAATCATAAGATATCTTTTCTATATTTCAAAACAGATCATTTCCAAGATTTCGCATTTGCACATTGGATTCTTTCATCACGAATACCACCTATTCTTCGTCTTAAAACTGTTGAAGTTTTTCTTGTTTTTAATGTTTTTTCCTAAATAAACATTTAAATCTCAACACATATACCATTTATTTACTTTTTTTTTTAAATTATTTTTAACTTTCTCTACTAAGAGAAAAGTTTTGTTTTTTCTCTTATCCTTGATGTAAGAGACAAACAAGTATTTTAAAGAGTATAATCTCATTAAAATTGCACAGTTCAAAAATGCCGCGAACGGAGCGAACGCTTATACGTTTTTGTATACATTATTTAAAAAAAAATTGAGTAAAATTGTCGAAGCACTTAAAAACAACTCAAAACCATGATGATACGAAAAATTGGGGCACATTAAATCAATTTATTCGCTCTTTAAAGAAAATGCTTTTCATCTCAATATACCTACCGCCAATGAAAGTGAAAGCTTAATTTATAATTGTAGCTATCTAGCTTTGTTGGAATTATAGATATTCACGAAGAATGATGTTGCTTTTAAGATGCCTAAGCCCATGTTGTTATCATAACTCGGAAGTATTTGTTCAGTCCGGAGGTACGTATATAAAACCGCAAATTAGTGCAGGATGACCAGGCACATACGTAAGTAGGTAGATATAGGCATCAACATCTGCCTCCGACACACAACTATCCTAACTGTTTATAAATATAGATACTTAGGTATAGACGGCGCCTAGCTATTTCAGTTTATGGTTATTGATTTTGAAATTCTATGAACAAACGTGCCTGTCGAATATTCTTCTCTCGTTCGATGCGAAGTAGCTGATTTCACAAACCAAACAAATTATTAGAACGAAGATAACTGTAATCAATACTAAATACTGTTCGATTAGGAATAGATTTATGGCTTAAAGATGTAACAGATGTTTGATATTAATAAGGTATCTTTTCTCAGTGAGCTGAACTCTAGGCATACACCGCCACTAACAGTAATTAATACTAATCGCATGAAGGGGGTTGGTATGCCTTGTGCTAATGAGTGCTGCCGAACACGCCCATGGTTAATTAAAATTACACATTTTATAAAAATACATTACGTGACGATAAACAATATTCCACCGCGTTGCACAGGGGTAAAATTATATTTGTTTGGAAAATTTTTTCCACTCACCTAAAAGCCAATTTTAACTGATCCCCAAAAGGAATATCAAAAGCGGCCATTATTATAGTTGACGTTAGTTTCTTTCAATGTCCTTTCGATTCCCAAAGATGATTTTTCGTTAAACGACCGCCGATACTAAGTATTGTATATTTCACTGAATTCGAATACAAAAGGACTTAAACTCGAGTAGTATGTATTGTGACTGTCCTTTTCACGGCTATCTTTCACAAGGGTAGGTACTGAACTGAGGTCGATGATTATGACTGGAACTTCGGGTAGCTCTAGCATGCTAAATTTTTTTATTCGCATCGTCGGTCGTCGCCGTGGTCATCGGCGGTATAACAGCGATCGAACACGACTCGTTTCGTTCTATAAATATTTTTTCAGTGTGATTATATTGAGAAGCTTTTGCTGCCTTTGTTGCTTGTTGGCTTTGGGTTGAGAGATTGAGTGACTGAATTGTGTGTCAGTTCTCAGTTAGTGTGGGGTTTGGCTAGCTCTCACCAATTATATTGTACGCAATGTAGGTGTAGATAGTAGTAGCAGAGTTCTAGGTCAGCCATTGTCGTAATAAACTGAAAATACGAGTTCTTGTTGTTTCTGTAGTCTATAAGTAACGGAAAAATGCGTATGCGTATCATTTGTTATTAAACGAATTACATCGTACATATGTACAGTGTGCCAGAAGATTTATTGTACTGAAATAAATGAACCATCAGTACAATATTAAATGCAATCACGAATAAATCAATCAATCAATCCACTGAGCATAGGTTAAACAGAAAGGGGTTTGACTTGTTAAATGAGAAATTAGAAGTAGGATGATAATGATGGTGATTGTCCCTTTCTTGGGATGATTATCTTTATATCTTTATCTTTGTTACCGCTAAGCGCGATAACTATTAGGCAGATTTCAATGAAACTTTTTTTTTTAATGTTTCTTACGACTGTCAGATGGTCTAAGCCATGTTATTCGGAACAGTTTTCATTTTAATAATTCAATACGAAACGAATTTACATAAGTGTTGTTATTGCTCGTTCGTGGTTCGGGTGCACAAGGAGGCTTGCGTTGCTCATGTAGGTAATATAATAAGGCACAGGCACGAAAAATACACAGGCCTCTGTTTTGATCGGGGGGAAAATAATCTTAAATTTCAACTTAAGGTTCTTTCACAGTTTCACCTATTGCGAACGTTTGGCAAATATCTAATAGCCTTAATTTTCCTGAGAAAGTTTCTAAAGTTAGCCTTTCGGATTCGGGAACTTGTAGAGATGTAGGTTTTCTCAGTGAGCTGAATGAGACATGTTTAGATTTTCTTCTATTCGTACCAAAAAGTAAAAAAAAAAAATATATATCAAATGAATGGCAGTGAAAAGCTAGCCCTAGTGGGTTATTTCGGCCGATTTAGGCTGATTTTACGTGACAGTGAATCCTCACAGATTGAACGAACATAAAATCCGAAACCGTGAAGTTTAAAACAGATGTGTATGGAACCTATCTAATCCCTTGAATAAAAGTTCAAAATGGAGATCAAGATGATTTATGGAGACTTCAAAGCCATCAGACAGCAAAAGAGAGAATCATTGGCTCTACATTCGAAAAGCACATCCTGCACGAGAACACGTCCCGCAACTTGCTCAGGTTAATCAACTTTGCTGAATGCGAAAAGTCATCATCAGCCAATACTCGATTTGTACACCTCATTCGGCTTGACGGTCGGCATGCCTTCAGTCTCTTGGATGTCCGAATGTTACGAGCGGGAGGGGGATATTTTCTTTTCAGAAGGAAAGGGAAAGAGTACCAACAGCGGGCGGTTGAATATTGCGGGGCTTTATTGGAATGTTGTAACATTCTACTAGAGGGTAAAAATATAAAAGGATACAAGCCCCAAAGAGTATGACAGTACGATTATAGTCAAATATACTTCCAGTCCACCTGACCAAAACGATGTGAGTATAACGATATACAAACTTACTTTAAACTGAGTTAATCACAGAAGAATAAACCTTTTAAATGTTGCGTACAACATTCTGGCAGCTGTATACTTGAAGGCCTAAAACCTTTCGCCAATGCCCTGATCGCGATCGGCCAATATCAGTGCGGTTTTGGGCCAGAAATGTTTACCATCATCCAAATCTTCACACTCCGGCAGATCTTAGAAAATAAGCAAGCATTTCAGAGCGATATCTACACATCACTACTTTATCGACTTCAAGGTCGCGCACGATTACGTATATGTAGGGACGAATTATACAAAGTCAAGTCAAATTGCTTTATACTTGCATGCAGTCTCTGTGAAAGATGATGATGAAGATATCCCGCTGCTAAGTCAAAGTCGGAAAGAGCACCACCAAAACTTTTGATGTCTAGAAAGGTTTAAGATATGATTATTCGCTAACTTGTAACTTCTTTAACATTTTCTGGAAATAATTGTACGAAACTCATAAGCCAGTATCAAAGCCAAAAGTATTATTTTTTAAAAGTCCATTTAACTACTTGCATATAGCCATTTACACTGTATATCGGGAGAACTCAACCAGCTGTTCAGTGGTCCGTTTGTACGTATTGAAGAATCAGCCATTCACTCATTCATTTTCATTTTCAATGGTCCGCTTGTCCATTAAGTGGATCGCGGGTGTAGGTTGCTCAAGTGGACCCTCCATAGCTCTCGACGTCGTGCGGAATCTTGGTGGGGGACATGCGTTGAACATGACCAAACCACAGAAACATGGATCGCTCCGTCCGGAGAAGTAGCTGCTCACTCATGCAAATTGTTGTTTTTCGTGCTAAGAAAACTCCCCTCTACCTCCCTGAAAGAACTAAGGACAAGGAGATATTATACAATATCTTAATGCTTAATCATATGGTTCTGCTGTATATATGATGCAGAATCATGGACCTTGTCGGAAGGGGACGAGCGTCCCCTTTTAGGGTAAGTTTGAGTTTATGGAGCTATCTTTAAACTTTTGTTGATCTATTAAATTAGATATTCAAAATGTAAACAGAACTGGTTGTACTCTATAGTCACTGAAGTGCGTGTACCTAGAAATTGACTGACTAACTGTACTTACAATAACTACATTCGAAATCAAATAGTGTAGATTATCAGTTGAAGATTAATTGAAGTTGTAAAACTAGTTCGATTACATTTGGTAAGCTTACTGTAAGTGAAAAATAGACAACGAACATGTCGTGCTTTCTTTTTCTTGTCTGAAATATAACATTACTTGTGTGGACAAAAATGACATATTGTACCTATACTTTCAACTTTCAAGGGTTGATCAGGTATTTGGACAGAATTATGAAATAGTTCGGTTCTGATTCATTTTGCTTTACTTACTTTTAAATTCATTTTTATTCATTCATTATTTAAACTTACTTACTAGACAAAAATGACTAAATCTAATTTAAAACTAACATGTATCTTAATCTAGCTTACTGGCTCTTAACGAGCACTCTAAACTTAACTTTATTCTTATAACTATTGCCTTTCGGCCTTAAATCTATCTATTTTATATCTATTGCGCTGTTTTTTAATTTCCAAGAAAACTGGCTAAAACTTGGATGCTTTATTATTTTATTTTTCTTAAAACTACCTAAAACTACTTAAACTACCTAAGCTACTTAACTTAAATTACCTATAATCAGGGTGATGAGCAATCTCTCGATTAGTCACCATCCCGATTGCGTCGATGGGCGCCTGGCAGTCGCCAAAATGTGCACACGCGCCGCCGGGACTCGAGCGAGGCCATAAGCGTCGGTCAAGTCTCGGTAGCACTCATTCATGTTGACGAGCCCGGCCCCTCCCAAAAACCCCCTAAAATACACCTAACTAACTTACAAACTAGCTTAAAACTCATTCATTTTGCCATTTGAGTATTGTGTGCATGTGCATGTGCACTTTTATTATTTGGCCGTGTCGCGTCGTTGGTCAGTCGTTTAGTTTCAAGGTTATTCATATCATTTCAAGTGCATCTAGATAATTACAAACCAGTAAGTCATGCGACCCGTACAGAAATTAACTGCATTTATAATATTCTCAGACTCAGTATCTACATGCATGTAATTAGGCGCAATAGGCACATATCATAATGTATGATAACAAGTTAGTGCATTCCATTAGAGCGTCATTGAAGTCGTGGGTTGTCTTGATCTTGAATAGCACCAAGCCTATTAAATAGCATTTGACAGAATCAATCAAGTCTGACCATATTCCTTATAGTCGTGTATGCAGTAAGACAATAAAGACATTCATCACACAGACAGTTGATAAATAATTACACAATATTCCTCTGCTGCGTACTGTTATGGTAAAGATAATGTTAAGTATAATAATAATGACAACAATAGAGAGGGTTTTAGTGCAGTCTACAACCTTATGATCTATGTTGACTTTAGAGCGCTTTACTTTTCATTCATTTCAGTTTCTTCTATAAATCTAAGAATGACTATAGCTAGTAAGTGGAACTTGTACATACATTAAGTACTCTTATGGGTAAGTGCCCCAGCCTCCTTAAAGTTGTAGTCGCTTTTTCGTGCTCTATTTTTCAGAACTTTTCTTATAAGGAGAGTTTCCACAAACTTTCGGCTTCAGTCCTTGTCAGAGGAATCTGCTGCCTCATTGTCCATGATGCATGCGTGGTCTAGTATCTAGCAGACAGTTACTCTGTTATTTTTGCCACATATTTTAGGCGTAGGCTATTCTCACACAATATTAAACTTAATTAGGTATATACTTTGTAGACGTCAAGTGCCTGATGGCTGCTTCATATTATATTGTCATATTAACAATCGGTTAACTGGAAATTGTCAATTTCAATTTTATGACGAACGAAATTGACGATATGATAAACATTTTTTGAAAATATCAAATACATTTGACAACTAGATAGTCAACTAGGCTGTCGTCAATTCTTAGTACTAAAAATTATGAAAAAAGTTGTTAGATTAACAATTATTGCAGTTATCAATATGATGTGCGCACTTTCATTGTAATCATAATCACATTGAAGAATGCGTTTGTTGAATTGAAAATCGCGGTTGTCAATATGATTGCCACATAAGTGCAGTATTTCAAAATCTTTATGCAGGTTAACTTTGTTGTAATATGGATAATCGCAGATGTTAATATGAATAGGAATACTCAAGAAAATTTAGATGGAAACAAAAACCGCAAACTAGAAGACCCTTTAGGCTTATGGTTCACAGTCACTTTTGACTATGAAATACATGATAGTCTGCGTAAACATCGAGTAAACTGTGCGTCTAGACCGGCTATACTTAACCTGCGGCCCGCCGAGATTTTAGAACTGATCCACCGACCTGACACAGTTAAATAATTCCCTTGTCAAACACTTTAAATTTCGCTCGGATCCAGAAAATGGTGTAGACTTATCGAAAAAAGCAATACTTTGAGAAAAAAATGCATTTCATAAGAAAATGGTCTTCTGAATTTGTTGGGGTCTTTAAGTTTAGGTATATGAATTAATGATTTCGTATAACTTAGGTCAAAGTTCGACCAGAAGCAATACTATTAATTTTAGAAACAAAAGGCGTAGTTAGACATGTGCTGTCAAGTGTCAATCCAGAATTAGACGCTGTGATCAACATACTGTTATTAATATGGTGAATTTTATAGGAGCGAGGGAATTGAACGGTGGCTTCTTGTATCTTTTTTTGTACACAACGTTAGGGTTAGCTTTTAAGATTGCTGCTTGAAACAGACAAGTTAAGTTTGGCCTTTATTTGGCAAGCAAACAGTTTATTTCTGCATGCTTCATCTGATATCAATCACATCTAGTGAGTTGTTCGTTTTTTTTTTATACGCATGGTTAACAATTTTTTATAAATTTCACTTAATCTTAGAAAGTTGTGTATAACTGTGTTTATCTGCCAATTTTTCTGGAAATTCTAATATCCTTATAATAATTCTAGAATCCCTAATATAGCAGATGTTTTGAATCATGGCGTTTTTATTTTGAAAATCGAATTCTTTAATTCAATTACTGCATTAAATAAATAAATACCTAGGTGGCGCAACAGGCGGGTAGACACCCTAGACCTAGCTTCTCGCAACTATTCGTTTGTGTGAGTTTCTACTTTTGGGACGAATGGAAGGGACCTACGATTTCATGCCGAGTACGAACGGCTGAATTGAGAAGCTTTTTCAGGACAGTCATACCCTCGGATGTTTGTCAGACGTTCGCGAGAGGTGGCGCAGTAGAAAAAACCTTAAGATGTAATTTGTGTTTTCATTATGAAAATCTATTCCTCCAATTTCACTACTGCGTTAATCAGTGTTGGATATCTATAATTTAGAGTTTTGGTAGAAAATGGCTTAGAATATTCTCATCACTTGTAGATACGTACAAATTTGTAAGTTGTAATTTTATACATATTCAAATCTAGGTACATATATAGATTTTCCTTAGCCCCGATCAAAACTGCGCAACCAAACTATCATTGCTTTAAATGTTACGGAAAAGTGCTATCGATTTTGTCATAAGTTACATCTGACATCATTTACAAAAAAAAATTTAAACATTTGGCAGAAAGTATGACTAGATACCTATGTGTATTTACCTGCATTTTCCATGTTTATAAATTATAAATTACTGATTCTGAAAATATGACAGAAAATGAACACAGTAGTGTATCGAGCCAGGAGAAGAGAGTAAAAGAAGATCCTGCGTAGAAAGAAGAGGGCTTACGGAGCTCCTCAGCTCAATGAGGTCGAAGAGTCTTGCGATCGTAATAACGGCTGCTGGCTTCAAAACCGGGACGCAGGCTCTTCGAGACAGAGAAGGAAACCTAGTCACCGGAGCGCAGGGAATAGTATATGTGTTTGAGCAGCATTTCCAGCAGCTGCTTAATGGGCATCATGTAGACATAGTGATAGGGCAAGAAGAAAACCCACGTCCAGTCAATGGAGAACCAGTTCCACCACCCAGTACAAAATATATAGAAGAAGTTAGCTTAGCAATAAAAAGAAACCGTTCAGCAAAATACTAATCGGCATGTACCAGTGCGGCTTCTGGCCCTGCAGATCGACTATAGACCAAATTTACACACTGAGGCATATCTAAGAGAAGATCAACGGATTTCATGTCGAAACTCACCATCTTCATCGACATCAAGGTAGCATATATCGTCAAGTTCAGGAGGTCTAATGGCGATGGCTGAATTCGGAATCTCGGCAAAACTGATTCAGCTGTGTCGCGTGTCGCTGGAAAACACGCGCTGCAACGTGCAATTTGGAAGCAGCTCTTCCGAACTTTTTGAAATATTCAGCGGATTTCGGAAAGGAGACGCGCTATCATGCGACTTCTTCAATCTTATACTGAAGGCAGATAGTGGGCAAGGGAGGTGTCAACACGGAAGATAGCTAGAATAGCAAAAAAAAAAAACACATCTATAATATGTACTAAGAAAAATTATCCATGCAATGGAATACTTTGTAACAAGTTATTTTTTAACATATGACCTGACAGTACACTTGACAACCGCGAGGACATCAATTTTCCAAAACTCCTTCTGTTACAAGACAAGCAAACTTTGGAACTCGCTTCCTAGAGATATGCTATTTCCAGAAGGCTTCAATTTGTGGCAATTTAAGTGCAAACCTAACTTACATCTGCAAGCATCTCGTGGCGCTGATGCACCCAGAGAAAAACAGCATCGTATATTTAAATAGAATCCTACTTATATCTACGTGCTTTAATTTTTGATAAAACGTATTAGAATTTAAGTCAAATCACTTTGATTTAAGTAGAACAATAAGTAAATCATTCATATCAATGCGAAAGTTATTTGAATCAATGCTTTGAAAAATGAAAAAAATCAATTGAGCTGAAAATAACCTTATTTTAAGTACGAAACCATTTTGATTTAAAGCAGATCTTTTTGTTTGGTGATTCAAAAGTGAAACATTTAAAATCAAGCGTGTTTAATTCAATGGCCCTTTTACTTATGATATCACTTTAAATTAAGGTAGACACATCATTCAATTCAAAGTTGATGCAGCTGCAAACGTGTTTGAATTAAACTTTGGACGCGCTTCTTCACAATACTCACCCGTTATATTATTGCACATACATACAAAGTTGCTGTCTGCCACGTCGTTATTTTTATATCAAAGTGAAAACGCATTTAGTTCAAATGTCCAACGATCTCATTCATAATACCATCCGTTATTTTGTAGATTACACACAAACCCATGCTGGACAGCCTTGTCGTTGAGTTCATAAAGAAACAACAGCGGAGTTGCCACTTTATATGAATTTTTTTTTTTCTAGTTTTTCAAGTACATTATGAAATAACTAATGAATGACAATAATAGTTTTTTTTGTGAAGGTAATTTTAATAGAAGAGTAAAGCAGTGAAGTTGTGACTTTATTTGTCTGAATACATAATTTTATTTGAATAAGAAATCGTACCATAATGTCGTATTTTGGGTTAAATTCAGGTATTTGAAAACCCAATTTTAAATAAATGTGCTGAGTATGACTGCAAAAATTGTGAAACATTGGTCTTGTTTAAGCAACGATTAAATGATCGTTTGCTGTGTAAAATTGTCGGTAAGTACGTTTACACCACTCCTAGATTTATCATTTTGGTTAAATTCAGCATATTGGGTCAAATATTCAGCATTTCGCAACATATTTATTCAAAATTTCGAAATTTCAGTAAAACAGTAAGTTTGACAAATCGAACATCTTTACAAATTCCGCGTCTTTGATGACTTTTCAGCCCGCTGCCAACAAAAAAAAAAAAATTTCAAAAAAATTAATGTTATTAAAATTATAAATATGGGTCAATTTTTTGTTGAATTTTGGGATTGGGAGGCGAAAATAACTGAGCTCAGTGGCACCCGGAAAAATACCCACGTGTATAAACAAATGTCCTTCAATTGGTGGGAAGAGCATCAATTTCTCCTCAGAATTCATGTATATATTGTTATATCTTAAGCTACGAGTACACGACATGCCAAACATAGCATACGCATGCCACTCTGACGTCACGAAAATTACTCGACTTATTGTAGAATATATGTCACGTTTTATATTGTGGCATGTTCAATTGAAGATTTCTTAGACGTTTTTAAATCCATTGACATCGTAGCCATCCTTTGATGGAATTTGTTACTTTATGACTTGATATAAAGAAGATGAACCATATTTTGGGATATCTATATACTATATTTATTTCGAAATGTCACCAGAAAGCACTAAAATATTAAAAATTTGAGTGATTTTTTTCGCTTGGAAAAATTAAGATTTTAGGTCTTTCTGGTGATATTTCGAAATAAATATAGTATGTATCTCAAAATATGGTTCGTTTTCTTTTTATGAAGACATAGAGTTACAAAATGCATCAAAGGATGGCTACGATGTCAATGGATTAAAAAAGACACGAATACGACCATTTCATGTCAAATTCAGGTAAATTGTATTTCTAATGATGTAATGACTATGTAAAGTTTTACTAAAGCTGTCTCTATCATACCTGTGGCGATAGGCAGAGACTGCTAGTGTCGAAACGATGTCGTTCGATCGTTTTCATTTTACGTGATCTAGGAAAAGCATATTTTTATTCATTTACACATGAGTCCAGTTTTTTACATAAAACTAAGGTAAAAAAAAGTGGCAACAGTAATCATTTTTAAAGTAAACTTCGTATAAAAAAAACCCTATTGAAATACTTCCATAATGATTTAATTACTTTTTCACTTTGATTTTAACTCATTTTTCATTGAAAAAATATCTAATTACGTTTTCACTTTAAATCAAAGTGGAAACGTAAAATTGCACTTTGATTTAAACTGCAAACTCTTTACAACAAAGTGGCAATTCATTAAAGTTCAAACTTGATTTGCTTTAACATAAGTTAACTGTTAAAAGAAAACATCTGCCTTCAGTCTCGTGCCTGGTTTGCAATTCATGTGTTCATCTTTACTTCTATTATTTGTGTGTAGGATTCAAGACGTGGTTAGATTCTTTTGCAGTGTTAAAAGTGAGTTCTTTTTTTAACGTGGTTTTAATAAATGTGAAAATATGGTGTCGTTTAACAATTCGGAGGAATATATGAACATAAACAATAATACATTAAACAACGAAATTGAATTTGTAGATGAAAGCGGGCAGATTGTAAATATACTTTTTTCAACGGGTGATGATGATGACGCCAATAAACTTAATAATTTACTGAAAGAGTTTGACTTGGAAAACTTATCCACAGTTTTTACAGGTAAGTGAATTCGTATGCGAATACTATTTTAGAGTTATTTAGTGTAGATACCTGACAAAAAAAAGAATATTTAGCAGAAGTGACATTTTCGAAAAAAGAAAAAGAAAAAAAATGAAAACCGAGTGTGTTGCTTAACTTCAGTTATTTGAGGATGACAAAATGTATGAGCTATAACATATATATGTAGGTAATTATTATTTTAACGTATTTATACAGTTTTCAACGAGTATTTTGATAATTTATTTAGCCCGTATAAACAGTGTTGGCGATATAAATTGTCATACTTCATACCATTACCCTTCACCAAATAAACCTCTTCGTCAATACAACAATTTAAAAACGCGGTTTTACATCCATTTGTTAAAAATTTATATTATATTTCAAAGCTTTAGCTAGTGGAATTCTCATGGTAGGTACCTAATTTGGCGATACATACATACCTACATTTTGATGTAGTGTTTGCTGAAAATTCTCTGTAATCATATACAATGGTGGCCATAAGTATTTTGACAAAACTAAAGTTATTTCTACTCATATTTTGAACTGTATTCATGAAAATTTTGGCATCACTGCAAAGGTCATTTAAATTCCGTTTGAATGATACAAAACTTTCCTTAACCCATTGAAAATTTCGAGCTTTTGTAAAAGTCTACTTTTTTGACTTTTTTCCTCTGTCCAAAAAAATGTTTTGATGTAGAAAGTTTTTTCAAATAATTCTAATAGTGATTGCAAAAAAATGTTTCAAAAATCTCTTCGCTAATATTTTGTATGATTTTTTGAAAATTGCTAAAAATGACTATTTTAGCCACTTTTTCCTCCTTTTCATACAAAATTTTTCTAAGTTCATCCCATTCAAAAAATCATAAAAAATGTTAGCGAAGAATGATACAAAAAAATTTTTTTGCAGTCACTATTAGAATTATTTAAAGTAACTTTCTGCATCAAAACATTTTTTTTGTTTTTGAACGGAGGAAAAAAGTAGACTTTTACAAAAGTTCGGAATTTTCAATGGGTACTTAATGGGTTAAGGAAAGTTTTGTATCATTCAAACGGAATTTAAATGACATTTCCACTGGTGCCAACATTTACATGAATTAAGTTCAAATTATGAGTAGAATTAACTTTAGTTTTGTCAAAATACTTATGGCCACCATTGTACCTACACTAATCATTAAGATTAATCTTGGTGTATTTTGGAGGATATTTTTATAGCACAGATTTTTTTACGAAAAATTTCATTATGGGCGGAGATTTGGGAGACATTTTTAGACGTGATCTGACCGAAAAACATTTTTTTGGTGCATGCAATCGTCAATTTCTTTATTTTCCCAAAATATTATACAAACTACTAGCTGAACCCCCGCCAGCTTCGCCAGGCCTTTTGTTGCTTTTTTAATTTTTTTTTATTTATTTTCGGGCGACAATAATTTAATTTTTTTGTATTGGAGGTGCCACGCCTCTTTATCCAACTTTGACAAATCTTCACAGAAGCACTCTAGGGCCAATACCTAGTATTATCTGTAAGTTTGATCTCAATCGATTCGAGATATACGATTTTGAATGCTTTTTTTGTATGGGCGGTGCCATGCACATTACATTTAAACTACACTACACATAATACATTTTGATTTTTTTTTCACTTTTACGAATTCAAAATAAAAATATCTACTTCCCGAACACATCCCGATCCCATACCCATCCCATCTCATAACTATACCTTTGCATGTTACCTTGATTTCTCTCCCATCTCTGACGGTTATTGTTACATCAGTGAACTCGTATTCTATTGAAAGTCATGTAGTGACCAGAACCGCTGTCTAAATACCAAGTGTTTTGAATCAGTTCCAAGCCACTATACCTATTAAGCGAAACTGATAAATGCACTTGGATTTTCTAGTCACTCTTTTTCTTTTTATATTCGGAGCCTACATTCTTTAATGTAATGCCCTGGTTTTTTTTACAGATATTACATGTTTTCCTTTTAAAAATTAGTTAGGATTAGGAATTTAGTTAGGTAGGTAAACAATCTGTATTGAAGAATTGCATTAGTCACTTAGTATACAACTTTTTTATTTTTTTCTAAACTTTTCGAAAAAGTCAATTCTGAACTGTTACAATGTATTAACTTAAATATGGTCTTTAATTTAGAAAAAAATATTACCTTTCGGTCGCTGAAGTATTTGTCAAAAGAAGACATTTGCGATATTATAAGCGACATTGGATTGCGTGCTGAGTTCCGTGAAAAACTTTTCATATGGAGAAAGAAAGAGGTGAGTGAACGATCTTACAAAAAACGTATATTTTATGTAAAACTATAATTTTAGCACGGAATTGATGACGATACAATATCTATTAATTCGAAGGTGGCAAATTGGCAAACTAAAAACTACAATAATTCAGGGACATCTTCAAGTTTTAAGCTTTCAAGTAGTAAAATTGTAAGTACGATTTGGTTAAGTTTTAATTAGTTATATAAGTAATATAAGTTTGTAATATGACGTGCTATTTAGAATATTTTACACCTATTAAACTCATCATCCAAAGGGAAGTCTTTGGTGCAATATTATTCAAACAACCAACGTTTGGAAAACGTGCATAGAGATGCACTCATTCAAATTATTATTGAAGAAGCGAATTGCACAAGTATATTCTTAAAGCCAAGCGATTTTCCAGGAATAGTTAGGGAAATATTGTCTATCTTTCCAAACGAAAAGGATGTTGAGGTAAGGTCAATGAAACCGGACGAAAAGGAACTTATCGAAAATATTTGAAAAATGTATCTTTCTAAAAGTGCTTCAGATATGCTTTTAAAACACGTCGCATTTCTGAAATACTTTTGGAATAATTAAGTTTATTTATTGTCGATAAGTTTTTCTAAATATTCTTCAGATTTCGATTATGTTATAAGCACTTAATAAGGATAATATAGAAATAAGATTTGGAAATTTGTGATTGTTTGTTTTTGACAAAAGTTCTATTTACTTATTTAAGGATTACTATTTTATTCCCCGGAAAGGAAAAAAAAATCCTGGTGGCAAGTTATACTATAGGTACGGGAATTCGAGATCAAAACGAGTAAGGAATTCGGTTGAAGGTGAGATAGAGCAAAAACAGGCATCTGATCCACTATTGGACGAAGTGGATGATTCCATAGCCCTTGCCCTGAAAGCTTCCTTGAGTCGTGATAGCTCCGACTGGAATTTAGTTTGCGACAAGTGGAAAAAACCTTTTCACTTCGACAACGAGAACTCGTTACAACGAACAATCAATCAGATTTTTAAAAATCTTGGCCAAAATTTGCAGACGCGAGGGGTCCAGATCTGGTAAAATTTAAGATAAATAAATTTTTTTCGTTTTATTTACTTTCCATCTTTTAGATTAAAATTGATTTTGAGCTGTTGTACCCCGGAAAGCAGCACCTTTTATATAGTAAATGGGAGCAATTTAAAATCTTTATTAAAAGATATTATGAAATAAATATCCACAACGCCCATTGTAAGAAACAATTCGTTTCACTTGCTCAATTGGGCTCTGATGATTCAGAAAAAGGTTTGAGTTATTTTAAGTTAAGACAAAGGAACCAACTAATAATATTTTCTTACAGATTCCGAAGATTTTATTCTGGCTATTCTGCTAAATTCAGTTCTACCGCCAGTTTCAAGATTTAAGGATAAAAGCGGAAGCAACAAACGAAAGGTCACGATAGCTGATGCTCAGGAGAGTTTTGTTCTGAGACTGCCTTCAATTGACAACTACGCGGAAAAGATTGGCGAATTGGTAAATACATACTATAATATCGGTTTAACAATCCAACCCTTTATTATTTGTGTTGGACAAGATGATTATCATCTTGAGGAATATTATATTTATTTAGACAAAATCTTGTATAAATTTGATAGCTTCATAGAAGCCCTTGATCTGTGTTTTAAAACGTTTCAAGTCCTGTCGCTAGAATACCCTTTAGCGTGTCAGCCATGTTGGCTGTTCTTGCAAAAATATTTTTTTCAAATTAACAGCAAATATGATTTCAAATCGAGTAGTGTGACATCACTTTTGAGTTTTTTAAGTTCACAAAAATAAGTCCTGTAATTACAATAAAAATAAATTAGACTGAAACATGTATATTTGCTTTAAATGTTCGAAAAACCTTCCTAGCCCACATAGCCTCATACGCCACCTGAAATACGACCATTTAATAAATCAAAATAGCCATTTACAATGTAAGCAAAATAATTGTCATCAACAATTTTCAAATTACAAAAATTTCCGTCATGTAAGTCAAGTCGTATCAATTCAGCCTCAATCAACCGTCAATACACCAACTATTTCCGCTTCTGGTAATACCAATCCCGAATTTTGTTCAAATCATTCAACGGACGCCATCGCGATTTCAAGCAATTATTCCATTGACGATATCATAAATGAGTTACGAAGTAAAGCTTTAACTTTATCCCTGAAACTTTATGCAAGGACTTTTATGCCTCGAAAAGATGTTATTGAAATTCAGAAAATGATATCAAGCTTTCTATCAACTATAACTACTTCGATTAAACTAATTACTTTAGGGAAAATTCCTACCGACATTATTGAAGAGTTTGACAGTGTATTATCTTTTTGCAATGATCCCTATAAAGAAATGAAAACTGAACACAAAATGTTTAAAACATTAAGTGCATTAAAAATATTTGATGCACCAAAGACCTTTCTTATAGACAATAAAATATCTGAAAAAATTGTGAAGGGAAACCCTTCTTTTCAAGCTAAGTCCATTAGTATTTATATGATGTCGCTTCAATTTCAATTTCAATCATTCTTTGAATTACCAGGAGTTTTGAAAATGACATTAGAAAATCAAGAAAGATATGCAAATCAGGATAATATAACAAACTTTATTAATGGTGAAATATTTAACCAGAAAAAACAAATGTTTCAATCAAATATAATTATACCATATACCTTATATTTTGACGATTTTCAAATAAATAATCCTCTTGGAACCCACACATCTTCAATCTGCGCCGGTTATTACACATTTCCAACACTCCCTCAGTATTTGTTATCCAAATTAGATTTTCTTTTTCATGCTTCTTTTATTTCATCCAATAATTTAAATAAGTGTGGAAATGAAATAACCTTCCATCATTTGATTGAAGAATTACAGTGCTTAGAAAACGGTTTAGAAATACAAACTGAGCAAGGTAAATTTCGAGTGCATTTCGTGTTGGGATTAATTGTAGGTGACAATCTAGGTCTTAATAGCATTTTCGGGTTTGTTAAGTCCTTTACCGCAAAACGATACTGTCGTGTTTGTACTAGAACACGTCCGGAAATGAAAACCGATAACACAGAAATGTCGCTGCACTTAAGAACGAAAGATAAATATGAAGATGATCTTTTAGTAGATGATTTCTTAGAAACAGGTATCAGGAGCAATTGTGTTTTTAATAATTTAGGGAGCTTTCATGTTAGTCAGAACTTTTATTTCGATTTAATGCACGACGTCCTTGAAGGGGTTGCTGTTTATGATATATGCAATGTATTGATGGGTTTAATTGAAGAGAAAGTGATTTCTCTAGAAATTTTGAATAGCAGAAAGCAACTTTTTCATTACGGAGAAACTGAAATAGGAAATTTCTCCTGTCCGATTGATATAAAAAGATTGAAATGCTACAATTTAAAAATGACTGCTAGTGAGGCATTATCCTTTCTTCATTTCTTGCCTCTAATGGTAGGCGATCTGATTGATCCGAAAAACGCACACTGGAAATTGTTGACAAAACTAATACAAATTTTTGATTTTTTATTTAAAACTCACTATTGCGAGGAGGAATTAACAAAATTAAAAGAATTAATAACAGACCATCATTCGCAATATGTTAGGCTATATGGACCAACGCTTAAGCCCAAGCACCACTTTTTGTTACATTACCCTACAGCAATTAAAAAGTGTGGGCCTTTAAAATATGTATGGGTGATGCGATTTGAAGCCAAACACAAGGAGGGAAAAGCCTACTTAAATAACATTACATCTAGGGTAAATGCACCTCATTCACTTGCCATTAAGGCCTCACTACAATTTTCTTATTTTTTAACAAAATATAAAGAAGGGATAAAATCGGAAATTTGTGAAGGTTATTTTAAAAGCGAGGATCTGTCAAGTAAGGAATATTATCCCGAATTAGTTTCACTTGGTATAGATTTAGTCAATATGAGAGTTTCAGACTGTGTGACGTATGAGGGTATTATTTATAAAAAAAATTATTACTTAGCTCTTGCTGATTCTTCATTTAAACTGTTCAAAATTATTGAATTGCTTTTCAATAATAATAATTTATTCATTTGTTGCTATGAAATAAAAATAAAATTGTTCAACAAGCATTTTCAAGCATACGAAGTTGGAGAAAAATTTAGTAATTTACTTGTCAAAAGTATTACGTTCTTTACAAGCCCTCCGCTACACTTGTATCAAATAAACAATGGAAAAACTTTTATCAGAAATAAGTATTTGTAATTTTTTTAAGACTTAAATAAAAAAAAAAGATATTGTGCTACCAAAAATGTCTTGGTTTGTGTCTCTTTTATTTTTAGAATTTTCATTACAGATATCGATTGAAATAATAATGTACACATTACCTGTGGTAATATATGCACATTGAAACATTATATTCGCATTTGGAGCAAATTTTATTTAATATAAAATTGTATTTAGGAACTGATTTCAATATGGATCGTGATTCGTGTTTTCACATTTTATTCAATGGCGAAAATTCATTTAAATTAAATGCGAATCACAATATAAGTAAGTATAAAATAATGCGCGAAACTAAATTAAAAGTATTATATTATTACTTTGATTTAAATACATTGTTGTGTTTAATTCAAAAGGAATTCTAAGTACAATCAATTCAGAAACACATTTGATTTAAACTGTTATGGCATTAAAAATAAATGCCTATTCTTTTGAAAAATAATGGAAAATGTGTTTACATATAGTATTAAATACTTTATTTTGAAGTGGGAAACATAATTAAATGTATTAGTATTTCTACTTTCATTCAAATATTAGTGGCATTTAATTCTAAATGCTTTCTATAATGCATTTAATGTGTAGTCGTATTTGAATTGAATGCTAACGATATTTAAACTAAAGGCGGATATACCTAAAAACTATTGCTTTGTATGTTTAAACATAATATTAACTACTTTAATTTAACGTGGTTTAGTATTCAATTCAAAATGTGGTTTTAAATTAAAATAATGATAATACCGATTTGTTTTAAACATCAAGCACGCTTTAAGTAATGTTGGGAAATAATAAAAAGATTATGTGAAACCTATTTAAATATATTATGTTACCACTTTGATTCAAAGTCGACTTGAATTAAATTTGAAGTTTGTGGATTAGTTGCGTTATTCAAAGTGACACGACTTTGATTTGACGATTTTCAACATTGGAGCCAAATCATATTGATTTTACTTTGATTTAAAGTCGTTTTTAATGATTTTACGTGTTTTTTTCCCTGAGTGTGAAGCGTTATAGGGAGTACCGGCTTTATGAGTGGTAAACACGAAACAGGTACATACTTACATATAATAATTAAGTTTTAAGACACACGACTGGTGTGTAGGGTATTCTATATAATCAGGTGAAAAGTATAAATTATTGTTTCATTGACAAGGTTATGGATGCTCTGAACTTAAACAAGTTTTTTTTATAATCGAACTTTTACTTACATTTTCCGACGTGAACGCTTACGCTTACAGTCATGTACCTACCAAGTAGCAATTACAATATGTACTTACGATTGGATTATCATGCGGTCGACTATATCTAATTATTACACTACTGAGAAGCAGGTGGTATAAAACATTGCGCGGAAAATCACATGCAATTTTGATTACCATTGATTTAATTGCTTCCATATACCTACACGCAATGATTTTATTACCTACTTCGTGTAGGCAGTGTAGGTGTGGTACCTCGAAATTATACATATTTCAAAAATATCAAAATAAATAGGTACTTTCCTTACCTCCATTACATGTACATAGATACATAATATAATTACATTAGGACTCTATATCTATTCTATAATCATTTAAAACTTAGACTGATTAATATGTTGTATATCACTCTGTACTTACGATACAAATTCCGAACGACGAATATGTATCCTTGTATAAAAAGCTTATTTAATATGAGAAGAACATAACTGCAAGAAGTTTCTTCGATTTTCGGGCTCTTTCACCCAAAATGCTATTTGAATATCATTTTATAAGAAACTAAAATTTCTAATTAGGTTTGTCTTGCGATTCACATGAAGTTACTATCCCCTTTCGGTGTGAGTATCATATTGTAACTAATCGCTTTTTGTAGCGATCCACACTAGGTACTTACTTAATGGGCTCCCGAAGAGTTTTCCATCCTCTGGCATCCCGGGAACGGGCACGCTGCTTCCAGTTAACTAGACCAAGTGTTCTCGAATCCGCGATGGTTTGGTTTTTAAAACGGAGATTCGGTATTCGAATCGAAGATGATCTTAGCTGAAGCATATTGCCCATTCGCTGGATGTGCTCAACCCAATGTTGTCGACGCATTTTGGCTTTTTAGACTATATTCACATATTTATACAGCTAATAAAGTTCGCGGTTGTTCTTCCCTATTCGCCAACTTCGCACACAGGAGTTAAAATCTGTCGAAGAATTTTTTCTTTCGAAGGAGCACAGTATCAGTTCTCCCTTCCTGATACTTGTTCAGTATTTGTCGCAGAACTGATAGGATAAGGCTTTTGCAAGTCATACTTTTCCTCCTTCGAGCTAGTAGTTTTGGACCCAATTGTTTCGCCAGACCAAAATAGCAGCGGTTTCCTATAGGGAAATTCTTCGTTGGAACTCCACTAGTGTGTCATTTGTGGAGTTCACATGTACTTCAAGGTAGGTGAACTCCTTAATTGCAACGCGTATTTTTCAACGTCACGTGACACAGCTGGATCAGTTTTGCATTGGCCATAGCGAGGAATTATAATTATTACCAATGAGCGAGTAATACTCTTCTTAAATGGCTAGTTTCCATTGGTTCATATCTGGACAGGACATCGCTTCTTCTAGTCTTTGTCTGTTTACACCAATATGGTTAATTTTTAACTTACACCTCTCATCGCTTAGCTTAAACACTTACTAATATCTGGGTAATACTAGTCCATTTTTATCAGGTGCACGTGCTAATAATTCTAAAAATCCATAATAAACTATTTCTGATGTATTTTCAGAAAGTCATAATACCTACCACTCTCGTTATTATTACTGGACAACTAGTCCAACGGAAGGATGGGGCGAAGCATACCTGCGTCCAACTTACGTGCCAGTGTGCTGCACGTCACCAGCTGCAGTACGTAAGTCGATTTGAAAGTGTCACCGTATCGTTTGGGTAATCGCATCGCCTACAATGTGGCGGTCGCTCGTCTCTGCCTTTTATTTCTGTCACAGCATGACAAAACAAGTATGACCGGCACGATTATTATACTGTGTGATCGTTTGTCAATAGGCATTGATACTCTCACGAATGACACGTTTGTACATAGTTACAAACATAGATGATTAAATTGTTGTGACGTCAGTATGTTAAGAAGTGACACGGGTTCTGATATGGTATAGTCTTAGAATTACACCTTACCCACAAAAAAATTATTGAAAATGTTATCCAATTAAAACAAATGTAAAAATGAAAATAGTTTTACACAACACTGAATTTGGTTTACCTATTTATTTATATAAACATTATACATCTTACATAAATCATAAAGCACATGACCCGAACCAACTAATACAAATCTTGTTGACTATACAAGCTATCCCATACTTCTAATTTTTTCGTCTCGGGTAAATCGATAAATTCTACTTTCTCACTAATATTTAAACACTTCTTCGGATTATCACCACTCTTAGCTGGCATCCAAACTGCTGGCTTGATGGCATCAATATTTGGATCACCCGTTGCGGCAAATTTACTCCAAATACCTGTCATTCGTTCAATAGTTTTATATTCTGGACTATCCTTGGAAAGCTTTATCGCAAATATATTATAGAAAAGATACGATAAATCATCAGCATGTCCAACTCCTCGCACACCCTTTCCGCATTTCAACACTCTCAAGTGATTGAAAAAAGGCGAATCAAAATCAAATCGATATATGTAAGTGGGTGCACTAGCATAAGCTGTCCGAGAGAGAACGGTTCGATGAATCGAATGCCAGAAGAGCTTGTAAGACATAAGCTAGAAGAAAAATACAGAAAGCAAATTAACGATGTTCGAAATGTCCTCCTTATAGTCATATTTACATCAAGATAAGAAAATAGATGTTCCATTGAGGGTTCATGTTCTCCAAAATAGGCATGTTTTAACTTCAGACCAAGTTCCTTGCATCGGGTGCTTTGGCGATCATCGCACACATCTTGTGGAACTAGATACTGGCAGTCGCCCAAGAAGTTGAGTCGATCGGGAACTTTCTTGATACCTATGTTTTAAAATAAATTTTCATAACATATCGCATACCTACTCCCGTCTGAAATATGTCCCTATACCTGAATAATTGAAAAGTCCCTCAAATGAACAAGCGCCAATAACTAAGGGGATGCTATTACTCCAAGCAGTCCTCATCATTTCCAGTGGTTGTTTTGGAAGTACGCAATCCTCTGTGACATACGGTTCTACTACAGGTCCGAAAATAAAAAAAATCCGATTGAGCATTTCTTCCTCGGTGAGAACGTTCTTTTGGGCGTAGAACATTTTCTTTCCATCACACTTTAATAAGAACTCATATATTTGCTTCTCGTTTTCATCACCCTTATAACCCGCAGCTTTGGCAACCCTATACGGATAGCTACTGTACGGAGTTGTTGCCCATGCAGCTAGCGCACTTCCAGATTGTATAATAGCCTTTTCAAAGAGTCCTTTTGTTTGGTCAGTGATCATCATAAAATGAGTAGAAGCTGCGCCAGCACTTTCTCCAAAAATGGTGATATTGTTTGGATCCCCGTTGAAGAACTGAATATTCTTTTTGACCCATTTTAATGCCAGCACTTGGTCTTTAAGGCCAGCATTGCCGGGTACATTGAGTGATGGATCCTTTAGGCTCAAAAAACCTATGAGCAGAAAAGAAAAACATAAATAACAATAGCCATGTATACTCACAACAATGTCACACCAAGTGGTCCAAGACGATATGTGATGGAAACGAGGATAATATTTTCTTTCATGAAATAGTCGGGACTATAAAGGTCCCTTGAAGCTTCGCCACCTTGAAATCCGCCACCATAGATCCAAACCATCACTGGAAGAGGTTTTTCAGACATAAGCTAAATTAAAATATTTATTGGTTTGAACTTGACAAAAATATCGCAATATACGTACATCCTTTGCAAATACATTCAAGTAGAGGCAATCTTCGGATCCTTCGGCCAAACCAGTTACAAAATTCAGTTGTAGAGGCTTGTTGCAGGGCGATGTACAGTCTTTAACTCCATCCCAAGGCTCAGATGGTTGTGGAGCTTTGAATCTTAATTCACCTATCGGGGGCTTTCCAAATGGAATCTTTTCGAAGCTGTAATATGGATCTCCGTAAACGGATTTCCTTTTAACTCCTTTTACTTTTCCATCGGTTGTTTCCACAATAGAAGTTTCATTTGTTGTAAGTGTATATTGCTGAATTTTGTGACCTGCAATTCTAAAAAAAAATCAAAATAAGTTAACAATTTTTGACAAAAGTTTTGTTAAAATGATTGTTTATTTTATATCATGAGTGCGAGTATTACTAGATAATCTGAACATCCAGGACAATTTTTTTTGCGCAGATCCAGCTATTTATGTATAGTTTAGTTGAAAAATCCGCACCAGTTTTACAACAGTTGCGTTTAAAGATTGCTCCCCATGATAATATTGCCCCTATATAACATCTACAGCTTTGCAGATGACAGCACTCTTATATCCTCCATCTCGAACAGTGGGCCTGTGAATGCGGCTACATCACACAGTCAGAGAAGTGAACAAATTAGTTCTCTAAATGATGATCTATCCAAAATCTTGAAGTGGGGAAAAGACAACTTGGTTGTATTTAATGCATAGATACAGCTCACAACATTCTCTATATGAAAAATGCATCAACAGTTCCTCAGATCCAAATGGATTACCAGACCATCCAATCCATCCCAAGGAGTCAATGCACCTTCTGAGTCACAGTCAATTCTCAAATCACATGGCAGGAGCAGGACCACATATCCTATATCGCAAGATCGGCGTCCGCTAAGTTGAGCTACCTATTTAGAGCAAAGAGGTAATTTAGCCCCAAACAACTTCTCCTTCTCTACAAAGCACATGTTAGACCAGGCTTGGAATATTGTTCCCATATATGGAGCTCGGCCCGTAAACATTCACTTAACCTACTTGACAGCATACAGAGACGAGCAGTTCGACTTATTGGAAACCCTACACTCACATCGAATCTACAACCGTTGGTGCACAGAGTGCAAGTCGCTGACCTTTGCTTGTTCTATAGGTACTTTGATGGTAGATGTTCCGAGGAACTCAAAGACATTATCCCTCGAAATGCAACATTTGGGCGCCCCACAAAACAGGCTACTAATGCTCATCATGACCATACAGTATACACTTGACAACCGCGAGGACATCAACTTTCCAAAACTAATTCTGTTAGAGGACAAGCAAACTTTGGAACTCGCTTCCTGGGGATATATTTCCAAAAGATTACAATTTGCAGCAATTTAAGTGCAGAACTAACATACATTTGCCTTTCCCGGGAGAAGTATTTAAAAAAAAGCTCTGTAGAGGCTGCGGTGATGAGGGAGCTCTTGAGAATAGAACCCACTTCCTATATCACTGCATAGGTCTCCAACACACCAGGTATAAATTCCTAGGGAGTCACTTCTTCAACGACCTAGACGAGCTTTCCAGCACATTTATAGATTTGATAATGAACTTCGTCAAAGCAACAAGATGGTTTGTGTGTACCAGCACAGTAAATAATATGAGGGTTAAAATGGGTAAGTTACAACCTCTTTCCCCTACGGGCATCACAATGGGTCAGTATTGACCTGAGTGTGGCATGAAGAAATCACCGCCAGCCCACAAACCTAACTATAATATCTTAAGTCAATATGCAATAAAATAATACACCGTCTTGAGTTACTGTTTATTACTTAAGATATTATAATATTAACATTACGAAAATGATTGGTGATGATCAAGCGAACTCTAGGCAACAACTGCTCGTTGTCCTTGAGCGTTATTCCATTGGTAAATGAACACAGAAAAGAGAACAATGCTTATTTATTCAAGTAGCATTATTATAAACATTTTTGGTTATGTACATTAACACTTTGGAGCTATACTTATTAAGATATACTTCCTTTCTAACTTCCTAACCTAACCTAAGTAGATCTATATATATAAAAATTGAGCCTTAAAATGTTTGTCGCCGATTCACGCTTTAACGCATTTACCGTTCTTAACCAAACTTTCGCACATCTTTGGTATTGGTCCATACATGAATCCTGTGAAGTTTGGTCAAAAATGGACAAAGGGGCGTGGCACCCCCCATACAAAAAAAAACATTCAAAATCGTATATATCGAAAACCACCAAATCGATTGAGCTCAAACTTACAGATAATCTTAGTTATTGGCCCTGGAGTGCTCCTGTGAATATTGATCAAAAGTGGACAAAGGGGCGTGGCACCGCCCATACAAAAAACAATATTCAAAATCATTTACCTGAAAACCACCAAATTGATTGAGCTCAAACTTACAGATGATCTTAGTTATTGGTCCTGGAGTGCTCCTGTGAAGATTGTTCAAATTTGGTTAAAGGGGAGCGGCACTTCACGTGCAAAAAAAATATTCAAAATCTTATACCTCCTATACAAAAAACATTTTCTATGGGGTGAAATTTGATGACGTTATATCTCGATAACCGCTGGGCCGATTTTCATTATTCTTTTTTTTGTTTTGTTCGTTTTGCTGTATTTCAGGTTTAGGCAGAAAGAAAATTTTACGAAGTCGATTTATTATCATTTCTCGCATTTTACGAAAGAACATTATTACCTAAGACCTAAGCAATACAATTCCTGTGGACGGGCAAAGCCGGGCGGGTACAGCTTCTTCGACAGTCTTGGAATCGGAAGACAAAGTTTTTAAAATTTGTAACATTGATATAAATAATGAAAGTCAATAATACGATACGATACGATTTCTGAAATAAAAAAAAAAAAAACAAAAAATGTTGTGTACCACAGAGCATTATAATAAAAACAGTTTATCTACTTCACTATTTTGCACTACGAAGTGTGCACGGGCTACGCTAGTATGTACATAAATGTTGAAAACAAAAAGTTCGCATATATGTATAGGTATAATTTGAATTTGAAGACGATATTATGAAGTCTTCAAATTCAAAACTCTTGCAATCAAATTTATTCTGTTGCCTTTTATGATGTCACATTATTAGGGCTTGACTGTATTGTATTTGATCTTGTTAAGATTCGAAGTCATTAGATGCCAATAGTATGCAAGGTTTTAGCCGCAACCTTATGTTGTTATAATTAGGCAGCGACCAATTTGTTTATATTTATGGTTCCCTGATTTGAGTATTTCAATCTCTTAATACAGTTTGTACTCACTCAACTGATTGACCCAGCCCAAACGGTAAGAGCTAGGAAGTCTATGTACCTACTAAGAAAAAATATCTATTTGGGGAAATTCCTCGAGAAATTCGAACTCCAAAAGGGATAAAGGGGGAGTCAAATTTTGTATGGAAAAATTCTTATTTTCACCCAATCGAATTTAAACTCGGTTTGTGAAGGTACTTTTTGTAAGAGAAAAAGAAAATCTATTTATATAAAGGGTGGTTAAGTTTTAAGGGCCGATGTTGATTTTGAATAAAAAACAAATTTTTTAGGAAGTTATTGCCATTTCTTTTTATTATGATAATATTCGTATGGTTCAATTATGTATGGAACAAAATATCGGCCAAATGGCCGCCGCGACCTCGGCGGCACACCCTCCATCCGATGGTCCAAACTTTCGATGACGCATCGGCCGTTAATGTGCCGAATTATCTCATTCTTTAGCTCTTGAATTGTTGCTGGCTTATCGACGTACATCTTTTCTTTCAAATAACCCCAAAGAAATAAGTCCAACGGTGTCAAATCGCATGATCGTGGCCGCCAATTAACATCGCCACGACGCACGTGAGATAAAACGGCCATTGAATTTCTCCCGCAAAAGAGCCATTGTTTCGGTAGCTGTGTGGCAAGTGGCACCGTCCTGTTGAGACCACATATCGTCCACATCCATATCTTCCAATTCGGGCCATAAAAAGTTCGCTATCATCTCACGATAGCGAACACCATTCACAGTAACTGCCTGACCGGCCTCATTTTGGAAAAAATACGACTCGATGATGCGAATTATCACTATGGCGAACAGGAACAGCAGCAATATTTTCTGCAGTACGAGCAGTGCCGTAAATAGGGCGGTGCCAGCGGTGCCCAGGCACAGGGCGTAGGCCCAGGAGGGCGCAAAAATGACCAGGACAAACTTTTAGGTAATTCGCGTTGAAAGAAAGATTACATTTAATTTTTTTTTGATTTAAAATGCAATCCATTTTGCGTCAGTCGAGAAGCCGAAATTACATCGAAATTACATTTTCCTACCTCTCATGAATCTATGCACGTAAATGTTTGTCTATTTTTTTCTCCACTTTAATTAAACGCATACGGTAAAAGTTAAAAAACAGAATATTTTTGATGTTATTTCAAGTGTGGGACTGGGACTGTGTTCTTCAGGCTTTTTTTCTTTCAGTTACACTTCGTTCACATCACAGTTTCGTTTTTGGGAATGTTAAATTGTTCAAACTGTTCATATCAATTAAAATTGGCGATGTAAAAGAATATTTAAATAAGAATGAACGAATAATATGCGAGCATTTATATAAACAAAATTGCTCATTTTACTATTGCAAGAGTATCTAGAATAAAAAAAGAAGTAAAAGTGTTATCATCGGCCTGGCCGATGCTTTGATACCCTCCACTGCATAAAAGTCATGCAAAATGTTTGCCAAGCGAGTTAGTATGATTGTGTCTAATATTAGTTTTGTATGGTAGGTAACAGAACTACTTTACCGACATAGACAATTTTCAATACCAACCTGACGACGGTTAAGAAAAGTCCTCTCACAAAATTGCATTCACCTAAGTCGATTCGTTTGGACGCTATCGTGCTTTCAACAGACAGAGATATATGGGTCAAATATTGGCTTTGTATGAGAGGTAACAGAACTACTTGACCGACATGGACCATTTTTAATATAAACCTGAAGGGCATAAATATAAGACCTCTCATAAGATTTCAGTTGCGTAAGTCAATTTGTTTGGACGCTATCGTGCTTTCAACAGACAAAGAGAGACGTGGGTCTAATAGTGGTTTTGTATGGGAGGTACCAGAACTACTTGACCGACATAGCCCATTTTCAATACCAACCTGACGACGGTAAAAATAAGTCTTCTCACAAAATTTCATTCGCCTACGTCGATTCGTTTGGACGCTATCTTGTTTTTAACAGACAGACAGACGGACAGACAGATAGACGGACATGGCTAAATCGATTCAGAATGTGATCCTGATTCAGAATATATATACTTATATACTTTATAGGGTCTCCGGTGAATCCTTCTTGGCGTTACAAATGTAATGACAAAGTGAATATACCTTCCTGTGGAGGGTATACTAATAATAATAATAAGAGTTTAAACAACAAAATTTGATCTAAAAATGTTTGCCTCGAAGGAAAACACCCTTGGTGCGAATTATTGTCACAAGTTTATTTAAAATTCACGTCATTTAAAACCCGCTCCACAAACTATCAAATAAAGAAATCGTTCGAACTTAAACTCAAATCAGAGATTGTTAAGTAGTAGAAGTTGATGTGACATAAATGCCACAGAATTTTGGGCCGAAATAGAAACTTTGAAGAATCAAATTGATAGTACATAGAATCTTAAGAGGATAGTACAACTGGACTTAAAGGAAATGTTTCCAAGCGTATTAGTAGCTATAATTATTTTTTAACGATACCAGTGACTGTAGTTTCTTGAGAAAGATTATTCAGTAAACTCAATCTGACAATCTGATACTAGCGCTCAACAATGAGTCAGGAAAGGTTATCTGGCCTAGCAATGTTGTCGATTGAAGCTGGCATAGCACGACTCCTGTCGTATGATGATGTCATTAAGGACTTCGCTATGAGGAAAGCCCGTAAACGTAGAGTAAGCCGGCTCTTAGATTAAGGCAACAAGCGATAAGCAACTAAGCAACTAAGCAACTAGCAACTATATCAATAAGCAATACGCAATTTTGTTTTAACATATTCTCACATCGAAGCAAAAAGATTGCCTAAAATTTCTACCTATCAGGAATATTTTTCTACAACTTCAACGAATTTTGTGTTGAAAACAGGATCGTCCGATATACAGTGGCCGGCATAAGTATTTTGACAAAACTAAAGTTAATTCTGCTCATAATTTGAACTTACTTCATATAAATTTTGGCATCAATGGAAAGGTCATTTAAATTCCGTTTGAATGATACAAAACTTTCCTTAACCGATTAATTACCCATTGAAAATTTGGAACTTTTGTAAAAGTCTACTTTTTTGACTTTTTTCCTCGGTTCCAAAAAAAAAATATTTTGATGCAAAAAGTTTCTTCAAACAATTCTCATAGTGTCTGCAAAAAAAAATTTTCAAAAATCTCTTCGCTAATATTTTTTATGATTTTTTGAATGGGATGATCTCAGAAAAATTTTGTATGAAAAGGAGGAAAAAGTGACTAAAATAGTCATTTTTAGCAATTTTCAAAAAATCATAAAAAATATTAGCGAAGAGATTTTTGAAAAATTTTTTTTGCAGTCACTATTAGAATTGTTTGGAGAAACTTTTTGCATCAAAACATTTTTTTTTTGATACCGAGGAAAAAAAGTCAAAAAAGTAGACCTTGACAAAAATTCTAAATTCTAAAATTTTTAAATGGGTACTTAATGGGTTAAGGAAAGTTTTGTATCATTCAAACGGAATTTAAATGACCTTTCTATTGATGCCAACATTTACATGAAGTAACTTTTAAATTATGAGCAGAATTAACTTTAGTTTTGTCAAAATACTTATGCCGGCCACTGTATTTTCCAAAACTTTGTAGAACGTAGTAGGTAAGCGCAAAAGTGTGAATAATCACAAATATTGCCACTAGGAAGCATTGTTGCTTTTCAATATGCGCTGTGTATCGCTAGCGATAATATTATTGCCGCAATCAGGTTTCAGGCTGGTTTCCTATTGCCAGTTTTTGCTCATTGATTGTTGCCTCAATGTGAGAGCCGACGAAATCTTAAATAGTAGTCTTATTTTGTTTACGTTTACTGGTGTTTTATGCCTGTTATACTTAGCTGTATGTACATATTTTGGCAAATATATATTTGTTTTGTTTGCCTAAAGTTAATATATTTTTAATTCTAACAAGTAAAATAAACAAAAATTTAGATATCCGAAAAATCAGTATATTTTTCGAGGGCGCAAATATAGAAGCTCGCACAGGGCACATAAAAGCCTAGTTACGGCACTGAGTACGAGCTCTACGAGCATGCACTGGTGTTTTCACAACTCCTACAGACCCGGTTTGCTCAATTTTTTGCACAATTTTTCCGATTGTACGCACTTTTGGACGATTAAATTGACCGAAAAAATCACGAAGTGCACGATATGCATTTTGATTTGAACGCCCATTTTCATAAAAAGCCTGAATAATTTTTACGCGCTGCTCGATTGTGTATCTTTCCATGGTTAAAATTGAGTTAGTCTGAAATTGATAAATGTCAAATGAAATGCAGAAAAAAACTTGACTTTTAGGTGTGGTTCACATTCAACATCGGCCCTTAAGATTTAACCACCCTTTACATTATAAGCAATGCTAACCTTCTTCGAACCGACATAAATGTGGATGCCGCTTTCTATCTTTTAACTTTACCACTGGATTGCTTAATTTTAAAGTCGATCACTCTATCCTTTGTCTGAAGTTACGTGATTTAGTCATAATTCCTTTTCGTATACTCAGGGTACCTACGAATTCATACACCAGCACTACGCATCATAATGTCATTAATGCGATCAAAAAAGTGATATAAAAACCCGTTCTGTCTTATGGAGCTTGGACTAGGACCTATCTAATAACAGCGAATTGGCGCAAAAGGGTAGCTTCTCACAGCCAGGAAATTTTTCGGACGAATTGGAAGGATCTGTACAATATTTGGATAGACGAATTCGTCATAAGATTGGAGGTTCCTTTCATTCCTTCCATAACCCGTTTATGATAATATAAGATCTAGATTGGATAGGCGTGGAGTCAACTATGTAATTGTTTTTTATGAAGTGGTATTAATTATAAAAATGGCTCGAGTACACTGGACCTCAGCGCACCCATTTTTATACCCGGTACCACACTGTGGCGAGGGTATATTCACTTTGACATTCCATTTGTAACGCACATAAGGAGGCGTTGTAGGTATGACAAACTATATATATTATTGATCAGCATCACTTTCTTAGTCGATCTAGCTATTAGTTACATTGTTTTCATAGTTTCGTTTTCTTTATTTTTTTTTTGTTCAATATAACTTTTTTTTGTTCAATTTCATACATTATGTGAACTAACTTTTACTAATCCCATTGTCCAATATCCAAAACGACTTAATGGTACATTTTGATTTTTATTTTAATTCGCAGATACTTTAAGTACAAAAATATAATATTCATTATATATGAAATATTCTGAGCTTTCATAAAAAAATTGCTTTAGGACAAAAATCAGGGTTAATGAATAAAAACTTTGAACCTGAACTTTAAAAATCGATTTCCCAACAACTTAAAAAATGGACATTGGACAAGATAGAACTCAGCCGACGAATTGTCTTACTGGTTAAACTAAACATTAAAATCCGTCGACGGAAGAGTTAACAAAATTATGTAGAACAACTGAAACTGGGTTAAGTACCTATGCAGCATTGTAACACCCTTAATGTTCAGCTTTCAATCAGTCCTATAAATCTATATTATCTAGAAAATGTTTTGCAATCATCTCTGCGCTTTGATAGATATTTTAGTTGTAGATAATTAATTTATTGACTAATGCTATCAATAAACTCAGAAATGATAACAAACTACGACTACGAGTGAGCAAGGCAAAAGAAAATAAATAGTAACTCATAATAAATTATATTAACTAAAGTTACAAAAACGACCTTAGTTCCGTAACATGTTGCGTCTAGATGGAAACATGTTATTATCCTATTCCATATTTTTTGAAACTCAAAGCAAAACTTTATTTCCTCCTATTGCTATATTTATATGTTTTATTTATGCAGTTATCAATAATAGGTAACGTTAACGTTCTGCGAATTTGTCTCAAATAGTTACGAGTAGGTATTTATCTATCAGTTTAGATATGGAAAACTTTTCACCTGTGGGAGTTACAGTTTCAGATACAATAATTCTTTCAAGTCGTTTCAGGTAAGGTATGTAAGGTACCTACCTACATACATAAATTGATATCGAAGTATCCGATGTGCAAAACTTTTCGCAGTGTGAGAGGAGATCTGAGACAAGTTAATGTGACAAGAAATTATTTTATTTTTTGCCCGTATAGCGTATAGATGTAGATAATAACTATGACAAGTATAAAATTACGCTTAGAGTTAAAAAAAAAAACTTGTTTATGTTTATGACGCGTGTTACAGCATTGTTGCTCTTATTAAATGCATAAGATGTTTAATTTCCCTAGAGCAAGTATGTATCTACTCAGATAGCAAAGTAACTAACAGATTTTAATAATCTTTTAATATGTGACAGGTTGCATGGTGCCTTAGGAATCATTAGAGACATGATGCTGCACCGACTGAATTGAAATAATTTATTAGAACGAGTTAGCTACGTGATCTCGACTTGACGTCTACAAAGTAATGTGATATTTTTACAATAGATATGTTAATCGTTTGTTAAAATTAACCTTTAACACCGAGTTAATGACATATCAAAAGCTGCTGCACATTTATACGTAAAAAGCAATTAATTTAAAATGGGTAGCTATTAGCTACTTTTAATTTCATTCATTAATGGCCTAAACGGAAATAATTTACACTATTGCTGTGATTATAGCAAACATAACACTTTTAATAAAACTCACATTATGCTCTGTAACTTCGCTTGCAAATAATGATTGATAGAATAATAATTGTAAATTACATATACCGTAACTTATTTCAACTCAAATTACATTAATATCAACTTTCTCGCATATGTACATATTAGGACAGAGATACATAATAATTGTGTGATCATATAGCAAGGTATCCATAGATAGACTTTTCCGCAGTGCATACCTTACCTATACTCCGTCGAAGATTCAAATTACATCCGAGGTAGCTATCTAAGCTTGCCACCTTTTAGAAAATCTCGTGGAGGACTTAAAAAATAAAACTTTTTTTTGAAACATAAAGACAGAAAGTATGAGGTATCTATTTAATAAAGCTACATTTTAACCACTGAATTTTTGTACTGACATTTTACTTACTTTTAAGGGCACGGGCTTTTATTTTGTATTTAAACATTTAAACATTTTTACTGACTTATCTTTTTTTTTTTTTGTTACAAAAAACGCAGCTTATCGGGGTATGCTGCTCCCCGTGCAATCACTCTGTTTGTGGTCACTGTAGGATTTCGAGTAGGTGCAAGGTTGGGTACCTATATGCAGTGTTTATGTTATGTTGCTTGACTAATTTTACCGCCAAAAAATACGAATCTTTTAGATTATCTTACCTAAGATATATCTTCGGTTTTTTGGATCCGATTTTGATGAAACTTTTTTTATTAGTTAACTACACATTTATTTAATACTAGCCGACCCCGCGAACTCCTTCTCGCCCCAATTTAACGCCTTCGGATAAACTCCAGAGTGATAATAAAACACTGATAGTAAGCACATTTGCTCAAAAGAAAATGACAATGCGAACAGCCGAAGTCTACGTATAACGCCATCTGTCGGCTTGTGACATTGATCGCAGCACAGCGCAATCTAATCACAATGAATTTCACAATTTTCCGAAATTTTCCAAGCTTCACAACGAATTTTCCACCTTTGCATCATCCAAAATCATCAAACCATGCGATAAAAGGCAAAATTTCGTCGAAAAAAGAAATAAATTTTTTTGCATTTTTCCCGAAATTTCCGAGTTTTCCACTAAGAATTTTCTATTTTTCCATTCGAAAAGCCATTCCGAAACAATTGCACACAAACTTTCATACAAAAAATCTATTTTCGATTTGTTCAATTTCCCGACTTTTCCAGAGGGTTTTCCCAAAATTTTCTTTCGGATTTGAGCCAAATCGGCCCAGCCGTTTTTATGAATTACTATAAATTTTTCGCATATATATTATAATTAACAGATAGAAAATAAAGTAAAATCTAGCCAATCTACTACAATTACCCACTTTTTGTCATCATTTCGCAGCAGCAGCCTACCTACTGCAAAACTGAAAGTAAGCAGCTAAAGCAAAATTTTTCGTTCATGATTTCGTCGTGCCATTTTTGTATGCGATGTTTCAATCCGCAGCTTCTTTCACGTGCAATGCAGATGCAGAAGTCAATAGTAATTGAATTCCCTGAAGAGATGAAAAATATTAAACCCTCTTGCTCTTCTGCAGGTTCTGCAATTTATATAAAACTTGACTCTAATGTATCTATCGCCATTTGTAAAATAAAATCGTACTCTTTAAAAAGTGAAAGGAATTTGATTTTTTTTGTTAAAGTAATTATGTTTGTGGAGGACATTTTTCTTTTTGTGGAGGACGGAGGACAGCACCTTACAAAGGAGGACGGGTGGCAAGCCTATAGCTATCCGTCGTCGGAGAAGAATATGTAATATTAAAATGCGACGACTCATTGATTTGAATTTTGTTTCGTGCTACACCGGGTTTTTCTATTTGATTCTTGTATTTTCGTTTTCCTTTGCCTTTTGTCACACAAAACGCAGTGCCACGGCCCGTTTTCCAATCCCATTGTCCAATTGTTTGGACAATGCACATCAATGTCTACAATTTTACAACTTTAGTTCTCATTAGCATTTAAAATGTTTATTCTTTTATAGGGGAGGTAACACGACTCTGTCCAATTTTGATCAAACTTTCACATAAACACCTTTGGGCCAATAACAATATTTTCTTAAAATTTTAGTTCAATTAGTTCGGTAGTTGTCTAGATATATACCTACGATTTTTTTTCGTATGGGAGGTGTCACGCCCTTTAGTCCAATTTTTACCAAATGTGAATCTAAACCATCCTTGGACCCATTCAAACACACACACAAAATTTCATCAAAATCGGTCGGCCCCGACGGACTTCGTCCCACCCAAAAATACAACGAAACTATTGCAAGACAATGCAATTCTAACAATGCATTGTTCTATTAAACTAAACCAAAAAATTTACATATTTTCTTAAATAAAAATTTTTCTTAGCAAACCATCCTCTTTATTCGAGTACCTACTTTGTGATACAGGCAAAGGCAAACTCAAGAAGAACCGGGAATTGAATGCGTTTGAATTCGAAAGGCATGTCTGTCGGTATCAAAGGAATACGCGGAATGAGAACTTGTTCTCCTTTAAACTTGCCTTTGAGAATTGTTGCGTAAATGATATTGTTCATGATTTGCTTCACAATCCAACGCGTTTCGTTACACAATTTAGGAGGTTGCAAATTTCGAAGCATAATCACTACTGAACCAACTTATTGTAAAATGTGTTGCGGAACACCAGGCAAATCCAAAGAATTCAAAAATTCAGTGGGGTAATTCGTAGCTTCATCTTCATTTACCACACAATCAACAGATTTAAATGAATGCATTGGACCACCAATTTGATTTTGAATTTTAAAATTAATCTCATTCACATCCTTGATCTTCGCTGCCAAAATTGCGCGTTCACTTAACCAATCGTGATTGAAATAAATTACCCTAATACCTATCCGGAAATACTTTTCCAATTAGTTCATCTTTCGATGTAACGAAATTACAAAAATTCGACGGAAATGAAATCAAACCGGTTGTGAAATCATACAAAATAACAAAAAAAAATTGAAAAAAATCGAAAAAAAAACCTGGCATTTGAAATTTTGATTTTTTGACCTTTTTTTTTACTTTTTTTTTCTAAAACCCGTACTGAGAAAATACCTTTCCTAAAAAGTATAAATCATCAAAATCGGTTTGGCCAATCTCGAGTTATGGGATTACATCGCTTCGGACACTTTTTTTTGTATAAATAGACTAGCTTTTGCCCGCGGCTTCGCTCGCGCAGTCCTCAGGCTTTGGTACACAGATATTCCTTCACAGTCAGTTAGATCCCTCTTTTTTTTTATATATCGCGCAGAAAACCTACCTAAGAAAGTACCTAATGAGAAGTTAGTCACCCCTATCGTGGAATCCGCCGGGGGGAATAATTCACGGAAAAAAATGTTTTGGTATCGTCAAATCCGCAAGGTGAACAGTTCCCCGTGTGGGTAATGTGAATGAGTTTCACTGTATCGTTGAAAACGTTCAAATCGAATTTTTCCCGAACAAAATGACATTTCTTGCCCGCATCAAATTCATTGCGGATTTCATAGGATTTCTTGCATGCTGCATGTCGTGAGCATTATAATATTAAAAATTTACATACAAAACAGCTGCTTCATTAAGCCCAACATTTGTAATAAATCTATTGCACAGATTGAACTTTATTAAAATCAAAAAATAAATATTTTAAAAACACAGTTGGTCTGGAAGTTCCGTTAAACCACTCATTGCTCATTTCAGCCTCTCTCGTATTCTTCTCTGAGAACAGCACTCATTTCGTTTTTCCTCTTATTTTTACAAGAATAGAGCTAACGTATACATTATTAGATAATAAACACTGTTTTTTATTTAAATCAGTTTTGAAACAAACTTTTTATAACCTCCGACGAATGCAGCTACACGGATTTGTGTTCACAAATGAAAGACAGCCGTTTGACAGTGAGACTACCTTTCCGAAAAACGTGTCGATAAGGAAACTTTTCCGGCGGATTCCACGATAGCAGTAGAAGGTGAAAGGGAATCGAATAGGTGAAGTGAAACTCAATTCCGACGGATTCCACGATAGGGGTGATAATCTCTGAAAAATGTGTCTAATGCCCTATTGGAGAAAACAGTTCAAAGATTATGTGATCAATATTTTTGTTAGGGAAGCGCTGGCATCTCAACACAGATCATTGAGTCACAATCTATGGGACAAAACATATCCCTTGCTGGCAAATACAGCGATATGATAAGCACTATCTTTAGAATAGGGGGAGTTTTTACCCCTTCATTATATTCAACACCTCCCAGATGTTATTACACTCTTGCAACCAGAAAGATGCATCACTTTCTAGCAGTATGACCCCATTCATACAGAATTCCGCTTGAATATCTTTGGAGTACGTACGCTGGAGTTAGATGAAGCGATAAGCATATTCAACGGCGAAAGATTGTGGGACACATTACAAAGTTCAAAATTGATACGAAGAACGGTTCGTGACTTAAGAAAGGGGCCACAAACTAAGTTTGAATTCGATCGGATGAAAAATAAACTTTGACCCCCCCCCTCTTACACCTTTAAGGGTAGAATTTCCAAAATCGAAGAAAAAATTTTCTTTATTTCTCATAGAGAATGTACAAACCGAGTTTGAAGTCAAACGAATGAAAAATAAAAATGTTCCCATACAAACTTCGACCCCCCCAACCCCCCTTTTACCCCTTTAGGGGTTGAATTTCCAAAATTAGAGAAAGAAGCTTTCTTTATTTCTCATTGTGAGTCAACAAAGTCAATCGGATGAAATATAAAATTTCCCTATACAAACTTTGACTCTCCTTTTTATCCCTTTAATTTCTCATAGAAAGTACACAAACCGAGTTTAAAGTCAATCGGATGAAAAATAAAAATCTTTCCATACAAATTTTGACCCCCCTTTTACCCCTTTAGAAGTCGAATTTCAAAAAGTCCTTCCTTAGTGGGTGTATACATCATAAAAAAAACCTGTGTGCAAAATTTCAGCTTTGTAGAGCAAATGGTTTAGGCTGGGCGTTGATCATCTGTCAGTCGGATACTTCATTATAATATTAGAGAAGAAGAAGATTTAAATATACGAATCCGTAAGTAAGTTTTAATTTCTTACAAAGTAATTTTATTTATTTATTTTTTGCAAAAATGTATGCCCTAGGCATGTGAAAAAAGGTTTTCAAAATATCAGAATTCGTCATTAGTCATTTTAAGACCGCGGTTACAGAGCAAGAAACTTTGCGAGAACTTTATCAAAACATCTACGCAAATTAAATGTGTTGCTGAAGCTGAAAATTCGGCATCTCTACGCCTCCCAAAACAATTCAACGGCGATTGAATAAAAATAATAAAAGGCTGCATGTCCCAAGAAGAAACCGTTGAGAAATTCAAAGTGAGTACATTTTAGTTTTACGAATGCTTTATTGGTTAACGAACCTAGAAAGCTAATGTTCCATAAATGATACTGCATACAAAATAAATAGTTGGCGCAAAAGGCCTGATACACAAGGCCTATGTTTTCACAACCATTTCGTTTGTGTGAGTTTTTATACCCTCCACAGGAAGGTATTTCACTTTGCCATTACGTTTGTAACGCCAAGAAGGATTCACCGGAGACCCTATAAAGTATATAAGTTAATCACTACACCGAAATAATTAATAAAAAAAATCTTTTCTAGAGCAGTTTGCTCTGACCTTTATTGAGTTTACTTCTTAACTAACTACAATCAATAATTTTATATTCGATTTTACCTCGGTACTTTGCATTCCTAAGGTATTGAATTGAATTGCAACATGAATTTCTGTGGAAATTCGCTGTATCGAGGCAGACGCTTTGTCAGCATTTCCGTTGCTCGTGTTGATGTTAACTCTTCCCCTCTAAAAAACGATCGTCATCGGTCGTCAGAAGTATGGTAGGTTGTTGAACTTTGGGCTGCTTGGATATTGGAGATAGTTGACCTCAGGAACGGAAAGTCTATCGATGATTGTTACTGGTCCATTCGTCTTTGTTGTCGGTTGTTCAATTATGATTTCTGTGTTGTTTCTTCTTGGCAAGATTTTGCATATGATCGCTATTGTAATAAGTAGTCCTAGTACGGAGATGAGGGAATATGTTGTTACTCGTTGATTATCGTTTTCTGTTTGTAGAAGGTGGATCTTATTGGTATTGTTAATATGGAGATCCTTCATCATTTCTAGTGAGAGTAATTCACGGTATTCGTTTTCCTTGGGACTGGTTTGCAATATTGCCGGAAGTGGTTTAATCATTGAGGCTTCTTTGGAGATGTATTGGATTCCGTTCAAAGTGATGGTCATGTTATGGAATTTTACCAAGAATGTTCCATTTAGGTTGTGTGTTGTGTTATCAAATTCAAGGGTGCCGATGAATTGGTTCAATAGCATTATGCCCGTTGATATTTCATCTATGGTCGGAATATGATGATTATTTATTTTGTTGCAAGTAGCTGGTAGACTTTTTAATAAATTAGGAATGCAAGTATCGTTTGTAATATTGACAATATTTTTTGAGTTACAAATGGATAGATTGTTAAAAGTTTTACATTTGTTTGTTGTTCCATATAATTTTTCATTATTTCTTAAAATTACCTCGTACAATGTTTCTGTTACAATGTTTTTCTTTTTAATTGGCTTTATTAACAAATTTTCGTAAATTTCATTCGTTGTTAAGGGAATGTTTATTATGTAGAGGATTGACGTACTATTGCTTAAAACTTTTATATCTGCAAAGTCTAGGGCTTCTTCTATTGTTGTGTAGGGTAATTTTTGTTCATTAAATACTTTGGTGGCTAATTCTATTTCATTTTTTGACAATATAAAAGAGTTTATTGTACCTAGTTTAGCCCAATGAATGGCATAGTTAATATTCTCTAGTTCTTCTTTTACAATTTTGATTTTATATTTGAGATTTGATATAATTTCATAATTTATTTTATTATTATTTTTAAGTAAGTTTTGGATTTCATTCTGGATTCTCGTAATATTGTTTATTCGTTCGTTATACAATTCATTAATAATAACCTGTTTATTGTTGTTTTTTAGAACATCTGTAATTTTTTCTTTTATTGTAACAAAGTCATCGTGGTCTGGGTTGCCAGCAATCCATTTCCAACCTTTGCCTATAAAGTCTAGAGAACGTTTCGCTATTCTGGGTTGTAAGTTATGTAAAAGATTACGGATTTGTTGAATTTCATGTGATATTAAGGGAAAAAGGATTTGACTTTGGGTTGTTTCGAGATTAAGGACTGGTGATATGTCGGAAAGGAATTGCTCATATTGTTTAAGATTAATGCTATGTATTAACTTGAAATGTCCATCTTGAATTTTTGTTTGCCCTGTATGTAGGGAGACAATTTGGGAGTTTGAGAAATCCATGATCTGGATCTCCGCTCGACCAAAATAGATGGTGCATCTGAAAGAGAATTAGTTTCTTATATTACTTTTATGGACTATTTTTCCGGATTCTGTTACTATTGTAGAGTTTCTATTTTCCTTAATGATTTCTTGTCTATACCTATTTGTTAATTTTGAACCTAACCGTTTGTTGTTTTTTACATAAATGACCTGTCCTATCTGATAGTCCTTCTGCGGTTTTCTTTTTTTATTATGATATTTAATATCTTTTTCCTGTTTTGCTTTAATTTTCTCGATGTTAATTAAACGTGTCTTTTCAAATTGTTCCGGGTTTAGTCTGGGTATTCGCCCATAGTAAAGTTCTATGGGCTTTTTACCTGTAGTTGAATGGATAGTAAAATTGTACTCGTTAACGGCTCGCTGTAACAGTTCTTTGAAAGACCGTGAAGGTCCTTCCGATTTGAGACATCTCATAATCTCAGATAGGGTGGAGTGAAAGCGTTCGACTTGGCCGTTCACTTCACTTTTGTATGGTGGTGTTTTGAAAATTTTGATTTGGAGGTCATCTTCTAACATTGAGGTTATCGAGGCTGAGTTAAGAGCCTTTTCGTTGTCTATAACAACGACTTCGGGGACACAAAAGTAGAACAAGATATCACGTAAAGGTTCCTTGATATCTTCGATTGAACGGGATGATATTATTTTAGCCTGTGCGAATTTCGTGAACTTATCGACGGCGGTCAACACGAGGTATTTTTCCGTAGAAAATATGTCTATATGGAGGATGTTACCAGGATAGCTAGGGATCGGTGTGTGATTCAAATGTGGTTTGTTAGGATGCCTGTCATATTTATTCTCCTTGCATGTTACGCATCGGTTAACTAGTGTTCTAATTTTTGAGGACATTTTAGGGAAGTAATAGTTTTCCAACAGTTGAATCCTGTTTTCTTCGGCGTTACGATGTGCTCTTCGATGTATCTTCAGAATTTTTTCTTCTTGCTCTATTTGGCCGGTTATGTCTTCAACAAATTTTTGGGTGAATCGAATACGATAATCTTTAAAATGTAACGGATAAATTTCTTGTACTCGTCCCATCGTCATTTCGTCTGTTAGAAGTCCGTTAATAGTATTTGGATTAAGGTATCTCTTGAAAATGTTAATGATGTCGTTTGTTGAGTAGTCTTGGCGTATCAGAATATGTCTTGTATAGTTGTCAAAGGGGTTCTGGATTTGATAGCTATTTTCATTTCCTATCTTGAGTAAAAGTTGATTTCGAAAAACGTTTATAGGGATTTCTACAGATGGAATTAGGTTTTGCGCTGAACTGTCAGCACTGTGTTCTGTAGGGGTCATTGAGTGTATTTCAGTTTTTGGGGGTCTCGAGAGAGAGTCAGCAACCACATTTTCCTTACCTGGTTTATATTTTAGCTCATAATTATACTCCTCCAATATGGCTTTCCACCTTTTCATTTTGGAGTTTGTATTTTTGTTACTTAGAGCATAGGTAAGTGGTTGGTGGTCTGTGAAAATGTTGACTTTCCGGGATCCGTAAAGGAAGTTTCTCAAAGAATTGAGGGACCAAATAATCGCCAGCATTTCTTTTTCGTTCGTGGCATAACCTTCTTCTGTTTTGCTTAAGGTTCTGGAGAGAAATGTGATTGGCTTATCATCCTGTGAGAGGACTGCTCCAATGGCGTAGTCGGAAGCGTCAGTTGTTAATTGAAAGCTTTTGTCAAAGTCTGGATATTGAAGAATAACTTCTTCGGAGGCGAGAGAGTTTTTTAATTTGTGGAATGCTTCGATGGCATCTTGATTCAACTGAATAAGTTTTTTCTTTGACATATTTGCGGACACATGTCCATCTTCCCCTCTTAAAAGGGATGTCAGTGGTTTTGCCAACTTTGAGTAATCTCGTATAAAGCGGCGGTAATACCCTGACATTCCGAGAAAGGATCGAAGTTCTTTTAGGTTTTCAGGAATAGGTCGATCAACTATAGCTTGTACCTTTTTTGGATTGGTTTTTATTCCGAATCTTCCAATAATAAACCCTAAAAATTCTACTTCTTTCTGGAAAAATTCGCATTTATCGAGCTGAATTTTCATATTTGCTTTTTCTAAGGTGTGAAATACTTTTTCCAGATTTGAGAAATGTTCGGTTTCGTCTTTCCCAAAGATGACAATGTCATCAATGTAAACATAGCAACATTTTCCAATGAGGTCTCTTAGAATGTCATCTAGCGTTCTCTGGAAAATGGAGGGGGCGTTCTTTAGCCCAAATGGAAGACGAGTAAATTCGAACTTGCCATTATTTACCGAAAAGGCAGTTTTTTCTATATCAGAATCCTTAAGTGGGATCTGATGGAAACCACTTTTTAGGTCCACTATGGAAAACCATTGATTTTTACTAAGGTTTGCAAGGATTTCGTATATTTCAGGGATTGGATACTTGTCGGCGATAGTTATAGCGTTTAGCTTACGGTAATCAATTACCATTCGAAACTTCTTTTCTCCTGAAGCATCCATTTTTTTGGGGACAACCCAAACAGGAGAATTGTAGGGAGATCTTGATGGTCTTATGATACCGTCTTCTAATAGTTTCCGTATTTCTTTTTCGACTTCATTTTTAAGTGCCATGGGGTAAGGATATGATTTCGAGTACACGGGGTCTCGAGTTGTGGTTCGAATTTCTCCTTTGACCATGGTGGTATAGGTTAACTTTTCGTTTGGTTCCGAAAAGAGATTGGGGCATTTATGAATAATTTTAATAAGTTCGGAATGTTGTTCTTTAGTCATGTGGTCGGTTCTAATATTTATGTTATTGACAAATTGTGATTGATGTTGTTTGAGCGGAATGGAAATTCTTGGATGAGAGAAACCAGGGTGAATAGACATATGGTTTCTACTTGTGTTAATGATAGCATTTAAATGTTTTAGTGTGTCATGTCCTATGATACCATCAAATGAAATAAGACTAGGGAGAATAAAAAATGTAATTTTGTCAGTTTGGGGGCCAAAAAGTTGAATAAGTGCATGATGGGTTATTTTAATATTTCCCCCCACGGAGTGAGCGTAGAAGGGTTTAGCATTTAGTAGGGGATTCTTTATGTGACGTGGTTGAACGTAATTCTTGTTGGAACCTGTGTCAACAAGAAACTTCAGGGTCTCTCCACTTCTAGAAATGTGTTCGAAATAAGGAAGTGAAGAGGGCGTTAGTCTAAAAAATAGATGTCATCCAGTTCTTCGTGTTGGTCAAAGTTTTCTCCTCCACTCTGTTCAGTGTATTCTTCTAGTGATTCGTCATAATTTTGGTCTTCCTCTGCAATTTCTGTCTCGTAGTCTTCCATGGATTTTTCTTCGTCACCGAGTTGAGCTGTGTGATGGATTCGCTGCATCTTTTGTGGTTGGTGTATTTGCTGCGAATGTTGTCGTTTTTGTATGAATTGTTGATTCCTTGGTCTATTTTGATAGTCTACTTTCTGAGTCCTCAGGGAGTAGTCAATGGACATTGGTTTCGGTGGGAGAGGTCGTTGATTTGGTGGTATTCTTTGTTGTTGGTACCTAGGTTGGTATTGGACATCTCTATAGAGTTGAGGTTGTTGTGGAGCACGAGGGTTGTGCAGTAAGTGGGGATAGAAATTGTGTCTAGGAGCTGGGGCTGGTGCAGGTCCTGGAGGACTGTTCCTTTTAGCGGGAACTGGAGGTGCTTGTTGAGACGATCTGGGAGAACTGTGGGAATTGTTTGCGTACTGGGCGCGAAAGTCTACGTTTTGTAGTTTCAAACACAAATGCAGGGCCTGTGGAAGGTCTGCTGGTTCACGTATGCTAAGCAGGCGAGGCAGATCTCCTTTCAAACCCCTGACGAAGGTATCGAGGGCCTTGTCACGGTAGCATTGAGTCATGTTGTTCATAGCATCTTGACTCATTTCCATTGATCCCAGTTTGTTTAGGATTAATGACAAGTGGTGATAGACGATCTGATAGAATTCAGAAATCGTGCTATTGCCTTGCACTAGCGTTGTCATTTGATATTCAAGGGTTCCTAAGTCCCTTTTATCCGCATAGTGAAGAGTAAGGCATTTCGAGATTTTCTCCCAGTTAAGAGGCGTGTTGTACGACTCTAGCACGACGTCGGCATGTCCTACGATTTTGTTGCGAATTACAGACAAAATGCCATAGTACTTGGGAGTACCCCTAACGTGATCATAAATTTGGATTATTCTCTCAACACTCTTCTTCCATGAATTGAATTCATGAGCTTGCCCAGAGAATTCTCGTAGACTTTTAACTACGTCTGGTATTTTGTCAAGGTCGGCTAAATTATTATCAACTAAGTTGATGGGTTGGTCGACTTCGTTATTGATGTCGGCCGCGGGATTCATTATCGAATTAAATATTTGTCTTCCTTGTATTTGTAGCGTTTCTGCTACTAATCTGGTGATTAGTTGAACTAAATCGTTAGGATTAATACCTTGAGCAAGTTGGGGGGCAGGTTGGGGAGCAGGGCCAGGGATAGGTGGATCTGCGACGTGTTCCAGGCGTGCTGGCCTAATAAGGTTATTTTGATTTGCCATATTGGCTGAAACGTTTCAAAGTATCTAATTTGAAATAAAAGCAAGAGCACGGATGGAAATAGATAACGGCAAAGAAAGAGGAACGATTTTTTCAGATGTTATCTTAGTTCTAATGTAATAAACTTGTTTGAATAATGTTTTGTTAAATAAAATCAATTAATTAATCAATAGGTTTCTTTACACGGTTTTTAAGTTGTGCTTTTAGGATTTAACTTCACTTGTTTACTCTTATTATTTCTCTTATTATTTCAAAAATTGATTCACTTCTTAGAGCTAGACTTACAATAATAGTATGAAGTGTTGCTCCATGTGTTGATTAACGATATTTTTTGTTTTGGTGGTTCTTCTATTCCTATTCAGGCGGCTGCAGCTTTATAGTTGCTCCTTTTTGTCCTTGGTTATCGGGCTACTGGGGGACCTCTTTTCTGTTCCTTTTTATCCTTGGTTATTGGACTACTGATGGAACTCTTTTCCTGAAGTTGCGAATTAATGTTGAACGTGTAAGTTCGAAAGCCACACAATGGGCGCCAGTTAATCACTACACCGAAATAATTAATAAAAAAAATCTTTTCTAGAGCAGTTTGCTCTGACCTTTATTGAGTTTACTTCTTAACTAACTACAATCAATAATTTTATATTCGATTTTACCTCGGTACTTTGCATTCCTAAGGTATTGAATTGAATTGCAACATGAATTTCTGTGGAAATTCGCTGTATCGAGGCAGACGCTTTGTCAGCATTTCCGTTGCTCGTGTTGATGTTAACTTATATATTCTGAATCAGGATCACATTCTGAATCGATTTAGCCATGTCCGTCTGTCTGTCTGTCTGTTGAAAGCACGATAGCGTCCAAAGGAATTGACCTAGGTGAATGAAATTTTGTGAGACGAATTATTTTTACCGTCGCCAGGTTGGTATTGAAAATGGGCTATGTCGGTCAAGTAGTTCTGGTACCTCCCATACAAAACCACTAGTAGACCCACGTCTCGCTCTGTCTGTTGAAACCACGATAGCGTCCGAACGAATCGACTTAGGCAACTGAAATTTTATGAGAGGTCTTATATTTATGGCCTTCAAGTTTATATTAAAAATGGTCCATGTCGGTCAAGTAGTTCTGTTACCTCCCATACAAAGCCAATATTTGACTCATATATCTCTGTCTGTTGAAAGCACGATAGCGTCCAAACGAATCGACTTAGGTGAATGAAATTTTGTGAGAGGACTTTTTTTAACCGTCGTCTGTTTGGTATTGAAAATTGTCTATGTCGGTAAAGTAGTTCTGCTATACCTACCATACAAAACTAATATTAGACACATACTAACTCGCATGGCAAACATTTTGCATGACTTCTATGCAGTGGAGGGTATCAAAGCATCGGCCAGGCCGATGATAACACTTTTACTTGTTTTTTTTAATTTTGGACTTACAATTTTATGCCGAGTCCGAACGGCTGAATTGAGAAGCTTTTTCGGGGCAGTTATACCTACTGATATACTCTCGGATGGTTGTCAGACGTTGTGGTTTTGCGGGCATCGAACCTAGGATCTCTCGCATAGTAGTCCAGCACAGTAACCGCTGAGCCACAGGGCTCATGGGCTGGGTGTAGCTGCATATAGCTATACATATTGTAACATTACCCGGTGCCTATAACATAGAACAACAAGTCCACAAGTCAACAGGACCTTGTAGAAATATGTTTGTTTGCCAAGTGTAGATTAAAGATGTAACACAACAAAAACTTTTATAATTATTTCAATAAGTCAGTCAGTATTGCCGCCCACAATGGCGCGGCGCTTAAACCTACGCCGAAGCTGGTTAGTTGAAGTTAGTTTAAAAAGTATCACTTCGCCTAAATTTTTATGACAAACCTGTGGAAGCGAATGATTTTATTAATTAGCTGCAATTATCCAGCTATTTTATTACAAATGGACTTAGCGTCAAAAGCTATTACCTATTGTATGGATTTTTACAATTTGTAAAGGTTTAATTCTAACTTTCAGCTTACATTGATTGTGTGTTTGGTTTACAGGCCCTATAGGATATTTGAACTGACTTCAAATACTAAGTTTTCAGTTTTTAGACTTCAATTAAATAACTTCAGCAGGCCTTATTTTAGTTTTATTAAATAAGAATATCTCATACCTCTCTGTGCAGCTTGTGAAATCGTTTCCCAAATGCCTTAAAGATGCTATCACTGAAAACATATCTTGAAAAATGGCTAACATATCGAAATAAGCCTTATTACAACAGTATCGAAGTTAAGGTGCTAGTACACGGCATGTAGCAAGCGACATACGTATGTGGCTCTGACTTCAATAGAGAGTGCACAAAGAGAGCTTGTAAATGGCATTGCGACCATTCGGTGACATAAAAATTACGTTAGTGCTACATACGTACGTGGCTTGCTACATGCCATGTACCAGCACCTTCACAGCTTATTAAGCTTAATAAAATGGGCACTATAACCTAGAATGTCACCTATAACATGGTACTAAGATCGTGTCCCAAACCAATGTGAGAGCATTAACAACATGACAGGTCAGTCAACGTCGGTTATTTTTAATCAACTTTTTAACAAATTCATTCGCTTTGCACTTGTTGTTTCCAGTTACAGAAATGGTAAGATTATCAAATTTCCCACTTGTTGAAATGTTCTAAAACATATTGTAGCAGTGCCCAGATACTACTTATTACGTGTTACACAAGTTTTTAACAGTTGTTGAATTTCACTTGTCATTTTCAGCCCCCTGGGATCATACCATGACTATCGTATTCTTACAGGCCTACACTTAGAAGACGTTATCGGACCATTTCCAATTGGTTGAACATGCGGGTTCACTCGGGTTGGTTGATAGAAAGTAGATTTTGAAAAAGAAAGGAAGAGCCGAAAAAACTGAGGCAATAAACAGAAAACATCTCGTATACCAACAACAACGCACTGAGGTTGGTCTTCTCTAATCAATAGTTGGCGGACTATCTAGTCAATTGGTCAATTGACAAATCGAAATGCAAACTTTATTTCCTGATCCTAACAAGGCAGAGCTGAAATGTCTTCCCAACTGTCAGAATTTAAAACTAATCAAGAACAATCACTTAAAAGGAGTCTGATGATGAATTAGTGGAGTATATTGTAGTTCGAAATATCTATCCTTCCTACCAAAGTGACTGTGTCTGCGATTTGTTGGTAATGTCATTCACTGAGTGGGGAGGCGAGGAGTACGGACGATTCTCGCTGGTTGGGTTTGACCCTGACAAATTCTGTTGGTAATTTTATTAGGTATATATATTGTTTGTTTAGTAAAAATAAAAAAATTGTTTTTAATGTGGCGATGCAGCAACTAAATGCTATGCACATGCAACCATCCAGACGAGACCAATCTTCTGTCACAGGAGAAAAGTACCACCGCACATCCTCGCTCACTATACTACGATTTTTATTCTTATGTTTTGATCTCTGATGTGATATTCTAAGTAGTAACTCAGCGTAGGATGTAAGACACAATAACGTACTCCGAATAATGTATAGGTACTTATTTTTTACATTTTTATTGATGTACCTATACCTAACATTATTTACCTACTATTGAATGACTATTAAAGACTAGTTGGTTGTACCCGCTTCGCTGGGTATGCAAAGTAATATTTGATAAACAAATTGATTTTATTTAAAGAACTTCTTTGAAAACTACATTGCGTGTAAATTGTCTCTGGTTAATTAATAATCTTCCTTGCTGTGGATTAGATTCAATATACACCTTCTTTTGTCTTGCAACTCTTGATTGTGATAAAGCCACATACAGTTGGCCGTGTGAAAATACTCCGGTCTTCAAATGCATGCCAACGTGATCAAATGACTGGTCTTGAGCCTTGTTTATTATTATAGCGTATGCTAGAATTTATCGGAAATGGAATCATTGTGGTAATTCATGCTCTTATCAAATTTCGTCCAGGCTCTTCCACAATCAATCGAGTTCCATTGCAGTCCTTTTTTAGGGTTCAAGTTTTTCAGCAACATGATGATGACACCTTGCTTAAGTACCGCACATGAGGTGGCTTGCTGGATGGAGTTTGCTGATTGAGGAATTCAACAGGGAAATTTGGTGCATCATTTGTATCTTCAGTCTTCACTGATAACAGAATCGCTCCTATTCATTTCTAATGTCTGCACATTTGTCAGCGCGAGTTAAGTATCCATAGCAAAACATATTGAGAAAAAAGATAACATTATTTGTATTCAATGATATCTTTAGCCTCTAGTACAGTCTTGCACACAACGCTACAATGATAACATATGTACAAGAGATAATATCGTTTGTATACAATGTTGGAATTTTATCTCTTCTTCATTATCAAGCAAGACGATTGTACGCTTGGGTCTCCTTGTAGATAGATAAGAAAAATATATAAATACGACTGTATGATGAATTTATCGATAGTCTTATTGTAACTACATAGTAGCCTTAAGCTCCTTTTAGAATTAGTAAAAAGTATTTCAATAATAAAGGACATAGTTCCAAATAAATATTGTTTAATTTTAAAAGTAAGAAACAAGTGTTTTAATTGGCGATCCTGCCAGGAGGTTAAATATACTTTTTAACTTCAATCGAGCGGACCTCGGGAACAAGTAGTGAAATCTAGTATAAACAGAACACTCGCGTTACCGGTTACAAGAATTACCTAGCATAGCAGGTACAAATATAGCTTCTTCATACGAAGCAGCTAAGCAATTCAGTGAAAGTGTATATGTGGAGGAAAAAAACACACAAATTCGACGACAACAGACACGAGTTCAAAATGGAACAACTCGCAGTATTAATGGCAAGATTAGAAGCTTTAGAAACCAGGTGCAATACAGTAACACAAACCCTAGAGCACACACGCACAGAGAATGCAAGGTTAGCAGCAATAATAACTAACCAAAATCAAATAAACACTAATTTAGAAACAAAACTAAATGAAGTAAAATCTGGATTAGGCATAGTACCAAACATACCTGTGCTAGAGGAAATAAGAACCACATATACAGATGGTAGTGAAATACAGTTAGACGCATTTAAAAGCCTACCTATTTTCAACGGCGATCAATCAAATTATCGGTCGTGGCGCGAAGAAGCATCCAGATTAATGGACAGCATTAAAAACTTCAAAACACACAGTAAGTACGCAGCAGCATTGACTATAGTAAAAAGTAAAATACAGGATGCAGCCGCGAATGTGTTAACTAATTATAACACAATTTTTAATTTTGAGGCGATACGTAACAGATTAGATTATACGTACTCTAATCAAGAACCTCTATACGTGCTACAAGACATGATGAAAGCCATCACGCAAAAAAGAAGCACACTGTCTGAATACCACGACGAGATAAATAAAAATCTCAATTTAATAATATCAAAAATCACTATGTCAGGTGATCCGCCGAATATAATCGACAGACTAATTAAAAATGCTAACGACGACGCAGTTCGTATATTCATTGATGGTATGAGTGACAACTTTACAAGAGGATCATTATATTCAGCTACAATAAATGATCTAGAACACGCATTCGCAATTGCTCGCAGAATAGAACATGATAATGTGCACAGGCATTTACATCTCACTCAAGATAAGCACCACAAAAATATGCCACATGAACGCAGAAACGAAAGAAGACCAAATTATTCGAGCCAAACAACGAATTATCAACCCCAGAAGCAATACGATAATATGCAGCAACACAATCAAGGACCACAGCCGATGGAGATAAACTCGAGACAAATTGTACATGCACAGCGACAAAATTGGAATCAATGCAAACCCGATGTATATAATCCACCAGCGAAACGTGAACACAGCGGGAGTTTCAACACACACAACAGACCGCAACGATCTTATCAGCAGAACTTCAAGCAGCAGAGAGTAAATAACTCCCGACAACAACGCAGAGACGATGCCAGCAGTACATATGCAGAAGCAGATGAAACGGAATGTATGGTAAATAATAACATAAGAATAGATCATTTAAACTAGTAGACGGGTTGCCCTGCTTAAATTTAACTAGTACTATTCATAAGAAAATTTACAAAATTCTTATTGATACTGGTGCAACCCATAATTACATTAATAGAAAATGCGATTCTAGCGAAAAAATTAAAATTAAACCTATAAAAATAAAAACAATGCATGGTTATTCTATGGTAGATACAAAGAAAGTAGTTAGGATATTAAAGAAAAATATAACATTTTTTGAATTAGAGGATATTCAGTCTTTTGATATGATATTAGGATATGAAGGACTTAAAGTTCTAAACGCGGAAATAAATTTCAGTAATATGACTCTAACTACCATAAGCAGTGTCGAATCTATTCAGAAAATTAATTACATAATTGGGGAAAATAATATTTATAAAGCAGACATAGATAGACTGATGAAGATTAATAACAGCATAGGACCGTTACCCTTTACAGATACTATAGAAGCAAGCATTAGGACGACCAATGATAATCCGGTTTATGTTAAACAATATCCATATCCCATAGCAGATAACGAATTCGTAAACAAAGAAATACAGAAACTCTTACATGACGATATAATAGAAAAAAGCCATAGTCCTTATAACAGTCCCATATGGACAGTACCTAAAAAAGGTTTGGACGAAAAAGGAAAACCAAAACGGCGCATGGTTGTTGATTTCCAAAAACTTAACGCTCACACTGTAACAGACAGATACCCCATTCCGGATGTCAACATGACAATTCAAAATTTAGGTAAAGCCAAGTACTTTACAACGTTAGATTTGGAGTCAGGTTTCCACCAAATTAAAATCAAAACAGATGATAAAGAAAAAACAGCTTTTGCTATAAATGGCGCAAAATATCAATTTAAACGAATGCCTTTCGGGCTCAAAAATGCACCAAGCATATTTCAGAGATGCGTGGACGACATTTTGAGAGACTTTGTAGGTAAATTCGTACACGTTTACATTGATGACGTATTGATATATTCTTCATCTGAGGAAGAACATATACAGCACATAAGTCAAGTATTCGACGTACTCAATAAAGCCACATTAAAAATATCTGATGAGAAAAGTAAGTTTTTTCAAGAAGAAGTAGAATACTTAGGTCACATAATCAGACATGGTAGAATCACTACGAACCCTGAGAAAATAGCAGCTATAGAAAATTTTCCAGTCCCACAAACGGTAAAGGATTTGAGAGGATTTTTAGGTCTTACAGGTTACTATCGTAAGTTTATAAAGGGATACGCAAGCATAGCCAAGCCCCTGACATTATATTTACGAGGAGATAACGGTAAAGTAAACAAAAAACAAAGTAAAAATATTAAGTTAAATCTGAATGATTCAGCATTAGAAGCGATTAGAATTTTAAAAAATTATTTGAAAGAACAAGTCGAACTTTTTCAACCGGATTATAGTAAACCATTCGAGCTTACTACTGATGCATCCAACATAGCTATTGGAGCCGTACTAAGTCAGAATAAGCAACCTATACACTTCTTGTCAAGAACACTGAGTAAGACAGAAGAGAACTATAGCACAAACGAGAAAGAGCTATTAGCGATCATATGGTCCTTACAAAAACTCAGAAACTACATATATGGTATAGCAGACTTAACCATATATACCGATCACCAGAGCCTTATATATTCTGTATCAGAAAAAAATCCCAACACAAAGCTGAAACGTTGGAAGGGAATCATTGAAGACTTAGGAGCAAAATTAGTTTATAAACCAGGAAACCTAAATCTTGTAGCTGACGCATTATCACGTCAACGCATAAATACTTCTACCATAGAAACAGCACATTCAGCTGAAAGTTCTTCTAATGATATAATAAAAACTGTGAATCAGCCTTTTAATGCATACACTGCACAGTTCGAACTTATTGAAGATATAACAAATAATATCGAAACACAAATCTATTTTGGTAACAAAATAAGACTCATAATAAAGTTTAAGGACAAAGACTCTTTACTAAGGCAGATGAAAGAAGTTATACAACCCCAAAAGATTGTAGCTTTGCATACGAAATTTGAAAACATATACAAATATGGTGAAAACATAAAAAAAGAATTCCCACTAGTAAGATTTATATTCACACCAAGAAAACTTCAAGACGTGACAAATTTGGAGGAACAACTAAAACTTGTAAGGGTAACTCATGAAAGAGCACACCGAGGGTTACGTAACAATATACAAGAAATCTCAGAGAAATATTACTGGCCCGATCTAAATAAACAAGCAAAGAGTTTCAACAAAAAATGCATAGCATGTCTATTTGGAAAATATGAAAGAAAACCTATCAGAGAACCTCTGAATAATTCAGAAATACCAACACATGTGGGAACACACATTCATATGGACATATACTTCAACGACAAGTATACTTTCCTTGTAACAGTAGATAAGTATTCTAAATATACAATCCTTCGGGAAATCGAAACTCGAAACAGACTGTACGACGTTATGGAAGAGGTCTTATCTAATTATTTCCCAAAATGTGAACGACTCATGACAGATAACGAGAAGGGATTCAAAACAGAAATGGTGAACCAAATGTGTTTGAAATACAACATAACTAAAGTAGAAACTCCAGTATACAGATCGACAGCTAACGGTCAGGTAGAACGTGTAAACGGTACAATAACTGAACTGTCTAGAATATTCACAATTCAGAATAAAACAAGACTTATCGAAGAAATATTTAGAACAGTGCGTGAATTAAATAATTCTATACACTCAGTTACCGGTTTGAAACCTAGAGACATTTTCTTTAATCAAAATAAATATAGAAATAGTGAAATTATAATAAATAAACTAAACTCAGCATCCAAAAAAGTGATCGAACGTCTAAATAAAGGAACTCGACACAGAGAGTATAAAAAAGGAGATAAGATAATGGTAAGAATCACAGGTCTTAGAAAGAAATCTAACGCTAGATACATAACAAGAATAGTAGAAGAAGATAAAGGAGACACGGTAATCTCTAAAGAAGGAATAAAAATTCACAAGGATAACATAAAGAATTATCATTTTTCAGATGACGAAAATATTAATATTCCTAACATTACTAGGAATTGTACAGAGTCAAGAAGGGCAAGGAAACGTTCAAATAACTGAGATACTAAACAAGAAGTTTATACTTACACAAACAGATGACGTGTATTTATTCAAAGAACAAACTTATTTGTTACATGCCACCAACCTGACTTCGATATTTCAACCTTACGTAAATATCGTAACTAGTAAATATCAACCTACACAGGAAGAAAAAATTTGGTTAAGTAAAATTAAGAATTTAGCAGACCAATTACAAGAACATACTAGGCATACTAGATCAATTAACTTTTTAGGAACAGCTTTCAAATATGTGTTTGGTAATCCTGACCATTATGACTTAGTTAACATAGAAACGAGTATAAATAATCTCATAGAAAACAATAATAAACAAAAAACTATAAATTCTAGATTTGAACAAATTTTGCAACAATTCGAAGGTCAGAGCCTTAAAGAACATTTAGTAATAGAACAAGTGTACGAACAATTATTATTATTGACCAGAACAATTAATGCAGCAAAAAATAATGAATATTTATCAGAAAGCCTAGACTTAGATGACATTAAAAATATTATTCAACATGAAATAATTCAAGTACCCATAATAAATATACTTGAGTACTCTAAAATATTTTTAGCTAGAACTGATGAATTCTTCATCACAATATATAAATATCCAGTTCTAATTAAATCATGTAAATTGTATAAAGTAACACCTTTAAATTCAAAACATGGAAAAATCATTACAGATAAAACAATTGCCTTATGTAACCAAACTTATTTAAGAACAAGAAATTGTCAAAATCATCTAAGTAAAAACATTTGTGAAATTAACTTTGAAGAAGAAAATTGTCTTATTCCACTTTTAAAGAATATAACTTCAAAATGCAACATTAAACAAGAATACGATTACGACTTAGAAATTGAATCCGGTGTTATGTTATTAAGCGGTAAGCATAAGTTAAATAATCAAACAATTAATGGTATAAACTTAGTTACTTATGAAAATACTATAAATCTAGACGATAAAATATACAAAAACATGCATAAGCAAATTAAAGAAGTTATATTAAGAAATCATAATTCAGAGTCTTACATCGACCAAATAATTAAAGAAGATACAATGTACAAATTCGATAACATAGATACTTTAAAAAAACTAATTATTCCTTTTGAAGAAAAACCGATATTATCAACTATATACACAATTGTAACACTGATTGTTATTCTAGCATTTACGTACGTAATGATAAAAACTATACAATGTATAACAGATCGTCAAAAACAAAAAAAGATTGACGCATATAACAAAACTTATGAAAGAGAAATGTTAAAAATAGCGTCGAAAAATCGGGACGATTTCGTTTAACAAGGGGGGGAGTTAAGTATCCATAGCAAAACATATTGAGAAAAAAGATAACATTATTTGTATTCAATGATATCTTTAGCCTCTAGTACAGTCTTGCACACAACGCTACAATGATAACATATGTACAAGAGATAATATCGTTTGTATACAATGTTGGAATATTATCTCTTCTTCATTATCAAGCAAGACGATTGTACGCTTGGGTCTCCTTGTAGATAGATAAGAAAAATATATAAATACGACTGTATGATGAATTTATCGATAGTCTTATTGTAACTACATAGTAGCCTTAAGCTCCTTTTAGAATTAGTAAAAAGTATTTCAATAATAAAGGACATAGTTCCAAATAAATATTGTTTAATTTTAAAAGTAAGAAACAAGTGTTTTAATTCGCGGCAATGACTCGTTCTGAAAGTTCCTGCATTGACTTTTGCAGCAGATCGCCAAAAATTGTCTTAATTAAGTCTCCTGTTAATATAATTTCTGTGGGAATTTCAACAACGTCGTCTTCATACATTTCTGCTACCCGCGGCAATTTTGCAATAATGAGAAGACTCATATTTTTGTCCACAGAGATTCCTTCACGATCGGTTAGTTTTCTCTTTTATATTTAAATATCGCGAAATAAAATTTCCTATTAAAAAAGTACCTGAGGAGCAGTTAGTAAATCAGTGATCTTAAAATTCGTAGCAAAGTACATATTGCCTAAAAACGGTTTCTATTTTTTTTGTATCTATTGATTTAGAATTTAGATTTATGAGTATAAATAATATTTTACTTCTTTTTACTTCTTTATTATCAATGTACAAAGTTTCATATTGATACGACAAACTCCTTCGTGAGTTATGAAAAAGTTCTCATTAAAATCATTGCCAATAACTCGAGCCCAAAGCAAAATACCTAAATATTTCTTATATAGAGTACACAAACCGAGTTTGAAGTCGATCGGATGAAAAATAAAAATGTTCCCGTACAAACTTTGACCCCCTAAGAAGGGTTGGTTTTATTTGGCAATTTCCTTTTGAAAACACTTGGCGAGCATTACTATAGTAGAGTTTGAACCTTGAAGAAAATTAAAATATATGAAAAATAGGCGGTGCGTATTTGAATAATGAGAAGACACAAACATTGAAAATTTATTCAAATACCCACCGCCTACTTTTATTTAAAATAAGAAAAATAAGAAAAGTAAGGAGCGTTACAGAATCAGTAAGGGTAAATATATATATGATAATTTCTGTGATTAAGCGATGAAGATATGTGACAATGCTGAAGTGATTATGTGCATTTCTATTGAAAAGCGAAAATTGTTATTGTTTCTATATTCTTTAACCATCAGACAGCTAGGTATATCGGAAGAAAATTCAAAATATAAAACAAACCAAACCGTCAAGCAAAACATTTTTATTCACTGTCATGACTTCTGATCTCAGTGCTTATTATGTAGGTCATTGCCTTTTAAAAAATTTTATATATATTATCATCATCCATTGCCATCACAGATGTACAGAAAATTACTGAAAATTATTCATCACCGGCTTTCAATAAAAAAGAAGTCATAAGGACCTGGACCCTGTTTCATAAAAATTGACAATGCGACAGGTGACAGGTGACAATTTGTAAACTGACAATCCGACAATTGTCAAATTTCTGTTTCATAAATAATTAGACAATTTTGTAGAATTGTCGCAAAATAGCCGACAATTGGCAAATATTGGTTTCATAAAAAAATTGTCATGACAATGAATTGTCAGGAATTTTTCGAGAATAGTCATGAATTCTCTGAGAAATTTGTCGTGACATTTTTTTATGGGACAGATAAAATCATACAATTGACAATTTTGTCAGTATGTAATTGGCAATTCCGACAGGAGTTTGAGTCTCGGTCAAAAATTGAGAGTGAAGTGACAAGCGTACGATTTAAAATGCTTATGTAGGCAATATTTTTTCTTGAAATGAAGGTGATGAAGAATCTAATGCAATTTCGTTTAGTACGCAATTGACATTTTAAAGAAAGTATAAATACAAATTTGTCATGGTATTTAACTGACAATTATGTCACCTGTATATATTTTATGAAATGAAAATTTGTCGGACAAGTGCGACAAATTTGTAGAATTGTCACCTGTCAATGTTTATGAAATAGGGCCCTGCTATGACCGTCATCTATTTTATTATTTTTGCATTGAAATCTTTCTTCTAAGTTCTAATTTTAGAATAAGTATAGCTATAGCTACCCGTCGAGGAGATTAGTAATAATTCATAAAATAGAATGCGGCAATATTTTTTGATAAGAGTGCATGCATAATACCCAACACCAGTCGTTTTGGTATAAAAATATTTGTAAAAAATCTAGTTCACTTACACTTTCACGTTTTAACTAATACATTGTTGTTGTAGATTATAATATAAGACAGAATAGCTTTTATGGAAACGTAAATAAACTATTCTATTTCAACTCGTATCTATATGACATTCCTACAATTAATATTTCTGTTGGGATGCTGTTTTTTTTGTATTAATCTAGATTTCTGGAATGAGAGTAACATTGAAATACAGAACAAAGTACTAATATGTAGATAGTATTCGCTTAATCGGCGAAAATGGGTCAAAGGCAGTGATGCCCTTCCCAAACTTGTTGAAATAATTTAGTGCAGCGGATGTAAAATGTAGGGCAATAGGTATAATCGTAGGTATAGTCCTTGTGAGCTGAGACTTCATAATATTTTAATAACAACATTCGGTAGGTATAACTCGGTATTTTTTAATAATCCAAATCAAGTAAGTAGTAAATTATTTCAGAGGGACAACGCTGGTCAAGGGTAATTTTAATATTGTCACATAACAAAATCACAGTTTAGTTTATTCACAGATTACTCACTTGCAGGCGATTTTAAATAATTCCAAATAGCTCACATCGATTTCCATATTAAAATGAATCTAATGCACTTAATTTGATAAACTAGGTATGGAACTGAGTTAGTTTTAAGAACCGTATCATTTATCGCTTTCAGTGCTTGAATGAAAACTGACTCCCGCAGATACAAACAGCATTTCTTAAATAAATTCTATACGAGGCGAACTACAGCTTGATTAGTTAAAAGTGAGATAAGAATAAACACTTGAATGTGTTGTATACTTAGAAGTTGTAATAGATGGTGTTATTTGTTTCGTTAAAGAAACAATGACCGCACTACCACTTCTTTCGTTCAATTTGTTTAGAGTACAATTTCTCCACGCAAAACAGTCGCAATTGTGCTTCCCATCCATACTACTTATAAAATGCAACGTCCGTCTGTTCGTTTCTCCATAGCTCAAGAACCATTCGTCCGATTTTCACGATTCTTTTTCTGATTTATAGATCTGTGGCCAACTTAGTCCGTAGGGTGGGTGAGAATTGCTCAGGGGTAAAGGTGTCGCGGGGAATAAGGGGTGTCTCACGAACCGTCAGCCGTATGAACTTGAAAGTTTGTATGTTGATTGATAAGTCAAAATAATTACATGCCTCATTCATGGTTTCCCAAAATTCGTCCTATAAGGGTTAAAAAACGTTTGCACCCTACTTTTCTATTTCGACCTTACTACGCTCAACTTGCCATTATACTCATAAGTCTACGTATGTCATTTCAAGAAATGCTTTTATTTGTTAGCCAATACTTCATCGAGTATTTTGAGCTAAAATTCATCTTTCTGGTCCATCCAGAGGGTGAGATATAATAAATTGAAAATAGATCTTATTTGGTGAAGTGCGAAAAAAATGATTTCTCGATTGCAGTTGTGCTTAGGGGTAGTTTTATATTGCGTTCCCAAAATAGAATATGATTACTCGCTCGACTGGCATTCAGAATGCACATTGTACGTACATACTCATGTATGGCGTAGTTAAATTTGATGTAGGCAATGGATATGCATAAGACAAACTAAATATGTATATATGTACATCTACGTACATATAAGAGGTTTGTGGTGCGTAAGTGATAGATACATATCTACATATGTATATGTATTTGAGATCTGCAGCTATGGAAAGTGTAACAATATGATCGCGTAGTATGAATAATTAGATCATACCTGTGACGAGTTTTTATTTACGTGAAATCCACTGACTTAGGACTTTCGGATCAGTACAGGTTACGTAAGGACTAAGTTGGAGACAGAGGAAGGGTAAAGGGGTGGTAGGGACTAACTCTGGAACTATTTGGCCGATATTAAAAATTCTTTCAAGATTGTACCGGCTACATCCTCCGGATCAGCATAGGTTAGTTAGGGTGTGTATGGGGAAGGGGAAACGGGGGTATAGGGGCTATCTTCGGAACTACTCGGCCATTGCCAAAGTTGACCTCCGACAGCCACGTCTTTCACATGGACAGCTATATATTGAATTTTCGCGTGTGAGCTGTAGGCGTAATTTGTTTATAGGTACTTGCACCCATTAAATAAACAACATGTAGGTATAGTTTATGAAAAGGCATAGCGATCAAATATTTTGTAAGCTTAAAAAGCTTGAATTTATTTTAATAGAAAAGAAACCAGCGGGCGGAGCCGCGGGCGTTGCTAGTACAAACTATTTGTAGCGAAGAAGAAGGGTTGTTCTTATTACAAGCACATAGATTTATTGGTCCATTATTGTACTTTGGTCTTGGGAAATCAAATTCTCGATTAACTGCGATAGTCGATTAGTCGAATTGATTGATTTTGAAGCATGGGTAAAAGCTGGGCACTCGTGTATGAAGTATGAGATGCTCAGTTGTTTTAAGTGGTTGTTGAGTAGGGTTAAACCACTTTGTGAAATTTTTAACACAAATGAAATTATGTTTGCCATTTTTGATAAAAAAAAAAAATAAATAGGTGGCGCAACAGGCGGGTAGGCAGACACCCTAGGCCTAGCTTCTCGCAACCATTCGTTTGTGTAAGTTTCTATTTTTTTGGACGAATGGAAGGGAAGGGAACTACAATTTTATGCCGAGTCCGAACGGCTGAATTGAGAAGCTTTTTCAGGACAGTCATACTCTCGGATGTTTGTCAGACGTTCGCGAGAGGTGGCGCAGTAGAAAAAACCTTAAGATGTAATTTGTGTTTTTTCGGGGATCGAACCTGGGATCCCTCGCACAATAGTCCAGCACACTAACCTAACCACTGCGCTACTGCGCCCACCATTTTTGATTATCGACGAGAACTTATTGTTGAGTGGGGAAGCGAGGAGTAACAACGATTCTCGCTTGTTTGGGATTGACCCTGACAATTTCTGTTGAGAAATTATGTCGAATTTCAGTCTTTGAATTATTGTTTGAGAGAATTACATTAACAACAACTCGTAGACACAGTCACTTTGGTAGGAATGATAGCTATTTCGAACTACACCACTAATTCATCATCAGACTCCTTTTAAGTGATTGTTTGAATAGTTTTGAATTCTGACAGTCTCCGTATATATCCACTTGGGAAGTGAACTTGCACCTCGATTTTTCTCAATTGACCAAGTGACTACCACTTGCGCTAATTGAGCGACGAGTACAAGCCCGGAGGAGCGGACCGACTTATAGTGTTCAGGCTATGATAATAGTCAATGAGCCAATACTACAAAACAGTTCCTATAAAAAATATAAGTAAAATTTCAAGCGGAGATTTAGCGGTGTTTGATGATATGACTCATAACGATTTAAGTTCTACTGTTCTTCTTATGTAAATCCTTATGGGCTACTTTTCGTAAGACATAAACTGTCTCTCTATGTGTCGTATAAGCAAACAGTCTTTACCTAGTGATCAGTGAAAAACATCTGCAATTATAACCGACCGCTAAAAAGTGAAAATGTCCTACGGTCCTACCTAACCTACTCCTTGCACCAAATTCAATGCTTATGCAAAATGAGAGCATAACTTAAGGCGCAGTATTAAACCACTCCTCACGATGTGCATTACATTTCAATGTATTTAAGAGCCGCTTAAGCCCGCATTTTACACTGGTCGGCACTTATGAATGCTTCCATAAAATGTATTGTACATCTAGGTATACTAGTTAGTATACTATACTAACGACCAGGGGCTTGTACTACGAAACAACAAGTATTGTGGAATGTTAGCATTTTAACATATTGCTCCGGTAAATTGCTACTGTTTAACAATACCTGTGGCCTGTGGTACTGGTCAAGGGTGAGAAAAATTTTTTTTTTAATTTCTTCTAAGATGCTAACATCAGAGTTTATCAGAGTCGAGACAGATAAAATTCCTAACAGCCTCAAAGTTATAACTGTCCTAATATGCACTAATAAGTTGCTGAAAAATGGTGCCTTAAGTGCTGTTGGCCTTGTGACTTTCGTACAATTTCCTCATGTAGGTATCATGTCTATGTTGAACATCAACTTGTCTAAATTTGAAATCAAAGCTTCCGGGAAGAGTGTTTCCAAACTTAATGGAGCAGCGAGTGTTTTCCATTGCCATTTTTCGCACAACCTGCTTGGCAGGGATGCCCTGCCCTGGTAATCGAATTCCAATGAAGTCTATCAACAGAATCCTCCTATGGTTATGTTAGGTTTGTGGGCTGGCGAGGATTTCTCCGTGCAACACTCAGGTCAATACTGACCCATTGTGATTCCCGTAGGGGGAAAGAGGTTGTCACTTACCCATTATAACCCTGTATTTAAATTACTTACTGTGCTGCTACATACAAAACAACTTGTTGATTTGTCGAAGTTCAAGCTTGTCTGTTAATATGCTGGAAAGCTCGTCTAGGTCGTTAAAGAAGTGACTTCCTGAATTTAGGATCATGACGTTAACTAGAACGACTAAAATCTAGAATGGTCAAAATCTCGAAAATGAATTTGATAAATTTCGAATCCAAAAATCTCGAATGGGTCAAAATCTAGAAAGTACAAAAATCTATCTCGAAAGACTCTATCTCGAAAAAAATAAAACTGCTTTCGAGATTTTTATAATTCATTAAATTTATTCCGGAAGTAATGAAAACAGTTCTAAAATGAACATTTTGCAACTTCTTTATTGAAAATAGTAAATTTTTAACAAATATGTAGTCATAATAAAACACATTCCTTCGAAACCATAACTAGTTATAGAACAACAGAAAGTAAGTTTACATATTAGTTTCATTAAGGGTGTTTGTCCAAGCGTATGTAAATATATAGTGTCGGAGCTATGCCATGCGGTGTTTTGACAATAGCACGTCAATAAGGTTTTAGAATACCTGGGACCTATAACACAACGCTGCGAGTACTTGTAGAATATGTATGTGAATCTTTCTACAATCTTTTACACATTTCTGTAACACAAAGCTACAAGTTCAATGCTGATCTTATGATGATCACGTGCGGACAAATTCAACACTGGCCACTATTATTTTTTAGCTGACTTATTTGCTTCCAGGAACAGTGAATCAAATTGTTGCTGCATGCACATGCAATTCCAATAGTTTTCCATATGAGTAAAAATTAATTCTAGATTTCTTTTTCGATATTTTTTTTTCTAAATTATTGTTTTCTGTATTATATTTTTCTACTATCATTCCGCATTATCTTCTCGGTTTTGGATTCGTTGAAGGACGGCCATAGCATTCTTGTTGTATTACAATTAGTGTTTAAGGTTGCCCATCTTGCGTTCGCCTCTCTTGTGGCTTTTCTCCCTGCTTTAAGCTTGAGTGTGCAAGGCGGGATGTCCACAGAGGGATCAGCTTGTTCCGAAACCAGCTATCGAACCTGGTCTTGCTAATTCGTCTGCTTTCTCATTGCTTGGAATGCCTTCATGTCCCGGAACCCAGCATAGTGATACCTTGTGCTGTGTACCAAGAGCCTTAAGTTCTTCGCTACAGCACTTAACAAGCTTCGATTTTATTTCTGGTGCAGTTATGGCTTTTATTGCTGCCTGGTTTTCGATAAAGAAGGTAATACCTTCAGGTGGTATTGATGCTCAATCAACTGCTAACATCCCTATAAGTGTTGGCTGAAAAGTGTTTTCATATGCGTATGGCGTTGCTATTGCCGGAAAGTCTCCAAATACATTAAAGGAACTCTTATAACATGCTCTTAACAAGCTATTAAAATGGGCGAACCAATGTGGGCTGGGCGTTAACCCTCACGAGACTGAATTTGTTTTCTTTTATAGGAAATATAAAATTTCACACATGACCATCCATCTATAAATGGCATAAGCTTAACATTCTTCTCAAAGCGCAACTTCACATCAGTGGACCAGTAAAACAATTGACCATGCCACTACCTTAAACACAGTCATGACTCTCCCAAGAAGCATTGACTAATACTATACCACAACAGTTTGACAAAAACTTAAAAATATTCATTACTATACCAGGTCATTCTGGGAAGCTCTCCTTCCAACTTCCAGATCACTGGCGGGAATAATGGTAATAAAAATGGCTAAAAGAAAACTATAAAAATAAAAATATTCGAATCTTTTCGGATAGTCAAGCTATGGCTGAAATCGTTCTCTACTAATTATACTACAGTTCTAGACTGTTGAACGTCTCTCAGGGAGATGGCGGAGCAGTTCTATACTCACGCAGTTCAAATCACGCTACTGAACTAGTTCGCTCATTTTAGTTCATTTTAGTCAAATTCACAGAAAATACAAAAAAAAACTTTGCCATGGAAAATATAAAAAAATACACTCCCATCCCCATGCACCTGAATGGGGAGAACATTTTTTAGTCATTTCATGTTGTGTTTCTCTTTATCATTCCTAAATATAGGTATTTACTTTATGCTTTTATTTAGTACGTAGTCATAGGCAGGGTTGTCAGATGCGGCGATTTATCGCCAAACAAGCGATTTAAAATATCATTTGGCGACACGAAAATCGGTTTGGCGACGCACCCTTAAAAAGGCGATATTTTTAGATTTCGGCGATTTAAATTCGTTTAACCAAAATCCTCATATTTTATTTTATTTTTATAATTTTCACCCAAGCCTTACATCTGTGATGACTGTGAAGAAATATTAAAATTAGTAACGAATGCAGACAACTTTTAAGCTTGGAAGGATATTGGTTTAGGGTCGGATTTTGAAAGAATGACTATTGAAAATAGTGTTAGCACAGAGCATGTGAATTAAGTTAAGAAGCAAGTTAACTACATATTTAATTTTTGCTTTACTAATAGAAATGCGAAAAAGATTGTCTAACTGCAACAGACTCTTTGTTTCTTTGGAATATTTTTCTTCAGTAATTTTTTAAGCCAATTGCGACCCCATTTTGAAGGTCTGCTTGTAAGCTTGATTCCACCCAAAAGCTTACGACTTTTATCTAGAAAATGTACCCGAAGAAACGTTTTGAAGTTTTGGAACAAGGTGTAAAAAATTACAAATGCCTTAGGACAGCCAGAGTTACGGGAACTTGGGGATTTTGCATTAAGGTTTTTTACGCAAAAATTACGAGTTGCGCGAATTCACTTGATTTTTATGGTTTTTTGGCGATTTTTTGGCGTTTTATATTTTACGTTTGGCGATTCCGGTTTTTAAAACCTGACAACCCTGGTCATAGGCGACTTTTAGGAGCGAAAATAAATTCTCATAATTTTACAGTCATACGTTATTTTGACTGTGTAAAAAAAGTGAATAGGTAAACTTTTTTTGCATCACTTGAATAGGGACAGAGGCATTTGCTTTGCTGTGGATCAATTTATTGAAGCTTATGGAATTTTTATTTTTATTTCGGGTATATTTTAATCGTTTTTCAATAAAATGGGACGAGAAAAAGTCGTAACTTCAGTAGAGAAATGCTAAAAACTTGGCTATAGCGATATTGCCATAAACAAATTTGAAATAAGCAAGTTTGGAATTTTCTTAAAAATAATGCAACTATGGAAACAACATGAAGGGAAGACCAAAACAGCTACTACATCTACTGAAAATAGACGGATTTTTGGAGAAGCATCAAATTCTCACTGTTCTGTTTCCCAGATCGGATCAAATTTGGGAATCATTGGTAGAGTTAACACCGTAAGACGAGTAATTCGGAGAGCTAGATATCCAAAAAGATTAAAATTAAAAAAAAACCGCCTCTTACCACTACTCGTAAGGAGACTCGCATGGTTTTTGCTCGAAATTGCATGTCATGGAACAGCTAGTGGCATCAAATAGTTTTTTCGGACGAAACCCGATTTAATTAAGATGGCCCTGATGGTTAAATTACTAATTTCATGACTTTCATGAACGCGAATAACTACAAAGGCGTACTGCAGAAGGCTCTTTCTTACTACGATAATGTACACGCGTGGTAAAAGAGTGTATCCGTACCCAAAACATGCCTATACTGGAGTTGGAGTGACACCTTATTCCCCTGATCTCAATTTAATTGACACTATTTGGGAATGATTGTCACGGAAAGTATACGAGTCCGACATTTCATAGAGCTACGTAGAATCTCTGTTTAACTCACTTCCAACCGGTAATAATGAAGTTATTTCCAACAAATGCGGCTACACCCATTATTAACTAAGTTTAATAGGATATGAAGAAACTAATTTGAACTGAATTTTGCAACGTTTTGTTATTGATCCTTGTTTCCAGTTATTGTTCCATTCAAGTGCATGGGAGGTAGGAGGTACATAAGTGAGTGACATGATTGGCTTCTGTATCTGTAGCCGTAATCCGTAGTCTGAGTTTGTAGGGACACCGACACACATAAATGTCATAAATAATAAATTATGAATTGTTTTCTTTAGTTTATTCCGTTTGTATGAAAATCATTGAAAATAATAACCGTGAACTAAATGTACTAGTGAACTAAGTGTGTGAACATTAAAAGTCTCCTATGCCTCTTTAGAAGCTGAAACCAGCGTTACCGATGGCCAAAATGACAAAGTCGCCAAAAAAGGTCGCCAAGAGTTTAAAAAGGGGCCTTATACAAACAAAACTTAATACTCGATGCAGTATTTTCAACAAAACATGTTCATTAGGTTTTTCCTTTACTTTTGTAGTGAAAATAGAAAAGACTGTTAAAATGTCAGTGGGGATAAAGTCTTTCTCAAGAAGAGAAACTTACTAAAAATTAAAGGAACGCTTCTGTAAAAATTAAAAATTACAGATGCATTTTGTTTTTCCGTAAATTGCAGTTTGTAATGTGACCTTTTTGTTTGTCAATTCATAAATTGCAGTGGTAAAAAGGTCTTTAAAATGTCTTATACAGGCAAATAATTTACTAATTTGTTAGCAATATTAGCTTATTCATCTACCGACGAAAGTGATTTGGAATTAATCGAACATAGTTTTGATGAAGTCAAACCACAAATGTGAATAGTAATTTCACGCATATGACAAATAGTACGAAAAATGTCTGTCCATTTGTGGCTGATAGCTTTTTCAGATCTTACTTTGTACCGAAAATTCGTTGAATAAAAAGTTTGTAAGATTCTCAGTGGAGAGGTAATATCTTGTTCACTCGAGGCAGAGTAAACATTTTCACTACAAATCAATAAACATTTATAAAAATGGTTTTCCAATGCATTTCGGCATTTGGCCAATCTTAAACCAAAATTCTTTAACATTTGGTTCCTCAAAATAGTTTAAAAAGCGTTCGTCACTTGAAACTGTCTTCAGCAATTTTTATTCAGTGATGGTTTGCTCTGTGCATAATCAAAGATGCAACAATGGTGAAGCAGAGGTAAAACAAAACATACTTACTTGACAGTGAATTGATATTGGGATGTGTTAATTGTGGATACAGATTACATTATATATTTTTTGAGTTGTTCAACAGATTTTAGGATTTCTTTTATGGAAATAGTCGCCCGAAAGTCGCCAATGTTGTAAAAAGTGGCCAAAACAGAGAATTTTTGAAAAGTCGTCGCCGGGGGCCCAGAGATCAAAAAAGACGCCAAATGGCGACTAAAGTCGCCCATCGGTAACCCTGGCTGAAACTATGGTCCAATGAGTAGGACGAAACTTCTTCTATATTCATGTGGTATCACAAGGGACCTTGTAATGGTGTCAGTGTGTTGTCGGCACCCACTTCAACCTAACCCACTCCTCCTATATCTCCGGAACCATTTCTTAGCACGATTATCCATTTCTTGATAGAGGAAAACAGAAATGTCCTCATATAAGTGGATTTTATTCGAAAAATTGACTGTTTGAAGTCAGAACTCCACTATTCATTAGCCATTACCTAAGAAGTGCCTCATGATGAATTAGTTGACTAATTCGAAAACTTTATTCTTGCCAGAGTGTAGATGTAGATATCTATAATATTAGATGTATTACGTATCTAAAAGCAGTTTTTGGGGTTACCCTAAAAAAACTTTCTAGGCAAACAATAATAATTGTCAGAGGAAACCCAACTCAAGCGAGAATCAAAAATAAACTGCTTGAAATAGACGCCTTGCCTAAAGACCTACCTATAAATATTTGTATGACACTATAAGCTCATTTATATTTTATGGGTCAGAATTACTATGATATAACAATGTGATTATACAATATTTTCTAAATCCCTTAGTAAAATATAAATCCAAGATTTAGTCGTACAACAAAGTGTCACATAATCTAAAAGTAATCCACCCACCATGGTCTAACTGAAATAACTAAAATTAGCTTTCCACAGTTGTACCCTAATTTTCCAGATTTTTCTATTAGAAGTCCCAATTTTTATCCCAATACAAAAGGATTTTCATTTCACACATTCAAGTGTATATTATACGCACACATTCATTGGCACCCGAAGTCACTTGAGAACCAATAACAATTACAACACAGCGTTTCCTATGGACATTGCTATACGAATATGACCACGTATGGCAATGGCAAACCCTTTCTATCAACACAGACACAAGAACGGACTGTTTGTGGGATAACTGGTAGGTATTATATGAGAATAGCTTGCCATTTCCTGCAAAGCCTTTAGTTATCCTTTCTTTTCCACCGATGTAATTTTTAGGTCACTGTCATTCCATGGTATACGTATCTATACATATTTATATAAAAAGAAAAATATATCAAAAGAGGAAAAATGTGAACATAATCATTATGTCATCGTATTACCCTAGCCTAGGCCATATAGAAAATTCCCTTTCTCCTATGGTATAGTGGTCGATGGGGTTGCTGTTCTGTACCGGCAGCTATAGAAACAAGGCAATAAACATTGGCCATGCACACGCGTAGATATACAGTACAGATACCTCTCTGTTTTTCAACGGTAGGTATTGTAGGATAACCACAGGCTTAAAGGGATATTTACACACTGTGTGGAACTGGGTCGTGGCACTGTGTGGCAGTCTTGCATCTTTTTGTATTCTTTCAAATTCAATGTCCTTCCTATTTCGTAGCGACCGACATTGAAATTGAAAACCCTTTTTAGCTGCGTCTATTTAAAAAGGATGTTTGCTGCGAAAAAAGCTCCCGTCCTTTTTCTCTGCCACTATGTGTGCTAACACAAAGGATGGCATAGTCATCTGTTTTTATTTCGTCGTTCATGAAAGGTCCGCTCTAAGATGGAAAATGTATATTATTTCTGCTTTTGACAGAATCGTACGGATTGAAAGGAAGCGAATTATAGGGAACAATTCTAGCATTTTTCAGCACATACATCAGGACATTTGTACGAGTATGTAAATTTTCTAGACCATCCGTAAGAATCTGATTTCAAAGTGGAAATTCAGTTGGATGAAACGAAATGGATGAGAGAATTATCTTTTCTATATCTATATATTTTCTTAACAAAACTATAAAAAAAATGTATAGTCAACCACGTTTGTGTACCTTATAAAGGCTGTTTTTTAGAGGTATAGAAATTTGAAATGGAATAAAACAAAATGATTTCTCTAATTTGACATGAAATTTACTTTATTCGAAAGATAATCTTCTGGCATTATAATTTAAATATGATTTCTGGCATATGACCGTCTCGGCAAGCTCGGACGTAGTCTAATCTGGAGGTCCAATTTTCGATGACTGTTTCCAACATTAATGGCCGTATATCGGCAATAACGCGGCTAATGTTGTCGTCCAAACTAGCGACTTCACATATCCCCACAGAAAATAGTAAAGCGGCGATAAATAGCACGATCTTGGAGGCCAATTCACGTGTACGCAACGGGAAACTATGCGGTTACCAAACGTTTCCCTCAATAAATCAGTTGTGGCACAAGCTGTGTGACATGTTGCGCCGTCTTGTTGAAACCACAGCTCCTGCGATGTGCCTGTTCAATTGATTAACGAAAAAGTCAGTAATCATGGCTCTATAGCGGTCACCATTGACTGTAACGTTCTGGCCAGCATCGTTTTTAAAGAAGTACGGACCAATTATTCCACCAACCCATAGACACAAAACAGTCAGTATTTCAGGTGTCAGTCTATTCAAGTTGAAATGCCAAACCAATAAATCACTTGACAGCTGACAAAATGGCCGCCAGTTAAAATAGTGTCGCCAACTTGAAGTTCCATATACCTCTAAAAAAACCCTTTTCTTTAATCGGAGTCTGCGAGTTGATCCAGTCTTAAATTATTAAATTATTGGCATTCGAAGGAAACTATGTAATTTCGATGAGCGACATAATATTATGTATATCGATCGTCGAATATAGATTTCAGTAAGAAGAATGTTGTTTTTATCGAAATAAAATGATTTGCCTCCAAACTGCAGTGTTTGACCTCTAATTTGTGCTTTAAAGTTCCTGTTTTTAGCTACTAAGTCTGCTTTCAATCTGTACAACCGTTTTCTTCTTTCGCGTGCTGCTGTCGGATAGTCCAAATGCATTGATATTCCTGAATTCTGCAATTTCGATCTCGTCTTCAATAGTTGTTCGACATCGTTTCTGCTGATCATTTCCACAACAACATTGGTTATTTTGTCCCCTTTATACAATGTTCGCGCTGCAGTAACCTTAGATGTATCGGTGGTGTTCAATAGTTGTACACATAACATTCTTGCCTTTTCAGATGCATCTACGCCTTTTTCGGTTGGCATGTGGACGATGACGTTCCTCTCATTTGCTTTCTTTTCTAGCAACTCGACCTGACGTTCCAATGAGGTGCATCGCGACTCCATTTTTTGTAATTGCTCCTCCAAGGCTTTGTTGTTGTGTTGCAGTGTTTGCATTTGCTGATTTATATTTTCGACATCGGCTTTCGTTGGCAGATTTTGTAGCTTATCGTCCAGAAGAGTTGACATTGTGTTAACAATTAGGAGTTTTAGATCGGTAACCTGCATGTTTCCCACGGCAATACTTGGATTTGAATCATTTCCAGACTGTAGCTCAGGAGATTTTTCAATTAGCCGTTTTTTACTGTTTTGCATTGGGGTTTTGTTGTTGCAATTGTTAATTGGCGAGCGATGCATATTTTATATTGATTGACATGCAAATATTAATATTCGACTCACCATTCAATCTTGCAAGGACTATTACACTGCGCTTTAGCTATTTTATTACAATTTGGTGGATATCTTTGATATTACTATTTAAAATTTCCAAAAGTATTACTATGAGGAATATAGAACAAGACCACTCGTTATCCTGAAAAAATTCAGATTTCAGTATTGTCGCTTGTCGATTACAAATTTTTTGTCTTAAAAGTGAACAAATGTTGTGTATTTTCGAACGACTTTCTTCACTTTCTGAACTCTAGCGTACGTAGTCCTGTCCAAGGATATTCAGGGAGAATTCTGTAAGCAAAGCCGCGGACAAAAGCTAGTTATACACTTAGGCAAAAGAGACACTTTTTTCGATAAATTATACTCACACTTTTTCTTCCAATTACAAAGGGTTAGACGCATCTCTTTGTTTTACTTTTTCTATAGCTACTTCTAGAACTTTATTACCATTTTCCGCTTTTGAATCGATATCGCTAAACCCTAAACCACAATTCAATCGAACTCATTTTTATACCCTCCACAGGGAGGTAGTATATTCACTTTGTCATTACGTTTGTAACGCCAAGAAGGATTCAACGGAGACTATATAAAGTATATATATTCTGAATCAGGATCACATTCTGAATCGATTTAGCCATGTCCGTCCGTCTGTCTGTCTGTTGAAAGCACGATAGCGTCCAAACGAATTGACCTAGGTGAATGAAATTTTGTGAGAGGACTTCTTTTTACCGTCGTCAGGTTGGTATTGAAAATGGGCTATGTCGGTCAAGTAGTTCTGTTACCTCCCATACAAAGCCAATATTCGACCCATGTATCTGTCTGTTGAAAACACCTTACCGTCCAAACAAATCGACTTATGTGAATGAAATATTGTGAGAATACTTATTTTTACGGTTGGTATTAAAAATTGTCTATGCCGGTCAAGTAGTTCTGGTACTTCCCATACCTACATGCGTGTACCTGTATGTACAGTAGATCTAGATACATAATATATTGGAGGGTAGGTATGAAAGCATCGGCCAGGCCGATGATAACACTTTTACTGGTTTAAAATTACTTTCATCAGTTCATCACAAATTAAAAATTGCGAAAACAATATCCAACAGCTATAGAAAGAATGACGTACATTTTAATCACAAAAATCTATTCCCCCATCGATTGAGTTACACAATGCCGATAGCCAAAATCAATCGACGCAATCGTCGTGACGATCGCTAATCGACAATCACAATAAGGGCCTGAAAGTCCTTTCTCGATCACAACATATACACGCGTTGCTCTGCAGGTCAACGCATCTTCTATTGTTCTTGCAACCAGGGCCGCATCAACCATATGTGCAAGATGTGCAAATGGGCAGGGCGCCAAGTTCTGGGGGCGCATTGCTAGGAGTAAGGCCTACTGTCCACGTAGCTGCGCTTCATACGCACGCTTTCGTCATTTGCAGCGTGTTGTACGCTTGCTTGCAGCTTCATTGCAGCTTCTTCAAAAAATTCCAAAATATCAACATCCACCACACCTGTGCTGAATTACTTCTTGCACATTAACTCACATTACTTGCAATGTTGCAACTTCAGGGAGAATCTAACCCAAAATATCGCAAAATAAAAAAATCCCATTAAACCTCTGCAACTTCATTTCTTACCTGCCTTATTTCAAAATATTCCACCCTGTTCGTGTAAGTATATTTCTTGCACATCCACTTACATTTTACAAAAAAACTAGTTCAAAAATCACAAAATAAAAAAAGTTCCACCCCGTATGTGCAGGTTTTATTTCTTGGACATTCACTCGCAACATTTTCATAGGAAAATATGTCAAACAAAAAATGCATTCTACGGAATTGTTTGTTTTGATTTTTGAACGTGCAGGTTTTTGATTCTGCACATATGGATGGAATTTCTCATCTACGAAAAAGAGTAACAAATTTCTCTTACAAATAGAACAAGTAGCTTTGTATATGAAAATATAGTATTCCCTTCTCTTACACTTCAGACTCACAGCAGGGTTGCCATTTTGACCGCTTTTCAGTCAGATCTGACTGGATTAAAATGCGTTTAGCTGGAACATTTTTTTTAAATTCAGCCAGCTGGTTTTTTAGATGGATATGAATGTTTCGTGTAATTTCTTTTCTATCAGTATAAATTTTTAAAATAAAAGTGGCAATAAAAAAAAAAATAAAAAGAAGACCAGGCTTGAAATACCTAAAATAACCCAATTTATGCGTTTGCATTTACACAAGTACTTGCCATTTCTAAGTAACAAATATGTTTGTAAATGAAAATGTATCTGCTGTTGTGTGAGGTTCAACTAAGTACTTATATTACTTACAAAAGCAGCAATAAAATATCCGACATAAGAGTAGATGAAAATGAAGAAAATGATGAGAAGGCCCAGAGAGATTACTGTATGTAAAGTTCATTTATGAGTTAATACATTTTGTATACTTTCCACAGGAAGGATTTGATCATGATCAAATTCCGAATCGATTCAGCCATGTCCGTCTGTCTCTCTTTCTGTCGATTCGTTTGGCCAATATTAGATACCTCAATAAAAAAACGCATTGAAAGTCTACTTACTGGGTGATGTGGAAAAGACTTATGCATGTGTGCAAATATGAAAAAAGGGCGCTTTCTGTAAATCTTACACAGGGCGCTAGTTTGGCTGGGGCCGGGCCTGCTTGCAACAATCATTACGGCGATGTTGTCTGCAAAACCCATAATTAATTGACGCTTTTCTTAGAATTTATAGGCGCAGAATCATAAATATATATATATCGTTCCATAGCAATTGATTTTGCATGATGATGATGCACCTTCGAACACCGGCAGTTACTTCGTACTCTTTTTCAGGTTATTAAAGAATAATTTTTTACGCCCAGACGTCCAGGGTTAGGTATAACGGTGGTGCCTCCTTTCCAGCGCCCGCCATTCTATATATAGAGGCTTGGACTCTCGTTATTATCGCATTGATTGCTTTTACGATAGATCTTGACTTACGGAAACCGTATTGGTGATCCAAGAGGCCTTCTGCTGTTTCAGTTGCTGGCTGAAACCTCTTGTGAATGATTCGCTAACAAATTTTACCAATGATGTCTAGCAAACAAATAGGGAGGTAAGAGGATGGTTCGTTTGGATTTCCCAGTATAGGACAAGATTTTGATGCTTCCAAGGTCAGGAAAACGTCCACCTGGGAGACACGCGCTAATCATTTCGGAGAATAAGCCGGGCCATGCTTTAATTGCAATTTTTAGAGCTCTATTTGTAATATCATCCAGTCCTGGAGTCTTCATATTGCGTTTCTTCTTACATGCTTCCTATAATTCTTAGCATGTTATGTTATGATGGGTATAGTTATAGGCGGGATCTCGTGAGCAGTTGAACCTATCCCTATTTTCTTGACGAGGAAATAGAGTCTCAAATATTTCCAGCAGAACTTCGCACTTTGGCGATTTGTTGAATTTCATTCACCTAAGTCGGTTCGTTTGAACGCTATCGTGCTTTCAACAGACAGAAAGATATATGGGTCAAATATTGGCTTTGTATGGGAGGTACCAGAACTACTTGACCGACATCGCCCATTTTCAATACCAACCTGGCGACGGTAAAAGGAAGTAGTGCGACAGACAGACATACAGAGTGCCTCATATCGTGCCTCATACGTATGAGTAACTTATGTGAGTGGCTCAAAGAGGGCTAGTACACGGTATGTACCATATTGGCTCCATACGCTGACGTCAAAATTACGTTAGAGCCACATATAGATATACTAGCACCTTTAGGTATTGCCCCAGGAGACGTCGACGTGGCACCTCCCATACAAAAAAACATCTTCTATCGGGTGAAACTCGATGACGTTATAGCCGCTGGCTGGGCCGATTCTCATGATTTTTTTTAACTTTCTCGTATACGTAGTAAGAGAAAGATATTGTTTTCGTACAAAATTTCGAGCACGAGATTTTGATCAATTTTGATATTACGATGATAGGGGAACTCAAAAAAGTGGGTCTCGCAATTCTGTCCGTGTTTAGGAATGCTTCACCAAATCAATTATTTTGTAAACCGTTGCTCTAATTAATTTTTTGTTATAATTAGTTTGTACTATTTGTTTTCTCTAATATTAATTTTTGCCAAACATAACATAATATACCTATAATAGTTCTCTCTAGTTTTTCTTCGCTCGTTCGATTTTGATTGCTGTACAGTCCGTCCTTATGTCTGTCTGTCCCACCACTGGGGAATCTAAACGCTTGAACGGATTTGTTTCAAACTTCGTATTTAGAGCTTGTGGGCTAGGGACCTTTTTTTTATGATAGCTCTAATATTAAAGGTACTTCCCATAGAAAAATTTTACGAAATATTAAACAATTCAAATTTTTTCGGTAACAGCTCCAACGATTTGAACCAAAATTGATAGTTGAGTTAATGTAGGCATGCTTAACATGACTGTATACTCAGTTTTTCTCTAAAAAGTCCAGCAACGGCAGTTTTGAAAATTGGCTTTTTCTCGAAAACGATAAAAACGATTTAAAAAAAAATATTTTTAAGGTACATACTATTATCATTCTTAACTTGATAGCAAACTGTTTTTCCAAAACAGTGTTTTTGGAACCATGAATTCGTCCTTCGATTTCCACCCCAATCGGTAAAAATGTTACCTTCAAAACTGCTCATATCTCGAAAACTGCATTTTCGATTTGGATGAAAATGGAACTGATAGGTAATGTTTATATCCTGAAGAATACGTCGTACTCAGTTAAACAGTTAAGTAACAGTGCTTTTCGAATCCAAAGTTGTAACATTTGTCTGCATCATTTTACAAAAAAACCGCTCTAACGATTTTGATCAAAATACATATTTAAGACAACATAAGTATTCTTAACATGATCTCGTACTTGTTTTTCCTCAGAAAACTCGAATGTAGCCGTTTTATGAATGAAGGACCTATAATTTTATGTCGAGTCCGAACGGATATATTGAGAAGCCTTTTCAGGACAGTCATACTCTCGAATGTTTGTCAGACGTTCGCGAGAGGTGGCGCAGTAGAAAAAACCTTAAGATATTATTTGTGATTTTCCGGGGATCGAACCTGGCGTCCCTTGCACAGTAGTCCTGCACACTAACCAAACCAATGTGCTACTGCGCCCACTATGTATGTATGAGCTATTATACCTACCTATATATATATAAAAAAAAAAGTTAGTTTAGGTTAATGTTTGCTTTCCTATATTGTATTTTGTGTAACTTTTTTTTTTTGAAAATGCTATAAAAAAAAAACTACTAAATATTTTCTCAAATTTCTTTTTTTATTTGAAAGTACAATTCTTCCGGTTAATAATGGAAAATATTTAATCAAACTGTTTTCAATCATAAACATATTTATGAATTGAATAGTGGTGGAGTGTACGATTGTCATCACAAATTTTTAAATTTGAGCTGGCCTCGACTCCAGTAATGCGTTTCGCCCCGATGTGGTGGGGCCAGGGCCTGACTGATCCATTTAATCAAACTGTTTTCAATCATATCATATCATATCATATCATATGGAATGGAAAATAATTTCATTCAAATGGCTGCCTCGGCTGGCCATGCAGTAGCCTACACGATCGGTCCAATTTTTAAGCACATTATCGATTGTGTGCAGCTGTATTCCACCAATGGCTTCACTGTCCTTTAAAGCGTCAATTGTCTCTGGCATGTCGGCGTAACACTTATCTTTTACGGCATCCCACAAATAATAGTCCAACGGTGTCAAATCGCAGCTCCGCGGTGGCCAAACGACATCAGCTCTGCGGCTGATAGTGCGATCTTCAAAAACAATGCGCAAAACATCGAGTGTAGCTTCGGCTGTGTGGCACGTATCGCCGTCCTGTTGAAACCAAATGTTGCCAATATCCTCCTCTTCAATTTTTGTGAACAAAAATTCGTTCAACATGGCCCGATAACGATCGCCATTGACTGTAACGGCCACTCGTTGCTCATTTTCGAAGAAAACTGGCCCAATTATGCCTCTGGACCAAAATCCGCACCAAACAGTGACTCCTTTTGGGTAAATCGGCTTTTCAATGTATGCGTGCGGGTTTTCTGTGCCCCAAATGCGACAATTTTGCTTGTTTACATACCCGCCAATATCAAACTGAGCTTCATCTGGAAAGATGATTTTTTTTGGCAAAATCGGCATCTTCTCTAAGTCGATCGCAGGCCCACTTAGCGAAGCGAAAACGCATTGGATGGTCAGTTGGCTTCAACTCCTGAACCAATTGGACTTTGTATGGCGTCATTCCAAGGTCTTTATGCAAAATTCGTCTCAATGATGTCTCCGAAATGTTCAATTGTTGAGAACGGCGGTGAATTGATGTTGATGGCGCTTCACGCACACTTATCGATGAGGATGTCAGTTTCTTTCACTTTTTTCACAAGATAACGAACATACGGAGCTGACGGTGCTTCTCTTCTTCCAAAATCCGTACGCAATTTTCGCACACATTCTGCAACATTACCATGATTTTCAAAGTAATGTCGCAATATTTCCCAGCGTTGTTCAAGCGTATACACATACACAACCATATTCGTTCAGCGGAAGGATAAAACTAATTATCTGTCAAATCAGACATGAGCTAAGTGTTACCATTCGCGAAATAAGCACTAGTTGAAAAAAAAAAACGTTAGATGGCGGACTCTTTACATTACATACTCATTTGTGATGTAGAATGTATGTGTATGTTTAACTTTAAGTATCCATAAGTGATTTCCTGCTCAACTTTTATTTTATTTGGACTTACTATCTATTATGTACCTATGTACTTGCAACTCGCTGCATGCTTGCATGATTGTTACATTTTTTGACCATTTCCTACAAATGCCAGGACTTACACTTAGCTGTATGATACACCCGAATCAGCCTTTATGCGAAATCCCTTCCTATAGAATAAACCCATTAATACCTATATCCCCATTCCAGTGAAATCTTCACCAGTGTGTAAGTAAGTAAATCTGTTCCATTTATTATATCGGAATCAGTTGTTGGAATCGCCTCCGTCGACGACGACGTAACTATAAAACTCAAAACAAGACACTGACACAACAAAACCGCCACAGGGGGGAGCAGCACAAAAAATAAACAAATGCTCGAACACACACACGCAAATAAATATGTACCTATTCAGTTATACAACATTATCGTGTATTGAGAATTTACGGTTTCTGCTTAGATAAGCGTGAAACTTGCTAAAGTTACCAGCTTCATATCCGTTACCTCTTTTTCCTGCTCTTGTTCCCTTTCTTACCCCCATCCGCCACCATTGCAAAGGGTCGAGGTAGAATAGTATAAGCTTTCAGTACAGAAGACCGGGCAGCATCAGTAACAGGAACCGTATAAATTCTTTTGGTAGTATAATTCAGTAAAAGGCTGTACTGTAGCTGAAGGATAGCAATACGATGAGAAGCGTATAATAACAGGAGAATGCGGATTGTGGAGATACTAAGAAAAAAAAAACAATAATAAAAAAAAGTTGTGGCCAAAAGTAAAAACTAACATTCGCACATTGAAAAAGGAACAGACAGAATAGAGAACATATAGGAGAACAAAACGAGTTCCAAAAATAGCGCCAAGGACGAAATAAAGCAGCAAAACTATTCTGAAATTGAAAGGCTCAGAGGACTGTATAAGTATAGATTTTTATTTTTTGCAATTTTCCCTCCGGTATGGACATTTACATGCACAAATTTTATATATATTTTTTATTTTATTTTACATTTTTGCATGACATAGTGGAAGCTGTAGAGGAAGTTAGTGTTGAGTTCATTTGGGGGGAAGCTAATATTCTATTGATCGGAAAATTGCATGTATGTGACATGATTTACATATTACCTACCCTTATTATTTTTATTCGGTTTTTTTTCCAGTTCATATGGAAGCGAAGCATTACAATGTATGCAAAATTGGCGGTGTGTAATAATTTGCAGTAATTCTTATTACAAAGAAGCAAATCCTGGTATTGAACTCAAAACATTACGCCGATTGAAGTTTAATAAACAATATTATGCAGAAAATAAACAAACACAGCGCAGGGGACTGGAAAAGTATTTAGGTATACAGAGGAAGATACCGGGAAGGTTAAAATTCGATTAGCTGCATATTTTCGGAAGAATTCACTTAAATCAAGAAAGCTTAATAGCAGAAATCTAGGTTCTCCTGAAAACATTCACAAACAATAGGTATTGGAAATATTTCCCATCGACCATTAGATGTCACTACACCATACAATCCAAGATCTTGGACGATCGGCGAGTGAAAGAGAGTTGGGTCGAACAAAGAGGGAATCGATGAAGGAAATGAGAAATCATATTCACCCCTATTGCCGCTGGCGTTTGTCGTATACGACTTATGTTTCGTGTCGTTGTACAACAATGTTCAGATTTTTTTTTTTAACTTTTGTTAAAAATTTTATTTCCTTTTCTATGTGTTGACCATCATTTCAATTCAATTGTCTCAAAAAAGTTAATAAACAGCGACTAAAAAACGAAGCGAAATATTATTATTATTTTTAGGGCATCAATGAATCAAAATCACATTTTACGAACAAACCGAGTGCTACAGAACGATACTAGCTAATTTCTTTTGGTCGATATTAAAAGATATATGTAGATAGTGGTAGACGACATGTGGTTCCAATAGGACGCTAGCGACGCGAATCCACGATCGCATGATCTCTCGCAGAGGTGACAGGTGAGGTGAATTGGCCACAGCTAGACTTTTCTTGTGGGGTTTCCTGAAGTCGCAGGTCTATGTCAATAAGCGGCAATCGACCGAAAGTCATTAAAAATTGCACCACTCTGATCCGTTTCAACATGAGAAGCCGCGGCGGACATTTGAACGATGTAGTTTCATTAATATCTCGCACACAGATTGTTTTAAGCCATTTCAACATCGACCCATCCTTATTGAAAAAAGCCTTTAGCAGGGCGGGGATGATTATGGATGGTACGTGGTATAATTCTACAATATTTCCTTACGAGTAGTTGATCGTGAGATGGGGGCGGCGGCATTTTGGCGGCCGGCGCGGCGGTTATATAGCAACAAGCGCGAGATCGCGCTTTAAATTAAATCTTATCAGAACATTGTGGTTATGTAACAACTTTTTACTCGCGCTTGTAAATGTCATTCAACCCACTGCAGAAAATTTAAAGCGCGAGCTAGCGCTTGTTGCTATGTAACCGCCGTCTAAGCTTATCCTGAATATCATTTCTTGCGTAAGATGATGTAGGCTCAGCTGGATCGGAGTTCTCGTCTTGGTATGATTGAAGACTGGGTAAATGCGATCAATATACATAACATACCAATGATAATTCGGCCAACATTTTCTGAGTTATTTGTAATAGAACACTAACATGGGATACTCATTATCAATGTAGCTGCTTACAATTTGTATTGTGCGTTGCGTCAGTTTTAATGGATCTCATAATATTTTTCACTCCTAAAAAACACGTATCTTGTTAGAAAAAAACACATTATTCCAATTCTTAGCTATATGGTAGTGACATTTTCTGTGATCCTGCCAGCAGGAGGAAGCTTAAGTTCACATTAAATAATTAACGCGTCATGTTTATAACTTGAATCAACCTTTTAACTTTTTTAATAAATAGTGTATTCGTTCCAGAACCTAACAACTTGTTCACCGGCGAGTCGCATGTCCAACATCGGAACTAAAGTTTTTATTTTTTTATTAACTCCATCCACTAATGGAATTCCTTGCTTCGGTATATGCAAACTTTAGGCTACACTAGACAGTTTTGGACTGAACTTAAGTCCTTTTATTTTGAGTTTCCCGACCGATTTTGATTTTAATTTATTTTTTTGTTACTTTAATAATTAAATTTAATAATTTTTGTCTCGATCTGTTTTACCTTCCGTTTTATCAATCTATTACTCGAATAATTAGGGGTATCACGAATAAATTCCGATGGAATTTTTTCCCCTGTCAGCAATGTAAATCAAATTGCTGAATGGGAAACATTCCGGGGGAAATATCATTCGCGATAAGGGTGAATAAAATTTCCTTAAACCGTTACATTTTTTTTTTATTTTTCCTTTCTCAACAGGTTTTTCTGTAGCTTTTATCATAAAAAAAAAGAAAATAAATGGCAGAGGCAGGTAGTTACATAAGTCCAGCAGATCGACAGGCGATGTCTTAAACAAATCGTTTTAACTGCGAATATCGGCATCATGGTAAAATAATCATACTTGTGGACCTGGTCACTAACCAGTAAGAATAGACCGGCGGTCTAGTTCTTACTGGTTTGTGGACCTGGTCATGTGTGAATACAGGTACATCACTGATGGGCATCGCCTGATTTGCATCTATGGTTTACCTACAACACCCACTCCCGGTTTGGCAAAAATAAAAATGTGTATGTATTTATAACATAACATATACCTATCTAACATTTAATTGAATCCTATTGTGTATCTATAATCAGCAATTTAAATCTTCGTAAATCACTTTATACAAATTCACATAAATTGACCACAAATCTAATATAAATAATATGTACGTATGTACTTTATAAAATCGCTTTATGTTTTGTGGTATTAGCCGTAGAATAGTGCTCTGAGGTTAAATGAGTTTCGCTTCCGATAAAATATGAATTGAATACCTACATGTTGTGCCTCAATTTCAGCTAACGCATTAAAATCGCACATTATTCCGTACGTGAACGATTAAAAGAAAGGTTCATGAAAAAATATTTATAATCGAAAATATGATCGGGAATGCCTGATGCTATAACATACAAATACAATACAACATCATTTCGTAAACATTGAGAATCAATCCACTTATGCAAAAACGCAGCACACATTATGGAAATATGGTACTAAGTAAGTATATATGGGTAATATAAATTTGGGAGGCTTTGCATTACTTTGGAGAGTATATATCCTTAATCCGGTGCCGGAAAATACACTTCATTTCCTGACAGTACTGGAGTTGTATCCGGAACGGATAGATGTAAACATTGGAATTTCAAACAACAGTGGAAATATAAAACCGATTTAAGCACACATCCCCTTTGCTGGCATATTATTTAATCACTACTTCTACAGGTATAGTATCCATAATAAATAAGAGAGCACAAGATTTCAATTTCATATGAAATGATTGTACAAATTGTGTGTTTCTTTTTGTGGTTATCTGGAACTCGAAATGTCAAAATCTATGCTGGCAATTGACCAGGTAAAACAATTTGTGCTTTAAAATTCAAAATGCTTGTTGACAGTTTAAACTTAGATAAACAAATTGTCAAGTGACACAAAGCTCAAAATTTTTACAGAAGTGAGTGGATGTGCGTAAGGTTTAAGAGTACATATTCTCGCTTACGGAAACCGAAAATCATAAGTTTGCTCCCCGTGCCATTTAGGATAGTGGTAAAACTTGTTAGAGATTTCCCCAATTTCCCCAATAGAGATTAAAAAGTAATTATATCATCTCTATCTAAAGCTCCTGTATAAGATACTAGCATTTGCCCGCGGCTTCGCTCACGCAGTCCTCAGGATTTGGTACACAGATATTCCTTCACATCACAGTCAGTTAGTTTATATTTATATATCGCGCAGAAAATCTACATAAGAAAGTACCTAAGGAGAAGTTAGTATCTCTGAAAAATGTGTTTAATGCCCTATTGGAGAAAACAGTTCAAAGATTATATGATCAATGTTTTTGTTAGTGAAGCGCTGGCATTTTAACACAGATCATACTATAGCAGATTGAGTCACAATCAATGGGACAAAACACATTTCTTTGCTGGTAAATACAGCGATATGATAAGCACCATTTTTAGAATAGGGGGAGCTTTTACCCCTTCATTATATTCCACACCTCCCACACCTTCTTATTACACTCTTTCAACCAGAAAGATGAACCACTTTCTAGCAATATAACCCCATTCATACAGAATTCCGCTTGAATATCTTTGGAGTACGTACGCTGGAGTTAGATGAAGCGATATGCATTTTCAACGGCGAAAGATTTTGGGACGCATTACAAAGTCCATTCGTCCCAAAAATAGAAACTCACACAAACGAATGGTTGCGAGAAGCTAGGCCTAAGGTGTCTACCGCCTGTTGCGCCACCTATTTATTTTTTTATTACAAAATTTAAAATTGATACGACGAACGGTTGGTGACTTAAGAAAAGGGCCACAAACTAAGTTTGAAGTAGATCGGATGAAAAATAAACTTTCACCCCCCTCTTACCCCTTTAAGGGTAGAATTTCCAAAATCGAAGAAGGCATTTTCTTTATTTCTCATAGAGAATATACAAACCGAGTTTGAAGTCAATCGGATGAAAAATTAAAATTTCCCATACAATTTCCCATATATGAACGTCTAAAACCTTCAACACACTAATCGGCACGTACCAGTGTGGCTTCCGGCCCGGCAGATCGACTATAGACTAAATTTTCACACTGATGCAAATCTTGGAAAAGACCAACGAATTTCAAGTCGAAACTCACCACCTATTCATCGACTTCAAAGCCGCGTATGATAGCATACATCGTCAGGAGCTCTATATGGCGATGGCCGAATTCAGAATCCCGGCAAAACTGATTCAGCTGTGACGCGCGACGCGACTGCACCGGATTTCGGCAAGGAGACGCTCTATCATGCGACTTTTCAATCTCGTACTGGAGCAGATAGTGCGCAGGGCAGGTGTCAACATGGAAGGCACTATCTTCAACAGGTCCGTCCAGCTGCTTGGCTATGCGGACGATATTGACATCATCGGTCGCTCTCAGCGTGCCGTGATAGAAGCGTTCACGGCGATTGAAGAACAGGCGAAATCCGTTGGACTTGTAGTAAATGAGGACAAGACTAAGTACATGCTATCAACAAACAAACAAGCATCTGTCCACCGCCTAGGACAAAACGTCACTATTGATAGCAACAATTTCGAGGTAGTTAAGGAGTTCACCTACCTCGGAGTAAACGTAAACTCCACGAATGACACCCTAGTGGAGATCCGGCGAAGAATTACCCTAGGAAACCGTTGCTACTTCGGTTTGGCAAAACAACTGGGTTCAAAACTCCTAACTCGAAGGACGAAATGTGTGCTCTACAAAACCCTTATCCTGCCAGTTCTGCTTTATGGCGCCGAGTGCTGGACGATAAGCAAGAAGGGAGAGCTGATACTGGGCTCCTTCGAAAGAAAAATACTTCGGCGGATTTTTGGTCCTGTGTGCGAGGAGGGCGAATGGAGGAGAAGATACAACCGCGAACTCTATGAGCTGTACCAAGATGTGGATGTAGTCCAAAAAGCCAAAACACGTCGACTACATTGGCTCGGCCACATCGAGCGAATGGACAATAATGCTCCAGCCAAGAGGATCTTCGAATCTCAGCCCCCAGGTTCGAGAAGACAAGGAAGACCGAACCTCCGTTTCAAAGACCAAGCCATCGCGGATGCCAGAGCGCTTGGTCTGGACAATTGGAAGCAGCCTGCCCGGGATCGTAGAGGATGGAAGGCTGCAGTGTCTCAGGCAGAGACTCTTCAGGTCGGGAGCCCGATAAGTAAGTATACAAACTTTTACCCCTTTAGGGGTTGAATTTCAAAAAAAATTCTTCCTTAATGTCAGCTTTCTAGAGCAAATGGTTTAGGCTGGGCGTTGATGATCTGTTAGTCGGCATCTTCATTTTTATATATATAGAATTTAATATTTAATAGGTTAGATATAGCATCGAGAGCTATGCTATGGACGGCCCACTTGAGCAACCTACAGACGCGACCCAATTAATGGACAAGCGGACCATTGAAAATGAATGAATGAAGGTTAGATAGCATTTTTACATTTTAACGCAATCGGGAGCTAATTATCGTAATGTATGTACCTAAATATTTATCCCCCTCCATGTTATGTTTTGAAAGCGACAAAAAAGGTAACCCGAAGGAATGTGTAGGTAACTATGGTATTTCAACGGAAGTCACTTTTGCAAGTTTTAGGTTTTGCCGGCCAATCAAACTACATATTGTATATTCAAAAACAAGTAAAAGTGTTATCATCCTGGGGTGGCCGGCGCTTTTAAACCATCCATACTGCATACAAGACAAGACAGATAGACAGACAGACGGACGGATTCAGAATTTGATCCTGATTTAGAATATAATATACATACCTACTTTATGGGGTTTCCGGTGACTTGTTCTTGTAGTTACAAATGTAATGAATGACAAAGTAAATAAAATATAGTAGGTAGTACACTGCACCTCCCTGCATACAAATTTCAACAATGCCTATTTTTGTGAACTTAATTTTTTTTCTAATATTATAGTCAACTTGGACAAAAGTTTTCTACGAACTATGTGAAACAACGCAAGGACGCGGTCTGCTAGCATCCAAATACATACCTACTTGTAAACCTTATTATTTATATAGCCCTAAATAAAAACAGTCTCATTTGCATCACCAGCATAATGTCATTCATTAAATTGGTAGCCATAGTAGGTAGTAAAATAGCCCATGGCTGTAGGTATATTATATAGATATACTTCAACCCCATTACTTAACATCTCTCTCTGTATCTCAAACTAACATTTAGACAACACGTCAAGATTCGTTACTCCTTTCATCAGCAAAGGTCCATTAATACTATAACATTGTTCAACTACTCGTACCTACTGGGAAAGCACACTGCTTCTTTTTGAGCTCCTCAAACCGTTCATCGTTTATGTTCATATTTAAAATGAATTCTCCACCCAGTTCACCCACAATTTTCGAAATTATTTTCAACGCTATTGGTCCTGGCTTTTTCCCTGTAGTCTGACATAGTGCTTGCTATCTGAGCGCTTCGGGATTATGTTGAACATTAATGCAGATCACCAGCTTAGTTTACGAAAGGACAGGAGAAGACGAACGAGAGGATATATACCTACCTTTGTCAACATTAAGAAACAATAACAACAACAACAGGGATAACAACAAACACTGGGTGTAATGAAAAGAACTAAGAAGTGGGTTTTCCATTTTTAATCTCTGCGCATTTATTATCCTTAGTACTTAATTAAGTTCCACTTCTTGCGCTGTAAGTTGTTACGCCCCACCAAAGAACACTTTCTATGACGGTAGACTGGCGTTTTACCTCTTTTTCTTGTGAATAAGCATGCGATGAACAGCCTCATTTACTTATTAACATATAATGAAGCACATCCTAGAGCTTAGATAATCCTTGATGTTTTGGAATTTGATATCGCTTCAATGACTTTCGGAACCTAAGACTTAATCTTACCTGGTGTATACCTACCCTGTAAATGCGAAAGAAGACCCAATCAAAATTAAGTATCTAATTAGATGCTAAAAGGGTTTGAAGTCTGACGCCATTTAAGATGAAAAAAATTATATATTTTAATTAGGAAATTAAGCCCAAACCCAAATTCATATACAGAGTATGGATGGAAACCAAACCGGACTCTTTCAATAAAAGAAAATGCCAACAACCACGACTCTCCGATGGGATTTTCATGCCTCGTCGTCAATGGAAATAATAAAACGGTTTTCCCTAACGGACACGTTTCAAAAATAAATAAAGATAATGAGCCGAGAAGAATCATTTTGCTTAAATCACTACCCTTTCATCATACAATGTTAATTAGAATGTCCTTGTTGTATCTACTGAATTTGAAAATACATAATACGAATGTAAAGCTAATTTCGCGGAGAATGTAAGTAAAAAGCATATTTAGTAAGAACAAAGTTATGATTCACTTAGGACAGTTGTAGGCAAAGTGAAGATTATGCCATTTCTTCAACTCTATTATCAATAAAGGATGGGCCATCTTCTGGTTTAAAATTTTTCCAAAGTTCTTTTCCTTTAATTGAAGAGAGTAGGTATGCCTTCCAATTAGTCATGGAATACAATTTTTTCGGCTCGCTTGGCTCAATTTTTGCCATTAGGTTAGAAAACACGACCAATGATCTTTTCTGTTCAAGATAAATTAAATTATGGAAGTACCCTTCTGAATTTGATTTGATTGATTTTGAAAATAGTAGATAGACTTTAAGATGGCGGGAATACAGTAGGTACATTGAATAATTCAACCAATACTATACTTAATATGCTAGTACACGGCATGTAGCAAGCCACATACCTATGTAGCACTGAATGAATGGATTGGAATGACTTTAACTAAAATAAACCTATATATATAAAAATTGAGCACTGACATTTTTGTCGTCGATTCACGCCTTAACGCATTTACCGTTTTTAACCAAACTTTCACACATCTTTGGTATTGGTCACTATATGGTTTCTGTGAAGTTTGGTCAAAATTAAACAAATGGGCGTGGCACCACCCATATAAAACAATTACCAAATCGATTGAGCTCGAACTTACAGATAATCTAAGTTATTGGCCCTGGAGCCCGCTCCTGTGAAGATTTTTTGTTTATCTTTTTAACTATTTTGCACTACGAAGTGTGCACGGTACATAATAAAAAAATTAGCTCAAGATGTAACTTGTATTTGTAAAAGTAGATTATTTAATAGACAGCAAAAATGTATTTAACACAATTTTTAGTAAAATTCACAAAAAAGTGATTTTTTTTAAAAATTGAAAACAGTTTAAACAAATATTGTTCGATAACCCCCATTTGGTTAAACCATTTCTTCTTTCCTTTCAAAAATATGAAATAACTTCTTTCTTTTGATAATTTTCCAAATCGAATGAATTTCAAAATTGAACAAGGCATTTTTCTCAAACAAACACAAAAACTAAATATTAACTAAGGTATAAAACCGTTATTTTACACAAATATCATTGCGATGCTAAGAGCACATTGGTAACCTGCATTTTGTGCAAGCTATTTTAACTTTTCTGTCTCGATTCATCAATAGTTTCAATGAATCGAAAGTCATTTTGAACTTAAAAACAAGTAGAATCATCGGCCTGGTCGACGCTTTGATAACATCCACGTCTCACTTCTTACAAAATGTCATTCGTCTGGAATTCGATTCGTTTGGATTTGGACGTTATCGTGATTTCAATAGACGTAAAGAGGGACAGACAGACTCGCACGACACACCTTCATGTGGAGGGTATACAAAACTAAATTAAATAGCAGCTGGGGTCAGAACAGAACAATTTGACACTTAATACCAGTAAATTTAAATACAGTAGTGGAAATTACCATAAAAACACTATAGTATTTCATGTACATATAATGTAATATGTAGATAATGCAAATACAGACCTGGGAACACTTTTATTTTTTGGATGGTCAATCATCTGTAAGACCAAATTGAAGAAAACCGTACGTTTTTCATTTTCTAAATCAGTCCATATCATTAAAATTCCTCTTTTTGCAAAGACATCTTCGAAAAAAGTAATTTTTAGGTGGAAGTTCCCTTAAAAACAGTCAAAGTAAAGTGTTTTTTCTCAAAGTTGGCAGAATTTTTTTATCAAAGCTGGTACGAAATAAATTGTTGTATATTTTTTATCGTTTTAAACATAATTTTACGGTTCAAAATCCAAGATTACACTCGGAACTTTTAAAGCGAAAAAAGGGGCAAAAATTACTTCATTCAAGAAAAGTGGCATTTCTGATAGTGGAATTTCCCGAAAAATTGGCAGATAAACACAGTTACCTATACACAACTTTTTAAGATTAGGTCAAAATTATAAAAAAAATTGTTAACCACGCGCATAACAGAAAGCTTACAAATCGCTAAGTGCGATTGATATCCGATGAACCATGCAGAAAAAAATCTGTTTGCTTCAAAACATTATACATGAAATACTTTTATGGGAATTTCCACTACTATACCTCGTTGATATATAATTATATCTGTAATATTCAATACGTCGACTCAGTTAAGAACTTAGGTAGTATTGTATTTATTATATTATGTACTTAGATAAATAAACCGTAATAAACAACGCATTGTTGACAAAGCCTATGGATATATCCGATAATGTATTCGCTTCTCTCAACTAAAATCATGTTAGCCAAATCTTATCCCGTTCTAATACTTTTTTATAAGTTTTAAGGGTGTGGGTTTTTTTAATTGAAATGCTGTGAAATTAAATTTAATGTTATAATTCGACCAGGTGTAACAATTATTATCTAAGAAACTGCTTAACATGTTGTCATCACATCACAATCCACAATTCAGTCCACAACTCTCGAGAATCGACATACATTCATACATTCCACAGACCGGTCAGGCCAGTCCTCATGTGATAACCAATCGTTTTATTCGCTCATTAACCACTTCGCCACAATTACAATCGTTCCGAAAACATTTTTCGAACACATTTTTGAATATAGATACCTACTCTAGGTAATTAGCTAGCGCTTTAAAATTATGTATTTCATAACGCAATTAAAACCCGTTAACAATCATATTTTAACGATCAAAGAGCACGGTAGTGCCCCAGCCAAGTTCTCTAGTAAAGGCACTTCCCCTTTTTACAGGAACAGACTCAGGCTGTTTTCGACCCCCCACTAACTTCGGAACCAATTGAGCCAAAAACTTCAAACGTGAAACCTTTATAAAACTCACTACAAAGGTCCACCTCATTATATTTCTATAGCATTAGTGATTCTCAAAATACAAGACTTCAAAAATCACAAAAAAAAATCGTAACTGACTCACTCACTCACTCACTTAGATGATCATCAAAATTATGAAGCACTTCCGGCCATCCCAGAATCGTGAAATTTGGCAGAATGCTACATCCTGTGATGCATACACTGGGAAAAGTCCAAAACTTTAGATTTTTCATTCAGGGGCGTGGTATACGCCCACTTTTGAAAATTGGTTATTATTTATTTGGACCACTTCTCATTGACGTAGAATGATGAAATTTGGTATGCAGTGCTGTTCTATATAAGAGAACTTGGCTCTTTTTTTACATTTATGTTTTTGGTGTGATACAATTTGCGGTATCTCAAAGATCCGTGTGCATAATTATAATTTAATCATAATAGCATCATAATGACAATCTTGTATGGCTACCTCACGACTACTGTGGAATTAACTGTCATTCTATTTGAGTGACATAAGCGAGATGAAAAGATTCATAAAAAATCCACACACACCCATTTATTTTAACAAGATGCCAGAATGGCAAATAGTGAACATTTTTGGCTTTGCTCTTTCCAGCGTGGTTTCCATCGCAGCAATACTCTGCCACCTACCATAAACGAGGAACGGATTACATCAGAGTTTCTTCACCGCTCCATCAAAAAGGGTTTTCTACTTGGTAGTAGGTACAATGGACCCAGATTGGTCTGAGTGCTCCTGGTTTTTGGAAACCCCTGTTAAAAAAAAAACACAAATCATTTCTCTTAAAATTGTATGGCTATATAATAATGACTAACTATTATTGGTTTTCTGTTCTCGTTTTTTCTTCAAATAGGCCCATAGAATGAGAGCTGCCCATTAAAGTGAACTAATGCGCTCGTCGAAGATATCCGTATACAAGGAAATAAGCCCCTGGGAACTATGTAGGTCGGCCGCGACAATAAACGAAGCCAACCAAAGTCTTGTTCGAAATGAATTTAAGATGAGCTATTTCGGCTCTAACATTTGCTCTACTATTTGTTTTTCTTGTCATTATGTGTATTATCTTTTAGGTTGTTTTTTATTTAATGATGCCATTAACTCATACACACAACTACAGTCGATACTTCAAGCCACCTCATCTATCCGAAATTTTATCCAGAATCCAGCTTAATTGTCGGTGTAGGCGGACCTGCTTGTTCACTGCATAGGCTTTAAAGTAAAGTGTGCCAGTTTCTGACATATAAGGATGTATAAAATTATTTCCTTAAAAATCAGTTTATATGCAATCTATACCCTGTGGGCTCAATCCAAATATAAATGAGACAGGAAAACTGAATACAATCCAAACCTCAGAAGAATTTTCGACTCCGACCTGTAGTGGGAGGTACACCTCGCCTTAGGTCGGCGCAAAAGTTGAGGTGGATCTTAATGTACAAACCACTGCAGCACCACCTAGGTAAGTAAATATGAACTCATTAGAACTCGACATAATCATATGAAGCCAGACATGACTCTATGTGCCTATCATATACCTAATTCAAAATGTCGTGTTATGGTACATATTTGGGAATTATTTACTGACCATAACGAGCCAAAAGTAGTATTCACTTGAAAGTATACACTTCACTTGGTTGACCAGCAGATAGTGTCAGTACAATTGGCCTATGAAGCACACTTTTGTCAAAAATACTCCTGCCGCAATGAATGACATTTTAAAAAATAATGTTTAATAGATGTCTGTCCAGTAGTTTTCATGTCAACCGGTTACATTTTCGTCAGCAGGTTAATATGTCCATTGTAATTAAAATGCAATTGTAATCATTTTAAGTGAAGAGTCTGGATGTTTAAATCACAACATTATTGGTTCAATGGAAATTAAAGCTTTCGAAATTATATGTCGCATTACGGTAACATTCTCCACAAATGTGGCATATAAATAATTAATATGTACACACCTGCGAACCAAATGTGGTAGATGGCACCTATGTATATTTACGATAATTGGTATAAATGTTTACTTTACCTCTCCAACAAATGCAATAGCATTTGCCATACGCCTCGCATAACCCTGCATAAAACATTGCCTACACAGAAAAGTCCTGCCATTAATTTAATTGAAATTTTGCATTTTGAGGTCCTAGGTCTTACTTGTATGCTTAAGCTTCGTTGAACCTGTCGTAGGTAAAATATTATCATAGCCTGGGGTGCAAAAAGGAAAGTCCTAACTAAAAGCGACATCAGTTCAATTTGCCTACCGCAGAAAAGGTTTCCTAAAACTCAACCACTTACCATATATATTCCAAAATGACAAACGGTTTGAAGTGTCGTAGTCTACATAACCGGCAAAACCATATCCTGTAGGAAATTTCGTATATATACGGAGTGAGGCGAAACCTTTTCAATTTTCTAATTTTCAATTAAAATCCCGTGGAAGGATGCAGAATCCTTGGAAGTGTTATTATGGAGCTCAATGAAAGGCATAAGGACATAGATTACTCTTCTTATTGTATTGAATATTTAGGAGATTGCGGAGTACACTTTTACAAAATTTATCAGTAAATCTTTCACACCGTCATTGTCAGCTACAAGGCAGGTAAGCTTCAGCCAGGGAGTTTAACTGCAAAGCCACAAAAGGTTTTTTTTTTGTGCACTACGTTACGTGGTTCTATATATGCGGTACTTATTTGCGGATTTTCTACCCTCATCATGTTTTCGCAGCTTTTAGTTCATACTTTGTAGATTTAGTGAAAGTTGTTTCCGGAACATTGTGCGGATGGTATGAAACATAGCACCAGCCAGCTACAATCGATTATGGTTTTTCGAAATAAGTGAAACGTTTACAGGGTTTTGCGGTTCATAGTGGCTCTTTTTACACCCTCTGTAGATGAAGGTAGAAAACTCAATCACGAAATCGCTTTATGGTGGTGGGAACATAAACGGATCGTAGAAAGACTTTCGTCAAAATGTTAACACTTAGGAGATACAATTTCACACTTAAGTGGTTTCCCACCTCAAATGAAATTCATCTCGAAGTTTAGATAAACCCATCAAGATGTGTAACAGAAGGTGTACCTGTCAAGTGTATTGAACAAATGTGATAACTTGTGTAATGCTAAAGAGGGTGGTTTGGGTGTTGAATGAATAGAGCAGGAATTCGTTGGCATTAATTTGGTGTTGGCTATACACACACTAATTGTCCTTATTTTACTTACAAGCGGTAGCCTCCAGCCAAGTAGTTGTTTTGTCCATATTTTGCTAAGCTTAAAGGCAGGTGTTGAAGACGATAAAATATACTAGCAGAATGAGCCTGAGAAGATTAATATGAACCCCCAGAAGGAGGCAATTTGGCAAATGAACTCACAGAATTAAATCAACGGTGTTTTCAATAGGCAAGATGGCTGATACCTGACGTGTGCTACTCTGATATATTTGGAGCAGAGCTCAGTGAATATTTTCTAGGATTGGGGTTAAAAAGAAATGTTAGAGAATGAACACTTAATGCGCCAACGGCAGTTCTCACCTTGAAGTGGGTTACTGACACGAAAATGCATAGAATATTCTAGGGCTAAGCAAGGGACTATTCCCATTAGGTTAAGGATTGTGTTTGAGGTTAACTACTACACCGCGTAAAGGTATGGTGGTTATACGAAAAAACAAAGAGCCTCGGATAATAAATAAATTACTCTTGGCAAACCTATAAAAAGCAGAGAAAGATAACGATAATCGGATATGCACGTGAAATGTTCAAACCGTGTATAGCAAAGGCCGTTAACTACTACAAAGTAGACCTAACTGTCATAGGTATATGAAGAAGAACGAGCTCAATACAAATTGGATGGAAAATTGTGATATTTATTACGATTATATGAGCCCGGAGCTACGCTTATTTGGATGTGAATTTGTCATGCGATGCAGACTTGGGCAAGAAGTTCCGCGCTATTGAAACCTTAGTGAGCGTCTTATGATAATCCGATTTAAGACGAAATTCGCTAGCATCCGTCTGATATGCATACAGAGGGAAAGATGATGCTTCACAATATTTTTTTTCTACAAACTCCTCAACAAAACATATGCGAGCAGTGTCCGAACTTTGACATCAAAATTGCCATCTGTGATTTTAGACCCAGAGCAGGAAAGGAGGACATCTCTGGTAATACAATCGTTAATCAAAGCCTAGGTATACATGCGACGCCCCCATGGACCCCACGTTGATCGGGTGCAAACGTAAAAAACCGCCAGAACTTTTGTTGATCGCGTATCTCTCAGCCTATCGAGAAGCCGTATATGCAAATCCGCCATGCTCCATGTAGGATCCTAGACCCATCAGATTCTTACCATTTGCTTGTGTGATATTTACATTTTAAAGAGGCAAGACGTAATTTGTGTTTTTCCAGAGATCGAATCCGAGATCGAGACCCATTCCAGAATACCTAGTCCAGCACAGTTGCACAATAACCACTGAGACTCTACGCATCGAGTGCCGATGACCAATGGTATACGTATAACTATACACACATCTCATTTCGAAGAAAATATGTATATTTTGGTAACGAAGACAAATGTTTGTTTAATATCGAAAAAGAGGGATGCGAATAGTTTGTAATATAATATAAATTGCACGAACTCCCCCAATCAACTTTATCATACATACGGAATCAATGCGTTAATGTGTTTCTTCTATAATTTTTCTATTTAGCTCAGCTATCTATACCTACAGCTACATTATCCATTTCATTTTTTAATTATGACTCCATTGAATTTTTGAATTATGACTGGTCGGGAAAAATGCTATGACTGTAATGAGAAGCCATGGACACATTTTAAATCGCGCATTTATGATGCAAAAGAATACAAGTGCTGATGCCGAAAGAATCAAAATTCGTTACTGTTTGTGGATTTTCCCAATTTCCTCCTTTTGATAATATGGCAATTCAAATTGTATTAAATGACACGCTTTGTATTTAATTGAAATATTGACACTGTCTCATTTGAACGCATCAATCTGCTAAATTAACAATTACAAGGTTGGGGAAAAAAATTAGCTCACAAACATTTTTCCTCATGCATAACTCGGATCTTATCTTTTCACCCGAAAAATGTTTCTTTGGAAGATTAGATATTGTTTTAAATTACTTGATCAGTGCTCGCCCTTTTTCAAATCTAAGAAGACCGGAGTTGCTAAATATTTTTTTGCATGTGATAATGTAAGACCTGCTTTAAAATGATTGTATTTAAACCTCTGATGAAGAAGAAAGACATTGGTTTAAAATCTTTTCTTGTCAATTAGACTATGCCCATCAATATTCTAAATTTTATAAGTGCTTTCACAATTATTATAGTCGAGAATTAACATTTGAAATTTTCTTTTGTAAATATTTTTTAACTTTCTCTTATACCAAAGTAGTAAGAGAAAGATATTGTTTTCGTACAAAATTTGTAACTCCAGATTTTGATCAATTCTGATCAGCGTTGCCACTTTGCTGCAATTGCAGTAGATCTACTGTATTTTTTTGAAAATTTAAATCTACTGCTACCAAATTAAATCTACTGCATTTTTGTAAAAGCTTAACTGAGGAAGCTAAATCCAAAATATTAGATAAAATACAAACAGAAATACAAGCCAATTTGGGAAACTGAGTTTTCCTGGCTTAAATTGCCGAAGGAAACTTGTTCAGCAAAATATGTCTTTGAACAACAACATGTCAAATTAAGACGTCGATTCTGAAACTATTTTCTAGCTTTATGGAGTTTTTCGTGCTGCAATTTTATATCAAGGCGAGGCTTTTATCTGTTGATAAAAAATCGTTTTAATTTTAATAGTGAAAGATTGAAACCTCTGAGGTACGTAGATACAAAGTTAGTACCTAATGGAAGGCAGTATACCCTCGATATTGCCTATTTTAAACTTGTTTCCTTTTTATGATGATGACAAAGAAAAACTTAATAGCCAATGAAGATGAACAATATTCCATGTTCATTAATATTAATGCATTTTTCTGTTTTGTTTAAATACTCGTCTTTATTAATTTTGTATTCAGTCACCGACTAGCCTTCGAACTGACCTCATCGTTCTCCACTCGTCGTGTGCCTTCTATCGCATCTGCGTAAACCGGTATCTCCCGTTATACCACTCATCTCTTATCAATTCTTTTTCGTTTCTTTTCTCCCAGTGAAGTTTTTTCTAATTTTTTGCCGCAAGTGTCTGGTGTCGAACAATCAAAATGGCCCATGGGCCGAATTGGCCTGACGGGTGTCGCTTCAGGGAACTAGACCCTGATTTAGATACGCGTCCAAGCAAAAAACAAAAAACTAACCAAATTCCTCTCGCGAACTTCCCTGATCTCCCACTCATGTCGAATAAAAACAATCCTAAATTTATTGTGATGATCTCTACAACTAAAGATAAACCATTGTCATCCTTAAGTCCTTTCCTTCTAAAGAAAGCAATAGACAATATCAGCACAGAATACGAAAAAATATCATTGCTTCGTGATAGTAGCCTGCTTATTATGGCTAAATCCCAAAAGAGTGCTGATAAGTTTCTTAAGGTAAATAACTTGGCAAACGTCTGCACAGTTGAAGTTAAACTCCACGACCGTCTTAATTCCTGCAAAGGCATCGCATATGCGCCGTGTCTTATCAATGTAACTGAATCCGAGATTGTAAGCGAAATGAAAAATCAAGGCGTCACTGACGTGTATAAATACACAAAAAATGACGAAAAAGGTAAGCCAAAACCATCTGGGTTAATGTTATTCACATTCAATCTATTCAACCCACCCAAATCAATTGAAATTGGTTTCTATAATGCTCGCGTCACGGAATACATTCCAAATCCCATGCGTTGCAAAAACTGTCAACTGTTAGGCCATACAACTAAACGATGCAACGGCAATACCAAATGTGACACATGCAGCCTTCCACCACACACCCCAGAGGTATGTACCCGCATCATGTGTGCAAATTGTTCTCTTGATCACCCATCTTCATCAAAAACCTGCCCAAGCTATAAGCAAGCAAAAGAAATATTATCAATTAAGACAACCAATAAATGCACCATGGGCGAAGCTAAACGCATATATAAGGAACGAAACCCCACTCAAACTCCTACCTCATCACATACATTTGCTCAAAAGCTCCAACAAAATATCTCTCAAAAAAATACCCAAGTCAAAGAAACTACCAAAAAAAAACCTTCCACAGAATGAACACGAAATACCACAAAACTCAATTCATCTCTTTAACCAACAAAACTCTCAAAACATCAAAGATCTCTCCTCTCTTCCACTTGCATCTCCATCCTACTCTCGCGCCATATCAAATGGCTCTTCAACTAACACACTAAACACAACCGCAACCACAATCACACCCTCCAAGAGTGCATCTTCTACTCATGTGACACAAGTGCAAACTCTCTTAAATTCGGAAAAAACTGCCTCATCAATACCACTTTCTTCAAATACCAACAAAAACAATAAAATTACCAACACCTCTCAGCCCATCACTCCTTTACCAAAACAAATACCCCTTCTCAATGACTACGCCAACCAAACCAGAACTACATTACTAAACGACGATGATGATGACATATAAAAACAAACTTTGTAACCAAAACATAGACTCTGCAACTCAGAGGCCGAATCACCCGAGCTCCACAGGGAGCTCTAGTGATTCTGCTTCTGGTTCGCAGAGTCAATATCTTAACAACCCACACCAACAAAACTCTTCTAACTTACAACAAAATCAATCCTCTCAAACAATAATTGCAACCACAAGTAAATACCCTTTTCCTGCTTCAGGTAGAAAAAATCCGTGTTTACGAAAAAAACCTATAATATGACGTTAAATATACTACAATGGAACATGAAAGGTTATATAAATAACTTTGATGAGCTTAGTATTTTAATTAAAGACCAAAATCCTGGCATAATATCTCTACAAGAGACGCATTGCCCTTTTCAATCAACGCCTATCAGTCCTAAAAACTATAAAGGTCATTTCGATAATCTTCCCAGTAACACAACAGCCAAACAAGGCATAGGTTTATTGATAAAAGATAATATTCCACATAAAATTGTACCCATCAACTCGAATATTTTAACTTTGGCAGTCGAAATACAATACCAACCTAAAGTAACTTACGTTAGCCTATACATCCACCCTTCACAAACATTTTGCAAAAATGATTTGGATAATATCATAAGTCAAATAGACTCTCCAGTGATCCTAGGTGGTGACATAAATGCGTGGAATACGCTTTGGGGCTCACCAGTCACAAACAAAAGAGGAGACATCTTTGAAGAATTTCTACTAAATCAAAATCTAATTATTTTAAATGACGGCTCACCAACACACCTTACCACACATAACACATTAACCCACATTGACATAACCTGCTGCTCACCCGAACTATTTCCTATCACCACCTGGGAAACGTTAAGTGATTTACACAACAGTGACCACTTCCCCATAATTTCACGTTATAAACCCGGAATAATTTGCTCAAAAACAGCCCCCGTTGCTAAATTTAGAACTGACTTTTCCAACTGGACAATTTTTAGAAAAGTGGCTACAAAATACTTATCTGACAAACCCCCAAGTCCAAACAACAACAAGGAGGCAGCTTTAATCCAAAGAGCAATAAGAACCGCTGCGAATCTCTCGATTCCACAAACTACACCAAAAAGCAAACCTCAAACCAAACGCGTTGTCCCTTGGTGGAACCCAACCCTTTCGACACTACGCAAGGACAAAATGAAAGCATTGTCAGAATTCCAAAAATCACCCTCTCAGTCCAAATTAGTTTCTTACAAAAAGGCTAATGCTAAGTTTAGGCGTGAGCTTAAAAATAGTAAAACAAAAAGCTTCACAGAGTTTACTTCTAGCATAAACCCCAAATCCACGACCACGCAAATTTGGCAAAACATCCGACGACTTACTGGTAATCCAAACCCCCTTAGAATTTCCTGCATCCAATCAAACAACGAGCTTATAACAGATCCAGCACAAATATGTAATCTATTTTCCCAAACTTGGTCGGAATACTCAAAGGACGAAAATTTCCACATAACCTTTAGAAACAAAAAAGACCAATTCCTCAATAGCTCCCCTTACACACCCTGTAAGAATATCTTTGCCCAACGGATAGAAAAACCCATCTCCTTAGTAGAATTTGAAGCATGTTTAAGCAAAACTAAGGGTAAAACACCTGGCAGGGATAGAATTTGTTACCCAATGCTTAAAAATTTACCTTTGGATGTAAAGCAAAGGCTTGTCAAATTATACAATAACGTACTCGAAACCTCAGTAATTCCACAAAGTTGGAAAACTGCTACGCTAATCCCCATACCTAAGCCTGGCAAGGACAAACACTCGGTTGACGGATACCGCCCAATATCTCTCATATCCTGCCCTTCAAAAATTTTAGAGAAAATTGTTGCAAAGCGCCTGATGTGGCTTATTGAATCAAAAAAATTGATATCCCCCAATCAAGTTGCTTTCAAAGCAAATAGAGGATGTGCTGATGCACATCTTCACTTAGATTATTATATCTCTAAGGCGATATCCTCAAAAAATCATGTGTCTGTGCTCTCGCTTGACTTTGAAAAAGCCTTTGACAGGATAGGTTGCCACATACTGCTCAAGAAGCTTAAAACATGGGAAGTTGGAACAAAAATCTTTAGCTATGTAAGATCTTTTTTATCCAATAGAAAATTCTTCACTAGAGCTAACGATTCTTACTCTAATACACACATACTGGAGAATGGAATCCCCCAAGGATCACCATTATCGGTCGTATTATTTATAATTGCTTTCGATGAAATTTCAAATATATTAAATAATTATAAATTCTTAGACAGCTGCTTGTATGCAGACGACATTTATATACTAAGCAAAACAAATGATTTAAATGACAGTAAAACTCAACTCGATAATGTTGTTAATGATATTTTAGTATGGTCATCGGCCTCAGGAGCAAAACTATCATTAAAAAAATGCAAAATTCTTCACATTTGTAGAAAAATTCATTGCCCTGGACCTAGTTTAAGTATAAACAATGTACAAGTTGAGAATGTTAAAACCCTAAGTATACTAGGTTTAGTATTTAGCAGTAAGTTCAATTGGAAAGAACACTGTTTAAGTTTGAAAAAATCCCTAGCTGCGAGACTTAACATTATTAAGTATCTAGCAAGTAAGAAAAGTCATGTTCATATTAATACTCTATCATATGTAACCAAAATGTTAGTTCTAAGTAAAATTGATTATGGTATATATATTTACGGCAATTCCCCAAAAACTACCCTTAAAATAATACAGCCAACCTACCACCAGGCAGCGAGGAGGAGCATCAACGCTTTCCCTACCACACCAATAAAAAATATACTTGCAGAAGCAGGCCTGCCAACAGTAGAAGAGCGTTTTGATGAAATTACATCAAAGTTAATTGCTAAGTTAGTTTTTTCAAAGAACTCAGTTATTGATAAGGACATCCACCAATCCATCGGACACAAATGCAAAAAACGTATCCCATCCTCAATCAGTAAAATTCTTGAAAAAGCGGAACAAATGGGAGTTCCTACAAAAAAGCCTCAAAACTATATCTTAACTCACCCCCATGGCATATCAAACCTGAATCTATTATATTGACTTTGGCTCATCATAGAAAAACAAACACCAACAAAGCTCTATACTGCTCGTTATTTTCGGATATTTCATCAGAACTTAAAAGCAAAGGCTGGAAATTTATGTTTACTGACGGATCCAAATCACAAAACAATACATCCTTTGCCGTCACATTAGAAGATGGTTATATTCAAAGCATTGGCACCCTCCCGGAGTTCACCTCAATTTTCTCGGCAGAAGCATTTGCAATCCTTCAAGCGATAAAGGCAACTAAGAACCAAAGAGGCAAATTTGTTATATGCTCTGATAGTATATCGGTTCTAAAAGCTGTACTCAACCCTAACAACAACACCGAACTAGTTTCTGAAATAAGAAACAAGATTACTATGATGCTAAACAAAATCAAACTTATGTGGACCCCTGGTCACGTAAATATTCGTGGTAATGAGGAAGCTGATAATGCAGCAATATCTGCAAAAGACGCACCAGTATACAAATTCAATTTATTTACCAAACAAGATCTCCAAACATGTATACATAAAAACCTTAAAGCCAAACAAGCAATTGACTGGAGCCTCTATCACCATCATTACAAAAAAGTAAATGAAGGAAAACACCGACCAAGATATCCCACAAACCAATCAAAGCACAAAATTTCAAACTTTGTTCGCCTAAGACTCGGTCACACCTCAACAACCCACCAACACCTCCTCACCAAAATCGACCCGCCGCTATGCACCGCCTGTAACACAACATAAAATATCCCCCACCTCCTAGAAAATTGCCTAGCCTCAAAATCCATTATGGAATCTATCTTTCAAAACAAACCAATCTATGATGTATTAAAAAATCCAAACTATACAAACATTGAAAATATAAATAAATTTATTGAAATCCTTAAGTTAACTATATAAATATTTAATTAGATAAGAGCCAATAGTCTCTGCAGCTAGGCTCTATAATCTTTTATATTACCTTGTAATTTTAATTACCTGTTAATAAACAATAATTATAATAATAATAATAATTTTGTATTGTTTATGTTATGTTTTGTAATTTACCTTGGTTTTGTTTGAAAAAAAATCTATTGCATTTTTTTAGACAATCTACTGCGAAAAAATTGTCCAACAGTGGCAACGCTGATTCTGATATTACGATGATAGGGGAACTCAAAAAAGTGGGTCTCGCAATTCTGGGGTGCATGCAATAACGCCCAGTGAAATAAAGCCCATGGGCTCACTTTTGGATGTGCAATATCGCCCATGGGCGTTATTTCCACGGGCGTTATTGCATGCACCCCAATTTTGACCGTCTGGTATGTCTGTCTGCCCCATAGCTCTGAAATCTAAACGCTTGGACGGATTTGTTTTAAAATTCGTATTAAGAGTTTGTATGGGCTACTATAAACGATACTTCCCAGAATTTGGATTTTTTCGAATATTTCTGTAACGATTTGAACCAAAATTGATAGTTGAGTTAAAGTAGGGATGTTTAATATGACTGTATACCCACTTTTTCGCTAAAAAGTCCACCAACGGCACTTTTGAAAATTTTTTAACAAAAACTTATTTTTAAGGTACCTACTATCGTCATTGGTGGGCGCAGTAGCGCAGTGGTTAGTGTGCTGGACTACTGTGGGAGGGATCCCAGGTTCGATCCCCGGAAAAACCCAAATTACATCTTAAAGTTTTTTCTACTGCGCCACCTCTCGCGAACGTCTGACAAACATCCGAGAGTATGACTGTCATGAAAAAGCTTCTCAATTCAGCCGTTCGGACTCGGCATAAAATTGTAGGACCCTTCCATTCGTCCCAAAAATAGAAACTCACACAAAACGAATGGTTGCGAGAAGCTAGGCCTTGGGTGTCACCCGCCTGTTGCGCCACCTATTTATTTTTATTTATTTACTATCGTCATTTTTAACTGGATAGCAAACTCAGTTTTTCTCTAAAATGACTTAGGCCTTTTATATCCACCCAAATTGCTAATAAAATCTGCTCATATCTCGAAAACGCCATTTTCGATTATGATAAAAATGTAACTGCCAGATAATGCTTGAATCCCGAGTAATCGTGTTTGCTCAGTTTGAGCTAAACAGCTGCAAAATAGTGGTTTTGAACCAAGAAAGCGTCCTTCGATTTTCACCCCAAACGCTAATAAAGTGGTAGCGGTAGGTATGTACTTTGAAATCTGCCCATATCTCGAAAACGCCATTTTCGATTTGGATGAAAATGTAGCTACTAGGTAATGTTTATATCCTGAACAATATCTTGTGCTCAGTTTTCAACTAAACAGTTTAAGAACAGTGGTTTTCGAATCCAAATTTATAACATTTGTCTGCATAATTTTACAAAAAACCACTCTAACGATTTTGATCGAAATACATATTTGAGACAACATAAGCATTCTAAACATGATCACGTACTTAGTTTTTCTCAGAAAACTCAAATATAGCCGTTTTATGAATATTTCTCAAAAATTACTACTACTTACTACAGATCTCCCGATCTGTATTCGCACACGGTCTATATTTTTGTAAAGGCCAAAACTTCAGTGGAAATATAATTCGAAATTCATCGCCTACTTGTCTCCTTCAAGTGTCAGTTGGGGTAAAATTTGAAAGTAATAAAATGTTGTAGTAATATAAAATATTCCTTATTAATATTCAGTACTAGCGAACCCCTGCACACTTCGTACACTGAACCAAAAAGGTACGTAGATTCAAACAAAAAATTAATTGAGACAATGAATAATTAATTAATATTTGTCCAATGAACGCGTTAATTGTGACAACGAACACGAGTTTATTAATTCAATTAACGTTAATATATTTAATAAACGTTAATAAATTCTATTAACAGTGTTTATAAAAAAAATATTAATAACCCATTAATTAGAGCAATGAACAAGTTTATAAAATTAATAAACTCCATTTATTGATTTAATTAACGAGTTAATAGTAACTATGAAGACTTGGTCATTAATTTAATAAATGCTTTTATTAAAAATAATAAACAGATTTATTGAATTAATAAATACGTTTATTAATTTAATAAATACGTTTATTAAAAATAATAAACAGGTTAATTAATTTAATAAATACGTTTATTAAAAATAATAAACAGGTTTATTAATTTAATGAATACGTTCGTTAAAAATAATAAACAGGTTTATTAATTTAATAAATACGTTTATTAATTTAATAAATACGTTTATTAAAAATAATAAACAGGTTAATTAATTTAATAAATACGTTTATTAAAAATTATAAACAGGTTTATTAATTTAATGAATACGTTCGTTAAAAATAATAAACAGGTTTATTAATTTAATAAATACGTTTATTAATTTAATAAATACGTTTATTAAAAATAATAAACAGATTTATTAAATTGATAAACCTTATTAATTGAATCAATGAATGAGTTAATAGTGACAGTGAACAGCAGTTTATTAATTTAATAAACAGGTTTATTAATTTAATAAATACGTTTATTAAAAATAATAAACAGGTTTATTAAATTAATAAACCTGTTTATTATTTTTAACGAACGTATTCATTAAATTAATAAACCTGTTTATTATTTTTAATAAACGTATTTATTAAATTAATAAACCTTATTAATTGAATCAATGAATGAGTTAATAGTGACAGTGAACAGTAGTTTATTAATTTAATAAACAGGTTTATTAATTTAATAAATACGTTTATTAAAAATAATCTGGGTGATCACAGAATCCATCGTATTCGGAATTTTGCTACGAACCCCGAAAGAACTATAGTTCCACTACGATGGATTCTGCGATAGTTCTTTCGGGGTTCGTAGCAAAATTCCGAATACGACGGATTCTGTGATCACCCAGAATAAAGCTGTCCATCAAATCAACGAACAAGTTATTTTGAATAAATTTAAAATGTAAAATTTCTTATAGTCTTATTTTTCTGCCAATGAATTTTTAATTTCCGGACCAGAAATTAAAAATTTGATTAACAAAAAAGCAAAACAAGGAAATGATGCTTTCTAAATTTAGTTGGTCTTGTTGCTCGAACACTGTAAAAATACGAAAAAGATGAAAAAATTAATGTGTGAAAATTATTTTTTACAAACCTATTAACACTTTGCATGTTATTAATTCTCTTGTTTTTTTTGCTGAAATTTGAATGGTGAAATTAAAAACATCTTTAAATAATTCATTTTTACATTTTTATTTTATAAATAAAATGAGCCCAGGAAAATGGAATTACAATAATCTTTAATCTGTTTATTATAAGATCTCATTCAGTAACACATGAGTCTTGGCACATATTTCTTTTTTATTTCTTTTAAAATATTGGGTCTCTATAAAGCCCCAAAACGAGGAACAAGCGATTGGGTACTGGAGATTAAACAAATAAAAAATTTTGAAGCAGATATCCACTGCTCGGATGAAACTTTTAAATATAAATTTAACCCCATCAAAATACAGAAAAATGTCTGAAAAGTTCAGAATTGAATCACCGTGTACAATTATAAATGGCTGAACATTCTCAGCCATTTTATTAAGAAAGGCAATATGTTCCTCTATTGCTTGAATTGTCTTGCCCACCCAAATGAAAGAATTCTGCGAGTCTTTGATGGTATATCTGGTAACATGTTTATGTCCCTCTTTGTCCTTTTTGAAAACTTTTTGGAAAGGTACAAAGTATCCATGTAGAGCCCAAAGCAATGCTGCATCTTTGCAATCTGAAAATAAGCCAAACAATAAACTTAGAACTTATAAATGGACCATGCTGGTTGGGTTGTGAAGACAATGTAATATTTAGAAGGAATTTTTAAATTTTGACTTCCCCTGCCCCTTTAAGGGAGGCTTTCATAACACATGAACCATTAGCCATATTAACTTGAGGCTTTGTATGTCAATAGATACCTAAGTCAAAACTATTACATACCCAATAAATTTTTAAAATTCGTCCTATAAGGGTTGAAAAAAGCGGGTGCAAACTTTTCTATATATAAATCTATGTAGGTCAACTCAAGAAATCCTTTTAGGCAATACTTCACCGAGTATTTTGAGCTACGTAACATTCATCTTTCTGGTCCATCCAGAGGGTGAGATATAATAAATTGAAAATAGATCTTATTTGGCCAAATGCAAACAAAAATTTTTATCTCGATCTCGACTGCAGTTGTGCTTAGGAGGGGTAGTTTTGGTTTGCTTTCTATAAAAAGAATTGTCACTCGGACGACTGGAATTCAGAATGTATATATACGAGTACGTATTTTACATGTACGACGTAGTTGAATTTGATGTAGGGTATGGTTTATCATGGAAGGGTCTTAGAGCAAGCCATGTTTGTGTAGTTTACACTCAAATAATACAATACATAACTACAAACATGGCTTACATTAAGCCCCTTCCAGGAAAAACTTTAAAAATAGATTGGTTAATTTTTATTTTTTTGCCTTTTAGTGCAGTAGGTATACTTATAAAAACGTTATATTAGTTTTTTAAACTATAATTTTTTTTATTGTATATTTATGTTTACCAATTACTTGAAAAGGTAAAAATAATAATAATAGTAATGTATATATTAAGAATATATAAAAAAGAACATACTTTCAGATGGATTTGTTGATTCTATTTTCTTTAGGATCTCTCGTATACTTTTTTCCTTGACATGGTTTTCAGTAGAGAGAAATCTCAGCAGTTTTTCCACCAGTTGTCCCCACTTGTTCAAAAATGAACCGGAATTTTGATAAAGTTGACTGAAGTCTATATCAATCTAAGGAATTTAAAATTCTTAATATTTTTCGAACTGAGTAAAGCTGATTAAACGTTTTTACTTACCAAGCGATGGCCAGTTGGAAGCTTATACTGGGGCCATTTAGTAAAAATTTCAGAGGTGGAAGAAGCGTTTTTTATTTGTAGGAGTCTGTGATTTATACATGCTTTCCAGCAACGGTCAAATTCCTCCAATGACAAGTTATCATACTTCAATGCCCGATATGTATGTTCTGCATCTTCTTCTGCAACTAAAGACAACAAAAATCATTCCAAAAAAAGCTAAATTATTGTCTTAAATTATTTCCTTTGTCAAATAGAAATTGATTAAAATAAATAAACAATTCAAACATTTTTTTTTAATAAAAATGAATAGAAAACTTAGGAAAATTTTAAGTTAGCATATAAACCGATATCATCGATACTATCGATTTTTTTGGGTCGATTTCTTTTTTACACCGATATTTTCGTCTTGATAATAAAATATCGATGTATCGATGCGGTTTTGGATTATCGCGCAACACTAAAGGATAAATGTTTTCACTTATTTAAAAAAGTGTTGAACCACCAGAAATATCAACGAAATTTAATAAAAACTTCAGTGCTTAATATCAAGGCAAGAAGAAAAATAATTAAAAAAAAGGTTTAAAGCGCTTACTCTCTAACCAAGATGCAAATAAGATATATTATGTATATATGTATATTTTTTATTTATATAAATTAATTTAAATCAAAAGGATAACTTCTGCTTAATTAAACAGTATTTGAAAAATATGATTTCTTCTCTCTTCTATACAAAATTGTAATCAACTTTTTTTTTTTTTAAATAAGTGAAAACATTTGTGCACTTTTCATATATTTTATAGTCGAGTATAAGTTTCGGATATCAATTATTTTGGTTGTATGCATAAGCAGGTTCCAACCCAAAATGTTTCGAAGAAAGTAGAGTTGCTCTTATTTTCCTTAACTAAATAAAAAAATAACGCAAATAAGAACGTACCTATATCAGAGCTCGGTGTTTCTGGAGTTTTATTTTTTGCTGCGCTTGTTGAAGGGGATGAAGTAGTACTTGCCTCCATTGTATTCATTTTGGAAGAGGATTTAATGTTGCAATACTTGTTGTAAATTTTGCCTCTTTTACCTGTTCGATAATATTCCTACAAAAGTTTAGAAATTGCAAATTATTTTTATTCGAACATAAAATGTAGATATAGGTAGTGTTTACCAGTTTTTCAGTCGGGAATCTTTCTGCAATCTCCGTTTCAATTTTGTAACTTGAATGTAAATCCAAATGAATTTTGTTCTGATCAAAATAACTGGCTATTGTATCAATAAGTTGTTTCCTTTGGTGTTCTTGAAACTTGTTTGACTTATCGTAGTCTTCAGCTAATGCCAAAGTTTTGGGGTTGCTGTTCAAAATTTCTCCTAACGATATTGAATTCGGCGGATTTGGTGATTTGGATGATCTTGGCGTGCTTGGAGAATTTATAACGTTTTGTCGTGATACGTACGGGGAGGATGCTCTAGATGAACATTGGGAGCTGGCAATCGGCCTAAAACCTGCATTGGAGAACATTAATAGGGGCTTTCCAATCGAGTGTCGCCACTCTCTTAATTTGGCTTCAAACATAATCAATGTTCGGTATGTAAACGGTCTTAGAACTCGTTCTAGGTGGTGACACTCAATATTTTTCAATACGTCAATATCTATGCCCTCCTCTGAAAGAGAATGTTGAAATACAATTTCTTAACCCTTAGCCCATCAGATGGCATGAACAAATTTATGAATTATGAATGAACTAATTTATAGCAACATTTTTAGTTTCGTTTAGCAGTGGGATGTAATTAAGCAAAAAATCTCAAAAACAAACATTTGCCTTTTGGTTTATTTTTTTTTTTTGCGTGTAACGATTTTTACATCCAAAATAAAAAAAAGTTTAGTTAAAAAAAAGGGCCTTGAAGATCATTTAATTTATATCATTTAACACGTGATTAGACAAATGTTTGGCATAGCAAAAACTAACAACCATCATAGAGTTTTTGTATGGAAAAGTTTAACTAATTCAAGCTTAAGCCCAGTATTCTGCTCGCGAGGCAGTTTAGCAAAGCAGTATTTATTTTGACTATTTTGTGGTATTTTCGTGAATAAAATTATGTGCATCTGAAAACCAGATAAGCCACCAATGAGTTATTGGTGTCTCTGAGTTTGTCTAATTGCGCTCTTCAAAATGGTATATTCTATTTTGCATTTACATATTTATTTTAAAATTTTGTAGTACCAAACCCATTTCGACTTATGTTTTTTTGTGCGAAATGAATATACCAATGTCATAACGTATTTGGTACTACAAAATTTTTAAATAAAAGGATATACTCTCAACAGGATATACTTTCTTTTAGAGCATTCTTCAATGAACTAAGAGATACCACAAATTTAGAGCAGATATTTTGTGTGGCCCATCTATATAAAATTAAGAATTAAGCGTGCGGAACAGGATACTGCTTCGTTGAATTTTATCTCTGTAGGCATTTAGATCAAATAATTTCTGAAATATTATTTATCTCTTCCTGCTCAGAAACCTTTTTTTTTTAAGAAACCCACTAAATTTCTATAAATGAATCATAATTTTTATATTGTGAAATAAAATGGAAATGAAGTATGTACAAAAAATGTTAACTTACTTTTAAATTGATCCAATAATTCTAACTGGTCCCAATTTTTCAATAAATTTGTCAGCTCATCATGTGGGACTATATTTACAATAGTCGTTGTTTGGTAGTTTGTTAAAATATTTTCCAATTCTATGTCTGACATTATTTCCATTTCTACTGATTTAGATATAATAATGCCTTCCTCATCTGCATCCTCCACTTCACCAACGTCCACAATCTTCAGCGGCGGCGGCGTTGCCATTGGCAAGGATTGAAACTACTGCAGTGTTTAATAAACTACGTTTAATATAAAGGTTTCACTAGCTGTTATATTTAGTTTTGTATCAAAGTTGGGTTATTAATTACGAATATTGAAAACCATAATTATTTTACACTTTTGAACCTTATACTAATTTCAATAATATATTATTTTGTCAATTATTTTATGTTTTTGTAAGTGTATAACTATCTAAATGAAAGATTAATTAATAATGAAAAAGCTTTCCTCCTAAATGCTTGATGATACACATGACGAATTTTTGTCTTGTCTTTCTTGGTATTTTTACATATGTTATTTCGTTTTTATTTTAATGTAGATAATATGACAGCAAAATTCGTCTTTTGCATAATTGTGTTTGTTTGGAAATTCTTAATTCTTAAGTCTAATTAAACCCTAAACTTTGTTTGCACAAATTGCAATAATCCTGTATACATAGTTACTAACAATTTAATAAATTTTGTTGGTGTTACCCTATATTTGTAACCTGACCTTAGCTTGTAAACTCACCCTACTTTTATTTGACATATAATAAACTTACTCTTTCGTACTACGTACTTCATTAAAGACGCGTTTTATCTAATAAATTTAAAGAGAGATAATGACTCGTCGATTAAAACTACATTTTTATATCTGATAATTTGAAACAAAATATTCCTTAACTCTTAGTACCGTTTTACCTTCAGCAGTTTTTATTAACGTCATTGGTGGTCCAACAATGTCTTTTAAAGATATAATTGAAAATCCACCTAACTGCTTTTCGTCGATTTCAAAAGATAATATATGCGGATTGTATTGAATTCTGTTAATCTTTTGGCAAAACAAATAAACCTTTTCTTTTTTTAAGAGAATAATGTCTATTATAACGTACAGTTCTATGTCCGATTTAAATTGGGCTATATAAAATTGTGTTTGGTATTTATAACCTTGGATCTCAGTTTTAGAGTAAAACTCTATGTCCGTGATAGGTACTTTTAGAATTTCTGATACTAGATTTGTAAAATTACTTTCTTTTTTATTTGTTTCATAAAAGCAAAAGTAGCTGTGATTTAGGTGATTTAGGGTATTAAATAACTTAAATGCAGCTTTTAGCTGATGTTTTTTTGCTAAAGTCAAACAAATATTTTTACGGGATGTGATGGCATGAGAATAAAGCTTAAATTCTTTATGCTTAGCTTCAAATTTAAAACACCAAAAGTTCCGAATAGGTCCCGATTGTTTCATAACAGATGGATAATGAGTCAAATTATGATGTTTTGGTTTTAGCGTGTCATTGAAAAGACGAACATAGTCGTTGTTGTGAATTTCAATTTTCATTTTCAACATAGAGATGATGTCATCGGAAATTTCAAAAGAAAGCAGCAAATCAATTGTTTCAATTAAATTGAGAAGAAATTTCCATACCTCGTCATCCTGTGGAACTAAATCTCCAACCATTATCTGAATGAAAGATATAAATGTCATCATTTCTCTCGCTGTCATTTTTAAATGTTTGCTTTTTAAATGATTAATTTTTATTTCACCCGACATGTTATCAATCTCTAATGGGCCGTATTGAAAAGTTTGTTTTCTTAAATTTAGGGTTTCCAAAGTAAAATAAGAAGTTGTATGGATGAAATAGTTAATAATATGGCAAACATCGTAATGACAAACCCCTTCGAATAAGTCATGCATAAGATCAACGCAATGGTTTTCTACAACATGAAACGATGGTATTTCATTTAGTTGCGAATAATTTTGTATGCCACTTTCAGAAGAATTATTTAGAAAAACATCTCTTTCATAGTTAGAACGATTTCTTAATAAATCGTGTCGTTCAACGGATAACGTCTGCGCTTCAGATCTTTTAACTTTACAAAACCTACAATAGGAATTAGCTGAAAATGATCTATTGAAATCTAAAATTGTATTCAACCCCAAATTATCTCCTAACACAATCCCCAAAACGAAATAAACTTTTTTTTTATCCTGTCCGTTAAAGTTAATATCAAGGCCATCAACTTCAAGACTTTTAAGTTCTTGTACCAAAGCTTGAAAACATTTTTCGTTTCCAAACGACTTCAAATCCCTTGATTTAATGATTCCTGCTAAAAAAATATTATCTAGCTTTGATTCTTTCCACGGGAGGCAGGGAAAAGTATAGTAAATGTTACATATTGAGTGAACTCCGGCATGAGAACTTAATGGATTATTTATTTCGAAGTCATCGGTGTATAGAAAATATGGTATAAGTATTTTTCCCGGATACAAATTACTTTTTTGCTTCCAAAGGTCACCCTGAATGAAACTTGACATTTTGTTTTCTTTACTTAAGGCTTGCATGTGAAGAATAGTTTTATTCAATATGTCACCGCTCTCAAAAAATTTTTGGAATTGGAACTTTAATGGCATTAAAACACCTTTAGTGCTTTTTTCGTCATATGCTAGGTTCCCGTTATTAAAAACTGCGTCGATTTGTTTGTTGACTGAAAATTCGTGTAAGCGTCCTAAAAAATCATTTTTTTCTAGCCAGTCAAATAACTTGTACTCAGTATTGCAATAATAAAATGGGTCACGACACTTTGATATTAGACTCAAAAATTCGTTATGGGCTTCTATGTTTTTGTTTGCAAGGTGTTTATTTGAAAATGATTTAAACAATTCAACCGTAGGATTTAAAATAAAATTTCGTATACCCTCTTGAATCTCTATAATATTTTTCCTTGAGAAACTATTTTTATCATGCAATTTTAAAACAAACCCAATAGCCGATGTAAAGAGTTCATTAAGACTGTCTTCAACATTGAATTCCTTAACTTCTGGAATTTTACTTTCGAATGCTTCCGAGTATTTTTGCAAACTATCAAATGTATCATCCTTTTCGAAAAAAATATTCTGGGTCATATTGCCTTGATTAGAGCTACTAGCAACACTTACAGGTTGTGTTGAAATCTGAACGTGTTTTCTAGTTAAATGTTTTTTAAAACTTCCTAAATTTTGAAAGGATTGCATGCAACTATTTTCCATACATCTAAAAGTGCTATATGTACTTAGATCATGTATTTTTTTTAAATGTTCTATAAATGGGTTCACGGACCCTATATTTTCTTTACATATGAAACAAATCATGTTATAATATTAACTTAACTTAACTTTAAATAATAACTTATGAAACTACAGACGGAGCAGACGAAAAAGTAATGAGAGAATAATCCTAAAAAGAAAAAAAAAATTAATTGAAGCGCTATTGCTTTCAGATAAAATTGTAAAGCTAATACCAGACAATATGTGTATACACATCATAATTCAATTTCGAGTTTTTAGTGTAGCGATGCTCTATTGGATACTGCGCAGCTTTCGGTTGTATTTCTGTGCGATCCTAGGCTGCACTTGAAATGCGACTGGAACTACGTTTTTTGTTGAGTGGAACCGCACCGCTAAGACTAGCGCAATTTACATATTACAATCTGTGCTATTCTGCACTGCACATAGAATGCAATTTGTTGTTGCATTCCTGAGATGACACTGAATTCGTGCACAGAACCCAATACTAATGAGTAAGAGAGAATTGACGCAATTTCTTTTTCAGTCATTAACTCACCTGCAAAGTTCGTTTGTATTTCACGCGAGCAACACTATTGGATTCAGCGCATCAAGAGCCATCCCGCATAGAGATAGTTCTAACTCTGGAACTACCACTAATTTAGGCCAAGCCAATCTTTTCTCCAACAAGTACCTAAGGCGCTTGCGTGGCAACTAGAGGACTTGTTGGCTTTCGTCTTCTGTTTCACTTTCGAATAAATACGCTGCCAAAATAACCGCAACATATTTTATATTCAACTTTGTTAAATTTAGAACCTGACCGAATCCAAGCATTTATATAATAGGTACATAAATTGTCTGAATATATTAGCTAAACATCTACCTTCTATATATATAATGCGTCACACAGAAAGAAAACTTACGAAAAATTTAGGAACTTTGCTATTGCGGTGAAATTTAATTATTTTTACCAGTACCTATCATTTTCGATTAGGCTTTTCAAATGTTTATCTGAGATTTCAGATTTCTGATACGAAATAGAACGAACAAAGAATATTTAAATAAGAAATATTGGATTCAGCGCATTAAGAGCCATCCCGCATAGAGATAGTTCTAACTCTGGAACTACCACTAATTTAGGCCAAGCCAATCTTTTCTCCAACAAGTACCTAAGGCGCTTGCGTGGCAACTAGAGGACTTGTTGGCTTTCGTCTTCTGTTTCACTTTCGAATAAATACGCTGCCAAAATAACCGCAACATATTTTATATTCAACTTTGTTAAATTTAGAACCTGACCGAATCCAAGCATTTATATAATAGGTACATAAATTGTCTGAATATATTAGCTAAACATCTACCTTCTATATATATAATGCGTCACACAGAAAGAAAACTTACGAAAAATTTAGGAACTTTGCTATTGCGGTGAAATTTAATTATTTTTACCAGTACCTATCATTTTCGATTAGGCTTTTCAAATGTTTATCTGAGATTTCAGATTTCTGATACGAAATAGAACGAACAAAGAATATTTAAATAAGAAATATTGGATTCAGCGCATTAAGAGCCATCCCGCATAGAGATAGTTCTAACTCTGGAACTACCACTAATTTAGGCCAAGCCAATCTTTTCTCCAACAAGTACCTAAGGCGCTTGCGTGGCAACTAGATGACTGGTTGGCTTTCGTCTTCTGTTTCACTTTCGAGTAAATACGCTGCCAAAATAACCGCAACATATTTTATTTTCAATTTTGTTAAATTTAGAACCTGACCGAATCCAAGCATTTATATAATAGGTACATAAAGTATAGGTACATAAATTGTCTGAATATATTAGCTAAACTTCTACCTTCTACATAATATAATGCGTCACACAGAAAGAAAACTTACGAAAAATTCAGGAACGTTGCTATTGCGGCGAAATTTATTTTTTCCAGTCAAATGTTCCTTTTTTAAATTTTTATCTCAGATCTCAGTCTTCTGATACGAAATACCTAGGTATAACGAACAAGGAATATTCTAATAAGATGCGTCTTTATAATGCGTCACACAGAAAGAAAACTTACGAAAATTTTAGGAACGTTGCTATTGCGGTGAAATTTAATTACTTTTACCAGTCCCTATCGTTTTCGATTAGGCTTTTCAAATGTTTATCTGAGATTTCAGATTTCTGATACGAAATAGAACGAACAAAGAATATTAGTAGGAAATATTGGATACAGCGCATCTAGAGCTATCCCGCATAGAGGTAGTTCCAACTCTGGAACTACCACTAATTTAGGCCAAGCCAATCTTTTCTCCAACAAGTACCTAAGGCGCTTGCGTGGCAACTAGATGACTGGTTGGCTTTCGTCTTCTGTTTCACTTTCGAGTAAATACGCTGCCAAAATAACCGCAACATATTTTATATTCAACTTTGTTAAATTTAGAACCTGGCCGAATCCAAGCATTTATATAATAGGTACATAAATTGTCTGAATATAATAGCTAAACATCTACCTTCTACATTATATAATGCTTCACACAGAAAGAAAACTTACGAAAAATTCGTTGCTATTGCGGTGAAATTGAATTATTTTTCCACTTAAATGTTCCTTTTTAAATTTTTATCTGAGATTTAAGATTTCTGAGTTCCAACCGAGGTTCCAACTCTGGAACTACCACTAATGGTGGCCAAGCCAATCTTTTCTCCAACAAGTACGGCGCTTGCGTGGCAACTAGACGACTTGTTGGCTTTTGTCTTCCGTTTCACTTTCGAGTAGGTATATACGCTGCCAAAATAACCGCAACATATTTTATATTCAATTTTGTTAAATTTAGAACCTGACCGAATCCAAGCATTTATATAATAGGTACATAAATTGTCTGAATATAATAGCTAAACATCTACCTTCTACATAATATAATGCGTCACACAGAAAGAAAACTTACGAAAAATTCAGGAACGTTGCTATTGCGGCGAAATTGAATTATTTTTCCAGTCAAATGTTCCTTTTTTAAATTTTTATCTCAGATTTCAGTCTTCTGATACGAAATACCTATAACGAACAAAGAATATTCTAATAAGATGCGTCATTATAATGCGTCACACAGAAAGAAAACTTACCAAAGTTTAGGAACGTTGCTATTGCGGCGAAATTGAATTATTTTTCCACTTAAATGTTCCTTTTTAAATTTTTATCTGAGATTTCAGATTTCTGATACGAAATAGAACGAACAAAGAATATTTTAATAAGAAAGAACACCCGCACTCCACAGACAACATTTTAAATTTGACGAACGCTAGTGAACGATTTGCAGACGCCGGCTACTTCATTTAACGAAAGATATTCTTTCGTTTTGTAAAACAACAAGTGTTCCCACTTTATTCGCCAATTATTTTAGTCAAATTTTGTTTTAACTTTGGAATTTTCATGTCTGTCTGTCTGTCTTTCGAATATTTTGGGATAGGTATATATTAAATTTATTTCGAAATCTCACCTCAATTGAAGATTTCTTAGACGTTTTTTAATTCATTGACATCGCAGCCATCCCTTGATTTAATTTGTTACTTTATTTCTTGATAGAAAGAAGACAAACTATATTTTGGGATATATACTATATTTATTTCGAAATGTCACCATAAAGCCCTAAAATCGCAATTTTTCCAAGCGAAAAAAAAATCACTCAAATTTTGAATATTTTAGGTATTCTGCCTGTCTGTCTGTCATGTCTGTCCGTCATGTCTGTCATGTCTGACTGTCATGTCTGTCTGCCATGTCTGTCTGTCATGTCTGTCTGTCTGTCTGTCATGTATGTTTCGAACTGTATTTTGGGATATATGTATACTATAATTATTTCTAAATGTCACCTCAATTGAAGATTTCTTAGACGTTTTTTAATCCATTGAAATCGTAGCCATCCCTTGATGGAATTTGTTGCTTTATGTCTTGATAGAAAGAAGACGAACCATATTTTGGTATATATACTATATTTATTTCAAAATATCACCAGAAAGCCCTAAAATATTAAAAATGTTTGTGATTTTTTTTTCGCTTGGAAAAATTGCGATTTTAGGGCTTTATGGTGACATTTCGAAATAAATATAGTGTATATTCCAAAATATGGTTCGTCTTCTTTCTATCAAGACATAAAGCAACAAATTCCATCAAGGGATGGCTACGATGTCAATGGATTAAAAAACGTCTAAGAAATGTTCAATTGAGGCGATTTTTTGTTTGCTCTCCGAAATAGCCAGTAGAGTAAATAATATAAGAACAAAGCAAAGTGTCAACTCTGATGCATGCAAGAAGTAAGTATTTTCAGCGAATGACGCACATTTGTTGAAATCCGTTTCGTATGCAATAGTACAGAGCAATTTTTTTTCCTTCAAAGTGTATGCCTCTTGTACTCCTATGTGATGTTTGTTCGTTCTCTTGTGAAAAGTAACGGTGCACATGTGCCGCCTCGTTGTCGGTTGTCATCATTTCAGTGTACGTCATGGTTGCCACTTTACTTTATTTTTATTTTATTTGCTATTTCGATGAGTATTGTTTGGTTTGTCCTTCTTTTTTTCTTTTAGCTATTTCGCCTTATAAATCTGAATTCTGGAAAAATTATTGTTTAAACTGAGTGCTTTTTAGATCAAAAAGCAAATAGCGTTTAGGACAAAACGTCATATTGAAGCTCATTAAATTCATTCAGGCCTATTCGGCAAAATCTTTCATTATTTTATGAATTTTCTGTTCATAATAGACCTCGACCATAAAAGATCTTTTATAAATCGTATTCTGGGTTTCGAACTATTATGGACCTCTGTTATGGAACTTCGAAAATTGAAAGTCTGTTACGAAGCGTCAAAACAAAAATAGCTGAGTTTTTAGTTTTTTTGTGCACAGTCGGTAGGCACCTATCAAATCTGTGCAAAAAAATATTAAAATGCAGGCTGAAAAGAGTAATAATTATTACAACCTAAATAAATGTGTAATAAATACTGGAATATCTTTTTAGCAAAAAGACAACAAAAAACCGCGATAGAGAAAAAAGAAATATAGCTATTGCTCTTACGTGGAGCAAAATCCAATTAGAAAACACTATCAGCCTTATTTATAAAATTTATACACTCTCTATAATAACTCTAAACGCAAAAATCTAATATATTTTTTTTTTGCGTTTAGACCTATTATAGAGAGTGTATAAAGTTTATAAATAAGGCTGTATATGTATAAGTCAGTAGTGTCGCGAGAAATTCGAAATCTTAATCCAACTTTACATCGTCATTACATCATTAGAAGTACCTACAATTTAAATGAATTTGACATGAAATTGTCGTATTCGTGATACCTACCAAGATCCAAGAAATTGTGTGAAACTATTGGATTTCAGCAAAAAACAAGTCATAAAAGAAGTCAATGATATGAAAACAGTGCTCAATTTATTTCTAGTCTGATACACGTCATTATTTTAAAGTGTGATCACTGTAACGCCCAACTTCACACTGAATAAAGGAGGAATATCAACTTTTCGTTAAATTTTTAAATAACGATTCGTTAAAACAATAAACTGTTTATTGAATTAATGAACACATTCATTACGACAACGAATGATTAATAGAAAAGGTATTGCAATTAGTGCATAGAAACTTAATTTTTAAACATACCTAGGTATCAAAGAAGCGAAGAGTTTCGTTAATTAAAGGCTTTCACTAACTTCGTGAAAAATTTGTTATGTTCAAATCTTGCAAGCCAAATTTGAACCACTTCCACTAAACTTAGAACTTTTAAAAGTTCCATGCTGGTTGGGTTGTGAAGACAATGTAATATTTAGAAGGAATTTTTAAATTTTGACTTCCCCTGCCCCTTTAAGGGAGGCTTTCATAACACATGAACCATTAGCCATATTAACTTGAGGCTTTGTATGTCAATAGATACCTAAGTCAAAACTATTACATACCCAATAAATTTTTAAAATTCGTCCTATAAGGGTTGAAAAAAGCGGGTGCAAACTTTTCTATATATAAATCTATATGTAGGTCAACTCAAGAAATCCTTTTAGGCAATACTTCACCGAGTATTTTGAGCTACGTAACATTCATCTTTCTGGTCCATCCAGAGGGTGAGATATAATAAATTGAAAATAGATCTTATTTGGCCAAATGCAAACAAAAATTTTTATCTCGATCTCGACTGCAGTTGTGCTTAGGAGGGGTAGTTTTGGTTTGCTTTCTATAAATAGAATTGTCACTCGGACGACTGGAATTCAGAATGTATATATACGAGTACGTATTTTACATGTACGACGTAGTTGAATTTGATGTAGGGTATGGATGTGCATAAAACAAACTATGTGTATTGTAATGTAGGTACCTACATATAGGTATGCACAATCGTACATACGTCATATATTTGAGATCTGCAGCTATGGAAATTGTATCGGTATGAACGCGTAGTAAAAACAATCAAATCATACTTGTCGCGAATTTTCATTTATGTGAAATACATAGTATGTCTATTGACTTAAGACTTTGAAATTTTACATGCTGGTTCAGTTTTAATGACAATACAATAAAATAATAGTAAAAAAAAATGTTTCTCTTATTCAAAGCATTAATAAAAGTTATGTAATTGAATCAATAATTAATAAACATTCATTGGCACAATTAACATTTATTAAAGGCGTAAAAATAAGAACGAATTAATTGTTTCTATAAATCGTTTATCAACTAAAACCAATTTTCTCGATTAATAAACGTTTATTGGGTTTTAGTTGATAAACGATTTATAGAAACAATTAATTCGTTCTTATTTTTACGCCTTTAATAAATGTTAATTGTGTCAATGAATGTTTATTAATTAAAACGTTGTTTTGAATAATAAACGAGTTCACTGCCCTAATAAAACAATTATTGAAACAATAAACTGTTTATTATTCATATATTTCTGACTTTAATAAACGTTCATTCATATTCCCAATAACCGTTTATTGATTTTATTAATTTGTATTCATTGTCCATACGGACAGGTTTGTTGCCATAATTAACGGAATAATAGAAACAATGAACCATTAATTAATATGTAGATATAGCTTTTAATTAATGGCTTTTAATTGTCTCAATAAACGTTTATTAAATCAGATTTTCAGAAACAATTAACCGTTCGTTGTTTCAACGAATAATTTATTGTGACAATTAATAATAAGTTAATTAACGCCGTTTATTGATTTTACGAACCATTTTTTTTTCAGTGTAGTGCAAAATAGAAAAATAAAAAAATCAGTTTCAAATTCATTTAAATCAGTGATAAACAGTTTTTATTGTAATGCTTCGTAGTACATATTTT